>JAECXG010000805.1:5000000-7500000 GCA_018152135.1 Drosophila paulistorum | reverse complement strand
CCGCATTCGCCATTCTCATTGTGACTCACTGGTACCCAATGTTGGCCATTAACATAACTTGTGCGAAGCAGTCCGCCCTTATATAGGCGCACACGTCGGTTCTGTGCCGGAGAATTACCGTACAAAGAAGAGAGATCCAAATAGGAGGTGACCACTGAAAGTTTTTCGGAATATGGCAAGTCGCTCTTGGGACAAATGGCATCAGCGTCTGATATGGCACGAGCGAAACTTAGGCACGATTTGCCCGTATTGTAGGCAATCGGACCACCACGAGGCAGGGCAATGGGCTTACACTGTGGATGCCGCGACTCCGCACAACAATCTTTGGGAGCTCCCTTGGTTGTCAGCTGGCTTATGTCGTGGGCAACGAATTGACCCCATTGCATAGCTGCCATAGTGCGATAACTATCCGTCTTTGTTGTCTCTCCATACAACGATAATGAGAGTAGACGGGCATTGGGCACTGCCTGCACCTGCTGGTCAACGTATCTGGGCGGAAGCAGTCTTCTATATCTGTTTATTGCGATGCCAAATTCCGGATAGAGTAAATTGTTGCAAGAGCCATCTATGCTGCGATAATGTAAATTCAGGGAGTCATTGAGACAATTTTGTGGCGGTAAGCCACATTTAATAGGTTCCGAGGGCTGCTTCTCAATGCTTGGAAGATCCAGCCAGCCGCTGGTCACAGTGCTGGGATTTATATTATATTTTGGCAGAAAATCCTTTAGAAACACATCCAAATTTGGCTCATTTACACTTGGTCGTACTTCCAGCTGAAAGGTCTGAGCATTCCTTCTGTCTCTTTCCGAATGATCAGTATCCAAATTGAAGCCTTCATTTCCGTGACCATATGGGCAGCTGGATAGCAATGCACTTTGCTCTGAAACCACATAGCTGAAGAGTTGCAGAAATACACCGAGTACCAGAATATGGACTCCCATGATGAACCACGAATAAAGCAATAATGCTGACCACCTACGGCGCGACATCATCATTTATAACGATGGTTTCAGTGTGAGATATATTGACTTTTTGGCACGATTTCATGTCAAGAGACCGTGGCGAAATTCTTGCTAAGATCGTTATGATTGAAGAACGTGCATCCGATTCATAATCTGCGAGCATAATTCTCAACATTTGCGTTGAAAGAGAGAGAGTACGCGCATCTATGCAGAAATAGCATAAACAAACAGAGGTTAAATGAAACGTGTTCCCATTGCTTAAACAACTTTCGCTTTATCTGCTGTGTGGTGGCGTATTTTCATTGAAAATTCATATAATCAGTATATCAATACGATAGAAGCGCTAAATAGTTCCAATAATATAAATTTAAAATAATTTTCTTGTTAATTTAAATATCTTTTTAATTATGATTCATTGGTTTCAATCTTATATACATAGATAATCGCGCACACTCTGAGGCATTAGATAGTGTAAATTAATAATTCGCTTCCATTTGTTGTAATTTGTAGATTGTTTCATACAAAATTCAAAAAGATCTTCATCATCAACGAATAACTTTAAATTCTCTTCCTGTCTGCTTAATATAGATAGTGCGCTTTCCAAAAGCTTAATCAAATAAGTTGGTTCTATTTCCGAAGAAATATCTCTGAAAGAAAATAGTTACGTGTAAATAGTACATATTTCGACAATTTATACACTTTCGTTCAACTAACATATTTTCAGCGCAATGTTCCATTATTATCTGAATGATATCAAATATTTTTGTACAAATATCTGTTTCGTACAAATAAGAATCTTCCATGTAAACGTAAATGAAACTGAGCAAGACTTTACTAGCATGTTGAACAAATCCTAAAGAAAATAGTAAAGGTTTTGGTTATTTAACAACAATAATTAGATGATTATTTACCTTTTATAGCTAGAAACTTTGCCAACTTAAGGGCACCACGTAAACGTAAGTCATGTCCTTCTGTAAAATGCTTACTCAAAAATATATTGTAAGTGCCATACATTAAAGCCAGGTCATGTCCATTATCTGAAATTATATTAAGAGTAGGTAATTGTAATTGTATAACATTAATTTGTGTGTATTTTTGTTTATACCATAATGTTGCATTTCCTTTTTTAATATCTCAGACTCTAGATACGAAATAAACTCAATTTTTTGGTTCAATATATTATCATAATGCGCGCCACATTCCAAACATCGGTCATTGGCTGGAGAAATTACATTTTCGTTTTCACAAAGACCACAAAATAAGCCAAGATTAGGATGCTGAAAAGTAATTTATAAGAGAACAAAAGCACAAACTATTTATTAAGCTACTCACTTCAGCCCTTAAACAAATTCTTCTTATAAACTTGTCGCCATCAAATAATTCTAAAGATGAACTATTCCTGAAGATTTCATGAGATGGGCTAAATCCAATAGAAAGCTCTGTTCCAGCATTTACTTTTTTATTTGTGACTCCGATATATATATCATAAGCCCAAGATCTGAACAAAAATCATTTATAATAATTTTAAAACCTTTCTTATAGGCATAATGTTACCTGAATTCAATATTTTCCTCTTTGCTAACATTTCGAAAT
Organism: Drosophila paulistorum; assembly: GCA_018152135.1. Classification (NCBI taxonomy): domain Eukaryota; kingdom Metazoa; phylum Arthropoda; class Insecta; order Diptera; family Drosophilidae; genus Drosophila; species Drosophila paulistorum. The sequence goes on along the minus strand of JAECXG010000805.1, from coordinate 7,497,445 downwards.
ACATCGAAAGATGCACATAGCAGCGATAATTTCTCCTGACGAACAAATTTTGTAGCATTATTCGGAGAAAAGTATTCATCTAGAAACTTAAAAAAATATTTTGCAATCTCGGTCATTGTTTCATAACGTTTTGAATTGTTTAATTCAATATCGTTTAGGGTCATATGATCAATGTTAATCAAAACAGAAGCTGAATCAATTTTTTGGTTCTGTAGACATAAATTGATAAGCTTGTTCATATACTCAGATAATGGACTGGTGTCCTGATATCTGTTTTTAGTCCAAATCAAACGTTTTTGCGGGTCACGTTTTAAAAACTTGTTTAAAAAATCTGCAAGTTCGGCACTTGAATTGATTTTGTAATAGTCAAATGCGTTGATACCCATGCGTTCAGCTCTTTCACATGACGATAGTTGTTCTTTGTCTTTATCCTGTAGTTGGGAATTCAAACGAGAATTCACTGGATATAACAATTCCTCTCTTTGGCATTTTAATGTGATGTGAGCACTCAAACGCAATAGAAGTGCTGCCATCACATTTATCATGTCAAATTTCGTTAGTTTTATTAGGGCAAAATATGTTTTGATGATCTCTGTATCGTTATAGATAAAGACCGCTAGACGAAATGCTGTGCCAACCATTTGCTGCCACTTGTCGGACTTTATTTGATCATAGTCAGGTTCGAGTGTCAAAAATTTGTAAATGATGATGTCTGAGCGAGAATCATCTGTGGCAGACTCAACAAAGAACTTCCATGCAACCAGAGGATCCGTTATCATTCTGTTCAAGAAAAAATAAAACGAAAATTAAAATATTTAAAATACTTGCTGCTGATATGTATATGTACATACCCGCCGTCTAACAAAAAAATTAATAATACATCTGCCAAATACTTAGCAGTCTGAACAAATAAACGGAATAGCAAATTTGCTTCAAGCATTTGTATTATGCCAACTTTATAGCCGTAACATTCATCTTTGTGATCTTCGTAATCGAGTTCCAGACATTTTCTTGAACAATAGGTCCTGTATCGACAATTTGGGCAGGTGTAAAGCTGTTCCTGAAAGACTCCACACAGATCACAGTTTAGGAAAGGCGCACTGAACTGAAAATACTTAGGTCTTTCAGCCGCAAAGATTTCTCCTTTTTCGATTGACTTGTTAGCAATAATTTTTTCTTGTTCTCCAACTTTTACGTTACTGTATAAAACAAAAAAGAACGTTAACCAATTCAGAAAACATTGTGGTTTTAAGTTTTCGCATTATCACCCACCAACATTTTGAATTTTTGACCAACTCATTTTCAATAAAGGGTTCCTCTTTTCCGTGAATATTTTTAGGGGTAAAACGAAAATTCTTCGAGTCATAGTTGATTACTTTTTCAAATCTTCTCAAAAGTAACAAAAATGCAAATAATTCTGAAATAAATGTGATGATTTAAACATCTAACGGACTATATACTATTCGCTATGATTAGATATCTAGTTAAATATTCGAAAAACGGAATTTTGACAGGTGACAAATAAGCAAACAGAGCGATCCCCAACGATCAATAAGCACCATTCGGTCTTTAGCACAAAAAAAGCGTCTTTCGGTTTACTTTAAGTCACCAGGATACACATAGAAGCGATTTAAACTTTATAAGCGAAGGGAATTCTGTTTTTTGATTGATATCAGAGCGCTTGTTAATTACCACTTTTTTCAAGAATGGAGGAATCTAGAATGAAAAAAGAGATATTTAAAACTTTGCCTTTTGCCATATCTTAGTATTAGTATTACCCATAGCATTCACACGATGTAAAACTTCTTTCGCTGAATAAAGTTCCCTTAGATTAAAAAATGATAAGCAGAGCAAAATCTCTCCCAAGAGAATTTCTTCTGGAGATTTGTGACTGGAGTCCAAGCTTCTATACCATATTAAGTCATTGCTTGCTAGCTAAATCATTGCAGAAAATATGGATACACATATGTGGCATTTGTATTATCAATAACATTCGTTTCTTACTTTATATTTTTGCTTTTGAACAAAGTAAATGCCGCGTGCCAAGAGTGCACCAGGATAAACTGGCCCATTGTCGCAGGGAACTCTATAGATGACTTTATTTAAAAGTGCCAGGCCCTAGATTTAGTGTGGTTTGACAAGTTACTAAATGTAATCGACCAACGACCACTTAGGCCTACCTTATTCCTTATATCCAGATCGTTTGATTTGATTTTTTCAATGGCCAAGTCCAGTATATCATTGGATTTCAATAAGAAATCTTTGAAAAATGCGTCAGACTCCTTCTTGATGACCTTGATCAGAAGCTCCGAGTCACTAAAATAAAAATATGTGAATATGTACGAAAAGCTTGTAAAAACTTACATCACATTGCGAGGACACATAACTTCCAGCATTGTTTCATATTCTGATCGGCCACAGTACCAGCCTGTAACCGAATACAAAGCAAATTTGTACATTTTGATCAAATAATATCAAATATTTATGTTTTTTTTTTTTTTCAAATTATGGAGCACAAAGAGTTGCCACTTAAGATCTTCTCCATAAACGACAACACATAGTCGATGTTCGATAACTGCGATCGATAAACGATATCTTATCTACGATACCAGTAATTTTGAATTCAAATTAAGACCTCAAAGTGATTTCATTGTACTAGTCAACACAAATAAATAAATAAGGATGTGTTTACAATAATCGGAAGACTAGGAACCCATTGCTTAAACCCCGTCCCACCGCCTATGATATATTAGCGAAAAGCTAGCACATGATTAAAATGTTCCTATATATTTCCTGAACCGTATTGACCAGTCCATTGCCCATATTTCACATAAAGAGAAAGTAATTGTATTGACCTTGACAATGATACATGTTATGTGTAAATCTCGTCTCGTCCCATTTATAGCCTTATTTAAAAAACTTTGAATTTCATTAGTTTAACACTGAAAAAAGTGCTGCAGATTGTATTGACTAAGTTCACCTAAGTTTCAAGGTAAGTACAATTGTTTAAATTCTAAATTTGTTTAACACTTTTAGTCGAGAAGAAAAAAAATATATATAACTTAATGTTTCGTTGAAAATATTTAAAGTATGCCAATTCTAATTCGTTCTTTTTATACCCTTGCAGAGGGTATTATAAAATTGGTCAGATGTTTGTAACGCACAGAAGGAGACGTTTCCGACCCCATAAAGTATATATATTCTTGATCAGCATGAGAAGCTGAGTCGATATAGCCATGTCCGTCTGTCCGTCCGTCCGTCCGTCTGTGCAAATCAACTTCACGCTGGCATCTTAAGAGCTATCGGAATGAAATTTCATATTTGGGCTACTTTTGGCCGGGAGATGATAGAGTATGAAAATTGTGAGGATCGGACTACTATATCATATAGCTCTAGAGCAAAAATTTTTGCAAAATTTGGAGTATCCCCATGAAATTTACCAATACAATAGAATTTGATATAAAATCTCAGATCCCAAAATTTGAATGTGATCGGATATATAGAACACAAGTTACAGTCAATACAAATCGGTTCTACGTCATCAGCAAATCAAACAGAGCACATGCATACGCACACACAGACGTAGCGCTACACGTATGTATGTATGTATGTGTATGCGTGTTGTGCTTTGCTTAAAAATTTGTAGTAAAGAGAGAAATAATTTGAATGTTTTGTTTGTGTGTTGATGAATTGAGTTGCAAGGAAAGAAATTTCAAAATGTAAAAAAATTATTGCCAAGGACTGCAAGGGTATAAAAACTTCGGCATTGCCGAAGTTAGCTTCTTTGATATTTTTTTTGTTTTTGACTAAATGTTTTTAACATTTTTAACAAAATTGCCAATATGTGAGAATTTATTTTAAACAAATGTTTTTGTCTTTTTGACCGAATGTGGCAGCCGAATAATTGTTTTGAAATGTTGTAACAATAAATATCACTACCACAGCATATTGATAAATTGTTATATTTGAAATTAAAATTTGACTTACCCTTTTAAACACATTTAATTGATAAAAGCGAACTAGAAAGATTCGTCTGTGAAATTGTATGCTTTATTTATTAAACTCTCGGAAATCATATAAATTTTATATCTGTGTTTTATATTCATCAAACATTTTTGAATTATAGAAAATATTGAAGTGTTTGCATGTTGTACAGATACATCTACCATAATTATTGCATAGCATTTATGTACGTTCTTAAGTAGCTATTCTATTTTCAATGTTTTACTTTGTGTGTGTGTGTGTGTTTTTTTATTTTTTTTTTTTTTTTTTTTTTTTCTCCCATTTTTATCGTTTCGATTCAAAAAAGCGTACTTTTCAAGTAGTATATTTGTTAATACGAATTTATATAAATACAATTATTATAAAGCACATGAAAATAAAAATATATATCAAGAAATAAAAAAAAAACAACATATAACACACAAGAAGTTAGACAACTTTCAAGAGGGAAAATTATAAAGAACACAGAAAATAAGCATTAAAAAAATACAATAAAATTAAACCCCTTTCGACAGCGGACTTTACAACAAATATTTATCCGTTGGGTTTTTCAAAATATATAGACAAATAGGGGACAAGATGAATGAATTCACGTACAATTTTTGTCTTACGAAAGTCAAAATTTATCACAATTTTGAACATTGATTTTGTTTTTTGTTATTTTTTTGTTTTGTTTTCTTTAGTAAACAAATAAATGGATGTGCTTGTCTCACAATACAATTAACATTTATGCTGAATGTCTTCGTCGTGATGATCGCTTTTGATTCAATTAAACAATATATCATATCTTTAATTTCAATGAAACTTTTTACGACCGATATTTACAGATCCAGCAAATTAATTAAGTAGTTAGCTATTTTCTATGCTTGAATTTCTGTATCCAGGCATCGACTTAATTATGTATATAAACGATATATATGGTTTGCAAAGGTGCTGAATGCCTGTATGCTTTTTAGGTGCTTCAAAAATTTCTAAACTTAAGTAAACTCTATGCAATTTCCATTGTAATGCTAACAATCAAAATCATATATATGTATACATATAAAAAAAAAAGGAGAAATTGTAATGAAACAGGGAGGTCGGTCAATTCTATATAAATCTCTATGAAAAGAAAATGCTGGACAAGTTTTCCTTATCAATTACAAAAATGATATATGTACAATGAGCAAAACTTATCATGCCATTAAAAAGAAATTCTTCTTGTTTCTTCTTATAAAGTGCATATTAATTTGGATAAAAAGAAGGATTTTAATTTAACAAGTTGTGTGTGTGTTTTTTTTTTTCTTTTGCTTTCAAAACCTAGTTATGTATTTATAATTCATGAGTACATTTATCAAGTGACTTCAAAATCTACTCCTTCCGAGAGAGATTTCGATATACCCTGATGTTTGCAATCTTTTTTGCTTATTATGACGTGTAGAACGTGTTAAAGTAAACACAGAAATGCATATGTAAGTAATTGATACATAATTGTTGCACACAATACATATGCATATACATTGGTTCGAATGAACAAAGCGAACTTAGTTTTTTTTTTTTTTTTTCTTGTTTTTGCTTATATAAAAATCGTACAAATTTCGTTAACATACAAAATTGCGCGCGCGAAAAATGAAAACACGATAATAAAAACGAAAAATAAAAACCCCAAAACATACTTCCGTAACTTAATCGATCTGATGTTTGGCCTCGGTTATTAAGGCCAATAGGGCATCTAGTTTTAAATCTTTAAACCGCGCAAAATGATCCATTAGCGGTTGGATCGCATCCGACTCAATGGCTGCTGAAATGGTCTGATTTTGTATAGTGCGATTCAAGCAGGATGCAACCTGGGCCAGAAACTCTCGCCATTTTTCTTTATTCTCCTCACTAAATGTTGCATCACTGCCAGACACGTAAATGGCTTCTGCACGTAGAATTAAAGCAACCAGCGACAGTATGCCAAACTATAGGGAGAATACAAAGATATTAAGGGGTGGTTGAAGCAACTTAAATGACTTTAAACTTACGCGGCTACAAAAGATGCCAGTCAACTTCTTGTCATTGAGTGTCACAGCTGAGGAAAGGGTAACCAGCGTTTCGAAATTGGCATCGCCAATGTGTTTCTTAAACTCAGGATAAAGAGCATAGACTATACCCTCGATATCGTCCCTGTCCTTCTTAACGACATTTTGAAGAGAACAGAATATACCGCTCCATACAGTCCAGCATACACTCTGACCCGAAATGAATGGCATAATCCGGCGTAAGAGTATCTGAAAAGATATCCAAGTCCATCTGTAGAATCATCAACATTTGGACAAGCAGACCCAAACAACTTACCTTGCCCTTTCGCACATTCATCATGGCGAGAACTTTATCGAATGTTAAGCCCGCCTTTAATTTATTCACCAGCACAGCACTTGGCTCGATTTCATAATTAAATTTGTTTTTAAGCTGCGGATTCATGGACTGTGGATTCGCTGCCTCGGCGGCACGTTCTTCTGGTGTCTTGTGGGCCATTTCAAGTTGTTCCAGTGCGGCAATGCGTTCGGCTTCCTTCTTCTTTTTCAAAACTATAGTCGCCATAACGTCTGGATTCTCCAGGTCCTCCAGTTTTAATAGATACCGATAAAGTGTCTCAATGTGCAGCAAAATGTGACGCGATTTACGCATGCTGCTCGGTGTCACCTCACAGCCAGTTCCAGTGCCCGGTAGCAGTGGAGTATCTGCATTGGATTTATTGGCAGCATTTGTGGTTCTTGATGTGGTCGATCCGGATGATGCGGTACTACCATCTGCCGCCGCATCACTGCCCATAATATCGGCATCAATTATTTTCCTTGGAGCTGTCACACTGCCATATTGCAGTTTGCCCAGCGAATTCTCAAATTTCAATGGGGAGAAAATGTAATTGGGTATATTATTGGTATTACCGCCCACTCCAGTGCCACTCCCACTATTCGAACCCCCGCCAGTTGAGTGATTGCCACTAGTATTTTCAGAATTGCGACGCTCACGATGCTGGCCATGTCCATGTCCATTGCGTGATCCATTCTTGTTGCCCAACTGAACGAGAATCAACTGGGCATGGCCCCTAGGCTGGGTCAATGGATGATTCAATTGGTTATCCTTGTGCGCCTGACTATGACGCACTTGACCATTTTGCTCGGCCTTGCGCTCCCTGTACACAGTGTAGTAGTAGTCATCAATGTACGGGGTGTCCGTATTCAATTGGGACAATTGAATTCCAATCAGCCAGTGTTTGTCGCGAGTACTCATAAGGTTGGCGTACTCATCGTAATCATTCTGGGGAAGATTTCCATTTGCCCCCAAGCCGACGACGCCGCCGCCGCCGCTCGGGTCATTGCGACGATTGATAAGCTGTTGTTGCTGGAGCTGCAATTGCAGCTGTTGTTGTTGCTGCAGCTTCTGGCGATCACTCAACACGGATCCTGCACGATTTTGTTGTTGCTGCTGGCGTGATACTACAGCATTATGCTGGAGCAGTGGATGATTCTGTTGGATTTCCTGCACAAGTCGCATATTGAACATATTATACATTGAGTTGGGCGGCTGATTGAGCAGATTGTTCGGGTGCATTTGTTGGGGCGGGATGCGAGGCTGTTGTTGTTGCTGTTGTTGCATAAAAGCCTGCGCCGCTGCCGCTGGATGCATGCCAGAGGCTCGCATTGCATTAAAGCTCGGATGCATGGCAAAGTTGTTAAGCGCTGTGGGCAGATGATGTGGATTTGGCAGTGGTCGCTGATTGACACCAAGCGGAAAGTGCTGCTGGAGTAGTGGATGATGTTGGGGCAGATTTGCCGACATATTTGGTGGATATATAAATCCAGGCGGCGCTCGATTACCAGGCATTCCGTTTAACTGCTGTTGCTGCTGCGATTGTGGTGTTGGCATTAGGCCAGGACCAGGACCTGGCATAGGACCAGGTCCCATTTGTCCCGATCCCGGTAAAGGTTGAAAACCCATATTCGGCCTTGGTGGAGATGTCTGTTGTTGACCAGCTAGGAATCCAGGAGGAGCTGCAATGTACATATATATTAAGAATATATTAGGACTGAAATACTATGAAAAATCAAGTGAAATTGTAGTAAGTAGGCAAATTTATCTCAAAGTATTATATCAAATATCGGATTTCGAGCTGTAGAACCATTACTGAAAATTTAAACGAATTGTGGCCCTAAAAGTCTTTTTGATATCGTTTTTTATTCCACGAAATGGTTATTTATGATATAATTATTAAATGGAAACAGCTCAAAAAAAAAGTCTGATTGTAAGTCAAAGCAAGCGAGGTAAACATTCCCTTTCCAGGTAAAACTCGTTTGCTTAGAAGACTTCATAAAGATCTCTTTATCAATTCGAAATCTAAGATAAATCTTGAAATAAAGTTCTAATCGAAAATATGGATTATTAAACAATGGAGAGCCATCGAGAAGAAGGATTGGGAAACTGTTGACTGATTGACATAGAAACGAGTGATAATTACGAATAAGCGGCTATGTACCCTAAAGAAAGACCTTTAACATGGTCTGAATGGTATTTTTTGATTGATTTATTTTGTGATTCTTACCTTTGTGCTGTTGGAGTTGTGGCTGCTGTTGCTGTGGTGGTAGTGGCTGCTGCTGCTGTTGCAAATGTTGGGGTAAAGTTGGTGTAGCCGAATGATGCCTATTGGCCAGGTTAAAGTCATCAAAGATCTTACGATCTGAGATTTGTTGCTGTTGTTGTGGTTGCTGCTGCTGTTGTTGTTGTTTCTGTATTGCTTGTTGTATGATCAAGTTGCGTTCAATGTCCTCTAGTGTTGAGATTTTAGGAACAGCCGGAAGTTGCATTTGCTGCACTCGGACATTTGCATTGGGCTCTGGCAGCGGTTTTATTTGCGGCTTAAACGCACTACGTAAATTATCCCGGAACAAAGGTTCCGCCCAGACAGCAGCATCCAAGTTGACTCGATTACCCGCGCTGGCATTGGTATCGCTATCACCAAACGAGGACATGTCAACGTCGTCCAGCTTCATTGTCGACAAGTTGAGCTCTAAATCATCGGAGCCACCCACATTACGTGGACCGCGAAAGTGCGAGTTGTAAGAGAGATTAAACTGTCCCGCCGCCGCCGGTGTGGAGCTGCTTGAGGATGTGGGAGCTGATGAATTCAGGTGGGCATTTTGTTGCCGAAAGTTCAAATCCCCGTTGCCACCGTGCTCAAGAAGATTAGCAACTTCAAATCCATCTCCATCGGGGCGCCTTCTGCGAATTTTCTCGCCACTTCCCCCAAGCCGTACAAGCGATTCGTGGGCTTCCTCCCAATCGCCATTGATGGCAGACCCAAATGTTTCATCGTTCAAGGCATCGTACTCTTCCTCGACCATTGGCCCGCCGTCGCCGCCATCGTCATCCTGTGCAACAGAAAGAAGAAAAAATCGAACATGTTGGTTGGCTCTTGAATCTCTCTGAAAAAACATTGGTTTCAATGCTCTAGCCGTCGTGGTGGCTCTGGTCATTGCCATTTCAAAAGGGGGCACAGAAAATTAATGAAATCGGTGGAAAAAGCTGAGCTAGATCTTTTCGTCTCCAAAATGGTTTGCAGCACGCAGAAGTCAATTTCAACTGCCGGTCTCAAAGTAAACATTCTCCAGTTTGTCTTCGATATAATTCAGCTCTAGCTAATATTGTGGCTTACCGGTATTGTCGAATCGAATCCGAAAAACGAGTCGTCCATCGTCAAAAAAGAAAAGCGATTCCCTTAAAAAAAATTATCATGACTTTCAAGTGACAAGTTGTCACCAGAGTTGCCACAATTTTATTTGACAACTCTGGTAGTATCGATACTCACCATAACTCAAGGTATCGATAACCTTGTATCGAGTAAATAAAAATATTCCAATAGAGATGGTTATGGGCCGTGCCTTCTAAAAAAATGCTGTGCTTGGGGCGTGCCTCATAAAAACAGGCACATGCCCATCTCTAATTTGCAGCGCTAAGAGATCGTTCTTTTGTCCGACTCGAAGTTGTTCCATCGATTTACGACGAGTGCTGCTAATTTAGCTATTTTCCCACTAGATCTAGTGGGCTACAACGGGGAATGCGTGATAAATTGTGATATAGCGGTTAGCGGTTATTATAGCTATTTTCCAAGAAAAACTATCTTTACTTTATATTTTTGAAACATCTGGTGTATTTTTATGCTATGATGTCACATTTTCATACAAATAGTATTTTTTGGTAAATATTTACTTGAACTACTCGAAATTTCAGTGTTAAAAAGTTGAAAAATCGGCTAAAGCATTATGTGATCATACATTTCAGATGTACGTCATACCTATATATGTACATACATATGTATGTATTACAATTAATGCAAGTTTAAGGGTTAATGAACAAGATGAATTTACGAAAACGAAAAGATATCCACAAAGAATAATGATATTGATGGTAATGAATGAATGAATATAATGAATATGCTCTGCCCAGAAACTAAACCAACAAAAAAGGAGTTAAATAAATTTCTTTTCGAAATTCTAAACAGAATGCGGATTCATCTATTCGAGACCAATCAAGAAGGACTTCTTCCATAAGATTTTAGCTAGAACTGATGTGCTATAGTGGTTTTTAAATGATTCAAAACAATAATAGGCAAAAATTTCATAGTAAATATCAAAGAAGCTAACTTCGGCTATGCCAAAGTTTTTATACCCTTGCAGTCCTTGGCAATAATATTCTTACATTTTGAAATTTCTTTCGCTGCAACTCAATTCATTAATACACAAACAAAACATTCAAATTATTATTCTTACTACAATTTTTTCTTCTTCTTCCATCATTCCCTAAGCAAAGCACAACACGCATACACATACAGTTCGTGTAGCGCTGCGTCTGTGTGTGTGTATGCATGTGCCCTGTTTGATTTGATGATGATGTAGTAGGCAGCAAGCAGCGATTGAACCGATTTGTATTGACTGTAACTTAAGTTCTATTCATCCAATCAGATTCAAATTTTGGGATCTGAGATCTATCAAATCTTTGCATAAATTTTTGTTCTAGAGCTATATGATATAGTAATCCGATCCCAATGATTTTCATACTTTATCTCACCCGGGTAATAAAAAGACCCCAAAAATTTCATCCCGATAGCTCTTAAGATGGCTGAGTAAAACGCATACGCTATATCGACTCAACTTATCGACTTCTCATGCTGATCAAGAATATATATACTTAATGGAGTCGGAAACGTCTCCTTCTGTGCGTTACAAACATCTGACCAATTTTATAATACCCTCTGCAAGGGTATAATGATACGTTCAGTGAAAACAAGGCTCTTTTGGTGGTAGACACTGTTTAAAACAGAGGAATACCCAAATCAGCTTTGGGAAATACAGGAATACTGCCGATCAGTTGTGGCGCAAATGCTGGTCATGTCCCTAAAGGTGTGTGCCGAGGGTGGTGGATTGAGCTTTATGGTCTATGTCGCAGCAAATGATTTTTAAGAGAAAGAAATTCATGTAGAAATATACATTTGTAGTAGGCTACATATAAATCCCCTGGTCTACGTATATAATACTTACATATTTGTTTAACTTAATAATAACGCTAATCCAATACATATATAAAATAACCCTATTATATAAGCGATAACCTGTATTATATAGCGATTAAGTTATATCGATATCAACGTTGTGATATCGATGACTTTTAAAAGAAACAACGCTGATACCTTCTTCCTATTCTAAAGCTTGCAGCGACTAGACGTGTTTGTGTAAAACGTAAAATAATTAAGCCATCCGTTATAATTGGAGAATAAACCTAAGAATACAACAAACTATTATACCTCTTACACATTTATTTAAATAAAGTCTAAAATTAAAATGATGTACCCATGATGAAATTCTGTTTTACCTTGAGAGGTGTTTTTAAGTTATTTGGGTACGCTGAATCTGACCCCAAAAAACATAATTCTTTATTTGTTAATTACACAAAAATACATTACAAATCGCCAAAGCGCTAGTCGTGCTAGTGGAATTTGTCTCTTTCGTTTGATACCAAATTTATGTAGTTTAAGCGCGTTATGGGACCGAGTAGTTTAAGTAAATGTTTACCGCTACATAAAGTGTATGCGTGCCGTGCTTTGTTTAGGAAATGACCGACACACCGACGGACGGACATGGCTATATCGACTCTGCTTCTCATTCTGATCAAGAATATATATACGCTGAGACGAAGATGAAGACGAAACGCAATCAATCAGCTTCTGTACCATGATGAAATGACATAACTTCAGTGCACGTTTGCGCATTCACATCACTATCTCACTCACACTCAATACAACACTCAGTATACTATTCGTTTCACTCGCACTTATTGCAAGCAAAAGTTAAGTGTATGTCTCTTGCCGACAGGACCACCTTATGTTATTTCATCATGGTATAGGGCCTCGAATAACCTGGGCAGAATAATCGTTACAGACCCGGCCCAGTGTAAGCCCAGGCTTTCAAAAAATTTAATTTTTCGAAATGACAAAATTTGCCATTTGTGTCCGGTCTTCCTAGGTTTAATAACCTCTGGGTCCATATTCACCACTTCGAGGAGTTGAACCAGTTGGCTCCACTTCAACGTCTTCTTAAATTGTGGTGACGCTATTGGCCAAGGTGACTCAATTGGCGCCAATGGCTCTGGTGCCGAAACGCCTCAGAGCACTCTAGTGGCTGTGACACCGCAGAATTCCGGTGCATATTTGTGATATGCCTATCAACATTATATTTTCATTTAATCTTGTAAAAGATGATGATTTCCATTTGCATTAACTTTTAGAACTTAACTTTTTATTTAGCATATTTTCAAGAAGCGGGCATCTGTCAATTCATATCATTATTTTTCTTTTGTCACGATTAGATATTAGCATATAGTTTTGTAATTATTAATTATTAATTTCTACAAACTATTTTTCCATCGGTAAACGGAAAATCCATTTACAAGATGATATTTCAATTTCAAGACAATCAGTTTCATAAAATTTTGGTTACCAATTTTGAAAACTCTGCAGAAAATATTTAAATTTTTTGAATGTATATTTTCAAATATCTTGACTACCAAGTGACGCCTCGCTTGGACAAGATCCATTGCCTCTTGACCTGAGGAGAACACAGAAACAACTTGGATTGGATTTGGGATGGGATTGGCGAAGAGAAACTGCAACGACTGATCTTGATTGCCAAGCGTCCGAGACTTCAGATCGATAATAGATTTCGACTGCAAGATCGTGCCGAAATCCACCGATCCTTTGGTTCCACTCCGAAGTACTATGGGGAGAAGGTAAGGGCAAGCGAGGGAATCGTATGCCGCCGATTCACAGATTTAATTTTTATTCCTGAACTTTTTACAGATTTTATTTACAATATTTTATACTTGCAAATTCGGCCTCTAACGGTTTTAGCCGGATCGGACCACTATATCATATAGCTCCCATATAATCGGCAATTTCACGAACTGTGGCTTATCTCAATAACTTAGTTACTTTGAGCTATTGTCGTGAAATTATATATTGGTGAGTTCATTACACTTACGTATAACTACTGAGGCACATTTGATTAAGATCGGGTGACTATATCATATAGCTCCCATAGCAACAATCGGTTGTTAACAGTGACTTTGATTAATAGCTTCGTTATTTCCTGTGCTAGGATTCTAGGCCGTTCTTTCGCAAACATTAGACTCTTTAGATAAAACGATTTTCCACTTTGACGGCTAGAATACATACATAGGTATGGAAAAAATAACAATTAATGAAGTAAGTAAGTCGTCTCGCCGACTTAGGTATACCATACACCAGTAAAACAAATATTTCAAATTTATAATAACTAATGCATTTACGTATTTTTAAAAAATTTAGTTCGATCATATCTCAGTATCTCGCTCACCCAAGCATATGGGCACACTAGCGCCGCCACCAGCCAACGGCCATCTTTGGCTTTTTGGAAAAACGTTTATAATCAATTTTAGTAAAATTTAGTATTTTGGTGGATATTAATATCAAATTTAAGTATGCCAAATTTGATTGCATAAAAAATAAAATTACGGGGATAATAGTTTTTTTAAGTTTTGGAGGCGGAAGGGGACTTGGCGAAAATTTAACACATACAAAATTGTCTCTAACTAGAATAGTTTTTGACATAAATGCTTTTTTTAAATTGCGGGGCGGAATTTACATACTACACGAGTTTATATACCGAATTTGGTGGCGCTAGCTTTCATAGTCTCCTAGATCTAGGTGTTCAAACGGACAAAAAAAAAAAAAAATTGGAAATAAGATTAACGCCAGTTCACATGGCCTTGATTGTACTCCTCACACATGACCCAAAAAGTACAGTGCCCCACAAAAGTTGAAAACATTTTGGGTTAAATAGATATGAAGTACTTTATCCAAAACCAATGTGAATGATTCTGAATTTACCAAGGCATGTTAAAAAAATGCTCATTGGGTTATTGAGTAGAAATCGAGACCCTCATGTTCGTTGGGTTACAATTAATCGATTTCTATTCGATATTTGCTTCAGTCGCGCGCAGAGAGAGAGAAGCATGGTACATATATATAATTGAATTGGAATATACATATATATATATATGTATGTAAAATGTATAAACACCAATAAGATTCGCGCCAAATTCCTTAAATATAACTAAAAATCATAAACAATTGAATAATTTCTATTAAACGGACAACGCCTGAGATTATTAATACATCCAGCGCTTCTTTAGGCAACGCCACCACCATTTTGTTTTAGACGGAACGAAAAAAATTAAACGCCTCGTGTTGTGAGACTGTATATGTGTTTATGTGTGCGTGTGTATTTATATGTGAAACCATGAACATTTTCCTGTTTAACTATTTATTAAATAAAACCAAAATAACAATTTATCAAATATATTGATAGTAAAGCATGGACTCAGCTGAAGATGGAGCAGGTAAGCAAAAAAAAAACATAAAATAGAAAAACATAGCAGCAGCCCCCGGCGTTGAAATTTGTAGCTGATTAAGTCAGCGTCTATTTTCATAACAACGACGACAAAAAAAAAGAAAGACAAACAAATTTTGATTTATGCGACGAATAATAAGAGAATTGTTTTAATTCATTGTATTTGTTGTTGATTTTTTTTTGCTCTTCACTAAACAGCGGCCTCTTCAGAGATCCATTTGAGGAAACTACTGCTGGAGATAGCGAATAATCGGCCAGGGACAAATGTCGCCAAATCCATACAAAGTTATGATGAGCAACCGGATTTAGCGACATTGGTATTGCTGCTGGAAGAGGTATCAAAAAATACCGACTACTCCACAGATCTGCGGCTCTCTCTTATCTATGTAAGTTGAATACACATACATACATACATATAGGGTTATTTATAAGAATTCCAACTTGATCATTTCTTTTCCGTTTCTCACAGTATTTGAATGAATTCCTGCGACATTGCTCCCCTCAGAACAAAAAAGTTTCCCGTCGTTCTGCCATAGTGAATGCAGGCAGTGTCCTGCAATATTGTGGCAAAATCTATGGAGATCGTGTGGAGTATATGTACCAAGTGGTGGGGCATCAAATTGAATCTCTGCTTTCATCGGAGAAAGAGGCTCAAAACGGAAATGGGTGAGTGGCGAAACGGGAGAGGAGTTGAAAGAGGAAGTTAGATGACATGTGCTCATCGCCAAGTGACGCGCCATGCTGTCTGTATGTCAAAATACTTGTTGTTCTGTTATTGCTTATCACCATTTCTCTTTCATTATTGTTTTCCCTTATCATAAAAGCCGGCTTAACTCGACGTAGTTCTCTGCCCTCTTCCACCTCCACATCTCTCCCTTGCACAACTCTGAATATTGTTCATTGATCGCCAAGATACCCCTTGATTTAGCATAGAGTAAATGAGGTAAATACCTTATCCCCTAATATTTTTGTGTTGTCAAATCTGGTTTACAGCTAATAAGAACATAGTTTGGTAAATAGATAATAATTTAAATACTATTTAAACGATTGCCAGCCAATTGTTATTGCATTCTTCTGAAGTCAAAGTTACTTTTCATATACTATGCAGTTGTAGAGGGTATCAGCAAGTCGACTTTTCTCGACTTGGTTTAATAATAAACAGTTGTTTGCAAATAAACAGTTTAAATTTTAATGCCTCTCTTTTTCTGTCTCGTTCTATGTCACTCACGCTCTCTCTCTATATAGCAAAGAGGGCGATAAAGCAGGTTCTCCCCCCGACGCAGCACCGGAACGAAAACGACGCACCAAGAAGCTAACCCAAAAGGAAGTGGATCCCTATATGCTGAATGTGGAACCAAGGAAATTTAAAAAAATGTCTGAAGAGAAACGTTTCAGCACGGCGGGGTTTGTGAAATGCTCACGTAATCGGACAATCGAATATCTTTATCAGGATCATACACCGCCAAATATATGGCGCCATGCTCCAATAGTCGATTCGCAAAATCCATTTGAGATCGATGAGAAAAAACATTATAAATTATTTTCGTATCATGTGGAACATCGTTATAATACTCTCCTGCCGGATATACCCTTCGAGCGGTTGAATCTTATCAAAGAATATGTCGATTCGAATCAGGTGAACACATCAGAAATGCTAAATGAACATATGACCACAAAGGACTATCTGGATGAATATATTGCATTGGAGAATCAGATGTTAGCCTCACGCTACGGAGCCAAGGCAAGGACGAGAACAACAAATAGACTGGAGAAACGTTTGCTAGAGCAATACGAGGATGATGGCGCATCGCAGGATAAAAGACCGCGGCTGAACATCGATGAACCAGCGGCGGCGGCGGCAGCTGATGATGGTGGCATTGATGAGGTTGAGCCAATGGAATTGGATGAATGCGGAGAGGAGTTGAGCAAACAAATCTCTGTGGACTCGGGAATATCTATTGACGCTAGTCAATTGGAAAATTCCATTTTTAATGCCAGCCAAACGGATGCACCACCTTTTAGCAGCACTTTGGCCAATAATGAGTCCAGCATTTTAGATGGCAGTCAAATAGATCTACCGCCCAAAGACTTGTCCACCTCAGCCGACACCGATGTTAGTGCAGAAAAACAAGTTTCCCCCTCCGAGGGGCAGCTTGATTCCGGTATTGGCATGGAGGAAATTAGTGATTTGCATTCTTTTTCGCGTATCTGCGCAACAGGTAAACTAAAAAAGCATTTCTCCATTTAAATTGGAGTCAATGCGCCAAGTAGTTGTCATCACTTTTGGGTTAAGTTATTTTGTTAATCCTTGTGTCGTAGAATTTGAAACTCACATTGGTTTTTTATTTTCACTTTTTATTTTTTATGTTGTAAACAACAAACAAATCCTATGGCAGGACGGTCTTTTGATGACGAGGGTGTTGTTCTTTCAGATTTAGAGGATCAAAGGCTTGGCTCCTTGTCGCCCAAAGTGATGGTAAGGGATATACTGCCGGGGGTGCCCAATAAGGATACGATGAGTGTCCATCTAGATGCCGAAATGTTGGCCCTAAGCGGAGTGGACGATAGCGAAGTGCCCCCAAAAGTCATCGAAGAGGGAAATACAGCAACTACAGCTGTAGAACCCGAACCTGAACCAGCATGCAAAGAAAATCCGAAACTTACTTTAGATGTTTGCTATGAAATCAAACTTAATATACTCAATTTACCGCAGAAACGATTGCGTGGCAATTGTCTCTTTAAGTTACCCAAGACATTTGATTTGTTTAAGCAATCGGTGAGTAGAATCGATAATTATGAAAGATAACAAATTATTTCTAATATTTCCATTTTCCATTTAAAGCGTCTGCCTAGCCGACGTGAAGGGGAGCCCAAGTCGGGAAAAGCTAAGAAAATATCACTCCAAGCCAACACAGGAGAATCTCCTACACCTGAAGATGAAGTTATATCAAGAACACCTCTTAGCTTGGAGTTCGACCAGGATCAAAGTATGTAGACCAACGAAACGGTATTGAAATCATGGTTAAAAATGAGCTTTTAATGTATTTTAGATTTTCTGGGCTTTCGACGGCTTACCTATGATTCGGGATTTGACTTTGAGGAGATCCGAGCTGAATCTGCAGTTGAGGAAATGCCGCCAGCTCTGTTAATGGAAACCCTTGAAACTGAAGCAAATAAAACGGTCGATGAGACCATTGCCATTGTAGATGAAACTTGTGAGGCCGATATTAACGTTCCATTGCCACCCGCTTGTGAAGAACTGCCTAATGGACAGTTGAATGAGACAACTTCATCGGCATCGGCAGACATACCACCATTGCCATCAGAGGTAGAAGAAGAAGAAGCGTTGCCAGAGACAATAGCCGACAATAATAGTGATGAAGACATTGACGCTAGCGATGCTCAAATTGATGATGACGAACCTTTGCGCAGTGCTCGATTGGCAGACGACATTTCAAACCCAGATATGATAGATTTAAACGAACCAATAGAGACGGGTAACAGTGAGGCAGTAAGTACGAAAAATCTCCTATTTATATTTAAATTAATTCAATTATATATTATAGATCCAAGAATGGCACAGACGACTGGCACCCGCCCTGGAGGCGGCTCATGCAAGGCAAAATTTTGACATTCAAGCTCTAGGCACGGAAATTTTAAATGTGTGCCAAGCTGAAAATGGCGAAGCGTCCATGGCGAAAGTTATGGAGGATAAGGATCCAACAACGCTTTGTCGCTATATGCTTGCCTCGCTGCTGCTGGTAAATATAACACAAAAGGGATCTATATAATCTTTTAAATGCTTCATCCCATTACAGACCAACCATGGGAATGTCTCATTAGACTTTGGTCAAAGGAATAAATCAAAGCCCATAGAACTGGATAAGTTTAATATGACGCTATTGTCCACCCATCGGCAGAAGTTGCATCCCGAGGATGATGTGGGCAACGTTCAATTAGTAGAGGCAAAAACAATTGATAAACCAAATGGTTCCAAATTGTCTCCAGCCAGTGTACGGGCTAAGCGGAAATCAACCGAGTTGCCTGTTCCAGTGATATGTGCTAAAACGGTGCGATTGATACAACCCATACCCAAGTCTAGTCAGAGTCCAGAGGATACTGATTCTGGCATATCATCGCTGCCTTCCTCTCAAATGTCCACATCGACGTTTAGGAGTAGCCAGCTGTAGTTTACCCCGTTCCACCCACCCACCACCCACTCCCCTAAATATGTGTTTTGTAGTGTAATTTTCATCGTTTTGAGAGTCTTATAGTGTGCAATGTCCAGTGTAAAATTTCTTTGGCATATTCGCATTGGTTTTTAAATGGGATTTCTAACATGAATTTCTCTTAATATTTTTTCGCAGTTAAAGAGTCTGCCGCATCCGATATACTTTTCACAGGTGTACTGCAAAATTAAGAGGCTATAGCTATGCCCTAGACATAAAATCATCTCATGCCCATTCATAATAGAATTTTAATAATTCATTGATTTTTTTTTTTATTTGCATATTTTACATGACTTTGTACAAAATAATCGTAATTTTACAATTATGCATCGCTTTAAATTTTTTTTATTTAAGAACGTCTTGACCATTTTAATGTTAAGTAGAATAGTGAAAACCTCACATATTGAAACAGTATTATTTAAGCTCAATTTCCATGGATCTGTTTAATTCATTTGTTTTCTTTATTATTTAAGTTTTTTTTTTCATTTTGAAATTATTTTTTTTATATTATTGTTTACGATTCTCCGATTCTATATTTTTCTTTATGCTTCAACATTATTTTTTCAATTTTCTTATGATTCTCGATCGAAATTTTCATTAATCTTTTCATTTATCTATTTTTTTTTTCTTTGGTTTGCTTTTCATTTTTTTCTTGAGTTTTTTCATTTTATTTTTCCCTTTTTTTTGCCATTTAAAGAGATCAAAACACAGATTTTGCAATATAAAATGCCATTTTTCATTTTACAAACAAGTCAAAAATATCTTTGGAAGTAAATATGAGCTGATAGTACTGACCATCAAGTACCTGATCTCGATAATTAGTATACAAAATTGACCGAACAAATGTTTTTTTTTTTTTTTTTTGTATCAATAAGGCTAGCATGTAGGAGTAAATGGAGAATGTCGTGTGTAATATGGAAATCATGTGTAATTTAGATAAATAAGTATACCTGAAGAGAAAAGAAATAAAAAGTTTATTTACAAATGCGCAACTGGAAATTAAATAAGAATTTGCAAGCCAATTGAAAAAATGTGATCAAAAGAATACTCTATTTGTGGTTATAATAAATGTAAGTATAAAAAACAATAGTAATTTATGAATGGAGGAATGCTATTATTAGTCCGAATCGCTGCCGGATTTGTGTTCCTCGCCGTCTTCTTCCTTTTTCTCTTCAGTCTTGTAATGCCGATATTCTTTCTTCAATTCCCACATATTCTTGTGCGGATTTTTCATATTGTAATCGCAGACATCTTTGAGAATCTCCTTTAAATAGCTTATAGGCTGATTTGTGATCTTGACCAGATCTTTTATATTATAATATTGATGCTTCTCGAATGCATTGAACAGCATATCCATTACAGCATTCTTGTCATCGCGCGCCTTTTTGCCCTCTGCCTTCTTTCGCTCACGGTACTCAATCTGAAAGGTAATGCAAAATTTAAAAGAGAAGATTCCAAGAATCTAGCGAATAAATTCCATACATTGTGGGCATGATCCTTGACAGGTTTGTAGTTCTGCACAATCTTATCGATGGGCTGCACCCGACGCTGTGGCTCGGATGCCTTTCGTATGGATTCCAATTTCAGTTTCATGTAACAGGTATCTGCTATGGGACGACACTCCAACTTCTGCACTATCCGACCTTCCATATACAATTTTTCGTTGTCAGTCGGTGCGGCCGACACTTGTGGTGCACTTGTACTATTTTCTGTACTGTTGCCTCCAGCAGCCGCAGCAGCAGCAGCGGCAGCCGCTTCAGCCGGCGCCATGTGGGAGAAAACGCCAAGCGTTTGCTTCGTCACCTGGGACACGTCTAGAACGTGTTCGGTGGGTATTTTCTCCTCAGGATCGAGGGCTAGAACAGCGGGTGTTAACGATAGTGACACTTGGGCCTTTTGTCCCGGTGTCTTGCTTATACGCAGTTGCCCTACATCCATGTTGGATGGAGCTTTCTCCCATTTCTGGGCTATGTATTTCGGTACTTTGACCAGCCATACACCACGGCCGGCATTGGACAGATCTAGATCTTTGTCAATGATTTGCACTTTATCCTTAATATCATCTTTAGACATTTTATTAAACTATTTAATTTTTTTATTAAAAACAGAACAGATAGAGATGTGAGTTTGGATCGCACGCGTTACTCACGAACTGGAACCATGAACCCAGTGAACATTCCTCCAGACATTATATGATATTAATTGTGTTTAATTTATATTATATATATATATATTGTATATTATTATTATATATATATATTACACTGTATTTATTTATTTTATTGTTTTATGTATGGAAAATAAAGTTGGGGCGATAATTTATTATCGATAGGTTGCCGATACACTATCGGTTCCTCACTGGAATACAGAAACAGCTGATAAAATAGTAGGGCTGCAAGCTCATTTCCACGCTGGCTGGAAAACAAAATATATAAATATTAAAGCATTAAAAAATAATTCAATATCTTTGAAAATGGCTCCGCCGGCAGCTCGCCAGCGTTATATTGCGAACAAGGCGGATAATCAGATACTGACCAAGAAGCCACCGAAACGTCTAAGTCTAAATGGCAAAGACAAAGTTGCCGGCAGCGCAGCCAGTACTAGGAAGGAGAAGGATAAAAAGCGGTAAGAGCTTATACCGGCTCCAGGAACACTAAAAAGTTCTTAATGCATCATCTGTTTTGATTGCAGTAAAACGACCACAGCCCCACCTGAGAAGAGTAATGGAAGTCCCATCATGCCCAGCGTTCACACTGCCTTTAAAACGTTTGTGAGCGCTCGTCTTTGCAGTGCCATTTGGGCTTATATTGCCGACTGCGACGAGACTTTCAATTATTGGGAACCGCTACACTACATCATCAATGGCCATGGCCTGCAGACCTGGGAATATAGTCCACAATTTGGCCTACGCTCGTACACTTATTTACTCTTGCAGGGTGTTCCCGGCTATTTCTATCAGAAGATATTTAATCCAAGTCCAATATTGATATTCTATATGGTACGTTGCATGCTAGGATTCGCTTGTGCAGTGATGGAACGGTTTATGTACAAGTAAGTAAACTGATTGATGTTGGATCAGCTCTTCGTTCTCAATTTGATAATAATTGCAGATCCATTTGCCAGGAGTTTGGCATACACATTGGTCGTCTCTGGTTAATATTCCAGCTATTCAGTGTCGGCATGTTTGTATCCAGTACCGCCCTCTTGCCCTCATCGTTCTCCATGTACTTTGGCTGCTCGGCATTGGCAGCCTGGTGGCAGCAGCACTATAGCCTGTCAATTTTTTTCACTGCCATATCTGCATTACTGGGTTGGCCATTTGCTGCTCTTATTGGTGTGCCAATGGTATTAGAAATGTTGCTAAGACAGCGAGATTGGAAAACTTTTGTTCAATGGTCCCTGATATCGGGTTTAACGATTTCCTTACCAATGATTGGCATCGACACAAGCTATTTTGGCAAATTGACATTTGCTCCCTTGAACATTGTTTGGTATAATGTTTTTACCGGTCATGGGCCAAATATATTTGGCACTGAACCGCTCAGTTATTACTTAATCAATGGATTCCTTAATTTCAATATCATTTGGGTAAGTTGCATATCAACAAGAGTGTTATGATTCATTTATGATTATATTTTTCTTTGCAGCTTTTAGCACTTCAACTGCCGATCATGCTGGTCATGGATTACCTGATAGTGCCCGCCAAGTCAAAGTCAACTTTAAATTTTCCCCACTACATTTCCTTGGCCCCATTTTATCTGTGGCTTTTAGTGTTCTTTGCCCAACCGCATAAGGAGGAGCGTTTTCTGTTTCCCGTTTATCCGCTTATCTCTTTGTGCGGTGCCATTACCGTCGATGTCTATCAACGCATATTCTTTCGCATCAAGTCGCTCGCTTTCAAAATCAAATCGAGTGTCCATTATTTGGATCAAAGCATGTTCATTGCCATTTTGGTAATGGTCTTGAGTACGGTTCTGGGTCTATCTCGTGTCTTTTCTCTTTATCGCAACTATCATGCACCTATGGACCTAATGTTGGAATTGAATCAATTTAAAGTCACGCCCCAATACAATCCCAATCAGATTTATAATGTTTGCATTGGCAAAGATTGGCATCGTTATCCCGGTAGTTTCTTTTTCCCCGCTCGTAACTTTCGTTTACGTTTCCTAAAATCAGAGTTTAAGGGCATGTTGCCGGCTTACTATGCCGATGGGGCAAATGCCACACAGATTGTTCATCCATATTTTAATGATATGAATCAAGAGAATGAATTTATGTACTTTGATTATAATCAATGTCATTTCCTAATCGATTTCGATCACGGCCAGTATACCGAATTGGAGCCAAATTATGCCAAACGATCCAAAGACTGGACAATTATGAAAAGTTTGCCATTCCTTATACCAGAAAAGTCGCATCAACTATTTCGTGCCTTCTATGTGCCATTCCTAACCGACAATTACATTGAGTATGGCGATTTTAATTTACTCAAACGAAAGACGAAACGAAATGGTAATGGCAGTTAGAATTCCTCTTGAAAAAAGTCGAGACTTCAAATGGATCGGCCAATATTGATCATTGATCAGATAGCAAATTTTCTATGAAAATTTTGTGAATGTTCCATTTGCATTCTCATTGCTAACAACTTTATAATCTATTCCATGCAATTATTAAAAAAATACAACTAATTTATTTTTCCTCCCTCCTATCACTTTCTGTCCCAATCTGTGAGTCCACCGAGTTTCCTAATTAATTTGTATTAATTTTATCACAGTCATTTGTCAATGCCAAAGTTTTGTACTCAAAGAAAAAAAAAAATCGATAATGAGATAAGCTGAATTCAATTAGATTTTAAGTGTCCAAATTAAAATGCAAACAACGAAATTCTTAATTTAAAAATTATTTGGATTTGGATTGTTTTTTTTATCGATTAATTAATTAATAACTGGGAAGCAAAAACTTTACAATTGGAACACACTCCCTTTCGCTTAAGACTAATTGTTTAAATTGTGTGTGGTGAATTTGTTTACAAGGCTAGATATAATATTTGGTCTACTACATGTACATACATAGGTTATAGCTAACTATAAACTGACTTAGCAGCAAATATTTACAAGTTGCTCCAAAGGCGTCTAAAAGTAGACCGTCAAATTGTTCTCAGAGGAGCCCATGGCATCGGTGGCAGAGAGAAGATTCGAGCCCGGATTGGCTGTGCTATTGGTAGCTATGGTGGCCACCTTTCGATTATTGTTCTCTGTCGTTGGTGTAGTTGTTGTTTGCAGGGAATCATGCTCGATCTCATCCTCCTCATAGAGCTGGCCATTCGCTGAGGCACGCGAAACAATGCCTGGCAAAAAGACTATTTATAGTGAATGCTTTGAGTACGGGGGGGAATATCAGGGATTAGGATCAACTTACTGCGCACTGTGGCCGCATAGCTCTCCCGTTGTCGTTCACGCTCTCTTTCTCTTTCCCGTTCTCTCTCCAGCAGCGCCACGGATCCGCCTAGAGCCATGCTGCTGCTGGCACCACTGGCCACATGATGTAGGCCATTATTCATGGGATTGGCCATAGTTATGTTGCCACCTCCACTGCCTCCTCCATGTTTCATATGCAGAACTGAGACACCGCCACTGGACACGGCTCCATTCTGCCCTGATAGCTTCTCATGGGTCACCAAATTGGCAGATGAGACACTACTATGGGCCTGACTATGAACCCGATTCCGTCCCAGACTAGGGCTACCTTTGCCCTTACTATTCGAACGGACAATATAGCAACTGAGGGCCAAGATGATGAGCAGAAAGAGGCCCACAATCATGCCAAACATGCCCAGCATGCTGCTACTGTTCCAGGCAGATTGGGCCAAACTCAGACCCTCCATGGTCACACTCACTGGCACCGAAGTGCTGCGTGGTGGCACTCCCGTATCCGTGGCAATGGCTATCAGATGAACCGTCGACTCATTTAGATTCTGCATTTGCTCGGGTCTCATGTAGATGTTTCCCGTGGCATCGATCTCAAAGAGACCCGCATGTTGACCGCGCAAAGAAAGCTCCAGCTTGTCATTTCGATCCCCATCCGCCGCCTCCACTTTGCCAATGAGAACCCCCTCAAAGGAATCTGTGCGAGATTGCAGTGACTAATAAAAATAAACAAAACAAATTCAATCAATTGATTGCCTTATGGAAGGTTACGTGATTATAACTCACACTCTTGGGCACCATAAACTCGTAGTGTGTCTCCCGGAAACGTGGCTCCCAATCATTTACATCGATTACCTCCAGAGTTAGCTCTGCTGTGGTATTCGTCATGCCATCAGTCGCCTGCACTTGGAACTCATGCTTGGTCATCTTCTCATAGTCCAGGGGTTTGGCCAGCACCAACTCACCCAATGATCCCACATTGAAAAACTGTGAATTTATGGGATCCGGTATGGTGTACTTCAAATGTTTGCCCGGTTTATTGGTGGGCAGGGCCAATATACGATTCCCCACCGCCGTATCCTCCCGAATGCGCATCACAAAACGTTTCTGGACAAACGAGAGAGTGCTCAGTTCGGAATGGGTGCCCGGTCGCGTTAATTGCACTGTAGTTAGAGCATAACGATCTGGATTATCTATTTGAGTGGCCTTGACCACCAAGGTGGCGCCATGTGTCACATCGGCATAGCCAATGGGCGTTAGTAGAGTTATCACTCCGCTATGTGGATGGATGCGAAAATATTTGGCATCCTGAGATTGAACAATTGTATATTGGATGGGCGCACAGATGCCCTCATCCTGATCCACCGCCTTAAGCGGTTCGGGACGCATACGTAACTCTCCGGGTCGTCCATCGTTGGGCAATTCAGCACTATACGATTCCCGCTGGAATTTAGGATTTTGATCATCGGCATCGGTTATGACTATGCGTAGTAGTGTATCCGAGTGTTTGGGTGGTGTACCCTGATCTTGGGCCCTTAACTGGACAGTGAAGTTCTGCAATTGTTCATAGTCCAGTCCCTTTTTTAGAACCAAGGTGCCTTCCAGGGGATTAAGGAATTGCACAAATTCTGCATATGGACCAGGTAATACTTGATACTCCACCGTCGAGAAGGGACCCGGCTGATCGGCATCTTCGGCACGTGCTCCCTGTAAAATTCGCGTCCCGGGCACAGTAACCTCTGATAGTGTCAGTGTATACGGAGTTCCAATCCATTGAGGCGCATTATCATTCACATCCGTCACACGAACATTGACGGGAATGACGAAGCTCTGAAAGAAAGGCAACAAAATGATTCAGTCAAAGCACTCAACAAGCTCAAAGAAGTACAGATGACTAAGTGGTTATACTCTATTAAAGTTCAGCTCCTTTAAATACGTTTAGCTACACTTTCTAAGGGTAAAAAATCGCAAGTGCTTGATTATATGGTCACTGACCTCCATAAAA
The DNA here is from genome assembly GCA_018152135.1 of Drosophila paulistorum. Lineage (NCBI taxonomy): Eukaryota > Metazoa > Arthropoda > Insecta > Diptera > Drosophilidae > Drosophila > Drosophila paulistorum. The sequence continues at coordinate 7,470,819 of JAECXG010000805.1, read as the reverse complement.
GAGTTCAAAGCCCAAGACCTCAAACCAAAGTCTGCATATATTTGCATGTTTTGAGTTAGGGAGCAGGCTCCAACCCCCAAGACCCAAAGACCGCTCCAATCTGCACCCCCAGACGGAAGCTTTAATGGCTAATTTATGGCCACTAAGCTGGGGCTTACCACAAGGCGGTAGAAGTTTAGCTGCGAGTATGTGTGGTAACATTTTGTTGATTCTAAAATTGAAATGGGCGTTCTGTCTGATTGTCTCTAGCGCAAAGTTTTCAATTGTTTATAGAGTTGTACAAACACTTGCATAGACGTATATAGGCGTATATCCACATAGGTAAGCAGGATAGGTATTCCTGCGGCAACTTCAAGAACTCGAAATTTAACAAGAACACGCACTTGTAAGCCAACGTCCAGTACGTTGGAGGAGGAGCTGAACCAGGGAGCAATATAGGTTAATTGGTTGGCCATTATTACACACGAAATGCTCTTCTGCAGGTGCGGAATGCGGTTTGAGAAAAAAGCACTTAATTCCAAGAAATGGCGGCCAATATAGGCCAATGACCAAAAAGAAAAAAGGTGGTAGACCAACTGAACTCCCCAAATTGTGGTCAATGGGATTTGCTTTTAATTAATTTACAACCCCAAAAACAGTTTACTAACTATAAGGTTGATTGGAAAGTGTTTGCCCCCGAAAGTATACTTCGATTTTTGTTTAGTTTTTCTATAAGAAATGAAATTCTTCTTCTTATACACAAGAAATATTTAAAAGACCACCAAAAATATCTTTCGAGAGGCAAAACCCCTTTTTTTTAAAGATTTGTGTAAATAATTAATCATAATTTGGAAGACTTTTGGTCGATTTCATTCATAATCGAGTTGATCTAGTCAACTAGAGTGCCCCTGCGCTTGTAAGAGGGAGCGAGATATCATATATTGGTCGTATAAATTTAAAACAATTAATGCCGTTTTATAAAATTAATTTATATTAACGAAAATATAGGTCAATCCCTGTAAATATTCTTTTTAAATATATGTTTTAAAATACCCACCCACAAATTATAATTTACAATTAATAATTATTTACACTAAATGAGTTTTGTTCTTTAAAGGAATATTTCTTGAATCAAGTTTGTGCATATCTGTAAATGTTCTAAAATTTAATATATTACTTACCGGATCTGTTGAATGCCTTCGTATGCATATGACATTTACATATATTGATGACGGCCCTTTAAGTCCTTCCTTATCCAGCTCAACTGACAGAGCCAATTCTTTCGTGCCTGCTATTATCTCTACTGGGGCATTTTTCTCCCTTAACGAGAGATTTATATCACCAGTGTCCGCATTTGGATTGCCATTAATGCGTAATTTGCCAATAATGGAGCCCACAGCTAGATCTTCTGTGGCCAAAAAACTTTCCGCTGAACCACCGCCTTCGAGATAACACCTCGAGTCCAGAATAGCGCCAAATGCAGCTGCAATGCAATAAAAAAAACATATATGTAGATATGTAAAAATTAAAGTGAAATTTGGGTTAAAGAATCTCTGCACAGTCACTCCCTTTCAGGTATAAGCAATTGGTGAATTAAAAGTAAATTGCAACAAGTGAAGGAAGCCACCAGCACAACCACCTGCACCACACAGAGAGTGGTCCGGTCCAGTTGTCCGTTGGGTTAGACATGTTTACTCGTAGTTTGTTTCCGCTCTACTAAGCTTCCGTTTTTCTTTCACTCTTCTTTTTTTGGTTTTTGTTTTTTTTAGGTTTTGGTTTGTTTTCTGTTTTGTTTGTTGCTGCTGCTGCAATTTCGCGCCGACCAACCGGCTAGTATTCCATTTAAAAGTAAACTTGGCCTGGCCAAAACTGCATGAATCATGGTGGAAAGACGATACACTGCAGCTGATTTGCGTTTCCGGACAAGCACCGATACATGGTTAATTGTGTTAGTGTGCAAAAGCCATGGCCATTGTTAATTTAGCAGATTAACTCTCAAAGCAAATTGGTTTTACTTTATAGTAGAAAGTAAAGTTAAACACACGTAAATAGTATGGGTAAACGAGCTATGGAAGTTAACTTCGGCCTTGCCGAAGTTTATATACCCTTGCAGTTCTTTATTATATTTAATTCGATAAGAAAAGTGAAATTTCATACATCAACAGCATTAGTTGTCGTATTATGAATATGCTCAAATATTTTTCAAACTACTGAATTCAAAACACATTTAATGATTATTTAACAATATATGATATAGTAGTCCGATCCCGATGATTTTCATACTTTATCTCACACAGGTAATAAAGAGTCTCCAAAAAAAATTTCAACCCGATATCTCTTAAGATGGCTGAGTAAAACGCATACTTCAAACTACTGAATTCAAAACACATTTAATGATTATTAAACAATATATGATATAGTAGTCCGATCCCGATGATTTTCATACTTTATCTCACACAGGTAATAAAGAGTCTCCAAAAAAAATTTCAACCCGATATCTCTTAAGATGGCTGAGTAAAACGCATACGCACAGACGGACGGACAGACGGACAGACGGACAGACGGACATGGCTATATCGACTCAGCTTCTCAAGCTGATCAAGAATATATATACTTTATGGGGTCGGAAACGTCTCCTTCTGTGCGTTACAAACATCTGATCAATTTTATAATACCCTCTGCAAGGGTATAAAAAAGTAAGGTAAATTCGTATATCACAATGCAAACTTGATTTACGAATATTTGTACCTTAATTTAAAAAGGCTAATTCTTCAAGTTTCAAATTACTTGATTTCTAACTTAATTTAAAGAGGCTAATTCTTAATGTTTAAGTTGAATTGTCAGGTTGTAAATAATTTGTCTTCTCAAAAACTATCAACTAACTATTTTATACATAGAAATGAAGTAAAAGAAAACGTCACAGGTCCATAATAGTTGGTCTTAAAGAATAGTTCTAAGTTATCTTCGAAACAAAATTGCAAGTTATAAACTATAATGTTGTTGAGTGATCGATAAAAATAAAGACTGATTATTTATAGTTATTGTTTATTAAAACATAAAATTATATCCTTTTTTCTTAAGCAGTGATTTTCAAGAGTTTCACAATAATGGTATTCGGGAACTCTTGAATAACCCATGTTTTTTACAACTTTTAAGAATTAGGATACCTTGACAAGTTTTTTTTTCAAGTGAAAGAGGAAACAATTTAGCTCTAAAGACGAGTAAGAAGTTTATTTATTCTAGTGTAAAGTGTATTATAGTAGAATATTAGTATCCAAACTAAATGTTACGTGTGTTCTAATCTCAATTACTTATCACTCAATTCCCCAGAGAAATAGTTACAGTAACTCTCCGCTTTTTACTTGTGATGGTGGCAAATGAATAAACTAATAATGTGTAGTTCGTTATGGATTAATTGATTTACACAATTTAAAATTATATAACTAGCTGTACGACACTTTATTCTCTTCTATGGCATTCAACCCTAATTTAACAATAGTTGATACTATAAAATTCTAGATTTGGCCATGTAAAGAATATACATATATTCTTGCTCAGCGCGACGAGACGAGTTTTTATGGCCATGTCCGTCTGTCCGTCCGTTTGGATCAGCCCCAACTCCTTCTAGACCGTTTAAGCTACAGAGTTGAAATATCCTTTAAAGGGTTGCAGGCTCCGATTAGAGTCAACATAAATCATAAAGGTCCATACGAATTATTCAGAATTAATAAAATAGATTTTAGTTCATTCAAGCAATTCAAGTTCTCACTCTAAGTAATGTTAAGGATTTGGATTTATTTTTTGAAATAAACCAAATAAAGATATTAATTTGTACCTTAATTATAATTAATTACTTTGTTCTTTGAGCAAAATGAATTATGAACTCTTACAAGAAGAGAATTTCACATTTCAATGTAATTATGCAATGTGTAATACTTAGTAGACTTTAAACCTTATCTAATTTTAATCAGATGTTGCTGAAAAATATATTTTTTGATAGGATATTCAATTAATTTCCGTTTCTTGTATAAGAAATAATGTACTTTGGTATAAAAATTTGCCGTAAAACAGTCTCGCCCAAAAAAACCCAGAAGAAACAAATAAAAATCAGAATTTCAATTGGCCCCAAAACGAATGTTTAAAATTTAAATTGAAAATACATATGTATGTATGTGGTATGCAGTTTTTGTTTTGACAGCGGAAAAGTCAAATGCTCCTGTAGAAAACACGGTGAAATCTGAGATATTAAAATATACGGTGAATAGTCTGATTACAGTAACCAACAAATTACTGAATCAATTTCTTCATTGAGTTGATTGGGATAAGAACTAAAGGCCGAACATAGAAACGTCATAAATTCGTGGCCATCACTGCTCTTATACATTATTATGTACATACGTAAATGTCTCAAAAACGTGTATATGTTTTGAAATTGGCTTTTTTACTGTAAGCACACTCATATCCTTATATGTACATACATGCATTTTCTGAAGAATCATTACTGTTTTTTCTTTAAATTTTGGAATTTTGTCCTTCTTATTGATTAGAAATTGAGAGCTTTAAATGAAAAGAGTTTGGTTCGTTTTTGCTGTATACTTTTGTTATCTTTGTATTTATGATAATTCATTTGTTTTTCTTATGTTTTACTTGATAAGAAATTCTTGACTTGCATAATATCTAGTTTAGTTGCTTGATAACTATGTAAATGGCTTACAAATTAACAAACTGTACCATGGGAACATGACATAACACCTTTTTGGTAATTACATTTGCCGCTTTTGGCCCATTAAAATGTTCCGGTTAAATTCAGAAAACTATAACAACAAAAACAAGTTCTAAATGCATGTGTTACGTTCTGGTAAGCGGTTTCAATTGAAAGAGAGACAAAATACTTATTATTAGACTTGACTTGGTGACCCTCAGATGTCACAGTCACAACGATGGAGGAATTTCTCTTTGGGCCAACAAAGACTAACTGAGCCAGATGTACATAAGTGAAATCTTCTTCTGTTTAGCAATTTCAAGATCTTTATGGAAAGTGGGTTAATTATTGTGACATTGGGCAATGCATATGAGATGAAACAATGATGATATGCAAACATATGTACATATGTATGTAAAAGAAGTAGACTTTCATTGACAGTTAAACATTTTTGAAACATTTTTTAGTTTTTATAACTAAAAGATTCCTGATAAATCACGTAAATTTATGGCAGAAAACTTTCTTTAGAAAAATGGAAAGTTTTGATTGTAATTGTTGTTCATTGACTTTATGACAAATACGTGGCTTGAGATAAAAGATTGCCAAAAATTACATAAAATCATTATGATTCAAACTAATTAGTAAGTGTTTATGTAAAACCAAAACCCCTCCAAAAACAAGCATAAGCAACTAATTAAAGTCTTTTTGAAAAACAAAGCGACTAACAAAAACTCATCCATAAAGTTCAACTATCTCAAGCGGAAATCCGCGAAAGTACAACGCATACCAACTTACTATATCTCTCTATATACATATATATTCGTACTGAATTGTAGTTGATATTAAAATCAAGAGTAAAGAAAAAGGCTATTACATAAATATGTTATTTTTTCTCAAAAGGGTGTAAATGTATCAACAAATGAAAGTGAGTTTGGTGACCTGAACAAATTTGCCAAGCGATGGAGACACACACCCACACACACCCCGCACATATGCTTAAAGAAAAGTTTTTAAAAACACAAAAATTTTCATTGGGTTTGGGTTTGGTAAAGAAAAGAAAAAACACACACACACAACATATTCGTTCAGCTTGATGATTTTCATCACGAAATTCCTCCTCCACTTTGGTTTGGTCTATGGGTCTATGCCAGTGACTTTGAGGGTTTTGGTTTTTCAGTGTGCTGCAACTTGATGATGATGAGGAAGATTATGATGAAGAAGGCAAAAGCCTTAGTTAGAGTCGAAGTTCTGTCTGGTTAAACATCATAAGCATCGCAGATTTTGCAATCAATTTCAGTGTTTTAGTTTTTCTGGCACAGGTCAAGAAGATCATAATAATAATATAATAGAAAGAAGAACAATCTGAAAACCAGTTAGAGAACGCTTTAAACTGTGACAAAGTCATTTCAAAATTTAACCGAATTGACCGAGAAAAAGTACAAATTGAGGCATATACACAGATATACATACGATTATAATCACTGATGTATGACAATGTAATGAACCGAAATTAATGTAGAAACTAGAGCAACTATGTAAATAACTTAAGAATTTGTTGCTTCAATTGTAAGCAATCCAAAATGACAGAAAACTCCCTTCCCCCTTCCCCGTCCCTTCCACTGACTTGGCATTTTCAGTAAGTCACGTAAATAGTTTTATTTGCTATAAATCGTTGGACCAGAACCACAATGACGTTTACATCTGCTTTGTGTGTGTGTGTTTAGTCTTGGAATTTCACTATTTTTAAGTTTTTACTTTTCCAAAGACTCAGCCAGGGGGGGAGACTTATATGCGGCTAATTACTTTGTTTGCTGTCATCAAGTTGTCAAGAGAACTTGCGCAAGGGGGGCGGAGGAGTTAAGGAATTCTTCGTACTTGAAAAGGAAATTCTGATACGTGCATATGGGAAAATGCTCCCTTAAACTTTGAGCAGAACTTTAAAATTTTAATAAGGTTTTTAAATAAAAAATAATCATTCACTTTTAATATGTCAGGTTAACTTTCAGTGTAAAGCAAGAAAATCATTCTGAGTTTTATATTTGAGCGAATAAATTAAAACCAAATAATTATCATTATTATTAGATTTTACGTCAATCGATGTAAAACTAAGCTAATTTGTTTTGGGGCCAATTGAAGTTCTGAATTTTGTATGTATGTAATTGTTGGGTCCTTTGGTCCTGTCATCATTTAACGAAACTAATTTATACTTATGTATGTACTTTTTCTTGAAAAAACAAAAGAAATTAAATCGAATTTCGCGTCGAATGATGCATTCCCTTAAATACATCAAGGTGCCTTTTGCAATAAATTCCTTATAAAGATTATATGAAATATACTTAAGTAAATATATTCAGGGTAAATTAATCGTCTTGCCATTCCGAAATGTACTCAAAGATTTTGTGAATTTCGTTATCAAATGTAGTAAAATTTTCTTAATTGGAAACTTTATATATATTTATAATACATTATAATGGCATTACATAGAAACTTGAGAAAAAGTTTGGGAAAAGCATTATTTCTAAGGGTATACATTTTTAGAAAATGTCAAAATTGTTATTAAAAGAAACCCCATATCTTTGAAAATTAAGGAGAGTTTTAATTGATTAGGCATGTGCACTGCATCCACATAAAAAAAACAAGCTAAATTCAAAATGTTATTAATTTAAGACGTAAATTAACTTACCTTTTTTAAGCCAACACAATGCACAGATGATATAGCATATCCAATGAAGTTTTAACCACATTTTGTCTGGTGATTTCTACTTCGACTTTTTTTAAATCAATTTTTTTTTAGATGTCTTGATGTTTCAAAGCTTAAAAGATTACACATAATTTTCTATAGGTTTTCTGTGGTTTTGAAACTGTTTTTCAGAATTTATATAAATCCATATTTGTTGGTTAATACTTGCTATAAACTTTCCGTTTTCATTTTTACTGCCATAAATCAACTGTTTCGTTTCATATCACTGATGTCCCACAAAACGAGGCAGCGGCTCCTTCTCTGATTCTCTCACATGCAATTTATGTGCAACTTTTTGTTCTTTTGTTTTGCCTTCTTCTGTAATTGACTGGATAACTTTAAAATGGGTAATATTACACACCTAAAAGGGGGTGGTGGAGTGTAGGGTTGGAAGAGGTACCACTAGATATATTATTACAAGATTATTAGATAGAGACAAAACGTTTTAGCATAGAAACCAAAGCAACTGGAACATTAGCCGACCTGCCACCTCACCTCTCAACCGAGGAAAAAAGAAAAACAACAACAAACAAAGTTAAAAAGACCAAAAACTTCTTTCCTCAGTTAGTTCTTGCGGCACAAATGTCGCACACATGTCACCTTCTTAGGTCTCAGTTGTTGTTCTTGCTGGTTGCCACATTGCCTTAGTTGGCAAAATGTTGGCGGCATTTCACTAACAACAACAAACGAGAGTTGTTTTTGTTTTTGTTTCCTTGGTTCCGCCAAAGCTAAAGCATTCGATAGCATTTTTACCCGCCACTTTCCAAGGAGTCGCTACCAAAGAGCATTTCCTTTTGTCGAGGATTTATGGCATGCCATGGGGTGGTGTATGTGTGTGTGTGTGTCTGTGTGCGAAAGGTGTGAGGACGACACATACAAACATTTGCATAAAAAAGCCTGCATACCCTGCTTGGCCACTACTGGCCAATGGCCGAAATGAAAACACCATTTGACCGGAAGCTCGCGGAAACTCACAAAAAAGTCATTCACCTGTGTAAAAACTATACGTTTTTTGTTGTTGAGCTTAGTTTTCCAATAATTTCTTTTGTATAGACAATGAATATGTTTGGTGCTAGGAGAAAAGAGTTTAAAGCGAGGAAGTGAGTCGAAACTGGCAGAGATACAATAGGACAATATAGACTTCTATACAAATATGTTCAACACGTCAAATCGTTTTATTTAATATTTCACAATGCTTTTTGAATTTTTTCATTGCAGTAAATGGCAAGTTTTTAAAGGGTTTCAAGCATTTCATTAAATTTATTTCTTGTTAACTTTGAAAACTTTCAAAGTTGTTTTAAAAACTGCATTATTTTCACATATTCAGACTGCCAAAGAGTTTATTCATTTATTTTCGACAGTTTTTCAATACTTCACAAAGGTATTTAAAATCTTTCATTGAAGTAATATGAAGTTTTTAAGGAGTTTTAATATTAATTTCATCAACGTTACTTTTTCTTCACTTCAAAAACTTTCAAATTGTTTTACACAATGCATTTTTCAGATTATATACAGATTATTCCTTTATTGACGATGTTTCTCGAAACACACAAGTTAGAGTATACTTTATTATTGGTTAATTTGTTTATTAACTTAATCCTTTTTGGTTTTTAAGGTTTCAAAAAATGTTTGGAATTACATTTGGTATTGATACACATCAAAATATTTCACACATTTAATAAAATTTGCTTTAATTCCGCATTTTATTTTGAAATTCAAATTTGTTGTCAGAGTTATTCCGAGTTTATCATGTTACCAATGGACGCTCCAACACAGACTAAACTGATTTTCCATAATGTTGCAAAGACCAGGCCAGGGAATGCCCCCCGACAACGAAGCGATGAGACTCCATGAGTAACAACAGCAACAGCCTGTAAAGCCGGTGTGCGTTCGGTCTTATGCTCAAAACAAAAACCAAAAACAAAAAGTGGTGGATGTGGACGACTCTCTCGTGGACGACTCTCGTCGTAGTTGGAGTCGGAGTCGTCGTTGGCTATCGTCTGACTGTGTGTGTTGAAAATATTTCCACATCACTCGTCAAGCGTTTCGATTTGAAACACAAAAAAACCTCTTTATAAAGCAGAAACCGACAACAACAACAACATAAAGAAAGACATAAAAAAAACGGAAAGCAGATACTAGTGACTACCATGACGACTATATGGCCAGAGCGCACGCGCCCCAGCTTTGATATGAAAAGCTTAAAAGAAAAACAGGGAAAAGTCTCTCTTCCCCGTTCTTTCCTTCATGAGGCAATAAAAGAAGTCTAGACTAGATTCTTTTACTCAATTTTTGGGTTATTTGTCATGAAGGGAAACGGTTGAAACGTACATACATTCTAGTTCCTAACCTGTGTGCTTTAGGTTCCGCTCCACTGAACCGGCTTTTTTCTTTATCAACCTCCCCTGTTTACCAAAGTTCTCTCTTCCTCTCTGTTTACATATTGCAATTTCTCCTTGACTACCGATTGGGCGTCCAAGGCGCCCGTGCCCGAGTTCCTGTTCCTGTCCCTTCCCGATGGATGTGCCCACTTGTAGTTCCAAGACTCAGTGACATTGCATTTGCATGCATGCCGTTAATTGCTGTAATTTGAAACTGGACGACGACGCTACATAATTGCACTCCCTTCTGTTATACTTCATCATCTAGGGTATATAAGAATTGTTGGTCATTTTATTGAGGTAGAACTCTCCAGCTGGTTATCTTTATAGTCTAGAGTCAGAGAAAACCATTCTTACAGTTACTTATTTTTTTACCTTCTTATTGCAGGGTATCTTCAAGTCGACAATCGCACTTTAGTTTAAAAAGTTTCTTCTAAGAGGGTTGTGAGTAGTTTTCCTGTCCAGTACAGTTTCTCATGTTTCCTTTCAAGTAGTTTTTAGGACATGCTTTCAACTGGTTTTTGCTTTCCTTTTTTTTGGCTTACCTTATGACCCGCAAGTGGTCGATTTTGATTATGATTATGTCTTGCTTTATTGGGCCTTAAATTTAAGTATTTGCTTACACAATTTTATAAAGCAAATATCAGATATACATACATATAGGCAAATGACAAGGTTTATTTTAAGATTTACGAGGATTTGTGCATCACAAGTACTTGGCAATTAACTTAATATTTAATGTTTCACATTTTGGATTTAAGTTGAATTAAATAACATAATTTAACTTGTAAACTAAAAATTGACTAAAATCTTTCACTGTCTCTCTCTCTCTCTCTGTTCGTTTCGTTGTTGTTTAAAGTTCGGTATGTTTGGCGGCTTTGTTAAAAAGCTTTTCACAGATTTTAGTTAGTATTTGGGATAATTCTAAACGATATTCATCTTTGCTGTGTATATATCTATTACGAATTGTAAGCAAAGCATGACGTAGGCCAGAACTCTCTGACCAAAGAGGATGACAGATGTTTTCTGTAGTATCCAGAGTCATAGACAACTGTTCCACTATGTCCGGCTGGTCAATTAAATGTAGAAAATCCTTGGTTAAAACATTGTCTATGGTAGAACAATAGCCATGGGTTTCCAACCAAGATTCGAACTCTAGGAGGACATACTGTGCCATGGCAGAGGTTCCATCTGGTACTTCTTGGCTGCCAGCTGACTCCAATACGGAACGTTTCTCTTGAACCAAGTCACTAATAATGGTTATCACTTTTGCCTTGGTTCTCAACTCGATTTGGGAACTACGTAGGACCCGAATCAGAGCCTGTGTGCCTGATGTGGATAAGATACGCTGCTGGGCCAATGGAAATTTACGTAGCAGTGATCCAAATGCATGCAAAGCCGCCGACAATTCTCCGCTATTAGTCGAGCTCATAAGAATTTGGGCCAGGTGTGAGCCAAAGTTCTTCTCGAATACTTTAATCTGCGCTTTGGGATTGTTGCTGGTGAGAGAGCCAAGCACTCGCATGGCTGATATACGCAATGGCAGATTCGTCTCGTTTACCACAATGGGCAGCAGGACATCATCCAAGCCGGCTTTGTCTATAAAGACTAAAGCATTGTCGATTTGATGCAATAGATATTCCAAGTTCTCCAACGTGTCCATCTTGAGTTTCAATTCTGATTCAATGGGTGTTTTGCTAAAATTTTTGTATTGCTTAAGGAGTTCAACAATTAGTTCTCCATCGGTGCGGAAATTCTTCTGAAACTCATTGTATGCCTTCTTAAGGTCGGCATAGTTCTGTTTTTTCTGTTGCTTTTGTTCCTTCACTTTCCGCAAGGATTCTTCAATAATGTCCGGCTTGTAATCCAAACCCAGGGGCTCGTTCTCATCTTCTCTTTTCTCCTGCAACGAAGTGCCACGTTCATTTTCGTCAATTAACTTTGCCTCTTTTAATCCTGTCTGCAAATTTATTCGCACATGCAGACCCTTTGGAATGGCTTGTCCTGAGAAATGTGCATAGAACAGACTGTGGCATAATATTACCAATAGAACACGTATTCCAAATGTACATACCTTTGGCTATAATCTGCCATTCGTTAGTAGCAATAAATTCTCCAGTTATATTTTCTGTTGCCCCTGCCGACGCCAGCAGTAAGGCTACAAGGATAATCCTGGTCATCATTCTATCTTTGTTTTGTAAAGTTGTTATTTCACCAGATCTTTCAAAATTGAAAAATAAATTGAAAGTCTGATGTGGCTTAAAACTTTGTAAATATAAACCATATGTTTTAATGGCAGAATTCGCCGAGCCGGTGTGTTTATCGGCAACGGGTAATTATCGATACTTTTAAGAATTTGAATTTGCAGATATCGATACTTTGCAGTTATTGTTCGTTAATTTTTTAAAAGCAACTTACAAAAATGTTATTGCAGTAACGAAATAACTCGTATACTATATCCATTAATAAATACAAAATCTTGCCCTACCATTAATATGCAAGTTGTTCCTCGTAAGATCCATTTTTCACGCAGTTACTTATTGTGGAGGTCCAGTGTGGTCCAAATAATACATTACAAAACTGCAAGTTATCCAAACATCGGCCCTTTTCAGTAATAACAGAGGCTGACAATTTAATTAACTTATTCTGAGGAACGCGTCTAACTCAATCAAAAATCTGGTGTTAAATCGAGAGTGCGGACTGTGTAATGCTGCCAGTCGATGTGGTATGCGGATAAAGCGGAAATACTTACATATGTACGTCAATAAATATAATTTAATATACATACATATATGAAATTAGTTATTTTTGTATTTGTCCTTGCAGATAAGCAATGCCGACGACTTACAGGAAGCACTCCTGATGGTGCTGAGTCAAGTGTCAAGTCGTTGCGGCGCATCATCAGGATGCCGACGGTCATTTGCGATGGCACACACCTGATGCCAGTTACAAATTATCCACGACAGTTGGGACTTCTGCAGCGCCGCGGAGGACATCGAGTGGAATCTGTCCTGCCTAATCAACGACAGGCTCGCGCAGTACGGAAAGGCCATCCGGCATATCCCTGAGATGTCGCTCGAATCAAAGTCTGTCTCAGGCATTGCAGCTTTCCTCGAGGCCACAAAATAAATGTAAATAGTAGTATACATATGTATAGATAGCAAATACGTATGTATATATTTCGATTTAAGATTATATTGAATTTAATATTTGAGAATGAATCTCTTCGCCGCCCTCAGATAGAAGAAATAAAGAAAATTGCACTTAAAAATTTAGTTATGTATATTCATTAAAAAATATATATATGTAATCATCTGTGGAACCAATCGCACTGAATCCGGTCGCAGGATCAGTGATTGCACGATCAGTGGATCCAGTGTCGCAGGCACCGATTCCAGTGGTGCCATTGGTTTCCAACGATCCATACCGGGTCACCTACCGCAAGATGCAAGTTTGCATCCTCTGCCTTAGACGATTCACAAATTTGTCACTATATTGGAGTCACCGTGAGCAGTGCGTACAGCGGGTACCGACGTACACAACTTGCAACGGTGTGCGGCCTAGGCCAGGCATGGGAATGCTGAACCACCGTAGGATGTGCTCCACAAATGATTTCGGCATACTCGCTATTAGGCGAAAGAGGAGTGAGTTGGTCGGCTCACAGGAGGTGGCCGACTCAACTGACTGGGTACAGTACGCGGAAAACGCGTACCGTGACCATCCTGTGGTGAATCCGCCAAGGAGAGGAAAACCCGCGAAGACGCGAGTTGTCGATCTGGCAAAAACGCCAGATCGAGTCATCGAAGATCTTGCGGCGTTCACCCAGGTTTGTATGCAATCTAATTTGAATTTTCCAATTGCAATCTAACATTTTTTTTCCAATTGCAGGAAGAGGATGCCCAGACCCAGGGCTAAAATTTTCTTTTTTCTCTTTTCAGTTAGCTTTAAGTGTTGAAATTTTCTTTTTTCTCTTTTCAGTTAGCTTTAAATAGTAAATAGTAAATTAGTTTTTATTCACTTTGTATTTATTAACCAGAGGGCCGGGGTTAGCTTCGATCACGTCGAAGTTTGTATACCCTTGCAACTGTTTTGGTAATTCTTTCCTTACCCATAGCCATCAATGTGTAAAAACGTTTTATCCAAAAAGTCTAATGTCTGCGAAAGAACGGCCTTCAATCTTAGCATAGGATAAAACGAACTTTTTGATGAAAGTCACTGTTTTCCACCGATCGTTTCTATGGGAGCTATATGATATAGTCACCCGATCTTGATCAAATTTGGCACAATTATTAATAAGAACACAAAACTGACAAATACCAACTTTTATGACAATTGCTGATAAAATAACGAAGTTATTGAGAAAAGTCACTGTTCGTGACTTTGACGTTTGTATGGGAGCTATATGATATAGTCACCCGATCTTGATCAAATTTGGCACAATTATTAATAAGAACACAAAACTGACAAATACCAACTTTTATGACAATTGCTGATAAAATAACGAAGTTATTGAGAAAAGTCACTGTTCGTGACTTTGACGTTTGTATGGGAGCTATATGATATAGTCACCCGATCTTGATCAAATTTGGCACAATTATTAATAAGAACACAAAACTGACCAATACCAACTCTTATGACAATTGCTGATAAAATAACGAAGTTATTGACAAAAGTCACTGTTCGTGACTTTGACGTTTGTATGGGAGCTATATGATATAGTGGTCCGATACGGCTGAATCCGAGATATACAACGCCTGCAGTATATACAAGCATACGTGCAAAATTTCAGCTCTGTAGCTCTTACGGTCTCGGAGGAGTTTGCGTTGATCCAGACGGACGGACGGACGGACGGACATGGCTATTTGAACTCGTCTCGTCGTGCTGATCAAGAATATATATACTTTATATGGTCTGAGATGCTTCGTTCTATGCGTTGCACACTTCTGACCAAAATTAATATACCCTTTTTGCAAGGGTATAAAAAGATTTGTAAATATCGTAGCTCGCAATAACTGTCGACCGCTGCAAACGTTGTTTGCAAACAAGTGTCTTTTTCCGACTCTTTACGAAAAGACTCAGTCAGCAACCGACTACCGCCCGTGACGAAATAAGTATAAGGTGGTCGCCTCGGCAGCAGCGCTGCTCACGACGAGGTCTTATTTCAGTTGTCGTTATACTTATTTCATCATGTATAGACCGTACGATTTGCCGACGTGACCACCTTGTACCGCCTAATGCACAGTCTACTATCATGCGCTTTTAAATATAAATTAAAGAAAAAAAGGAATTTTAAACGGAAGATTGGGCTTGAATTGGGCGGACCAGCGAAGAAGTACATTCAAAGAAGCTAACTTCGGCTATGCCGAAGTTTATATACCCTTGCAGTCCCTTGGCAATAATTTTTTTACATTTAGAAATTTCTTTCCCTGCAACTCAATTCATCAACACACAAACAAAACATTGCTACTCTTTTTACTGCAATTTTTGAAGTGAAAACTTCTTTAGAATCGTTGGGAGTGATTTGAGACTCGATGAAACGAAAAAGCGGCACTAAAAAGAGACATACATATAGATCTTATAGTATATAGCCTGCGAGAGAATGAGATAGAACAGAGTTATATAGCGTTCCTTATTCTCCGTCTCCTCTTTGTGCGGTGCTTCGTAGCCTCCCCACTCTTGGCTACGAAGCGTTATATGTTGATAAACATACGTATATGTGTGTGGCTGCGTACTGCTGAGCCACGCTAGTAGAGTGAGTATTGTAGTATGTATACTACACTGCCTAATACTTGCTTTAGTGTTAGTTCAAGCGTCATACGTATGTATGTTTGTATGTATGCTAGTACGTATGTGTGCGCGCCTGCGTAGACCAAGCGTCCTACGAATGTTTGTGTGAATGTTAGTACGTGTGCTGTATTGCGTCCGTATTTTTATATTCGTAAATATTTTCATTTTTAAATATTTACCGCAATTATGCCGAAAAATAATGCAGAAAAGTGTCGTGAATATCGACAGAAAAAAAAAAAGGAAATAAAACTAAAATTCATTCATGAAAATTTAATAAAGTATACACCAGAAGTATCGCGGATACTTAGAAAAGATTACGATAAAGTTCCAATGATTTTAAGTGGCGATTTTAACGTAAATTTTGCATTGGACACAGCGGTTCCTTTTATTGACTTTCTCAATACAACATTCAGTTTAAAAATATGTAACAATCGCACTGTATCAACAACACGATCAAAAACAACAATTGACGCGGTATTTCAAAGATATGTTGACAACATCGAAACCAAATCATAAGCCACTCATATCATTTGTTGAAATTGAAAACATTGAGGATGAATAATAGTAAAATGAAGAAAATAAAATTAATGCTGCTTTCGTCTCATTCTCTCTCAGTTTGTTTTACGGAAGGTTTCACTTCTATCGTGTCTAACCGTTAGACGCACTTTTTTTTTCTTCTTCTTCACTCATTGCCTAAGCAAATCACGGAACGCATAAATGGCGTATTAGGCAGCGAGCAGCGCTGTTTGCAACTGATTTATAATGACTGTAACTTTTGTTCTATTTATCCAATCAGATTAAAATTTGGGGATCTGATGTTTATATCCAATACTATCACATGAGTAATAGCTTCACCTACTTTATGTATAAAACTATATAATATAGTGGTCCGATCCTAAAGATTTTCATACTTGACCCCAGATAATAAAACGAACAGAAAAAAATTTCAGGCCGATAGCTCGTAATTTGGATGAGACATGGCTATATCGACTCGGATTCTCATGCTGATCAAGAATACTTTACTTTATGGGGTCGGAAACGTTTCATCTGTGCGTCCAAATATCTGACAAATTTTATAATACTCTGAAAGGGTATAAAAAAGGAAATTACATATGAAAGAAATTGTTTTCATTTCTTGCTTTTCTCTTTCTAGAATCTTATTTGCCATCTCTTGGAAGAGGGTAAACAGAAAAAGTAAGGAGAGAAACGAAAAACATTGAATATTAGTTAAAAAGAGAGAAAAGATAATGCGATTGAAAAAACTGGTAAAAAGAACAGCAACAGTTTTCGGTGTAGAGTCCATCTCTTTCAATTTCGCTATACCCGGAGTTTCCCATCTTCTTTGCATGCCCATTGGATGCGAATACGCACACATACATATGCAGTTTATGCATATCACTAGCGTCTGTATGTGTGTCTGTTCTGTTGGTTTCGAGCAATCATGATAAAATAACTTGCAATAAGTGCGAGTGAAAGGAACATAGTGTTGAGTGCGAGTGAGACGGTGAAGCTTCGTCTTTGGAGGAAAAAAAGTTTCATTTTAGCGAACGGATAGGAGAACTAAGAAAATGAAAAAAATAGGATAAATTGTTTACAATTTCCTACAATTTAAAACACTGAGCGCTGGTAGTTGAGCTAAATGTCGGAAAATAGAAAAATAAAATAATAATTCAAATTTCAATACTTAAAACTAAATGTGGGAAAATAGAAAAATAAAATAATAATTCAATACTTAAAGCTAAATGTCGGAAAATAGAAAAATAAAATAATAATTCAAATTTCAATACTTAAAGCTAAATAATGGAAAATGTATAAATAAAAAAACCAAATTTTAGTCCACTAACTGCAGGCTCTGGGTATCTTCATCCTGCCATTGGAAAACAAATGTTAATTTGATATACAATTCAAATTAGATTGCAATCTATGCAACAAACCTGGGTGAACGCCGCAAGATCTTCGATGCTTCGATCTGGTGTTTTTGCCAGATCTACAGCCCTCGTCTTGGCGGGTTGAGGTCCCCTTCGAGGATGCACTGTAGGATGGGCACGGTACGCATTCTCCGCATATTTAACCCAGTTGGTTGAGTCCGCCACCTAATATATGTTGGAATAGAAAGAAAAAAAGTTTTCCACTTACCATAATCGCACGTAGGGCCATCTTAGATAGATCACTGTGCTCACTTATGGTTCGGGCTGTATGTGCCATCCCGTCCCGCACCGCATCCAAAATAAGTCCAGTCTGAAAGAAAACCCAAAAAAATATTAGTCAGTAAAATAAATAATTTTGGTTTTTTTTCGAATACTTACTCGTCGTCCGGACTCCAGCACTATGTCGACAATAGCCTGATTGTTTTCCATCTGTAGAAAAATAGAAATATAATTATAAAACATCAATTGGAAAAAAATTAAAAAAAAAAAAAAGAGAAAACTTCCTACCTTCCAGTTTGTGTGCCAAAATGTAAGACCGTTACAATTTGCAGCTGTGACGGCTTGAATTCAGGGATGGGTGACAACGCAACTTTGCAAAAATTGGAACGTTAGAATTGTTTCATTTTCAGTTTGTTTCATTTATTTCTTTTCGATTTCTTTATTTTTTTGGACAAAAACAATTACTCTTAAATGCTAACAGAAATATTAATTCTAAAACCCCGTCTAATACTAAATTATAATTACGTAAATTTATAATTTTCTCTAATATATAATACTTTTTACAAGCCCTTAAAATTAATTTCCCAAACCCTTCTAGTTTATTATTTGATATATTGCATAGCACCATGGACCTACTGTTGCCCAAGGATCCAAACTTTATATTTGCAGTATGGATCCTTTGGGCAACGGTTGCCAGCGACTCCTTCTCCCTCCGATAGTATTCTTTCAGGTCCGCTGGAACACCGAAATCGCAAACCTCTATTGCTGCGAGGTTTTCGATGTCCAGCGGCCTGAAATATATATGACACAACGTGTCATCTATGTGCCCGTCATGCTTGAGCATTACATCAGCGGCTTGTTCTTGCCCGAAATCCTCTCCAGCAGGGGAATCCTGGGCGGATTCCGATTGACTCAGGGCGTCCTCCTGCAATTGAAATAGAGACGAAAAAAATTTCATTATGATATGTAGTAGGAAAACTGAATATTGACACTCACCTCCGTGAACGCTTGCGGGTTCTGAAATAGCACCTCCGGAACTCGCTGCAGAGCCACTGCCCGCTTCTTCACGGGTGGACCTGGGCTGATCTCATGGGAGGCATAATACCTTGTGGCATAAGTTGCCCAATCTGTGGCATTTGCCTCCTCAAGAGACCCTACCAAATCCACCCGCTTCTGCCTGATGAACGACAGGCGCGTCTTGTCATTACCACAAGATCTTCTGTGGTTTGCCAAGCCGCGGGAACTCCGTATGCGATACATATTGCACTTAGTGCAATGTGCCGCATCCGGATCGGCGCATTCATCGCGGTGTGCCTCAATGTCGCCAATACGGTGAAATTCTCGGCAACACAGCACACAACTGCGCCACTTCCCGCGGGGACACCATACGCGCCAGTCTATGGTGCCCACGCGCATCGTCCTGGAGCAGCACGGCAGTTCCTCCGGAAGCGCTATTTGCGTTTGCCGGCCACTGGTTCGGCCAAAACCACTGGCACTGGCTCAAGAGGCACAGGATCTGGCTCCGGCTCAAGAGGCACAGGAACCAGTGGTTTTTGCTGACTCAGTGCCGGCTCTAACTCAAATGGCAGAGCAACCACTGGTTCTGGTTGAGCCGCTACTGGTTGCTTAAGGACAACCACTTGACCAACCAGTGATTGTCCTTGAGCAACCAGTGGTGGTTCAACCACAACCAGTGGTTGGGTAGCCACCTCAGCGAGACTTCTCTGCTCCTTCTTCACGACCGTTCTCTGTGGGAAAAGACAATAATTGTAATATTACAATGTCAATTGAATTAATTAAAATTAATTTATATTAGAAACTTACCCCAGTCACCTCAGCCATGGCTTCATCCGCCAGATCGAACACCCGGTTCAAGGCCTGCAACTGGTGTACCATCTGAAATGAAAAGACAAAATTTAAGTAAAAATTTTCGATATAGCCATGTCCGTCTGTGCGTAAGCGTTTTACTCAGCCATGTTAAGAGCTATTGGGATGAAATTGTTTTTGTGGGCTTTTCATTACCCGAGTTAGATAAAGTATGAAATTTTTCAGGATCGGACCACTATATCATATAGCTCTAGAACAAACATTTTTGCCAAAATTGGAGTATCCCCATGAAATTTACCAATATGATAGTATTTTACATAAATTGACAGATCACTTTTTTTTTCTTCTTCTTCACTCATTGCCTAAGCAAATCACGGAACGCATAAATGGCGTATTAGGCAGCGAGCAGCGCTGTTTGCAACTGATTTATAATGACTGTAACTTTTGTTCTATTTATCCAATCAGATTAAAATTTGGGGATCTGATGTTTATATCCAATACTATCACATGAGTAATAGCTTCACCTACTTTATGTATAAAACTATATAATATAGTGGTCCGATCCTAAAGATTTTCATACTTGACACCAGATAATAAAACGAACAGAAAAAAATTTCAGGCCGATAGCTCGTAATTTGGATGAGAAATGGCTATATCGACTCGGATTCTCATGCTGATCAAGAATACTTTACTTTATGGGGTCGGAAACGTTTCATCTGTGCGTTCCAAATATCTGACAAATTTTATAATACTCTCTGAAAGGGTATAAAAAAGGAAATTACATACATATGAAAGCAATTGTTTTGATTTCTTGCTTTTCTCTTTCTAGTTTATGCATATCACTAGCGTCTGTATGTGTGTCTGTTCTGTTGGTTTCGAGCAATCATGATAAAATAACTTGCAATAAGTGCGAGTGAAAGGAACATAGTGTTGAGTGCGAGTGAGACGGTGAAGCTTCGTCTTTGGAGGAAAAAAAGTTTCATTTTAGCGAACGGATAGGAGAACTAAGAAAATGAAAAAAATAGGATAAATTGTTTACAATTTCCTACAATTTAAAACACTGAGCGCTGGTAGTTGAGCTAAATGTCGGAAAATAGAAAAATAAAATAATAATTCAAATTTCAATACTTAAAACTAAATGTGGGAAAATAGAAAAATAAAATAATAATTCAATACTTAAAGCTAAATGTCGGAAAATAGAAAAATAAAATAATAATTCAAATTTCAATACTTAAAGCTAAATAATGGAAAATGTATAAATAAAAAAACCAAATTTTAGTCCGCTAACTGCAGGCTCTGGGTATCTTCATCCTGCCATTGGAAAACAAATGTTAATTTGATATACAATTCAAATTAGATTGCATACAAACCTGGGTGAACGCCGCAAGATCTTCGATGCTTCGATCTGGTGTTTTTGCCAGATCTACAGCCCTCGTCTTGGCGGGTTGAGGTCCCCTTCGAGGATGCACTGTAGGATGGGCACGGTACGCATTCTCCGCATATTTAACCCAGTCGGTTGAGTCCGCCACCTAATATATGTTGGAATAGAAAGAAAAAAAGTTTTCCACTTACCATAATCGCACGTAGGGCCATCTTAGATAGATCACTGTGCTCACTTATGGTTCGGGCTGTATGTGCCATCCCGTCCCGCACCGCATCCAAAATAAGTCCAGTCTGAAAGAAAACCCAAAAAAATATTAGTCAGTAAAATAAATAATTTTGGTTTTTTTTCGAATACTTACTCGTCGTCCGGACTCCAGCACTATGTCGACAATAGCCTGATTGTTTTCCATCTGTAGAAAAATAGAAATATAATTATAAAACATCAATTGGAAAAAAATTAAAAAAAAAAAAGAGAAAACTTCCTACCTTCCAGTTTGTGTGCCAAAATGTAAGACCGTTACAATTTGCAGCTGTGACGGCTTGAATTCAGGGATGGGTGACAACGCAACTTTGCAAAAATTGGAACGTTAGAATTGTTTCATTTTCAGTTTGTTTCATTTATTTCTTTTCGATTTCTTTATTTTTTTGGACAAAAACAATTACTCTTAAATGCTAACAGAAATATTAATTCTAAAACCCCGTCTAATACTAAATTATAATTACGTAAATTTATAATTTTCTCTAATATATAATACTTTTTACAAGCCCTTAAAATTAATTTCCCAAACCCTTCTAGTTTATTATTTGATATATTGCATAGCACCATGGACCTACTGTTGCCCAAGGATCCAAACTTTATATTTGCAGTATGGATCCTTTGGGCAACGGTTGCCAGCGACTCCTTCTCCCTCCGATAGTATTCTTTCAGGTCCGCTGGAACACCGAAATCGCAAACCTCTATTGCTGCGAGGTTTTCGATGTCCAGCGGCCTGAAATATATATGACACAACGTGTCATCTATGTGCCCGTCATGCTTGAGCATTACATCAGCGGCTTGTTCTTGCCCGAAATCCTCTCCAGCAGGGGAATCCTGGGCGGATTCCGATTGACTCAGGGCGTCCTCCTGCAATTGAAATAGAGACGAAAAAATTTCATTATGATATGTAGTAGGAAAACTGAATATTGACACTCACCTCCGTGAACGCTTGCGGGTTCTGAAATAGCACCTCCGGAACTCGCTGCAGAGCCACTGCCCGCTTCTTCACGGGTGGACCTGGGCTGATCTCATGGGAGGCATAATACCTTGTGGCATAAGTTGCCCAATCTGTGGCATTTGCCTCCTCAAGAGACCCTACCAAATCCACCCGCTTCTGCCTGATGAACGACAGGCGCGTCTTGTCATTACCACAAGATCTTCTGTGGTTTGCCAAGCCGCGGGAACTCCGTATGCGATACATATTGCACTTAGTGCAATGTGCCGCATCCGGATCGGCGCATTCATCGCGGTGTGCCTCAATGTCGCCAATACGGTGAAATTCTCGGCAACACAGCACACAACTGCGCCACTTCCCGCGGGGACACCATACGCGCCAGTCTATGGTGCCCACGCGCATCGTCCTGGAGCAGCACGGCAGTTCCTCCGGAAGCGCTATTTGCGTTTGCCGGCCACTAGTTCGGCCAAAACCACTGGCACTGGCTCAAGAGGCACAGGATCTGGCTCCGGCTCAAGAGGCACAGGAACCAGTGGTTTTTGCTGACTCAGTGCCGGCTCTAACTCAAATGGCAGAGCAACCACTGGTTCTGGTTGAGCCGCTACTGGTTGCTCAAGGACAACCACTTGACCAACCAGTGATTGTCCTTGAGCAACCAGTGGTGGTTCAACCACAACCAGTGGTTGGGTAGCCACCTCAGCGAGACTTCTCTGCTCCTTCTTCACGACCGTTCTCTGTGGGAAAAGACAATAATTGTAATATTACAATGTCAATTGAATTAATTAAAATTAATTTATATTAGAAACTTACCCCAGTCACCTCAGCCATGGCTTCATCCGCCAGATCGAACACCCGGTTCAAGGCCTGCAACTGGTGTACCATCTGAAATGAAAAGACAAAATTTAAGTAAAAATTTTCGATATAGCCATGTCCGTCTGTGCGTAAGCGTTTTACTCAGCCATGTTAAGAGCTATTGGGATGAAATTGTTTTTGTGGGCTTTTCATTACCCGAGTTAGATAAAGTATGAAATTTTTCAGGATCGGACCACTATATCATATAGCTCTAGAACAAACATTTTTGCCAAAATTGGAGTATCCCCATGAAATTTACCAATATGATAGTATTTTACATAAATTGACAGATCACTTTTTTTTTTCTTCTTCACTCATTGCCTAAGCAAATCACGGAACGCATAAATGGCGTATTAGGCAGCGAGCAGCGCTGTTTGCAACTGATTTATAATGACTGTAACTTTTGTTCTATTTATCCAATCAGATTAAAATTTGGGGATCTGATGTTTATATCCAATACTATCACATGAGTAATAGCTTCACCTACTTTATGTATAAAACTATATAATATAGTGGTCCGATCCTAAAGATTTTCATACTTGACACCAGATAATAAAACGAACAGAAAAAAATTTCAGGCCGATAGCTCGTAATTTGGATGAGAAATGGCTATATCGACTCGGATTCTCATGCTGATCAAGAATACTTTACTTTATGGGGTCGGAAACATTTCATCTGTGCGTTCCAAATATCTGACAAATTTTATAATACTCTCTGAAAGGGTATAAAAAAGGAAATTACATACATATAAAAGCAATTGTTTTGATTTCTTGCTTTTCTCTTTCTAGTTTATGCATATCACTAGCGTCTGTATGTGTGTCTGTTCTGTTGGTTTCGAGCAATCATGATAAAATAACTTGCAATAAGTGCGAGTGAAAGGAACATAGTGTTGAGTGCGAGTGAGACGGTGAAGCTTCGTCTTTGGAGGAAAAAAGTTTCATTTTAGCGAACGGATAGGAGAACTAAGAAAATGAAAAAAATAGGATAAATTGTTTACAATTTCCTACAATTTAAAACACTGAGCGCTGGTAGTTGAGCTAAATGTCGGAAAATAGAAAAATAAAATAATAATTCAAATTTCAATACTTAAAACTAAATGTGGGAAAATAGAAAAATAAAATAATAATTCAATACTTAAAGCTAAATGTCGGAAAATAGAAAAATAAAATAATAATTCAAATTTCAATACTTAAAGCTAAATAATGGAAAATGTATAAATAAAAAAACCAAATTTTAGTCCGCTAACTGCAGGCTCTGGGTATCTTCATCCTGCCATTGGAAAACAAATGTTAATTTGATATACAATTCAAATTAGATTGCATACAAACCTGGGTGAACGCCGCAAGATCTTCGATGCTTCGATCTGGTGTTTTTGCCAGATCTACAGCCCTCGTCTTGGCGGGTTGAGGTCCCCTTCGAGGATGCACTGTAGGATGGGCACGGTACGCATTCTCCGCATATTTAACCCAGTCGGTTGAGTCCGCCACCTAATATATGTTGGAATAGAAAGAAAAAAGTTTTGCACTTACCATAATCGCACGTAGGGCCATCTTAGATAGATCACTGTGCTCACTTATGGTTCGGGCTGTATGTGCCATCCCGTCCCGCACCGCATCCAAAATAAGTCCAGTCTGAAAGAAAACCCAAAAAAATATTAGTCAGTAAAATAAATAATTTTGGTTTTTTTTCGAATACTTACTCGTCGTCCGGACTCCAGCACTATGTCGACAATAGCCTGATTGTTTTCCATCTGTAGAAAAATAGAAATATAATTATAAAACATCAATTGGAAAAAAATTAAAAAAAAAAAAAAAAAGAGAAAACTTCCTACCTTCCAGTTTGTGTGCCAAAATGTAAGACCGTTACAATTTGCAGCTGTGACGGCTTGAATTCAGGGATGGGTGACAACGCAACTTTGCAAAAATTGGAACGTTAGAATTGTTTCATTTTCAGTTTGTTTCATTTATTTCTTTTCGATTTCTTTATTTTTTTGGACAAAAACAATTACTCTTAAATGCTAACAGAAATATTAATTCTAAAACCCCGTCTAATACTAAATTATAATTACGTAAATTTATAATTTTCTCTAATATATAATACTTTTTACAAGCCCTTAAAATTAATTTCCCAAACCCTTCTAGTTTATTATTTGATATATTGCATAGCACCATGGACCTACTGTTGCCCAAGGATCCAAACTTTATATTTGCAGTATGGATCCTTTGGGCAACGGTTGCCAGCGACTCCTTCTCCCTCCGATAGTATTCTTTCAGGTCCGCTGGAACACCGAAATCGCAAACCTCTATTGCTGCGAGGTTTTCGATGTCCAGCGGCCTGAAATATATATGACACAACGTGTCGTCTATGTGCCCGTCATGCTTGAGCATTACATCAGCGGCTTGTTCTTGCCCGAAATCCTCTCCAGCAGGGGAATCCTGGGCGGATTCCGATTGACTCAGGGCGTCCTCCTGCAATTGAAATAGAGACGAAAAAAATTTCATTATGATATGTAGTAGGAAAACTGAATATTGACACTCACCTCCGTGAACGCTTGCGGGTTCTGAAATAGCACCTCCGGAACTCGCTGCAGAGCCACTGCCCGCTTCTTCACGGGTGGACCTGGGCTGATCTCATGGGAGGCATAATACCTTGTGGCATAAGTTGCCCAATCTGTGGCATTTGCCTCCTCAAGAGACCCTACCAAATCCACCCGCTTCTGCCTGATGAACGACAGGCGCGTCTTGTCATTACCACAAGATCTTCTGTGGTTTGCCAAGCCGCGGGAACTCCGTATGCGATACATATTGCACTTAGTGCAATGTGCCGCATCCGGATCGGCGCATTCATCGCGGTGTGCCTCAATGTCGCCAATACGGTGAAATTCTCGGCAACACAGCACACAACTGCGCCACTTCCCGCGGGGACACCATACGCGCCAGTCTATGGTGCCCACGCGCATCGTCCTGGAGCAGCACGGCAGTTCCTCCGGAAGCGCTATTTGCGTTTGCCGGCCACTGGTTCGGCCAAAACCACTGGCACTGGCTCAAGAGGCACAGGATCTGGCTCCGGCTCAAGAGGCACAGGAACCAGTGGTTTTTGCTGACTCAGTGCCGGCTCTAACTCAAATGGCAGAGCAACCACTGGTTCTGGTTGAGCCGCTACTGGTTGCTCAAGGACAACCACTTGACCAACCAGTGATTGTCCTTGAGCAACCAGTGGTGGTTCAACCACAACCAGTGGTTGGGTAGCCACCTCAGCGAGACTTCTCTGCTCCTTCTTCACGACCGTTCTCTGTGGGAAAAGACAATAATTGTAATATTACAATGTCAATTGAATTAATTAAAATTAATTTATATTAGAAACTTACCCCAGTCACCTCAGCCATGGCTTCATCCGCCAGATCGAACACCCGGTTCAAGGCCTGCAACTGGTGTACCATCTGAAATGAAAAGACAAAATTTAAGTAAAAATTTTCGATATAGCCATGTCCGTCTGTGCGTAAGCGTTTTACTCAGCCATGTTAAGAGCTATTGGGATGAAATTGTTTTTGTGGGCTTTTCATTACCCGAGTTAGATAAAGTATGAAATTTTTCAGGATCGGACCACTATATCATATAGCTCTAGAACAAACATTTTTGCCAAAATTGGAGTATCCCCATGAAATTTACCAATATGATAGTATTTTACATAAATTGACAGATCACTTTTTTTTTCTTCTTCTTCACTCATTGCCTAAGCAAATCACGGAACGCATAAATGGCGTATTAGGCAGCGAGCAGCGCTGTTTGCAACTGATTTATAATGACTGTAACTTTTGTTCTATTTATCCAATCAGATTAAAATTTGGGGATCTGATGTTTATATCCAATACTATCACATGAGTAATAGCTTCACCTACTTTATGTATAAAACTATATAATATAGTGGTCCGATCCTAAAGATTTTCATACTTGACACCAGATAATAAAACGAACAGAAAAAAATTTCAGGCCGATAGCTCGTAATTTGGATGAGAAATGGCTATATCGACTCGGATTCTCATGCTGATCAAGAATACTTTACTTTATGGGGTCGGAAACGTTTCATCTGTGCGTTCCAAATATCTGACAAATTTTATAATACTCTCTGAAAGGGTAAAAAAAAGGAAATTACATACATATGAAAGCAATTGTTTTGATTTCTTGCTTTTCTCTTTCTAGTTTATGCATATCACTAGCGTCTGTATGTGTGTCTGTTCTGTTGGTTTCGAGCAATCATGATAAAATAACTTGCAATAAGTGCGAGTGAAAGGAACATAGTGTTGAGTGCGAGTGAGACGGTGATGTATGCTACGGGAAGCTTCGTCTTTGGAGGAAAAAAAGTTTCATTTTAGCGAACGGATAGGAGAACTAAGAAAATGAAAAAAATAGGATAAATTGTTTACAATTTCCTACAATTTAAAACACTGAGCGCTGGTAGTTGAGCTAAATGTCGGAAAATAGAAAAATAAAATAATAATTCAAATTTCAATACTTAAAACTAAATGTGGGAAAATAGAAAAATAAAATAATAATTCAATACTTAAAGCTAAATGTCGGAAAATAGAAAAATAAAATAATAATTCAAATTTCAATACTTAAAGCTAAATAATGGAAAATGTATAAATAAAAAAACCAAATTTTAGTCCGCTAACTGCAGGCTCTGGGTATCTTCATCCTGCCATTGGAAAACAAATGTTAATTTGATATACAATTCAAATTAGATTGCATACAAACCTGGGTGAACGCCGCAAGATCTTCGATGCTTCGATCTGGTGTTTTTGCCAGATCTACAGCCCTCGTCTTGGCGGGTTGAGGTCCCCTTCGAGGATGCACTGTAGGATGGGCACGGTACGCATTCTCCGCATATTTAACCCAGTCGGTTGAGTCCGCCACCTAATATATGTTGGAATAGAAAGAAAAAAAGTTTTCCACTTACCATAATCGCACGTAGGGCCATCTTAGATAGATCACTGTGCTCACTTATGGTTCGGGCTGTATGTGCCATCCCGTCCCGCACCGCATCCAAAATAAGTCCAGTCTGAAAGAAAACCCAAAAAAATATTAGTCAGTAAAATAAATAATTTTGGTTTTTTTTCGAATACTTACTCGTCGTCCGGACTCCAGCACTATGTCGACAATAGCCTGATTGTTTTCCATCTGTAGAAAAATAGAAATATAATTATAAAACATCAATTGGAAAAAAATTAAAAAAAAAAAACGAGAAAACTTCCTACCTTCCAGTTTGTGTGCCAAAATGTAAGACCGTTACAATTTGCAGCTGTGACGGCTTGAATTCAGGGATGGGTGACAACGCAACTTTGCAAAAATTGGAACGTTAGAATTGTTTCATTTTCAGTTTGTTTCATATATTTCTTTTCGATTTCTTTATTTTTTTGGACAAAAACAATTACTCTTAAATGCTAACAGAAATATTAATTCTAAAACCCCGTCTAATACTAAATTATAATTACGTAAATTTATAATTTTCTCTAATTTATAATACTCTTTACAAGCCCTTAAAATTAATTTCCCAAACCCTTCTAATTTATTATTTGATATATTGCATAGCACCATGGACCTACTGTTGCCCAAGGATCCAAACTTTATATTTGCAGTATGGATCCTTTGGGCAACGGTTGCCAGCGACTCCTTCTCCCTCCGATAGTATTCTTTCAGGTCCGCTGGAACACCGAAATCGCAAACCTCTATTGCTGCGAGGTTTTCGATGTCCAGCGGCCTGAAATATATATGACACAACGTGTCATCTATGTGCCCGTCATGCTTGAGCATTACATCAGCGGCTTGTTCTTGCCCGAAATCCTCTCCAGCAGGGGAATCCTGGGCGGATTCCGATTGACTCAGGGCGTCCTCCTGCAATTGAAATAGAGACGAAAAAAATTTCATTATGATATGTAGTATGAAAACTGAATATTGACACTCACCTCCGTGAACGCTTGCGGGTTCTGAAATAGCACCTCCGGAACTCGCTGCAGAGCCACTGCCCGCTTCTTCACGGGTGGACCTGGGCTGATCTCATGGGAGGCATAATACCTTGTGGCATAAGTTGCCCAATCTGTGGCATTTGCCTCCTCAAGAGACCCTACCAAATCCACCCGCTTCTGCCTGATGAACGACTGGCGCGTCTTGTCATTACCACAAGATCTTCTGTGGTTTGCCAAGCCGCGGGAACTCCGTATGCGATACATATTGCACTTAGTGCAATGTGCCGCATCCGGATCGGCGCATTCATCGCGGTGTGCCTCAATGTCGCCAATACGGCGAAATTCTCGGCAACACAGCACACAACTGCGCCACTTCCCGCGGGGACACCATACGCGCCAGTCTATGGTGCCCACGCGCATCGTCCTGGAGCAGCACGGCAGTTCCTCCGGAAGCGCTATTTGCGTTTGCCGGCCACTGGTTCGGCCAAAACCACTGGCACTGGCTCAAGAGGCACAGGATCTGGCTCCGGCTCAAGAGGCACAGGAACCAGTGGTTTTTGCTGACTCAGTGCCGGCTCTAACTCAAATGGCAGAGCAACCACTGGTTCTGGTTGAGCCGCTACTGGTTGCTCAAGGACAACCACTTGACCAACCACTGATTGTCCTTGAGCAACCAGTGGCGGTTCAACCACAACCAGTGGTTGCGAGACTTCTCTGCTCCTTCTTCACGACCGTTCTCTGTGGGAAAAGACAATAATTGCAATATTACAATGTCAAATTAATTAAAATTAATTTATATTAGAAACTTACCCCAGTCACCTCAGCCATGGCTTCATCCGCCAGATCGAACACCCGGTTCAAGGCCTGGAACTGCTGTACCATCTGAAATGAAAAGACAAAATTTAAGTAAAAATTTTCGATATAGCCATGTCCGTCTGTGCGTAAGCGTTTTACTCAGCCATGTTAAGAGCTATTGGGATGAAATTGTTTTTGTGGGCTTTTCATTACCCGAGTTAGATAAAGTATGAAATTTTTCAGGATCGGACCACTATATCATATAGCTCTAGAACAAACATTTTTGCCAAAATTGGAGTATCCCCATGAAATTTACCAATATGATAGTATTTTACATAAATTGACAGATCACTTTTTTTTTCTTCTTCTTCACTCATTGCCTAAGCAAATCACGGAACGCATAAATGGCGTATTAGGCAGCGAGCAGCGCTGTTTGCAACTGATTTATAATGACTGTAACTTTTGTTCTATTTATCCAATCAGATTAAAATTTGGGGATCTGATGTTTATATCCAATACTATCACATGAGTAATAGCTTCACCTACTTTATGTATAAAACTATATAATATAGTGGTCCGATCCTAAAGATTTTCATACTTGACACCAGATAATAAAACGAACAGAAAAAAATTTCAGGCCGATAGCTCGTAATTTGGATGAGAAATGGCTATATCGACTCGGATTCTCATGCTGATCAAGAATACTTTACTTTATGGGGTCGGAAACGTTTCATCTGTGCGTTCCAAATATCTGACAAATTTTATAATACTCTCTGAAAGGGTATAAAAAAGGAAATTACATACATATGAAAGCAATTGTTTTGATTTCTTGCTTTTCTCTTTCTAGTTTATGCATATCACTAGCGTCTGTATGTGTGTCTGTTCTGTTGGTTTCGAGCAATCATGATAAAATAACTTGCAATAAGTGCGAGTGAAAGGAACATAGTGTTGAGTGCGAGTGAGACGGTGATGTATGCTACGGGAAGCTTCGTCTTTGGAGGAAAAAAGTTTCATTTTAGCGAACGGATAGGAGAACTAAGAAAATGAAAAAAATAGGATAAATTGTTTACAATTTCCTACAATTTAAAACACTGAGCGCTGGTAGTTGAGCTAAATGTCGGAAAATAGAAAAATAAAATAATAATTCAAATTTCAATACTTAAAACTAAATGTGGGAAAATAGAAAAATAAAATAATAATTCAATACTTAAAGCTAAATGTCGGAAAATAGAAAAATAAAATAATAATTCAAATTTCAATACTTAAAGCTAAATAATGGAAAATGTATAAATAAAAAAACCAAATTTTAGTCCGCTAACTGCAGGCTCTGGGTATCTTCATCCTGCAATTGGAAAACAAATGTTAATTTGATATACAATTCAAATTAGATTGCATACAAACCTGGGTGAACGCCGCAAGATCTTCGATGCTTCGATCTGGTGTTTTTGCCAGATCTACAGCCCTCGTCTTGGCGGGTTGAGGTCCCCTTCGAGGATGCACTGTAGGATGGGCACGGTACGCATTCTCCGCATATTTAACCCAGTCGGTTGAGTCCGCCACCTAATATATGTTGGAATAGAAAGAAAAAAAGTTTTGCACTTACCATAATCGCACGTAGGGCCATCTTAGATAGATCACTGTGCTCACTTATGGTTCGGGCTGTATGTGCCATCCCGTCCCGCACCGCATCCAAAATAAGTCCAGTCTGAAAGAAAACCCAAAAAAATATTAGTCAGTAAAATAAATAATTTTGGTTTTTTTTCGAATACTTACTCGTCGTCCGGACTCCAGCACTATGTCGACAATAGCCTGATTGTTTTCCATCTGTAGAAAAATAGAAATATAATTATAAAACATCAATTGGAAAAAAATTAAAAAAAAAAAAAAAGAGAAAACTTCCTACCTTCCAGTTTGTGTGCCAAAATGTAAGACCGTTACAATTTGCAGCTGTGACGGCTTGAATTCAGGGATGGGTGACAACGCAACTTTGCAAAAATTGGAACGTTAGAATTGTTTCATTTTCAGTTTGTTTCATTTATTTCTTTTCGATTTCTTTATTTTTTTGGACAAAAACAATTACTCTTAAATGCTAACAGAAATATTAATTCTAAAACCCCGTCTAATACTAAATTATAATTACGTAAATTTATAATTTTCTCTAATATATAATACTTTTTACAAGCCCTTAAAATTAATTTCCCAAACCCTTCTAGTTTATTATTTGATATATTGCATAGCACCATGGACCTACTGTTGCCCAAGGATCCAAACTTTATATTTGCAGTATGGATCCTTTGGGCAACGGTTGCCAGCGACTCCTTCTCCCTCCGATAGTATTCTTTCAGGTCCGCTGGAACACCGAAATCGCAAACCTCTATTGCTGCGAGGTTTTCGATGTCCAGCGGCCTGAAATATATATGACACAACGTGTCGTCTATGTGCCCGTCATGCTTGAGCATTACATCAGCGGCTTGTTCTTGCCCGAAATCCTCTCCAGCAGGGGAATCCTGGGCGGATTCCGATTGACTCAGGGCGTCCTCCTGCAATTGAAATAGAGACGAAAAAAATTTCATTATGATATGTAGTAGGAAAACTGAATATTGACACTCACCTCCGTGAACGCTTGCGGGTTCTGAAATAGCACCTCCGGAACTCGCTGCAGAGCCACTGCCCGCTTCTTCACGGGTGGACCTGGGCTGATCTCATGGGAGGCATAATACCTTGTGGCATAAGTTGCCCAATCTGTGGCATTTGCCTCCTCAAGAGACCCTACCAAATCCACCCGCTTCTGCCTGATGAACGACAGGCGCGTCTTGTCATTACCACAAGATCTTCTGTGGTTTGCCAAGCCGCGGGAACTCCGTATGCGATACATATTGCACTTAGTGCAATGTGCCGCATCCGGATCGGCGCATTCATCGCGGTGTGCCTCAATGTCGCCAATACGGTGAAATTCTCGGCAACACAGCACACAACTGCGCCACTTCCCGCGGGGACACCATACGCGCCAGTCTATGGTGCCCACGCGCATCGTCCTGGAGCAGCACGGCAGTTCCTCCGGAAGCGCTATTTGCGTTTGCCGGCCACTGGTTCGGCCAAAACCACTGGCACTGGCTCAAGAGGCACAGGATCTGGCTCCGGCTCAAGAGGCACAGGAACCAGTGGTTTTTGCTGACTCAGTGCCGGCTCTAACTCAAATGGCAGAGCAACCACTGGTTCTGGTTGAGCCGCTACTGGTTGCTCAAGGACAACCACTTGACCAACCAGTGATTGTCCTTGAGCAACCAGTGGTGGTTCAACCACAACCAGTGGTTGGGTAGCCACCTCAGCGAGACTTCTCTGCTCCTTCTTCACGACCGTTCTCTGTGGGAAAAGACAATAATTGTAATATTACAATGTCAATTGAATTAATTAAAATTAATTTATATTAGAAACTTACCCCAGTCACCTCAGCCATGGCTTCATCCGCCAGATCGAACATCCGGTTCAAGGCCTGGAACTGCTGTACCATCTGAAATGAAAAGACAAAATTTAAGTAAAAATTTTCGATATAGCCATGTCCGTCTGTGCGTAAGCGTTTTACTCAGCCATGTTAAGAGCTATTGGGATGAAATTGTTTTTGTGGGCTTTTCATTACCCGAGTTAGATAAAGTATGAAATTTGTCAGGATCGGACCACTATATCATATAGCTGTAGAACAAACATTTTTGCAAAAATTGGAGTATCCCCATGAAATTTAGCAATATGATAATATTTGATATAAATTGACAGATCCCAAAATTTGAATCTGATCGGATAAATAGAACACAAGTTACAGTCAACACAAATCGGTTCAAATGATGACCTAGTAGCGCTGTTTGCTGCCGGCAGCGCTGCTTGCTGCTCAAACAGAGCACATGCATACACACACACAGACGCAGCGCTACAAGAACTGTATGTGTATGCGTGTTGTGCTTTGCTTAGGGAATGATGCAAGAAGAAGAAAATTTTTTATAAAAAGATAAATAATTTGAATGTTTTGTTTGTGTATTGATGAATTCAGTTGCAGGGAAAGAAATTTCAAAATGTAAAAAAATTATTGCGAAAGACTGCAAGGGTATATAAACTTCGGCATTGCCGAAGTTAGCTTCTTTGATATTTTTGATTAAAAAAATACACTTTGCACTTGTACATACATATGTACTTACCAACTGCTTAGCTCCTTCAAAAATTGCGACTGCACTTTCGCACTTCTGCTCTTGTTTGTTGTCCATTTTTGTTTGTTTTTTTATGCTGTGAAAAAGAATATAATTAATAAAATACAAATTTGGAAATTTTTGCAACATGTTGCAAACATACTTGCCTTTTTCTAATTGGAAGAATGTGCCCGTGTCGCAAAGGTCGCAATTTGCATTTCGAATTTTTTGCCATTTCCGGAACGTTGGGAAAAGAAACATTGCTTCATTTTTTTTTTTTTTTTCATTTATTTAGACTAAAATTACTCTTATTTGCTAAAATATAAACTAATTGAAATACCCCATCTAATACTAAATTATAATCACTTACATTTCTAATTTTTTCTAAACTATAGTAATCCCTAATTGCGCTTAAAACTAATTTGCCGAAGCATTCTAATTTATTATTGTTAATATTACCCAACCACATCTGCCTACTGTTGCCCAAGGATCCAAACTTCTTATTTGAAGAATGAATCCGTTGGGCAACAGTCCCCAGTGACTCCTTCTCCTTTCGGTAATACTCATTTAAGTCCGCTGGAACACCGAAACCGCAAACCTCTATTAATGCAAGATCTTCGATGTCCAGCGGCCTTGAGTACACCTGACACAATGTGTCTTCCGTGTGCCCGTCATGCTTGAGCATTACAATCTGGAAATGAATGTAATCCCAAACAAAGGGGACTTTTCCCTAATTGTCTAGGAAATGTTTTCGCACTTTACCATTAATTGGATTGCCATCAACAACAAAGCGAACAAAATTTGATGATATGTGTGCATTCATTACAAATTTAACAACTTCATTTACTAATTCGATAATTGTTTCAGCCGCCATGAATTGGAACTTTGTAGTCATAACATTCATATATATGACGCTCCTTTTGGACCCATCCAGCGCCACAGCCATCATTGTCAAAATTTTTGGCACATCCCCGCTCCTGAGTTTTTTTTGTAGAGGTTCCGGCTTCCTCATTACCCTTTCCGGGATTAATTGCAATCTGTAATTAAAAGCATAGTTCAAATAACCATGTCCGTCCGTCTGAATCAACGCGAACTCCTCCTAGACCGTAAGAGCTACAGAGCTGAAATTTTGCACGTAGGCTTATATATACTGCACAGTTTGTATATCTCGGATTCAGCCGGATCGGACCACTATATCGTATAACTCCCATACAAACGCCAAAGTCACGAACAGTGACTTTTCTCAATAACTTCGTAATTTTCTCACCTAATGAAATTTAATATTGGTCAGTCTATTACACCTATAAACCACTGTGCCAAATTTGATCAAGATCGGGTGACTATATCATATAGCTCCCATAGGAACGATCGGTCAAAAACAGTGACTTTTGTCAATAACTTCATTATTTCCGAAGATTGTAGGCCGTTCTTTTGCAAACATTCGACTTTTTATGTTTCAGTATGTGCATTGATAAGAATTATAGATCTCATGCGAGGCATAATACCTTCCGGAATAAGTTGCCCAATCTGTGGCATTTGCCTCATCAAGAGTCCCTACCAAATCCACCCGCTTCTGCCTGATGAACAACAGGCGCGTCTTGTCATTACCACAAGATCTTCTGTGGTTTGACAAGCCTCGGGAACTCCGTATGCGATACATATTGCACTTAGTGCAATGTGCCGCAACCGGATCGGCGCATTCATTGCAGTGTGCCTCCATGTCGCGAATACGGCGAAATTCGCGGCCACACAGCACACAAATGTGCCACTTCCCGCGGGGACACCATACGCGCCAGTCTATGGTGAACACGCGCATCGTTCTGGAGCAGCACGGCAGTTCCTCCGGAAGCGCTATTTGCGTTTCCGGCACTGGTTCGGCCAAAACCACTGGCACTGGCTCAAGAGGCACAGGATCTGGCTCCGGCTCAAGAGGCACAGGAACCAGTGGTTTTTGCTGACTCAGTGCCGGCTCTAACTCAAATGGCAGAGCAACCACTGGTTCTGGTTGAGCCGCTACTGGTTGCTCAAGGACAACCACTTGACCAACCAGTGATTGTCCTTGAGCAACCAGTGGCGGTTCATCCACAACCAGTGGTTGCGTAGCCACCTCAGCGAGACTTCTCTGCTCCTTCTTCACGACCGTTCTCTGCGGGAAAAGACAATAATTGCAATATTACAATGTCAATTGAATTAATTAAAATTAATTTATATTAGAAACTTACCCCAGTCACCTCAGCCATGGCTTCATCCGCCAGATCGAACACCCGGTTCAAGGCCTGCAACTGGTGTACCATCTGAAATGAAAAGACAAAATTTAAGTAAAAATTTTCGATATAGCCATGTCTGTCTGTGCGTACGCGTTTTACTCAGCCATGTTAAGAGCTATTGGGATGAAATTGTTTTTGTGGGCTTTTCATTACCCGAGTTAGATAAAGTATGAAATTTTTCAGGATCGGACCACTATATCATATAGCTCTAGAACAAACATTTTTGCCAAAATTGGAGTATCCCCATGAAATTTACCAATATGATAGTATTTTACATAAATTGACAGATCATTTTTTTTTCTTCTTCTTCACTCATTGCCTAAGCAAATCACGGAACGCATAAATGGCGTATTAGGCAGCGAGCAGCGCTGTTTGCAACTGATTTATAATGACTGTAACTTTTGTTCTATTTATCCAATCAGATTAAAATTTGGGGATCTGATGTTTATATCCAATACTATCACATGAGTAATAGCTTCACCTACTTTATGTATAAAACTATATAATATAGTGGTCCGATCCTAAAGATTTTCATACTTGACCCCAGATAATAAAACGAACAGAAAAAAATTTCAGGCCGATAGCTCGTAATTTGGATGAGACATGGCTATATCGACTCGGATTCTCATGCTGATCAAGAATACTTTACTTTATGGGGTCGGAAACGTTTCATCTGTGCGTCCAAATATCTGACAAATTTTATAATACTCTGAAAGGGTATAAAAAAGGAAATTACATATGAAAGAAATTGTTTTGATTTCTTGCTTTTCTCTTTCTAGAATCTTATTTGCCATCTCTTGGAAGAGGGTAAACAGAAAAAGTAAGGAGAGAAACGAAAAACATTGAATATTAGTTAAAAAGAGAGAAAAGATAATGCGATTGAAAAAACTGGTAAAAAGAACAGCAACAGTTTTCGGTGTAGAGTCCATCTCTTTCAATTTCGCTATACCCGGAGTTTCCGATCTTCTTTGCATGCCCATTGGATGCGAATACGCACACATACATATGCGGTTTATGCATATCACTAGCGTCTGTATGTGTGTCTGTTCTGTTGGTTTCGAGCAATCATGATAAAATAACTTGCAATAAGTGCGAGTGAAAGGAACATAGTGTTGAGTGCGAGTGAGACGGTGAAGCTTCGTCTTTGGAGGAAAAAAAATTTCATTTTAGCGAACGGATAGGAGAACTAAGAAAATGAAAAAAATAGGATAAATTGTTTACAATTTCCTACAATTTAAAACACTGAGCGCTGGTAGTTGAGCTAAATGTCGGAAAATAGAAAAATAAAATAATAATTCAAATTTCAATACTTAAAACTAAATGTGGGAAAATAGAAAAATAAAATAATAATTCAATACTTAAAGCTAAATGTCGGAAAATAGAAAAATAAAATAATAATTCAAATTTCAATACTTAAAGCTAAATAATGGAAAATGTATAAATAAAAAAACCAAATTTTAGTCCGCTAACTGCAGGCTCTGGGTATCTTCATCCTGCCATTGGAAAACAAATGTTAATTTGATATACAATTCAAATTAGATTGCATACAAACCTGGGTGAACGCCGCAAGATCTTCGATGCTTCGATCTGGTGTTTTTGCCAGATCTACAGCCCTCGTCTTGGCGGGTTGAGGTCCCCTTCGAGGATGCACTGTAGGATGGGCACGGTACGCATTCTCCGCATATTTAACCCAGTCGGTTGAGTCCGCCACCTAATATATGTTGGAATAGAAAGAAAAAAGTTTTCCACTTACCATAATCGCACGTAGGGCCATCTTAGATAGATCACTGTGCTCACTTATGGTTCGGGCTGTATGTGCCATCCCGTCCCGCACCGCATCCAAAATAAGTCCAGTCTGAAAGAAAACCCAAAAAAATATTAGTCAGTAAAATAAATAATTTTGGTTTTTTTTCGAATACTTACTCGTCGTCCGGACTCCAGCACTATGTCGACAATAGCCTGATTGTTTTCCATCTGTAGAAAAATAGAAATATAATTATAAAACATCAATTGGAAAAAAATTAAAAAAAAAAAAAGAGAAAACTTCCTACCTTCCAGTTTGTGTGCCAAAATGTAAGACCGTTACAATTTGCAGCTGTGACGGCTTGAATTCAGGGATGGGTGACAACGCAACTTTGCAAAAATTGGAACGTTAGAATTGTTTCATTTTCAGTTTGTTTCATTTATTTCTTTTCGATTTCTTTATTTTTTTGGACAAAAACAATTACTCTTAAATGCTAACAGAAATATTAATTCTAAAACCCCGTCTAATACTAAATTATAATTACGTAAATTTATAATTTTCTCTAATATATAATACTTTTTACAAGCCCTTAAAATTAATTTCCCAAACCCTTCTAGTTTATTATTTGATATATTGCATAGCACCATGGACCTACTGTTGCCCAAGGATCCAAACTTTATATTTGCAGTATGGATCCTTTGGGCAACGGTTGCCAGCGACTCCTTCTCCCTCCGATAGTATTCTTTCAGGTCCGCTGGAACACCGAAATCGCAAACCTCTATTGCTGCGAGGTTTTCGATGTCCAGCGGCCTGAAATATATATGACACAACGTGTCATCTATGTGCCCGTCATGCTTGAGCATTACATCAGCGGCTTGTTCTTGCCCGAAATCCTCTCCAGCAGGGGAATCCTGGGCGGATTCCGATTGACTCAGGGCGTCCTCCTGCAATTGAAATAGAGACGAAAAAAATTTCATTATGATATGTAGTAGGAAAACTGAATATTGACACTCACCTCCGTGAACGCTTGCGGGTTCTGAAATAGCACCTCCGGAACTCGCTGCAGAGCCACTGCCCGCTTCTTCACGGGTGGACCTGGGCTGATCTCATGGGAGGCATAATACCTTGTGGCATAAGTTGCCCAATCTGTGGCATTTGCCTCCTCAAGAGACCCTACCAAATCCACCCGCTTCTGCCTGATGAACGACAGGCGCGTCTTGTCATTACCACAAGATCTTCTGTGGTTTGCCAAGCCGCGGGAACTCCGTATGCGATACATATTGCACTTAGTGCAATGTGCCGCATCCGGATCGGCGCATTCATCGCGGTGTGCCTCAATGTCGCCAATACGGTGAAATTCTCGGCAACACAGCACACAACTGCGCCACTTCCCGCGGGGACACCATACGCGCCAGTCTATGGTGCCCACGCGCATCGTCCTGGAGCAGCACGGCAGTTCCTCCGGAAGCGCTATTTGCGTTTGCCGGCCACTGGTTCGGCCAAAACCACTGGCACTGGCTCAAGAGGCACAGGATCTGGCTCCGGCTCAAGAGGCACAGGAACCAGTGGTTTTTGCTGACTCAGTGCCGGCTCTAACTCAAATGGCAGAGCAACCACTGGTTCTGGTTGAGCCGCTACTGGTTGCTCAAGGACAACCACTTGACCAACCAGTGATTGTCCTTGAGCAACCAATGGCGGTTCAACCACAACCAGTGGTTGCGAGACTTCTCTGCTCCTTCTTCACGACCGTTCTCTGTGGGAAAAGACAATAATTGCAATATTACAATGTCAAATTAATTAAAATTAATTTATATTAGAAACTTACCCCAGTCACCTCAGCCATGGCTTCATCCGCCAGATCGAACACCCGGTTCAAGGCCTGGAACTGCTGTACCATCTGAAATGAAAAGACAAAATTTAAGTAAAAATTTTCGATATAGCCATGTCCGTCTGTGCGTAAGCGTTTTACTCAGCCATGTTAAGAGCTATTGGGATGAAATTGTTTTTGTGGGCTTTTCATTACCCGAGTTAGATAAAGTATGAAATTTTTCAGGATCGGACCTCTATATCATATAGCTCTAGAACAAACATTTTTGCCAAAATTGGAGTATCCCCATGAAATTTACCAATATGATAGTATTTTACATAAATTGACAGATCACTTTTTTTTTCTTCTTCTTCACTCATTGCCTAAGCAAATCACGGAACGCATGAATGGCGTATTAGGCAGCGAGCAGCGCTGTTTGCAACTGATTTATAAT
This sequence comes from Drosophila paulistorum, assembly GCA_018152135.1. Taxonomy (NCBI): domain Eukaryota; kingdom Metazoa; phylum Arthropoda; class Insecta; order Diptera; family Drosophilidae; genus Drosophila; species Drosophila paulistorum. The sequence continues at coordinate 7,430,606 of JAECXG010000805.1, read as the reverse complement.
GACTGTAACTTTTGTTCTATTTATCCAATCAGATTAAAATTTGGGGATCTGATGTTTATATCCAATACTATCACATGAGTAATAGCTTCACCTACTTTATGTATAAAACTATATAATATAGTGGTCCGATCCTAAAGATTTTCATACTTGACCCCAGATAATAAAACGAACAGAAAAAAATTTCAGGCCGATAGCTCGTAATTTGGATGAGACATGGCTATATAGACTCGGATTCTCATGCTGATCAAGAATACTTTACTTTATGGGGTCGGAAACGTTTCATCTGTGCGTTCCAAATATCTGACAAATTTTATAATACTCTGAAAGGGTATAAAAAAGGAAATTACATATGAAAGAAATTGTTTTGATTTCTTGCTTTTCTCTTTCTAGAATCTTATTTGCCATCTCTTGGAAGAGGGTAAACAGAAAAAGTAAGGAGAGAAACGAAAAACATTGAATATTAGTTAAAAAGAGAGAAAAGATAATGCGATTGAAAAAACTGGTAAAAAGAACAGCAACAGTTTTCGGTGTAGAGTCCATCTCTTTCAATTTCGCTATACCCGGAGTTTCCGATCTTCTTTGCATGCCCATTGGATGCGAATACGCACACATACATATGCGGTTTATGCATATCACTAGCGTCTGTATGTGTGTCTGTTCTGTTGGTTTCGAGCAATCATGATAAAATAACTTGCAATAAGTGCGAGTGAAAGGAACATAGTGTTGAGTGCGAGTGAGACGGTGAAGCTTCGTCTTTGGAGGAAAAAAAATTTCATTTTAGCGAACGGATAGGAGAACTAAGAAAATGAAAAAAATAGGATAAATTGTTTACAATTTCCTACAATTTAAAACACTGAGCGCTGGTAGTTGAGCTAAATGTCGGAAAATAGAAAAATAAAATAATAATTCAAATTTCAATACTTAAAACTAAATGTGGGAAAATAGAAAAATAAAATAATAATTCAATACTTAAAGCTAAATGTCGGAAAATAGAAAAATAAAATAATAATTCAAATTTCAATACTTAAAGCTAAATAATGGAAAATGTATAAATAAAAAAACCAAATTTTAGTCCGCTAACTGCAGGCTCTGGGTATCTTCATCCTGCCATTGGAAAACAAATGTTAATTTGATATACAATTCAAATTAGATTGCATACAAACCTGGGTGAACGCCGCAAGATCTTCGATGCTTCGATCTGGTGTTTTTGCCAGATCTACAGCCCTCGTCTTGGCGGGTTGAGGTCCCCTTCGAGGATGCACTGTAGGATGGGCACGGTACGCATTCTCCGCATATTTAACCCAGTCGGTTGAGTCCGCCACCTAATATATGTTGGAATAGAAAGAAAAAAAGTTTTCCACTTACCATAATCGCACGTAGGGCCATCTTAGATAGATCACTGTGCTCACTTATGGTTCGGGCTGTATGTGCCATCCCGTCCCGCACCGCATCCAAAATAAGTCCAGTCTGAAAGAAAACCCAAAAAATATTAGTCAGTAAAATAAATAATTTTGGTTTTTTTTCGAATACTTACTCGTCGTCCGGACTCCAGCACTATGTCGACAATAGCCTGATTGTTTTCCATCTGTAGAAAAATAGAAATATAATTATAAAACATCAATTGGAAAAAAATTAAAAAAAAAAAAAAAGAAAAACTTCCTACCTTCCAGTTTGTGTGCCAAAATGTAAGACCGTTACAATTTGCAGCTGTGACGGCTTGAATTCAGGGATGGGTGACAACGCAACTTTGCAAAAATTGGAACGTTAGAATTGTTTCATTTTCAGTTTGTTTCATTTATTTCTTTTCGATTTCTTTATTTTTTTGGACAAAAACAATTACTCTTAAATGCTAACAGAAATATTAATTCTAAAACCCCGTCTAATACTAAATTATAATTACGTAAATTTATAATTTTCTCTAATTTATAATACTCTTTACAAGCCCTTAAAATTAATTTCCCAAACCCTTCTAATTTATTATTTGATATATTGCATAGCACCATGGACCTACTGTTGCCCAAGGATCCAAACTTTATATTTGCAGTATGGATCCTTTGGGCAACGGTTGCCAGCGACTCCTTCTCCCTCCGATAGTATTCTTTCAGGTCCGCTGGAACACCGAAATCGCAAACCTCTATTGCTGCGAGGTTTTCGATGTCCAGCGGCCTGAAATATATATGACACAACGTGTCATCTATGTGCCCGTCATGCTTGAGCATTACATCAGCGGCTTGTTCTTGCCCGAAATCCTCTCCAGCAGGGGAATCCTGGGCGGATTCCGATTGACTCAGGGCGTCCTCCTGCAATTGAAATAGAGACGAAAAAAATTTCATTATGATATGTAGTAGGAAAACTGAATATTGACACTCACCTCCGTGAACGCTTGCGGGTTCTGAAATAGCACCTCCGGAACTCGCTGCAGAGCCACTGCCCGCTTCTTCACGGGTGGACCTGGGCTGATCTCATGGGAGGCATAATACCTTGTGGCATAAGTTGCCCAATCTGTGGCATTTGCCTCCTCAAGAGACCCTACCAAATCCACCCGCTTCTGCCTGATGAACGACAGGCGCGTCTTGTCATTACCACAAGATCTTCTGTGGTTTGCCAAGCCGCGGGAACTCCGTATGCGATACATATTGCACTTAGTGCAATGTGCCGCATCCGGATCGGCGCATTCATCGCGGTGTGCCTCAATGTCGCCAATACGGCGAAATTCTCGGCAACACAGCACACAACTGCGCCACTTCCCGCGGGGACACCATACGCGCCTATGGTGCCCACGCGCATCGTCCTGGAGCAGCACGGCAGTTCCTCCGGAAGCGCTATTTGCGTTTCCGGCACTGGTTCGGCCAAAACCACTGGCACTGGCTCAAGAGGCACAGGATCTGGCTCCGGCTCAAGAGGCACAGGAACCAGTGGTTTTTGCTGACTCAGTGCCGGCTCTAACTCAAATGGCAGAGCAACCACTGGTTCTGGTTGAGCCGCTACTGGTTGCTCAAGGACAACCACTTGACCAACCAGTGATTGTCCTTGAGCAACCAGTGGCGGTTCAACCACAACCAGTGGTTGCGAGACTTCTCTGCTCCTTCTTCACGACCGTTCTCTGTGGGAAAAGACAATAATTGCAATATTACAATGTCAAATTAATTAAAATTAATTTATATTAGAAACTTACCCCAGTCACCTCAGGCATGGCTTCATCCGCCAGATCGAACATCCGGTTCAAGGCCTGGAACTGCTGTACCATCTGAAATGAAAAGACAAAATTTAAGTAAAAGGTTTCGATATAGCCATGTCCGTCTGTGCGTAAGCGTTTTACTCAGCCATGTTAAGAGCTATTGGGATGAAATTGTTTTTGTGGGCTTTTTATTACCCGAGTTAGATAAAGTATGAAATTTGTCAGGATCGGACCACTATATCATATAGCTGTAGAACAAACATTTTTGCAAAAATTGGAGTATCCCCATGAAATTTAGCAATATGATAATATTTGATATAAATTGACAGATCCCAAAATTTGAATCTGATCGGATAAATAGAACACAAGTTACAGTCAACACAAATCGGTTCAAATGATGACCTAGTAGACAGCAAGCAGCGCTGCTTGCTGCTCAAACAGAGCACATGCATACACACACACAGACGCAGCGCTACAAGAACTGTATGTGTATGCGTGTTGTGCTTTGCTTAGGGAATGATGCAAGAAGAAGAAAAATTTTTATAAAAAGATAAATAATTTGAATGTTTTGTTTGTGTATTGATGAATTCAGTTGCAGGGAAAGAAATTTCAAAATGTAAAAAAATTATTGCGAAAGACTGCAAGGGTATATAAACTTCGGCATTGCCGAAGTTAGCTTCTTTGATATTTTTGATTAAAAAAATACACTTTGCACTTGTACATACATATGTACTTACCAACTGCTTAGCTCCTTCAAAAATTGCGACTGCACTTTCGCACTTCTGCTCTTGTTTGTTGTCCATTTTTGTTTGTTTATTTATGCTGTGAAAAAGAATATAATTAATAAAATACAAATTTGGAAATTTTTGCAACATGTTGCAAACATACTTGCCTTTTTCTAATTGGAAGAATGTGCCCGTGTCGCAAAGGTAGCGCCGCAATTTGCATTTCGAATTTTTTGCCATTTCCGGAACGTTGGGAAAAGAAACATTGCTTCATTTTTTTTTTTTTTTCATTTATTTAGACTAAAATTACTCTTATTTGCTAAAATATAAACTAATTGAAATACCCCATCTAATACTAAATTATAATCACTTACATTTCTAATTTTTTCTAAACTATAGTAATCCCTAATTGCGCTTAAAACTAATTTGCCGAAGCATTCTAATTTATTATTGTTAATATTACCCAACCACATCTGCCTACTGTTGCCCAAGGATCCAAACTTCTTATTTGAAGAATGAATCCGTTGGGCAACAGTCCCCAGTGACTCCTTCTCCTTTCGGTAATACTCCTTTAAGTCCGCTGGAACACCGAAATCGCAAACCTCTATTAATGCTAGATCTTCGATGTCCAGCGGCCTTGAGTACACCTGACACAATGTGTCTTCCGTGTGCCCGTCATGCTTGAGCATTACAATCTGGAAATGAATGTAATCCCAAACAAAGGGGACTTTTCCCTAATTGTCTAGGAAATGTTTTCGCACTTTACCATTAATTGGATTGCCATCAACAACAAAGCAAACCAAATTTGATGATATGTGTGCTTTCATTACAAATTTAACAACTTCATTTACTAATTCGATAATTGTTTCAGCCGCCATGAATTGGTCCTTTGTAGTTATAACATTCATATATATGACGCTCCTTTTGGACCCATCCAGCGCCACAGCCATCATTGTCAAAATTTTTGGCACATCCCCGCTCCTGAGTTTTTTTGTAGAGGTTCCGGCTTCCTCATTACCCTTTCCGGGATTAATTGCAATCTGTAATTAAAAGCATAGTTCAAATAACCATGTCCGTCCGTCTGAATCAACACGAACTCCTCCTAGACCGTAAGAGCTACAGAGCTGAAATTTTGCACGTAGGCTTATATATACTGCACAGTTTGTATATCTCGGATTCAGCCGGATCGGACCACTATATCGTATAACTCCCATACAAACGCCAAAGTCACGAACAGTGACTTTTCTCAATAACTTCGTAATTTTCTCACCTAATGAAATTTAATATTGGTCAGTCTATTACACCTATAAACCACTGTGCCAAATTTGATCAAGATCGGGTGACTATATCATATAGCTCCCATAGGAACGATCGGTCAAAAACAATGACTTTTGTCAATAACTTCATTATTTCCGAAGATTGTAGGCCGTTCTTTTGCAAACATTCGACTTTTTAGATAAAACTTATTTTCCTTTGATGGGTTTAGGTAAGGAAAGAGTTACTAAAAAAGTTGCAAGGGTATACAAACTTTGACGCGGTCGAAGTTAGCCCTTTGGTTAGTAATTATCCTTTACTTTATATTCATTTTTATCAGTTTCAAAAAGCCCGACTTTTATCTCCCTTTTATTTGAATTTCGATTTTACTCCCATCCCTAATGCGAAATTTTCCCCATTCCCCAAAAAATAAGGTCGACCACTGGCAGAGACGTAGTTTGATCCAGGGGTCGTTTATGAAAAATACATTATAATTGATTATTAACCAGAGGGCCGGGGCTAACTTCGACCGCGTCAAAGTTTGTATACCCTTGCAAGTTTGTTAGTAACTCTTTTATCTAAACTAACTGTTTTATCTAAAAAGGGTAATGTTTGCGAAAGAACGGCCTTCAATCTTAGCATAGGATATAACGAACTATCTGATGAAAGTCACTGTTTTCCACCGATCTTTCCTATGGGAGCTATATGATATAGTTACCCGATCTTTTCGGCACAGTCATTAACAGATATATTAAACTGACAAATGTTAAATTTGAAAGCAATCGCATCAAAAGTAACGAAGTTATTGACAAAAGTCACTGTTTTTGACCGATCGTTCCTATGGGAGCTATATGATATAGTCACCCGATCTTGATCAAATTTGGCACAGTGGTTTATAGTTACAATAAACTTACTTATATTAAATTTCACGACAATAGCTTAAAAAGTAACGAAGTTATTGAGAAAAGTCACTGTTCGTGACTTTGCCGTTTGTATGGGAGCTATATGATATAGTCACCCGATCTTGATCAAATTTGGCACAATTATTAATAAGAACACAAAACTGACCAATACCAACTTTTATGGCAATTGGTGATAAAATAACAAAGTTTTTGAGAAAAGTCACTGTTCGTGACTTTGCCGTTTGTATGGGAGCTATATGATATAGTGGTCCGATCCGACTGAATCCGAGATATACAAACCCTGCAGTATATACAAGCCTACGTGCAAAATTTCAGCTTTGTAGCTCTTACGGTCTAGGAGGAGTTCGCATCGATCCAGACGGACGGACGGACATGGTTATTTGAACTCGTCTCGTCGTGCTGATCAAGAATATATATACTTTATATGGTCGGAGATGCTTCGTTCTATGCGTTGCACACTTCTGACCAAAATTAATATACCCTTTTTGCAAGGGTATAAAAATATTTACTATAATTTTTCTTCTTCTTCCATCCAAAGCACCGCACGCATACACATACAGTTCGTGTAGCGCTGCGTCTGTGTGTGTGTATGCATGTGCTCTGTTGATTTGATGATGACGTAGTAGGCAGCGCTTGAGCCGATTTGTATTGACTGTAACTTGTGTTTTATTTATCCGATCAGATTTAAATCTGAGATTTCATATTAAATTCTATCATATTGGTAAATTTCATGGGGATACTCCAATTTTTGCAAAAATTATGGTTCTAGAGCTATATGATATAGTAGTCCGATCCCGATGATTTATACTTTATCTTACCCGGGTAATAAAAAGACCCCAAAAACTTCATCCCGATAGCTTCTAAGATGGCTGAGTAAAACGCATACGCATTTACGCTCTTCAGATATACGAAAATATTTTAACATTTCTCAAAACCAGAAAAAGCATTGGGATTCGACTGGAATTTCATTTGCTCATTGAATATTGTACTTCGATCAGGATATATGAATATTAAAAATATTAATTTCGGCAAAGCCAGAATTAGATTCGGAAATGTTGGAAATGAATGAAAAGAACAAGTTGATAACGTAAGGTCAATATACATTTTCCTTTTCTTTTTGCTATAGCTATTAATTTTTGGTAAAGTGAGTAAAACCATTAATGAGCCAATTTCAAGTACAATCGAGTCTCGACAATTCGAAATAGCAAGGGAACAGAATTTCTTACGAATTACAGAGGTTTTCGATTTACCGGGTTTTCCATTCCAACGAAGTTTTTTTAAGGGACCGGCAGTTTCTTATCGAGACTCGACTGTATTTGATATTGGCAACACCAAAATAATAAAAATAAATAATTTGGAGCAATTGACAATTTAAAGATTCCGTAAAAAATTATAGTTATTCGGAAAATTGCAGTTCTTTGTATTTCTGCGTTCAAAATTTAAACGTAATTAGGACAATCCACAAAATTATTTGATTGTTCTGCAGATTTCTTACAGGTGCGATACATATAATATTTTTTGATAAACAACAGTCTATTGTCTAAAAAAATAATCAAAATATCAAAGAAGCTAACTTCGGCAATGCCGAAGTTTATATACCCTTGCAGTCCTTTGCAATAATTTTTTTTACATAAAACATATAAATTATTTATCTTTTTACTACAAATTTTTCTTCTTCACTCACTGCCTAAGCAAATCACGGAACGCATACACGTACAGTTTATGTAGCGTTGCGTCTGTGTGTGTGTGTGGTCTGCTGCTCTATTCATTTCGACCAGCGCTGTTTGCAACTGATTTATAATGACTGTAACTTTTGTTCTATTTATCCAATCAGATTAAAATTTGGGGATCTGATGTTTATATCCAATACTATCACATGAGTAATAGCTTCACCTACTTTATGTATAAAACTATATAATATAGTGGTCCGATCCTAAAGATTTTCATACTTGACCCCAGATAATAAAACGAACAGAAAAAAATTTCAGGCCGATAGCTCGTAATTTGGATGAGACATGGCTATATCGACTCAGCTTCCCATGCTGATCAAGAATATATATACTTTATGGGGTTTTATACACTCTGAAAGGGTATAAAAAAGGAAATTACATATGAAAGAAATTGTTTTGATTTCTTGCTTTTCTCTTTCTAGAATCTTATATGCCATCTCTTGGAAGAGAGAAACGAAAAACATTGAATATTGGTCGTGCGGACTTGGAAGTGTAGTTAAAAAGAGAGAAAAGATAATGCGATTGAAAAAACTGGTAAAAAGAACAGCAACAGTTTTCGGTGTAGAGTCCATCTCTTTCAATTTCGCTATACCCACACATACATATGCAGTTTATGCATATCACTAGCGTCTGTATGTGTGTCTGTTCTGTTGGTTTCGAGCAATCATGATAAAATAACTTGCAAGTGAAAGGAACATAGTGTTGAGTGCGAGTGAGACGGTGATGTGATTGTTATTTTATCATGGTGTATGCTACGGGAAGCTTCGTCTTTGGAGAAAAAAAAGTTTCATTTTAGCGAACGGATAGGAGAACTACGAAAATGAAAAAAATAGGATAAATTGTTTACAATTTCCTACAATTTAAAACACTGAGCGCTGGTAGTTGAGCTAAATGTCGGAAAATAGAAAAATAAAATAATAATTCAAATTTCAATACTTGAAACTAAATGTGGGAAAATAGAAAAATAAAATAATAATTCAAATTTCAATACTTAAAGCTAAATAATGGAAAATGTATAAATAAAAAAACAAAATTTTAGTCCGCTAACTGCAGGCTCTGGGTATCTTCATCCTGCAATTGGAAAACAAATGCTAATTTGATATACAATTCAAATTAGATTGCATACAAACCTGGGTGAACGCCGCAAGATCTTCGATGCTTCGATCTGGTGTTTTTGCCAGATCTACAGCCCTCGTCTTGGCGGGTTGAGGTCCCCTTCGAGGATGCACTGTAGGATGGGCACGGTACGCATTCTCCGCGTATTTAACCCAGTCGGTTGAGTCGGCCACCTCCTGTGACCCGACCAACTGTACCCTTTTTCGCTTGATCGCGAGCGTGTCCGCTGCACGCATTCCCGACGGTGTTTCGAATACAGTGCCAACGTCTGTAATCTTCTACCGCAAAGCACGCAAAAGGCACCTTCATGTATTTAAGGGAATGCATCATTCGACGCGAAATTCGATTTAATTTCTTTTGTTTTTTCAAGAAAAAGTACATACATAAGTATAAATTAGTTTCGATATTTCAACTACTGCATTTCATTGCATACTTGTTTTTTTTTTTTTCTCTTTCAGCATATTGATTCACTTTTGGAAGCCACTGTTATGTATATATATATATGTCGGAGAATTTAGAGCGCCTAATATATGTTGGAATAGAAAGAAAAAAAGTTTTCCACTTACCATAATCGCACGTAGGGCCATCTGAGATAGAGCATTGTGCTCACTTATGGTTCGGGCTGTATGTGCCATCCCGTCCCGCACCGCATCCAAAATAAGTCCAGTCTGATAGAAAACCCAAAAAAATATTAGTCAGTAAAATAAATAATTTTGGTTTTTTTCGAATACTTACTCGTCGTCCGGACTCCAGCACTATGTCGACAATAGCCTGATTGTTTTCCATCTGTAGAAAAATAGAAATATAATTATAAAACATCAATTGGAAAAAAATTTAAAAAAAAAAAAGAGAAAACTTCCTACCTTCCAGTTTGTGTGCCAAAATGTAAGACCGTTACAATTTGCAGCTGTGACGGCTTGAATTCAGGGATGGGTGACAACGCAACTTTGCAAAAATTGGAACGTTGGAATTGTTTCATTTTCAGTTTGTTTCATTTATTTCTTTTCGATTTCTTTATTTTTTGGGACAAAAACAATTACTCTTAAATGCTAACAGAAATATTAATTCTAAACCCCCGTCTAATACTAAATTATAATTACGTAAATTTATAATTTTCTCTAATTTATAATACTCTTTACAAGCTCTTAAAATTAATTTCCCAAACCCTTCTAATTTATTATTTGATATATTGCATAGCAACATGGACCTACTGTTGCCCAAGGATCCAAACTTTATATTTGCAGTATGGATCCTTTGGGCAACGGTTGCCAGCGACTCCTTCTCCCTCCGATAGTATTCTTTCAGGTCCGCTGGAACACCGAAATCGCAAACCTCTATTGCTGCGAGGTTTTCGATGTCCAGCGGCCTGAAATATATATGACACAACGTGTCATCTATGTGCCCGTCATGCTTGAGCATTACATCGGCGGATTCCGATTGACTCAGGGCGACCTCCTGCAATTGAAATAGAGGCGAAAAAAATTTCATTATGATATGTAGTAGGAAAACTGAATATTGACACTCACCTCCGTGAACGCTTGCGGGTTCTGAAATAGCACCTCCGGAACTCGCTGCAGAGCCACTGCCCGCTTCTTCACGGGTGGACCTGGGCTGATCTCATGGGAGGCATAATACCTTGTGGCATAAGTTGCCCAATCTGTGGCATTTGCCTCCTCAAGAGACCCTACCAAATCCACCCGCTTCTGCCTGATGAACGACAGGCGCGTCTTGTCATTACCACAAGATCTTCTGTGGTTTGCCAAGCCGCGGGAACTCCGTATGCGATACATATTGCACTTAGTGCAATGTGCCGCATCCGGATCGGCGCATTCATCGCGGTGTGCCTCAATGTCGCCAATACGGCGAAATTCTCGGCAACACAGCACACAACTGCGCCACTTCCCGCGGGGACACCATACGCGCCAGTCTATGGTGCCCACGCGCATCGTCCTGGAGCAGCACGGCAGTTCCTCCGGAAGCGCTATTTGCGTTTGCCGGCCACTGGTTCGGCCAAAACCACTGGCACTGGCTCAAGAGGCACAGGATCTGGCTCCGGCTCAAGAGGCACAGGAACCAGTGGTTTTTGCTGACTCAGTGCCGGCTCTAACTCAAATGGCAGAGCAACCACTGGTTGTGGTTGAGCCGCTACTGGTTGCTCAAGGACAACCACTTGACCAACCAGTGATTGTCCTTGAGCAACCAGTGGTGGTTCAACCACAACCAGTGGTTGGGTAGCCACCTCAGCGAGACTTCTCTGCTCCTTCTTCACGACCGTTCTCTGTGGGAAAAGACAATAATTGCAATATTACAATGTCAATTGAATTAATTAAAATTAATTTATATTAGAAACTTACCCCAGTCACCTCAGCCATGGCTTCATCCGCCAGATCGAACATCCGGATCAAGGCCTGGAACTGCTGTACCATCTGAAATGAAAAGACAAAATTTAAGTAAAAATTTTCGATATAGCCATGTCCGTCTGTGCGTAAGCGTTTCACTCAGCCATGTTAAGAGCTATTGGGATGAAATTGTTTTTGTGGGCTTTTCATTACCCGAGTTAGATAAAGTATGAAATTTGTCAGGATCGGACCACTATATCATATAGCTGTAGAACAAACATTTTTGCAAAAATTGGAGTATCCCCATGAAATTTAGCAACATGATAATATTTGATATAAATTGACAGATCCCAAAATTTGAATCTGATCGGATAAATAGAACACAAGTTACAGTCAACACAAATCGGTTCAAATGATGACCTAGTAGCGCTGTTTGCTGCCGGCAGCGCTGCTTGCTGCTCAAACAGAGCACATGCATACACACACACAGACGCAGCGCTACAAGAACTGTATGTGTATGCGTGTTGTGCTTTGCTTAGGGAATGATGCAAGAAGAAGAAAAATTTTTATAAAAAGATAAATAATTTGAATGTTTTGTTTGTGTATTGATGAATTCAGTTGCAGGGAAAGAAATTTCAAAATGTAAAAAAATTATTGCGAAAGACTGCAAGGGTATATAAACTTCGGCATTGCCGAAGTTAGCTTCTTTGATATTTTTGATTAAAAAAATACACTTTGCACTTGTACATACATATGTACTTACCAACTGCTTAGCTCCTTCAAAAATTGCGACTGCACTTTCGCACTTCTGCTCTTGTTTGTTGTCCATTTTTGTTTGTTTTTTTATGCTGTGAAAAAGAATATAATTAATAAAATACAAATTTGGAAATTTTTGCAACATGTTGCAAACATACTTGCCTTTTTCTAATTGGAAGAATGTGCCCGCGTCGCAAAGGTAGCGCCGCAATTTGCATTTCGAATTTTTTGCCATTTCCGGAACGTTGGGAAAAGAAACATTGCTTCATTTTTTTTTTTTTTTTCATTTATTTAGACTAAAATTACTCTTATTTGCTAAAATATAAACTAATTGAAATACCCCATCTAATACTAAATTATAATCACTTACATTTCTAATTTTTTCTAAACTATAGTAATCCCTAATTGCGCTTAAAACTAATTTGCCGAAGCATTCTAATTTATTATGGTTAATATTACCCAACCACATCTGCCTACTGTTGCCCAAGGATCCAAACTTCTTATTTGAAGAATGAATCCGTTGGGCAACAGTCCCCAGTGACTCCTTCTCCTTTCGGTAATACTCATTTAAGTCCGCTGGAACACCGAAACCGCAAACCTCTATTAATGCAAGATCTTCGATGTCCAGCGGCCTTGAGTACACCTGACACAATGTGTCTTCCGTGTGCCCGTCATGCTTGAGCATTACAATCTGGAAATGAATGTAATCCCAAACAAAGGGGACTTTTCCCTAATTGTCTAGGAAATGTTTTCGCACTTTACCATTAATTGGATTGCCATCAACAACAAAGCAAACCAAATTTGATGATATGTGTGCTTTCATTACAAATTTAACAACTTCATTTACTAATTCGATAATTGTTTCAGCCGCCATGAATTGGAACTTTGTAGTCATAACATTCATATATATGACGCTCCTTTTGGACCCATCCAGCGCCACAGCCATCATTGTCAAAATTTTTGGCACATCCCCGCTCCTGAGTTTTTTTGTAGAGGTTCCGGCTTCCTCATTACCCTTTCCGGGATTAATTGCAATCTGTAATTAAAAGCATATATAATATACATATATATATAAATATATATTCTTGATCAGGACGACGAGACGAGTTCAAATAACCATGTCCGTCCGTCTGAATCAACGCGAACTCCTCCTAGACCGTAAGAGCTACAGAGCTGAAATTTGAACTATATCGTATAACTCCCATACAAACGCCAAAGTCACGAACAGTGACTTTTCTCAATAACTTCGTAATTTTCTCACCTAATGAAATTTAATATTGCTCAGTCTATTACACCTATAAACCACTGTGCCAAATTTGATCAAGATCGGGTGACTATATCATATAGCTCCCATAGGAACGATCGGTCAAAAACAGTGACTTTTGTCAATAACTTCATTATTTCCGAAGATTGTAGGCCGTTCTTTTGCAAACATTCGACTTTTTAGATAAAACGTATTTTCCTTTGATGGGTTTAGGTAAGAGAGTTACTAAAAAAGTTGCAAGGGTATACAAACTTTGCCGCGGTCGAAGTTAGCCCTTTGGTTAGTAATTATCCTTTACTTTATATTCATTTTTATCAGTTTCAAAAAGCCCGACTTTTATCATCTCCCTTTTATTTGAATTTCGATTTTACTCCTAATGCGAAATTTTCCCCATTCCCCAAAAAATAAGGTCGACCACTGGCAGAGACGTAGTTTGATCCAGGGGTCGTTTATGAAAAATACATTATAATTGATTATTAAAAATATTTACTATAATTTTTCTTCTTCTTCCATCCAAAGCACCGCACGCATACACATACAGTTCGTGTAGCGCTGCGTCTGTGTGTGTGTATGCATGTGCTCTGTTGATTTGATGATGACGTAGTAGGCAGCGCTTGAGCCGATTTGTATTGACTGTAACTTGTGTTTTATTTATCCGATCAGATTTAAATCTGAGATTTCATATTAAATTCTATCATATTGGTAAATTTCATGGGGATACTCCAATTTTTGCAAAAATTATGGTTCTAGAGCTATATGATATAGTAGTCCGATCCCGATGATTTATACTTTATCTTACCCGGGTAATAAAAAGACCCCAAAAACTTCATCCCGATAGCTTCTAAGATGGCTGAGTAAAACGCATACGCATTTACGCTCTTCAGATATACGAAAATATTTTAACATTTCTCAAAACCAGAAAAAGCATTGGGATTCGACTGGAATTTCATTTGCTCATTGAATATTGTACTTCGATCAGGATATATGAATATTAAAAATATTAATTTCGGCAAAGCCAGAATTAGATTCGGAAATGTTGGAAATGAATCAGAACAAGTTGATAACGTAAGGTCAATATACATTTTCCTTTTCTTTTTGCTATAGCTATTAATTTTTGGTAAAGTGAGTAAAACCATTAATGAGCCAATTTCAAGTACAACCGAGTCTCGATAATTCGAAATAGCAAGGGAACAGAATTTCTTATTCGATTTACCGGGTTTTCCATTCCAACGAAGTTTTTTTAAGGGACCGGCAGTTTCTTATCGAGACTCGACTGTATTTGATATTGGCAACACCAAAATAATAAAAATACATAATTTGGAGCAATTGACAATTTAAGGATTCCGTAAAAAATTATAGTTATTCGGAAAATTGCAGTTCTTTGTATTTCTGCGTTCAAAATTTAAACGTAATTAGGACAATCCACAAAATTATTTGATTGTTCTGCAGATTTCTTACAGGTGCGATACATATAATATTTTTTGATAAACAACAGTCTATTGTCTAAAAAAATAATCAAAATATCAAAGAAGCTAACTTCGGCAATGCCGAAGTTTATATACCCTTGCAGTCCTTTGCAATAATTTTTTTACATTTTGATATTTCTTTCTCTGCAGCTCAATTCATCAACACACAAACAAAACATATAAATTATTTATCTTTTTACTACAAATTTTTCTTCTTTTTCCATTCATTCCCTAAGCAAAGCACAACACGCATACACATACAGTTCGTGTAGCGCTTCGTCTGTGTGTGCGTATGCTTAGCTCTGTTTTATTTGATGATGACGTAGTAGGCAGCAAGCAGCGCTGCCGGCAGCGCTTGAGCCGATTTATATTGACTATAACTTGTGTTCTATTTATCCGATGAGATTCAAATTTTGTTAGTAAGTAAAAATTAATTAATTCAAAAAATGAAATTAAAATTTAAATCAGGACTAGAGAGCTCGATTAGAGACAGTGTCCATAGTATATAGTAAAATAAACGCCTTTGTTTGTTTAAGTAAATGCATATATATATCTGTAAATAAACAATTTGAAAAAAAAGGGTGAACTTATTATTTTCATTATGAGTGTATATAAATGTAGTATTTTGTTAAATTAATATAGTTTTAAATGGAATATGAAATCGAGACCAAATATCGTAAATATATATAAATATGCGAATTATGGTAGGTATATATAAAATATTGGAAATATAAACCATGTTTTCTCTCAGTGCAGAATTCGCCCTAACAGTTAATTCGCCTTAAACATTTTTTCGCGCGTTTTACTCACGGGTGGTGTGCTTATCGGCAACGAGTAAATATCGATACATTTACGAATTTGAATTTGCAGATATCGATACTTCGTTCGTTAGTTTTTTAAAAACTACTTACAAAAACGTTTATTACATTATTGCAGTAACCAACAAAATAACTCGTATACTATATCCATTAATAAATAAAAAATCTTGCTCTAGCTAGAGCAAGTTGGAAGTTGTTCCTCCTAAGATCCATTTTTCAAGCACTTATCATGGAGTCCCAGTGCGGTCCAAATAATACATTACAAAACTGCAAGTTATCAAAAAAAATATTGAAAATGATTTTCAACTCGACTTGGTGCCACTTTACCGACCAACATGGTAAAGTCAATACAGAATTGCTAGCAGTCATATTTACTCTTCTACGTAATAACAAAATAAAAACTATACATAGTATTGTACATATATTCTGTAATAAGTACTAGTGCTGGAGTTTTTTTTAAAGTTGTTTCCCTTATTGAGGCAAAACATGTTTCATGACTATTTATAATAAAAAAGCAGTCTTTGGTTAGTTTTCGCGAAGGTAATAATATAAATACACCTATGTATAATCGCATAAATGAATGAATCATGTAAACTTTCTCAGATATATGTAACATGCATGTTCTATGTTTATATTAATTTCTTTTCCAATATGTGAATGTAACATACCTAACGGATCCACAGACCCGAATTTCAAAGAATTTGTAAATTAAAAGTATAAGATTCAAAAAAATTGTATTAAATTTAACAGCATTTGGTTAGCTCTCATAAAGTTAAAATGTTACATGTTACATTGTCCTTTTGAAATCAATTATAAAATGGATTACGAAATATAAAATCTTATATTACTTTCTTTAAGATATTTCGCATTTGATTTCTCTCAAAAGTGAAGCGTAATTTTCTTGCCCATCATTGGAAATATTTAAAAACCATGTTCCCCAAAATCATTCCCCACGTGAATTTCCAAAGCATTACAAAAACATGTTTTGTTATACACATATGTATGCATGTATGTATTTCTGCCTAGTCATTTTTTACGTCACTCAATTTTTTTTGTTTTAATTTATATAGATAATAAATTGATAATACTATATGCAAATGATTCCCATAGAATCGCCTGCCTCTATCATAATTAAAACGACGCGTGTTCGCGATTGAGTTTTCGGGAATTCTGTCTTGTAAACCCCGCAATCTCGTCTAAGAATTTGCTTTGTAAACAAAATTTAAATCAAATTAATATATTCTATGTGAAGTCATCTCTGGCGCCAATTGGTTGGCCAAATAAACAAAGTGCAAGCGATTTCATTTTTTTTTTTTTTTTTTTTTTTAATATTAGAAATATGCTAATTACCGAAAAATCCAGCGATGACGAATGCTCGCAAATGTTGTGATTTGCTTTTGCTTTTGGTTTTGTGTTTGCACATCGCATGCCACTATATGTAGATGGTCATTAAATTGACAAACTGACTGGTTTTCTTTTATTTTTTTCTTTTGGGGTGGCGGGTACAAGTTTTGCGTTTTTTTTACGCTTGGAGAATATCAATTTGAAACCAGTTTATCGCCCCCTATTGCTTATTATGTCTAATTAGTCTATGTTTCAAATTGAGTTGTTGCCAAAAAGAAAAAACGAAAACGAAAATCAAAAGTCAACCCGAAACCGTTTTTGTTTGTTCTCTGACGTGACGTGAAAATTATGCAAAACGGAAATTCTTTAAGCAAAATGATTAAATAGCTAATCACCTTGAGAGTTGGATGGACACGCGTTCACTCGTTCATGGAACTATCCGAAATTGATTTAATGTTTTTTATTCGAAAATATATGTATGCGACACTGCGACAACTTAATAAAATCACAAATAAAATTAAATATAATTTCATAAACGTTTTGTAAACTGTTTATTCCACCTAACCGGAAGACTTTCGCTTGATACAGTTTAAACTCTGGTTAAAACAAATGAAAAAAGTCAAGTATCTACATTTTTATGGTAGTCAATGATTTGAGTTTGATTTTGTAGACCTTTTACATCTATCAATCTTTTGATATTGCCGGCTCTAGTCTGGAACCCTAATGAAATGAATTGTACAACACATATAAAGCCCAAAAAATGGGTAATTTTCGAAACTTTTTCTAAAGAGAACTGTTAAATATTGATCATTGCAGGCTTATTTATCGGAAAGTACACGTATTTAAATTTTTATAAATATATTAAAAGAATTATAAAGTAAAATTGTTGGTACTCCCACAAAAAATCCCCCCGTGTTGCCAAAAGTTTTTAACCAAGAATTCAAACTGTAAATGAAATAAACGATAATATTATGAACTAGATATTAATATACAGTTTTTGTCTTACAATTAGCCGTTTTTTGAAATGGACTTTTGACAAAATGATGGACGATAGAACATGAAAATTGGATTTTGGCCCGATCATTTGAAACTTATCTCAAATGTACACATTTCCAGGTGTATATATGTATCTTCATAAGTCAGTTGTTGTTTGGAGTTTCTCTGATTGATATCAAAACTTATATTAATACTTATTATAAAAAACAATAAAATAAAAGACTACAAATTCACTACCTTTACTTATATATTTCAAGTATTCAAATATATTTATATATTTTTTCAAGATTCCTAATACCTTATATCTAAATACCTTATTAATAAAGTTTACACTACTTCAGAAGTTAATTAATAAGATAAAATGTTTTTAACAATTCAGAGTTTACGTTAAATAAATGTACATAACAAATATTTAAAACTACATTCTACACATTTAATGTATTTAATGTATTCTAGCAGGATTATATTTATGTACATTTCAAACGAATTCCGTTAAAAATACCCAGAGAAGAAGAGGTACGATTATCGCACCTGATCTGCCATTTAACACTTGAAATTAATTCATATTTATTATAGAAATGGCAAAAGAAAAAAACTTCACTTTTGTTGCTGCTGCTGATCTCAAAACAAATATTAGACCATAATGTCTTATAATGGTAATTCTCAAAAAATAAAAATTGTGTTTGCACAAAATTTGTCTGGTTACTGATCAATTGAAATCTTGTCGTTTTGTTCCAAGCAAGACTTTTAGATCTATAAAAAGCACAAAAAAGAAATATGAATTCTATTTGTATGTACACATCAATATACTATATACTATATGTATGTATATGTACATATGAGTATATCAAAGAGAAACTAAAATAAAGAAAAAATATATAGCAAAGTCAAAGTTGCCCAAAAAGAAAAAAAAAAACTTGCTCTCTGGCTGGGCATTAAAATTTATAGAATCACTTTTGATTTTTGTTGTTCGATCGATTGTTTTGTTGTTGTTGTGGTTGTGAAACCGGGCACCTGTTAATAATATTAATTAAAAATATTGTTGTCATTGTCGCCAGAGGGGGAAGACTTAAAGCATGAAGCGTCGAGCTGCGAATTCTCAATATTTATGGTAGCCTATCCAATTTTTTATATGGCAAATGATGATGAGGACAGAACAAAAGAGCAACAACACAGACACAGGCAAGAGCAACAGGCAAGACAAGTTAAGAATGAATAAACTATGATAAGTATCTGGTCTCTGGTCTATACCATTGGAGTCTCTCTCTCTCCCTTCCTCTCTCTGTTTGCCTCGAAAAAAAGTTTATAAATGGTTGCGTCTGTCCCGAGCCAATTTACAGTTTAGCATTGAACTTGGTCGGGAGTTCGCCAAAAAAAAAAGAAACCAAGAACTAGTCAGGAATATATAGCTTATTTGAAGGCGTCGCGACTTAATAGTTTCGTTGTGAATCATGTTGCTTCTACAATTGTGTTCTATAGCCTTGCTAGTGTGTCTTGGCCATGCTGCCTCGAATTTTCGTGAGTTTTGTAACAGAATGCGAAACGTTAGAGACCCTGAGTTTTAATTTCTGTTATCCTTGTATTCTTGCAGCCGCTGAGTTACCGCGTTGTCATTACGGCGATACAAACTGCATTATTAATGTATCGCATACATTAGTCCGACAATATGCTAGGACAGGATATCCTCCTGCTGCTTTTCCTCAAGTGGAACCGTTTTTGGTGAAACGTTTCGATATATCCGATGGACGCAGTGGTTCGTTGAGTCTTAAACTCAATTTCAAAGATGTCAATGTGGAAGGATTGTCCGGTGTGAAATTCGACAGGGCTGTGTAAGTAGTAGTGCTTGGTCTCAACTTAACCTAGACCACTCAACTGATTGAGTCCCTTTGTTCCTTCAGTGGTTTTGGTGTCAATCCTGCCAGCAGTAAATTCGAAATGTATGGCTCGTTCCCCAAAATCATCTTACGCGGCAAATACAATGCCGATGGACGTATTTTGATTCTTCCCATCCGCGGTGACGGAGATGCCGATATCACTCTCTTCAATCCCAAATTCTCAGTCAAGTTCAAGCCGGGCACCCAAGACCGTAATGGACGCACTTTCCTATCCGTGGACAAACTCAAAGTGTTGGTCGAACCCCAGAGGTAAGTAATAGCGAAGGCGAAATGATTTTTCCTTTTAAACCTTTTTTGAAATAATTTTAGAATGAATATCAAATTGGAAAATCTCTTCAATGGAGATCAGGCACTGGGCACAAACTTAAATCAATTCTTGAATGAAAATTGGGCCGATGTATGGAGTGAATTGCAGCCATCAGTGCATGTGGCCATAGCTGAGATTATGAAGAGCATTCTCTCTACTCTATTCAAGCGTTTCGCCTACGAGGATCTCTTCCTGGAGAACTAAATGCAAATGCAATTATCTACATCTAGTTTTTAGCTTTTAAGTGTACGAGTATTTCTTTTCGCCTCATTCTTCGAACCCATGGACTGCTTGCTTCTAAGTTAAGTTAAATAATAAAACAAAAATCTAAAAAAAACCTACTTTAAATTTACTTATGTATGCTGGTTTAGTATTTCCGCATACTATTTTATCAATCCACATTATTTTAATTGGGCCTCTCACGTGAGCGAAACGAGTCTTATTTGCATGACAAAACATTCAGTTTTCTACTATAGCCAATTTGAACTGTACTCTCTACTATAAGGTGGCCACCTTCAGCTTGCAATGCGATTTGGAGAGACCTCGAGTGCGAGTCAAGTTCAAGTGTATACAACGGTGTATACAACCTGTTAACCTTGAGATATTGCACAAAAATTTTCCAAGTAATCTACACAAGTCAATCAACTGTATGTACCTACAAACATTCCTCCTTTTTTGTTTTTGGTTTTTTAAATCAAGTTTAACTTGTCAATATAAAATTTGTGTTGTTGTGTGTTGTGGGAACGTTTATTATCATATTCCTTGATATTATATGTGATTGAAACAAAAAGGAGGCTTGGTAGCATTTTATGGGCCGAAAAAGTGGACACTTGTACATACATATAAAGGGAAGATCGTATATACATATGTATGTATAAAGTGAAATGTCATGATGACTTTGTTGAGTCAAAAACTTGTTCTCACTCTATATTTTTTTGAGGTCTGGAGTGGAAGTGGAATACATAGTTGATGGTATTAAGGGGTCATAACCAGTGAGACACATTTAAAGTTTAGTTCATGTTATAGTTTGTATATACATATATTCTTTTTTGAATGATAGCCTTACAAAGACAACTAATCGTTGGAATAAGCAGCTTAGTTAAATCTGTAAATGTTTTTTGCTCGACATATTACAAACTCGCTGTCACGCTAAGTTAAAGTGATTTAAATATTAAACTAGGTATTTTTGAATATATTTACTATGCAATGACTAGGATGTTTTCTGTGTCTCGTATATGACGTCGTTGCCAATTAAATACGAATAAGAAAATAGCAAAATTCGCAATAGAAAGAATAGAATATAACTCATTTTTCCCTTTGCAGCTATTTAGTTAGGTTTTGCTGCACCTTCCACCTCAATGAAATTTAGATTAAAATTGTTCAAAGACTACATTTCTTGGTTCAAAACAGGGAACTAATAACGCATAGATATAAAAGAATTATTCATTAATCCTGAGCTCTTTTCCATTGTCCCCGATGAAACTCTACATACTTATCATTACTGCTTAATTATGGGGATACGCCACATAAGGGGTTCCAATTCGACAAGTTTTGCTTTAAAAAAAGGCATTTGAAATAATGTTAAGAACATACAAAATGAGCTCTTTTCGTACTTTTCTGTGATTAGTTTACATTTTGTAAGGCTAATATTTTCCCTTGGGAAGCTTAGTGAATAAATATTCCCATATTTGTTTTGACCGAGTTTTACATATTAAAGTTATCCGTTTTGTCTGTTTTGTGCAAATTTTAGGCGTGCATTAGACTAGAGTATAGAGAGAGACTAGATTATATACGTTACATACATATAGATGTATAAGTATATACATATATAGTAAATAAATATATAGTCTTGCATTAATACATTCATAAAACAAATAACTGTATGAACCCTAAAGTCGTATACATTTAATGTGAAACGTGTACACAAAAACGTAGTTCCTGGTTTTTATTAGTCAAACAAAGATAAATTATATAGAGTTCAACTCCAATCCAAGTTGAACTCGAACTCGTAATGCTGTGGGTCGGCATTTGGCTGAATTATAGCCAAAAGTCATTCGGCTCTGAATTTTGGAGACCGTCTTTTGAAAAGCGTCTCACTACAAGCAATTAAAGTTCTAACTTTAACTAATTCGATAGGTTTTTGGATTTATTTTTGATTAATTACAATTGATTTCATATTGCCTTTAATTAATAATTTGCCTGGAGTTTACTAAATAAATAATAGAACCAGAGGGCCGGGGTTAACTTCGACCACGTCGAAGTTTGTATACCCTTGCAACTGTTTTGGTAATTCTTTCCTTACCCATTGCCATCAAAGTGTAAAAACGTTTTATCCAAAAAGAACGGCCTTCAATCTTAGCATAGGATATAACGAACTTTTTGATGAAAGTCACTGTTTTCCACCGATCGTTTCTATGGGAGCTATATGATATAGTCACCCGATCTTGATCATATTTGGCACAATTATTAAAAATAGCACAAAACTGACTAATACAAACTTTTATGACAATAGCTATAAAATTAATGAAGTTATTGAGAAAGTCACTGTTTGTGACTTTGCCGTTTGTATGGGAGCTATATGATATAGTCACATGATCTTGATCAAATTTGGCACAATTATTAATAAGAACACAAAACTGACCAATACCAACTTTTATGACAATTGTTGATAAAATAACGAAGTTATTGAGAAAAGTCACTGTTCGTGACTTTGACGTTTGTATGGGAGCTATATGATATAGTGGTCCGATCCGGCTGAATCCGAGATATACAATGCCTGCAGTATATACAGTACGTGCAAAATTTCAGCTCTGTAGCTCTTATGGTCTCGGAGGAGTTCGCGTTGATCCAGACGGACGGACGGACGGACATGGCTATTTGAACTCGTCTCGTCGTGCTGATCAAGAATATATATACTTTATAAGGTCTGAGATGCTTCGTTCTATGCGTTGCACACTTCTGACCAAAATTAATATACCCTTTTTGCAAGGGTATAAAAATAAATCGCTTTTATTTAAAATTTTTTTTTATTGCAATGAAAAATCAGAATCTATTCAACGATTTTTACAGTCATTCGTGTTTGATAAACTGACAATGACTATACATATTTTCCTTCTGCAATGTTATAAAAAACCAGAGGTCCGGGGCAAACTTCGACCGCGTCAAAGTTATGACATAATATAGTGGTCCGATCCGGCTGAATCCAAGATACACAACCTGTGCACTATATACAAGCCTTCATGCTAAATTTGTAATGTAGCTCGTACGGTCTAGGAGAAGTTTGCGCTGATCCAGTTGGACGGACGGACAGACAGACGAACGAACATAGCTATTTGAACTCGTCTTGCTAATCAAGAATATATATACTTTATATGGTCGGAGATGCTTCCTTCTATGCGTTGCACGCTTCTAATTAAAATAAATATATTTTTTTTGCAAGGGTATAAAAATGCAAAATGAAATAAATGAAGTGCGGGGTGACTTTGCCCCTTAACATATGCAATAGACTGCGATTGAGAAGTTTCGAACTTAAAAATTGTCTTGCTTCCAGAATTATTTCTTAGCCCTTTTAGAAAGGCATTAGAAATTCACTTTATATATTTCAAAAAGCGAATTCTGCCTAATGCTTCCTTTGAACAGCAAAGTTTTTCTGCCTCTATAAGTTATAGAGAAAACTGAATATAAGCAAATGCTTATTTCTCAAAATTGAAAGTTATTATATAATATAGTTCAATTGTATCCACATATATGATGAAAATTTGATTTAATATTTTCTATGTTAGAATTTCTTTTTTACACTGATATTTCCTAAGAATTCAAATAAATTGATTGAAATCTTGTTTTAAAGGGTGAAAAACATGCAATCACTTTAAAGCCAATTAACCCTTCATTTTCACTGTAAATACGTTTTTAATAGGTAAACAGATTGAAATATAATAAAAACAGCTGGATTAGTGTGCGATTTAGTTTTAAATATATTCTATGTAAATTTTTCATTGTCTTAAAAGTCGTTAAAATGTAGCATGCTAATGATAATCCTTAAATAATTATTATGAAATTAATGTGGCAAACGGTAAACAATTATTAAGCCCTTTATCTACAAGGGTTTAACATTATTTACAACAATTAATTAGAATATACGACAAAACGTATGATCTGACACTCCATAATATGCAAATATTAATTAATTCCACTGAATATTACTACAGATACTAACCTAGGTCAAATGAGACTAATGCAGATGCATATTGTTGCATTCGATGTGGATCTGTCACACTTAAACTGGTTTTATGCCTGAGATTGTTGACTAACAGTGTTTTGTAATAGAGAATACATAGAGTATAGAGTTCACTTACTCTAGCCGATTTGTTTGTCATTGCACAGTCCAATTATCTTGGCTAGTATAAATAGCTAACTAAAATTGTAGGCAAGTGTTAGTTCTGACTAAGTTGGCTTAAGTTAACATGTTGGCGCGCTTTATTTGCCTTCCTATTTTGACGCTTGTGCTCTGCCAAGCCGTTCACGCCAAATTCCGTAAGTGTGGAGTCCTGTGATATTAAAGGATAATTCTTATATTTCAATTACAACTCCTTAGCCGATGATCCGAAAGCCTGTAAATTTGGCGATGCTGCTTGCATCATTAAATTCATAAACAATCTTATCAGTGAGAAGGGCATTCAGGGCGATGACGACTTGAATCTATTGAAACTCGATCCTTATCCCGTGTCCAAAATGAATATTAAACAGGGTGGCGATAGTCCAGTGAATATAGATCTAACGTTTACAAACAATGAGATAATTGGTCTAAGCAATCTTAAGTTTAAAAAAGTCAAGTGAGTTTTTCAAAATGAAGAAAGTATTCTACTGATTTTCCTCTTGCCTTTTGCAGAGGTTTTGGCAAGGATCTGGCCAAGAAACATGAATTGCTCTTCCATGCCCCAAGTCTTCGCTTAGTGGGTCCCTATGACATTAAGGGCAAGGTTCTAGTCTTACCCATAAGCGGATCGGGAAAAAGTAACATTACTTTAGGTAAGAACAAAATACAGCCTAATATTTCAAAACAAATTCAAATGCTACGAATCTGTCTTCTTTGAATTTCAGTAAACCCGGATTTCATAGCCAGTTTTGTTGGCAAACCTGTTGTCAAGGATGGCCAGACTTATATGGAAGCCACCAATTTTAAGCTCAACACCAAAGCAGAACGATTATGGTATTTCTTTGGCAATCTATTCAATGGTGACAAGGCTCTGGGTGATAATATGAATGCTTTCCTCAATGAAAATTGGCATGCAATTTTTCTAGAATGCCAAGAATCAGTCCAAGCTGCCTTTTCTGAAGTATTCCAGAATATTATCACCACCGTGTTTTCCAAATATCCGTATGAAAAATTCTTTTCCGATCAATGAGATTTTCTCTCATGTAATATTAATAGGCTGTACATTTTTCTGTTCGATGGTGTCAATATATGCATGCCTATAGGTGTATTTATATAATTATTTTGTTTTTATTATGGATCCACTTAAGTCCATTAAAAAATGGATATGCTCAGTAAGTCGTCACGTCTTTCTTACTTTGTATCTCATATAACAGCAATCATTCTAATGACAGCAATAAGTCGAACACAACAAAATCAAATTGGGGGGATAATAACCATTACGAAACAAAACAAGATCTAGCTGTGTTTTCTATACTCTTGACAATATAAATGTCCTACAGCTGTGAAAGTAAATTTTTAGTTTAGTTTTAAAAGTGTTAAGCTGGGTAAAAGCAAATTTCAAAAAGCTGAATAATTTCTGAGTCAAAAATAAAAAATAATTCTTACAATTTATAGCCCATTAACAAATTGCGGTACGTAATCTTATGAATCTTATGAAAAGTATTTACTCAAAAATTTTTCTAAAAGGGTTTCAACATCCTAAACCGATTCCGCCTGATCTGCTGATCCAAAATTTGTGTATAAATCGCATGTATAGATACAGTTCAGATTTTCATCACAGGAAATTTCGTTTTCCGGAAAAGTCATAAACGAAAACATCAAGTTTTTTATGATCATAAAATGGCCTGACGGTCATTTGCTTAGAATATTAAATTTTCTTTAGTTTTGCTTCGATTTGTCTTTGACTTTTATACAATATTCTCAATATGTTACACTAGCAGAATTAGAAATTTTTGAGAAAACTTTTTCGTGTAATTAGTGTTTCCGTCTTAACTATATGAACTTATCTTGTCATGCTGATCAAGTATTATATGGTATATATATGGTTGCAGTTGATTAACAGGCACGTTTTGCCCCGAATCTCATAATATTTTTACTCTTGTATATTAAACGCATAGAAAAAAAAATTAAGTTTCATATACTAGATTCTAAAGGCTAAAAGTAATATAATTCAGTGAAAAGCTACTTGAACTTGAACAGTATGGGGTATAGAAATAGAACTGAAAATATTAGAAATTAACAACATCTTTCAGCCTGAAAGTATGTGGTTACAAGTTTTTTTTTTTATTGCTATCAAGATCACTTGATCAAACAATTAACCCAATTTATTGAACGCCTGCCACGCTTGGACAATTCTTCAATGTTTGCCCAATTAAAGGATGTCAGAATATAAATCTTAATCAACATTATCATTGACCTCGAAATGTCAGAGTCAAGATCAGAAATTGTACGATTGTATGAATGAAATGTGTGTCTCAATAAATTTGCATAATAATGTGATATGTCCCGAGACCAGGGCAAAACTCAAACGTGATTTGAAAAGTCATTGGCATGTACACTTAGAACTGGAAGACGGCGCGACAATAAACTAAAGATCAAGTTCACATTGGGAATGCAATAAAGGGAGTCATAATATATTATTCATTTCACTTTACATCACTTGCAACTGGAAATGATTCAGATATTTGTACGTACATATGTACTAACTTATTTCAGTAAGCAAGTCAAAGTCGAATTCACTTGCTCGAGACGCAAATTCACACATAAGTACAATTAATTCCCCCCCGAAAATTTCCCTATAAAAGTGGGCTCATCTCGAGGCAAATGCACCAGTTGCTAATTGTTTTCATCAGTGAAAGGAACTCCCACGAAAAAAGTTTTTTAAAATGATAACAAAGTCAGCACTGATCTTGCTTATAATCGGTTGTTTCTATATACCAGCCAATGGACATAATTCTGAACTACGTGGGTGAATTCAATCAAGTTTGTGTTTCAAGTCTTTTGTTTATTTGATGGAGCTTGTCGTTTACATGTAGCCGCTGGCCTAGAGAGATGTTCAGTCATGGATGACCAATGTGTTGCCAAAGGAGTGAGACATGTTTTAAAAAACTATGCAAAGTCAGGAATTAAGGACTTAGGACTCGTTCCTTTGGATCCGCTGCATATTAAGAAGATGAATATGGGCAAGAATACGAACAGTCCTGTAAGCATTGATCTTAAATTTCATGAAGTCGATTTGGTGGGTCTACAAAATGCGAAAATAAAGAGTGTTTCGTAAGTTATTTTTGATCATTGAGAAACGATCAAGTTAAACTAACATTTATCAACAATATTTTAAAGCGGTTTCTCACGTGACCTGGAAAAACCTATTGAGTTGGTTATGGAAGTTCCCGAAATAGCATTTCAAGGTCCTTATGCTGTCGAAGGAAGGGTCTTAATATTGCCTATAGTTGGCAAGGGTTCATCCAAAATCGTGCTAAGTAAAAGAAAACACAAATTAATCAATTCTTCAAATGAATTCATGTCTATATTTCCTTCTTTAGCGAAGTGCCAAATAGTTGGCAAACTAAAATTTAAAGCTGTTTCCAAGGATGAGCATCATACGTTTGCCGATTTGGTAGATGTTAAATTATTAATCAATCCTGCACACGTCTCTTATAAACTGGATGGTCTTTTCAATGGTGATAAGGCCTTAAGTGACAATATGCACGTCCTTATCAATGAAAACTGGCAGGATATCTACAATGAGCTCAAAGGGAGCATTAGCGAAGCCTTGTCGTTAATTATAAAAGCAGTGCTAAATAGAGTCTTTAATAAGTTGCCGCTTGAAGAACTTTTTTTGGATGTGTAGCTCATCGATTGTTAGTTAGTATAATTTTACAATTAAACAAAAACAATTTATTGTGTTTCAAACTTACTTAGCTTAGAACTATAAATCAAAAATGCTGGAAATACTTACATACATATATCGATAAACAATTAAAACTAAAATGAAACATTTCGGATGAGAAAATTGATTTTTCTCTTCAATTAAATCTGTATGAATGATTATCAACCTCTATATTTCCATGGCTGATGAGCACGTAGATTATGTTTGGGCGGCGATGACGGAGCCTCAAACAGAATCTCTTCATATGCAATCCAATCCTTGTGAGTCAAGTGGTCAGCAAGTGGCTCGGTAATTGCTGATGCTGCTGGTTGATTGGCAGCTGGTTCACATATCGCCAATATTTCAGGTGGGAAATATAGTTCCGGTGTGTGAAGTAAGGCATTTAGAAAGTCATCATGTTCCGCTGCACATTCAATAATATTCTTCAATTGATACTGCTCAGAAATATGCAACTCTTCGGCTGTCAGCTGGCGTTTCACAGCAGCCTGAGCCTCAGCAGCAGCCACAAGCAAAGCCCGTTCGTTATTGGCTTGAAGTCTTTCAGTCATTGCCTTGGAATAACGATACTGAAGATCCATTTCCCAGTTGAAAGCGTGTATCCATAGGTGTGCAGTCTTCAGGTGTTCTCGCATATTGGGGAGTAGACGCTCCAATTGTTGAGCATTGGCTATGGCAAGATGAACAATATTTATTAATGGACTAAAGGATTTCATCTTTTCAAATGTCTTACCCTTGGTGGTGGGGTGTGAAAATTCCCAGGATCTATGACGTAAGTCAATACCAGTAAAACGTTTAATTGGTATCAAACAAGACATCGCCTTATTCAGCATACTATCGCATTCGGTGTACTTGTTGTAATCAAAGTGACGATTAGCCTCTAATATGCGACGTTGACTGTTGAGAAAACGTTCCAATTTGGTGGACAAAACTAAAACCTGATGACGCAGATTTAAAGTCTTCGGCATGGTACATTTCTTTGGCATATCGAATATATAATCCGAAGGTAAAAAGTTTTCCGGAGTGCATGCTAGATTATTATTCATTATTTCATGCAAAGATTGAAATAGGTCCAATAGACGGAAAACATCATTGCGTTCTTGGCTTAATAATAAAAATAAATAAAACAATTACTGATTGTTAATTATTTAATGCTTGAAATTATTCTCACCAATCTCCATTAACGCCGATCAGTTGGTTAAAAGTCTGGCCCTGATTCCACATGTTTTCTTCGCGCAGTTGTTGTTGCTTTTGGCGCGAAATGAGAGACTTGCCGGCGCCGCCGCCGCCGCCATTATGCGACCTTGACTTTTTGCGGCTCGTGCCGGCCAGTACTTTTATTGCTGATGGACGCTCACGCAGCGGGTTTTCTTTGGCATCCAAGCGTAGACCATTGACATTTTTCTCAAGATCCACAAGTACAGCTGCATCAAAGGCGACTTCAACTTTATTATTGCCAGCATCCAACATATTGTCAATTTCGGAGTATAATTCATTTAAATTATTATCCAATTGCAAATCTTCATCCATTGAAGCCATCTTCACTTTTTTTTTATCTTTCGGTTGCAAAATAATTCGGAAAACACCTGCGTCTCGATCAATTTCTTGGAAATAATAGCGGGCGCCGCGCTGTCTGGCTTGATGATCAGTGTTGCCAAAAACAAAACCCAGTGTTGAAAGAAAGCTCAGAAACTAAAGATCAGTGTGACCAAATAAAGCCTATTGCAAATTTCAACACTGAATAGTAAAACTGATCATTTTTCATAAAAATACAAATAGGAGCCAGGAGCAACAAATTCAGACTTTTTCATGGAGTTCCACTACATTTTTTTTACACAAATTGCTTATCTCTATAATTCGAATACTGACTACGCTCTTGCACAAGGAACAAAGTGCTTGACACCACGGATCGGTGCATATTAAACGAATACCCCTATTATTTGGTCCGGCCAAGGGAAAAATGTCAAGTTTCCATCTATAATAATTCAGCAAAGTAAAAAACGAAGTTTTTTCAAAAGTTTGAAATAGTACACACAATTGATTTTATTTCTTTTCCCATTCTTCATCATTCCTGTTTTTCGTTCGTTTGTTTTGTTTTTTTTTTGTTATGTTTTTGTGATATGGCAAAAATGAAAACAAAATGAAAAATTAAATATTACATTTATAGTAATTAATGCTCGTATGTTTTGTGTAATGTATAAAAAGCTTAAAGCAAAAGCATATGGCGATTTCGATTCGTAAGTCGTCTGTATATAGCAACAACAAACCGAAATTGGCAACTATATGCCCAAAAATATAATATTTGTGTGTGTGTGTGTATTAATAATTGGCTGCTTTTAAAATATTTATTTCTCATACGAATGATAAAATTAAATCCGGGACAAGGAATGAAAAACAATATATTTCATTACTTCTTCACATACAATATTTTTCTTGGATTTTTAGCACCGAAAATTGTCTCTTTGCTTTGTGTGTGAAAAATGAAAATTTTGTGCGAAAATTTATTGAAAATACTAATGGAATTATTTTCAGATAAAAAAAAGTTCATTTCGTTTTTCGGGTTTTTGATGTTTTCTTTTTGTTTGTTTAGCACATTACAAACACAATATTTAAAAAGTTTAGTGCTGATTAAAACAAAATATGATTAAATAGCAGCTGAACTAAGGCAGTTACAAAATGTTGTATTCATAGTTCTTTTTTTTGTGTTTTATATCTATATATGCATGTATGTAGAAAGATACATATATAAAAATGAATTTTCGTTTTTCGTCTCGTTTGTTTTGTTAATACTCTTAAATAGGGGCGCGATGCAGCCTTCTTCTTTACTCAAATGTCACGCACAATAAACAAAATTTGCACAAATTAAAATAATAGTAAATAGTAATGAACATTTTGACATAAAAATTAAAAACTTTAGATGCTTACAAATTATTACACTTTTCTTTTTTTCTCTTTTTTTTGCAACAAGCCGACGACATGCCATTAATTTGATTGGATTTTTCGTTCCGAAAAGTAGTTTTTGTCGATTTTTGAAAAAATTGAATTTAAAAGAGAAAAAAATCATAATAATCGTTATATATATGTGTATATAAGAAACCCAATTAAAAAAGTTGCATTAGTCCATCTTAGAGCATTTTGCATTTAAATCTGCGATTCGGCTTATTGAGTTTACGTCCCTTCCGTCCCTTGTTGTCCTTATCCTTGCGTATTTCGCGTACCAATGTGTAAAATGCATCATCCACGCCCATGCGCGTCTTGGCGGATGTCTCAATGTATGGAATGCCATATTGTTTGGCCACCTTAATTGGAAGAAACAAAGAGATATTAAAAATATTGTTACCATTTCAATGAGTATTAACACATGCGTATAACTACAATCTTAATCTATCTGCTTTCTTTAAAACCCTCATCAATATAACTAATTGCTTTTGTTTTGAGCTAATCTCTCACAATATATAAAAGTGCGTATATATCAAAACGATCGAACGATAACTTATTAATCTATGTATACTATATGCCAAGACAAGACTCAATAAAAGTTGGCATTACCTCTCTTGCCTGTTCGTTTTGCACATTCCACGAGGGCAGATCACATTTATTGCCCACAAGCACCATTGGCACCTCTTCGGCATCTTTGACACGTTTGATCTGTTCGCGATATGTGCCAATGTCTTCGAATGATTTTGCACTATTCACAGCGAATACTAAGAGGAATCCCTCGCCAGTGCGCATATACTGATCACGCATAGCAGAGTATTCCTCTTGACCGGCGGTATCCAAAATGTCCAAAAGGCAGGTTTCACCATCTACCAAGAATGCAAAATAAGTTTTCTTCAGAAATACAGCAGATGAATGGGAGTACGGATACTTACCAATAACCACTTGCTTTCGATATGAGTCCTCAATTGTGGGATCATATTCGTCAACAAAATGATTTTGAATTAACTGAATTGTTAATGCCGATTTGCCAACGCCACCGGCACCAACAACAACTAATTTGTATTCCGTCATTTTGACTGTCTTCTCTTCCTTTCTTTGTAGCTTCCTCTCTGTGTCAGTCACAGCAGTTGCAGTATCTTAAAGTAGAATTAATTAAAAATGATTAAAATGAATTAAACGAGTGTAATTAGTTAGATACTGAGTCACACACACAAAACAACCAACGGGCACGAGAAGAGAGGAGCGCATAAGAAACGAACACATAAAAAAAAAAAAAAAAATAAGAATAAAGAGATCAATGACTCAATTGCAAAAGAGAGACCAGTACCAGACCCATTGTAGTGATAAATCAATGGAATCATTAGCAATGAACTTGACAATTTAAATGGAAAAAAATCATTGGCTTATACATCACGAGATAAACAAATACTATATTGCCTCATTTAGCAAGGGTATTAATACCTTCCTTTTTTGCAATAGGCAGAAATAATAAAAATGAATGTGTTTTCAATTCTTTTCTCTCTCTCTCTCTCTGTGTCGTTCACTCTCGCGTATTTATGTAGCTCCTCCTTGTTTTAATGTTACTCTGCGTCTCGGTATCAACTCTGTTGCGTTGATGCTTTAACCTTAGCTTACCTTAGCTTAATGTAAAACAATTACACAATAATTTTTTCTTTGTTTTTGTTATTAACAGTGCGTGTTTGTTTGTTGTTGTTGCACTTAAAATTTATTCGTAATTTTAATTTTAATTTGTCGCCATTTTGGCTGTAGAGTGACCAATGCATAAAATGCTACGAAATACCAAACCGTGACATTCTACCGGCTGTCGTAACAATAACTTATTGATGACCAGTTAATTATCGATGATTTTAAAAAACTACGACCAAACAGGTTTGGCTGATTAAATATTATATTTAATCTTTGATACTCCTTTACTAGAATTGTACAATTTAAGACTGCAATACTGTTGGACAAAACAACAGATTTTTGTCACAGTTACTGTTATAGCGATATCATAGGCATATATTAAACCCTTTTTTTGGTATAGATTGGTCCCACTGGCCGCCGGCCTTCGTACTATAAAAATAAAATAAATATAAAATGTCTTCGACTTTAATAAAATGTTTAAATTTAGCAAAAAATGTGAGAACAACAGCATTTCGAGGCTTACTTTCAACAGTTCAAACGCCAGCGGCAACATGGAGGCAGGTTTAAACTGTGTTTAAGGCCCCAAACACGACTAAACTCAAATATTTTTTATATAATAGCGCCTCGGCAACGCTTCAGCCCTACATGAGGGAAATACATTCTAGCTCTTCGCGTCCAGTTTTAATGCAATTTTTCGATGATCCCAAGCATTGGAGCGAGAATGAGGTCAAAGTGGGTAGAGCCTGGCGATTGGATGAACTGCGCATCAAATCAAATAAAGAGCTGCATCAGCTTTGGTTTATACTGCTCAAGGAACGCAATATGCTGATGACTATGGAGCACGAGTGCAATGATAAAATGGAAATCTTTCCTAGTCCAGAGCGCATTGATAAGGTAATTAAGTCAGCAATTTGTGTGGTATATTTAATTGTATGTCAATTGGTAGGTGAAAATATCTATGGAGAATTTGGAGACAGTGGTAAGAGAGCGCAACAAGGCTTATCATTTACTGGAAACGGGGGAAACCGGAGAACGTCCTCGACGAGAGGTGACAAATGCCTTTGGCCTACGTGGTTATTACAAATCTTGTGAGCACGTTCTGCCCGCCTTCATGAACACCAAATGGATTAAATCACGACAACTGACCCATGGCGGACGAGCAGTACACAAATTCCTACTTAAATATCGAGAAAAACTTTACAATGCCAAACGCAAGTCCAAAAAGTGGGTGAACAATGATAATGGAAGTGTGCTTCCAAGTGCCAATTTTCCATTTACAATTCTTATTTAATGAGCTTGTTTTAATTATGCCTTGTTGTTTCCTTTTCAGTCGCTCTCGCAATGAAGTTATGATGATATTGCGTCGGAATCCCAACTTTGACTTGTCTGTTTTGCGCCGTCAGTTCCCCGATGTAGATGTGGATAAACTGCTCAATGAGGACAAAACACGTGGACATTATGTGCCCAAAGTAGACGTTTAAGAACCAAAAAAAAAAAAAGTCCAAGGAAATAAAACCAATTTGTTTGTTAATCATCGAATTTAATTTTAGTGCCTTGAAACTCGGCAATTTTGGGTTTCCATTTTTGTTTTGCTATCCACGAGGGATGCATACCTTCAGTGCTGACAGTGGGTGCAGAATCTGCTGCTGCTGCTGGGCTGAGACTACGAGCAGTAGCTGTAACCGTCGCTTCTCCATCATCATTGAATTTAATTTTCTTGCCCTCTCCTTTAGTTGGGGTTGGTCGTTTATATGAGTTTTCATATTTTTGCTTGCGCCAATTATTGGCAGCAGGCGCTGGAGGTGGTGCTTGACGCGGAACTTTCTCATCCTCTTCATCATCGGAATTGTCAATAGCTGTCGATAGATATGGCTGGCCAGATTGTGTGATAAAGAATGGGTCAATTACATGAGTGGGGCGATCTTTGGATGGATTCTTCATAGGCTTTTCTTTAAGTTTTGTTGGTTTTTGTTTAGCGGCTTCATTCGCTTCCGTTTCAGGCTTTGTTGATTTTTGCTTTATTGCCGCCTCGGGTTTAGGGCCTGGCTTAGGCTTTTCTTTTTGTTTTGTTAGCTTTTGCTGGTTAGATTCATTGGATTGATTTGGCTTCGTCTTTAGTTTTTCCTTAAGTTTTTTTTGTTTTTCCTTGATTGGTGCCTTCGATGGTGTGTCTTGCTGGATTGATGTCTCCGCTGGCTCGATATTCTTGGTGTGGTCGTGTTCCTCCTCCTTCTCCTTTACAATCTCTTCACCGTCTTGAAACCCTTGTTGATTTTCTTTAAGCCACTCCTCACGTTTTTTGTCGTTTGCCTTGATTTCTTTAAGTTCTTTTCGTTTTTGTTTCTTCTCCTCGGTGCGCTTGAATTTTGCCTGTCGTTTGCTCACCTCCAGTATTTTCTCCCGCCATTCAACCTTTTCTTTATCGTTGCTCAATTTCAGTTCTTGCCGAAAGTTATTCAACAGTTGGCTCATAATTTTGTTCTCCTCCAACATGGCCATAGCTACTTCCTTGGGGCTTGAGCGTCCATTGGTAAGTACGGCTTTAGTGTTCCCTCCGCTCTTGGCTAACACTTGCCGCATTAATTCCACAGGTTTCTGCGTCTTCAACTCCGTTATACATTCCATATATTTTCGTGTCCGATCCTTATCCTTTGGCGTTTCCGCCGTTTTTGTTTTGGTCTTTCGCAGCTTCTGGACCAACTTAGAAATGGTCTGAACACGTGCTTTTAAAATGAGTTTTTTGTTGGTTATCACCTGAAAAGGAGTGAGGAAGCGACATTATATTTGGCATTATATTTTAACAAGTTTCCTTCTAATTTAACATTTACCAAATTATTTAATTTCAATTTGTCCAGCATGTTTTGAGCGTAAAAATAAAAGTTACGTTTACGTTAAGTTTCGTTACGTTACGTTAATGTATCATTTGCGAGCAATGTTCACTTTAGCAGCATCGTTTGCAAGCACTGTTCAATTTGTTTATACGGTCACACATCTGCCTTTGCAGTAGGCTGAAAAATCGAATTTTTATATAAAATTTATTTAGTTTTTCCACCCGACAAAGGTGTTAGTTAAGTGTTTGCTATTCGAAAGTTCTCCCCCGTCAAACAGTGAACCAGTGTAAGTTTTATTTGTGGGTGAAAACTCGTATTAATATCAATTAAAACACTTTGTGCCATGGGAACGCCATAGCTGCATATAAGTATGTATGTATGCGAGTCAGTGTATGTGTGTGTACAGAAATTTAAATTGATAAAAATTCAACAAAGAATACCCAAGCTAAATGGCAATATCTGTTTTACAATTTGTCATTTTGCTTTCCCCTAAAACAAATAGATTATAAATTCCGCAAATATTTCTAACCATAATTAATTGTCGATGAAAAAAGAAGTGGACGAGTGGAAGGAGGGGGCAACGTTCATTGACAAAACAAAACCAAAACTAGAGCGATGTAGTAATATCCAAGACAGTGTTGTCGTGTTAAAAATGAAGGAGGAGTAGGAGTGGGAGTCGTAATAGAAGTGGAAAATGCAGTGAAACTAACAAACAGAAGTGGAGTAGATGGAGGTGGGGTATCTTAAAGCCATTTCGTAGACATTTTTAGTAGGTGGGAGCACTTTAATTTAATTGAAAGGTCATCGATGAATTGATTGATTGAATGAAGAAGCAAACTACTGGCTGCCATTTTCCGTCTTTAGTAAGACTTCTTCTTTTTCTTGTGTTGTTTATTAATGCCTTTTGCCGGGCCGGGCCCTTGCCTACGCCCAAAGTTTATTTTCTCTCTTTTCCTCTCTCTGTCTTTCTATAGCTCTATTTCTGTCGTTTGGTCGTGCAAGGTTAAATAGTTGTTTTCCCTTCAATTTATTTAACGCTGATATTTTGGTTTCCTCCCCTCTTCGTCCCCTCACTCGTTTAATACATTCCATTCCATTCCTTTCCTCGACACTTGTTGCACTTTTTGCCTCATTTGCCTTCTTTTTATCTCTTAATTATCACATTTTCTCTTTAAAAAAAAAGTACATCTTATACATATATATTTGTTATCGCCCTTTCCACATTGTGTTAAATGAGTTTGTTGTGAGGTTTATCCAGTCGTTCCCTCCGAGTTTTTTCTTTCTTACCATCAAACTAATTAGATTGCTTTTTACATTTGTTTTATCAACAAATAAACTACGAAATGCAAATCCATAAAAAACGCCCATAATAATGTATGTATAAATATTTAGTATATTTTTGTTATCTTTCAATTCGAGTAATTTGGTTTTAAGCAAACAATTTTTTTTATAAGATTATTAAACAAATTAAGTAAAAGTTGATAAACTTTTGTTGCTATAGTATTTTAGACTCTACTATTAATAGTTGTATATGAAAAGATATGTATTAGAGTCGGCAAAAAAAGGTTTCTAAGGAACTATTGGAATAAAATGGTTCCCAAGGATAGAAATGTCAAAACTAATGTGTGAGAAATGTCCTGTGCGGTCCCCTTCTGATTAATTAGATCAATGGTGGCTTGGTTGTAGGTTTTTTGGGGAGTGAAATCGTTAAATTTAGGGTCAACCCCGGTCTCATTGCTTCCCCCGAGAATCAGATGCTGATTAAATTCTATAAATTCCCCACTTTATGCATACTACATACTTTGATTAATTTTAATACTATTTATAAGAATATTTCTCTGTGCCCAGGTAATGTGGAGACAGTGAGTAGTTGTGCTGTTTCTAAGTTGAAATCAATCATTACATAAAAAGCTCCAAAAGAAGGGAAAACTCTAACGAATAGTATGAAGAAATGCGCCAACGAAAGTTGTCAGCCACATTACCAGGAAATTTTGCTAATCATTTTTCTTTAGTTTCGCTTTTAACAAAATCGGTGTTTAAAAAACAAATAGTGCAACAAGTCTTGGATGACAAAAAAATATATATGGAGCCGGGAGCAGCAGAAATACTCACTCTTGTAAAAAGCATTACCGAAAGTACAGAAAAGAACGGAAAAACGAAATGGAAAATATATGAAAACAAATATTTGCATCTTTTCTTCTTCAGAAAAATGGAATTGCCAACGCAAGAGCAGCAAGAAATGCTGCAGGCTTCCGAATTTAAACTGAAACGATCGCTAGATTCTGGACAGTTGTCCGTACTACGTCCGGAACCGAAATCCATAATAGAAATTCACATCTCGAATGATAACGTAAAAAGGCCCTGCTTAGAGGCACAGGATTCAGAATCGGAGAATTCACTAGAAGATCGTCAAATCATCCATGATCTGCCTCAAGAGGCAGACAGTGTGCCTAGTAAACAGGATGAACATGACGAAACTGAAAAAGAGGAACCAATACAGGAGACAAGTGAAGTGACTTTAGTTCTGACTGCCGAAGAGCTGAGACTAGATGAAGAATATCGTAAAAGTTGTTTGACCTTTCGTCAGCATTTGCCCTGCTTCAAACTGCAACAACCACCAGCTCCAGAATCTAGTGAAGATGATAACACTGCGGTCATTGAATCCATACCCAAATGTCGGGAATGTCGGAGGCGGAACTTGGCCACAGCCAGCAGTGATGTCTATTGCCGATTCTATGAGTTTCGTCGCTTGCAATATAATGAGAAGGGTCATTTGATTGTGGTTGGATTTCCGAATCCGTATAACGAACCATCGGCCGTAGATTTGGCCGTTTGGCAACCAGATGCACAGACGGAACCAACCAGCGGCTTCATGGATATTCAAGTCTGTCGTTATATTCTTTTACACGCTGGCGATCAATTTTGTTATTTGTGGCGCCAAGAGGCGGAGGCATTGAAGTTGCACGATAATCCGGATGGAACAATTGCTTGGAAGAAGGCCGTACAGGGTATACGTGAGATTTGCGATGTTTGTGACACGACATTATTCAATTACCACTGGACGTGCAGGAGTTGTGGATTTGGAGTATGCCTCGA
This sequence comes from Drosophila paulistorum, assembly GCA_018152135.1. NCBI lineage: Eukaryota > Metazoa > Arthropoda > Insecta > Diptera > Drosophilidae > Drosophila > Drosophila paulistorum. Next base: position 7,391,879 of record JAECXG010000805.1, on the reverse strand, counting down.
TTGTTTCAAAGATCGCAAAGAGGGCAATCCACGAGTCGGGGCAAGGCGCAAGAATGCTGGTGGCGCGGAAAAGGGGTGCGATGAATATCACTGGCTACTGTGCACCCATCCAAGTGGTGGACCAAACCAGCAGCATGTTCTGGCCGACTTAATGCTTACTCAGATAATTGCTGGCGATGCTCTTAATGTCTTGGGTCGACTAATGCACGAAGTGCGAACGTTGTGGCAAGTGCCACAGGTTTGCGGTTGCTTATTAAGTAAACAAGAGATTAAAGATTCACAATTGGATGATCTCATACAAGATATGATCAAAGAGTCGCAATTAAAACAGCATACAAGCTTCTCATCACTGGCCAGCGAGCAGAAGTTGCATCAGCAACAGAAATTGGAGGAATTGCATTCAAAGAAAGTGGAATATGCACGAGAACGTGGCATAGATTATGTGCCTGGGCGGGTTTGGAGCAAGGAAACACTTGGAAAAGATCCGATAACTAGTGCATTTGATAATTTCAAACATATTGACTTCTTGCGCAAGGGTTTGGCTGGTCTCAGAAGGTTTCTACCGCCACGAGCCATGACTTTGGCCCACTCCACCCAATTAGCTCCGGGTGTGCCACATGAATGGCTGTGTGATGGCAAATTGTTACGTCTCACAGATGCCATGCATCCGGATAATCGCGTTCTCTTTCAAGAAGTTTGGAAATGTGGTCAACCTGTCATGATCTCAGAAGTGGCGCGTTCATTGAATCTTTCCCTGTGGCATCCTCAGGCATTTTGTGCGGATTTCGGTGAAAAGCCAAATGATCTCATTAATTGCCTCAGTGGCAATTTGGTACCCAATCAGCCCATGAAACATTTCTGGGAGGGATTCCAGTGTATGAATAAACGTCTGCTCGATGCCAATGGAAAGCCCATGCTATTAAAATTGAAGGATTGGCCACCCGGTGATGACTTCGCTGAGATATTGCCAACGCGATTCGCAGATCTCATGAAGGGTTTGCCAATGCCGGAATATACCCTAAGATCGGGTAATCTGAATATAGCCAGTTGTTTGCCCAAAATGTTTGTGCCTCCCGACTTGGGGCCAAAGATGTATAATGCCTATGGATCGGCCCTGCATCCCGATAAGGGGACAACAAACTTACATTTGGATATATCCGATGCTGTTAACATAATGGTTTATGTAGGCATTCCGCATGATGCCGATAACAAACCCCAATTGGCCGCCACACAGAAGGCCATTGCTCTAGGTGGTTGCGATTATATCACCAGAGCAAGATGTCAAAGTTCCGATGTTCTGCCAGGTGCCCTCTGGCATATATTTCCCGCTCGGGATGCCGATAAAATTCGCGATCTACTCAATCGGGTTACTTTGGAGAAAGGTTATCGACTTGAACCAGATCACGATCCCATACACGATCAGAATTGGTATCTAGATGATAAGTTACGGGCTCGCCTATTCACAGAATACGGTGTTGAGGGTCATCCCATTGTCCAGTGTTTGGGTGATGCTGTTTTTATACCCGCCGGTGCACCGCATCAAGTACAGAATCTTCACAATTGCATTAAGGTTGCCGAGGATTTTGTATCACCCGAGAATATAACACATTGTTATCATTTAACCTACGAGTTTCGTCGTCTCTCTCATTCTCATACCAATCATGAGGATAAATTACAGATCAAAAATATTATCTACCATGCCATAAAGGATTGTTGCACCATTCTGACTCGGGCCCTGGATGAGCGCATAGACTTGGAAATGGCCAAGCTTAAGGAAGATTAATTTCATCATATCATATCTTACGAAACTCTGTACTTATGCAATAAATTTTAAACTTTAATAAAACATACGAATACCTATAAAACTATTTGCTTTGTAAAAAGATACACCATTTCGACCCAGCGAGTTTTTGGTAGGTAAAGATTTGTGACCGACGATGTGGCTACAATACAAAGAGGTTGCCTGTATCGCTGCCAGGTTAACATGTAATGTGCACGTTGTCCTTGGCAATTATGTTTGCAAACCGGTTCCTTTCAGTGCATTTTCGAAATTATGGACATTAATTTGCTCCCAGGTAGCTATTGCAATAGTGACTTCAGCCAGTAAGAAAACATATGTGGCTTCTCAGTATATCCCAGTGTTTGTTAAATTCGGCCCTGAACATTGCCAGGTCTTAGGAATTTCTGTTTCAAACTTATTTGGACCAAGAAACAAAGTGTTGACCCTCTAACCCATAGAATAATCCCCCTTCTTTCTCACATTGCCCCATTCTACGTACATAGGCTGACTTTTTGAGCTGGTAGGTCTTGTTTATTTAATTGAAATCAGCATCAATTTATTCTTGGCTTTTTTTATTCTCAGTTACAGACAATCAAGTAAATATAAATATATAGTAAATGCTAATGCATGCTGAATCAGATGCTGAAACTGATGATGAGGAGTGTAGTCAACAGAAATAGCACCAGCATTGCATTGTTGTGCTGCACATGAGTGCAGAAGAGCAATCAAGGAGAAGAGTGGAGGAAACAGAAGTCAAGAGTCAATTAAGAGAAGCCTTTAAGAAGACTGCAGCCAACATAGGGGAAGCGATAGCATTTTTCTTTTATTTTTTATAATAATAACCGAAATACAAGCAAAAGACAAGCAAAATGACGGTGGATTTCAATGATTACTTTTGGGTAAGTTTATAATTGGGACCCATTTGTATTCTTTTTTCTCATTCAAAAATGTCTTTATTTTTAGGGGGAGAAGAACAATGGTTTTGATGTTTTATATCATAACATGAAATTCGGTTTGGTTGCCAGCAAAGAGTTATCCGAGTTCTTACGTGAAAAGTCCAACATTGAGGAGCAGAATTCAAAAATGATGTCAAAACTGGCCCATAAGGCCAGTACGGGTACACTGAATAGTACTTTTGCGCCCGTTTGGACCATTTTACGTACCTCGGCGGAAAAACTGTCCACTCTCCACATGCAGATGGTACAGAAGTTGAGTGAATTGGTCAAGGATGTTGCCAAATATGCTGATGAATTGCATAAAAAGCATAAATCTGTCAAAGAGGATGAGTCACAGACTCTTGAATGTGTTCAGGCCATACAAACATCGACAGTGGCAGTGCAAAAGTTAAGAGATCTTTATGCCAGCAAAGTACAAGAGCTGGAGAAGTTGCGTAAGGACAATGGTTCACATAAAGATGCCGAGAAATTGGAAAGTAAATTAAAGAAATTGCAAGAAGACTATAAATCTTTAATGGATAAGCACAATCCCATTAAAAACGAATTTGAACGGCGCATGACGCAGACCTGCAAGGTAATACATCTATCTTTATTTCCTATAATCCTGAGTTATTTATTAAACTTGTGAATTAAAGCGTTTCCAAGAGATCGAGGAAGTGCATTTGCGGCAGATGAAAGAGTTTCTTTCAACATACTTGGAAATGGTGCAAAATAATCATGATATGGTGGGACAGGTGCATTCCGATTTCAAGCGTCAATTTGTTGACATGTCTGTGGATAAACTTCTCGAGCAATTTGTGCTTAACAAGTACACGGGTCTGGAGAAGCCAGGTGAGACTGGAATATGGAAATTGTATTGTTTCTGGATTAATTCTGATAATTCTTTGTTAGAAATGCCTGAACTGGAGTTTATTGCTCTCTCGGCTGGGTCACGACTACAGCAACCTCAGGTCTCGGCCAATGCGTCCAATTCGACCTCAGCCACCAGTATTCAGGCAGCAATTCGATCTGGCAGTACATCAGCTGGCGGCGGAATGGGAGCAACAGGTGTTACATCAGTATCAATGGACCAGCGTGGAGACGCCTTGGCGGGTATCTCATTGGGCAGTGGAAGTGCAGCAAGTGGCAGCATACCGTATGCAGATGATGCCATTATTGGAGCTCCTGGCATCTCACCACGCCCCACATCGCCCGATATGTTGGGAGCCAGTGCTCAACAATCGACCGGATCGAAGGGAGGCTTGCGTAACTGGTTGTGGTCCGGAAACAAGCAACAGCAGCAGCAATCGGCGGCAAATTTCGGTATGACTGGGATCAACAGCACCACCAATACAACCACCACCAACAACAACAATACCACCATTACAGCAACAACAATTGCCACTAATTCAGCAAACCCAACAACAGCAATCAACAGCAATAGCCACAGTTCAAACACCAATAACACAACAACAACTGGCACGAATAGTCTCACAACAAACATCACCAAAAATTCCCCCAACTCCGAGGAAAATACTACTCAAGGTTTATTCTCCTTTTTTTTTATTTTCGTATTTATTTATGTTTTATGTCTTTTTCTTTTTTGTTTTATGTTTTTATGCTTGATTTATACTCTTATGATTTTCAATCTTTATACTATATGTATCTTTAACCAATTGTGTCCAATTTATCAACTTCTTTGTGATATATCTTTTTAGAAGTATTTTTAACAGTGCTTGAGTTGAGCATAATTTGGTAAAATCCTCAAGAATATTTTTCAAATAGATAAATAGGACAATAAACCACGTTAAAATCGGTTCTATTTAACATTTATTCAATATTCTACATCATAGCGAAGCTTTATCCAAGTCTAATAGAGAAAAAGTGAAAGATAATTTCCGTATCAGCAAGCAGATTAATTTGTTGTTTATACATCTCCATATTGTCATATCCTTTGAGTTTATTTCCATTTTAAGCCAACTCAAGACAGTTATTAACTCATTTTTGCCATCAGTGTAATTTTTCTTCACACATTTGTGTATATAGTATGTACATATAAATTTTTACTTTTTATTTTTGTTATTTTTAATTTTTAATTAATTTTCTTGATTTATTTTTTTTATTATTTACTTAAATTAACGCCATAGTCAGTAAATACTCAAACACCAGCCACACAAACACACACACACAGACAGAAACCAAACAAAAATTCATTTAACACGCCGCAAAGATCGCACTAACCAACCATATAATATTCCTTGCTTATATACATATATATCCTGCTTCATTCATTCATATACATATACATATCCATATCCATTTCATCCATTATCAATTCATTTACCTTCCGTTATCGATATCAGAATATATTCACTGCACTTGTTTCAAACTAATTTTGTTAAATTAAAAACAAAACTTTAGATCAGCAGCAACCACAACAGCAACAACAACCACAGCCGGCAGAGGCCTTAACACCAACTGCAAATTTAGTTGGTGGTAAAAAACAATTGAATGCAACGACTAGTGATCAGCAATTATCGAAATCATTAAATGAGCAAGATCATCTTCAACAGCATCAGCAACAACAACAGACTGCAGCGACAACAGCAGCCACAGTATCGTCATCATCATCAGCAGCAACAACAACAACAACGTCCAGACGTACAACGTCACTTTTAAATATATTTACATCAAACTCTCAGGGTAAATGATTTAAAGAAAACTTAAATCAAAGCGATTCTCCTGTCTACTGATTTCTGGACACCCGAACCTTTTACCTCATCCAACCACCACCACCACCTTACCCCCACCTACAACCCAGTTGTGTTTTCTATTTTCTACCCCCCACTAATTTTGCATGTTTAAGTTAAATTATGTATAAATATGTATATAGATATTTCTTTGCACGCCCTTTTTCCATTTTCGTCATAATTAATTAAACACATTTGTATTCATTTTGTTGCATCACTTATATATACCTATATATTTAATGTACATTTGGCGGTGTTTGAGTTCTTTTGGCTAAGAAGTAATTTACAATATGTATAATAAATATACGTATAATTATAGATTTAGGCAGGTTGCGCACTTTAACATTTAAAAATGAAATTTAAATATTACATTTTTATTTAATTTGTTTTTTGAAATTTTCCTCTTAAAGGTTAAGGTGCGTAGCTAAGTTTGTTTTAGTATAAATTAAGTCGTATTTGTGCTTAATTATAGCCTTTTAGTTTTCGTAATGTAAGTGATTTTTAAATGCTTTTATAGTTTCCGGCATTTTGCGTAGTCGCCGGGATAAAACAAAAACTAAAAAATCCAAGAAAAAGAAAGACAATGAAGCTTCAGAGAATATACAAGAAGAACGTTTGACCAGGTAATGAACGAAATTTGATTACCCCACATTTCTGTTGTAATTGCAAATAATTGTTTCTACTTGTAGCATGGAGCGAGGAAACAACACTTTACTGGATTTTGAAGATCATGGACGCAGCATGACGACTCAAAATTCCAGTGGCAGCAGTGCGGGCGGTGGTTTAGCTGCTTTATCGGCCACTTCAGCTCAGGGAAGTGTTGATTCAGCTGGTGCTAGCAGTATGGGTGGCAGTGGGGGTGCAGCAGTTGGTATTGGAGGTGCGCCCAATCTCCAGTCAACTGCTTCAGCGACTCCAGTTACAGGTTTAAGCGGTGCTGGTCCCGGTGGCTACGAGGTAGACGAGGAAGGCTTTAGCATTCAACCGGCCAAGGAAATTGCCTGGGAAGAGGGCCATGATAAATGTAAGTTGCCTCAAGGCATCCACTTGCTGTGAAATTTATATAATTTGGGTACATTTTTTAGCTGGCAGTTTCTATTCCGATTCGGATACGGATTCGGACAATGATAAGCAGGAGCGACGCATACATGTGAAGATAAAGCCCTTGAATAATGGCCAAGCCCCCATGTCGGCTAGTGTAGATGAGTTGCGGGCAACTGTAGGAAATCTCTCGATATCACCAACCGGGATATTTTCGGTAAGTTTTTTGGTTGATCTAATTGTACCTAATATTTTTCATTCAGTGGGAATTGATAAATTTGTTTTCGCATTACAGCATCACAGCCAGCAATTGCAGAGTTCGCGTGGAACAGGCGGAGGAGCAGCACCAGCGTCTCGCCAACAATCACCAGAGATATCGAATGCTTCAACGCCCACAGCCAGTGTTCATCCTTATGCTCCGCTTCAAAGCCCGACACTGTCCAATAATAACAATGCGAATAATGTGAATCACAGTCGGTACGATGCGTTCTCTGAGTTGGGCGAGAAAACCCGATCAACACCAACTTCTGGCGGCAGTATAGCCATTCCACGTCCACCATCAAGACCCTCGGACATGATTGCCATTGGTCAGGCAGCAAACACAAGCACGGCACCGGGGCGTGGTCGTATGTCGCCGAATCCTGTGCAGCAGCAAACAAGCGTTATGAATCGTGCAGAGAGCATTGGCAGCCTCGAATTTCGTACAGCAATCGGTGGTGGGGTGGGCTCTTCACGAGGTCCTTCCCCATTGACAATTGGAATTTCGGACACAATACCGCTGGCGGTGGCATTCCATGAGATTATACATGCCTATTTCCGTGGCAGCGATGAGTCGCGCTGCCAAGTTAAGGTATCCGGTGATATGACGTTATCATTCCCAGCCGGCATTGTCGGCCTCTTAGCCCATAATCCCAATCCAGCCAAGCTGGGTTTTCGCATTAAGAATGTTCAGAATTTGGAGAATTTGGTACCCAATGGCAAGCTAGTGCAAATGTATGTAATCAATAGAAAAAAGTCCTAGAACTGCGTTTTATACTTCTTTTTCCATTGTTTGCCCTCGCAGAGATCGCCTACAGTCGAGTGGATTGAGTACTATGCTGGAATTTAATATGCAAGCCTTGACGGCCTTATTACGCAGTCAGGCTGAAAACAATCCAAATGCCCCTTACTTTAATGTGGACATACTCAAGTATCAGGTGCGCACGAAGCCCGGAGCCAGTTCGTGTCCCTTTCAGTTGGTTAGCTATTGGAAATGTGAGAGCAGCTATACTGCTCTAAAAGTGGACTACAAGTACAATAATCATGCCATGGCCAGTGCCTCGCCTTTGTTGAATGTGACACTCTCCGTGCCAGTCAACGGATCCGTACGCAATGTGCAATCCAAGCCTCATTCAGCCTGGTACGGAAAAAATCTTTCTGTAACTCTAAAAGTTTTTATCATTTGCCATTGCCTCTGTGTTTCAGGTTGGGCGAATCGAATCGTTTAATGTGGAATTTTACGGATATATCACAAAATTCGCAGGATGGAGGTGTGGGCACTTTACGTGCTCGTCTCGAACTAAACGATGGTCCATCCACACCAGCTCTATTGGCCACACAATTCAATTGTGAGGGCACCACACTCTCTGGCATAGAGTTTGAGCTACAGGGCAGTGGATATCGTTTGTCCTTGGTGAAGCGACGTTTTATTTCCGGTAAGTTTACACATGGACAGGACCAAAATAATCGACACACTAAAAACATTTTGTCTATTTTGTCCTTTTTAGGCAAATATGTGTGCGAAGGGGATGGAATACGAAGCGGTGCCACACCCACACCGCCATCGGTGGGCTCAACAAGTCCGTATTCGGCGAAATCCAATTAGGTTTTTGCCCTCCCCCATTCTATCTATTCATCACCCTCAAACCTCCTTCAGAGAAAATAGCAAGGCAATATGAATATGAATATGGCAATAGGCTCGTGAAAAACTCTAGAGAAAATTTTTTGTAACTAAGATAAAAAAAAAACAAAGTAAGACAAATATATGGAAAATATTAGCATTTGCATATATCAATACGTAGATATTGTAATACTTTGCACTTTTTCTGAGAGCTTTTCAAATCTATTTGTTTATCCGTTTACCTAATTTTTTTGTTTTCATCTGTAATGTTGATTTAAAGGATCTACCTGCATTGTCCTGGGAGGTATTATTTGTTATAAAAATATATATGTATTTATATGTATATGTATTTCAAGTATCGAAATGTATTTATTATGTTTAATATTAAAAACAATTATGAATATAAATCAAATTGAAAACGAATTGAAATCTTTATGTAGTAGCTATGTAGATATATATATATATATATATATATATATATAAAATCCACACATACACCACATAACACACACACATAGCGAACGTTGATTTTATGTTCATATTTTGTACCACAAAACCAAAAAAAAAAGAAAGAAAGAAAAACAACAAATAAATGTAAGATATATGAAAAAATTTACTAAAACAATTTGTACAATCTTCGAATCGTCGACTTTTATGTGTGTATGCTTTCGTCACCAGGCAATAATCACGGGCTGCTGTCTGCCCGCCCCCCATTCCATCTATTGCTCAATTAATTAACAAATTTAGCCAAAAAGAACAAACATGACAAACAGGTTTTGTTTGCTTTTAGTTTTCGATTTCGGTTTCGTTTCGATCTCTTTTTTCTTAACGAAATTAGCACCAGAGAAAGAGCACCAACAGAAACAGGAAAAACCAAAACGAAATCAACAAAATACGAATTCTCAAAAATTGTTGACAAACACGAAAAAATGTTCAATCAATTAAAAAATGTTTCGATGGCAAACCCGAAATCGACCCTATCTTCTCCCACTTTACTCGCATTAAAATACATTCTTCGTTTTCGTTTGTGTAAAAATATTGTAAAAAGAATTTAAACAGCTGTCGTTAATATGTCTACTTACGCTGCTGCTGCTGCTGCGACGGCGCTGAATGACGTCATTTTTTTGGCATAAATATATTCAGTTTGAAGGTCACGAGACGCATTTTCATTTCACTTGGCAAGCAACTTGAACACTTAAAGGCTCTTTCATTGTTGAGCCAAATACAAATACAAATTGCATTAATTCATAAATTGCACCAATTGAATCAAAGTGTAAAAAATATATACGTATGTACATACATATATGTATGTATATGGAAATTCTGGTCTGGGGCTTGTCAAGTGCCCATAAACGATAGCGATGCCTACATATATACAACATTTGTGTGTACATGGGTAGAGTATATACATTCATATATACATTCATATATAAAGTAGTTGTCAGACGATAAGATTAAATTACAAAACAAAACAATTGTTATGCATACTAATTGTTTAACTAAAATTAAAGGCAAGCACATTTACATGCTCAGATGTACATCTAGGTATGTCTGTATATAAGTTTTGTTTATACATATTTGCAAACTGGAGCGTTAGATAAGAAATTATAACCAGATGTTGACGGTTTGCAAGTCATTTTAAACTGAAACCTATCCAGAATCAAGCAATAAGGATTCGTTTCAGAGCTCAGTTAAAATCTAGGGATTCAAAGGCCATTTTCAAGCGTTTTCGATAAATGAAATTCCCATTTTCATAAATTAATTTCGTTGCATATTCATTAACATCATTTGCCATTTTTTTTTGTTTTATTTATAGTGACTGAAATTAGTAGAGCTTATAGCTAATACAAAGATACAAATATAAATTATAAAATTTGTTTCGTTTTGAACGCGTTTTTCATCGAACTTATTTAACAACTGGTGCTTGTGTATTAAAAAACAACTTTCTAAGTTAACATTAATTGTACGTAGTTTCACAAAAAAAGTATATTAGGTATATATTAGATATATTAGGTTCATTGTGTGAGTGTGTGTCTCAGTGGCGCGTCTGGAAATTTGAAATGAGTGAAATTTCCCACTAAAGTAGGCAGACAGAGAATCCAGTTTAAAAAACAAACAAAGACATTTGAGTACTCCAAAAGTTCTATATTTATTCCTCACTTCTCTGAATGCCTATTGCATACTTTAGGGCGCGATTTGCCTTTATTTCACCTACCCAGATTTGCCTTTTGATGTGCGTGTGTGTTTGTGGTTTCTTTGTAGCGCACCCTGTAAGCCATTAAAGAAAGTTGTCATTTCAACTTTAATATTATTATTGCTAATATCATAATTAAGTTTATCATATTTAACATATAAACAAAAAATGATTCGATTCCCATCCATTTTGCAAGCCATCGTGCCACTGTGCGTTTAGTTAATCGAAGTTGATAGACAGTTGGATACATATGTATCTATAGGTACATATGTATATATTGTATAGTACGTTATCTGTGAGTTTATACTTTTTATTTTCGTGCATTCTGTTTCGCTCTAAATAAACTAAATTGTATAGCTGACATCAATTATTGTTATTATATTTCGGCTGGTTATACGTTCTGTTAAGTGCTATATAATTTCCTGAAACGACATTGGGAGAGAATAAAATTTATGAAATACAAAATGCAACAGCAATTATTTCAACAAGGTCATAAATTCCAATTGCACTACCAAATGGAAATTCCTTTCAATTGATGATGTTGCTTAAATGCAGATCAAATGGATTACATAAGCCCGTAAAGGTTTAAATTCAAATGCAATGCAGTTTGAGAAATTCACCCAATCTGCTAATACCCTTTAAATTACTCAAAGATCGAAACACTATCGTAAACTAGACTAGATTGTAATTTTGATTATTTTGATTTTAAATTCTTTCACCACTCTGTCTATGAGCTCATTGCTTTGATATCTGCGCAATCGTCCTACGTAAGACGAATTTATTTTAGCAATTGTTCAAATCGATTTCTATAAACACATCGCACATATGTTTATCTATTCGCATATTTCTTTTTATAGTTTTTCGAGTGAAACAAAATGTTGTGAGATTCCAAAAAGTTACTTTACATCCGAAATTACCTTGAAATTCTTTTTCCCCTGGTGATCTAAACTAAAGTTGAACGATCTGGCAAATGAAACAACTTATCTTAGGTAGCTATATAGCTATATACACATATATGTACGTATGTCTATATATTTACTTTTTTTTGCCTCACATCATGGTTAGAATTGATAAAAACGCAAGGAAACAAAAGTATAGAACTGCTTCTTATCAGTGGGGGCGACCTCAACACATGACCGTGAAGTGACCAAATTAATCAAATCGAAATGAAAGCAAAACGATATAATGACTACAATAGCTTTAGCTATACCCCTAGGTATAGATGTTTGTATATATGTATGTAGGTGTGGTCCTATAAAAATATTGCTAACAGAAGCTTTTTACTTGCCGATAGGAAGTCTAGCTAACTTCATCAAAAATAGCAGAATAAACTGACTCATGACAGAAACTTCCGTTAGGTAAAAAAAAAAAATGAAAAGTGTGAGATATTTGGTGTGGGTGGTAAAGGTACATATATACATATGTATGTCTTTCTATATAGATACGTTTAGAGAGTAGTATGTATATGGAAACCGTTAAATAAACAAACAGCCAAAGGCATAATGTAAAATAAACAAAACGATCGACGATGGCCTGGCCCCGGGGAAGGTCCAAAGAATATTGAAATGTTTTTAATAGTTTCTTTTTTCGTCGTTATGACGTTCGGCCATAAAGCTACATTTGCCTTTACAGTGAGGCCTATGTAAGTAAGAACTTTTCTATAAGAAAGAAAATAACTCACTATTATTAGATGGTTTTTTCTTTCAATTATTGGTTCATTTCTGATTTAAGTCAAATACTCGTCTATTTGTTTGATGAACTTAAAAAACATAAGAACATTATTCCTGTCTATGGTAAACGATTGTCTTTAGTAAAAAATCGCTTCATGATAGTGTATGGCTAAACTCTGGTGGATCTAAGGCTGTAAAATGGAAAACATTCTTCTTAAAGTATGCAATATGCAAACCAAGAATTCGCTTTTTGAAACTTACAAGAAATTTCGGAATAAGCTGCTACAAAGAAAGGATTGTTGATAGAAACGGTTTAAGTTATCTGGCATATGAAAAGTTATAAATTTGTTTAAAACAGAAAATACTTTTCTGGTGCGTTGCATACTTTAAGAGGCAAAACTCTCCTGTTTCTCAGCCCCAGATCCGCCTATGCTAGACTAGTATAAAGACAACCCATTATTGTAATTTCTGTGGCCTTAATTTGCATATCACCGAATTCTCACTGTAGTTTGCCATTTAATCAGCTCCTAGCAAGGACGTTTCGACACACCCATGGCAATAAACATTTCTTTATGGCCCCTCCCCCACCCCGCAATAAAGCTCACCAATCATTTTACCTTTCCATTTGCATTATTGTTTGGCCTGTCCATTTTAGCTCTGGTTCTGCACTTTTTGGCTTTTTATGTTCTAAAGAACATAGTTCTTTAGCTTTTCGGTGGACAGCGTTCGATTAGCAAATGAGACAATTGCCGCTGCTGGCTGACTGACCGAAAGATCACAGAATACATGACATTGATTATCCTTGGAACTGTGCGAGCGACGTGCCACAAAGGCGAAAATCGTTTTCTTCTCGCTCTGAGCATTGGCTGCATCTTCACTCGATGGTGGCGATGACCACAAGCGATTTTCCGGATCGATGGCACAGTGTGAGATAATATCGGCTGTGTAATGCTTGCGGAAGAACTTCTTACGCGTGTTATCGGTCAATGTGATGCCCTGGGAGGTAACTTTGAAATGAACCTCAGTGGCCGGATGCAGAGGTGTTTGGGCATACATTTGCCGGATGGCCTTACGTATCGCTTCGTTGCCGGTTAACGACTCTGTGTCGCAGGAGTATAGCCACAGGACATTGCAGGCGGCTCCATGGGCCAGCAAATGCTCCTGCGCCGGCGTTTTGGCTAACGGATTTGGAACAATATCCTCTTCGGGCAAACGGAGTAGGCACGGCAATGCCAATTGATTGATGGAATGCTCGAAAACCAAAGCCGAAAGTGATGTGAAGACGGGTTCGTTGGCACAACCCTTTAAGCGGACCCCACGTTGTGTAGGTTCGATAAGGAAGTGACGTACTAGCTCCTGGGAACCAGCTGGAGGCTGAGAGACACGTACAACCAGGCCATAGGCATTTTTATAGGTTGTCGAATCGCGTACTAAGAAAGTGCCCGGCTGGGCTGATGCCAATAAGGCAATGGCATCTTCACGCGAGAGATTGGCCTTATACCAGAATTTGGCCGAACTGCGAGCAAAGCGTACAGAATCGGCAGCCACTTCCATGGGTGGCTCTTGGGGGGAGCCAAGTGGTGTGGACTGACGTAGATTTTGTCTTGATGTTGTCTGATAGATCGACTCCAAGCCCAAATGTTGCTGTTGCGGTGTTGTGCCCCCAAATGGTGTGCGCGGTGTGACCGGAAAGGCTGGAGTCTCTGGTCTACTTGTGGGACTAGGCGTTGTTGTCTGGCCATTGGTATTTGGGTTACGCTTGCTACTGGTGGCATAGATGGGCGACGATGGTGATGCGGATAAATCGCGACGAGTGCGCGTAAGTGTCTCCAAGTTGCTGCTGCTGCTCTGACCATAAGTCGAAGAGGCTGGTTCCACATGAAGTTGCTGTTGACTGTTGATGCTACTGCTGTTGATTTTGCTGCTGCTGCTGTTAATTGTGTGATAATTGCGTTCCTCTAGTGTGGATGCAATGTGTCGTCTATTGATCACACCATCTGGAACATCCTGATCCTCCACGAATTGTATGGTGCGTGTTTGATATGGAGCATATGTGGGTGCTGGCGCTGACTTACGTTCATTATTCCCATAATCCAAATCATCCAAATTCAAATTGAATTCAAAATCATAATTATATTTGCTTTTACCCCCCAGAGATGAGGTATTCCGATAATATCCATTACCATTCCAATTTCCATTTCCATTGCCATTGGTAGTATAGATGGTATTTGGATAATATTGCCTTTGTGGTGGAATGGGTGGTTCACGCTGCTGCTGGCGTCCCACTCCCTCACTACCCCTATACTCGTTGAAGACCTTTTCGCGTCTCTCCCGTAGCAATTGTTCGAAATCATCTCGCAGTGGCGTTTGCTGTGAGGTCGAAGCTGTCGTCGCAGACGACGCCGACGATGGAAGACCCGATCTATAATGATATGTATTGGCTATGGTATTTGTGTTTGTGGAATTTGTTGTATTTGTTCCATTTCCCAGAGTTTTGCGCACTAGCAAAGGGCTCGTCAATCGCGGTTGGGGCTTGATCATATCGTTTATATTACTCTTATTGCTATTATTATTATCATTTTTATAATTATAATTATTCGTTGTCGTTGTTGTTGTTGTACCGAAATCAAAATCTAAAAAACTATCCGCTCGCGTCGGTGTTGGCGTTTTGCGCAATGGTGTTGAAGTTTTGGCGATTCCATAGCTAAATGGCAACGAATTCTCGCGGGCATGATAAGGTATGCCGTTTCCATTTCCATTTCCATTCCCAATCGTATTATAGTTTTTATAGTAATTATTATTATTATTGTTGTTGTTGTTAGCGTTGCCGTTGTATTGGTATTTATTAGCAGCACCAATAACACTAGTATCTTCGTACGGCGACCGCATAGTTTCGCGAATTCAAAAAGACTGAGTGGAAATAATTTCTGTTGAGCGCCGCTAGAGACCCCCAGACGAAAACACAACAACAGATACAGATACAATAAAGTGAGTAAGTCTTCTCGCCGACTTAGGTATACCATGTGAAGGTAAAACAAATATATTATATACATATATATTTAAATGCATTTTTAAAAATTCTTTTCACATGCATATCTCAGTATCTTGCTCTTTCAAGCACGTGAGCACCCTAGCGCCCCCACTAGCCAACGGCCAACTCCTGCCTATTGGGAAAAAGTTTGTATTCATAACTTGGATAATTTTAGTCCGATTATGATCAAATTTGCTATGTTGATGGATATTAATTTCCATATTAAATTTATATATGCCAAATTTCATTGCAAAAGGTAGGAAATAACGGCAGATAATTGAGATTTTTCAAATTACGGAAGCGTGGAAAAATCATTACACATACAAAATTTTCGATATATAAATACATATGTATATACCAAATTTGATGTCTATCGTCTCTATAGTCGTAGATATAAACACTTTTGGTTAAAAATTTGAAATAAACTTGATCACTTTACATACTACTCGAGTCAAAATACCAAATTTGTTGGGTCTAGCTTCTATAGTCTCCGAGATCAAGGTGTTCATACCGACGGACATGGCTAGATCGACTCGGCTGTTGATGATAATCAAGAATATGTATCCTTTATGGGGTCGGAAAAGCTTCCTTCTGCCATACATCTTGGCCATTTTAATATACCATTTCATTCTATGGGTGCATGGTATAACAACAACAACAGAAAGACAACACCAACCATACATAGATACAGATACAGATACAAAAAGTGTAAATTCAGCGTTGGCGTTCATTCGCTCTCTTCTCACACACGCACACCACCACACACTCTCTGTGGCTCTCACTCTTTTGTGCTTTGTTGGCCATAAACAAATCTGAATACAGTGGCCTAAAAATTTTCATACAAGATAAAACAATTTAAGAGGGTTCTAAAATATAATTTCAAATTTCAAACTAATTCGAGTGGTGTTAAAATAAAAACAGCTTTTATAAGATTTTGTATCAGGTTATTTTTGTGTGTTTTTTTTCGAAATGGTAAACAGTATGAGCCAAAAAGGAATTTTGCGATTCAAGCGATAAGCAATAAGAACTTCACATTTAAAAGCGTACCTATTAAATTATTAGTTAATTATTATCTTTAAGCCGGCGTAAGCCGTTCATTTATTGCCATAAATGTCAAGGTTTCACTGGACGGTCCACAACTTATTGCACTGTCTTCAATCTTCATCGTTAAAGTTGTGCAAAAATGTATAAGTTTGTGTATTTGATAAGTTGGCCCACTGTGGCATCCCCACTCAAAATACACATACATGCAAACGTATGAACACACACACAGCAATATTTAGCTAAGGTGTTGAGTGAGGTAGCTCCCAAGCTGGTAGAGCGGCAGAGGAATTGAGCGAGAGAGAGCGAATAATTTGCGGTGATGTCATCCCCCTACAAACTTACCCACACATACATACATACATAAGGCTTTGGCGCACAAGCTAATCAAAACAAGCAATCAAAAGTAGATACAAGATCGGCAGTTCTCTCATTTCTCTCTCTCCCCATCTATCTACATATCTCCCTATCGTTCTCTTTCAGTGTTTGTTGTAAGTTGTAAACAAACGTTCCGAAAGTTCTGATCAATTGGCCTGAGCACCCCCTCTTTGTCTTACTACTTCCAACCACCCACTCCATTTATTGTATCAGAAGCCACGCATGTTTTATTTTTTACTTCAATTGAAAAATGTGATGTGGGGCCATCTGGTTTGATTTTAGAGTGCTGAATGAGTATGAATGAGTCTTTGTTAGTTCGAAATCAAAAATGCAATGATCAGCATTTTGAATTGAATTCAAATCTCTTTTCATCTTGTGTATCAATAAATTGCGGTCTACTTGTTGTTTACGCTCAGGTTGCATTTTGTATTACTATTGAACTTTTGTGGCAAACTCAGATACATATACACACACACACACAGTCAACTCTTAGATAGTGGTCGCATCTTTCTTTTGATTTCTCAACAAACATTTCTGTTGTAGAAAGTGGAGAAAATTGTCAGCATACCTTTTGTGGGTAAACAAGCGAGAGCAACAGCAAAATGAACTTAAGACCAGCTACATAAAATCCATCTAACAGCATTTTTGTGACGTCAGAGAAACATACAAATAAAGAGAGATATAGCAAAGATGTTTACTACTTCAAAATCTTTAACAAATTATGCAAAAATAAATGAAAAATATGTGATTTGTTGCCAACATGTTGTCTGTACACATGTACATAGATGCAGCCAGTTTTGTGGGTGGTTTGAGGTCATAGTCAGTGTTACAACTATCCACCCACAACAAGCTTACTACACCTATACACACACACACACACACACACACTCAAACACACAGAGAGTCACACCAACACGAATATAAACAAGTTGCTGTTGCTCTCTCTATCTCTCTGTTTTCTGCCTCTTCTCACTCATAGTTGGCAACTCGTTTACCTTTTTTTGCACCGCTTTGGGCATCTGCTGGCATTGTTGTTGCTGCAAAAAAATCTCTCACAACTGATTAAAAAAATTAATTTATTTTTGGAAAAATGCCAATCAATAACCATATGTTCGTATATCATCAATTTGTGGCCAGAAACCATTCATCTAATGCCTGTTGAAATATACAAAACTGATCTTTAACGTGTCTAAATGCATTTGAATGCATTTTTTTGTGGTTAGCTTTAACGTTTTAGTGGTTTTTCGTATATGAAGCAAATAAAGTGACATTTCCCTTTTAGCTTATGCGTTTATAATCTTGACCTTAAGATCTAATTTCGTCTAGGCTAGGAGAATATATTTTTTTTTAATAGTTAAATACACTTATAATAAATTAGCTAGTAAGCCGTTTTAGACTTTTAGATATAAAGATAGTTAAACTTATTGTCATCAAAAAGTCTAACAGCTGAACCAAACTGGCTAGTAATGTTGCTAGCGTATAATGTTGCCAACTAATAATGTAGCTGAAACATTGTTGCGCGAGGCCTTCAAAGTATAAAAATGTTGCATATTGTTGGGCGCATTCTTAAAAAATATACGGAATACCGAAGTTGGCGAGACGACTTACCTTTTTATTTTGTTCAGTAGGAATTCCGCAACTCCCTGCATTTTCTGTAAAAAATTATTTCAATATTTAACAATCAGAACTACTTTACATACTTAAGTCATCATGGCCGCTTACATTACACTGTGAACGAAACAAACCGGACTGCACCAAACCCATTGAGTAACAAAGGGCATACAAAATCCATATATCATTTAATTTTATTTTAGTAGGAAATTAATATAAAGGAAAGTTGACAATTAAAATTTTCAACGGTTATGTGCTAAGGCTTTTAGCCCGAAAAATAATCACAGGCAATAAGTGTGTCATGATTTCAAAATGCGTCAATTGCATATTGTTTTGTTTACTTTTTATCTTATACCCTCGCCGAAAGAGAGTCTTATCACTTATGTGCTTGTGTAAGGCAACGGGAGCTGATTATATTAACAAACGAGTATTCTTGATCAAAAGTAATTTTAACAGTCACGCAAAAGAATTTAATTTTTGTGACAATTTCATTCGACTGTTGATAGGGCTAGGGAACATTATGCAAAATAGTTATTTCTGTTTCTGTTGCAAATTCTGTAGAAAATTGTGGTTTTTGGTTAGAGGTAGGTTTTGGTTTTTTGTATAAGATAATCCTTTATCTAAATATGATTGAATTGTTGTGGTTTTGGACGAATTAGCATTTGAATTGTTCGAATAGGAGTCTGCCCATTCCAGCTCATACTAGATAACTCACTGGATCTTTCATTTTTGGAATAAAGAGCAAGTGGATTTCTAGACATAAAAAATAATTGAGTTTGGGTTAAAAGAAAAACAAATAAGAATTTTGATTACTTACGGCCCTTTGCATGACTTGAACCACCACGCCCCCTTGTATGCTTTAGCACAATTTTTATCATCCTCATCGTTGTCTTGATCGTAGGTCGTAAATTTTTGATTTAAATTGTAGTCCGTCATGAGGTCATCGCTTCCTGTGCCAGTAAAGCGTCCCAATGATTCGAGTGTGTAATTTTCCTTATGGTCTCCTATTTTAAAATGGTCGTAGCGGACTGCGCCATTTATACCATCGAAATATTCAAAGGTCACATAAAGTTCAAACTGCTGAGAGTTGGTAATGCGATGTAGATGATCGAGACCAATAAAAAACTCTCCGTTTAAATTACCGAAACCCATGCGAAATTCATTCCAGTTTCTGGTAAAATTTTCACTGCCATCAAAACGATTTAAAATGACCATCCAATTACCGCCGGCGATATCATTATTGCAGCGTGCAGTTATTGAAGAAAGTTCGTCTATTTGAATATCATGAATACCCGTGGAACGATTGCTACAACTAATAACGAAATGTTTTTCCTTTGATGTAGAAGCACTGAAGAAACACGTCAATAGAAGGATTAAAAGCAATAAAACAGCAATGATGATGCCACTAATTAAATAAATTAACGTTTTTGTTCCTGAATTTTTGGTCACAGTGACTCCATTATCAACATGACCACCATCGACCATTAGCCTGGAGTGCTGACCTTCCTTATCCATTTGGTTGTTGGTGGACGACATGCTACGGTATAACAATGAATGTTTGAATAGAATTTTTGTTTTAATATGTACATACATATGTACATATATACGAATCGCTTGCCTAAAATTTGTCGATAGCCCCGTCGCGATGTCTATCGAATATACAGTGAAGGAAGGAAGTAAACGTACACTTTGTAAATGTATACGTAGCCAGTTTTGAGTGCTTTCAGAAATCCTTAATAAAAGTTAAAGTTGTGTATTTAAGACATAATGAAAAAATATTCAAAACCAAACCAATTAGTATAACTAAAAAGGAAAAACATGGCTTAAAACATTAAAAGTAAATAAAAAAGGTCTAATCACACTGTAAATCTTCCTAATACAATTAGTAAATTTATAAAGGAAGAACAGCACAAAAGTTCTAGTCTTTTTCGACAAGTTGCTTCTTTAGCTTTTAGAGTTATAAATCAAATTTAGTTTTAGGAAAAATAAGATAACCTACAAAAGATCTTCAACACAAGAAGAAGAAACACAATGCGTTATGTTTTTATACCCTTGCAAAAAGGGTATATTAATTTTGGTCAGAAGTGTGCAACGCATAGAAGGAAGCATCTCCGACCTTATAAAGTATATGTATATATTCTTGATCAGCACGACGAGACGAGTTCATATAGCCATGTCCGTCCGTCCGTCTGCCCGTCTGTCCGTCCGTCCGTCCGTCTGGATCGTAAGAGATACAGAGCTGAAATTTTGCACGTAGGCTTGTATATACTGCAGGGGTTGTATATATCGCATTCAGCCGGATCGGACCACTATATCATATAGCTCCCAAACAAACGGCAATGTCACGAACAGTGACTTTTCTCAATAACTTCGATATTTTCTAAGCTATTGTCGTGAAATTTAATAATAGTGAGTTCATTATAAACGACTGTGCCAAGTTTTGTCAAGATCGGGTGACTATATCAGATAGCTCTCATAGGAACGATCGGTCGAAAACAGTGACTTTGATCAAAAACTTCGTTATTTCCTATGTTAAGATTGTGGGCCGTTCTTTCGTAAACATTACCCTTTGTGGATAAAACGATTTTCCACTTTGACGGCTGTAAGTGAGGAAAGAGTACCAAACAACTTGCAAGGGTATACAAACTTCGGCGCGGTTTTAAAACCTTTGGGGAGGTTTTATGCCCGTTTTGACCTCATTTGGAGAAAGCTGATGGGTCATTTAGGAATATATCAAGGCATAGAAATTCCTTGACGAACATAAGGCGTTGTGTTTCTTTATTATCTGTTATATACTGTCCCACAACTTTCATAGTTTAATCTTTACTGTTTCAAGGAAAATGTTACAGTGCCTTGCAGGGGAGAAGAGGGTTACATTTTAGTCTTATCGACACTTGCAAAATCAAGGTTATATATACACTATATTCCTTTATTGAACATGTACTTACTATAAGTGCTTTGAGAAAAGTTCAAAATTAAACATTGTGAAAATAAACAAATCAAATTCTGTCTAATTTTAACCAAATTGCGTATACACAACATGCAAAAAAGTATACACGAAAACAACCATAATAGAAATTTCGTATACAGAATCCATTGAAATAAACAACATAAAATCATTGAATCAGTTCTGATTCAAAAAAATTATATTTCTCCAAAACATTGTTTTTACATAGGCTTCTCCCTGCAACTGACAATGTGCCACTTGATTCAGTAACATTCCTATTAAGAGGGCTATTCTTGGAGGTTTATATTCCTCCAAGATCCAAAAATCCATTTAATCTTTAATTGAAATTTTATAAAGAAATATAAAACTGCTTTCCTTCACACGACTATGCGTACTGAGATAATGCTTGGGTAAGAGCTGAGCCTTCAATCTTCCCAAAAAAATGGCATTGCTCATTTAAATGTTTTAAGCATGGTATATAATTGTTTATGCGATAAAACTATATGCATAATATAACACACTTATGTACATATAAAAATTTGAGTTTTACTGGCAAAAAAAAAAAATACATATTTTCACTTAGTCGTTAAATAATGCCAAGTACATACATATATCAAAAAGAAAGACCCAATTTTTGGTGCAAAATAAGTTAAACGGAATACAACATTTTTTTTTCTTTTAAAACCATTGCAGATATTATGTAATATAATATAAATACATTTCTTATCACAATTTTATAAGCCACAGAAATGAAGTGGATTTCATTTTGTATTTAAGCTCACTACGAGTATTCTTGATAGGCAAGTTCATTGACATTCAAATGCTCTGCAAATGAGTTTCATTGCTATCTTAAAACAATTTGTAATAGAGAAATAAATAGGCATATACAAACTTCTATATGCGTTTGTACAGATATGTAATTGCAAGGATGTATAAAATTCGCTTTATTTGATTTCAATAGAAATTGTCTAGTTTCAATTGAGTAACTATTGTTTTGGACGAATTAGCATTCGAATGGATCGAATAGGACTAAATCCATTCCAGCTCATAGTCGATAACTCGCTGGATTTTGCATTACGTGAATATTGTGAAAGAGGATTTCTAGAAAATAAAGAAAACAAAGTAAATTGTAAATATAGTAAACAAATAGTTATATAGTATAGTAAAGTAAATATAGTAAGAGAAAACAAAGAAAATTGAAATAGTAAACAAAATAAGAATTCAGTTTACTTACGGTCCATTGCAGGAGCCAAACCACCAAGCGCCCTGGAATGTTTGGGCACAATTCCTATAATCTTTATCGTTGTCCTTGTCGTAGGTCGTGAATTTTTGATTTAAATTGTAACTGGTCATGAGATCCTCTTTGCTGGTGCCATAAAAGGCTCCCAATGACTTAAGTACATAGCCAGTATTCTCGTTGCCTATTCTAAAATTATCATAGCGAGCGAAACCTTTTATACCATCGAAATATTCATATTGCACATAAAGTTCAAACTGCTGAGAGTTGGTAATGCGATGGAGATGATCGAGACCAATGAAAAACTCTCCTTTTGAATTACCGACACCCATGCGAAATTCATTCCAGTTTCTGGTAAAGTTTTCACTGCCATCAAAACGATTTAGAATTACTATCCAATTACCGCCGGCGATATCATTGTTACAAAGTACAGGAAATAAATTATAGATAGGATTTATTTGAATTTCGTGAATCCCCGTGGAAAGATTATTGCAATAAGCGAATTTGGCAAATTCCTTAGGTTTTTCTCGACACTCAAGTAGAGCTGTATCCTTTGAATCTAACTGACGTTTTAAGTCCTTTATCTTTTGTTCATACGAAGATAACCAGATACATCCACTATGTAAGTCAGCAATTGTTCTCTCGAGCTGGTCTATCTTGCGGTTCTTGGGAGCCAACTGACTTTTCAACCTTTCACCGCACTTTATGTCGTATTTTTGTTGTAAGTCAGTTCTCTCTATTTGTTGGTCAACGAATTGATTAATTTTCGAAATTTTTTCGCTTAGAGTCTGAACAGTTACATTGAGTTGACTAATAGTCTCGCCTAATTCCTTATTATGTATTGAGAAATTTTCGTTTTGTTTTTTTAAATTTTCCAATATGTTTTGACTGTTTCGATTCTTTTGCTTTGTTGGTGGCGTCTGTTCGGTTGGTTTCCATTTCCATTTTTCATGGCCATTTTCCAACGGGCTAGTTTCGGGACAATAGGTGGCAACTTTCAACACTTCGGAACACTAAAAATATAGGATAGAATAGGAATATTTTATTTCTAGTTGGGTATTAGAATTTTCTGTGGTTTTAATTTTAAACACTTCTAATTTGAACAAAATGACATGAGCAATCGAAATTGGCAAATTATGAGTACGCAATATGCGTTTTTTTCAATGTTTGCATATATACATATGTACATATGTACATATATACAAAAGTGCATATATGTATGTAAATTATTTACACTTACAATTTTCTCTTTATTGTATGCTGCAACTATGTGTCCAATTATTAGTAACAAAATAAACTTCACAGGATGCATTTCTATTTGTTTTCCAAATATTCATGGATTATTATCGATTCTCGATAACGACAGAACTGTTGACAAAGACAAAGGTATAAATAAACTGGCAAGTTCTTCATTTGGACAGTGCCATAATGACTGAGTCATGTGCCTATTAAAGTGAATATACAGGAATCATTCAGCAACACAACACCCTTTCTGAGGGTATTATAAAATTGGTCACATATTTGCAACACGCAGAAGGAGACGCTTCCGATGCCATAAAGTATATATATATTCTTGATCAGCATGAGAAGCTGAGTCCGTCTGTGCAAATCAACTTCACGCCACCATCTTAGAAGCTATTGGGATGAAACTGATATGATATTTGAGCTACTTATAACCCGATTAAGATAAAGTATGAAAACTGTTAAGATCGGTCCACTATATCATTAAGTGCTATACGAAAAATCGGTGATGCAGTGGGAGTATCTTCACCAAATTTACTGATGAGATAGTTTTGCACGTAAAACATCATATTCTATTCCAATTTTAATAAGATCGGATAAATAGAACATAATCTATATGTGTATGCGTGCTAATCGCAGAATGCATTTAAAAGGGGATGGGGAAGAGGATCAAGAAATGGAAATGATATTTGATATGCTTTGTCTGTCCATTGATTAATTGAGTTATAGAAAAATAGTTTGGAACATGTACAAACATTATTGCCAAGGTCTGCAAGAGTATTTAAAGAACTATATGATACTTGATCGGTTTGATTTTTAGGAAACATTCGGAGAATTGCAACACCAAGGTCTAGCAAATAAAACGAAGTATTAAGTTATGGGTGAATGACATAAGGTTCCAGAGGACCTATTTAGGTCCACTGGCTTATGAAGAAGCTAGGAGAATGAGCTGGAAGAAGTGATAAATAAGATGAACAAACGATTCTAATCTCGTTTCTAATTCTCAAGGCATAAAGGTCAAGATACCTTCGAGTTTGGTGTTTAATATCGTTGTGATCCAGAAAGTAGCACTAGCATTAGATTACTAGACAAATAGAATTAACACTTTATCACTTCATAATTTACTAGTTCTCCTTCTAAATTTCCCAGCTTGCAAGTTTTGTGAATGAAAAGTTATTATATGCAAATTGTAAGTTTAATTTAAATTAGGAACTTACAATGCGACGTTTCATTGATAAGGAAATTTCTTAGTCAGAGCTTGTTAAATTTATTCGTGTCGGTCAAAATATGTACAAACAAAAAACTTATCGCTTTTTCTCGGGTTTTCGACAAAACCTATAAATACAAACAATTTAAAGTAAACTAAAAGCGCCATTAAGAATTTTGTTTCACTTAAATGATCAATGAATGTGTAGTATTTGGACTGTTCAGTAATGGAATTTACAACTTCTTTCAATGATATCGTAAGGAAACCCGTATGAATATTGATTCGAAGTCATTGTGGCCTTTATTTTGTTTGACAAAATGCGATTGAATCTTGATCCTACTGCCATCTCTTAGATACCAATTCCAGGACTTTCTAGAGTCATGTGGTTAGACTTTCGAAAGCGACGAACATCTGAAATAAAAATAGTTATTATAATACATTTTGCTTCTTCTAAATTAAAAATGTGTTCTACCAAAGATGTTGTTTGTTTTCGGTTTTAAGTATTTTTGTTTGGTGCATCATTCATCTCATTTTTCACTCATTCTATTGCGAAATTCTGAATTCATTCACCACGTGCATTTGAGTTATTTTATCATTTATCCACATAATTAATCCAATTAACTCATTTTGAGAACTGGATATGTAAAAATGTGTTTCCATTCTTGGCACAATTCTTTTCATTCATTATTTAGTTTTAAAATCCGTCAAATATTCACCTGATTTATATGTAATGCTGAAGGTTCTACATCAGTTGTCTTTTGAGTATGAAATTAAATTTTCAAACTAAGTACATTGCAATAAAGATACATATCTTTTTGGTTATGACCCTGTTCTTGTTCATTATCCGAAGAAATGAAGGCGTCGAATTTTCCTCCTGCCAAATCGTTTTGTTGGATGGCGGTGGTCTTGCCTCTCTCCACTTGCCCTTTTGGAGCGTTTAGATCTTGGCAGCAGTTCTTGAGCCTTGAATTAATTTGATCTTGTCATGACCAGCAGCAGCTTCCGTCGCTTCCACCATTTTGCGTTTTATTGGCTATACGTTGGCGCAATGTAAATATATATAATGTAAAATATAATGTAAATATATAAATAATAACATATGTTTTCTCTCTTTTCTCTCGATTACTTTTTAAACCATGCCCTTTTGAATAGAATAGTCAGCGAAATATTCGATTAAAAATGCTTGACGACAAAAACGTAACGTAAGAGATTAACACATATTTCGCTAGATGGCGACGCTAAATTTTCTTTCAAAAGACATCATCTATTTGATTTAATGATGAATACATAGGTACATATTTAGACATATGTATATATATCAAATATCAAATTTTGGAAGCAATTTAAACTCCTGAATTTTGATTAGTTTTTCTCTATTTTTTTTTTGTATTTCTTTTTTAAATCTATCCTGAATGGATGGAATCACCAGTCTGTATCTGGTCTAAATGGTAGGTCAAGTTCAGACTCTGTTCTACATGCTGTTGTATAGCAGTTTGAGGGCCAGTGCATTATCATGGATTCCTAGCCTGGAGAGGTACCTCCGGATCTAGCACTGATGGCGGTTTTCTTGTTGTTTTTTTGGAACTTTTCGAAAGAATTATTATTTAAAAACGGAAAGTTATATTACCATGTTTCTTTTTATACCCTTGCAGAGGGTATTATAAAATTGGTCAGATGTTTGTAACGCACAGAAGGAGACGTTTCCGACCCCATAAAGTATATATATTCTTGATCAGCTTGAGAAGCTGAGTCGATATAGCCATGTCCGTCTGTCCGTCTGTCCGTCCGTCTGTGCGTATGCGTTTTACTCAGCCATCTTAAGAGATATCGGGTTGAAATTTTTTTTGGAGACTCTTTATTACCTGTGTGAGATAAAGTATGAAAATCATCGGGATCGGACTACTATATCATATATTGTTAAATAATCATTAAATGTGTTTTGAATTCAGTAGTTTGAAAAATATTTGAGCATATTCATAATACGACAACTAATGCTGTTGATGTATGAAATTTCACTTTTCTTATCGAATTAAATATAATAAAGAACTGCAAGGGTATATAAACTTCAGCAAGGCCGAAGTTAACTTCCATAGCTCGTTTTTTCATTAGGAACAAATTAAAGTAAAACGAGCTATGGAAGTTAACTTCAACTTCAAGTTAATTTCAACCCGATATCTCTTAAGATGGCTGAGTAAAACGCATACGCACAGACGGACGGACAGACGGACAGACGGACATGGCTATATCGACTCAGCTTCTCAAGCTGATCAAGAATATATATACTTTATGGGGTCGGAAACGTCTCCTTCTGTGCGTTACAAACATCTGACCAATTTTATAATACCCTCTGCAAGGGTATAAAAAGTAGGATCGTCTGAAATTCAATTTTGAACCGGCGTTAGGTCTCGACCTCAATCATAATTTAAAATTTTTTTTTTTTTGACCAACGGCCGCTATGGCTGTTTAATAATAAAAATGTGTCAATTTTTTCCTGTTTAATGTTAATGAAGTAAGTAAGTCGTCTCGCCGACTTAGGTATACCATACACCAGTAAAACAAATATTTCAAATTTGTAATAACAAATGCATTTGCCTATTTTAAAAAATTCTGTTCACATGCTTCTTACAAGCATATCTTAGTATCTCGCTCACTCATGCATATGAGCACCCTAGCGACCTCACTCGCCAACGGCCAACTCCGGCCTTATGGAAAAACGTTTATATGCATAACTTGGCTATTTTTTGTCCGATTTTGATCAAATTTGGTATTTTGCTGGGTATTAGTATCAAATTCAAGTGTGCCAAATTTGATTCCACAAGGTACAAAATTACGGGAGATAATCGAGTTTTTCAAATTTCGGGGGCGGAAAGGGGCGTGGCAAAATCTTTATACATACAAAATGTGCGCATTTACTAAGCAAATATACATACCAAATATGGTGTCTCTAGCTGCAATAGTTTTTGAGATAAACGTTTTTTTTTAATTGCAGGGGCGGAAAGGGGCGTGGCAAAAATTTGAAATACTTCATCACTCTACATACTACACGAACCTACACACCAAATTTGGGGGCTCTATCTCTTATAGTCTCCGAGATCTAGGTGTTCAGACGGACAGACGGACGGACGGTCAGATGGACATGGCTAGATCGACTCGGCTGTTGATACTGATCAAGAATATATATACTTTTTGGGGTCGGAAAAGCTTCCTTCTGTCTGTTACATACATTTTGGCGACTTTAATATACCATTTCACCCTATGGGTGTATGGTATAAAAACCAGAGGGCCGAGGCTAACTTCGACCGCGCCGAAGTTTGTATACCCTTGCAAGTTGTTTGGTACTCTTTCCTCAAAGTGGAAAAACGTTTTATCTAAAAACAAGAGGGCAGGGGCTAGCGTCGACCGCGTCAAAGTTTGTATACCCTTGCAACTTTTTTGGTAACTCTTTCCCTAGCTATCAAAGTAAAATAAGTTTTATCTAAAAAGGCTAATGTTTGCTAAAGAACGGCCTACAATCTTAGCATAGGAAACAACGAAAATATTGATTAAAATCACTGTTTTCCACCGATAGTTCCTATGGGAGCTATATGATATAGTCATCCGATCTTGACCAAATTTGGCACAGTCGTTTATGTATAGTGGTCCGATCCGGTTGAATCCGAGATATACAACCCCTGTAGTATATACGTGCAAAATTTCAGCATTGTAGCTCTTACGGTCTAGGAGGAGTTCGCGTTGATCCAGACGGACGGACGGGCGGACATGGCTATTTGAACTCGTCTCGTCGTGCTGATCAAGAATATATATACTTTATATGGTTGGAGATGCTTCGTCCTATGCGTTGCACACTTCTGACCCAAGTTTATATACTCTTTTTGCAAGGGTTTAATCATAAGATTATGATTGAGGCCGAGACTTTATTGCACTTTGTTTCATCGGCTGAAAACTAAGATCTGTATCTTTGCCGCCAGCTCAAAAAATGAGAATCACGCGTTTAAATTTTGAATTTTCTCTCACATAAGGTGAACACTGCCTTACTTACGTAATATCTCCGAAAGTATGTTTTATAACCAAGAATACCCCTTTGTGGCTGATTGAGTTACGCATATATGAAGGCGCTTTAACAATTCCGAGTAGGAGTTTGTTCTGGAATCGCTGCAGGATTTCAATGTTTGAGTTTAGAAAATTACCCACCTGAATCTAAATGTATTGTCTACGTCAGCCGTCGTCGAATTCAAATCTTTTTGACCGATATTTGTTTTGTTTATCACTGCGAATGATTAGATTTTGTTTGGAGCTACATATATTGCGATGAACCAGCTGAAGAAGTTTAATTAAGGAGAACTGCAAGTGCCGCGATACAGGAGATATTAATGCCCAAACAAATAACAGAAATTTATGATATCGAACGTTATGCCACTCACTCTAAGCTCCTGAATATACATAAGTGAGATTTCGTCACTTTGAACGTCTAAACTAAATAAAATGTTTTTAAATGCAAACACCGTATTTTTGGTTCTTTGTTTAATCATTAAAGTTCATTTGAGTTTATAATGAATGCGTGTGTTGATTAGATAGCTTGGCTATAAACCAGGTATACAAATTTGAGGAAATTTTTCTCTAGTGTTCCATATAGTTAATTATATGGTAGATATGCTTTCCTTTGTTTATGTTAAAAATGCGCTGTTCCTTATCGTTTTATACTTTCAGTTTATTTATATTTCTTATTTAGTATTTTTTATATATTGGTTAGAACTAAAATTTTGCTCTGATTTAAAAAGTATTGGGGCGATTCTCTTTGTTGGCCTTTTGAGGTATCGCGTGGCTCTCCATAGGTTGTTAGATGCATCTCCTGGCTCGAGGTCTTTTATGTAATCTGCAAAAGCCTGATTGCGAAGGGAGATCAGAAGCTCTTTAAGTTCTTTGGTTGCCCTGTTAAGTGCCCTTTTGTCAAGCGGGTTTCGGGATGTGTGGAAGACTCTTCGGAGCCTGCGTTTCTCTCGCACTGCTGCGGCGACTTCGGGAGTCCATAGGTGACGTTCGAGTTGAGCAGTTGTTCTGGGGCCAGGCGGTAGTGGCGGTGTTGCTTGGAATGCTGCCTCGTGTATTAGCTTAGTTAGCTTTTCAACCTCATTGTCAATTTCCGTTTCGTTATTCATTTGCCCGTTGCTGCTGATGTTTCTCTCAATCCAGTTTTGGTAGCGACTTATGTTGGTGCTTTTGCGGAAAATCCTAGCAGGGCCTTTAGTGAGATTGGCGGGCAAGTTTAGCAGCATCATGACTGTGCAGTGGTCCGAGCAAAGATCCATAGAGTTTTTGAGCACAATTTTATTCGGGTTGATTCCCTTGCTGATTGCGATGTCGAGTACGTCAGGTATTGCCCCGGTGTTCGTAGGCCAGTATGTGGGTTCTCCGGATGAGTGGGCGCACAGGTTTTTTAAGCCCAAACAGGTCCCAACAACATCTGGTACAGATCGGAAGAAGAAAAAGCAGAGGCATTTGCCGACCACCTAAGCGCCACCTTCACCCCTGTGCTGACCTGCTCTCAGGAAGATCACGACACCATTACCAATTTCATAGACATACCCTGCCAAATGGACTTGCCCATACACGAAGTCGATCCAGAAGAACTCATTGAAGAAGCCAACAAACTCAAGCTCACGAAGGCTCCTGGATATGACGGCATAGGAACAGCACCGATTAAGGCACTACCTTCTGTTGCCTGGAACCTCATTAGCCGCATCTTCAACAAATGCTTATTGCTTGGACATTTCCCATGCCAATGGAAATGTGCTGAGGTTATCCTCATTCCCAAGCCAAATAAGCCTGAAACCAAAGTAACCTCATACCGCCCAATCAGTCTGTTGCCAGTGCTCTCTAAATTACTCGAAAGAGTAATTTTAAGAAGAGTACTGCCTATTCTAGAAGACGACGGCCTAATCCCTAACCATCAATTCGGATTCAGGACTAGACACGGCACCCCCGAGCAATGTCATCGCTTAGTGGAGACAATCACTACGTCTTTCGAGAGGAAGGAATACTGCTCAGCCGTATTCCTAGACGTCAAACAAGCATTTGATCGCGTCTGGCACACCGGGCTCATACACAAGCTAAAGAAACAACTTCCAATGCCCTACTTCCTACTCCTAAAGAGCTACCTGCTTGGAAGGTCCTTCTACGTCAGGGTAGGCAGCGAAGAGTCCAGGATTCTACCAGTGAATGCGGGAGTGCCGCAGGGAAGTGTACTTGGCCCAATTTTATACACGCTTTACACGGCAGACCTTCCAATATATTATCACCAAGACCTGCTGGTTGCCACATATGCCGACGACACGGCCTTCCTGGCGCATGCTAAAGATGCAACGGATGCATCACTAATCCTCCAAGAACAGCTCAATTTGGTGAGTCCATGGCTGGAAAAGTGGTGCATCACAATTAACACAGACAAGTCTCAACACACCACATTCACATTGAGAAGGGAAGACTGCCCACCAGTAGCACTAGATGGTCAAACCATCCCCAGATCGGACGAAGCCAAGTACCTGGGATTGACCATGGACAGGCGCCTAACCTGGGCCTCCCATATCAGAAGCAAACGCAAACAACTAGATGCTAAACTCCGAAGAATGTACTGGGTCCTGGGAGGCAGGTCCAAGCTGAGACTCCAAAACAAAATCCTGTTATACAACACTATGCTTAAACCTATATGGGCATACGGAATTCAACTATGGGGCACAGCTAGCGCCTCCAACATCCAGAGAATTCAAAGCTTTCAGTCCAAACTCCTACGCGTGATAACTGGTGCACCGTTCTATATGACGAACAAAATACTACACCGTGAACTGGAGGTGGAGACGGTGCTCGAGACCATCCAGAGCAGAGCGAGGAGCCACATTGAGAGGCTGAGCAATCATGAGAACAGTCTAGCAATTAACCTGCTGGACAATAGCTTACACATCAGAAGGCTTAAACGTCACCATCCACTGGACTTACCTTTCCGTCTGAGCTGAGCAGCCCCTAGGACCCACACTGACATCGTCCTAATCAGTCCGTACTTATTGTCCTCCAATGCCAACGTCTAATCAAACTTAATAATTGTTATTTATAATTTGTATGTATCATCACATTTTGTAATTTTTGCCATATGTTAACGTATGATCAAATTTAATAATTGTCCTTTGGATAGATCTTAAATAAAGTAAACAGAACCAAAAAAAAAAAAAAAAAAAAAAAAAAAAATTTAAAAAGTAGGCGGGAACAAATCAAGTTACTGGAAATTATCACTTATGACGTTATTCTTCCGACGCGTGAAATTATGAATTTTTAATGTCACGAATACATATAAAAATAATTAGAGAAATACTAAAGATTAGATTTGCAACAGTCTCTGGTGTTGATTTTGCCGAAATTTTACGCTCTTTAGTGTTCACTAGAAGTAGTAGTTGGCATTGTGTGCTCGGGAGCGGAAAAGAGTAGACGCCATGGACTTCGATGAGATATTAGCCAAATGTGGGGACAATCATCGCTACCAATATTTGCTGCTGGCACTCTACGGCTACATAACATTTGTCACTTCGAGGCATTATTACTCGCAAAGTATGATCGGCTTTATTCCCGATCATTGGTGTTATCATGAACATCTGGAGAATCGTACATTTGATGAAATCAAAGCCATATACTCGCAATTTGAGAATCCTTCGTGTACACGACTCGATGCCATCAATCTAGTTAGCGGGAATGTGACAGTTAGTGATAAGAAATGTGATCGCTGGATTTATGATTACGATTTCGATTTCGTTAGCATTAATGCCGAGGTGAGTATTCCAATTAATGTGGATTATCACTCTTACTCTCTCTATTTTTCTATTTGAAGTTTAATTGGGTCTGTGACGCAGCTCTCAAGGGAAGAGTGGGCCAGAGTCTCTTCTTTGTGGGTTCCATGTTTGGGACATTTTTCTTTGGGTTATTGGGTGACCGAATTGGACGTATTAAAACATTAATATTGGCCAATTGGTGTGGTTTTTTGGGTGATTTCGCCACAGTCTTTGCCCAGGATCTGACTACATACTCAGCAAGTC
Source organism: Drosophila paulistorum (assembly GCA_018152135.1). NCBI lineage: Eukaryota > Metazoa > Arthropoda > Insecta > Diptera > Drosophilidae > Drosophila > Drosophila paulistorum. The sequence goes on along the minus strand of JAECXG010000805.1, from coordinate 7,358,861 downwards.
GGTTTGTTTCTGGACTAGCTTCTGAAGCAAATTTATATCTTATGTTTTTATTGGGTAGGTAATTGTTAATCAAATATGTCTACATTGTCTTTAACCTGGAAAATACTTCGAATTATTGAAAATAGTTTCCGAGCTTTGTCTAGTACATGAGTACTAATGAGTCTTTTCGATTATCTAGTTTAAAATACACTTAACTTTTCTTCCTTTAGTTCTCGAATATATCTCTCCATTGCTGCGAGATACGGGCCTCAACACAGTCTTAGGTATATTCTACTGTCTGGGAATGATAAGTGCATCTTGGCAGGCAAGATTTGTGGGTGACTGGCGCAGTTATATGATGTGGACGGCTTTTCCCTCTCTGCTGGTGACAATTTTTTATTTCCTGATTCAGGAGAGTGCCCAGTGGCTAATTACGCGGAACGACATCGATGGAGCAATCGTGAGATTGCAAAGAGTGGCCGAATTTAATAGGCGTCAAGTCACTAAAGAGGATTTTGATGATTTTCGTAAACATTGTTCACTAACTTCAGGGGATACCGACTCCAAAAAACATAAGCAAACAGGCCTGTTCGATGCACTTAAGACACCTCGTTTACGGAAAACAGTAATAGAAGTCATTATTATTTAGTAAGTCGGCGAATACTTTTGGTGCAAGACAATGTGTAATTAATGTTCTCTTCTTTCGTTGTCCATGCAGCATGATCGTAACACTTTGTTACAACACGATAGCTCGTAATGTGGAGGGCGTCGGTATTTCACCTTTCATCATGTTTACGCTGAATGCTTTGACGCTGCCACCGTCTGGCCTAATGCAGGCTCAACTGCAAAAACGATTCGGACGCAAATTCACTCTTGTGAGCTCCATGCTAGTCCTCAAACTATTCGCAGTTGTCTATGGAACAGTTCTTACCATTTGGAAGCAACCCAGTATCTCATTGTTGGTGTGTTTGCTGTTGACCTCTCGGTTTGGTATTTCCGTGGCCACAGGAGCCACCATGCAGTTCTCCACCGAACTGATACCCACCTGTGTCAGATCACAAGTATTGGCTGTAGCTACCATTGCTGGAGCAGCAGCCTCCTTCCTTTCGCCATACATACAATATTTGGATACATACATTCAGGCTGGTCCGGCAATTATACTTTTCGTGCTCTTCATAGTCTGCATATGGCTCGGTTTGCGGTTACCTGAGACGTCCAACAAAAAGCTTCCCATCTCCCTGGCTGATGGGGAGCAATTTGGCGCAGGAGAGCGAATGTTTGACTTCTTGAGGAGGAGGAGCAAAAAGGCTGACAAAGTCGATGCAAGTGTAGAAACTCAAGAGAAATTAATGCCCGAATAATAACAAAAACAATTTCAAAAAATGGGCCAATTACCTATAACATAAGATTCTGAATGTGGTTCAGATTTGATCAAATTGAAAATCTCAACTAAGAAATATGTGTATAAATGCAAACACCGATCTTTTAATTTATCGTTTGTATGTGGATTTTATCAAAAAAGTTAATTTAAATTTAAAGTGAAGCGCGTGTTGATTAGATAACTTGACTATGAACCACATTTCTGTGGAAAAATCTGTCACTGGCAGCGGCAGGACTATGTATACATATATGGCAAGAATTTCTTCTAAAGAAATTCACTTTTTTCAATTTAAATTGATGGAAATTCTAGAGGAGATATTTGAACTGCTAAGTACAAATATGTAAAAAATATTAACATATTAAAAATTATGTGGATTTGTAAACTCTTTTCAAGTGATTTGCAATAATTAATTAATGCAATTAATAATTAATCCCAATAGATAATTATGTAAAAAAATTAACAAAAGACCTTGATGAAATTAAAACAATGTACTATATCTAAATCTTTTCATAATCATTATCAATCATTGCTACCTATTATTTGTGGTGAAGTGTTCCTCTCCTCCGTTTGTTTTTTATCGACCAAAAATTCTACTTTTTGGGCAGTACCAAAAAAGTAGATGAAATCGTTGAGAGTCCCGAGAAACAGGAGAATCTAATGCTCGAATAAGCAACGAATTGTGCAAATTACTTCCGTACAAATGCGTGCTAAGTAACAATATTTGATTACGGATTTTGTCATTAAATTAGATAACTAGATTAGATAACTTGGCTTTAAACGTAATATGTTCGGCAAAATCATTCGTGGACTCAGAGATTTACTGTAGTCACTAAAGCTTATTGTTTCGTCTAGACTTATGTTTTTGAAGAAATTTCTTTTTATTTCAAAGTATTTTTCTAAACCTAAGATTTCTAAGAAAAGTCATGGAAATGCAAAATACGTGTTTTCTGAATGGTTTATGCAAAAAGTACGAAGACGAGCAGTTAGGGACGGTGAAATGGAAAATAGCATACAAACAAAATCTGTATCGATACATGATACATAATAAAGAAGAGGCTTGACAAATTTGTCAATCATTTCGGTGGGGGAAAACACCCCCTAGACGACTATTATTATTCCCTTGTAATCATCGCATGGGTTTTAATTAATAATTCACTACATCTCGATTTTCGGATTCCGATTTTTGGTAAATAATATTCGATTCCTATATTATATGTAATTGAAATCATAAAGAAATATGAGAACGTTCTAACCTGACAATCTTTATTACTGTCAACATACATATGAGACGAAGAATATAAAGATTAGATGTGAAATTTATTTCGTCTGGCTTTAGCAAAACAACATTCCGGACTATAGAGGAGAAAAAATAGTCAACATTATGCGGCTCGCAGTGACGATGAGCAGATGCCATGGCAATGGATGTGGATTTCGATGAGATATTGTCCAAGTGTGGAAACAGTCATCGCTACCAATATATGCTATTGGCACTCTACGGCTACATAGTGTTTATCTTTTCGAGGCATATTTTCGGCCAAAATGTGATTGGTTTCGTACCCGAACATTGGTGCTATCACGAAGACCTGGAAAATCGAACATTTGAGGAAATCAAAGCCATATACTCGCAATTTGAGAATCCTTCGTGTACACGGCTCGAAGCCATCGATCTAGTTAGCGGAAATGTGACAATTAGTGATAAGAAATGTGATCGCTGGATCTATGATTACGATTTCGATTTCGTTAGCATTAATGCCGAGGTGAGTATTCCAATTAATGTGTATTATATCTCTTACTTTCTCTATGTTTCTATTTGAAGTTTAATTGGGTCTGTGACTCAGCTGTCAAGGGAAGAGTCGGCCAGAGTCTCTTCTTTGTGGGTTCCATGTTTGGGACATTTTTCTTTGGGTTATTGGGTGACAGAATTGGACGTATTAGGCCACTTATTTTGGTGTACTTATGTGGATTCTTGGGTGATTTCGCGACGTTTTTTGCCCAGAATCTGACTACATACTCAATAAGTCGATTTATTTCCGGTTTAGCAGCCGGAAGTGGCTACCTAATGTTTATACTTGGTATAAGATTAAAGAATTTGTTTATAATGCTGCTTTGGATTAAAATATTTATAATTTTTTTAGTTCTGGAATATATCTCGTCATCGCTACGCAATAAAGCACTCACCATTATACAAAGTTCATGTTACTCCTTAGGATTGATTAGTGCATCCTTGCAAGCTATTTATACGGGTCACTGGCGCATCTGCATGGCCTGGTCGGCATTCCCCCTTTTGATGGTTACTCTCTTTTATTTCCTGGTACAAGAAAGTGCTCAGTGGCTTATTACCCGCAACGATATCGATGGAGCAATCATGAGACTGCAAAGAGTGGCCAAATTCAATAGACGTCAAGTCAGTGAAGAGGACTACGAGAGTTTCCGTCGACATTGTGAGAGGTCCTGCAAAGGATTCGGAGAAAAGCAGACAACACTCGTAGATGCTCTAAATATACCACGTCTTCGAAAAACTATTATAAAAGTTGTGATATTTTTGTAAGTGTCGGGTATATCTTTTGATATTATTTATCTTTATTCTCTTTTTATACAGAATGACAACGACAGTCTGCAACATCGCCCTATTTCGCAATGTGGAGGGTGTCGGAATCTCGCCGTTCATTATGTTATCTCTAAACGCGTTAACTATGCCACCCTCCGGGTTTATTCAGGCTCAGCTTCAGAACCGATTCGGTCCAAAATTCACACTTTTCAGTGCTTTACTTGCAATAGGATTATTTACCGCTGTCCATGGAATATTCTTATCGATCTGGAAGCAACCCAGTGTCACCTTGTTGGTTATTATGGTAATGGCCTTCAACTTTGGCGTATCAGTCGTCGCTCGTGCCAATATGCAGTTCTGTGCTGAGCTTATACCCACCTGTGTACGGTCACAGGTGATTTCATTTGCTAGTGTCAGCGGAGCAGCAGCATCTAGCTTAACGCCCTACATACTCCATTTAGACATCTATCTAAGAGCGGCTCCATCAATTTTTCTTTGCCTATTAACACTTTTCAGTGCTTGGATCTGTTTGCTTCTACCGGAAACATTCAAGAAGAAGCTGCCCATATCGCTGACCGATGGAGAGGAATTTGGAATAGGAGAGCGCATGTTTTCATTTTTGAAGGAAAACAAAAAGGACGCCAGTGACGAGAGAAGTGCTGAAACACAGGAGAATCTAATGCCCAAATAAATGAGTCTTTAGTTTGATTGTTTTATTTCATTCTCTTTCAACTTGTCTAAGCTTATACAGGCAGATAGTATAGTTAGATATTTGAAAAAATTTCTATGCAGTCCTCGGTAGATGAGTTGTCTAATTGTATGGGCCACTTGGTAGTCGTTTAGTCAACTGAACAATGAATGTACTTTTCGTCTAAGCCGAAGACCCAAGTTGCCAGTGCTTGCAAAATATAGTTAGGTTGATAGTTTTACAACTAATAATAATAAAAAATAAAAAATTTCTATAGCCGTGAAAAATAAATTACTATTTAAAAATAGTTTTGACTCTTAAATCGTTTTGAAAATGTAGAACTTAAATGTTTTCCATATAATTTGGATATTTAATGCTTTGCAAGAGCTTTCTAATATGATCTCTGTGTTAGTTGTCCGGCGCTTTAAAATCTTAATCGCTTAATACCATAAATAAATGCGAAAAGAATTATAATCTTCATACATGCGTAAGGGAAGAAAAATATAAAGATTAGATTGTTCTTTTGCATTCTAAAACTGTAGAATAACACTCTTTTAATATGCTCAGGAAAAATACATACTGCCATTATGAGTCTGCAAGTGACGAAGAACAGACGCCATGGCAGAGGAATTGGACTTTGATAGGATATTGGCCAAGTGCGGGAACAATCATCGCTACCAATATCTGTTGTTGGTATGCACTGCCCTCATATTGGCTTTGACATCGAGGCATATTTTCGGCCAAAATGTGATTGGTTTCGTACCCGATCATTGGTGCTATCACGAAGACCTGGAAAATCGAACATTTGAGGAAATCAAAGTCATATACTCGCAATTTGAGAATCCTTCGTGTACACGGCTCGAAGCCATCGATCTAGTTAGCGGGAATGTGACAGTTAGTGATAAGAAATGTGATCTATGGATTTATGATTATGATTTCGATTTCGTTACTATTAATGCCGAGGTGAGTATTCCAATTAATATCGATTATCTGTACTACATTCTCTGTCTTTCTATATGTAGTTCAATTGGGTGTGTGACGCGGCCCTCAAGGGAAGAGTGGGCCAGAGTCTCTTCTTTGTGGGTTCCATGTTTGGGACATTTTTCTTTGGGCTATTGGGCGACCGCATCGGTCGTGTTAAGCCCCTTATTATAGCTTATTCATGTGGATTTTTGGGTGATTTCGCCACAATATTTGTCCAGAATCTGACTGCATACTCAATAACTCGTTTCATTTCCGGCTTAGGGTCAGGAAGTACATATCTTATGTACATACTGAGTACGTCAAAAGCTTGTATCTTAATTCAATCAAATAATATCAAATTTATTTTTAGCTCTAGAATATATCTCACAATCGCTGCGTCATAAAGGCCTAACCATTGTGACTGGCTTATTTTTCTCCTTGGGATTGATAAGTGCATCTTTACAGGCTATTTATGTTGGTCATTGGCGTGTCTACATGGCTTGGTCGGCTTTCCCCCTTTTGCTGGTTACTCTCTTTTATTTCCTACTACAGGAAAGTGCTCAATGGCTTATTACCCGCAACGACATTGACGGAGCAATCGTGAGACTCCAAAGAGTTGCCAAATTCAATAGACGTCAAGTCAGTGAAGAGGACTTCGAGAGTTTTCGTCGACATTGTGTCAAGACTTCCAAAGAGTTCGCAGAAAAGCAAACAACGCTCACAGATGCTCTAAATACACAACGTCTAAGAAAAACGATCATTCAAGTCGTGAGTTTTTTGTAAGTATTTCGATTTCATATGGAAACTAAAAAGAATCAAGGAACTTCTTCTTTCCATTTGCATGCAGCATGATTACAACAGTTCTTAACGTCACCATGGCTCGCAACGTGGAAGGTGTCGGAATCTCGCCAATAATCTTGTTGTCTCTAAATGCACTAGCTCTGCCATCATCGGCATTGGTGCAGGCTCACCTTCAACAACGATTGGGACCCAAAGTCACAATTTTGATTGTTTTGCTTACCACTGGAATACTGACACTTGTCCATGGAGTAGTTTTATCGATCTGGAAGCAACCCAGCGTCATGTTGTTGGTTAGCCTATTATGGTTTTTTAACTTTGGTAGTTCAACAGTCTCTCGTGCCAATGTTCAGTTCTGTTCCGAGCTAATACCAACCTGTGTACGGTCGCAGGTGCTATCGTTGGCTCATATTGCGGGAGCAGCTGCATCTAGCTTATCGCCTTATATAATTCATTTAGACATCTACTTAAGAGCAGCTCCTTCGATTATACTTTGTCTATTTACATTCAGCAGTACTTGGATCTGTTTGCATCTGCCGGAGACGTTCAACAAAAAGTTACCCATATCGCTGGCCGATGGTGAGGAGTTTGGTGTAGGAGAGCGCATGTTTGATTTCCTGAGAAGGTCCAAGAAAGTCGATGATATAAGTGAGAGTCCCGAGACTCAACAAAAACTAATGGCTGAATAACCTTGTCACCATGAGTGATAAGTATGAATTTAAGCCCAGTATTTCTTATGTTTCTTAGTATTAACTAAGCTTGTCATAAAATTTAACTAAAATGTTGTTTATAGTAAGCGTTGATTAGATAAGAACTATATACATTTTCGAAAATCTCCCGAAAATAGTTTTCTTCTTCTAAAAAGAAAGAAAGAAAGAGAGAGAGAGAGAAAGAGAGAGAGAGAGAGAAAGAGAGAGAGAGAGGATAAGTTTTAAGCTTTTGTCTATCCGTGATAAAAACAAGTTGATATTCAACCCGTTGTATTCACTTGCTTGAAAGTAAAGATTAACCTCAAAGTGGAAACTGTTATAGCTTCACAGATCACAAACAAATAAAGCAATAAATAAATAAAGCAAATGCAAAACATATAACAGTAGATTCTTATCAAAACTAGGTTTTAGCCGGCTTCAAGTCAGTATATCTAATGAATAATTAAATGGAATTGAGGAAATAAAGATAAGCAAGATGGGAGTTTTCAGAATTTTTATACCCTTGCAGAGGGTATTATAAAATTGGTCAGATGTTTGTAACGCACAGAAGGAGACGTTTCCGACCCCATAAAGTATATATATTCTTGATCAGCATGAGAAGCTGAGTCGATATAGCCATGTCCGTCTGTCCGTCCGTCCGTCCGTCCGTCTGTGCAAATCAACTTCACGCTGGCATCTTAAGAGCTATCGGAATGAAATTTCATATTTGAGCTACTTTTAGCCTGGAGATGATAGAGTATGAAAATTGTCAGGATCGGACTACTATATCATATAGCTCTAGAGCAAAAATTTTTGCAAAAATTAGAGTATCCCCATGAAATTTACCAATATAATAGAATTTGATATAAAATTTCAGATCCCAAAATTTGAATCTGATCGGATAAATAGAACACAAGTTACAGACAGTACAAATCGGTTCAAGGGCTGACGGCAGCTACTACGTCATCAGCAAATCAAACAGATCACATGCATACACACACACAGACGCAGCGCTACACGAACTGTATGTGTATGCGTGTTGTGCTTTGCTTACGCACTATGGATTTTTCACACGTTTTTGGAGCACTTAAGTTAAAAGTTCTTGAAACCCAAATATTTTGATGCCAATTTATAGATAATATATCAATTCACATTTCTGCATACTTGGTTTTTCAAATTTGTTCAACACTGGTGAGAATAACGCTGTCGAAAACAAGTGTTGGGAACAAAACAAAACTGCTTGCATTTGGTGCAAATTGTTGCTTGACTTTGAGTGTATATAACTTTTAAAAGAAAAACGTTATTGATAAAACTAAAGATGCAATTGAAAAAGTCGGTCTTGTACTATGTGTTAGTAGACTTGATTTGTTCTAAATTGATGTGTGTGTCTTAAAATCTGTGTAATTATAAGCGACTCTCAAAAACAAAACTTGTTACGAAATCTCAACTTAAGGGAGAGTTTTAAAAAAATGTCTACCAGTGTCCAGTCTAAAACTTTTACTGTTGAATAGAATAATAAATTCTTTGTAAAATATAAAAGTCCCAATGTCCACAAATAACCAAATAACCGTAATTACGGAATGATGGAAGAAAAATTTGGAGTAAAGAGAGAAATAATTTGAATGTTTTGTTTGTGTATTGATGAATTGAGTTTCAGGGAAAGAAATTTCAAAACGTAAAAATATTATTGCCAAGGACTGCAAGGGTATATAAACTTCGGCATTGCCGAAGTTAGCTTCTTTGATATTTTTATTTGTATTCTCTTAAGGGCTCTTATTTGTTAAGACAACTATATAAAGGCTAAATTATTCTTTGGAGTATTAAGATAATCTATCTAAAAGGGTTTTTTTTAATTTGAAGTACTTTAGAATTTGGATTTTAAGTACCTTTAAACACGTTCATCAAGAATTCACGCAGCTAAAATACAGCTCGTTATTCTGAACCAATTTCGTTGTAACCAAGTTAAATCCACACATTTGACCACTCTGTTCCTAACGTAATTAAATATATATATACTATATTTTTATACCCTTGCAGAGGGTATAATAAAATTGGTCAGATTTTTGTAACGCACAGAAGGAGACGTTTCCGACCCCATAAAGTATATATAAGTTAGCATGGACAAAGGAATATAGCTAATACATTTGGCATTTGCATTTGGCAGTGGCCACGATCGCTGGGTCAGCGATCCCACGGTCTGGGTAATAAGAGCCGGCCCGCAAGACGTTGACCGCTGCTAGCGGCACGAGGCGCAGTGTCAGCATTCCGATGGCCAATGCTTAGGGTTCTTGGGTAGTTTATTTAATAATGTTCAGTTAGTTATAATCCCAACTCCAAGCGCACAAAACTGTGGCTTGCAATAAATCAAATATAAATAAATATAAATAAACATTTATATAACTGGCGCCCAACTTACACTAAAAGTGCCCAAAAATTTAAAAAACAATTCTAAGTAAAAATAGAATTGAAATAAAAAACAAAAAACTCAAGAATTTAAAAATAATTCTAAATAACAAACTAAACGGTAACTAAAAGTGCCCGAAAAGTTTGAAAACAATTCTAAGTGAAAATAGAATTGAAATAAAAAACAAAAAAAAATAATAATAAAAACTCCAAAAAGTTTAAACATTGTAGTGAACAAATTGTCACTACAAAAAATAAAGAAAAATAAAAAACCAAAAAACAACAACATAGTCACGTCACTGGACTGGTGACGGCAGCGGCGAGGAAAAAATTGAAGACGAGAAGCAGCAACAACAAAACGGAAGGAAAACTCCAACAGAATACCGTCGGCCACAATCCAACAATAAGAGGGCAGAGAAATTTAGCAACAGGAAAATGAAAATGTAAGTGAGATTTTTGTTGTGTAAATAAATTACTCTTGGATGGTGCAAATATTTAATAAATCGCTTAGCATTAGAGGTGGTTCTTAAACTAAAACGTTGAAGTTGACATTCTCTGTTTTAATTGAATCAAAAGCAATTAACATTATTAAACGAAATATTTGTTCCCGTCTGTTCATGTGGAGAGATAACCGGAAAAATAGTGATAGTAGTGACGAAGAATTACTAAAGGTTATAAAAGGCAACGGTGAGCAAGTGAAAGATACGCACACCAATAATCAGAAAAATAGTGATATTTAGTAGTGACGAGGAGTTGTTAAAGGTTATAAGAGGCAAAAGTGAGCAAGTGAAAGAAACACATAAAATGCCAACAACAGAGGAGGTGATGAAAATAGTGCAAGTGGCAGTGCAGACTGCGCTTGATCACCAGGCTGCACAGATGCAGTCTACTTTCACACAACAGTTAAACCACGAAATGGAGTCTTTAAGGACTCAGCTAGAAAGTTTAAAACCAGTCGCACCGGAGGTTGAGGTTTATAGGGACGCCGAAATCATCCCAAGAATAGAATGTAAGGAACCATTAGACATTGTTAGATCCTTGCCAGATTTTGATGGCAACCAAAACGAATACATTTCATGTCCGATGCGCTACACTCCTTTGTGTCGGGGCTTAAGAAATCTCTCAGGGCAGTAGTATTACCGGCAAAACCCAAAGACTTACCCACTGCGCTAGCATTAGCGCACGAAGCTGAAGTAAGCCATGACTACGCAGCCTTCGCTGCTAGCTTTGCGCGGGCTACCGAGGAAAAAGCTCAGGGTCCCTTTGAACAACAGAACCAAAATTTCCGAAACAATGCTAATCAGAATAAGACCTCGGAAAATAGCCAAGGGGCGTACAAGAAGACCCCACATTATACTAGGGTTCAGGAAAAACCAAATAATAAAGGGAAGCCACCACAAAATTCTGGGGCTCAGGCGTCCTCAACACCAGAACCCATGGAGTTTGACTCCTCTTCAAAGTATAGGCAACCAACCAGGTATTCGGGAAACAAGTCCACAAAGTCTGGATTCGGGTCGTAAAGAATCAACAGATCCATTTCACGTCTCAGAATCCCCCTGGGGAATAAGCCTACGAGACACAAGCAGAGGCGAGCGTTCTGGAAGCTAGTGATGACCTGTCAGATAATGAAGAATCCTGTAATTTTTTAGGGAACACTCCCTTCTACCGTTCATCACGAGAACAGTAGGAGGAAAAACAATTAAATTACTTATCGATACGGGGGCCTCATAAAATTTTATTCGTCCGATGGAGGGACTAAAATTCATCACCCCCGCAGAAAAACCATTTAATGTCAGATCCATACATGGGACCTCAAAGGTAACGGAAAAATGTCCAATACATATTTTCGGCCTTAAAGCACATTTCTTCTTGATAAATATCCCAGAAGATTTCGACGGCATAATTGGTTTCGACCTTTTTAAAAAAGGTCGGAGCAACTATCAATCTGTTAAACAACCAAATAGTTACAAAAAATGGATCTGAAGCCATTAATTTTACCCGTTGCCCACAAGTAAATTTCATTTATATCGACGATGCAGACGTCACGGCTGCGGTACTTAAGTCTTTCAACAAGATGATGGACGAAAGAGTAGGAGCGTTTGCAGACCCTGACGAGGCTCTGCCATACAACATAAATACTGTAGCAACTATTCGAACAAATGGGGAGCCGGTATACACCAGAGTATACCCACTCCCAATGGGCGTTACGGACTTTATCAAAGCAGAAGTTAAATAACTTCTAGCCCACGGCATAATTCGACCCTCAGAATCTCCCTACAATAATCCGACCTGGGTGGTCGACAAAAAAGGGACAGATGAAAACGGCTTCCATAAAAAGAGGATAGTAATTGACTTTAGGAAACTAAATCAAAGTACTAAAGATGACAAGTATCCTATTCCAATGATTTCAACAATCTTGTCGAACATGGGAAAGGAAATATTTTACAACATTGGACCTTAAAACGGGATTTCACCAAATAACACTAGCAGAAAAAGACAGGGAGAAAACTGCTTTTTCTGTCAATAATGGGAAGTATGAATTCTGCAGACTTCCCTTCGGTCTCAAAAATGCACCCAGTATTTTCCAGAGGGCCATCGATGACGTCCTTAGGGAAAAGATAAGTACAACATGCTACGTCTATATAGACGATGTTATTATTTTTTTCGAGACAAAAGAAGACCATGTTAGGGACATTGAATGGGTCCTTAAAAGCCTTCAGGACGCGGGGATGCGAGTATCACAGGAAAAATCCAAATTTTTTAAAAAAAGTGTGGAGTATCTGGGATTTATCGTATCTAGGGATGGTATCACAACCTCACCCGAAAAGGTTCAGGCAATTAAAAATTTTCCAATGCCAAGTACCCTTTTTGATCTCAGATCATTTCTCGGCCTTGCCAGCTATTATCGCTGCTTCATAAAAGACTTCGCGAAAATCGCAGGTCCTCTTACGGATATTTTAAAGGGCGATAATAGAAAAATCAGCAAAAACTTGTCTCGAAAAATAAAAATCGACTTTACTTCAGACTAATTGCGGACATTCACCAAGCTAAAAGATATTTTAGCATCAGATGAAGTTTTTTTAGCCTACCCAGATTATCGACAACCATTCGATCTTACCACAGACGCATCTGGTGATGGGCTAGGGGCTGTCCTTTCACAAAAAGGCAGACCAATTACCATGATATCCCGTAAATTACGTAATAACGAAAGAAATTTTGCGAATAACGAAAGAGAGCTTCTGGCCATAGTGTGGTCACTAAAAAACCTGAGAAACTACCTTTACGGGGTAAGAGACCTAAATATATTTACCGACCATCAGCCATTAACCTTCGCCGTATCAGACAAAAATTCGAATGCAAAACTAATACGCTGGAAAGCATATATTGATGGACATGGCGCAAAAATAATTTATAAGCCAGGAAAGGAAAATTTCGTAGCAGACGCCCTTTCGCGTCAGAACATTAACGCTCTCGAATCACCAGACTCAGAATCCGATAAGGCAACCTGCCATAGTGAAGAGTCTCTGTCCTACACTATTGATGTATCCGATAAGCCCTTAAATTGTTTTCGAAACCAGATCGTGATTGAAGAAGCAGATTTCCCTTCGGTAAGGACATTCGTGCTCTTCCAGAGTAAGTCCAGGCACATAATACGCACATCAAACCCTGATTCACTCTTGCAGACACTGCAAGATGTAGTAAATGCTGAAGTGGTAAACGCAATACATTGCGAACTGCCAACTCTTGCTCTCATTCAGCACAAATTGGTTGAATTGTATCCGGCAACAAAATTCTGGTATTGCAAACACATCGTTACAGATGTACCAGACAAGTCGGAACAAAAAGAAATTGTATTGACCGAACATAACAGGGCGCACCGTGCAGCCCAGGAAAACATGAAACAAATTTTGCAAGACTATTTTTTCCCGAACATGGGAAAATTGACCACAGAAATTGCAGCCAATTGCAAGATTTGCTCTGTCGCAAAATACGACAGGCATCCAAAAAAACATAAGTTGGGTACTACACCAGTACCAGCTTACGCAGAACTCTTACACATTGACGTTTTTTCCACAGATAAAAGATTCTTTCTGACTTGCATAGATAAGTTTTCTAAATTTGCGATAGTCCAACCTATAGCATCGAGAGCCATAGTTGACGTAAAGCCGGCCATTCTACAATTAGTCAATTACTTTGGTAACGTTAAGACAATATATTGCGATAATTAAAGGTCGATAAACTCTGAAACAATAAGGTCCCTCCTATTAAACGAGTTTGAAATACAAATCGTCAACGCCCCACCCCTACAGTACATCTAATGGCCAAGTCGAAAGATTCCACAGCACGTTACTTGAGATCGCACGGTGCGACAAAATAACAGCTCATGCTAGCGATACTATCGATGTTATACTACTAGCAACAGTAAAGTATAACAGGTCAATCCATTCAGTCTTGAACAAAAAACCAATCGAAGCGGTTCATGAAACTACGGTAGAAGAGGGATTGAAAATTACCAAAAAGATAAAAGACGCTCAGAGCAAACAAATGGAACAGGAAAACAGAACCAGAATAGACAAAAAGTACCAACGGGCTGACAAAGTCTTGGTAAAGTCAAACAAACGCCTTGGTAACAAACGTACTCCTTTGTACAAGGAAGGAATTGTAGAGGCTGACCTAGGAACTAAAGTTCTTATAAAGGGGAGGGAGGTCCATAAGGACAATTTAAAATAGAACATAAAAAAATTGGTTTTCTAAAATTAGGTTTACACACTTCTATAACTACTAGAGTAATAAGACTATTTTATAATTCCAGAAATTACAGAACGGACTTTATACTGATACTGATAATACTGAGGACACACGCGACAATGACCATGAAAATTACGGACTATACCAAAGCAGACTTCATACAGATACTGGACGGAGACGTGACAGTTTGGAAAGAGTACAGCTACCTCGGACATACGACAAACATTACCTCGTACAGGACATACGCGGACGAGACCAGGGAAACTATTAAATTCTTTAAGGAAGATCATATTAAAAGAATTATTTTGACAGATATTAGGAAAATCGACACGCTAATAGAAACGATGACGGTTCATCATAGAGGCGCTAGAAGCCTAAATATTTTAGGCACTGCATTGAAAGTAGTGGCCGGAACTCCTGATTTTGACGACTGGGAACAGATCAAGTTTAAACAAGAGCAATTAATAGAGTTAGAAAATAAGCAAGTCAAGATCAACAACAAATTACAGGAAAAACTAAATGCAATAACGAATTCCATAAACCAAATAAGTAAAACAGAAAATGTCAATCACGAACACTTATATGAAACCATCCTAGCAAAAAATAGAATGGTCATTTCAGACCTTGAAAATTTAATTCTAACAACCACTTTGGCAAAAGCGAATTTATTGAACCCAATAATCCTCGATGACTTGGATGTCAATGAAATGACCAACAAAAATCTCACAAATATTAGTGTGTCAGATTTATTAGATGTAGGTAGTATTAAGGTTTTGAAAATTTTAACATTTTATACTTTTTAATCAAATATCCTCACCCAGAATCTGTCTGTAAGAAAATCAGCCTTTACCCTGTAGAACGGGATAACATAATTTTAGATTTTAATAACAGAAACGTAGTTGCTGATTGTGGTACGGAGCTATTCTCAGTCGAGGGTTGCCAATTGGCGTTAACCACAACATTCTGCAAAAGATCGCCCACGAATGGCTGCACGCAACAATTAGTAGCCGGAACTCAAGCCCATTGCAGCTCCAGACCAGGTCACCTGGAACCTTTAATAGTTGTGGATGAGGGAATGGTTATCATCAACGACGCCACCATGGACATCATAGACGAAGTCGGCAACGAAAAAAGGGTAAACGGCACCAACCTGGTGACATTCACCGACAAGATCACCATCAACCAAACAACGTTTGTCAACAAGTATGATGTGCTCAGAAAGAAGCCAATGGTGTCCGCCGAGTCACAAATCAACATTACGAGGTACCGGGAGCACTTAAGCCTGCCTTTCCTCCACGAACTGAGCATAAACAATCTCCGGCATATAACCGGACTACGCTCTACGGCACGAGGCGCAGTGTCAGCATTCCGATGGCCAATGCTTAGGGTTCTTGGGTAGTTTATTTAATAATGTTCAGTTAGTTATAATCCCAACTCCAAGCGCACAAAACTGTGGCTTGCAATAAATCAAATATAAATAAATATAAATAAACATTTATATAACTTATATTCTTAATCAGTTGATGTATGAAATTTCACTTTTGTTATCGGATTAAATATAATAAAGAACTGCAAGGGTATACCCTTCGGCAAAGCCCAAGTTAGC
This sequence comes from Drosophila paulistorum, assembly GCA_018152135.1. Lineage (NCBI taxonomy): Eukaryota > Metazoa > Arthropoda > Insecta > Diptera > Drosophilidae > Drosophila > Drosophila paulistorum. The sequence goes on along the minus strand of JAECXG010000805.1, from coordinate 7,343,057 downwards.
TTCTTTGATATTTTTGTTTACCATTTTTGTTTTTCCACTAAACTGCAAAAAAATGCCCAATATTTTTTTTCAATTTTTTTTTTGTGACTCAACTTATTTTTGATTCAATAAAATATAATAAAAATATTTGTTAAAGTGTTCGAAAACAGACTCCAAACGAAGAAGACCCGCTTAATATTTATACCCTTGCAAAAAGGGTATATTAATTTTGGTCAGAAGTGTGCAACGCATAGAAGGAAGCATCTCCGACCATATAAAGTATATATATTCTTGATCAGCACGACGAGACGAGTTCAAATAACCATGTCCGTCCGTCCGTCCGTCCGTCCGTCTGGATCGATGCGAACTCCTTCTAGACCGTAAGAGCTACAGAGCTGAAATTTTGCACGTAGGCTTGTATATACTGCAGGGTTTGTATATCTCGGATTCAGTCGGATCGGACCACTATATCATATAGCTCCCATACAAACGGCAAAGTCACGAACAGTGAGTTTTCTCAATAACTTCGTTATTTTATAAGCAATTGTCATAAAAGTGGTATTGGTCAGTTTTGTGTTCTTATTAATAATTGTGTCAAATTTGATCAAGATCGGGTGACTATATCATATAGCTCCCATACAAACGGCAAAGTCACGAACAGTGACTTTTCTCAATAACTTCGTTACTTCTTAAGCTATTGTCGTGAAATTTAATATAAGTAAGTTTATTGTAATTGTTAACCACTGTGCCAAATTTGATCCAGATCGGGTGACTATATCATATAGCTCCCATAGGAACGATCGGTCAAAAACAGTGACTTTTGTCAATGCGTTCGTTACTTGTGATGCGATTGCTTTCAAATTAAACATTTGATAGTTAAATATATCTGTTAATGACTATGCCGATTTTGATGAAGATCGGGTGACTATATCATATAGCTCCCATAGGAACGATCGGTGGAAAACAGTGACTTTGAGTAATATCTAAGATTGTAGGCCGTTCTTTCGCAAACATTAGCCTTTTGTGATGGCTATAGGTAAGGAAAGAGTTACTAAAAAAGATGCAAGGGTATACAAACTTTGACGCGGTCGAAGTTAGCCCCGGCCCTCTGGTTTTTAATTCTTTTCTGATTTGATTCTAGAATATTTAGTTGTACTTTGGTGGGACCAAGTACAACTTCACAAGAGACAATACTAATAAATCTTCATTCCATCATATTAACTCTTGGATCTTTGTTTTAAGTATAGTTTATGGTTTCTTATGAAGTGATAATTAAATCCTCCTGTTGGAGGCTGTTGCCGGCACCAAATTCTAATATTAAAACTATTGTTTATAGTCACTTCAAAAACTTCCTCGTCATGGTTATAATCTATGCGACGGTGAAAATAAAGATAGGCAGCAGCCTTCACATTTCAAAATAGAATTCTAAATAAACATAATTGAGAGTTAGACAGACAAATGGAGTTTGTCACCCTCTTTAGACGCCTCTGATACCACCAGCATTAGTCTCAAGTGTATTCAACTCTTAACGCAATAGATTTCTAAGACGATAGACGGAGTATTTTTTTTTCTGTTTTCATTCACATTTCAGAGGTCATAGATGATGCTTAATTTTTATTTTATTTTTTTATCTAATTGAATGTCTGTGTGATTCTCTTTGCGGCATTTCAGACACACACCGGCGTTGCTTAGATTAAAATGAATGAGCGAATCCATCCACTCGAATAATAATAATAATAAAAAAAAACATGAAATTTGCTTCTCCTCAATCCGACACACACGCCATACAAAAAAAGCGATAAGACTCACTAGAGACTCGTCCACTGTGAGTCAATCTTATCTGGGCTAGACCAAGAGAACAAGTTTTTATTTATTTTATTTTTTTTTTAGCAAATTTCAGTTGTATTCCTCGAGCCGGGAGACTCAGTCTCTATTGAATCTCAACGTGGGCACAACGCACATAATCGAATATTTTGTTATGGACTTTGACAAGATTTTGGAAAAATGCGGAAATGCTGGTCGCTATCAATATCTGATGTTGTTGTTGCTTGGCTATATAGCATTCACGACAACAGTGCATTATTATTCACAGAATATAATAGGATTTGTGCCGCAACATTGGTGCTATCATCAGGATTTGGTGAATCGAAGTCACGAGGAGATTGCAGCCATCTATAAACCATTTGGCAAAGATGCCTCTTGCGTTCGACTCGACTCGATAGAGGGGACAAATGTGACAGTCAGTGAGAAGGCCTGTGAAAAATGGATATACAAATATGATTATGGGTTTCGTAGCATGAATGCCGAGGTTTGTATATAGTCAATGGATTTCACTGGTCTAAAAATAATGCCATTCTATCATGTGATTAAATCACTCTCAATCTCTCAGTGTGAAAGTCACTGTGTTAAAACTTGATATTACATAGGTAATATTACGAGACAATATCTATCAAAACAGCCGAGTAACCCTGAATCGTCCATTTTAATTCAATGTTTTTTACTATGTGATTATTTTCAGTTAAATTGGGTATGTGAGGATGCTTACAAGGCACGTATTGGGCAATCGCTTTTCTTTTTGGGATCTCTGGTTGGTACATTTACATTTGGAATCCTGGGCGACAAGATCGGACGAGTCCGTGCCGTGATTTTGGCCAATCAGTGTGGCTTTGTTGGCGACTTTCTAACCACATATGCCACTAATTTAGTGCAATTTGCAATTTTTCGTTGCATTTCGGGATTGGCGGCCACCTCAAATTATTATCTGATGTTTATTCTGGGTAAGCAATGCGGTATCTTATTTTCTTTCATCTTTATTTTATCATATTCGTCTCTTATTATTATTATTTTTTTTGTTTTTTGTGCAGTGCTCGAGTACTTGGCGCCCAAGCTACGTAATTTGGCTCTTAGTGGAACACTTGGTTTCTGCTTCTGTCTGGGCGCTTTAGTGGCTCCATGGTTAAGTGTTTTAGCTGGAAATTGGCGCATCTATTTGACATTCTCGGCCCTGTTGCAACTGGTGGTGGGTCTCTTCTATTTTGTGGTACAAGAGAGTGCCCAATGGCTGATAACGCGCAGCAATGTGGAAGGAGCCATTGCCCGTTTGAAGCATATTGCCCATTTTAACGGACGTCAAGTATCGCCCGTTGATTTTGAAGCATTTCGCAATCGCTGCATAGGAAAACGAAAGCCATCCCATCAAAAGGAGCGTTCTGTAAGAATATTTGATCTATTACGTACGCCACAATTGCGTAAAACATCGCTGCTGGTGATACTTACCTTGTGAGTATGAAAATGTAATGTGGTTTAGTTGAATGTTTTGCCAAAATTTTTGCATTTTCGTTCAGTATGCTCACCTCCTTAAGCTTCAATACAATTTCACGTAACGTTGAGGGGTTGGGTCTATCACCTTTTGTGGTATTTTCTTTATTTGCTGTGGTTGTGCCACCATCGGGAATCATTCAAGGTCTACTACAGAGTCGTGTGGGACGCAAGGCTACGGCGTTTCTGGCCATGGTCACCACTGGTCTGCTGTCCTTGGCCTTGGGCGTGGCTCTATCCCAGGAGGGAGCTCAGCATAATGTGACACTATTGCTGGCATTTGCTTTGCCCATGCGTTTGGGCATATCAATGTGCTACACCGTGACCTCTCAGTTCTCGTCGGAGTTGTTGCCCACCTGTGTGCGGTCTCGTGGCATGGCGGCTGTTCATTTGTCGGCAGCAGCTGCCTCGTTTATATCCCCCTACCTAATTCACTTGGGCACTAAATTAGCAGCGGCACCATCTCTAATTCTCTCCGTTGTACTGCTAACTGCGGCCTTGGGGACACTCATGTTGCCAGAGACGAATAACAGGTGAAACATCGCGTAGTTGAAGCTTAAACTCTTCCTAACATAAATTTTTCTTTTGCAGAAAACTTCCCATAACATTAGAGGATGGCGAAGCCTTTGGCAAGGGTGAATCCATGTGTGCCTTCGATTGCTGGCGACCGCGTGATGATGAAGATGATGATGATGATGGGGCTAAGGTAGCCTTAGAAGAACTTAAGCTAACTGGGATCAATGGAACAACGTCAAAGACTGAAACTGGTTTAAATGATGAAGAAGTTTAGCTAAAGGATTTATATACACACTTTTTGTTCCGAAAGTTGACAATAGATAGTGAAATTTATTTTATTTGATTGATTTCCATTTCACAATTTGCAACACAATTTTTTACTTAAAGGGTCTGTGTGTGTATGTGTGTGTGTGTTTGTGTGGTGTGTGTGTGTGTGCCTTAGTTTTTACACTGCACTTTGTATTGAGCCAAAGAGTTGTTCATTTCCTTAGTATTGTTGATTTTGTTCGTATTAAGTACTTATAAGTAAAAATACATAATGTTCCATCAGTATATAAGGTATATTGGTTATAAACCCCATGTATTTGTTGTTGTAAGTATAGTTTTAAATGCCATAAACATAACGGCTTTAACATGTATTTTTTTTTGTTTTTATTTATATTTCCCAATTTCATGTCTCTAACAATAGGTGTGTGTGTGTGTGTGTCTGAAGAATGGTTGCCAAATTGGGAAAAAATTGATTGCGGCTCATAAAATCTAGGACTAAGGAAGTATCCACTGGTTTAAGAACTTCACTTAATCGAAATAATGGGTATATATAAATATATATATATAATAGAATCGAATAACACTAAGCATAAAGGCAACCAATTATCTAATTTTTTGTATATATTTGTGTGTGTGTTGGTGTGTTTTTCTGTGTGTATATTCTATAAAACCTTTTCTACAGTAACTCAACAGATACTTATTTGTATGTATGTATGTACATATGTTTCCAAATATAGTAGAATAGACCAAAAATGCATAATTTTTTTTATTCTTCAGTGATTGTCCGGCGGATTTCAAAACATTTAAAGTGGATGACAGGTGGTGGTATTTGGTTTTCTTTTTTTTGGCAAAAATGTATGATTGGTTTTCAAGTTTTTTTCCAACTAGCGTTTTCATTAAAAATGTTAATCACTTGTAAACCTTACCTGGAATAATTTCCACTTTAATGTCTTAATAAATTTACTTTCTATTGAAAGACTTGCAAAGCTTCGATTACGCATACGCCGTGTATGTCTGGTAAACTAATGACATTTAGGCAATGCCACTGGAATGATGGGGATAAGTTTTTTTGATATTTACTGAACTCCGCCAAATGACTCAAGATTCAAAAATTTGTAGTTTTCGGTCTACCCTAAAATACAGGTATATGTATATACATATGTATTTAGTTTGTGTATATCATAAAGTTTAACACTTCTAATGAAACATTTTCTCTCAAGTTTTGGTTTCCCCATTAATTATTGGGTTTTTTCTTCTTAACTTAAGGCTATGAGCAATTCTTGCAATTGCTGTCAAATACAATCGGTACATAAATATTTCTTGATATTTTTTGTTGTAATTTTAATTTGTAATACACTTGTGTTTCTGTTTCTATGTATGTATATACTTTTTGTGTGTTGAAAAACTTTTCATATAACATTCCACCCTTTGCCATTTTTCTTGACTTAAGTCTAATGTATACGAACAACTAAATTTATCTCGTTTTTTTGTTTGTTGTAAAGATATTTTGTATTATTTGTAAGTTAGTTTTGGTTTTTTTGTTTTTACCGAGGATACGAGTAGGTAATCAACATACTAGTTCACAATAGTTGATTCAGTTGAATTCAAAATGCACACGTACATACATAAGTATACATTCATAGTAAAAAAGGTCAAAAAGATGTCTGTCGCCTGCCTTGCTCTCTTCTTAATTAAGAGAGTAAGTTGGCACAAGGTTCTAGTTTAAGGTTCATTTATTATTAATATGTATGTATATTTAGTAGCACCATGTCAGTGAGTTGAGTAAGTAAAGTGTCCATTGTTAAAACACAATTTCCAGTTTTGTAGAGATCGAGTTAGTTTTAGAGTTAAGTAGAAAAATATATATACATATATTTATATGTATATATTAAGTAAGTTAGTTAGTTAGTAAGTAGGTACACCATGAAACATTAGAGACGAAAAATAAATTGGTTATGTATGTATGTACATATGTCATCTGCAAGTGCGATAAGATTCTCAACTAATTTATGGCTAGATTAGATTTAGATTTCGATTGACTTAGTGATCAATCGTTACTTATAACATTTTCGTACTACAATTTTTGTTATTGTATTTTCTAATTCTTAGTATCTTGTATTATGTTTGCAACTAAATACCATTGATTTCTTTATAAATTTTCTTTGCAATATTTGCTGCTTATTGTTTGATATTTGGTTTGTGTGTTTGGTTTCGGTTGCTCAAGAGAAAGTTCTTTCTATGCATATATGTTCAACCACATTAATCTGGTCTTCGATATAAGGTGTGTGTGTGTGTGTGAGTGTGTGTGGAGTGTGTGTGTCTGATGTGTTTCGAAAACAACGACGAGTATAAAAGACAAGCGGTATTTAGGCAACGAGTGATTCAGCAATTGTCATATATAAAAAAACACATTCTCTATAAATTTGTTAAGTATTTCCATTCAACAATGCATTTTATGTTTTTATATATATAAACTTACACCAAAAGCATTCATAAGATTCGTTATATTTTATATATATTTTTTCTTTTTGTTTTTTACTTATATTTTTGTAGGTCATTTCAAAACAAAAAAAAAGGTAACAAAACTTAAAAAAACATTTTAAAGAGCTATTCCAACAGAATCCGAGTTAATTAGTTTAGGGTATATAGCAAGTGTGTGTATATTTATCGAGTACCTATTATATATATCTAAGTATATATGCTAATTTCACAGGAAATTGCCATTTTTTTGTATAGAGTTCCAAGGGGCGAATAATCTAAATAGATTTTATGGTGGCGTTTTTTTTTTGGGTGGGTTTTTTATTTGATGGTTTACTAAGCTTAGCTGATTTTTGCACAATGCTTGCGATATGCTTGAAGTCTGGATCGATATATCAATATATGTATATCTATGGTATGTAGTTTACTTTTTAGAATGCCATTCGCTTAGAAGCTAGAAAACTAAAGGGAAAATCAAATCAAATAAAAGAGACAACAACTGAAAGATTGAAAATTTTTCAAAAACAAAAGAAATAGTTTGCCATTTTATGTATGTATATTATTATTATTATTAATATATTAATATTGAATGTATTTGTTAAATTTAGGGAACTTATTTATGGATTAACTAAGTTTTAGTTTTACATAATTTTTTATTTTTTCTCTTTTTTGTCTTTGTAATTGTAATCGTAATTTAATGCATACAATATGCAAATTGCCTTGTCCTCTCAAAGAGGAGAGGATTAATAATACATTTACGCAATAATTTCTTGTGTTTTTTTTTTTGTTTTTTCAACTTAATATCTAAACATATTTTATGTTTTATTCTCGTCATTATCTATCAGATAGTCGAGGTTTATTCTCACTTTTACAATTAGAGCTATATAAATTTGATAACATTTTGTTTTGTAATTAATTTTTCGTATTTTATTTCGTGGCCATATTTCGACCTTATTCGAGTATTTCCAAAAAAAAGAAAAGAAAGGAAAAACAAATCATTCTACACAGTTTTGTGTGTTTGTGTGTGTGAATCGCGTGCAACAACAAACAATACATGAAAAGTATCAATTATCAATCTAATCAGAGTCATCTCTGGTTGTGTGCAACGCAATTTGTAGACTTAATTTCAAATTATGTCAGAATTAATACAATACAATACAATATTTGTCTCTGTGTGTGTGCCAAACTCTTTTGCAACTAGACAATAACTTACTAATGTGCAAAATCATCTAAATTGGGATCTCTATGGCAATGTGGCTCGAATACCATCCAAACTGGAACGTAAAACGAGACTGCCCTCCACCCAAAAATTGGGACGGTCTAGCATATTCTGCCAAAGTGACAGCTCTTTGCCCGTGGCATCCATCCAATCCACTTGACGTCCAAAACTTCGACCTAAAGAACGAATAAGTTTAGTTGTAATCAAAAAAGAAATGTATTTGCCATTGCTGTTACCTGTGCCCAAGGAGAATCGTATGCCACCGATAAACTCATTACTGGCCAAACGATCATGATCCCACACAGTCAATTCTAGAGCACGTTCTGACAAATCCTCAAGTGAAACATCCTCATAGACAAATGTGTAATTCCATGTGGGATGCAGAGTACGCTTCACCACAGGTGTCTTTTGTTTTGAGCTGCGTGTACGATCCGGCAACAGATAACTACAGGAAAATAGAGTACAAGATTAAACTTTAAGTATAATCCTTTACCTATAGGGATATAATGTTAGGCTTACCTCTTGCAAAAGGCATCGCATGTGCCATTAGTTTTAATGGGACTTAAGTGCTTGGCTTCTTTTACCAGCACATGCAATTGTCCACCCTTGGCACTGCGATCCGATTTGGATGCCACTGACTTAATGCTGCCACCGAATTTACGTAAATTGGATGAACTGCCCGTCAGAGATGAGCCTCGTGAGAATATTGAAGACTTTAAGTTCTCGGGGGGAATGTATTTCAGACCCACAACAATATCACCGCGATATGTGGCCACCTCGTCGAAGGGTTCACTCTGAAAAAATTAATTGAATGGAATTTGAAGTTGTGCCTATGTGGTAGAGAAATTTGTCGAGGGTAACTTACGCGTTCCTGCAACAGATACCACTGTGATTGGGGATTGTCAAAGAGGCGTCCCTGCAAATTAACACTAACTTCGCCCAGGAAATCATTACGTCCAAACATATCTGAATGCCAGACACTTAGCCACAAGGTGCGTGACTCAAGACTGGAAATGGGTGTGTGGAAACGTAATGTTTCATCGAAAACTGGATTCAGTGTATGCTTCTTGACTTTGGTTTTTCTTTTGCCAGCCTTGGATTTATCCGGCAGCAAATACACCTAAAGGACAACGAAAGTTACTTAGCATTTTCAGAAACATTTGGTGGAAAAAAAAAAACAATACCTTCACGTAGGGATCACTACGATTACGCTTGGAATCGACAGCAGCTAAATCTTTGCAGCGTACCACATGAATTTCCAAGGCTCCCAACTTGTAATTATATTGCATGGCAAATTCCACCTGACCCTTGACCACAACTGTGCCATAGCGACCTTCACCAGCACCAGAATAAACGCTGGCCATCGACTCGGAACGTACCTATAATAAAAAGAATTAAATTAGTTTTAATAGTTTGTTAATCATAAAAAATAACTTACTCCCAGTGAGCTCAGACTACTGCGGTTCTGATGCATGGCCACCAGACGATCAATATCCTCTTCTGATTGGGTTGGCCATGTCTCACTCGAGGCACGCGACTGTATGGGGCTGGAGGTAACATCATTGGCAGTCCGTTGTCCAATTACCGGTGATCGGGTTAACTCTTCAGCAGCCACCTTGGCTTCCTCTGCAAAGACACAAAAACAAACAAATTAATCAAAACAAGATATGAGTAAAGTCCCAGTCCCCCATATAATTTCTAAGTGTGTTATCATCTTAATTTAAGAAGCGTAAGATGCAAGGTGCAAGGAAGCATTCATTTGGTAGCATTCATTGCCTACCTTGCACCTTGGCCTCTGTCTCCTGAAAAGTAACATGAAGTGGTGTACGGCGATGAAAAGTCAGCGACCATCTCACAGTTGACGGCGGAGCAGTAGCAGCAACAGCTGCAACAGTCCCTGATGAATCCTCTTCAAGAGTCTCTAGAAATCTATCCGAATTGGAACGTAAACTGTCATCCCAGGTCCAGGCACGTGATGTAGGTCTTTGATGTTGTTGTTGTCGTTGCTGTTGCTGCTGCTGCTTCGCCTCTCTGTCTGGATGGAATTCTGTTTCTTTTTGTGTTTCTTCGATTTGCTCACGTTGTTTACTAGCCACAGCCTCGCGTTGTTTCATCTCCATGATGTAGGCAGCAACTTTGGCATCAATATCATCATCTTCCTCCTCGGAGTCATAGTGATAACCATGATGGGATTTGCCGCGTCTACCACAACAACAAGAGCAGATTCTTGTTTTCGATTTCTTGCCGGCCTTGCGCCAACGATGACGACGATGGCGCCTTCGCCACCAGCAAAAGCCAAAGAGGCTAGACCATTTGCTGCGTTTGCTTTTAGATTGATCGACTAATGAACGATTGTTGCGCATGCGATTGAGTGCCGCATATTGGATTTTGCCAGCGGAACTGGATGGAACCAAATTGCCACCAGATGGCGATGACTTTACTTTGCCATACTGATGCACACGAACAATGCCAATGGCTGGAGTAGCAGTAGAAACTGTTGCCGCCGTCGCAGTTGTTGATAATTGTTGTTTCTGTTGTTGTTTGGATGGCACGAAAACATTATAGCCATTGGCATCTTTATGCATTTGCTTGACTCCGCGTTGCGAGCCAATTAAACGAGACACTTTTTTCATTTCACAATTGAAGATGGTTTGAGGATGAGGCATTAATTGATGTCACACTATTTTGCTGTTATTCACAAGAAGATGTTGTCGTCATAGGCAACTTTCGTATCATGTTTTGGGGTTTTCTTTTTCTTTTTTTTGTCTCACACACAGTGGGACACACAGGAAAATCCCATCACAACTATTGAATCATTTAATAATAATTTTGTTTAGTTTTATTTTTCAAGATTTTGTAACTGATAAGAGCCCCTTTTTGCTGATATGTGATAAGCAATCTTTATGACAAAAAATGTTCACCACGCACCTAATCAAACGGCTTAATCGGCGTCTTGAGTCTTATCTAGTTAAGATAAACAAATATTTCTATAAAATTGACAAGCATTGCAATTAAGCAAAATAATAATTGAATTGTAAGTTCAATGAGGAAATTGCAGACCCTGAACTTGTTGAGAACCTTGAGGGGCGTACAATTAGATACATATATGTACATACATATGTAAAATAAAGGTGTGAAATGAGCAAAGTAAACAAATCTAAAAGTGGGTCATATAACACCCAAAAGCGTAGAGAATTGACTTTGGATAATGCAATTAAAAACAAAAAAATAATAGATTCATTAAAAATGTTTAACGTTTTACTTTTTTGCTGAAGGGCATTAAAAAACATGTTCCGTTTCTCTCTGTCTCTCTTACGCTCTTTATTTTTAAGCATTTCATTGGACTGATGCTGAAATTTAAAATTTCTTTTTATGCAGTCACGATTTGCGGACAAATATTTTCATTTTCATTTGATTTTTACGTTTTGTTTATGGCACTTCTATACTCGTAAAAAACCTCAAGCAGATGGAAGGTGACTATATGGGGGAGGGGTTAGGGCGGTGGCAACGTGAGTGGCAGAAAACCAATCTAAAACCGAAAAATACGTTTACTAAACACTTTCACTTGCTTAACGCGTTCCGTTGTGATCCGTTGCTATTGCATTAAGCGTAACTCGATAACTGAACAATACACACAGAGCTTCAGTTCCATTTTTTTAAAGAATCTTTTCTTTGATTAAATTATATTTAAATATTGAACTTTAAGGTCAACGCAATGAAATTGTACAAATTAACAAAAACAATATAAGAGAACTTATTCTTCACGCGAGGGTTGCCGCTAACGAAAGTGTTGTCAATCAACTAATAGATCATATGAGTGATGGATCAACCCTCTAGAGACAAAAGGTCAATTAAATTAGATGCTGATACTTTTCAGTCTAGGCGCCAGGCAAGTAAGAGTACATTGGGTACAGGGTGTTGCCATATTCACAGGGTGCCTACTCTTTTGACTTTGTCTTTAGCATTTCCGTCATGGCATGCCGGACAGTTGTTTATAATTATATTTTCGTTCGATTTGCATAATTATCTATAGTTTGCATTGTTATTGCATGCATCAGCGATTAGCTAATGCTTAAAAACAGCTGCAACGGATGAGCATGCAACATTTCCGCACTGCAACAAGGAACAAGATATTGACAAACAAAATTTTGATAACTAATTTTGGCCCAGTGGCAATACTTTCAAACATATGAATTGTTTTATGCCAAAATGTTCATACATACATATAGGAAATAAACATGCGAAAACACTTTATCAATGTCAAGAGCTTAAATGCCATTGTACTCAACAAAATAAAATTTGGTTCAATAGTTGCTCGATTGACAAATACTGGTGGTTTGCTGGTACTAAAGACTGGAGTCATTGACCAACCATTTAATTGTCTCTTTTTGGTCAAATTGCAGCTGTATTTGAACAATCAAAAAACAAAAACAGAAATAAAACTGTAATGGAAAACGGAGCGACAGGAAATTTCTATAGATTCTATGAGTCAGTCTAACAATTAATTAAATTGAAAATATTTAAATTTACGGGTATAAGTTGATTCAATTTAATTTAAATTTGTGCTGAAATTTGATAACTTTTTTGAATTTCTATATATTTTATCTACTGTATCTAATTGGATAATTTGGCCAGTTTATTGGGTTAATTTCAACATTATAATTGATTTGATATGAGAAAAGGTTTGGTGAGATATGGTACTTATACGAAGATACTATGCGAGATAATTTTAAAACCATTTGAAATTCAAGAACAACTCTATATAATATGTAGACGTATATATAACTCTCCTATTAAAAATTGTCCAAACTGTTTTGTAGTTTGCTGAATATCGTCATAGATCAATGCACCTCCAAATTGTTTTTGTTTTGGTTTTTCTACCGATTTCAACAGTCGTGTAGCCCTTTTGAAACTCTCACAATAAGTAAGAAGTTGTCATATATGTATATTGGTTTTATTTTTCAGAGTTTTGTTTAATTTCTAATAATTGAATTGGAAAGTATAGTATCAGTGCAATTACTTTAAATATTTGTTTTTTGGCTTACTATTCTAGACAAAGTTCATGGGCCTCGTGATATATGATTTTAGTTCAAAGTTTCACATTGTATTTGTTTTTGTTTTTGCTCTAACCACTTTTTGTATTTCGTAGTTAACTAATAAACGAGCAGAACCATAAAGCAATAACAACAGCAAAAAAAAAGAAACGCCCCCGCCAAGCGGAACTGGCATCTCCACATCAAAAGTTGACGTAGTGCGAAAAGCGCTTTGGAGCCAACAAGTAAGAGAGAGAGCTTAATATGGGTACAGTTAATTGACCTTGATTGAGTTTATTTTGGCCAAAGTCGTCAGAATAGGTGCGTGCGTGTGTGTGTGTTTGCCTCTAACGGCGGCAACATTATTAAGCGTTAGCGCTAACATCAACATCAACATCAACATAATCATCATCATCATCATCAACATTGAGCTGGAATTTCGGACAAAAGTCTTTGGCGACATGTAAAAAGGGTGCGACATAGACGCAAAATACTATGCGACAAATATTTTGTTATCCTAGGAATTCTTAAGGAATTCGCGACTCACAAGGTGCGGTCTTGCCACATCCTTAGAAAGGGTTAAAGATATTTGGTTATTGATTCTTTTATTAACTCACCCGCTGACATATTTAAACGTTTCCGAGCATCTCGTTTTGAGTAAAGGAACTGAAAACCTGTGCCAAGTTTTTTGCTTGAAGAACTGCTGCCACTGCCATTTAGATTGCTGCCGTTAGCAGCCGCTGCTCTGGCTGCTAATCCTGGCGAGCGATAACGAGCACTCTTGGCACTGCCAGGAACAGCTGCTGCTCCTGATGCTGTTGTAGCTGGAACGCTGATAGACGAGGAAGCTGTGTAGTTGAGGGCACTTTGCGATTTGGTTTTCGGTGTACTAGTCATGCCCACACCCACCGATGAGGTGGGCAAACGTGGCAGGGAATTGGTACTAGACACTTGACCTCCAGTCAGACTACGGGGCAGGGTAGAGCGTGTGCCACCGAATTGATTGCGGTTTCCCTCGTCACTGGAGTCCGTCTCGTAGATGGCATCCGGAACACTGGAACGTCGCACATCTTTGGCAGAGTCGCCGCAAGAGCTTGTCGATGAGAGCCAAGATTTGGCCGGTGAGGCCTCTAATTGATGGTGGTGGGCATCGCCGCCACCAATACTGCCACAGGAACGAACACGATCCAATTGCTCGCGACTGAGACTCTGCTGATGCTGACTAAACAGGAGATCGCCTGCAGATCGGCGCTTTGCCACAGCCAAAGCGGACGCAGACGACGAGTTGTCCCTGTCCAATTGACTCAGCTGGCTGAGTCTTGTTCTGCTATCGCCATTAGCCAGTAATGCCGATTCAAAACTGCCGCGCCACGAGAAGCGCTCATAGTCACTGGCCATGCCGCATTCCTCGCCGGCGTTATCGGCCCCCACGTGGTGATGAACCGCAGCTGCAGGATGAGGCTGGTTGTGTGTGCCGGGAGTGCCATCCAAGAGGAGATCATGTGATCTGCTTCGAAGCTTCAATTGCTTAACAGGCATGGCCCGCAGTTGCTCCTCCACTTCGTCTTCTTCATCCTCGGTGGTGGTAGCCGAGATCTTGGCCTGCAAACGCCGATGATGGCGCTGGCTGTTGGTCGCCGAGGGCGAAGGAGTGGGAGTCTCACTGCCACTACTCACCTCGTGCATAAGAGCAACCAGTCGAGTGCCAATATGTTGCATTACCTTGGCAAACAGTTTCGGTGAACGCTCTGCGCCATCTGTGGACAATTGATCTTCCTCCTTTGGCTTCTCTGGATGGGATTCACAGTTCTGTGGTTCCTCCGTTGTAGTGACAGCTGCACCTATGGCCACTTTGCTGAAAGAGGCCACAAGTTTCTGATAGACTAGGGCTGTATCTCCATTTAAAGTTTGCACCTCATCCAAGAGGCCACCATCGCCACGATCTCCTTCTTCGTCTATTTCGAATTTGTTGATGATTTGCTGACAGCTGGCAGAGATTTGTGCCTTTAACTTATCCTTGTGTTCAGCTCCTTCATGATCTAGATCCGAACTTGTATAATCCGACGAATCGTATGAATCCGACCATGTATCTTCGCTGCTGAGATACTCCACGATCTCACGTACCTGTTCATCATTAATACCCGGAACCGTCTTCATTAGCCGAGTCAATTCGTTCTCAAAGTAGGCCAACTGGGCAGGACGAGATTTAGTCAGACGACGCACTGAATTTGGCGTACTTTGACTCTGATTAGGAGTTGTGGGCTTGCTCTGTTGGGCATTTGCCGTGGCCACGATCAGAGTTTTGAAGAATTGACGCATTTTGTTCATCATTAAATTCGTCTCCTCGTCAGAACTCCAGTTGTTAAAGCTATCCTTACGCACCAGGTTCGAGTTACTGTTTACGACGGGTGGAAGAGTCACCCTGCGCACCACAGAGGCCGAGGTACTGGGCAATTCCAATTTGGGCAGGCTGAGTGGCGGCAATGGCTCACGATCTTCACTGATTTGTTCGAGTGCTGGTAATGGGGATTTCGGTGGATCACATTCTGGTGTTTTGAGTAGATCATCGTTGCTGCCAACAAATCCACTGTCTCGACTATGATGATGTTGTTGCTGCTTCTTGGCCTGAGCCTGGCTGGCGCTACCCATGGATCCAGGTGTGGGAGTGCGACATTCTGCAGCTCCCCCTGGCTCATTGGTTCCCATCTCATGCATTTTCTTTTCATCCAGAGAGTCGTGTCGTTTGCGCAATTGCTTCTTTCGTTTGATGGTATCCGATGAAGAACCATCAGAGGCTCCAGCATTAGCCAAATGTATGACAGTGTCATCACAGCCCGCCTCTGACTCGGATGTATCCTCTACGGGGAGAGATCCTGCTGCTGTCATTGAGGCATCTAAAGTATCGGTTTCGGGTAACAACAAATTATCCAATGATGAGTTATGACTGCGTGGAGTTCCTCGTGCGCGTACCAAACGTTTACGCCGTTGACTGGGACTTGGATGACCTTCGCTATCACTACCCACACTTCCACCACTCTCATCGCTTTCCGCCTGTTTATCGCCACCACTAAATCCCATAAAACCGGACAGGAAATACTTTTCCAGGCGTGATGAGGCCAAGTCAGCGGCACTGTTGCCACCATCCTGAAGCTGATCCTCATGTGGCAGCGAGTCTACACTTTCTGAGCATTCAGAACTCACCTCGGAGGCGGTATCATCGCCCCGTGTATCAATGGAACTCATCACTTTGCCATCACCCAAGCCGAAGAAGAAATACTTTTCCAACTCAGAGGCACTGAGCCGATGATGATGCTGGAGGGTTCGTTGCCGTCGCCTCTCGGCCAAGTCCCCTTCATCACACTCCTCGTCAACATCTTCGTTATCCGCACGCATGGAAGCCACCTCGCTCTCCTCACAACTTTCCTCGACTATGGTGTGCAGGGTGAAGTCAATTGCCGAACGGTGATAACCACGCAATTCCTCCTCTCTATCCATATAAGAATTTCGTCTGCTCATCTCTCCATCACCATCTTCGGAGTCTGTGGCCGTTGGTGTTGTTGTACTGACATCTTCTTCTTCATCATTGTCGCCATGATGACTCAATTCTTCAACCCAAGAATCATCATCGGCGAGGCCATCATCCAGAGATTGCTTAGGAGTCCCTGGTTGCTGTTGTTGTTCTTGGTGTTGGTGCTGCTGGTGCTCATTTAATGAATCCACACTATACGAATCGCGCGATGATTCGCGATCGCTTGTCACGAGTCCGTAGCCATCGTCGAGACCGAGGCCGAGGCCTTCTGTGGCGCGAAATGAGTCATGAGCAAAGTTCTGGCCAATTTGGTTGCTGCCAGAGTTATTATTGCTGCCTGTTGTAGCCATTTCATAATCGTTATTGTTGTTGCTGTTGCTGGATGTTGTTGTTGTTGCTGCTGCTACTGCACTTTCATTGTCTTTGGTAATCATGACCAAACTGCGATATTTGGCTGAAAGTGAATTTTTTGCCGGACTTGTTATTGTATCGCCGATTGCAGCTGGTATCGTTGGCTTTGTTGTTGTTGTTGCAGCTGCTGTTGCTGTAATCGTTTCTGTTGTTGTGGGACTACTGTTGCTGCTGCTGCTGCTACTTGACAATTCTTTGTGGCTGCCAAATATTTTGTCGTATTCGTTTTCACAACTTTCAAACACACGCGACGAGTTTTTTACATTCACATTCACTACGTCACTGCTGCTGCGTTGGCCAACAACAATAACATTGCCGCTATTTGTCTTTTGTGCTGCGACTGCGAAAGCGTCATTATGGCCCGACTTACTGTTGTTGTTATTACCATTGTTGCTTTTGTTGTTTTTTATGTTGTTGTTGTATTCGTTTTGTGAGCGATCGTTCGCCTTCTCAACCGCAACGTTTAACATTTCATTTTCGACTGCTGTCCGCAACGACTCCGACTCCGATTCCGACTTCGAATCCGAAAGCGTTTCCCAAACAGACTTCACATCGGCTGCGCTATCGGCTTGGGCAACAACAATAGCAACAGGTAGCCGAAGTTGATTACTCTCTGACAGAGCTACCTGCTGTTGCTGCTGCTGCTCTTCAGGTGCCATACTCGCTATGTCAGGGGAGAGCACAAGCAGCGAATCCAACGAGTAATTTTCGGCGTCGGCGTCGACGTTTATTTTGCATGCTTGGCTGCATGTGCTGCTATCTGCCTCTCTCTCTTCGGACGCCTTTACCTTCTTGCCAACCTCCTCCCTTACATGTACCCTCATCCTCTGGGTTTGCACAGCTGTTTGCTCTTCTTCCATTGCCTTTTTCACATTACTTGTTTTTGTTGCCGCCGCTTTATTATCGCTGTTTGCTTTTACCTGCTGTCGCTGCTGCTGCCGTTGTTGGCAGGTAAATCCAAATGCTTCTTTTTCTTCATGTCGTTTTGCTGTTTCGTTTGCAGTTTTGTTTTCGTCATTAGAATTAACAATTCCAATATTTTTCTGGGAAGGGCCCGTCGTCATTGCTGCTTGTGCATTTGCATTTGCACCTGGTTCACGGGAATCCTCACCGTGTCTTACATTGCATTCGAGTGGCTTCTCTTCAGCTAGTTCCAAGGGGGTGGCAGCCACAGTAATGCCCGATGTATCCATTTCGGCCGTCTCACATGGCACTATGTGATGATCCTCATTGATTTCGGCTACACCACGTCGCAGACGTTGCAATTTAATTTCCAACTGTGAATTTTGTTTATGCAGCTCCAACAATCTATTGACATCATTCGAAATGCTATGCAATTCATCAACCAATTCAAGATTCAATTCCACTTGCTCTCGCTCTAATTGCGGCTGAAACGCTGGATCGTTGTCTGGCAGAGATCGCATGCCATGTAGCACTATGCCACCTCCTCCATTGGCATCGTCGTCGGTGCGTCCGCCTACAACAACAATGCAGTTGGCAAGCTCATCGCTTGAGTTGGCAATTCGGCGTTCACTTTCATCATCATCATCATCCACGTCGACGTCGTCGTCGTCTGCATTATGTTGATCTCCACGTGGTTGGTTTTCATCTTCTTCTTCGGCGGCTGCATCTTCCAATGCTTTCACATAGTTCAACACAATGCCACAATCTGTACGTTCTGTATCGGTATCATTATCCGAAGAGTCCTCTAGATTTGCTTCAGAAGAGGATAGTGAATCTCCCTCAGTGGAGGAGCTTCGTCTGGCATGGCCAGCCTGACGATTAACAACAAATACTTTGTTAAATCGTCGTCGTTTGGGCCGGCGATCAGCCACTGTGCCTGTGTCATCCGAGTCGCACGACTCTGAACTGGAACTGGAATCACTGCTGCTGCTGCTACTTGACTTCTCCTCCTCCACCTCTTCGTCTTCTGTGGTACTATGATGCATTATGTCCAGTTGGGCTTGCATAGCCTCAGCCACATCATAGCTACGCTCTGTCAATTTGCGTGGGTTCTCAGCCTGTTCTTCTTCGTGATTGCTACCGCTGCTGCTGCTGCTCACCTCATCGGCACTGTTGGCCACATAGCCGCAGCTTTCGCTTTGCAAATAGCCCAGTACTAATCCTGATGAGGGTGATGGTGACGCCTTCGCCTTCGTCTCCGCATCGGCATCAGTGTCGGACATCTTGGTGTTTGTTATTGGTGATTTATTTTTAAGTCGCTTGGAGGACAAATTCTTGGCAATAGACGACAACGACAATTGATCTAACACATTGGGTGACTGCTCTCTAGGCGCGGCGGCAACAAACTCAAAATTTTCATCATTTTCAACAACAACAGCATTTTCGACTGCAAGTTGGTCCCACAAACGAGTTACCGCAGCAACTCTAGTTGCTGCTGGTACTTGATTTTTATGTATATTCGTTTCGTCTGCTGCTTCCACTTCTTCGTCGTTGTTGTTGTGGCTGTTGTTGGTACTGGCCAGGTAGGTTTCTGTTGTTGCCGTTTGTTGCTCAGTTTCGCATAGATTTTGACTTTGCCATTTATTTAGCCCTCTCGTAGTTGGCGCCTCTGCTGTTGTTGTTGCTGTTGCTATTTCTACTATTTCTTTCTCTCTTGTTGCATTCGTCTTATCACTAACAGCCTCAACATGTGTCAATTTCGACTCTCTATTAGAGTCGCAAGTTTTATCATAAACATTACACAATCTATAAGTTGTGGGCGTTACGTTGTTGTTGTCGGTTTCAGTCTCAATGTCGCTATTTTCAACCGGCAGACTCGTTTGTTGCTGCTCACTCGACGGCATGCGCGACGCTACTAAACTTGTTGGCTTTGGCTTGAAAGCAGCATTGCTGGCCATTTGCTGTTGTCTCTGTTGTTTGTGTTGTTGCTGTTGTTGAGCTGTTCGCGTCGGGCATAGACAACCGGCCAGTGTTTCCAGACTACGTCCCGTTCCTGTGCCATAGCCCGATGTGGCCGATGACGATGATGATGACGATGTGGAGGCTGTCGAGCACAGCGATTGCGTCATTAAAGAGCCAAGAGAGGCGCTTAATTCCGGCGCTGAGGACTTAAATCCACCCAATTGGCGTAGCAATGGCCTGGCCAACGGAGGCGGTGTGGTTGGCAATTGTTGATAGCTTTTGCTAGTTGCCGGCGGCGTTGCATCAAATATGTTGCTGCTGGCGGCAGCAAATTGTTGTGAGTAAGCGGCCACCATGGCGGCGGCAGCTGCTGCAGCCGCTTGTTGTTGCTGCTGATGTTGTTGCGGTGAATTGGCAGCCGCTGTTGCATGCCATAGTTGCTGCAATGAAGCGGCTAGCTGTTCATCCTGCTCTAGTAATGGACCACTAACTGGAGGATATTCCAATTGCCAGTTTTGATAGGCTGCCATGGGTACCGGTATTGGCACAGGCACCGGAATGGGTACATACTGTGGCTGCTGGATTGGCGTCGTTGCATTGCAGACGCATCGACTCGGCGAATGGTGATGATGATGGTGATGATGGCTCTTTAGGAACCGAGATTTAAGACGGGCCTTCATGCTCAGCGGAAATGGTGGAGGTGGCACTGGCGGTGGTGGTGTTTGGTCCGAGCTGGTTTGGGAGCTACTCTCGGTATGTAGAAGCATCTCCTCATCCGTTCCGGTGCCAGTGTCGCTTTCTCGTATCTTGGAGTAATAATTGCGAAATTGCTGCTGACGACGATGAATCTGTGGGGAATAGCTATCGCTGGACCTGCGACGCACACGGGGCGGTGGTGTAGGCGTGGGCGTTGCTGTGCTGGTGTATGCAATCATTGTTGTAGTCGTCGTTGTTGTTGTGGCCGCCGCAATCATCGATGGCTCAAAGTAGTCCCAATCGCAATCCTCAACATTACTGACAATGCTGTGGCAATGTCGAGTAGAGCAAGAGGAATCTGAATCATCCTCGTTCTCCTCGTCGTCCTCCTCCTCTTCCTCGCGACAAGATGACGAAGAGTCGGAATTGAGAAACACAAGCTTAAACTCGTCTGCTTCGACGCTATATTGCGACTGCTGCTGCTGTTGTCCTTTCGAGGGTGTACACCTGAAGTCGAATTCTGATGACGATGAGGTTTCCATGGCATCGCCACGGGTATCAACGGAAATGGCAGTTGGCAGCTGCAGCACTGTGAAAGTAGTGGGGTGGATTTCGTTTTTTTCTTTTAGACAATATCGTCACAATTTCTATCAAATTGACCAACACCACAGAGTTAAAAATACAAAAATACTGGCATACATCAGGTGAAATACCGGTTACACAGGGTAGTTAAATGCACCACCATAGCATCACCAAAACAACCACCACCAACCATCAACCAAGCGTTTTGTTAATTATGAAAGACACGTGCATTTTATGTTAGTAGATAAGTAAATTGGGAGGCGGTCTTAGCCATAAATAAAATTAATCAAATCTGTTTTAAATTTAGTAGGTACATTAATTTTAAAACTAATACTTTGACATATTTGCATTAGCAAAGAGCCCTTTCACCATTAAAAACAAAGCAAACTCTACAAGAATTTAAGAAAAGTACAGAAATATATATATAGCTTGTTCAATAAGTTATTCCTATAAATGTCTTTTATTGGTTTTATGTATTTTGAATGACCTTTTAACATATTTTTATATTTGCAAATTTGGTAACTGGCTGAAGGTCAAGTTTTATTACGACAATCTGAAAGTAGCTGAACTTTATTGGAGAAAAGAAATAAGAAAACAGAACACATTTTGTGTTGTTTTTTGGATATTAAACTTGACCTCGAATAGGTTACCAAATTTGAATGAAAAAAGCAACTTTTAATTATGATAAAAAATGTTTCAACTTGACAGATTTATAAAACGAAAAATTTCAACATATTTTTAGTTGCCAACTTAATATTTTAATAGCGTTTTCTTTGGGCAAATTCAGTGTGAGCCAAATAGATGCTATGCTAGAGCAAGGCCTTTAATTAAAACTTATGTGGCACAAAATGCCTTGAAAACCATTTGGTAATTGTGTCAAAAAGGATTTTTCTCTACTGAAACAAAGTTTGGGAAACTTTAACTTAATCGAAAAATACTTTATTTGTACAAATTCCAAAAACCTGCCTTTTACAAATTACAATTACAATTTGAAGCGCTTGGATTCAACACAGACAATGCTTCATCCCTTTCTTGTTCCAACTCATCGCCAGTTAATTTCAATTTCGATTTGGCAAAATCGCTAAGTATTAATCCTTGGACGATCTGCCATTTCTTGTTGTTAATTTCTACCGGAAAGGAGAAGAATAAATTTGTAGGCGTGTTGTAACTGCCATCGGAAAATACACCCATGGACACGAATTGGCCAGTTGGTGTACCGTTCCACCAGTCATGCATATGATCACAAGCAGCTTTTGCAGCAGACATGGCAGATGACATTTTCCGAGCTGCTATTACAGATGCACCTCGTTTTTGAACAGTCTCAACGAATGGACCGCGCAGATAATTCCCATCGTTGATGACATCAGACACCAATTTTTGGGTCCCTTTTATGAAAACTTGACCCTGGTCAGCGTCTGGGTACTGAGTGGACGAATGATTACCCCATACTATAATGTTGCTTACACTAGACACGGAAATTCCTAATTTCAAAGCAATTTGCGAGGTGGCACGGTTTTGATCAAGTCGCGTCATGGCCGAAAAGTTTTCTCTTGGTATAGATGGGGCATAATTGGCACAGACAAATGCATTTGTATTGGCTGGATTTCCAACAACAAGCACTTTGACGTCTTTCTTTGCTACTTTATCCAAAACCTGACCCTGCTCTTTAAATATCTTGACGTTAGTGGAGAGCAAATCTTTTCGTTCCATTCCCTCTTTGCGTGGCACAGCACCAACTAGAAAAGCAGCTGAGACATCTTTAAATCCCACATTGGGATCTGTTGTAGGTAGAATGCCCCACAATAACGGTAATGCACAATCGTTTAATTCCATCACAACACCTTCCAAAACTCCGACCATCGATGGTATGTCCAATAAGTGCAGGATAAGTGATTGATCTTTGCCAAATACTTCGCCTCGAGCTATCATGTATAGCAATGAGTAAGCTATTTGGCCAGCAGCTCCAGTTACCACAATTCGGATTGGTTCCGCCATATTTTATACTTATTGTATTTAATTTTCGATAATATTATTGCTTTACTTTAGTTTCGAGCACGTTGATTGATTGAAAGCAATCATTAGAAAATTTTGATTGAAAAAGCAGCTAAATAGTTTCTTATGTTAAATGTGTAAGATTTATGAAACTATAGTCGAAAATAACAAAATTTCAAAAATTTTTCAAATATGTATTGTATATGCATTGAAGTAACCAAAATAAAACCAAATTGACATGTATATACATATGTTTTAACAACTAACAACCCTTCCAAGTACCTTCGAATCACAAAGGACCCCCAAAAAAAAGTTGTTTGTCTATATTTTCTTACATTTTACATCTGTTTTGCATTGTGATCCCTTAACAAAAGTCAAAAATATATGTCAAATAATTTCCTTATTGTCGAAAAATTGTACAGATTATATTTTTTATGTACATATTGAATATTGAATTTATTAACCGATTCCTCTTTGATATTTACAAACAATTTTTAACACATTTGAAAAATGTAGCCAATATGATTTAGAGTCGTAAAATATTATCAAAGGCAAAAAAGATGAACAAAAAATTTAATTTAAGCGGAAATAGGGATGCATTGTTGTAAGATATGATATTTCCTCTATCTAACCCAAAAAAATAGTGAAGATAGTTTCAGTGATGTCAACAACTCTACCAGAGAAGTGTTGGCTCTATTAAGGGTGACTGTAAAATTAATAATATGTTTGGGTTTTCCAAAAATCGAATGAAATTGGTTTAAAGCCTTTCAAAATTTCAATTTGAAATAACAAACTAACCAATAGACACTAGACAGTTTTAACCCCTTCAGTACATAAGCTCGACGTTACGTAGCATCCTTTGTTTTTTGGGCAAACAATAAAGGTACACACTGGTGCATGTGCACATAGAGGAAATCGCTTTGCAGCCGCTAAACAAACATTTGAGTTTCGTCAACGACTTGAAAATTGCTCTTTCAGCCAGCACTTTAAACCATACAAACACCACAAACACGCACACAGATGCACACACGCACAAAAACGTGGAGAAAATGGTGTGCGAGATGAGATTAACGGCAATATTTTTGACAGCCCACTCTGCCACCCACACACACACACAGGTGGCACAAAGGAAAAGAAAAGCTTTGGTTAGCTTTGCTTTTTGCCTGTGGGCAACCGTGCTGACATTTCAGTATGAGGCGGGACAAGCGGGCGGACCGCAAGTCTAGATGCTCAATACAATCCTAATACTCGTACAATCCTTGCCATGTGGTTGACGTCGGTCACAAACAACAACAACAACAAGACAAAAGCCCCCACACAGAAAAACTGGCAAATTAAAACATAACAAAAGCCGCTGGAGAAGGTGTTCCCCAAAGAAGCAGAAAGAGGAGAATCATCGTTCTCGTTTGACGCTGGAAAATGCGTGTGTGTGTGGGCGTTAAACAATTCTACTATGTATATGCTCAGCCGTTTGTGGGAAGAACAGAAACAGAAACAGAAAAGAAATCCACAATGTTAAATGTAAAATGCAAAATGTACCCACAGCCAACGGCCATCGTTCTTGTGTTTAAATCGTTTGAACCATAAAGTTTGGGTCTTGAATTTGTTTATTTCGCTTGCTTGTGGCAATGTCTTTGGTCCTAAATAAATTTTGTCTAGCATACTTCTTGGCAGTTGTGACTAAAAATTGTGTGACAGTTGTCTTAAATCTGTTGCATAACTTTAAGGAGCAATATCCCATTTGAATTTTTATACCCTTTCAAAAAGGGTATATTAATTTTGGTCAGAAGTGTGCAACGCATAGAAGGAAGCATCTCAGACCATATAAAGTATATATATTCTTGATCAGCACGACGAGACGAGTTCATATAGCCATGTCCGTCCGTCCGTCTGCCCGTCTGTCTGTTTTGAACGTAGGCCTGTATATACTGCAGGGGTTGTATATCTCGGCTTCAGCCGGATCGGACCACTATATCATATAGCTCCCATACAAACGTCAAAGTCACGAACAGTGACTTTTCTGAATAACTTCGTTATTTTCTAAGCTATCATCATGAAATTTAATATTGGTAAGTTTATTACACATATAAACAACTATTCTAAATTTTGTTAAGATCGGGTGATTATATCATATACCTCCCATAGGAACGATCGGTCGAAAACAGTGACTTTTGTCAATAACTTCGTTACTTTTAATGCGATTGCTTTCAAATTAAACATTTGATAGTTTAATATATCTGTTAATGACTGTGCCAAATTTGGTAACGATCGGGTAAATACATCATATAGCTCCCATAGGAATGATCGGTGGAAAACAGTGACTTTTATGAGCAAGTGCGTTATATCCTATGCTAAGATTGAAGGCCGTTCATTTGCAAACATTACCCTTTTTATATGAAACAGTTAGTTTAGATAAAAGAGTTACTAAAAAACTTGCAAGGGTATACAAACTTTGACGCGGTCGATGTTAGCACCGGCCCTCTGGTTTATTTTTCTTTTTCTATTATCAGAAAAAAAATTAGTAAACTAATGTTCAATTTAAAGTCGGAGTAAGAGGCCTCAAAGAAAAAATGAAGTAAACATTTTTTGCTTCTACATGTAGTTTCGAAATAATATTTGCAATAAAATTCGTAAGAATACACCAAACAAAACATCAGTATAGATGATTTAACATTATAAGATGAGCAACTGGATCGGGCAAAGAGAGCGAATAGAGTTATAGATATATGTGCACGGAAAACTAATCAAAGTACGATAGAGATAGATAAATAGATACACAAAAAGGAGAGTAATAAGAGTAAATCTGAGTCTTTAGGGGAAGTAAATTAAAAAAATGTTATTGACTTAAATTAATATAAATTTTGGAACACTTGGGTGATAATTATCGATCTGTATATAATGGTATTCGCTACTTTTATCTTTTACTTTAATTACACTACATATATAGGTCTAAGTGTAGGAGTAATCTGAACATAATGACCTGGCAGACATCTGCGGATGCCGTCCGCAGGGAGCTTGTTAATTAATTGAGCGAAATTAGATGAAAAGTGAAACCCCATACAAAGAGTTTGTTAGTCACCATCACCAACACCAAGTTACATAATTACTTTCCCACACACAGAGACACACACACACACAGAATTGTGTATTACATGTATACAGAATAATTAGCACTCACCTTCTTCCTCGGCGGCTTTCTCCTTTTCCTTGCGACGCTGCATCACGACCTTTTTGAAGACCACAGCGGCGGCTTCCACTGCATTCTGTAGCTCTTGTTCGCCCAATGTGCTCGTGTGGGCGGCCGAAGCGGAGGCTGTGGCAGAGGAGCCATTGTTGTCCTTTGTGGTAGCAAAAAAAAAAAGGAAAACGCAAAGAAAGTTGAGCAGTTAAGCCTACTGGCTCTTAAAAACTTTGCTCAGGGACTCACCGATGTGGCGTTGTTGGCTTCATCTTTGTTGGCGGATGACTCATGGGATTTGCCATTGGCCGGCTGCTGTTTTTGTTCGCCCTCACTGGTGGCTACTGTGGCGACAGGAAGTGGCGTTTTTTTCAGACGCATGGCTAAATCAGAGTTTCTATGCATAAGCTGCTGATGGAAGGAGTATATGTGCTGGGGCGTGCTACCTGTGGGGGCGGTTAATAATGGGAATGGGGTGCCAAGCGTTCATTCATCAATTGTGTGCCAAAAAATAAGACAAGCTGAAGCTAAAGCTATAAGGTTTCTACCAGGGACCGCAAAATACTTTTATACAATAATTTAATTTAGACTACAACCAATAAAAAACACTAGAGGTCCGGGCTATTATCGGCCATGCCGACGTTTGTATAACCTTGCAAGGGTTTGTCTTACTTCTTCAAAGTATCAAAGTAATAAACCTTCTATGTCAAGCCTGATATCCTTAAAAAAAAACGGCCAATAATTTGAAGACGTAGTAAAGAGCCCAACATATTAAATATCAGTAGTTTAGCTGAATATTTAACCATTTGCTGTGATCGTTGCCATGGAAGCAAGTTCATATAGTCGTTCAATTTTAGAGATTGCCCCCATTCTGTTCCTGATCACATTCAGAATTTTAGGACTTTATTTACTACTTTATTTTACACTAAACTACAATGAACGCTCAAAAATTGAATCCATAATGAATCTAATGCCAGCTTAAAATGCAGCTTTAGACGATGGAAGTTTCCTTGACGCAAACGACGCGTCGTTTTTTTAAGTCAACTTTGGAGAACGAGATCTTTCCTTTTTTTCTTTCTTTCTTTTTCAATTCAATAAAGGAAACATAATTTTAAAATCTTTTTCCGTTTTATAAAGATGATTTATGTTTCAAAATAGTCCGAACAACGACCTCGCAATCAATAGTTCTCCCATAATAAGTTTCTGCACAGCCTTTAATGAATGAGTTAAACGAACAAATGTTAAATTTAATGGTAAACGATTTAAACTGCAATTTTGACGGAATGTTCTTTGATATAATTGTTCGATCTGAGACCGTCTTGGCTCGTTCATGTGGACAAATATTCAATAAGTCATCGATCTAAGCTTTCAACTAATCCTATCAATGATATAGTGGTTCATTCAGCATTGTAGTTTAAAATTTTTGCAGTTTAAAAAATGAAACAGACAGACAAATAGATAAGTATGGCTATATAATCTCGTCTCGTCTCGTCCAGCACGCTTCCTCTATTTGTTGCAAGGATATGTATGTATATTTATATATTTATGTACTAAACAACTTATCTATATATAAAATAATTTATTGTTTATTTTTTGTGTAGTTATGTAATTTTTTTTTTCAGTTTTACTGTTTGTGTTGTAATTATAATAAGCAAATATTTATATATGCATGCAAAATATAAGCTAAACAAAAATTATTAAATCTCTACATATTATTTTGCAAAATTTTTGTGAACAAAAGCTTTTTATTATTCACAATCGACTGAAAAATTAATCGATTTATATATCATAAACAAAATAAATGAGAACTAACAATACTTTAGAAATGATTGAATGTTACCTACTGAAACAAATCTATGCAGAGCACTAGCTTTATTTCTATGGATTAAATATTATAATTAATGCGGCCCCTGGGTTCTACAAATACGTAAATACACATTGTATGTATGTATGTATGTATAAAGTGCTCTAATGCTTCAATAACTACTTTAAGCAGAAACTACTAATACTTACCATCGGTAGTTCCGATCTCTGGACGACTACCGCGACGAGGAATTTGACTGTTTTTCGGCGGGAATCGCGTCTTATCGAGAATATCAGCCAAAGGTCTTGGACTGGGAATCTTGGAGGTTTCCGTTTTCTTTGGTGGCTGTAGAAAGAATTCAAAACAATAATTTTTTCAGTCAGTTAAAGTCAAATTACTTCCAACCTGTGTGTCCTTTTCGGGATGCGAGAAGGAGCGTCGCGTAACCGGTTTGGGTGTGGTCTTTGCCCCCGAGTCCTCAGAGACAGAACGCATTTGCTCTGGCTTGCGACGTTCCGCTGAATGATTGTCTATGCCGGCTGCTGCTACAGTTTCTCCTGGCATAGCTCCACCCAAACCTCTGCCTCCATCGTGGTCGGCTCCACTTATGTTGGCCAGTTGAGCGTATTCTTCCTGTTGCATTTGCAATTCCCTTGACTGCCGTCGCCGCATACGATTATGCATGAGTGGAGTCCGTGGCAGGGCGGCACCACCATAGCCACCACCATGGGGGCCATAGTTGGCTATGGCACCCATTCCAGCACCTCCGCCTCCACCAATTCCACCGCCAACCACATAGCCGGTCTCAGACAACACATTTTCGGCACTGTAGATGGGACGCTGCGATGTGGGCTTATAGGAGCCATCTTCTGATTCATTATTGTATAAAATACGAGGCTCACTGCTGTAGCCCGTATTGTAGTTCTTCTCGTACTGCAACTCATCCGATTCGAGAAAACTTGTGGTGCTGTCGCCAAAGTAATCCACATACTCCGGCTGATTCTCCCCTTCTTCGCTGACATCGGGAAACTGATGAAATTGCTGTTTCGCCTCGCCAAAGGTACGAGAACTACCATGCTCCTCCTTGAGGCAGTCCTGACGCACTAGTCGACTGGGTGAACGACTGGAAGATCGTTGCATATTTGGTATTTCCGGCAGTAGACGGCGATTCTCTACAACCGCTTTGCTATTGGAGTACTCCTCATTGCTGTGGCTGCGCACTTTGATCATCTTCGAGTGTGGATCCCGGGAGTGGTGTATATTAACACTCTGACTGCTCGAATATTGTTCGCCGGTGGCACTGGCCACACTTCCGCCGCTGCCCATGTCGGTTGCTCCCACAGTGGGCACATTCTGTTGCGACAGAAACTGTCGGGGATTCTGAACACTGGGGAAGAGGAAATTTTGCTTGGCTCGCGGCGAAATTGGCATAAACTTTCCAGGTGGAGTTGAGTGTACGGTCAGTGTATTGCCACTATTGAATGCTTCTGGATTTGGCAATGTCTGTTGACGCATAAATTCTGGCGAACGACGAAATTGCGGGGACGTCTGACGTTTGGGTGGCGATGTGGGTAACAATTTGACATGCTGCTCAGGATTGGGCAGTGTGGCTTGTCGCGTCATGCGTGGCTTGCCAGGAACTTGTCCCTGTGGATAGTCCATCTCATCGCTGGCCATACTTGAGGCCTGTGATTCGTAGTTAAGAGCTGGAGCCGGAGCACTGGAACCCGTTCCAGAGACTGGCTGTTGCTGCACTGGTAAATTGGCTGTACTAGGCAGAAGCTTTGCTGTGCGATGGTAGTTGCTGGGTGGCTCCGGAAAGGATGTTTGACGCATGAAGGGCGGATAACGATGTTGCTCACCGGGCGATCGCTCCGGTGAACGACTATAGACTCGATTCGGGGAGGTGGACATGTAAATTGTGGGCGTCGGCTGTGCCGGCAGCGTAGATTGTCGCCGCACCTGCAGCCTATGATGTGTGGGAGTGACCTCCAGCTGTGGTTGCTGTTGGCTTGTAGGTAGCGTTTGCTGCTGTTGCTGCTGCATGAAATTGTCACAGTCTCCCGTCGTTCCCCCTCCTCCAGCCACTGTATTCATGTGTATAATGTCGTCACTGTTATATGCGCTGGGATAGAGAGGACTCTTTTGCATCTGATGCGGTGACGTAGGTGCTGTTAGATTAACCGAATTATAGTTGGCCAAATTCGCACCACTGCCACTGAGACTCGGATCGTTATTCAATGTACTGGGCAATGTCGATTGACGTAACACACGTCGCCCTAATTGCCATTTACTGCTGGTTGTGGGCGTGGCACTGCCACTATTATAATTCATGCCATGCACTTGGCGCGGCTGTTGGGGTAATTGATGTTGATGTAAAGTGGGATAACTACCCGCTGTCTGAGAGTCAATTAAGTGCTTCTGTTGTGGATATAAATTATCAGCCACCATTTGCTGTGAATTTTGATTATTCGGATCGTCCTCGGGATCTATGGATATATAAACATGAGTAAATTTTAAAAAATTATTTTTCTCCTTCGATTTTCGTTCACTTCTTACTTGATATGGTCCAAGAACGCTGTATGCTCTTTCTTAGCACATCACTGGTGGCCAAATGATCCACAGCACTGCAAGAGCCCAAGGAATAGGCGTCTTTTAGCCACTCGCCGCTGGCTTTTTGTATCTCCCTGCAAGAGCAACAACATTGCCATTTAAAAAACCAAAAAACTTCACTAAACATTGCCAAAAATAAGTGAAGAAAAGAAAATTGAACGTCTGCCCGTGTCGGAGTTAGTTTCCCGACTGACTGACTGCCAGCAGCTCAATGAACAATGGATGGAAAAGCAAAACAACATTAAACACCAACACATACACACAAACACACACACCCGCGATCAAGGTGTGTGTGCGTGCGAATGTAATTTATACGAATCACTGCAATATAGATGAGCCTATAGGATACTGAGTACTCTAGAAGACACTGGACAAATTAACATTTGAAATATGTCTTAGGTTTAGAAATGCATTCAGCAAGAACTTAGAACTTCAATTTGAGGGCAAAATATTATTTAGTTTCATTAATGATTCCCAAGATAAATAATGTGACGTGCCTCTTGGTTCAAAAGGTGCAGCCTCTCTAGGAATCATTTACTAGAAGGCGTTAAATTCCAATCAAAGACAGCAGCCAACAAAAACGATGCACGCCTTCTGTTGACACCATTTGGGGCTGGGTCTTACCATCATAATAATCATTGGCAGCTGCAACAGCAGCCAAATGGCCAAATTTGGTGTGCGTCATCAGCGTTGACAGCTTTTGGTAAAGCGTTAAAATTGCAAGCACCTGTAGGCGACCTGCTTTTTGGATTCTTTCTTGATCAATTTACATAATTGTTTACACATACACGTACATATTATGGCCCTGTCGACAGAGAGAGAGATTCAACTGACAGCCTGGGCCAAGATTTAATTAGCCAAGTGTCTGCTTTCTGGCCTTGCTGTGCTGTTTCATACATAAATAATTTTGTATTTTTAATTTCGGGGTTTGGCAATTAACACTGAACTTTTTGGAGTGTGTGGGTCGCCCAGTATCAACATTTTGAAAAATTCAGGTAGTACCTAGTTTAGGTTACTTACTAACCATGGTGACACAGGGCGGATGTGTAATATTAATGTGCATATTGAAATATATAATATTACTAGACCAATGCAAAACTTTCTCATTTCACAGCTGAAAATGTTGCAATATAATACTCTGTCTTTATAGAATTTCAATGAGTTCAATGTACTTTGAGAATCAGTTATATAAATAATTTCAATTTCTAAGTATTTGCCAAGTAAATGTGCCAATGATTGTCTTTTGGTATTTTATTTCACTTGAGGATATGAGGCAACAAATATAATAATGTGGACTAGAAAAATGAGTCAAAGCTCCTGAATTTAAAGTATTTTCATCTTTACATTATGAAAATTTACGAAATGCTAGTAGTAAAATATGCCAAGTTAAAGCCTCATAAAGTTAGTCTACATTAAAACTAGTTTGATCTTCTTTAGAATGCTGAATGGCATTGGGATAAAAAAAGTTCACACTTCACTTAGCTCAGTTGCTTACTTTTTACTCGCAGAGCTAATATTCTGCAATTTCAAAGCTGCTTCACAATTGCTCAATTCCACTTGAGACTTTCGCACTCTCTTTGACAACATTTCCAAGAAATTGAAGTCGAAGCCAAGTTCAATATCAAGTGCAGCATAAATTGCGTGGGTTATGATATTGCCTTGAACTTGCGTTCAAGTTAGTAACTTCGGGTTACTAAATGTTGAAAAATTAAAGCCATCTGCAATGACTTTGTTGCAAAGCCTTTCAAAAATACAAAAACCAGACAGATGACAAAAATGTTGTGATAGAAGCATATCGTTCATTTTATGCCATTGAGCACACAAAACGGGAATTAGCCATCACCAGGTCACAGAGGAATTCCAAAATTCAATTTGCACGCTTTTCTACTTTTGTGCGGCAAAACAGAGGACCAATCATAATATCCCATGCAT
The DNA here is from genome assembly GCA_018152135.1 of Drosophila paulistorum. Classification (NCBI taxonomy): domain Eukaryota; kingdom Metazoa; phylum Arthropoda; class Insecta; order Diptera; family Drosophilidae; genus Drosophila; species Drosophila paulistorum. The sequence continues at coordinate 7,310,645 of JAECXG010000805.1, read as the reverse complement.
TTAGGTGTATGTATGTATATACAAAGTGAGTGAGAACCCAAAGGCAGTGCAACGTAAATGTCAGGTCGACATCATGCTCCAACAGATCCGACAAAGGGCAAACAATTTGCCATGAAATATTCAATGCCGCACATCACATCAGCTAACATTTTGCAACGGAAGCACCTGAGGCCTTTAGATGTATGAATATATGATAATAAACCAAATATTGAATAGAACTTGCTGCATGCCACATATATCAATTTACATATGTATATTGTTGTTTAATTAACTACATAACAAGTGCAAATCCATCAAACCGAGCTATTTCTGTATAAAAGTTTATACAATGCAATTAGTTGCTTTCTTTTTCTTTATTTGGTATATTAAATATCAATTTAACAGTCGAAAGTTTTTGCTTCCATTGTTATGTTATATCAAGAGTTGCAACATTTACTTTGGCATCTTTTTTCCCATCAAAATCTGTTTGTCTGCTAAAATTTCAGTCTTTGCTTTCAACAAGATTCCCCATTTTTTAAATATATTTCTTTGTTGCCAAAAATTAAATTACTTTAAAAGCTTTGACATGGCAGAACATTTAGCGTTTCGGATATCATTTTTGGTTTCCCAAAAAGCCACAAACAAGGAAAAATGAAAATTAGATTGCAACATTGAAAAATGCAACGTTTGCAAGAAAACGAATAAAATCAACTTTAGAATACATACGCTATAACAAAGGAAGGGAATATGCGACATTAGGTTTAAGATAACCAAGAGTAAAAAGAAGAAATTTGGGGAACATCTTTGAAGAAAATAATTAAGTTTTATCATTAACAAAATTTTTCCTTAAAATTTTCTACTAGCTGTAGCTGTATTCAGTCAATTATTTTTGAAAAATTATAAACAATGCAAAGCAGAGATCCTTTATTAGAAGAAATCACTGTTAAAATCTTAAAAAATTACCGAGAAATATAATTGCTGACATGGAAAAAACCTTTGTAAAATTTTAAGATTTTTGCAAAATACATTGACATATAACATTGAGAACATTGTATGTTGAATATGTTTTACTGTGATATAAATGCAGTTCTATTTAACTGTCTTGCTTACCCTTTACTATTAAAGAAAACTATAACTAAAGATCTTGGCTTTTCTATGCAAGTATATGCAACCATGGCTAAAACCAAACATTGCATTTTCTGTGGTTTTTGCCTATTCTTTGAAATCAAGGACAGCCAACTTCTAAGTGAAACCTTACATGTTTGGTAAATTGAGAACTTGGCTTTGAGAACTAATCAAAAATTATCACTTATAAGTTAACTGTGGCTGATTCTAACTTTTTAGCAAAACTTTTTTACCCTCTCTACACTTCTACTAAATAAAATATTCATATAAGATTACAAAGTAAACTGAAACGTACCTAATAGATGAGGTGCACTTGATCTACATATGAAGTTTTATATTGTATTCTTAAAAATAATACATTTCCTGCTCATCAAAAACAAAAATGTTTTCTTTTCTAATAGTCTGAAAGCAATTTCCGGACAAAGTGTTTTGCATATTTACGAAAAACCATAAGAAATTGAATGTGAGGAAAAACAAATGACTATGTTTTCTTACAATTTTCATTTAGGTAAATATCGTGGAAAAAATAGCAGACATGCAAAACTAACACACACACGCAAAGTTGCACGCACACACAACTATAGAAAGAGAGATAGCGAGAAGAACACAGAGAGACATAAAGTTGCAGTTAGTTAGTTTCTTTTGTTACAGACACATAGACACATCACGAGTGGGTGTAAAAAGTGTGCTGTGAAAACGAGAGATAGAGAGAGAGAGACTTACATTTGCTTGTGGCATACCACACACACCCAATCCGTGGTGCGTGAGGTGAACTCACGACAGGCTTTGCACACGCGCAACTTACACACACGGCAGGGGGCAAATCGTCGCAAAAAACCCAATTCGGTGGTGCAGCGAGCGCAATGACGACTCGAGTCGTTGTGTAGGTTATGGTTGTTGTGTTCAGCGAGCTGATGTTGTTGTTGTTGTTCTTGTTGTTGTTGATGTTGCTGCATAGTATGCTGTAATTGTTGTTGTTGTTGATGTGACGACTGTGATGATGGTTGTTGTTGTTGTTGTGAGACATCTAGTGGCTGCGCTCCACCACCAATGACCTTTGCCGCACCCTTGCGCCTCAGAGAATACAATTCAGCGCGCAAGAGCCTGTCATTTAGTTAGTTTTTGTTTGTTATTGTTATTGTGGTAGTAGTAGTTGTTGTTGTTTATAGGTGGTTTGGGTGTTTTTTTTTATTTTTTGGTGGGTTACGGGGAGGGACGAAGATGGGTAGACATATAACATAATTACATGACAGACGCATAGACATTTTAATTAGATTGTTAGGTTGATAGGAAAAAACAAACAAGTTGCAAAAAAGTTAATATGATTAGAGGCGAGAAACAGCAAATAGTGATAGTTAGAAGCATATGTATGTGTGTGTGTGTATCATATTGGTCATGAAAGAGACGAAGAAAAAAAGAGCACACAAAAAGTTGTCATTAGTTGATTTAGTAGCAATTTAATCGATTTCGAATTTAAAACATGAATTTTTTCTTTATTAAATTTCAGTGCGAATTGTGTGTTTCTTTTTAGACAATTTGAGAGTGCAAATTAAATATAAGCTTATTTAGAGTGAATAAAAGCAGGTATAAATATATATAATGTTTAGTTTAAGTTTCGCATGATTGGATTTTTAGTATCTATTTGTATTTGCGTGTATTTGACGTAACACAAAGATGAGAGCAACCCACAGGTTAATTAATATATGTATGTATGTAAAACATATATACTCAAAAGCACAACTGTCCATCAGGTAATTCAATTAAAATTTCATTCAACAACATCCTTTTAGAGAAACAATGCCTTGGGATGCAAAAAATTATGCAAATGTCGAATGTTTAATTAAATCGGTAATCAAATGTGTGAGTTCACCGGTCAAGGAAATTGAGCAGTTGGGGGAAATGTTAGTAATAGTAAATGGTGAAAGCCTACAATGCCTGTGGGGTGTCCCTATTTTTGTGGCTGGGTGGGTGGGTCGGTTGGGAGGTCAGCTGTTTAATATTAACGCGCTGTTGGCAGGCGAGAGTCATAAAACAAGAGGCTAAGCCGAATTGCTAATATAATACAAAGCAAACACACAACATGAGAGACTGTCTGTGTGTGTGTATGTGTTTGACTCTGGTTGTGTGTGTTTGTGTGGTTAAGACATGTGTCAGTGAAAGAGTCACGCAGAGCACATAAAAAAAATCCAAACAGGATTTTTGTTTCTGTGTAAATTATGTCAGCAGCACCCAAAGGCAGCAGCAGCAACAACAATTTTTTTAATTATATTTTTATCTGCATTTGAGCATCGAAACGAAGTTGAAGAAGGAATCTAGTGATGAAAACTCTTATCCAAACATACGCACATACACACACATACACAGAAATTTAACCAGCAAGGCGTCAACAAGCCATAGTATTCGAGTACGGGCTGTTGCATACTTTTATGGGCCCAACACTCATACACATAGACAGAGAGAGAGAGCGAGGACGAATGGAGTTTGAACAAGCTCTCACATGAGTCCAACCACCACATCAGCTAGGGAACAAGTTTTATTAGCTTGGTTAACGCATAAGGTAAACTAGAAAGAGAGGCAAGAACACGCAGACCCAAACCTCAAAGTCTAGAACCTATGTATATACACTGAAGGAAATACCATAAATTTCGTGAAAAAAGGTTTAGAAAATCATCTGAAATATTTGAATATCGTAAGTATGTGATAATAAATTGCTTACTTTCATTTGGCAGCATTTACATTTAATTTTCATTGAATTAAAAAGGGAAACGTCTCTGAAAGAGTTCCTAGTTATGGGCACTTAAAAAAGATTGATAGCTTAGAACAGAATATGTAACTAACACAACCCTCGCTCAAAACATTTGTTTAATTTTAATCAAAAATAGTCTTGTCAGTTTGAAAAAAAAAACAGAGAAAAAAGGGTTGATTATGGGATTTGCCCTTATCTTTTATTACCCGACACTATTATTATTTATGGGATTTTTTTCTCTATATGTCCTTTCAGAAACTATGATAGATTTTTGTCATTCAAATGATAAAAATTCTCAAATAGTTCAAAACCAAAATTATCTCACTTTCAATTTCCAACAGAGTAAATATTGTTTTCCTGCTGTGTAGCTTTATGTTTAATGCTACATCTGTTAGCATGTTGGCATCACATATAAAACTTGAAGTGGAAGTCTTTCTGTGTGTATGGGTTGTGTGTAGTTGTTCGGTAACGTTATGAATTAATAATCATAATAAGCCATTGCAAAGCAACAGCTAGAGCAATACCAGCGCTGGTGCTGGCAACAACAACAACTCCTACAACAATTGGCCAGCAAAAAAAAAATAAACAAAAAAGTGCTAAACTAAATAGTCATAAATTCATAGTGACCATGAAAACGGTGAAAATGCCAAGCCAAGCTAAGCTAAGCCCAAGTTGACAGTTTTTATTTGCCTTGTGGGGGTTTTTCTCTAATTCCTCGTCACATAATTAGCAGCAGCGCAAGAGAAAGGAAAAGTTTGTTGGTCAGTATTTTTTGTTTTTGGATATGATTAAAAGCCCCAAAAACTTGGCCTAAACAAATAGCTTTACGCATGCCTCTGATTACCCTATATGGTTTATGCAAATAACCAACTAATTAAGCTGATGTAAATCAGCTGCGATCTGGGTTTTGGGTGGGGGTGACCTTTTTGTTTTGAGGCGTGTGACCTTTACACCAAAACGAACACCTGGCACCTACAACACACAAAGTGATGATAAGACACAAAGGCCTTTTGTCCCATTAAAGTAGCAGCAACTAAAGCTGAAAATCTGCACATCGACCAATATAGAAAATAAGCAAAATATTTTCACTTAAAATTGAAATGTGCCATAATTCTAACCACAGCAGAGGGCCGAGGACATCCTTGGCTCTGGCTCTGACTCCTCAACAGATGGACAGACGTTCGCTGGCAGCTTTTTCCATTAGATTTACGATTCTAATCATATCTGTCTCTTTCACACTTTGCGGAGATGGCAAAATATAAATAATTACCACGCTAAATATGATTTGTTGAGAGTTGATGTAAAGTCCGGATGCTGGGGACAAGGACAATGCCCAATTGTGTGAGGGAGAGAGAGCGGCGAAGAGATAATTTCTACCCACCACCATTCCCCATGCCAGAAGATGGTCTTGATTCTCGCGTTTCCGTTTCAAATTAAAACTTTTCTTTTTTTGATGGAATAAAAAAAATGATGTACAGAAAACATTGAGAGTCCTTCCAAGTGAGAGGCGGGTTAGCGGCGTCGGCGGCAGCTTTAATTTAAGCATGGCTGGTCACCGGAAATGGCCAGCCATTTGCTCACTTTTTTTTCTTTTATTATGCAAGGCAGGACAAAATGGCGTCACTCCCGTGCGAGTGTGTGCTTGAAAATGTTATTAGTTTTAATTAATTTTAAATGCCCCACTCAAACATGTAAGGGTAAAGTAAAAAAAAGGACTCGGCCACGCAACCACGCAATCCCAGACCCATTGCATGTGGCAACATTTTGCAATATTTATGCACAATTTGGCACTCTATGCAGTTAGTCAATTTGGCAGAGTATACGCTTCCTTGTTGACATCTGAAAGGTTTCGTATTTAAAGTTAATTAAAACGCCGTTTTGTCGTATGTAAACAAGTAGTATACCTATGTAAAAAGTAAATAAAATGCGTGGGAAATTCAATTGGAATACTTTAATAAGGTGTATTTCCATGTCATTTAAACTTCGATTTGGCAATGATAGCCCCGGTAAAGACCAGATGAGGGTCTACAACGATATTTGCATAATTATCCATACAGATTACAAACACACCCACACAGCAAATCGGTGACCCCTTTTCTTTCTGTCTCATTCACTTGGGAGATATTGCTCCAGCTCCAACTTCAGCTCCTGCTGCGTTCATTGACACCGAGACAAAGGCGAGACTGTGTCCCATATGCAAAAACTTTATATCTGTATTGGGCCATGACTAAAAATTAATGGTTCTGGCCCTTTATCCTTTTGTCTGTGTGTGTGTTATAAAAGGGTTTACATTAGCTTACGGGTCATAATACATTGTCCTTACTCAGCTTAAGTGGGACCCATCTGTAGATGAATGATAAGAACAATGTGTTAAGGGCCAAGCCACAGAAGGAGAAGCCAGCTAAAAGACACAATAATGCCGCCATCTTGGGCTCAACATAATTGGGCCTAATAATGAATAATAATTTATTAATTTATTAAGCATTGTACATGTGTGAATGGATTATTCAATGAAATCGGCACGCATGAATGAATACGCATTACGCATACGCCAGGTGTGCAGCAAATTTAATTTAAATAAGAATTGATGTTGATTCTGAATGCAGACAGCCAGCCCACAAGTAAATTATTCCTTACAATTTTTGTTTCGACTGCCCACACAACAATCGATTTTTCTTGTGGGCCAAATCCAAATTTTTGCATATATTCATAAATAAATAGGTATTTTACTTAATGCGCCCAAGGAATATACATAAAATAAAATAAAAATTGAGTGGCAACAGGCGAGCATAAATTTTTTGTGTCATAACAAAAAAATTTTGATAGCCAGCCGCCCCAACGAAGATAAAGTGGCAACGGGGCACTGCCACGACCATGTGCTATATATCTCATAGCCAACACACAATATACTTATTTATTTGTAACAAAAAGATGGCCCTGAGATCAGAGGTAGATAGAGAGATTCAGCTGGCTTACCCGCTGGGCCTAAGCTGGGCTGGACGGAAGCAAGGTCGTTACATTTGTCACATTTCTGACAGTTACCAAACAGCAATAGCAACAGCAACAGCGATTGCAAAATGGCAACTAGAAAATTTGTGCTACTTGCAAAGAAAGTGAAACATGGACAGACGCCAGAGCAATTGCAGAGAAACGAGACGAAGAGGTGGAACACTCGGAGCTAGGGTACACCTGATGTTGCCTAAACTAAATTTATGTTCGCGTTTCTTTTTCCGCTCTTTTCGCTGTCATTGTCAAGTGCTGACATTTGTCTCTCGCTTTTGGCCAAGTTGAGCCACCGCCAACCGTACCCAGTAAATCTACTTTCCTAATGGGCCATAAATTGTACAGCATTTATTACTTAATAAACGTAGAATAGGGCCCAAATCCGAAAAAACAAAAACCCTATAGCGAAATTGATACGAAAGAATTTTCTCAATGTCACAATTCTATTTGTTTATTTGTATTTAGTTTTACTTTTTTTCTATATTGACGAAAACTGTCTAAAAATATAAATTTAAACTTGTATTTAAATCCAAAGTTTGAGTCAAATTTTAAGGAGGCGGTAATCTTGACAGATAACTAGGCAGATTTACAGTAAACTTACCTTCATTTTAAATTTTAAAAGCTTAAACTTATTAAGTTCTTATAATTTAAGCACTTGAATATCTGTCTAGATTTTTTATGAGCATCGTAAATTCTTGATGAAAAATGGAAGCAGATATTTAGACGTGTTAATATTCCAATACTCCTGATAATTATTTATTTTATTAGCTAATATACAAACATATGATCAATTTTTATGAACATGGAATTCAGATTTATAGAAGGTTTAATTGGTTATCGAAAAATTGCAAGTAAGTAATCTTTAAAGCATTTTAAAACATTTTAATTTTTTAAACATTTTGATATTTTTTGACTCTTTTTGAAAGAAAACTTCTTAGCGAATTCCATCTGAATCATATTGCAATCTATTGATTTAAAGTTTGATTTCCTGGTCTGTTTTAATTGACTTTTATTTACACAAATATTCGGCCGACTTTTTTAAACTCAACGCCTATAAAAACTGAAGATTTGAAAAAGAAAATAGAGACACACTTAAAGCAAAGGCTCATAGCCATTTTTACCCTTCTTATATGCAGTATAAATCTCGTTTTGTCAATCTTTTGCCAACTTTTAACCAAAATTGAAAAACTTATTGAGAACAGAAAATCCAGCTTTCGTTTGGTGAAAAGGGCTTATACGGGTCGCCTTTGGATTTCGTTTTCTTGAATTTGGTTTAGATGTTGCCTTTGTTGTTGTTTTCACTGTTGTTGTTGTTGTTCTTGCTATTGCTTTTTATAACGCTTAACTTGGCCATTCGTGCGTTAAATTATAGTCAAAAGTGTTTCTTTGCTTGACTTTCTGTGATTTTGCTTTTGCGCCAAATCAAACAAATCGCCAATTTGTACTTTCATTTACTTTTTTCCTGTGTGTTTGTGTGAGCAACAGAGAGGGGAAATCGTCGTTGTACCGGAAATCGCACGGCCATTTTGAGCACCAACTAAATAACAGTTAATCGACGCATCGCTTGTCAGCATTGTGAATTGTCATCGTAGCCCGCTATCCAGCCAACCATCTAACCATCCATCCATCCATCAGACCTTCTGTCCAGAAGTCCCGGCGTCCATTCGTCCATCAACGTTGCCGTCGTCGTCGTCCGTTGTTGTTATTATTCTCTTCCCTTATTGTTGACCATTGTCTGTTTGTCCGTTTTGTTCGTTATGTCTGTTTTTCCGTCTGTTTGTTTGTTTGGTTTGTTTATTTATTTACTTTGCCTTTACTTCGCTTTACGCGCCCTTTTTACAATAGGTATAGTAGGTACTTCTCCTTTTGACGATTGCTTTTTTATTATTGTCATTTTGGGTGCTTTAATTGGCCTGACAGTTGTCTGGGACAGATCCACCTTGTTGGGATTGAATTATGACAAAAGGCAGACTTGAGAGAATTGAGGGCGTGATATGGTAATTAATGTCCCAGAAATTCCTAATTGGTTATCGCATTACCAATTTTGAGGTCATTGAAAATGTTCGTACATTTAAAGTAAATTTAAAATTTCTCTAATCAGAAATTGTTGTACAGAACACGTGCTTGGTCAGTCTCCTCTCTCTTGTGAATCTCGAGGAACTTGATACTTGTTGACAGATTTCAGTTAAGGGTATGAAATAGATATTTTTTGTTTTGTTATTTGTGGGAGTCCGTAATGAAAGACAATAGACCAGTTGACCACATGGCACATTGCTATTATCCATACTTTGATCATTATCCTAATGAAATGAAGTCATCAATCAAATACTGGACACTTTCCCAAAAGCCAGAACAACCGGCCTAGCATATTAATCAAGAATATCACCTCAATATTGATATTAGTCTTGTTGTGTATTGAGCAGGGAAAGAGGGGAGAGCAGAGGCGACAAAATACAATTTCGGTTTCTTACAATAAGCAATCAAGCTGGCATGTATGTACTTCCCTACCCCCTCCCCATAGGTTTTTTGGATTGAAACTAAGTAATAAATGATTTGGTATACAATACTCGTAGACATATTCTGCCATATTTTGACTACAAAACACAAAACCACCCAAAAGCCCAGTGACAGGATATTGGGTGGAAAATTTTAGTATTTTCATTTATGCATGTTATTTTTGGTTGCATGTGTGAAAAAAGTGTATTGTGAGCCATATTTTGTTATTAATATTTGATAAGTCCCACATGTAAACTAAGAGAAATCAATACCAGGTTGTACACACTCGCCCTGGAAGCACTCACACACTTGCCCTGAATTGAATCCTGGTAGTGAATATTTGAGGTCAGCACGTGCCGTTAGAAATATAACCACACTCCCCCTGGAATGTCAGGACAACAGTTTTCTCTTTTTGTTGGCTTTTTTGTTTTAAAGGTTTCCCACAAAAAAACTTTATTTTCTGGTCAGACTTGAAAATATTTCATTGAACCTTTCGCCCGCCCGACTGCCGACACTTTAACGGTGTCAGTGTGTTAATATTCAAATCGAAGTCGTTGCAAATCAAACGGCCTCCAGGCTAAATAGAAAGGAAAAATCACCAAAAGAAAGGACCCTCTACCAGTCAGGTCCCTGCCGAGGGCATTGACATGAAAGTCACGTAACTTGACTTAAGTTTAGAATTTTGTTTCCAAGAATTCAACTTATTGACAGACGCGCCAAAAGTTATGAAAACATTAGCAAAAAAAAAAAAAAATGGAAACGAAACGCAAAACGAGGGAAAATAGATGTAATATGGCCTAAAAGCAAAAGGAGACAGCAAAAAAAAAGGGTCCCACGGTCTACTACTACGAAAAATGAAACAAAATTGCGAAACACTTAGTCAAATGAAGCTGCTGCTCCATCTCCGGCTCCGGCTGCGACTGCGACCCAACGCATTTTCCGGACGAGAGCTTCAGAAAATTTACCTCCACCCTCTTGAGTAATGATAAATTTATGGCTAAAAAGGAGACAGAGAAAAGTTCTTGGACTCTCGAACTGGACCGCACGAGTTGCAAGAGGCTGCTTTAAACGCTTGACTAACTGCCTCAAAAACACACACAAAGAAAGAGAGTGACAGAGAGAAAAGAGCAAAAAGTTGCGCCAAAAATAGTTGAACACATCGCCCTTCCATCTTCTCCCAAGCTTCTCCTTTCTGTTAACGTTATCCAGGCCATTGTAATAGGACGATGAAGACCCTTTTGGCAAACAACAATTGAAACTTTATTTTCCAACTTTGTCAGTTCACCTTGACAGTGTGAAAACACTGAGTGTGAATTTTGCAATGTTATAAGCAACCTTTTTCTCTTATATTTTTTCGCATTTAATACGTTCTTCTTTTTGCCACAAATCAAGAAACAGTCGACAGTCGCAGACATTCGACGGGCCACGTCTAACTCTAACCGTAAATAAAGTTGGCCTGCTCGACTCGACTCGACTCTCGATGTGGTACGTGCCGCCGTTGCTGCCAACGACAAATTTGTACGTGCGTAAATTGGTAGCCCAGGCGAAAAGGTTGTTGACTTATGGCCATACTTGTAGATGCCTCACTCACTTAAATTTTTTTATAACCATTTTTTTGCTTCTTTTTTTTTGGCCAAGTGCCGTTGGTCGGCATTTCCTTTTGGCCTGAGGCGCGTGACAATGTTCAATTAATTGTCTGCACTTCAGAATTTTAAGTAATTGAAGGCTGGTACACAAAACTCACACGCTAACTAGCCAACAATTGCGTTTAATTATGTAATGACTAAGACGATTTATGACATAGATCATGCGAATTGAACAGCGCACAATAACAACAACAACTTGAAAATGTATTTACATTTTCACGCTTTTCATGGTTTCTTTTGTGTGTGAGACCCCAAATGGAAATTAGTTGTCCAAAAATACTTTACTGAGCCTAATGAATAAGAAATGAGTTTTGGGGCGAAAATGTAACAGATGGCAAACATATTAAAGAATAAATTCCTTTACTACAATGGGGAAAAAATGGGCCACAAATTAAATTTTCAAGTTATTCAATAGGAAAAAGAAAGGCTTGGATTCCATTGACCAAAAAGTGGTTTCAAATTTTGTTTGACCAAGGTCAAGAATACCAAAGAGAGATACTTATATATTCTCGAATAGTTTTGCTCATGTGTGCTGAAGTTGGGGTTCAGAGTTTCTGTGCCATTTTCCATTTGCCCAGTTTTATGTCGCCAATTTGGTCTTTGGCTATACAATTTATGACAAAAACTTAATTCAATTTTAGCCATGTGTCAATCAACAGCTGCATTTAAGTGGAAAGTTATGTGCAACCGGTAGAAGAGCCCGACCCAAAAACAAAAAACGTTTTTCAGCATGGGCGTAGTTTGATTGGTTTTACATATGTATAGTTGAAAATAACTAACCACCTTTTCATGGGGTTGGCCGATTATGGTTTTGTTGTAGTTGTAGTTTTAGTTGAAATTAAATTTCAAAATATTTTCATATACTATTAATTTGTTACACACGTGTAAGCATTTATGATTATAATTATTATTATTTTTCATTAATTTTTGCATAAGTTATTCAGATTAATAAAAAGACAAAGTAACAATTTGCAATTTTGATAATTGTTTGTTTCAGCAAAACTCATTTCATAATTGAATTCATGGTAAATGATTCTGAATTGTTTAATAAATATTTGTTGTTTTATTTTGTGAGAACTTCAAGGCTGTGTCGACAGAAAGAGAAGACAAGAGAGAGAGAGAGAGAGAGAGAGAGAGAGAACAGGTAAGATCATATTCTTTAATTAAATGGAACTTGATTAATTCTGTCAATGCTTAAGTTTGCCACTAAATTATCTTTGTTCTTGGCGCCTGTCAGCCATAATTGAGCATTGAAATTGCACCTGTTGATGTGCTTCTTGTTGACATGCCAAGACACTGCTGTCGACCTCCTTCTGTCACTGGCAGCCTAACAGAATATGCTTCAGTCCCTGACAAACGGCATGGAATTGGTTACACATACATATATGAATGTATGAGAATGTTGAGCATTAAAAATTGATTGAAGGAAACAGTAAAAAGGAAACAGCGAAAGGGGATTTATCCATATTTTCTTCCCACATATATCAAAAGTGCGTATTGTATGTGTATCAGTTTTATTTGCCATTTCGAAATGCCACAAAATTGCTGTTTAGCAGCGGTGTAGCGGAAAAATAAAGAACCAAGCAACAATTTGCAAGAAACAAAAAAGTAAAAGCAAGAAACCACAAGGAAACTTTTCAATGTTTCCTCCCGCCATCAATTTGCATTTTTTGTGCGTATGTGTTTGTGGATGACGAATGTGCGTTCGATTGGCATGACATTGCCATTACCCATACGCCATGTGGACACCGCAATGAAACGAAATGGGGAAAAAGAGACGTTGACGTTGGGGCATAACCAAACCCAACCACCGGTAATTGGAAAATCATCCATTACAAGCAGCTAATGGAAACCCAGTAAAATTTTGTCGCTAAATTCGATTAAGTCTGTAAGCGTTTTTGGAGCTTTGATATCAACAAAAACGCTGCACGAGCCAACTAAGTATTAATATTTACTATCTCTCTGGGCAGTTGCTGTTGTTGTTTGGGCCGAGGCCAAATATTTACGTTTGGCCTTTTTATGTGTGTGTATCTGTGTGTTTATGTGGTTTGAAAGTCTCTCTTTCGCATAATTATATAATTAACTTTTGATGCGACCCCCTCCTGACAGGACGGCAGCTGGCGGCTTGACTTATTCCCATTATCAGTAAATGGAATTTAATTAAAATTCATCTAAATACAAATCAGAATCAAATAAGCAAACATTGGATTTGTATATCAAAGACAAATCAACTGAAAGAAATGGCTTTGATATTATATAACAGAGTGTGTAAAAGACATTTTTAAGAATCCAATCTTGGCAATAGACAGTTAGAGCGATGTCTATTCATAATACTCAGTACAATTAATTTTCGACTTGTTACTTTTGCGGTTTGTGTTTTAACCACAAAATGCACTTTAATATTGGAATTTTCCTGTCTTGACTAGTTTATAACTTTTTCAATTTGATTATCAAAAAATGACAATTTTCACCTCTAGCCATTGCCAATGACCAAACAGCATGAACCTGAACTTGAACCAAGACTTTGTTTGTGTGTGTGTGTGTGTGTGAATTGGAAGTTTTATGCAAACGTGTATAAAAATAAAATGCACTTAGAACTTTGCCCCAAGTTTGCTTTTGCTTGCCAGTTGCAGATGCAAGTAAAATTTTTTCTTATTGCGATAACATTTTTCCATATTGATTGGCAAATAGAAAAGAGAGAAAAAGAACCATGGCCTGGACTGTCGAGAGGAGAAGAGAAACTTTTATGGGATTTAAAAATTAAATCAAAGCCAAAGTAAATATATATAGCCACATTCATATATAATGGAAATCAAATACAATAATCTCCATGTCATGTTCAATAAAAGTTTACAAAAGATGACAGAACTAAGCCGCAGGTAAAGTATAGTATTCCATCATCATGCCAGCAGGGATTTGGTTTCCAACCCACATGCCGAAGCTTAGGTTTTTGCAGGATGCGGGGCACAAAGAACATGGGAAGCCTCACAGTTATGGCATGAACGAAGAATGGAAAAAAATGCACTTTGCCATTGTTGCCTTTGAAAGGGACTGAACTACTGTAGAATGCATATATATCGGAAACTTTCAATAAGTCAATGACGGGCTGTCATCCTACCTGGACAGCAGGAGAATTGGGAATCTAATATCTACCATAATTGGCATTGGCTTAACATGCGATTGCTTACGATGGTTTATTGAACTTTTAATAATAATCAGTGTCAGGTTTACTCAATTCTAGTTTTGGTAAACCCAAAACAATTAGAGATACATACACAAAGTAATCCACCTGTCAATGGTTCAATGAACTGAATTCATTTAGTTGGAGGGAAACCCAAAATACATACATGTAAGTGGCAACCAAAAGCACTTTATATGAAATAAGTTTTTAGCGTAAAGGGCCTATTAATTGATTTATTATAGTGACGATGACCTGGCTAAATGCTTAATGTTGAACTTCCGTGAAGTAGCCCGTAGCCAGTACCTCGTGTAATATATCAATTAACGTTTTATTTATCTATTTCTATAGATTTTATGCTGTCTCATAGGAATGGACACGATAACTTTCCCCAACTCTCCCATCCCCCCTAAAACTCAACTAATTGCTTACAAAAAAAGCAAAGTAAAGAAGCTTCAAGATAATGTGCAGTAATGAGCATCATGTAATGCCAGACGTGTTCAATTCAAAGAGATAGTTGCCAGCTGCAACAAATAGACAGGGGCCAACTGCAACATTTAGCGACAACAAATTAACATTTAAAAAAAAAAAAAAGAGGAAAAAAATATCATGACATGTGCTGGCACTTTTGGAAAATTACGTACATACATATTTCAAATGCAGGCACAAAACTTTACGCGTAATTACGGATCAACAGCAAAAGAAATAAAATAAACACAAGAAAGGCAAACGACGAAAAAATATATTATAAAAGAGAGAAATAAAACAAACCACTGGCAAATCGTATTCGTTGCGCAGTTGACAGTTATAAAATGGAAAGGTTATCTAAATTGTTGTGGAACAAACTAAAAAATAAATAAACAAACACACAACAAGCATGCAGCAGCCGCAAATGCATTGCCCGGCAGCAAATGAAAGTGGCTGCCATTAGTTGATGTTGCTGTTGCTACTGGCCACAGAGGGCCATAGTGAGTCTTCTGTCTTAGACATTGACTGATGGTATGGCAGACCACTGTGTGGCACGCAGAGCTTAAGCACTACGCTGACCAGGCAACTATGACGACAATGATGATGGCCACGACGAGGATAGGACGAGGACCACAAGATGATGTTGCCACTGATACTAATGTTTGACCACTGTAAAAAGCAATGATGATGATGGCCATGATGATGCCGATGACAGGGCAGCATTTAACAAGTGGCTCGCAATTGGATAACTAAATATTACCCATTAAGTGTATGGAAAATATAATTTGAATAGACTAGTATAGACTAGTTTTAAATAGAAAATTATGAAATTTATCAACGACTGTGCTTGTAAGAGTTATAAGAAGGGATCGTACAGTTAATCGAATGATATGTTGATTATTTCGCTTAGGCTTGCGATGTAATTTGATCTAGAAATGACTTTCTGTTAATTTTTAATCTCAATTTCAACTATAAAGTTCTTAAAAAGAAGCACCTAAGCTATTAAACGCTATTTAACTCTTGCACAGAAGCGTCAAAAAGGTCTATTGGTACTTCGCAAATGCGAGACGAACTCAACTTTTTATGTCTTAGCTTACTGTTTGTTGCCGAAATTCGGGCCTGCGAATAAACTTTGTACCACTGTAGCACAAAACGGAACTCTGTCCGAACAAACAGAATGACGCTCTTTAAAAACTCTAAAACTCTCTCTCTCATCTTACTCTTGCGGTACTTTATTATATATAAGTAGGCACATAAGCGCGAATACGCAGCTGCATTGATCTAAGTACATACATAAGAACCGCGTGTTCAGTTGTTTTTTCGTAGCCAAGAGGCCAAGACTAGAGTAAGTGAAATGAGATTATACAATTATTAGTTATAAGAAAGTTTGTAAAAATAACCTGAAATTACTTACAGAATTAAAAAGCTTACGCTGACCTTAAATGGATTAAATGGAGTAAAATTATTTCAAAGGCACTGGCGGAGCTAGATTAACTAGTCGAACGAGCAACAATTCTTTTTAATTTCTATGCAAATTAAATTTACTCTTTCGTAAAGAATTTTGAGCAAATTCTTTAATTCCTACGGTGTAGTAGAGCTACGGAGACCTAAAGAGGAGGGACTTACACAAATCCCAAGGAAAGAACAAATATTAATTTTACCACGCGTAAAATTACGTATAGACATGGCAACGTCTGGAAACTGTGGTATGTGCCAGGAGCCGGCCAACCAGGAAATGCTCACATGCTCCAGGTGTGCATCTCAATTCCACTGCACCTGCTGCGGATCGAAAAACAGTGCCACCTCGAGTTCCTGGATGTGCGAGACATGTCGCCACGTGCCTGATGAAGGCGAACATAACCTCGAAACTGAATCACACTTCAAGGTTAACCACCCAGGCAACAAAGATCAGCACGTGGAAGATGAAGCAATGCCGGAAGATCAGCAAATACTTTTGCAACAATTAGAGGACGAAATGTGCCTCGAAAGGGAATATCTGCGCCGTAAGTACGCCTTACTCCACCAGAGAGTACAGTCAAACGGAGAAGCGAAGGACCATCCACAACATGCTGCTGGAATACCTCGATACATAATGATGACAGATGATAGTGCCACCAACACTCCACAGGCGACGAGTACCAGAGCGCAGAGCATGCCGTGCAAAGCCAATGGCATAACACCACAACAAGTAGCTGCTCGACAGTCAATGCCGAGGGAATTACCAGTTTTCAAAGGAGATCCAAGAGAATGGCCACTTTTTATAAGCACCTATGAAACCAGCACCCGGATCGGTGGATACAGCAACGAGGAGAACGCTATGCGGCTGCAGAGATGTCTGAAAGGTAAGGCACTTGAAGCCGTGAGAGACAGCTTACTATTCCCAGAAATGCTGCCGAGCGTTATAAGTACTTTAAGAATGTACTTTGGACGCCCGGAACACATAATAAAACTGTTGATGGAGAACGTGCGAAATTTACCTCCTCCAAAGGGCAAGCTAGAACCGCTGATCGAGTTTGCATTTGCGGTGAAAAATATGTGCGCTACCATTAAAGCAAGCAAGCTAGATGCGCACCTGAACAACCCTACGTTATTACAAGAGCTTATCGAGAAGACGGGACCTGATATGATGCTTAACTGGGCCCTACATTCAAAATCCATACCCTACCCGAACATACAGCACCTAGCGGATTGGTTGTTTGAGTTGGCTGAAGCAGCGAGTCGTGTATCGACGCCCAACATATTACTAGAAAGCGATAAGAAGAGAACCAACAGAGGAGTGATGCATACCCATACCGCAGCGCCTACAGATAACCATAAAAACACATTCTGTGCGATATGCAAAGGACACCACAAACCAGTGTCTTGCGAGAAGCTGTTGCGGATGTCAGTCGAAGCCAGGTGGAACGCGATAAATAACCATCACCTATGTGCTCAGTGCCTCAAAAACCACAAGGGATCCTGCTGGAGTCGCGTAGCTTGCGACATAAATGGTTGCAAAGCAAAACATCATCGTCTTCTTCACAAGGAGGCGGCGGAAAGCGTCCTGCATAATCATCGTGGGTCACTAACCAACCAGCCAGAATGCTATGTTCGAATCGTTCCAGTCACTTTACACTCCAATTCGAAATCCGTCGATATCTACGCATTTATGGACGACGGATCGACTCTAACACTTGTAGAAGAAAAATTGGCTGATGCGCTCGAAGTGAAAGGTTTCGCCAATCCCCTATGCATTAGATGGACCGGCGATGTTAGTCGGCAGGAGCCGGAATCCAAGCAGCTGAACTTGAGAATCTCAAAACAAGGGCAGGGTAATAAATTATTTAAAATAAATGAAGTCTGCACAGTTAAGTCCATTGGTCTCTCAGCCGAGACGATGATAGCAGATAGGATAAAACAAAGATATCCGCACTTAAAAAACTTGCCTATCCCGAGCTTTATTAACGCAATGCCTCAAATGATAATTGGCAGTAATAATCCGAATCTCATAGCTTCGCTAAAGCTGCGCGAAGGAAAATGGCAGCAACCAATTGCTGCAAAAACGAGACTAGGATGGACTATATATGGAGGATCGGGACGATCTGGTGGAGGACTCAACCTGCATCGGTGTCAATGCGATCTGGATTTACATGAGATGGTTAAAAAACATTTGCTAACGGAGGAAAAATCACCGCCGATGTTTACCAAGTCCCCTGATGAAGAGCGATCGCTACAGATTCTGGAGGACACTGTTAGTTACAACTCGCGGACGTACACCACGGGATTGCTTTGGAAAGATGGTCCCCGTGTATTTCCAAATAGCCTGCCGGTAGCAAAACGACGACTCTTATGCATGCAAAAGAAAATGGCAGCAGACCCCTGTTTTGCAAATGAGCTACATAGTCAAATACAAAACCTGATAACCAAAGGCTATGCAAGAAAGTTGGCAGAGGAAGAAGTCGTGGAGAAACCAGAAAATGCATGGTACTTGCCCATTTTTACTGTACGAAATCCACATAAACCAGACAGGGTCAGATTGGTGTGGGACGCGGCAGCTCAATCATCGGGAGTAGCCCTAAATGACTTTCTTCTAAAGGGACCCGATTTGCTCGTGCCCTTGCTGCAGATTATGTATAACTTTAGAATGAGAGCAATTGGCGTGAGCGGTGACATCGCCGAAATGTTCCATCGAATAGCAGTAAGAAAAGAAGACGCTAAAGCACAACGATTCCTATGGCAAAATCAGACAACAGGCGTCGTAGAAACTTTCCAATTAAATGTGTTGACATTTGGAGCCACGTGCTCACCCTGTATAGCGCACTATGTGCGCGACCTGAACGCTAAAAAACACGCAGACGAGTTTCCTTCGGCAGCTAAAGCTATTCAGAGAAGTCACTACGTAGACGACTACATCGATTCATGCCATTCAGAAGAAGAAGCCATTACATTAGCGAAGGAAGTTAGAGAAGTCCATGCACGCGGGGGCTTTCATATGCGCAAGTGGTGTTCGAACTCCAAACGAGTACTCGCTGCACTTTGCGACCCAACAACCTACGAAGAAAAACAGTTCTTTAACAGTGAAGAGATACACTCTTATGAGAAAATATTGGGCATGCGGTGGAGCCCACGTCAAGATGCCTTCACCTATGCACTAAAGTTTGTACGCCTGAAGCGCAACATAATAGCGACAAAAGTCGCACCAACCAAAAGGGAAATTTTACAAGTTTTGATGTCAGTTTTTGACCCCATGGGTTTTGTATCCTGTATAATGATGTATCTCAAAATACTGCTCCAACAAGTTTGGCGCTCGAAGATTGATTGGGATGAGGAAATACCACCCAATCTGCAGGATATGTGGCAATCATGGCTGTCCTTCTTACCCTTGATAGAGAACGTGCAAATTCCGAGATGCTATTTTAAAAATTGGCATGCACAAGACTGCCGAGTTCAAATTCACGTATTCGTGGATGCGGGAGAAGACGCCTACTCTGCCGTTGCGTATTTCCGTATCGAACAAAATAACCAAATACTTTTGAGTCTCGTTTCAGCTAAATCCAAGGTAGCGCCGTTGCAGCCGCTCTCGATACCCCGCTTGGAGCTACAGGCAGCAGTAACTGGAGCGCGACTGATGAAAAACATAATAGCACAACATGAAATCGACTTTGAGGAATGGTACTTATGGACCGACTCGAAAACGGTACTAGCGTGGCTCGATGGAGACCCACGACGATATCAACAATATGTAATGTTTAGGATAGCTGAGATATGTGAGCTCACAGAGGCCAGAAACTGGAGATGGGTACCAAGCAAACTAAATGTTGCGGACATCGCCACCAAACGACAACATAGGCCTGAAACATATACACAATGGTTCGAAGGACCCAGTTTTCTAAAACTACCGCCGGCAGATTGGCCAACGGAAACTACCAATGAAAGAACAGTCACTGAAGAACTGCGTCCTCGTTTCCTTCACATGCGAAAGGAACCAGCAAGAATCAATTACGAGTACTTTTCAAAATGGAATCGATTGACAAGGGCAATTACATGTTGGCTTGCCTATAAGAGGAAGTTGATCATGAAAATACGTAAATCAAAGGAGAATACAAACCAACCGGCATCTCAAATTAATGAAGCCAGAATGTTTCTATACCGGAACATACAACAAGAATGTTACAACGAGGAGTACACAGCCATCGAAAACGGCCACCACGTTTGCCGGAGCAGTCCACTATGGAGGTTACAACTCTTCCTAAATGACCATGGAGTATTGTGTGTACGCGATCGAGCCAGTCGCTTCGCTGGCATCCCTGAAGGACGAATCGCTCTACCCACCCAACACTGGGTTACAAAGCTGATAGTTCGGCACTACCATGAAAAATACTATCACATGAATCATGAGACTACAGTAAATGAGGTGAGGCAAAAATATTTTATTCCAAAACTAAGACCTCTCCTTAAAGGGATTCGTCGAAATTGCCAACAATGTAAGCTGAGTAGTGCTCGACCCATTGCACCCTTAATGGCGCCCCTACCGAGGGCTAGACTGGGTGCATTCAAGCCAGCGTTTACGTATGTAGGAGTTGATTATTTTGGGCCGCTAACAGTTATCGATGGAAGAAAGTCATTGAAAAGATGGGGCATGCTGATAACCTGCCTCACAATGCGAGCAATAAGCATTGAGATCGTGCATAGTCTAACCACAAACTCATGCCTAATGGGCTTAAGACGCCATATATCGCGCCGAGGCACACCAAAGGAAATATATAGCGATAACGGGACTAATTTTCGAGGGACCGATGCCTTTCTTAGAGACAAACTTCAACTGGATGATGCAAAGATGCATCGAGAATTGTCGCAGCAGGAAATATCGTGGTACTTCAACCCACCGTCAGCTCCTCACATGGGAGGAGCCTGGGAGCGCTTGGTGCGTTCCGTCAAAACCGTGTTATACCGTATAACACCAAATCAAAGATTCTCAGATGAAAGTCTTCTTACCGCCATGGCAGAGGTGGAAATGACGGTCAACTCCAGGCCCCTGACATACGTGTCCCTGGACGACGAAGATCAAGAAGCCCTTACGCCAAATCATCTGTTGCTTGGCTCATCAAATGGAGAAAAACCGATCTGCGATCCGGAACAAATCGACTATAAATGGTCGTTCCGCCAGAGTGAGATGTTCGCCAACCTATTTTGGAAGCGCTGGGTCAAAGAGATGCTACCAAACATAACACGAAGGTCCAAGTGGCATAAAAAAGTAAAGCCAATTGGTGTAGGCGACATCGTACTTATAGTGGACGAAAATCAGCGTCGTAATACCTGGACAAAGGGTCGAGTGGTCGAAGTGACCACCGCAGAGGATGGTCAAGTCCGCCAGGCGAAGGTACAGACACAACTAGGTGTCCTCTCCAGACCAGCAGTAAAGTTAGCAGTCCTCGATGTCGGAAAAGATGAAGCAAGCTCCAGTGGCTCGCTTGCTGGGAGGGGAATGTTGCCGAAATTCGGGCCTGCGAATAAACTTTGTACCACTGTAGCACAAAACGGAACTCTGTCCGAACAAACAGAATGACGCTCTTTAAAAACTCTAAAACTCTCTCTCTCATCTTACTCTTGCGGTACTTTATTATATATAAGTAGGCACATAAGCGCGAATACGCAGCTGCATTGATCTAAGTACATACATAAGAACCGCGTGTTCAGTTGTTTTTTCGTAGCCAAGAGGCCAAGACTAGAGTAAGTGAAATGAGATTATACAATTATTAGTTATAAGAAAGTTTGTAAAAATAACCTGAAATTACTTACAGAATTAAAAAGCTTACGCTGACCTTAAATGGATTAAATGGAGTAAAATTATTTCAAAGGCACTGGCGGAGCTAGATTAACTAGTCGAACGAGCAACACTGTTTTTCAAGACACTGTACTTTCTTAAATAGAAATGCTTGTTTTTGGTCCTAGTAAATGTCTTCATTAATTGTTGTTGTTTTCAAATGACATTTGCACTACATATCAATTTGTAAAGCACTAAAAGTTAAACACATTTTCAATCATTCGATTTATCGACTACTTTAGTGAATAATAATCGCGGATCTTCGATTATTAATTTTAATTTGCCATTTGAATTAAAATGTGTACGTAACCCCTGTTTACTACAAATATCTGTACTATATCACCTAATAAAGTCCAAAATACTTTATCTTAAAAGCAAGTTTATATTTACGTGCCTTAAATCAGTTTAAATTCAAAACATAGCTGGATATACTTGCACTTAAATTTTATGTTTTTCTGGAAATGGGTTGATACAAGTAAGATTGTCGTTTCTCGATCTCACATTTCCAATGTGACTTTAAGTTGAATTTAAGCCATTTCAATAAGCCAATTCAGAATGAAGAGGAACTCTCTCCATTTCTTGCTTGAAATATGCTAATCTGCTAGCCACAAAAACAAAAAAAAAGCAAACACGAAACCTTGGTCGATTCACATTTTAAGTGCTCTCTCACACACTGGCAGGGATTTGCCTTTTGGCTGTGGCTTCTGCTGTTTATTTTGTATGCTAGCAGGGATTTTTTATGATTCAAGGCGAGAGGTCAGTGCAGGGTTAGCAAGAGAAACAGAGAGAGAGAGAGAGAGAGAGATAGAGAGAAAGAGAGAGCGAGAGGGATAGAATGTCTATGGAATTTCACATCTTTCACATATTAAATTTGAGTTTTCCTACTTTTAGTATTCCCTCTGAAGCTTGAGCCTGTGTTGACAGACTCTGATGAGAAGGGAATGGTCCCCCGCTAACCCTTTCGGACTACCACCATCTCTATGGATCTTACTTTCTGTGTTGTTGCATGCATAAATGAAATTCACTTTTACCCAAGACCAAACCGAAAGCCTACACTTTTGCAGCAGGTCAGGTTTTTCGCCAAAATGTTTATAGGTAGGAGAAGCAAGCTTTAACGGGAATGCGTTACGAACTGGTTTGCTTTAGCCATGTTGCAGCTGGAAAAATTTGTTTACAATAATACTGTTTGCAACATCCGAGAGAGTGCACTTTGGGTGTACGCTTGTGTGTGGACTTTTACTTTCAATTTACGAATCTTGGGTATAAGATGGGGTGTGGACACTCATTAGCCAGCTTTCAGCTGAAATTCCCTTGGTTGGCATTAAGTTCGTAGCTCTAATAGGCAACCAAGAAGTCTCTGCCCATGCCAATGTTTGGTTGGTTTGTCTTTTTTTTGCCAAACTATGCTTTTGATGGCCTGATAAACTTTCTCTGCGAATAACTTTGCCCAACACATAAAATAAGAGGCCAGAGCCCAGTTAAAGATGCTGCTGCTCTGGGGTTTTGGCTACTCATAAGAAACTTTTTGTTTCAACTTTTGGTATGTGTGTTTTTTTGGCAACTACAAGTGGCAAAGTCTTGAGCAAGATTTTGAAGTATGCTTGAGTATGCTGTCTTCAAACATGTCTTCCACCTTCGAGAGTCTACAGTTTGCTGTTTTTTTTTTGCCAGCATTAATACGATTTTGGCAGTTGGCAGTTCATTGTAGGAAAAGTGGGAAGAAATTGGCATGGAAATGTGTTTGCATTTGAATGAAATTGGAAAATAGATAGCTGCAAAAGTTGAGTAATTTGAGCTCAGTTGGTTTCGCCTTTTGCTGGTCACCATGTTAGAAACGTGCCGCAATAATCATTGGGGCGTCAAACTGGCCCAAACAAGCAGAAGAAGTAGGAGACGGCAATGATACTCCAACAATGTAGTCCAAAAAAGGGAACAATGCAAGACAACAACAAGTCAACCAGTCAGCCAGCCAACCAACCAGTCAAGAGCCGAACGGAGAACAAAGCAATAAAAGGCCCGAGAAGTGGGTTGTTATTATGGGGAGACTAGCTTCATGGTAAGCCAAAGCCAAGCCAAGCTAAGGCAAGTCAAAGCCATGTCATGCTGCAGAATGGTAAGGGAAATGGGAAAATGTCTGGCAAATGTAGAGGAAATGCATCGTTTGCTGGTTGCAACCAATGCGCATATGCTTGACACGGAAAATACACACAATGTCGTTGCATACTAATGTCGAAGCCGAAAAGACAAGAGGAAATAAACTTCATACACACATGCATGCATGCATACATACATACATATAAACGTTAATAAAAATTACTTTCTTGCCTTTCAAAATGACATTCAACCCACCCACCCCGCAGTCAATCTCTAGAAACGAAAAAAGAAAAAACTAAACCAAACCAAAAACCACAAACAAACCCACACACATAATAAACGAAGTAAGCCCACGTTAGAAACTAGCCAAGTTAATACTCATATATACATATGTATCTCTGCAGTAGCTGAGATTTTAGAGCATCATCATCATCATGAATGCAGGTGGGCGTTGCATGTAAAATTAGCCTGCAATTATCGTAAGATAATATAAGCTTTAGGACGATTCCATCGAACTGAGCTTTATTTGTTTGCCTTTGTTTTTATGGACTATATAATACATTTTTTTTTGTTTTGTTCATAGTCAGGCAAAGCGAAACCAGTTTAAGCCCAGTCAATTGCTATAAATAAATTGTGTTTCAGAATGCACAACGACTAAATAAAACTCTATCTTTAACTACATTATTAACTTTGCGTGTTTGTTCTTATTGGCAGTGAAATAGCTCTCTAACTGATTTCCTGCCTTTTAGACTAATTTGAAATCAATTTGGTGAAACTTTCAAGCAAAAGTAAATGCCACAAACTTTGTCAGCAAACTCAGCACAAAACTATTTTTGACCTCTCAATGTTGAGTCTATTATAGAAAACTATCTATAATTGCCATTTGGCACAACTTTTGCTTATGCATCAAAAAAGGAATTGATAAGGTTTTTTGTAACTTATTTTCTTGATACGTTTTTATAGATTATTAAACTCTTTCGTAAAGTCAATATGCCCCAAATATTGTATCAAAACAATTGACATGATAAATGCAATTTAAGCTTATTTGTAAACACACAACATTCGGTCAGCTGCTATATAAACAATTCAATAATATACAAAAATTGTAGACAGTTGTCGTTGCTGCTGCTGTTGCTGACTTACATTTTCAGCCAATAGACGATAACAACAACAACCACCAACAAAAAATAAAGCCCACCACATTTGGACAGTCAAAAACAATAACAAGTCAACAATAACAGTTAAGCTTGATGGGCGTGAGCTATAGGAAGGGGGATAGCCAGGAGGGGGTGACCACTTCAAGGCAGCTGATGCCAAGTAGCAGCAATAACATCTCACAACCCAAAAGATGACTATTCGTCGACAATTGCAAAATAACAATAACAATAAGAACAATAAATATTCGCAAAGTTGGCACTTGGTCAACGAGTTAGCTGCGTTTCCGTTGACCGATTTCTGAATCATCGAAATACTTTTGCCTGATTGAGATCAGCCTCATTTTGTCGCCGTTGGTTCACAGAGATTTTATTTTTCCGTCAACATTCTCAAAAAAAAAAACAAAAAAAAAATTGCAAAAAGTTCTCAGCTAATTTTGTTCATAGACAAAGCCAAAAGTTGTCGGCATCAATTGACGAACTTGTTGGGGCCAGAATTTAGTTTTTTCAACTTGTTTTTTTTTTTCTGCCAGATCAATTGCTCTTTTTAATGTGATTTAACCAATTTGGCAATTGTCGAAATCAGAGAGCGTTAATTTGTCCATAATTATTTCAGCTACGATAGAGACAATGGCTTAGAATTCAATTACTGACCAAAACTGACAGAAATGTTGATACATTTTTTGCGGGTAATTTCTGACATATTTTCGGTCGATAATCTATACTTCCTCAGAGTCTAAGGCAGTCAATTTTTTCTATTCTTTGTAAAACTGTTGAATGATAAAGCTACCTCTACTACCTTTGGAATCCTCCTAAAATTGACTAATTACAAAGCTAAGAAAGTTAAGGATTTTTAGAAATGTATATACATACATTATGATATTTTCTAAATTTTTTCACAATTTTGAATTAATCTTAATTAATGACACGAAAGTTGATTTGGTTTTTGTTTTCTGACATTAAACACCTTTCCCTGGACTTAATTCAGCATTTACTTGCTTTCATCCTCATCTCATATTCTCATCATTTGAGAAGATGAAGATGTCGACGATGATGATGATAATGATGATTATGGTGAAGATGTTGATGGTGATGGTCTCGTTAAATTACAGTTAACCTAATTTGCATTTGACTTGATTAAAGTCGACGTTTTGCGTGCTAAAGCTAAAGTTTTATCTCTGTCCAGACATCTGACCAAATGTCAAACCCTCAAAACAAAATCCAAAATTGAGAATAGGCTATCATCTGTCAAGAAATTTTTGTTATTTTGCAGCATCTGTTTTGATTTTGATTAAAATGCAAATACATACGTCAAACAAATAATAAGCATAGAGGGCCGAAATATTGTTATTAAGCTTAATAACTGACACTATTTGATTTTTGCATTAATTATAATAAATTAAACTAGAAAGAAAATCTGCAAAAAAGGCAAATAAATATGAACCGGAAGCAGATACAACACCCAGTGAAGTTTCTATACTCTTATATGTACATATGTCATAAGCAAAAGTCATTCATTTAGGCAACTTTCAAGTCTTCATATTATATATAATTCATAATCGTTAAACAAGTATTAAAACTCACTTGACAACCCAAATAGTAATAGTTTTTGTGACTAAAATGTTAACATTCTAAACTGAATACTCATTATACTCTGAGCAAGAGCATTAACGAACACCCCGGGTTAAATCTTGTTCAACGGAAACGGAGAAATGAAAAAACGTGCCAAAAGGAACTTGGTGAAATGATAATGATAAATGTATAAAGCCAACAAGGGTGGGCGTCAATTGGGGGTCAGGCGCCAACCGAATGAATATTTATGAATGATTAATGAAAGACAGACTGACCAAAGGGAAAGCGAGAGGGGGGAAAGCTTCAATTTCCTCAGCATTTGGGCATTGCACTAAACGTGCCACACTTTATAGACACACACACATATTTACTTTTGGGTACGGCACATTGACCAAATATTTAGATCTAAAGCCCCATAAATGAATCCAGAATATAACGTACCCATGTTAAATGTTTACTTTTCTTTTTTTGCTTTGTTCTTCAGATAAGCGCTTGAAAGTTAGCTCATTTTGGTCTTATCGCATGCGCGATGACAAAAGACCCGAAACAGAATGAAAATGATCATCAACCTGGCACTTAAAATGTAGTTTGTACCCGTTGGAATAAAAAAAACGTTGAAAAAAAGCATTTTCATGTCGCTTGTCAGTCAAGAGTCACATTTGTGTATGTACTTGTGTACAGCAATGTGCTAATTAAATTCAACCAGCCCCTCCACTTTTTTAGTCAGTCGAAAAAAATAATATAAAAACATGATAATAGTACATTAAGTGATAGAGCAAATACTTGTTCAGGTATTAAGCTTTTCGCATGCAATTAAGTAAATAATTGGAGACTGAGTTCATTGAGAGTAATTTAAACCAAGTCAGATCTATTCAAAACAAATGAATAAATACTGGCAAAAAAGGGGAAAATTATTGATCTAGGTTTTGTCGATCTAAGCACATCTATTTAATTTTAAATTTTAGGCAGCCAAAAGAAAAATTTGAGACCACCAAGTTTTTAGCTGAATCTGAGGTCATGGATTTATGGCAATTTTACTGTTTAAACTAGTTGAGAATTACAACTACTGTTGTTTTCATACTACAAAAACCACTTCTTTACCCACGACACTTTTTTCAGACCCGAGGGTCAAGGGAAAAGCGGTGTCTTTTCCATTGAAAAAAAGAACTCTTTGTTTGAGACGAGATTTTTGTTGTTTTTATCTAACTTCATTTATTATAGTTACTATTTATGGGCTTGGGAAACGCCCTCAAAACGTTTCACACCTACAAGATAAATAGTTATAAGAGACGACTTCAATTGTTTTCTGTGCAATGTATTAGTCATCTTGAGATATTGTTGCAATGGAATCTATAGCCAGTCATAACAATCATGCATTCTCAACAGTCAAGTGGCAAAATGAGCCAATTTCGAGAATTATTTTGCATATGGCCACAGTGAAAACAACCTTTATTGTAGTTGGCGGAGAATAACAAAAACATTTCAAATCTGAGACGTGCATAAGAACTAAGCTGAACTTAAAGCTGCCATGCCAAGTTCAAGAAGAAAAAAAGCAAACAAGACAAGTTGAAAACAACAAAAAAACACACGCTTACACAGAAGACACATATAGGTATATATGGAGATTCATATATGTATATGTACATATGTAGTCGCAAGGCACATAAAAGTATAAAAGTCGTCTTAAGTATCTGCCAGAAATGAACCCGAAGGTTCGTATGGCATCTGCGGTAGAGGTGAGGTGGAGGTAAAAGGAGATGAAGGTGGCAGTGGAGTTGTTGTGTGGGAGTGGGAGTGCATCAGAGACGCGTGAGCTGTGTATATAATATGGGTCTTTAACTCGAGTCAAACGAACAGATACAAATGCAGACAAAGACACATACACACGCACACACAAGAAAGAAACAAATACAAGTATTGCGGAGGGAAAGATGAAAGTATATATAAGTATATATAAATGTTCCACCTTGACGGTGACGATGACGATGTTCGCTGGTTCGTTCGTTCTTTTGTTCCCCTACTGGGCTTGGCCATAATTAAATTTACAAACCGTTAAAATAATCCCCGGAGCCGGCAGTCAGTATTTTCTTCTGGGCAATCATTAAGTTGCACATTGCAAGAATACTACAACAATCACTTAGCCTAGGTACTTGCATGCACATCGTTCGTTGTTCTATTTCTTTTTACCTTTGGAGTTTGAGATACTTTTGTATCTACTTATGGGGTTGGCGCAGTTAGTTGCTCTTTGTAAATTGATTTGGTAAACTGGCAAGGAAATTTCCAATTTCGCCAATTTCGTTTTGGATGTGTTCGTTGTTTGGGGTCGGTCGTTGGCTGCTGCTTCTGCTATTTTGCATATCTATATTAACCGAATCACGATTACGTTTACGCGTCGCGTTGCGTGCGGTATCTGTCAGATACTATTCGAATATAAGTATATACTTTTGATATAAAAAAACAACAGACACATAAAATCGAAATACTTTTTGTGTGTGGCACAGGTAGAAATATACGAATCTTAAACCGGCAATCTCATCGCACTCTCAGACACACAAACACACAAGCACACACACTCTGTGTAAGAGGGACAGAGACGGGAATAGATATATGTATAAAGCCGAATGGCTCTTAATATTATTATACGTAAGCGACGGCAGCGACGGCGACGTTCGCTCGACTCAAGATACGTTCGTTGACTGAAGTCACCTCTGGCATTGTGTCTGGTCTGGCCGTCGATCGTTGAGATTGGATTGAAAGCAACAAGTTGAACAGCAATTGAAAGAGAGTTGTACAAACTGGGCCCAAAATCTGGCTCTCTTGCCTCTCAGCTGGTCGCTGGTTGAATTGCCAGAACTGCCAGTAGCTACCTGTTGCGGCGCCCTTCTCACATTATCATTAGCCAGAATATGCGACGTTTGGTGTAGAACGCGTCGCGGCGACGTTGTTTGCCCGTTGCCTGCTATCATTTTAATTACGTATGAGAAAACGGAGTCATCGTCTCACATTGTGTTCCTGGTCGTGCAAAGGTTTTCTTTCGCGTGAAATTTGCTAATTTCCAAACCGACATTCTAAGCGCATTATTTTTTTATGGAAAGCCATACCGAATTGCTTTTCTAAAGCATATTAACATAGTAAGAAAGTTTGAAACGACCTCTAAAAAAAATTAATTTTTGAGTTATGATTAATTCATAATTCAAATTAAATTAAGAAAACTATCAGAAACAGGGGAGGAGTCTAAGGGATTTGGCAGGCTTCAAAATATACGCAATTTAAATAGTTTTTTTTTACCTTTTCTCTCTCCCAACTTGTTCATCTTCGAAGTCTTGGGAAAACTTTGATAAGTCCTCAATCCGAAAAATTATTGAATAATTATTGAATTTTTCAAGCCGAAAATCTTTATTTTTGGATCGGACCCTCCCGTGGAACATTTTCTAAATCCGTGCAGGTTTTAAGCTGAACCATATTGTATCTTCTTGCACAATAATTACATAGGTATTACAATAAATGATCATAGAAATGATTCTATGTTTTATGTACCTATAAATTTTTTTTAACGATTTCTAGATTTGCTAATTTATGAAACATGAAAAAGTAAAATTACTAGTGAAGTCAGTAATAAGAGTATTTATATTTACTTAACATTTGATAATAAATCTTTAACTTTTGTACTTACAAGAAGTTACTATACTATAAGTCTAGAGCACGATCTTTGAAAAGTTCTAACATGCTGAGCTAAATAAACTTTTTAGAATTTAATCAAATAACTAGTGAACTGATTTGTTCTTACTATTTTTTTTATGTACGATTTATATCGATTAGTGAAAAGGTCCTAGGAGATGCTCTTGATAGTCTTTACAGAGTATACCCGATAACGAATACTTTTTTATAAAGGTATTTAAGCGTTTTAACCAATAGATTAGGTGTCTTTAAAATATGCCACATTTAAATTGGGGCTATTTAGATAAGAGAATACTATTAAGCACTTCATTTATAGCGACCTACATTACTCTTGTACTTAAAATTAAATTTGAGTGGACGAAAAGTTGTTGAAGAAAATCATACATATTACTTAGGTCAAGAGACCTCTAGAAATCACTTTAGAAATACTGTAGAGTATACGAATAGTCAACAGATATAGTAGTTTGTTGTTTGTTTGCCTGGGAATGAATTTATGGGGTGTGGATTTTCACAAGGCTTAAGGAATTTAAAGTGCAGTTAAATATGTATGTACAACAACGAATAGAACATGAAATGGTTGCCGCTCTTGATGGTCAGACAACATGCATCTATGTATGTATGTACGAGTATGTATAGCCTAGAGTAGTTCGTCTGACAAATAACATAATTGTTAAATGACATTTTATAAGTAAATTTAATTACCATTTGCCATGCATAAGCATTTTGGGAATATATAGAGAACAATGCAGAATTACCCTAAGGCATTTGCTTGTGTTATTATAATTTGTGTTGTGGCCACAAGTGGCAAAATATTTATCATGTCGATGGCATTAATTAAACCTGCCGCTAGCCCTGGCAACCAGCCTGGAATCAACCAACCAGCCAGCGAATAGCAAATGTTGCTTTAGCTACATTTCCAGAGTATAATTTGCATATGAATTGCAGCAGCTGCTTTGATTCGCACTATGCGAATATGTTAATTATATGCTGTATGCTTTTAGGCGCATTGGGCTTAACTGGAACCAGAAGACAACACAGCGAGAAACAAAACTTAAATCTGATGTCAATCTGTGTAACTTTCTGTGTGTGCTCGACAATTGGAGGTGAAAGAGATCTTTGGCCTCCTCCGTGTCCGCTCGAGCTGGCTAATGAGCCGACCTCAAGCACTCAACGTGGGCGTTAAGCGGACCAATTAAAGTGGATGATGACAGCAAGCATAAAGAGCAAAAAACAAAAAACAAAAATCCAACAACGAAAAGGAAAGATGTAGGCAAAAAAGTAATAAACGTGGCATAGCGACGAGTTGCCAAAGCCCCTACTGTGGTAGTTACAGCTGACTGGGCAAAAGTTTGTAGTTCATTTTGTTGGCTCCCTCTGACTTAAACTGGGTGAGAGACAGAATGACATCGTGTGCCAGAGATGAGTGGGGGGACGGTAGCCCCGTGTAGCCTAGCAGCAAAATTATAATTAAAAGTAATCAACAACATTTGCAAGTGAAATGTGCAAAGCAAAAGCAACAGAAACAGGAACAACTTTCCATCAAACAGATGAAAGATGTAGTGTGTTTCGTTCTCTCTCTTTGCCTCACTTTGCCATAATAAAGTGGCACCTCATCTAAAAACAAACTCAAACTTAACCAAACCAAACCGAGACGGAAAATAAACTTCGCTCAAAAGACAAAAGAATGCTACAAAACATTTCAGATAAACATTTTAATTAAGTTTACCATTGCTCTTCGGCAGCCAATCTCGTACGAATGTGTGTTCCATTAGCTATTTTAATTTACTTAAGCAAGTTTGTATTAACATTACCAGAACATCAATAAGAGGCAGGTGAGTATATGTTTGTATCTTCCTTTCGGTGTGTGTGTGTGTGCGTGAGCGGAAATGAGGGAAATTCTATTTGAGGCACAGTGAGCTCAGATCAATTAGTAATCTTTATATCTTCGTCTATTACACTTGGGTGAAGATTGCATTAGTATTTATTGGATATCAAATATAATGACAAAGTACAATCTGTATAGAAATGTGACAAATATTAATCTTACTTATATCAGAAAAAGCGTAAATTTTATCTAGTTATAAAATGTGTGAAGTACCATAAATTTTAATATAGTTGAATAATTGCACCATTCCATTGAATGAATCCCTGGAACGAAAAAATGCTTGAATAAGATTTAAAGCCCATTTAGGGAGACCATTCGGAAATTCTTTTTTCAACAACATACACATAAATCAGCACGGTGCATTTTGCATATTTGGTTTACTCCACTTCAAATGAATTTATGTGAATATTCTTTACGTTTATACATTTTCGAAAATTGCTCACGGTACACATTCATCTTTAAGCTCATTAAGTCCATGTGCACAAACTAGCAAAGAGCATAGAAAACGTTCACTTGGGCAATTTCTGCAGTGGGTGAAGGGAAATGTAAAAGTTATCAGGATACCTGCAGCTGGCTGCTGCTGTTATCCCTGTTGGATGGAAAAAAGGGAAATGAAAGAATAAATGGAAACTTGTGAACACATAGCACATATACACATAAGTGTGTAAGAGGCTAGCTACACTTTCTTTCCATCTTCAATTTGTATGATATCAATGCTCTAATGGCAACATTTCGCACACATGTGTGCACCTCTTGACGATGATATCAAAATGTTGTCGAAAGACTTGCACATTAATTGTAAGTGTCTGGCGTTGCAAAGGGTTTTGAATAAAAATGTCGACTGTATTTGGCCACAGGTCGCTACCACCGCAAGGCTTGATTTTCAGTGTAATTAGCAAATAGACCAATTAGTATGGATTGTTTTTCCTTGACTTCAAATGACAATGGAAAGAGCATGAACAAGAAATTTATTTCCATTTTTAAGTGCCTAGCTTTATTTAATCATTAAAGAAATGGGGTTTCAAAATTAATTGCTTTTACTTTAACGAGCAAGAACTTTGATGAAATTGCGCCATTCGTAACTGCCATTCCGATTTATCAATACAAATCAATTGACGACAATTGTAATGTAGAAGGGGTATCCATTATTAAAAATTTTCCTCGACTTAATGCCAATATACAAACAATACACAATGACGTTTAACACTCCATCCCTCTCTACCCCGGCTCCACAGGACCAGCCAAGCCTTCTAAATGACTGGCCGGTGTCGTGAGGGCATCATTTGTTGTCACAATGTTGAAACGATGCCGCCTACTATCGTAGATGGAGATGAAGGATACGCTTCATATATGTATGTATGTACATACACATACACATCACATGTATAGGTTACCCGTCGACGAACAGCCATTTCCTTTATTCGATTAGACGCCGCCCCGGCTCAGATCCACTCCGCTCCGTGGTGCCATTTCCAATGGTGTTTTTCAATTTAGCTATTTCCGTTACGTCGGTGGCCAAAACATGATTAAGCAATCACAGGCGGCCAAAAGGAGAACAACGACACACTTCAACTAAGTAAGAGAGCAGCAAAATAAAAAGTAAATGCCAAATGCCTGGAATTTATGGCCACATTATTTTAACTGACCAAACAACTTAATAGAATCATTTATGTGTTGGCGGCTTGCGAGGAATGTGGGTCGTATGGACAATCAAATTTATGTAAAGAATTTGATAACTTCATTTGACTATAAGTCTTGGAACCAATTCCCTGGAGTTAATTTTAAACGGTATTTTCTGATTGGCATCGTGAGTTAATTAACTACATTTCCAGGAAAAAAATACCAGCGATAAAAGTTCGTGGAATTTACATTTAATTTCTAGTCAGTTAAATAACGGAAATTTGCCCAGCAAAATATGTAGTAGACAATCGAAGAATTCACTTTTAAAAAAATATAACGAAATTTAAATTTAAAGCCTTGCATTGATATCCAGAACAAATTTTTCACACTTACTACTTTATCTACTGATGAAAATTCTCCTTAATAGAAGAATTTTGGATATTAGTCGCTAAGATTAGAAGTTTTCATCTGTCAAAAAGCCGTATACGTAATATTTCATACGAGTAATATTAATAATAGTAAAGTGCCATTTTTAATGGAGATCATTTAAATTCTTTAATGTGAGCAATAAGAGTTTAATAGGTGTTGACATTTTATATTCACACTAGGATAAAGTATATGTACTTATTCGACAGCTCTCGCTCTAGTCGCTTAATGAAACTTTTGTAGCCATTTATTCCGATTGCTTATTGATGAGCTGCCATTAATTCAAAGTGCATCATCGCGATTGCATTTGGAAAAGTGCCTAAATTAAGCACCACTCAAATTACAAGCAATAGGAAGGCTAATTAATTAATTATGCAGCCGGATGCCAGACGACACACTCAAGTCGATTGATTTGATGCCATAAATCAAACATTGACCTAATCGAACAAGTAACCGATTTGGAAAGGATAGGAATAAAGATTATTTTAAAATTTCTACATTTATTTTTAGTATAATCAATGAGTTAAGAATTTATTTAGTTAGACTAGCATAAAAGGCAATTGTTTTTTCATAATATTTAACCAGACTCTTTGAGTTCAAAGAAATGAAAAAAATTATTTTAAAGAAAAAGCAGATAGAGTAGTGTAAAAGGGAGTTCGATTAAAACGAAGAGTGAGAGACATTAAGGAGCAATGAGAGAGATACACTACGTGAGAGATATTGAGGGAGATCAACTACGAGAGAATGGGAGGGAAAGAGATCTAGAGAACTTGCTCCTGCTGAGTCATTCTCCCATAGATATAAAAAGCAGGAAAAGGAGAGACAGCATCAGTTATTGTGGGGGCGTTGATGCGGAAAGTCGACAGGACTATGGTTAGGTCACCCAAAGCCATTATTTTGTGTTATTTAATAATGACAATATTTTCAATGTAATACATGAACCACACAGCAAAATCGAGGAGAAATCAACAAAAAACGGACAACCAGGTAAGTAAATAGTAAATAATATATTCGTCACTTATAAGTAGAAAAGCTCTACTTGAAATACTGAAATTGTATTATTGTCTGTCTACAGTTTATGTCTCCTTTTTATTGGCAACATAAAAAACTTGTTCACACTTTTCAATTTCCAAGCGGCCCAAAAGTTTATGGGTTGGTTTTTCTGTATCTGAAACTTGTTGGGCCGCCTTGCTTATGGGATATACTGAACATTGTACTTTGTATTGTATTCTCAAATCAATATGTCCTTTTCATTATATTGATTTAGGCATAGAATGACGCCTTACCCCCATAACTGTAAGCTTATAAGCCCAAGCTACTCTGTCATTCAAAACAAAAAAGACAAAAAAAATAAAGGAAAGTGAGGAAAAAACAAATAATACTTGTCTAAAAAGGAAAAGCGTGTAGGTGAGGAATTGTCACGCGAATGGAGCGGCGTTGGAAAAGTGTATTACGTTCAATAAAATTGATTTCAATTTTGTGGCAGCAAAACCAGCGTGACAATCGAAAATGCTTTCCTCGAATGCCCAAGCGGCGGAATAAGAAGAGTTTCCCTTTTTTTTGGTAATTCTGGAATTGGGGCAGTCGCATAGAGAATCAAGTTTGTCAGCTTGATTTCAAATGGAGAAAAAACCATATCAAATTTAACGCTTCTGGCAGAAAAACAAAATGACTAACTGAATCTGCGGCACTTGCGGCAGGTGTGGCAAGTGTGTGTAGCAGCAGCATCTGGTATTTTTCATATGGTCATAAATTTTTGCGGTTGTGTACGTGACCTGAGAGCTAGCCAAATTCACTTTGAATTCGGCAAAAACAAACCAAAAAACTTTCATTGAGTGCAGTCAATAAAAAGGTTGTTTCAAGTGCATTAGCATTTTTATTTGCAGGTTGCAATAGAGTGGCGAGATTCTCAGTGCATTGTCTGAAACGAAAACTTTTTTGACACATTTAATTAACAAAAATAAACAGCAAAGAGGCGAAAGAGAAAAATGCAACTCGGGTCTCGGGTTGTTCGACTCTTTGCTGTGAGTTTTAATTAAACTTGCCTGCTAAGCTAAACTAAATCAAACAGAATGAAGAGGCAGCGAGTGAGAGAGATAGATAGAGAGAAAGGAAGTTGGCAAGTCGGCAAGTTGGAAGTTTTTAATAGAGTAACTAAGAGTATCGAATATATGAGTCAATTTACCAAGCTTACAGCTACATACATATATAAAAATTCAATTTTTATTTTGTAAATGGAGGAAATGTAAATGAAACATATTTTCAGAGCATTATGCTATATCGATTAAATATGCTTAATTTATATTTCACTAGTTGAAATGACTTGTCACTCATACTAAACATTTAAACATTCCAACTTGTATATAAAATAATTATGGGGTAATTATAAATTGAACGTTGCTACTCACATAATTCTAGTTGCATCACGTTGCCTAACCGATTCATCTCTGTTGAGCACTTCGATTATCATTTTACGTTCACTCTCCGACAAGTTCTCCAGGACCTGGGAGGTGGCCACTGCCAATTCAGGACCCAAAGCATCGATTGTATCGCCAGGTATGCGTTCCGTGGTTGTATCGAAACCAGTGCCAGATGCAGGACCCACACCCCCCGTCATGTTGGCTGTCATGCTGCTCATATTCAGATTCATGCCCATACCCAGGCCTCCGCCAACTCCAGCAGCAACACCACCCACATGCCCCATGCCGGCCACCCCACTCATCATACCCATGCCCATGTTCATGCCCATGCCCATGCCCATTCCCATGCCACCCATGGCTGATGAAGCAGCTCCCGTGGACATTGTGGTGGTTGTCGTATTGCTGCTGCCGTACTGCATCATGCTGTTGCTGTTTGGTTCACGTTCTCCAGCAGCAGCAGAAGCAGCAGCCACTGCGGCTACCACCCGATGCTGTTGCTGATGCTGCTTGTTGTTGGCGGTCTGTGTGGGCGTGGGCGGTAGGCGGGCACTGCGTCCACTTGACATGCTACACCGATTTTCCTTTTCAACTACTATTTTTGCTTTTTCGGTACAGTGTGTTATGTTTGTTATGCGTGTTTGTTTATTTGTTTGTTTGCTCGGTTTGTTTCTATATGTTTTGGTTTCTTTGTATGCAAAATGGCAGATTGGCTTCAATTGAGAATCACAATATTCCTTATATTTTTGGCCTTGTTCCTTCCTACTGTTTCTGTTGCTGTGGCTGGCGGTGTTTGTTGCTGTTGGATTTATAATTTGGTTTTAATTTCAGTCTTTGCAACAGAAATATTCTTCATTTTGGATTGAAAAATCAATATCTGAAAATGTAAATTAAAAATAGTTTTTTTTATTTTGTTTTATGCGATGAAGTAGTTAATTAAATATGTATTCACACTAAAGTCAATTGGATTGCATTCCAGGGTTAAGCCAAGGTTAACTTAATTTACTATGTTTCTAAATATTTGTGATTGATTTTGTGTATCAATATATTTTACCCACACATACATACATACGAAATTTACTTATTT
Source organism: Drosophila paulistorum (assembly GCA_018152135.1). Taxonomy (NCBI): domain Eukaryota; kingdom Metazoa; phylum Arthropoda; class Insecta; order Diptera; family Drosophilidae; genus Drosophila; species Drosophila paulistorum. The sequence goes on along the minus strand of JAECXG010000805.1, from coordinate 7,272,768 downwards.
ATTCAATAAATAATATATTGAAAAATTTGTTTTATGCTTCAATGAATTGCTAAAAACATTACCAACTACATTTCGATAAGACTGTAATACCCTTTTGATACTGTCATTCAATGTTATTAAATTTTTTTTTAATTATCTTCTTTTCCCACCCACACCCAGTCATGTGTATATATGTAGTCATATGTAGGATCAAAAAAATTGCATTTTAATGCCTTAAAATGATTAATTGAATTGCCAAGCGGTTTACAATATGATAGCTAAGGTTGTAGCGGTTAAATTGCTCGTGGTATCTTTGAATACAAAGTACACATTCATTCACAGTTTAGTTACGCGAGCAAATATCAGCCCCAAAGCAACTCACAACTACCCAGAACCACCCACCCAATACCACACCTCCAAAGCATACAACTGTCGATATAAATGCCAACAGAGTAGTGAGTAGTAGGTACATATATGTGATTTATGTGTGTTGATAATATGGTATTCATGGTATTGGTGGTTGGCCTGGTGGTCCTGGTGGTAGCGTCGGCACTACGCTAATGTTTGAGTTTCCATTAAAAGCGAATTACAATGTCAAACAAAGTACATGGCCATAAAATCATAGAGGGATATGTGAAAGCATTGAACATTGGCAAATTCTGTGACAGGCAACCAAATTGAAATACAATAACAGAAACTGACATGTATTTAAAAGCAAATTAATGGTACAATTGTCAAATTTAAGTCAATTGTGTAGTTAATGTTATAACCAATACTATAGAGGCGGTATTAACCAAAAACCCCCAATATTAAGGTCAATAAATCAGTTCTGAAATTAAATGGTAGGTAATTGATCATTAAAAGTGGTAATGACAACAATGTTTGAAATTTCAACTGAATGCTTTTAAATGCTTTGTTTTGCATTTCAAAGGTTTTTTATATACATAGTTTTTATCATAAAAAATTAAGAGTGAAAGTTTAAGTTAAGTATTTATCCAATTGACCGAACATTGCAATAATTCGTTGGCATAAAGAAAGAAGTGAACCACTTATAGCCGTCAAAATGGAAAAACGTTTTATCAAAAAATAGTAATGTTTGCGAAAAAACGGCCCACAATCCTAACACAGGAAAAACGAAGTTACGAAGTTACGTCCGACAGACGGACGGACGGACATGGTTATTTGAACTCGTCTCGTCGTGCTGATCAAGAATATATATACTTTATATGGTCGGAGATGCTTCCTTCTATGCGTTGCGCACTTCTGACCAAAATTAATATACCCTGTTTGCAAGGGTATAAAAATAATTATAAACACCGATATTTCAGGGGATGACCCAGATTCCCCCCTAGATCCATTTATGGTTGACACGGAAAAAATAAATACTAACACACTAGTAGTTAGTAACTTGTCAGTTTTAAAGCCATTTTGTATATCTAATTGTAAAGTTTCCTAAGGCTTGTCAGTTCGATTGCTAAAGTTAATTATTCTTGAGATTAACTCTTGAAAGTATTAAGTAGATATTTTTGTTGGCTGGTGCTATTCAGAATGCCAACTAAAGAATGCCACAGTTCGCTAAACTAATTGCAATACAAATATGTGAGGATTTCTTTTTTAAGGATTAAACTGCATTCAAACAAAACTTGCCGTGCTGAACTTCTATACAAAAACCAGAGAGCCGGGGCTAAATTCGACCGCGCCGAAGTTTGTATACCCTTGCAAGTTGTTTGGTACTCTTTCCTCACTTATAGCTGTCAAAGTGGCAAAACGTTTTATCTAAGAAGAGTAATGTTTACGAAAGAACGGCCCACAATCTTAACATAGGAAATAACGAAGGTTTTCATCAAAGTCACTGTTTTCCACCGATCATTCCTATGGGAGCTATATGATATAGTCACCCAATCTTTTTCGAATTCGGCACAGTCATTCACAGATATATTAAACTGACAAATGTTTATTTTGAAAACAATCGCGTCTTAAGTAACGAAGTTATTTACAAAAGTCACTGTATTTGACCGATATTTGCTATGGAAGCTATCTGATATAGTCACCCGATCTTGACCAAATTTGGCACAGTTGTTTCAATTTCACAATTGCTCAGAAAACAACGAAGTCACTGTTCGTGACTTTGCCGTTTGTATGGGAGCTATATGATATAGTGACCCGATCCGGCTGAATCCGAGATATACAAGCCTACGTGCAAAATTTCAGCTCTGTAGCTCTTACGGTCTAGGAGGAGTTTGCGTTGTTCCAGACGGGCGGACAGACGGACGGACATGGCTATTTGAACTTGTCTCGTCGTGCTGATCAAGAATATATATACTTTATATGGTCTGAGATGCTTCCTTCTATGCGTTGCACACTTCTGACCAAAATTAATGCACCCTTTTTGCAAGGGTATAAAAAGAGGATGATCTGCATCGGTTATGGTGCAGTCTCTGTACGTTTTTTCCCTATATCCATACAGGGTCATAAGTTTGAAATATTAAGTTCCAAGTCACATTAATGAATTAAATTTAAAATTTAAATAAGCAAAAACTGGGTAAATAAATTAGTTTGGTTTAAAATTCAAATTATTTGAAATAATATAAAGATCTGACTTAGAAGCTGCCACTTAATCTATAGGCTTAACTATTAGAGATTTCAGTATGTCTTCTTCAACTCTTAAAAGTATTTATTTGATTAGTTTAACGGTACTCTAAAAGTACTCGGGGCAATTGATTTTGTTTAAAACTGTCAGTGCCACTCAAATGAGTTTTCGTTTCCTCTTTTGCATGTGAATGTTTAATTTAATTTGTGAGTAAATCATTGCTTTTTTTAATTTAATCAAAATGAGGAATAAAACGAGGAATATGTGAATGTCATAAGCAAAGAATTTAATTATAAAGTGCTATAAATAAAACCTCATGCAAATAACACTAACATTTGCCCACTTGTTGGAACTAGTGGGCTATGGGTGTGAAATGAAAAGGCCACAAACTAATAATATATGTATATACATATAATATTTATTAGAATTTTCTATACCCTAAAAACCCACGATAAAAATTATATTTTAGTCGTCAATACTGGGCTACAGATAGATTGAGCTATGTTTATTGGAAAGCAAAGCGTTTGTCTGAGTGTCCCTCTTTCGGAAAGGGTACAGCAAAACAAAAGGCTAAAGTTTCCATGTTCAATTTAATTTCTGTGAATGGAGCATACATCCTAGTGAAAGGCAGAAGCAACAGTCAAAAGACATTTAAATGACAATGACAGTTTAACTGTGGTGGTCCATATAGGAACAATAGGTAAATGGAATGTATGTATGCACGGCGAGTAGGAAAGAGAGGGAAGCAGTACAAGGTAAGGGCTACTGGGAAGGGAATGATGATGATGATGATGATGATGATGATGATGATGATGATGGGTCCCTACAACAATGAAATTGTCATTATGGGGCTGCAAAAGGAGCTTGCCAGCATGCAGCGTCCAACAGTTTTTATCGACTTGCCGTATGGGTATAGAGCATTTCCACATGAAGGGAGATGATACAGAAGCTATCCTATACCGGATGCTGCCATATACGAGTCCCTGTGTGTGTTCTTGTTTATGGTTGTGTGCGCATAGAATTTGTTAGGAATATGGCACAGGTGTGTGTTGCTCGACTGACTGACGGTTAAAGACATGCGATATCAATAGAAGAGCTTCTCGTTCAACATTCGATGCCTTCCGTCATCGCCTCAATGATGAATGCGGCAACCTCATTGCATATGTGTAGAGCGTTAGCACTTTCTCTGTCACTCCTGCTTCTTTCTTTTCCCAATCTGTCTCTCTCTAGTTTTCCGTCATTGTTTTTCCATTTCTTTTTTTCCTTGGTTGCATGCAGTGAAAATGTAATTAAGCATTTGACGCGAGACCCAACCACAATGCTTGAGACTTCATCCTCTCTCATATGAGTTCGGGCAGTGTCACAGTGATTCCATTCAATGAATTTTTCTGAAGTGAAAAAACTATCGCCCCATAAAAATGGCGTTTGTTGGTTTAGGTTTTGATGCTGAAGTTTTTCTTTTCATGTCGCAAAAACTGCGGTAAACCACAGTTCTTGTCTAAAACATTTTTTTTTTTATTTTTTAGTTAAAAATTGTGGAAAAGCGATATATACGTATACATATTTGGAATTTGTTTCGTAATGTAAAACTATCTTTCCCTTAGCTAAAAGGCTTCTATGTTATTTAATTACGTCCCGACATCTACACAGATGTCATTCCATTTTGATGAATAATAAGTCATTCGACGGGTAATTTACTTTACTTTCATTTATGATTCAGGAAAAATTTTACTTTTTGAATTGATTAGAACCGTTAAAGTCTGCCAATTTGAAAGACCCGAAAACCGAATACAAAATTTAAACTTTGAGTTGACTCTAAATTGTTTTCTGAGATTAATTGAAAATTGTTGGTATTCAGTATGTCTAAGTTTAACTAGATCTAAACTTTTTCTAAGGATTCAATCATGCATTCTTAATATCTTAAGGTAAAGAAATTGTATCCCGTTTAGATTGCAGCTTTTGAATTGGTTTTAACCAAATTGCCTAAAGCTAAGTTTATTGAAATTGACAAATCCAATGCTCTAAATAGACACAAGCACACTGCCCAACACTATTTAAAAATCCCATAAAATCAGCATTAGGAGACAAATAACATTGTGGCCCGAAAACTTCCCATAAACCTATAGCTCTTCCGAAAAAATTGACTGCAGATTCAGTTTCAGCACAGTAAAAAATTCGAAAAAAAAAAATCGTTTTTTTTTTGTGCTGTGTTATGCAACAGTTTTAATTGTGCCTACATCTAATGAGGATAACTAATCCGATAAACCTTGAACATTTTTAAAAAATGTTGTATTCTGTGCCACTGTTGTGCTTTATATGTAGACATACATATGTACATGCGTAGATATGTATGTGTGTTTTGAACTCATCTCGTTGTCTTATTAAAAATATTAAAAACACAAAAACGATATGAAGAAGAAAATGCACACACGTGCAGGATGGGATGCCAGCGTGACGTTGACGGTGAATTGTGATGGCAACGACGTCTTATGCGGCGCTTTTTAATTTACACTTGCTGAATTTTTAATGATGCATGGGGAAACGTTGCGTATACGCAATGTATAGAATGCCAAACTGGGACCAATGGCGTCGCTCTCAGCTTCAGTCAATTGCTTAACTTCCCAAATACCAGGCAACGGCTATTTTTAGCAAGAGGCACGCACACATATTTATGTCCGATGCCAAACAAAAGGCAAACAAAAAATACAAAAAAGAAAGGAAAAAACGAAAAAAAAAATCAGCCGGCATGCGCAGGATATATAGTAAGATCCTTGTGTAATTGAATTTCCTTTAAAATACCAAAATCAATATAAATATACATATGACAGGGAGGGCAAGAGCATAAAAAGGAGCATAAAGAGCAAAAAGGATTCCAACCAGCATCAAGCAAATAAATCTTTTCCAAATGCATATTGCAACAGATATGTAAAATACGGATATATGCAAATGTGTGGCGTGTGTGTGTGAGAGGCAAGTTGTGCGTGCATGAAACCCCAAAATGCCATGAATAAACAAACAAATGCACACAAAAGTCAACGTTTCACTGCCATTATCAAATGTTTAGGGGGCAAAAAAAAAAAGGAAACCGAATGTACAATCTGCACAAATAGAAACAGAAAGTCAGGGTCAAAGTCAACCAACATGGAAGCTACGTTGACATCTCTCAACTATACCCGCGTGCCTCTGGGCCTTTCCACGGCATCCTTGTCCTGTTTCTGGCCTTGTCCACATGTCCACAAGGCACAATAAAGCCCCCCAACAAGATTTACTAAAAGAAACCCTGTCGGAACACGCTTGACAAACACATATCATAGCTACGCTTCCTTGTATAGCTACGACAGCTTTCACAAAAGGTAAACATTATTGTATCTCAAACATGACATAGGAAAAGCAGAAAACACTTAAACTGGCTCGTCTATGTATCGAAACACTTAATGCTCTTCTGAGCGTTTTTGTGAGTTGTGGCTTCTTTGTAAAGCGAATGGATCACAATATTAATAAAAGTATTGCATTTGGATTGACAATCACAAATAATAATAATAAGGTTCTTGGCTTTAAAAAACAAGCATTGAGAAGCATTTCTCTTTGAATAAAGCACAATTCGATTGCAAAGATTGGATAAGTAATTGAAAAAAAGTGAATGTAATTGCAGTTTAAGTTTTGGAACTTCAAACCGTAATTTAATAAAGCATTTTTCCAAATTCCAATTCACAATATTATTTTCGGGTACTCGCTTAAATGCTCGGACTTCAAGTACTATAATCTAAGATGTATCACTAATAATTTAAATCAAACCTTGCAGTTTAGCCGGCTCTTCTTTTGGAAGATTGGCTAAACTGCAAGGTTTGATTTAAATTTCAAATAGGTCGTAATCTAACCAAAGAAACTAATAATGTTATTCATTTCACTTTGCCGTGTTTTGATATAGTTTCTAAAGAACAAGCAGACAATGACATAAAAATAGAGAAACAATGAGAAGGAGTGAACCATTGTCAAAATGTCCTATAAGTGAATATACACAAAAAAAATAAACCATATATTGGATACAAATACACAGAATGAAATAAGGGCGCATTTTCCAGTGTGTGTGTGTGCATTGGCGTTGTGTTGCGCTTCTTCAGCCCCATTATAATGTCTCAAACTTTACATGTACACATAGATACATATGTAGCACCATAAAGCAAGCGTTAAACATGGCTAAAAGCATACACAGACACACTAACACAAGACAAAGGCAATAGCCGAGACGGCTTCTTACACGTTTCACTATACGTATATATGTACTTACAATGTGTTGGTAGAAAGGATACAAGGGGGACGCATGTATGTATAAACATTAAGTGTCTAACTTGTTGGTGTCAAGTGGTTGTCGACATACTTGTCTCTGGTTCACAATATTGACTACTTTGATAGCTCAGGGGGATGATGTAGGCCATACGAGCCACGCCACGCCAAGCCAAGCCGAAAGGGGCCTTAGTTATAGGAAATGCCATAGCTAACCTGTATGACAGCCGAGGAGCCTCCGGAGGGATCATTTCCCTTTTGGCAGAAGATAAAAATCAATCCACGCAAATTGACATTTTGCCCAGACAGAGCATTCATTTTATGTTTTTATAATGTTCATTGTGAGCACAAAATTTCTACCCAAAAACATTTACTTTTCAGCATAAGTTCATGTTTGGCTTTGTTGAATGAAGAAACTTATAATTAATTTATGATCAATTATCTCCTTGAGTAACCTACTAAACACAACTAACGCATTGCCTTTTGTGGCCACAAATACTAATTATACACAGCTGAGGCAAGCTTAATTTTAGAACATTGATTTTATGTCAATAAACTCAAAGAATGAAACTAGCTTACGCTTGAAGTCGTGCATATACTGTGCATTAATTTAGAACTCAACTTTGTCATGAAATTATTATGAATTTTGATTGTGGTGGTCAGAAAGTAATTTATACAAATGAAAGGTTGTCATTGCAAACATTTAACAACTAACTAACTAAAAAATACCACCCCTATTAGTCTGACTGTATTTAGGCCAAACGAATCGAAAACCAATCCCGAAACGAAATTGTTTTTGGCCAAAAACCGATTGGCTACTTAGCCATGCACTCGTATGCATCCAGCGAAAAGGCATCAATAATTAAATTGCATAAATACAGGCCGAAGTGGACGTCAACAAATTGAAGGTAATCCCCATACAAATTACAGGCATAAATATTTGAGAAGTGCAGTTCTGTTCAGTTCAGCTTTGGTACGCTGCCAGTTGGCCACATTTAGATTGAGCTGTGGTCTATACTGTGAGGATTGAAGAAACGAAATGATGAAGAACTACTGAAGCAGCAGGCATTCGACCAAGCAGACCAGCAGTGTTGAAGTTAAAATATTTACACACACCCACAGCCAAATATCCACACACACACACACACACACACACACACACACACACACACACACACACACACACACACACAGAGAGAGAGAGAGAAGCAGTGGTAAAGCGGTCCCAAACCACTTACCACGTAGAAAATTCATCAAGAGTAAGCAGGGGTAAAAACCAGAAAACCACGCGCCTCCAGACATTGCCGAAGTTTGTATATCCTAGTGAAAACCATTTCAAGGAATTGGAAAATTTCAATATTACAATTTTTGTTTGTTTATTTCTTATAAAAAAATTCCATTTCTTTTAAGCTCAGCAAATCATTTCACCTAATTTTACTGTTTAAATGTAATATTTCTCCTACATATGGCAAACTGCTAAGCAAAAGGAGCATTCAAAGGTTATAGTCTTTTCGCAGAGTATTTCTTGAAAAGTGTGTGTGAGCTGCCGTTTGTCAATGTCTGTGTGGGTGGTTGTAAGTGATTGAGTGTGTGTGTGTGTGTATGTGAGTCGGCATGTTTGTGCAGTGGTTTTGCGGCACACGGGTCGTATGATTTATTTAAAATTATAGAGAACCAGTGTAAAACAAGGAAATGTAGGTCAAAGTGAATTCACAAAAAGCATGACCTCCCTCTTGTAAGAAAGTTAATAGTGTGCCGCGGTCTCAGTTATGGTTCACTACGATTTTGAAGGTCATGAATCTGTTTTTATTTGACATTTTTTCTTTGGGTTACACTAATTAATTACAAGGAATTGAAACATATTTGAGGGGTTTTACTTGGGGTTGACATATATTTGAAACTAAAAGTAAATCTACTGATAAAAAAATTGGGTTTTATTATTATTTGATTAGGATTTTATATAGAAAAAAATTTGTTTCACTTTCATTTTAAAGGCAATAAGCTTTACTATTAATCTCTTAATCATATTTTTTGTTGGTTTTTTTTTTTTTTTTTTTTTTGTTAAAGTTCCCCTCTCCGCTTACATTACACAGACTCTGTAACCTTTTAACTCAATGCGTTAAGGGTATAAAAATGCTTATTTAGTAGTTCAGAGTAAGAACAAAGCAAACAAGGGTACACTTCTCTCCCTTTCGCTTCTCTCTCTTGCTGGTTTAAGTGATGCTCATAGCCAGCCATAACCAGAGCATGAACTGGCCTGGCCAATCGATGGGACTATAAGCAAATCGCATTAATTACGCTTCAGCAGTTGTTGCGCCACAAAGCTTAAATGGCGATTAAGGGAAAACAAGCAAAACGGTGGGGGGCGAAGCATGGCCCAGCCAAAACAATGCCAATAACAAGAGAGAGGGAGGGGAAGAGTCTGGTCATAGACTAGTGGGAGGTATGTACATATATAGGAAGTAACTCTCACTCCTTCCCTTCGACCGTATCTGCTTTGTTTATCCATGTTTGTTTGTACCGCTTTAACAATTTCCGGAATTGAAACAATCATATGCAACGTTTAATTAAATGACTTAGCAATCTGCATTTACTCCAATTCTAGGCAGATGTTTCTACAAATATCCTCCAGTAGCTAGTACTACCTAAATATAAACAAACACCAAGAGAAATTTATTGAGGTATCCTGACAAAAGTCAATTTTGACTTGGGTACACATGCAAACGAGTCGAGGAAATAGTTGCACGGGCAAGATAAGAACAAATTTTTATTAACCCTCTACTTAAAATTCATAGAAATTTTTTTCAGTGTATATAGCATTTTGGTTGTAGAAGTATCTTTGTATGCGGTCTACATTGATTTGTGTCTATATATTTGCTCATTTCAGTTGCCAGGCAACTACATTAGCATAATTATGAGAGCAGCCACAAAGAAAATTACGTGTCGTTCGCTGTGATCCTGTCCCTTGTCCGCTCCGTGTCCTGCCTGTTGTCTACTGGTGCGGTCAGCTGGCTTGGCAGTGTCTGCCAATGATTCTGTCATAATTTGCGAGAAGGAAGGCAGAATCAGAGAGATGGAGAGAGAGGGAAGAGGGATAGATGGAGACAGGGAAGATGACGACGTCGACGACGACGTGCTGAATAAAATGAGGTCAATGTTATGCAAAATTTCACCCAACACCCAATCTCTCCCAATCCTCTCATCCTCCCAGTGGCGACATTCACTCATATAAGTTTGTATGCATAGCCTATGGACTAGAGCCTGTGGCTTTATGGCTGGTGGCTTCTGTGGCTATCCCCGGGGCTACCGAATGATCTTCCCCTTCCACGTTTTCTAACCTGCTGTTACGGACTGTCTCAATGCGGCTTGTGTTACCATGGCCTGATGCTGTTGGTCCGTGTCTGAGACCAACTGAGGCCATCTAGCGAGTCATTAGCGTGTGCAAATGTTTGCACTTGGCGGTGTGTGAATGTGGGTGTGAAATTGTTGAACCGTGGCCAACTGCCATTTTTGGCTCATTTCGCTCAAAGGTCAGAGGTTTACTTACAGACACTGTCTGTACTATATTTGTGATGATGAAGCTGAATCTTGATTGAATTCAATAATGCTGCCGCAAAAAAAAAAAGAAAAAAGAACATTTTCTGTGCATATAAATAATCTAGATTTATTTCTGCAAATGTCAAGTGATTCTGCCTAGATTGCCCACATTGTTTTATTAATTTTTCATCACTAACTAGGATTATCTATCGAATATTATCAAATTTTTAGAGAAAGAGAATAGTATGTATTTCTGAAAAATTCTGATATTTTCATAACCTTAATCAATTTTTCTTAATTTTCTATCTAATATGTAACTTCAGTTTGCCACTTTTTTATTCAAAGAAAAAGCAATATTCCGCTTGTCGCTGTTTTTTCTCCCCACCTTTATTGTAATTGTGTAATTTTCAACCCATATGTGTCAAAATGTGTTCAACTATTGAAACATTGATTAATTTGTCCACAATATATGTATGTAAGTAAATGAATCTCTTTGGCCCATCAATCATTTACATCGATTCATCATTTCTATCAAGCGAATGTTCTATGTTTTAATTCGACAAATTGTTTCAGAATGAAGAGACTCTCCCTATGCGAATTTCCATGGGTTTATGTAAAACCCTCTTCCCTATTTGCCAAACCACAAGATGCCTCATTAATGAGTCCCCCTGGCAGTTGGCAGTCATCGTCGTTGACTGCATACCTAAATTATACCCCAAGGTAGAACTTTTGCCTCACATCCTTATTTCGGTATTAAAAGCATAGTATGTAGGTTGGAATGCACAGATACATATAGATGATATACCTACTCATATACAAGTTTTTTATGCCCGGCAGTCTTGTCATTACGGCTATGTGGGCATAAGGCAGGATACCATTTTTGCTTCTACTTTGCCATTCATTTCTTTTGTTTGTCGAACGAAACTTTTTTTCTTCATAAAATTTTAACATACATATATAAACAGTTTTTTCTCTTCACTCTCATGCCCGCAATGTAAAACTCATAAATCAAAATGTCTCGGCAAACAAAGCCCCAAAAATGCCCAAAAAGAAATATCTTGAAGAAATCTGCCCAAAATGGCTTGTCAGCTTGCCAAAATGTGTTCATGCCATACGCCATATGCTCCTTTGTGCGGTTATCAATTAAAGCAATAGATTTAAAACCGATTTCCATCAGGATAAAAAGTGCCAGCCAGAGCGAGACTAAAAACCAACTAGTTGCATCATGAGCGATTGAGCAAACACAAAAGGAGGAAATCTAAAAGCCTTCCTGATGCCCGCCTGCCATGAAGTGCATTGAGGGAGCTCGAGACTGCGGTCTACGACTGCGGATGTGGATGAAGTAAGACAAATTCGTAGACTTGTTGGCTCAGAAGGCAAAAGAAGGCAGTTGCCGGCTGAAAACAAATATGCACACAATTTAGAAGATTACAAGAGGATGCTGGGAAGCATCAATCTTTAAATGTCACCGAACACAAAAAGAGAAAGAGAAACAGTGAGATTTAGAGATAGAGAGAGAGAGCGAGTGAGAACCACACCGAGATGAAGAACAACCACTCACTATGCCCCATTTTAGTAGGAGTATTGTGAACACGGCTTGGGGGCATCATAAATCCATGTCAGCTTAAAAAATATACACGCCAACCGTTCCGACAGCTCTTTAAAAAGTCGTTTAGCCAGCAAATAAATTTGATACACTGCAAATTTGATGAATGTTATATCTCAGCTTGCAAATGAAATAACAAAAAGCAGAGAGCATGAAATTCTAGTGTTAAATTTGAGCATGTGAGAAAAACTGAATGAATGAGTGAAAGATGTGCTAGTGCATATTGGAATAAAAACAGCAAAGCACATAAAATAAGCGAAAATTTTGAATTCCCCTTGAAAATAATAATTCATGTTTAAGCCATTAGATATCCGTGTAAAAAGCAAACTAGGTCACGGGCTCACATGAATGATGGAGAAATTATATTCAAGAAGATATAAATTCCATTTCAGTACTTGTCCAAGAGAAAGCTTTTTACGATATTTAAGAAACTAAACTAATTTATACAGTTGATTAATTATCAATTAAAATGCATGTTTGCATATCAGCTATTAAGTTAGGTAATTCCCCAACACTCTTCTTCTTCAGTCGTTAACAAATTTGAGCCACCTTGGTTACTCATTAACTTATCATTCTTTACGAATGCATAGCATTATATTGCATTGATAAGAATGTTTATATAACCAATTAGGTTCAGGCTTAATTGCAAATGATTGATTTCAAAGGTTTCGAAATAGCTAAAGCTTGTTGATGCAAATTTACACGTATAATTAGAGTGAATTTTATTTGTTGCATAAAGGATTTTACACTGGCGAAAAGCTTATTCATTAAATACGGCTCAGAGACAGGTTCTAAATTACTTTGTACTAATGTGCTCATTTAAATATTTAACATTGCTAATATCAAATAATAATTAGCATGCAAATAAGGTAAACGGTCATTTGACTGTTTACCATTTTCATTGCAAACTATGTAAACCAAACCAAAAATCAATGGCCAAATCATTATGGCCACAAAAATGAAAATCGAATTAGTTCTGGTGAACTAACAAAATCACATTGGCCAACAAAGAGGAAAAGAGAGAGTCAAAAGGGGAAGACATCTGCCAATGATGGAGATGATGATGGAGGCGCAATTATGGCAGATGGAAATTGTGATCAATTGGGAATGGGTTGTAGAACAGAGTTTGTTTGTGTTGTGTTGTGTAATAAAAATGGAAATAGAAATTCATTTGATGCTGCTGTTGATGCTGATGCTGCTGCTTGGTGTACTGAATGAATGTTCACTTGACTTGTATGTTACCAGAGTAGAAGGAGACAACAAGAATAGAGCAGAAGGGAGAGAGAGAGAGAGAGAGAGAGAGAGAGAGAGAGAGAGAGTGGGAGTGGGAGAAGGTCGAAAGGCTGGCAGAACGTAGTCAGCAGGCAAAACTGGCTGACAGCCACTAATGATTAAATCGATATCTGTTCATTTAGCATCTAGGCCTACTGACTGGGGGATTCTTTCTGTCAGGGTACACAAACTTGAAACTTGCGCTTCTTGCTCCCCTCACTTAAAGACATTTTTGTTGATAAATGTGCTGCAAATTTGTTTTACCCCAAAAAACGAAATCAAATTGTAACTAAAAAATGATTTACCCAAGCATTAAATGATTGAAAGTATGCAAATTGTAAAATCCTTTACGCATAACTCTGGCTAAAAAAAATGAAAACGGGTAAAATGGGGACACAAAAAATTGCGGCAATTTGATTATTTTATGTGAAAAATGAAAAACATTTTTCTTTTATGAATATTATATCAAACAAACAAAAAGTACGTCAACCGTACAACAAACTCAACACAAAAGCAAACCAAAAACATATTGTTGACTCGCGGAGGACAAAAATATGTGTGCATGTGTGTGTGTTGGTGTGTGTTCGCGAGAGCAAAATGTTGTCACAAGCCAAAGGCGGCAACGCTACTCATTTGCATTGCGGCATGCCACATGACGTATGCGCGATTTTTTCCAAAAATATTCTTCCCCCTTTTTACACATTTTCTAAAACAAAAACAAAAAATGTAAAAGCAAATATGAGCGGTATTTATTTTTGTATTTGATAAGTCTTAAATGTACTCGTAATTTAATTTTCATTAAATTCAAAACTATTAAAACAACCAAGCAAAGTTTTTCGGTTTAAAGCTTTTCATTTGGTTTATGGATGATCCTGCACATGTAATTAACACTAAAAAGAGTTATACAAATTAAATCATTTTACAAACTGCAAATAACTACGTCAAGTTTATAGTTTCGCATCAAATTTAATGATAACACAAAGAATCCAGCTTGTTTTAGTTCATCATCAAAGTTGCCCTTTTTTTTTGTATTTTCAGCAGAAAATGTTTGTGGTTTTTAGTGCCTTGGCGGTCGGTGTTTCCTTTGAGCGGCAACATAAAACTTATCCAGAGCCAAATTTCGTGGCAAGACTTTTAGAGAATTAAATAGATGAGATGAGATGAGATGAGATGAAGTGGGGTACATACCTACGTAGGTACTCGTATTGTATTTACTACCATGTAGCTTCTCTTTGCGTTTAGTTATTTATCTTATTTTAATTAATGAAGACGAGTTGGTACACAGGCTCCAACATAATATATTTATTTCATTTGTCTAGAGCGACTTAATTAATAAACTCCTTCTACATGAAGGCTGTTTCTATTGTATGCTCGTAATTAGTACTTAATTAATGTGAAAATCAATTAAATAGCAAATGAACTGCGCTCATCCTCACACATGACTGTCGCATTAGGGCTGATCTTATTATTTCGCCCGACAATTAGATGAAAGCCAAATCAAGTAGATGCTGAAGATTAATGCCAAAAAAAAGTTGAAATTGAGTCTCGAATAAACAACAAGTTTGGATTGAACCAATAAATAACACATTCACCGTAAAAAGCATTTGTATTCAGAAATTTTCGAGAACCCGCACAAATTATGGTCGAAAGCACAGGAGACATCATTAGCTTATAGACTCGTAATTATAATTACATGGTTAATGTCACAGTTGGTGTGAATCAATCAAGCCATTAAACACCAATATCGAATTACTATATCAGCAGTGAATTCATGCAAAGCCTATATCAATTTACTTTTAGCTTATCATTCAATCGATGTAATTATGCAGATATTCTCTTACTTTGATTAACCAACAAAGAGAAATTTAACACTTTCAATATATTGAACCGCGGCAAATACTATGAGACTTATCGAGATAAATAATAATTGATAGACAATCAATTTCAAACAGAAAGTTTAAGTTACTTCATTATCAATTTCCATAGAAATTGCTTTGTGATTTATGTTCTTGTTGTTGTTTCTATGAAATTTAAAAAAAAATCGTTTTGTCATTTGTTTAACTAAATGTTGACAGTGTTTGAGAAAATTAAATTTACATATAAATTTTAGTACAAACAAATCATCAAAGAGAAGCCCAAACAGCAATTCGCAGAAGTTTAAGCACTACTAAGGCAACTAAAAATAAGTTTGAGCCATTTCTCTTTGATATAGGTAATCCCAAAGAAGGCTCTCTATGGATAGACCTCAGAGTTAAATCCTGCAACAAGGTACATTTAAATCGTAAATCTTTCAGACGCTGGCCCACATAAATAGGCTACATATTTCTTCTGTAGATTTTACCTCAAGGTACTGCTGCAACTTTTTTAACTTACCCTGCAAAGTCCCACAAAAAAAAGGAGGAAAATTATAATAACAAAAAAAAATATCAAAGAAGCTAACTTCGGCAATGCCGAAGTTTATATACCCTTGCAGTCCTTGGCAATAATTTTTTTACATTTTGAAATTTCTTTCCTTGCAACTCAATTCATCAATACACAAACAATACATTCAAATTATTTCTCTTAAGCAAAGCACAACACGCATACACATACATACAGTTCGTGTAGCGCTACGTCTGTGTGTGTGTATGCATGTGCTCTATTTGATTTGCTGATGACGTAGAACCGATTTGTATTGACTGTATCTTGTCTTCTATTTATCCGATCGAACTCAAATTTTGGGATCTCAGAGTTTTTTTATCAAATTCTATTATATTGGTAAATTTCGTGGGGATACTCCAATTTTTGCAAAAATTTTTGTTCTAGAGCTATATGATATAGTAGTCCGATCCTGACAATTTTCATACTCTATTATCTCCCGGCTAAAAGTAGCTCAAATATGAAATTTCATTCCGATAGCTCTTAAGATGACAGCGTGAAGTTGATTTGCACAGACGGACGGACGGACGGACGGACGGACGGACGGACGGACGGACGGACGGACGGACGGACGGACGGACGGACGGACGGACGGACAGACGGACGGACGGACGGACAGACGGACATGGCTATATCGACTCAGCTTCTCATGCTGATCAAGAATATATATACTTTATGGGGTCGGAAACGTCTCCTTCTGTGCGTTACAAACATCTGACCAATTTTATAATACCCTCTGCAAGGGTATAAAAATTACTGGTGTATGGGTATAACAAATAAAAGAAAAGGGGCAAACAAAAAAAATTGCAAAATTCTTATAAATGAAAATAAACAACTACAGCAAACAGAATAGCAATAAGAAATATCAACAATTTTCCACAAGAGCGACTCAACCAAACCAAAATAACAAAAACGAACAAAAAAGAAATCCAACAGGAGAAATGCGAAAACCAATAACAGCGACCGCATCTCATCAAGCCATTTTAATCATAAAGAAAGAAAGAAGCGAATCTGATGAGAGTAAAAAACGAAAACGATAACGAAAAACGAAACATAAATGCAAATGGTAAATACAAAAAAGCCAAGAAATTATTATGATTACGCCAGCCAGCGCCCCATAACTTCATATAAAACTGTCGAGGCGTGCATGAATATTAAATATAAACAAAACAAAGCAACAAAAAAAAAAAAGAAATTACCCTCCAAACAGGCAAACTTTTTCAATGAAAATATGCAGACAATTAAAACTTTTCACTTGCCTTCGACACGACGCGAAGCAATGTATGGAAGGGTTCTGTGTAAGTTGATTTGCGGTTAGAGGAGTCCCCGTCTCCGTTTCCGTCGTCGTCACTTGCCCTAACAGACACACTCTTATACACAGACATACACACACAGACACTTCTCGATGAATCAACTAGCAAGCGCTAATTGTTTTCTAAGTGATGCCAAAGACAAAATTAACATATCAGCCATGCGTGGGTATTAACTAAGCAGCCCAAGCAGCCACGAAGAGCAACATCGCCAAAAGGACACCAACACTACTGCCACCGTTCGAGCTCTTTGGTTTAGATTGTGCGAAAAAATAACGTAAACTGTATTCAAAAATGCCGGCGCGACAAATAAACTGAGCTAAGCGACTGTAGAAGCGGCCACGACAAAGGACATCTGCATTATGAGCCAAGGAGTCAGTCAGTGAGCCAGGCAAACCAACCGGCCAGGCGACTGACTATCTCGTATTTCACTCGGAGGTTCGGGTGTTAGCTCGGCAAAAATATACCTACACACACACACACTTACCATCGCAAAGCCACACAGACAGAGACCTTACATTTACGCGCGAGCGTCTGTGTTTGCGGCAACTGTTGCTCTTTTTCAAGTTTATTGGCTCACAAGTGTCAAGGGAAAGTATGTATTAATGGCAACGTGTTGCAAAAGGCAACACGCGGCGGCGGAGCCAGCCACGAATTTAGTATCAGAAATATTTAGTGCCGAATATGTATGTGTATGTGTATATTATACATATGTGTGCATACATCTATCAAACAAATAGCAGTAAAAATAGCTCTAATAAAGTAGTAAGCCATATCAGATTGGCCAGGTTATGGCCCAAGTGTTTTTGTTATCAATTTCAAATAAATTATCTTAATTGTAAAATACAAATTGATATGAAACTCGTGTAGTTTCCGTTTCACATGTGAGAAATTGAAATTCTCAAAGTAAATTCCTATGAAAATCAATTGACAAATTCCTAAGATATCAGAATAAGAACATCTCTTAACGTAAGCATATAATAACAAATGGAAGTAAAAACCAATCGGTGGCCAAATCCATTTTATGTGTCATTTGACCTAAATACGATACGTACATATGTATATAGCTTGAGGAAATCGTTAATCAATAAGCACTCAAGCTATATTATTAATTTTATGCTTCTGCAAATGCAATTACCATTAAAATTATATGGTTAGCTAGTTTTCTTCAGGTTGTATTCAACAAGTCTGGCAACACCATGCTGCACGCACACAATTAAAGGCGGAGATTTTATGTTTATGCTCGTTGTTGTTCTTCACTAAACAGGGAATGCCAAGGACCTCGCCAGGCACCCACCAGACACACACACACACACACACACACACATACTCTCCCACACTCACATGTATATATGTATGCACGTGTTGGCGGCCACGACTGCGGTTTTTATTCGACTACTACAGCTGTCTGCTCGATGTTGACCGACTGGGATTCGTAGTAAATTCAAACGAAGAGTGAGAATATTTCAACAGAAAAGACGAGATCCTGCGGCTTGGCCATATAAATGGGAACAAATGAAATTAAAGCAGATACGTAGTACTAGATGCAGATGTTTTCACTCACAAAACAAAAAAAGCATGCAAATTGAAGGGGGCACACCATGATGATGATGGGTGTCTGCAGATAGTAAAGCATATTCCCAGGGGCACAGTCTATCCTACCGTCAGAGTGTAACATTTTTTTCTTCTTTCTCATGTTGTTGTTGCTGTTGCTTTTCTTGTGCTTAGCAACTCAATAAGCTATAATTTTCTTGGCCACAAGAAACGATATGATGCGACTCGAAATTCGCGCTTCTGAGCAACGGAAATTGAAGATGAAAGCAAAACAGATAGCGCATAGGACAGACACAAAAGACACCTTAAAGGATGCGAATGAACTGATGAGGAGGAAAGCTCACGAACTCACAGAGAGTGTGGAGAAGCGTGAGTGGAGGAAAGATGTCCTCAGGCTCTGAATGCTCGACAGCTTGGAAAATCGAAAAATTGTGCAAGGCACGCATAATTGAAATTCATTGTTGACTTTTCCTCCGTTTTGCATAAATACATATATACGAGTATACGGCAAATATATAATTGACTTTTCGAAATAAATTCAAAATATTTGCTCAACAAAGTAGGTCAGGATTTCGTAAGTGTCTGTCAATTTTTTTTTTTGTATTTTTTTATTTGTTTTTTTTTTTTTTTTGAAATAGGTCATTAAACCCATTCAATAAAATTTATAATTTTGCTGTTTTTAGTTTTTTTTTTGTTGATTTTCTTACCCGTACTCAGATTTAATGTGCTCATAAAAAGTGCCATTAAGAATCTCGTTTATTTGCATTTCGAAACACTCATACACGTGGCTCTGGTTTACAGTTACCAAATAACACAAAAAAACTACATACTCACACACACACACACTGGCACACTAACTCACACACACAAACACACACATGCAGACGCAATAATTCATATAGAGTAGTAACGGTACTTGAATGCGTAAACGTAAATGTTGGTTGTGCGCACTCCGTTTTGCCAAGTTGTGTACTGGCCAACAACAATCCAGGCACTAAAAGCAGGCTACCCAAGCATACGCATACATATGAATCCTGGCAAGGGCAAGTACCCAGAGTCAAGTCGCGTCTCTGTCGCGTCGCGTTGAGCATAGCAGAGCAGGGCCATTCAGTTGGCGTCGCTGCCTATGCTCTATTGACTCGAATTTCCCAGTCAGTTCAGGTAAAGGCAGAGGCAGGAGCAGCAGCAGCAGCCGCAACAACTTTGTCCGGGCCCAACGAAGCAAGAGAATGGGTACGCAGGACCCACCATATACATATACATACATACATATACATATAACTGTTGCTCCAAACCAATTGTGAGAGAGAAGCTCTCTCTCTATCTCTCTGAGAGAAGAATAGCTGGCAGTGTTGCTGTGCTGCAGTCAGAATTAAAACTGTTGCGCCTTTTTGCTCCTGTCCAAGTCACAATTCTTTGTAATTTATAACACGTAAAAGCTTTTTTGACATAGTTTTTTCCGTGGATAGGAAGCTTTTACGCTACCCTTAATACTGAATGTGGGTGTTTGTTTATATTTTCTTCTTGGCAGAGCATGTGTTTTACACACACACACACATTCAAACACACACATTCGCTTGGTTACAGTTATTGTTTGACCGACTGAAAAATGGCGTTTCTTGACCTAAGTTGGTGCGCCTTTTGTTGTTATTCCTGACCACAATAAATGAGTTAATTTTATGTGGGTCTCCAAATTGTAAATCATTTCTCATGTTCATATAAAAAAAAATAAAAATACCCTGACATTTTCAACTCAATACCAAGCGCTTTAAATTGCTTTAAAATTGAAAATTTCACATTTTCTCGTCGAGAGACTCATTATAAGCCCAAAAAGAGAAACAGCAAAAAAAAAAGGCTCAGCAACACAAGAACTGTATTCAATTTACATATTTTTTGGTGGCCAAGTAAACAAAAGAGAAAAGCTAACGAACACAAAAACAAAACAAAAATAATTAATTAGATGAATCGCGCCTTAAAACTGGGCTAACAAAATATTCATTCCAGCCAAATAACAGTGGAACAGTGCAGAATTTAAATGCAAAGAAAATCGTTGAATTTTTTCTTTACTGAAATACTAATTCTCTCAATATTTCCAACTACTCCGTGGTGAAAA
This sequence comes from Drosophila paulistorum, assembly GCA_018152135.1. Taxonomy (NCBI): domain Eukaryota; kingdom Metazoa; phylum Arthropoda; class Insecta; order Diptera; family Drosophilidae; genus Drosophila; species Drosophila paulistorum. Next base: position 7,252,105 of record JAECXG010000805.1, on the reverse strand, counting down.
TTTTACAATATAGTGTCTGACCAAATCATTTTATTTGAATTAGTTTATAAATGCTGTCAAATATTGAAAATCTTTATTTATGTCTTTTTGTTCAGATTTTAAATCCAATTCTCTACTTTGTTTTGACTACCGCTATAGACCCTTTTTTAAAAAGGTTCACAAATAACGAGTTCCATATCCTGGAATTTCAAAATTTGACCATAAATAAAAACATATAAAATTAACTTATTTAGGTAAAATGTTCGTAATTAAGCTTAATTTATGCCTCTGGAATAATCTTGTCTTGTAGTAGTAAAATGAAATATATATTTTGCATTTATGTATTTCTTGAAAATGGTTTGTTTAAAATTAAGAAATATATATAGGCGCTTGTGACTTTCAATTTCATGAAAAGTCTCTTTTCGTTGTTTGCCCAAAAAAGTATGCTATAGAAAATTTTTTTCTTACTTAGACACTTTTTGCGTCACTGTACGTTAAAAACCGAGCTTGTCATGGCAAAAACATACAGCTAAATGCCAAACAAATTAAATTGTAATTAATCATGGGGCCGATCCCTACAATCCCCACACTCTCTTATCATTAAGCAAGAGCACGTGCTGAGCGACCTATGACAATGTTCCTCTTCCGCTCTACGTACCGGCAGCAGTAAAATGTGTGCCAATTAATTACACAAAACGCATGAAAGGCCAGATAACCTAAGAGAAAGCTAAAACGAGCAGCGACAAAACAAAAAGAAGGTATGCGAAACGCCAAAGCAAAATTGCATATTTGAGCAATTAACAGCTCGACAGAAAAGTTGGCACCTGTGCGACCTTGGTTAGTTATAGTCTTCTTCCATTAAAAGTAAAATACAAAACAAAAACATCGCAAAAGCCATTAAAGATTTGATGATATACATATCCATATTTATATATATACATATGACTACAAGTGTCACTCTATACTTTTGATGATTAAATTCAATTAAATATGCATATGTGTTTGTGTTCTAATATTCATTTGCTTTCTGTCTATGTGTAGGAGTGTGGTGTGTGTGTGTTGCTTCTGACCCAGTTACTATATTTTCTCGTTTGGTAGGGTATCAAAAGTAGCAATTCCTAGAAAAACTGGGGAACCAAGATAACTTTTGGCTGTACTGACTTTTAAATTCTCTCTTTGCTTATGGTATTCTAAACCAACAATTTTAAGTTGGTTTTCGGGGTATTTTATCAAAGGTTTAAACAACTTTATTCTCAAATTTTGTATTCCTTTAAAATTTGATTGTCTCAAATTAATATACTTTAGAATCTAAACTTGTTTCTAAGGGTATAAAGACAACTGGCTTAACTGAATTTCGTTTGCCTATTGCGTTTTTTGTTATTTTTCCGCCTAAGCCTTTCTATGGTTTTTCTATGGTTTGTCATTTTCAGAAATTGGTGTGTTAATTAAATTGTTACTTTTTTGGTTTTCAAGGGGTTTCCGTCGTATGTAAGTGGTTACGCAATTAATATCAATTAGAAGGATGTGTCCCTGTGTGCGTGCGCCATTGATTAATTGTTTTATTTTACGACATAAAACATATGATGATTTAATCTGAAAAGTTCTTCTACATGTAAGAAATTTAGTGATAGAGAACTATAGTTTGTCAAATGCAATGAAAATCGAATATCTGCCATTTGTGTACCAAGTTTAAGGCAAAGGAATTGGCTCCATTTAATATGATCTACGCACAGGCTGCCAAACATTTATACACAACTATGGCAAGCCTTTTGTTGGTATTTACCATGGGTGTATGCCGTACATAATCGGCCAGGACTCTGCCAGTGAGCCTTAGCAAGGGTGTTACATATTTTGGGCTAAACCATCACCAACACCAGCATCAGATGAATTCCCCGGCGACCCGCTCAATGGGAACAGAAGCAGCCGCAGGCCAACAGAGACACCACAAGGAGGTGGTAAGGACGTGTCCGTGCGTTTTGTTACTTGTTACACATTGTGCCAAAAACCATTATTTCTTTCATTTACTCGATTTTCGTGCTTTCCATCCTTTATTGTTGTTTGCTCGAGTGCCGTTATCATTTGTTGGTTTATTCTGCCGCACCATATGTGTCTGGTTGGCACAAGGACCGCACTTCTCGCTCCCAAATCCACACGGAGCCATGTCGTTTTATACTTGCTTTGTTCCCCTGGAAAAAATAACTGGTGGGCGGCATGGCTCCACACTCAAGAAAAGTGCCCAGCAAATGCCGGATTACACGGCGAAAAGAATTATGTAGTTAGATAAATATATAAACCTGTCCTTCTTAATATACCAAATAAAGTCCCTAAGCGTATTATTTTTTATCTAGTTAATGGCGAATAGTTGGCTAATATTTGTATTATTTTAAACTTATTGTTATTAGTTTTTTTTAGTTTTTTACCGTGCAATCAAAAGTGTGCTAATTCAAGTATATTTGCCATTTCGTTACAAAATGTGCGGGTGGGCAATTTGTGCGGTTGAGTGGGTGTGTGTGCGTGTGTACGGTGAAACACTTAACAAATGTTCACCATCGAGAGAGATGACCTGTGGCAGGTACACAGCTCGCAGATTCCGTCTTTAGGTATGCGCACATCAACCCACCATTATGATGGCACCCATAAAGAGAGTTGCGTTCCTTGACCTTTGACTTTAGACATTATTTATAGTATGTGAAAAAACTGTGATTTCATAAAAGTAGTTAGATGTGACTTTTCATACTCTCACCTTTTGGTCAAATAAATAAAGTTTCAAGTTAATTAAATAAAATGCAATCAACTTAACTTATTATCATAGAGACGTTTTGATGGAATACTATAATTCTTCAAAGTGAGTTCCACGTTGAAAAAAGGTTACCGTTTAAATATTTAAATTGGCGCTGCCAAAAAATCGATTAAATTAATATAAATCGATATTTTCGATAGACAACATTGTTTTTATTGCCAGCCCTGGTACCGGCTGGGCACAGCTGATTTTTGTTTTGCTTTTGCTGGCCATCAGCACGTTTTTGTTCCTTTGCAATTCTCTCGCATAAACAAAACTATTTTTAAATTAAATTGCCAAAACAATTAAACGAGGCTAACGAATCAACATCTTAACGCCGACTATTTCATCGAACGGTGGCAGTAAAGTGCTTGTCAGAGTGCGTGTGCTCGCGTTTGGGAAAAGACGGGCCATGGCGGGCAATTAAATTAATTAAACAAAAAAATAGGAGGAGCCTAAGAGATCTAAAAGGTGTGCCAAAGAATTCGGAAAGGGTCATGTGTAAACAAGTGATTGGAATGCAGTGTGATCTGATTAACAAGTAATTTGGCGGCCAGGACAAGGACATGCAGAGCCAAAGAGGAAATGTAATAGAGGCCGACTAGGCTGTGCAAATGGCCCCAAAAAGGACAACATATAATCGCTGACATTTTAATTAATCACACTTTCGCACAGACAACAAATATTGCGCATAAAATCTGAACAATGGACTGATGCGAACAGTTGTTGTCGATGTCTGCCAAAAAAACAAGAAGCCGCTGCATGCAACATCCCAGCAGCCCAGCGGTAGCAACAATCAAATTGAGCAATTTGCTAGTTTATGTTATTACGTATACGTGATATTAAAAATAAAGTAGTACGGGGGCCCAGCAAAAAAACCAACAGAGCAGAGTCTGTTGGCAACGACCGAGTCGGCAAAAGGTTGCTGCAGCAGCAGGATGAATAAACGCACCGTCATTATTGTGGGCATTGTTGCCACTCTTCTGGGCCTCGTGCTGGGGGCAAATTTCTACTTCATGTACTATCTGAATATCGAGGAGAGCCAACTGGCCAGTGTTCGAGCCTTGGAGAACATGATACGTTACAAGATGCGTCATCTGAAACCGGCCTATTTGAATCGAAATCCTCGTTTCTTCATGTTTCGCAATAAACTGCTAAAGAATTATAAATTTGCCACATATGAGAATGCCAGTGTTCTCTGGGATATAGCCAATTGGGTGAGTCCCCCGAACCACAATTGTAGGAATTTGTTTGATTATTATATCTATTATAAGAAAAAAATTGATTTGACTTTTACAGTGGCCACACGAGAATGAAATCTACCCACTCTATGATTCATCAATGGGCCAGCTCTTAGAAACATTGCGACGTGAACCTATTACCCGCGTCAACAATTTGGCAAAGGGCACCCAACTCAAGCTGCTAATGCGTTTATCACACAAGCAAAAGGTAATCTTCAAGCCGCAATGGTATCCTCGAGATGAAGTCATTGAGGGAGCTGTCTATAGTGGTAAAGATCGGCATGCAGCCGAGGTGTATGCTTTCTATTTGGGGGCTGTTCTTGATCTTCGCTGGACACCGATAGTTGTGGGTCGTGTGGTCAACCTTAAAAGGGAGATCTATGCCAATGGGGATGAGGAACTGCAGAACACCATAAAGATCGAAACGGATGAGGACGGTAACGAAAAATATTGCCTATACGGCAAATGTCACTACTGCAACGAGGAAGAGACGGTGTGTGGGGACAGAAGGCACAATATTGAAGGAGTAATGATTTATATTGTGCCAGGATCGCTAGCCAAACGACGATCGCCCTGGCAACGAACTTACAAAGACGAAAGGAGAGCCGTTTGGGAGGACGATATGAGTTACTGCAAGTACGATCTACATTTATTATTTAACTAGGATTGATTAGCCCATTTTAAGCATTCAATTCAATTCTTAGATCTTTAAAGAACAAAATGGAAACAATGCGTTTGCTAGACCTTATCGATGTGGCCATCTTTGACTATCTCCTGCAAAACGGAGATCGTCATCATTATGAGACCCGCGAGGAGCGTGTAGTGCTCATAGACAATGGAAAGTCTTTTGGCAATCCCAATAAAGATCATCTGGATATACTGGCGCCCCTTTATCAGTGCTGTCTGTGAGTTTAAATCAAATAACACAACTTTAAAATTCTGTTACTACTTCTCTGCGATTTTTAGTCTACGCAAAAGCACATGGGATCGTTTGCAAGTATTTTCCGGCGGTGTCCTAACCGAAATCATTGATCGTCTATCCAAAAGCGATGCATTATATCCACTTATCACCGACAAACATAAACGTGGAGTGGAACGCAGACTTCTTGTGATCTATGCCGTGGTGGAATATTGTATGGATAAGGAAGGTGACAAGATGCTAAAAACTCTGTAGACGTGGCCTCAATTAAGTTAAGGTACTCCTAGGTTGTTGTTACTTCTAAGCAAATTAAACCATTATTGTGGTTTGTTAGTATTTCTGCATATTCATAGGTACATGTCTAAGTTTTCCCTGACTAAAAGTTATGCAAGGGCATATAGCATATAGGCATAATTTAATATCAGTCAATGCTCGTATGGCTAAAACCCATTCTTCATAAATATAAACTTAGGCAATTGTTGTTTTTTTATAGATAATATATTTTAGAGAAATGAATTCAATACATTTTACCTACAACATGAATGTGTAAAGTGAAAAATTAATGAATAGCTAGTAAATGGTGGTCATCGTCACTTGATTGATTAAGTGATTCCGTTTTCTTTGTTCCCCTATTTTCCTCTTTTTACATTACTAAATGTAAACAGTTTATTGAATTGTTTGTTATTCCGATTGTTGGGCCGGTTCTAAGAATAGCACAAGAATATTTTGGTAAAACAATTCATAAGGAATTTTATTATGGTACAACTTACCTTGCCACGTATATCTGCCTTGATCTCTGTGCCTCGTGCTCTTTTTGCACCGCCTTTAAACTGCTTAAAGTCCACATTTCTGTAGTTAAAGTTGGGAGCACTTTTTTTGGGCAGCACAACAGGTTGACTCGAACTCTGTGAATGCTGGTGAATGCGTGCTTTCGCCTTGAAATGTTGGTTATTTTTCTGTCTTTTCTGCTGTCGCTTGGACAGAGTAGGAGTAGCGGGAGATGGAGCTTCTAGTGGGTTCTTAACTATAGGCATTTCTACAACATCACTATTATCACTTTCACCGTCATCGACATTGATAATAGCTGCTTCACTCTTAACTGGTGGGGCAGCAGCAGGTGGTTTGGTATTCTCGTCCAATTTGAGTCTTTTGCTGGAACCAGCTTGATCCTCTGACACGGTTTTTGATTGATGTTTACGTTTCAGCTGCTCCTTCAGTGACAAAGAAGGACCGCTTGTAGATTGAGTTGTTTTAATTGCTGACTCTACCATTTGAATGTGCTCTGCCGTGGGATCTGCTGGGCACAGTCGCCGTTTGAGCAATTCACTCTGCTCCTTTGCGTCTTGTTCCTTTCTCAGTTGCGCGGTGAAGGGCAAAATGGCTAAATAACGTTTATACGGCATACGCAATTCACGGTTCTCGTTACGGATTGACGCCCAACGCAGCTCCTCCTCTGCTGTAGGCGCGGGTGGTTTGCCAAACAAACTCATGGCTGGTACACCCAAAGAAGTAACCTGTTTGTCTATATTTTTTCCTGCCAGTTTGAGCTTGCCATTGCTAGCCCTACTAAGTAATGTAGGCAAATCATCACGAGTTTCGTCCAAATGGGAAAAGTCGTGGGGACGATAAAGTTTGCTGTTAAAATCCTTGGAACTGGCGGGTAAAGGCCGCTGAGTGACGGTTCCCGCTTCTAGAATCGGCTGCAATAGATAAAATAGGTAATAATTTAGAAGAAAAAAAAAATTAAAGATTTCAATAAGACAAGTGGGACTGAGGCCAAAAGCTTTTCATTTTCGAAATATCTTTAAGTACAATCAATTGTTAAGAGCGGTCGTCGTAGGGAACAGGTAACGGTAAGCTTCTGGCATTTAGATTTAGCTTGATAACTCACTTTGACCAGCGGCTGTTCTCGAGCCTTCAGCACAATCTGATGAAGTGTATGTAGTTGCTGGCGCACCAGAGGTGGAATTGGATTACAGCAAGCCAGAATGCCCTGCATCTCACGAGGTAGGCTTTCAGCTACTTGGAGCATCATGTGGTTGGGCATTACATAGCCATAGCTTTCGTCTTCTTGGCGGGCAGTGGCATCGCGCCATTCAAATAATCCGCGTAGCGCATGCAGTTGCCGATTATCAAAGATTTGCTTTGTCTTTCGTACGAGATCCAAATGTGAGTCCGGGCCTATATGGGGCTTTGTGTACCGCTTCCGGCACACCTCGGTACTCATCTGGTAGACAGAACGTAGGATCTGCTGGTGGCCATTATCCAACTTGAGTAGGTCGTTGGTCAGGCACTGATAGACATAGATCAAATAGTGAGTGTCCTGGCGAGCATAGTTTATAAGCTCCTGTGGCAGGGGGCGCATCCGCCAGTCCGCTAACTGAAGACTTTTGTCAACATCTAAATCAACATAGTGCTTAAGGAGAAAAGCCAACGAGAGGCGTGCCATATTGAGGGCTTTAGCTGCTCGATGCGTATCAAACATGTTCACAATATAGAGTGAGAGATCCCGCTGAAGCCATTCAATGTCCAAATCGGCGCCGTGGAGAATCTTTAATTTCTTGGGGTCAGTCATAACTAGATTTAGTAATTGCATGTCTTCGCGCAGGACTAACGTGTCGAAAATGTAGTCCTTGGTGCATGTAGACATCTGCACGAGGCAAGTGATGCCCATAAAAGTACGATATGAATGATGTTCCACGTCTATGGCTATCTGCGAAGCCTCACTCAGTTCCTTAACGGCTTGCTGCAGCTTCTCCAAATTGTCTACCAGCATTAGTTCAGTATTTTCCATAGACGCAGGCAATTCCGGACTTTGCGTTTGCATCTGTCCTTGCGGGGGCTCGAATTTCAGCAGCTCAAACTCATATGGGTGCAAATATGATTGGATGATGCCTGCTTCATTGTACTCGGGCAGTAGAGCTAAAGGCTTTAGGGAGTTGGGCTTTTCCCGCAGGCGCGGAAGAAACGGATTTTGAGCATTGTTGTCTACTGGCTCCCTGAACTGCAATTGTGGTCTCATTATATTTTTAGCTGTAAATAGACGGGCAGACACTAGTCCCCGTGGTGCCGTAGCCGGTGAGCGATTCCAACTGCCGGCTCGCCATGACGTCGAGGACGGAGATCCCGTTCCAGATGTTGGACTCGCTGTGGCTTGGGGATTAAGCACATCCACCTGTGTCTCTAGCACCATTTGTGGATTACGTCGCAAGCCACTTTTTATGTCCAGATTGGTGGTAATGCGCTCAAATACAATATCATTACATTCCTGAACCATCTCAAATTGTTCGTCCGTGGTGCGTCTGAGGAGGGAAACAATAAAAAACAAAACAATAGGATAACACGATATTCAATTGCAGGCGGCTCATACTTGTTTATGTCGCCCTTTATCTGCTGGGATTGCAGCACATTGCCAACGAGTCCAACCACGCGTTGAGACAAGTCGTCTATGATCTTGGCGTAACCAGGATAGCTGAGATACAAAGATCGAGCCGTGCCCTGGGGAAAGGCATTGCAGCAGCGAGTGGCGGACACCACATTCCTAAAGGCTTGCTGCAAAGGCACAAATTATGGATAAATAATAAATAAAGAACGAGACGATTTTTTATTTACCGTTGTGAAATCGGACAAATTCCCAACGGATGTGCTATCCTCCACCGGCTGCTGTTCTGTTTCCTCATTGTTCATTTCTCGATCCTGCTGTGTTTGTTCTTCTTCTGTTGACTCTACATTCTTCCTTTTCTGTGGCCTCGGCATCTCCTCGTCTATTGTTCTTGTCTCTTGCGCCTTGTTCGAACCGAGTTAAAAAAAATGTGCGTTTTCTTCTTCTTCCGAATGAAATAAAAAAAACAGCTGTAATTTTGTTAATTGTCAACACTGGCAACATTTGGCAACACTACATTGACATATTATGTGTAATATTTGGTTGTTAAATTTATGAATTGAACGAAATTTTTTATTGCGCCTGCCTGGACCTAAACTCTGCCGAAATCGGGCCTCCAGCTCCCTCCACCAAAAACCATCATGTTTTTGCTGTGTTTGCAATCGGCTTGTCCATCCCTTACATTCCATCCGCAGGCGTTGTTCAACACTTTCAGCATTGCAACCGTATCGATAAAGGGCATCTCTCTTCTTAATCCAAAAACTCAGATATCAAGCTTCGAGAGTGGATGTGGTGGACCCAGGCTAGGACGACGCAGCAATACCAGTAGCAGTAGGCAAATCAAAGGATCTGCGGGTGTCTTTCGATTGCTATTCGATCATTCGATCAACATAAGTGGACACCGGCGTGTGGAAAAAAAGTAATTATAAAGCGTTTATTTAATCTCCTCAACTAACATACCAAGCAAACTCAACCACCAAACCGGCATCATGATGGACATATACAGGCGTACTGTGACACGTTTCCCACTGGGCAGCGTGAGTTACATATTCGCATATGGGTCAGGGGTCAAACAGCAACTTGGTTATGAAAATGTGCAGCAACCGGCGGCGAAATCTTCGAGTAGTAAAAGTAGCAGCACCAGCGTCATTGACCTAGTTTTTTGCGTGGGTGATGCACTGGGCTTCCATGCTGAAAACATGCATCGCCATCCAAGTCATTACTCGGCTCTGAGGCATCTCGGTCCAAGATTTGCAGCTCAATACCAAGACCGTATGGGGGCTGGAGTCTATTTCAACACATTGGTGCCGTTGGAGGATCTTGGCCTGACCATAAAATATGGAGTGGTATCTGAGGAGCATCTTATTGACGATCTGCTGCATTGGCGACATTTGTATCTGGCCGGGCGCCTGCAGAAACCGGTTACAGATCTGGTTAATCCCGCAGACAATCCACGGCTGAAGTCAGCTTTAAACCGAAATCTGCTATCCGCCTTTCATTCCGCCTTGTTGTTGCTACCAGAAAAATTTACAGCTTTTGAACTATTCCACACCATAGCTTCGCTCAGCTATAAAGGGGATTTTCGGATGATCTTTGGTGAAAACAAGCAAAAGGTTCACAATATAGTCACTCCTCAGATAAACGAGTTCTTTGCCCTCTACCAACCAGTTATGAGTAAGCTGGATAAATATGTGGCTGTCGACATGCATGGGCAGGAACCAGGCTCCCGCCGTCCGGCCATTCTCTTCGAACAGGATAAATCTGCAATGGCCACGAGTTACCATTTGCGTAGCCTGCCGCGTGAACTCAGACGTCGTCTGCAACGTAATGCCGCCTGTCGCGGTGACTACGCGGATGTGGTGGAGCATCTTTCGATGGCTCCTCTGTTGCCCAAAGTGCTACAGGTCTCGGTGAACGACATTGTGTGGCGTAGTAGTGTCACTCAGTCACTCAAGAACATTGCCACTGCGGGCATTTTAAAGTCCATCCTCTACAGCTATCGCAAGGCCTTGAAAACCTTTGCCAATTAGATGCTCTATTTGCGAAAGGAAACTGCCATTTATTAACTAATTGTAAGCAGCCCATTCATCGTTAAGTTTTTGTCTAGAATATTTTACTCCCCAAAGTTTTTACAGTCAATAGAGAAATCGTAGTTGATGCCAAAAACAATAATTGCAGTTTTTCTTTCGCTGATCTAGGGTTACATGGGTATCCTTTGGTGTCTTGGAATGTATTGATCCTAAGCTCCGTCTATATAATTTGTTTCATGCTTTTCCGTTTTTTCATGAATTGTTATTTATTGTTTTAATTGAGATTCCTTCTTTGGTTTTTCATCATTCTCAATTCCAGTGTCCAGTGATTCCAGTTCCAGCGACGAAAGCGATCAACGAGAACGCAAAAGAAAACAGAAGACGAGTAGGGATAATGACAAAAAGCATAAAAAGTCAAAGAAACATAAAAAGGAGAAACGGCGCCACAAAGAAAAGAAACGTAGTAGAAGGGATGAGGACGAATCCCATGTCGAGAGTCCACGAAATGTTTCCTTGCCCAACGCGAATTGTGTCGAAGATGCCTTTGGACCTGCCTTGCCTCCACACTTGGTTAAATCTGAACCCCCACAGCATGTTATTGGGCCTGTAATGCCCAGTGACCTGATTCAAAAGACATCAGATGCACAATCTCCTACAGATCAGGATGACGATGATGATGGGGCTGGAACTTTTGGTCCAATGCCGAATGTTAGCCAAGTAGAATTAGAGGAAAGGGCGCTTGCACTTAAATTGTCTGTTCTGGAGGGCAATGGTCTTGAAGGGTCGACAGCTCTAGATCAGGATCAACGTGAAGAATGGATGCTTGAGCTCCCTGATGTTGGTTTAAAGGGTGGTCTGGCTGCCCTGAACAACATGAAACGTACCTTTTACCAGGGTAAAGAACGACCTGACTTTAGTGATCGTTCGTCATGGACAAAAACACCCAAGTCTGAAGCAGCAGCAGCGATGGGTACCAAATCTATTAGTTCTAAGGAACTTGAAAAGATGGCACAGGCTAAATATGACAGGCAACGCGACGAGGAACAGGAGAGCATGGCAAAAAAACATAAAAAGAAACATAAAAGAGATGAGTCTCTGGTGGAGTTGCACCAAAAGAAACTGCGCAAGGAACAGAAGGAAAAGGTCAGTCTAATAAATTTTAAGAAAAAGAAAGTAATGTGCAAATAATTCTATTTCAGGATAAAGCATTGGCTGCCTCCGGATCAAAGCCAGAGCGTCGTCCCTTTAGTCGGGATGTAGACTTAAAGCTTAATAAGATTGATAAAAATCAAACGAAACAAATTGTGGACAAAGCCAAGATATTGAATACAAAGTTCTCAAGTGGTCATGCAAAATATCTTTAAGCACATAAATATGTATATTCTATATTATAGTATTGAATTTTATATAATTATAAAAGGAAATGTATTTTTATTGTCTCCCATTGGGGATTTCGTATCATCGTTGAGGAGGCGGTTTAGGTTTGGGAAGTTTAGACAACAACATTTGTATATCGTCCTTCTCCTTCCAGTCTTTCCACATCTCATAAAGGTTAACAATGGCTCGCACAATCTCTTGCACCTTGTCGAGATCCACATTGAGTTCGGCAAACCACTGCTTGGTGGCATCTTTTTGAAGTATAACACAGGCAATTTGTAGACAGGCAATGGCTATCTGAAGGATGATGAAAGTAAGTCATTGGCTAGAGGATACCGACCTAATTTCTTACCTGATACGGCGGGTAGAGCAGACACACATCCGTGCGCAATGAATCGTTTACAATACGCCAGGTTAGAGTGAGCAATTGATCCTCTTGTCCCATGTCTTGCACCAGCTGCAACAATGGTCTGTATGGCTGATAAACAATGAGGCAGCAATCGAGATTCTCTAGTAAATAGAATTCGCACTCCAGAATATGGTTCGTGCGGTATGGAAACTCTTGCGTGTAAGCGTAACTGAACTTGGTCTTAATGGCCGATTGGCAAATGGATATCAGCCGAGAGTTGGAAATAACACCAAATTCCTCCACCTTGGAAGCCAGCAAAATACAGGTGGGGGCGAGCAGCAAAGGATCTATATTCTTCAGCGAATTGCGAGCATAGAAACGCTTGAAATACACCGTAGCTGTGGCTATAACCTGCTGGCGCAATTTCAGTTGCTCTCCCAACACCTGAATTACATTGGCAAAGAAGATGAACACCTTTTGATACTCCTCCTCGCTGAGGGCAAGCAAATCATGTTGCCGCTCCCGCAGTAGGTCCTGCTTGTCCAGTATCCATTGCTGGGAGTGTGAGCTCTGCCAAAAGTTGCCGGCCATAGGAACCGATTTATCTGTTCGTAGTCGACTGGTAAGTTTTCGTTACTAATTTGTTATTATTAGCTAAAATTTTAAGTTTGTTTCAACAAAAGTAGTACAGAAAAGTGGTCACACTGCGGCATAAAAACATTGGGAACAATTAATGTGACCGCACCTTTTGCATTGCGTAGCCCTAGTCAGCTGTGGATTTTTCATCGGCACCCGCAACGAACGAGGCCGTAAAGGTTTAAAATAATAATTTTAAGCAACTGTTGGAATATTAAACGAAACAAAGCTAAACAATGGCGTTGCGTGTGCTAGGAGTAACGCAGAATATGCGCACATTTATGCGTGGCGTTGATTTGATCAAGGTAAGAGCGTTTCTTCCTAGCAGAAGATTACGGACTCAAATTACGTAATTGTAAATGCTGTAAAAAGAAAATAGCATAATGCAATATATTAGTGACTAGGTTATAATATTCAAGATATCTTGTAGCCTTCATTTGACCAAATCCAGCAAATTTCACAGAGCGCTGAAATTTATTAACGAAAATTTTAGTTTTTGAGGTTATGGTGTTTGGGATATATAACATAACATCTAATTTATTTAATATCGCTTATATTTTCCCAACAGCGCTACAAATCAGCAGCCACTTTGCAGAAGACCCTGCTCAATATTCCCGCCACGCAGGTCACCAAGTTGGACAATGGACTGCGCGTAGCTAGCGAGGATTCGGGTGCCTCCACAGCCACCGTTGGCCTCTGGATCGATGCTGGTTCGCGATCGGAGAACGAGAAGAACAACGGTGTTGCCCACTTTTTGGAGCACATGGCTTTCAAGGTGCAAAAGTTTTCCGATATATTCTCGTTTCGATTGTATTAAATCAGAGATTTGTTTCTCCCCCAGGGCACATCTAAGCGTTCGCAAACTGACCTGGAACTAGAAGTTGAGAATCTGGGCGCCCATCTGAATGCCTACACATCTCGCGAGCAGACTGTCTTCTATGCCAAGTGTTTGTCAAAGGATGTCCCCAAGGCTGTGGAAATTCTGGCCGACATCATTCAGAACTCAAAGCTGGGTGAGGGAGAGATTGCCCGTGAGCGTTCGGTCATTCTTCGCGAGATGCAGGAAGTTGAGAGCAACCTGCAGGAGGTGGTTTTCGATCATTTGCATGCCACCGCCTACCAGGGCACTCCCTTGGGCCAGACCATCTTGGGACCCACTAAAAACATTCAGTCCATTGGCAAATCCGACTTGACCGACTACATTCAGACCCATTACAAGGCCTCGCGCATTGTTCTGGCTGGTGCCGGTGGCGTTAAGCACGACGAACTGGTCAAACTAGCTACCCAGAATTTGGGCCGGCTAGAAGCTAGCCTTTTGCCACCAGAAGTCACACCCTGCCGCTTCACCGGCTCTGAGGTGCGTGTCCGTGATGATTCCCTTCCTTTGGCCCATGTTGCTGTAGCTGTCGAGGGCTGCGGCTGGACCGACCAGGATAATATTCCTTTGATGGTGGCCAACACTTTGGTTGGTGCTTGGGATCGCTCCCAGGGCGGTGGTGCCAACAATGCATCCAATTTGGCTCGTGCTAGCGCCGAGGACAGTAAGTGGTTCAGTGTTATAATCTCTAAAGAAATTCTATTCAATTTCTGTGTTAATTTTTAGATTTGTGCCACAGCTTCCAGTCGTTCAATACCTGCTACAAGGACACCGGTCTTTGGGGAATCTATTTCGTGTGCGATCCCCTGCAGTGCGAGGTAAGCTCAAACGGATATCAGAACCATAACGATTTAATTCGCTTTAATTTAATTCGCATGGCAGGACATGATCTTCAATGTGCAGTCCGAATGGATGCGTTTGTGCACCATGGTCACTGAAGCCGAGGTCGAGCGTGCCAAGAACTTGTTGAAGACCAACATGCTGCTGCAGTTGGATGGAACCACACCCATCTGTGAGGATATTGGCCGTCAAATTCTGTGCTACAACCGTCGCATCCCTCTTCACGAACTGGAGCAGCGTATCGATGCCGTCAATGTGTCGAATGTCCGTGATGTCGCAATGAAATACATCTATGACAGATGCCCAGCTGTTGCTGCTGTCGGCCCCGTTGAGAATCTGCCCGACTATAACAGAATTCGCTCCTCCATGTACTGGTTGAGAGTCTAAGTGAGAGTGGGATAGGAAGCGGCAAAATGCCAGGACTCCGCAGATTGTTGGACGAGTAGTTTAATTCAAGAAATTCAAATTTAATGCAAGAGGATCAGTAAATTCAGATATAAAAACACCTACAATATTTAAAAAAATATGTGTGCACCAACATTTATTTGATCGACTTTGTATTCTGTTTATGTTTGTAGGAATATTTTTGTTTTATTGATGTGAGTACTTAATGGGTATGCCACTGAGGCCTTGCTGTACTGCAGCGGGCTCCGTCTGCCCTAAGGCGGGATCCAGGCCTTGCCAGGTGCGATCTTCAAAGCTTAAGCCTGTATTATTGGTCATCAGTTCCATTTTGGCTCGCGGTGCAACAGCCAGAGAAGCGGAACTGTCGTCCTGAGATGTGCCACCTCTCATTCGGCCACTTACGAGACTAACATCCTGTTGATCTGCTTGAAGCAGAGCGTCCTCGTCGAACGGAAGAAAGCTGCGACCCTCAGGCAGCAAGCTCTTAAAGTCCGTCACATATGACTCGGGATACTTCATATGCCAGGCTGGATTTAGAGCCATCTCGGCCTCGAAAACAGAGACAATGGGCTTATAATAGTCCTTGGAATTATACATGTTATTGAATGGACAACCAATGAGAACAAAACAATCGATCTCCAAAAAGTTGGCCAACTTCTCTGGATTAAGGCGGCCCACAGAAAGGAGTTGTGTCTTTATACCACGTCCCTTAGCCATAGCCTGAAGTCGAGCTACCACATCGAGATATCCCTCTGCAGTAAGAGTGGCCACAATCAGGCCCAAGGTCTGGGCATCCTTGCACTTCTCTATATAATAGTAGCGTCTACGAATGTATTGGGCTGTCAGTGGATTCTTCGCGCTGAGTGTATGGGTAACACCATCGAAGATGTGCCATTGCAAGGCCGGCGTGGTAAGCGAGAGATTGGCAAAGCGTTGATTATCCGAACCCACGAAGATACAAATGCGCTCACCAGCTGACTCCGTTAGAGGTTTTAAGGCAGATGCATCCTCTGCTGGCAATGGATATACCTCTACATGGAGTTCCTTCGGCTGCAGCGCCTCCTTTAATTGTCTGCATAAATTGTCGCACTCGTTCGGCTCCTCGTTTAAATGCTGATAGCCAATATCCAGATATATACATACTTCACGTTCTTTGCACTCCCCCTTCAACGCGGTCAGGGTTTTAATCAGCTCGTGCCGTTCCAATGGTAGCTCTGGATACAGATACAAGACAGGCAGCCGGCTGGCTTTGCTACGGCAAGCATTTCCAAAATGAATCACACTGTCTGCCTCTACATGAGCCGCGGCTATTTCGTCTACGCAGCAGCTGCCATATGTTGTATCTGCCAGGATAAAAGTCTTGACACTCGAATCCAAAATCGCCTTCAGACTTTCACTGATGGCATTGCTGTGGGGCAAATAGTCATCCGGAAACTGTAGGCATATCTGTAAAACTCACTGGATTAGTATGCACGACTAATAAAACGATTTAAAATTACCCTTTCGTAACCATTTTGCTGTATCCAACCGCTGCAAACTTTTTTGTGTCTCTCATTCCAGATCTGATCGATACTCACCGCCTGGTCATCCTGCACTTCCGTCTGACGCTCTAGAGCTGCCGTGTCTGAGCTTGAGAAAGCTGACGCTGATCCTCCGTCGTTACTTGTCATGGTTCAATTTCTTTAAAAAAAAATACGCAAAATAAACAAAGCAGAGGCAACACACTTAAAATAGTGTTGCAAAATGATTATGTAAATACTGGGAACCTCCGATATACATCACAAACTTATCGCCTTCTAGAATTAGCATCGATATCAACAACAATCGATGGACTGTCATTCCTAGCATTAGGAAATTTCTGAAAAAGTGAAATACTTGTTTTTTCTGTCATCCTGCGCGTGAAAATTAATATTCTTCCAAAAATCTATACTTTTCCGAGTTGTAACTAACTGTAAGGAAATATTCAAAGTGCAAAAAAAGTGTTGCTGCTATCATCGAGCGACTCAAGGACAAATTCGAGAGCCAAAAAGAATAAAAACTTTAGGCACAAAAGTTTTCAGTGCTGCGCATTGATAATTGGAAGTGTCATATAAGAGCCATTAGGACAGCGTCGTAAATGTAAGTAAAATAAAACGAAATGTCTATAGCAGATGTGTGTATACATAGACTGCACTCATTTTTATTTTCAATTTACCTATCATGGAGTGAGTCAACTTCAAGGCTGTTTATCGCTGTTGTTGTGACAACTATAATTAGAATACAGTGAACCCCTAATATAGTGAATTAGTTTGCTTTGGAAAAGTATCTTGCTTATCTCCTTGTCACAAGAAACGCTTGCAGAACTGTACCAGTACAACTCTATGCTAGCATCCGTCAATTTCTATTAATAGAATTTTATTGTCGTTGGCCATAAACCATAACTAAATCCACGTAATTGAAGATTTCACTGTACCGCTCTTTGCCTCCCTTTCCTCTTCACATGTCATAAAAAAAAATGGAATATTCGATTTGCTAGAGGGATATTTCGATGCCCGAGGCCAGCTGTTCATATTCGTCAAACGATTGCATGATATGGGCCAAGTGATTTGGCTTAAGTAGCAGCTGTCAGCCCAAAATATACCTGTCCTTTTTATCCTTTTCTGTTTTTGTTGACTACCTGACATCAACTTTTGCACTATATAACTGATATCATTTCTCTTTTACATTTCAGTTGCAAACCAAGTTTCAACCCACAAACACATATCACACAAAAACCAAAAACCAAAAATAAAACACAGTTCAGTTCAACTGTTTAATATAACGCAGAAACAAGTGTCGGAAAGGAAAAGTGTCATCATCATATACAGAAGCGAGTTCTCTGATTGCATCTATATACGCATATATATAAATAAACGATCACAATGGTTCACACTGGCATATCTCTGAACGATCGCTTCACTCAAATGCAATCGCAAGCTGTGAAGCAATCGCGCCCTCAGCGCAGTCGTTCCCAGAGTCGTTCACGGCGCATTGTGAATCCAAATGTGTCGGCCGCCAATTCACGCTTATTACAGGAGTTCAAGCGGAAGCATACTGTGCAGACGGCCCTTAAGTTGAAGCGCGTACGTGTCCCCTAATACTAGATAAAAAAAAAAACTAAAACAGTTCCACTGTTGCAATCACTGCAAAGGACAACACCTAAATGCCCCATAGAGAAATGAGAGACAGAGAGAATGTATGAGTGGGAGAGAAAGAGCAGACATAAAGGAAGAGAGACGCCTTCTGCGTTGACCCCCCAACCCCAATATACATATATATAGAAATATATATATCTATATCTCAGTCTTCCAGACTCTTCTTGACTCTTCTTTGACACATTGAAACGCTGCGCTCGTTCAAACCAATTATATGCATCCTTACAGAGAAGCCTGCGGAACACAGCTGGCGGCGGAGGCGGTGGTAGCGGTGCCTCCCGCGGACCTCGCATTGGAGGCGTTAAACCTGTGCGATTAGGCCCAAATGGCAGACCCATGCGTTCCAATAACGTGACACATGTAGCAACGTAAGCAACACCCACAAAAAAAAAACACCCAAAAGATCGTCATTGGACTACAATTCTTCGTCAATTCTACTTCATCCAGGATGCGTGCCGATTTGGTGGCCAATGCACGACGTCGCAGCAATAGCTCGAATCGACCATCACGCTCTTCTTCACAGGTCGGCGGTCTACGCCAGCGCTTGGGTCAACGGCGATCTAATGTGGGTGGCGCTGCAGAGCGTGTGGAACGCCGCAGGCAGCAGCAGCAGCAGCTACATCAGCAGCCGCAATTGGGACGTCGCAATCGTTCTCGGTCGCGCTCCCGTCAAGCCCAACCTGTGCGCTCTCGCTCTCAGAATCTTGGTCGTGAACGGTCTCAGAGTCGTCCGCGCTCACAGAGTCGCAATCGTTTTCCTGGTGGTCGTATTGCAGGTGGCCAACACCGTGGTGGCGCAGCAGCAGCAGCAAGATCGAGTTCTAGTGGACGCCGAGTCTCTGTTAAGCAGCGTCTGGGTGTACGTTCTGGCCATGCAGCTGCAGGATCAGCAGCTGTTGGCAAAGGCAATCGCCGAGATCCACGTCGTGGAGCAAGTAAATTGCGCGGTGTAGCCGGTGGACGTGTGGAGAAACGTCGGAACAGTTCGATTCGGACTCAGAAGGGTGTATCAGCCTCCCTATCTGGACGTGGACGCCAACGGGGACGGTAAGTCAACGACAATTTTATGAAGTAAACGCACCAATCACAATTCTTTCTTCTGTTTTTCTCACAGATCTGCTGCTGCTGCTCCTGGAGCTGGTAACTCTGCTGCTGCCTCGACATCCCGACGCTCTCGTTCCAGAACTCGCGCTGTGGTCAATGCTGGTTTGGCTACTCCGACTAATAGGCCAATAGGTCGTGGCAAAGTGGCCAATAAGGCTGCCAACAGAAACGGTAACAAGAATAACAACAACAACAGCAAGAGGAACAGAAATTCAGCACCGGCTGGCAAGGCAAAGCCGCGCCAGCAACAGGCAGGTGCTGCTCGCCGCGGACGCAGTCGTAATCGTGCTAATCGCAGTATTTCAGGTAAAAGCGTAACAGATTGGGTCATTGTTGCCAAAGGATTTGATCGGATCTAACTACAAAGAAGAAAAAAAAGTTTAAATGTTTCAATTGCTCCTTTCTTGTGGAATTTTTATCAAATAATCATATCTTTTTTATTTCCCCGAATTGTCATTTAGGCAAGGCGCAGCCAGAAGTGAAACGTGAGGATCTGGATAACGAACTTGACCAATATATGTCCACCACAAAATCAGAAATGGACTACTTACTCAAGTAGACAATCAAATGAATTGATGGCATAAACCACCGGCGTAGGCAACTAATACAACAAATATCCGTATATCTCTTAAATCTTTAAGTTAATTATAACTCCTAGTTACTGATTAGCTTTAAGCAATCGTTTTTAGTGTTTTTTTCTGTATATAATAACATGACATCCAATCCAACCAATTTAATATGAATTGTCTCTTTAAGTTAATTTATGAATTTGAATATTGATATTGTCATTTGAGGATATCAGATCGGCATAGTATAATGCCATACGTGTCATTATGTAAGTGCATTTTCAAATCCGAGTAAATAGTATTTTGAAATATAATCTACACATTGCACTTAGAACCTCTGAATATTTAATTTGAGTTAGGCTAGATGGCACTCCTATTTTACTACTGTCGATTCGATGTATTATCTAAGGGAACAGCACTCGAAAAATTGCAGGTGATCCTTTTACGATGAATTTGGCCAATCGGTGGCACTAAACTGGTGCCAAATGCCATCCGGATCGTCCTGTAAATGCTCAAGACACTTTTCTTTTTTTTTCCAAGTCTCAAATTTCAGCAATTGGCAAAAAAACAGATTCTAAAGTACCAACTCCTTGTAGCGACAGCTCTCCAGACGATTATTACAGAGTTTGTGATACAAATTTAGTCATCGATTAAATGCAGAAAACGAAAAAGTGATTATTTTCTTAAGACCATATTGGGGGTTTTTAAATAACCCTGCCAATGAACGTTACAAGATCTAATCAAAGTTGGCCATCAAGAAATACAATCTGCGAAAGAAACATGATAGTCCTTAAAATGGCTAGTTATGAGTTTGTTTATGGGTTTTGCTACTTTTTAGCCAAAATCGGCGAATGTAGATATGAATTTGAAGCTCCCAAAAAGTATGTCCTGTCCTAATTGGTAAATGTCCTGCGGAGATATGGTCAAACATGGAGTACGAAATTTTTACCGGGGAAAAGGAAGCTATATATTCTTGATCAGCATCACCAGCCGAGTCGATCAAGCCATGTCCGTCTGTCCGTATGAACGCGTAGATCTCGGAGACTATAAGAGATAGAGCCACCAAATTTGGTATGTAGGCCCATGTAGTATGTAAAGTGATCAAGTTTATTTCAAATTTTTGCCAAGCCCCTTTCCGCCCCCGAATTTGAAAAACTCGATTATCTCCGTAATTTTCTACCTTGTGCAATCAAATGACGCACTTAAATTTGATACTAATATCCACCAATTGATCAAAATCGGACTAAAACTAGCCAAGTTATGCATATAAACGGTTTTTTATAAAGCCGGAGTTGGCCGTTAGCTGGTGGGAGCGCTAGGGTGCTCGTATGCTTGAGTGAGCGAGATACTAAGATATGCTTGTAAAAAGCATGTGAACATGCATTTGTTTAATAAATTTGAAATATTTGCTTTGCTGGTGTATGGTATACCTAAGTCGGCGAGACGACTTACTTACTTCATTTTAATTTTAATGCATTATTGGAATCTCTTGCATCTATCAAATTGTTCATTAGTAATGTTTGCAATCATAGCTCTTGTTTTTTTTTTTCTTCAAATATTATAAAAGCTGTTTAAAAATGTACATACAATTTTTGTACACTTTCTGTAGTATTACGAAATCTGGATGGACAAAATCCGAGTTCATATTCCTCTCAAATTAAAGTCACCAAAAATCATGCCTTCCTATGTCATTATAAAATATTCAAGATTTTATTTTCAAATTGGTGTGTGTAAAGAAAAGATTTTAAATAACCTCTTCACCATTTTGGGCATAATTAGATAATCTTGTAAATCCTATTGTTTTAAGGTATTTACTGATCAATTAGGTTTTCCACAAATTGAAAGCTCACATTTGTATCAAATTGCAATCGCCTATGATAGGACCAACGCATTGCCAATTTATAATCTCCAGTTGGAATAGGCAGCCCTAATAATTCCGGTCGTAAATAAAATCCGTCAACAATAAATGAACCCTATTGGAAAAATGAAAAATTAATAGAAACACAATTAAGACGCTAATTTCAGGAAATGATTTCTTACCACATATGGACACGTATGATTTAAATTGGTAAAATCTAAAAACAACTTTGTTATCACCATTGCAGTTGGATTGTACGGTTTCTTCAAAAACCGACAGCAATCTAAATGGAAATTAATCAACCATGGGAGATATCCATTGGCCCTCTTGAATATTTGCATATGAACGGATATATCATAAGCTGGATGTTTCACTGTTCCATTTAAGTAAAAAACAATTCTATCGCGTCTTAAAGCCTTCAATCTGCACCTATTCATCACTACCCAGGACTCATTGTAGCTCTTGCAAACCGCGTTCGTTAGTTTAAAGATGACGGCATCCTAAATAAACATACAAATTTTACATTATAAGTACTACAAGCTACAACAAATTACTACAAGCTTACGTTGTATGGTATAACCACAACCACACAAATGGCAAATAAACCGACCACTAGTATAATAGACCGCATATTAAGAAGCTTCGGATTGGAATGAATTTATGATTTAATGTCTATTTCAAAATAACTGCTTTAAAATAAATTCTTATTTGAATATACATTTTAAACTGCAATTTAAAAGATTCCTTACTATAAAATTGAAGATTGTTAGTTATTTAAAATGCAATCTGTACACAAAGATTGTGTATTTGTGTATCGAGTATTTGTCGCACTGCAAATTGTATTGCAATAATTTTTTACGAATGAATGGGTAACTTAATGGCATCATCAGTATGTGCAGCTTGTTGTCAAATGCTTCATAAATTATTCCACCTACCAAATAAAGGATTATCTAAACATCGCCTGATTCAATATGAACTCCAAAATGTATTCATTCAGAACAAAAGAAACAGCAAATTGTTATATCTTTAAAAAAGTGAATATGCAAAAATTAGATTTGTTTTATTAAATTCAGACCGAATTACTTCACATTTTGTTTTATATGCATTTTACATATATTCTCAGCTGCCCGCTGAAGTATCAGCATTGCTCGAATACAGTTTATATTTCTGGTTAGAGAAATCATTTAACACCACTTCGACGGACAGCGAACATATTCGACATGTCCAAATAAGTATGGTTATATCCTTGCAATGGGTACAGTAATTTTGGTCAGAAGTGTAAACCGCATAAAATGAAAAACTTCCGGCCATATAAAGTATATGCATATGTATATTCTTGATCAGCACAATTGCCAGTTTTATATACCTATTAATGACTGTGCTAAATTTGATCAAAATCGGATAAGTAAATGGTATACATAGCTGTCATATAGTCGAGGCCGATGTTAATTGAAATATTTGAATTAGAAATCTCTTTTATTAGATTAAATTCTTTGCGGATAGGTGTAAAGATTTCCAGGTTCTCGAAAAAAAACTACAGTGTTTAAATTTGGCATGTAGGCTTGTATATACTGCACAGTTTGTATATCTCGGATTCAGCCGGATCGTACCACTCTATCATATAGCTCCCATACAAACGTCAAATTCACGAACAGTGACTTTTCTGAATAACTTCGGTATTTTCTGAGCTATTGTCATGTCATAATAATGGTAATGGTATTGCACCTATAAACAACTGTGCCAAATTTGATCAAGATCGGGTGACTATATCATATACCTGCCATAGGAACGATCGGTGGAAAACAGTGACTTTGATCAATATCTTCGTTATTTCAAATGCTAAGATTGTAGGCCGTTCTTTGCCGTGAGGCATTCCTAATAAACAACTTGCAAGGGTATACAAACTTCGGCGCGGTCGAAGTTAGCCCCGGCGTTCTGTTTTTATACCCTTGTAGAGGGTATTATAAAATTGGTCAGATGTTTGTAACGCACAGAAGGAGACGTTCAGCATGAGAAGCTGAGTCGATATAGCCATGTCCGTCTGTCCTTTTGTCCGTCCGTCTGTGCGTACGCGTTTTACTCAGCCATCTTAAGAGCTATCGGAATAACATTTTTTTTTGGGGTTTTTTATTACCCGCGTGAGATAAAGTATGAAAATTTTTAGGATCGGACTACTATATCATATAGCTCTAGAACAAACATTTTTGCCAAAATTGGAATATCCCCATGAAATTTACCAATATGATATTAGGTGATATAAAATCTCAGATCCCAAAATTTGAATCTGATCGGATAAATAGAACACAAGTTACAGTCAATACAAATCGGTTCAAGCGCTGCCGGCAGCGCTGCTTGCTGCCTACTACGTCATCGTCAAATCAAGCAGAGCACATGCATACACACACACAGACGCAGCGCTACACGAACTGTATGTGTATGCGTGCCATGCTTTTCTTACGGAATGATGGAAGACGAAGAAAAATCTGTACTAAAAAGAGAAATAATTTGAATGTTTTGTTTGTGTGTTGATGAATTGAGTTGCAGGGAAACAAATTTCAAAATGTAAAAAATTATTGCAAAGGACTGCAAGGGTATATAAACTTCGGCATTGTCGTAGTAAGCTTCTTTGATATTTTTTTTTTGAGTGAGTGAGTATTAACTCTTTCACTGCTCGTTTTTTTGTCATTTTGCATAACTAAAATGGTGTTGATGGCTGGTTCGACTTTGAGGTCCTTATACAGTATCATGGCCTTAACTAAAAATTAAATTATATTAATTAAATAGGTTTTTTTTCGTTTTTTGTAAAGACCTTAAAAATTCCTTTAAAATAAACTTGCTCTGCGATCGCCAATGGGTGTCTGCCCAAAAATAGGCGGTAATGAAAGGACTAGAGAGAAATTAGAAACTAAAATCTAAATTTTTGTCATTGTTTGATTTGATGCTGCTTCGCACGTAAAAAATAACTAAGCAACAAAAAAACTAAGCAAAAAAACTTTATCCCATCCTCCTTTCCATGTCGTACAGGAAGATAAATCTATTTTATTCCTTTTTTTTGGGTTGGTTTTCTTTTCCCTTTTCAAGTCAATTTTAGTATGTGATTTCTTTTGTGGTTTTGTGTGTTTCACATTGGTCGCTCGCTTTCTGAATGAATATTTTTAATTTCTGTGATTGATTGCCTCTATGCTTAAAGGAGGAGTTTCAGCTCCTGATTTGGGTCAACCGCCTTGAAGGTGTGTGAACGCCACGACAAGGCCAGCGTGTAGATGAGAAGAAGGATAGGACTTTAATTAAATCCCATTGTCAGCATCTTCAATTTTAGGCTGATTGACAAGAACATAATTTGACGTTGTGAACCGAAATACAAATTCTCTCTCTCTCTCTCTCTCTCTCTCTCTCTCTCTCTCCCTCTTTCTGTCTATCTATCCATCTCTATAAGTGGCTAACTGTGTTACAGCAATCTTAGGTAATCAAGCAAGACATCGGATTGCCCGCTAATTAACATTAAATTGGTCATTTGTTGCGCTTCCTTGCTAATTGGGGTGCAGCAATCCTTTTGACATGTGGTTGGATGGGCATGTTGTTTCTGCTTTCGTTGACGCTGCGTGTCATTAAACCTTTTCTCTCTCATTGCCCCCAAACAGCTGTTAAAAGCATTTAACAATTTATATGCAATTAGCAAATTTGGGCCGAACCCGGATTTTTGAGCCCTACACCAATTCGGTTGACGTTTATTTTTGCTGTGAAGGCCAGCGCCTAATTAGACCATATTCATTTTTAAGCTGAGAACAATTTATGACTGAACCCTTTGTGTTATAGGTACATAGCTGTAGGGATCCGAAGGACCTCCAACAATCTGTTGAGCTTAAGTAATAGCCATTCGAAAAGGTTTCTGCACTTTGTGTCTAAAAAAGAAGATAACGACTTCAATGAAACTGACTTAAATGCAGCAAAAGATAGTTGTTCGAAAGGGCGGTCGTACTAAAATTATTCAACCGAACATTAGCCGGAAGTACTTAATAGGCGTTTCATGTTTGACAGTTCATTTAAATGGGGATTGAACTACTCGGCCATGCATGGAACTTTCCTATGACATAGGAAATTGCTTTAAATACGAAATGAGTATTAAGCCATCAGTTTGGTAACCAACTCAAATGGTCTCAGACGAGTCCATGAAATAGATCCCACATAACAGGCTTTATCTAAAACCCTTTTAAAACAATTCTGTCACTTACAACACTGCAGAATGAAGCAAATCTGTTTCCTTTTTGGCATCTTTGCTATTTTTTTGTGTTTTTATATCCACTCGAATGTAAGTTTTTTCAAGTTCTAAAAAAATATTCTGTTGAAATATAATTTTTATCTGTAGGATGCTGTTATCTTCAAACTAACAAACATGGAGTGCTTGAGCTACAATGAGACCTGGTTCGAGATCCACAAATGCCGCTTGAAGGCCCTGAGACGCGACGTAACAGCGTTTTATTTCAATGGAACAGTATATTACCCAGTATTTAATTTACATCTTCATGTTCAATTGCTTAAAAGGGCCAGCGGATATAAACCATTTTTGATAAATGCAGATATAGATATGTGTCGATACTTCCGAAAACCCTATAACGCGATTTCCAAAACTATAATGGACCTCTTTTTGGATTTTACCAACCTCAATCATACTTGTCCCTATGTAGTAAGAGTTTTTAACGTATAGTCACCTTTTGAAAATCTTTAGTTATTTTTAATTGGACAGGGTGACCAGCTTGTTGATGGATTTTACTTGAGACCAGAAATTTTCAAGCTGCCACTTCCCACTGGCGACTACAAATTGACCATGGGCTGGTACGTGAACAAGAAACTGCTATTTGATACAAATGCAAGTTTTCAATTTGTGGAAAATCTAATCGACCAATAAAAATAACTTTAACAACTTTAACAAAACAACTTTGTAACTTTAACTAATTGATAAATGTTTAACAATATATATACATATGTACATAAATGTATATATCTACATTAGGGGTGTTCTTATTTTTAAAAAATTCAAATAAAGTTTTCATTGTGATGCTCCCTACATAGCGTTATACAAATCTCAAAGGAGTGAGCAAGATGGTATGCTATGAATTTCATAGCATTTATGATAATATTTAATTAAATAACACACATTGTTAACACTGTTGATGGTACTGTGGACTTTTTGGAAAATGTTCACTGGACATCCTGTCCACAGGACATTTTACAAAAAATATCCTATGGATGTCCACAGTGGACAATTTTTAAAAAGTCCACAGTTTGTCCACGGTAGACATTTTTTTAAAAAAGTCCAGAGGATGTCCCAAGTCCACAGGATGTCCACAGTAGACATTTTTTTTAAAAAGTTCACAGTTTGTCCACGGTAGACATTTTTTTAAAAAGTCCACAGTTTGTCCACAGTTAGTCCACAGTTTGTCCACAGTGGACATTTTTTAAAAGTCCACAATTTGTCCACAGTTAGTCCACAGTGGACATTCTTTAAAAAGTCCACAGTTTTTCCACAGTTAGTCCACAGTTTGTCCCCAGTGGACATTTTTTGGCCACAGTGGAGAATTTTCAAAAATATCCACACTTCGTCCACACTGAACAACTTTTAAAAAAGTCCACAGTTTTTTCACAGTGGACAATTTTTAAAAAAGTCCACACTTTGTCCACAGTGGACAATTTAAAAAAAAAAGGCCACAGTACCATCAACAGCATGCCATCTTGAAAGAAAATAGAAATTATTTTTAATTTTTGTTTTTATACCCTTGCAAAAAGGGTATATTAATTTTGGTCAGAAGTGTGCAACGCATAGAACGAAGCATCTCAGACCATATAAAGTATATATATTCTTAATCAGCACGACGAGACGAGTTCAAATAGCCATGTCCGTCCGTCCGTCTGGATCGATGCCAACTCCTCCTAGACCGATAGAGCTACAGATCTGAAATTTTGCATGTAGGCTTGTATGTACTGCAGGGCTTGTATATCTCAGATTCAGCCGGAGCGGACCACTATATCATATAGCTCCTATACATAGGGCAAAGTCACGAACAGTGACAAAAGGGCCAATGGATATTACCCATGGTTGGTTAATTTGGATTTAGATTGCTGTCGGTTTTTGAAGAAACCCTACAACCCAACTGCAATAGTGATAATAAAGATGTTCTTCGATTTTACCAACTTTAATCACATATATCCATATGTGGTAAGAGATAACTCTCTAAAATAGTATTAATTATTCAAAATTTTTTTTTTAAAAGGGTTCAAAAATTGTTGACGGCATGTATTTGCGACCTGAATTATTATGGCTACCTGTTCCCACTGGGGATTACAAATTGACCATGCGTTGGTCCTATTATAAACGATTAACTTTTGATACAAATGTCAGCTTACAATTTGTGGAAAATATAATTGATCAGTAAATAACTCAAATCAGTTTGCCCATACAAATGCTTGCAATCAAGATTTTCAGTATGTTTTCAGTTTAATAATGCCTAAAATAATGAAGTTAAGGTAAATTTAATATAAAAGGCATGTACTTAAAAATCTCTTTTATTTTCCAATTTAAAATGATCTTGTGTTAATTTGCGAACAATCTAAAAACTTGTGAGTCGATTTTAAACTTATATCTTCAACACCGTTCTCGCCAAACAGATAAAGGTTTTAGTTAGCAAATTTACTGAATGATCAAGGCGAATCATTTGTCCCACGGCGAAATTTCCAAATAATTGGCATTAAGTCGAAAATTTCATTGAAGCAAATTAATTAAGAACTAATAGGTGTGTTTTTAAATGCATCTCTATAATTTTAATCGATTTTCAAAGTCAGACTTTTCTTTGACAAAAGTTTTACACGGTGTGACAAATAAATATTTTACAATTTGGAGAATAGAGACAAGGTTATGTAGAATGAAAAAATATAAACAATTTGAATCGTCTAAAAGACGTGTTTCTGTGAATTGTAATGTACTCTTAGGTGCTATGAAAAATATTGAAAGAGATTCGCCTCTAACAAGCTTGGTTCATGACATACATACATATAGAAAATATAGAAAAGGTATTTTTTTAGAAAAAAAAATTACAAAGCAAATTACAGCAGCTATTCATACAGTATGCGTAAAAACGTTTCGTTGGTGTTATCTGTGAAATTAAAGTGAAAACTTCCACTTAAGTCGGCTCGAACATCGAGGTCAATCTTAATGAAGTATGTAAGTAAGTCGTCTCGCCGACTTAGGTATACCATACACCAGTAAAACAAATATTTCAAATTTATAATAACAAATGCATTAACCTTTTTTTTTTTCAAAAATTCTGATTCTGATTACATGTTTTTTAGAAGCATATCTCAGTATCTCGCTCACGCAAGCTTACGAGCACCCTAGCGCCGCAACTAGCCAACGGACAACTGAAAAAATGTATATATGCATAACTTGACTATTTTTAGGCCGATTTTGATCAAATTTGGTACTTTGCTGGGTATTAGTATCAAATTCAAGTGTGCCAAGTGATTACAAAAGGTAAAAAA
Source organism: Drosophila paulistorum (assembly GCA_018152135.1). Lineage (NCBI taxonomy): Eukaryota > Metazoa > Arthropoda > Insecta > Diptera > Drosophilidae > Drosophila > Drosophila paulistorum. The sequence goes on along the minus strand of JAECXG010000805.1, from coordinate 7,223,057 downwards.
TTACGTGAGATAATCGAGTTTTCCCAAATTACGGGGGCGGAAAGGGGCGTGGCGAAATCTTTGCATATACAAAATATGCGCATTTATTAAGCAAATACACATACCAAATTTGGTGTCTCTAGCTATTATAGTCTTTAAGAAAATCGGCGGAGGGGGCGTATAAAAAATTTGAAATAAACTTGACCACCGTAGGTAATACACGAGTCAGACTCTAGCTCTTATAGTCTCTGAGATCTACATGTTCATACGGACAGACTCGGCTGTTGATCCCGATCAAGAATTTATATACTTTATGGGGTCGGAAAAGCTTCCTTCGCCTGTTACATACATTTTGGCGACTTTAATATACCTTTTCACCCTATGGGTGTATGGTATAAAAATGCCATTGCAGTTCGGGTGTACTTCAGCTCAGTCTGCTGATGATAGAACTTGGTGGGAAATAGCTTCCTATTTTTCATTGCCTTTGAAATAATATTCTTCTTAGAAATTGACCTCGGGCCGGCTTAAATCCAAGCTTTGACATAAATTACACAGGCCGACATGATTTTTGCTGACGTTAACTTGAGATGTGTTCTTAACTAATTCGGGTACGCTGATTCTCACTGCATTCTTGGTTTTTGTCCATCACGTGCAGATTCTGTGAAATCAGCGGATCTGTGGTCGGAAAATGGGCACCCAAAAGTATACTATAGAAAGTTTAAAACAAAATTTTTAACTTTTTTATCAGATTTCGGAATATCCTGTGTAAGAAAAATAGTTCTTGTTTGCAAACATTACTAATAAACAATTGGTAAGATCTATAAGAGTTCCATAATTCTTTAAAATTAAAAAGCAGACAATTCTTGGAATCTCTATAGCATACTTTTTGGTTCAAAATTAAATCAATATAGAACCATATCCAAAGTGTAAGATATTATGCTTTATAACTAAGAATTACCGCTTTGATATTTTGTAAATTGCTATTAAATAATACTTAATATATTAATAGGTTAAAATAAAACTGTTTTCAGCATAATATTATGTTTATATTATACAATAAAATACTGCAAATGCTGTCAATTTGAAAAAGTTGAACACAATTTTCTCGAAAACCTGACGTGATGGACAAAAACTAAGTACAGGGCCGTGTTCAGCACCCCTCAATTACTATAGGGCACCTATTGAACTTAAAACACTTTTTCATGACCTCAAAAATGTCGGCCTGTGTTATTAATAATTAAGCCTAAAAGTATGCAAAAATGCGAAATTTTATAATTTTGAGAATGTTAATGCTATTTTAATGCTAGCGTATTGATATTCTCATGCAGTAGGACTAAAAAACTCTTTTGATCATTAATGTGTATTTTTGGTAATTCGTAGAAAAATGTACGATAAGTCATTTTATTTTCCATTTTATATTTACGATGCATTAAATTCATAATAGACGATCCAAAATTAATTAACTTTACTTTAAACTCGTTAGTATAGTCTAAAAAGTCTAAGATTTAGGTAGAAATTCTAAAAAAAAAGAAGCCGCAACTAAAGCATTTTAACATGATTTAAATCTATGTTCCCTGAATAAATTTGATTTTCACAAAATTGAGCCACGAAACACAAAAACTTGAGACTCGAATTGGAAAATGTTAGGTATAAAATGTCTGCACAGTGAAATTGTAAAAGAAGAACACAAGATAAATTAATATGTAAATTAAATTAATCAAACGTTTTATTCAGAGCAAGCGGAAAAAGAAAGTGAGGAAAAAATCGTTGTAGTTAGAGGTGGAACAAAGCTAAAAATGGATAACAATAAAGCTATAAATCGATAAAATGTTATTTAAATAATTAAACTATTTCAACAAAGGTAAATTTGCATATTTCTACAATTTCAACAAAAAAACATGACTTCACAAAAACGCAAGTAAACAAAGCTACATCACAAGAAGCAGTAATTTCAATACGACAAATTAAAACTAAATACCTTCAAGATTAATTTCCAGTTTGATTCAATTAAATATGTCAAAAAAGTACCTAGATATAGCAATTTGAAGTCTCTTTTTTTTTGCACAAAGAACAGATTAAAAGTTTACATGACCCAATAGCTGACTTAAAATTCCAGGGTTACGAATTAAAATTTTTCGTTATGATTTCTAGATGCCCCTGACAATACTTATTTTTCTGCCAGCAGCGCACTCGGACGTGTTCCCTTTGTGCTCCGTTGCATATAAATAGTAAATTTATAATTTATTAACCATGTCTGAGACATTGCAATTACGTGGAACCCTAATTGGCCACAATGGCTGGGTCACCCAAATCGCTACCAATGCCAAGGATCCCGATACTTTCATCTCGGCATCTCGTGACAAGACCCTGATTGTGTGGAAATTGACCCACGATGAGGACACCAACTACGGTTATCCCCAGAAGCGTCTCTATGGACACTCTCACTTCATCAGCGATGTTGTCCTCTCATCCGATGGCAACTATGCTCTATCTGGCTATTGGGATCAGACTCTGCGTTTGTGGGATTTGGCTGCCACTCGCCGCTTCGAGGGACATACCAAGGATGTTCTGTCGGTTGCCTTCTCGGCCGATAACCGTCAGATTGTCTCCGGTTCTCGGGACAAGACCATCAAGTTGTGGAACACTTTGGCTGAATGCAAGTTCACCATTCAAGAGGATGGACACACCGATTGGGTCTCTTGTGTGCGTTTCTCGCCAAACCACTCCAATCCCATAATTGTGTCCTGCGGCTGGGATCGACCGTCAAGGTATGGAACTTGGCCAACTGCAAGTTGAAGAACAACCATCATGGACACAATGGCTACTTCAATACTGTCACCGTCTCCCCTGACGGCTCCCTGTGCACATCCGGTGGCAAGGACTCCAAGGCTCTGTTGTGGGATCTGAATGACGGCAAGAACTTGTACACTCTGGAGCACAACGATATTATCAATGCCCTGTGCTTCTCGTCCAACCGTTACTGGCTGTGCGTTGCCTATGGCCCATCCGTCAAGATCTGGGACTTGGCATGCAAGAAGACCGTTGAGGAATTGCGCCCCGACGTTGTTTCACCCACCTCGAAGGCCGATCAGCCGCAGTGCTTCTCCCTTGCCTGGTCCACCGATGGCCAGACCCTGTTCGTACTCTGACAACACCATCCGTGTGTGGCAAGTGTCTGTATCAGCTCTCTAAAGAATTGACTACCATAAATATATTTCTACAAGGATTTACCTTTTCTGGATGGCGCGAAATTGATTTGTTTTTAAGTTGAAACAAAATGGGAGAAAATAAACTATAAGCGAGAGTCCTCACAAAACATATTTGCTTTTGCCTTTTAATATTGTCAGTATCAATCGATAACAACAACAAAAAATCCTTATAAAATATTGACATTGGAATTTCGAATCTTTGTCTTTCCGGCAATATTTAACGCGGTTTAACTAGCGAAAAAATACTGGACAATTCTTCAATACTTTCAAATCGTAAGGTTTCTAAAAGTTTTTTAGATTGTGGTTGGATTTTGCTATTAAATTAAAATATTGTTCATTCATTTGACACACATTTCATATATTAAAAGTTTCAGTAAAAGTGTTGTTTAACATTTAGAACTAAATGTCTTTGTTATCCTAGAATGACTTATTAAATTTAGGCCAAATGGGTAAAGAGGCTTTCCCGATTATATTTCAGGTTACTGATACGACACTTTTAGACTTTGATATAATTCTATCTAAAATGTATATTTTGATTATAAATAATTACCAACTTGGGGTTAGCTAGCGTAGTTAGTTAAAGGTAGTGGAATATTGCAGAAGCTGTAAATAAACATTAAGTTTTATGGTAACTGCCAAAAAGGGTTTCTGCCAAAATTTTCGATATCTGGACCAGTGTGCAATGGTTGGAAGTACAATTCCCGAGGCAATTCATGAGGATAAAAAATTGAAGTAACGAGCTGACAAGATGTCCTTTCTCCAGTTTATACTTGTATATGTCCTCTTTCATAGCTTTTAATTTCCCCCCTTCGTTAGGCAAGTTCTAATTTTTCTGCAGCGAGTCCATCCATTTTTCTAACTCAATCTTTCGAGTTTATGCTATAAAATAACTTTTTGGATCATTCTAAAGATATTGAGTGCGGAAAAATAAATTCAACTTAATTTTGGATCCACTAATATCTATTTTAAGCATGATAATGTTTACGAGGATTGGGGTAAAAAATTGTCCAATGACAAAAACAGGAAAAATATTTTTATACCATACGCCCATAGGGTGAAATGGTATATTAAAGTCGCCAAAATGTATGTAACAGGCAGAAGGAAGCTTTTCCGATCCATAAAGTATATATATTCTTGATCAGTATCAACAGCCGTATGAACGCCTAGATCTTGGAGACTATAAAAGCTAGAGCCACCAAATTTGGTATGTAGGCTCATGAAGTATGTAGAGTGCTCAAGTTTATTTCAAATTATTGCCACGCTCCTTTCCGCCCCCGCAATTGAAAAAAAACGTTTATCTCAAAAACTATTGCAGCTAGAGACACCATATTTATCCCCTTGCAAAAAGGGTATATTAATTTTGGTCAGAAGTGTGCAACGCATAGAACGAAGCATCTCAGACTATATAAAGTATATATATTCTTGATCAGCACGACGAGACGAGTTCAAATGGATCAACGCGAACTCCTCCGAGACCGTCAGAGCTACAGAACTGAAATTTTGCACGTAGGCTTGTATATACTGCAGGCGTTGTATATCTCGGATTCAGCCGGATCGGACAGCTATATCATTTAGCTCTCATACAAACGTCAAAGTCACGAACAGTGACTTTTCTCAATAACTTCGTTATTTTATCAGCAATTGTCATAAAAGTTGGTATTGGTCAGTTTTGTGTTCTTATTAATAATTGTGCCAAATATGATCAAGATCGTGTGACTATATCATATAGCTCCCATACAAACGGTAAAGTCACGAACAGTGACTTTCTCAATAACTTCATTAATTTTATAGCTATTAATATAAGTAAGTTTATTGTAGCTAAAAACGACTATGCCAAATTTGGTCAAATTCGGGTGACTATATCATATACCTTCCATAGGAAGGATCGGTCGAAATCAGTGACTTTTGTCAATAACTTCGTTACTTTTAATGCGATTGCTTTCAAATTAAACATTTGATAGTTAAATATACCTGTTAATGACTGTGCCGAATTTGGTAAAGATCGGGTAACTATATCATATAGCTCCCATAGAAACGATCGGTGGAAAACAGTGACTTTCATCAAAAAGTTCGTTATATCCTATGCTAAGATTGAAGGCCGTTCTTTCGCAAACATTACACTTTTTGGATAAAACGGTTTTACGCTTTGATGGCTATGGGTAAGGAAAGAATTACCAAAACAGTTGCAATTTGTATACCCAACTTCGACGCGGGCGAAGTTAACCCCGGCCCTCTGGTTGGTACGGATATTTACTAAATGCGCACATTTTGTATGTATAAAGATTTTGCCACGCTCCTTTCCGCCCTCGAAATTTGAAAAACTCGATTATTTTCCGTAATTTTCTACCTTGTGGAATCAAATTTGACACTCTTAAATTTGATACTAACACCCATCATAATACCAAATTTGATCAAAATCGGTCTAAAAATAGCCAAGGTTTGTATATAAACATTTTTCCATAAGGCCGGAGTTGCTAACAGCGCTAGGGTGCTCGTATGCTTGAGTAGCGAGATACTAAGATATGCTTGTAATAAAAAGCATGTAAAAATGCATTTGTTTAATAAATTTGAAATATTTGCTTTACTGGTGTATGGTATACCTAAGTGGGCGAGACGACTTACTTATTTCATTTTTCTTAGTCTTATTAAGTTAACAGGGAAATTCGAATACTCTAGTATTTGAATTGTAACATGAGCCAAAACAATCATAGTTAGGCCCCTGTGACTGTTTTGCCCTTCTCCAGGTAGTCATCCCAGAAAGCTGTACCCATCACCTTTTTGGCCGATGGTTTTCGCCTTCTTCGGAGCAGGTTCGTCTGGTGAAGTCCACTGTTTCGACTGTCCTTGGTCTTTGGTGTGTAACAGTGGATCCAAGTTTCATCGACGGTCACAAAACGACGCAAAAAATCGTTGGACTTGCGTTTTAACAGCGACTGCTCTGATGTCGCGGTCTTTCGAGATACATACCTTCTATCTCAGCTATTTGGCGCACTTTCAATCGTCGGTCTGGCAATTCGAGATCATGGTAATAGTTTTCGGGGCATCTGGGCGTGGCTCACCAAAATCCGAAGGCTGACCAAGTTGAAAATCGTTGAGCCAATTTTTGACGGTCGTCATCGAAGGAAAAGAGTTACCGTACACGGCATCCAAACGCTCTTTGATACAACTTCGCGATTTCACTTCCAAAAACAAGAATCGGATTACCGACCGATATTGATCTTTTTCCATTTTTCTAAAATCCGTGGATACGCTCGCTTCGTAAAAAAAAAACACAAATTCGATTTGACTGAAATTTTGAAGTTAGTCGTCAAGAAGGTTATACACGATAATAAACTCTTCTTGCGTTGATGACGCCATTGGGCGGTGAGGTACTTATGGGACCACCCTCGTATTTACACGCTGTTGTTGTCTTCTGATTTAAAATATCTATCAGATAAAGAATAAGAGAATTGAGCCGTCCATCGTGCCACGGAAATGAGGCAACGGCTGGGCAGAGAAAAGGATACTTTTGGCGAAAAAATTTGTTCTTCGCGAAATTTATACAGATGATAGGTAAAATTTTTGGGCGATTGTCGTCCTAAAAAAATCGGTTTGCTTGCGGACGAATGCACCATTAAACAGCATCAAAACTATACATTTGCAATTATGTAAGAGTACTAAAAACAAGTGAGTAGTGTTTAATCGTTCCTCCTTTCAGCTCAAGCTAAAACGAAAAGGGTTGAGCTCAAAAGAATCATGCAACCTTTAGTAGTAGGTTTTCCAAATAACTGATTCTAAGAATTATGGATGGAGTAATTTACAGACATTAGATATTTAGGTTCACAAACTAATGATCACATTATGAATCCATTTAATTCAATTCATGCGTAACATGTCACTGATGCGTGTTAACTTCGCACCAAGTTGTTATTGAAATCCATCCGAAATTATTAATGTAACAGAATTCGAAGCTAATTGGTATGCGGTCTATAATACTAATCGGTGTTTTTGCCATTTTTGTGGCTTTGGTTATACCATACAACGTAAGTTTGTAGCAATTTGGTGAATCATTGATGAAGTTAAATTTTTTTGTTCATTTAGGATGCCGTCACTTTTAAACTAACTAACGTAGTGTGCAAAAGCTACAATGAGTCCTGGATAGTGATCAACAAGTGCAGATTGAAGGCTATAAGACGCGATAGAATTGCTTTATATTTCAACGGAACAGTGAAACATCCAACCTATGATGTATCTGTTCATGGGCAAATGTTCAAAAGGGCCAATGGATATCACCCATGGTTAATGAACATCGACTTAGATTGTTGTCGATTCATGGAGAAGCGGTACAATCCAACAGCAATTATGATAGCAAAGTTGTTTTTAGAGTTTACCAACTTTAATCACACATGTCCATATGTGGTAAGACATAATTTCCTAAAAAGGGTTTCATTGTGTTTCTTTTTTTTTTTTTTAATAGGGATCGAAAATCATTGACGGATTTTATTTGCGACCAGAACTGTTACAACTACCATTTCCCACTGGGGACTACAAACTGACCATGCGATGGTCCTATCATAAGCGATTGCAATTTGATACAAATGTCAGCTTTCAATTTGTGGAGAATCTTATTGATCAGGGAATTATTTGAGTCCATTCTTTATCATTTCGATTAATTGCAACTGAGAAAATATCTGTTTGTTTTAATTTTATAAAAATATAAGAAGGAAAATTTATTTGATTGGACAATTTCTAAAATTACAATTTATCTTGTACTGTGTATTAAATGTGTAATAAATATTGTGTCATTTGCAGCTGCAACAATAACTTAAAGTCAATTAAAAGTTCGTTAGGCAATATTTATCTAAATTACGAAAATAGTTCAAGCAGAACTGCAAGGGCAATGAAAACAACAATCAGCCTGGGCAGCCTTCCATGTACTAGACACCATCCAAAACCTGACAACATGCGGACACTGATTATTGCCATCGGTTTACTTGGCCTCTTTGGGAGCTGGTATCGTCCATTCAGTGTAAGTCTTTCTGGAAGAGGAATAACTCGAATAACTATGCATTATCTTTAGGAAGCTGTCATCTTTAAATTAACAAATGCCGTCTGCAAGAGCTACAATGAGTCCTGGATAGTGATCAATAAGTGTAGATTGAAGGCTTTAAGACGCGACAGAATTGCTTTTTATTTCAATGGAACAGTGAAACATCCAGCCTATGATATTTCCGTTAAAGGACAATTGTATAAAAAGGCTAATGTCTATGTGCCTTGGCTTTTGAAAGCGAATATAGACGCCTGCCGATTCGTTGAGAAACGCTATAATCCAATAGCAATATTGGTTGCGAACTTGTTCTTGGAATTCACCAACTTTAATCATTCATGTCCATATGTGGTAAGAGTTAGTACTTTTTTTCGTCATTGTTCGATCAGTCTTGTTTTATTTTTTTCCATAAGGGCTCAAAAATCATTGATGGATTTTATTTACGACCAGAACTGTTACGTCTACCATTGCCCACTGGAGATCACAAATTGACTTTGCGCTGGTTCTATGACAACGATTGCATTTCGATACAAATGTGAGCTTCCAATTCGTGGAAAACCTAAAAGATCAGTAAATAACTTAAATCGATTTGCCCTTACCCATTCGAATACTTTGAAAGAAGAATATCTATTTGTTTTAATTTAATAATGCCCAAAAATGTGAAGTAAAGATAATTTAAAAGGCATTAATGTAATGTTCGGTTGGAATAAAATTTGAAAATCAAAAAACAAAAAAGAACGTTACTTAAACTGTAAGCCGTCCAGTTACATTCAAGCAGTTTCAAGTTGTGGGTGAACTTCGATAAAAGCTCAAAGTTCTGAGTGTTTATAAAGAAGTGTTTATAAAGAAATTTTTGAAAAATTCTCTTTTGATTTAATAAATCCGTATATTTATTTCATATTATCGGGTTTTTGATATTAAAAATGGTTAAAATATCTGAGTTAAGTCAACAAACAAGAATAGAAATTGTGGTAGTTCGAAGAGACAACAATATTACTACAACGAAAGGTTTACCATGGAGATGCTACATATCATCAATACTCCGAGCGCCACACGACTTAACTTTAAGACTGATACTGACAACTGCGCTCACATATACAGACATTTACTTGACAAGAATTAGTTCTTAACTCCACGTCGAACGGTGCTGACGTGTCAAATAATGTATTCTTGTATTTTATTGTAGTTGCCCTAAAGACGGTTGTCGCTGCGCAACCGAAATATATCGGAGAAAAAATAAATGAAAAACTAGGTCTTATTTTTGTTTGGAACAAATGATATGAAGCTTGATAAAATCTTAAGAGTAATAAATATAAAAAATTAAATGAACTAACCAATTAGCACAGAAGTGGACGCAAACGAAAGACAAATGCTGATGAAGACCGTCTGATCCTGCGCCAATTCAAACGAAACCCTCTCATAACATCAAGGGCTGTGGCTTTGGAGTGGAATAGGACTGCATTTAATCGCATAAGTGAGAGGACCATACGTAGGCGATTAATTTCAGCAAATATGAAAACATATATAGCTAAACCAATACCATTTATTACCAATAAAAACAAAGTTAAGCGTCTGAATTTTGCGGAGAAGTATTTTGACCAAAATCCTTCTGGCGCAATGTCCTGTGGACGGATGAGAGCACTTTTGAGTTCCACTCATCGCAGAAGAATGTTTATGTACCCTTGGACAAAGAAGTACGTAAAAATAACGCGCCTGTGTGTCAAAGAGTTAGTCATGGGGGTGGAAACGTGATGTTCTGGGGATCCGTCTCATACAATGGTGTGGGCGACTATTGGTTCCTATTGACGGTTCTATGAACCAGGGTCAATATTTAAGAATCCTCAACGATTTTGCGTTCCCATCTGGCGACAGATTGATCGGCGAAGCATTTATTTCGCAACAGGACAACGCTCCTTGCCACAAGGCGAGAATGATAACAACATTTTAGAGAAAGGTTGCCGTGGAAACACTGGATTGGCCACCCCAAAGTCCAGATTTGAATATTATTGAAAATGTTTGGTCGCCAATAAAGCGAAATAGAGCCGCCGATCTGACAAGGACAAGAATTGAAACGATTGCTGAGTTCACAAAGGAGTGGGAAAGGATTCCATTAAAACATCTCCAAACGTTAGTGGATTCTGTCCCGAAACTCATTCAAATGGTCAGAAATGTTAAAGGAGGGTATAATTTCCATTAATTGAAAATTTAAATTGCGTTTTTATACCCTTGCAAAAAGGGTATATTAATTTTGGTCAGAAGTGTGCAACGCATAGAAGGAAGCATCTCCGACCATATAAAGTATATATATTCTTGATCAGCACGACGAGACGAGTTCAAATAACCATGTCCGTCCGTCCGTCCGTCCGTCCGTCCGTCCGTCCGTCCGTCCGTCTGTCCGTCCGTCTGGATCGATGCGAACTCCTCCTAGACCGTAAGAGCTACAGAGCTGAAATTTTGCACGTAGGCTTGTATATACTGCAGGGTTTGTATATCTCGGATTCAGTCGGATCGGACCACTATATCATATAGCTCCCATACAAACGGCAAAGTCACGAACAGTGACTTTTCTCAATAACTTCGTTATTTTATCAGCAATTGTCATAAAAGTTGGTATTGGTCAGTTTTGTGTTCTTATTAATAATTGTGTCAAATTTGATCAAGATCGGGTGACTATATCATATAGCTCCCATACAAACGGCAAAGTCACGAACAGTGACTTTTCTCAATAACTTCGTTACTTTTTAAGCTATTGTCGTGAAATTTAATATAAGTAAGTTTATTGTAATTGTAGTCCACTGTGCCAAATTTGATCCAGATCGGGTGACTATATCATATAGCTCCCATAGGAACGATCGGTCAAAAACAGTGACTTTTGTCAATAACTTCGTTACTTGTGATGCGATTGCTTTCAAATTAAACATTTGATAGTTAAATATATCTGTTAATGACTATGCCGATTTTGATGAAGATCGGGTGACTATATCATATAGCTCCCATAGGAACGATCGGTGGAAAACAGTGATTTTAATCAATATTTTCGTTATTTCCTAAGCTAAGATTGTAGGCGGTTCTTTAGCAGACATTAGCCTTTTTAGATAAAACTATTTCACTTTGATGGCTATAGCTAAGGAAAGAGTTACCAAAAAAGTTGCAAGGGTATACAAACTTTGACGCGCTCGAAGTTAGCCCCGGCCCTCTGGTTATACCCTTGCAGAGGGTATTATAAAATTGGTCAGATGTTTGTAACGCACAGAAGGAGACGTTTCCGACCCCATAAAGTATATATATTCTTGATCAGCATCAGAAGCTGAGTCGATATAGCCATGTCCGTCTGTCCGTCCGTCCGTCCGTCCGTCTGTGCAAATCAACTTCACGCTGGCATCTTAAGAGCTATCGGAATGAAATTTCATATTTGAGCTACTTTTAGCCGGAAGATAATAAAGTATGAAAATTGTCAGGATCGGACTACTATATCATATAGCTCTAGAACAAAAAATTTTGCAAAAATTGGAGTATCCCCATGAAATTTACCAATATAATAGAATGTGATATAAAATCTCAGATCCCAAAATTTGAGTTTGATCGGATAAATAGAACACAAGTTACAGTCAATACAAATCGGTTCTACGTCATCGGCAAATCAAATAGAGCACATGCATACGCACACACAGACGCAGCGCTACACGTATGTATGTATGTATGTGTATGCGTGTTGTGCTTTGCTTAAAAATTCTAGTAAAAAGAGAAATAATTTGAATGTTTTGTTTGTGTGTTGATGAATTGAGTTGCAAGGAAAGAAATTTCAAAATGTAAAAAAATTATTGCCAAGGACTGCAAGGGTATATAAACTTCGGCATTGCCGAAGTTAGCTTCTTTGATATTTTTTTGATAAAACGTGAGGAAAGAGTACCAAACAACTTGCAAGGGTATACAAACTTCGGCGCGGCTAACTTCTAGCCACGGCCCTCTAGTTTTTTTTACCAATAAAACAAATTTTGTTTTTGTACATTCACGTTTTCCTAAAACACTGAAAATATTATAAACTGTTTGGAAGATGTCCGAATTGCCATGTGTGCCAAATGAATACATAGTAAATATTTGACTTGTTCATCCACTAATCGAAAACACATATCATTAATGGATTATAGAATCATTTGAATTAAACTTGCCACGGAAATGGCAAACGGTAGCCAAATAAATAGGCTGGGCAGAGGACAGGATAATTTTGGCGAAAAAATTTGTGTTTCGAGAAATTTGACGATAACCTACAATTTTGGGCAGAAAAAATTGGTTTGCTTGCGGGGGAATGCACCATTAAACAGCATCAATATTAAGCATTTGTAATTATGTAAGACACGTGGGTAGTGTTTAATCGTTCCTCCTTTCAGCACAAGCTATAACGTAAAAGGTTGAGCTCAAAAGAATCATTCGACCTTTAATAGTAGGTGATACGTTGTGAAAGTTTTTTAAGTAACTGATTTGAGGAATTATGAATGAACCTTTATTAGTAGGTAGAGTAATTTATGTAGTATTATATAGGCATGGTTCACAAAATAACGATAACATTAGGTACCCATTTAATTCAATTCAAGCGTAACATGTTACTGATCCGTGTAAACTTTGCAGCAAGTTGTTATTGAAATCTATTTGAAATTATTAATAAAATTGAATCCAAAGCTATTTCAAATGCGGTCTATTATAATAGTGATCGGTCTTCTTGCTATTTTTATGGCTTTGGTTATACCATACAACGTAAGTTTGTAGCAATTTGGTAAATCAATGATGAAGTTAAATTTTTTTGTTCATTTAGGATGCCGTCACTTTTAAACTAACTAACGTAGTGTGCAAAAGCTACAATGAGTCCTGGATAGTGATCAACAAGTGCAGATTGAAGGCTTTAAGGCGTGACAGAATTGCTTTATATTTCAACGGAACAGTGAAACATCCAACCTATGATGTATCAGTTCATATACAAATGTACAAGAAGGCTAATGGATATCTTCCATGGTTAATGAAGATCGACTTAGATTGTTGTCGATTCATGGAGAAGCGGTACAATCCAACAGCAATTATGATAGCAAAGTTGTTTTTAGAGTTTACCAACTTTAATCACACATGTCCATATGTGGTAAGACATAATTTCCTAAAAAGGGTTTCATTGTGTTTCTTTTTTTTTTTTTTAATAGGGATCGAAAATCATTGACGGATTTTATTTGCGACCAGAACTGTTACAACTACCATTTCCCACTGGGGACTACAAACTGACCATGCGATGGTCCTATCATAAGCGATTGCAATTTGATACAAATGTCAGCTTTCAATTTGTGGAGAATCTTATTGATCAGGGAATTATTTGAGTCCATTCTTTATCATTTCGATTAATTGCAACTGAGAAAATATCTGTTTGTTTTAATTTTATAAAAATATAAGAAGGAAAATTTATTTGATTGGACAATTTCTAAAATTACAATTTATCTTGTACTGTGTATTAAATGTGTAATAAATATTGTGTCATTTGCAGCTGCAACAATAACTTAAAGTCAATTAAAAGTTCGTTAGGCAATATTTATCTAAATTACGAAAATAGTTCAAGCAGAACTGCAAGGGCAATGAAAACAACAATCAGCCTGGGCAGCCTTCCATGTACTAGACACCATCCAAAACCTGACAACATGCGGACACTGATTATTGCCATCGGTTTACTTGGCCTCTTTGGGAGCTGGTATCGTCCATTCAGTGTAAGTCTTTCTGGAAGAGGAATAACTGGAATAACTATGCATTATCTTTAGGAAGCTGTCATCTTTAAATTAACAAATGCCGTCTGCAAGAGCTACAATGAGTCCTGGATAGTGATCAATAAGTGTAGATTGAAGGCTTTAAGACGCGACAGAATTGCTTTTTATTTCAATGGAACAGTGAAACATCCAGCCTATGATATTTCCGTTAAAGGACAATTGTATAAAAAGGCTAATGTCTATGTGCCTTGGCTTTTGAAAGCGAATATAGACGCCTGCCGATTCGTTGAGAAACGCTATAATCCAATAGCAATATTGGTTGCGAACTTGTTCTTGGAATTCACCAACTTTAATCATTCATGTCCATATGTGGTAAGAGTTAGTACTTTTTTTCGTCATTGTTCGATCAGTCTTGTTTTATTTTTTCCATAAGGGCTCAAAAATCATTGATGGATTTTATTTACGACCAGAACTGTTACGTCTACCATTGCCCACTGGAGATCACAAATTGACTTTGCGCTGGTTCTATGACAACGATTGCATTTCGATACAAATGTGAGCTTCCAATTCGTGGAAAACCTAAAAGATCAGTAAATAACTTAAATCGATTTGCCCTTACCCATTCGAATACTTTGAAAGAAGAATATCTATTTGTTTTAATTTAATAATGCCCAAAAATGTGAAGTAAAGATAATTTAAAAGGCATTAATGTAATGTTCGGTTGGAATAAAATTTGAAAATCAAAAAACAAAAAAGAACGTTACTTAAACTGTAAGCCGTCCAGTTACATTCAAGCAGTTTCAAGTTGTGGGTGAACTTCGATAAAAGCTCAAAGTTCTGAGTGTTTATAAAGAAGTGTTTATAAAGAAATTTTTGAAAAATTCTCTTTTGATTTAATAAATCCGTATATTTATTTCATATTATCGGGTTTTTGATATTAAAAATGGTTAAAATATCTGAGTTAAGTCAACAAACAAGAATAGAAATTGTGGTAGTTCGAAGAGACAACAATATTACTACAACGAAAGGTTTACCATGGAGATGCTACATATCATCAATACTCCGAGCGCCACACGACTTAACTTTAAGACTGATACTGACAACTGCGCTCACATATACAGACATTTACTTGACAAGAATTAGTTCTTAACTCCACGTCGAACGGTGCTGACGTGTCAAATAATGTATTCTTGTATTTTATTGTAGTTGCCCTAAAGACGGTTGTCGCTGCGCAACCGAAATATATCGGAGAAAAAATAAATGAAAAACTAGGTCTTATTTTTGTTTGGAACAAATGATATGAAGCTTGATAAAATCTTAAGAGTAATAAATATAAAAAATTAAATGAACTAACCAATTAGCACAGAAGTGGACGCAAACGAAAGACAAATGCTGATGAAGACCGTCTGATCCTGCGCCAATTCAAACCAAACCCTCTCATAACATCAAGAGCTGTGGCTTTGGAGTGGAATAGGACTGCATTTAATCGCATAAGTGAGAGGACCATACGTAGGCGATTAATTTCAGCAAATATGAAAACATATATAGCTAAACCAATACCATTTATTACCAATAAAAACAAAGTTAAGCGTCTGAATTTTGCGGAGAAGTATTTTGACCAAAATCCTTCTGGCGCAATGTCCTGTGGACGGATGAGAGCACTTTTGAGTTCCACTCATCGCAGAAGAATGTTTATGTACCCTTGGACAAAGAAGTACGTAAAAGCCACCCCAAAGTCCAGATTTGAATATTATTGAAAATGTTTGGTCGCCAATAAAGCGAAATAGAGCCGCCGATCTGACAAGGACAAGAATTGAAACGATTGCTGAGTTCACAAAGGAGTGGGAAAGGATTCCATTAAAACATCTCCAAACGTTGGTGGATTCTGTCCCGAAACTCATTCAAATGGTCAGAAATGTTAAAGGAGGGTATAATTTCCATTAATTGAAAATTTAAATTGCGTTTTTTACCATAATATTACATTTTGTTGATAAACATAACAATATCAAAATATACATATATGCCACTATTGATTTTCTTTGTTTTTAGTTAAATAAACAAAAAAAAATAAAATCACTATTAAACTTGAAAAAAAATTTAGTTTATAATTTTCTACATTACACTGTAAGCATAAAAAGATAAAATTAAAAATGTACTGCTTTTGAAATAAGAAATATAAAGAAAATAAACTAAGGCAACGCTATGTCAAAATATATATGCCGACCAGTGTATACAGTATATATGTATGTATGTATATGCACATAATTTCGGAGAAAATGCCTTTTGTTGTCTTCTGAATTAAAATATGTATCAGATGTGTCTAATTAATTTTTGCTTAATTTTGCTAAATCTAAATCTGCCGAATAAATAACTACTATCTTATAAAATAACCAAAATCCAGAGTGCCGGGGATAACTTCGACCGCGCCGAAGTTTGTATACCCTTGATACTCTTTCCTCACTTATAGCCGTGAAAGTGGATAAACGTTTTATCTAAAAAGAGTAATGTTTGCGAAAGAACGGCCCACAATCTTTACATAGAAAATAACGAAGTTATTGATCAAAGTCACTGTTTTTGATCGGTAATTCCTATGGGAGCTATATGATATAGTCATCCAATCTTGACCAAATTTGGCACAGTCGTTTATAGCTACAATAAACTCCCTTATATTAAATTTCACGATAGTTTAGAAAATAACGAAGTTATTGAGAAAAGTCACTGTTCGTGACTTTGCCGTTTGTATGGGAGCTATTGAAATTTAATATTGGTAAGTTTATTACACATATAAACAACTATGCCAAATTTTGTTGAGATCGGCCGACTATACAATATAGCTCCCATATGAACGATCGGTCGAAAACAGTGACTTTTGTCAATAACTTCGTTACCTTTGACGTGATTGCTTTCAAATAAAAGACTTGTTAGTTTAATATATTTGTTAATGATAAAGATCGGGTGACTATAACATATAGCTCCCATAGGAACGATCGGTGGAAAACAGTGATTTTAATCAATATTTTCGTTATTTCCTAAGCTAAGATTGTAGGCGGTTCTTTAGCAAACATTAGCCTTTTTAGATAAAACTATTTCACTTTGATGGCTATAGCTAAGGAAAGAGTTACCAAAAAAGTTGCAAGGGTATACAAACTTTGACGCGCTCGAAGTTAGCCCCGGCCCTCTGGTTATACCCTTGCAGAGGGTATTATAAAATTGGTCAGATGTTTGTAACGCACAGAAGGAGACGTTTCCGACCCCATAAAGTATATATATTCTTGATCAGCATCAGAAGCTGAGTCGATATAGCCATGTCCGTCTGTCCGTCCGTCCGTCCGTCCGTCTGTGCAAATCAACTTCACGCTGGCATCTTAAGAGCTATCGGAATGAAATTTCATATTTGAGCTACTTTTAGCCGGAAGATAATAAAGTATGAAAATTGTCAGGATCGGACTACTATATCATATAGCTCTAGAACAAAAAATTTTGCAAAAATTGGAGTATCCCCATGAAATTTACCAATATAATAGAATGTGATATAAAATCTCAGATCCCAAAATTTGAGTTTGATCGGATAAATAGAACACAAGTTACAGTCAATACAAATCGGTTCTACGTCATCGGCAAATCAAATAGAGCACATGCATACGCACACACAGACGCAGCGCTACACGTATGTATGTATGTATGTGTATGCGTGTTGTGCTTTGCTTAAAAATTCTAGTAAAAAGAGAAATAATTTGAATGTTTTGTTTGTGTGTTGATGAATTGAGTTGCAAGGAAAGAAATTTCAAAATGTAAAAAAATTATTGCCAAGGACTGCAAGGGTATATAAACTTCGGCATTGCCGAAGTTAGCTTCTTTGATATTTTTTTGATAAAACGTGAGGAAAGAGTACCAAACAACTTGCAAGGGTATACAAACTTCGGCGCGGCTAACTTCTAGCCACGGCCCTCTAGTTTTTTTTACCAATAAAACAAATTTTGTTTTTGTACATTCACGTTTTCCTAAAACACTGAAAATATTATAAACTGTTTGGAAGATGTCCGAATTGCCATGTGTGCCAAATGAATACATAGTAAATATTTGACTTGTTCATCCACTAATCGAAAACACATATCATTAATGGATTATAGAATCATTTGAATTAAACTTGCCACGGAAATGGCAAACGGTAGCCAAATAAATAGGCTGGGCAGAGGACAGGATAATTTTGGCGAAAAAATTTGTGTTTCGAGAAATTTGACGATAACCTACAATTTTGGGCAGAAAAAATTGGTTTGCTTGCGGGGGAATGCACCATTAAACAGCATCAATATTAAGCATTTGTAATTATGTAAGACACGTGGGTAGTGTTTAATCGTTCCTCCTTTCAGCACAAGCTATAACGTAAAAGGTTGAGCTCAAAAGAATCATTCGACCTTTAATAGTAGGTGATACGTTGTGAAAGTTTTTTAAGTAACTGATTTGAGGAATTATGAATGAACCTTTATTAGTAGGTAGAGTAATTTATGTAGTATTATATAGGCATGGTTCACAAAATAACGATAACATTAGGTACCCATTTAATTCAATTCAAGCGTAACATGTTACTGATCCGTGTAAACTTTGCAGCAAGTTGTTATTGAAATCTATTTGAAATTATTAATAAAATTGAATCCAAAGCTATTTCAAATGCGGTCTATTATAATAGTGATCGGTCTTCTTGCTATTTTTATGGCTTTGGTTATACCATACAACGTAAGTTTGTAGCAATTTGGTAAATCAATGATGAAGTTAAATTTTTTTGTTCATTTAGGATGCCGTCACTTTTAAACTAACTAACGTAGTGTGCAAAAGCTACAATGAGTCCTGGATAGTGATCAACAAGTGCAGATTGAAGGCTTTAAGGCGTGACAGAATTGCTTTATATTTCAACGGAACAGTGAAACATCCAACCTATGATGTATCAGTTCATATACAAATGTACAAGAAGGCTAATGGATATCTTCCATGGTTAATGAAGATCGACTTAGATTGTTGTCGATTCATGGAGAAGCGGTACAATCCAACAGCAATTATGATAGCAAAGTTGTTTTTAGAGTTTACCAACTTTAATCACACATGTCCATATGTGGTAAGACATAATTTCCTAAAAAGGGTTTCATTGTTTCTTTTTTTTTTTTTTAATAGGGATCGAAAATCATTGACGGATTTTATTTGCGACCAGAACTGTTACAACTACCATTTCCCACTGGGGACTACAAACTGACCATGCGATGGTCCTATCATAAGCGATTGCAATTTGATACAAATGTCAGCTTTCAATTTGTGGAGAATCTTATTGATCAGGGAATTATTTGAGTCCATTCTTTATCATTTCGATTAATTGCAACTGAGAAAATATCTGTTTGTTTTAATTTTATAAAAATATAAGAAGGAAATTTTATTTGATTGGACAATTTCTAAAATTACAATTTATCTTGTACTGTGTATTAAATGTGTAATAAATATTGTGTCATTTGCAGCTGCAACAATAACTTAAAGTCAATTAAAAGTTCGTTAGGCAATATTTATCTAAATTACTAAAATAGTTCAAGCAGAACTGCAAGGGCAATGAAAACAACAATCAGCCTGGGCAGCCTTCCATGTACTAGACACCATCCAAAACCTGACAACATGCGGACACTGATTATTGCCATCGGTTTACTTGGCCTCTTTGGGAGCTGGTATCGTCCATTCAGTGTAAGTCTTTCTGGAAGAGGAATAACTGGAATAACTATGCATTATCTTTAGGAAGCTGTCATCTTTAAATTAACAAATGCCGTCTGCAAGAGCTACAATGAGTCCTGGATAGTGATCAATAAGTGTAGATTGAAGGCTTTAAGACGCGACAGAATTGCTTTTTATTTCAATGGAACAGTGAAACATCCATCCTATGATATTTCCGTTAAAGGACAATTGTATAAAAAGGCTAATGTCTATGTGCCTTGGCTTTTGAAGCGAATATAGAAATGATTTTCTTTTAACATAACTTTAAGAAGGTTTTGTCGGCTCCAACTTCTACTAAGAAATTCAGTAATCGAGCGAACCAGTTTCATTCAAAAAGACGTCTGGTTATAATCCTTCAAGCATTACTTTTAATAAAATCAGAGCGCCAAACCTAATGGGCGTTAAATAAGTTTGTGATGAGTGAACTGTCAAATATAATTATCAAAGGAATTTAAGCGAAGCACAAACATCGATCAATACTTTTTTGCGGGCTTTGTTTTTCCTCTCAAGCCATTATTTTTTAATTTCGGCCTCAAGTTGTGGAAAATCTAACAGACCAAAAAATAAAGCTTCATACTAACCTCGAATGACATTCAAAGTGTCTGGTATACAATTCTGTGATATGTATTTTGCTTAGAATTCTTATATATTTTAAAAGGGGTATATTAATTTTGGTCAGAAGTCGACGCGAATTCATCCATTAATGACTGTGCCAAATTTGATCAAGACTATATCATATAGCTTTCGTAGGAACGATCGGTGGAAACAGTGATTTCAATTATTAACTTTGTTCTTCGCTGTGCTAAGATTGTAGGCCGTTCTTTCGAATATTTAAATTTTTCAGACATAGTTTGCATACTCTTAGCCCTCTGTTTACCTTTGCAATTTAAACATTTTTTCTTCATTGACCATTTTATCTTATTCTACGACTTCTAATTGTATCTCAAAAACTTTTTCGATACTCTTTTTTTATACCCTTGCACGCACAGAAGGAGACGTTTCCGACCCCATAAAGTATATTTATTTTTGATCAGCATGAGAAGCTGAGTCGATATAGCCATGTCCGTCGGCGTATGCGTTTTACTCAGCCATTACTTAAGAGCTATCGTGATGAAATGTTTTCGGGGGCTTTTTATTACCCGGGTAAGATAAAGTATGAACGTCATCGGGATCGGACTACTATATCAAATTGCTCCAGAACAAACATACTATATCATATAGCTCTAGAACAAACACCCCGACCCTCTGGTTATAATAAAAATATTGTAGTAGCAAGGTTTATTCATTATTTATTACATATATTTTATACCACAGGCTTATTATTTATTTTATTTGTTTTTCAGCTTTTACTTTAAGGTCTGTATTCTTTGATCGTAGCCTATCGAATGACTCTCTCTCTCCGTTCGTCTGTCTGTGTGCAACGCATAGAAGGACCGACCATATAAAGTATATATATTCTTGATCAGCACGGCGAAACGAGTTCAAATAGCCATGTCCGTCCGCTCGTCCGTCTTAATCAAAGCAAACTCCTCTTAGACCGGTGGAACTACAGAGCTGAAATTTTGCATGTAGGCTTGTATATAGTGCACAGGTTGTATATCTCGGATTCACCCGGATCGGACAGTGATATAGTGAATCATATAGCTCCCATACAAACGGCAAAGTCACGAACAGTGACATCAAGCGAGAAAAGAACGGCAAAGCTTGCAACTGCAGAGTCCACCTTTTTTATGTGCATACCCTTGGGCGCAAACTGAATTCCATAAATCATTAAATAATGTTTACGAATAATATCACTTTATATAAGTATATACATATATGTAACTATGCTACGAACTAACGAGGGTATTGTTATTTGGTCATTAACAAAACGTTTGGATTATGGTAAGCCAAAGACTGTAACGAAGTTTGAATGCCCTTAAAAATGGCATGACGACCAACATGTTAATTTTTTTTAAGGTTTAATTCAGATCAGTTTTTTACGAGAACTAAAAAAAAGTTACACAAATTTGATTGCCCAGAGTACAATTCAAGAGTTTATGATTGTATTTAATTGGAAAATAGTTTTGATTTACGTAAGAGTATAAACTACGAGTATGCCGTAAAGAATGTATATGTATTTTATGCCCCAAATGTATTCAATCGAGCAGATTAGAAATAGATCTTATATAAAGCTGTTTTTAAACATTCACGAGACAGTTTGATCATTACAATCGCTTTAAAATGAGGCGCATCATTTTAGTTGTTGGAATCTGTGCTATTATTTTGTGTCTTTGTGTGGATCCGAAGGTCAGTCCTTTTAAATCCTAAATAAATATATTCATAACAAGTGTATCTCTAGGATGCCGTCATCTTTAAATTGACAAACATGGAGTGCCTGAGCTACAACGAGACCTGGTTCGTGATCCACAAATGCCGTTTGAAGGCCCTAAGGCGCAATGTAGCAGCATTTTATTTCAATGGAACAGCTTCAGAGCCAGTATATGATTTACATCTCCATGGACAATTGTTTAAAAGAGCCAGCGGATATAAACCATTTTTAATAAATACAGATATAGATATGTGTCGATATTTTCGAAAACCCTATAATGCTCTTTCCAGAACGCTAATGGACCTCTTTTTGGATTTCACCAACTTCAATCACACGTGTCCCTATGTGGTAAGACCCTCATTTTATTAATAACATTTTCAAAATTTGAAAATTTTTTGTCAGGGTGACCAGATTGTTGACGGATTTTATTTGAGACCAGAAATGTTCAAGCTTCCACTTCCCACCGGCGACTACAAATTGGCCTTAAGATGGTACGTCAACAGGAAATTGCAATTTGATACAAATGCAAGTTTTGAATTTGTGGAAAATCTAATTGACCAATAAAAGGAATTTTAATTTTTATCTTAAGGAGTTGCAATTAGCCTACTGATTATTAGCTATTTCAGCGTGAAATTAATAGTATACTAATAGTATACTAATGAGAAGTTAAGTATTTTGTCATTATTAAAGCGGTGGAATCATCTTTGAAGCAGTTGGTAGTGCAATTAATGACGTTAAACTAAATAACATCGAGCAGAAGTTTGAATACCCTTTTAAATTTTACTACCACCAAAATGTCCATCTTGTTCAGTGTTACTGTGATTACCAATAATTGCTAGAGTATAAATTATGTACACGAGTTTTCTAATTATGAAATTCACTCAAGCGAAACAATCAGAGCTCTCAAATAACCTCTGATCTATTTGAAACTCGTATGAAACTATTGAAACCCCTGGGATGAAGTTGGTAAAATGTTAATTGACTTCTTCGTGGACTTTACCAGCTTCAATCAAACATGTCGACATACGGTGACCTTTTTCGATTAAATTTGTTAGTTCTTTTTGACAAAGCAATTTTATACAATAGCACGGATTAATTATACTTAAGATGTGAACTATTGAAGCTGTCACTTGCCCCTGGAGATTGCAATTAGCCTTGGGTTCGAAACAAATGCAAGTTTAAAATTTGTGGAAAGTCAAAAGATCAGTGAATATAGAAATAAAAAAAACTGAGACCTTTGGTAAATTGCTTAGTTTAGGATCGAATGCACTTACAAGAGAAGTAGGTAAATAAAATATTTTGTTTTTTGTCTAATCTCGAACAACTTTAAACAGTATATTTTGTTATAAGGTTTTAACCTTGAACTTTTAATGTTTAATTTATTTGAAGATCACATCAATTATTTGAAAAATTGACAGATGTATATCTCATCGTAATGGAACTGTAGAAATTTCTACAAGGCAATTTGGCAATAAAAAATAATTTTTAAAGAACCAATTTTAACCGATTATTGATATGAGTCGAGCGAAACAATCTGACATAGCTCTTATATAAGCTGTGCTACATCTAAAACTCTTACAGTAAAGTTTCTGAAACGTAAAAAAATGGAGCGCATTCTATACATTTTCGGCATCTTCGCTATTTTTGTGATTATTAATATTGACTCAAATGTGAGTCCTTTGAAATTATCTAAGAATATTATTTTTAATACAATTAATTTGTCCCTGAAGGATGCCGTAATATTCAAATTGACAAACATGGAGTGTCGAAGCTATAACGAATCCTGGTTTTTAATACACAAGTGTCGATTGAAGGCGCTAAGGCGTGATGTTACGGCTTTTTATTTCAATGGAACTGTCTTACACCCAGCCTACAAAATAGACCTACATGGCCAATTGTTGAAGAGGGCCAGCGGTTATAAACCATTCTTAATAAACACAAAATTAGATTTGTGTCGATATTTTAAAAGTCCCTACAATCCAGCTCTTAAAATGTTAATGGGCCTCTTCTTGGAATTTACAAACTTTAATCACACATGTCCCTATATGGTAAGACTTCTGAGTTTCTACCCATATTTACAATTACTTACATTACTTATAGGGTCCGCAGATTGTTGAAGGGTTTTACTTAAGACCAGAACTATTAAAGCTGCCACTTCCCACTGGGGACTACAAATTGGCTTTGGGTTGGTATTTTGATAAAAAATTGCAATTTGATACAAATGCAAGTTTTCAATTTGTGGAAAATCTAATAGATCAGTGAATTAAATAAGGAAAACTAAGATCTTTGGTATACCTGCTTTGTTCAGAAACGAATGTATTTAAAAGAGAAGTAGGTAAATAAAAAAAAAATGTTCTTTGTCTATCCTCAAACAACTTTAAACAAATCTAGTATATTTTACAATTGTTATAAGGTTTTAATCTTGAACTTTTAATGTTTAATTTTTTTGAAGGTCACATCAATTATTTGAAAAATCGTCTCGTCGTGCTGATCAAGAATATACATACAGTGCCGCTCAACTGAATAGGTTTGAAAAACATTTCTTCTATTTTTTCTTCTCTCTTTGTTCCTATGGCATTTTTCCTTCTTTCTTTTTTGTTTTGAACTCTCATTTGGTTACTCATAATATGACAAAACCAGAGGGCCGGGGCTAACTTCGACCGCGTCGAAGTTTGTATACCATTGCAACTGTTTTGGTAATTCTTTCGTTACCCATAGCCATCAAAGTGTAAAAACGTTTTATCCAAAAAGTCTAATGTTTGCGAAAGAACGCCTTACATTCTTAGCATAGGAAATAACGAAGATATTGATCAAAGTCACTGTTTGCCACCGATCATTCCTATGGGAGCTATATGATATAGTCACCCGATCTTGATCAAATTTGGCACAATTATTAATAAGAACACAAAACTGACCAATAGCTGGTAAAATAACAAAGTTATAGAGAAAAGTCACTGTTCGTGACTTTGACGTTTGTATGGGAGCTATATGATATAGTGGTCCGATCCGGCTGAATCCGAGATATACAACGCCTGCAGTATATACAAGCCTATGTGCAAAATTCAGCTCTGTAGCTCTTAGGGTCTCGGAGGAGTTCGCGTTGATCCAGACGGACGGACGGACGGACGGACATGGCTATTTGAACTCGCCTCGACGTGCTGATCAAGAATATATATACTTTATATGGTCTGAAATGCTTCGTTCTATGCGTTGCACACTTCTGACCAAAATTAATATACCCTTTTTGCAAGGGTATAAAAATGTAACGGGTTCTATGCAACGGTAATTCAGAATTTTGCTTTCATCGTGAAATTCTTTGAATGTGTGGTCTATTTTTGGCTCATCTGATTAGGTTTGACAACTTTGCCTTCACTTTTTGATTTGCGTGATTGAAAACACATAATTTCTTTGGTGTACTTAAATTTAAAGTAATTGCTACCATTTTTTGTAAATATGGGTCGCGGAAAATCTTTAACCGATTTTGAAAAAGGTCAAATTAAAAGTTATGTTGAATCTGGCCTAAAACATAATAAAATTGGAAAGAAAATTGGTCGAAGCCAAAACTTGGTAAGCAATTTTCTTCGTAATGAAGCAGATTACGGAAAAAAAGGAAAGGAGGAAAAAATATGCTACAACGGCATCAGAGAGGCGACTAATCCTTCGAACTGCTTCGAATTCCCACCTCTCTGCCAGTAAAATCAGGGATGAATGCGGTGTAAATGCTAGTTTGGCAACGGTAAAACGAGTTATTCGGAGTGCTAAACACTTAAAGAGATTAAAAATAAAAAAAAAACCTCCTCTTAATGATGCACGAAAGGAAGCACGACTTCTATTTGCGCGGGATCACCTGACTTGGAACAAGTAGTGGAAGGCTGTGGTCTTCTCCGACGAAAAAAAGGTCAATCTCGACGGACCGGATGGCTATAACTATTATTTTCACGATATGAGAAAAGAGGAATGCTTTTTGAGTCGTCATCACTCCTGTACAGAAGGCGTAATGGTTTGGGGAGCCATATCGTTTCATGGAACTTGTGACCTGCAGTTTGTTTCATCAAAGATGAATGCGAATATCTACAAAACTGTGCTCCAAAAGGCTTTTCCCCAGTTTTCCGAAATTTTTGGACCTATTCAATGGACATACCAACAAGACAACGCCCCTATCCATACAGCCCGGGTGACAAAACAGTGGATTAAGGACCAGAATGTCAACTTGCTCGAGTGGCCGCCATACTCCCCAGACATAAATATTATACCAAACATTTGGGGACTTTTATCCAGGAGAGTGTATGAAGGGGGAAGACAATTTCAAGACTCGGCGACCCTGGTTGAAGCGACTAAAAAAGCCTGGTCAACTATTTCACTGAGTGAAATTGAAAAATATTACGATTCCTTATCAACTCGAATGTTTGAATAATTAAGAATAAGGGTGGTCATACCAAATATTAAATAATGCAGAAATAGTGTCTTTTATTATTTAAGTTACCAAGTGCCATGAAATATTGCTGTGAATAATTTTTTTTTATAGTTTTGTTGGTCAAACCTATTCACTTGAGCCAAAAAAAGTGTAGATTTTCAGTTATGTTTTTGAAAATATAATAAAAAACCAGAGGGCCGGGGCTAACTTCGACCGCGTCAAAGTTTGTATACCCTTGCAAGTTTGTTAGTAACTCTTTTATCTAAACTAATTGTTTTATCTAAAAAGGGTAATGTTTGCGAAAGAACGGCCTTCAATCTTAGCATGGGATATAACGAACTTTCTGATGAAAGTCACTGTTTTCCACCGATCCTTCCTATGAGAGCTATATGATATAGTTACCCGATCTTTACCAAATTCGGCACAGTCATTAACAGATATATTAAACTGACAAATGTTAAATTTGAAAGCAATCGCATCAAAAGTAACGAAGTTATTGACAAAAGTCACTGTTTTTGACCGATCGTTCCTATGGGAATTATATAATATAGTCACCCGATCTTGATCAAATTTGGCACAGTGGTTTATAGTTACAATAAACTTACTTATATTACATTTCACGACAATAGCTTAAAAAGTAACGAAGTTATTGAGAAAAGTCACTGTTCGTGACTTTGCCGTTTGTATGGGAGCTATATGATATAGTCACCCGATCTTGATCAAATTTAGCACAATTATTAATAAGAACACAAAACTGACCAATACCAACTTTTATGGCAATTGCTTATAAAATAACGAAGTTATTGAGAAAGTCACTGTTTGTGACTTTGACGTTTGTATGGGAGCTATATGATATAGTGGTCCGATCGGACTGAATCCGAGATATACAAACCCTGCAGCATATACAAGCCTACGTGCAAAATTTCAGCTCTGTAGCTCTTACGGTCTAGGAGGAGTTCGCATCGATCCAGACGGACGGACAGACGGACGGACGGACGGACGGACGGACGGACGGACGGACGGACGGACGGACGGACGGACGGACGGACGGACGGACGGACGGACGGACGGACGGACATGGTTATTTGAACGCGTCTCGTCGTGCTGATCAAGAATATATATACTGTATATGGTCGGAGATGCTTCCTTCTATGCGTTGCACACTTCTGACCAAAATTAATATACCCTTTTTGCAAGGGTATAAAAATATATAAAAACCGATTATTTTATAAATAATTAATTGTTTCACTTAACCAAATTTATTTGGTTTAAATCCGAGTCCTCGTTATAAAGATATTGAGTTCTAAGTTTAAAAATGAAGTCAAACCTATTCAGTTGAGCGGCACTGTATATGCTTTATATGCTCGGAGATGCTTCTTTCTATGCGTTGCACACTTCTAACCAAAATTAATATACCCTTGTTGCAACGGTATAATAACTAAGACCTACATATACTTCCTTAGTTTAGGAACGACTGCACTTACAAGAGAAGTAGGTAAATAAATGACATAGCTCTTATATAAGCTGTGCTACATCTAAAACTCTTACAGTAAAGTTTCTGAAACGTAAAAAAATGGAGCGCATTCTTTACATTTTCGGCATCTTCGCTATTTTTGTGATTATTAATATTGACTCAAATGTGAGTCCTTTGAAATTATCTAAGAATATTATTTTTAATACAATTAATTTGTCCCTGAAGGATGCCGTAATATTCAAATTGACAAACATGGAGTGTCGAAGCTATAACGAATCCTGGTTTTTAATACACAAGTGTCGATTGAAGGCGCTAAGGCGTGATGTTACGGCTTTTTATTTCAATGGAACTGTCTTACACCCAGCCTACAAAATAGACCTACATGGCCAATTGTTCAAGAGGGCCAGCGGTTATAAGCCATTCCTGATAAACACAAGAGTAGATTTGTGTCGATATTTTAAAAGTCCCTACAATCCAGCTATTAAAATGTTAATGGGCCTCTTCTTGGAATTTACAAACTTTAATCACACATGTCCCTATATGGTAAGACTTCTGAGTTTCTACCCATATTTACAATTACTTACATTACTTATAGGGTCCGCAGATTGTTGAAGGGTTTTACTTAAGACCAGAACTATTAAAGCTGCCACTTCCCACTGGGGACTACAAATTGGCTTTGGGTTGGTATCTTGATAAAAAATTGCAATTTGATACAAATGCAAGTTTTCAATTTGTGGAAAATCTTATTGATCAATAAATGCAGTTTTGAATTTTATTTTGATGAGTGAATGGCTTACTACCTCAACTAATTAAGCAAATGTTAGCAAAGGTTTGAGCGCTTAGAAAAAATTGTACCTGAAGAATTTGCAATGCAATAATTATTTTATAAATTATCTGGTTAGATTACGACCTATTTGAAATTTAAATCAAACCTTGCAGTTTAGCCGGCTCGAGGTCAATCTTCCAAAAAGAAGATTATTTCAAAGGCAACACAAAAAGGTGAGCAGGTTGTCTGTATAGCTATTTCAAGAACTACCAAGTTCTATCATCAACAGACTTTGCTAAAGAACTCCGGAAATTGCAATAGCCATACCATGTCTTCATCGCTAGAATAAGTTGGGATTTGTAACAACCAAATGAAGCGAAACCAGAGGGCCCGGGCTAACTTCGACCGCGTCAAAGTTTGTATACCCTTGCAAGTTTTTTAGTATCCCTTTTATCTAAACTAACTGTTTTATCTAAAAAGGGTAATGTTTGCGAAAGAACGGCCTTAGCATAGGATATAACGAACTTTCTGATGAAAGTCACTGTTTTCCACCGATCGTTCCTATGGGAGCTATATGATATAGTTACCCGATCTTTACCAAATTCGGCACAGTCATTAACAGATATATTTAACTGTCAAATGTTTTTTTGAGAGCAATCGCATTAAAAGTAACGAAGTTATTGACAAAAGTCACTGTTCGTGACTTTGTCGTTTGTATGGGAGCTATATGATATAGTCACCCGATCTTGATCAACTTTGGCACAATTATTTAACACAAAACTGACCAATACCAACTTTTATAACAATTGCTGATAAAATAACGAAGTTATTGAGAAAAGTCACTGTTCGTGACTTTGACGTTTGTATGGGAGCTATATGATATAGTGGTCCGATCCGGCTGAATCTGAGATATACAAACCATGCAGTATATACAAGCCTACATGCAAAATTTCAGCTCTGTAGCTCTAACGGTCTAGGAGGACTTCGCATCGATCCAGACGGACGGACAGACGGACGGACGGACGGACGGACATGGCTATTTGAACTCGTCTCGTCATGCTGATCAAAAATATATATACTTTATATGGTCTGAGATGCTTCGTTCTATGCGTTGCACACTTCTGACCAAAATTAATATACCCTTTTTGCAAGGGTATAAAAAGTTGGTAAAGCCTACAAAACCGAAGACCACCTTTTTGTGCATACCCTCAGGCGCTATGAAAAATTATTCCAAAAAAAAAAACCCTTTTTCTATATGGTACAATATACCGTATATGAAATAACAGGTCGTGATATTAGTTTGGTAAGGCGAAGCTCTTACACTAATTTTTCATAGCGCCTAAGGGTATGCACAAAAAGGTGGTCTTCGGTTTTGTAGGGTTTACCAACTTTTTTCGCTTCATTTGGTTGTTACAAATCCCAACTAATTCTAGCGTTGAAGACATGGTATGGCTATTGCAATTTCCGGAGTTCTTTAGCAAAGTCTGCTGATGATAGAACTTGGTAGTTCGTGAAATAGCTATACAGACAACCTGCTCACCTTTTTGTGTTGCCTTTGAAATAATCTTCTTTTTGGAAGATTGACCTCGAGCCGGCTAAACTGCAAGCTTTGATTTATATTTTATAAATTTTTAAAGGTATTAAGTCTGAAATTGGTAAATTTGAATTTTATATTGTATAATTTCCGTTTACTACTTACTACTACTAGGAGACTAGGCTAGGACGAAAGTAAACCATCGATTATATTAAAAAGTAAAGTGTTATATTTTAATTATTGACTTGCTTTCCATTTTAATGAGACCCACTTAAAAAGTTCGGCTAACTAACATTTAGAAGAATGTGCTTGCTTTAATTACACACAGTCCCCCACCAACGTGAAGCGGCGGCATTCCGTTGTCTACCCATGTAAATGGCGCGCTTAAAGTAAATAACTTGGCCCATCACGTTTTCAACTTAGGGATGATTCTGTGGCGGAAAACCCAATTTGACTAATCTGCTCACAGGGCTGAGAAATCAGAGAGAGAGAGAGAGAGCGAGAGAGACGGTGATGGAAGGTGTGCAAATAGGGCATGAAAAATCTTGAGTCCTTTTTCGTAAAGGACTACAAGGCCAAAAGAAAACCCATTTTGTGACGCTGCACTTAATTCGTCAAGTGGGAACTAACGCTAGTTGTGGTCATAAATTTTTCATTTCTATTTCTATTCGCGGTGGGTATGTGATGTGACTTTGTTAATCATCTGGAATGAGACTTTAGCTTGAGCTTAGAAAATCCTTTTATCAATTACATACATGTCTAACAAGGATTTTCATGCGACTCAGGAGGATTGGCTTAATGGCACGTACACGATGAGAGAGTAAACACAAACATTGAGTGGAAAAACAACATAAGAGAAAAGCGTGCCAAAATCAACAACAACAAACGACAGGCAGACTTTGGCCATCACATTCCATCCCGGTTTCCATCATCTTCAGACCGTTCTGCTCTCTCCCTATTTCAGCTACACGCATTAAACATACACCCTGTGTTGCTATTGTTTGTTAGTTGTTTACTATTTACACGCACCGTAAGAATCAGGCGGCAGATCTTCTTCTTTGAAGTTTGTGTCAGACTGAGAGAGAGAGAGAGAGAAAGAATAAGGAAAAAAGAGATAAAAAGCAGATGAGGGCAAAATATGACAGCTGAAAATGTATTTTCCTCAAATCATGCCGAGTTTTCCTTCCATCAAGAGGAGTATTCAGCTCATAAACTTGTCATTACATTGCACATGATAATATTTAAGTGAACTTAAAATCTTTTGTATTAATGCTATATTTTTATATACTCTAAATTTAGAGTAAATAATATCACTGTGATAGTCGAAAAAATAATTAAAAAACTAATGATGCAGTTCAATTCGCAGGACCCGAAATAAGGTGAAACTATCGAATTTTGCCATGTCTTTTTTTTTTTTTTTAAAAACTATCACAGTGTATTTACTAAATATTTTCAGAACTGTGAGTAGAGTTAGCAGACTTTCTATTACTTATATTTTTTCCATCACTTTCTGCTGTGTCTTACTATTTTGTCGTTATCAGAGCTTTTCTTATTTTCAAAAACTTTCTGAGTTTTGCATTTTTCTCAATATTTTGTTT
The DNA here is from genome assembly GCA_018152135.1 of Drosophila paulistorum. Taxonomy (NCBI): domain Eukaryota; kingdom Metazoa; phylum Arthropoda; class Insecta; order Diptera; family Drosophilidae; genus Drosophila; species Drosophila paulistorum. Next base: position 7,191,266 of record JAECXG010000805.1, on the reverse strand, counting down.
TTATTTGAGATTTTATGTAATTTTTATTCTTGTCAATAACATGTAGTTATTTTACTTTTTCGTAAGTCTTTATAGAGAAAACGATTTCGATAACTTGTTGGAGAAAGTTTTTTGTTATCCCGAATGACTTCTGTATTGTAAGCAGTTCTCCTTCCATGCATTTTCCCTTCTTGGGCGTAATGAAGCGTCAAAGTGTTGTTGAATGAGTGACATAGAAGTATGTATTTCTCCTTATGTGTATGTGTGCGTGTGTGGCATAATAAATAAGTCCATATAATACACACGTTCACTTACGTTTTCACTCAATAGGCTTACCCTCATATAAGAAAATGTGGTTGAATAAACAATTGAGTGATCAGCGTTTGTTTTATGTCTGTGATTTTGAAATTGTTGTGTGCTAGGCAAAATAAAATGCAAATAAATCCAATTAGCTATATGTATGAAGCCTAAGGTCTTAGGTCTTGGAATTTCAAAATGTACATAAAATGCTAGCGGTGCAATCAATTTCACGCGTCCCATTCTGCAGCTCTATTTGTCTCTTCCGCTTTTTTCTTCCATTCCTTGGCTCTCGTCTATTTCTTTGTCTAAGCCATAAACAACAGCAGTCAGCAATGTGCAACTTAATTGTAAACTTAACATTGTTGTTGTCATCCTTGTACTTGGTTGCATCTTGCTCATCGCCTTCTCTTATTGTCCGTGCGCTTTCGTTTCCATTTTGTGGTTGCTTTTTCCTTGACTTTTGTGTTAATATTCCTTTGGCCCTTTAAGATATGCAACACAAATTTCACATAGCTGCCACATCTTAAAGTGTCTTCAATTTGAAATTTCCGCTTCAGTTCAAAAGCTGCACATTTTTGACTCAATTTTCGGAAATTTCTGGGTTGCTGTTGCAGCTGATGCTTTTCTTGGCCATAAAAGCATTGGAATTGCATTAAATTCAGGGTAATAATGCAATTTTCATGACATTTATGACTAGCACACGCACACTTAGTTCCCTTGCCATCCTTCTACACATCAGCTTGGGTTTTCCACATTTTCATGATTATTGTCGCCGAGTTGTGTAAGTGTGGGGAGGGGAGTTTGAGTCATTATATGCCTGTCAGTGGGTGAACTAAAGCACTTAAGACCGCCCAACACTCACAGATTTTGATTAGATATGCCTCAGGCCTGACACAATGCTATGGTGTCTGTGCATGTGTGTCTATGTATGTAGCATATGCATCAAATTGACAATTGATAGCTGTCCCCCGTCGGGGTCCAGTAAACTCGATTAAGTTGTAAACGAAGAGCAATGTGATTTTCTATTATCGATTAAGTAAACTTAAAAAAAAAATTGTGTCAGGTAAAAACAAGTAGGTATGTACAAAAACAAAAAAGAAAGAAGAGTGATCTAAATAGTTTCAACTAGGTTAGGATTCTTTGATCTATTTGGATTGCTGAAAATGTCTGACAAGATTTGGGTTAAATATCGAATTTTATTATCAAAGTATCTACATACGATGTAGACAGAACGATAAAAGCTTATGAATAGGACTAATAATCATTTCAAAAAGTCCTCTTGAAATGAAAACGAGACATTCGTTGACAGTTGTAGAAAATTGTGAATCGACCACTTGACGGCAACTAAGTAATCCCCCGATGGCAATGGAACCGGCACCGATTGCGGCAGTAAATAAAATCCCCAGAGACGCAAAGTTCCCTAAAACAATAGCATTAAGTTTAAGATTAAGCTATGAATATGGGCAACACTTACTGGCCAATAGGGGCAAGTGTGATTGATGCTTGAATAAGATTTAAATAGATTGAATATCAATTTAATGACTGGATCATTGGCACGTCGATAGAATTGACAACCTTCCGTGGTTATGTTATATAGCCAGGGTTTATAACCACTTTCCCTCTTAAACATTTGGCCATTGACCATGACACGGTTAACCATATCTTTCAAACTCAACTCGATATTGACAACAGTTTTGTCTCGATTAATTGCCTTCAGACGACAAGTATTAATCGCTACAAGAGTTTGATTAAAACTCTCACAGGCAACGTTGGTGAACTTAAATTTGGATGCATTCCGCAAAAGGTGAAACTTTTTGATGAAAAATTCTTAACCAATTTGAAAGAATGCTTACATTCTTTGCCCAAAAAAGCAGTATAAATGAGAGCACTAAAATGCTTTTAGTCGTCCGCATCGTTGGAACTAATTGTAAAAACTAATAAGACGCAGTGAAAATTTAGGGTAATTTATTTTAACTACATATGATTGATAATGTCATTAGTCGATTCGCTAGCATGGCTCACTCAAATTATAATTTACAGAGTTTAAGGTCTATACAAAATTATTGATCCATATTATATTACATATACTATTATTAGCATTTAAAAAAAGATATGGAAAGAAATACTTATCTGGAATCGGTTGTAGAGACCATTATTATGCCGTTATGCCGATTGGCTGGATGACCTAAACTTACTAATACACAGCCAGAGGGGCGTTATTTTACAGTCACTCTGAAAAAAACATGCGTAAGTACATCTCTGTTGAATAGAACAACATGAAGAAAGCTTTCTTCAGTTGAGTATTTTCATTTTATTCATATTTGTTATTTAAACCAACATCGTTTAGCTCTATGTTTTTTTTTTTCCTGTCACTAATGGAATAGATACAACACATGAGAAACTGAAGGAACAGCATTGCTGTCTTGACATTGAATGGGAATAGGCTAAGCATATCCAACAAACTGACATCAACTACGAATTACATATACATACAACATTTTTAAAAGGTTTCCTTTTATTAAGTTGGATTGCCTTTTTCTCTGGTTTTCCAAAAAAACACAACATTAGCATTAGGTGTATGTGATTCATATACACATACATATTTGTATTTATATATATACTTTCTATATATATAAAGGAAATGCTTTGATTTAAAAAATACAATTTGTTTTCTTTTTTTTAGGACTAGTGTGATTATTTTTGGCATGAATTAGGTGAAACAGGTACACACAGTCACGTCTCCTCAATATTTCTTGTTAAATATTCCTTCTTTTGTTCCCCTTGTCTACACTCCATATTCTATAGTGCACTGAATGATATGCTATGAATTAATGTTGAATGGTTAATTTTGCGATTTTCATATTAAATTACAATTGCTACACAAAAGGATAACGCATTCTGATTGTGAATAATTAATTAGATGGTTAGATTTTTGCTTAAATCACCCTGTAGTTGACAACTAAGTAGATACTAAAGAATTTCAATCGATTCTTTAGGTTCATTCATAATTTTTTATGACCCTTTCCATAAATTCGAATTTTGGGGGCTTTTCAGCATTCATCATCGGTGATTGTGTAACTGCCGCGAAACTCACTCAATGGCGTTGCATTTGTGGTCGATGGAGTCATAAGTGGAGCACCCTGAAATGAGATGGCCAACGGTAGGGCCGATGGAGCGCACAGGCTCAGAGCGCTGCGTCCTTCGGTGACAGATCTAAAGCGTAATGGTCGTCCGGATCTGGAAATTAGAGGTATTTGAATCAAAAAAATAATCTTTTGATTATAACAAAAGTTTTGTAATTAACAGCACTCTAAGACATTCGGCTTTCGTAGCTTAAATTTTTAACGGTATTTGGTATTCGATTCCACTAAAGTTTCATTGTGCTTTATCCCATTACACAATAGTCGTCTACTTTTCCAGCTACACTAATCGCTATTCATTCATCTACTTTTCTTTGCTTTCCTTCTTGTTCCCTCTTTCATTTTCAATCGCATTGATTTCGTATGCCAAATACAAATCCCTTAAAATCAATCATACGTCACGTTGCACATCAATTTTGTGCACTCTACTCCCACTTGCACAATAAATTGCAACAAAAGGAACGCTTCTGCCCCGCCTGCAATGCATTTGTCTGTTCCCCCTTTTTTTCTCATTCACAACTTACCGCTCACAATTGCATTTAAGTAGACGAATGAAAGCAGCTCGAAAAGTTCGATTGAATATTGTATATATAATCGGATTGATCGTTGAGGAGACATAGCCCAACCAGAGGCAAGTATTGACCACATGCTCCGACACTTGGCACTGGGGGCAGGCGGCAAAGATGATATTCAATATGAAGAATGGTGACCAGCACAGAACAAATGTAAAGAAAACCAGTCCCAGGACTTTGGTGGCTTTCTGTTCGGTGGCCACGGCATTTGCCGAAAGACTATTTCGCTTGTTGCGATTGTTAAGAAAACTGAAACGAAGCGAACAAAAAATATATCAAAAATTGAAAGTTAACAATAAATAAAATCATTAAACAATTTTCTTTAGGAAATTGCTTGAAAGTGGCTCTATAAGTGGCTTTTTACTTTTACTCTCAGTCTCCTCTTACCGCAAATTGAGTGTGGGCGTGGCAACGCGATTTAAAGCAAACTTAAAGGGACGCAATTTGTGGCGTCGTTCCCCCGACGTGATTGTTGTTGTTCTAGCTGAAGCTGACGCTGCTGTTGTAGCCGCCGACGTTGTTGTCGTTGTCATCGTCGTTCCGTGCTCCAGCTGATGATTGCCCATGCTTTGGCCCTGAATGGTGGCTACATTGACTAGGTTAGAGTTACTGCCAGGAGTTGTGCAGCTACTGCTTGTCACAGCTGTTGTGGACTCGTTACCTCCAATGCCGCCTCCATTGCCATTTGTTGGGTAACCCAATTGCGGCTGTGACATACTAACACGCACCGAGGCTCGCCGATTGGGATGACTGCAAAGGTAAGGTAAAGTCGTCACATAAAATCATTTTCCGCCCTTCGCCATCCATTCTCCAACCTGAGTGCGAGTGTTTGATATTAGATTTGAGTCGTTTGATTGTCGAGGGCTTTCAACACTAAACTCAACAGTTGATAAAATTGACTTTTAATATAATGGAAAGATGTTGCCTTGGGAGCTAAAATGTAATGAGAAATGCCACCGCCTCTGTTTCTATCTCTGTTTGCATATGGAGAATGGAGTGGGTGGGCTTAGGTGTGGCAATTTAGTTAAATGCTTTGTTTCGTGGGCGGTTAGGGAGCAGATGATGGAATTGCCAGATAAAGTGTAACAAAATTTAGGTTGAATAGCATAAAGAGCGCGAAATTAGAAGTAATCCAGCCCTACATATACCCTAAGTAAGGTGTTTTACCATTTATCTTTAATGTATCTAAGCAAATCTTAGAATCTCAACCCAATTAGTTGCTTGTTTTATCCAACTTATAATGTCCAAGTCCTACGTAAGCCCCTGCTCAACCTTTTTTTTAACATTATCGCGCTTAACTTAACATAATTCAGGCCTAGCTTATGCCTTTGAACGTGTTGAATAGGCAAAGTCATTGTATTTCAAAAGTCTTTGACTGTTGCTAGTAACACTTAACTGTGCCATTTCCATTTTACTCTCCACAAAGTTTGCAGCTATTTTGCAACTGTTCTGAGAATAAAACATAAACTTTTTCAATTTTTGCCTGGCGACTCGCCACCTAAAATGGCATCAAATGTCCAACTAATAATTTGCAAGCCAAAGTGCAAAGTGAATTCAGGGTCTACGTAGTGAATGAGTGGATAGGAAGAATAAAGTTTTTGCGTTCCACTCTCACTCTCTCTCACACACAAGAAAAAAGGCATAGTATTACGCAAGGTAGTTGTGGAGTGGTGTGAAGAAATGGTTGCTCCAGTTCTCATTAAATATTCATATATTATGCAGCAACTTGTTTGTGACAAATCCGCATAAACGTGACATTCATCAGCAGAGACTTTCTGACAGAAAGAACAGGAAGGGGGAATGGTGTGCTTGAGTTGAGGACTTATTTCGAGTTTTTGGGGTCTGACTGACTCGTTTCTCTCGTTTTCGCTCAAGTTGATGGAAAATTCAGCACACTTGCATTAATGCAAGCCGGCAGAAGCAAAATGCAACCAGCAAGCAATGTCATTTGCAAATTTCTGTGGTATTTTGTTTGGCTGCTTTGCTGCCTTGCTGCTTTCGCTGAGCAACATTGTCGGATGCGATAGTTGGTCCCAGAGGAGGTTTTTCTGGCGGTTTCCTTTCTGTTCTTTTTTTTTTGTTTGTTTTTGTATTTTATGTGCTATTTATTGCTGCAAGTGCTTCTTTTTTGGCGCTTTCTTGCTCTTTCCCTTATGCACAGAACAACAATGTGGCCAGCTTTTCGCTGTGATCCGGGGAACAGCTTTCTGTTGCCTGCACCACATGACGTATGAGTGATTTATGTTTTACGGCGCTACAAGCATGCGAATTATGTGTACGCCATGTTGTGCATGTTTGCGCCCATTTTGTGTGACAATTGAATGTGCATTTAATTGCTTGTAAATGTGAAATTGATTGTTCGTTATCCTTCAAAAAAAAAAAAAAAAAAAAATGAGCGGGATAAGTGAAAGGAACAAATGGGCATTCTAATCAAAATTCTATTAAAAACTTGAACTATGAACAAAAGTAAACAAAAATTTCCATATAAAAGTTTATGCAACTTTTTCCGTTTTCACCTTAAAATCTTTTGTATTGGCTTGTCTCATCTCATCGAATCTTCTTTATTTACTTTTATGGCACAAACACAAATACTTTTGGTCTGCCAATGTCAAATTTCGTAAACAAAAAAACATCAAGGTAACGAAAAAGAGGCCAGAAAAACCAAAACTCAATTTGTGGGCCCATTCCCTTTACATGCGAACTTCAACACAGAAAAGGGGAAGAAACGAAGCGAAAACGTTTTGCACTTACAATATGAATTATGCAAATTTTGAAGAAAAAAAAGAAAGTAATCGGCAAAGTTCTTTGAGATGGCGCCAGAAAAGGATCTCCTTCATCGACAAAGCATGTAGTAATTTACAAAGAGGTAAGGAAACACGATGCGGAGGGGGAACATGTAAAGCAAATGTAATAAATTTAAAAGCTTGTATGCTCAGGGGATAATGAACGATGGTTGTCTCTCTGTGGTATTCGATTTGGCAACTTATCATTTTCTTTTGTTTAGTTCTGAGTTTTGGGGTGAAATTAAAAATAGGAATCATTAATGTCAAGGTTCAATTTGGTGATGGTCAATATGGAAAGGAATTTTCTCTATTACCATAAATTGGTCGCCGTCAACAAGCCATTCCAATTTAATTAATGCTAGCCACAATAAAATTGAATCATATTTCTCCATCTATTTGGTAATTTGCATTTCCCCATTTGTGGGCTAATTAAAGTTTCCAGTTTCCAGCGGAACTTACCTGTCCATTAGGTTGGGGTTGCCACCATGCTTGCGCCAGAAGCTGCTTGTCTGTTGCGACCTGCCACCACGAACAGAAGTTGCCGTCGATGATGGACACGATGATGATAATGATGTTGATGCTGTGGTTGGTGTGGAGGATTGTCGCAAGATACTGCCACCAGTAAAACGGAAACTACTGCGTCCCCCTCCAGCTGCCCCGATTCCAGGTCCAATTGCGCTTCTACCGCCATTCGCTACATTGCGAAAACTCACAGAACCAGTACCCATACTCCTATTACTTGTCGTTCTTTGTTGCATCAATGGACGCTCTGTGGAATTGTCTCCACCTCTGCCTCTGTCTGAACTGTTAAAGTTACGATTGCTGTCACTCATGGCCAAGAATTTGTTGCTATTGCTCGAAAAGCTGCTGTGCATCTGCAACTGTTGCTGGCTATGCTGAGGGCGTATCGTGAAGCGACCACCCAGCCTATGGGAGACAGACACAAAGAGAAGAGGACGTTGAGTAATGTGTGTGAGTGTGATGAAGATAATGAAAGATCAATGGATTGATTGGAGTTGCTTCTGCGGGTGTCTCTGTGTGTATGTATCTGAGTGATTTGTGATTGAGTTAAGGTTAATTTGCTGTGCATGGCAGGGCTCTGATTGCGCTATGTCAGTCAATCAAGCAATAAAAAATACGAAAAGGTCAAGCATTAAATGCAAATTGATTTTAACTACCCATTGACCAGAAAAACAGCATTAAACCCAACCCGGTTATTAGAGTTAATTATATGCAAACTATTTAGGATTGTTTATGCTAGCAAGCATGAAAAGCGGAATCGAAATAGAGTTATGAACTTGATTAACAGTTAACTGTAATGTAATCTTGGATAAGAAGGATTAAAAGTACAAGACAATGTGCACGAAATTTATAAATCGTTCCAGTTTGTTCTAATTACCCAGCAGACCAAATAGATTTTCGATTAATTTACATTCCGTTTTCCAGACGTTTAAATTTAACAAGATGATTTCAGTTTAAACTATCACTTCATTTTTTTTCTCTCTCTTAGGAACTTTTTCAAGTTACAAAGCCATCAAGTTCTCTTGTTTGCGAATTCTTTATTGATATCGATTGATGGCACTAAACCAATAAGGATGAGAGTCCAACTCGTGTCTACCTCTACATGTATTCATACATATGTGTTTGCCCCGGAGCAATGATGCAACTAATTGCGTTTTGCAAATGTCAAAGTTCTATCCTTGGTGCTTCTCCCTTACCATTACCATCTTCTTCTTGCATTTGCCAGCACTCACGACTTACCTACGAAAGAGTTCACTCTCTGGATGCTCGGCAGCAAAGCGCGCCTTTTTACGTAGCAATGGAATGGTCAAAGCATATGTGGTGACCATCATCAACATGGGTATATAGAAGGCCACCAATGAGCCAAATACCCAGAAAGCTCGATTATTGATCATACAGATGTTGGGCTCGGGCATTATATTGTGTTTGTTGACTAGACCTGTAAAATGGGTATAAAATGACTATTGCCTCAGTTGGTATATTTTTGCTTTACTGCTTACCCAACACCGTTATAGAACTGGACACCATCATGGCCATGACCCATACAATGGCTATTTTTATGCCCGCCAAACGTTTCGTAGAGCGATGGCGAGAACCCAGTGGATTCCGTATGCCCAAATAACGACCCAGACTAATGAAACACATGTGCAAAATGCTTGACGAGCAGGCCAGAACATCGCAAGTCACATAGATATTGCACCAGGTGAATCCAAGTGGCCAATAACCTGAAAAATAATAACGACAACAAAAGCGAGCTTAAAAATTTTGCAATTTACAAATTAAAAAATATAAAATTAAAGAATCGTTGTGTGCGTGTGTGTGTGCGTATCTGTGGGTGTCTGTGTGCAGTGCGGAGGCCGATTCTGTGAGTGACATAAAGCCAATCGACTGGAATTGTTTATTGCGGTTTGCCAGAGTACGTTTTGCATTGAAACAAAGAGCAAATAATTGCGGTTTCTGTGGGTACAACATGTAAATTATATAAATTCATGGACGGACTCACTTTATTCCCTCTAACGTGGACACATGATTTGCTTGCCACCGTCGACGGGAAATGTGACACCCGTCACAAAACTAGCCAGATTACTGGCCAAAAAGCAAATGCAAGAAGCCACCTCATCTGGAAAGCCTGGCCTGCCCAGCACATGAGTTTGCTTGGCCCTCTCAATGAAATTCTCATAGGTCTGCTTATCCATGCCGCCAGACAAGTAGATGTTGGTGCGAATCACACCCGGATTGACAGCATTTACACGTACGCCCTTTTGCCCCAATTCCAAGGCCAACGATCGAGTGAACTGATCGACAGCTGCCTTTGACATGTTGTAGGCAATCAGATTGGGGAACGCTCTCAGACCACATACGCTGGATATATTGACAATGTTGCCTTTGCTATGCACAACATTCGGCAACAGCTGCTGCGTCAAATAGAACATTGATCTGATATTGGCATCGAAGATGTGCTTCAGGCAGGCCAAGTGGGTTTCCGGCAGTGTGCCCATGGGCATTATGCCAGCCCCATTGACTAAGACATCGAGTGAGGTGCCAAAGCGTTCTCTCATCTTACGGCCCACACATTCGATTTCAGCGGTTTTCAAAAGATCTGCAGACATTGCGTACGGTTCATTGCCCAGTTTAATGCAATTTTTGAGTACAGTCATTAGTTTTGTCTCATCCCGATCTAGTAGGGCTAAGCAGGCACCCAATTTGGAGAACATTTCGGCTGTGGCTGCTCCAATACCAGATGCCGCTCCAGTTACTAGCACTACCTTGCCTGTGAAATCTAGGGCCAGCCTTCCATTATTGGTCATACTGGGAATTTTTGTACGTCTGTGTGTATTTTTTTCTAATTTTGAATTGATTGCCGAAATGTTTCTGACGGAGATTTCAATATATAGATTTAGATTTGGTTGTCTGAATAAAGGCTTTCAATAAATAGCCACTTTTGGGCTTAATTTCTATTCAAATTGACACCATGCTAATGCGTTTTGATTGGCATTGTCTGAATGCGGAATCGGGGGAGGGACAAACACCTTGACATCCAAATGAGTGAGTATCACAAACACACAAACACACACGTACAATATTCTGGTCCCCCTTTAGGACCAATAAAATCCCCCAATGCCAAATTCACCATTAATTAGTATAAATTGCTCTGAAATTTATCTTATATATATGTAGGAATAATATTCTTGTTGTTGTAACAGGCTATTAAGCCGACTGCGTGGGTTTTTTCCCTCTTATTTTTGCTAATTGAGGGGAACAGTCAGACAAACAGGTCCACTCTACACCCACACACACATACACACATTGCAGAGGGTCTTTAGATGGCTGCCATTTACACACTTGTACGTACATATATTGCGTATACGCCATGATGTCTGCTTTATTCCCTGAACAAATGGCATACAAGCTTGTTATTCTTGTATTGTATTTGGCTGCTGCAGTGAACAGCAAATAAACTTGGCCTATGATTGGCGCAATATTAAAAATCGAAAGCAATCAAAGTTAAGGTTAAGTTAATATTAGTTTAAACTGGCCAACGTCAGTTGCTTTCCCATTTGAAATTGTTCCAAAAAAAAAACGTTGTCCATGGAAAAAAAGTTAACTTGCAGAAAGCTTTTATAGACTTTATTTTTTATATCGATAGATCCAAAGATTAAACTATTCACAGTAAATTTCATGTGGAATGACTATGCTATTTTAGCAATCGTGAATATTTTCATATGTAGAAAACAAATTTCAGCAATTTATATTATTTATACTATCATAAATTCATATGACAAACTAATATACCCAAACCACAAAGTTACCATATATGGGTGCAAAAAGCTGGTAAAATCCAAACGAAAATACTTCCATTTCTTGGCCCCATTTTCAGCTTAATTGTTGGCACAGTCGGCTGTTTTACTTGCTGTTGTTGTTGCGGCTAAAACCACACTTAAGGCTTTTAGTTACATTTAGTTTTCCATTCTTGCCGTCGTCCCTTTCTCATCATAGTTGTCGTTGTCGTCGTCGCCAACTCGAGCATAAGACAGCAAAATAAATGCCTTGCCCTCGGAGAGAGAAGGGCGACAAAAGGCATGGTGAAATTGTTGCATAAAACGCAATGGAAGCCAAAGTGCAAACTAAAAATAAACACTAGCAAAGGAATCTTTAAAAAATTGCTTTCCTTTAAAGACAGCTACATAAAAACTAAAACTAATTCTTTTATCTCGAAATTAACTTTAGTTACTAATATGGGTTAATGTGTCTATCTGTCTGACTGCCTGAATTAGTCTGGTCGTGGCTTTGGCTTTGTGCCTGCCTCTTAATCCATTTGCATATGTTGGTTACTTTTTTTTATGTTAGCTTAATATATGCAAACGTTTGATCTGTTTATGCTACGTTGGTTTTGGCTTCACACGCACACACATACATACAGGAAAAAGGAATGAGGTACCAAATAGAGAAGGAGGTTAGATTATGCCAAAATTAGGGGTTGGGAAACAGGGCTAACATCCAGTTGGCAGGACTTTATTTTGTGGTTTTATCAGTGCCATATGCAAATTAGATAAATTTGAATATCAGATGAAAAAACAAAAAGCAAAAAGTACCTAAATTTTCAATATACTTCAAGCAATATGCTTTAATCCTTGGATTCAATTAGGTAAGAGCAAACAGTTTGAAAGTAAGTGTGTGGAAAAAACTGCACAAGTCGAGACTTGAACATGGCTGATTTCAGTTGGCTTTTTCGGGACAAAGAGTGCTACATAAGACCCTATGGTAATGGCATACCAAAGGCAAGAAGCTCAGTCACGCGTTTGTCATTTGGCTGTTGCTGTTGCAGCTGCATTTATTGTAAGTGAGCCAGAGCGGAAGCAGTACTCATCACAATGACACGATGACAACAACGACGAAGCCGGCTGCTGCGAAGTAAGCAACCAAATGGCCATAGAAATAATTCATGTGCAAATGCATTAGCCATGGACTTGAATTGGCACTTGGCTAGAATGATGACGAGGATGGTGGTGGTTGGGGTAGTGTCTTTGATGGGCAAACACACTTTCAGTTGAAAACTTTAAATGTTTCTCATCTATTAAATTTTAAATGCATGTCTGTAGGTAAGTACTCACCTAAAAATGCTGGTATGGCACCCATGGGCATTACAAAGAGCGAGACCAAAAGATCGGCTATGGCCAGAGAGAAAAGAAAATAGTTCGTGACATTCTGCAGTTTGCGGTCCAAGGCCACAGCAAGGCAGACCAAAATGTTACCCAGGCCACCAGCAAATATGAAGAATACGACAAAGAGAAATAACCAATCATAACCATGTGGACTATAGTCCAGTAAGCTCTTTGGCATTTCCTCAATCGAAATGCTGGTGATTGCTGTTGTTGTTGTATCTATTGTTGTTGTTCCCGTATAGTTGGCCAAAATTATGTCCAAACTTGGTCTGCTTCTGTTGCTAGAGATGGTAGTGGTTGTGGCATTGATAATATTAAGAGTGTCATTGCCAATGGTCATAAGGTCAGTGAAATTGAGATAGGACCAAAGGCTATTATCGTAATTATCATTCACATTGTTCACATTATAATTGCCACTACCCAGTTCAATTGATTCAATTAGATTTTCAGTTAAGTTGTTGCTGCTGCTCTCTAGGATAAACTGTTGCACTTGGTAGTTTTGCTCCTGCTGCAGTTGACATAGAAATGTCGAATGCTGTTTGGTAAATTCACATGAAATTTCCTCAACTCTAGTGCAGTTTGGTCTAAAACTAAACGTATCACTCGCATTATCACTAAGGGCCTCATTGATTGCCAATCCGAATTGTTCATACGCCACATTGTCATCGTTGCCGTTGCCATTGCCGCTGCCATCGCTGTTGACATTGTCGTTGTATGGCATTTGCAACAGTTGTGCATTTATCCTTAGCCTGCAGGTCTCTGACGCTTCTGGGTAATGCTCTTGCAACTCATTGCATCTATAGAATGCTGTCTGTTTGTGTCTATTGAATGTTTGCAGAGTGCAATGGAATGTGTTGTTGCTGCCGATGTAGTAGTTGCTGTTGTTGTTACTGCTGATGCTGCCGCCGGCAATAATGCTCTCTGTGTTTCTATTGCTGGTGTGAATGTTGCCAAAGCCGATATCGTAGCTGCTGTTCTGGCTGATGTTGTTGCTGTTCTTTTGGTTTGCCTCGCAGTTAATAAATGGTTGCGAGACGTCATACCAGTTTGACTCCTCCAGATGACAAACGAAAGTGCGCTGCCGGGATGTGTTGTCTTCTGTTGCTCCTCCTGTCGTTGGTCCATGACCAGAATCGCTTTGCATCTCCATTTCATTCTAAAGCTGTGCGGCTTGCTTTTAAGCCAACAACAACAACTTAGTTAGGGTTGCTGTTGCTATTGTTCTTCTTGAGTGTGAATGTGTAGTTTTAGAACTGCACGTTTTGTTTCTTGTCGCCTTTACAAATTTTACTCGTCAACCAAATGAGGTGCTGAAATGAAAATACATTTGGCCATGAAGTATACATATATTAAGAACAATTGATTATTAATAAATGAATGATTTCAATTTACAATTTATTTAATCCTTTAAATTAGACATTCTATATAGTCTAATCTGATGGCATTCTGCTTTCTTTCTTCTCCCTATTAGGGGAACAATAAATATTAATAGCTTTGAGTCTGTCATAGGAAGTCGACACACACATATACTCATTCATACACAGCCTTATGTAATGTAAATATGTAGTGCGAGTAAACTATGTATATGCAGATATGTGCACTTTGTCGACTTAATTTGAGTGGCAAACCATGGCAACGGCTCTGTAGAATGATGCTTTAATGATGCCGCAGCAATTTTAAAAGTTCAGGCCAGGAACAGGACTTACTGACGTTTGCCACGTTTTTTTTTTACCTCACTGTCGCTCTCTTCCTTTCTCTCTCTCTCATCTTTATTATTCTTGTGTGGGAGTCGTTTTAATGAGTTGGCCACACATGTGGACTCTTTGTGTTTCATAAAAGAACGAGATACATTTGTGCAGGCTAAAAAGCATTTTCCCTGGCTTAGTAGTATAATTAAGATTGCTCTTTGGGAATAAAAACTTGATTATTGAAACAGAAAGATAATTATGTAAAAATATTTAACTTCAGGGCTTAAATATATAAAATTCATTTAAATAAAATCCAAATCCAGTTCATATTAGATTCTTGTGGTTTAAAAAACTTGATAATCAACAACACCTCTTCCTTTTGATGATTATTTTGTAATAAGCCAATGTCACTTTGCATTTTGTGAGAATTTAGTTTTTGCGAAATTTTGGTGTTTATTTCTCTTCTACTGTTAACAAAATTTCGCCATTTATTTTCATTTTCTTGTAACACAAAAAGATGAATGAAAAAAAAGAAATGAAAAACACAAAATGCATTTTCAACCAACGCCGAAAATTGCAAAATTGTGGCTGCAACGCCCCTCGAACACGCTATACTGGGTTAGGTGCTTGTGTGTGTGTGTCCCCCTTTTGTCCCTCCTTCACCAACAACCACTGACTCACCACTGCCTCTTTGTTGCGGTTGATTGGCCAAATCACTTGCATGCAAGTTTTGCACTTTTTGACGCCCTAACCCAGCTGTGGGGCTGGAAGATTGGATGCCCCTCTTTGTCCCTGGTTTTACTCTCTATCGCTTTGTGCATACAAAATAGTTTTGTGGCAAATATTTTTTGATCGGCAACAATATTTTGACTTTGTGTGGGTGTGTGTGTTGGTGTACGCTTTTTTGTGGCACGACAAATTTGTTCGCAATTTGCTGGTAAAAGTTTTTGGCATAATTTAAATTTATTTGCCCTCATCAAAAAGCAGTGGGCAAAGTTAACTCAATGTTGCTGATGTCCTCATCATCATCGTCATCTTCTGCATGCATCTGGTGCATTTTTAATTAACATTTTTTTCCGGTGTACGCGTGAGCTTGTGTGAGGGTGTGTGTGTGTATGAATGAGGGTGTGAATTCAGTTATTATCAGTGTGCAAGGGCTGCCAATAGGAGAAGCATGACGTAAAAAAGCCATTGCAGCATTTTAGGCGCGTGGGTTTTGAGGCAGCTGTCAGCTGACAGCTGAATTTGACACTGACACTCACACAAAAGCCGTATTCAAAAGACAAGATGTGGCGAGAGGGTAGAGGTGGGCATGAAGGGCAAGGTCTGCCTTTTGTTGCCAGGCCATTTCAAGCGAATTCAAATCGGGAGTCGCCATCCCAATGTTGACACTGGCAACTGGCAGCAAGCAGCAGCTGATGCAGTCCCCATTGAGTACCCTCAGCTTCATTCTGTCAAATATTGACACAAGCATGCCCGCATAAACATGACAACCGCATAGAAAAAACATTTATTTGAAAAGTCCATATAACGGCATTAGATTTTCATTTTTATTTCTTTTTTTTGTACTTTCCCTCGCGGCTAATTAAGTCTTTTTATTTTGCCACTGTCGTTTTTCCTTCAAAATCCTACAAATATTGCAGCTTGAACCATTTTAGTTTACAGAAATGTCTACATAGATTGGCCAAGAAATATGGACATTTAATTATTTTTGGCACTCCTTAAACAAAATCTGCAATAAAAATGGACTAGCATTTTTGCGTCATATAAGATTTATGAAAAATTGCTTTCAAAGTAAGATTATGATAATAAATTTTTTTTCTCAAGTTTTCGTATTTTTTCATCAGCTTACTTTTTTAAACAGGTGCCACATAAATTGCAAGTTCGTCGGCATTTCCTGCGCTTACTCATTATTGATATTATTATACCCTTGCAAAAAGGGTATATTAATTTTGGTCGGAAGTGTGCAGCGCGTAGAAGGAAGCATCTTCGACCACATATAAAGTATATATATTCTTGATCAGCACGACGAGACAAGTTCATATAGCCATGTCCGTCTGTCTGTCCGTCCGTCCGTCTGGATCAACGCAAACACATCCAGAGATGAAATTTTGCATGCAGACTTGTATATACTGCAGGGGTTGTATATCCCGATTGACTATAGAAAATTAGAACAAGGTGGGGTGTCTATATCGTATAGCGATAGGAACGATCGGTCGAAATCAGTGACTTTTCTCAATAGCTTCGTTACTTTTTAGTTACTTTAAATGCGAGGCATTGCTACATACAGCCTAAGATTGTAGACCGTTCCTTCGCGAACAGGAAATTGTTTATATAAAAGGGTTTGCCACTTTGACAGCTATAGGAGAACTTGCAAGGGTATTCAAACTTCGGCGCGGTCGAAGTTAGCCCCGGTCCTCTGGTTTTTTTTAAAACTAAGCCACAAAATGTGCAAAACTTGTGTCACTGCCAACTTGTTGTTGACGGCTCACGAGCACTCAGCACCAGCAACAAATAAAAATAAAACGGGGAAAATAATCAAACGAGGAAAAATAATATTTGAAATTCAATATTTATTTTAACGAGCTATTCTCTTTTCCTCTTCAAAAAATGGAATCAGCAGTGCAGAACTATATACGTATATGGGATTACATTTTTCGCTATAAATATAGCATATTGAATGTGATACTAAAAAGCGATCAATTGCATTTTATTTATTGACTCAAACTGCTGACCAACTGTGTTAACATTGCAGTTGTTGTTGCTGTTGATGTTGCTGTTGAAGCTTTTGCTGGCATCTACTCGTGTATAGTTTAATTTGCGGTTAATTACGTAATTAATTATTAACGGAGCAATGCACTTGCATAATTCTATATTGACTTACTTATGTGGTTGGGTTTAAATTTCACTCCTCTTGTTGGAGTGCTTGTTTCTTAGCTAAATTCAAGCACTTCCTTTAACCAATTATGTATAAAAACCCAGAAATAAACTCTTAATTGGAGCTAGTCTTGGGCCTTGTGATTTGTCAATAGAGATGTCGGCTAACCAAGCAACGAGACAACTGCTCCATCTCCATCGCAATCTCTTGAGCTCATCAATTATGTCCGGGGCGAGACAATCAAGTGACCAACAGCCAACAGAAATTTTGGTGAGAAAACTTCATTAAGATGTCC
This sequence comes from Drosophila paulistorum, assembly GCA_018152135.1. Lineage (NCBI taxonomy): Eukaryota > Metazoa > Arthropoda > Insecta > Diptera > Drosophilidae > Drosophila > Drosophila paulistorum. The sequence continues at coordinate 7,173,947 of JAECXG010000805.1, read as the reverse complement.
CCACCATCCATCCATCCGTCCATCCATTCAGCCATACCGGCAGCAATCCCAAAGCAATGAAAAGGGATGAGAGCGTAGTGTCATTGGAGGCCTGAATAGGAATGAGGTCGAGGAGAAGAAACTCCCCGTCGCGACTTAACTCACACCCAAGATAGATACTCATGGTATGCAGTTAATGAAGAGAAATGGCTAAAAGTGTTTTATAAATGTTTGCCCCACAAAGTGTTGGTGCTTATCCTACTCGGAATCGAGCATATTGACTGCCTGATGAATAGGGTAAATGTAAGTAATAATATAAGTTGTTAGATTTATAGATCTTAGTAAAATTCAAAAAAAAGTTCTTTAGGGTATAAACAGGTCTATGATACAGTTTCTTAGGATGAAAGTGTGCATTTGTCTGATTTCGTATACTTATACCCACTACCTCTTGATTAACTTTCTAGGTTGTTGTATGCTCTTATTATAAATTCAATTTTAGTATATGTAATCTTACTCTTACAGAAAGGGTATTAGTGTGCTCGTTCTACTTAACTTCAGCAGTTGTTTAACGGTTGTATACAACGCTTCCTGTTTCAGTTGTTCCTCTATTGTGGTGTGGTTCTTTTTTTGCGTTTTTTTATTTTGCGGAACTGTGCATCAATAAATTTTCGTTTTTTACGTGTTGGTATTTGTGTACTTGGGTTTTTTATTTTTATTTGTATTCCTTTTTTTTTTTTTGCCTTACTCATTTCAGTTTGGTGTCTCACGCATTTTTCTAATAACTTGTGTGCTTTTAATGCCTGATGCCTGGCGAAAGATATGAATACATAGACATTTTATATACAGTTCTATGTATTATATACATAAACTTTATAGATATGGAGATATATGGTCTGGCTATTAATTTGACTGTCAGGCGCGACTCTTTTACCATTTTTCGTTTTACTCTATGGTTGACCTAACAGAAAAAGAATCAAAAATTTTAACGAACTGAAAATGCAATTTTGTTTGAAAATAGTCTAGTACATATGTATGTATGTATATATGCTAGGCACGTTGTAAAACGATTGAACCGATAGATAGAATGGAACATAGATAAATAATTGTCACACACAACAAAGAAGAACTAAAATACTGAGCGTAGAATATGGAAAATGTATTGAACTATGTATGACCCACCAGAAAGAACGAAAGAGAGTAAGAGAGTTTTCAATTATTATTGTTCTCAAATCTTGGGAAACCTGTAATCTGTATAGACAACCTTCATAGCAATCAATTTGATGGAAATATCTTAAACATCAAAAGCGCATTTAGAATGCAATTGAAATAACAACAGCTATCGAATATCCAGCTAGTAGTTGGCTAGTTTATCCAATAGCTCAATCAAAAACGCATCAGATAACGCATTTCAAGTGATTCTGTCATTGGACGCTAATAGCTCGAACTGCACTTGACCTCCAAACCACTTGGTCAAGCCAATGTAGAGGTTGCTAGAGGGAAGAGAGCTGAGGCTGAGGTAAGCGTGTAAGCGAAAGGTTTTTGGTTTTTAGTTAGAGACTACTTGCCGAGAGACTGTCTGACTGACTAACCGACCGACGGACTTTATACATTCGAATTGCTCAATTGATGCCAATTGACTTTGCATAATTAAATAAAAATAAATTTTTTGCAGTTTGTGTTAAATTTCATGCCTGGCAAAACAAACAAATAAATTAAAAAGAAAAATTCTAAACTGATTTCCCTTGGCAACACAAAAACAACATCAACAACCATTTCGCAAATACCAAATCTTTAGACATTTATTATTTGTCTACACGTCTGTGTATGGGATTTATGGCGGAATATGTTCAAATGCTTCACTAAGATGGCAGAAAAAGGCAGAAGAAAGGGAAGGAAATCGTATAACCTACCGCAGAAAGTTATATGATTTAAGGGCTCAAATGCTTAAGAGATATAAAAAATATACTTGCCAATAAATTGTTGGCTTATTGATATGGCTAAAAACAAAAGAACATACAAACAAGAATTTGCAAAATGAAAATAATAATATACGAGCTTAAAAAGTGAAGTCTAAAATTAAGTTAAAGATGTTAAAATTTGCTCCATCTAAACATTTTAAATACCTCTCAACCGATCAAACTATGAACATAATTACTGCAAGATACCTATAGAAACATAAACAACTCAAAAATTTGGAAGATATTCTCAAAATAAATACATGAAGAGAAGATTTTTATTATTCGTGAAGATAAAGATTTTTAGTTCTCGTTTTTAATTAAATTTGTTGTGCCCTTCATATAGAGACCTGATATTTATAGTGTAAAAGCAAAAAAGTTTCCCGATTTTACTTAACTGCAATGGAGCAGACATACATACATATATATGTATTAGGTAAATGTGGTTAGTAGTTGGTGGCTGGCAATGCAAAAGTAGTTCAAGGCAGCTGCCAGAGGGAGAGAGAGAGAGAGAGAGAGAGAGAGAGAGAGAGTACGTATAAGGAAGTGCCGGGTCTTGTGTCTGTACTGTAATGTGTGGTTGCATGCCCCTTTCTCACATTTAGTTTTTTTCACCCCATCTTTCTTTTACCTTTACCACTCACTTAGCACAGAATTTTCACTTGGTGATGCGTTTATAATGGCCAACAGCAGGTAAGCCGCAGTCTAAGCCAGCCACAGGCAAACACAACTACACCTACATGTACACATACAGGTAAACCCTTACTCGCATAGAAACACTTGGTTTATGCAGTTCTATATAGTATGTTAGTTTGCTTTTTGTAACATATTGCGCATACGTCATGTTGTGCCAGGGAATTCATAACTAAACCCACTTGCACTGGACGCGTGTTTGTTTTGTTTTTATATTTTTCCATTCAGTTCAGAACATAAAGTCCCTTCATGCAAACTCGGCGTGTTGTCTCCTCATTCATTCATTTGTTTGATGGCTGTTGTTTGCTGGCAATCAGCCAAGGCTAACAATAAATTGCACATATTTGAAATTTGTCAATCCGTACTGTGATTTACAATCACATTTTATTTATATTTAATGCAAAATATCTATGTGCATTTAAATCGTTAGTCAACAAAGTGGTAATTACATTTATTAGTGAAATCAATTTCATTAATTAAAAACGTTGACGTGCTTATTGAGTTATTAAATTCAAGTTTTTGGCATTGATTCTAACAAGTTTCCTATCAGTCTGCCTGCTATTGATTAATTTGCCAGTGTTTGATTACCGACAGAAGCAAAATTTGCCAACTGTTGACACAAAATCATCATGAAAAATATCGGGAAAACTTTTAATATAATTTCTAAGAAGATGATAAGAAAGAGGAAAGTCTTTACTGAGACATTTTAGGATATTTAAAGTTTAAAGCAATACCCATTATTGTTCCGTATTAAACAAATCTTAAACTATAACTCCTAACTAAGACAAAAGCTAATATTTGATTAGTTGATTATATTAAGCTTCCCTACTCCGCTTAAAATCGAAACTTTTACCCAATATTCTAGGTTTACATAGATCTGTTTACTATTTTTAAACCTCTGATACTATTAATTACGGAAAGAGTATCTAAGAATCTTATGCAGCTAAAATGTCGTTTAATCAAATGGCTATCTAGACAAAATAAATATATACATATGAGCACCAAGTTTGTCATTTTTTTAATGAAATTATTGATGCATCTATAGCTTTTGTGATGTGTTGCATGTTATACATGTTGCATTTGCAATTTGTAACCAAATAAGGCTGACAAACTTGTCCCTCTCCGCACTGTCACCTGCCCCAATATGCCCCACCTAACTCACTTGTAAATTCTCTCTGTCGCTCTCATTGGATTCTGTCTTAATTGTGCTGTCAATCATTTTGCATACCATAAAAAAAACATATAATAAAGAGGAGCTAAACAAAATAAAATAAAATAGAATTTTTGATGGTCAAGCTGTGGCATCATCTGATGGTCACTAGAGATACGGAACTGTTTGAATGAAAATTATTTAAATAATTCTAGTGACTACATATGCATGAAAACAAGTATACGGAATTGTTTGGATACCATTTTAGCATAAAGGAATTTGAACAAAAAAAATTCCTTCAAGTCAAAACTACAAAGTCAGAACAATTAATTGCAAACATCAGTTAATCGGAACTAAAAAACAAGAACAATTTTGTATTTCATTTGCCGGTTTGTTTATCGCTTCTTGTTTATGCGTCAATTTTTGCGATGGGGTTCGAATTGAAATCTTGACAGATTACTCGTCTCTGTGGCATTTAGGAAAATGTATGCACCATTTTCGGAATAGACATAAAATTTACCACTTAACGATTACTTGTCGAGAGAGGCCAACCAACCGGGCAGGCAGTCACTCAGCCAGCCAGCCACCCATCCAGATTCCATGCATTAGATGAAAATATGCTCGTGGCTCTTGTTCAATCGTTGCGTATCATGCATCTATATAAATATATTTATATGTACACTTCTAGGTATGTACATGTATGTATGTGTACATGCAATTGAATTATGGCCAAGAGATTTGTATCTACTTGTATCTAGAGCTTATTTATTTGTTTTCATTTCAAGTATATTTCACTTCGAATTGTTTTAGCTGAGAAGATGATGATGATGGGATGGCCAAAATATTTAAGAAATTCAATTATTGTTTTTATCCGTTTCGGCTCTCGTTAAGTGAAATTCAATGTATAAACTAATGAATACAATTTATATAACTTTTGAAACGGTTGTGTGTGTCTATAGTAAATATTGAAAATGAAACGGCTGAATGAATGAATGAACATGAGATGATTTTGAGAAATGAGTATGGCGAATGAATTTTTAAATATATGTTGTGGCAAGTGGCAAGTTTGTTTGTTATTAATTGTTACTAACATCAATTATGGAAATAATGATAGAGAAGGTTGGAAAATATTTTAATACTTAAGACTTTGTTGAATGAAAAGAAGCATCGTAAGACTTTAAGAGTTTGTAAAAAAGAAAAGCAGTTTATGAATAATTTTGAAAGTCAAAAGAAATAATACATACGACCAAGTTGGCATATCCCCAATTGACACACCTTAGTTTGAATTCAAACTCAAATTGATTGAATTTACAACAAATTAATGCATTGAAGTATAAAAAAGTAGTTCAAAGGCAGCTCAAAACTTTAAAAGTTGCTGCCAGCATCCAAAGAGTATCAAATAGGTTTGCATTGATAATGATCTGGATGCTTACAACGATGACAATAAAAGGCCTGCAAATATAATTTTATACCTGCAGGCCAAAAGGAATAAGTCAATTATGTTCATTGGTTCCCCCAAAAAAATCACATATGATAAATTTAGCCAAACAACCATCATCATATAAAACAGAAACAATACGCAAAACACTTGACATTCATTCGGAGGCCCAAACCCTTCATCTTCATCATTTAGCCCGCATATTAACTTCAACACTTGAAGCGTAAACTGTCATAACTTTTGTGTGCATGTTGCTGACAGGTCCTTTAGCAGGATCAGCTCTTCCAAGTCTCTGTGTCGAAATGCAAAAAAAAGACAAAATGGCAAAAACAAACAAACTTCAGGTAATCAAGGACATTTTATGTTCATTTGCTCCACTAAACTTTTACGGCCTTCACTTATCTCGGGAATTTGTCTATGGAGAAAATGCTTTTTACCTTTGCTTAATGACATCTGCTTTAGACGAGAATAAGAATGGGCACGAGAAAAGCAAAAAAAAAGAAGAAAATTCAGGTAGGCCAGACATAATTTCTCTACACCTTTTATGTCTCATTAAAAGTTTATGCACATCAGCAACAGCAGCAGCAGCTTAATAGTTTAATTTCCTGAAAAGAAACCGAGAGTGAAGCCCGAGAGTGGAGTACGGAAGGTGTAGGGCGAAAAAGGAAACCTCAAAATAAAATAAGAAACCTCAGAGTGAAAGAAAAAAGGCAAATATTAGCTTAAACAATCTTTTTTTCCGTTTCCCTTTTCCTTTCCCTTTCCCACTCCTGAAGGGCAATAAATCTTTTTGTGACATGTGGAGTTCTCAACTAAGTTGGCTTGACTTAAAATTTGCTACTGTTCCGGAATCTTAAATCTGTAAATATACACACCTGATGCCTGCCATCTGATTCGTCATGACTCTCCAGAATATTTGTGTGTACAATATGTATATATATCTTGGTTCTATTTACTTTACACTAATTGTTCGTGACTTCTTTTAAGATAGCGCGAAAATTTACATTTAATTACGTAATCAGCATCAGGTTTTGGAGGCTCACGGAAACTCTTCGTGTTTTACACGACATTTATTTAACTGCGATTGTCCTTCTTTCACTTCCATTTCCTTGGTGTGCTTTTTCCTTTCTGTTTTACTTCCGTAGTAACAGAACACACACTCACACCGACAATACTTTTGAGCTATTTCTTTTCCTTTTTTATTTTAATTAATTTGCATTTGAAATTGTTTGCGTGATGTATTTAATTTTTTTTTATTTTGTTTCGTTTTAGTTATTGTTTCACCTTAATTTGATTAAGAAACTGGGCGGACGGCCATGTGTTGGCTAAACAATTAAAGAATGAGTATAAAATTTAGTTGAAATGAATATTAAATTTTATTCGATTACTTTAAATTGTCTATTAATTAAAAAATTATAAAATAATCGTTAATCAATTAGCCCGTGACACAAGTTCAATGAATATGTCATTCGAATGAGATTGAAAGTGACAAATTATCACACACCAACCGTGTGTTAAATAAATGTTTAAATTGACGATAATAATTCAATTCATTTAATGTAATTGTCCATCAATAAGTTGTTTGAGGTCAGTTTAAAAAAGGACTAGATACTACTGCTTGCTCCTGTAGAGTTTTGGAAAACTTATTCCGCTTTTGTTTCTGAAATGCATTACAGGTTTGCATCTGTTTTAGAATGCTCAATTTTCTTGGACATAAGCTCATAAAGCATTTGTTATTTGCTTTACCGCTTAAAACTTTGTTTCATTTTAGAACTTGGTTACAAACTTTTGTCACAAAGCAAAGGATGCAACATAGGACAACGAAAACTTTTTAATCGTTAGTTTGGGCTATAACTTTTAATACACACATACTAAATTATTTTTGGCACAGCTTTAATATATGTCACAAATGTTTTATGGCAGATGAATGAAGAGTTTATTTAAATTAAATTTCCTTCAAAGAACCTAATGGTAAAATTGTTTCCTAAAAAGAAGAATTTCTTTAAAAAATCTAAAATATAATAAAACCAGAGGGCCGGGGTTAACTTCGACCGCGTAGCAGTTTGTATACCCTTGCAACTGTTTTGGTAATTCTTTCCTTACCCATAGCCATAAAAGTGTAAAACCGTTTTATCCAAAAAGTCTAATGTTTGCGAAAAAACGGTCTTCAATCTTAGCATAGGATATAACGAACAGAAAGTCACTGTTATCCTTCGATCGTTTCTATGGGAGCTATATGATATAGTCGTCCGATCCGGCTGAATCTGAGATATACAAACCCTGCAGTACACTCCTGACCAAAATTAATATACCCTTTTTCCAAGGGTATAATAAACTTAAAAATACACAAAATATTACAGAGGGAGAAAGTTCAGGTAGCTAAAAGTAATGATAGCCTAGTCGCTTAAATAATTCTGCCCTTCATAAGTATTTATCTCTAAATTTATTTTTATCTTTAAAATGTATTGATTATTTATGTATTTCAAGGAGTCACATTACGGAAGAACTGATTGGATTGAAAAGTAAAAAAGCTTTTTGGTTCTTATTTTGCTACAGTGAGATTTCAAAACTTTAATGTTCTGTCTTGTTAAATTTTGATGATGGTATTTAAAAGATAGACAAGTTTTTAATTAAATGGTTTTCCCTGAGAAAAGTATGTATATATCATTACGAATATATTCAATAAATTTTTGATATACATATTGAAGGGCTTTATGAATGTAACCGATCTTGATTGCGAAATTGTCTGTTGTTCTATTTCGTTCCAAACTCCAGAAAATTACTCAATCGCCTGAATATTTGGAGAATTTAACTCAATAAATATATTATTCATACTTGATTTCAACACGTGTTTGTTATACAAACACATTTTTTTAATAATTAATATTAATTTTCATTTTTGTTAGTTCTGTTGATTTTCCATTTATTTATTTCACTTTTAAATTGCAGTTGACAGCAGCTCTCGCTGCTGTTGTATAACGAACAAACACAAATAGTTATATTTTTTGTTGCTTTTTGCATTTATTATTATTGTAGGTTTTTTCTTTGTTTGTAATATTTCGCTTTGGTAATGAAGCGTTAAAAATTGACGGAAATCATTTAACGACCATCGAATATAAGTTCAGGTATATTTCGAAAACACATTTTCACTGGTTATTTCCCATTAGGTGAGTTGGTTTCTCCCGTACGTTTTCAGGAGGCGAACGCAACGCGGCAAAATTTCAAAACAAACTGACTGTGCGAATTTTCCAAACTGGTCCATAGACCGAAGCCTCTGTGAAAAACAGCAGCAGCAATGGGAAAACGGCAGCAATCATTCGTTGGGGAAGTTCTCTTTAGTTTGGTCGCTCTCTCTTTTTTTGCATGGCTCATCTCTTAAATGCAGGGAAATTGTTGACTTGGCTTTGTTTTGGGAAATTTCTTGTCGCCTTTTGTGTGAGTGTGGTGGGGGAATATGAGTGGCCTGGTTGTTGTTGGGTATGCGCTAGGTAATGGTGGACGTTGACTGGTGGCTTTTGGCCACGTGCTCTGCCTTTGGGCCCCGTCATCATTCGGTACGTGATGGCGCCAAGTTCTCCCGATTCGTGCGTATTTTATGAATGAAATTGCCATATATCACAAGATTCTATATCTTGTTTACATACTGCCAAAAAATCATGCAAGGCCACATATGGCTAGTAAGAGTTAAAAACTCTTATTTTCAAATTTTGTTAGCAATTTTGAGCAATTTTCATTTTTATTAGACAAACATACCAGTTTATGAGTTGCTTAAGGAAATGAATATAGGATATGGCCAAAAGAATTAAAAGACTAAATTTTCTTTTCAACCATTTAGTTTTTATTTTTGTTTAGAATAATATTTTTGAACGTTAAATAATGTTAGATTAAACCAATTTAAAGACGATTAGTATCGTAAAACTGTGCATTATCATCAAATATTAAATCTATTTGGTTAAATAATATTTATAGTTTAATCTCATATATTAATATAAGGCGTTTTGCTGACTTAAAAAAACTTTAAGACGTCTTTATTTTAGTTTTCTATTTAATGCCAAGAATTCAGATAAAAGTTGAAAGCAAACTATAAAAGTTTTCTGTTTGAAAATCGAATAAATATTTTATCTCAATCGCAAAATAAAACCAGAGGGCCGGGGCTAACTTCGACCGCGTCAAAGTTTGTATACCCTTGCATCTTTTTTAGTAACTCTTTCCTTACCTATAGCCATCACAGGAAAAAACGTTTTATCTAAAAAGGCTAATGTTTGCGAATGAACGGCCTACAATCTTCGGAAATAACGAAGATAATAATCAAAGTCACTGTTTTCCACAGATCGTTCCTATGGAAGCTATATGATATAGTCACCCGATCTTCATCAAATTCGGCATAGGCATTAACAGATATGTATATTAAACTGACAAATGTCAAATTTGAAAGCAATCGCATCAAAAGTAACTAAGGTATTGACAAAAGTCACTGTTTTTGACCGATCGTTCCTATGGGACCTATATGATATAGTCACCCGATCTTGATTAAATTTGGCACAGTGGTTTATAGTTACAATAAACTTATATATATTAAATTTCACGACAATAGCTTAAAAAGTAACGTAGTTATTGAGAAAAGTCACTGTTCGTGACTTTGCGATTTGTATGGGAGCTATATGATATAGTATCCCGATCTTGATCAAATTTGGCACAATTATTAATAAGAACACAAAACTGACCAATACCAACTTTTATGGCAATTGTTGATAAAATAATGAAGTTATTGAGAAAAGTCACTGTTCGTGACTTTGCCGTTTGTATGGGAGCTATATGATATAGTGGTCCGATCCGACTGAATCCGAGATATACAAACCCTGCAGTATATACAAGCCTACGTGCAAAATTTCAGCTCTGTAGCTCTTACGGTCTAGGAGGAGTTCGCATCGATCCAGACGGACGGACAGACGGACGGACGGACGGACGGACGGACGGACGGACGGACATGGTTATTTGAACTCGTCTCGTCGTGCTGATCAAGAATATATATACTTTATATGGTCGGAGATGCTTCCTTCTATGCGTTGCACACTTCTGACCAAAATTAATATACCCTTTTTGCAAGGGTATAATGATCGGAAACTAAATTTAAAGTAATGAAAACTGTAAAAGTTTTTAAAAGTTATAAAAAAATGTACAAAAGATGTAAGTTAGTTTTAAGTCTAACAAATTAAAGCTATTAAAGCTATAATTCAGATAGAGAAACGTATTAAAGAACTAATTTTGAATAAAAAATTCGTTGGGATGCCATTTTTGGCATGTGGGGAGCTCATTTTATTTTTATATTTCCAAAATGTAATTTATTGAAACGTGCATTGGTTAAATTTCACTATGTCAACGAAAAATACCTTCTTCTATGGCAGCCTCTACTCCGGTTCCGATTATATTGTATATGAAATACATACATATATGTTTTATGTACGTGTTTCGAATTTCATGGGCGTTCTTTTTTTGTTGCCCTGGGCATACAAAGATGTAAACATATTTTGCTGCTGCTTTACAACTGTATTTAATGGTTACATAGAGCAGAGATTTCCTTCTTTCGTTTTTTTTTTTTTGGACCAAAAAAAGCGACAAGAGTCTGCAAATGTGGCAGGGGGTGGCTGGCAAAGATACACAGAGAGAGAGAGAGAGAGAGAAAGTAAAACTTGGCCATAACTTTTGTTTACCCGGACACACAATCGAGCATTTATATTTATTGAATGTTGAGTTGAACTTATCGCATCATGTACGTCGCTTTTACGTGCCTCAAATACATGCAGGCTGCTCCTGTGGCTGCTGCTCTTCGGGCTAGTTTTGTGGACGGAGAAGCGGGGAATACAGAAACTGTTGCATTTCGTGCCAGAAGCAGAAAACCAACGGAGAGGCGATACAAATGGCAAACGAAACAAAGCCTGACAACTTTTTTATTTGCAATGTGCCCCGGTGGCGTATGCGTAATGTTTGCTGCACTACAAACAAACGGAAGAAAAAATGCTTTTGCCTTTGCTCTTTTTACTCTCTCTATCCACCAGCCACTTTAGCACTCTTACTGCTGGATCGAAACACTCACATACACAGAGCATTCTATCTCTGTCATTGTAGCCACTTGAAGATACATTTCAATGCCAGGCCGAGGCAACCGCAGAAACTACAACAAATACAATGACGATTGGATGCGGTTTGGAGGCAAGTTTCATTTAATGGGTTTTGTCTTGCTTGAATTGCTTGAACACACAAACATTGACACCTAAAAACTGTTCACACAGACAGCCAGAGGGTAGATTAAATGAGAGGTGGGTGGGTCTTGGGCTTTGCAATTTTGCTAGTTTCATAATAAATTTGTTTGGGACTCCAACCAATTTATATCTTTATACAAATGAATCCTTTTGTCGTCGCACCATAGATCTAAAAATATCATAACCAAGGGTCTCGACTCGTGGCTCTTACCCTTGTGAAAATGAGACCCAATCAAGTAGTTAATGTCTGGCACTTTATATTGAGCTATCTGAATAATGATGCAGACATTTCGAGCATAAAACTATAAACATTATTTGATTAATCATAGGCATTTGCGATAACTTTTATGGATACCTTTTTTAATCTTTCTTAGCCAAATCATAAAATTCACACTAAACTTTGGATAGATTATGCCGGTTAATGGCTCAGGCTGAACAGAAGATTGGCAAAATCACAAATCTAGCTGACAAAATCAAGGCCCAAAAGCAAAAACGGGCAATTACTTTTAACGTCAATGATTAGACACTTTTAAAGCTTGAAAGTGAGTTCCACTTAAATGCAGAGTTTGTGCCCTGTTTCTGTTGTCTACTTTTAGGCAATTTAACAACGACAAGAACCAGCTAAGGCGGTCTAGGAGATATAATCAAAGAGTGAGAGTGACAGCCAGACGATAGAGAGACCGAGAATGAGTGAGTTTGTTTTTAAGTACAGCAAATGTAAAAAAAACAAAAAATTATTGTTAAATGGGGCGTATGAGTAACGTACGGCGGTGTTTAGAATTAGCAAATTAATGCATAAGTGAGTTGTCTGCTTTCTATTTTCCATCTTCCTCTCTGGCTTTCTTTTACTTTATTCTCTTTTTCATTGTTTCCGGCAAGAAAAGTTTTACTCAAGGAAAAGTTCTTATTTTACGCTGTCCAATATTTTCAACTTTTTTCCTTCTGTTTTATTAAAATTTTTGTTATATTCTTGTTGGCCAAGTTCTTTTATTCTTGCCATCATTGTTGCCTCTTAATGCCAGTTTGTTTATTAAATAAATATTTGGCATAACTTTCTTGGTTCTGGCGTTTTGATTGGCTAGGCCAAAAGGTAGAGCGATTATATAAAAATATCTCAAATGTTAATATTTTTGAAAATAAAATCATTTAATGGCCAACATCAGAGCAACAAACAAAAGTCATTTAAAGTTAATATTTTAAATACTTGTAAAGTACGCCAAGACAGGATGTTGTCTCGATTCTCTTGAGATTGTCTACAATATATATACTTATTATTCTTGTTATAACTTTATATATTCTTTAAATGTAAAAGTTCAGTGGAGCAGTATTCACCTGTTTAAAGAGGCTAACGCTTCCATTGAGCCCATCTTTTTATACCCTTGCAGAGGGTATTATAAAATTAGTCAGATGTTTGTAACGCACAGAAGGAGACGTTTCCGACCCCATAAAGTATATATATTCTTGATCAGCATGAGAAGCTGGATCGATATAGCCATGTCCGTCTGTCCGTCCGTCCGTCTGTGCAAATCAACTTCACGCTGGCATCTTAAGAGCTATCGGAATGAAATTTTATATTTGAGCTACTTTTAGCTCGGAGCTGATAAAGTATGAAAATTGTCAGGATCGGACTACTATATCATACAGCTCTAGAAAAAACATTTTTGCAAAACATACCAGTTCCCCAGTATCCCCATAAAATTTACCAATATGATTGAATTTTATATAAAATCTCAGATCCCTAAATTTGAATCTGTTCAGATAAATAGAACACAAGTTACAGTCAATATAAATCGGCTCACATCTGCCTGATGCATACTACGTCATCATCAAATCAACAGAGCACATGCATACACACACACAGACGCAGCGCTACACGAACTGTATGTGTATCACGCATTTGTGCTTTGCTTTGGGAATGATGGAAGAAGAAGAGAAAATTATAGTAAAAAGAGTAATAATTTGAATGTTTTGTTTGTGTATTGATGAATTGGGTTGCAGGGAAAGAAATTTCAAAATGTCAAAATATTATTGCCAAGGACTGCAAGGGTATATAAACTTCGGCATTGCCGAAGTTAGCTTCTTTGATATTTATTCATCCTTTATTCATTCTCCTTAGTGTTTGCTCTCAAAATACACGCAAAAACGAATGTTTTTATTTATCTCGGCAATTGCTTGAAAATTAATTAGCAAAACTTTTTACTCTAAACTTGAAGAAAACTTTGCCTCAACATACAGTTTCTTGTTCAACTTTAAATGCATTGGCCATTTGGTTGGCGAAGGCAATTAGCTATACAAAAAATCAAACAAAAAAGCAATATTACAGTATGAAAATATTTTATTATGTACATATTAAGCAGACTGTTTTTTTTTTTAATTATTTACATTTTTATGAAACACACATGGATATAGAACAAAAGCCATGGAAATCTGTGTGTGTGTTTCTTTTTTTTTGTTTTTCAATTTAACATGTTTTCAATTTGAAGCCATAAAATAAGAGGCCGCAGGAAAACAATGGAAAACCGATACGTTTTGTGTCGCTTTTCATTTGCATGGAAGTCACACACTAACACCCACACGACACCCACCACATGTGTGTGTGTGGGTGTGGTTAGCTGGGTGTATGTATGGGTAGCCTAAGCCCAGCGTAAGACACAAATCCCCAGGCAAGCAACAGGCACAGAGGAAAAATTAGGCTTAATGGAATATGTATTAAATTAAATTGTTTTATACCCCAACGAGCTATGGAAGTTAACTTCGGCCTTGCCGAAGTTTATATACCCTTGCAGTTCTTTATTATATTTAATTCGATAAGAAAAGTGAAATTTCATACATCAACAGCATTAGTTGTCGTATTATGAATATGCTCAAATATTTTTCAAACTACTGAATTCAAAACACATTTAATGATTATTTAACAATATATGATATAGTAGTCCGATCCCGATGATTTTCATACTTTATCTCACACAGGTAATAAAGAGTCTCCAAAAAAAATTTCAACCCGATATCTCTTAAGATGGCTGAGTAAAACGCATACTTCAAACTACTGAATTCAAAACACATTTAATGATTATTAAACAATATATGATATAGTAGTCCGATCCCGATGATTTTCATACTTTATCTCACACAGGTAATAAAGAGTCTCCAAAAAAAATTTCAACCCGATATCTCTTAAGATGGCTGAGTAAAACGCATACGCACAGACGGACGGACAGACGGACAGACGGACATGGCTATATCGACTCAGCTTCTCAAGCTGATCAAGAATATATATACTTTATGGGGTCGGAAACGTCTCCTTCTGTGCGTTACAAACATCTGACCAATTTTATAATACCCTCTGCAAGGGTATAAAAATGGTGAACAACGCAAGATAAAAAGGGAAAAGGAATAACAACATATGTATGTCTTTGTGAAATTGTCAAAAGAAGACAATCGAATTGAAATTGATTTTATATATTGAGCATCCGAATTCAGATGCGAAAAATAAAGCCATAGAGATCTAAAACAAAAAGACAATTTTTGAATTTAAAACAGAAAAAGGTGAAATTAAAAGCAAACAATTGTATGTATGTATGTGTGGTATGGTATTTTTATACTAAACAATTTACTTATTCAATTCAATCTCCGTTTTTCTTACACTTAATTGAATAGTTTGTGATTTAAAAATATGATTTTGAAATCATTTCCTTGGCATAACCTTTTGTCGTCACACTGCATCGGCGAATGGGAAAGAAAGAAAAGGTCTTGAGTCGCCGGTTTCTCTTGTCTTTCATATTCTTATGCCATTGTCACACGCAATAATTTCCGGTAGGCAATTTCCGCTGACAAGTGGAATTGGCTTCGAGAGGCTGATGAGGGAAATTTGCCTCGCAAATGGCCTATAAAAGAACAATATAGCCAAATGGAGTATATGAAATTGAGCAGTGTCAGGTGAAAAGTGTTCAAAGCGAAGCGAAAATATTTGTATGTCACTTTATTAAAGCAGTAAATGTAAAGAAGTGGAGAGGCATTTTAACATTCTGCAACTTCATGTGATCGCTGTTTGCTGGGTTGACGAAAGATGAAATATAAGTGTATATGTATATCTCATATGGATAAGCTCATTTACTCTTACTTCCCCAGCCAACCAAAGCTGACTGTTCATAATGCGCTTAAAGAGAAAAGTTGACAGTTACAGTAAAAGGTAGATGCTGGTGATATGTTGCCTGAGGAGCCAATTAGCAGCTTGGACTCTCGGTAAGCCAGTTGGATAAACCACAAACGTAGTCACAGTTGGCAAAAAAATACAAGGGAAACAAAGTTTCCATGAAAAATGTGAAAAGTTTTATGAATATATAGATACGTAAGTATAAATGTAGAGTTTACTTATATATAGAAATATGTAACAGCTAAAAACAGCTTGCAGCATGTGGTTGAGTTATGAGGTCGAAATTCAGTTTGAAGTAATCCAAAGACAAAATGAGACTTACATAATTTAAAGATAAGCTGGAAATGAGTTTGCGGTTTCTTGTTTAAATTTTTTCCCATTTCTGGGTTGGAAACCAATTTCTTCTAGATCAAATAAACTTTTAATTCAAGGTCGCTGTGATACTCTAGAACTTATAATTTAGTATATTTCCAACCAACTACAAGCCGCTTATCACTTTAGTTTCTTACCATCGTTGTCGTCAACATCAGCATAATAGCAAAAGAAAGGCCAAGAGAGAGAGACAAAAAAATAAAACCAAAGGAATAAAGCAAAGGGAAAAAAAGAATGAAAACTAAAATTTCACATTATTTAATAGCTTTGTGATATGAGCAGGGCGAAACGGGACAACGAGACAACTTTGCCAGCTTTTGTTACAGAATTTATGTGCTCGTTAATATTTCCTCTACTGCATTTGGCCCACTCGCTGCTCCTCTTATGTAGCCGAGGGAGACACAATTTTTAGTGCGTTGTAAATTTTAAAGCTCTGCACATTTTCATTACTAACCGAACAAAAAGAGGAAAAACAATCAAAAATAACAAAAAGAAAAATAACAACGAATAATAATTCTGTTCTCGTTTAATATGAAGTACTATAATGTCAATAATTCACAATTGATTAGCTACCAGAAGAGTCACTGAAGCCTAAAAGACTCAGACTGATATGGCGAAAACCGAAAAATGAAACCAAAACCAAATCCCAGACTGAATGTGAAGTGAAACCGAGACCGAGACACAGCTGAGAGCCATGCACAGGACATTGTCCCCCACTAGGAATCCCAAAAGGACTGGCAACAATTTCCGCTACATTTATCTCCTCGAATTGCGTTGAGAGTTTGCTCAAGCAACTCCCACCGCCCCCAGAACCTTCTCAAACTTCCACACTATCGCACTGTCAACATTGCGTATACTTGATGCGGCTTAAAGCCTTTCATTCTGCTTTAGTTTTTGCTTCACTTGGGGCCCGACCTGAGCTCTATCTTTCGCACTCTGAGACATCTGAGCTTCTAAATTATGAAATCGCATTAAGCATACGCCGCGTGTGACTAAACTTTACTCCTGTTGTTGTTGCTATTGCTCCTGTTGGTTTTGGCCAACTGACCTCTCAGCATATACATGGTAATAAATAATAATAGCTCATTCTCCTTCTCAACTTCCGCTTGTTGACATTTATGGACGTGCTGAACAGGAAGCAGGGAGATGGTGTATTTGCGGAGCGGTGCGGTGAAAATGATAATTTACTCAATGAAGTGAAAGTTTCGTACAATTTGGAATCATTGACAAAAAAGTTGTAGTTTCTCCTTTGTGTCTGGAGCATAATTTTCCATATAAATTTCACCTTACCTCCAGTATCACTTTCGTCTATAATAATTTGATTTCCATGGAATTCTGTTTATAATTTTCATTCGATGCATATTATTAGGCAACATTTCACGCTTGACCTTATCCACATGAATTGAATTCAAATTTTACGAATCCACGAATCTACATGAAATTTGATGTCATTCCCACTTCGAGTCCCATTTTATTTATATCTACACAAAAGATAACTAAGTGAGCTACCGTTGTATGAATGTTTGTGTGTTTCGATGTGGAATAAAATGTATCTATAACTAAATAACTGAAGAAAACGCGTGCAGGTTGTGTAAATATTTGAGACATCGGCGTTGAACTTTACCAATGAAAGCAGGTAGTAGCAGCAGGTGTACCGGTATATGTGTAAGCTAGGCAAATATGGTCTAAAAACTCGTGGAAATGTGAACAAACACTCACGCACATTCACTTACCCACTCACCCACTTACTCGATATGTCTGTGTGTGTGCGTGGAGGCACGCGACTCGTGTACTTATTATTGCTGCTTTGTATCGAGTGGCAGGCGGCAATCAAAGAGAAGACTCCTTGGCTCCGACTCCCATTGCCTTTTGCTCACCCCCCTCGTTATATATGCACGATACATTGTAAGAGGACAATAATGTTGTTGTCATGTGTGGGTGTCCTTTGGCCCTGAGCCTGACATACAACACCATACACCAAATTGTGTGTGAGTTCATGTGTGTGGTTGGGGTCGACTGGGGGCAGGTTTGCCACGTTTGCGGATTTTATGCCTCATATTGGCTTTTAATTTTACGCGCACAAAATGCTGAGCCCGCAGTGTCAGCAGATATATCAGCTAAATTATTGTTTGGGATCATGCGGCAAAGACATTATCCTCCACCCTTAAGCGAGAGGAAACGCGGGGAAGAGAGACAGTCGACTGACTCTAGAGATTTCGCTTTATATATCACTTATTTTTCTTTTACTTAATGTAAGTATTTTTGCATAAGCATAATGGTTATCCTTTTTCGGAATGAAGGCAGCAAAAATAAAAATCGTCTCTCTCTCTCTTCTCTTTACCTTTCGTTCTTCCGTTTTCTTTTGCTTAAATGTCAATTTACATTAGCACCTCACAGGAGAATGGGCGTGAGGAAGTTGGAAATGTGTGTGCACATACCCACACAGAAAGAGACATTAAAAATGAATGAATGAGCTCCGCAAAGTGATTTAATTTGTGGCATTTATTTTTCATTATCTCCCAGCCAAGTTGGTTAAAATTAACAATAATCATTTTTATGTTCGCCGTTATAAACTTATTAAATTGCTGTCAGTGTGTGTGCTTTTATCACATTTCCGTTTAAGCCATGTATTAAAAAGGCGGATGCCATACAAAAGCCAAATGTAACCTGAGCCCCTCAACCACCGACAATACCCAGTCTCACACACACATACACAGACAGTTTTAACTCTTTCTCATTTAATTATGAAACAATTTCAATTGCTATGACAACAACAATTATGAATAATAATGCGTAAATAAGGTTAATAATAATATATGCCGGTGTTTTTATTGTCAGACAGTCAGTCAAAATGAGTTATACAGTTAATTAATTAACTGTACTAATTGTGCGTTTTGAAAGCCAAAAGTAGGAAAGTTATACATAAAATATATACGGCGAAAAACAAAATTGACTCAATAAATATGCCAATATTTATACAATAAAAAAGAGCTACATCAGGTGAGAAATAAGTCCATTGAAGTGATTTAAAAAGGCAGACTGCTCATTTGAATGAAATGTAAAATGTTTCCTCTGTGGAAAATAACTGCCGCAAATGCTTTTATAAACAACTCGGATATCCGAGCAGTTAACCTAGCTAACTTCACGAATATTTATAGACAATGATGATGGTTAAATCAAGAAGGATACATGACAAACCTAAAACTTGCCAATATTATCAAATCTCTAATGTGTATTAAGTAAACCTTAACTAACTTCTTCAAAACTATTTGAACTGTTTCAAGTATTTTAACTAAAGATGAAATTGTAATTCATTTAGTCCTTATTACTGTCTTATGTATTTTTTTATTCCTTATTCAAGTTTACCATTATTCATACTCAATGCAAATCAAGATATTATAAGCTGTTGGATCTGTTTTCTATTTGGCTGGTAGGAGTTTCGCATATTTACTAGTCACACTTGCTAAGCGTTACTTAGGTAAAGCACTTTACTTAAGTTAATTCCAGAGACGACCTTTTGTTTAAATTATGCCGCTTTGTTCAATCACTCCTCACCTGCAGCCACCAACCAAAGACCTCCCAACCATCGATTATTGTTAGGTAATTTTGCTTGAGGGGAAACTTCCTAAAATCCAAACCCAAAGCAAACCGCGACCACCTCTTAAATGTTGCAAATAACTTCGGCTTGGATGATGTTGTAGCAGCAGCCAGGCTAAGGCATCTGGCTGACAGGCTGAGATTTATTACCTGGCAGGGCGGACGAGATTCGCTAGTGAAAGCAAATGAGACGATGATGCTGGCGAACACGGCGTATGAGGCGAATGTTAATAGCCCAAGGCTTGTAGCTAGCCTGGCGTCTTGTTATTGTTTTAAATGCTTAAAAAAATTCTGGGGAATTTAGCACGTGTCAGCGCGTCGTCACAGCTGCTAATGCTTAAATGCTTTCAGGTATCATGTGACGAATTCGCACACTTTAAGGATTAATTAAATTTTCTCCTATTCGAGGAACTTGGTCTTTAAGGTGACCTTGCTCATTCAATATCAACCCATTGCATCACTCCAGATCTGATCAGATCCAGCATCAGTTGCTATTAACTCAAGAGCTGCCTTCTGGTTTATTATTTCTTTCTTTACTCTTGATTGACATCTTTGCATTGTCTGTCATGTTGCATTGTCAAACTCATACATATGCTGCCTCAATTTGACTCAGTGCTTTGTAATGAAATCAAGTCTCGGGTTGCCGTTGTTGTTGCCAGTCAAATTCCATTAACAAAATTCTAACAAATATTTGCATACACATGCCAGAGAACAAAAAAAGAAAAAAATATGAATCAAGAACCAGCTTGGGGGGCGTTGAGTAAAAAATGAGAAACGAAACTCTGTTTTGCTTTACTGCATCTTCGCTTTCATAATTTTGCTTTTGCCACACATGTGGCACAGTCGGCCAGGACCTGGCCCAAAATCAAAGCACTGAAACTTCCACTTATGCAAATGGGAAAGCAGCATCGACGATGACATCTGCATAACTATAAATCGCCTTATATGGCGGACAGTACAGTGGTAAAAAATATGTCAAATCCAAAATGCAATCAATCACAAATTAAAATATCGTGGTCTATTTAAAACCTTGATTTCTTAAATCTTGTCCTTTTATGAAGAGAGTATTTAGGTTTAATTGGTAATGTTGGTCTGAACATTTTTTCAATGAACAAGTTCATTTTTAGGGAAACACAGAAGACAATTATTTACATAAGTGGCTAGAAACTTCAGTTACTTATCCCGATGTTAAAAAAAAAAATTATTAAATTAATTTTGTTTGCAGAGAACAACTACTGACTCAGTGAGTCTCTGAGTCAATGAGTTACTGTGTTAACAAGTGAGTATGTGAGACAGAAAGTAACATGTTCAATGCATTCTGAATAAAGTCCTTACTAATTTGGCTTTGCTGAATCATATAAATTGTAAATCACACAGCTACAGATCTAACTTATCACTTTTCGCCTAACATCCTATCTGGAGATCTTTGCAATAAACTAAATAACATATCGAAAATGCAATCCTAAACTCAATCTGCTCCTATCCCAATCTTACCTTTGAGGCTTTTACAAAGGCTCGATTAGAGAAAATGTTAGATCTTTATAGAGAAGTGAACAGATATTTATTGGACTAGCACAGCACTACACATTCATTGAACCGTTGTTGGTTTTCAACTTGCTAAATTACGAAGCAATTTGAGCACAATCGACAAAATGATGACATTATCAATTATTTATATAGTCACATTAAATACGCAACATTCACATGATTTATTGACAAACTTTTTCTATTTATAAGGAACGCTCCGCAATGTTTATTTGCTTACGTTATTTGGTTGATCGATTTGTCATTTAGCTTTCGATTTTATCTATGGATGATTGCAGTTTTGCTTATATTGCCAACCATGGTGCTAAGCCCGAGTGCAATATGCATTCAGGCGCTACGGCAAGTTGTCTTTCCCTTGACTACAGCACAGAATGAAAGACAAATTGTAATTTAAATTGTAGAAAAACACAGCTGAAGATACTACAGCTCAGAAGAGACAGAGGGAAGGACGACTTATTGCGGCTTGGTAAGAGATTATTGATTGAAGAACTAGTTGGAAAATGTTTGTGTTCCCAACTGAGTATACATATGTCGTCAGATATTTTTATTCAATTTGAGTAAAATGTTTAGTTCTGTTGTGCCAAGTCATCTTTTGAGTTATTAAGTTCGAAAGCTAGTCAAAAGATATTATTAAAATTTACAAGACCCACAGGTAAATCTGACGATAAATTGTCAATGAAACCGACAACAAGTGGCCGTAATTAATATAAGTATAATGCATTTGCTCATCCCCCTACCTCTCTACTCTTCAGACTTTGTTTTCGTCAAATTTGTCAGACCATCTGGCAACAAACTGTTCATTTAATTTAGCAAAACATGAACATTTTTAATTAAATTTCCCACAGTTTTGGCACTGAAGGAGTACAAATTTATCATTTAAATGCTAATTGGCAATGTTAAATTCGCTTGAATGGGACAGAAAACGGCAAAGCGGTTCTAAAACAATTTCAACAACATTTTCATTTTGATTTTGTAGTTTTTGGCTGAATTTCAATTTTATATCAATTATTTAGCACTTTAGCTAACTGGGGGGGTTTCTGTCGACAATTTTTAAATTGATTGAAATTGCACAGTTGGCGAAATAATTTCAAATATTTCAAGTGATGAGCGAGAGAGAGTGCTGGATTTACATAATTAGTGCGGACATCTGGTAAATTGAAATAGAGCTTAACTTAAATCCAGTTAGTTTAGGCAATGCAACGCACACTAAATGAAACAAATGGGCGACAATGAATCGATGTTTTTTACAATTGGCAACCTTGGAATGCTTTTACATTTGATTTGTTTGCTAAAAGAAATCAATTTTTCAAACATTTTGGTTAGACTTTTGTTATAATTATAACAATGGCCAAGAAGGATAACAAAACCATTACGTTAAAAGCTTTTTCCCTTGGCCGAAAATTATAAATGCAGATTGTGAGGGTTTGTTAAAACATTGATAAAGGTCACCTTCCATCTGTGTGCTATAAGTCTCTCCCAGCCTTAAAGGCGCCAACTGTACGAGTATAAAATGGACATAAATTTTCAAAATAACATAAGACAACTTGCCAAATATCTCACTGTCTGTGTGTGTGTGTGTGGTTAACAAATTCCATGGTGGGTAAGACCGTCCCCCCAATTCCTCTCTTTTCTCTTCCTGTTTTGCCTCACTAGGTTCAAGTAGTTTCAATAAGGTCAAGATGTCAGTTTCGAAATGCCTTTAAGCTCTTTAAGTTGGCCAACAATGCATGCAAAAAGACAAATAGAGGGAAAGAAATCAGAGCAGAGGAAAAGAACTCGGGAGAAAAGTTGAGGGGTGGGTGGAGGGAGAATGACGAGTCATTAGCATACTTGGAGCAATTGCAGCATGCATAAAAAGTACTTAATTGTGCCTGGCCATCAGCATCAACGCGTTGGTAGATGCTTTTTCCTCTTTTCCTCTTTTCTACATGTATGTAGATATATGTGTAGGCAAATAAAAACAAGGCCACACACACGCCCACATGAAAAAGCTTTAAATGTTTTATAACAAAGCCTGGGGACAAACAAATGCAACAATGTTTTCCCAATCCCAGGCAAATTAAAACTTAAAATTTTCATTGTCATGCTCAAAAGTAGGCAACAGTTTTGCATTGCACCCATATGCTTTTTGTCTCTTTCAATTATTCAAGTCAATTGCCATTTGGCTAAAAGTTAGACATAGAAACTGGCTGAAAAAGAGAGAGGGAGGATGAAAGCGAGAAGCAGAATTTTCATTGCATTTGTGCCAAGTCATTGAGTTGCCATTTTGTGGCTAGAATGGCGAATTTAATGTTATGCCTTTGTAACAATTTCATTTACATAAATCACTCATACGTCAAGGTGTACGCAGCAGACAACAGAAAGAGAGAGATCCAAGATCCAAGGGCTTTTGCTCGTGCTACTGCTGCTGCTGCTGCTTGTGACTGGTAACACGCAACAGCATGACATGGCCAAAAAAAATTATGATTTATGAAGTTTTCTTAAAAACGCCAAACGAACTGAGCCAAATCTGGTTTCAAGGAGTATAATAAACTACTAAAGACGGGGAAAAAAACTCTTACAAAAAATTTTGGCAAACAGTTTGTTTCATTTAGCTTTCTCCGAAGTTGTCCAAAGTCTAATTAAGGCGATTTTAATGAATCTCATTTTGCTTTATACATATCAATTTGCCTTTCTGTTTGGTTAGTCACAAACTAAACCATCCTTCGCCTTAACCTCCTTCCCAATCGAGGACGTGACCACCACAGAGTTTAGCCTAATATTTTGGGTAACTGTGCAAAAAGTTTCCGCTGTGGGCCAGAGAGGGGAGATCGAAAAAGTTTTTAAGCTTTTTTCGCACTCCCGGCCATGTTTTCAGTTTAATGTTGTTGCTTTTTGTTCCTTTTGTTTATTCGGGTGTAGTTTTACACTTTATTTAGTTTGCCAACACTCGGTCGGTCCTCGGTCCAAATTGTATTTCCCCGACTCTGGCTCTCCCTCTTACTTTCTTTGTGTGTGTGTGTGTATTATTTTAATGTGAAAAGTTTAATGAGTATGTAAATATTTATTGTTGTGCAATTTGCAAAAAGAAAAAAGGTAACCGAAATGCTGCACAAACATTTGATTAAGCCAAATATTTACCAATTTGGGCATTTGTGAAAAATAAATGTGGAAAAGGTTTATCATTTCGTGCATAGAATGACGAACGTGTGGGCCAGCGGACTGACAGGCGGGCGAATGCTTGATCCTCTTAAAATGCTGAACTGACAGCAATTGACATTGCTCCCTGTTACATTTCACATACATTCGGCACTACAATTACAAGACAAAGGCGACACTATTACATTGAGGTCCACGTAAAAGATAAACGGAGGCACAGAGAAAACTTTCAACACAATAACAAAAGCCACAAAACTCACAAACAATGGCCAAAAGAGTTTCCTTGTCTTTATATCCCTTTCTCTTGTTTTTTGAACATTGGACATTGAATTGCAAACATTTCGTTACATTTTGTGGTCAGCAAAATTTGTGGCCAGGAAGCATCACAGAATCCCATTCTTTGACAGGGACTCCTGAAAAGAACATCATACATATGTGGAGGTAAACGAAAATTTACATTGGTCAGACTTTGCTTCGCATCGGACACTAACAACACAAATAAAACGAAATGCCAGATATAAACAAACTTACATAGGAAGTGATAGAGCAGAGTAAGCAAACCTCAAGTTGTTTTCTCAGCTTATTGTTGAAATGAAAGGATACAGATACTGGACACAGATAACTTCAAATGTAATGAAATTTGTGTGTTTTCTGGCCAGATCGGATATTTGTATGTGTGTATATATACCACTCAGTCTAATCTCGTACTTACATATACGCTTGTTTAACTGCCAGTAGCAGCCACTTCTTAGTATTTTAGCATTCAATTTCTAAGTTTGAATGAATTTATTCTCTGTTAAAACAATAAATGAGAAAAATCAGATAGTTTTTATTGCTTACGAGTTATTTTATGTCCATGCGTAAAGAAAATTTAATTTCGGTCATAGAACATTTAAAGAAGAAAATATTTATTTATTTTATGTAAATTCTCAATAAATTTTAACTGTACAATTTAATCGTATTTTCGTTCTGTGAAAGGCTAATATGTTATAAACTAAAATTGCCAAAATCTAGTGAAGTTAAATTTTGAAAAATAGCATCTGATTGGATCCAATTTAAGCCTATTTCGCGCTTTCAAAAGGGTGTTCAATTCGTCATGGCAACATGGACGAGCTTATGCCTTAAATGTCTTCTATATTGTGTTTAATTAACCTAAAAGTAATTCCTTACTTACTACACATATGCGTAGATAGGAGCTTAGCTTAAAACTAGTAAATAGTATTTCTTTCATACCACAATTTAATATAGTGAGATTAAAGTTTATAATATTGGTATCGTACACTATTAGTATTCACAGTAGTAGTTGTTAGTGAAATTTCATTACATTTTGGTGGCATAACACGAAAAACAAAATGTTTTACAAGCCGCAACAAGTTTAAACTACTAACAAAGAGGTACTTAAAGTTAATACAAAGATTTCAAAAAGGAATGCAATAAATTTTACAGATTTTGTAATTTCAAATAATTTTAATTGGTCAAAGATAAAAATGTAAAAAGGAAACATACATATGTGTTGAAGAAAAATTTAATGCAGTGGATACCCTTTTACTAACGCCCATGTCTCTAAATTGAAACCATTATCCGTTGACTCTTGCCCATTTGCGAGCCATTTCCGAAACTTGAACAAGGAGCAAACTTTAGTTGCTCACTTACAGCCAACTCCAACACAGTTTGCCACAATAAACATTGACATGCACTTAAAAACTTTGTCGACAACTGCATAAATAAACCACGAAAAACTGCCTTAAACTACACGGTCCTCCTCCTGCAACCCTCTTTCACTTTGGTTAATACCCAAAAAATCAGATGCAGACATTAGCCACAAGATTTACGACTAACATTTGGTGGTGTCTGGGAGTGTGTTAGTGGTTCGTGCGAGTGTGTGAATGCAATTTAGCCACATTTCGTAAAACGGCTGCAAATTACAATTTACGAGACAAAGAAAAGAAGGAAAGCAACAAGAATATTTCATCTGATAGGCACCTGAACACAGAATGAGTTTATTGGCTACTAAAAGTTGTCGTCATGGAGATCATAAACCGTGCAGTGAAACGTGATCATGAAATTGTCGCGAAAGGCCACAAAAGCTTGCATAATTCAGTTGAAAGCAAAGCTAAAGCGATAAAGAGGTGCTTCAAGGCATGCCACACGGCGTATACGTAGTGCGTAATTTTCCCTGCATTGGCTAGCAACTTGTTGCCTTCTGCTAATACAGTGGCTTGTCCTTTTATGTTAAAGAAACATTGGCAATGCAATTAAGTCTCCATGCAATTTGGTCAGTAATTGAATTGCATGTAACCAGGCAGCAACAGCCATAACAAACAATTGCATTATTATGTAGCCACAGGGCAACAAACCGTTGCTATGTGGGTGTGGGTGGGAGTGGTTGGCTGTTTGGGTAGCTGGCTGCGTGGGTTAATGGTTATGCGCATAATGCGGAATATTAACAAAAAGTTTTTAATGCCTGGTCAAGCTGGCTGGACTTAGGTAAATCATATATTTTTAATGGGCCATTTTCCAGGTGGGCAACAAAATAAAAACATATTAATTGGTTTATGCCTTTTTCTCTCTCTTTTACTTTTTTGTTGGGCCTAATTATCATGGCCAAAGGGCGAATTTTGTGGATTACAATTAAAATAAAGGGCAAGTAAAACTTTTACGAGATATAAATATTAAATATTTGCCTCCTTTGCTGTCTTTTGGTAGGACTTTAATTTAAGCTTTTACCTTTTGGCCACCTGTCTGCAGGTGTCGAAATCAACAGCTGGCCCAGAGGAAAGGATTGCAACAGGCCAAAAATTTGCATTAGAATTTGCATATAACTTGACTTTTTGATGGCAAGGCAAACTCTGGCCAAAGGCGTTCCATTTACAACATATTTGCTTATGCATCATTAACTATTCATTCAGAAGGCTTATTAGTGAAAGCCAAAGACACAGTGTCCCAGAAAAAGCTTATGCAATATATATGTATATTAAATTAAATATATCATTTATTCAAAATATGAAGGGAACCATAAAACCATAGAATTCCACAAAATTATTTATGATAGAGGATTAAATGGAGTTCTTAGTTTTTATACATATCTTTTTCTTTATCTTTTGTTCTCCCATTTATTGGTCACTTCAATTAGTTTTCTACAATAATTGTCTGCAATTTAGAATATTTGTTATCTTTCTCATAACAATGTTTTATTTTATGTGCCTAGTTTTTGTTCAACAATGTGTGAATTTATCACATGGGACTGTCAGCATTTATTTGGTATTTACTCATCGAAGATTTGTTAGGCTCTTCGATAATTTTTATTGACATTGAAGTCAACCTTATGGGAAAGAGCAAAGAGGATTGTGTATATATGGATTGGTCTGTGATTTTGGATTTTGGTTTTGAACTGGATGCTAAAATTCATTTAATTTGAGTGGACTCTGATGTGTATTGGCATAAATAATTGAATTTGCAGTACTTTGTTTGTGTGGGTGTGCTTGCAAGAAGTGTGTGTTTGACTAATTAGTTTATGTTGCTGTTTGCCTTTGGCATTGAATTTTGTATTAGCAAGTTGGATGAGAGGAAATGCTGTAACTGAAAACTGAATCGACATGTTGACAGGTTGATAATTATCTTGAAATTGCCAAAAAGTTGACTTCCATCCAGAATATTTTTTTATGTTCTATTATTTTTTTCCAGGTGTCCAAGTGCAAAATCAGCCTGTCATGTGGAAATCTGTGTGAAAAGTGGAAAAAGCATAAAAATCTAGGACTAAGGACGAGGAAGTAGAACTACAACGAGCAAATTGTCAAGTGAGCGCGACAATACTCATACACACGCAACTTATCCGCACACACACACACTCACACACAGTCCTGGAAGAAAAAAGCTGGCAATGAAATGAATAATGTATGCGTTGGTAGCATGCCTCCTCCCTCCTCCTTCACTTCGCTCTCTTACTGTCACCACACCTCACGCTTTTATGCACAAATTACCTGTCACTTGTGCTTATGTATGCGTGTGAACGTGTGTGTGTGTGTGTATATATGGCAGTGCAGCCACCCACTCATACATCTATATATTCGTTCTACATATGGCTGAAACCTTCTGTTTTTAATTTTTTTTTTTTTTTTGGTTGGTTTTTTGAAGGTGCAAAATGCGGGGACCAGGACCAACACTTGTGGCAGTTGCTGTCCCATAAATCTGCACCTAGGAAAGTGGCTAAATTTATGGTCCACACTTGCTTCCTCTCTGCCCGTCCTTATGCTTTACTCACTCTCTCACTCATTCTCTTTGTTTCTCTGGGCAACTGAGCATGCAAACGCTTAATTAACACACAATCATCGCTAGCCGCTCCGCCTTCTTGCCTTCTCTCTGTCTCCTTACCCCCTCTAAACAGAATGAAAATCTTTATAAATACAAGCCAATTAGGTTAGCTGTCATTTGATATGAGAAATATACCTACTATATTTTGCTACGATTAGTTTGCAACTCATTTCATATATATTTGTATATCTGCGTGAGTGTGTGTGTGTATTTATGTGTATATGGAGGCGTGGTAAGTAGGCCCTGGACTAGCAGAGGCTTCAAGTGGTGCTTTGCTGACGCCATAAATAACACTCAAGTTGGCCATTGGACTTAATCAACTTAATCATTGACAGCTGCCATGGTAAACTAACACCTGGCCGCACATTTGGTTAAGATCAGGAGCGTAATCAATAGGGGGCTAATATAAGCAACCACAACTTGAGTGACAGGTTTCTGAAAGGAATATATAAAATATTTGCTGAGCTTTCGAGGGTTTTTCCTCCCAAGATCTATGCAAAAGATAATCGTTTGATACGCCTCTGCTTGGGCATTTGTGTTTTGTTTATTGCGGCCACCTGATGCCGATAACCAGAAAGAGAGAGCCACTTGAAACACAAATATTGAATATAATGCACGCTTAACTAAGCTAACTCTGACCCCGTCTAGTATTATAGGTGAGATGTAAATTGATTAAATCTAGGCATAGGTTCAAAGTCATTGTTTAAGTGATGGAAAACTTCACTTTCTTAAATTAAAATCTGCAATTGTTTGCTGTTTTGTTGAGTTCTCCTCTATGAACTTTGTCAATTTATTTATCTAGAAAAAGGAAAGGACAGAAAACTACTTTTTAAATTGCTTAACATATCAAAGGAACTCTTTTTTGTTATTTCTTTTGCTATGAATTTCCATTTAGTTGCCCCGATGCGTATGCAACAGTTTTTATGCAACTTTATGCTGCCTGCTGCAAAAAAAATTGCATAATTCAATTAAAAGTTGACAATGTAAGCAGCATTGGGGGCGGCCAGTAGAGGAAGGAATGGGGAAGCAAGGCAGTTGCCTGCAAAATGTCAATGAAGAAAATTTAATTAAATGTTACGCATACGCCGTGCGGCAACGATAAATGAAAGAAAAACTTGTTCTACAAGCGAAACTCTGAACAAATATGAATGAATATTAATGATTTAACGCCCGAAGGAGGAAGAGGCCTATATAAATCAGATATTACGAATGAATGTAATTAATTATGCAAACAATTATATGGCCAAAGAACCCTGGCTGAAAGGTGGCACGTGCCACGTTCACCTAATGGTATTCCTATTGTTGACAAATTAATGAGAGCCTTGAAGCCTTAGCTATCAATTGAATGCAAATCATTTATATTTATCATCACTGGTCGGTCAATGGCCCATCATGATTAATTCTGTTGACCTTTTTGTGTTTTTGTTTGTGATTGAAAGATTGAGACTGAGATTGGAATTGTGTATAAGGTTTCTGTCATAGACACATCACCTCAATGTGCCGCTGATCCCCAATTCAATTCGGCTAAAAGCTACAAAAATCCCTTGAAAAATTAGCAAAACACGAAAGAGCAGACAAAAAAACTTTTGCTATATGCCAACGAAAAAATAGAAACTTCTGCACAAAAACTGACGACAACTTTTCCTTCGCTTTTTGCCTATTTCTCCTTTCTTGTTGTCCTTGGAACCTGAGGCATAATGAAAGAGTCTGGTTGCAGCAATTGGAAATAAGCCAACAAGAATTTTAATAGCAAAAAATTGTTATAAATGCAATCAGCCAAGTGACAGCGGAAAGTTTATGGCTAAATGAGGAGCCAGTAAGAAGAGGAGTTTTGTAGAGAGAATGGGGGCTGCGGAGAATAAAGGAGGGACAATCGACTATTTGAAGTCCTAACAGGCAATTGCCAAACGCTTCGTTGGCTATCAGATCAATAGCAAAACTGAAATATGCACATAAAGTCGATAGAAAATTGGAAAAATTTACCATGAAAATTGTTGCTCACTTTGTGGATTTTTTCTCTTCTTTTATGGCCAACGGAAGTATGGAAAAACATGTAAAAATGTACGACAGAAAAAATACTTAAATTGGAATCTTTTTATACTCTTTCAAATATAAAATTAAAACAGGGAAAGTTCATACATTTTTCGAAAGAAATGGCTTAAAAGGTTTAATATGTATAGGTATTTACTTTACATTTTTGTCTCTTCACCAAGTCCTCCATATTTGTACTGGAGTCAAGAAACAATCTGGATAATATAGTTGTCATACCCATTTGCAATCTATTTGAAAGCTAAGTTTTATCTTGGCGAGGTTTATGTTATATTTTTGGGTTTGTATGTAGCTTTTGACTTTGAAAAACCTGGCAAACAGAAAACGGAAGCAATTATATATTCGGTTTTTGCTTGTCTATGCTGTCTTGAACAGTCCCACCTCCAACAGACGCCATTTGCACTTGTCGTGAACTGTTTTCACCAGCTCTTTATGATAAAGGGGCCTCATCATAGTCATCATAGTCACCATTGGTCTTATCATAAAGAGGGAAACTGCAAACGATACAAAAGTGAAGGCAAAAGGCAAACTTTGACCTTGTCCACTTACTCTGTCTCTTCTTCCAACACAGTTCACATGGCAAATTATAACAGTCTACCAATTTGACAAGCATATCAATTGAATTTGTTGTTTTTTTCTTTTGCTTCGTAAGAATCGCCCAACTTGATTGACCCCATAGATAAAATTACATTCACTTGCAGACAGAAATCGAACATGTGTATGTAGGTATATATAATTGTATTTATTGTTATGAGAAGAACACAATTTCCTATCACAGTGATACATTTACACATATATGTATATCCATACTTATATTCCATGTTGAATGTTTATGAAGACGAAAATGCTGATGATGATGCGGCTAATTGGATGGCAATCGCTGGTGCTATTGTGATGAGGAGTCAAATGGTTTTATTGTGATAATTTCTGAACTGAATTTCCTTTCTGCTTGTCTAGAAAACAAAAACAATAACAACTACAACTACTGATTTGAAGTCAGTTAATAAGGCTATAATAAGTAGACTTTAAGTCAATTTAGGTGGACAAGCTTCTCTTAAGTTTCAACTATCTCTTAACTAGCACACTCTCTTAAATATAAGAATACAGGGATATTTTATGCATATGGCTGCGAATTATGTTATTTATGAATGAAACATTTCAAACTTGTAATTCGGCGGCCTACGCCAAACTTTATGTGAAAATTACCATTTCCATCATAAATCAAAGTAGATACTTTCAGTAGGTGGCAACAAGTTGTTGTTTGACTTTAAGAAAAATATTTTACTCAATTTTTTGTTTTATTTTTCTTAACAATTGCCAAACATCAACAAAACTGAACGTGAGCGAAAGAAAAGTATTTACACAACTCGTCAGCATATATTAGCTTTTCTTAAAGACAATTTTAAACAAAAATAGAAAATAAAAGAAATTCCTTTCCTTCTCTTCACTTTGTTGGCCTTTACTTTTACGTCTTGTACAGTTGCAGCTGTTGGAGGTAGTAAATTATTGAGGCGTGTGGGACGTGCACAAATTTGACAACATGGAAAAAAGGAGCAAATAGCGAATATGAACAAAAGAAAATTTGTTCACGTGCACCCCTTTTTATCGCCTTGCACGACATGGCGTATACGCAATTACGCATAAGGACATAGGCCCACACTCTATTACAGCTCTCCCCAAACATTAAATGCTGCTGTTGCTGCTGCTGCTGACCAGCGTCTAGTCGAGTGAGTGCAAATTAAATGTCAACAATGCCATTCGACCAAACAATTATTATTAAGCCTAATAATGAATGACCAAGCAAGAGACGAACAAATAGTAAAGAGAGCTAAGTGGACCGGGTTTAGCGGTAGGGAAAACTGGTCGTAAAAATTCCACAATGCTGATTTTAATATAGCTTTAATGGTGACCATAAAAAAGCAACGAGTTGATGATGTCCATCAACATGTCACACTTTATACTCCAATGTACGGGTTCATTTCAGTTATAGGTGCAAACAGCATCGAAACAATATTACTCTAGGATTATCATTCATGCTCATATATTTGAAACACAAACTTATTGTTAAATACAGTTAGTCTGTGTCGAAAATATCGATGATAATTCCATTAAAATAATAACTTTATAGTTGTATTGATTCGTTTGTAAGCTGTTGATCATTTTCTTAATGCGTTAAATTAATCTTGTGTTTAAAATAGAATACATTAAGCAAAAATCCAAAATAACAGAATTTTTAAAATGTTTCCTTCGTTTTGTTCAAGCATAACAAATGAACTTAATATAAAATTACCTGATTAGTCAAGTTAAATTATTATTTTGTTTTGTTAATTTAAATTAAAGTTTTTCTATATCCAGCATATCCTTTTTTGTTGAAAATATTAGGAAAAGAGATTAATTTTATTTGAATTTATTAAATTGAAATGGTCGTTAATTGAAAACCTCAAACTTTGGCCATTATAAATGGAATATTCATCATCATCATCACCATCATTCAGTTGGGATAAACTCTCGAAATATTCATAAATTTATTGTGGGCAATGTGAAAGTCATTTAAAAAAGAATAAAAGTTTGCCAATAATAAAGTCCGAGACGGGTAAATAAACTGGTCAAGGTGAAAAAATGTAATTTTGTATTTTTTTTTTTTTGCACATTAAAGCTAAAGGGAAACTTTATTATATTTTTATATCCAACATCTGATTTGCCCATTATCAAAGCTCTCTGACATGTTAAGTTTTTAAAGGAAACTCGAAATGAGTTATGTGCCTGGCATGCAAACGAGTAAGAGGAGATGATTTGGAGTTGGAGGTGAGAAAAAGTTTTGGCTGGACAATAAGAGGTGGAACTTTTGTTGCTATCCTGTGGGCGTGTGTGTGTGCCTCTTGTTAGGCAGGAAGTGTAAACATGTGGACAGGTGTTGAAACTATACTGAACTAAAAGCAAGTTGCTGGCCAAGTTTTTTTGTTTTGTTTTCTGCGGCAGGCAAATGGCGTGCCAATTTAATTAGTTCGCTGTCTTTTCGTATTGTTACTACAAACATACAAACATCCCGCCGTAAACAGATTTCAATTTATTTAAGCGAATTGTGTTAGAAAACACCTGAAAAGACTGAAAAAAGAACACATTTTCAGTGCCCCGAACCTGATTGAAGTCATTGGGAAAATTGAAATGAAATGTAATCAAGCAGATGGTTGCCATTTGCTTTATTTTCTTTCCTTTTCAACTTCGACGACTTTGTCTTTTCCTCGTTGTTGGTCGTGGCTCTTTTCCCTTTTTTGTTCTGGATTTTTTCTGGTTGCTTTGTTTCAGGCGTTTTGGTTAAGCACTTTTGGTTAGCCGCAGCTGCAAAATTAAAGCGATTTTCATACAATTTTTCTTACCTTTTGTCGAATGAGCTGAAAAGTTTGCGGCATGCGGCTTGCGGCTTTTAATGGGCTTTCCTCATTGCTTTTGCCCTCATACAGAAATTAAATTTCTTCACTTTCACTGCTTTGACAATCACAAAATGTGGGCGGCATTAACCACTCCCCACACTCCATATCATACAAAAACACACACAAAACACACGCATCCACAAGAAGTTGTCACATTGTTGTTTGTCAGGCACTGGGGTTTTATCCAACAAAAAATATTTTCTTTGACCTGTGTAAACTTTTGGGCATAGCTGAGGTCCAGCCAAAGGGTCACTTGGCTTTTCAAAGGATTCGTGGTAAAAAAAAAGTGAAGCAATAAAATATTTGCCGGAAAATAGGAGAGGAAAGCAAATTAAAAGGCATAAAAAGGAATATGTCAAGGATCAGGAGTTTAAGTATGGATAAATGAAAGTGAGGTTTTCAAATTTTTTATATGCCACAAATTGGAGACTGAAACGAAAATTGTGGTATGTGTGGACAAAGGTTGGCTTAAAACTAACTTAAGGTTGAGGTAACAAAAGGAACAAAAAACTGTTAAGTTGAGATAAGGATGGAATAAAGTTTAATTGAACTAAGTTACAAAATAGGCTATTAGATAAATAAGTTAAAGTAAGATTTTGATTATGTGAATAGCAAAATGTCTTAAACTTTAGTGAAGTGAGTGGCCAGTTTTTTCTTTGAATTTAGATTGTTCCCAGTCTAGGGAACATGCATAAATAAGTTCCTGTTATTTTCATGCTTTTTAGTCATAGTTAAACCCTAACTGAACTTACTCGAATAAAACACGCAGAAAGCTCAAATTGTTGAAAAGCTTTACAAAGTTTCATTTGGATTGTAACTGGACTCGTAACTTTGAAAAGTCTCGTACAAAGTTAAGCAGATTCAAACTAACCATAGAAAGCTTAAGCCACAGGATAATCCTAAATTATTATGCAAATAATTTATTGAACAGTAACCATAAGCAAACCACACTTTTTTAATTCATAAAGAAAAAATACACAGAAAACTAGAGACATCAAAAATGTTATACTTTTGGGATTGGCTTATTCAAATGATGTTCTGCTTTTTTTTTTTTTTTTTGAATTTTCAAATAACTATAAATGATTTGATGGCCCACAGCAAGTAAACCGTTTTTCGGGGTTGACTTCACAATTTGCCAGTCATATAGAGCGGGTAAAAGTAAATACTGTCTATACCTTTGTTCAATAGATTGAAGGAAACCCGGTAAACTTCTCATAATTAAATTCCTATTAACTGCACGAGGGAAGCCGCATAATAGGAGTCCTTTTATAATGGCACAGCAGGGCCACTGAAATGTGAAAAGAATAAATTCAAGCAAATTCTTGATGACAATGACAATCAAATTATAAACATAATGACAGTTACAAGGCACAGAACCGCAGGGGAAAATGGAGACACGGCACGGTAGGAAGAGGATTCATTCATAAATTGATTTGCGGTGGAAGAACTCTAGGCACGTGTGTACTTGAAAGCTTTCAACACAGCCTATGAAGTGCTAGACTCTAAGGAGAGTAAAAAGAAAATCAGAGGTTTAGTCTTAGTTCAAAAGTTGTGATTTTTATTTATGGATGGATTAGATGTTAACTTGCAAAATGACAATTCATTTGATATGTCTAGGCATGACCTTGAAAAAATAATCGAATGCTCTGCTAACTTAGTTCTAAAGCAATCAATTACTTAATAATCCGCTATGTCAAAACTTTGCATAAACAACTACTACAAAGGCTAGGAGACAAAGAGAGGAAGGGTAAAAGCCGCCCGGCAAAATTGGTCAAATGGAGCAATAACAAAAATCAGCTGTTCAGCGAGCTCATTTTTGGCCATCTCTCTCTTTCTCGATGTTTGTAAAACATTCTCTCTTTGACTCTCTCGGAAAGCTCGCCATGAAGCGGGTCAACGCTACGTATGCGTTACATTTCACTTTCGTTGCCGACAAAGGCGAAAGCGAAGGATAACAGAACGGCAACGGCAATGGTAACGGTAACGGCTGCTGCGACTCAAGTCAAGTTCGTTTCAATTTCATTTTCAGTTCCCGTGCAAATACCGAAGCGTTAGGTTGCTTATCTTCTCCCATAATAGATGCTGTCCCTACGACAATTGCTCATCCAACAAACATTGGTCTCCAAAAAATCGTGCTCGCTTTCGATTTCGATTTCTGCTATCTAGTTAATGCCTAGCCGAATTGTGCAAGAGTGAACCAAGTATTTAATACCGTCGGTTTATTCGTGTGCGTGTGTGTAAGTGTAAGTGCTTGCCTAGTGTGTTTAAGGCTTTAACATTTTGCAGACTTGGCGTGCGTGCAAGCGTAAGATTTTTATGAATGAACTCAAGCAGCATCGGCAGCGGCTGCCTTTGGTGTGATGTCGTTGTCGATATGGATGTGAATGTGGCTGTGGCTGGGGATATGGATATGGCTGGGGATACGACTGTGGATTGTGTGGTCTAAAAAAGGACAGGCGTGCCAGGCATATCAATAGAATTTCCCCATTACCATTCACTTTCGCTTCGTTTCTGTGTTAATGAGCCTGCCTACATATGTACAAACACGCACACATACTTATTTTGTTTGCCTTTGAGTAAAAACGAACTGATTAGCGCTCAGAAATATATGTTTAACATTTACTGAGTTAAAGTTCGTCAAGTTGATTTAAAATTCTCTTGCTCCTGAGAACTAGAACAATAATAGTTTTGTTTATTTAATATATTTTCGTCACCTAAAATTTAGTTTCTTTACGAAAAAAAGTACTTCAATTCAATTTCAAATTCCCAAATTTAAACTGGTTTCAAAACAAAATTGTTAAAGTTCATAAACATAAAATTAATTCAATTTTTCCTGTAAAAGGTATCAGTTTTTAAAATAGAAGAACAATTTTTAAAAAACAAAAGTTGTAAACAATTAGAAAAAGAAAAAAACACTTCAAAGGGCTTCAAGTTTTCAGGAGCTTCACAAGCACACATACTGTCATTGTGGGCAGATCAATTTGCGCACCTACCTCCCGCACCTAAGATAAAAGTATTGGTTACTTCTTTATAAACAACAACCACATGTCGACCGCAACAAGCGTCGCCATGGCCGCCATTAAAAGAAGACACAAGTCAGCCAACTGACGCCTGCTTACATTACGCGTAAAGCATACAAAATTACCGCCAACGCGCAGCCACATCAACATCACATCGACAACTCCAGCCTTTGGGGGCCTGACCCAGACCTCAGGGCTTAGGCCTCACACTTGGGCTCAGCTTAATTGCCGAATATTTGTGAGCTTTTAAAAATGTTTCGTGTGGGTCGATTTTTCATTTTTCTCGTTTACGTGCAGGCATGAAATTTAAGACAATTTGATGATGATGATCGTGATGATGAGAAGGAGAACTCGGTAGGAGCTCCTATGCTTGTTTCTACAGTTACCAAAGCCTAAATACGAGTCAAAGTCAAATGGTCGAAGCGATTTAATTGCCTCAGGCCGAAAGGATTTCCTGCTGTCGAAGAGTGTGTTGTGAGTCGTCTGTCACTCCCCTCACTCTCACTTTATCTCTGTTTCACACATGTGCGTGTAGACGTAAAGTAAAGTGTGTGCGTGTTGCAGACAGACCAAAGGACCTCAAGTAGGCTCAATCTCAGAGGCCAGACATATCGACAGACGTCAAATCGGCTTACTGGCCACACGGCAGCAGCGTTAGACAGGCGGTTTTCTTACTCTCCGTGCGCCCCATTGGCATTTGTCTCCATGTGCGTGTCTGGCCTGATGGCAACATCAAGCAGTGTCCCGGTAAGTAGGCTGTTCGAATCTATACAGAACATGTGTATACTCATACGCCATGTTGTCCAAAGCGATTTCTCTCTCTGTGTCTCTCACATTGAGACTTTAAACTGACAATTTTTGCAACATATTAAGGATTTGGTGACGTAAATCACTCACTTATTATCCAAATAAACTCCCTTATCAACTGATAAGACGAACAAATTGATATTGAAATAAAATAAAAAGAAAGAATAAAGAATAAAAACACCAACTGAAAAGGGGAGACATACGCCAAATGAAGCGACAAAGTCACACAAAAGTCGTCCAGAGAAAAAATTTTTAACAAACAACAAAAGTGACAACCCCAAGAGAAGCTCAGCTAAAAGCTGAGTGTAGCAACAAAAAGCAGGCAAAACGAATACAAGAGCATTGTGTGAAAAATGTGACAAACTAAGTGGAAAGGTTAATAGAATACTTTTTTACTGTCTTTTCTTTTGGTCTATATGTATGTTTCTTCTTTCTCCACTCTCCGTTCTCAATCTGTGGCTGTGTGAATGTGTTTGTATATGACAGACTAACAATTTGCATGCCACTTGGCAGTTAATAATGAATGAGAAAAGGACTCTAAGAGTGAGACTCAGTGGACAAGTGATTGAAAGAAAATAACTTGCCTTCAAATGGCCTGACTAACTCTACTAAGTTTCAATGTCGAATGACAGCAATGACTTTAGTTTGTCACATACAAGTTTTGTTTAGTAAATGTACTTGTAGAAGCCAATAGCTAAATTACCATAAATATTCAATTTTCGAACGAAACTTAAACCATTCCAATTCATTTCAAGCTACATACTCTTTAAACTAGCGAAACTGTCAAACCCAAAACTTTAACTATTTAATTCTCTAGTCGAAATCCTCTCGCCCACAGGCGCAAGGCGAATTCGCACAACTAAACTTTTTGGCTGTTTGTCGTATCTATTCCAAACTTTGCAGCTTGTCACATACAAGGCATAAATCTACAAGCCCACACAGACTCACACGCAGCAGCATAGAGTTCAAACGAAGGAGCAAGAGAGCCTATCAACATGCAACAGCGACAAAGTTTTTTGGGTGGCTAAACCATTTTCGGGGTTTCTTTTTGTTTTCTCCTCTCGTTTTTTGCCACTTTTGAAGGCAAATTCTTTTAGAAGAACCTGTCAAAAAGTCAAGTGAAACATTTTGTTATTTTCTACGACCTCTTACAACTTCCGCACAGAGAGTTTTACTTGAGTTTCATGTTATAGGACATATGCTTGACGTGGTTTCCATTACACCAAACATATGAGAAATGGCAGACTTTCTCTTGTCATTAGACACAAAATGAACAAACAATCAATGCCTCATTGTTTGCTTTCTTTTACAATTCAGCTTTTGTTCTTACTCTATATATCTGAGCAAATGTATTTCCAAGGCTTTTCACAGAAAATGTTAATCAAATGTGTCATGGGGATACATGCAAAACAATGGACCATCTGCCAATATACATATACATATATGTGTATGTGTGAGTGTATATATAAATGTGTCGGAATATGTGGGTGAGTGCATTGTTTGCGAGTGTTAAGTAGATTTATGTCAGTCTATTATGCTCATTCAAAACATTCAAGAGGGGTTACCCCAATTAAGGAATATCTCAATCCTCACAGCATCGCATACATTTTTTGGGTCCTGTCCTGATGACCCCTTTTTCAAAATGGCATCCACTTAACAAGAAAAAATAAGGATGGAAGAAAAGGTAAAGTGCTTTTAAAACTCAACCGAATAACAAAAAATAGTAATGAATTTCATCACAACCATATGACGAGACGTAAAATACTCTTTATAGGATTTCGCCTTAAAAAGTATGCTATACAAATTCAAGTATCATTGTGAAATTGTCTGAAATAACACTTCAATAGATTGAGATGAAAGGAAAGACTAATTCTTCAGGATAAATGACTTTCTAGGATGTAAAAACTATTGTTATACACAAATGAGCGTGTTCTGTGGGGCAATAATTTCATTGATAAGTTGATCAGTCATTAATATTTAGTCAACTTCAGCTCTTGATGTAAATAAGTCTTCATTTGTTTAACGGATTAGTTAATCAAATTGGACTCAAATAGAGCATTATAATTCTTTAAGATCTTTACAATGTTCAAACCCAAACCCAAAAAATAAATCCCATCGCTTGGCGATCTGAAAGGAAACTCGTTGCTCAAATCAAAAACCCTTGGAATGCTAATGAAATGTAATGGTGGGTGTGGCACCTCTCTTTTCGTTTCTTTTCTTCTTATTCGTATTCATCTTGACTTGCTTTTCATTTGACCTAAGCAGATTTTCGCACAAAAATTATGTTAATTTATGATGCTTATTTTCTTTTCTCAGACACAATATTTTCCGCTCTCCTTTGGCATTTTGCAAGAATTTTCTTAATTATTTCTTTGGGACTTTTAACCCAAACCTTTTAAAATAAAACGAACAAAAACAAAATGAAACCAAAACCTGGCAATATGCGTGAGGTTTTTGTTCAAATTGTTTTAAATTTTTTATGCCTTCGTTTTGTGTGTTGCTTAAATATTTATCTCTGTGTAAATGGGGCATGCGGTATTCTCGATGCTCCGTGAGTATATCAGGAAGAGGGGAGGGGGAGACATAAAACATCATAATATTCAATGTTTATTTGACAGTTTATTTATGGTCAAAAAGAGTAAAACCAAACATAAATGGTAGGATTAAATTTTTTAAATATGTATTTTTATTTTAAATTCATAGAGATAATCCCAAAAATTGTTCTCGTTTACTTTGAGTGTATGTGTGTGTGTGACTAAATGCTCTTAAAGCGAATTATTAAATGTAATACTTAAAACTAACGAATCGGGAATAATTTAACAAATGCCAAGGAATAAAAAATAACAGGAGAGATATTTAATACATGAAGAGACATCGGGACGAATGGCAATTTGTGGTCATTGAGCATCAAAATAGATTGAAAAGCGACAAATACATTTTAAAATATCAAAGAAGCTAACTTCGGCAATGCCGAAGTTTATATATGTACCCTTGCAGGCCTTGGCAATAATTTTTTTACATTTTGAAATTCCTTTCCTTGCAACTCAATTCATCAACACACAAACAAAACATTCAAATTATTTCTCTTTTTACTAGAATTTGTAAGCAAAGCACAACACGCATACACATACATACATACGTGTAGCGCTGCGTCTGTGTGTGCGTATGCATGTGCTCTATTTGATTTGCTGATGACGTAGAACCGATTTCTATTCACTGTAACTTGTGTTCTATTTATCCGATCAAACTCAAACTTTGGGATCTGAGATTTTATATCAAATTCTATTATATTGGTAAATTTCATGGGGATACTCCAATTTTTGCAAAAATGTTTGTTCTAGAGCTATATGATATAGTAGTCCGATCCTGACAATTTTCATACTCTATTATCTCCCGGCTAAAAGTAGCTCAAATATGAAATTTCATTCCGTTAGCTCTTAAGATGACAGCGTGAAGTTGATTTGCACAGACGGACGGACGGACGGACGGACGGACGGACGGACGGACGGACAGACGGACATGGCTATATCGACTCAGCTTCTCATGCTGATCAAGAATATATATACTTTATGGGGTCGGAAACGTCTCCTTCTGTGCGTTACAAACATCTGACCAATTTTATAATACCCTCTGCAAGGGTATAAAAATGTGAAGCACTTGGTCATAGTAATTTTGCTCTTGTATTTACAAGTGTGAAATAATATGCTAACAATTTGCAAAAACTTAACAGCCATGCTGGCAATTTTTAGTCTCTCAGCCTCTTTGATATCACAATGTCTGTCTAATAATCATCACAACGTAGCTCACGATTTCTTGATTTCATGGTCTGGTCTGGCAAACTTTTTGTTTGTACTCCCTAAAAAATTGAATAAAAAATATGGAAATTAAAGTGCAGTCTGTAAAAAAAGAAAATATATTTTTGCAGCAAGTGAAAAGCAAAATTTTTTGTTATCCATTTTTGCTCTTCTTTCTTTTTTATTGTTGACCTACATATCCAATTCATATTCGACAGTCAACTGCATCTAATTGAATGCCTTGCACTTTGTTTACTTCACACACACATACACACACATGATCACACCATACACACACACTCGCATAAACACACATCAATAGCAATCTACGTTAAAGCCATATTAAGGAAAACTGAATGGAATTGAATAAGAACAACAACAAAAACAAAACGGGGGCAAAGAAAACGCATACACATGAATAGTTGAGCAGGATGATTGAGGGCACAAAGGGGATCGACTATGTATGAGGTTAGCGGGGTGGGTGGGTGGTGAATGCGTAAACAGTCAACAGACGCTGCTGCAACTGCAACGAAATGTGGCGGCAGTCGGATCAGATGATGGAGCAGACGGCGAAAAGTGGAACGGAAGGAAGCAAAGCAAAATTTTCGCAAAATAAAATGTCGCAGTAAACAGACAAGAAGAACAAAACAAAAAAACTAGCATCCTGAGGTTAGCTTTACATTGCAAGTATCCATACACTTAAAAATGCTCTTTGCTTTATCAGATTTTGTTAAATTTTATTTGAAGCTAAGCTATTCAACACCTTCTTAAGATAAAATGTTCAATTTAATATCTTAAAAACACTTAGATATTAAATGACTATTTCTACATTATGGGAAATAACTATTTTAACAAGGAAATGTTTGTTTGGTTTATTATAGACTACAGAGACAACTTTAGCATGACTTTTTACAAATCCATTTCTAGTGGCAAACGTCTAATTCAAATATACTAACTTTTGCAGCTAGAGTATAGAAAAAGAAACATTAACCATAACAGACAGGCGAAAAACAAACAAGAGAGAACTGAGAAACAAGCCGAGGCTAGCCGCAAGAAATGAACAAAACAAAAACCAAACTAAATCTTCAGGAAAACTTGAATTTATTTCGATTCCTGTTCTTTCCCACGCATTCGACTTCATATTCATTTCGTTGTCCTTCTTTTTCAACAAAACAGCTTGGCTCATTTATCTTGTCACATTTTCTTTTTGTATGTTTTTGTGATTTAAATTCAACTTATTACAATAACAAAGCAAATGCAATTGCAAACACAACATCAACTATGACTATCATCATATTTATAGTCAATTTGTGCTGCCATATAT
Source organism: Drosophila paulistorum (assembly GCA_018152135.1). Taxonomy (NCBI): domain Eukaryota; kingdom Metazoa; phylum Arthropoda; class Insecta; order Diptera; family Drosophilidae; genus Drosophila; species Drosophila paulistorum. The sequence continues at coordinate 7,130,931 of JAECXG010000805.1, read as the reverse complement.
TGTAAATTTGTGATAAATTATGCCATTTATATTTATTTGCAGAGTGCACAGGAAATATAACAATTTTCCCTTTTCGCAAATTAAATTTGAAGCAGAGACAAATTTAGTGCATAAACCGAAGCTTGAAATGTCCCAAAATATGATTTAATATTGGTCATACATATGTAAATGCCCTTAATTTGTGATCAAATTGGAAAATGGACATACACACACACAAACAACAACGCACACCTACTTTTGATTGTGTATTACGCCTGCGGTCGTAAGGGCAGTAATTATGTTGAAATGTCGGTTGCGTATACGTAATGTGCAGAACAATCGCACAAAATATGTGGCTTTTGGATTGCTCGTTCTGCATTGAAAAAGCATTGAGTGAAAAGTTAAATGGATTTCACATTAAATCTCTGCATAATTAAAATGATACTCTTGTCATGAAGGCATTAAGCTTATTTGATACTATGTATTTGCAAAAATTGATGAGGTCTTTTGGACGTAAACATAATAAAGATCCATAAGTTTGCATATAGCTTTTTATCCCTTTGATCACTTGCAGTTCTGACAAAAATTAAAAAAAAATACTAACAAGTTTTAAGATGATTAGCTCACCCAAAATATTTCACGTACAATCGTTAACAATCAAGTAATGCATATGCTAAATCTGAAAAGAATAAAAATAGACCAAATAAAATTGGGGACGCTAAAATACAAGAAATTAAAAGTACAGTAATAAAGCAAATATTTAAAAACATAAACTTCGTATTTACATTCGTATTTACAGTAGGCCGTAGGTCCTTCAATATAATCAGGGACAGCTAAGAGCAAGTTAATCGTTCTCTCGCCAAACATCTTTAACGTTGAAGGATCGCGTTTTTACTGACAATTGGGTGTTATCTATCTCTCTCCATAGCTTAGTAGCGATGTGGCTGAGAGAGATAGAGCTGCGAAATTCTCCCTGGAACCGAGAATTAGCCATATTGAATAGACAGAAAAAGAAAGTGTCACTGCAGTATCCGATCTGATCATTTTACTCTACGTTATTTTTACGATGGGGTTTTTTCGCCCAAATGGTGACCAAATTTTTGATATTCTTACATATTTAAATATATTAAATTATTTAATTGCTTTTTGGGCTTTCCCTTTTTTTTTGTGTTTCTGTGTAAATTTCTTTCCATTAACAACTTCAAGAGGATACTTTAATATTTGGGGCAAGTTTGCTGCTTTTTTATGGTTTACATAACCCAATTCAACTAACGAATTCCATTTTGAATCCTGTGTGAAGGCGTGTGTGTGTGTGTTTGTGTGTGTGCCTAGGCCAAATATCACACATTTAACCCTTTCGGGGTTCGTTTTCTTTTGGGCTTTTCCCTGTCATCCTTCTCAACGCGCACACAGACACACACACACAAATCTCCAAAAGCAAATGAAAAGCAAAAAGGAAAAAGCATCAGCAGGCGGCTACAGAGCTGACTTTTGTAAGGTTATTCTTTTAAAGACTTTTCCCAATTTCCTTCATTTGCGTTTTTGCCCCTGGTCTTCTCTATTTTTCCTCCCCCTCTCTTTTTTCTTTATTTTAGGTTCTGTGTTTTTTGTTGTTTAGTCCTTTTCATCCTAGTCCCAGGCTGTTTGTTTATGGCGTAATTGTTGGAAAATGGCATTTTCATCTGACTTTCTTGATTTTGCCTATGACTTTGGCTCCGACTTTGACTTTTGGGAAATTATATTGTTTGCCTTTTGTTTCTGCTGTTGTTGTTGACTAAATGCTAAGCATTGCAAATTTTTGATTTGTTGAAAAGTTTTTAATTAAAAGCATTTATTTGCCCATGTTAATTTAGGTTAAATCCCTTTTCGTTTACGCGCTAATTAGCCTTCATTTAAGAGGCAGCTATGGCTGCGTCCTAATGTCTGGTGCCTTCGTCCACTTTTCATTTAGACATGGCCAAATTGCTGACCACCACCAAATAAGCTACCTATCTAGTTGCTTTTCGACCTTGTCGTCTTTTTGCAGCACCTTCCCCTCCATCTCTTCTCTGGCATGCAATTAGTCCGTGTGCCTTCTTGGCCACCTGCTTTGACTGCATAAATCACAGATTCGAGTCCATTAATTTGCTACATGGGCCATCGGCCTCCTTGCCAATTTTGCTAAATGCTTGGTAATTGCCATTGCCTTTGCTTGCCTATCTCTTTCCCACATTCTGAGATCTCTTGGCCAATTTGTGGCCATTATCATTATCATTGCTCATTAAATTATTGCTGCTTGTGATGAAATCTACTTAGTAATTCTTTGTGGCATTGAAATTAAGTTATTTATTGGCTTTTGAAATTGAAAACGAATTGTCATTAGAAATCTTCCATTAACCCTCTTAGCACTCTCTCTCACTTTCTGTCTCTCTGCTCAACTGACTACCAAAAGTTAGCCCAAAAGTTTTTTAAAACTTTCCTTCAAAGTTAACTGAGTTAAAGGCAAATTGCATTGGGATAAGACACAAAAGATATTTCTTGAAATTTAGACAAGGTATTCCGATTCCTAGCATAAGTTAAAAATATCTTTCAGATTTCAATTGAAATTTACTTTAAGAAGCTTAAAGCTTGTGGCTAGGGTTAGGTAACAATGGAACCAATTGAAGAGGCGTCTTGACAATTTGTCTTTTGATTTTTTGTGGGTTTTCTAGGCCATTTGTTTTAATGTAATAATTAAAAGTCATGCAAACAAGTTCAATGAACTCTCCAAAAGCCACCAAACATGTAGGAAAAAGTGTGAAGGGCACATATGTACATATAAGGGCAAAAACAGACAGATAGAGAGGAAAATATTAATGGGGCGACAGTTCTTTCTGGCCTGGTAGACGGCGCTAAGCGAAGCCAAAGTGCCGCCAAAAAGTCATAAACTTGTCACACACTTTGTAATCTTAAAATGCGGTTGGTTTCTTCCTATTACTCTTGCTGTAGTTCGTGTGTAACCGTCATCTCTTCATCATATCTTCATCATCATCTTTTTTGGACTTCACTGCCATCTTCCACTTGGCTGCCAGCCATGAGGATTGCGTGCAGATTTGCGCCAAAAATTGTAAAAAAAAAAAAAAAAACCCCAAAAAGGCAAACCAAGAGAAAGCCAAATAGCAAAGAGAACGAAATTCATTAAGGCAGCCAGAGAAAACACTGGTGAGATTGTGGGTTTGGGCCTGGCCGCAATCTGCTGCCACTGCTGACTGAGCCAGGATATGCACATGTAGTATATATATTGTATATCTTATCGCTCTGCAATTTGTCAGTGTCGCAGTCAAATTAATTCATTAAAACTCATTCACTGGCATTATGGTTTACACATTAAGCCAACTAACAGCCAACAAAGCCGGCAAATTTATCTGCCGCTACTTCTGCTGCTGCCTTTCATTAAAAACTTGTGCGCGTTTCATTTTTCGAATGTAAATGAGTCAACAAGGACCGACAGAGACCGACTTGCAGTCAAAGTTTTCCATTACTCTTAATTTACACACATTCCGCACACATTCAGTATGTCTGACTCTGTCTAATGCGTTTACAAGAGCCAAAAACAATTACAAAACACACACGTCCACACACAACCTGACATACATTTTCCATCCCCACATAGGCACATTTGGCCAGCAGTTTCGAATTACATTTGCCACTGCCACTTGCCACTTGCCACTGCAAAACTTTACTCAACAAGTTTCATGCATAGTTTGACTGTATTTCAATTAGAATAAAAACGAAAATTTGACAGCTGCCACAGCAAAACAAATTCCTCAAACGAGTTTCGCCCAAAGTGAGAAATATGACACATTTATGTGTTGAATGAAAATTCTCTTTTTTTGCGTTGAAAAACATTTGTGACCCAACTTTTCGGATAAGTGGAAAGAAGAAAAATTACATGGACTTGCAACATAAATTACTTAAAAGTTTTAACTCAATGCTTTGTTTATCCAAAGAAATTAACGTAGATCTTGACCCAATTTGAATAAAACTGTCCCCGAAGAGATAAAAGTAACTTTGAAATACCTTTCGTTTCGTAATAAATTGATAACATATTGTCACCTAAATTCGGGAATATTACCAATTCCGATTCCGTTCCTCATTCATAATTACATAACTGGCAAAATTAACAATTCCGATTCCGTTCCTCATCCATAATCACATAACTGGCAAAATTAAATTTTAGAATTCTTAAGTTCAAACGAATTTTTTTTGGCTTATAGATACATATTTATAAATAAAACAAGATTCTTATGTATGCGTTAACTTTTTTTTAACACAAATTGTGCATCAGCAGTAGAACAAGACTTTAATTTAAAATTTAACTGACATTTATGAATCCGAGGATATAATTTTGAGCTTTTCTCCCACCGCCTTCCTTATATATACATCACATAATCTTCTTTTAAGGATGCCAAAAGTCTAGCATATGCCACACATTCCGATCTCTCTCTCTGTCTCTCTTGCCAAGTCAGTCGTTGAAAATGAAATTAGTTGACAGCATGATTGTCGTATCTCAGAGCTTACTTCCTGAAGAGATGCCGGCTAACTGCTTCCCCAGCGCCTTATGCCAAGAAGCCCAAAACCGAAGTCGACTCCAGTCCGACTATGAAGCTCAACTGGAAATTCAATTAACCCAATTGGATGTCACCTACCACTCGAACGAAATTTCTCCACCCTCAAATCTAGAAAAAGAAAATGAAAGGCAATGCAATATCATAAAATAAAGCCCCCCAAACTGAAGGTCAAAGCGCATTAACAAAGACTTAGTTAGGGTGTACAAGCGAAAGGGTTGACTTTCCTTTTGCCATAGAAAGTCATTAAGGCAAAGCCAAAAAGAAAACACACAAAAAATGCAATAAAAATCATCCAGCAAAAAGAAATGAAACAAATAACTGGGTGAATACAACAAAAAACGAAAAAAAATAAGAGAAATTTGTTGTATGCGCATAATTAAATTTTTTTCCTGTGGTAGAGTAAGAAACAACCAGAAAGAACGAGAGGGAAGTGCGAATGGCAACTGAAATGAAATTGAAAATGTTTATGGTTGGCCAACAAGAACAAAAAAATAACCAAAAAGATTTCCACAGACCAAGGACTAAAAGGCTCAGCTGCTCAAATTTATATGCCCAAATTTGGTTGCATAAATTTTGCAGACTCTCGACCACTTATGGCCTGTAGTTTTTGGCCAACTAATGAGCCAGCTTTTACATGCTCGAGTGTGTGCGTTCGTGTGTCAGGCAGTAACTGTTGGTTATATGTTGCGGCTTGTTAGCGTGTCGGTTAAGTTGTCAAGAAATGGCTAACCATGTAAAGTTTCCTAACGAGAATGTAATTCTATAAAAATATAAAACTAGGAAAGAAACAAAGTTTTTATGCAAAGGTTTATCTACTGCAAAAGAAAGATCCTAACTGATAAGCAAATGAAATTTTTAAATTGGATTCACAAGTGTAAAAAGTCGAAATAAGCATTTTTGCTATTTAAGATAGATAAAGTTACCTCTATGTAACAAATAAGTAGTTAGATGCTTAAGAATACAAAAGAGCTTTGTTTCATATGTTATATTTTATATTTTTGTCTTGCCATTTAGTTTTTGGTCGTAAATACAAATTAAATTGATTGAAATGTGAATAAAATTAACAGTTTGACAAAGCTTGTGTTGTCTAAATAAACATTTCATATTTAAGCTGTGTAAAGTAAACAATTACATCATAAATATATGCATACAAATATTGTAAATATGATTAGATTGCCATCAGGTATTACAGCAGGAGAAAGTGGTTTCGACCTCATAATAGATTTAAGTTCCTTGTTCATTAAGAGGGTATAGTTTTATATCTAGATTGATTTTAATATGAAAATCTGTCATTCCATCATAATTATAAACTGATTATTAACGGCTGCAGGGTATCATAAAGTCGATGCGTCAAACTTTTTTTGCTAGATTTTTTATATCACGGCGGCTTGATGCAATTAATTTAATTGGCTTACATGGTCTCATGGCTTAGCAAATAGTCGTAAATCATTTATTATCAAACATATATAGGTACATGTGTCTATACATATATCCTCTTATATATATGCATACATGTACATACATACATACATATATATCGACCTACTATGACACTCTCGCATAACAAATTGGTTGTCTTTGAGTTGGCTTTCCGTGTTTGCCTTTGCCGTATCATTTTTCTTTCTCGCTCTTTATTACCTTTACCCAATTTAAGTGCCGTCACCAACTTGAGATGAACAGCAACAAAAAATATAAGACGATGAGATTTTCCCTTCAGAAACTAAACGCAAAATCAAATGAAATGCGAATGAAAAGGAAAATGCTAAGTAGCGGCGGTATATGTAAATTGCTTTTAACATTGCCAAAAGTAAAAACCCAAGTCCCTCCAGCCAGCTTCAGATTCATGGAAATGTGTTTATCCACCGGCAGTATGTGAGTTTCTATATATATACGCTACATGAATATATCATATTGTATATAAAAACTATAGCCAAAAGACATTAACATCAGCAACATCAGCATTCAAAGCAGGCAGCAGCAGCAGCTTTTCTTCTTTTCAATGGATTTTTTTTACTTTAACAACACACAAATGGAATATATATATACATATATGGATATATATGCATAAGCCGAGTTGTTGTTAAAATTATGACATTATGCGCAGATTTTTGGTGTAATTTATATATATATATATTTTTTTTGCCTGTGTTTATGTGTTTTTTTTTGTTCGGTCCGAATTTTAATGATGAATGGAAAGAGCCAGGACAAATTCCGTCTATGTGTGTGTGTGACTCTAAAAACGAACGAACAAATTTCCATAAATTCGTGCAAAATAATAATAATAATGCAGAGCAAGGGAAATTAAATTTTCCCTTGGGCAAATCAAGTTAGTGAACAGAGAACGCAGGGAGTAGAGTTCTAGGAAAAACGGCAGAAAAAGAAAACGTATAACATAATGAAATGAAAAGTAAAAATTATGCAACCAACAACAAAAAGAGCACACCCAGACAACATTGTTTTTTTTTTTTGTAATGAACTAATGAGGCCCAAAATCTAAGATGGAAAACTTTTGAAATATTTTTGATTTAAGCCAAGGTTATCAAAAGAAAAAAAATAAAGAAACATATGAGAAAGAGGCTTGAGGGGCCGAGGCGGCCAAACAAAACTCATTAATGTCAATTGGCATTTACACAACAACAACAATAATAATAACATAAAGACGGAAAAACTTTTTGCTCAAAACCAAATCAGCAAACAAAAGCAACATCAATGAGAAAAAGTTATAGTAAAAAAAAATGTGGAGCAGACATTTTCAAGTTCATATTATTTCTTTCATTTTTATACCCTTGCAAAAAGGGTATATTAATTTTGGTTAGAAGTGTGCAACGCATAGAACGAAGCATCTCCGATCATATCAAGTATGTATATATATTCTTGATCAGCACGACGAGACGAGTTCAAACTTTTGTCAATAACTTCGTTACTTTTGACGCGATTGATTTCATAATAAACATTTGTTAGTTTAATGTATCGGCTAATGACTGTGCCCAATTTGATAAAGATTGGGTGACTTTATCATATAGCTCCCATGGGAATGATTGGTAGAAAACAGTGACTTTGATCAATAACTTCGTTTTTTCATATGTTAAGATTGTGGGCCGTTCTTTCGCAAACATTACTCTTTTTAGATAAAACGTTTTACCCACTTTGACGGCTATAAGTGAGGAAAGAATTCCAAACAACTTGCAAGGGTATACAAACTTCGGCGCGGTCGAAGTTAGCCACGGCCCTCTGGTTTTCTTTCTCCTGTCTAATTTTTGCACAAACAAAAATTGTGCTAAAAGAAGGAAAAACAACCCGCCCACGCACACTCACACACACACATGGCTAACAGCTGTAACGGTAATAAACAACAAGAAAACTTGTTCTATCGCTCTCCCTTTCTCTCTTAGCGCTTGTCGCCATTCTCGTGTTGCGCAAGAGATTTTTGTCGCCAAAATGTAGGCAACAAAAAATAAAAACAAGTCCAAAGATAAAGGCAAAGCGCGCGAATGTTGAACATTTCTCTTCTTTTGCCCCATTTTTATACGATTCGTTCTGCTGCTGCTGCTGCAAGCGTTACAGTTACATGTGTCACACAAACACACACACTTACTCCCAGTAAAAGAGAGATTTGTATGGATAACTGCTAACATAGCAAAAAAACCCAAAAAAGGAAATAAACGTGTAATCAACTTGTGTTTGTGGCTTAAATTCCGTATAGTATGTATGTGTTTACAAAGCTTATATGAAAATCAGCAGGCATACCTAGCAGTGAGTTCGACAAACTGAAATCTCTAAACACGTTATTTGAAATTTGCATAATTTATGTTGGTTTAATTAATTTCAATTGAATTCCCCAAAGTCAGAAACAATTAAGCAATGAACTAAATCAAGAAATATCAAATAAGGCAAAGCCATATACTCAACTCAATTTCAACACTTTCAGGGTAGCTTTCCCATTCTCTACACCTTCCCCTTTCGTGTCTTATTTATCTTTTGGCAAGTCAAAATCCTGCAAACCCAAAAACCTTTACCGCAATCAACGACCCCGAAATGCCGTCAGCGACAGTTGGGTTCACCGCATTTAACACGACAAATTTGTGATGATGATTTTGCAATTTAAAAATTTAAAAAAAAATTTAAATTAGAGCATCAGAGGCCTCTGAGGCAAAAGTGAAGCCCTCAATGAAATGCGATGACATATATGTACGGATAGGAAGGGTAAAGGGTAGAAGAATAATAAAAATAGATTGCCAAGGTGATTGCTAAGCTTATTCCTTCACAAATTGAAATTAAATTAATTGGAAAGGTCCTGAGCAATGTAAACTGCTCTCATAACTTAAATCAAGTTAGGACCACTAAAACGATTGATCTAGGCATAGACCAAAGTTTTTGCACATATGCTATTTAAGCTCCACAGAGCTCGTTTAGCTGATGACCAGACCCGTGGTTAAGCCCGCAGGGAAAATGAGACACTTTCAAGAAAAATAGTAGAAGAAAAGGAAACATTTGTCAATGTAACCAGAGCAACCGCATAATTGAGTTATTACACTCACTGACAACAATGAAAACAGAGAGGCAGTGAACGAGAGAAAAAAAGAACAAGTAGACCCTAGGGCCTAGGGCACACACAGTGTGTGTGTGTCCGTGCCTGTCTGGGTGAATGTGTGTTATGTGACAATTTATGGATACATGGGGCAGGAAAACAGGCACAAAGTGGAAATTAATGACAAGTGTGGAGAGCAAAAAGCCAAGACAACAATTTTTAGCTGTTAACTGTGAGATAAGCTCAAGTTATCCCTATGGAATTCTGAATTTAAAGTGGTTTAAATTGATGTAAAATTTAACTAAAATGTATTCGTATCATTTGTGGCTATGGCTTTAAGTAGGTTACAGTGCGCCGTGTACTCGGTTTTGGGCTCCATGAAATACATTCATTGCAAACATATGATATGATAAAACGCAGACACCTCTAACAGGCCATTGAAATGGGCTTGTATGGTATTTGTTGCCTAAGTGTCACTCTTTTCTCTATTCTGGCCTCCCACTCACACTTCGGCACAGAGTCGTTTTCCTTTACTCTTCTACACTTGCGCCACATTGTTAGTTTTGTGAAGATGCCGTCGCAGAGGCTGCGGCTAAGGCTGAGTCTGAGGCTGTTGTTGAACTCTTCAGACCTCAAGCTCGTCATGCCCCAATGCATATGTATGTATATGGTACACACACACACACCACTATCTGTCGTTTGCTTTGTGTCAATATGTATGTAAATAAGCAAGAAAACAAGTGGTTATAAATTTACAAGGATGCGTCTGCTCCTTCTGATGATGTTATGGAGGCCAAAAGCTGTCAACCAAAAAATAAAGACATACGCCACATAGATGTGAGCCAGTGAGTTTCAGTGTGTATGTGTGCATGTTTGTGTATGTGTGTCCAAATAATAATGCCTTAAGAAAGGACGCGAGAGCCCAAGACTCAATAACAAAACAAAAGACAACAACGAACAAAAACCAATGTAATACACGTAAACATGACCAAAAAGGACTGATGGGGCGTGTATGAGTAAATGGAAAAGCAACAGAGAGTTAAGATCTATTAACTACAATACAAAAAACAACCTTTACGGGACGCCATTCCTTCCCACCTTCCCCTTCACCACCTTTGCCTCTATCTCTCTCTCACTCTCTCTCTCTCTCTCTCTCTCTCTCTCTCTTTGTTGGTTTTATGGCTCGCATCCTTGAAAGTTTTTAATATGTTTATTTATATAAACATCGAGCCACGTTGCCAACGTCAATATTGTTGCTGCTTGTCCACTCTATATAGTATATATAAATATTTCTCTCTCTCTCTCTTTTTCGCTCTTACTTTGGCCATCTCCCTATTTTGCTCTCTCTGTCAACTTTATTACGCTGCTCATAAAATCTCATAAAATTAAAAGCAATTTTGTCGTTTGGAAATGCTTTAGCATTAACTTTAACAAAAGGCAAAAGGATTCATTGTTGTTGTTGCTCTTGTTGCTACTGTTACTGCTGATATTCTTGTTACTCGGCTGAACCACTGTATTTACAGTTATCAAAATGCAATTTTAAAGAGGTCAAAAGGTTGCCGCATTTAAGCCAAAGAGTCATAAAATGCGGCCAAAACACTGGCGACCCATTTCTTGATTAAATATGTTGAAATATGCCTCGCTTGGTATGTGATTTGAGGATCTTAAAGGATTTCAATTCAAGGACTTTCTTGTTACATATAAATTATATAAACTACATTTTCTTTAAAGATATATAAAGTACAGTTTTAATGCCTTTTTTCTAAAAAGGAATGGGTAAATCTATAAATGTTTAAATTTGATGCCCAATTTTATTCAAATTTGGCACGTTATGGGACACTACTGACAAGGTGTTTAATTTAATTGCATTAGGGGCAAAACTATTTACACAACAAAATCTGTGCCCTTTTTAAAAAATATATATATCAAATGTGATTGCTAACTCAATATTAATCTATGAGAGGTTAAATAGCGTGGGCGGAAGGGAGTTTGACTTGCGCCACAACATGGTGGCTCTATCTCTCAAAGCCAGAGATTAACAGGTAGGTGTTTATAGGGACGGAAGGACAGACGGAAATAGCTAGATCGGCTTGTCTATTGACGCTGATCAAGAATATTTATACTTTATGGGGTAGGAACTGTGGCTTTAATATACCATTTAATCAGAAAGAAAAATCTCAAGTTGATCGGAATATTTCCAAGTATACGAAAAGAAATAAAGTTCGATTTTCCACAGAGTCTTTTATGGGCCAAACTCTTGTTCTCTGTTTAGTTCAATTTTTTGTCTTTCATTAACTAATTTCAATCAGAATGCAAACATAATCCATCAAGAGAGACATTGACAATATGTGTACGAGTCTTTGCTCAGTAAGCAGTATAAATTAGGCAACATATGTATGTAATTGTGTGTGTGTGTAATGTGTTTATGCCCTCGTTTAACCTTCATAATTTTGACAATTGGCCTCCGGCAAAAAGCAAAGGCAAAGGCAATTTGCTTGTATCCCAATCATCCGATTCTCACTCCAAAAACAGTTGTCAACGATTTTGGCAAAGAAAGACCAGGATGATGAACAGGGAAGCCAGAGGATGGATTATTTATTTTTGGGCCCATTCAATAATACAAGGCGACACACACACACACACACACACACACACACACACACACACACACACACACACACACACAGACACATAAACAACGATCAATCATTTCCGGGCAATCGGATGACAATGGGAGACGCCGTCGACGTTGCCGATGATTCGTAACATAAGGTGAATCCACTTTTTCCTCAGCTTTTTTTAATATCTAAATGAAAGTTTAGATTGTCATGTTGATGAATGGAAATGTTGCCGCACGACTGCTTCACGCAGGTAATCAACCATAAAGCCGGAGGCCAAAAGAAGGGCCAGAGCCAGGCCAAGCCAGAAATAGGCAATAGACAAAAAGGACGACCTGAATTGAACTTTGCGCTTTAAACTGAATGGGTGGGCGCTTTTTGGAATTGGTTAATCAAAAGAAACAAAGACCCAAAGAGTTGAATGTAGGCGGAAGCAAGAAAAACGATAGATATTTACATATACATAAACATATAAATATGCATATATACCGTAGAAATGAGTGTGTGTGTGTGTGTTTGTATAGGTACACTGGATACATGTACATATGTATGTATGTATATGTAAACGGGGAGCAATGTGGATGGGATGTTTGTATATGTTTTTGTGGGTATAATCAATTTTATGGCAATTCGGTTTTTATAGCGACAAAGAGCAGGCGATGCTGAAAAATTTTGCCCCCTAAATTATGCAGAGCTTGGCATTTTCCTTCCCCTTTACCGTTCATCCTGCCACAAGTGATTCTAAACATGTATGTGTGTGTGTGTGTTTGTTTATATTGGTGTGTTTCGGTGTCTGTGTGTGGGAGGACTTAAACGTGCATGAAAACGATGTCAGCCAACAACAGAATAAACGATAAAGAGAAACAAGTTCAGGCAACGGAAGCGCGTGCGTGACAGACGGTGAATGTGTGTGTATATTTACAAAAGTGTGTGTATGTGTCTATCTCAATTAAACTGTGTGTGGGTGCTAGGTGAACTTTTAAACTAATTTGAAATTTTAATTTAATTAATTTGTGTGCACATTTTTTAATGAAAATGTCTGACAGTATGAGTCGTTTCCCCTCCGGCGCGTTCTGTTCTGTGTGTGTGTGTGTGTTTGTACATATCTGTTTATGTGTGAGTGCTTTTGTGAGTTGTTGTGCTTGTGTGTATGCGTGGAAATTGTAAGCGTAGCAGGTTCCAGGAAGCACAAAATTAATAAAAGGACATCATACATTGACAAGTTCATTGCCAACAATTATATAAAAAGCAATGTAACATACAATTCAATAGAGGGTGGGGAACTAAGTAGTTTTCCTTCTTTCATGTATAAACTGAAACAAAGTAACAAAATATTAGAATGAATTTAGTACATCGCGGAAAGAATGCTAATATAACGTAAAATACCTAATAATATTTAATTTTAATAATAATAATATAAAATAAATAAATCCTTGAAGTAATTCTCATTAAAATATATATATATTTTGGGACTTCTTGGACCTAAATTTATTGGGCAAATATCTTCGACATACTTAAATGTGTAAATTGTGTAAATGAATGAAAATACTTGTACAAATCGTTCGACTTTAGCAATTTTCTAAACTCAATTTCAAAAATCAATATTCAATACAAACCTCATACACAGAAAACAAGTTGAAAACTTTTAATGAAAACTTACAAACATTTTTCCATTCGACATCTCTTTTGCAGGCAGCTACAATTTGCCGGCAATAGAAATGCAATTATGGCAAATTCGAACAAAGACTCGTCAAAGTTCATTAGAAGGGACCGCAGCAACAGCAGCAAAAGAGGCAACAACTGGAACAACGGCAAGAAAATGTAAACCGTTAAGCGAGACAATCGTAGCCGACAAAATTCGCTCAGCTCTTTTTGTAGTGATGCAACAGCCACAAGAAGAGCAACAACAACATCGCAACAGCAACAATAGCAGAAGCAGAAAAAAGTTGGAAGAAAAGTAGAAAGCAACCGCAACAACAAACAAATACGCAACATAAATGAAGTTAACAATCTGTCAAATTGCTAAATTATTTCTGCTGTTGACAGCCTTCTTCTTTCTCAATTCCCACAACATTGCCTCTTTTGCCTTCAGCTCCTACCCCTCTACCAATACCAACAACAACAAAGTCACCACCATCGCCACCAGCAGCAGCAACTCCTCCGCCTCTTTCTTCTCTACTCACAATCTATTTCCCACGGCAAGTTCTTTGGGTGTCCTTGTTGTGACAAAGACAGCAACTGATGTAGCTGCAACGACATCACCGACAGCAACAGCTGAGACCACGTGGACTTCCACACTGACGACAGCAGCAACAAGACCAACACTTGCCAGCAATTCAATTTTAAGTACAACAGCAACAACATCAAGAATAACACCAAAGCCACGTAATGCCCATGAAGAACGTCAGAAACGTCAAAAGCAAGAGCCCACAGGAAGACAGCAACATCAACAGCAACAGCAACAACATCAACGCCAAGAGGAACCCCAACGGCAGCTACAGCAAAACCGACGGCAACGGCGACAGAAGCAAAAGCAACAATTGGAGGCAGCTGCTCAAAGGGTGGGCGTTTTAATACCTTCTTCGTTACACATTGATATGATGCATGTGCAACAGGGTTTCCATCATTTTTTGGACTTCTTTCAACTGCATTTGTCTAATGCCAATGTGGAATTTCTTCCCGATGTTGGTGAGTGTAACAACAAACTAAAGCGGGAAAACCAAACTAATCCTTGTCTAGCAACACATACATCAATATTTTTATATTACCCATATCGTTCACTAGTTGACTAACAACTCCCACTCTCCTATTCTCCATCTCTCCGTTGAGGGTTATGAAGATGAATTGACAGCTTAATAACTTTGGGTAAACGTTTGGCCAAAACGAGCAACTGGGCAATAGGGAAAAGTTTTCATATCATAAGTTTACATAATTACACAAGAAAATAATTATCCGAAATACAAACTGACAGAAATCGAAAATTTACCCAATTATAGGGAGTATGAAAAGATTGCAATGAAATATTTACATTTAATTGTAGAAATTGGTTTTATAGGATAATTTACTGCCAAACGGAAGATGAAGGTAAAATGTTTTGCGACTGTAACAGGATGTCCACCACTTACTAATTAAGTGATTAAATTAAATACTCTTTCCGAAAAACAAAAAGGAATAAGAGAAGAGTTAGAAAATTAAGGACAACATATTAATTGAAATCAAATTTTATTACCCCATAATCATTTCCCGGGTATCTATTTCCCTAGTTGTCTTGTGCTATTCCCATCTGGGTCAAACCATGATTTATATTGGACCCTATAATAATTGACTTCACTCTATGTGATTTTTGAATCCTACCACAAACACACACACACACATTTTTTTACTCTCCTTTTGATATTGTCCCTTTAGTTCTTTGTCTCTATTGCGCTGAAATTTATCATTTATTCTGCAAACACAATTTGCATGTATTATGCACAGGTTTTCCTTACTTCCTTTTTTTTATGCTTTTTTTTGTAGGATTTTTCTCCTTGGTTTTTTTTTGTTTTCCTTGCAATTGAAACTAATTAGCGCGACCTTCTAGTGGACACGTCTTGGACTTGGTTGGGACTTCTTCGTCCTGCATTTTACTTTTTGTGTTTTCCCTGGCAAGCTTACAACTTTAATTACATTGCCTTCAATTAGTAGAAAAAGAGGGAGTGGGCAGAGCAGGAAACTTTTCACTTTTCCGCCTCTTGTTGGATTTGGTCTTCCGACCAACCGTCTATTTGCCATCATAAATATTTCTTTTGCGCCGGCAAGTGACAACTTATAATTTCCGCTCTACGAACTTCAACTCTTGACTTAACTTAATGTTTTATTAAAGCCCAACTTTTGCTTGCATAGCCAGGAACGAGCCCAACTAACGAAGAAAATAAGTAATAAAGTTGAATGAATTGAAAAACATTTCTATTATCATTTGATTTCTTTTCCATTTGTCAAAGAAAACTCCTACATAAAATATTATCCAAATATTTTCCAGTTCCCTATTCATTTTCTTATTTGTTTCTTTCATTTTAATTTGTTGGCAAAAAGGTTGCCAAGTTATACATACATGTCTCTCCCCTCTAGCCCTCTTGTGTTTGTGTGTGTGTGTGTGTAGATGTGTAGACCATGAAAATCTTGTTGGCCAGTAAATGAACTGACCAAGTCGCGTGGGCTTTGAGTTTTCCTAGCCATAAATTGTCACAGAAAAAGAGAGAGAGAGAAAAGCACAGGGCGATGGTTGGTTACTGCAGCATATGCAACTAAAATCAATTTCAATATTCTGCTACATAAAAACATGTGAGCAACAGCAAATAGAATTTATTTCCATATATGGCAGAAAAGGGAGAAGAATGAAGCAAACTTGGCAGAGAAAATATGTATAACTATACCCAAGCTTTGGGTTTTAGTTCTGGTTAGAAAATTGAATTTCTTGTGGGAACACTTAAATCAATTTCAGGTGAAACAATGCGACAGAAACTTTTTACTTTAATTTACGACTCGCCTTAAATTAAACGTATCAAATTCAAACTTTATTTATTTTGTTATTTCTTTTTACCGTTGTAGAAATATCGCAGTTGTTACAATTGGTAAAACTTCGGGCGCCAAATAAGTGAGTAACTTGCCAAAGTTAGGTTCCAAAACATAAAAAACTAAAAGTTGGCGAATGTCGACACCCGTGTTTACTTAGAAAACTAACTGAGGGAACTAAGATTGAAGCCAAAAAACAAATGGTCAGGCGGTTAGAGTGACTAGAAAAAGAACATACAACGACAAAAAATAAGTTAACTTTGACATTTTGGTATGCAAAGAGCAAATCCACAATTGAGTCTTATTGTTAAATCTAATAGCAAAAAGTTAGCGCTTATCACGATCTATAGGTAGAACCATTGCAGGAAAAATCATCTTTATGGCAAACATATATATATTTTTTTTTAAATCTTTTTTTATTTACAATCTCTCCTTGGACAATAAGTAAATTTGGAAATACATTAAACATAACAGGAATAGTCGTCTCCACTGAGTCAACTATTATATATGTATAAACTCTACATTGTACAGATGGGTAATTTAATCAACTTAAGTATTTTTACAAATGTATGTACATTATTACGTATATGCATATATACATATAAAACAAAAGCTAAGTTCTATCTAATATATGTAATCTTTTTAGTCTTCTTGGTGTTATAATATCAAGTAGACTTAGAGCTAATGAGTTGGGGTGGTTGTGCAGTCTGTCAATATATCTAATGCTAAACTCTGCTATTTCATCCTTTACAAATGGTATATAAAGGTCCATTGAGGTCAATTGAATTTCAACATTGTAAACATATCAAGGTGCGTTAACAATTGTGCGTAGGGTTTTCGATTGATAAGGTTGCATAATTTCAATATTTCGATGTTCCCCAAAGTTGAAGCGCATACAAAGTCTTGTTTGTTTTCCATACTAACCATTTACACATACATACATAAATTCAACTTTGAGCAAGTGCAATTCTCATTAAAAGTTTGCTATTCTATATGTTTAAAAGCATTAAACAACTTTGGTTAAATAAACTTTAGCAGAGAAACAAACTTTAGTTGAGTTAATTTTTCGAAAATCGTTATCAATTGGATTAAAAAAATAGAAGAGCTAAAATCAAACAAGCTGTTCAATTGCTTGTCTTAGATGGACATCAAATCAATTAAAAAAACATTTTGAATGAACCTTTGAAAAAATTATTAGTTATTTTGTTTTAATCTAGAAATCTATATTACTCGATATCAAACTTGCTTTAGAATTAGAAAAATCTAAATTGCAATATAAGAACTTAAGTATAATATAGTGTGGTTTCAAATACCTTTTCGTAATTAAAATATATATTTGAGCAAACCAAACGGCAAAAGTTGAACTTTTGGTCAAAACTTTGACTTTTGCATCATAGCACAAAAACAAGAGAAAATTGAACTTTTTGACCATCAAGAACACTTTGGCAGTTGGCACTTCTTGCCAAGTGTTTTCCTTCATCTTAACTACACTATGTTAACTACCACATTTCCACATCAACAACTTAGCATGCAGTTTACGTGAATCACATTCACTATGCACATTCATAACTCCCCAACACTTTTGCCACTTTACTTCATCCGTCCTTTGGCAAATGGAAGGCCGTTAGCAGGCAATGAGTACAGGAGAACCTCGAAAGGGCCACTTGATCAAGTGTGGAAATGGGGAGTAGTCGGGCTGAGAGGTAACCGTTTGCTGTTGCAGACAGAGAGTTGCCTTTACAAGTTGCCTTCATCAGCAGTAACGGTTACTGCACCTCTTCAACGCCAACACACACACACACAACACACACATACTGAAACAGACTGAGCTTAAATGTATGCAATGTATTTTTTCTTTTATATGCCATATAAAATGTATCCTTTTATTTCTTCGTTTCTCCTTTGGCTGCCACTCCTTCGCCTGCTGCTGATGATGATGATAATGATGTTGCCAACGCACAGATTTAAGTGGCTTCATTAAATTACTCGAGCTACCGAAATACACGAGCGTTGTAAAGACTTTAAATGCGGGCATTAATGTAGACACCAATCTCGATGTGGACGTGGCCAAAGTGGACATTGACCCAGCAGTGAAGCAGCCACGTCAGCAACATCAGCACCAACAGCAGTTGTCAGCAGACGCTTTATCAGCAGCAGCAACAGAGCAACAGCAACAGCGACAGCAACAACGTGTAAAGGAAACCCACTGGAATGATGCCCGCAGTTTGGGTCACTGTCATAAGTTGGCCGAGCAACTGGCTCACGATTATAATAAGAGCATCGTCTTATGGCCCTGTCCTCGAATGAAAGTGAGTATGTCTGAATAAGGTATACAAATGAATATAAAGATCGACCTCAATTTAAAGAAATTTAAACTTTAACCAAATTAATGGAGAGATTACAATTTCACTTAACCTGAAATGAAGATGAAATATTTTAAATTGTTGTTAGCCCAAGCTTAATTTAGTTACATTTACAAAATCATGACCTAAGCATAGTTGGCTTAATTAAGCGACACTTGAAACCATCTTAAACTATGTAACTATGAGCATAGGGCCCGAGAACGAGTGGTGTAAAGAAGGATGAAAATAAAAATAACTAGAATTAAATCCACAATGGCCCCACAAGCATTTTATGGCAGTAAAATGTGAAATTTTTGTTTAAAATATGGCCTTAGGTCGAGAAGAGCTGAGCCGAGCCAAGCCACAAAACTTCATCAAGCCATGTTGAGAGGCTTTTTGAAGGTTACTTCCCAGCTGGAAAGCAGAAAATGGCCAATGGACGATGGGCGAAAGACGGGACGGTAAATGCAAAGCCTAACCCCCTAAAAAATATGCTAAGAAAATTTAACTTAATGATAGACCAAAACTAGGAGTAGGACTTGAAATTACTTTTTGCGGCAAATGTTGCAGAAGCATATTGCAAATTTGTTTTAAAAATTTCACATTTTCAGCCACTTGCCACACTATACACTTGCCCCGGCTCTTGTCACAAAGCAAAAGTGATGAATTTCGAATGTTTGCCTTAACTCGATTGACAGTTGATTGAGTCGGAAAACTCGTTAAAAACGAACAAGTCATTCGAAGCCAACTTATTATTATTAATGAAAAAAGTTTAAAACTGAATTGATTGACAATTTTAATGGGTTGGACTGGTATGACTGGGGAGTCATTCTTGACAAACGACCATAGAACGATGCAAATGCAAGAAATATGATCATAAATTCTGCATTTTTATGCATGCTGATAGCCCCGAGAACGTTGCCAACAGGCAGATATTTAAATCACTCAAAACAAGAACAGAAAACCCATCTTGTTGCTCCACGCAGCCTGGCAAAATAAACATAAAAGCAAAATGTGCTGCACAATCATAAACAAAAATGTTGCTTAGTCATGGGCAGCTGGGCAAGAGCTTTATGGCAGCTTGAGTATAAGCAGGGAAAGTTATTAACAATATGGAAATGCACATCAAATGCAGCAGAAGCATCAGCAGCCACTTGGGATGAACTGCCGGACATACATACATAATATGAAAAAACTTAGGGGAGAGTAAGGCAGGAGAAGAAAGAAAAATGCATCGATAAAGTTTCGTATAAAAAGCCATAACAAAATAGTCAACCAATGTGAGAAGAAGAGGAAAGATAAATTCAGGCCCTACGGGAGAGGGAAATACAAAAAAAAACAGCAAAGTGCATGCTCAGCAAAAACTTAGTCCCCGCGGCTAAGTCTTTCTAATGACCACGCTTTCCGCTGCCTCTTCTTTTCCATTTCCGTTCTATGCTCTCCTAAGTATGTTATTATTTTTTTCTATTTCTCGCATTTTATTTTTATTTTTTGTTTTCGCAACAACAGCGAAAATAAGAAGGAAAAAAAATTCAAATAAAAAATTATATTACTGCTGTGGTTTACGATATGCAAATTAAATTAGGCCACAATTTCCAACAAGATTAATTGAGTTTTCTTTTTCTCTATATATGTATGTATGTATGTAAATCTTCCTTACATATAGATTTCAATTAAGCACCACTAATTGACAATAATAAAGGCAACATATAGCAAAAACGAGAAATAATTGCATTTATATATTTATTTACATACATATTTCTTAATTGAACAAAGTTCAATTCAATGACATTTCAACCGATAAAAAGCAGAAACTTTTTTCACAAGGACACAAACAGTGAGAGAAACGCTATGTTAGGCGTTTTTTTTTTCTGCATGAAAAATTAGTCAAATGAAGTAGTTTACTTCAACAAATGCTAAAATATAAACTTAAAAAGAACTTAAATATCTGGTTAAGAATTTATTAAAATTTGCCTCAAAGAAGGTTAATTCAGTCACGTTTCCCATCTACAGTTGACATTTTTATAGGTAAAGATGTCATAGTAACAATCTTAGCAGATCTTTTCAGAACTATGTACCTTTTCCAAGGTACATTGTCCAACTGCGATTTGGTCATAGGTTCAGTGAAGAAGAAATGTCAGGCTAGATTATATCCAAGAAAAAATATGCATTTCATTTAAAAAATGCGCAAAGACACGGTTAAGCTGGTCAAATGTTACAGCTGACAGGACAGAAAAGCATTTCAAGTTGTAGTCACTTTATCATTTTTCCCATTTACATTGTGAGTAATACCTTAAGCATTTCTTTGAGAATCGTAAAAAAAGAAACGCCAGCCAAAATGACTAAGGAATAGAACCATAAAAAGACGGTAAACGGGACGACCAGTAGTGGACAATGATGCGACTATAGAACAGGCAGCGTCAGCGCGACAACAATGTAACAAAAAGTGCAATTAAGTGTGATTTTTATGCTCTCGTGCAGTACTTATGCCCGGGCGAAAATACTATTGCCTACCCACCAGAATGAGTACCAGCTGCAAATCCCACTCCTTAATCAGCGGCACACAAAAGTTGCAATTGATGCGTTTGTCGGCATGTTACCAACTACCCAGCATTCTGAGCTAACCCATGGGAGAGTTGGAAATTTGCAAACTGTCAGCGCCTTGGGAATGTCACAGCTAAGAGAGAAAGAGAGTGCCAAAAGAACCAAACTGTGCAGTCAACTGCCTTTTAAACCAACGACAACAATGGTAACAATGCCGGCGACAGCAAAAAACGAAAGCGACAGCTTAAAGCCTTGTCAGTGTTGAACATTGCGCATACGCCACTTGGCCCATAAGACCCAAATGCCTAAGCACGCACACAGGCAGACTGGCACTCACTCACACACACGCACACACACACTAACTGAAGCTTAACTTAGTTGTGCAATCCAATTTGCAAGTTTCCTATTTTCATTATTTATTCCTCGTGCTACTGCCAAAATCGCAAAATCACAAATGTGGAATATGTTTTATTTTTGACATATGAAAATTGATTGCCAGTAAAATCTAAATACATTAAAATAAATTGCTTACACAATTCATTAAATGACTGCACAACTTTTAGTCTAAAAATTGTTGGACTATTTCAATCAAGAGTTTAACTTGTTGACTTAGGTGAAAGTAAATATATTGATATTACACCTTGGAGTCGTATGATGCAGTTGTACACATTGCCACAATCACAGACCAATGAATTTCAGTTTCTATTTAGTTTAGTTTTTAGAACTGAAAATTACAAAGAATTTTGTCTTCTGATTTTCTTTGGGGATTTTTATTCTCCCAGCGATAAATATTCTCCCCTATAGTTCTGGCCTTTAAAAGTAAACTTAATCAAATAAAATCATTAGAATATATGAATCTATAAAAGATTGGTTGGATTTGTTATTAGTTGGATTGGTTAGAATGGTTAACATTACTAAATTGTAGTCTAAGAAGCAAGGGATTAAATTAAAGCATCCATAATATTTTATTAGAAAATTTTATATTGAAGAGCTTGTATTGAAAACTTAATTCGTAATGAACAAATAAATTAAGGTAAAATGTGTGTTTCTTTAATACATATAATATGTATATTTTCCTCTGCATGGGTATTAAAATGATCTGCTTCAACTCCATTGTTCAGATTTAAAAAACAATCATTTTAAATCTGCTAAACATCTACATTTTCATCTCTGATTTAATTTAGTTGTATTTGCTTCTGCCCCTTCTCGGGGTTCTGTACAAACCACTTTCGATGCCATTGTGTGCTTTTTTTTGTCCTTAAGTCCCTGGAAACCGCTCTGTGTATCAAAGCAAACAGAATGAATACCACAGCAATTCACACACAAATGCACAGCAGTAAGAGTAGAAAGAGAAAAACGAAGAGTTTGAGTAAAAACCCGTATCAAACACATTTCGGGCTTAGTTTTCCATAATGGCCATTCAAATTGAAGAGAAAAGAGATTGAGAGAGAGAGAGGGAGAAAAACGAGCAAAAAACCAGGCTAAACCAACAAAAGTTTTTCTCTCTTCAAAATCTTTTTTATTTCTTGGTTCCCAACATTTGTTAACTAGAGCTGAAGCTGTAGCTGCATTGCGACGCATTCATGTTGTTTATTTCGATTTTTATTATTATTTTTATTGCAAACGATGCCAATTGTCTCTCTATTTTGTCACATATTTATGCATTTGGAACGCAACTAATCCTTTGAGTTTACCCTGCTGATGCAAAACAATTTAATGAAGATTAATGTGGCTAAGCAAAACTGAGAAACAAATCCCGCAGGCGACAAGTAAAATCACTCAAATGCATTGCCAATCTCAATCGACTTTGCCATTCATTGAACAATTTGCAGGCAAATGCTGCCAAATCACATGGGAGAAGCTCCTAAAGGGGACAGCTTTCGTTCGTTGATTCATGCACTCAAACAGCCACTCAGTCGGTGCGACAGTGAGTCAGTCCTTCAGTTACAGAGTCAGTCAATCAGTTTTCCAAGGCGAAAGACAGTTAACTGCGAGTGTGAATACAAGACTCAGCATTTGCCTTTCACTCAATCATGTTTGACAACTGACAATCAGAATGCTAGTTGAGAACTGCAACGATGAATGATAACGATGACATCCGTTCCGACAGTCCGGATAAGTTCTTCTATAGCCAGCCATACATACACACACATGCACCCAGGTAGTATATAGCCATTTCTCAGAGTTACTTAACCAAATGACAATGAAAGATACCTTTCAGAAATAGTATTCAAGTATACTTTATATGCACACGATGGGTTATGCATGATTTTCTGTTCTTACATCAGTTTATACCTTCCTTTCCATGCCATCCACACTCACCTTTCTTATGTAAAGTGGTCTGTTATATAGCACAATTTACTGCTTGTGAAGTTATCTCTGAGCATTGCATGACAGCAACCATCAATGCGCCCTAAACTTAAAACGAATTTCACTGGAATATTAATGAAGTGTCAATCGTGAGTACAAACTGAGTTAGATCGGCAACTGGTTCGGTCTTAACCAACTATTATGAAGACTATCCCTTAAATGCTTTACTGTCCGCAATGTACTTCAGTGTCGAGTTCATCATAAAGAGCATCATAAACCTAATGGAGAATGTTTCAATGGCATTTCCTTTGTAGTTATTTTAGCCATAGATATTTTCATTTCCGTTGACTGACAGGCAGAAATGTTTTGCTGATGTGATGTCCTGCTGGTCATTGATTTACCCTCTCTGTCTCTCTCTCTCTCTTTCTATATCTCGCTCTTTCTGTCTGTCTCCCTGATTGATTGCTGTGTACGCGCCCGACCACGCCCATTGGTTGCTAAAATTGAATTTGACACTTGAGTTGCGTTTGGCGTTCGAGTTTTTTTGCTTTTTTCACGGTAATCCAATTAAGGCATTCGCTTGCATCTACAGCTTAAAATGCAATTTATTTCAACTTGTTAAGTCTGCTTCAAATTTATCGAAAATTTAATACAAAGTTTAAACTCTTCGCTTTTGCTTTCACTTTTATAGTGCAGTCATCATCAGATCACAGACTCAGAGCCACAAAACACAATTAAGTGCACTCCATGTTTGGTCTCTTCTGGCTCCACTTCTAGCCAGGCTAATAATGAAAGTTACCGCACAGCTGTCAGAATGTCACAGAGCGCAAGCGGTTGGCTATCATGATATATTCTCTCTTTCCCTTTACGTGTTTCCCCTATCCACATTCGTCGTTTCAATGCAGCTCAGTCAGAGTCCGCATTACGTATACGTAATATTTTGCAGTAAATGGCTAACCAAATGGAGCTTTGTTTGTCAAACAAGAAGAAGAAGATAAAGAGCTGCAAAATAGAAAAGATAAAAACCACAACGAAGTGAAAGCAAAATCAGCTGCATCAGCTTCAATGCTGAAATTGGTTTGTTTATTATTGCGCTTCTGCTGCTGCCGATGCGTCATGGGTCAATGCACCGCCTGCTGTTACCACGCCCTAAGAAACCATCACATATGTATGTATGTATGTACTAATGTATGTGTGGCACATAGTATTTGTTTTTCAACAATGCAAATACATTTTGTGATATCAGTTTGTTTTTATTAGTTCGATGAACCATTTCCAATATTGTAGCACCTTCAGTATTAAGTGAGTGAGAGAAAGTTATTGAACAATTTTTTTGTGAGTAAAATTTTCTAAGCAATGAAAACTTTTATTACTTTAAATTCCAAAAAGACAGGATAATCTCCGCATTGAGCACCTCATTTATCAAACATTGTTGTGTTAAACGAACTGTGTTTTTTGAATTGGACAGTGTGAGAAAACGTTCAAAATTGTTCCAATTTGGTTCTAAAACTTTATGATATTTAAGATATTGTGAAGTTAAGAAAAAGTGTACAGTATCATTTGGCAGTACATATCTAAATATCATTGTAGACGAGAAATAACAATTTTTATCACTTTTTTAGGTTTCACTTTTTTCACTGTCAAAAAAACTGCAGCCTGAAGCTTTATCTATACGACCTTCTAGTTTTAAATTTTTGTTAAATTCTTTTGCCTTTTTTAGTGAAATGAAATATAAAAGAGAACTTCTTTTGACGTCGAAGGGGATATTTTTATATACATATATCAAATTAAAATTTTCTTACTAAATGTAAACGATATAATAAGTAGTAAAATTCAAAGGAGACTTATCTCAATACGCCGATTTTCGAAAGGTTTTACTAAAAAACACTAAAAACATTTCCTAAAGATACATTACTCATAGTCTCTTCTAAAGAAAAATTATATTTTTGGGACTTGGAACACTTGTTAAAAGGTTCTCCTATCATTTGGCACTTGTGCAAAATGTATGTATGTATGTACATGCAATCATCTTAATCAATGTTCGATTTCAATCTTCAATCAAACTCAACGGAAGTGTCGTCACGCACACTCACAATTGTATGAGTTTGAACTTTAGCATCTAAACGTGTAGGATATATGTATAATGGTTGTTGTTATTGTTGTCGCTCTTGTCATTCCAGTTGACTTCTGCAAGTGGCATATACATATGTATTAAATATGCATGTCGCATGATTACAAATGCAACCTCTAAGCCAACCTACAGGTAGGGATGCCTTTTCTTCATCCCTACACACACACACACACACACATATATATGTATATATATATACGCATGTGTATGCGTGTGGCTGTGCGTCTGCATGTGTATTGGTTTTTGATTTGCGGTGTTGAATGGTTTTTTGATTCATATCACGCAAATTAAGAACAATTTCATTTTCATTGCATTCTCCAGTCATGTGCGTGGCATATTTGATTTTTTTGGCGGTATGGGAAGAGGGGAAAGAGGTAAGAGGTTGGGAAAGCCAAAATGAAATAGAAAAACCGATATACGGAATACCTTTATACCGAAACCAAAGCCAAACCAAACAAACAAGCAAACCAACTCATTGAGGCAAATCAATTGAAATTGAATTCTATCAAAATAAACTATTGTTTGCCCCTGCACGTTTTGTGTGTGTTTTTAAAGGATATCCGTGTCCTCTACACGTGCAGCTCATGAATTTCAGTGAAAATTCGGTTTGGTTTGCCTTTAGTTCTTAAGGAGCTTCAAAGAAATCAATTATGTGAAAATCTACTCACATTGCGAAAGACCTCACGTGGCATTTCATTTAATTTCGCTTTATCTTTTTCAGGACATTTGTGAAATCCAAAGTCACGAATTTTCCGCCCAAGTCTGTGCTCATCTTTCACTTGGCAATTGTCTTGTGGGTTGTCGTTTAGCTTGGCGCAAATGTCAAACTGTCTTAAAGGACAACTAACTGTAGCGAAAATAATATCATCGTCCTTCTTCGTAATATATATATACAACATAACTCTCTGCTTGAAATCTTTTTACTGGCCTAAGTGGCTTACTTGTCATAAAAGTGAAACAAAGTGTTCGCTTTCTTGGGGCCACCATTAATTGCATTCATCATAAGCCCCTTGGTTGGTGGGCTGTAACATGGAGAGGGGAGGAGGCGTGGTGTGCTCGGTGCGGGTTATGCAACAATTTGCATAAAAATCATAATAAATTCAATGATCCTTATTTTGCCAGGACTCGTGCAAAGTGCTTGCCACTTAGGTGCCGTTCCTTCAATTATTCATAAAAGAGAACCCAAAAAGTCAGTCGCAAAAAAAAAAAAAAACACGAACACCATGTGAGTAGATGGTGAACCCAAGCAAGTAATTGGTCAGGGAGTTTTTTCCTCTTTTTATCTTGCTCGGCATTAAAAATGAAACGGTTAACCCAAGCAAAGCGAAAAGTCCTTGAAAGCAGTAAAAGGTTTCACTTACAAAAGCGTCTGGAATTTCGTGAAACAAAATTGTCACGTTTTAAGGTGAAAAGAATTTGAAGTTGATGACTAATCCTAAACAGAAAATAATCTAAATAATCTGCAGATAATGTGAAATATAAAAGTCAAAGGCATTGCTTAACCTGAGCTCTGATAAAGCTGGAGAATTCGCTATGCTTACTTTCCAAGCTGATATCGAAATTCTATGTCGTTTTAAGATTGATACACAAAACACAATATTTCCTTTTGTTGTTCTGTAGAATTTTACGTTTTGCATGAGTCATTGATGGGCCAATAAAATTTCACAGTCTAATAAAATATCTTATGAATATTTCTCTGGCTTATGACTTTAATTCAATTTGTGACAGTTTAATGAAATAAAGTGCAAAAAAATTATATCAATTTATTGTGTAATTTACTTTAGTTCAGTTCTCTCCTGAGTGATGACCAAAGAGAATCAAATAAACGTTAGCAATAAACAAAATTGCATAAAATTTAACTGACAAAATACATCAACATCAAAAAATAAGAGCCAAGACGGAGCACAAGCAAACTAACTAGTTGGCTGGCATTAAAAAGCAATTTGCCAAGAGCAGAAGACACATCGAAACAAACGAATTTCATTACATTTCGAAAGGCAGAGAGAAAAAAAAAACTTCCCAAATGAATGAAACACAATTGAATACTGGCGAAAACTGGCAAAAGAATAAGAGGAAGAAAAAAAGAAAATTTCAGTTCGGTGAACATTTTTTGGCATGTGCTTGAGGAAAAGTGAAAACAATTTGAGAATAGCAGCACGTGCGCATTTTCTGATTTGCATTTCCTTCAGAACACACAACTCGTCCAAAGGGTGGTGTATGTATTTTAATGTATGTATATACATATCTGTGTCTGTGTGTGTTTTTTCTTTGTGTTTGTGTGAGTGACAGCCATTTGGAAAAGTCAGTCAGCTGTGGCTCTAACTTGTCTGTCCTCTCTCTCTTGTTACTCTCTCTCTCTATATATATTTCGACTTGTAACTTTATAGCACCTCAATGTTTGTTGGCACTTTGGCACACAATAAAAATGGGTTACTTCCTATTATATCCCATCTCTGCCATTTGCTCTCACAAATTGAAAAGAAGCCGTCCGACAACTGTAGGCTAGAGAGAAGCCAAATAACCAAAAAATAAGAGAACGAAAAAACTTTTGCTTCTGGTTCTTTGTGGCCACTTAATGTATATTTATACCCATTGCCAAAGGCTATTTGGGTATTCTCAGTTCATTAAAATGTATGTAATAGCTGTCCATAAATCGTGGACAATTTGGCAATTACCAATCTATATACAATTCTAACAATTTATAATAAAAAAAAAGCTTGAACCACACTGATATAGTTTCATTTCATTCAAGAGTCTAGGTTCAATTGGATTTATTTCATTTTTTTAAGCTTAGACAATTTTAACAAATTATTACTCTTATTAAACTGGTATACTAATTAACAAAAACTTAAAAATAAAACCAATTATGAGAACACATAACCAAATTGATTGTGGCATTTGCAATATAATTTGAATACCCCAAACTAATTTGAATGTTGGCCATGAATAAAGTATTGACTAATGGGTATATTGAGGTCGACAAGTTTTATTTTGTTCTATATCTTCCGATGCAGCCGCATGTCTTGGCCATTTATTTTCAGTTAAATGACAGCAAATTAAGTGGCCATCAAAGCCGAAAAGGAAAAAAAATGACAGAGGAATGAAACTTTTGCCTCATTCCTTTTCTTTTTATTGTTGTATGTATATTGATAATAATGATGGCATATAAAAAAATGTGAACAATCCCATTAATTTTTATCTGAGAACGACAGCTGTTTGGAGGCCAAATAAACAAAAAAAAAAAAAAAAAAAAACTTAAATAAATAAGGTCTTTGGGACAAAACAGAACTTTCGTATTTAAGTTCACTAAATTATTGACATGTGAATAAATTTGAATTGTTGCTTGTACTCAGATTCATTTTCATCTGCTTTGTGAAAAGAGCAAATGTAACAAGAAAAGGCGGATAATCTCCTGATTCCTTTCCGTATTACTTCTGACCTCTCCCTTCCGTGCATTCTGTTCTCATTCTTTTTTCTCTTCAAATGTCAAATATTTGTCGAGCTGTGATTAATGTTGACTCTGTCCTCGATTTAGGCAGGCAAATTCACCTGTGAATAAGTCGCTGAGATTGAAGAAAAGAAAACGGAAATTTGATTTCTTTCTTACTTTCTGTTTCTCCCTGTTGTATTTGGCTGCCTGGAAAAATTGTATTTTTCTTTAAGCAATTAATTAAATTGATTGAACGTTAAACAATTTGTCCTCTGCTTTATTCCAAAAAAATACAAAAAAATAAAGAAAACAAAAAGCAGGAAAAAAGAAAACGCTAAAGCAGCAGGACGAAACTAAAAGGCATCCGCTTTCCGTATTCCCCAATCGAGGCTCAAATGCACTTAGCCGCCAGACAATCGAGAAATGAGGGGAAAGACGAATACTGGTAAATGCTTCTACCATATTGGCTGGTCACGTAGTGTCAATAGACATCAGAAATGCACTTTGATGCGAATTTGTTGCACTTATTTGAACATTCAGACAAGAGCTACATTTTGGTTTCATTTTGTCACTTTTTGTCCCGTTTAATTGGAATCGGAAATGACGAAAACAATTAAACACTATTAAATATAATGAAATTATAGTCAAACTAAACAATTTATAATAATTGATAATTTTGATTTTAATAGTCGTCAAATTAAATAGACTGTAATAAATTTAATATAAATTTAACTTTTGACATTAATGAGCAGGAAAGTTGTTATACTAAATAAACTGCCAAACAATTAAATTAATTTAAGGGCTGACATTCAAATTTATGAGAAACAAAATTAAGTTTAAACTAATAATAAAATTACATAATTAAACCAGAGAGCCGGGGCTAATTTCGACCGCGTCAAAGTTTGCAGTTGCAAGTTTTTTGTTACTCTTTCCTTACCCATAGCCTTCAAAGTGAAAGAACGTTTTATCTGAAAAGTACAATCTTAGCATAGGAAATAACGAAAAAAGAGGCGAAAGTTACTGTTTTCCATCGATCGTTCCTATGAAAACTATATGTTATAGTCACCTGATCTTGTTCAAATTTGGCACAGTTGTTTCTAGGTGTCACCAATATTAAATTTCACGCCCATCGTCGTGCTGATCAATAATATATGTATATACTTTATATGGTCGGGGATGCCTCCTTCTATGCGTTGCACACTTCTCACCAAAATTAAAAAAAAAAGAGCAAGGGTATAAAAACATATTTCAGATCCTATAAACTATTGTTAGTTCCTCCTTCAAAACGTTGAAAAGTGATATAGAAATATGGTCGGAGATGCCTCCTTCTATGCGTTGCACACTTCTCACCAAAATTAAAAAAAAAAGAGCAAGGGTATAAAAACATATTTCAGATCCTATAAACTATTGTTAGTTCCTCCTTCAAAACGTTGAAAAGTGATATAAAAATTTATTACCATAATTTTCTACGCATTCTCCTAGTCGATTTATCTATAAGAAATATTACATACATGTAATTTTATTTGTAATCAAATCCAACCTGTTACCAGGCACATCAGCTTTCTTCTGACCATTATTCATCGTCATTTGGAAAATATGCCAGCCCTTCTGATTTCCGTGCAAAGACAGAGAAAAAGTAGTCCGAAAAATACGAAAAACTAATGAACATTATGGGTTATATTTATTTCTCATAATGCAAAAGGAAAACAATACAAAAAATGGCAAATCATGGCCTAATCACATCACCAAGTTCGTAACCATCCCATTTCAATTCACTTTCATGCCAGCCGGGCAGCTGATTGCTTTCTCTGTTGTTGGAAATTCAATTTTGTAGAAAATTTTAGGAGTGTGTATGGGTGTGGGTTGGTGTGTGTGTGTCCGAACCTGCCTACACGTATTCATTTTGTAACATTTTTCAATTTATTTCGTCTGCGCAAAATAATGAAGCCCGGACAAAAAAATACAAAATCTTGACTGTCCCAGGTCCAGGATTTTGGTTCTCACAAGGCGCAAACTCAAGGCACAACAAAAACCTCTCGAAAAACAAAACCAAAAAAAGGTCAAAAAGGTACAACAAAAATGGAAAAGAAGACTTAAAGCAACAATTTAAGCTACGTGCAACTTCTACGTCTGTCTATCCAGCGGCTATATCGACACGACCCGCCTTCCCTACTGGCCCACATCAATGCCAATAGAAAATCGAGTTTTTTTCACGCTCCCAGCTCAATGATGATGATGATGCAAAGGGGGCATGGGCAGGCGGCTCGATTATTGATTGAAGTTTGTTGGGGAAACAAACATACACACAGTAAAATACAAGGGGAGGAGAGACTAAGGGTACGAGGGAGTGTAATGCTTTGATTAAACATGATTGAATTGTCTATGGCAATGTGCCTTCTGCTGATTTATCAGTCTGACGAGGCTCGTAAATAAACTCAGCCTAAAACGACTTTGAGTCAAACATGTGCTCATAATTCTAGGGGACAACATGACATGTCAATGAAGTAAAACGTCCAAGCTGTCATCTCTGGACAGCAACTAGAACTTAGAATAAAGCTTAAGCCAAATCACAGTTACTTTAATTTCTACACAATTTCACTTTAGTCACTTAAAATGGAGCGACTTTAATTTTTGTAATTACCAAAACTATATGAAAATGAGAGAAACAGAAAGATGCGTACTAGTTTCTGCACTAATCTCTTTTGAGTCAATTGATAGTAAAAAACGACACTCAAGACGAGAAGGAACAAAAATATGTTCAAGGCAAAGCCAAGTGGATTCAGTATAAATTCTATAAAAATCTGTATTGAATAACTCTTTAACGAGTCTTTACTTACTTTACTTACTGGTTTCCATGTTCTTTTCTATAGTAAATATTTGAAAAAGAGGATTTGTATTTTGTTTTTCTATGGCAACAGAGTATCTCAAAGTTGACTCAATGACTTAATGCATGCAATTTTTAGAAATGTTTATTCTCTTGAGTGTTGTTGCCTATGGCCAGATTTATTTCAGACCATTTTTTGCTCTCTTTAAAGCTTTGCTCATTGTTTACCCAGGTCTTTTGTTTCTTCCCGGCAAGCCCCTCTCGACACAGTCGCTGCTGGCTCTTAGTTTCTCTCCCCACCCCCTTTAAGCCTTCTTTAATTGCACATTGTACACAACGCTTAAGCATTTAATTTGTTTCACTTTAACAAACAAGAAGGCAACTAACACTAGACTGAGTCCTGTTTAGATTTTCATTTGCCAGTCGAGGCAAAAGGTAAAATAGAAACAACAAAATAAATACCATGAAATGGCACAATAACAACGAGGAACGAACAAAGTGAGTTATGGTCTTGGGTCTGGGGTTTTCTATGCTATGAGGTCTGGGTCTCATTTGCTTTCTTTTTTTTTTCTTTCATTCTATTATCTCTCTCTTTCTTTCTCACTGAGAATGTAACGATTCCCGGTCTTATCTTATTCTTGCAGATCTCCAGCAATTTTCTGCCATCATTTGAGGCGATTTCATTGGCCATCCAGAGTATTGCCAGCAAGCTGAATTGGACTCAGGTTGACATCTATGTTGGTGGTAAGTTTTTCCTATTATCATTTCTCTTTGCTGCGTTGCTCTGTCGTTGGTTGTTTTTCTATCCCGATTTAATAGCGCGATAATTTTGTGCAGTCTGTCTCTTGTTTGCATTTCATTAGCATTAAAATTTTCCGGGTTTTGTGCGAAAAACGCTAAATGAAAATGTGAAATTGCCAAATTGGTTCATAAACGAAAAATAAAAACAAATAAATAAAATGAAACAAAATAAAAACAAAATACGATAATATCATGAGTCAATAATTTTAAATTACACTTGATTGGAAAACGTAATCAATGAAAATTGAAAGAAAAACTGTTAAATTGAATTTATTTTCAAATATAAAGTTAAATTCCCAGAGGAACAAGGAATGTTCTTCTTAAAGGATATTTGCTAGGATGTTTTAGATTAAAGTTAGAATAATTAATTATACGTCGTACTCTTTATGAGAAAACCAACTTAACGGATGAATAATGTTGTAAATTTACTTTAGCAAATTGACCGAAAAGACAAAGACCACATACAAATATGGTTAAATATAAAAGTAAACACATATTCCTTTACCAGCCATTAGCCCCCGTCCATTTATCTATGCCAGACTTACATATATGTATGTATGTATGTAAATCATCATATGTCGAAAGTGGTGTACACAGTTTTGGCACCCCCATCTAAGTATGTGTGTGTGTGTGTACTCATGATTGTATATGCACATAAATGTCAGACAAGGCAACAACTTAACTCATTTTCCATGACCCAAAACCAAGGAACTAACCATGTTATGGCCAGAAGCAGGCAAAGCTGCTTGCACAAATGTTAAATAAACACATTTGGCTAAGTCTCTGGAAGCGGGGCTAACTGCTAACTGCTAACCTGGGGCGTGGCTTATTCTAGCTTGGCATGGGTAATTCCAAATTATGAGGTTGAGTCTAGTCTAAGTACACGTGTGCGTATACGCAATGCAATTAGTGGTGACATTATTATGATTAACGCTGTGTTCAATGTGTGTGTGTGCGTGTGTCAGCAAGTAAGTCTGTGTGTGTGTTTGCTGACTCCGTTAAAATAGACAAGGCATCAGAGCGCATAGAGAGGCAGAGAGAGAGAGATAAACCATTAAATTGTGTGCATTTGAAATTTCAAATTAAATTTAATTGGGTGCCAGGTAGCTGATTGTGAGCTAATCAAGTAAACATGTTAGTCATTGTGTTAGTCGATGCTCGAGATCCCGCCAACTCTTGATTAATATTAGTCCTGCAATACAGCCATAACTAATCGAAAATTAGAAATGTCCAGTCCTACTTCGAAAGAGAAAACCATGTCTGATAAATTGTCCATTCCTTTGGCAATCTCTCTAATCCAGAGAGGAATCGCTCAAAATAATTAATTTTAATGGCAATTGAAAAACACAGCCTTTGGCAATCAATTAAAATGCCACAACGCCGAAAAGCAGACACCACCAATTAGGCTTAGTGGCAGTAATAAAACAAAAATGTAATTCTCTTAGCCGAATCGTCAACGAATTTGTTGTTGCTCTTGTCTATTAGCTGTAAACTAGCTGCTTAAGCTGTCATCTAAACCTCTTCTCCTACTCCATCTTCTTTCCATAGTTTGTTGACCCGTTCTAAAAATATGCAAAGGAAACAAAACGAAAAACAAACAAAAAGAAAAACGGAAAGAATATAACAAACAAAAAGTGCAAATTATGTGGCAGCTGAGAATACGAGCAGTCAGAGGAGATATTAGAATAGGAGAAGCAGAAGCCATGGCAATTGGCATATAAAAACAAAGTTGTAAAAATACAAAAAATACAAAAAACGAGAAAGTGAAAAAGAAATGGAAAAAAAACAACAACGAAAATTATGTAAATGTGTAAATGTGTGGGGACAGGACAAGACAGGACAGTACAGGACGCGATTTTGGCTTGAATCAAAAACGCAAATTGAGATGCCAGCTAATAAAATCAGTCAGACAGCAGTTAAAGTTCCATGAAATGTTGCCAAAAACCAGTCACAAAGGCAACAACAGACAGAGACAGGGAGGAAGAGAGACAAAGAAAAGACCATGAGACGACAACAACAAAAAAGAAAATGTAACAAAGATGTGAAAGTGAAATAAAACTTCAGATGTGGTGGGGTATGTGTTAAAGTATGAGAGCCAGCAAGAGGAATGGTCCATAAATTTCAAGAATGAAGCGACAAAAGAGGAGAGTTTCTAATGTTCTTTAAAATACATTTTAATGGCAAAACAAACTACCAAGTTAATTGAAGTTTTACAAAGAGATTTAAGATGCTTGCCAAAGATTGAAATTGAGATAAATGTTGCTTATAATAATGATGGCAAAAAGTTTACAGAAAATTTCTTGCAAATTTTCGGAGCTTTTGAAATTTTTCTTTCTTCATGATATTTGCAAAAAGAAATAACAAAACAAAGTTTTGCTTGATCAAAGAAGTAGTATTTTTTCAGTAAATTAATAAAATTACATTACCGTAAATAAAACCTTACAAAAACATTTCATACATGTATATTTTTAATTAGGCCATCAATGTTTAGTTTACAATTGAATTATATCGAAAAGTTCTTAAGCTACCCAAAGGAACTCAGGAGACACATACATATATATGTATATTTAGATACAAAAACATATATATATGCACTGGCCAACTACGTGATCCAGTCAGATTCATACAAAGCACGCACAGCTGTGCAGTTAAGGGCGAAGAGACGAAACACAGGAAATAGGACTCGTGTCCCAGCTCCTTTCTTTCTAGAGTCCATCCCTGATGGCCGCTTAGTTGGGCAAACAGGAGGCCATACGCATTTCCTTTGATTTATGCTCACACACATACACACGCACAGTGAATCTTCTTCTTCTCTCCCCATGCGGCACTCAACTCGCATTTGGAGATTTTTATGAATAATGGCTTCAGCGTCTTTGTCTATAAATAGCCCATAAACAGGGCGTAGAGTGGACAACATGGAAGCAAACCCAGAGCAAACATAAATCTCAAGTGTTTAACAATTAACATTATGTCACTGGACTAGCCTTATCATCATCATTATCATTATCATAGTCAGCTGTGCCTAAGACACAACCTAATTAAAGTGAAAACAGAACATAGAATCTTTAAAGGCCAAAGTCAAAGTCTAACCCAAGCTATTCAATCATATCC
Organism: Drosophila paulistorum; assembly: GCA_018152135.1. Classification (NCBI taxonomy): domain Eukaryota; kingdom Metazoa; phylum Arthropoda; class Insecta; order Diptera; family Drosophilidae; genus Drosophila; species Drosophila paulistorum. The sequence goes on along the minus strand of JAECXG010000805.1, from coordinate 7,095,173 downwards.
AATCAAATCAATCGACCGATAGAGAAAAGTGGAAAAGTTTCTCGCTAAAAGATTATATACCCTCACTTATTTTACATAAACCAATTTACAACTTTAATTGCATTTCAATGGAAAATCTAGAAGAAAAGGCAAAACTTTTGCTCTCTGGCAACCAGCGAACAGGCAACAGTATTGGCCATAGTAAAGTATGCCACAAGTTCGACTTCTACAACCTACACACACCAGACAACTACAATTGAGTTAATTATGTTCAACTTTTTATAGACCGTCTGTCTCATCAGTGATAAAGCTTGCATATATATAAAATTACCTACACTAGCATATCTTTTTCGGTACAGACTTAATTATTATTGTCCTCATGTTGACTCCCTCTATAACTGTGCTCGTGGCTTGGGCATGTGTAAATATTTAAATTTTATACACTTTTTTAATTCCCTTAAAGTCATTTTTGATGTGTGTTTAATGAGTGCGTGTTACTGAGCGTGTGTGTGTGCACGTATGTATGTAGCAGCTAGAGAGAGAAGAGCTTAACATGTCTTTTAGTAAAGAGAGTTCACCAAGGAGGGTCATAGTTCCTTGATGAACATTTAATTGCCAAGGTGGTCAACTGTTATATAAGTTTAAAAAATTTGTCTAAAATTCTAAAAAAATGTGTATTGAAATTCAATTTTAGATCAAGGATATAGCAAGAAATGAACCATTGTTGTATAAGTTACACTCTAAAACTTAAAAAATAAAAAAAAATATGGTTGCTATAATTCATTCTCATTAATTTTTAGGCCTTAAACCAATTTAATTTCATAGTTTTGCCATTTAAAAATTTTTAAAAACTTTTTTTCAATCATTTTGCATACTGTTCAGCCTTAAATGGCAAGCTGTTCAAAACATAAAATCAATTACTAGTATAAATTCGGTTAAATTGTCTTAAAGTTTTGAAAGCGTTGTGCCACACGCACACACATAAAGATACACAAACATGCACTGGAAAAACGTGGCACTACGGCCTTACTATGCAAATAATCTAACGCATACGCCACGTGTGACATGTGTTGATTGCATTTCACCATGCAAAACAGTCAGAGAGTGAGAATGAGAACGAGAGGACGACAGAGACACGAAGAGACTTTATGGAGTATAGCTTTAACAAATGGGCGTGGTGGGCGGTACGGAATAGAAAACTCTTCAACGCTCAACGCAATCTGCTGCACAATTTCATTCCTCACCCAGCCCGATCCCTGCCATCGCCTCAATTCTGCCCCAAGGGCTATGGTCTCTGCATTCTCGGTGGCCTGGCCAATTTATTTACCTACCTGACCATTTATATTTTTGCCTCTGTATATTTTCCCTACCAAAAAAAGGGGAATGGCAAAAACGAGAAAACTATCAGAATTTGGGTTTGCGTTTTTCCAACTAACCCTAATACCTAAAAACTAAAAGCGCAGCACGTAACATTTATTTCATTTACGCTTGAATTTGATGGAAAGGAAATCCCGTAAAAAATGAGAGCCGCAAAAAATAAGAACTATTCAATGGATACTTTCTATTATTTTTTATGCAGGTTTATTTTTATCTGTTAGTCTGTTTGCTAGTAAATAACAGAGCAAAGGCTGACCGAAATCTGTGTTTTTTTTTTTTTGTGTTTGTTTTTGGTAAGGAAAAATTTCAATTTTTAGTTCTGGACCATATGAATATTTAAATGCATGAAATGAAAAAGCACAAATGCAAATATGAGTAGAGATGGAGAGAAGAAGAGGGTAAAAGAGCACTCATTTGCATGTGTGTGTGTAAGAGTGCGTGTGTATGTGTGTAAGCATATGCTAAGTGCAGACAGTTGGCGTTAAGTATGCGTCTTTTTTCTTCTAGCTTATATCAAGAGGCCTTGACAGAGGCCTTGGCATACGGATAAGTAAATAAGAAGAACACAAAGAAGCAAGAATAATGCATTGAATAAAAAATTAACCAAAAAAATGCACAGAAGCATTAAACAAAATTTATGATTTTATGTAATGAGATAGAAAATTTAAAGTTTATCAACTTCTAAAATCTCAAATAGATATTTTACGAAATAAGCTGCTTAAGCTATTAAAAAAAAAATTACAATTAAAAAACAAAAATTTAAATTTTTTCTAACATTCCGATTGATGTATAGGTAACCTTTGTTTCCTTATTAATCTGCTCTTATTTCAATTTCTTTGCAATGAAGTTGTTGTTACCAAAAGACTAGAGTATTTCTAACGAACTGTAACCAGACTTTTGCCAAAACCGCATTTCCATTTTTTTTTTTTTTGCTTTGGGTTTAACAGCTTTTTGGGCTTTACCCACACATGAAATGGATTTTCTTTCTTCTCTTTTTTTTATGTCTTGTCGAATTTTCTCCATCTTGGCTTGCAACCGCTTGCTGTTGTTGTTCTTCTTGCTTTTGTTTTTGTTTCTTGGGATTGTGCAGTTGGTAAAACTATGGAAATTGCCTCAAAACGCAACCAAAAACTTTTGCCCTAATAAAAAAAAATTAGACCAAAAGGAACTGAAAATCTCTGCGCAACAGCAAACGCAGTAACAGGATGTGCCCTGTCCTCGTAGACGCTGCTGGTGCCTTGTAATTGCACAATTTTGCACTTGAGCAAACATGAGCTTGCCAATATATGAATTTCGAGCTTGGGGAGTAAAAGGATACCAAGGAACAGGAGACTCTGTAGGCAACACTGACTGACTGAGAGCACTCTGCAGACGGAGATGGAGATGGGCAACCGGTAAAGCAGGTGCCGACTGCAAGTTGCCCGGTAACATCCAACGAACTACATAACACGCCCACAACAGTTGCTGGCAACTTTTCATTTCGCCTCACTATATTACTTGTTCTCTCTTTCTTTCGTTTTGCTAACTATCTGTCTATCTGTCCGTGTGTTTTAGTTGTCTCTGTCTCCCTCGCTCTGAGTTAATTAGCGTGTTGTCAGCTGCATTGCTAATTGAGTTTTCCTAGAAATTGAAGACAACTCGCATCACATCAGACAAACAGGAATTTTATGGAAAACATTGAGTGTTAAATGAAATTTATGATATCCTCTAGAGATAGCCCAAAATATGTAGAGCATACTTTTAGCCTGACTTTGGGTGAGTAAAATTGTGAAATGTGATGCGAACGATGCTTTATTTGACAATTTTTTTAGACAAGGAAACCAGAGAATCCATGTATAATATAGTTTTAACCCCAAAATCAACATGCTAACATAGAGAACAGAGATCACACCAAAGTAAGAGCCATTTAATGGGTGTTTCTAATATTATTTTTAGCCTGTTGGTAATTATAACGTAATTATAACGTATCTTTTCCATTTTGGACAGGGCTGCAAAAACTTTTACCTAAAAGATTAAAGCAACTTTTATTGTGTAATTATCATATAAAGAATTCAAATCTGGGATCAAACATATCTACATATTTTACATATTTCTACATATTAAAATAGTTTTGAAGATATTTTTTTTTTTTCTTTGTTGTAATTTATAATATTTTAAGATTTTAAATACTATAGGCATATTTTGCACTATTTGCAAATAAATAATACTTACTTTTGAATAAAAATTATTTGTATATTGTAAGTATAACAGTTTTAAACAGAATTACGGTCTCAAATTAATATTTTTCAAAGCCTGACATAGACCATGAAAAATAAAACTGAGCAAAAAGCAATAACTAACTCATTTTTATTCAAATATAGACAAATAAAATACAGATTATTTTAAAACATATAAACTCTACTGTTCGAAAAGTCAAACAAAATATGCCCAGAAACAGAATTGAAAAATTTGTAAGATATATTAATGAATCAATTATAAACAGGGATTAGACCTTTGTCTCTTTTTTTATTATTTATAATATTACTGTATTACATTTAAATTTTTAAGCTTAGACGTCATCATCTTTCATCACCATTCACTAGAGACATTTTTGCAAAAAGGGTATATTAATGTTAGTCAGAAGTGTGCCACGCATAAAAGGAAGCATCTCCGACCATATAAAGTATATATTTATACTCTTGATCAGCACGACGAGACGAGTTCAAATAGCCACGTCCGTCCGTCTGGTTCAATGCAAACTTCTTCTAGACCATTAAAGCTACAGCGTGGATTTTCGTTGAATTTATGTAGGCTTGTACATATGTACATATATACTTTTCACAGTTTGTACATCTCGGACTCAGCCAGCAAAGTCACGAACAGTGAGCTAATATTAGCTTTGTCGTTAAATTAAATATTGGTGAGTTGATGAAACCTCTAAACGACAGTGCCAATTCTGATTAGGATTATATCATATATGTAGCTCCCATAGGAACGATCGGTTTAAAACAATGGCTTTTATGAATAACTTCGTTACTTTTGAAGCGATTCTGTTAATTACTGTGCCAAATTGGATGACGATCGGGCGACAATATCATATAGCTCCCATAGGAATAATCGGTGGTAGACAGTGACTTTGATCAATAACTTCCTTATTTTCTATGCTAAGATTGTAGGCCATACCTTCGGAAACATTCGACTTTTTAGATAAAACGTTTTTCTACTTTGACGACTATAGGTAAGGAAAGAGTAACAAATAACATTCAAGGATATACTTACTTTGACGCGGTCGAGGTTAGCCCCGGCCCTCTGGTTTTGTAATTTCTTTAAGTTTTTCATCACTCTTTCAATTTCAACAGTCAGATCTAATAGTTATGCTGACTTAGATAATCATAACACTAATTGAAAAATGAAGGACTTTCAAGGAGAAATCATAAAGCTGTCTATTAATAGAGGCATTCATTTTGCTTAAGAAGGATGGGGATTGGGCAGGGAAACTTTTTAAAAACAAACATTTTACGCCTTTTTTGGTGTGCACATTTAATATTTGCTTTGACTTGGAATAATTAAATTTTCTCTTTCACAAAACTCACCCACACACACACACAAGTACCAACACACCCAAACTCATACACAAAGACACATTCTCTCTGAGACTGTGATGCTAAACGATGCCGACAATTGCATTAAACGCCTTTGAAAATGCGGCGTATGTGTAATATCTCATTAGCTTTCACATTTTCGCTTTCTCATTGGCCAATTAAATTACGCTCATAAAATGCCTCAATGAGCTCTGACATGTGCGGACAGTAGGTGTGGCAAATGAAGGCACTGGGTGTGGCAGAGGCCACAGTCCCCAGTCCCCCCAATCCCCACTATTTAGAGTCCTCCATTCTTTTTGGCGGTGTTCATAAATTATGGAAAGAGCTCTCTGGGTTGTTGCCCATTTTCGAATAATCTGCACATTGAGCATGACAATGCAGCAAAATCCATGTGTACATTTGAGTGTGTGCGTGCGCTTGAGTGCGTGTTTGTATGTGTGTGTGAGGCTATTGTTGTTTATGGTTTTTGCATGTGGATTTTATGACCTCTGGATATGAAGTTTTATGACACTATTGGGTAATATTTCCATAAAGGTGTTTAGCACTTCATTTTGCTTAAACACATGACAAGTAGTTCATATCAACGTAATATAAACTTTATAGTCAGGCCTCATAAAAATTTTTAAGTCCAAAGAATTTGACCGGAAATAGTTCTCAAAATTTTCCTTTTCAATTTGCCTTGTTAATGGTTTCATTATAAATTTATTGGGAACTATAAAACTGAAAATATACCGGTTCGAGTAATTAATTTCGCAAAAAAAGGAATTAGAAGTTAAGTTATTAAATCATCAAACCAACTCAACAGAATATTTGTCCATTAGAGATGAAGAAACTGTGCTCCGATTCTCTTTTCATTTATATAAAATATTATATGAAATACTTCAATCGTGACTGATTTTACTTAGTTTTAAAACAAAATTGAACTTAGAAAACACATTGAGAGAATACATCAATACATACATTTTCCCTATTGAAATTTCCCCCACGTATTCAAAAATACAATGCAGAATTCCGGACGGGGGGACGAACACTTTCACTTCATTCAGCAAACAGATCGCAAGAGTTTGCATACCCAAATTGGATTACTTGTCAAGAAGGCCCAAGATGTGGCTGCTCAGGAGCTAAGCGAACGGAGTATTCGTCTGAAGAATCTTCTCGAGTCCGAAGACAAGAGCTTTGAAAAGGAATTCGCGCACAAGGTCAAGACCCGAATCGATGAGGATATCAATGAGCGCAAACAGCAATTGCATGCAATTAGGGAACAAGATGATACCATCAATAAGAAAATACTGGAAGAGAAACGCATTCAGCAGGTAATGCTGAATTGCTATGAGATTAGAGAGGCGCAGAGAATGAAGAATTTGAAGGAGACGAAAATCTGTCAGGCAGAGCAAATCGAGGAGAATCAGCGGAAGAAGTATCGTGAATGCCAGGTAGAGCACTTCTGGCTCGAAGTAGACCGCAGACGATGGGCCCAGTTCGAGTGTGAGGAGGAGTACGAGAAGAGGAGACGTGAGCAAATGAAGGAACAGTTGACCCATGTCCTAGACGTTCAAGTCGGGGAGCTGGAGACAAAACGCGAGGAAGAGCGCCAAGAGAAACGGCAGGAGGCCGAGAAATTGGATAAGATTTTGGAAGAGATACGGCAAGAGAAATTCGTCCAAGAGAATTCAGCTAAAAATCCAGATAAGTCGCAATATCGTGACGAACTGCTCAAGGAGATAAGAAGAAAGCAATGCGCCAAGTTGGCCGAACTGGAAGCCGAAAAGAACGAGCATATTGCCTTTTGCCGTGAGACCCAGCGACTTGAAGAGGAGGCTCGCAGTCGCATTGCCCAGTCCAAGAAGGATTTGAATCGTGCCACCCATGAGTATCTTAGCTATGTGCAACGTATGCGTCGCCTTGAGCTGGGCATTGAGAAGATGATGGACGATCGCACCGCAGACTTGTATCACGTGGATATTTGCACCAAGAGCAACATAGCCGAAATGACTCGCCTCAAGCGGGAGGAGGCTTCTCGCTGCCATGACTTCCTGAGGCAACAAATCTGCGAGGAGGCAGAACGTCGTCTTCGTCTTGAAGCCGAAGTGAGGGAAAATAAAATGCCCGAGAATCGTTTCGTTCATCCGCCAGTATCACGGGAAAAGATCCTGGATCAAAGGAGAAAGAATCGTGCTGATCTTGATGCCCAAATAATTGAAATGAAACGAGTCCAAGAGGAGGAAACAAAACGTTACAACGATAGACTACTAAAAGCCCTCGATGATCCGATGATGTGCCAACAACTTGCCACAGAATTTATGCTCAATGGCACTGACTACTTAAAGCCACATCCCAATTGGAAGATCTATGCTTGCTCCACTAATAAACATGTGCAAGTCAAGTCATCTTCCATGGAGAAGGAGCCCATTAAGACCAAAGCTGCTGAAGCCTACGAACGCAAGTGTCAAATAGGAGATATGCCTCCCGAAAGGCCACCACAAAAGAATCAGACAAATGTATTCAAGAGCTGTAATTGTAAAATGTATTAATGACACAAATTCAAGATCGTGTTGGGAGAGACCTAGAGAATATCAAACTACTTTAATTAATTCTGTTTTGCCTTGAATAAATTGATTTCGACCACGAACACATTTTTTTTACTTTATGTTTCTGACCGAAATATCGAATACCTATTCCAGATTTTCAAATCAATCTATCCAATGCTTGAATTAGTGCTGTTAACAATTGTGTCTATAAACATGTATTCTTAAAATTGATAGACATTATGTACATTAATGAAACGATTTTGTTAGATTTTACTTGCGCGCCGAATTCAAATATATGTACTTTTAAAGTATTACAAATTTATTCAACCCGTGGAGTTAAAATTTTCCTCTTAAATACCACTAAATACAATGCTAAAATCGAATAATGAACAATGGCAAATGCAACAAATGCCACAGTAATAACAATAAGTGATCCATGTCGGCCCATTCATTATGAACTCATATGGTAGACAGAAAACAGCGCTCAATGAGGCCCAAAATCGTGGTAAAGGACGACAGAGACAGCCACAAAAACGCAATTTAATTTTGTTCCATCTCTCACTCACTGTGTTTCTCTGTCTTCTTCATGTCTCTTATTTTCTGTGTGTTTGTGTGTGTGTGTGTATGTTACAGATGACAATTGGGGCTTGGGACTGGCCATTGCGGCCAACTTGCGCATACCGTATCGTATTGAAATTGGCGACACCATACGTGACCCGGATGAAGAGGATAAGCCGGGCAAAGGTACGTGTACTTACATTTGCTGAATCTGAATACATTTCTCACTACAATTTCTTTACTCCTTCCCTTTAAGCAATTATTATCACAGCGCCTCTGAATGATGAAAGCACCTTACGTCTGCTGGCCAGTCAAAAGAAGAACTCGCAAAATGCGAATACGAAAACGAAATCAAATTCTCCCCCACAACGTCCCAAAATACTGCTCATCGATATGGTGGCCAGCTCACTGAATGTGGAACATCGTTTTTACAAATATTTATCCAGCATTCGAAATGCAGGACACTCACAAACAGCAGCTGCAGCAGTCATGGGCAATTTCAGTTCCGGCCTGGTCACTAGCAATCTGTTGGTTCTTACTCTGCTAAGCGATAGACATCGATACTATTTGAATGCTTCAGGCGAAATGCAAGCTACTATGCAGCATTTTCGAAGGAACTCAACCGTTCAGAGCTATGGAAATGGGAATGATACCCAAAGAATGTCACCCTATATGAATCTTTTCTCACTCTATGATATGATTGTCTCACACATCACAATGAATGCAACTCAAATGGAATCAATTCCCAAATATGATTTCATAGTGCTCGATATTGTAAGACAAATTTACAACAACAACAACAACGGCAGCAATAGCCTCAACACAATTCCCACCATCTATAAATGGCGCCCTCTGCTCTTGTTGGAGTATGATGAGTGGGGGATTAAAGGGGAGAGTTATATTACACATTCCATTCAGCCGGGCTACGATGAATGGCTACTGCATAGCAGCATCAAATTGTGGCACTGCGGCGCCATCTGCTGGACAATTGTGGCAATTTGTGTGGGAATGTTGCTGATCATTGTGGCGGCCACTGTGGCATCGGCCATTGCCATGAGGTAAGCGACAACACAACAACATTAATATATTTATAGGTTTTCCTTAATGGCATTAAAATTTACTGTATGAAATGGCGTGGGGCGCGACCATGGGCTCTTGTGAAATAAGTTAAGAAAGGTGTTTAACCCATACTGTTACAGGGAAATTCTTTTGCAAATCAAAATCCCAAAAGTTGAGTTTAAAATTGTAAATGTACGGTCAAGACTTTTACTTATTTTCTGAGAATATGTAGTCTATATAATAAAACAAACCCCTCAAAGATAAATCAATCAAACGGGAAATAAATTAGAAGCCTTTTGAAATATAAATCATTAACTGCCAATTGCCAAATTGTATTCAATAACTGAGATTTAATAGTTATTATTGCATCGATTTCTATATCTAAAAATCCATAAATTTAAAAAATTAAATCTTCATGTATTGTAAATACTGAACCATTCATACAACTCTTTTGTTTTTGCCTGTTGTGGCAAGTTGGATAAAGTTTTCAGTTTTACTCAGTTTACCCAGCGAACAACTTTGGCAGCTGAAGTTAGTACTTAACCGCACTTAGAGACGCTTAAACTGTTCTGCCAATATAAACAAAAGCTTTACAACTGTTCAGCATTAAGCTCAATTAACTGTGGCATCAAATCAGGCGACTCGACCTCTCCCACCCCACCCCACCTCCCCCTATTTGATTCCCCATCTTGCTTGCAATCTGCATCCATTAAACCCCTCCGGCCGGTTGCGGTTGGGGCTATAAAAACTTTTTTTTACTACTACTACCATCTACATCCTCTACCTGTGGTAACTGAGCTACCCTTTTGTATAGGTATGTGGTAGTTGCTTACACTACTATGTAATAGTGGTGAAGGATTCCACAAGGCTACTTGGTGGAGGAGCAGGCAACTTGGCCTAAGAAAAACCGCAAATTCATGCAACAATTGTTGTGCCCAGAAGTTTTGCCACGTGGCCAAGTCAAGTTGGGGTTAAGTGTATTATGTAGGCATTAATGGGCTTCGGCTGCAGCAAACCTGCAGGACATGGTCCAGGTGAAAAGAAACAAAAACAAAAAAAGGGAAGTTCTTTCAAAGAGGGCGGACACGTGTGCGGTATGTTAAATAGTCCTTAATCATAGTTGGTGAACTTTTCTACTGGATTTAAGTCAAGCAACTAACTAGAATACAAGCATTAAGCACTCTTCGAATTGTAAAAGTTTTATACACTAAGAGAAATTATGGCAAACAAACTAATATGTACAGTGGCGAGCACATGCGGATACATGTTTCGATACCGTGACTTTGAAAGGCTCTAAAACCCCGAAAAATGTATTAATCGATTCCAAATTTTTACCAAAAATCTATTAATAATATATAAATGGAAGAACAAAACATTTTATTCATTATTTTTTCCTTAGATCGAATAATCCAGAAAAAAACATAAAAATTAGCAAGTATCCACTTTTGCTCGTGTAACAAAATTTATATATAAATGATTTTTTTCAATACTTACTTACTACTGTCCTAACTTTTCAACATTGCATTTCTTGGTTGACTGCTAATATAATTCTTATAATTATGAATTTATTAGATAATTTGCAGTTACTTATGTTTTCACTAACTCAAAGTCTGAAATATTTGGCTCAGAATCGGAATCCGAATGACTCAATCAGAACCGGAAATAAAACGAGCTATGGAAGTTAACTTCGGCCTTGCCGAAGTTTATATACCCTTGCAGTTCTTTATTATATTTAATTCGATAAGAAAAGTGAAATTTCATACATCAACAGCATTAGTTGTCGTATTATGAATATGCTCAAATATTTTTCAAACTACTGAATTCAAAACACATTTAATGATTATTTAACAATATATGATATAGTAGTCCGATCCCGATGATTTTCATACTTTATCTCACACAGGTAATAAAGAGTCTCCAAAAAAAATTTCAACCCGATATCTCTTAAGATGGCTGAGTAAAACGCATACGCACAGACGGACGGACAGACGGACAGACGGACAGACGGACATGGCTATATCGACTCAGCTTCTCAAGCTGATCAAGAATATATATACTTTATGGGGTCGGAAACGTCTCCTTCTGTGCGTTACAAACATCTGATCAATTTTATAATACCCTCTGCAAGGGTATAAAAAGCCCTGGCAGTTTATGCTTTGTTTAGTATAGATAGTTTTGTTAAATTATGTATATTAATATTATTGTTGATGTTAACTATTTGGAAACAAAATTTAATTTTTAGCCCTGGCAGTTTATGCTTTGTTTAGTATAAATACTTTTATTAAATTATTAATATTAATATTATTGTTATTCTTAAGTATTTGAATCCAAATGATTCAAAACTAAATTTATGTTGCTTTTTCTATGTGTTGACTTATAATTAAAGTGTTAGAATTCTTGTTTTATATTTATGAATTCACGCTGTTCAACACTTGCCATCCCAAGCGTGTTTAAGCCCTGTTCCACTGCCAATGAATGGCCAACATTTTCCTTCCTGTTACTCTTCCTGCTTCTGTTTTGTTACTGCTGCTGTTCAACCGACTACGTGTCCGGCTTTGTTATTTTTTTCTTCTTTTTTTTAAGGCTAATTAAAACTTCATGAGTTGCAATTTTAGCTAAAGGCCAAAAATGGGAAAACAACAAAAAACACTCTTTGATTGTTGCGGTTTAAAGTTTGGGCCCATTGTCAACTGCAACGGCTTTAGTGTTACAATTAATGAGCTCAGGTCACTTTTGTTAAGCGGAAGTGGTGGGGGGAAGCTGCTGTCAAACAGTAAATGATTTGTTTAACCACATATGACACACAAACACGCAGACAGATACAGATACAGATACAAACGCATTCAATCTGAACCAATGCCAACTGTCCAAATGTTGGCGCCGTAACTTTTGCTACGCTTTGATGAATGTAATTAATTAAATACTTCATTTTTAAACGGCCAAACGAAATGTGTATTTGTGTGTGTGAGAGAATGGGTGAATAGGTACAAGTGTACACGTGGGTGATATGTTTCGGCGTGTGGTTTTATATTGATTTTTCGTATTTATATAAACTAATGAATGCTTTAAGGTTAATGAAATGTGCCATATACATATGTGGATACGAAATACCCAAAGTTAATTTGCGTTTCATTTTCAAAGTATATCAGTTATAAACTATATAGTCTGGCGAATTCAGCAGATATTCTTTAAGCCTAATCTGATGAATTTATCATACATTATGAATTATTTTATTGCCACTGAGAAGTCTGTTTAAACAGTTTTTCAATGTTTTACTACAAAACAAAGATTAAAAAAATTATCACAAAAAAAACTGAAGTCATATTTATTAACACTAGATTTTACCAAAACTGAACCTCCGAATGGCAGACGTCGGCTATAACTTGAAGTCGAAGAACTCGATCGTTTATTTTTCTTAAGCACCGTTTTTGAGATATTCGTGGAAAACTAGTTTCTAGGTACATGATTCAAATAATGCTAAATATCTCAGGAACCGTAATGTCAAATCACATATAAGTCACATGAATCGAAAGGTATTACAAATACAATATTAATTATATCAAAGTCAGAGTCAGACAGTCCGCAAATGTGTGTTCATGTACCCTAAATATGATTCTGCAGGTAAATTTGAAATTTGTGGTATACAATTTATCTTAGTTTTATTAGACCTACAACAAGGTGAAGAGTAAATTTAAAAAATTTAAAAAATGTCTCTGTTTTTTCATTTTAAAAACCTTACAGCTATGTACATACATACATATGTATGTCTAGAAGTTTGTCGGTGCATCATCTCAATGTATTGATCAACTGAAATGAACGCACTAAAACTTTTCACTAACATTATATAAAAATCGCATAAATTTATGCCTAAAAACTAGGGGCTTAAGAAAAATAATAGATTTTACCATCAAGTTCCTCGACTTCAGGTTATAGTAGACACATCTTTAGGTTATAGTGGGTTCACTCAATATCATTTATTCTTGTAAACTCGTGCAATTTAACTCTTTTTGTATGAAGTATCAAAGTTGACTTTAAATTTGTAATTAACATAATGGCATATCAAAATACACACAGTTTATGCCCCAGATTTCAGTGAATTCTAAGTATTCTTGGCACATTTTATTCTAGTTCTTTCCACTTCTCAATTGACGTTTGTATTTGCTTTTTGCAAGCTTTAATATTTAAACCAAAACTCTTTAATCAAGTGATTGAGCAAGTGCTCAATCTGTTTTAATATAGTTAAAAGGTAACACTTAATTACAATTTTAAACAAAAGCAAAAACTAAAACATCAGTGTAAAGCAATTAGCAATCCAAACCAGCAGCAGCACCAGGAATAACACAAAGAAGGTGGAGGAAAAAAGCGAAGCTCAGTCGAAAATTAAAATTTAAATTGCCACGCGCAAAATATATTTCAAGCCGCATTCACTGGTCACAGGACAACTGGCTGGAAAAGGGGGCCTGGAAGTGGGAGGGAGTGGGCGGGAATGGGAGGCAGTAGGGTGGAACGGAGTGAATTTGTTTGAATTTTGTTGGAGCTTTTGGATTGCGTGAGCGAAAAGATTTGCAAAAGATGAAACAGGGTTCGACCTCCCTCCCCCCTTCCCTTGTTCGAAAAAGGGCGTGCTAATTGATTATTTACAGAATAGCAGAAGGGGAATGGGGAAAACTGGGCCAAATGAAGGGCTAGTGAAAAAACTGAAACGAAAATCTTAATTACGCCACAAAATATTTTCATCTTTGCAAATAAATAACTGAAATCTAAAAAAAAAAAAATATATATACAATAAAGGAAACAAAAAATCAATAAGACGTGAATTGAAAATTAAAATTAAGTCCGATTTTATAATGAAATCCTCAACACGCTTCAGGGAACTTCTTGTGAACAAGCCAACTCATTATTAATTATTCGGCTAAAAATTCGTTTGAGAAGATTTCGAAGACTAAAATTGACTTACCCACCTCATTTAATTAAAGATCTTAGGAAAAGATATTTGCCAATTGCCATTTTCTTATAATTCTCAATTAATATTTCAGAAACTATTTCCTACGCAAACGTCTATCCAAAGGACCTAACAAAATAGTCCTATCACCCAGTGACTTTGTCTTCCCCGTGGATTCACGCCGGGTGAGTCTTGTTAAGGATAATTTGTCTACGAATGGCTTTTTCTTAAATGTATTCTTCAGGTGGATGAAGGCATCGAAGCTATGCTCTGCTGTTGGCTTCAACAGCTACAAGAATTTGGGGGTCCCGAGGTGGATAAGCCCGATCTGCTCAAAGGCTCTATTGGCTCACTTAAAAATCTAGGCTTTGTGATACCAGGAGCAGCAGCACCGGGAAATAATAGTGGAGCAGCAGCAGCTGTAGTTGCCGTCGCAGGAGGTGCACCTGCAACTGCTGCCACAACAACAGCCAATGGTAAGAGTGGCTCCTCTGCCACAGGCAGTCTTGCACGACACAATCCCGCTCATTTGGATATGCGAGCGCGGTATAATGGCGACTTGGTTCAGCTGAAGGAGGTGCATATGAATGGTTCGACTGAATTGCGAACCAAGGCCATGGATCTGCTGGTGATGGCCCATGGATTGCGTCATGAGAACATAAATCCCTTAATTGGCTGGCTCTCAGATCCCAATCGCACAGCCATGGTCTTTGATTACTGTTCGCGTGGTTCTCTGCAAGACGTCTTAATAATGGATGAGATTAAACTGGATTGGTCATTCCGTCTCAGTTTGCTAACAGATCTAGTGAGAGGTATGCGTTATCTGCATGCCTCACCGTTGCGCGTTCACGGAGCTTTGACCTCACGGAATTGTGTTGTCGATGCACGTTGGGTGCTCAAAATAACCGACTATGGTCTCAACTCGTTCTACGAGTCGCAGGGTCTACCACCCATGCCGAGGAGTGCCAAGGAACTGTTGTGGACAGCTCCCGAACTCTTGCGCAGCATGAAGACACATCAGCATCAGCACACACATCATCATCAACATCGACGCATTCAGTTAGGCACCCAACTTGGCGATGTTTACTCCTTTGGCATCATTATGCAGGAGGTTGTGGTCCGGGGTGAACCCTATTGTATGCTCTCCTTGGCTCCGGAGGATATCATAGCCAAAATAAAGAAGCCACCACCTCTAATACGGCCATCGGTGTCGAAGGGTGCAGCTCCGCCAGAGGCCATCAACATAATGCGTCAATGTTGGGCGGAACAGCCCGACATGAGGCCAGACTTTAATTCGTAAGTAAATTACTACTATCCATCATCTACTCATATTTATTTCATACCATTCTACTTTTTCAGGGTTTATGAGCGCTTCAAAATGTTGAATCATGGCCGCAAAGTGAATTTTGTGGACACCATGTTCCAAATGCTGGAGAAGTATTCCAACAACTTGGAAGAACTAATACGTGAGCGCACTGAACAATTGGATATTGAAAGAAAGAAGACTGAACAGCTCTTGAATCGCATGTTGCCAATGTAATTAAGATAGGGTTATCTATGTATACGACTAACTAATTAAGATTTTTATTCTGTTTGTAGTTCTGTGGCCGAAAAACTGAAAATGGGCTTAGGTGTAGATCCCGAGGAGTTCTCTGATGTGACCATCTATTTTAGCGATATTGTTGGTTTTACAACAATCGCTGCCCATTGCAGTCCCGTTCAGGTTGTGGATCTACTCAATGATCTCTATACGATTTTCGATGCCACCATTAATGCCTACAATGTCTACAAGGTGAGAATCTAGAGGGAAAAACCATAAGGTACATCTTATCAGAAATGAATTCATCTTTAAGGTCGAGACTATTGGAGATGCCTATATGGTGGTTAGTGGATTACCGGTGAAAATACCGGATCATGCCGAGCAAATAGCTACCATGGCTTTGGATCTTCTGCATCAGAGTGGTCGATTTAATGTCAAGCATTTGCCGGGTGTGCCGCTCCAGCTGCGCATTGGCCTGCACACGGGTCCATGCTGTGCTGGCGTGGTTGGACTGACTATGCCGAGATACTGTCTATTCGGTGACACAGTCAATACAGCCTCGAGAATGGAGTCCACTGGTAAGGAGGAAACATTTCCCAAGGAGAGCACTATTTACACATTATTTCCTTAGGCTCTTCATGGCGTATTCACATGTCCCAGGAGACGAGGGACCGACTGGAAGTCCGGGGCGGTTATGCCATAGAGCCACGCGGTTTAATTGAGATCAAGGGAAAGGGCATGATGAACACATTCTGGTTGTTGGGCAAAAAGGGTTTTGATAAACCTTTGCCCGTACCTCCACCCATTGGGTAAGATTAGTTTTTCATTTGATTAATGAGTCTCCATTTCTAGTTTTCTTAACTATTCTTGAAAATTTTCCCTTTACGTTATGCCAGAGAGTCTCACGGGTAGGTAACCTTTTTCGAGAGTCCATAAAATCGATACTAAACCCTTTTCCTTTTGAACAGTCTTGATGAATCCCTGATACGTAACTCAATTACGCTGAAAGCTCAGGCCAATAAATCGCGGACCAGCACGAATCCTTCATCATCTCAGAGCTCTTCATTGGCAGGTGAATCTGTGGAAGTTAAAGTGGAGATAACACCACCCAGCAACATAACCGAGGTGGGATCCAGCCAATTGCCCAACTCATTTTCTCTGGACTCCAATTCGACAACAACCATAAGTCCGAACACCACACTGTGTCCTGAATTTCCCACAAAAACTCCGAGCAGCACGAGTCCACAGTCTCGTAAACTGTCCGAGTTAACACCCGATAATCTACTCAATCCTAATAGCTTTAATCGTTTGCCCAACTCCACGGGTGGATCCAGTTCGCGACTGTACAAGAAGATCGAGGAAATGATGGATCTCAGCTCTCCATATAATCACTACAAATGCCTCAGTCCCAGTGAGAGTAATTTGACCCAGTTTTATGATGGTAAATATTTATACGGAAATGCTGGGGTAGGACCAGGTGGAGTAATGCCTTGTGGTGGCAGTGGTGGCGGTGTCTGTGGTGGAGTAACTGCTGGCATTGGAGGATCCCATATGGTTGGTGGGGCCCCTGGGCCCGGCAGTGGCGGCAATCTGTGCAAATTCGATGGGAAACCCGGCTCAAGTCGTCTACTGCGACGTCAGTTCAGTCTGGATCGTGATGACCAGCAATCAAAGGCAGAGCATCAGCATCAACAGCATTCGCTGCAGGTCACCAACTATGCTGCTCTGGTGCATGCCAGCAAGAATCAAATGTTGGACATACCCCTGCTCCATGATACCAACTCACGCAGTCCCAAGGGTACACTGACTCGAGCCCACAAACAGAATTCCACTTCAATTACCCAGGATCTGGAGAAGATTGAGGAAATCCCACTATCGCCCGCCTCGTCGCAGCATCACAGCAGTCTGGATAGTAATCTAAATCGTAGTCCACCCTCGACATTAGAGGCTCAATCGCCACCATTGCCGCCGTGCCACGGTAACACTCAACTGAGTCCTCCTCTGTTGTCGGCCCCCACCTCCCCGGCTCCTTCGCGCACACTTAATGGCATTAATGCCCATGCCCATGTCTCACACCATGCCAATGCCAATGCCAATGCCAATGGCAATACCAGCCCAAATCCTGCTCCTGAGCTTACTCTGAATGTGGAACAGCTCCTGAGTAGATAGGGCACAATTTAAGGCCCATCGAAAGGATGGGCCTTACGGAAACTAAGAAAGCTTTAGGTTTGAATGCAACGTGAATGATTTTTGATTATTATTGTGATGATCGTCATCGGATGTTAGTGTTAATGATACGGAAATGAATATAGTACCTCGATATGCAAGGCAAACTTGGTTCCAGCAGCAAAATGAAAGTACAATTTAGTTTTCAAGATTAGTTCAAAAAGAAAACCAAAAGTCCATTGTTCGATAGAATCAAATGATACGCGGATATATAAAACATATACATATGTGTGAATCTCTAACGCTTTTATATATAGGATTGTTCAAAACATTAATGCAAACTATTAAAAATTGATAACTGAAATTTAGTTCAACCCATATTTCTCTTCAACAAGAGGTTTCAAAATGTTATCTCTCAAGGTTGCTAGAGATATTTAAACTTATAAGTTTTGAAATCGGATTTCGTATATTTTTTTGGTTGGATCAAGTTTCTCCATCCACTTTTTCTATCTCATTAGGCAATGGAACTAAGGAATAAACGTTGTTTATTTTTTTGCTTATTTCAGGTGTCGAAATTAATAGTTACAACATATTGAACAATCCTAGTATATCACCAATGATAAATGGCAATAACCTTAGGTTATTTTGCCATATGAAATTAGTTCGATCTGTCAGCATTGCAATTGATCTTCCAAATAACTAAGCTGCTGAGCACTCTTCATACATACATATATCTTCCGAAGGTCCCAAGCCTAATAGATTGCAATGCACTGGGATGCATTTACTGTCCCCTCCTTCCCTTAGCTCCAACTCATCAACTAAATCCATCAAATTCTTTCATCACCCTTTAAAACTTTAAACTCAATAACATTAAAGTATAGACAGAAACTATAAACATATATCCTAATCTCTATAATATTAAAAATAAAAACACTTGGGCTGTTTCTTTGTTCCCATTTCAATGGGATTTTGTGCTATAAAAATAATAAGTATATACAACATATTACATATGTGTACTTGATGTTCCTCTCAAAAAAAAAAACAAATAAAATCAAATAAAAAATCAAAAAAACAAAAAAAAATTAGAATCTGTTGAAAAAAGTCAAACAGAACAGAAGAAAAATTTACATATTTAACGTATAAGTATTTACCATAATGTGAATTTAGTTTTCTAAAGACAATCGTTGTTACTTTTTAATAAACATTAAAAGAAAAAATGCGAGTAACTGAACTCAAAGATGAATGAGAAATATATATACTAACTACACTTTGATAGTAAGCTCTATTCGCCCTATGTGTCAAGTAATGAAATTGATAAAAAAAAAAATAAAAAACAAAACACTATATCCAAATATATCAGTTCTTATATACTCCTATATATAGACTAGTATTTCGAAATGGACAAAAAACTAACCCACAAAAAAACAATGGAAAACAAACACTTTTATAACTTATCTAAGCCTAGCTTTAAGATATATGTAATTTAAATAGCTCATTGAATTGTCTTTATGTTATACTCAATGTCAATGTCAATTATATATCAAGAGCCAACCAAAATCTGTTGTTCATTTAAAGTATCAAAACTTTAACACAAACTATTCATTTGTTCACTGTCATTGAGTTTTAGTTCATTTAAATATCATTTATTGTTTTCTGAATTCACATTATTTTAAATAAATTGAAGTAAATAAATGCATAAACTTAATGTAAAATTCAGTTTTTCTTTTTTATATATCCTTACTATAACCTGGATATCGTATAATTATCAATAATACCCTACCTTTGCAGCTTCACAAATTATCACATGACAAACAAACAATTTGGCAATACACGCTGAATAAAAGCAATACACAAGTGGCCGCCATACTCCCCAGACATAAATATTGTAGAAAACATTTGGGACTTTTATCCAGGAGAGTGTATGAAAGGGGGAAGACAATTTCAAGACTCGGCGACCCTGGTTGAAGCGACTAAAAAAGCCTGGTCAACTATTTCACTGAGTGAAATTGAAAAATATTACGATTCCTTATCAACTCGAATGTTTGAAATAATTAAGAATAAGAGTGGTCATACCAAATATTAAATAATGCAGAAATAGTGTCTTTTATTATTTAAGTTACCAAGTGCCATGAAATATTGCTGTGAATAATTTTTTTTTACAGTTTTGTTGGTCAAATCTATTCACTTGAGCCAAAAAAATGTAGATTTTCAGTTATGTTTTTGAAAATATAATAAAAAAATATATAAAAACCGATTATTTTATAAATAATTAATTGTTTCACTTAACAAAATTTATTTGGTTTAAATCCGAGTCCTCGTTATAAAGATATTAAGTTCTAAGTTTAAAAATGAAGTCAAACCTATTCAGTTGAGCGGCACTGTATACACACAATGGATGCGTTAGTTCTAATCTTTTACATGATATTTGCTCCCAATACGAATTTTACAACACACTACCACTGCTGTTTCACAAACAAACAATATACGCAATATACGCTGCTTAAATGCAATATACAAAGTCAGGTCCACTGTGCCATTGCCATATAACAGTGTACTCGACCTAATACATATTATTATACATTACATATGTACATATGTATGTACAACCCAAACCACTATTAATTGGTACTTTCGATTGGTTCTATTTATCTCCAATTGCTAATTCCACATACAAGTTTGTACTTTTTGGAAAGGTTATTATATTATCTTTCATTTGGTATCAAAATACTAATTTGTTTCATATCAGAAAAACTTAAAAAGTTTATTCAAGTAAAACCATGTCAATAACATCAAAAAATAGTGTGACCACTATTAATTGGTACGGCAACTGTGGTTTGGGTTGTACATGCTATTTGCTGCCAATATTAACTTACACATCACAATATTCTGCTGCATGAATTAACTAAGTAAAACAATTGCAAATACATATGAAAAATGCAAAAGCAAAGAATGTTTTAGTAGGGGAGAGGGCCTGGAACATTCTCAAATATTTTTGAAATGAGGTATTGAAAGACAGTTCGAGCCCTGTAAGTCATGTTCGTTAGACGTTCTCCAGTTTTTGGACAGACACCAACGTTAATAATCGTTTTGTATATACGCTTACCAAACATCGTGTTGAAAATCGTGCGAAAAAGTTTTTTTAATTTTTTTCAAAGTACCAAAATTTTGTGAAATTAACAGTGAAAAGGTGAAAGAGTGTGATGCATCAAAATATTGTATTTGCCGTATATTTTGTGATTCCATATGGATTTATTATGATTATGTAGTATCTATAAGAAATATATATATAAACTATATATATGTATGTGGAAAACATCGGTTATGACTCAGCTGGGGTGCCTAGTTATGGCGCACTTTTTTTTTTTGCACTACTATCATGTAGAACTGTCAAATTCGTACATTTTACATAGTTTAAGTCAATGTTCATGTAATCGAACCACTGTTATTTACTATTGTTGAATAGGGATTCCCGGAGAGAAGGAAAATAACCCAGTCTTCATTCGTTGAATTCAAAATATGAACTGATTTTATTAAAAAACTCTTAAACTCTAAGAAGCGACAATTGTTCTTAAAAATACTTATTCTAATGCCCCACGTTTTCGGGGGTTGAAAATTGTTTATATTTCATGCTCAGCGCTGGTTACTTGATACCGCGCCGCTGTTATAATCTCAAGTGTTTTCCACAGAGTGTGGATGCATGTTTTGTTTGGTATTAAGCAATAATTGTCATATGAATTTTATGATTTACTTTTGTTTTTGTTTCGTTTTATATATCTCATTGGTGCATCTGATTTGGTGAAGCCATCTCAGATGAACACGATGTTTATTCTTAAACAATTGTTCTTTACGTACGCATTTGTTTGTGAGCGCAACGTTAATGCATCCGTTATTCGCAATTTGCACTCTCAGCTTCAAGCGCATGCATAACCAAATCACTTACATTTGGACAGCAGCAAGGGACAGTCATTGTTAATAAATAATAAAACTCTTGCGTTTTCATCCATGTCACCTCAAAAGAAATCTCCCGCAGCTAAGAAAACCTATAATAATGCGGTGATGCAAGCCATCAAATCATGCATTACCGATAAAAATGCAATCCGTTAAAGTGAGAGAGAGTATGCTTTAAACAACAGGACCTTATCGCGATACGTAAAGAAAACTAAAGATAATTTTCAAGATATTTCGAAATTAACAGATGAGCATTTGTTGGAATTCATTCATGGTGTTGGTACAAGAAATCCATCCAACATGGTTTTCTCTCCCGCTCAAGAGAAAGATCTTGTTGGATACATTTTTAAGTGTGTCAGTCACTACTATGGTTTGAGCATCAATGAATTGAAAGAGCTGGCGTACCAGTTTGCAAGGAAGCTGTCCTTCAGGTACCCACCTGAATGGGATAACGATTGTATCGTAAGTGGTACAGACTCTTTATGCAACGGCATAGCGACCTGACGCTCAGAACACCGGAGCAAACATCCAAATTTGTCTCGGTTGATCGATGAAAGTGGCTTCTCGACTGTGCCAACAAAAATTGAAAAAGTCATCGCTTTGAAAGGTGCGCGGCGTGTGGGACAACTAGAAGCTGCCGAGAGAGGAACCGTAGTGACAGTGGCTCTTACTGTTGATGCGAATGCCAATTCAGTTCCGGCGTTCTTTTTATTTCCAAAAAAGAACATGCAATCAACTTTTTTGGACAATGTTTCTCCAGGTACTGCTGGAATTGCGAATGATTCTGGGTGGATGTGCCAGCCAGACTTGGTCCGATACATTCGTCATTTCATCATGTTCGTGAAACCATCAAAGGATCATCCGGTGCTGCTGTTGATGGTCATGTTTCGCACATGTCGGTGGTAGCTCTCGACATTGCAGCTGCAAACGGTGTCCATATTTTGTCTTTCCGGCCGCACTGCAGTCACCGTCTACAGCCACTGGATGTATCCGTATTTGGCCCAAAGAAGACTTATTATAAGTCACAATGTTCCGCTTGGCAAAAGAACAATGCAAATAAGGTAAGAAAACAACACATGATTTATTTTTTTTTCAACAGGTTTTGGAAATTCGATACATTGCGGGGCTTGTGTGCGCTACATTGGATTTGGCTCTAACGCCAAAAATAATTAGACGGGCTTCGCTGCAACGGGCATTCAATCCCAACATCTTCACAGACGCCGATTTTGTTCAAACTGTTGCACAAAATGAGGAACAAGTTGCTTTGGTGCTGGGTGCTGATGCTGGAATCAACGAAGATGACCAGCGACGTATCGTTTTAAACAATACTACCTCACAATCCCTATCTCGAATGCCATTGGTGACCAGCAGTTCATCGGTTTTGGATGAGATTGGTCCTCTTCAGGCGGCTACTCCAAAAAAGCCTTCGAATCGTGAACGAAAGCCGATGCAAAGTGCTGAGCTGACCTCTCCTGAAATTCGTGCTCTTTTGAAGGAAAAGGCAGTAGCAAATGCAGCCAAAGGGGCGAAGAAGGCAAAAACGAAGCATCACTGGGCAAAACCAAGCGATAAACAAATATCGTTGTCATTTATGGCCATTGAAGGCCATTCTTTTTTTGTGTTTTTTATTATTTGAACTAAATAATCCATTAAATCACAACAATTGGTGTGCCATACCTTTCATATTTTCTCATTTTCAGTGAATTTCTTGAGGTAAGTCATAATTATGGCACTTTTTTTTCAGCCTCAAAAAAGGTATCCGGATTAAATCTGTTCCAAAAACCCGAGTCACAATCATATTACACAAAAATAAAAATAATATTTCCACTTAAAATTAAGTAAGTAAGTCGTCTCGCCGACTTAGGTATACCATACACCAGTAAAACAAATATTTCAAATTTGTAATAACAAATGCATTTGCCTATTTTAAAAAATTCTGTTCACATGCTTTTTAAAAGCATCTAACTCCGGCCTTATGGAAAAACGTTTATATGCATAACTTGGCTATTTTCATGTCCGATTTTGATCAAATTTGGTATTTGGGTATTAGTATCAAATTTAAGTCCAAATTTGATTCCACAAGGTAAAAAATTACGGGAGATAATCGAGTTTTTCAAATTTCGGGTGCGGAAATCTTTATACATACAAAATGTGCGCATTTACCAGTGATTAGAGACGTAAATTGGGCACCAAGCAATATCTGCACACAATGCAATAACAATTTGCAGAATTGGTCAAATAGGTTGCGTGCAAAAAATGGGTTTCGGCATTCCAATGATTTGGATAGATCCACAAGGTCATCATACGGGTAACTGCTATGCATGCCAGAATAAACTCGCAAAACTAAAGAAGAGTTCTATGGTTTATGAAAGTGTTCAATCTGCACAGTTGCCAGTACGTCACTCGGAGAATATTCAAATTCCTAGATGTCAAAGCCCAACAAAAAGATATATTTCGCCAACATTTTTTAACGAACCTGAAGAGCTACTATCAATGTATGAGCCATCGCAAATTGACAATCCTTGCCAACATGTCGAGATATCCCAAACTCGCTTAAATACGATGGTAAGGTAACTGAAATTGTCGCAAAGGCAAGCAAGTTGTTTAGCACGTCATTTACGATCTGTTAACATTTTGTCTAAGGATGTGAAAGTGTACGGATATCGGAAGAGACAAGAAGAGCTTTTGGACTTTTTCGAAATAAACGGCAATAATACGTTTGCATACTTGAAAAATATCGTTGGGCTAATGGAACATATGAATTGCGAGTACAAACCAGAGGAATGGCGATTGTTTATTGATGCATCCAAAAATTTTTAAAGGCAGTACTGCTATATGTGCATAACACGAAAAATCCAGTTCCCATTGCTATTAGTTCCAACACGAAGGAAACTTACGATTCAATGAAACTAATTTTGGATTGTGTTCAATATAAAAAACATCAATGGAAGATATGCTCTGACCTAAAAGTTGTTGCTCTACTCACTGGCTTGCAAGCGGGTTATACAAAAAACATGTGCTTCATTTGTCATTGGGATACCAGATTTCGCGGTAACCAATATGATAAGCGAGATTGGAAGGCTCGGACAGAGTACAATATAAATGTTGCAAATGTAATCCATACCCCACTGATACCAGCTAATAAAATTTTACTGCCACCATTGCACATAAAATTGGGAATTGTCAAAAAATTTTATTAAAGCACTGAATCGGGGTGGTGAAGAGTTTCAAAGCTTAACGCAAATATTTCCAAGATTGAGCATGGCAAAAATAAAAGAAAGTATTTTATGTAGATTTTTATTATAAGGGTTAAAATAAACATATGACCAAAAATTTCATTCTAGGTGTATAAAATGTTCCAGATACATATAAGAAAGCTAATAAAAAATAGTGCATTTTGCGAGCTTCTAAGACCAAAAGAAAAGATGGCGTTGAACTGCGTTAAAGCTGTTATTAACAACTGCTTGGGAGTGCGCCGTATTGAAGGCTGGCAGACATGGGTGTAAATATGTCTTTAAAGATTCATTTTCTCCACTACCTCAAGAACCATTTCGGACGACAAGTTCCGACAGAATCCGATGAACACGGAGAGCGATTTCATCAGGTTGCTGCACCACTAGAACATTGGTAGAGCGGAAAAAGGCTTTACTCGATGCTCGCAGATTTTTGTTGGAACTTAATAAATGAAGCTCATGGTATATAATGCAAATATTGTTGTCAAATAAATAAATAATAATATGATACCGACTGTATAAATATTTTTCTAAAACTAAACAAATACAGTTAGTTTAATTTTGTTAACATATCTAAAAGAAATCCAATTTGATTAAATGGTTATATTATAAATCGTAAAATCGTAAAAAATTTGGTCAAGATTCGATTTTTTTTACATTTTGTCTCAATGCTTGGGATCGGACAGATTTAGAGGGTACATGTAGCCCTTTCAATTCTAAGAAACTTTTGCTGAAGAAAGTGTGTAAAAAAAATAAACAGTTTAGAAGTTAGGAGCAAATGAAACAAATACCATTTTCGAAAAAATGGCAACTTTGTTGAAAAACTTCCACAAAAAATTTTGTATGAAACCATTGCAGGCGTTGTAAACAAACGTCATATAGCTCCCATACAAACGTCAAAGTCACGAACAGTGACTTTTCTCAATAACTTCGTTATTTTATCAGCAATTGTCATAAAAGTTGGTATTTGTCAGTTTGTGTTCTCATTAATAATTGAGCCAAATATGATCAAGATCGGGTGACTATATCATATAGCTCCCATAGAAACGATCGGTGGAAAACAGTGACTTTCATCAAAAAGTTCGTTATATCCTATGCTAAGATTGAAGGCGGTTCTTTCGCAGACATTAGACTTTTTGGATAAAACGTTTTTACACTTAGCCATCAAAGTGTAAGTGTGGGTAAGGAAAGAATTACCAAAACAGTTGCAAGGGTATACAAACTTCGACGTGGTCGAAGTTAATCCCGGCCCTCTGGTTTTTTTTTTTAAAACTATCACAGTGTAATGAATGAGATTGGAGAGTAAAAAAATGATTCATTGAATTCAGTAAAAATTCAATATATTTTCCAACTTATCTGATAAGTTAATTCAGGCTAGAAATAAATATTAATTCCTAGAAAGTTTGTGTTTCAATTAGGAGAAAATTATAATTTGGCAAAAATATTAGGTAACCAAAGGGCAATGGCTAAATTCGGACATGCAGAAGTTTATATACATACCTTTGCAAGATTTTGGTTTACTCTTTTCTTACCTATAGGCATCAAATAGGAAGCACCATTTTATAAAAAAGTCGAAATTCCACAAATTCAAGCTCTAAGAATTCGTCTCGTGCTGATCAAGAATTTATATACCTTATATGGTCGGAGATGCTTCCTTCTGTGAGTTGCACGCTTCTTATCAAAAGTGACTAGAACAAACGTTAAAAATACATATCTTCGGTAAATTTATTACATATTATTGAAACAAAAGCGAAGAAAGAATATTTATATGTGAAATATTTTAACATTTGATTAATCAAGTAGATTGCCAAATATAAATGAAATTGAGAAAATATGTTTTGTATAGAGTTTTTTTCTTTTGGTATTTAAAATCTAGCTAATAAATAGATTTGTGTTTCCTTTTAAATGTTTATCCATGCAACAAAAGGTGTAGTCGTGAATCCGAACCTTTTTCTCAGTCTGGGTTTTCATCAAAGAGGCCCAGCCATCCTAAATGGGGTCTTCTTGGACAAATTTTAGCCGCATTTGATTTTCCGTCACAGCCTCGCAGTGTTCCAACACAGGAAGACAAACGAACTTCAGACAGATGTATACAGGTTATAGGACTGATTCGCACTAGATATTCCACGGATTCATACTTTTACAAGATTTTCAGATGTTATATACAAAAACTTTACGATTATGTGAATTTTTTGTAAATGTTTTATTTAAGCTGCTACGACCACATAGCAAACGTCGGCCCCCACGAATTGTCGTAAGGATTAAAGAACTTTCGCGTAGCATTTGATTAAAATCTTGAACTCAGAAATAAAATAATAATGACAATTATAAAATATGAAGAATTATAATTTTTTTCGAAAGAGGTGAGAATGTCATATTTAATGCATAGGATATAAATTTGTTTTTCGCTTTTTGTTTTTAAAGCAAGCAATGATTATTTTTCGAACAATAAAGCCAATTTTAGTTAAGACAATGCATTTAAAATGAAAGAAAGTACAATTAAAAATACAAAAATATGTAAGTTTACCCATAGAAACTCTTCTTTGAAAGGACTACTTAGCTTAGCTTAGTTTTATTGTTCGATAAGTTACAGAAATTAACTTGATTTCGTACATTTCGGAATTTAATAGTAGATAATTATTTGTTTTTTTTTTTTAATTAACTTTTTGCTTCACATAATTCTGAATAATAACTAATTGCTATTTGTGTTTGACTTATTTAAACTTGTTTCGGGATAATCTTTAAAATATATCGAAGAGGAACTGACTGATTATGTCCAAGAGTTCCATTAACTTTTTTCACATTTGTCATTGCTTAACTTGATTTTTTTTTCAATTTGTTTTAGACTGGAAGTTTATTTACAGCCCTCTTCAACTTCTTCACCTTTCTCGTCGTTCTTTTCCATATAGTATCTAAGTAAATGCTATTCGTCTTCTTCTTTGTCCTTGCGATGGGATTTCTTCTTGTCACTGCGACTCGAGGAGCTAGAAGTTGTGGACGCCGATGTAGAGCCGGATGTTGAACTGCCGCTCACCGTTTTGCTGCTTCGTTCACTTCGGTCCTTTTCCCGGGATGCCGATTTGCGACGACTGGATTTATCGCGCGACCGCGAACGACCGTCACGTCGCGAGGATGAGGACGACGTCGATTCCTTCTCTTTGTCTTTGTCCTTATCCTTATCTTTATTATCTTTTTCTCTGTCCTTGTCACGGTTGGAGCGATCCTTGTCACGATGTCGTTCGCTTCGTTCCTTTTGATCACGCTCTTTCCGCTTCTCTTCCTTGAGCACGTGCAGGTGATCCTCGAAGTATTCCTCACGATAGGAGGAATCTAAGGCACGGTAACGCGAATCGGATTCGAATTTCTTTTTAATATCATACCATCGGGTATGCCTTTCAATGTCGTGGCGTTCGCGCAGCATATCCATGAAATCTTTTCGCAGCTGGAGTAAATCAAGCATGAGAGATCGAGTAAGATGTGTGGGAGTATTCAATGGCTTACCTGTTCCTTTTTGAGTTGTTTGTCCTTGTCCCGACGTCGTCGTTCTCGCTCATCATCATATCCCCGATCTGCATTGTTCGACGAGGAGGAGGATGAGGAGGCGACACTACCACTACCACCGCCACCTCCGGTGGATGATGCCGACGATGGCGATGATGGAGGCAGATTGCTATTATTATTGTTACCCACCATTGGTGGCATTCTCTGAGGCGGTGGCATGTTCATTCTCATTTGCGGTGGTGGTCCATTTCCTCCCATCATCATACCCGGAGGTGGAGGTCCCATTGCTAGCAGCAAGCAAATCAAACGATTAGTGGGTGATCTTTATAGTTGTAGTTCTTATACTTACGCATGTTTGGCGGCATTCGCATGTTGGGCGGCATCATGGGACCTCTGGGCGGTGGCCCGCCCATTTGCGGAGGCGGCACATTCATTTGGGGCGGCGGATGTTGCATATGTGGAGCATGTCCTGGAGTCAACTCCTTTATGCCTGTAGGCACCCAACCGGGAGCATTATCATTGCCCCATTGTGATTCCTGAGTGGGCTCATAACCATAATCAAAGGGTTCGGGCTCATGGAAGAATGGCTCTTCTGCTGCACCAGGCGGGGGAAAGTTAGGTGGCATGGGACCAAGACCTCCTCGGGAATATTCACGACACTCTGCGGTCATTACTTGAATGGCATTCTCTTTCGCACCTCCCATGCCGGGTGGGCCACCAATTCCGCTACCTGTGGTTGAAATGGGACGCGGTGGCCTTTGCATCATTCCCATACCCATGCCCATGCCGGGACGCGGCGGCGGCTGTTGTTGTTGTGGTTGCATCATACCAGGAGGTGCCATGCCAGGCGGTGCCATTCCAGGAGGCGGCATGGGCATGCCTTCAACCATACCGCCCATCATGCCGGGCTGCATTCCAGGAGGCGCCATCCCCATATTGGGATCACCTAAGCTTCCAATTGGAGCATTCTGATTGACATTCTGCGTGAGGCTGGCTAGACCCACGCCACTCTCTGCCACACGAAATCGTTTTTGCCGCTCACAGTAGGCGCGCCACGTCTCCTCGTTGAATCCGTAGTTGAAATAATCCGTAATATCTGCACCCGGCTTTCGCCAAGGCTTCTCCTCTAGCGAATCGATGCTGAATTCATGGACAGCAACGCCATTGATGGTGCCAGCTCCCTCGAAGTCCTCAATACTGAACTTACCACCCTGGGCCGATGGTTTGGCCTTGTCGGTAGCACTGGCTCCAGCCAATAGATTCGGCCGCTGCTTAATGTTGTATGTACTCGGGGCTGCTTTAATATCGCCTATGACTACGTTGATGTCATCATCCGAATCATCGTCATCGTCGTCGTCGGAGCCATGAATCATGCCACCGCTTGGACCATCCGGCATTTCCACATCTTGATCATGCAACGGAGGCGTACCCAACTCATTGCTCCGGCTTCGCCTTCTGGCTTTGTTGCTTCCGGTCTCTGTGGTGTCCGGCAAAGCCTCCTCATCTTCTTCCATTTCCTGTGCCGGATCATCGAATTCCGTATACTCTGGCTCTTCTTCTTTGGGCACACACTCGCTGACCGCATCTGTGTCGGCGCTTCCTGAACCGGCGACAGCTGACGCCGAGTCCGCTTTTTCCCCGGCATTATCTGGGAATTGGTCTTTACCACCTATCGTTACTCCATCCGTCTCATTGGTAGTGGAATCCGGATTCGAGGTGCCATATAACCAGCTATCTTCATTTGTGTCGTCGGCCATGATATTTACCACGTTTTTCCTTCACAATTTCATGAGCAACAAAATTCGGTACAAACACAAATTGGCGCGCAGATTTTTCGCCAATGTTTCTCTTAACACATTTTGCACACGCGCTTGGCGATAATTAACGTGTTTTTAATATTTTTATATTAATAATTAATTAATAGCAAACAAAAACCGCGAAAATGCAATATTTTGCAATTTATTTATTTTCCTTGCAACCCAGAAAACATTTAGAGTTACTGAAAGACACCCAGCAAACATTCTTGACGTGATGACCGGATGGAAATAGGGGCCCCTCCCAGTATTTCGAATTGATCCACTATTTTTCCGCATCACGTTGGCATCCTTTGCTCGATGTTAGATTCGAATTCGTGGGAAGCTTTGATTCTTGATGAATAGAATAGAGTTTAATTCATTGATAAACCGAAATATGAGATCTTATTCCAAGTAATTCAATTTCTCACCTTAAGTAATTCAACAGCATTAAAAAGAGTACTTAGGTTTTTGGCTTTATTTTCGATGTACACTAAATAGTTATGTAAAAGATATTAATTTTTATACCATACACCCATAGGTTGAAATGGTATATTAAAGTCGCCAAAATGTATGTAACAGGCAGAAGGAAGCTTTTCCGACCCCATAAAGTATATATATTCTTGATCAGTATCAACAGCCGAGTCGATCTAGCCATGTCCGTCTGTCCGTCCGTATGAACGCCTAGATCTCGGAGACTATAAGAGATAGAGCCACCAAATTTGGAATGTAGGCTCGTGTAGTATGTAGAGTGATCGAGTTTGTTTTAAATTTTTGCCACGCCCCTTTCCGCCCCCACAATTCAAAAAAAACGTTTATCTCAAAAACTATTGCAGCTAGAGACACCATATTTGGTATGTATATTTGCTTAGTAAATGCGCACATTTTGTAAGTATAAAGATTTTGCCACGCCCCTTTCCGCCCCCGAAATTTGAAAAACTCGATTATCTCCCGTAATTTTTTACCTTGTGGAATCAAATTCGGCACACTTAAATTTGATACTAATACCCAGCAAAATACCAAATTTGATCAAAATCGGACAAAAAATAACCAAGTTATGCATATAAACGTTTTTCCATAAAGCCGGAGTTGGCCGTTGGCGGGTGGTGGCGCTAGGGTGCTCATATGCATGAGTGAGTGAGATACTAAGATATGCTTGTAAAAAGCATGTGAACAAAATTTTTTTTAAATTGGCAAATGCATTTGTTATTACAAATTTGAAATATTTGTTTTACTGGTGTATGGTATACCTAAGTCGGCGAGACGACTTACTCATTTGCTTAAGAAATAAATTACTTTGGTATAAATTATTGTCGTAAAACGGTTTCGGCCAAAAAAACACAAAAGAAACATACAAAAATCAGAATCAGTTTAGATACAACTTAAAAATGCATTGTGGTATGCAGTTTTCGTTTTGCTAGAACCACAACTTCTTTAAAGTGTTCATACCTGTATCTGTATTATAAAAGATTTAAAAAAAGTCATAAATATTTCGTCAACGCAAAAGACAAATCCTTTTGTAGAAAAGACGGCTGATAAAAACTGATTGTGAGATACGGTTCATATTCTGAATACAGTAACTAAAAAATTAACTTAATTGAGATCAGAACTAAAGTCCAAAAAATAGAAACATTAGAAATTCGTAACCAGCGAAGTTGTCAATTATTCGAAAAATACATGAAGGAGTTGGAGTATCCCTATGAAATTTACTAATGGAAAAAACTACAAGGTTAGGATAGGCTATGTGCTGCCGGTGGACATCCAATCAGAGTCCCACATGGTTGGTAGATTCTTCGTTTGGCCGCATTCTGAGTAGATGGGCTCCCAGGTACCTATGACTAATCACTGCCAAGGCTGGACATTCGCATAGGAGGTGTTGAAACGTTTCTGGAATATCCGTTTCCTTACATTTTATGCAGTTGGTGTAGTCTAGTAGGTTTAGTTTATCTTAATGGGGGTCCACAAAATAATTCACGCGATGCTTGTCTGGGATAGCGACATCGCCAACTCTGTTGCTCATCCTAAAGCGAAGACCTCCGCTTGGAATATGCTGTAGTAGTCAGGTAGATTCTATGAAAGTTGAATGCCCAGACCCACGGGCAGAACACCGCTGACCGTCTTCGTCTCTATATGACCCAAATAGGATGCTATGTCGTTACCGGGTCTACTTCGTTCCAATATATGATCTGTGGCTACACTCATAGTTCTAGCTAGTGACGTGTCACGGTATCCAAGTACTTTGATAAGTTTATCCTAGATGTCTGGTGGATTGATTCCAAGTAGCACCACTGAGATGAATATCTGATGTGAGAGTTGGGATGAAATTTAAATACAATTTGGTTATTAATTTCCTATCTTTCTCAGCAAGCTCCCACTGAATGTGGGTTTGACTTCATAAATGATTTGGGATGAACTACATTATAGAATGTGCACCAATCGTCTGATGGCCGACACATAACTTTCAATAACAAAACCATGTTTGATTTTTTTCAACAAATTCTTATTGTTATTATTTATTATTTTCACAGAGTCTTTAATAAATCCCTAACCACAGAGCGGAACATATAAGATAAAGCACAATCGAATCGCCGCAAACACAGTTGCCTTAGGCCTAGAAGGAGTTGGCCAAAACGCAGGCAATTGGATTGATGTAACGTATATCGGGCTAACGACACCAGCGCAGCATTCGTGTTTGCTTCTAGGAGAATGCCATATTCAGGAGTTAAGGCGAGATCTGTGAAATGACAAGGTCATGACAAAACGTTCTTTCTCCGGACGATTCTATAACTCACCCTTGCGACAGAGGATTAAGGTCTCTAAAAAATTTAGCTCTAAAATGTCTGCTCGCAACTGCTTAGCCTCGAAAATGAGTCGTTTCAGTTGATTGTCGCCACAGGAATCGATCATGCCACTAATATCCAATGACCAATGCGATGCTCTCAGAATGAAACACTCACTCCAAACTACCTGTAGAATGGCATCTTGCTGGGATGATTCCAGCAAACGAAATTGTTCATTCTGTTTGGCCTGACGCAGGCAAGTGACCAAGATTTGAGCCAAAATCTGGAAAGGCACAGCGTGACCTGCTGGCGAGGCTGCAGATAAGGGGCGTGGTATCATCTTTGCGACCTCAACACCTTGTTGACTTGTCGATCTTGGGCCACGTTCCTCTTGCACGGCCGATATATTCATGCCTACAGCCAGGCAACGCTGGAAGCGACAAAATGGACACCAATTCCTACGAGCCTTGTCCACAATGCAGTTTCCCTTGATGGCAATGCAGATATAATGATTGCCCTTACGCACACTTCTCTTGAAGAAACAGGAGCAACCATCACAGCAATAGACCCCGTAATGTTTGCCCGAACTCTGATCTCCGCACACTTGACACTGGCACTGCAATTGCGATTGGGACGGACTCTGGTGATAAACCACCGACATGGTCATCGATGGGAATTCAACTGATTCACCTTCGTTCAATTATTCGCAGTTTTATACTTGCTCCCAAGGAGCTTCAGGGACATGCCAGGATTCTCTTTTAACCAAATGATATGCAAATCAAACTCAAAAAATAAACATGATTTGTGGTAGCTTCAAGAGGCGTGGTGACTAGTGCCGGGGCGTGGCATGTCAAAAGTTGTGACAATCATTGCGAAGCGTGTTAACAATTTGTAAACAATTATTGTTTTGCTCTATGATTGGTAAATCGCCACGGCCGGTCCTTCGATGGTGGTGGTGCCTGTCCGCCGCTCGAGCTGGCCACTTCAAGTGTCTCTTTTTGTTCTGACATTTTGTGTAAATAATAAACGATGGTTCATTTTTTTCGGCTGAAAAGGGAAGGTAGAAAAGGCGACAAACTTGTTCTCTGATAAGAACTTATTTCTATTGAATATTAAATCAAGAGAAAATGCCAACAATTCTTAAATTTTAAAGTGTTTTGAATGCGAATATTATGATAAACAATGAAATTAAATACAAACGCACTTTAACTAACACAAGAACTATGCGAAAAGTATAAAATTAAAAATTAGCTTATATAGTTAGTTAGGAAACTCTTAAATCACACAACAAAATAACCTATTTGGCGCTCGACTATTGACATTCCTTTTGAATAATGTTGATTATACTAGATAAATAAATAGCAATTGTTTTTCCAGTTGTATATCCTACATACCTATAGATTCAGTTGGGACATTTCAGATCACTTGGATCCTGGTAGAGGCATTAATTTGAAGCTTGCCGAGGTGCCTGTTTTTTTAGTTATCCAACCAGAACCACTTGAGCCTGTCGCTGCACTAGATCCACCCCGTCTACCTGCAGTGGCGGCTCCACCGCGACTTGTTCTCGATGCTGCTGCCTTTCTTGGTGTTCCTCCGCTGGAGGCTTTATGCCTTTTAGCTCCCCCATATGAACCACGTGCTCGATAGGTTCGTTTGCGTTTTCCACCGCGAGAACTGCCACCAGGAGTGCTGCCTTGGGATGCAGCTGCACTACCCCAATCCACATCATCATCACCATGCCCATTGCTGGTACCCCACGAAGATTGTCCACTGGAGCTGGTCGTAACTTTCGGAGCCTGTTGCATTTGTTCCTCTTCTTCGTCCATCATTGATTGCATCAGAAGCTTTTCCGAAGCATAATTACACGTGATTTCCAATAGTTTTGCGCCATACTTGTCGAAGTTCGCCTTGGTCACGTGCGGAATGGAGCACATATCCTGCTCGGTGAGTGGCAATTGCTCGGACATGGCCTTGAGAGCCTGCATATTCATGATACTGGCCATGGTGACGTTCCGTTGGGCGGCAATGGTGCGGCAAAGATCCAGAAGATCTGTGTAACAGCGCTCATGGATTTCACCCAACTGCGATTTGCCATCATTCTTGCCAGATAATGCGCCACCATCCGAAACGGTGGCCAGAGCCTTTGGCCCGCCCTGCTTCTTCATAAGGGCAAATTGATATTTAGGTGTTCCCTCCATAAGCTTACTAATTACTGGGCCCAGGTAGATATAGGCCTGCGGTATGTCTTTGGTGAATATCAAATCCTCCCGCAAGTATCCATCGATTACCATTTTACGTAGCAGCCTCTGAATATCGCCTTTGTCCCATTCTTTCAGAGCACTATGATGTGGGGTCTTATTATGCCCAAAATCTACAATTTTCTTAATCAGGGAACCCTTGAGAACATCGGCTATATGCAGCAGAGTAAATCGAGATTTGCCACCGCACAAATCCTTGACGGCACGGGCCGCCTTGCGAGCCTGTTCCAAGACATCGGTTAGCTGATACTCTTGTTTCTTCAAGCAATTATCGCAGGCAGTTTTTCGATTTTCGAGACACTGTTCACTGGTGAAATGTTCGCCAAAGTAATCCAATTGCTGGGCACGTCGGCAATCCGTAATATTCTCGCAGTATCCAACAATGCGATAAAGATTATCAATATGCATCTTCTTGACATTATAATTCAATGCGCGATCACCTTAAACAAGAAAGAACATTTTCAACAAATAGGAATACAATTGTGAGCTCCTTTAGTTTACCATCCAACATCTTCTTTAGCCGCAGCATATCCGAATAATTGTAATAGAGAATACACTCGGCTATGTCTCCATCACGACCAGCTCGTCCAGCCTCCTGATAGTAACCCTCAATTGATTTGGGCAGCGAATAGTGGAGCACAAATCGGACATCCGGCTTATCTATGCCCATGCCAAAAGCTATTGTGGCACAAATCACCCTGACCTTCGAAAGGATCCAATCTTTTTGACGTGATTCTCGTTCCGTATCACTGAGCCCGGCATGATAGGCCACCGATCTTATGCCGGCCTTGCACATCTTCTGGGACACATCATCGCACTCCTTCCGGGATAGACAATAGATGATTCCACTTGAATTGGCGGGTCGCGACTTAATGAATCCACTAATGTCTTCCAACGTGGAGGCTCCCTTTTTGGGCAATACTTTATAGCGCAAATTGCTACGATTGAAGCTGGAGAGGAACCACTTGCAGTGCGTGAGATTGAGCTGGGAGAGTATATCCAAGCGTACTCGTGGCGTGGCAGTGGCAGTCAATGCCATTGTTGGGACATTGGGAAAACGTTTGCGCAGGATGCCCAATTTTTTGTAATCGGGTCGAAAGTCATGGCCCCATTGGGAGACGCAGTGAGCTTCATCGATAACAAACCGACTTATATAGTTGTTCGAATTGAGGGTATCCAATGTGTCCTGAAAACGAGCCGAACTGGATATCTTTTCGGGCGTGACGTATAGCAGTTTCACCAAAGGGGGATGCGACTCCAAATCTCTGTAGATGGTCATTGCTTCGCTCATTGACTGCTCACCCGACATGCTCTTTGCACAGATCTAAGACACGAAAGATTACGTAAATGGAATGGATTTTTACTGGACTCTCGATACTTACATCCAAACTGGCCAACTTGTTGACTTGATCGAAAATCAGTGATTTCAATGGACTGATGACTATGGTCACACCTTCGGTGAGTATGGCGGGTAGCTGATAGCACAGGGATTTGCCTCCTCCCGTGGGCATGAGAACGAAACAATCGTTGCCCAAGAGAGCCGCATTGATCACCTGTAACTGATTTGGCCGAAATGACTTGAGACCAAAACTATAACTTAAAGCCTGAGTCATCCGACTCGAGTGATCGAACTTGAGGCCATCGAATTCGCCGGTGATGCCATCATTTTGAACATTCGAATGAAAGTTCCCGGACGACTCTTGGCTTGGCTTCTTTGCCACAATTGACTTGCTAGTGCTGGGCCTGCCAGTTAGATCCACAGTCCTCGGAGTTGTTATTGGCGGCTTGGAGGTGGACACACTGAAAGCCGCTGCAGCCTGCGAATGCATTTGCTCAAAGAGAGTCTCATCGTATTCCGGAAAGCCATCATCATCCAGAGTAATGTTCGCTTGAGCAGGTTTGGACTTTTGTTCAATTTGCTTGGCCTTATCTTCGAAATCTCTATAGGCAAAGTTATTATAGTCCGATCGGCGTCCTTGCATTGATTGATGCTCCTCCTCAATTTCGGCTAACAAGCCCTCTAGGTCATCATCGTCATTCCCATCATCCATAATGGTTTCCTTCTTGCCCCTATCTGGCTGAGTGGAACTAAACAACTCCTGACCATCAAGATCTCCATCACATAACATAGTCTGGGCCAAATAATTTGCCTCATCTTCATCGTCATCAGGTTCCTCGCAGAGATCATGTACGAGTTCCTCACGCAGACGCAACTCTCTTTGCTGATCTAAAACATTCTTGGCCACTGGCTGAGGAGGAGGTGGTGGCAAAGGTTTATTCGGTTTCACTTTAACTTGCTCCACCATTTCCTCTTCCCTCTCTCTGGCCACTTGTTCTTGTTCCTCTAGCATTTGGCGTTCCTCCTGCTCCAGCATCTCCTGTTCAGCTGCCTGTTCTCGTTCCTGCTTCTCTAGTTTCTTTTGTATCAATTGGGTGCGCGCTCTAAACTTTTGTCGCATAACTTTTAGCTTGAGAAATGTATTGGTCTCAAATCCATCAATATCACTGAAATGGAGCGCTGGTATTTGATCAATCAGGCAACAATACTTTTCCATCAATTCCATGTAGGTGGACTCAAAGAAATTCAGAGTGGACTTGAGGGTGGCAGTATTTTGTTGATTCACGTCTACTTTGAAGGTATCATTTTGAGCAAGATTCCGCAGATAGTCGCCCAGCGACATGTCAAAGGCCACACTCAAACGGGGTTTTACTGGGACAGGAGACGCCTTGGACGTTGATGACTTGGCTGGGCTTATGTTTCCATTCTCGACTAATTGTTCTTTAGTTTCAACCGCATCAGACACCACTCCTGGCGTGAACGCAGTGCGTTCTATAGGCTTGGATGGAATTTTATTTGATACTGGATAATTGGTGGGTTCTTTATCCAAGGATGGGGAAAGACTGTCTATAGTTATTTTTCGATTCTTGTCTTGGATACGTTTGGAGCTTGCCTTAGGCGGACTCTGAGTAATTTTAATCATAGCATCCAAGCTATTATCCAAAGAAAGAGTAGGACTATCTATAGTTATTTTCCAATTTTCGTCATGAATTAGTTTGGAGCTTGTCTTTGGCGGACTCTGAGCAGTAAAGCTATTATCCAAGGGTGTAGAAGAGTTGTCCTGCGTTATTCTGCGATTCTTGCCTTGGCTTAGTTTGGAACTTGTCACTGACTGCGTCTGAGATGCTTTCACCATGACATCAAAACTGTCATCCAAGGAGCTGTTACTGGTGCTGAAACTTGGTGCAGTAGTTGATGGCTGACTAACTGAAGATGTGTCTTTAGGAGGGTCGGACGCCTGGGTTAGTTTCTTCATGTTGTCGTTCAGCTTAGACAACGAGGCCTGATAGCTGGTATCCCGTTTGAGTATTTCATCTAGGTTATCAAAACTATGCTGCAAAGGGACAGCAGGAGCTAGTGGTGATTGAGTAACGCTTTCGAATTCATATTTCTTTATCAGTAGCGAATTGTGATTAGTGTCTCTGTTTTCGTCTGGACTAGACTTCTTTTTATTCGTCGACGATGTGCTTGGTTTTGCTTCATCTTCCGAGGATGAGGAATCCAAGAATATGGGATTGTTGACCTTTCTTGGCAGCGTTTTGGCTTAGATGAAAATGGTGAAATTAGAAATAATTCAAAAATATTTTGGCATTTCACTTACCCTTAGAAGTTGTTGATTGACTACTCTGGCCCAAACTCTGACCAATGCCGAGAAAGCTGGACAGGGTGAGCTGTTTCCTTGGCGCACTTATCCTTCTGGACATGGTGGCAACTGCTCCGGCTTGCGTAACTCCTTTTTAAGATCTATTTAGCATTATGATTTAGAAAAATATTAAAAATTGTTGCAAAAACGCGGGCAAGGCGAGTAGTCTTCTTCTTTTCGGCCAGAAACGATAACATTTGTGCAGTGTTGATCAGTGGTGGCAGATCTGATGCACTGGAGTACTGGACAATGGAGGCAGATACGGAGATTTTGGAAGTTGAAATAAAACAGAACATTGCTTACGTCCTACCTCAGGTTTTGGACCAAATATTCAAGCAGAGTGAGGAAACCAAAAGCGACAGCCCTGAAAAGCGTTTAAATCTCTTCAAGAAACTTAATTGTTTGTTAAGTGAGGAATTGATGTGTAGAGCTCTCGAACTCCTAGACAAATGGAACATCGTTTACTATTGCACCAGATACAGGATTCGGGGGTGCTATGTTGCCGAGTGGTCAAGCAAGAAGAATAATTTAGCCCCTACTTACCGAATAGTGCCGGGAACAAACTACTGCAAGTGCCAGTTTTTCCAATGTCGGGTTCTTCAGATGGATGAATCGAAGGATTCACAAGAAGCTATTCAATCCACATCAAGTCAGACACTCGCACAACTTGGACGAAATCTGGTTTCCTATACGTGTGAACATATTCTGGCAGAACGTATTCACAAGGTTCTAATGAAACCGCAAAAACACATTCTGTCGCAGAAGCAATATTTATATTTGCTGGAGAGCCTTTATGAGGACTAGAACACGATTCCAAATCGAGTTTAAGTACAATTAAGTTGTTAATGTTGCTAAAAAAAATTAAGAAATAATAAAGACAAAAAGACCGCGAAACTGAGAAATCGTTGACAACATTGTGATTGAGTTATCGGAAATTTTCAACACTGGCGGTTTATTGTTTATTATTTTTCGTCGCATATTTTTGTTTGCAATGTGCAATGTGGACACTCTGAAATGGAATCAGAACCAGTTGCTGCTAGAAATCACATCCCTGTTACAGACCACATCCCAACCCAGCGATGCCAATGCCCTCGTGTTGAACCAAGAGATGCAACGTCGCCTGGAGCAGGTGAAGGCCAAGATTCACATCCTGCTGAAGTCGGTGAGAGCTCGATACGCCCGTAATGAGGAGATTCTGGTGCGACGTCTTAAGCCACGCTCCAGACAGGATGAAGCTATCTGCCAATCTGGAGCTATACTGCGAGGCGGAACCTTTCGCTTTAAGGGAAACCTCTATTTCCGCGATGTCGATGGACGCAGTTGTCCCAACAATGAGGATTATGAACGTCGCTGTGCCGACGAAATGTTTCCCACCGACTTCGACATGCGCTCCAAGCATGTGTGGACTATCTTGGACAAGAAGAATGTGGTAATGGGGGTCAAGCAGCAGGTAAAAAAGCGCATCACCCATAGTAATCTTAATCTCACATTTTTATTCTTATGCCTGCAGTTGTTGGATTATACTATATATAAAAATCAGTTAAAGACACAGAATGTTTTGAAGCGCAAAGCAGTGGATCAACACACCAAATCGCTGGTCAGCCTGATGGCTGCTGTCGATGGGAATTTCAGTATTGATTGGAATCAAATCAGCACCATAGATGTGGCATATCGCCATTCATCCTACAGCTGCGAGGCTATGTGGCGAGTCTATTTGGATCCCGAAATTCGCCGTGATGATTGGACAGAAGAGGAAGACGAAGCCCTGGCAGAGGCAGCTAAATCGTATCAAATGCAGAATTGGCGGGCAATCGCCGCATCTCTAGATGGCCGTTCAGATTATCAATGTTTTGTACGTGTCCAAACCACTTTGCGGAGCTCTGTGATTGCTGCTGCATCTTTATCATCATCGTCGCCCAACTTGTCAAGTGGCGTGGTAAAATGGTCCGAAGAGGAAAATGAGAGACTAATAAGTATGGTGGAGAAGAATACTATGAACGGCCAAGTAAATTGGCAACGGGTGGTAGAACATTTTCCTGGTAAATCCAAATCGACAATCATCGGAAGATATACCTATGTTCTCCATCCAAGCATAAGCCATGGTAAGATCTTGCAAATGTTATTCTATTCAAAAATTATTATACTTTTGCAAAAAGGGTATATTAATTTTGGTCAGAAGTGTGCAACGCATAGAAGGAAGCATTTCCGACCATATAAAGTATATATATTCTTGATCAGCACGACGAGACGAGTTCAAATAGCCATGTCCGTTCGTCCGTCCGTCCGTCTGGATCGACGCGAACTCCTCCTAGACCGTTAGAGCTGAAATTTTGCATGTAGGCTTGTATATACTGCACAGTTTGTATATCTCGGATTAGGCCGGATCGGACCACTATATCCCATACAAACGACAAAGTCACGAACAGTGACTTTTCTCAATAATTTCGTTATTTTCCAATCTATTGTCGAAATAATTTTGTTATTTCCTATGCTAAGATTGCCGTTCTTTCGGAAACATTAACATTTTTAGATTATACGTTTGTTCCATTGATGGCTATAGATAAGAAAAGATTTACCAAAAAAGTTGCAAGGGTATACAAACTTTGACGCGGTCGAAGTTAACCCCGGCCCTCTGGTTTTTATAATGTTTCCTTTGCTTTGTTAGACCCCTTCAGCTCAAGAGAGGACATGATGTTATTTGCTGCCGTCGAAGAGTACGGGGGTAAATTCCATTGCTTTCCCCGATCCCTATTCCCGAATCGGTCTTTGGCCCAATTACGGACACGTTATCACAATGTATTGGCTCAACGTGACAAAACCGACGCGTGGTCCGAACTAGATGATACTAAGTTGATGGAGTTTGTTACAGAGCACGGCGCCACGCAATGGGTGAATTGTGCCGCGTTTCTGGGTAACCACACCAGAACCAGTTGTCGTACTCGCTATTTGGTGATTAAGCGCTTTCTAGAGAGGAATCCATCGGCAACAGTGCAGGATTTTCCAAGGCGCAAGAAAACTAAGAATAGTCAGGTCACCTCTGAAAATTGGGCTCAACGTTTGCAGGAATGGCATGATAATCCTGATTCCCTGGCAGCTGCCGAAACCAAACCACCAAAGCCTAAGAAATCCAGAAGAAAGAAGCCTAAAGTGGATGATCCTATTAATAATAGCTATATGAGATCACTGAAGGGATTGGATTTACGGATTTATAATTATTTTAAATATAGCTACAATTTGAAATTGAATGAACCAAATCGGCCTATATGTCTGCCAAGAGATGCAACGAATCTCGAGAGAGTTGCTAAATCTTTGGCCTATAAACAACCTGCAGCGAATCTATTTAAGCCAATACAATCGCCGACATTGCCCAAAAGCTTAAGTCAGTGTTATAACACAATGTTCTTTAAATTAAATACAAACCACACTGAAGCCTCTACATCCGAGTCATCATTGTTATTGCCTCCCAGCTGGTCCACAATGATGGGTTTTCGTGCCATGTGCATTTTGTCGGGCCATTGTCGTAGCCAGTCGTCGGTTGACACCTCTACATTCGTCTATGACGAGTCATCGCCAGCAGTTCAACTATTCCGGCAACGTTTGCGGGCGTTGTTTTATCAAACAACGTTGCTCAGCCGCTTGGAGGTGGAAATATTTAAGGATCTACCAGCAGCATTGGTAGCCAGTCCACGTCCGCCAGTCAACACTGTATCGCCGGTGATTGAAGAGTTACCCAAGGAGAAAAAGCCACAACAAAAACAACAGCACCGCCCAATTGCCAAGAAGATTTTATCCCAAGAGGATGTAAAGAAGCGGGCGAGCAATCAAATGAAACAAATTGAGCGCCTGATAGAGAAGCAAAAGAAATGCAAAACGGAACCCATGAGTGAAGATGAACTTAGTTTAAAACAAGAATTTCTGTCCGAAGATGATGGAGAGACAGAGATCACATAAAACTTTCCAATTACATCGTAAATATTGCATTTAATAAATAAACAAAAGAAACTTATAACTTTATCCTGGTTTATCTCGGTTCATGACATAAAGATACTTTTTTTTTTTACAATACGCATTCCTTTATAAGTTTATTTTGATATCCGTATTGTGGTGATTATTAATAACTAACAAATATATGTATATGTATAATTTATAAATTTGTAGGTACTTTCTTTGTTTTTTTGAAAATAAGAAATGCAAATATACTAAGGGTATTACCAGTAATTAAATGAAATGCCAAAAAGCATGAAAATTAATGGAAAAAATAAAATTCTGTCCGATATTTATTGCACAAGCCTTTGGGCATCAATTAAAACGGAAACGAATCCCCTTAATGGTGTACAGATATAAACAATTCACATTTGCAAAGCGTATTCTCGTCTTAATCTTATTAGCAGGCTTCAAATAGTTTCAAGCGTTGCATTAATCAATATATGTATATTAGATCAGATTATTGGAAGTTACTGAAATCGGTCTTCAGTTTTATCGTTGGTTTCTGTGGCTTGGCCAATAGACCGCTTTTCTGTGCCTCCGTTGCCTTCTGAGCAATGCTAATTGACTGCTGTTGATTCCTTATGGCCGTCTCCAGCTTTAAACGCAATTCCGGAGTCTGGCCCATCAAAGCCTTGAATTCTTTGGGATATTTGGGTCCAATTTTGAGCAGCCATTGCAAGGATTGATCATGCAATTGTCGTTGGTATTTGGGTAGAGTACGCCATTTGGTTGGATCGGCCAGAAAGCCAATCAGAACGGGCACCAGCAACGTCAACATCTGGATGTCTGTGGAATTGTCAAATGGAAATTGGATTAGTGAATCGATTGGATCGATCTATCGAGTAGGTAAACACTGAACAGCTTTCAATACGACTAAGGCCACACTGGCCAACAATTATCATGCAACATTTAAAGCGTGTGTGTTCTCTGTGTATGTGTGTGTGTGTGTTGTTTTGTTGTGTTTCCAGTGATCTTCTAAAGCTAAATTGTGTGCAATATTATATAAACATTGAGTTGGTGCAAACATCGTTATCATCATTTTGTCATGGATTAATGTGGAATTTGAGCTCCATCTATTTACCTTGTAGCAAGTTCAAGTTTCCTAACGATTATTTTATTTTTAGTTCAAGTGAGTGTGTGTGATTTGGAATGATTTTTGGTGACGAGAGAGAAGACGAAAGAGAGAGAAAAAAAGATGTTTGTTTTTAAAATAAGACACGACACTATTTTGAAGGACGAGATCAGCACCCATAATGGAAACCAAGTTGTCAGCTCAAATGCAAAATGTTTTGGGATTGTGTGAGGGGGAAAAATGTTTGATTAGACTATAGATTTAGTATTAATATGAACAATAATTCGGGCTAAGAAAGTGACTAGAGATTATTTGTACCTACTAAAGATTTACATATATGTATTAAATTTCACTTTTTAGCCTGACCAAATACTTATATAAAGTTCAATTTGAAGATCTCCATATATTCAAAGAACTAAATACAAAGTTATAAA
Organism: Drosophila paulistorum; assembly: GCA_018152135.1. Classification (NCBI taxonomy): domain Eukaryota; kingdom Metazoa; phylum Arthropoda; class Insecta; order Diptera; family Drosophilidae; genus Drosophila; species Drosophila paulistorum. The sequence continues at coordinate 7,050,736 of JAECXG010000805.1, read as the reverse complement.
AAAATGCAAAAAAATGCAGTTAATATTTCAAGAAATATTTAAAATATGTATTTTGAACCTAACACAAATAATAAAAGAAAGCGCCTTGAAAGATCTTATCTATCTATGCTAATCTTTCCCTGCATCTTTCTATAATTCCTTCTTTGTGTGAAACAAATTGATGAGTTTTTCAACTTACGATGCTGTGGCTCGGCCAGTTCAATAAGCTGCTCCACGGTCACTATGCTCTCCAGAGTCACCTGCAATTCAAGTTCGCTGGTGGGCGTCTTGCTGCATTCTGCGTAGAGAGATTCAATGATGCGTGGCGCCAAAGCATGGATATAGGGCGTGGCTGTCTTTAGTTCCGCCTTGCTAAATATGTCCCGTGTCGTTTCAATGCATTTCAATTTTACCGGCAAATGCTCCGACTGCAGACACTGACGAAAATGATTGATGCACGGATATTGCAAAGATGGTGTGGCCACCACCGAGGCGGGTGTGTGCAGTATAAAAACTGAGATGGCCAACAGCATGGTTATCTCATCGGCTTTACGTTCCGTTTCATTGTCACCAGCGGTTTTGGTAAGGTCAATAATGGTGGCCAAAGCACTCTGGAGCAATTGTTGCCAATCGTCTGAGGTGTCGCTCTGGCGGGACCAACGATGTTGACAAACCGATCGAAGACATTGAAGTGCCGCCTGAACGGCACTTGTGTTGGCCAGAATGCTGCTGTCTATCGATGACTTGTTGGCTATCTCTTTGATAATGCTTGTGGTCATGTACAAGATAGTTGGTAGAATGGTCACAGCTCCACGGGAATTGCACAAGTCAAGCAATTGTTCAACACAATGCAATCCATTAGCGACGAGCAGACCGTTGTCATCATTCAGAACTGAAAAGAATGAATTTTGCGAACTGATTTTGGCATAGGCGTAGTCCAATTGTCCAGTCGTCTGCTTGGTGGGATTCATGCTTGGTATTTGCCGGACAAACAAGCACAGGCAGACCTCCAGCACTGCATAGACATGAGAACTGCCCGGCTGCATTGTGTTGTCCTCGCCCAAGTCCAAGGCATTCTGCTCATTGGCATTATCATCGCGTCGCCGTTGTAAATCCTCGCGAGCAGCTTGAATCGTTTGCTTTAGTATCTCAACGCATAAAAGTTGCACTAGTAGCTCATCTCTGGTGAGGATTTGTCGATGCAACACGTGACACAATTCAATGGTCAGTGCTTTATCCTTGATCAATTGTTGCCGAGCCCATTCAGAGTCGAAAATGGAATGCAACGAACGCAAACAACTGACAATATTCTTGGGTTTGTCCGAACTGCGAATGGAGCAGAGGGCTTCCATGCAGATGCCAAAGATCATGTGGAAACGATCGGCAGCAAGGGATCCATGCGTAATTTGATTATTATTCGATTCAGAGACAGAGCTGGCCGAGGATTCTTGGTCCTTGGCAAAACCCTCGTCGCGTAGCCATAGGGCGGAGGCATAAAGAATGGGTGGCCAACTGGTCATATAATGTGGTTTCGACGAATTGATTGTATCCGTGGTATAGAAAGCGCCGCCATCGTGAGGCAACTGCGATTGGAATTCAGCAGGTAGCAGGAGCAGGGCATGATCCTTCATGGCGTATAGCCAGTGAGAGGAGAGATTATGCAGTTCCGGCTGGACCAGACCCAAAAGGCTTTCGCCTCGATTTTCGGGCGCATCCAGTGTGTCGGCATCGAGAACAGTTAACGCTGGAATCGATTGCTGCTGGACCGATTGCAGGGTCAGCAAGGAGGCGGGGGCTTTGCCATTGCCCAGCATAGCCACAATATACACCTCTGCCCACGCCTTGAGTATGCTTAACTTCTCCAAAGTGGCCATGGATTCATTATACAACTGTGTGCTATTCGTTTTGGTATACAATTTGTTCAGTGAACTAACTAGCAATTGATGGACTCTTCGCAAATCACTAATATCTCTGGCCACTCCTGATCCTATCCACGCAGAGCAGACCTCACAAGCAGCCGCCGTCACATGGGATGGAGTATCCGGCGCAAAGGCTGGGCGGAGTGCAGCCCCCACTTGGGCCTGAAACTGTTCAAGCAACAAATGTCCAGGAAACTCTGGTTCCGGTACATTGGCAAAGCGATCTATGATCTCCTGCAAGGTGCGCAATCCTTCCAAGCGCAGTTGATCCGAATCGGATGTGGCGGCCATAAATGACATCCTTATAAGTTCGGATAAATGGAGTATAAGATAATCACCCCTTGACTTGACCATTTGCTGCTCTTTGGCCTGTACGAGATCAAAGTGCGTGGGACTGGAGGACTCGCAACTGGAAATAATGCGTCTTACACACTGAGAGGCGAACACACGAGTGGGCCAACGTGGCTGGACAGCCGGATGTGTGGAGGTATTCTCCTCGGCTCTGTATTCGGTAACATCATCGGCATATTCCTCCTCCTCATCGTCATCGTCATCGCCGGCACCACCTTGACCCGAAGCATCTTTGGCATCAGCCGCAATTGTTTCCTCTGTCTGGAGGCTACCTTCCACGGCCACCGTGAGAACTTTCTTGCAGAGACTTAACCAGGAACTGAGATTATCAGCCGCCAGCATCTGCAGCATGGAAGTTAGAGTGTCGTGAAGATTCTTCAGCATTTCCGGATCGGTTTCCGTGTCCAACATGGAAAAGAGTACTCCGGGCAGACCAAATTCTGTAATCACCAGATCCGGACATTGCTCCTGCTGTATAGTCAATGCCAGTTCGCACACTTCCCGCGCCTCACGATGGGCCAACTGGCGCAGACAGGAGACAGCTGCCTTGCGGAGTATAAAATAATTGCTGGCCAGCATCTTGACTAGAGTAGGCACCAGAGTATCCAATTGCAAAGATTTGCAGGCAAACAAATGCAACTGCTGCAAACAACCAATGGCTTCGGCCTGCACAAGCGGATCGGCATGAGATTGCAGCAAGGCAGCTGAGCAAAGGAATGAACTCCGCATCGCAGCGACAGCAGAGCCTCCACCTTGCAATTCCGGACCGACAGTGGTGATCAATGCATTCACCACACGACCCACACACTGATGAACATCCACATGGGCATGGGGCACGGTGAGTAGGAGTTTCAGAGACAATGTCAATGTGGGCTCCACATAACCACGAAACATTGGTCCTCCGGAGTCGGCAATCTGTGCTAGGGCATAAAGCGACCACACCTGAACCACCGGCGAAGCGCTGTCCTGAGCCAACGCTAGCAGTATGGAGACACTTGTGTTTAGATGTTGCGAAGATCCCATACCGCCGACATATCGATGCAAGCAACCCAAAGCATGGGAGTGTCCCGTCCGGGTAACAACATCTCGGGCGGATTTCAATTTATCGAAACTATTTTGAGCCAATTCGGCTGTGAAATGCGAATCGCCGACGACCTGAGCCAGACGTCCCAAAGCTTCACCAGCAGCACATCTGATTGTGGAATTGGTGCTGGTCAGGGATGAAACTATTAAATTGGTGGCACTCTTTCTCACATCCTCTTGTCCCAGGCTTGTCTTGCTGTCTGTGAGATGTTTCAGAGCACACAGAAGAGCCGTAAAGATATTCATCTGAACCGCTTCCTGGCGGCTGCTCTTTGCCTGTTTGATGCATTCGGCAAAGTGTTCCAACATCTGCAGACGATGCTTATTGGCCACTTTTGGGAATATGGTGCCATATAGTGTAACCGACATATCAATAACAGCCACACCCAAAGGCAATGGCCCAGGACATTGTTGGGCTGCCTTATTGATCAGCTGTATGTTGTTGGAATTGTTGGCTTGATTGCTGCTCGAGACACTTGACAACCAATTGGGACGGTATAAACAACATGGATCATGTTCCAAAGCTCCTGATCCAGCAGCACTATTCGGCTGAAGCTGGAAAGAGATTAGAACGGTAAAGTTGAAAACTTTTTGACTTAATATTGGGTTATTAAATTAAAGAACGAGTCGCAAAGATAAGACCGAAATCTACAAGCGTAAACCAAACCAAAGAATACAATGAGTCGACTTGGATTGACTCATTCGACTTTAATTAAATAATTTAATAAATTCGAATAAAAATAAAGCAATGGATTTCAAAAAATGTTAAGAACTGAAAATCATGCTAAATAAATTAAGAAAGCGATAAGAAATTTTAAAAGGCTCGTGTCATTCGATGTAAGGACCACACACTTACATGCTCGCCATCGACTTTACGATTGGGTTCCATCTTTAGAGACATAGATAAATGGGAAAATTTAAGATAGGAAAGATAGAGAGAGAAAGATATTTGGTTGTTGGATTTGTTAAAGAGGATACAATCTTAACCCTTTTAAAGCCCTTAATGAATTCATTGCCCTCACCTGATCCTCAATGGTGCGATGATTGGTTTCCTGTAGCCAGGTGCCCAATATAATGGAATCATCTCCGTGACAAAGTGTCCTCAGCAGAGAATTGGTAGTATTTGCGGCATTGTCCGATAAGGTAAACTCTGAGACGAGCATACGTAAAAGATGCGTGTACGATGCCTCCAGCGCATTAGCCGGCAACAGAGTTAGAGTTTCAAAGAGACGTAAACGCACCATGGCCGCTGGAGCTTTCAGCTGTGTGCCATAACTTTTAAGGACAGTGGCCAAGCTAATGGAATACAAAAAGTTAAATAACTTGAAATAAAATTGTGGAGAATTCCCACTCACTTGACCAACATGGCCAGAGCGCTCTCAATGGGAGTAAGCAGACGCCTGGTTATATCCTCGCTGACTAGTTCGGGACAATTGAGCAGGAAACTATGCATCACGGACAAAGCTCCTGCTCGTCCCTCCAAGGTAACCTGCCATGTGAAGGCATCACCGCGAGCCTTCTCCGATTCGAGTTCCTTGTTCGAGCGTGGAAACGAATTGCGCCACAGCAGCAACATGCGAGGCAACAGACCCTTCACCACCGGCGAACCCAGAGTCATGATGGCTCCAATCAATAGCCAACCCGCCTGGGTGCGATGCAGCGACATGCGGCTATTCTGGGAAGCAGAACGCAGCAATTCCTCGGCACAATTAAAGACTACCTTGCCCTTGGTGTGTGGAATGCCCAACGGGGAGTAGCGTACGCTACCCAAAATGGCCGCTAGAGCGCAGCTATAGCCAGCAATAGCCTCTGGCGAGGATCTCATCTGTTCGATGGCTTCGATGAAGCGATCAATTAGCGTGGTAATTTGACTGGGAACGGCAATGCAACAGCATCTCAGGCACCAGGCGGCGGCTAAACGAGCTGCAGCACATGGATGCACAAGAACCGCACAAGTGGCGTCTATGGCTTGCAGTGATTGATCGCCCAGCAAATTCTGAGCAGTTGTTCCCAAGCCAATCAACAGAGAACTTAACTCTTGCAACGCGCAGACCAGTAAATGCTGACTAAACAGTGTCTCTTGATTGGAATCTTTTGCGTTCTCCGGATTGAAGTCAATGGAGTTCATTTGTTTGGCCACCAAGTGAATCAGCTCTTTGCAGGCGGCACTCTGAGCCTTCTCCCCCAGCATTTTGCCAATGGTTGAGCGTAAAATGAAATTAATACATTTACGCGAGTAAACAGCATCCACATGGGAACAGGCGGCTTTCGGATTGGCAACCAAATCCAAGACATGCGACAGGAAAGTGCTTAGCTGCCGTTCCAACCACACACTGCCCATAAACTGAACAAACACCACATAGGCATGGGTAACCCCGACACGGACTTCACGATTTACACCCGAACTGCCTTTGATTATCTCGCCGGTGCCCTTCAAAAAGGAAGCTCCTCCGCGTAGAAAACCAGACATCAATATGCCCAAAGCCTCATCCAGCGATACCAAGCGAAGAGTTCCTCCCTTGGCAGCTGCTGCTGCCTGTAATGCAGCCGCTTGATTTGCCATCTTCTTATTACTGGCCATCTCCGCCAGCTGTTGGGTATAGGCTAGCAAAGTGCCCAATAGCTGAGCCACTGCACAACGCACTTCGTAATTACTGCCATCGAAGGCACGGAAGCATAGAGTGCCAAGGCTTTCCAGCTCAGTTTGATACAGAAATGGGGCCGAATAGATCATCTTTAGAATGCAACGAGCAGCAGCTACTCGCACAGCCATGACACGATCCAATAGACAATGCTTTGCCGCCTTATAGATATCCTTATGGACATTGGCAATGGCTGTTCCCATTCCGGCATTTACCTTCTCCAGGGTATGCATGATTTCAATGCGAGCCTGCGACTCCGCATTTCGTAGAGTTCTTATGAGTATCTGAACTGTGTCCTCATAGGTACGCCCCATCATTCTGCCCAGTTTCTCATACATTGAACCCAAAACACAAATGGCAGCCCTGCAAGAAAAAAAAACGGGTAAGTCAATAATGTTCCGGGAATCGTTTTGCTCCCCCTACTCACAATTTGGTGGGCAAATAGCTGGGTGAATCGTCCTTGTTCTTCAGTATGTCATTGCAAGCGTTTACCGTATCAAAGAGCATGAATGTATCCCCCACGGAAAACAAGGTGGCCAATGCACTGGCAATCAATTTACGCATGGGCGGCCCTGGAGCACCCTGAATGCGTTCGGACAATTGTTGCACCAGTTTCTTTTGCGCCGTCTTAATCTCATGTTTGGCTATGTGGGGCAAAGATTTCTCCAAGTAACGCAGCCATTCCAGTTCGAATACGGGTCGTTTGTGTTCCGGCAGCTGCTTCCATGCCTCCTCGTTGAGGGTCAATGTGTGAGCCGCATCCATTTCGTTGCTGTACGTTGATATCCCTTCTTCTTCCTGTTCCCTCTTTTGTCCTCTCCCTTTGGCTCCAGTCCCACCAGCAACTGTCTCGTCACTGTGTATAAATGATCTGCCCATGATGAAAATAAGAGTGTGAATGTGTGAGAGATGTATAATATAAGCAAATGGAATGTTTTCTGTGTTGTGTTTTATTAATTAAAATTAAACATTTGTCGAGCGCAGAATGGCATGGCGTGGGATTAGATGATGAACATCTGTTGCTCTCTTGCTATAGCCACTCCCTCTGAATCTTGTATTGTGTGTTTATATCAGGGCTAAGTATTTCATTGATTAATAATTTCGAAATTCCCCACGAATTCCCATAAACTGTTCTTTATTTATTAAAAATGCCTGTATTATTGGTTTTTTTTTTTTTGGATAATCAGAATTGATATCAAACCCGATTTAGATAATAACAAAATGTCTCGAAATATCTGAATAATTTAGCCTTGTGAAAAGAGTTCAGTTATTTAATTGGATATTTGAATAGTCTAAAAATTAAATATCGAGTATCCACTTGATTGATTAAGCGGAATTCTAATCTACATGTCATTAGCTAGATTAGACCCACACATCTATTAATATCAAAATGTTTGTTTTATAATAAAAATAAACAAATGAACAATCTGAGTTTGTTAATCATCAAATATTTAGGAGAAACAATGATTATGAATTCTTAAATCTTGTTTTGGAACCTTTCTTTGAAGTCAAGACCCAAGTAACTCAACAGCAAGAGTCAAGTGCCTCCTGTTGGAAGTGTATCTCAGGCAAACATTTTACGTCTTTGATGTGGCATATTCACATATTCTAAGGTCATCGTAAAAGCTGCCCCAATTGAGAAAAAAAGTATGCATCACTCGTTCTATATAAATATGATGATGATGGGGATGATGACCATCGTCATCACGAGGTTCTATCATAACAATATACTTAAATATATACACTTTTAGACACACTCATTCGATGCATGTGGCATATCGATGGACTTATTGGAACTAAAACGGAAGCTGGTGCAACAAAACTTAATGCAGAATGCCCCCACGCTCCCAATCCAAAATGATCCAAATTCATATACATATGTATGCATATACATATGATAAGTGCCAAGCTGTCGCCTTGGGCTCGATAAAAAGAAATAGAGGGGAACAAAAACAAAAGAAAGGGCTCACTCGTTGACATACATGGCGACAAAGTCAAGAGGAGCCAAATTATTAATGCCCGAACCCCACCCCCTCACACCTCCCACCCCCCCGTTTGAAAAACCCAAAACAAAGAAAAATCAAACAGAGAGCGGCCAGAGGCAAACCCCATACTCTTGTCTCATTTCGGCATGAAATTATGTCCGCCGGTTATGGGTAATGGGGTAAAGAAAAGAAAATACAAGGGAACGATATATGTGGAGGACATAACAATGGTGGGATGTGGGGATATAACATAGCATATAGCATGACTGCATGCAATGAGTGTGAGACCGAGCTACACTTGTACTCTATCAAGAAAAAAGGGTATAATTGGTTCACTTAACAAAAAAGAGAATACGCAAGGCAAGGTCGTAGTTTGGCCAAGAAATTTCTCTTAATTTTGATCTTGTGATCTTCCTTGTGATCTCCATCTCACATCCCAATAAGTATAGTGCATTATTTTTGCCTGAGTAATAGACCACTTTCCTCTTTCTATAAGTTTATCCTGACATGTAAGTAATTTCTCTTATACAGTGTCGGAAGAAATAATAGAAACGGCAATCTTTTTTGATTTTGAAGACTCTTTTTTCAACGTTGGTCAAATTATCGGACCTAAAAATCAGTGTTTAAGAATGTGGGATAGTACTTCTATTATTTTCATACATTTCGACACCTATTTTCGCGAAACTTTTTCTTCTACATGCTTCATAGTAAAACAAACCCGTTTTTCGGTTGGAAAAAAAAATAGAAACGCTCCGTATATTTTCAGTCAAAAACATTTTAAGTCTCATAGATGTGAATTTTTCGGTTTTAATTTAATATTCTACATTAAAGGTTTTAAAGTCCACTAAATTTAATAACATTATATGCAGTATGGGACGTGGCACTCACTTCTTAGAGGATGAAAGGGAAATTATAAAAAAACTAAGAAACTCTGGTCGTCCAATTGGAAAGATCGCCAAATTAATGAATTGCCCAAGAGTAACAGGGCTTTGCGCTATTCATTGTGAATATAAGCAAGAAAATCGTGGCCGCCCCCACGTCTCAACGTCAAAATTCGAACAGATCTTCATGCTGGATGCGAATAAAAACCCATTTCTTTCATCGGCAAAGCTCGAAAATAAGTTAAATGCATCAATAACCAGGAGAACTATCCGGGAAAGATTGAAATTAAAGCGGTTAAAGATATATAGTGCTCGAAAAGAACCGTGCTTGAGCAAGAACAATATAAAAGATAGACCAGATTTTGCTAACCAACATGTGCTTCGGGCCTATGTGAAAAACGTGCTGTGGTCGGATGAAACAAATGTAAATTTGTTTGGATCTGATGGCAGGGTGTTTGTAAGACAGCAAAAAAGTACTGCTTATGATCCAAAACATGCTTTAAAGACCATTGCGCACTAGGGTGAAAAAATTATGTTTTGGGGCTGCTTTTCTTCTTCAAGTGTCGGTCCGTTAGTTTGGATAAAGGATAAAATGTGCGCCATCAACAAAGTAAATGTCCTTAACAATACTATGCTTCCTTATGCCGAAGAAGAATTGCATTTAAAGTGATAATATTAGCAGAAAAACGATCCCAAACCCTCGTCCCAGCTGTTTGCCAGCTCGTTCTATGAAAATGAAACTAATGTTTTAAAGCCACCATTCCAGTCCCCGGACTTAAACTTAATAGAACACCTTTGGGGAATATTAAAGAATGGAACTGCTGGATATAAACCAGAAAATAAGCAAGAATATAGGGAAAAGATCGAGGTTAAATGGTATTCTATAAAATCAGCTATTTGCGCCAAGTTATTTGATTCCGTGGGATGTCGTTGCCGCGAAGTCTTGAAAAATAAGGGTGGAATGACTTCATATTAATTCAAATATTTGTTAAAACCAAAAATTGCTATGTTTCTTGAACAACAACTTCCTATTTTTTACTTTAAAAATTATCGTTTCTATTTTATCTTCCAAGGGACTCATAATAAATGCCTTAGTTTTTATATTGAATTTACTTTAGAATATACAAAACATAATTTTTTTGATTCCTTGGTTTAGCGTTTTGATAATAATCCATTCAGTTTACAAAAAATTAGAGTTTTGCCAAAGACAGACACAAAAGTAAGTAAATTCTATGCCGTTTCTATTATTTCTTCCAACACTGTATGTATATTAAGTTTCATTTCCAAACTACTCAGGATTTTGTATTTTAGAACCCTACACATTAACTATTCCTTCTATTTACTTTACTTATCTTCTCTTGTCCTTCTCCCTCTCCAAAAGAAAGATAATTAGCAGTTGTCACAAAAATATTTAGCAAACCTTAAAAGAATGTGTAGAGTATAGGAAAATTTAGCTGTAACATTTTAAGGATACATATTCTTTGTCATGTCTTTGCGGTTGCCTCAAGTGGCGCGCGTGTGTTGCAAAGTGAAATTTCATCTAGAAGGAACAACCACACCAGACCAGAGCAATTGACGTCTGCAGGCTAAAGTTACATAAGACATACATAGTAGAGGCAAATAGAAACGGCATTGGGCATGGAGAGTTGTGCTTGGGCTGCTGCATGTTCTGACTACTCCAACCCTCCTCCAGGCAGGCTGCAACTCGCCACAAGGAGAGAAGAGAGTAGAGGCTAGGATGGCGGGGATGGCAAGCCGTGGCAAGTAAAACCTGTAAGGTGCTACAAGATTACCACCAACAAAACCCATGCATAACCATTGACGTCTAGCTGTATATACAGGGTGTTTTGCTTACGATTTTCCCTCATTGGGTTTCTTATTTCTTGTGGTATTAATGTTGGTGGTGGTGTTGGGTGGGTGCGGGTCACGGGGTGGTTGGTTGAACCTCAACTGACTTCAACTGATATTTACCTTCTCGCCTCGTAGATAACTTTGCGCAGGAATTGCGGTGTGCGTGCAAAATTTAAGTTTTCCATTGTTCAATTCGCTGATGCCACCACACAAAACACAAAACTTTGATTTAAAAACTTTCTTTTTCACAAACTTTCCACACAAATCGTTTGCATTGTGTGTATTGCCAAAAATATATATTTATGTATATTTATCTTTCTTTCTATCTAATAATTAAATGTTTATAAGTTATACGAAAAACTCTATTGTATTTTTCCCCCGACAATGAAGATGAAATTTTATTTCAAAGGCGGCAGAGGAAAACGAACGAACAAATAATGCGGAACATCCGCGTCAAGTTTTCCACTTGCTTCGCTTAGCAAATACAAACAGCAACTGAGCGAAGAGAAACAGTTTGTGAGTCAACCAACCAACAGAGAGGCCATAGGCGTAGCGTAGAGGTGGACGGGGTAATAGGTCAAATAATGACGACCGTGTAGAGAATTGAGAACCAAACCCCGACAAAAATATCCTGTGAAAAAAATCGTGGAATAAAATATCTAAGTTCTTTGAAACAAATTTTCTGAAGAGAACACACACTAAGTTCATCCGGTGTTGAGGCTAATTTTGATTGAATTCAATTTGCAGGCTATAAATGCATTGGAGTTGTGTTCATCTCAATTTGTGGCGGAAACGGGCGTGGCAAAAATTTGAAATAAATATGATCACTCTTATAGTCTCCACGATCTACGCTTTCATACGGATGGACGGACGGACATGGCTAGACCGACTCGGCTGTTGATACTGATCAAGAATATATATACTCTATGGGGTCGGAAAAGCTTCCTTCTGCCTGTTACATACATTTTGGCGACTTTAATATACTATTTCACCCTATGGGTGTATGGTATAAAAACTAATAAATAATGTTGCCATCCCCCTAAATAAATCCTGGCTACGCTCATGAGAGAGAGGGCGGTGGAGAGTCACCCAATGAGAGAGAGAGTGAGAGCGAGATTTGTTTGGCCTGAGAGAAATTTGTTTGGCAAAACCGATTAAAGCCGGCTTTATCGATAAACTTAATTTCACCCAATACGAGTGCGGGGGAAGGTGCTCGGGAGGCGTGGCAGTTGAGGGAGTGTGATGGACAACCTGTCGAAACTGTGTCATTGTGTCAAAAGGCGACTGGACAAACTAAATTATCAAAACCGAAACGTAAATCTATTTTGGCCCACAAAGAAGTAGCACAACAGTTAAAGGATATTTGAAGGATTGGTTAATTTATTGGAAGTTCTTTTGATTCATCTTAATTACATACTTATATTAGGGCAAAAACTGCATGGTGGGTATATAGGCCAATGCCTTCGATGTGGGACTATTTGGATTGCCCAGATCTTTGACTATGCCCTGAATCCTGGCTACCACATCGCTTCGCTGCACATCACCGCGATCCAACATACGTTGAAATATCGTATGTAATTGGCGGGCCGATGATGAGGCATTCGATATCTCGTATAGCTGCTGTAATAGATCCTCCGAGTAACCTTCATATTTACTTAAATTGGCGGCCTTGGCATCGCGTTTGAGTAAATCGTAGACGAGTAGGAAATCCACATAAGGCTTCGTGGGCGGAACACGTTTTTTACCCGCTGTCGAGTCACTACTCAAACGATCCATGGCCAAATCAAAATCAAATGCTGCACGACCATAATTATCATCGTAGAGACGTAGGAAATTGTCCAACGACTCTACATCGTTGGTAAAATCATCGTGCAGGGCCTCCGATTGAATGTCACGTATGAGTGATAGTGGTAACCTATCAATGTCCGAATCATCATCTCCGATTTCATTGAAAAGGGCATGACCCTCGAGAATTGGCGACGACGACAGCTGACCGGCGGGTGGGGCAAACAAGGCCGGTCTATGTGGAGGCGTCGGAGCCGATGTAGGTCGCGCCGTTGTCGTCGATGTGCGTTGCGGTGTCTCCCACCAGCTGGGAGGCTGCCACCAGCTAGAACCAGTTGGTCGACGTGTTGTCGTCGCCTGAGTAGGTCTCGATGTAGTGCTTTCTGACTCTTCTCTCTTGTCAAGTGCTGTGGTCGTCGACACACTAAACGGTGGCTCTACAGTCGTGCTGGCCAATGGTTCATATTGCAAAAGATCTATATAGTAGGCCAATGCCTGCATGGCGGCGGGCAAATAACTTGTCAATAGGTTTGCCGATTCCACTGTGTGGAGCAAGAGTAGAAATGTCACCCAAGGTTTTAATTTAACCAGCATTTTGCTTTGTACTTTTTCCCGTGAAACGTTTTGGTTCTTAGAGCTTAAGACGAGCAACTAAATGGGATTCATTTGGTATCTGAGCGTTCTGGTTAACGTTTTTGGCAAACTTGTTAAGGCCCAGCAAAGCAGCAGCAGCCGAAGAGGCCAGCGACCGAGAAAAGAAAGGAAAGGAAAGATCTTCCCTTGCCAAAAAACCAGTTTTTAAGCAAAAACAAAAAACTCAAAACTCATAAATATGCAAGATATAAACCTGAATTCTTTGTTATAATATTCCAGAGAACTTACATCAAATAAAAACCACAAAAACAAACAAAACGATTTACCCAAAAAAAAAAAAAGGAAAAGGAAGTGCATGACAAAGTCTAAGATGCACTGCACTCGCAGTTTGAGAGTCATTTATTCAGAGAGTGGGGTTGAGAGAGTGAGAGAGAGACAGGCATATGAAGACCAAAATTGATACCTGTTGTACGTCATACGTTGTTGTTGTTATTATTATTGTTACTGTTATTTTATTCTCGCTTTTCGACTTGTTCGTCTTTCGGTGTTTGTTTTTAGGCCACCAGGTAAATGGGTCAATCTAGCGGACCCGTTTTATAGTTTTCCGCATTTTCCACATTTTTCCCACTTACACAACAAAATGATTATTGTTTATTTGCGTACGCGTCATTATTGTGGTAATTATGTACATTGTCTCAAATGCATCGCCCTTCCCCCTCATAATTGACAACACCTACGCACACACACTCTTGTACACACAAATGTTGTAATTTTCATAATATTGACGCATTTTGCTGACAAAACTCACATATTCACTGAATGCCCTTGTTGTCGTTCACTTTAAATTGCACTTTTACATATTTATTGCTTGCCTTTAACTACTTTTTATCATAAATTTCAACAATTGTAAAAAATTTTTATTTTTTATACTTTACTCGCGAACTCGAACAGTGTGGCCGAATATCACATCAAATGGCATTGCCAGATACAAAATTTCTGGGCGGGAAATCGAAATGCGTTGCTGATCAACAAAGTTTTTCAAAATGGATAAAAATAGTTTTTAAATGTATGCAAATGAGGTCATTTTGAAATTGCAACACATTTTTTGCGAAATCCTTACGTGATGGACAAAAACTACCCCCAAATTACCAAAGAGAAATTTATTATGAAATAATAAGTAAAATAAAGTGTCGAAATGCTTTAAAAAGTGAACCTCCTTCGAATACCCCTTCCGAACCATACCGCGATTTAAAACGCGTGAGTCGGAGCAAAGTTATCGACATTATCGGAGCAAATTTATCGTAATCGACATTATCGGAGCAAAGTTATCGAGATGGTATTTTCTATCGATTCTGAATTAGTATTTTTAGTATTTTTACTAGAGCTGGCCATGTTTCTCTCATCTCTAATATTAGCACGTGTGAGATTCAATTTGTTTATGTTTCCATTTTAGCCCGTTTACAAACGAAACAAATTAGCGCACGATAAACAAATGGCCAGACGACCAGAGCACTCGGCACCGCCGGAAATAGTAAGAAATCAGATAAATCTCTTGATCACAAAATGACTTCGAATGTTTTAATTACTTTAGTTCTACAATGACGATGAGGCTAAGAAATATTCCACAAAGTAAGCCCGAACGATGGTCAACTATGTGTATACAAAGGTCTCACTTTGCATTACCTATTTACGTACAGCTCCCGCATAATTGAAATCCAAGTCGAGATGGCTGAACGTGCCCTGGAACTGTTAGCTCTGCCGGATGATGATGAGACCCGTTTGATTCTGGACATTGGATGCGGCTCTGGACTTTCTGGCAGTGTCTTGGAGGACAGCGATCACATGTGGATTGGCATTGACATAGCCAAAGCCATGCTAGACATCGCCCAGGAGCGGGAGGTGGGCGGAGACGTTGTTCTAGGCGACATGGGCGAGGGCATGCCCTTTAGGCCGGGCACATTCGATGGTGCCATTTCGATATCGGCCCTTCAATGGCTATGCAACGCCGACAAGTCCTATCACAATCCTCACAAGCGTCTGCTGAAATTTTTCACCACACTCTACTCCTGCCTGACACGGACAGCTCGCGCCGTGTTCCAGTTCTATCCCGAAAACTCGGATCAAGTTGATATGGTAACATCACAGGCAATGAAGGCCGGTTTTTATGGCGGCTTGGTTGTGGATTATCCAAATTCGGCTAGGGCCAAGAAATATTATTTGGTCCTAATGACTGGAGGAGCAGCCGAGTTACCCAAAGCGTTAGGCTCTGCTGAGGACGAGCGACGCGTTAATTATATCAAGAAGCGTGATGCTTGCCGTGATGCTCGTGGCAAAGCCCCAAAGAAATCTCGTGACTGGATCCTGGCTAAAAAGGAGCGCAGACGTCGCCAGGGCCTGGAGACACGACCGGATACCAAGTATACCGCACGCAAGCGAAGTGGACGGTTTTGATTTAAATTGATTGATACTGTATATTCACATCTTTGTTAATATCGTAATTAAAACAATTTTTACGCTTAAGCAACTAAAAGAATTGGACTAGAGAAGTTGATTCTACGACAACTAGGTAGTGCCCGCACCTCCATTTTCGCTTCGCTGCTTGCTATCCGCCCGCTGTTGGGGCGTGTCGTAGGAACTCTCAGCCATGAACATCAAATAAACAGCCACGGCGGCAAAAATAAAGGCTATCATCACAGTATCCGTCTGCCTGGATATGCTATTCTGCTCCTTTTGGACTCTAATCCTTTCGTATTTGGCCTGGGCCGTCTGGCGACGTTCAAAATTTTTGCCATAGTGCGCACGCGACCATTCATCGAAATCGTAGATAGGAGTTCGTCCCTCAGTGTCGGCCACTTTGGACTTCTTGAAACGTGACTTGTAGAACTTCGTCTCTGGATCATCTTCCGCCGCCTCTGCCGCCGCCTGGTCGTGTATATCCTGAGCATATGGAGAGCCTCCAGTATGGACAATTCCCTTGTCATAGAGCCGCCTTAGTCGATAGTTACCTTATAAAAACATACAATAGTCTTAAAGCTATTTTGTAAAAAATGAGTTGCTAGAGAATTACCCAAAACCTCATACGCCTGACTAATCTCCTGGAATTTTTTGGCGGCGCTCTCACTTCCCTGATTCTTGTCTGGATGATAAACCATGGACAATTTATAGTACGCAGCTTTAATTTCATTTTGTGTGGATCTCTTTGCTATCCCTAAGGCATCGTAGTAGTTGACTTGCTGCCCAAACGGACAGCTCGTATGGAAATGGCGGGGCACTAGATGTCGCCACATAAGCTGCCCATGCTTCAACATCACCTTTGTATTGTTTTTTGTACTTATTTCGTTTTTAGAAACAAAAGTTATATCACGCAAAAATCAAAACAAACGATCAGCTGATATTTGGCAGCTAAATTTTGAAAAAGAACTGCCAACTTGATGAAATGTCAACAAGTCGAATTGTATTCGATTTAACAGCTGATGGCCAACAGTTGCAACTATTTTGGTTTTGCTTTTTCAATTTAGATGTTTATATATAAATAGAACATCTGCTTTTAGTTGAGAGAAAATTCCCCACACAGCGTGCTTGATTTTCCGGCTAACCATTTTCTACTGTGTGTGTGTGTGTTGTGAGCTAACAAGATCGAGAAGTTTCTGTCTTCTGGCAAGCAGAAATTAGGACAAAACGTGAGGTGAGTCATTTGAGAAAAATATCACAAAATTTAAATAAAAAGTTTACTTAACAGATATTAAGTTTGCAACTTTAATCATGACAAATACAATCAGCAGTGAGGAATCCTCAGCCACTGGTTTTAAGGACAAAGGCAACGAGGCATTCAAGGCAGCCAAATGGGCGGATGCAGTGCAGCAATATGGTCTGGCAATCAAATTGGGAGCACCGCAGCAACACAAAGAGTTGCCTGTTTTCTATAAAAATCGTGCAGCTGCCTATTTGAAACTGCAGGAGTATGACAAAGCTGTGGACGACTGTACAGAGTCATTGCGTTTGTCCCCAAATGACCCGAAAGCACTCTTCCGCCGCGCCCAGGCATATGAAGCATTGGAGAAATTCGAAGAGGCCTACAAGGATGCCACCAATATGTTCAAATCTGACCCAGGCAATAAAACTGTGCAGCCATTGCTCCAAAGACTCCATTTAGTAGTGGAGGAACGTGCGGCTCGTAATGCCAAAACATCGACCAAGGTGAAGCAGATGATGGAGCTGACATTTGATTTTGGCGCCCCCCTTGAGAAGCGTCGTTCGGCTGCCAATAATTTGGTGGTGCTAGCCAAGGAATCGACTGGAGCAGAACTTCTCTTCAAGGAGCAGTGTGTTGCGAAAGTGGCCACATTGGCTAAATTGGAAAAGGATGCAGATATCTATGTGAATATGGTACGAGTGGTGGCCGCTCTCTGTGATCAGAGTGTGGAACGAACCAAGGCAGTGCTCCAGGAACTGGGCATTCCATGGTTCATGCGTGTCCTTGACCAGAAACACGAGGATTGTGTGGCCACTGCCCAATATTGCCTGCAGACGATTATCAATGCATTGTCTGGATTGAAGAATAAACCCGATTCCAAGCCGAACAAAGAGTTGTGCTCGAAAAACAATCGAGAGATCGACACTCTGCTCACCTGTATGGTCTATAGCATTACAGATCGCACTATATCCGGTCCGGCTCGAGATGCAATAATTGAGCTAATCACTAGAAATGTCCACTACTCTGCCTTGGAGTGGGCCGAACGACTAGTGGAGATTAGAGGTCTGTGCCGTTTACTTGAGGTTTGCTCAGAATTGGAGGACTACAAGTATGAAAGTGCCATGGAAATTACATCGTCCACGTCGACAATTGCTTCGGTATGTCTGGCCAGAATCTATGAGAATATGTACTACGATGAGGCCAAGCAACGCTTCACAGACCAAATCGATGAGTTTATCAAGGATAAGCTATTGTCCCCTGATATGGAGTCTAAGGTGCGTGTCACGGTAGCCATTACCTCACTGCTGAGTGGTCCCCTAGATGTGGGCAATCAAATTATTGCCAGAGATGGTAAGTAAACAAATATAACTGACTACTAAAAGATGACATAATTATGTTCGTTTTTCTTTTTGGTAGGAATTCTTCAAATGATCCTGGCTATGGCCACCACGGATGACATGTTGCAGCAGCGTGTGGCCTGTGAGTGCCTCATTGCGGCGTCCTCAAAGAAGGACAAAGCCAAAGCCTTGTGTGAACAGGGAGTGGATATATTAAAGAGATTATATCACTCGAAAAATGATGGAATTCGTGTGCGAGCTTTGGTTGGTCTGTGTAAATTGGGCAGCTATGGAGGTCAGGATGCTGCCATAAGACCCTTTGGCGATGGTGCAGCCTTAAAGCTGGCCGAAGCGTGTCGCAGATTCCTTATCAAGCCTGGCAAAGACAAGGACATTCGTCGTTGGGCTGCCGATGGCCTTGCCTATCTAACTTTGGATGCCGAGTGCAAAGAGAAACTGATTGAGGACAAGGAATCGATACATGCCCTCATGGATTTGGCTCGTGCAGGGGATCAGTCATGTTTGTATGGTGTGGTCACCACCTTTGTGAATCTATGCAATGCCTACGAGAAGCAGGAATTACTGCCCGAGATGGTGGAACTTGCCAAATTTGCCAAGCATCATATACCCGAAGAGCATGAACTGGACGATGTGGATTTCATAAACAAACGTATAACAGTTCTGGCCAACGAAGGCATTACCACGGCCCTGTGCTCTCTGGCCAAGACCGAAAGTCACAATTCCCAGGAATTGATAGCCAGAGTTCTGAATGCTGTTTGCGGTCTTCGCGAACTAAGGGGAAAAGTGGTCCAGGATGGTGGCGTCAAGACATTGTTGCGCCTTGCCCTGGAGGGCACCGACAAGGGCAAACGTCACGCTTGCCAGGCTCTGGCCAGAATTGGCATTACCATTAACCCAGAGGTGGCATTCAGTGGACAACGTTCATTGGATGTTATACGTCCGCTGCTGAACCTTTTGCACCAAGACTGCACGGCTCTGGAGAACTTTGAATCACTGATGGGTCTGACCAATTTGGCCAGCATGAATGAGAGTGTGCGGCAACGCATCATCAAGGAGCAGGGATTATCGAAAATCGAGTTCTATCTCATGGAGGATCATCTCTATCTCACAAGGGCGGCAGCACAATGTCTATGCAACCTGGTTATGTCCGAAGATGTGGTCACTATGTTCGAAGGCGATAATGATCGTGTGAAATTTTTGGCTCTACTTTGCGAGGATGAGGATGAAGAAACGGCCATGGCGTGTGCCGGTGCCTTGGCCATGCTCACCTCGGTTTCGGTCAAGTGTTGCGAAAAGATCTTGGCCATTGCCAGTTGGCTGGATGTTTTGCACACTCTAATTGCTAATCCAAGCCCAGCAGTTCAACATCGTGGCATTGTGGTAATTCTCAACATGATTAATGCCAGCGAAGAGATTGGAAAGAAACTCTTCGACACAGACATTATGGAACTACTCAGTGGTCTAGGCCAGCTGCCAGACGAAACGCGCTCAAAGGCCCGAGAAGTTGCCATTCAGTGCCTGGCCGCTGCAGAGAAATATCGCATCATCGAGAGATCCGATGAGGCTGAGATTCCCGATGTCTTTAAAGAAAGTGCCAAAATTACTGAAATTACAGAAGAAGATTAAGTTTTATCATCATTTCAAATCATTTTTCTAATATTGCCTTCATCTATCATCTAATTACTTTTCAAAGTGTACTTAAAAATGTCTTCTCTATATTGTACGAATTTATTTATTAAATTCCAATAAAAAATGTTTTGTTTTTAAACTGTATATCGATCAATCGTTTTCGAATTGATTTAATTTTGAAACATATGTTTATTTATTTATACCTTTTAGTTTACATTGTTACCAGTTCTGTTTGGATATATATGTATATATAATAATAGTAGTATATAAAAGAGTGTTATAACGGTTAAGTGGTTAATTACTATGTATTCTTCACATCAGTAACGCGTATCAGACCATTTAGTTGCAGAAGAACCAACTTCAAGTTAAGCTCATCTTCAGGTTGTGAAAGTATTCCAAAGGGTAATCCGTTTTTCGGTTGTTCAGTTAAAATTCAGACTTATAATCCGCCGTTTGGGTCAAGCTCTCGCGACGCTTGTGAAAGCATGGGAAATAGAAGCAACTTTCATTCATTGCAAACCGTTCACCATCGGCCAAATTTTCAGGTAATTTTCTAAAATGAAAATCACAAAAGGTTAGCAAAAATCATTATCTCTTATCTTGCGACTTACTTATTGAGGGTTTCCGGCAATGTCAGACACAAACCCGAGCCAAAGAACATCAGGCAACTTATGAAGATCGAAGGCAACGGCTTATAGAACTGAGCCAAATAGATCACATAGAATGCAAGCGAACTGGAGGCCAATCCCACCACATGGATATTGGACACGGCTCTCCCTCGAACACTGGTTGGTATAATTTCGGCAGCATATTGTATCTCAGCATCATATGAAACAGTGGTGCCGAATCGACCCAATCCCACCATTATGGCCAGTAGCAGAGCATTCTCATTTGGATTCAGGAAGGCAATTAGGAAGCCAGTGACTGTGGTTATAATGGCACCCACAAAGAGTGCTCCACAAGCCATTCCCTTGCGACCAATGCGATTCTGCAGAAGGAGAATTATGAATCCGGCGGGCAAATATACACACGAGGTGAAAGAAAAGAGTTTAAATGGTGATGTACCCAGACCCTCCATGTTCCTATTGATCACATCGTAGGATAGAGTAATTATCACCCTAAAAGGAATACATAAAGTGAGTGTTGCTTTGGTTTTGCCTCTTGACCATGGCACTCACGATTTTAGCAGCAGAGTCAGTGTGAAGCGACGTAGACGTGGTGTCCGGAACATGCCCATAAATGTGTCCACTTGCTTGGTTATCTTCTCCTCCTCGTTCATCTTCTCGCGATAATGCTTAACGAACTCATCGAAAACCGAATCTTCCACTTTGCGACCATTGAACTTGGCCACTTTCCTGAGGCAGTCTACGGCCCGATCGTATTTCTTCTTGGTCAACAGCCATTGGGCACTTTCACAGATCAACAACGGATACGCTAGGACACCAAGAGCTGGCAGAGATGCTAACCATAGATACTGACGCCAATTGCCAATCCAAATGGCAGCCCATGGTGAAGTCATTAGACCAAAGCAATAGAAGACAGCGAGTATGATGTTAAGACCAAAGGTGCGGCGCTTGGGACTAAGGTACTCGAACACTGGAGGAATTTTTAAAGATTGGTTAAGATTCTAAGGGGTCTTTTAGTCACTTACCCAAAATGTACATCAAATAGTACATGGTATCTGTTGAAAGACCTGAGACAAATCTGCAGGCAGCAAATCCAGGCAACGAATTCACAAACGAAGTCAGGAAATCTCCCAGAGCTCCGGACAAAGTTGACATCAGAAGGGTGGGCAATCGTCCAATGTGATCCGAGAGAAATCCAAACACCACCGTACCCAACACAGAGCCCATGAAGAAGAACGACTGACCCACAGCTGGCAAATGAGCTTGATCGCACACCCACTTTAATTCTGTTGTGATGCTTTTGTAGTCACTTTCATAGTCAAAAATCCAATCACTGCAGATTCCTTCATCGGCTGCAATGCCAGAACCATTCACGACTCCGCTCAGAACCGTGCAAGAAGAATGGGTTATATTTGCATAAATAGAACGAACTTCTTCTACACTCAATTCCCGTATGTCATCGTGTGAACACCTAAGGGAGAGAGGGGAATGGCAAATTGATTTTTGGCAAACATCTTCATTGTGGCTGTCCAGGGATTCTTACCAATGTTCTGGGGTAAAAGTCACGAGCGTTTGGGAAAAGTAGTGCAAAGAGCTCAAAACATTTGTATACCCGTAAAGAATCAATATAACAAATTGAAAACGCCCAAAGCTCCCACACTTGTCCAAAACCCTATCGAAATCCATTCTTATTAATTGTCTATAATTCTTTTCCTCACGCTAATTTTTAGTTGATAAACAAAATATTTTCCTTTTTTGGGATGAAATCAACTACATTCTGCCAACTCGTTTCTGATTTTGACGCACGATTCGTACAGTAGCTGTCTTTTATAGAGATATAGAGATATCCGTTCTCTGATTAGAATGTGTGATTAGTAACAAAAGAATTGTGTATCTCTTTGGGTTTTTTTTGGGGCGTGATGCTAAGATAATAATGTGTTGATCCGATGGCAAACACTCTGATTCGAAGCGCGTACATAACACCTTGAATTCGGATGCCGTAACTTAAAATTACTCAGATTTGTAAGTTATTGGATCAAACAGAGGGTCATATTTTTCAATGGCGCCTGTTATATAAATTTTTAGTTAATGACTTTACAATCAAAATATGAGGAAAGTGGGTAAAGTAGGGATCGGCTTAGTGGCTGCAATTTGCGTATGTTTTTGGTGATGCTTATCAGGCATTTAACTTGGTCAAATTGCGACCGACTTGATGTTGATGTTTATACATTCGTAGAACGTTTGGATTTAGTTTACTTAACGTGCCTTAGATTTATATGCCTAAAAATGTTTTGAGTACTCTGTAAGTCACGCCTGTATAAAGTCAAGAGGATTACTTCTGTCCAGACATGTTTATAGTATCTAGTATAGATTGTACAATGAAGTCGCATTGTGAAATTGCCCAGACCGCAATTTCTTTAGAGAATCGCCTTACGGTCTGATTGTATCAACTGAAAACTCGTAACAATATACCAAAAACTCGTAATCTTATAAATCAGAAATAAAGCCGCAAACAATTTACAGTGGCGGATCTAGCCTAAGGCAACAGGGCGGATAGATCTATGTGCAATATATTAAGCATGTGAGAAAAGTACAAAAAAGTTGTGTAATAAACAACAAATATTTATTCAATAGATAGCACCAAAACGAAGGAATTTTCCTTTCTTGTCGTGAGACGCAAAAAAGGGGCTTCTAATGTTACAAGGCGCCCATCACCATAAATCCGGCACTGAGCAAATGTATACAACAAAATAATAATAAAGTATGCTTTGTTTCCAACAATGGAGCTTAACTTATTTGCCGTGGGGATTAACATGGTCTTAGTTTTATATCTAGCGGATATAATTGGAAAGTTATTGCCTGTTCATTCAATTCTTTAGAAGGCATCTCTTTGTTTTATACTCCTAATCTCTGCGCAAATAAAACTATGTATATATTTGCGTTTAAACAATCACCTATGCAAATAAGTATGTATGTATGTATATAAAAACAGCTTTATTATTTATTATTTAATCACATAATTTGTTTGGTTTTATATTAGTACTTTTTCTGCTCTATGGCCTCCTCTACGGGGGCCTCAGTCTTTCGATGGAAACAGGGGAAGAAATACCATTTTTCACCGACACCAAATATCTCACCATCGGCCAGGGTTTGTGGAAGTTTCCTAAAAAACAAAACATTTCAATAATCTCCCTCATTCTCGCGTATTGGCAAAACTCACTTTCTCAAGGTCTCTGGTAATGTGAGACACAGGGCAGCTCCAATGAATAGCAATATGCTTATAAATATCGAAGGTAAAGGCTTGAAAATGGTTCCCAAGAAAATAATATACGAACTACAGAAACCACAAGCATAACCAACTACATGAATATTCGAAAGTCCTCGTCCTCGAACACTGGTCGGTATAATCTCAGCCGCATATTGGGCTTCAGCATCATAGGCCAAGACGACACCATAACGTCCAAGACCGACCATTAGAGCCAAGACCAGAGCATGATTAGCTGGATCCAATGTGGCCACCATGTAGCCAGTGACAGCTGTAGTGATTGCTCCTCCTAGCAGTGTGGCACATGCCATACCCTTGCGTCCTATGATATTTTGGAATAAGATAATAGTAAAACCGGCGGGCAAATACACCACGCCAGTGTAGGAGAAGAGTTTGAAGGGTGAGGTACCAACTCCTTCCATATTACGGCTAATTATGTCAAAGGCCACTGTGATTATCGCTCTGAAAATTTAAAGGCAACTTAATAAACTAGTAGATAATAATTTAAAAGAAAACTTACGACTTGAGGAATAAAATGATGGTAAACTTTCTCAATCTCGGTGTCCTTAGCATTCCCATAAACGTATCAGAGGACTCCTGTTGACTATTC
The DNA here is from genome assembly GCA_018152135.1 of Drosophila paulistorum. NCBI lineage: Eukaryota > Metazoa > Arthropoda > Insecta > Diptera > Drosophilidae > Drosophila > Drosophila paulistorum. The sequence goes on along the minus strand of JAECXG010000805.1, from coordinate 7,026,484 downwards.
ATTTTCTCGCGATAATGCTTGATAAACTCATCAAATACCGATTCGTCCACTTGGCGACCATTGATTTTGGCTATGCGTTTCAATGTTTGTGTGGCCTTTTCGAATTTACCTTTGGTCAGCAGCCATTCGGCACTCTCGAAGAGCAGACAGGGATAGAGTAGCACACCCAAAGCTGGCAATGAGGCAGCCCAGAGATAGTTACGCCAGTTGCCCACCCAAATGGCTATCCACGGAGAAATCATCAGACCGACACTATAGAAACAAGCCAGCACAATATTCAGACCAAATGTGCGTCGTTTGGGACTCAGATACTCAAAGACTAAACGAATATAACAGAGATACTTATAATGAATAAAACGAAAATTAAGGAATTATTTAGGATTGACTCACCCAAAATATACATCAACATGTACTGAGTATCTGTGGATAGCCCCGATATAAAGCGTGTTATGGAAAACAAAGGTAATGAACTGACAAATGATGTAAGAAAGTCGCCCAAAGCTCCAGTTAAAGTGGTTAAGATGCAAGCTGGCAAACGGCCAATACGATCGGCCAGATAGCCAAAGAATATGGTACCCAAAACGGAGCCCACGAAGAAAAATGATTGACCCACAGCCAATTTATAGCCATCCTCGCAGATCCAGTTCATCTGAAAGAATATTTAAAAGGGTTAACTTTAATGTTTTCCATGGTATACTTTTAGGCTTACTTCTGTTGTGATGCTTGTATAGCCACTTTCCAGTTCGTAGTCCCATTGATTGCATTGATACTCATTTTGATTCCGTAAATCTATGAAACTGCAACTTTTTATGGATACATTTGACCCAGAAGGATAAAGGTCCTGGGGAGGAATACAACTGCAAGAAAAGGGGCAACTTTTCTTACTACTTTCTAATCACCTTTTAGTACTTTCACTCACCTGTGTGCTGGTGTAAAACTAATGATGGTTTGTGAGAAATAATGCATCGATGATAAGATGTTTGTGTAGCCATAGAGTATCAGCAGTATTAACTGATAGCGTCCAAAGCTTCCACATTTATCCAACACCCTTTCGAAATCCATTTTGCTATGCAATGTCACCAGTGTCCACCTTTCTCATTGCTTGTTGGCCCGCAACTGCTTAACGAGATGCTAGAAAATAGCTATATGTACCACGATCTATATAGATCTATAATAGACGCCGCAATATCTTGGATATATCTCTAAGCGAACGTCGAATAAAAACACATATGGGCAACGGGATGATGTTTGCACTTCCATTATCAGGCGTCTGCTACCTAGGTTCTAAAATTTACATAAATGGGCTTAGATTCCACTTTTATTATATTTGTTACGGGCATATAGATAAAACCCTGGGGTTTGTGATTTTATATTAGGGGGTGGGCTGTAGCTAGGGCATTGGTGTGTATAAACTTTATTATATTTGATCACACACATGACTTATCACAAATTTTCACTTGACTTAACTACCTAACTAACTAACTAATTAAAAGTGAAGTGTTGATTCCATTCCAAAATTTGATTGCAATGTCGTTGCCGATTGAGAACGTCGCTCAATAAAACTAAACGTGAACCAACGATCATTTTTACCAAAGTTCTCACCATCCTCCAACGATGTGGGCAATGTGCGATTCAATGTCTCGGGGAGCAGCAGACACAGGCCAGCTCCCAGCAAAGAGATCACTCCCAAGATCACCTCTGGCAATGGCGGAAATATGCTGCGAGTGTAAAGGATAAAGGCGCTGAAGAAGGTAAAAGCATAGCCAGCCACATGTACAGCTGCCACGCCCTGTCCTCGCACACAAGTCGGTATCAGTTCAGTGGCATATTGGGCTCCAGAATTGTAGGCCACTGTAACACCAAATCGGCCAATAACAGAGAGAGAAACTAGCAGGGTGGTGGCTAAAACAGAAAAAAGGAAATGAGAAACTTTGAAATTAATTGATAATTCCCTTTCTTACTTTTCTCGCTGGTATTGGTGGCCGCGGCAAAGAGTATGCAGCCCGTTACCGATATGAAAATGCCACTCAATAGCAATGAAATGGATGCCATTGCCTTCCTACCAATGCGATCTTGCAGAGCAATGAGCAGTAGACAGGCTGGTAATATCGTGGTGGCACTCAGCGAGAACATCACAAATGGCGAAATGCCAAGACCCTGAACATTGCGGGAAACGGCATCATAGCAGAGGGTGATGACCATGCTAAAAGACCAACAGAATATATATATACATTAAATTGTTTCTCTTTTTTTTGGGTGGGTCTCACGATTTGAAAAATAATATCAATGTGTGACGACGCAATCTCGATGTCTTGAAGAGATCCAAGAGATTTGGTGTGCACTTTGTATGCTGTTGACTGAATTTGCACTCTTCAATGAACTCTTCAAAATGAGATTCATTCACCTGGCGGCCATTGATTTGGGCCACACGTTTAAGGCAGGCCACGGCTTGATCGTATTTCTGCTTCGAGATTAACCATTGCACACTTTCGGGTACTATGAAATAGAAGAGAGGCACCAGAAGAAGCGGCAACGAGGTGCATAGCAAGAAGCCACGCCAACTTTGTACCAAAATGGCTAGCCATGGAGCCAACATTGAGCCCAGGCAATAGAAGATGCCAATGCAAAGACTCAGACCTATGGTACGCAATGAAGGACGCAGATATTCCATAACTAAAAGGCCAAAGTATGAGACAAATCTTTCTCTATCTTTCTAAACTCTCACTTACCCAATATATACATCATAACAAAATTGCTGTCCGTGGCAAAGCCCGAGATCAAGCGGAATGTACAGAACAGTATTAAATTTGTACCACAAATGGTTAGTAGATTTCCCAACATTGCTATAACATTGGCCACTATCAAGATGGGTAATCTGCCCACTATATCGGCCAGGTAACCCAATGAGAGGGTACCAATCACAGAGCCCACAAAGAACATTGATTGTCCCAGAGTTAATTTCCATGCTTGATCACATATCCAATTCATATCACTTGTATAACTCTCATAGCCCATATATAAGTCATAGTTATAGATCTCACACGCATCTGTCGAACTATTCCGATTGTAATCCAAGGGCAGGCAACTAGATTTAGCAGGTGCTACTCCCCTACTTTCATCTGCAGCCAAACCATCTGCACACCTAGACAACTCATAGAAATTGAGTAAGATATTACTTTGTGGCCATCAGATTACTCACCAGTATGTGGGCACAAAACTAATAATGGTCTGTGAATAATAATGCATTGCCGATAACAAATTGATCAAACAAAATAGCAACAGCATTATCCACTGCATTCGATGAAAATCGCCGCATTTTTCTAGGATTTTATCCACCTCCAGCATTGTTGTGTGTGTCGTTCAGCTGAGTCTGAGAGGAAATGGGAAATCTTACGACAATTCAGAGTCCCTTGCTCACATAAATTTTTTTTAATTGCTTTTGTCTTGCTGCAAATTTAATTTGACTTACTTGAAACGCAACTGGAAGATTTCAGTTTCTCTAAATGACTTTTGACAGCCTCCTACAAGTTGGCGTGTAGACTAAATGGATAGAGCAAAAAAAATTAACGTAGGTCGTTGAAACCTTTTTTTTTTTGACAAAATTATTGCAAATTAAGCGAATTTTAGTCAGTAAGTAAGTTTATTTTTTTACACCTGGACTTGAGAAAATTGAAATGGGGGCGGAAAAAGTTTAAGTAACAGAATATTAAATTTACTTTAACGATTTAAGTTTCAACATTTTAAGCAAATGAAAAGTTAGAGTATGAATCTTAAGAACTTGAAACATTCGATTTGTAGTGCCAGGTTAGATTTCGATTCCAAAAATTAAAGCCTCAATCATTTTTTATAAGAAATTGAATTTAACTTCTGTCGGTTGTTTTGTTTCCTCACCTCTTAATGCAGCAATTTAATTATATTTTAAGTTTATTTGTCTTGCTGCTAGGGCATTGCCTCCTTGTTAACTTTTCATGATTGTCATGAAAAAAACATTTTACAAGACTCTTCTGATTTTATATACATGTGTGTATGTAGAGATGCACAGAACTCACGCACATGAATTGCAATTGTTGACTGTGCGAAAACAAGTGAATCCGATGGCAACTCAACTCAAATCTTTGTACTCAAAAACCTCTCAGAAAACAGCGACGAATTTTGGCGATAACAAAGAGATTTTCGTAGAGTGTAAACTCAACTCAAGCAAAGTGTCAACCGATCTGTATGAAAGTCAAAAATGATTTGCAGTATAACGAAATTTTGAAGCCCCAATAGAGACAAAGCGATGAAAGACAGAGAGAGAGGGAGAGAGAGAGAGAGAGAGTAAATCGAGGGAGGTTGGGGTTGGGAGATATATAAATATATAGATGGCAAGATCGTTCAGTTTGCTTGCATGCAATGTGTGTGATTATAAGTATTTTAGGTGACATGTTGACATGAGCCGAATAGATCTAAAAGTTTGGCGATGATAATAATAATCAAAATTGCACAACCAATTTGTTTTGTTTGATAGATCTGACTTATACATATTTTCAATAAATTTGTCGTTTATTCACAAAAAAGAAAATCAACCTGAAGTTACTTGTTTTCGATTCAAACAGGGAAAATAGAGACAGCTCTCATTCAGAGCAAAATTTTCACCTTCAGCCAAATTTTCCGGAAGTTTTCTAAGAACGAAAAAATTTCATTAGCATTCACTTTCAATCTTATATCAATGACTTGACTTACTTATCCAAAGTCTCGGGCAAAGTAAGACATAGCAAGGCTCCTAAAAACATTAAAGTACCTATAAATATAGATGGCAATGGCTTATAGAATTGGGCCAAATAGATCACATAGAAAGAGAATGCGCTGGAAGCCAGACCAATCACATGGACATTGGACACAGCTCTCCCTCGCACACTAGTCGGAATAATCTCGGCTGCATATTGAATCTCAGCATCAAAGGAGACAGTGGTGGCAAATCGACCCAGTCCCACCATTATGGCCAGTAGTACAGCATTATCCTTGGGCTCGAATAAGGCTATTAGAAAGCCAGTGACTGTGGTTATTATGGCACCCACAAAGAGTGCCCCACAGGCCATACCCTTGCGTCCAATGTGATTTTGAAGCAGGAGAATCGTCATTCCAGCTGGCAAGTAAACAATTGAGGTGAAGGAGAAGAGTTTAAAGGGAGAAGTACCCAGACCCTCCATATTCCTATTGATCACATCACAGGAAAGTGTAATGATCACTCTGTGAAACAAAAATGGATATTTGGTATTCAATTTCCTGCCTCATTCTCACTCACGATTTTAGCAGCAAAGTCAGTGTGAAGCGACGTAAACGTGGTGTCCGGAACATGCCCATAAATGTGTCCACTTGCTTGGTTATCTTCTCCTCCTCGTTCATCTTCTCGCGATAATGCTTAACGAACTCATCGAAAACCGAATCTTCCACTTTGCGACCATTGAACTTGGCCACTTTCTTGAGGCAGTCTACGGCCCGATCGTATTTCTTCTTGGTCAACAGCCATTGGGCACTTTCACAGATCAACAAAGGATACGCTAGGACACCAAGAGCTGGCAGAGATGCTAACCATAGATACTGACGCCAATTGCCAATCCAAATGGCAGCCCATGGTGAAGTCATTAGACCAAAGCAATAGAAGACAGCGAGTATGATGTTAAGACCAAAGGTGCGGCGCTTGGGACTAAGGTACTCGAACACTGGAGGAATTTTTAAGGATTGGATAAGATTCTAAGGGGTCTTTTAGTCACTTACCCAAAATGTACATCAAATAGTACATGGTATCTGTGGAGAGTCCTGAGATAAACCTAGAAACGGCAAACCAGGGCAATGTTTGGACAAAAGACGTGATGAAATCTCCCAGAGCTCCGGACAAGGTGGACATCAGAAGAGCGGGCAAACGTCCAATGTGATCAGAGAGGAAACCAAATGTTATTGTACCCACGACAGAGCCCATGAAAAAGAACGATTGACCCACAGCTGGCAAATGGGCTTGATCACACACCCATTTCAATTCAGTTGTGATGCTTTTGTAGTCACTTTCATAATCAAATATCCAATTAGTGCATTTGGCATCTTTGGCTGCTATTCCAGTTCCATTGACTACCCTATCCAAAAGGGTGCAGGATGAAGCCGATATATTTAGGTATACTCGGCGTAACTCATCTTTCGTAAGATCTTTTAGATCATTGTGTGCGCACCTAAGTATAATATATTTTAAATTTCTGTTTCTTTTCTTCTTTTTGAAGTACTAACCAATGCTCCGGGGTAAACGTAATTAGAGTCTGAGAGAAATAATGCAAAGATCCAAGTAAATTTGTATAACCATAGAGTAAAAGTATCACAATTTGAAATCGCCCAAACTGTCCGCACTTATCCAGGGTGCGATCGAAGTCCATATTCTCGTATTATTCTATGCGACTAGCAGCGAAGAAACGGCCACTTGCAAGCAGATGAAATCGCCTACTGTCGAATTGTTGGATTTTCACAGCCACGAAGGAAAATCAATCAAGAAAATCTAATACAAAAAACAGCTGGGACAAAACACTTTAACCGTAAAACACAGACTGACACCGCGATTACAAATAATAGAAAAAAACATTGGGCGATAATAATTAGATTTGGCTAAATTTCTAAGTCAACTGGAATTCAGATATAGATGTTCATTCTCCGGTTAGTTAGTTCCTTATGAACAATTTTTCTTGTCTTCAAAACTAAATATATTCCGCAGTTGTTTACGTTTTGTCGACGACTTTGAGGTACTCTTTCAGTCAGTTTTATTTCACTTCGGAAATTATCTTTAGAGCAACAGCAATTTGTCTGTAAAGCTTTTTTAAGAACTATCAAATTCTATAATCAGCAGACTTTGCTAAAACAAGTTTAGAATCAGAAGTAAATCAAGCGGAACAAGAATTGCAACAAGATTTTCCATAATCCTTTTGTCATTAAACATATTTTAAATTCTTGATACTTGCATCTATATAGATTATGTCTTTTTATTCAATTTCCTAGGTCATAATTCAATCATCATTCAATTCTTTTTATACATGAGTGACTTATACGAATCAATAGCTTTACAGGGTATCAAAATTATAAGCATTTAAGTTCATCTAACTGCCAATTTGCTAATAATGATTAGAACCGCCTTTGTGGCGTAACGAGCCCAGTAAATAAAAGCTACAAAGTCACTTACTCTGAGGCAAGTTTCGAATAGAGAAAGAACGGCTAAAGGGCATATATATATATATGTATATGTACATAGGAACACAAGTTTTTCTAATGGCTTTAATTGCCTCTTTTATTATGCATATTTATATTGATTATATTTTTGTTATAATTGCATTATTCTTACTTGCAATTGTGGTAAATATCAGAATAGAATTTTTGATATTGTTCTCGTCTGTTGCATCTGACAATCTATTTCAAAATCGTGTAAATAAAAAACGATGTCTAGCCAAAAGTAATGGCACGACTTTAATTCTATTTTGTTGCATTCTTGTCACAATAGTAAACAATGCCTTCGCATGTTGTCAATGCTTGTTTGCTGATCTTTGGCCAAAGATACAAATTGGTCATAAATTAAAGCCAAGAATCAGAACTGTCGCAAGTGACTGGATTGTAACGGAAAGTCGAGTTTAATAAGCTGAGTGCCTTTTACCATATATGTAAATTTTTAAAGAGCAAGCTTAGAGTAATGATTAGCTTATATTCCCATAGCTTTAACTTGGTCAATCATCCAGGCTAATGTGAAGAATATTTTCATATTGTTAAATGTGATTTTTGTTGTTTTGATAGATGATGGTTTAGTGATTTAAATGGGATAAGGTAAAGTTTTTATCTTCCTTAAAGTAAATCTTCACTTTATAAAGTGAACAAGTCAATCAAAGATTGTAACTTGAAAAATATTAGGTATTAAATCTAAGAGACCTTTAAATTGAGCAGCTACTACTAGATGGAACGGCTCATGGTTGTTATTTGTTTACGTTAATTATTTCGTTTAGGTTATAGTTAATGACATTATTTACCCATCGATTTTTGCATCTAAAGCTTTTGTCGTCTTGGCCAGGTCTAATGTGGCAACATCAGCGCGTTGACCTTTCGGTTTATTAGGTGGCTGTTGTGGCAGCAAATTGCTTCGCTGGGTCGCTTTGGTCTTTCCAGGCGCTGTATGCAATGTTGTGGCTTTAATTCAATTGTCGATTGTCTGACCTTTAAGAGGCAGTAAGGCAAAGCCACTGCCATTTCATATGGAGTTTGTTCTTTTACTGCAGTTTGGCACTAATTACATCTACGAAACATATAAAATCCTCTCCCAGTCGATAATAATTTAACATTTCAATTGTCTGGAGTGAAATAAATTTTCACATAATTGCCAATGCAAAATAAAACAGAAACAGAAAACAAAAGTGAAAGGGCAAACGGGACTAGTCGGGTCTGGTCTGGTCTGGTCTGATCTTAGCAGAGCAGAGGTCCCTTTAAATGGTTTAGCGGAAGAATAACCTTTCTAAGTCGACACGATGCTCCATGGCCCACGATCCACCGACAAGCAGCACCAACCACCTGGTTGTTGCCCAGTCAACTTTGTTACCTGAGTCGGATGCCATGTGCATGATCGGTCTTTCTTTCTCACTCACTCGCTCACTCACTTTTGATCTTAAATTAGTTTATTTGTTGGTGTTAGGCTGCTTGGTTGGTTGGCTGGTTTGCCTATGCCATGTGAAGCGGGCGACATTTGCCGCCAGTTTTTCGTATAAATTGGCAGAACTTCAATGCAACTTTTGCAGTTTTAGTTTCTTCTTGAAAGCGTTTGGATTTCGATTTGCCATTAGAAGAAGAAGGTGGCCAAAATTGGATATAATTGGACAGTGTGTGTGTGTGGGAGCAAGGATAACGTTATGCTAAAGGTCTGACTCAGTGTGTGTGTATGCCCTTGAAGTTTCTGGTTCTTCATCTGCTTGCTTTTCCTTACTCACCTTTAGATTTTTCTGCTAAGCGCTGTGCTTGGCATTGCCTATGCGGGCGTAATTGGTCCTGGGCCATATTATGGACCAGCTGGACCAGCTTTACATGGCTATGCGGGTTATGCACCGCATCCAGGACCACTGCCAGCCTATGTGGCACCCGGTAAGCAACAATAGAGTTCTTGCACAGAAATTTATGTAATACTCTTGTGACTTCACAGTACCAAAGGCACCGGCACCCGAACCCTACGATCCTGATCCAAAGTATTCCTTTGGCTATGACATACAGGATGGCTATACAGGTGATTTGAAGAGCCAACATGAGACCCGTCATGGTGACGTGGTTAAAGGCAGTTACTCAGTGGTCGATCCGGATGGCACTAAGCGCACAGTGGACTATACAGCCGATCCGCATCATGGTTTCAATGCTGTGGTAAGGAAGGAACCTTTGGCTTATAAGCCAGCCCCGGCTCCGGCTCATCTCCATTTGCCAGGACCGGCACCAGCGCCACCTCTACCAGCTGTACCCAAAGCTCCTTTACTTTCCTATCCGTTGGCATTGACTGCTCTACATCGGGCTGCCCCAGCCCCGGCCCCGATACCTGTGCCTGTGGCTCCAGTACCCGCGCCCGTAGCTCCTCATCACATACCCACTGCTCATTTCCATGCTGCTTATCCTGCTCTCGCCCACAGTCCATTTGCCCATTACCCAGCTCAAGCTCCTGCCCCAGCTCCAGCACCCCTTCCCGTTGATCCCCATGCCTACTATCATCACTGAGTGAACTTTCCTTCTCCGGCGACTTTCTGTCTTTCTTTCTCTCTTTTACGTGATCTATTTCCCATCTCGTCTCGCGCATTTCTCTCTCAATTGCATTTCAATCTCCATTGTTGTTTTCATCATTGGATGTTTAATAGATAGACATATATATTTATATATGTATTTAGGAGGCGTATTTTTCTTGCTAAGATTTAACCTTATGTACGTTTTATATAAGTATGTTTGAGTTGTTGTCTACTAAGTTAAAAGCTTACACACAAAATCTAGAGAAATAAAAACTGTATAAAGGAAGACAAACGTTTTCTTTTGAAAGTTGCTAAGGGCAAACTCCTTACTATATAATCCAAGGACATGATGTTTCCGAAGCTGACATTAAAAGGTTTAACTTGGCCTCTTATTTAAATTCGGAATGTTTTTCTCTTTTTAAGCGATTAAAGCGAAGATTGAAATTTTTCCAACCAAGATCTCCAAGTGATTTCTATCTTGGGCCAGATTTTGATATCCTTGCAATAAGTGTTATTATTTTTGGCTATTTAATCAGTACCATGAGGCGACTTCATCAAGGATCAACGCAAACTCCTCTTAGGTTGGGTTTCTAATTACTGCAGTGGTTGCCGGGATCTCAGCCGGATCGAACCACTATATTCTGTAGCTCCCATAGAAACGGCAAATTCAATAACTTCGATATTTTCAAAGTTTGAGTTATAAAATTATTATTATTTGAGAGTTTTATACATCTATTAATGACTACGCGAGATGGGAGTACTATTTCAAAAATATAATTCACGAACAATTAACAATGAAACAGTGTGAAAAAGAGGCGCTAATCGACAGTCCGAAAGTGTACAAATATTCGACGCATTGCTCCAGACTAAGCATAAAATTTTTTTGCTATGGCCAGAAAATGTTGCGAAACTTAGCCCGGTTCTGTGGTTCGGTTGCTTGAGTCCTTAAGGTAAGTACAATACTAGTCAGAAACTTTTACAATTTGAAGAGCATTCGGCATTAGAAGTAACTCTCTTATTCAACTCTTTTGTTGCTTTAGGCTCTCCAGGCTTGACAATCTATTCCGTTTAATACTGCTCTGATTTTTGACATTTAAAGCAAAATTAAAAATGCAATTTTCACATTTTTTTAGTTTTATGGTTTGTATTTATTTGTATCAACTTGTAATGATATAGTACTCGTATGTTTGTATATATCCATATATGTATAATTATTCCCATTATGTATAAATGATATTACATGTCCGTGTTGTATGTATGTATGTGTATTTATATATAAACGTTCGAGTATGTATGTGATGTTAATAATTTGCATTTTTCTTGGATTTAGTTGCTTATCATTTTATACTTTGCATATATTGGAAATTGTATTATCTACCGATTGTAGAACAGATTTAAATGGTTTGATATATGTATGTATTTTGTAAGTATTTAATGGATTTCACACAAAATGCTTATGCAATTTTTGGTCTTGCTGCATAAACAGAATTGAATTTATTTACTTGTGTTTGTATTAGTGGTATTTAAGTGGTATATAAATTTTTTGTTTTTCTTTTTGTTTTTGTAATGCATTTTTTATAGTCCTTAGTTTTGTAATAAACGGTATCAAAAGATAGGTACAATTGAGTTGTTGTTTTTTTTTTCTGCTACCACTAAATTAATTATGTTTATATATATATATAATATGTATATATATGAAGCACTCTACTTGAATAAACAGAACAAGCTCTATATGTATCTCTCTCAATCTCTTCTTTCCGCGTGTGTCTTCTCTGTGATTGCATATTTAACTAAGGGCTGGGTGGCCGTGGTCTAGGATGTGGTAAGAGAGAATTGCAGGGGGACGCGCAGGGAAACAAGCGCTTATATTATAAATAAATGGGCACAATTCAACTAATTATACATATAGTTAGGATCTCTTATAGAATGCAATTTATTAGACATATGAGGCTAATATAGCTCATTAATGTATTAGATTTAGATTCGTTGATTGTTGTTTTGGCTTCTTTTCTCGAACAACCAGTTGTAATTTACTGTCTCTTTCTCACTTTTCATTTTGTTTGTTGTAGACTATTTTGGGATATGCTTGAATTGCTTTTGCTGTTTTGCTTGATTTAGTTGTTGTTAGTTAAAAAAGTTAATCGAAATTAAATGGCAGCTTTTGACTTAATATTTATTGGCTAGGCTCAACTCAATTGGAATTCTTTCTCACTGCACTTCAAAGATATTAAATTCGTAGTACCTACATGTAGGCTAAAACTTTATATATGTATGTATGTATGTTTGGGATATGTTTACTAAACATTATAAATATGGTTATATATATATACTATATATTTATAGTATGTTTAGGTATGTAGCCATGATTTTAGATTTTTATTTTTTGGTTCATTGTTTATAACTTGAAACGGAGGGTTTTAAACTGATTCTTTATTACTTTATGTTTTTATTCATAATTTATTCGATTATTCATGCTGATAGGTGGTAGGACTTGTTTTCATTGTTGAATCGGTTAGAAAAATATTCACTGTTTTCTTTTTGTGTTAGGTGAGAATCATAAATTTACTACGAAAAATTTTAGCTAGCTGCATTCAGATGATAGCTATAGCTACATAAATGTATATGTCTATATATATTTTTCTCTATATATGTTTATAGTCAGTTTATCTTTTTTGTTTTGTGTCTTTATAGTTTTTTTTCTTAGCTTTTTTTTGGTGCTTGAAATGTTCTTGTTCTGTTTATCGTTCTGATAGTTAATGAACTTAACTTTTACATTTCAAAACTCATTAAAGATATATCCTATATTGTCCATATTTTCGTACTTAATTTTGTTTGTTTAATTGAAATAAAATTGCCAAATTAAATAAAGATAGTTTAGGTTTTTTGAAATTTTACTGTAACTACATATATAACCGTAGTGAAACCGTAAGAAAACTGCAAAATATAATATATGTATAATAAATATTTATAATGTTTATCCTTATTTTAACAAAAAACTCTACTGAAACGATTAAAAAATTGGAAACTAAAATCTTGTAAATCAATGAAATTTGGGTAGTAATTAGTAATTCCTGTTTTATACAATTATATTAAGTCCATTTGATATCATTTTGATATATGAATATGTGAACGTACTTGTATTATGCATGTTAGTTTGATTATGGATTGAGTTAAAAAACTTTAGGTAGCTTATGCTCTTATTTCGGTTATACAATTTATAGACATCTAAAGTTGCTTGATTATGTAAATGGAATTTTGGTATACATTTAAATTGATTTTTGTTTGTGTTTGTTTTTTTTTTTTTCAAAGAGTTTAATCGACTGTAATTTGACTAGTTATTTTGTTGTTCATTAAATTTTTGGTTGGATCATTAATATGCTATGCAATTAATATATTGGATGATTCAGATTCTTGAGAGTAGGCTAAGTTATTTAGAAAAAGGTGGTCCATTTAGTGATCGTATTCGTCAGCATATGATTAAGTTTCCAGTAAGTCCAGTTTATTATCTACACTATGAAATGGAAAAACATAAAAAATACGGAAACGAAATAATAAACAAAGAATGAAAACCATGAAAAAATAAAACAAACTATAGAATTTTATGAATAAAAGTTTTGTTTTTTTTTTATATGTTTAAAATCTTAGAGCACACTTTCAGTTAGCACAAATATCAATTATTATATAGGTACATAATACACAAGAACTCAAACGAAATTTAAGTGTAGGCGCAATAATAAATTAATATTAAAAATTTTTGAAATTTACAATTAAAAAAGAAAACAAAAAATACGAAACGTTTACGTTTTCGTTATTTTTTTTTGTTTTGTTTGTTTGTCGCCTATTAAATAGGCATTTTGGAGACAGAAATGATATGGTTTGGGTTTTCGATTTGAGGGATAGAGGGGGTTCTGCTTGGGTGCTTGATATAATAACAATGATTATGCATTTATCTTTTCTGTATGATATATATGTTTTAGATGTGTGTGTGTAGGTATATAGTATATAGGTTTATGTGTAATTTTATCTTAACTAACATTTTTTCTGCATTATTTCCAGCTTTCAATATGTTTCACTTGACTTATACTTGATTGATATACAATATAACTACTAAAAATGTTTCGCTCAGCTTTATGTCTCGATATTCATATAGATATATGTATGTATGTATATTTATATGTGTGTGTATATTTATATATGTATAGGTATATAAGTATATGCATATCTATGTCTATACTGTTTAGAATTTCCTCTTCGCATCAAACTCAAACTCATTTCTTCAGCTCGACACAGGTCTTGTCTGTTGTTGTTGCTGTTGTCGTAGTTGTCGTTGTTGTATTTGTGTTCGTATTGGTGCTGCTACTCGATGTTGCATCTTCCAGATCATCATGATCATCATCATCATTAGGTGTAACATTAGTCGCCTCAATTTCCTGTTCGGTTATGACAGTCACCAAAGCTTCTGCCAATTGAGAAACAAGAAACATAAATAAAACATTAGTAAAAATTCTTAAAGTTAAATCCATTTCAAAAGAAAAAAGGAAATGAAATCACACACATATATAAAATATAATTATTTCGCATTACCGATTTAGTATCTAGTATTATCCAAAATCATTCTAGGCATGATCTGTGTTTTTGTATTTTTTTGTTTTGGTTGGCGCATGAACAGGGAGAAGAGAAATTTTCGTATTAGTTTAAATTTCAAGTTTTTGTCTACACTCAAACACAAAAACAACAAGAAATAACAACAGCAAAAGAAACATAACCAAAATAACTAATATAATGAGAAAAATCCTTCGCAAACAAAATGGCATTTTCATAATTCTACAGTCACTACTCTCAAAACAATTTCCGCACCATTCAAATGTTGCTGCTGTTGCTGTAGCAAGAGACTCGAGTGTGGTGGCGGCGGCGGACGTCCGTCATCACCCAAAAAGCTGCCGGACATTTCGCCCCCAATGGCTCCATTGCCAGTAAGAATGCCTCCGCGTTGTTGTTGTTGTTGTTGTTGCTGCTGCTGCTGTTGTTGTTGTTGCTGCTGCTGCTGATGGAGAGCATTTAAGGCTCCACTTAGCTGATGCTGATGATGTTTGGCCGCCAGACTAGCTAACTGGGCATGCTGTTGCTGTTGCTGTTGCAATTCATTGTTTAGACCAGGCAACATTATGCCCTCTGATTTGGTTTTAATATTGAATGGCGAAAGCATATTTTTTTATAGAGAGAGAGTGGGAAAGCAGTGGCGGATAGAACAGAGATAGCACATTAAGAGGTTAATGAGTTAATTGGCTGTGACATATTAATTACTCAGTTTTTCAATTTAATGATTAGTTGCAAGAATTTTTAAACTTTGAAATCTCTATAAGAAATCTATAGTTTTTGCTATACCCACACAAGACACTTCTATATGTTTTTTATGATACCAAAATTTGTTTGACATTATAGTTTATATAATCAAAAAGACTTTTCTATTTTATTTTGATTTTGGTAGAACTTGTTTTGATTGTACTTAAGATAATGAGGCTTAGTAGTATCAAGAAATTTAAAGAAATTATTTAACAAATTCCTGTTCAATTAGCTCCTCAAATGTAATTTACAAATAAAATGTCTAGAAAGCACACAGTTTTTTGTTGTTTATAAAAAAAATAACAAGTTTATAAAATGTACTTATGTTCTTCTTCCTGATAAGCAACAAATACTAAGTCTAACAATCCTTGTCCATCCAAGATGGTCTCATCTCTTTGCACAATTATCTTTCCATTTCGAAGCCATTTTAATTAAACTTTCTATTTGAGTTTTCTTTTGACAGAGCGAGCGAGAGAAAGAATGCTTCATGTATCCCTTTTGTATATCTAAATACGACACAGGTAAAGTTTGCTTTTGTTTTACTGAAATTCCTTAATCAGATCTGGGAATCCTTTTAAATTTATAGTTCCTACGCTGAATATTAAGTTTATTTTCGAACTGAGCTAACATTTTAAACTTATATATGTATGTAATTACTGTTAAGTGTTTTATTTAAACCCTTGACTTCTAGTCTTAATGTCTAATATTAGAGAGTGGCTAACACTCAGTGATAGAGTGTATACCCTTTAAATGTTTTATAAATTCCGACTTTAGTTGATTATTCGCAAACACTCACACAATTTGGCTGATTTAGGGGGAAATTTTTAAATTGCTACTCACTTGAATTGTGGTCATAGTGGCCATTCTGTTGATTCATTTTGGCTGGAGAGTCTGTATTCAGTTGGGAGGCAGTCACCGAACGTGTTTGCAATGTATTTGGCTTTGAGTTTAATGCAGAACCAGGAGCACTTGGCAGACCACTGCTTGTGGCACTGCTTCCACCACCGTTTGGTTCATCCAAAAGCTGACGTAATCGCTGCAATTGAGCTTCCAATTGTCTATTGTGATCCTCAAGTATCTGCATACGCGCCTCCAGACGACCCTTGTGCTGTCGCAAGAGTTTCGCTTCAGCCATCATGTCCTAGAGAGAGAGAGAGCCAGGAATTAGTTTAAAGGAAATAGATTGACAACTTTTTATTATTTATGGACTTACCTGTCCATGTTCGCCTTGGTTCGACAGGCCAGTCATGCTGCTGGAACCAGAGTGTTGCATGCCACCGCTGGAATCATCGGGTGTACCACTCTGCTGTTTGCTACACAATTGCTGATATTCGGCCTGCAAATTGGCATTCTCCTCTTCCAGATCACGTATAATGGCTTCCAGTTCTTCTCGCTGTTCGGCGTCCATGGCAGCCATTACCTGAACGGGAGATTTGGGTGCACTGGCTCCATTGGTTGCACCGTTAGCGGGCAGAGCCTGGCAATATTGGGCTATCAGCTGATGCTCATCATCGCTGTCTGGTGTCGAATTCGAACCAGTGCCACCGTACTCAACTTGAGCCAATCGAGAGGCATACATTTCAAGACGTGAGTGCATGTCATTTTGCAGTTGATGTGTTGTATGCTGTGGACTAGGCGCAGGACTTTCCAGGGCATCACCTAGAAGTAATGAAAATTGTATTACAAATGACTATGAAAGAAAGAAACTTACCCTCTAGGACACTTTGAACGGGCAGATAGCCAACACGTGGATGCTTCTTAAAGTATTTGCGACTCTTGAATTTATTTTTTAGAGCACGCGTAAAGTCGCGCACGTCCTCGGTGGATGTGGTCTGTGTGTGTGTGTGGGTTAAAGAAATTAGTCTTGACTTGAGTTTGAAATAAATGTGCATTAATCTTACCGTTGTACAATATTCATGCATGGGATGGGTAAGTTTATGATTCTTGGCATTTCGTCCAAAGAAGAAACACTTTTGGCACATATCAAAATTGAAGCACTTGAGGCAACGATAACGGAAGCCCACAATGGGATACTCTTTGCAAATGTTGCATTTGGCCTGATGCTTAGCCGCTTCGGCGGCAGCCAAACGATGAAGAACCGGCAGCCAGACCAAACTTTGTGGTTCATGTTGCAACCATCCGAGGAAATGCTGCAGCTCTATGGATATATCCTGATTGCCATCGATGGCCTCTTGCGAAATGCCAGCCTGTTCCAGGCAAGAGCGTACAGAGGGTTCAATATTCGAACCACCAAAGGCAGCAACTTCGCCCAATTGTCGAGGAACCTAGTCCAGGAAACAAACCAAACAAGGATAAGCCTTGATATTATGTAAAGAAAGTTCTATCTCTCACCTGTATGCAATCGTGTAAAAGTAAACCCAAACGTCGCTGATCTGCTCGTCTCTCGGTGTCAGCAACCAAACGGAATAAATATCGATACTTTTCCTCCAAATGACCGCGACATAGCAGAACCAGGCCCACTTTAAAGCTCAGGACACGTATTTGTCCCGTACGTTGTGAGTCATAGACATTTAGTATCCAATTGATGGCCAGGTCCAGCATCAGCGTCAAATCAATTTTATCGATTGTCACATAGAGCGAATGCAAAACCGTAGTCATATCGGGTATATCGATGAGCTTATCATTCTGAGCACGCAGACCATGACGATCAAAGGACTCGCAGGCAGTGGCCATAGAGATCCTATCGAGAGCTAAATTGCAAAAATAACAGAAATAAATGAGAGAGAGAAAGAGGTAAAGTTATTTAAGTTACCCTTACCCAAACGCTTTTGTACGGAACGTAATTTCATGGCCGTGCGATAAGCCGAGAAACGTATCTCATTTAGATCAGCCAATCCCTTCATTAGCTCAATCATTTCCGGATGATCCCAATGTGTCGTTTCGCGTTCATGGCTGCAATTGAACAATTCGAAAATTTAATTCAAGTTACCTCGCCCAAATAAGTATGCTAAACTAAATGAGTGAAACGTACTCAATATAATAAGGCACATTGGATGCTGTTGTAGCTCTCTCCCAGGGCGGCTTAACGCTCTGTCCCAAATTGGGTAATGGCCCAATTGTGCCGCTGTTCGATGTATTACGTCCATCATCGCCATTCTCATGTGTGTGCTGGGCCCCCGCCTGGCATAGAATCTTTTGCCGTTCATCCATGGCAATTTGCAGGAGTTTCATACTAAGTTAGAGAGAGAGAGAGCGCAAAGCAAAGAAGATTAACATCAAAATTGTTACAATCGAAAGCTGCCAATCCACTTACCGTGTATTCAAATCCTCCAGTTTGGATAGACAAGGTGTTGGCACCAACACCTGATTGGCGGTAAAGAAGGATTGCTGTTCATTGCAATCATCCAAAAGGGCGCTGGCTGTTGTCATTTTATCGCGCAATCGTTGCAATTGTTGCATTTGATCATTGGCCTCGCCAGTCGATGAGGGAGTGACCCATGAATTCTGGGTTTGCTCGGCCAATGCCACACGTGAGCTCAAATCTTCGAGTATCTTTTGGAATTGACGCATTTTCTGTAAAAAAAAAAGAAAGAGATAGCAATTAATTATTAATAAAGATATGGAAGACTTCCAAATGGTTTCTCTATTTTTTATTTGTTTGATTGTTTGTTTAAAAACGGATAGTTAAAAATAATGCATTTTAAAAAAGTGATACAGAATTAAAAATGACAATTGATTGTTGGGAATCAGTCAAAGGTGAGAGGGAAAAGAATTTTAATAACTTAACCTCTACTGAATATTGATTTCTGAATCTAAAAAATGTTGAAAACAACCTAAAAAATGTTGTAGAACCATTCATTACCAAAACGTTACGTCTAACTTAAATGGAAAAGAAAATATTTTTGGTAAACCTATCAAATTCTAACCAATAAATAAAACTTTTCACATATTTGGAAAACACATTCCTTTAGTTTTCTAATTCTAATCTTTTAGCTTAAAGATAAAACAAGGGACAAGGTTGTCTAAAGACAATGCTCCACACTAATTTGCGACTATGAATGACTAAAAATTAATATCGTAAGCATATTGGACCAGTGACATAACTAAGCTTATTAGCTTTATCTAAGTACATCTATTACAATTAGTTCTTGCCACCCCTTGCTCATTGCCTGAAGCGCCTAGCTTCTGTTTTGCTGGGTTTTTCATTGTTTTATTCCTTGGTTAACATTTTGTTGGCGCTTCTGTTTTATAAGCATAAAACTTAATTTGCTCGAAAGGAAAATGCATTTAATTTTCCTGTCTGTAGGAAAATGCAGGTCCTTGCTTTGTATGCAGGTTTCCTACACATTATTGTCTGTAGCCTACTTATGGGAGAAGAGGGCTTTTCTTCTTTGGCCTTAGTTTTTCTTGTTGTGGTTCATTTGGATTAATTAAATAATTTGAAATAAATCAAAGGTACGAAAAAAGGTTCTGCATTCTGTCAGGCACTTCATTACCAGTCAGAAAAGGGACACAAAAGCGGTATAGAAAAAGAGGGCGGTAGAGAGAGAGAGAGAGAGAGGGTAGAAGAAAAAGCAGTTAAGAGAGACTTTTAACTTTGATGCTGCTTTGCATGCATGCCATGCACAGGACATCAGATGCTACCAGGATGGTATTCCCCTCACCTAAAACCCGGTCACCTCTCTGATCTCCTTCTCTGTTCTTATTGTTCTTGTTGTTGTTGTTTGTGCTTTTCCGCTGTGCCAATTTGGCGCTTTGTAATTCTAAACTGGCAGCAGAAGCAACAGAAGCATCAGCAGCATCTGCTCACGTTTCATTTAGCCCATTTTCCGAAGGAGCTAAAAAATTTTCGCTTTTCAATTTTTACCTCTTGGCACCCCATTTACCCCAAAAAGACTTTCATTCGCTTTGCGCGTTTTGCATGCAACAAGCAAAATGCATTTACCTGCAAGCAAAACTTTCAAAACCATCAGGGCACCTCCCTCCACAGCCCTCCCTCCCTGTCATCTAGCTAGAAGACGAAGGTTCTGCCCCTTGCCTGCTGACTGGCTGGCTCCTCGTTTACTTTATTATTTCATTTATGTAGTTATAGTTTTCTCCCCGCCCACTACTCCATCTCACTCCACGCCTTGTTATTTTCACCTCCCTTTTTTCTTCATTTCTCTCTTCTTTGCTATGCTTTTGTTGTTGCTCGTTTGGCTTCTGTGTAGTTTTTTAATTTAGTTTTCTTCGAGTTTGTGTTTTTGATTTGAAACTTTTTGCAGCTTTTCCAGCCATTTTGAGTCCCTAGAGCAAGTTTATGCTTCATAATGCAGGCATAGAGGACAAGTTTACTACAGTAGTGGCTATACATACATATACATATATATACATATATAGAAAAAATATGTATGTGTGTGTGAACGACCACAGGAACAAGCAATCATGGTAAATGTTGCATTTGTTATTCGTGTTTTTTTTGTTTTTGTTTTGGCCAGTCTTTTCGAATCCTTTTCCTAACTAGGATTCTCTACATTGCTTGCAAACTTGTTAAGGCCATTTAGAAAGTTGGCATATTTATAAATATTTATGAAGCGCTCATAGAAAATCTTTCACATATAACAACAACAAATTTTCCTGTAAACTAATTAGTTATGCAATGAGATGAAACTTTCAGCAAGCATTTCGTAACCAGATTAAGTTGAATTTTAAATAAATATTTGTTTTTTTTGTCATTTATTTATAATTAAGGTAAATTGATAAGTGCAGCCTAGTTATTAAATATTTTAGATCAAGGCGAAATTTACATAATTTCTTTGTCATTTGTGGCTGAATTGAAATATTTCGATTCGTTTTTAAAAGTTTGGGTAAGTTTTTTTTAAATATACATTATTAATTAATTTCAATAAATTCAATTTATATTTTCTTTGGTCCTGCCAAAACTGAACCCCATTGAGAGCTTATAAAAAACACTGTGCTTCCCCTTCGCAGTCAGTGTTGGGTAATTTTCATCCCAGTTTCACCTCGACTCGCTTTTGACTTTACAACATTCTTTGTGGTGGTTGGCACAAAGTTTTTCCTGCTCAAAGCTTGGCTAATTAAGCGTACAAAATAATTTGCAGTTTCAATTTGCTCGACAAGAGCAAACAACAAAGAGCTTTGTGTTTTTGTTTTCTGTATTCGTTTTTAATTAGCGCAAAGGCAGGTTGCTGAGGTTGTGATATGGTTGGCTAGGTAGGTAGGCTTTCCATCAATAATTTGATGTTTACAATAAATATGCCTTCAAGTTACCCACACTACGGCGGGCTGCAATTGCAACTCCTTTGTAGATGGCACCTTCATTAATTAGTGGCAGCAATAAGCCAACAAACAACGAGCGTGAAGGTGGCATCGATGGGGCAGAAGATAAGAAGAAGTTGAAGGGGAGGCAGCTTGTCAATGTCTCTTGGGACAACATCAAGGGCTTTCTGATAAGGGGGCGATGCACTTTTAAAGCTGCTTCAATTGCTTGTTCTACGGCAATTTTAATCAACTTTTACAGGAGAACAAAAACGACTGCTTTCCATGAGAATGAATCCTTGTAAAGTCAATATGGCTGAATGCAACAGTTTTCTTGCGGGCCGTTTGTCCGTGGCGTCTCTCTACTTAAATGAAGTAAGTAAGTCGTCTCGCCGACTTAGGTATACCATACACCAGTAAAAAAAATAGTTCAAATTTATAAAACAAATGCATTTACTTTTTTTTTTTTTTCAAATTCTGATCACTTGATTTTTACAAGCATCTTTTGAAATACAAAATATGCGCATTTATTAAGCAAATATACATACATACCAAATTTGGTGTCTGTAGCTATTATAGTCTTTAAGAAAATAAGATTTGTGTTAATTGCGGGGCGGAGGGGGGCGTGGCAAAATTTTTCAGCAACAAATGTCTGTGCGCTTACTAAAGGATTAATCATACCAAATTTGATGTCTTGAGCTATTATAGTCTTTAAGAAAATCAAATTTGTTTAAATTTCATGGGCGGAGGAGGGCGTGGCAAAAATTTAAAATAAACCTGATCACCGTAGGTAATACACTAGTCTACGTACCAAATTTGGCGACTCTAGCTCTTATAGTCTCTGGGATATACGTGTTCATATGGACAGACGGACGGACGGACGGACGGACAGACGTACGGACATGTCTAGATCAACTCGGCTGTTGATGCTGATCGAGAATATATATACTTTATGGGGTCGGGAAAGCCTTCTTCTGCCTATTACATACATTTTGGCGACTTTAATATACCATTTCACCCTATGGGTGTATGGTATTAAAACTGCAACACTGTGCAACTTAATACCTTGAGTACAATTCCTCTACTCCGCCATCTCTTTGTGTAGGCGGTGAGGAGTTGTTGGGTAAAAATAAATAAGCCAGATGTCGTTATATTTTCTATGGCTGCTTTTGCTCCACTTCCGGTTGCAACTGCTCCTGTCGAGCTTCCGTCGAGCTTATTAAAAATGCCTTTATTTGCTCTGGCAATGATGGCCAAGTACTACAGGCGTTGGCATTTTATGACACTCACTGGTTTCACCTGCACTCACTTGCCAGAAGTCCTTCTGACTGACATACATATGGATGAAAGAAACTATCGCCCATTGTGGTTGGCTGATTAAATCAGTTCCGGCCAACATAAAGGAAGCAATAAATTAGGCCACTTTGCTTTCTTAATGTGTGACCATAGCTGTTCTTGGCATTCTAGTGAATTGTGGTCATACTTAATTTTGTTTTTTGTGTTTTTCTGTTTGCAGATTAAATGCAATTTCCATTTGCATTAAAATTCAATTTCCCACCCCAACACCAACTGTCTCTCTCTTTCATTCTTTCTCTGTCTGTTTGGGGGTTTACTGCACCGTGAAAATCCTGGAATCTTTGCCGGCATCAATTAAATGAAATTGAAACTGTTTCATCAATAAGAGAAAAAAAATGCATTGGGTGGGACATGTTTCAATTAAATATATAAATCACAGGCAACAACACAAATGAGAAATCCTTTATGACTGTGAGCCAGCATTAATCAAGATTTTCTCAACGTCAAAGAGAAGAGCAGACAGAGAGAGAGAGAGAAATAAAGGAAAATCGGAGACTAACAGAGATTGATAGTAAAATTTCATTAAATTAAAAATATATTTTGTTTGAGTATGAAATTTGAAATAATTTTTCATTTCGATTCAGATACAATTTAAACAAATTAAAGCAAGAAGGAGACTATAAAAAGTTGCTGCCTTATATAATCAGAGTAAAAATTTTCACTTCATTTAGATTTGCCTTAATTCAACAAACAACACACAATAAACAATTTGCTGAAAGAATAATATTTTTATGTTGTTAGTCTTTTGTGACACAAACCTCATTTTCATCGCGCAATTTGCCGACAATTTGTAGAAACATGCGTTCGGCATCATTTTGTGGATCATAGTTGGAATAGTTGTCATCCACTAGAGTAATATCGCCGATACGATAATGCAATTGCTCATCGGACGATGATGAATACAAGGACAACATGTTGCGACGCCGCTCGTTGGCAACATGTTGATCAGTATCATTTGCAACATCTACATTGGCAACATTAATAACCGGCACATGTTGTTCATTTGTTTGTGGCTGCTCATCCTCTACATCGGCGTCGGCGTCGGCTTCATCGCAGCCACTGCTACTCAACTGAGAGTAACTCAAACTCAATTGGCTACTCTCGTCGTGTTCCTCTTCCTCATCAGCATCCTCATCTCCATCCTCATCCTCATCATCGCGATCGTGTTCTAGCTCAGTGCCGCCGGTGCCACTATCACCACTCTGTGAGCTGGCCTTAGTTTTGGCTCCAACCCCGACTCCTATTCCTCCTGCTCCATTGGTAGCTGCTGCCACATTGACAACAACTAGATTTAGATTATTATAATTCTGTGAATCGCCGCTGCTGCTGCTGCTGCGACTGCGACGCTTTGATAGGGAACGAAAGGGCGAGAGAAAGCGGCGTCGTGTTGCACTGGTAGGCGTGGCATATGGAGGCAATTGTTCCAGCTGTTGGATGGCCGGCGCTCCATTGTAACGTTCCAATGACCTTGACTTGGCCGCATTCTGTTGGCCATTACTCTTGCCATAGATGATGGCCCCACGACTGGGAGAATTCTCTATAATTTCACCAGCCTCATCACTGGAACTGTGATGATGATGTTGATGATGATGATTGTTGTTGCTGGCCAAATGCTGGCTACCAGCCCCACTAGAGAAGAGACGCATCTCTGGCAGTGGGTTGGTTCTCTTTGCGCCGTGCAGTTAGTTAATTAATCTTTCTTTATGCAGATTTCAGGTTTCGTTGTTGTTGTATATTTGTTCGCTTGTTCGTTTAGTTCGGTTGTTGTTGTTGTTGTTAGTGTTCAAGCACTATTCAACATCGTTTTAGGGCACATTCTTGCGTAATGGAAGGTTGCTTATTTATCTATTTTTAGAAACCGGTTCAACAGGATTCTCACTGAAGCTCACTGATCGATTCTTAAACTATGTATTCCTATATTCCCGAACATAATGTGAATGAAAAAACGATTATACTTTGAGTATATATACATATGTATTTACATACATTTACTCAAATAGGTGATGGCATTAGGCAAACTAAACAAATATTTCACTTAAGCAAATAAGCCACTCAATTACGCCGAAATTTCCCCGACTCTCTCTCTATACTCCACTCTATCCCACTCCATTACACCAATCCATAAGTAAATATTTCGCCTAGCGTTAATTATCCCAGACATTTTGTATTGTTTGCCAAGTAAAAGGTTGACTGCATTCTGTTTGCTCAATTGTTGTTGCTGTTATACGTCTCTGTGTGTGTGTGTGTGAATTATGTTGGGCAATATTGACTTATAGATAAAGTCACTTCGCTTAAGACATTTTATTTAGTTCTTGTACTTGATACATGAGCCATGACATTGTTCAAAGATATCAAAAAGGAAGGAAAAGGCATGGGATTGGCTTTGGGTGTTGGGAAAAGCCAACAAAAAGGTGGGATAGGTTAGTGGAGCGCTGATAAGTGTTTAATGTGAGAAGAGCATATAAAGTCATGAATGCAGATAAAGGAAACCTCTTGGAAAAAGACCTTGAAACAAACTACTTAATGAGTTGCAAATGTTTCTGAACTACATTTCAGAATATTTTACAATACGACGTAAAAAAGTTTAGTTATTCTGGGTTTTCCTTGGTTGAAAAACAAATTTCAAACATCGGGGTCACCATTTGAATTTACATTTATATTTGAATTTCCAATAAATTTTCGCATTCCCTTCTCAAAAGCAACACCTAAAATACTCAAAAGTTTACTTTAACTTTAAAATAAACTATAAACAAAAAACGCACACAAGAAATATGTCAAAACCAAAAAAGTCTCAAGTGAATATAACTAGGCAGCAATGACCCCGCAGCAAAAAAGAATAACCGGAAAAAAACCACTGTAGTTAGGTACCGACTCCAAGTACTCTAAAGAAACAGACGCTAAAGGGAAGGGACGGAAAAAGATGACATTTCAGTAAGAAGTAAGCGAAAACGAAACTACATTGAGGTGAAACAAGAAAAAATGAGTAAGGTAGAGACACAAGACGAAAGCTCATTAAAATTCTAAGCCGTAAAGCAAAACAAAGTTTTAAATAAAGTCAAGAGGGGGGCGGACAACATGACGATGGGGTAAGACGCGGAGGAGACACGAAAACTAACAAGCCATTGACAGACAGAATAAAAGAGATGCAAAAGAGGGAGAAACACAGGTAGAAAAGAAAGAAATACCGTCAAGTAATGCCGGTGGTAATGACATTGTAACGGTATTTATTACAACATTACAACGAACTGACAAGTGTCTAATTAGTTGAGTCAACATTGCCTAACTCTTTCACTATTCCACTCTTTTTTTTCTAACTGCATATGATGATGTCACAAATTGGTCAAGAAAAGGTGTATCCATATATTTGTAATATTATTTTCCAATTTTAATTCTGTTATTTGGCATTACAAAATATGTATAAATTTTCTCCCCAGACCAGGTGAGGAGACTTTTGCCATATATTGAACAACAACATAGAGAGAGAGATAGAGAGCGAGAGAGAGAGAGAATGGGACAAAAACGCATTTCAATTTGATTGATGTACTTTGTTAGTACGTGAGGGAAATCTCCAATGAATTTCATTATAATTTTCACTTTTTTTCCACTTCCCCCCTCCCTAACCTTCGAATGAAAATACTCCCTCTCTTCTTTCCATTCAATATCATCTCGCTTTTATCTCTGTCTTTGTTGTTGTTGCTGTTTGTTTTGTTGTCTTCTATAAATTCATTCTCCATATCGGGGAAGAGACAGTGAAAAACGTTGACTGGCATACGAAAATCGCTATATCTATGTACATATATGTATGTATGTATATATATCAGAGATTGATACAATGATGGATTGATGGTTATGCATTTAGTGTTGTTGTTGTTTCTTATATGTACATATTTGTTGTTATTTCTTTTGAAATGCAAATATTTAAGCAGCAAAAAAAAAAAATAAGTAGAAAAGCGAATATGAAAACCAAATTCATTGGCATTGGCCAAGTGAAGGATGATTTTCCGATCTACCATATTGTGGTTAGGTAATTGAAATGCAAAAGCTGACAGTAGTATTTATATGATTTAAAAGTGATTTGATAGGGCCATATGCGCTGATTTACAATATGCCAAATCAGTGGGTAGGACATTTTACCAGACATAGAGAGAAAGAGAGAGGAAGCAAAGCGAATGTACCGGGCTATAGAGATTGCCAATCAATTGAGTTTTCACCGATTTTTTGGGCATAAATTCATGCTGAAACCAAAAAATCAAAAATAGAACTTGATACATCTTTATTGTGAATAAGGTAAAAATGTAGTATCTCAATTAAACTTAAACGTGATTGCGATTAGGGCTCTTGCTTATGTATGTATACCGTTAAAATGAATGAAATATAATTGTGCAAAAATTTAAAACTTAACCAACTGATTACAGTCTTAATTTGTTGCAACTTATTGATAGACTCTCGTTTACTGTCTTAAACTGTGAATCGCTTTATAATTCCCATCACATTCGGCTACATGTTATCTATAATCTTTGTGTTTTTTTGGCAATTTTTATGCTTTAACAACATTTTCACTTTCAATTCGAAAACTAATTCGAAATGCCTCACACACAATCAATGGAAGTAAAATAAAAAAGCGCAAAAAATAAATCGTCTTAATGTGCTTATTTATGGGAAACCACAGGCAGTCAACTAAACACAGCATAAAATAACAACAAACGCAAAAGTCTAAGAGAAAAAAACCCAAAAATTAAATCCGTTTACCTGCCGATATTTGATTTTTTTTCCACCCAAAAGAAGAAAAAAGAAAATGAAAACTAATTAAGCTGAGAATAGAAAGCTCGCGGTTCATAATTCGAGTCTTTGACTCGTCTCTGGTGATCTGCTGATCTTCACAGACAAAAGGGCAGCAATAATACTCTTGAAAGTTGTAAAGAAATGAATTGAAATGGTTTGGTTTTCGTGAGAAAGAGATAGAGAAAGAGAGGAATGGGGGGCCAGATCGAGAAGCGTGACAAGAATACGAGTAATTGGTAGTAAATGCTGATTCATGGACCGCAATGAAATTGTAACATAAATCAAAGTGACACAGCGAACTTTTCTTTCTTATTTTCGTAGAGCAGAGAGAGAGAGAGAGAGAGAGAGAAAGAGATCATAGTAAAAACATTTTCTGCAGCTGCATTTCGAGGGGTTTACTGCCATTCCCCCGCCCTTTTGCTTGTAGAGATAAGGCTTCGTTTGGCTTACTCTTTAGGCCTGGCCCAGAGGCACGTGCCTTTAGATAATTGCAACTCAATCCAAGACAAGTCAAGTTGACTTAACTCTTAATGCAGAGAAGTGTGTGTGCGTGTGTATTGAAACGACTCAATCAACGGTTAAGAATAACAAAATATTTATGTGTTCTGCATGCAGAAATTAAATGAAATTATTTTTGATAATTCGTTTCATTTCATTTTCCTTTTTTTCGTTTTTCTGACAAATTGCTAAAGTTATGCGATGAGTATGAGCGCCGCCCCGTTGTGGGGCATTCAACTCGAAAATTAATTCAGGAAAGTAAAAAAAAAACGACAAAAAAATAATACACAATGACAATAATAAGAATCATGCAGAATGTTGTCTTGTTGCGGATTACGCCGGAAACAGCCGGAAACTGAAATTTCAACAGCATTTCCATGGAATTTAAAATAAAAGTGCATAATGTGGCCTGCTTTTTGTTTGACTCTCGTTTGTTTTGTTTCTGTTCTTGTGTTGCGCTCTGTTTGCTTTTGCCCTTTTGTCCAAAAGGTCTCTAGCTGCTCGACCATGAATAAATTTCTAGCCAGAGCTGCAACCTCCTCCTCCACCTCCACTTCTAACTTCTACTTCTTCATCTCTCTCTATTGTCAAATGTGGGCGTAACAAGTTAGATAGTATTTTGTTTATTGTTTTAATGGGATTGTCTCAGATTTTGTAAAAAACAAAGATCGACTGAATGATAATATTCTTTATTTAATGAACTTTGATTTGGTAGAGAATGTGTGAGACGAGATAATGCCCAAACAAAGAATTTACATGCACAACATTGATGCGATGGATAAATGTAAATAACGATAGCAATTTATTAGTATCAAAGAGCTTAGACTAGTGTCTGATAAAGAACTTGTTTCACAGATTGAATACCTCTATATATTTTCTATAGGGAAACTTTTAATCAAATCGATTGGCTTTCTTTATCTTCAATTTGGATATATTCCTTTGAAGTCAAAAATGTTGTCGCTTCGACTGGCTCAATAAATCACTGAACTAAAAAAATGTCAAATTCTCTTGCATTTTATTGCGAAATTGTGCTTAACTCACTCACTAAGCAATATCAAATCAATTTTTTTGTTGCATTTTTCTCCAAGCATAACTCACAACTTTTTGGGGGAATAGTGGGAGAAACGAGGCACAAATTCATGCGTCATGCGGCAAAATTGAAACCACAAAAGTCATTTTGCCACGCCCATACTTCAACCACCACCACCACCCCCACCAGTTTGTGTGTGTGGAGACAACAAGAATTGCATTCAAACATATGCGAAATTTTTCTTTTATATGGAGATAAAAAAAGAAAAAAAATGCATAGAAGGCCTCCCCAGACGAATGACTACCCAGGTTCTACTACTCCCAGCCCCCACCTCTCTCTGGTCCCACAAAATGGCGTTGAAAAATGATATCAAATTTGTATTTGGCTGAAAAACTTGTCGCGCGCAAATAGACTGTCTGAAATAGAGAACGAGAACGAAAACTCGACGGCATCGTAGTCATTGCAATTGGGCCAAGAGTTACCCAGTTTCTCTGAAATGCAGAAACAAAATATAAGAAAAAAAAAATAAAAAAGGCGGCCAAAGACTTTTTGATGGCCAGACTATGGACTTGCCCATGGCCAGCAATAAAAGTCAAGAGTGGCAAGCGACATGCCACAATTTATCACAAGCAAATGATCAAAACAACAGCTAAAGAAAAGGATGTGGTGGCTAAAGCTCAAATAGAAGAAGGCAGCCTCAAGCTGGGGCGTGGTTTTTTAGCTTAAACGAATTTTCATATCAATTTCTTTTCATTGCTGGTTTTTTCCTCTATATACATATATATATATATATATATTTTTTTTTTTTTGTGGGTGGAAATGCTGGAAAATGCTTTCAATTGTTGAATTTTGCACACTAAACTCAACTGGCTGTGTGGCTTGAGGCACAAAAGAGTACAAGATGTTTTCGTTGGCGATAAATAAAGTTGCAAATGTATGTTGCATCTCTCCAACTACGAGTGTTAGCCCTCTATCTCCGACTTCAGCATTGAAGTTGAAATTTGCTGGAGTTGCTACGCATTTTCTACAAATTGAAGGTCTCGGTCTGTAAGGGTCTACACCAAATAAAAAAAAAAAAAAAAAAAAAAAAAAAACTGGTTCAAGTTGGTTTTACTCTCCCTTCCCCTTTTTAAAGACATGTTTATTGTATGTATAGCTTGGGGAGTGTCTAGAAGAGACGGAAGCTGGTGGTCATGTGTTCATGTTATTTTAAGTTGTAGTCCGAGATTTAAATGTTACTCTGTCTTCGAGTGGGTGGAGCAGCTGCTTCAGTCTGGACTCCGGGCAACTCTGTGGGGTCTCTTCAATCCCTTTTCGAGCTGTAATTATTTCTGTTTGGATTGACATTTGAATGCAGTTGAATTAAATTCCAATGCATCAAGAGGTAATGATAAACCTTCACATATTTATGTAATGCGTAACTCGAATATCTAAATTGTAGAGAGAATAAAAATGCATATTTTAACTGTTGTAACGTTATCTGCATAAATAAGTCTGTCATACCATTGTTTCTTCATCAAGTAAATGGCCAATAAAAGCACTGACATAAGTTAGAAGCAAATATATCAGTCTGCAATGGTTTAGATAACTTTCTCTCATCATATTTCTATATATTAATTTGATTTTCAATCAACTAAATAATGATTGGCTAAGACATCAAATCAAATGGAAAGAGGGAAATATTTTCTTCCTTTCTTATTTAACATTACATTTTTATTAGGATTTTGATTAAATGTCTCTAGTCCTGGCAATTTGAAAGCTATTTTTATGGCCTCACATAATTGCTGCAATCTAAACCCAAGAATTTCGAGTAATTGCACAATCGTTTTTATGACTTAACATTTGCTTGAATAATAAATATATTTTAAGTAGCATTTTCTACATTTTTGATGCCTGACAATTTTATCTTCAAGCTGCTATGACCAACATCTAATCCATTTAATTATAAAACTACCAAACTACCAGGACCAATCTCCTTCTCTAGGTTATGAAGAAGTTTGGTTAGGGGAAAGAGATAAAAAAATGGATGCACGTATCAAAGAAGATTTACGTGTGGGAACTCTTTCTCTCCATCTCTCTGTTTGGCCCTGTCTCTTTCTCTCATATATGAGGTAATTCTTGTCGGTCTGTGTTTTGTTGTAGTTTATACTGCCGTTGTTGTTGTAGAAATTTATTTTATAATCATTTTATCACATTTTCAAACTCAAACTGCCAACAGCAAAAAGTTTGAAAATGGCACACCTGCTGCCTAGACGAAGGAGAAGAGAAGAGAATAAGAGAAGGCCACAAGGATATTCTGGCGAGGGGAATATTGAGGGACACAACAATGGAGCCAACTTTTGCCTTTACCATATTGATGGCACACTCTTACACACACACATGTTCTAGATTATGGCATTGAATCTTCATTTTTCTTTAGACAATGACGAAAATAAAGGATAATAGATAAAATTAAGTGCAACTGCAGGAGACATGAGCAAAGAGGACACAGGAGATAAAGTTATCGTCTCCACTTTCAATGAAAGTGCCATTAATAAAGTGCATTTCAATAGCTTGGGCTTTTAGATACTGGTAGAAAAAAAATATGCCTTCCAACTAAAATTTGTTCTTACGAGGTTCTTTTTTTTTTGGAACCTGTTGGGATAAATTGAATTAAATGCTAACCAACCACTTAGTGTTAAACATTTTTCCATATCCATTTACACCCACTCAAAAAGTGAAACCTTTAGGCAAAACTTTTGGCGAAAACTCTGCGTAACATTTGCCCTTGTCCCCTCTTTCAGTATTTCCTTATCTCTCGCCCTGTTTAATAAGCTAAAAAGGATGAGCCAAATTTTCTGGGTAAATTTTCTTACCACACAAATTTTTGTCTTATTAAAAACTTAAAGAAGAAATTGCTCAAAGGCAGAAGCATAACCTTTGAGGGCTTCACACCTACACAAAGTTCAGTTGAGTTTTATCACCCAACTCCCCCAATCTGTTTTTCCACCAACTGCTCCTCGTCCTCAACAATAATAATAATAATACTAAAAATAATTTTGATGAGTTATAAAAAAGAGAAGAAAACAATAACTTGGGCATAAGTGAAGCCAAAGAAAAGTCTCTGAATTTGAAAGTTGTATTTCCTTTTTCACCCACCTAACTTTCCCCCCCTTCTTAGTCAATGTTGATTAACATATATGTGTGAGTGTGTGCTTGACTGTGTATGTGTGATGGCTCAATTTCCGTTTTGTGCCACCAACTTCCGCACATTTCAGAGTTCGCTTTATTTTTTTTTTATCTTCAATGAGGCGGCTAACAAACAAACACAACAACAACAAAAAATGCTACCAAAATGTGTTAAAGCAGGTCTGGTTTGAGTATGGAATTGTATCTGAAGGTGGCTGTGGATCTGGTTGGTTGGCTATGCGTGATTAAGCATTTGGTGTAGAAGGGGTCCCTGTCTCTCTCTCCCACTCTCTGTTATGTGCACCAAGCCCAGGTTTACATGACT
The DNA here is from genome assembly GCA_018152135.1 of Drosophila paulistorum. Taxonomy (NCBI): domain Eukaryota; kingdom Metazoa; phylum Arthropoda; class Insecta; order Diptera; family Drosophilidae; genus Drosophila; species Drosophila paulistorum. Next base: position 6,994,017 of record JAECXG010000805.1, on the reverse strand, counting down.
CTGACTGACTGACTGACGCTTTTTTCGCCTTTTTTTGTGTGAGTTTTGTGAAAAATGATAAATATGCTGAAAATCTATGCTGGCGAGAAGGAACGGGGGTTTTGTTGTCGGGTGTGTCATTTAATGGGTTTTTTTGTTCTGTTGTTGCTGTTGAATGGCAATAAAAACGATCATAGATAATGGCACAGGCAGGCATACAATCAATGGCCGATGAAGTTGCGATATTATTTACATGGTGTCTGATCCCCAACAAACAAACAACAATTTTTAACTATTGTTAAGGGTGGGGCAAGGTTGATGCGCTTAAATAAATTTCATAATTAATAATTTAAATTGTCGAAAAAAAAAAGAAATTTAGCATTATTCTATCACACTCTAGATCAATTTTCAGTGGCGGAACTAGCAAGGGGAAAGCTTAAATGTATGTATATAAATTATAAAAGTTTAGATAGATAGATAGATAGATAGATTTTCCTCTTTAAACTGATAGAAAACTTTCTTCAAGATCTGCCACTATGTTCTGTATAATTTTGCGATTTAAACCGTTCTAAACCATAAATGGTTCTATTAAAAATTCTACTAGGGCTAATTCTTACTTCTGCAAGTTGCAAGTTATAGTTTATTTTCATATAATTTTCTACCATTTCTATTGGAATTAAAAAGGAAAATGTATTTCTTAAATTTTCTTTAATTGAGCTTTAAAGCGGCTTAAAAAAGATTTAAAAACTGTTTGCAGTTGACTAATTAAGTGGCTCTAAGCACTTTTCAAAACAAAACCAAATAACCCGAATGCAAAGCTTAAAACCAATGGCTAGAACTGCAACTAACTATACACCAGAAGTGGATGCCAGACTACACATCATGTTGGTGGAGGAGTTTGAGCGGTGGTGGAGGTTTTGCTACCCGCCAGGCGTAATATATTTGCATTAACCCAGTGACACATTTTGACATAATCTGATTAATTGGCGTGTAAAGGAGAAATAAATTGAGCGGGCTAATGAAGAGACTGCGATGCAGAGTGGCAAATAGAGCGTATCCCAAGATAGATAGAATAGAAAGAGAGACTTGAAATGGAATTAAAAGAAGGCTATGCTGATGGTGATGGCTATGGAGACGGCGCCGTTAACGCCCACAACCCGATTGAGAAGAAGTTTCTTCCTGTATGCAATAATTTTCTAGTTAATCAATAGTGGCTGATTGTGGCCTTGGCTCTTGTCGTTTCGGTTCCAGGCAGTTAATTGATGTCAACGGCTTTGGCTTTCGTATTGCTGCTGCTGCTGCAACTGCAGACCAGGAAGATTGAGCAAGAGACCACAAAAACCCCGAGTCAAAAGTTGAGTCTTTGGCAACTTCATCAAATGAAGCGTCAAAAGTTGGCAGAGCGGCATTTATCTTTCTTGTGGTTGTTTGCCTAAGAGTTGGGTCTCTGTATATCTTTTTACGCCAACGCCGCAAAATCAATCAGCTATGAGAAAATGAAAACTGAGAACCGACAAAAAAAAAAGAAAAAGAAATACGCCATTTTTGCTAACACCACGCCTTTTTTGTTGTTAGCCACCCACTTTACTCACTTTACCCACTTTTTTCAATTTATTAAATGACATTTGTTTAGCATATTTTTGCCTAGATTTTGTGTTTCTGGCCCCAAAGCATCAATTTTTAATTTCATTAGCATTGAGGGCACTGGCTCGACCCCAGCTACCACCACCACCCCCATCCTCCCATCCCAATGGCTTTCCTCACTCACTGGCACTCTCTGGCTTTTTCATTATCTGTTTTTCCAATTTGCATTTGCCGGTTTCTGTTCTGTTTTTCTGTGTGTATATACTCTCCCCTCTCTCTGTCTCACTTACTCTCACTCTGTGTATGTCTCTGTTTTCTGTTTTCTTTAGCCATTTTCCGGTTCATGCGTTGCGGCATTTGAATTTTAAATGATTATTGATTTTGTTTATCAATTTACTTTGCGGGTAACCACCAAATAATGTCTACCTAAGTATAGATCTCTACCAAAATCATTCAGGGTCAAACAATTCTGGCTAATTACCTCTAAAGTGCATGGTTCAAGTTGAAAGCAATTTCGTTAGCAGGTAAACAAAATCAAACACAACCAAAAAACCATCGAAGGAAATTCATTTTAAATAAACAACATTGCAAAAAAGTGAATAATGTAAACACAAAAAATTAACACAAATTTCGATGGACAACATATTTATCTAAATGTTTTGTTTTGCTAACATAAAAATAAAAAAAAATACTGAATCACCGGCAAAATGGTTTGCAGATGTTCCTCAATGAATTTTGTGAAATTTTCATTATACAAGCTATTAAATATTAGATGGTCAATCATTAAACGAAAACGATGGGAAAATGTGAGCTTAGCTGATGGAAATACATGAAAAATATAGAAAACTCAAACTCTCATGGCAAATTGTTTTTATGAAGTTAACAAATTACTTTTTAGAGAAACAAGTTCGGCATAAAATAAAGGCTAACCGTAGATATTTATTTTGATAAAAGAAAAACATAAATATTTAAAGAAAATTCCACCTTTCAGTGCAAGCAAATAAAATGATTGGTATGATTAAAATGTATGAAAATTTTCCTTCAAATTTTAGTCTTTTCTTTAATTGCTTGGATTTCATAAATCCTTTAAAAAAAAAAAGGAAAGAAAGCCACAAAAATTCATAATTTTAAAGGAAGTTTATCAGTCAGATTCCTATGCTTTTATTTTGTTGGCAATTAGGAATATTTTATTAAAATATTTGCAAAAGAACATTTGTTAGCTAAATTGGCCTTCCAACTGAAAACATTTGCCAAAATAGTTGAACTAAAAAATATTTATTGATTGAATAAATGGAGACTAAAATTGAAGCAACAACAAAAGATAAAGCCAATCAAATTGCCTTTAATAAATTAAAATACACAAAAAGAATGAGGAATAGATATGAACAAATTTTTTAGATAAATGCCAATGAAAACTAGTGAGTGAGTGTGTGTGTGTGTGTGTGAATGCTAGAATACCTGACTAGGAGAATGCCTGTGGCGTGGTTAAATTAGACCAACAAAATATATTTCATTAGCAGTTGAGGTTGAGGCTTATTAAAATCAGCTTAAACTCTTAACAATTTGCCTTACTTTCAAAAACTGAATACATGCAGCTGGGCAAACATTCATTAAACTTGCATTAGAGCGAGAGTGGGATAGAGGCATATGTTAGAGAGTTAGAGAAATGGATTTTTAAATTTCACCTTTTTCTTCAAACTTTATTGTCTAGGGCATAAAGACCAAAACTGACATTGATAAATGTAAACCTTAATATTTGGAAATATTTGACTTTTTTTCTACTCAATTAGATTGTCAACAATTTGCAGTCAAAAACAAGAAAAAACAACATTCAAAGCTGATTGAATCAATCAAATCTAACGAAATTCTTAAGTGATTTGCCTAAAGTGCCTAAATTTGATTCATCCATACAAATGTTTGTCTTGATTTTCCGCTTTACAGTTCAATGAAGCGATAATTTGTGTTACCATCATTCAGTCACTCATCCAACCATCCATCCATTCATCCTTCTGGGCTGGCAAATGAGAACATGTTGTCCGGCTGCCCTTTGGCGTAAATTTAATTGAGTGCAACTGTTAAAAATAATCAACAGCATAATTGTTCAATTGAAATGATTGTGTCCATGGCTGGTATCTGTAACTGGTTTGGGGTCGTTCTGCGACAACAACAACAACAACAAGAATAAATGCCACCAGCAGGAGATAAACCTTCCACAATTAGTGCAGCAATTTTTTAATTGATTGAAACATCAATGACAACAACAATTACAGCGTCTCCTCATTCCACCCAACCACCCACCTACCAATCAAACGTGCGTGCTTGACAACAAAAAGAAGAAAACTACCAAGAGAAAGAGTAGCTACTTATCCACTTTTTCTTTCTTTTTTTCCTGATTATCAGGCCTTTGGGCTACGTGTTCATTCTGCAATTTCTGCATGCAATTGCAAGTGTCTTAGCCTTCGTAGCTCAAAAATCCCCGTAAACACACACATACACAATGTCAAAGATAAACAAAGAGATCAGACACACACATTACTTTATTTCTTTTTTAAATTTTGTCATTGATAGTCTGGCAAAAGATAAAATGTATAAATTTATTATTCAACTGTCAAATGCAGTTTTCTCTGCACACATTTTTCTATAAGTCACATTTTGTTATAAGGGCTGCTGCTCCTCTCCAATTTCAATTTGTATAAATTTATAGTAGATATGCTTTTTCCCTTTGACAAATTGGTGAAATGTTGTCTAAGCTAACAACATCAATTTGTCATTTAATAAAGTATCTCAAACTACTGTTATGTTCAGGTTTTAGAGATCTTTTTTATGTAGTTTATGTTGCCTAAGCTATAATTGGTAGTTAACAGAAATGACATTTCTTAAACACAATTATTTGCCTTTTTGAAGGCATTTGAATTTGTTTTTCCAAAAATTCTTAGATTAAATCTCCTATTTATTCAAGGAATGAAATAATAATTCGAATGAAAATAGTTTCTATAGATTTTATATCAATTGGCATATAAGTTGAATTCACGTAGTGTTCACACACCCTGAAAGTGTAAGAAGCTTTGTCTTGTGCCTTCATTATTTTGCTTTCCTTATGCAATCCATGAGATACTTTTTCACTGCTGTCACTTGACATGCAAAATGTGGTGTGTATGTGTGCCATGGCGCCTGTCTGCCTGATGCCTAACTCAAACTCAGTCTTAACTTGACTGTCTGCCATTTATATAGATATATGTACATATGTATTGCTTTTGTGGCAATAGAGTTGCAATTGCAGTTCCATTTGGCTGTGGCATCTGCGGGTCTATAAATAAGCGTGTCAAATAGTTAACACCATTAACTGCATATTAATTGGCCAGAAATAGAAACCTTACCAAAGATAGGTAGGTAGGCTGGCAGGATTAGAAGCACGACATTTTTTACGGCGTTGACATTTCTCGCATTTCGTGTTGTCAAAAGGGGGGCGTGGCCTTTTAACATTTTTGGCGTACTAATAAATATCATTAAATACCAACAGAAACAACCGTCAGTCGACGGGCAACGGCAACATGTTGTCTTGACTCAGTTTGTTTGTGTGCGTGTGTGTGTTTTCTTCCATTTCTGCGCATTTCTTTTTACTGTTCTTACAACTTGTAGATACATTTAAGTATACACAGATACACAAACACAGAAACAAACACACACACACACTTGCATGCATCAACAAACTCTACGCATGCATAAATTAAATGCAATTAGCATAAACAATTTTCAGCTTTTAACTGTGCGGCATGCATCGTATGTAGCTGTAATCAAGTTTGAGGAACATTTCGCAGGGGCCTCCTCCAAATGCAGAAGTTTCCAGCTGCAGGGGAAACATGTGGCTGTATCTAGTAGTTGTAGTAGTAGTCGTAGTGGGAAGTGCTTGTTGAGAGGGCAGATGATGGGTTGGATGTCGAACACATGCTCCATAGAGAACCTCCTCCTTATCCTCCTCGTCCTCCTTTTACCTATGTATCTCAAAGTCACATGGCAGGAATAATGCTGCACAAATGCCGCATAGATGTGTGGCCACAAGACATCTTTGCATATATGGCTAAGCCAACTTATTTTCGGCTGCGGCTCACAAACACCAACGCACAGATAATCCCAAATTTGGTATGATTTTGTAAATAAGGATCGAAGTGTTTATGTATCACCAAATGCATATTCCCCCACATTCCATGTTCATTAAGTAAGCTCTATGCTTCTAAAGGAAAACTTTCAGAAAATCAACAGTATAAGGGAACAATTTCTAAGATTTTCTAGACATTGTGGGGACGATGAAGTAAAATCCTATATCTATTTCGCACCTAGATGTGATATTTACAGAACATTACTTTGGTTGGTCCCTTAACTTTTCTTTAACGGTACACTCTAACGAAGAAATTCTGACAAACTTTAACTTAGTTGTTTATAATTAAAAAACTGTTTTTGTTATCAAAAAATGTTGATATCTTTATGCTAACTGCAATTGTTTTACGACTAAAGTTTTTTAGTATCGTAAACTTTGCACTTTGAACTGAAAAGGGTTTATGACAAAAGTTACTAAAGTTTTTGCCATAAAGGCTTATTTCAATTAGATTTAGGTTTTTAACATGAATTTGCCTCCCCTTTAACCTAAACTCGAAAGCAATTGATGATTTCATGCCACAGCTGCAGACAGTTTCATGTGACAAAACAGTTTTTTTTAAAGAACTTTCCATAATCATAAGTAGCTCTTGTACAAGAAAACCGAAATGCAAACAGACTAAACATATTGAGTTTACTCAAATGAAGGGTGAATTCCACAAAAGAGACAGCGAGCAGGCACAAGGGAGGAAGACGAAAGCTTTTGGGAGTAGGATACAACCATGGCCACCATACATACATCGCACATGAGCGGTGTTTGTTTACATCCATTTTGGTTTTATTTGTACATTCTGTACAGTGCCCACAAAAAGGGAATTTACGTCTTTTTCTCTCCATCCCTCTCTCTCTCTCTCTCCCTCTCTTTCTCTGTATGTATGTAGTACAAGTATTTATGGTATTTAAATGCCGTTTAGTATGAACGTGTAACGTACGAAATGTGAGGTAAATAAGCACATGGAAACGCAATTGCAGACTGTGAGGTAAGTAAATAAGGTAAATACGTAAATAAATAAATATTAAAAGAAATTTAAATTCGCACATTTTTTCCCATCTTTTCTCTTTTTGTCAATATTTTGCCTGCACCTTAATGTAAGGGGAGATAGCAACGAGCATGAGAAAACCATCATAAAAAAACAGAGGGACGACCTGTTTCGTTTTCTATATGCCCTTGCAAAGACCCTTTCTGGTTTTGATTTAAATATATATTTGGTTTGAACTTATATTAGTTTTTAGCCAATTCATATTGAAGGTAAGCATGAAGGTTTATTCCAAACTGATCATTAATTAGTTAGGGTATAGTCTAAATTATACCAAAAGACTTTTTAAATAAAAGGATTACATTTTTTATCATGCAGATCAAATATGAATATATATATTTATATATTATATATGAAATTAGCTTTTGTTTTGTAAATGCTTGACCAGAACGAGGAGACTTTTTAATAAGTAAGAGTAAAACACAAAAATTTCAACAGTCAGCAATCGAAATGGAGAATGTTTTTCATATGAAAATATTAATGAAAGGCAAGGTTTTGTGTGGGAAATGCAATGTAAAAAAATATATTATTATATATTTAATACATAATATAGTTCCTTATCGCTTATGTAACATTATATTCATATACATACATTAATGTATGTATAGTGAAGGTTATGAATATCAATTTCGTTAATGAGCCTAGTTACATTGTATGCATACATATGACAGAGAGTTGATTGATTGAGGACAACGCAGCTGACAGCTGAATAATTATTAAAGTTTACTTAACAATGGCTTACAATTTAAAATATTAAAAAACAAAACAAAACAAAACAGTAAAATTTAAAAATATTTAAATCAAAATGTGAGTTCTGAACGATTCTTCAATTGAATTGTAGTTTATATGCTTTTGAATTCATCATCTTCATCGTCATCTTTGTCAATTGCTCATTCAATGACTCTTATCTCAGCAGCCACCCATTTGAATTGGGTCAAAGTGTCTGAAGGGGTTAAAGCAATCCCGAAAGCAATTCATAAATTTCACTCTCCCCCCCACAATGCGTAACCAACATGTGTGTGTGTGTATGTTCAAATGTGAGACAATAAAAAAGCCAACATTTCGTTTCATTGGGGTATTAATTATATGTTTTTGCCATCAGTTTGAGATGATCCAGGGACATATGCATATACATACTTCTATATATTGAATGTTATCTGAATGTTAGATAAATGTGTCATTTGTTAACAAGAACATCAATAACAACAACAAAATGAGTTTTATGACTTGCACCCGCCCCACCAAAAACATTTGGTCGTGAGTTTTTATGTTAATAACCGAGAAATAAACAAGAAATAAAAAATGTACAAAAATTGTAAAACATATTTACTTTGAGAGTGTTGGTTTTCAGAATATCAGATACAACTGAATCTGATTTTGTCTGCAAAAGAGAATTGTCCAAAAAATGAAAAAAGACAAAAAGAAGAAAAGAAAAAATCAAGTCAGCAAAAAATAACAAAAATTATACAAAACAAATAAACTAAAAGAAAATGTATGAAAAAACAACAACGAAAAACATGAGAAAATTGTTTAACAAGTTTTTGGTGTTAACTGCATTTTTTTTTTAAAACATATAGAAGAAGAAGTTTTGTCTTAAAAATAAAGTAGGGAGAATGTTACTCTTACAATTTCTTCAATTTGTTGATTTATAATTAAAAGGAATCTTGTTTAAACTGATCCAAACAAAAATAAACTTATAAGTTTCTTTATAGAGCTCTTATTCCTGTCTTGTAACTAAATCAAAGGAATTCTTTTGAAAGAATCCTTCATTTTATACAGATTTGCACAAGTTTAAGATCTAATATGCTCTTTATATGAGTTTTCCCATTTGTTAGAACTAAGTTTTAGAATGCAGCTTTTTGTTAATAATTTAAGATTGTTAATTTTTAGCGCTGCAATTGTTTTCAAGTACACAAATTTCCGACACAAAATTTCCATGTTTGAATTTCAAGCACCAAAAAAACATCTGCTGCCTTTAAATGAATATATGGCAGAATTTGTTCTCACTTCGTTTCTGTTTGTGCAACTTCCCCAATAAGAGTTCAATGAAAGATAAATCAATGAGTGACATCATCGAAAGAACGTATTCGTGATCGTCAACCTCGGAGTTTCAGTATCTTTGATTCGTTTCACAGGAATTTAATGTGAATAACAGTCGTGAATTGGGGCACAGCAGGCAAAAAGTTAATGATCGAAAAGATGAAAGAAAGAAGATGATGATGGCATTTATAACATACAACATTCTTTCACCTCAAATACTAACATGTTCATTATAACCTTGAAATATACACACACACGCCAGATGGCGCCAGTGAGACAGAAAGATTCATTGAATTGTTTTGAGTCATATTTATCCTAATTAACCTCAACTGACAGCGTCAAAGGCCTCCCATCCAGACAAGATAAAGAGTAAAGAATGAACAACAATGAACACAAATGTAAAATATACAAAAATCCAGTTGGGATACATAATATGTATATACATATGTACTTTACATATGGAAATGTGAGGCGTTGCAGTTACAGACACAAACACATACACTCAAAATGATGACAAAGATAAAGTGTGGAAGCAAGTTGCTGCTAGCTGGGACCCCAAAAAAGAGTCGAGGAGCTTCTCCCTTCTGGCAAGGCGGTGGCAGCGGGCAAATAAAGCGACAACTTTAACAAATAAAATGAACATCCAAGAGACGGAGAGAGAGAGAGATTCAGCATCATCATCAACAGGCAGGCAGGAGCTAAAGGAAAGAATTTCAATAAAATGCAAAGCGACCTTCATCTGCCGGAGGCTCCCAAACAGCAAAATTTGACAAGTTTAGCGTGGGATATTAAAAATTGCGGTGGGTTGAAGATGAAGTTGGTGAAGGTGGAGATTGACTTGGCCATGGGATGAAGATGTAGTTGGAAATTGAGATTTATTTGTTGTTAACTTATAAAGTGCAAGAGTTTATCTATTAAAGATATGGCCAAGAATTAAAGCATCTTTTGCATGCAATTAAATGATAAGTCATTTGTACATGAAAACAAAAAAAGAAACGTACAGAATCAGTTTGTTTAGATAGCAAATGCTTTCAGAGTTATATGCATATAGACAAAACTTCTGAGGAAATGTTTATCATTTATGACAGAGAATGCGAATGATTACTTAGTGATATAAAAAAGAAATCTCGTAAATCATACAACAACTACTAGACAAAATAGTTGGAAATCGAAATCATTAGCAGTGGCCTTTGTTTTATTAAGGAATCGAATTTAATTAGCTGTTGAAATAATAAATAGGCTTTAACTTCAAGCAAATTATGATCAAAAATCTAAAGGTTTTTAATTAAGGAAAATCCCAGCTATAACCGCAACAAATACTTTTTAATTAAAATTAATACTTTCAATATGTCTAAGATGACTTTCAATTGCGTCTCCACTTTGAGAACGTTTTCCACAAAGTCACATTAGGAAACCACTACATTAGATCTTGCAAAATATCTTTAGAACTTTTCAACTTTTTAAAAGTTTTTCAAAGTAAAAACTAAGCCTGAAATTAATCTACAAGCTTCATACAGAAATGGTAACAAGTTTTAAATAGATTTTTGAAACTGCTTAAATAATATTCACTTAAGTTATTATCAATTTCAATTCTTTCCACATTTTCAATTCAAAACACGTGAAAATCTAAAATTCTTTTTAGTTTAAGATGCGTTCCCCACCTCCCCCATCCCACTTGCTTCTGATGAACTAAATTTCAGCTTAATTTGACTAGCTTATTTAGCAAAAATTTGCTTAACGCCATCGCCATATTTTCACAAAAAAAAAGAACAACCAACACTTATTTTAGTTTTTTTTTTTGTTTTCGTTTTTTGTCGTCTGATTATTTTTTGGGATGGCTGTAGACAAAATAACAATGTTATATTGAACACGATTCGCGGCAAAAAAAAGGGAGCACAATTTTAAACGTGACTGTTACAAAGAATTTCATTTCATTTCAATTTCATTTCTCACTTCGTTGACGTTGACATAAAATTATGATTATAAATTTCGACCTTATTACTCTTGTTACTTTCATTTGTTTTGGGTCGCAAAGAGATTTGCTTTTATTTTTATTTATTAATTTTTTTTTTGGTTTACACGTCTTCTGAAACCGAAGATTAATGCGAAGAGATTTGCTTTTCCATCGCACACACATACACATATATAGGCACAAATCACTTTTGGGTTGACATTTCTAAAGCGTCGATCCTGGCAAATACAAAAATGTATCTCAATCATTGAGTTTACCGGCTTGCGTTTTTACTTTAGCGACGACTTCGACCACATGCGACCAACTTACGCGCCAACGTTTCGTTAACTAAACTGAAGTGAACTGGACGCAACAACAAAGCAGCCGGTGGCAGTCGTCTCCAGTGCGTTAAGTGTTGAGTGCTGAGCGGTTGCGGCACTGCACCACTGTGGGGCCACCACTTTGCACTCAACTTGGCTATACGTAACGAAACTTGTTGTTCTCCTCTCGCTAGCTCTCTCACACTTAGTTCTCTCTCGCTATCTCTCTTCTCACTTGTTGCTCGCATTTTTTGAGATTTGTTTACACATATTGTTGATACTCTACCACTCTCCCACTCATTCTTTGTTTGCCGCTCTGTCTGTGGTTATCTGTGGTTAGTGGCTCATTAAGTGGTTGTCACTTTTGAGTGGTTTTGAGTGCCACTTTTGAGTGTTGTTATAATTTTTCAATCTGTTTGTTGTCGCTTTGTCTCTTTTACATTTTCCCCGCTTTTTTCTATATAATTTAAATCAATTTGCCTCTGACCATTTGACGTTATTGTTCCCGCATTTTTATTTTCTGATGATCTTCATGTCTATTTTATGACAATTTACAAATGTTTACAGACCTTTTTCTTCCTTTATTTGAGGCTAAAGCATTTAGAATGTGTTAAAATCTGGCATATGAGTCATTTTGGTAAAAAAAAAAAACTCCAGCAGCGAAGGCCAAAGTATTGAACAAATACAAAATATGTTGCCTTTACTTTTCCCTACTCCTTACTTCAACTTTTTGCAAAAACTCATAAACAGAAAACATTATTAACAGCTAACTACAGACAGACAGGACAGGGGTGTGTTTGCCAAGGGGACTCTACGACACAAACCACATAGTACTCCTTTTTGAATATATCTCAAATAATCTTATTAAAGTCTTTAGTATATCAGCAAACTAGAATTACTCAAAACATGCTTAAACCGAAGTTATGTTGAATTAATTTAGTTGGGCACTTAACTAGCTGCCCATCTTTTGACTAATTTTAGCAATTAACTATAATTAACTAAACTGATGAGTTTGACTATTAATTTGCATGTCTGTGTCTAAACTGATTTTACATTGACAATTACTTTCATTATACATATGAATTGAGGAATAGTTTTCAATTCCTATTCAGACACAGTGGTAAACGATAATATGCTAGATATACTTTCTTTCAACGACATTCGAGGTGTACGATAGTGATACATTATTAACTATATTTTGAATGAGACTAAATTAGTCCTTGATTAAGTGAAATTAGTTAAACCTTTAACTTAAGAATGAGCTTTAACAAAACAATGATAAACAAACTAAACTAAGCATCTGCTTAACTAAAGAATACTAGAGTAAATAAAATAATCATTAAAACGCGCCTGCAACATAAAATCTAAATCTAAATTTAGTATTTAATATAATTATAACTGAAAAACACTAACGGCAACTACTTTTGAATTAAGTATATAATTGATTACAAAACATTTAGTTGCCCCCTGTTAAACTACGTCCGTGATATGAGTAGTCTTTCCCTCCCCACCTAATCTCTCTCCTCATTCATCTTGGTCTGAATGTTTAATAACTTCATTGAGGCTCAGCCACAATCATGAGGCCTTTGCCTTGCCATGCCTTGCCCGACTGACAAAGTGTGAAAAATATTTCGAACGAGTTTATCATAAGCGAGAAGATTTTTCTTTTAATTTTCCTTGTGGATTTTCTTTATTGTTTTTCCTTTTTTTGTTTTTTTTTTCGGTGTGAAGCCTACACTTGCCTCGAGCAAATAAAATTTATGAACTGCAGACAGAGACAAACTCCAGACATAGTTGGTTTTCCTTTTTGTCGCCACTTTTTGGTTGGTTTTCGCTTTTTTTCTTTCTTTTTTGGAGTGTCGCCGGAAAAATCTATTTTTAAGCGCATAATTTTTCACTCTGCCACTTTTTGGGGCAGCTGTGGCGGGGGCAAGCAATTTTTTTTCTCTCCTTGTCTCACTTCATATGCATATTTATCTCTTCACAGAGGCGATTTGTCGTCTCAAGAAAAATGAAGGAAACAAAACCAAAGGAAACCAAAACTAAATCTTGGTCTTTACAGTTTGCCTTGCATTTCAAATGGATTTCCTGTATAGTTGAAATTTCAGTGTTGAACTTTTGCCATTGGTAATCATAAAATACATTTGAGAAAGAGAATATTTATTTAGCTTTCCATTCAATTACATTCGAAAAAAGCCAATGCCAATTAAAGAACTATTTCATGTTAGCAAATTTCATTTCATTGCATCCTCAGGCCAAAATATATTTCTGCTTCAATAACATATACATACATATATACAACGGAAAAGAGCAAACAAAAATATTTATGAAATGAAACCCTTGACACTCCCAACCACCCGCCGATTCCCGCATCATCAAATACAAGCCACTCAACTCCAAAGTGGGTGAAATTGGCAAAACGCACACAAAATGGCGCTGCCAGCAATACATAGAAAGGAAACTAACAAAAACCATTCGAGGAAAAAACTGACAGTGCAAATGAATTGGCCACATGGCTGGGGCAACAACAGCAATTTCTATATGTTCTATAGGTAACTCTCTCTGTGTTTGTGTGTGTGTGTGCGCAACAACAACACGTTTGACAATTATACATTGGTTACATTTCGTGGCATATTTGTGCAGTTTTTGTCCAAATAAAAGGACCTCAAACAGAGAAAAAGCAAACGAGAGCCACCGCCATATTGCGGTATCACATAAAATTGATGGTGGGGCGATGCCGAATAGATGGCAAAACGGATGTATATCCCTTTGTATATGGGTTGGTGGGTAGCTAGGTAGGTAGATGGTGGGTAGGTGCTTTCTTGATAGACAAAGTAATCACACTGATACAAAGGGAGAGAGGTAACGATTGAAGTGAAACCATCAAAAGCAAGGCTAAAGCCAAACCATTTTAGCGTGACAATCAATTGATTTCCCCAGCGTGCCAAAACGACAGATGATGTATATATGTACATACACATCTTCTGGTATATTTTTCGTTTGCCTTTTTTTTTGGGGCAAAGGGTTTTTCAGTTTTTTAATCAATCTTTAAACATTTAATGGGCCGCAACATGACAAATTGTTGTTACAAAATGAGAATATAAATCACCTTTTTGTCGTTGGGTTGGCTATAAAAAAGTAAACAAATATTATTTACAACATTTTTCGCACAGAATGAATCATTGTAGGCAATCCATAACTTTTTGAAATTTTATTTAAACTCATTTTATCTTACTCAATCGATTTTAAAATTTAGATGTGATTTGGTTTGTGTCTTTACTAACCAAATACTGGTTTAATGTGTTGCCTACTTATAGGGTTGTTTGAATTTTTTGACTATTTTTTGCTTACTTATGTCACACAATTGTGAGTATTTTCGGTTTTGTTGATGTTATTATTTTTCCTAGGACTTTGTGTTTGGCGACCAGCATCATAAAGAGTCAGCCATAAATCACAAGTTTAGCCGTTTTTTTTTGATCGGCCACCCACTGCGTATGAGTGATTTATGTGTGTTTTCTCTCTTTCTCTCTCTCTATGTCTCTCTTAAAAAAAAAAAAATTGATTCTTTGTGTCGAATCTGGACTGCATAATAATAAAGCAAGCTAAAAATGCAATGAAAACACACACACACATACATATACATACATATAAAAGTGTTCACACACACATTTTTCACACATATTGGCTTAAATGGCCAAAGACCAAAGAAGAACTTAAGCAGGAGTTGCTGCAGCCAACAGGACGACACCAACCAGCTGTGTCCATTCGTTGGTCATAAGGGGTTAAATGAGTGTGTGCCAGTGTGTGTGGTGTGTGCGTCAATATCGACCACATGTGCGGTTAAATTATGGTCACTGCAAGGACTTTTCCGGCCATTCATGTGCTTGTTTTCTTTCCCTTTTCTTGTTGACGTTGTTTTTTTTTTGTTATTTTCCTACATTTATTTTGGTATTTTTCCAACAGTTTTACAGGAAATCAATGAAACATATTTCAAAGCGTTAAGCAATTGCTTTTTAGCGGCCATTCTCTGCGGCTGCTGCCCCTTCATGCTTATATTGCCACAATTGCTGATTTTTGCAAGCAAAACCAATTGAATGGTTTCTGCTTTCGGCAATTGAATGAACATTTTTCCCCCTCTTCCCAGCTACCCCATTTTTCGATCTGTTGTCGAGTCAAGTCCATAAAATTCAGAGTTCTCCGTCGAGTCTCTTCGCCTGTCTGCATTATTTGCTAAATGAGGCAGAAGTAGTTTTGTGGCTTTGGCTGCTGGACACATGTGAGCTTCGGTCCAACATTGGGTCTACCCTCACCAATTTATTGGCATGTCCATCATAGAGAGTCTAGTTTGCCTGCCTGCCTGCATGTATGCCTTCCCGGTAATTGCCAGTGAACCCTTTTCATTAGCAATGTGAATGCATTTTGCGGATTCATTCGGTCTGAGTATGTAGGCTAAGATGAGAAGAGAATCGAAGGCATTTCATCTTGACAGTAATGATGGAATGAACGCTTCGGTTAAGCTAAATGTGGACTAATTGAAGAAGGAATTCCATTGCAGTTGGAATTCCAAGCAGTAGGTAAATTAAAGCTTAGAATTTGAATACAGTTTATAGAATTTCCCGCCGTTTAGAATCTGCCCACGACATTTATCGTGGTCGGTCAAATTTTTTTTCTGTTTGCTTTCTTTTCATTTCGTTTATGTGTATGCAAGAGTGCACTTTAATTTCATTAACATTATGTCAGGCAATGCAAACAGTTTGCCAACTATTCAAAAAAAAAATGTAAAAATAAAAGAAGAGGAGAGGAGCAAAAAAGTTTTTCAGGTTGGTTTTTTAACTGAAAGTGCACAAAAGTTTTTTTATGCATTTTTTTTCGCTTTTTTAGTTTTTAACTTTTCTACAATTAATAAAAATTTCTTGCTTCTGCTGCTTGTTTTTTTAGTTTTGGTTTTGTGGTCAATTAACTATGTAACCGAGACTGAGAAAGTTCTCTCTTTCACTAACTAACTATTTTAGGGGAATTTCCGGCATAAAAAGCTTAGCAAACATTTTTTTAAAAATGCTTTAATATGGCCAAGAACAGATTTAATCTGCATACCATAAAAAATTTGTGCCAATAAATATTGGAAATTGTCAAAATTTTCTCCCCAATGTCATATAAATCAAAAGTAGAGTAACCTACAAAATACATATAGATTGAAAGATAAGCAACTCGAGTAAATGCCTAAACTGAAACAAAAAGTGAATGAATGGAATGTTTGGAGTAGTTGGTTTCGTAGTCCTTAACTTTCTGCTCTCTCGGATATATGGATATACATATGTATATTTATTCTCACTTTATGGCAAATATTCCTCATCCTTTGCCCCTTTCACCTCGATTTTATGGCCATGTTGTGTATTGATTTTTGTTACTGCTAAAAGTATACGGCTGCTACATATATCGCATACAAAATATGTGCATTTTATGCGCTTTGATATTTTATACATTCAACGAGTTACACACAAACACATATGTCCATTGTTTGAACACACACACACATGGAAAGACATACACATGTGTGTATACTGCGTGTGATGTGACATTTTTATGCCTTGCCAAGCCAGAACTTTGTTGCAACGAAAAAATTTACGGTGCTTATGAGTAACGACAACAACAAAAACATCAACAGTTCCAGCAACCAACCAACCAACCGACCGACATCAACCATCAGACATTTGTGGCCAAAAATATGAAATGTCATAAAAAACACACTTGCATTTATTAGCCATTTGTTGTTTTTTGGCTCTACATGTGGTTTTTATGGTAGCAATTGAATAAAATATTATCCACATTTTTCCACAGAAACACAAAGCAAGAGAAACAAATTTAGACAAAGATATTAATAATAAAAAAAAAAAAACAAAATAAAGATATCCATACAGATTTAAGTAAATTAAGCAATTTTCGTATGATTTTAGTTCCTCTATGTAACTTACCGTCATATATTCATCTAGGCGATGTTTCCAATTGTCAGATTTATCGATTAGATTGTTCCATTGCTCAGAAAGTTTTCCAACTTCACGCCGTATGCTGCGTGTCAGCTCACGGTTTTGCTCCTCGGCGGACATGTAACGCGAATCCGAATCATGGGCGGCTGCAATCGGGAGAAGAAAATAAGTGGAAAGAACATGAACAAAATGATATAAGTGCCACAGAGAAAGTCAAATTATGGTAGAAATTCAAAAGGCATAAAGGAGCACAAGAAATCTTTGGCACGTACAGAGAGGAGTTTATGAATTAGAGATGATATTATGACTCTTAATGCCTGCCATTGTCGATGATTATAATGTAGAGATAGAAACGGAGAGATAAAAAGAGAGAGAGAGACAGAGAGACAATGAAGGAGCAGCAGCATCAGCAAGTGAAACTTTGATTATGCTGATGGTGCCTGGTGATTAAATTTGCAATAAAATAATCTTACATTCAAGTACCTCAAGCAAATGTTTGAATCAAAATCAAGGTGGAAATTGTTTGGAGGCAAAGGCATGAGGCGTGCAATGGGGCGTGGTGCCCTTTGGGTATAAAACGTTAAATTGGCGCGCACACAGATAGACAGTGAGACAAACAGACAGACAGAGAATTGGTCAGGCAAAAGTTAAGTGAAATATCTTTTAGGGAATTAGAAATCCAATTGGGAAACAAAAAGGGAGAGGGACAGTTAGAGGAGAGACAGGCAAAGACTAAAATCCAATTACAACAAATTTGACTTGCAATTGATATTGAATGATAATCAAAATCAATGAATCAAAGGTGCAACTTTGCTATTGAAGTTTGATTACTTTGCCAAACGGAGTAAGCTTAACTTTGCAACAGTGTTTAAGACAGGTTAAGGTACAAATTGTAAAGTGAATAATCAACATCTATCCATAAGTTGTTCGTGGTGGAAAACTTATTGATTCGATGCGATTAAAATAATCGAAAACCACTTAAGACATTTCTAATTTTCCGCATTGGGAAAGAGTGTCATGAAATTTGAAAGACAAGATGACATGAAATGTGGCAGAAAAAGACGTGGCGGAAAAAAAAACTGACTCAAAATGCAAGAGAGAAAATGTGGAGGAAGATGGCAGCATGGCGAGACTGACAAGTGGCAGCTGGAAAAAGCCATGGAAACGCAGACACAGTGACACAGTGTGCAAAACGTACGTACAAAGACGACAACAGCGACAGAGCCATCGATGAAAACTTGGTCTAAATCCGAATTTAATTTAATGCACGGACGGAGACACAGATGAAGGAACTGCCAAGAGATGAAGAGATGGCGTACAAGTTTTATGGCCAAGCCAAGGAGGCCAGGCCCAAGCAGAAACCAACCAGTTGTTGGTAATATGATGCTAAGCAAATATCGAGAGTTGAGTTGAAACTTCCTTCCTTCTGTGCCGCTGTTCTTGTTGTTGTTGTAATATTCAAATTCAATTTAAAGATTGAGTTTTATCGTGTTGAATGTTTACTGCTCTCTCTCTTTCTGTCGCGTACTGTGACACTCAAGATGGAAAAGTCTCTGATGGACAGCTGCTAAAAGGAAAAACTTTCTTGCCATTGCCTTCAATTTCAATTTTCATGCTGCTTGAATAAAATTCTTTTGCTTAAAAGGAAAAGTTCTCTGGGATTTAAATTGAAATGAAGAAACAGATATCAGACAAACACAAATTTAAGCACAAAATTTTTAAAAATTTAATTTGTCCTTTTTTGAAGCACAAACTATTAACTATTTGATTTCAATAATCATTTCAATTTATACAATTCTGTTTATCTTTTAAGCACACAAAACAGAGAAAGAGAGAGAGCGAGAGATAGAGGAGAGAAGACTGAAAGAGAGAGGTAAACTGGTATACCACAAAATAAACATCAAAATGGCTAAAATCAAATGGCATATAAAATAGAAACCAACTGCTAAACCAGAGACAGCTCAGAGTTCAGTGGGTTCGCTCTCTTGCTCTAATAGCGTACTAATCGCACTAATTGCTCTGGTCGCAATTATCGTTGACGCCCGCTCAATGTGGGTGAGAAAAAAAAACGTTAAAACCCCAAAACAAAATCCTCAATTCCCTACCCTGCTGTCTCCCCTCCCACCGACCCTCCACACACACACACACACACACAGCCATTTGCTAAATTGTTAACTAGAGTTTAAACAAAAAAGAGAGGGAGCTGCAGAAGCTTAGTTGAACTTTGGTCGTTGGGCTAAAAGAAGTGAAAATCAATTGACAATTCTGCAGTCTGGCCGCAACAACAGTTGTCTACTTTTAGGCGCTCACGTTCGAAAGACCTCTGTGTGACTCTGTCTCTGTGTGCGATGCGTGTGTGTGAGTTTGCGGTTTTTACAGCTTGCCAAGCTGTTGGAGAATAGTTAAAGCAACAATTGTGCATGTTGATTTTAGTTAATTTCCATGTTTAGTTCGAGTAAGTGCAAACTGTTTAAATTTCAAGGGAAACTTTTTCTTTGAATTAACATTTTATTCACTTTTCATGGAAACTGTATTTATATCCTTGCTGATGTTTGTAACGCAAAGAAGGTCACGTTTCCGAACCCCATAAAGTATATGTATATATTCTTGATCAGCATGAGAAGCTGAGTCGATATAGCCATGTCAGTTTGTCGGTCGGTGCGAATGCGTTTTACTCAGCCATCTTAAAAGCAAATTTTTTTATTTGTCAGATCAAGTATGCAAATCTTTTGTATCGGACCACTATATCATACAGTGACATACGAAAAGTAGGTGAAGCAGTTGTAAAAACTTGTAACAAATCTTATGAGAACAAAGTCATATTTTGATAAATAATATTAAAAGTAGTTAAAAATATTGAAAGTTGCTAAAATGTTAAATAAACATCGAAAATTGGGGGCTCTATCTCTTAAAGTCTCCAAAATCTAGGTGGTAATAGAGACAGATGGATGGACGGACATACGGACTTAAATGACTTGGCTGTTGATGCTGATTATGAATATATTTACTTTATAGGGTCAGAAAAGCTTCCTTTTGCCTGTTACATACATTTTTGGGACTTTAATATACCATTTCACTCTATGGGTGCCTGGTGTAAAAATGTTTGTACTCATAACTAGACTATTCGAAATTTAATACGTTTCTGGTTATTAATAACAGATTGATAAAATTACGACAGATAACACAGGCCGACATTTTTAAGGTCATGAAAAAGTGTTTTAAGTTCAATAGGTGCCCTATAGTAATTGAGGGGTGCAGAACACGGTCCTGTACTTAGTTTTTGTCCATTTAATTTTGAACCAAAAAGTATGCTATAGAGA
Organism: Drosophila paulistorum; assembly: GCA_018152135.1. Classification (NCBI taxonomy): domain Eukaryota; kingdom Metazoa; phylum Arthropoda; class Insecta; order Diptera; family Drosophilidae; genus Drosophila; species Drosophila paulistorum. The sequence continues at coordinate 6,973,650 of JAECXG010000805.1, read as the reverse complement.
TTCCAAGAATTGTCTGCTTTTTAATTTTAAAGAATTATGGAACTCCTATAGATCTTACCAATTGTTTATTAGTAATGTTTGCAAACAAGAGCTATTTTTCTTACACAGGATATTCCGAAATCTGATAAAAAAGTTAAAAATTTTGTTTTAAACTTTCTAAAATATACTTTTGGGTGCCCATTTTCCGACCACAGATCCGCTGATTTCACAGAATCTGCACGTGATGGACAAAAACCAAGTATGCAGTGAGAATCAGCGTACCCGAATTAGTTAAGAACACCTCTCAGATTAACGTCAGCAAAAATCATGTCGTGTAATAGATGATGTTTAGTGCTAATTCACCAAAACACTTTGTCACCTAGGGCTACTTCTAACGAATATGTCTAAGAAAGACATGGTCAGCATAAATGGTATGCTAACTCTTCGATAAGGACACGTCATTCCCATTTGGTCATAAACTTTGGACTTGAAATTTTTATAGATATTTCCGCAATTTTAAATTTAATATTTTAAATATTTGTTATGGCCCAAAGAACATTATCGACTTTTACTTTACTTTAGTGAACTTTTTTTGAAGGAGGGTTGGGGGTAAGCTTAAACATTTAGTAGCAAGAACTTTTTAGTAGTAAAAGTAGATAATGGGAATATAAAACTTACCCTCCGTATCGCTGGTATCTGAGACGGCTGCTTCGTTGGCAATATACTGACGACCGCTCGTTAAATTGCTCTCCACAATTGGCCGTTTATCCTCCAATTGACGACGAAAGGCTTTATGATCGTCCTTTAAAAAAGAAGAAGAAAAAACAAAAAAAAAGTTAAAAAGGAAAGATTTACTTTCATGAATAAGAAATGCTATGAGAAAAAAATACTCTACAAGCAAGTATAAAGAAATAACTACAGAATTTTCAGTGGTCAAGGCCCATAAACTATCAAAGAATGGCAGAAACTTCACTGCCCTATACACAATAAATTCTCGTGTTTAATGCATTTAGTTGTGGAAATAAAAATGCAACAATACGAGAATATATAAAAATAGCAATGGAAGCTAGGGGAAGAGCGACGGAAAGAGAAAGGCCAAAAAAAATTCAAGCCGAAATGTAAATGTCCGGCAGACCGTAACTTAGTGGCAGGCAATAGATTTACAGGATGCCTCCATGGTTCCATGGCCGCTGCTGTTTCCTTCTGCTACTTTGCTGCTCCTTTCGAATGGGGTGAAAGTTCGCTCATTTTTCTCCCCGCAGTCTACTTTATTTCTCGGGGAGTGTATGGAGTGGGGCAAGGCGGGTTAAGTGAATTTCCAAGTGGCTCATGCTGTGTTAGACAGTGTTTTTCTTTCTCCCTATTTTCAAACTGGCTCGTTTGGGTTTCGCTTTCCATTTTTTCGCTTCTTCTTAAGCTTCGTCTTACCCCACTCCTTTACCCGAGGCCTTAAGTGATATGTGTAGGATGTGTGTGCTTGAGTGTGTAGGAGTGCGTGTAAGCATGTTTTTGACATAACAAGCATCATTTAACAATTATTTAAGAATTCCAAGGAAATATATTCGTCGCCTTTTTCTTTCCTTCTATTGGGTCAGTGCTAAAAACGAAGACTTATGGCCACTTAGTAGTAGTTCAGACTTGGAAATCTTCACTAAAACCAGCAACATATATGTATAGAGAGAGGTTATTAAATACATTGATCTGGGTATTCATTCAATTTGTATGGATGTTCCTATTCGATTGGACTACCTTTTCTGTGTGTTGTGTTTGCATTTTCCACTAATGAAATGGAATCGCCACTTCTTGCCATTTTGGCCAAAAATCAACAAAATTATTGCAATTATTTCAACTAGTTTCTAATTGTATTTGCCAAGCAATTAATGTGATTGCCAAAATTCTGTCAGATAACTGATTTAATTAAAACTAAAATATACAATTTCATAAATATTTACACAACAACGATGACGACGAAAAAACCAAAAGTTTCAAATATTCAACCAAAATGAGCTTGTCTATGCACCATTAAATTAACAAATGAGAGCGAAGAGGGTGAAATTGAAACAAAAATTAGGCCACAACCCCAAATAGAAATAAACGAGAGAAGCAGATACATAGAGAGAGAGGGAGACGGAGATATAGGACCCAACTGCCTTCCAGACAATTAGTTGGGGCTGAAGGCAACAACAAATTGAGGTGCAGTCAGAGCTTTTGAGAAAGGTTAAAACTGGGTCGTTGACATAACACAGAAAATGAAGCAAAAAAAACAAGTGGCAAAAGGGTTACGCTGATTTGTTAAAACTACGACTCGTAAATACCCTAAGAAAATGATTCAAAAGTTGCTAAACAATTTATTATTTAGCTTTGTAACAATACAATGTTTAATTGTCTTTTTAGATTTAAGCGAAAGTTTATAGGACTGTGGCCCTAGGGCGAAGAAAAAGTTTATAGACTGTGCCAGTTAACTACATTTTATATTTTATTTTGTTTCTTACAGGGTATGGAGCACCACAGAAACTTCTATCTAACCTAGTTTATCAAATAAAAAAAGGAAAAACCAACTTACCAACTGCTTTTGCAAACTGGCCGCATCTCCGCGCACTGGACCCAATCCCAAGGTGCTCAGTTCCGTATCCTTGCGTATAACCCATTCGGTTAGCTCGCGTAAGGATAAAAGCAAAGCATTCCAATGTTCTGAATTTGATTCCAAACGATTTCTGTAAGAAGAAGACAAGAAAAAAGATATATACAAATGATTGTGGTAATAATATGAAAATTTAATTTGCATTTTAGCCAACAGAATGGCGCAAGGAGCCACAAAATGTCAGCGATAATTTCTCTACTTTTTTTGTCTAGCTTCCATCTCCTCCCTCAATCTAGCACTTCTCGCTATTTCACTCTCTCACTCTTACTTTGGAGTGATTCGGGCTCTCTTAAACTTCGTCGTCTATGCTAAAAGTTCAGCTGTCGCGCTGTAATTGTGAAATGTTCTGACATTTTATTCCTCATTTTATTTTTGTCCTTTTTTTTCGTTTCCTCCTGCGGGCCACTTGTCGTTGGCATATTTCTGGCCATTATGCTTACTGAGGGAGAAGAAAAATCTGAAAAATCTCCGTCTGCCTGGCCATAATAACAATAGCCACAGAGAGGCGGCTTCATCTTATAGTCATCTCATTTTCATCTGTAGTTGTCGTTGTGCTTTTTTTTCTGTCTGCCTTTGTCTGTTTATCTTTTGGCGAATTTCTTTCGCTTTTCTCGTTCTTTTTATTATTTTTTCTTATAATTAAGGCAAGAAAAAAAAGAAGCGGAAATGGCCAGACCTATGCTTGGGTTACTCTCCCTCCTCCAATTCCACTTTCATTTTTCTCTCTCAAGCGAAATAATAAGGGAAATATCTACAGGGGCGAAAATATGCCAAGAAAAATAAGTTGTATTCAAATACATATTTATATATGTATGTTGAGAGCTATCAGCTTGTCGGATTCTTTTGCTGACTGACTTTGGCAGACAAATTGATATGGGTAGATTGTGTTAGAAAAAGAAATGAAAAGCTTTTGTTAGAACCCAAAAGCGTGGGCTATAGATAATTGTATAGGCGGAAAATGAGTTTAAGTGCAATTAGTGAGGAAGTGGAAAATTGATTTCTGGAATCGAAGCACATTCCTCTCACCCTACCGATTCTTATTTGCTCAAGTGATTCTGCTTATCTTAGATATTTCTAGTCATATTTCCTCACCTGGTTTGGTGCTCTTTTTCTCTCCCTCTCTCTTTATTTGATTGAGCTGGGTCAACACTTACCTATCCATCATTTTACTCACAAAATGAACCTCATCATTTTCCCTCTTTTTCTCTCTCTCGACCATTGTAACTCCAAAGAAAAATTTTCAACCATGCTACAGATTCATCAATCTTCTGTGGCATCTCAGCCATCACAGCACAACAATATAACTGGCAATCTGAGACCGGAACACCTGTAGAGATTGCCAGCTTCAGTTAGAGTTTTATATCTTTTGCCCAGAAAACAACAATATAAGAAAAACACCAAAATCAACGAAAGGAGAAAGTTCAAAGCCAACAGAACTTTCTACATAAATGACCCCAAAGCTAAAGCCAAAAGTGCTGCGGCTAATACAAACGAGCAGGGAACAAAGAAAGAGCAAATCCAAGAGCATGAGCATGAAATACAGAGAAAGGGGGAGAGGGAGAGAGAAAACTGGAAAAACTTTTCAACTGCTGTCGAAAATATTTCTTAGGAATTTATAAGCTAACAAATCTTGGCAGTCAAAACGAACGAACGAGCAAAAGACGAAAAAACAAATAAGTCAATTCGAGGCAAGTTTGGTCAACAGAAAACACTGAACAATAGAAATGACTTCCCGGAGAGGGGGAAATCCGAGGAAGGCGGGGCGAGAGAAGTCAAGCTGGGACAGTGGGCACTTAAGGTGTCATTCGTCAACTGTCTTGTGCTTACGCTAATTGAAAAACGCTCGACACTATGGAAGTGAACACAAAGAAAATTATTGCCTACATTTTTGGGCTTCAACTCATGATATCGCGTATACGCCTGGGTATACAACATTTTTATGGATAATTGCCATTTATATTCATTATGGAAAACCGAGACCAGCCAGTCTTGTTTTCGCCAGCCAGCATTTTTGCATGTCATCATCATTATTCATTTTACACTATAGCACACCAAACACACACCATTGGCTTGGGCTTGGGCTCGTATCTCCCTCTTTTTGGGCGACAATGTAAACATGGCGTCTGACTTTCATCATCGGAGGAGACAGCAGCGCATCAATATCAACAAGCGAACAATATTTGTATACTCTCCGGGTTTATTCTCTACCCACTCTCCTCCTCTCGTTTTCTGGTTTTATTTATGAAATGTGGGAAATTACAACTACAGCAACGAACATTGGCCAGAATTCTGGTTGGAGTTCGGTCCGGCCATGTTTGAACATGGCGATTTCATCACACAGTGACACACTGTGTCCGTTCTTTCCACACTTTTGGCCCTATTTTCCGACATTTTTCACGCGTTTCGTTTTTATTGATTTTCATTCATGGATCCCAAAGCCGTTTGGCGGCTTCCCGCCTGTCTGCCTGCCCATTGCCGCTGTCCGACCAGGCGTAAACTGTTGTTGTGGTCCAGTTCGGTTCAACGCTTATTTCTACGGTTATTTTCGCATTTTCATCAACACAATGTCTCTTAGCCTACAAGCCGTAAACCACAGCTTCAAGAAAAATCTACCATCCCATGAGCCACCCTGTTTTCCATCTTTGTGTCATGAAAACGGCTTGAGATTAATTTGGTTTAATTAACGCATCAGTTGGAGGCCAATTTTAACATAAAAGCAAACTCTTTAAAACGGAAAAATTAACCACAAGGCTTTTGCAGTTTCAAATGGATTAAGTTAAAACTGGAAGGCAAGACAAGTGGCTTATGTGTTAATAGTTTTCTTAACTGCATAAATGATACACTTATTAATGGGATACACTTCGAATTTTGGGGCGAGGAGTTTCTAGAATGGACGAATATGACTAAGCTTGGCTCTCTCTACTCAATAACTGAAGTAAACTTAAACAAAAGGCGTTCTTAAAAAAGCATTTTAAAAAGAGTTTAATTTCAAAACTCTTGTTCGGAATTTTAGGGTTTTTTTTTAACTTTTTGTATTATTTAGTAACCCAATTTTATTCATAATTTTTGCTCTTACAGTTCGGTGGCCTCTTTAAACTAATTCCAAGCCCCTTCAACTGGATGCGCCCATTTGAACACGAAAGCACAAAACTCTCAAAAAACACGAGCTATTTAAAGTCTATTTTAAATGTTTTTCTTTTCTTTTTCATATGCTTTTAGTCCGCAACAATTCAAAAAAAGCCAAACAACAACAACGAAAAAAATAAAACGTACATATACAGAAGAGAACGACAGAGGGAGAGAGACTGAAAGGGGAAGTAACAAGAACTCGGTCTGAAAAGCACTTACCTGATTGCAATACTTTTCGATTTTAAATTATTCCAACGTTGATTCATCTCATCCAGGCGACGCTGCAGCATAACCGCATCCTCTTGTGAGGTGAGCGAACCCAAAAGTTTGCGGCCGGTGCCATCGAGACGATCGTAAACCACGCGATGGGTTTCAATTTCCGATTGGAGGTCCTGAAGAGAAAAAAAATACAAACACACAGAAACCAAGTTAAGTGAATGAGTGGGCACAAAAAGAAAACACGGAAATGCTTATAAATTAGTTTTTCATCTGCGTGTGTGAGTATATATGTGTGTGTTTGTGTTTGCGTGCCCACACAGTTGATATTCATAAGTGTGGCGGCAGGTGTCAGGAAATTGAATTTAAAACAACGAAATGGAAATCTAAAACAGGCAAATGCCTTGTACTGTTGCTGGCAGCCTAAAAGCAGGCAAACATATTTCACAGAGCCTGCCAGGTGAATGCATTCGGGGTCTTTCGACTTGCGGATTAAACGTTTGCCATTTAGAAACAATAAAGCACATGCACACAAATACATTGAGAGAAAGAGAGAGACTAAAGCCATGAAATTTTTGAAATTCTACCTTATGCACAGGATGTGCCGGCATCCTGCGTTTATGAGTGACAATTTATAAGCTCCACTGTGGCCTCTAACCAATTATTAACCGCATGTGTTTTCATGTCGCCCCCGTTTTTCACATATTCTGAGGCAGCCTCCAGTTAGGGACGGACCTCTACTGTCCTGTCGTGCGTGGTTTTGTTCGGCACTGTGTAGATTTCGCTACGGTTTGGTTTTTGTCCTGGGTCAGGTGTTTTATTTGTCATCAGAAAAAAAGAAAAAACCGAAGAAGGCTTAAAAATGTTTTCTCCTTTTTTGGTTTAGTTGTTTTGTGTGTTTGTCTCAGTTATTTGCTGCGGTTTTGTTGGTTAAGTCCTGTCCTAAAATACACTCCTGCCTCTTGTTTGCCTCGCTCTTCCAATTTCTATATCTACATATGAATGTGTGTATGCTTTATATATATATATATATATGAGTGTTTATATGGTTGGTTGGTTTTTTGGGGTTTTGTTTGCCTTTTGCATTTTAAAGGTAGAGATTTTATGCGGGGATTGCTCAGGGTTTTAACTTTGATGTGGCTTTAGGGCATCACAGTGTCCACCTTATAATCTTGGTTACAACTTCAAGTTTTGTCATTTACTCCTATACAAAGTTTAATTCATTTGCAAACTCTTATTTCTCTAATCCAAGTTAATGCAATTAAATCGATCAATCAATCACATATGTATAAAATAAACCAAAATGTACTAATTAAAAGTGGAATTAGTTTAGTTCCGCATCCCCAAAATCACATCTCATTCTATTAGGTGTCTGGGTATTTTCTTTTCTCTTTTTCCTTTTTTTTTTTTTGTTATTTGCTAATTAAACCTTCATTAGAACGCCAGTGTGTCCCACCCTTGATGGAGAGTAAAATCTCAGCTAGCAAAAGGGCGTAAAATTCTACGATGTGCCATGTGTGTGCGTTGAAAATGAAGCTCCAATTAATTTGGCTTATGCATGCCACAAACACACACACACAAACACGCACACCCACTCGCATACACATAAACATGGCAATTCAATTAATGCGCAAAAATTGTTTATACGTCAATGGAGCAAAACAAAACAGGAAAAAAAGAAAGCAAAAGGGGACGAGGTAGGTGATCGAGCCCCGGGAGCAGCGGCTTCGTCATCATCACCGATGAGGAGAATCCCAAAAGCAAACAAAACAAAAGCAAAGCATTTTTAATGAGCAGTCCCATATGGAGGAACGGCGGGAGGTGCGCAGAGAGGGTAGGAGGTACTGCGACATGTGCAAAAGCCGATTAAATCAATTAAAATGAGAAAATGCCAACGGCAACAGCGTTGAAAACGGCTCCGAATCGCATAATAAACGGCAGTTTGTAGCGCCTGGGCCCCATCCTAACTATAGCGCTGCATCCTCTGGTCATTATGGCTTTGAGACACGCCCCTGCCCACCCATCTACCTCGATTTAATGCTGCTAATTTGCGCGACGAAAGACCACAATTTCCTACCGTGGCATATATGCCTGTGAATCAAAAGGACAGAAAAAGTTCAGAGAGAGTGGGGCGATCTCTCTATTATGGCAAATCACTTGGTGTGTTAAATACCCTTTGCCTTATGAAAGAATCAAAGAATATTATACCTTTCCGATTTCTATCGATAACCGGAGCTATTAGAAAAACAACATAATTTTAATTAAGTTAATAGTCATTTAATACTAATATAACTATATCCAAATGACTACTTCAGTCTATGTAAAATGAGTAAAAAAATTGCAATTAAGAGATTTTATCGCATATTGAAGCGAAACAAAACCACTGACCGTTAAATTAATAGCCATGGAACAATCATCCCTCCGTTTTAAATTATAATTTATAATATAGGCCGACATGATTTTTGGTGACGGTAAGGTGAGAGGTGTTCTTAACTAATTCGGGTATGCTGATCACGACCTCATACTCAGTTTTTGTCCATCACGTCCAGATTTTTCACAAAATTGAAAAATGTTGCAAAATTTATGGTGGAACTGGAGTTCTAAATTTGGCACCTAAAAGTATGCTATATAGAGTTGAGATATATTTTTTTACCATTTTAAACAAGTTTTAGAATGTCCTGTATCAATGTCCTGTATGCTTGTTGCATCCATTGCTAATGAACAAGATAAAAGATGCAGGAGACTTACAAAAATTTTTCCAATTAAAAAAAAAATAAAATTGTCGAATACACATTGCATACTTTTAGGGGTAAATTTCATACACAATGCAACCCTTAACTTGCCATAGTATTTGAAGATCAATGCAGTTTTTTTAGTGTAAAGTGTTTTTTTTTTTAACGTGATAATGCCATCAAGAAAGTGTAAAAATAATCCGAATTTATTTTGCTACGTGTGTGGTGAATTTATGGTAGAAAAGCATCGACGTGACATAACAGAATTGATAGAGACAGCTTATCTCGGTTACTTTGGTTTTAAGCTTCGTGATCAGGACAAATCTTGGGCTCCACACAAAATTTGCGTTTATTGTGTCGAACTTTTGAGAAAATGGACAAAAGGTACCCGAATCTCTTTACCCTTTGGAATTCCTATGATATGGAGGGAACCGAAAGGCCATGGTGACGATTGCTACTTTTGCGCCTGTAATATCAAGGGGTTCAATTTGAAAAATAAACGTAATATTCAGTATCCCGATCTACCGTCTGCTAGCCGACCTGTGCCTCATGGACCAGAAATTCCCATTCCTCCACCATTTTGTAATCGGCAATCATCAGATGAAAGTGTTGTGGAAAAAACCGACGAAGACGAATTTGATCCTGGTATTAAGCAACCTGAAAAGTTCACACAAGCCGAACTAAATGACTTAGTGAGAGACTTGGGCCTATCAAAGGAAGCTGCACAAATCTTAGGATCACGTCTGAAAAATAAGAATCTGTTGGCTAGAGGAACCACATTTTCGTGGTATCGAAATCGTGAAAGAGAATTTGTAAAATATTTTTCCCAAGATGGACCACTGGTATACTGCAATAATATTCCTGAAGTAGTCATGAAACTAGGAGCTGAGAACTACGATTCGACGTCATGGAGATTATTTATTGATTCTTCTAAGAGAAGCCTGAAGGGTGTCTTGTTGCACAATGGTAATATTTATGCCTCGGTGCCTGTTGCTCACTCCGTGCATCTTAAGGAAACTTATGAAAATCTTGAGTTGTTGCTAAACAAAATAAAGTACAGTGAATATTGCTGGCAATTATGTGGAGACCTCAAAGTTATATCAATGCTTTTGGGTCAGCAGTCTGGATTTACGAAATATCCATGTTTTTTGTGTGAATGGGACAGTCGAGCACGGCGTTTACATTATATCAAAAAAGATTGGCCACTCAGGGAAAAACTTGGACCGGGTGAAAAAAATGTGCAGCGTGAATCATTAGTTGATCCAAAATTGGTACTTCTACCGCCCCTCCACATAAAGCTAGGACTAATGAAACAGTTTGTTAAAGCTTTAGATAAGCAAGGTGACTGCTTTAGACATCTGTGCGACAAGTTTACCGAACTTTCTGAAGCGAAACTTAAAGAAGGAATTTTCGTAGGACCTCAAATTCGCTGTTTAAAATCAGACAAAGTGTGGCGGAATACCATGACCAAACTGGAAACTGAAGCTTGGAATTCCTTTGTTGAAGTAATGGACGGTTTTCTTGGCAATAAAAGGTCTTCAACCTACAAAGAAATTGTGGCCAACTTGATCCAGAATTTTAAAAAACTAGGATGCAATATGAGCGTCAAAATGCATTTTCTGGACTCCCACATTGATTTTTTTCCTGAAAATCTTGGAGCTGTCAGCGAGGAACAGGGAGAGAGGTTCCATCAGGACATAAAGGAGATGGAAGTACGATATCAAGGTCGATGGGATACCAGAATGATGGCTGATTACTGCTGGAATTTGAAGAGGGACTTGGTGGGAAAATACCACAAAAAAAAGACAACAAGACGCAGTTTTCAGGATAAAAAGGAAAGATATCATTCAATAACTAAAGAAAATTCAACTTAGATTAACACAATATCGTTTTTTGTTATGAACCATTCAACTATCATTGTAATATATGGTAAAAAAAAAATTGGCAATAAAAATTTCCTTTGCATATTTTACAGGTAATTTGAAAAATTTTATACACACTTTTCTCGAAAACCTGACGTGATGGGAAAAAACTAAGTACAGGGCCGTGTTCAGCACCCCTCAATTACTATAGGGCACCTATTGAACTTAAAACACTTTTTCATGACCTCAAAAATGTCGGCCTGTGTTATGAAACGAGTTTAAGCATTGCATTAGTTCTTCCCCATAATCGAAGTAAAAGGGTTTTGAAACGGATATGAAACAAATATTGATGTTTGGTATTTTAGTACTGTTTTTGGCATACAATGTAAGTCATGCTAATTTTTTAACAAAGTACTATTTTATAATAATTTTTCTGCGTATTCAGGATGCCATCGTCTTTAAACTAACAAACTATGTCTGCCAGAGCTACAATGAATCCTGGTTTATGATACACAATTGCCGACTAAAGGTCATAGGGCGAGGGGTAATTGGTGCATATTTTAATGGTTCTTTCCGATATCCTGCCAATGTTGTATCAGTCGAGCTTCAAGTCTACAAAAGGGCCAATGGATACAAACCTTGGATTCGGAAGTCAAAAATTGACATTTGTCGTTTGCTAAAGAAACGCTATGATCCATTGTCAATATTAATAGCAAATTTGTTTTTGGAATTCACAAATTTTAATCACACATGTCCTTATATTGTGAGCACCTTATTAATTTAAATAACATTTTTATTTTTTAATATTCTTCTTCAAAGGGACCGGCAATTGTGGATGGCTTTTATTTGAGACCAGAAATATTACCACACACCTTTCCGACTGGTAATGACAAGTTGGCCATGGCTTGGTATTTTAATCAAAAAATGCCGTGCCGAAGTTTATATACCCTTCCAGTCCTTGGCAATAATTTTTTTACATTTTGAAATTTCTTTCCTTGCAACTCAATTCATCAACACACAAACAAAACATTCAAATTATTTCTCTTTTTACTAGAATTTTTAAGCAAAGCACAACACGCATACACATACATACTCGCGTAGCGCTGCGTCTGTGTGTGCGTATGCATGTGCTCTGTTTGATTTGCTGATGACGTAGAACCGATTTGTATTGACTGTAACTTGTGATCTATTTATCCGATCAAACTCAAATTTTGGGATCTGAGATTTTATATCAAATTCTATTATATTGGTAAATTTCATGGGGATACTCCAAATTTTGCAAAAATGTTTGCTCTAGAGCAAGGATGGCCACGTAGTGGCTCTTTTGGCTCCCGTGGCTCTTTACCGGCAGAGGCTGGGCAGAGAAAAAGGTCATTTTTTGGTCGAACTTGTAGACAGAGGGACGGACAAGTCCCGAATTTTGCGGAGAGGGGGAAAAAAGGTCGCGATCTCGAGCTCGCAGCTTGTAGGCAGAGAGACGGACAAGCACCGAATTTTACGGAGAGGGGGAAAAGGGTCGCGATCTCGAGCTCGCAGTTTGTGGGCAGAGAGACGGACAAGCACCGAATTTTACGGAGAGGGGGAAAAAGGTCGCGATCTCGAGCTCGCAGTTTGTGGGCAGAGAGACGGACAAGCACCGAATTTTACGGAGAGGGGGAAAAAGGGACGTGATCTCGAGAACACGACAAAAACAACCCTTATTTTCTAGCTCGCGATCGCGACCTTTTTCCCCCTCTCCGTAAAATTCGGTGCTTGTCCGTCTCTCTGCCCACAAACTGCGAGCTCGAGATCGCGACCTTTTTTCCCCCTCTCCGCAAAATTCGGGACTTGTCCGTCCCTCTGCCTACAAGTTCGACCAAAAAATGACCTTTTTCTCTGCCCAGCCTCTGCCGCCGATGCTCTGGCTCCCAACTAAAATTTCCGTGGCCACCCTTGCTCTAGAGCTATATGATATATGTTATATGTATATGATATAGTAGTCCGATCCTTACAATTTTCATACTCTATCATCTCCCGGCCAAAAGTAGCCCAAATATGAAATTTCATTCCGATAGCTCTTAAGATGCCAGCGTGAAGTTGATTTGCACAGACGGACGGACAGACGGACATGGCTATATCGACTCAGCTTCTCATGCTGATCAAGAATATATATACTTTATGGGGTCGGAAACGTCTCCTTCTGTGCGTTACAAACATCTGACCAATTTTATAATACCCTCTGCAAGGGTATACATAATTACAATTTGAAACAAACGTTAGTTTCGTTTTTGCTGAGAATATTATCGATCAGTAAGTGGAATTGATCAAATTCAAACACATGTAATGTTAAAGTTGATAATGTCTAGAATATATGTGTTTCCATGAATTTCATACAGAAACAGATTTTTACTAGCACTGAAGGGTGCTTTAAGAATGCAATAGAGGGTCGACCTATTTAGTAAATTTGTAACTTCTAAAATAAACCATAAAGTAAGCAGGTTGTTGAAATGAAATGTCAAAAGTTCAAAGTACCCACAAGATTCAAGGGTAACAAAGAGATTACTCATTTGGCACTTAAAAATCTCTATTAGTAGCCTTTAGGGTTACGAAGAGACTTTTGCCTTTGCGGTGATAACAAAAGCAGCAAACTATATTTGAAAGTATGTTAGTTGCCTTTCCCACGATGCTGCTTTCAATCGCAGCTACTTACTCTTGCCCAAGTTAACATGATTGACCTTTGTGGGCAGAACTAACATCCATAAGTATGTGCTTTTGAGTTTTTGAGACTTCATAGAACAGGAACACGTCATTCCCGATTTCTATCTATAATCCAAGCTATTAGAAAAACAACATAAAACCAGAGGGCTGGGGATAACAACTTCGACCGCGTCGAAGTTTGTATACCCTTGCAACTGTTTTGGTAATTCTTTCCTTACCCATAGCCATCAAAGTGTAAAAACGTTTTATCCAAAAAGTCGAATGTTTACGAAAGAACGGCCTTCAATCTTAGCATAGGATATAACGAACTTTTTGATGAAAGTCACTGTTTTCCACCGATCGTTTCTATGGGAGCTATATGATATAGTTACCCTATCTTTACCAAATTCGGCACAGTCATTAACAGATATATTAAACTGGCAAATGTTAAATTTGAAAGCAATCGCATCAAAAGTAACGAAGTTATTGACAAAAGTCGCGGTTTTTGACCGATCGTTCCTATGGGAGGTATACGATATAGTCACCCGATCTTAATCATTTGGCACAGTTGTTTATAGGTGCAATAAACTCAAAAATATTAAATTTCATGACGATAGCTCAGAAAATAGCGAAGTTATTCAGAAAAGTCACTGTTCGTGACTTTGCCGTTTGTATGGGAGCTATATGATATAGTGGTCTGATCCGGCTGAATCTGAGATATACAAACCCTGCAGTATATACAAGCCTACATGCAAAATTCAGCTCTGTAGCTCTAACGTTCTAGGAGGAGTTCGCATCGATCCAGACGGACGGACATGGCTATTTGAACTCGTCTCGTCGTGCTGATCAAGAATATATATACTTTATATGGTCGGAGATGCTTCCTTCTATGCGTTGCACACTTCTAACCAAAATTAATATACCATTTTTGCAAGGGTATAAAAATTGAGATAATAGAGCGTCTATGTACATTGAGTATAAAAAAATTGCAATTAAGAAATTTTATCATCTATTGAAGCGAAACTAAAACCACTGACCGTTAAAATAATATCTATGTTACAATCATCCTTCCGTTATAAATAGTGAAACGAGTTTAAGCGATGCATTAGTTGTTCCCCATAATCGAAGTGAAAGGGTTTTGAAACGGATATGAAACAAATATTGATGTTTGGTATTTTGGTACTGTTTTTGGTATATAATGTAAGTCATGCTAATTTTTTAACAAAGTACTATTTTATAATAATTTTTCTGCGTATTCAGGATGCCATCGTCTTTAAACTAACAAACTATGTCTGCCAGAGCTACAATGAATCCTGGTTTATGATACACAATTGCCGACTAAAGGTCATAGGACGAGGGGTAATTGGTGCATATTTTAATGGTACTTTCCGATATCCTGCCAGTGCTATATCAGTCGATTTACAGTTCTATAAAAGAGCAAATGGATATAAACCTTGGATTTTAAAGTCTAAACTTGATGTCTGTCGCTTTCTAAAAAAACGATATGATCCATTGTCAATATTAATAGCAAATTTGTTTTTGGAATTTACAAATTTCAATCACACATGCCCATATATTGTGAGCAGTTTTAATTGTATGCATATGTATGTTAAATATTATCTTTTCAAAGGGACCGGCAATTATGGATGGCTTTTATCTAAGACCAGAACTTTTAAGACTACCCTTTCCGACTGGTGATTATATGTTGGCCATGGCTTGGTATTTTGATAAAAAATTACAATTTCATGCAAACGCGAGTTTCGCTTTTGTTGAGAATCTAATCGATCAGTAAGTAGAATTGATGAAATAACGAGTCTAAATTTTAGCATATCTCGGAAAATCTTTACAAATTTTTAACAAACACACGACCCCTGTATAAAGACAACAATATTTTTTTGGTGAGGTTCATAATGTTTACTGTTGTTAATGGTCACAATATATGTATGGATTGTTATGAATTTCAAATAGAAACAGATTTTTACTGTCATTCAAGGATGATGACAATTTTGGTTCAACAATTCAATCGCCTAAACTTACATATATGTTGCCAAAAGTTTAAAGTATCCAACTTATTCGTGGGCATGAATTAGTCTATCTTGTATTTCGCATTTAAAAATCACAGTTAAATATGCGTACAACTCATCTATCATTCGCCATTAGGCATACCAAGAGGCTTTCGCGTTTGCGGTAATAACAAATGCAGCAATAAGCTGCTCTTAGTTATACATGTCCGCTACCTCTATACCAAACTTTCTTAACCACTACATACATATGTACATGTACATATATACAGATACATACATATCTCGGCATACATGGACAAATTATATTTAGGAGTGTGTTTATTGCTGCCCTGCCGGTGCTGTTTTTTCTTTTGTTGCCTCATTTTTTAGCATTTCCATTGCAGCTGCTTGTCCTTGCCCACTTCATGCCACAACATAAAAGAGCTTAGTGTGCAGAACAAATGTCCATAAGTGTATGTGTGTGAGATTTTGCAGTTTTAAGCGCCAATTAAGTAAATGACCTGACCTAAGTTCAACTGCGATAGATACATATGAAACGCCCCAACTGAGCTTCTCCTTTTTTTTGGGGTGGGGATTTTTCGACTCTCTGAATGGAAAATGCCATAATTTAAAGGCAGGTTGTGGCTTGAACCTTAACACTCACATTTCCAACCTTAATCATTCATCTTATTAAGCCACTCGAGACACTTCCTAAGATCATTTCCTACATAAATTCATAAGAAAAACCGCCTCAAATTATGCGCATCATCACACACAGACACACGCACACAGAGTCCATACTCACTTTTAAATCAGACCTGACAGGGGAGAGGAAAAAAAACAGGAAATTCTTATATTCAAGATGTCAGCATGAATTTGAAATCAAATTTTTGAATGAGGCAAGAGCACAACGAGCCGAAAAGAAGAGAAATACCTTTGGGCATTTGTTCTTTATCATAAATAATAGCACACACATACACTGACACACACGCAGGCAGACATACGCACAGATACTTGGACACATTTATATACATACATACATATGTACGGATATGTCATAAAGAGAGAAAACTCCAAAAGGAAGAGAGATGGGAAAAGGAAACCGGCAGCAGGCAATATAAATAAAATGAAAATGCGTTTATAACGCGCCTCATAAATATATTAGAGGCACATAATAAACACATCACCAAGTGATGTCGGCTTGGGAGACGAATGTTGACGAATGTTGGCCCTGGCTAACCTTATATCCCCCGACCCCAAATCCAGTTGTAGAGCTGTCAAGTGGGCCTCACCAGGGGCGTTCAAGCATAACTGACAGGCATAACCTCTCCGACTCCGACTCGATGACTAAAAACAAAACAATACAGAAATAAAAAAAAATACAACAAGCGACAGCAAATTTAAAGAGGCCTCGTTCAGTTCATGGGTGTCCAGGTTTTGGGGGGTGTCTTCTTATGTAGATTGTAGCATTTTACATATTTTAGTAAGCCTCCTGTTTACATGCGTGTAAATCCTTTATGACCAAAAATTCTCCACACTTCGCTTCAAACTGATGACATGAAATTTTCGGTGAGCGGGAGGCTGATATAACAGCAAAGAGAGTAAGGGTGAGGACGAGGGTAAGGGTAAGAGAGTATAAACGTAAAGGGAAAAACAAACTGAAATTTGATTTCCACGTAACGACACAATGTGAGTTTCGGTCCCTTACTCTGTGAACGAGTGTGTAAAGATCAAGTTTGTTTATTCGCACGTTGTCAGGTTTATTTGATTATGTTTATTTCCTTAGAAATGAAAATGGGAACATTCAAAGGGTTTTGCAAAAGGAAAATTCAATCGATAAGTGTCAGCGTAAGCCATAGAAATGTTAACAAGACCGAAAAGAAGCAGAATGCATAAAATGTTTAAAAACAAGACATAGTTAATTTAATGGGGAAACAACAGAGTTTTAACCACTTTTTCCTCTTTATAAGTAGGAGGAATTCAAAGACACTGGATTTAAGTTATTCAGGCAATTACATATAAAATTTCAATTGTTATTTAAACCTTTTGCAACTATTTATCCTATAAGTATAAAGAAAACGTTAGATTACTTCTACCATTTATTTCTTTCTGTACGTATTCTTTTGAGCGTAAGTTTTGTGTATCCTTAAAAAGCTCTCTGTCTCTCCCTATAAGTTGAGTTGAGTTCACTTTAAATATTTGATGATTCCTTTTTTGACATCAAATAGACATCACAAAAGCTAAAAACCATAAGCCAAAAGAGAAAGACAAACAAAATGCAGGTAGATATATTTACATATATATACATAGGTATGTATATGGGTAAAAATATGAGCTGCAACTTATCCGTTTGCAATATTAACTTGGCTGCACTTGGCTTTGACTTATCTGAGAAGTTTACGCTGCACTGAGCAAATAGACAGCACACACACACACACGCATTCTCACATGTATAATCAGCTATAACGTTAAGCAAATGGTTTGCTAGGTAAAAAGCAAACGGCTGAATACCAAGTCCAAAGCCAAATCGATGTGGTGCAACAGCAGTAGGAGCTGCTGACAGCTGGCTGTATGTGAATGTGTATCCCGAAAGGACTAAAATCCTAAACCAAGTCCAGATTCAAGTCCCAGAAACCCTAAAAACCCAACCCAATGTAACCGAAACGAAACGAAACTTCAAAGTGAAGTCAGTTGAGTTAAATGTTCATGGTTTAGTCCTATAATAGTTCTGCCTACTGTGCCGACTCTGACCAAACTCGGTGGTTGCTTTGGCTATATTATTAGGTGCTCTCTCCCTTCACTTCTCTTGCTTGCTTTCGGCCTTTTAGCTAGCTTTAATTTATTTTTTGGACACAAACACTTCCTAAAATCTTCCCATACATACATACACACTGAAGAGGGAGAGGGAGAAAGAGAAAGGCAAATATCATAGTTTTTGCTCATGTGGGCTGAACTTTCTTTTTGTCTCTACCTTTAGTTCATAATCCTTTCTCTCTTTCTGCAGGCGGCTCAAGTTTACGACTTTTGGGTTTGGGGCAGGTTTTGTTCCCAGTCAGCATTATATTTTTGCCTTTTCTTTTTCTTTCTCTTTTCTCTTCTTAACCTATTTGCTGCCTGTTCATTGTTTTTTTTTCTTCCTCTCCCTTGATATGGTAGCTTTTGGTTTTTTTTCTTTGCTTTTATGGTTGGTCCTTTTGGTATTCAAAGCATCATTTTCAGCTCGTTATGTGCTTGGGGACGTCCTCGTGTCACCTTTTATTGTCATAGAGTGTCGGAATTTCTAGACAAACATCCAAATTTTTGTTCATAAACATATAGAATATGTCTGTCTTGTGGTTAATATTGATTCTTGCTCCTTCTACATAAAAAAATACCTTCCGTTTTTCTCTTTGTCTCAACAACTTTTGTGGTTAATCAAAAAATAATGAAGTGTTTAAATAAATTTCCGTTCTTACAATTGGACAGCTTTAATAATTATAACCTCTTAATATCAAACAAATTAAAAAACTGCAGTAAGATGAACTAGTTCCTCATAAATTAAGTAAAGTACTTGTAACATTTCAGCCTTTCAACTAGTTAATAAACATTATTCCATTATATAAAGGACACACATAATGTCTATATCTAGCAAATATTCTAAAGAGCTTCAAACTCAAAAAACAAATTGTGAAAATGTCTAACACTAATCATCGAAGATATGGATAGATCACTCATTCGTTTTAATATCTTTTGTGCTTTCTTTTTGAATAGTTTATTAAAATGGTTTCAAATAATTTTATGTAATAAACTACCCGTTACCTCCAATTCCATTCTTTCAATTCTGCTGTCAAAAGTACCTTGGTAATCCTCAAAAGAAATTTTCCCATCTGTCGGGGCAAACTAAGCTTATGACCAGCTGCTGCCCTTATCCATTTTTGCATCACTCTTCTTCAGACACATACTCACTCCCATTCACACACACACAGAGAGACAAATAAAATACATATATACAACAATCCTTTGTCATTGTTTTTTATTGTCTACTGCATCTGAGCTCCTCCTGAGTTTTCTCAGCATCATTCTCCATCTCAGGGAGTTTGTTTCTTCAGTTTCATCGTCAGTGTCGTCCTCGTCTTCGTCGTCGTCTCAATGTGTCAGACTGTTAAGCTGCTATAACAATTGCCCTGCCTCTGGCCTGGCCAGGTTTTTCTCTTTTTCTCTTTCCTACACTTTTATCCTCTTACCATCCATCCGATCTCCATATTGTTACCTGTGTATTTGCCTTTGAGTAAACTTAACATGCTACCGCCTTCTAGGCGTAAAAAACAAACAAACGTTGCCATTATTTCGTTTCGTGAGAGCCTGGCACACGTACCTACATACCTTTCACAGGGCTTGCTTGCCCATTGTTCTGATGTTTTATGTTGTCCTGGCTATTAACCCAAATCCCCCGAGTGGCAGTTGAGCTGCTGCTGTTGCCACCATGTTTTTCAATGTATTTCTGCCTACGAGACCGACTGCCTGCCTGGTCGCCCTCCCATCACCCGGCTGACTGACTTTTAGCGGAAAGTTCAACGTTCACAGGGCCATAAATAAAAAAGAAAATACACAACAGAGAAGAACATCAACTGAAACGCAAAATATTCTACATGTATAAATATTTTTTTTACAAAATGCATATTAATCATACGCCCTGTTAGCCGCTTCGCATTTCAATTGGCTCTGCCAATACTAGCGCATACGAATATGAAAATATTTTTCACTCAAATTAATTAATTTAAAGTAGTTTATTTTTCGGTTTCCATGTCGTCTTCCACAATTTATGCGTTCTCATTTATTAAATATAAAAATTTGCAAAAAATGCAGTATTAAATTCAACTGCAAAAAAGTATGCAACAAAATATGATTCATGTATTTTTTAATTAAAGAAGCAAGAGAAGGAAAAAAGAGAATATCACAATTCACAATATCAGTTAAATACTCTCTATGGAACAGATGGATGAAAAGTGTATCGAAGCCGTTCAACAGGTAAAGGCGAAAATTACTCCTTTGGGTTTCCCAGCTAAACTAAGTGCAAGCACTTTATTAACGAATTGACAAAGTTCATTACAAGAGCAAGACTTATCAATTGGTGTACGTCCCCTAAGTTAATTTACCCTATAGGGTATCACATAGTCTTTACCTCAATTCACTTGAAGGCATTTTCATAGTTGAGCGCCCTGGGGGAGCAATTTTCTTTCAGTTGGGTCAAGAAAAATAGAATATAAAACGTTGCGTCAAGGGTGCAAGTCGAAAGCCGCTTATGGGATTGTTAACAGAATGAAGATAAAGTTATATACATATATATATGCAATATATTTCAGACCAAGAAGGGTATAGAAAATGGGTTAAGGTCTTGAGGCTAGAATACATTTTCGAGAAAGTTCTTTAGTAAAAAAGGGAAACTGAGTCAAGGTCTAAGATTATTTTCATGTTTCATCAAGTTACCTAACCCTTTCTTTGTGTACGGCTTAAGCCAGAGCAAATAATGCAGATTTAACTCGATTTAGTTGGGCAAATATGTAACTAAATTTCGAATTTCTAAAGAGTTTATTTCGTCTCTCCCTTTCTTTCTCTCTCTCTCACTCTCTTTGTACTTGTGTGCTAACTTCATAGCCGCTAGATCTCACCAAAAAATGTTTGCCAACGAAATTTGTGCGCCACGTTAACGAATATTTAGCAAGGCAAACACAAAGCCATCCCCGTTTTGGCACCACATTGGCCAAGTTGGCAAACGGAAAACAAACGACTAACTGCATATGGAGAAGGTTTCCCATCTGCGGCAAAAAGAGACCGACCGAAAATATGCCAAAAAGAAGAAGTACGAAGCAAACCAAGTCAACTGACATTTGCATTGAAGATTTGTGTGCAACGTTTCAGTTGCAAAAACATTTATATATATACATATATTCTATGTATATATGTATATCTTTTGCATAGCAAACGAGGCAAAAAGGGCGCTCATTAAAATTCATAAAAACCAAAAAAGAAAGAAAATGTCGTTTCGTTTCATGTGTTGTTTTTTTCCTTTTTGGTTTTCTTTTTTCTTAGCAACTTTGTCTTGAAAATAAATTGAAATACAAAATATTCGTAAATAAAATGTGCTATGTGAGGTCTTTGAGTTGGGTTCTGCGATTCTGGTGGTTGTGTTCTGTGGCGTTATAATTGCGCATCCTTGCCGGGATATAATAAAATTCCGAAGCAAAGAAATGACTTGGCACAAAAAAACAACACACACACACACATACATAGAGAAAGCAAGGATGAGAGAAACAAAATAAACGGAAATGTAAGTAATTGAGAAATGTTTGGTGTGGGTGTTGGGCCAAAAATTTGTTTTGTGCAAATTTGTTTTGCCTCTGTTTGTTTGTGTGCTATAGGGTAACAACAAAAAAAAAATCTCATATGTGTAGACAAGAATTAGTTGGTAATCCCTGGCAAATTAGCAATTAATTGAATGTATTTTCGGCTGAGATTTGCATTTAAGCCACAGTTGGAAAATATTTATATTAACAGAAAGGAAAATCTATGTGAGAAAAAAACTAAACAGTAGATTAATTGAAATCAACTGGGAAAATTGCGTTATTTAACTTTTATAAAACAAACGGCCACAAATAAAAATATCAAAAAAATAATTGATTGCAACACTAATGCAAACAATTTGTTAAGCAATTCCTAGATATTTATCTCTCCAAAAGTTCATTTCTGATATTTTAGTTGGTTTTGAAATCAAATTGTGTATATTTTCTATTGTTCAAACTAACAACCAATAACTCGAAATCTTGTATGCTATTTTCTTGGTAAAAACATTGCCACAAGGCTTAAGCTGCTCAGTTATATAAATAGATTGATATATTTGCTTCCTTTGAAGCAAAGAACTCTTGGCTAGAGTAGAAGTAACAAACTGGTGGCAACAGTTGTAGAGTTTCCATTTCATCAAGTTGAAGAATGTGGCAACTTTAACTCCAAATTAAGAGGATAAAGTATAACCCACAAGCCATTTTTCGTTTTCTCTTTACAGTTTTATGCTGTCTGCGCTTATATGAAACGGAGCATTATAAATTTGCACAGGCAGCAAGCAGCAAGTTTAATTTGTTTATTAAACTTAAACGAGTTTTCTACGCTCACTGGGCCAAAAGGGAGTTAGCCTGTCTCTGTGTCTCTCTGTCTGTCTATGTGTGTGTGTGTGTATGTGTCTGTTGAGTCTTTCATTTAGTTAGTTGCCGCTCATCATCACCAGGACGACAGCGACGACGGAGAGGACACTTTTTAAACTACTTAAACTTTGCTGCTTGTTGTCCTTGTTCCTCTCATCATCATCTTTCCCCCTCTCTCTGGGGCTCTCTTTCTCAGTGACCTATGTAAAAACGAAACTCATATGTGATGATGTCTACCGAGGGAATTGAGGTCTGTATCTGAGCTCTGAGTCTGTGTCTGTCTCGCCGAGAATCTGTACAGCATTTAAATAGTTTGTTTTGACTCTCATAAACAGCAACATTTTATATGTCTTCTTTCTCTTTTTGTATGTGTGTGTGAGTGTTTGTGGCAAACCAGCAACCAGCAAGTTTTGCTGTATCCAGTGACTTTTTAAATTAGTCGTAATAAATAATTAAGCATTCTACATATCATATGACTTTGGGGGAAAAATTCTCGTCTTTGGTGTGGAAAACTGCATTTGCGCTCGAGTGAAACACGTAAAGTTTCTGCATGTGACAAACTTTTAAGCAAACAAATTAGCAATCAAAGGGATAATATATATGTATATGTCGATGCAGTCTTAGAAACACCAATAAGTAAATATTTTTCTAATTGTAAATAAAATTTTCATTGAAAATGTTTTAATTAACTAACTAAACATGCTAACTTCCAGCATAAAGATGAGTGCAAACAACAAGCTAGCTTAAAAAGGGAGAAACAGCGCAATAAAGAATACAACAGAATGTGAATACGAAAGCGACGAGAGAAGAAGTCATGGCCACAATTTAGCTAGTTGGAAAAGCACTTCAGGGGCCATCATCATGATGATGGCAAAACTCAAAGTCACGTAGTGGCAGTAGCAGTGGCAACAACAACTGCAACATTAAGTAGCATGCAAACAGCAGCAGCAGTCAGAGTAGTTCAGAAGCCAGTCAAAGGACAATGGCTATATTGAATGAAAGGAGAGACACAAAGGACAAATACAGTCGACAGTAGAAGAGGAATCACATTCACAGAACAGCTTACCCCAGAGACCAAAATGCAACTGGTCTCTGGGCAGCTCTCCAAAAAACAAAAAAAAACAACAACAACAATAGCAGATCAAAAGCAAAGTAAAGCGAACAAAACGAACCAACAAAATAGCCAATAAAATTTCAATTTCTTGACCAGTAGTAGTAGCAAATTGACTAAATGAAAATCATGTAATGAAATAAAGAAAACAACAAGAGAGGCACACCGAGTAGAAGAAAAGGAAAAGCAAGAAAGCAAATAGATGCTATGTTTGTAAACAAAATGTGATTGGAATGCATAATGAATTGTTTACAGAAACTGAAAATAATTTTAATTGCGAAACGAAAAATTTATTTAGTTCAATCAAAGATGCATGAAAATTAGCAAAATACTCGTATTTCATACGAATTTTCAGTAAATACCCTAACAAAGAGTGCTCAGATTTGACAAAAATATTTGACTTTTCGGCTTTTCTCATTTTACTATCATTTTGGATGCAAAGCCGAGCTCTGAGAGAAATGATTAGACCTCGTTGATTAAAGGACGCAACTAGTATGAAGAGTATACAAATGTCGTAGTATATGGATTTACTCTGAACCTCATTTCATTTTTATTTCCATTTCCATTTTTGTGTAATGTCAATTAAGAGTCATAATAATATTTTCATAGCATACTTTTCAGCGTCGGCAGTCAGGGAGACACAAAAATATGGAAAAACATTTCAAATTAAATTCACGTTAATTTGTTTTTATTTTCCTCGTTTTGTTATATAAATTTGCATATGCTGATATAATTTATTAATTACCCGCATGAAATTACATGCTATTCATTCATTCATTCATTTAGTGAGTTTTTTGCTGTTTTGGTCCGTGCCATTTTGCGCACAATTAATTTGAATAAATTCTCTCGTTTTTTTGTCGCTTTTTTTGTAGAGTTGGTTTGGTAACATTTATACTAAAAGTGGATTGGGGGGTTTTTGGTTGTGTGTATGTAATTTTAATATTTGAAATTTTTCAATTTCAATTTATGCTCAGATGAACGAACTGACCGCTCTATTTAAGTTTTGCCCATCTTCATTTTCTTTCTGCCGCAGCTGCATTCGCTTTGCATAACTAATTAAAGTTTTGCTGGGCTCTTTTCATGCGCCATTTTTCAGCTTTGTGTATGATCAGCCAGGAGGAAGAACTGCAGCAGAAGCAGCAGCACCAGCAGGAAAATGTGGACAAGAGAAGCATGAAAAACAGAAATTATTATGACACGAAAAAGGCGTTAGCCCTAAAGCCAGCCGGAATTGGGGGTGTGGTTGTATATTAAGAGCTGACTGGTTGACTGACTGACATTAATTAGAAGCTACAGCTGTCGGCTAACTATATAGGTTGGCATTATTATCATACTAGAAGCTTAATTTTCAGAGGCCAACTGGCAAAAGAACGAAAAAAAAACAAAAACGAAAGTGGATAAAAAGTAGAGCAAAGGTAAGTGACAGAAGCTCAACTATCAAAGTTTTACCGTATAAAAAGCGGAGCACATAATAAGTGAAACTAATTACCCATAACAGAGATCGAAATGACACCGAAAGTTCATTTAAACAATTTTACTTGTATTTACATTATTAAGCACTTTAAAACTTTTGCAAAATAGAAAAGGCAAATCTAAATATAAAAGTAAGTATATTTTCAGGCCTTTGGCCGTGCTTTACACACACTTTTCCAACACTTTCAACAGCTTCCAACTCTTCAAACAAAATTCGCGTCGGAATAATATTTTTCTTCTAAAGTGCCAACTCGCAAGGTTGAAGCACAATTTCCCCCTTATTTTTTCTTTTCCATTTTTTTTTCTACTTGAACGCCATTAAACAAACTAAGAAACTGAGAAAAAAACTGAGAGGTAAGCAGGAAAAATGTAAAAAAAAATGTAGGCATTCGAGGGTCACTTGGTAAGAGAATCAAATAACATTTATATATTTATACTTTAATTGATCTTTATAGAATTGTTAGACTTTTATTTTGCAGTTAAAAATCGGGTTTCATTCGTTTCAATCCAGAACCATCTTTTCCCTAATTGTTTAGGAGAATTCCACTGATGGATGGTGAATTGTTCTTATTACTGATTGAGTAACCCTCGTATATTATAATTGTTTGCCAGCCATTTATAATGCATTTAAAATTCTCAAAGTTTGCGGTGTGGTCTTCGTTTCTCCACAACTTTACATATATATATATATATTTGCTTGCTTTCATTTCAACTTTAATTTATATTCTCATTAAAGTTAAGTTGGGGCCGTTCCCCTTGGCCACAAATCGACAATTTATTTCAATAAATTTAATTACCCAAATGGGCATTTAAGTTTGTTACTTCATTTCATTTTTCCTTTAACACTTTTCATTGCGCTTTGCCCTCTGTCTGTCTCTGTTTCTCTCTCCGGTTCTCTTTGAGTTCCTCCTCATTGGTTATTTGTCTTTTTAATTGTGTGCTAACTGCCCCGCAAGCCTTTTTTGTGTGTTTTTGATCCCAAACCGACCTTTTGACCACCTGTGAGGTAAGGTTTTTCGTTTTTTGTGCAAAACTTCCATTACCTATTTGTATTACATAATTGCACTTACATATACCTCTCTCTTTCTATAAACGGGTGTGCGTGTGTGTGTGTGCGAGAGTTAAAAAAGTTGAGCTGGCAGAAAGTTTTTCCTGTGTTTTTCCCCCGTATGTATTATTTTTTGTGCACCAACAAAGTTTCACTTGCTGTGCGTTGATAATTTGTTAAAAAGTTCAGTTCTTTTTTTATTTTTCCAACGCTTTTCGTTATGTATTTTGGGTCAGTTGAGGTCGTTGGCCAGCTGGTTAAGTGAATGAATGAGAGGTGTGTGGGTGAAGTGTGGGCAAATAAATGGCGTTTCAAGGCGAATATTTGCGAAATAAAATACGTGATTTGATTGGGTAATTGTGTTTAATAAAATTAATTATTCATACGGAAATGGTTGAAAGAGGAAAAAGGTATTAAAATTACGATATGAAAAGACTCTGCACTCTGTGTGAATAGATCAGGTATTTGGAAAGTTTTATCCATGAACATATCTTAATTTGATGAAATATGGGAATACTCGACACTTTCGTAACTTTCTATTGAGTTCAAAATTAAACGATATGCTGCAGTAAAAATAAATTTGATTCAAAACGAAGTGAATTAATTGCACTAACTTGATAATTGACTTCAAGAAATTGAGTAAACTAATGTCCCACCCAGCATTTTTGAAGTTAACAGAGCATAATTGAGTCTTTTATGAGTCGCGCGACGATTGAAAATAGTCATATATGCGCTCATTTTCTGATCATAAATGACCCATTCGTCGGGAGAAAATGGTACCCTAGCCGCGACTCATCTTGATGAGTCGCTTATGACTCTTCATTTAATCATAAAAGAGTCTTCCACGAGTCATCTTGCATGCTCATTCGGCGATTGCTTTGCATTTCGTTTTAAAACAAATTTGTATTTGAAACCAATCATACTTTGGGCATATGGAAGGGTCATTTATGAGTCTTCTTACGATCGCCAAGGAGATTAGTCGTTTTTTAATCGTCAAGGGGACTCAAAGACTCATCAAGACGATTTCTGTTAAAACAGTCTTCCAAATGCTTGTAGGGGTAAGACTTAAGATTCAAATGAAACAAAAACAACTGGAATGAGTTTGAAGGTAAGACAAATGCTGCTTTTGTTGTGGGCCGGTGGACCCTATTTAAATTCTAATTCTATTTAACTGCTGAAACAATTTTGAAAGATAGTAATCCATCTGGGATATAGTTGAGGATTAGCGAATAATAATTTTGTTGTGTTTATGAGTTTTATGATTTCTGAGCTTTTGGAAATCCTTATGCCGAATTAAATTTCTTTTATAAAGTATTGATTAAATTACTTGCTTGTTTATTACAAAATGTTCTAAATGAAATGAGACAATTGGAATTGATTCGAGCGTATTAATACATTACAAAGCTTTCGCACTCAATTCGTTGCCTTTTATTTAATCGAGATACGATTTTTTTTGCGATTTGACAAGAACAACTCTAGCTATCAATTATTAATTTGAATTTGATTCAATTGGATTCATTCGATAGATAAATTTTTAATGGACTTTAGAATATAATATAGATTTACCTAAGCAGAATATATTTAATTAAAATCTTTTAAAAAGAGAATACGACAATCAATAAGTTTGGCTGTCAGTTACTAGAAATCAGTTAGAAACCAAATGACAGGTTAAAAACAAATTTCTGGATTTCAAATACCTGAGGTTCCGCGAGCACTTGGCAAATGTTCATTTAGCAATAATATAAAGCTTCAACTGAAACTGACAAACCAACAGACAGACAGACAAGCAACAACACTTATTAGCATCAATTGAGAGAAAATATATAAGAGTAGAAGAGAGGGTGACAGAGAGACAGGATAAACAGAATGTGAATGTGAATAAGATGAAGATGGGGAAGTCGAAGTTGGCGGGCAATTGCCATATAAACAGGCTACTTGAGGCAAATGGCAGTATTATTTTTTCCTCGTTTTATTTTTAAGTAAAGCAGTTGACAAAGTGCCAGAAGGAAAGTTTTAAATTTATCCTCCTCCTTCAAATACGAGGACCCACTGTCTTTCAGTGTCGTAGAACCACAATAAAGTTGGCAACTTTATCGCTTAGAGAAGAAAATTTAAAAGTTGGTGCACAACAAATTCAGAAAATAGGCCAACATTAAATCAAAGACAAACTGAGCTAAAATAGAAGAAAACCAACAAAATCTATTTATTTATTGTTTTTCTCTACTTTTTTGTTGTTGTTGCTGTTTTTATTAACATAATTGATTGCCTGACATAACAGAGACGGGGAGAGAGAGCCAAAAATCTGATTAAGAAAGTTGACTGTAAGCTAGAGTCAAGAGCAAACCACAGAACTAAGTTAGCTCTTTATCCTTTACTCTGGTCTGGTTTACTTCCTTTTCCTCTTCCGGCTCTTTTTCCTTTTCTCACCCCGTCTTTCTGTCCCTGTTTGTTCCCCTCTCTTTCTCTTCGATCCCCTCTCTGTTCGTTGCCAGTGATTGATGAGGCTCATTTGTGTGTTACGTGTGTTTGAGTTTGTTGTTTTTTGTAGGTAAAATAATTTTGCTTAATTTTAAATCAGTTTGCAATTTGCTGGATGAACTTTTTTCCTTTCCTCCCGCTGTCCCCACACTCATCGCTTGGTTCTCGCTGTGGCTGTGGTTTTAATATTGTTTATTGCCTTGGTGCGTGGTTGCATACTTTTTGGCGCCTGTCGGAAATGTTATTTAGTCGTTTGTTTGCCCATTTGTTGCTGTTCTCTCAGTTTTTTGTTGTTGTTTTCGCTTGTTTATAATGTTTAAGCACACTCACGGGTAAAGTTAACTGCAAGTTACCAACTTTATTAATGTCTGGTTTTAACTTTTCCTTGGCCCCCGCCTCTCCCTCTGTGCCATTTGCTTTCTTTTTTATGGACTGTCTGTGGTAAGAGAACCATATTTCTTTTTGTTGCTTCTCATGTTCTTATGTTGGTTGTTTATTGTTTGTTCTTTTTGTGCAATTTTTATTATTAATATCTTAAAATTGATTGTGATATCAAAGTTTTTCCATAAGCAATCATTTCGTTTTTGATATGTCAAAACCAAATAAAATAATAAAATGAATTGGCAAACGAACTTCAAATATAAAAATATAAATTAAAAACCTAATAAACTATACGATACCAGAGGCATTTTTATCAAATAGATCTGCTGACACTTTGTTGCTAAGAATAAAATAATTAATCAACGATCAAAAACTATGAATTTGGTTTAAAATGCAGCAAAATCACATTTAAGGATGTAGACTGAGAGTATTTTACTCCTTAAAGTATGTTGTTAAACTATGTTTTAAATAAACTCAATTTTTAACAAACCACTTTTGGCTATAGCAAACTTTAAACATTTCGGCATTTGAGAAGAAATGTTTCAAGCACTCTCATGACCGGCTAAAACCAAGATCAGAGGCTGTTTTTCATATCGGGTTCTGCGTGTCTGGTTAAATATTAAAGACTTTTGCCTACACCTGAAGCTAGTACGTCTAATGCTCGTTTTTTTCTGTTCTGAAGTGTCTCAACTTATCCTTCGCTCTTTTTTGCCCTTGTCTTGGTTTTTTTTTTGTGTCTTTGTGCATGTCTAACGCTTATTTAAGTGAGAAAGTTACATACACTGAAAATCAAAGTTAAGCCCTGGCACATGAACTCAAAAGACTTTTGCCGCTTAATGTGCTCAGTGCGTGCATGTGTGTATATGTGTTTCTGGTTCACACTAAAAGAAGTAAAACTTTTCTTTTTTTTTTGTACAAGTCAAAGGACTTAGTGGCGAGGATAAATGGAAGCATGCCTAAAAGGTATGGAATGGTGTGTGGGTGGTGAAGCGCCAAACACTTGCCTGCTATGTGTCGTAAATGCTAAGTCAAAAATCTAGTTGGCAAATACTTTTAGCTCTCACTGTGTGAAACTTGTATATGTGAATACAAGGAGTTGGGGGATAAAGCTGGGCCAAAAAAGCGAAAAAACAGCAACAGCAATGACAATCAACATGCCAACATGTGTTCGTTTGTTTGGGGAGAATTATGCTTATAAGTTTTACTTCCAGAGCCTATGTGCCCCGCCCCCTGTAACCACTTCTCTCGCAACCAACACTTGTGTCTCCTTATGCCACGTTTCGGTCTCTTCATTATTTACACAATAGTTTTTGCTGCTTTCCCCATTGCATTTTATTGTCTGTTGCGTCTGTTTGGTTCTCTCATAAGTTTTGTTATTGTCGCTGTTAACATGTTGTATGCTGCGAGATACTTTTCGGGCTACACATAATTTGTCATTGTGTTGGCGTTAGGCCGAGAGGACAGGGGAATGTAGGTAAGAGTATATTAGCTCAATTGTCTGGTTGGTTGTTCTATGAGCTGTTAGATTTCCTTTAACGCCCACTTCTAAGACACGCACACATACAGACATTTCTAATTCTCATTCTCATCCATCCTTGTCGCGTTTCCCTGCTCGGCCTTCATAATTTATGTCTCTAGCTCTATACGATGTGCTCTATTTAATCTGTTTTATATGTGATTTAAGTTGTACATTTGTGTATATGAGTTATTACCTACTTCTAGATAACTTCAAGAAATCTCTAGCTATATGAATAATAAAGTAAGCTTTCAGTTCATGCCAAATGAAACTAAAACTTTAAAGTGTTTTGTACAAACTCAATATGCATAGATAAGGCCTCATTAATCATATTAAGATCTCATTGTTGGCAACATTATTTATATGAAAAGCCACTTGGCAAGGATCTAAGCACTTGGATAACGTCTATTTACATCTAATTAATGCTAAGAACTTGGTCGGAGATTATGTAATTTTGAATATTGCATTCAGAATGGAGAGAATTACATCGCTAGCTTACAAAAGCTTAAACACAATGTACCTTCTTTTGGTAACTTCATGGGCTTACAAAGAATTAAAGAATAGTTTCAAAATTCCTTATACTTCAATAAAAAGCACATTTTGAACAATAATATTTGAAATATCCGTTTCTAAATTTATATGCGCATTTAGCCAATATTAGAAAATTGGAAAAAACGTTCGACTCAAAACGAATTTTCAAGTTACTTCCTCTGTTGAAATTTATCTCTTCCATATTGAATAAATCAGTTTATTAGCCAGACTAAAACCACATAATATGGTCTTTAATCTCTAACCTTAAGGGAATGGTTGAACTGGCTAAAAGTAATGTGAAAAGAAAACCACAAGTTGATTTGCTGCTGCTGCTGCTTTTGAGACTGAGCAAAAATTCCCAAGACCTTTTTAAATATTTAGCAAAAAGATTCTCATTTCATTATTGATTTGCTTTCCTCTTTCTTAGTTTGCTTGTATTTTGTTGTTGCACAAAACCTTTTACGGGATTTATTCGATGCTCTCTCATTTTTGACAAGCTTAACAAATTTTCTGCTTCTTGTGGTGGTTGTCCGTGTTGTCTTTGCTATTGATTTTCGCACACAAAAATATGTATTTATATATAAAATATTGTATATTCTGCCAAGGCATAAATGTCGAAATGAATAAAAGTGCAACATAAAACTAAAAACCCAAGTTGACAGGACAACAAACAACCTCAAAAAGTACAAGAAAACTTTTCAACCCACACACACACATCAGAGAGAAAGAGAAAGAGAGAGAGGGAGAGAGAGAGCGTGCGTGGGAAGGGGTGGGAAAAAAGGAAAGTTCGAGTATGTATTGTGTGGCTTTTACAAGCAATTGAAGTGTTAGAGAGATAATGTTGTTTGTCCTTGGCTGAATAGTTTTAACCAAAAAGAAGAAACCCTTTTTTTGTAGCCTCGAGACAGACAAAGGACAAGACATTCACACGTAAGAGAGAGGAGTGTGGGGGGTTATCAAAAGAAAGTAAGATAAGGTCTTTACACACATACATACATATGAAGGAAAACTGATAGAGATAGGGGGGTGAGAGGGATTATTGGGGGTCTGAACAAATTTGAAAATTCTTTAAATATTAAAATCTTGATTAAGTTAAATGCGCATTTGGGGTCCTGCGGCAGCGGCTTGAAACTTAAGTACACATTTGGCTATGTCTCCGACACCAGCCTCTTCCCACCACCCCTCTTTCGCTACAAGCTCACAAAATCTGAGAAAGAAAGAAAAAAAGATACTTTTTCTTTTGTGTGGGCTATAAATTTTAACAATTTTACGCACGATTTGGGAGAAAAAGCGTACACAAAAAGTGAGACACAAGAGAACAGCACAAGATTTAGTTAGGAATGGGATGGGGCAAAAAAGAAGAGAGGCTGAAGGATGTGGACTGAAGTCAAGTGCCGTGACAAGAGAAAGGACATTTTCATAATTGTTTTTCCACAGACGGACCTTTTGGCCACATCAATTTTCATTTACAGCAAATAAAAAGTGAAATTTAATTTTCGAAAACTTTTGATGGTTCAATTAGCCGAGTCTTTGGGCCAAGTTAGTTGAAAAATAAACAATTAAACTCCTAATTGAGCCCACATTTTTCAAGATCCTTTTTATTTTCCTTAGCAAGCTTTCACGCTTCACACCCCAAATGCAAAAGAGGGAGAAAAACGAAAGAAAACTCTTATCTTTCACTTGCTTATTTGATTTTCATATATAAATTTCGCCTTCTTTTTTTTTTGGTTCATTCTTTTGCCTACTTAAGTTGTCATTTTGATTGCTTTTGAAGCTTTTTATTCTGTATTCTCTTTTCCCTTTTTTTTTTTTTTTTTTTTTTTTGCTATTTTGCTAATTCCTCTCACATTCCTTCCCTTTGCTTGCTTCGTATTTTTCTCTGTCTCTCTCTCTCTCCGCCCATCTATCATTTTGTCAGCTCCCTTAACACAATTTTCGTTCATTTTTCTTTGGATTATATTTGAATTTTTCTTCTAAAAAAAATGAACATGAAAAATGTTGCCTACTTTTCAGTCATTGAATTATTAAGTGACAGCAAGAAAATGTATTTTGAATTTTTGGTTTTACTTGCACTTTTCTTATTGGATTGACATTCACATCAAGCATTCTAAAAAAGCTGGCCACTTTTCCTTTATCTCTGTGTGTGTGTGTCTGTGAAAAATCACATTAAATCCGATTAAATTCAATTAGAGATTGAAGCTTTCTAATCATGATTCAATTTCGAAAGGAGAGTACAGAAAAAGTTGATTGGTAAATGAAAGCTGAACCTCTTAAAAATGAAAATTTCATTTTTCATTTACAAAGCCTTGAGTAAGCTAAAGAGTTAGGAACTAAATAATGTGGACTGCTATCTGAGTAAGTTGCTTCAAATTTTGTTTGGTAAATAAAAAGTCTGTGGTCAATAAACCGCATCCATTATCTAAGCATAAGTTTCAAGAAAAGACGAACATTGTAAATTTAGGACTTATCTTATTTGAATTCAAATTTATAAAATTATTTATTATTTGGATGAAATTCGATAACTCTGAAGCAGTTCAAACCTAATTGCATTGAAATTTTGTTTAACTTTGTGATGAATATCTTGGCTGACGTTCTTCTGCATACTTTAAGCTTACCTTATCCAAAAAGTAAAGTAACTTTTGTACAACATTTTCATAATCTTTATCACATTTCAAATGACTCACCTGCAAAGAGAAATACATAAAGAAAATAACGTTAATATTTAACCATAAACTTTCAGCAAAGAACAAAAACAAGAATATCCACAAAAATTTGGAAAGGGAAAATCAAATATATGAGTCATCAAATATTAATCAACACTCTGCGGTCAAAATAAAAAGCGAAGCAAAACGAAAAAAAGGAAAAATCTCGTCGGAAGGTCAGCGGCCTTTTGTTTTGCCTGGTTTTTATTTGAAAATTGTTCTGAAATGTTGATTTTCAATGTTCCCGCATAATGATGACCTGAGGCAAATACAGATAGAAAGAGAGAGAGGGAGAGAAGAGTCTGCCAGTCAGCAAAAGAAAAGTCTCTCGTCATGGGCAGGAAATTAACTAGGAATGACATATGGACATATGTTGCTTGATTCCTTGTAGGTCAGGTCGATTTCATTTCCTCACGTTTCCTTTGGGCTTTTCTTGTCTCCATTCTCTCTATCTCTCCGTCTCTCTCTTTCGCTGTCGTTTTAAATTGTGGCGGCTGTTGGAAATATTTTTATATCAAAGAATTCTGTTGCCTAGCTTGAGGCGTTAGAGAGAGAATAAACAAAAGCCTCTGCAAGGGGGCAGGAGTAACATGGAATGGAAAGCAACAGAAGGAAACAGAGAAAAAGTGATGGTAAAAATGAGCATGCAGCAAATGAGATTTTTAGGTCAACAAAGTCCACCATATAAACCACCACTTCTGGGAGTCACAGTGCTTCATCTCCCTATCACTCCCACTTTCCCCTTGCCACCTCTTTTTATATGTCACTTTCTGCCCGAGTTTTTACTTTCCGCTCATTTTTACGCTTTTTTTTTGCTGTATGTGCTTGTTTTGTTTTACCTTCGCCATGGCAGAACGCTTTGATGCCGTGGCGAGCATCTCTGGCAAACCAACTGCCGCTTTATAGGCTAAATAAATACCGCAAGCACACGGCTACAGGAAATGTATGTATGAGATGACAGGGTGGTGGCAACGAGGGTCTTGGTGGGGAGGACGTACAAGCCCCTGACATCACACTTTTGTGTTGGTTACCCGCGGGCGGTCCATGGCCTGGCCCCTGCCTTATGCGTATCGCTTTAATGGAGACCAGATTTTCTCCTGCGTAGGTGGACAGAGTGGATTCGTGTATGTGTGTGTGGTTACCTGAGTGAAAGTGCATTGCATACTTATAGGCACTTATGCGCCACATTACGCAGCTGACCTGAATTTCGGTTTCGGGGCTCCAAGAGTGGCTGAAACTGCCTGGCAAATGGGGTTTACTAATGATTTTGGGGCTACATAATATCAAGTGCAATGGGGGTAAACATTTTGTGCGAGTGAATGAAATTGTTTTGCCTAAGAGGAGAGGAAAAACTCCAAATGTGCCACGTGAATTGAAAGATTTCTCAAGGTAATATCATTACAGGTTTTGTATACTACATAGTATGTAAATAGCCTCAATTGCTACTCCATTTTGACAGTAAATCGAATAACTAAAATAGGTTCTATTTCAACCTCGGCCTAAAGTAACTAATTCGCAACATCGACAAACAACCCTAAGAAAAGAAAAACACACAGTTAAAGCTAGTTTAGTCATTTAAAAATATATTTTCTAAGGGAAAGCATTTCATTCAATATGTATTCGTAATATACTCAATATACTTGACAAATATTGTAACAAAAAATCTAAAAGTTTGCGAAGACTTGTTTGCCACATAATATCATGTTTTTAAACACATTTTCTTAAACATTCCTAATTCTTAATTTTCTCTGTTAAAAATTGAATAGCGTTTTATACTCTTGCAAAAAGGGTATACTAATTTTGGACAGATGTGTGCAACGCATGAAAGGATGCCTATTCGACTATATTAAGTACATGCCCGGATCGACGTAAACTCCTACACCATAAGAGTTACAGAGCTGAAATATACTGCACGTGTTGTATATCTCGGACTCAGCCGGTTCGGACTACTCTATCATATAGTTGCCATACAAACGGAATAGTCACGAACCGTAATAATAACTTCAATGAGTTCGTTGTTTTTTAAGTTATTGTTGTTAAAATTAATATTTGTCAGTTTAATATACTTTTTAATGACTGTGCAAATTTAATGAAAGCAGATTACTATATTATATAGCTGTGATAAGGCCGTTAGCAACGGGCCTCTGGTTTTCAGTTCTTTAAATTAAAGATTCTTTGACTCGAAAACTTGTTTTTCTTTTTACTTTTACTCCATTTTGTCGCAAAACATGGCGAAACTGACCTAAATAAATGTTAAAGCTTTTTATATTTATAGTCTGTAGAATTACGAAGTGAAAATGCATATCTGGGCGGAAATTCAATGGCTATACCTGTAACCAGAGCAAGCAGTTCATTATATATTTTCACATCATTACCAAGTCAGCAAGAGTAGTGGAAAAAAGGTAGCAAGCTTGAAAGAGAATTGACGAAAGGAAAAAGAAAAAGGGCTATGGCAACTGGTTGAGCGGATGCTTGTTGGGGGAAAACTGGCAACATTTTTTTTTTGCCATAACTATGCTAATTTTAACTCGTTTTGCAAAATAACAAAACTCATACGCGCAGGAACTCATATGGCTGATGCAGCAGGCAAGCAAGCCTTGTCTGCAGGCAACCACAAGCAGACAGAGAAATATCCACAGACTGACATGTAGACAGTTAGTTAGTTAGATTGACTGACTGACGAACTGAGAGACAGTCGAATGGTTGGACAAATGTGTATGTTGGGTAAATTGTATAGAGATTTCCCATGTCGCATGTTGTTGGCAACATTCTTGTCTCGTTTTACGATACAAAACACAAGCTTTGCTTTCACTTTAAGTTTCATTTCCGTAACCACACATTTTTCAATTTTTGTTGGCAGCACTTCACGGCATATGTGTAATATTTGGTATTCGTGTTTATTTCGGTAATGATAGCAATTTTCTGGAAAGCATGAGAAAAAACAACTTAAAGGTGATGCTTTTTCCTGGTCTGCCAATGACACAGTGACATGTTTCCCAAACAGAGCTAAGACCCTCATTCAGGCTCTCATCGTATGACACATAATCACATGAAAGTAATGAACTCCATATAAAACGGTTGCTCGACTGACTGAGTGAACGACTGAGCTTTCTCCCCAGCATAGTGGGCACTAAAAGTCTGCAACGTAATTCAAGCGTAAATGCAACCAAGAAAAAGGGAAAATGGCAACCCATCAAAAACGTAAAAGTAAAATAAAACCCCGAAGCCCGCATGACCAGAAGGGCAATCTGTAGTGAGGGAGGAGGGGCAAAGTAAACGAACTATAATGATCTAATACTAACAAAGAAGACGCTAACAATGAGGTGAAGATGGAGGAGGAGGATATGGAATCCACATGCTCTCTGTCTCTGATCAATGATAAATGTTGAAGGGAAATCTGTCTTCGGCTTATGTATTAGATATACATATTTTCTTCATGTTAGAGAACGAAAGATAGAGAGCAACTGAGAGTGGTAGTGGGAACTTTGTAAATGGTGAAACAGGAAGAATGGGAAATGGCAAGTAACGGTTTATTAGTATGTACAGTCACATGTCAGAGCGTTGGTGTTGGTGTTGATGTCGACATTGTGCCATGTTGTGGCTACTCCTCTACTATGTGGTCCCTCTTCAGTGTCCTTGTTCCCCTGTCCACGTTCGTGTGATGTGGTCATGTCATTGCCTCGGCATGCTGATAAAAATTTTTAACAAACTTTGAGTTAACGACAACTCAGCTGGGGGTATGTTTGTGGGGGTTAAAGGGAGGGGGGATCTAACGAGCTCTCGACTCTCAAACTTCATCAGAATCCCCGCCCCCACCCGTCTTTACCAAAGTCATCACTTTACTGGTTTCCCATCCCTCCCAACGACAGCCATTTTGAAAAATGGTCAAACACTATTAGCTTTCTGTTGGCAAGCACGAACAACTCACAGAACAAAACAGAGCGAACGAACGGCAAAAAACGAAAAAAAGGAATTTACAAAAAAA
This sequence comes from Drosophila paulistorum, assembly GCA_018152135.1. Classification (NCBI taxonomy): domain Eukaryota; kingdom Metazoa; phylum Arthropoda; class Insecta; order Diptera; family Drosophilidae; genus Drosophila; species Drosophila paulistorum. Next base: position 6,936,012 of record JAECXG010000805.1, on the reverse strand, counting down.
AAAATAAACGACAAAAAAACCGTATCCTGACTGAAATATTAGTTGCAACATTTTTCGTGTCATAAAACTTTATTATGCTTGTTATTGTTGTTGCTGCTGTTGCCTTTACTCTTGCTCTTGTTGCAGCTGCGGTATCAGTCTACAGCAACAACAAATAAAAAATGTTCATAACATTTTTTTTTCGAAGCTGAGCAAAGTATTTCTTTCTACCATCAAAATGCAAAAAAAAAGCGTAAGAGCTGGAAAAAAAATAATATTTAAAAATGACTGCTTGATGGGATGTTTGATAGATAAATAATATATTTTTTCACAGATTTCTGATACATATATATGCATATAAGCATCTCAAATAGTTTGATTGATCTATTGTATGATAGATGAAAAGTGAATTGAAATGAATCTGTATATTTCGTAACTTAATACCAACAGACCAAAAAAGTATGCTACGAAATAGAGGACTATTGCTAGATGTTGCAAAAATAAATTCAATTGCATACTAGAGAGACAAAGATTTAATGTAAACTAATGGGATATGGAATTTTGCTCAATATCTTTGATCCTAAAACAATTATATGTATGACATAGTGCGCCGATCCGATGTATTGTCAAACTTCATCTTAATTACGTAATAAAAAGCTTATATACCAAGTTTGATTCCAGTATCCTATTAATTGAGAGCATGAAGATAAAATGCACAGACGGACAGGGCTAATCCACTCTTCTTCCTAAGCTGGTAAAGATTATATATACAAAGTCTCCTTTTCTGCGTTAAAAACATCTGATACATAAATTTTTCTTGATTAAAGTTTATCCACCTATTTGAATCACTTCTAGTTCTCTGTCTCTTTCCTTCATCAATGTTTACCTTTAATATCCCTGTGACAATTCAATTTGATTCTGTGCAGTTTTTTCCCCCTTAAAGCTCGCAACGTGCCCAAATCAATTCTAATCACAATTCTCTGGACAAAACAACAAGCTTTGCCCCAGCGTTGAGAGCCAGCAAACACACATCAGCGAAACGGAAAAACAACCAGAGGGCCGGGGCTAACTTCGACCGCGTCAAAGTTTGTATACCCTTGCAAGTTTGTTAGTAACTCTTTTATCTAAACTAACTGTTTTATCTAAAAAGGGTAATGTTTGCGAAAGAACGGCCTTCAATCTTAGCATAGGATATAACGAACTTTCTGATGAAAGTCACTGTTTTCCACCGATCCTTCCTATGGGAGCTATATGATATAGTTACCCGATCTTTACCAAATTCGGATATTATTAACAGATATATTAAACTGACAAATGTTAAATTTGAAACCAATCGCATCAAAAGTAACGAAGTTATTGACAAAAGTCACTGTTTTTGACCGATCGTTCCTATGGGAGCTATATGATATAGTCACCCGCTCTCGATCAAATTTGGCACAGTGGTTTATAGTTACAATAAACTTACTTATATTAAATTTCACGACAATAGCTTAAAAAGTAACGAAGTTATTGAGAAAAGTCACTGTTCGTGACTTTGCCGTTTGTATGGGAGCTATATGATATAGTCACCCGATCTTGATCAAATTTGGCACAATTATTAATAAGAACACAAAACTGACCAATACCAACTTTTATGGCAATTGCTGATAAAATAACGAAGTTATTGAGAAAAGTCACTGTTCGTGACTTTGCCGTTTGTATGGGAGCAATATGATATAGTGGTCCGATCCGACTGAATCCGAGATATACAAACCCTGCAGTATATACAAGCCTACGTGCAAAATTTCAGCTCTGTAGCTCTTACGGTCTAGGAGGAGTTCGCATCGATCCAGACGGACGGACAGACGGACGGACGGACGGACGGACGGACGGACGGACGGACGGACGGACATGGTTATTTGAACTCGTCTCGTCGTGCTGATCAAGAATATATATACTTTATATGGTCGGAGATGCTTCCTTCTATGCGTTGCACACTTCTGACCAAAATTAATATACCCTTTTTGCAAGGGTATAAAAATGAACCGTTTCTCATTCTTTTTTTTTTCCAATTTTCCGCACAATCGAGCACAAGACACAATGACAACACATGGAAACTATGTGCCAACTAGTTCACAGTTGGCTCACACTCTAAATAAAACCAGAGGGCCTGCGTCGAAGTTTGCATACCCTTCCAACTATTTTGGTAATTCTTTTCTTACCTATTGTAAAACGTTTTATCCAAAAATTCTAATGTTTGCGAAAGAACGGCCTTCAATCTTAACATAGGATATAACGAACTTTTTGATGAAAGTCACTGTTTTCCACCGATCGTTTCTATGGGAGCTATATGATATAGTCACCCGGCACAGTCATTAGGTATATTTAACTATCAAAGGTTTAATTTGAAAGCAATCGCATTAAATGGTCTATGAGGAGTTTCCATCGATCCAGACGGACGGATGGACGGTCGGACGGACATGGCTATTTGAGCTCGTCTCGTCGTGCTGATCAAGAATATATATGCTTTATATGGTCGAAGATGCTTCCTTCTATGCGTTGCACACTTCTGACCAAAATTAATATACCCTTTTTGCAAGGGTATAAAAATAGAAAAGGTTGATAAGGGGAGAATAGGGAAGACACAAATCCAGTTGCCATAAATAAGACGACTTTTCAACACATTAAACACAATAAATCCGAAAGCCAAAAACAAAGTCAAACAAAAGCAACCGAATGACAAACGGACAACGGACAGACCTTTGTATAAACAACTCGAAGCGTCTGGCTAAAATACTAATGTCAACAATTGACAAAGAGGATGATCAAAAACAAAAGAAAAAGGAAATGAGGAAAGAGCAAGCAACAGACAACCAAGAAATAAAGCCAGCACATTAGCGAAATGATATCCTGGCGCTTGAAAGTAGGCAATAGAAATATGGCAGGCAGATTGAACTGCATTCCAGAAATAAGTTGAAGCTCTCAAACAACTTTTCAGCCAGCTTTTGCACTCTGTTAACGTCTGCTTTTTTTTTTTTAGTTTGGTCTTCTTTAAATAAACACACTCGACCGGGTTTTGACTTTGATATAGTGCACTTGAGAAATGTCAAGCTTTGCTTTTCACTAATAATACTTAAAGTGTCAACATGCCTCGAGGCGCTTGAGAATCTCAAAATTAAACTAAGTAGACAAACAGTTTGTTTTCTGCCTTTAAGTGAAATTGACATTTTTAGGCCCTAATTGCATAAGGATGCAAATTTTCAATTCTGTTCTTACAATCGAATTGCCTCCTGTCATCATGGATATACACACCCACACACATACAAAGCTCACACATGCATGATATTCCATTCATTTTTTCCCCTTTATTTTTTGTGCTTTTCGTTGCACAATTCAATTTGGCAAAATGTAATCGATGCTAAGATGTGCAACGAAAGAAGGCAAAGAGATAGATAGGAAAAAGGAAAAATATAAAATTGTTAGTTGTCTTTCCAATGTTGAACATAGGTACGACTTTGTCGGTGTGAGTGGATCTAAGTGTGTGTGTGGGCGTGGCACCTAAATACATACAATGCTACAGTTTATAGCCACATCGTTTAGTTTTGTGTATGCGTGAGTGCAAGAAAGGAAAACCAGAGGGCCGGGGCTAACTTCGACCGCGTCAAAGTTTGTATACCCTTGCAAGTTTGTTAGTAACTCTTTTATCTAAACTAATTGTTTTATCTAAAAAGGGTAATGTTTGCGAAAGAACGGCCTTCAATCTTAGCATAGGATATAACGAACTTTCTGATGAAAGTCACTGTTTTCCACCGATCCTTCCTATGGGAGCTATATGATATAGTTACCCTATCTTTACCAAATTCGGCACAGTCATTAACAGATATATTAAACTGGCAAATGTTAAATTTGAAAGCAATCGCATCAAAAGTAACGAAGTTATTGACAAAAGTCACTGTTTTTGACCGATCGTTCCTATGGGAGCTATATGATTTAGTCACCCGATCTTGATCAAATTTTGCTCAGTGTTTTATAGTTACAATAAACTTACTTATATTAAATTTCACGACAATAGCTTAAAAAGTAACGAAGTTATTGAGAAAAGTCACTGTTCGTGACTTTGCCGTTTGTATGGGAGCAATATGATATAGTCACCCGATCTTGATCAAATTTGGCACAATTATTAATAAGAACACAAAACTGACCAATACCAACTTTTATGGCAATTGCTTATAAGATAACGAAGTTATTGAGAAAAGTCACTGTTCGTGACTTTGCCGTTTGTATGGGAGCTATATGATATAGTGGTCCGATCCGACTGAATCCGAGATATACAAACCCTGCAGTATATACAAGCCTACGTGCAAAATTTCAGCTCTGTAGCTCTTACGGTCTAGGAGGAGTTCGCATCGATCCAGACGGACGGACAGACGGACGGACGGACGGACGGACGGACGGACGGACGGACGGACGGACGGACGGACGGACGGACATGGTTATTTGAACTCGTCTCGTCGTGCTGATCAAGAATATATATACTTTATATGGTCGGAGATGCTTCCTTCTATGCGTTGCACACTTCTGACCAAAATTAATATACCCTTTTTGCAAGGGTATAAAAACAGAATTGAAACTGTTCTAAGTACATGCACATGGGGCGAATCGCATTTAAAGTTAGTTGAGTTGGTTTTGTGGTTGTGGGATACGAAAGCAAAAAAAATGCCAAAATGCAGTCTGAGCTTTTAGCCATGATCCCTGTACATAATCTTGTTATTTATATGGTTGACAGCTTTAACAAAGTTTCACATAACGACTTTATGTCTAGGAATAAGGTAAACTGTGACATACCCTAATAACTAGATTGTCCAAAGTTCATTTTATTTGGTTCTCTATAAATATTTTAGAGCAAATGCAGGTAGAAATATTGTTAAGCCAGTCAGTGATAGACTTCCAAAACAAGTTAATTAGCAATTGGTATTTGGAATATAGAAATATCGTAGGCTTTGCTATCGGTAACCCTTAAAACCATACCCCCACCTCTGCCTAAGAGAAATCTGCATGGAAATGATTGAACCCTTAATAGGCTCTGAACAATTTGGCTGATAACTAATTATAATAATTATTCAAGATGTCAAAGTAACAAACTTTGGCTATAATTTTGGTCAACATATAGTAAATCAGAAGAAAAAAAACATATTTAAATTTGTTTAAATTTATGTTAAAATAATAACAAATAATTAACCACAATCTCTCCGACAGATTTAGCTATCACATTAGCCATTTGTTGTTTTTAAATTGCTAAAATATGGGTTAATTAGTTGATTGCATTAAAAACTAATAAATTAACATAATCTATGAAAAATGTAGTTATAAACACAATGTTTTTTTTTGTGGAAAATTTTCAAACAAATTAAGACTGATTTAAACTCCTTTTTCTTTTGGGAGAGTTGCGGTGGAAAGTACGTACATGCAATCAATGAAACAGAAATCAGACAACCATAATTGATGTGTGATCAATTTTGCCATATGCATTTATGTCTGATCCTTTTTTTGTTTTTTTGGTTATGTATATATAGTTTTTTTTTTTTATTATTGAATGCAATCGAACTCTTAATGGCTGCCACAAATTTGCAAGTAAACCGCAAACGAGTTGCGGTCTTTTGCACTTTTCAATGGCACCCTCCAAAGGAGAGAGGAGGAGAAGTGACTGCCTCACTGAATGTCTGGTTGACTGGATGGCAAAGACATTAAAGTAATTGCGTGCAATTTGATTTCATGTCTGCCATTATATATGTATATATCATTGTAAAAAAAAATGGAAAGTTTAATTGTAAAGCATTGTGAAGAAGAGTTACTGACTGACTCACTGACTGACTGACTGATTAATGAACCTGTCATTCAAATGGGCAAAGAATTGAACTGTTGCATCGACATGCAGTTACCGGATCAGAAATGTTCTATCCAAATTGCCTTTAGTGAGTTGAGTTCTTCATTTGCATAGCATACTCCACTTCTTTAAAAGTACGCTTTCTTATGCTAACCTAGTTGCACCTGAAAAAACGCCCTTAAAAGTTGTTCGATCTGTTTGCCGTTTGCCCCAGAAAATATGTCAAAAATCAGCAAACGAAAGAGGACGGGGAAAAAACTTACAGAAGAATCTTTGCCTGCAGCTTGCAAAACGGGTTTTACCTATCTACACACACACACACATACACACGCAGGCACACCTACTCAAACACACACTCTCGCCCTTATGCACTTTGCTTTTGTATTGCAGTTTGTATTGCTGCTGACGCCTTGTCAGATGTTGAAGTACGCCTGAAAGTATGCAAACAGTTTCGTTTCGTTACGATTTTATGTGTGTGTGTGTTTTATATTTTTTTTCGCCTCCTGTCGGCTCAGATTTTCGTTTTCATTTTATGCGAAAAATGGAAATTGTTTGCTCTAACGTAAAGTTCTTTTCTTCAGATGCATTTTCTTTTTTTTCGGCTAGAATGTGCAGAGAAGAGATACACACAAGAGGAGTAAGAATCTCTTACTTTGGGAAAAGGTGAATTGAATGTGTATTTTCTTAGATGGGAATTTCAAAATGGAATTTTTCCTAGCAAATAGAACAATAGCAAACTGAATGGAAATAGATAACTGGCGAGAGAAAAAAAATATACCTACATACATACATTGGACTGTAATTGAATTTTACAAGATAATTGAATTTCTCTTGATGAAGGGCTTATAGTTTGACATGCACTGGTGGATTGATTAACCATGCCACAAGCAGCAGGCTTCATTTTCCAGGCTTAATACCGGATGCTGTCGTTGGCTTCTCGTATGGATAAAGCTGGTTTCGTTGGGATTTTTCTTCTTTTTTTTTGTGAGTAATGAAGTGCTTAAAATATTAAAACCAATTTACGCGACAACATACGCGTGTTATGAAGCTTGTTACCACACTCATATTGTTCTGGCACAATTGGTGGCTGTTGGCAGAGGCAAAAAAAAAAAGAGCAAGCCAAACAGACAGGCGGCAACAGCAGCTGACATATTTCCATGGGGCCAAAAGCCCTGGTCGAAAAGCCTTCGTGTCCCTGGTAAACTTTTGCAATTAATCAAGATAGCAAAAGAGCAAAGAGTGGCACAGAGAGAAGAACGAGGGGGTAGACAGATGGAAAACGGAAGGACAAGGCAATTTACATGAACCAAACATATGGCTTCAGAAGGCTTCTCGTTCCACCTGGTCAGCTTCATTTGCTCTCGTTTGCATGGCTCGTTCCTGTGCCCTGTGCGTGCGGGCGACAAAGATTAATAATAATAACTGCGACTAGCCCAGTGGTTGGTCAGCAAGTGGCATAATCATGATTTATGACATGCAATTAATAAGCGACACGGCTCGCGCTGAGCTTCAATTGAAAACTGTTGACAATCTCTTGTCTCTCTTACACTCTTTCCACTACTTTTTCTCGCTTTCAGACCTTTTTTCTCTTTCTCTCTCACTATTCTCCCCATTGTATGTGTATGTTTTCCTTGTTCACAAATTAAAATAGCCGGGAAATTGCAATTATTTTAAGCACGCACTTTGTTGGTTGTTTTTGTGGCTTTTAATCAAAAGCAGCAAACACTGTTTACACTCGACTACAGGAAATTGGGATATAAGAAATCAATTGCGAATTATGAAACGAAAATGGGGCTAGCGGTATATTTAGATAGGAATAATATGATACGAAGTTTTCATTTTCAAACTGTTGTTGGGTTTCAGAATACTTTTTTTTAATTGGCTACTTCAGATTGTATTGAAAATGAAACTGAAATCATATAGATAGATATTCTTGTGCAAAATCAATTTAAAATCAATTTGTGACGAATCAATTCAAGGTCTTAGAGGAAAACCAAAATAAAGGATTAATGCTTGGTTAGATGAAAACTTTGTTCACTAGTGTAATTAACCGCAGTGTCCAACCGAGTCATTAAAATGTTACTTTTTGGTTTTCACGCCTCTACACCTGATATACATATATACACATATAAAAATACAACCACACCCACACACATGCCTACAACACTGACGACCACAAAATTGCATTTATTAATTTGAATTGCCACCAAGGAAAGTGAATACATTCATATTCATACCCATAATCCTATGATAGTGTGTTAGTTTTGTTGCTTGTTATTGGCCATTTTGGCCCAGAGCTAATTAAAATAAATGGCGTCTGACAATAGCTGTCAATGGTCATCGGCCTGCAAAATGTCAAATAGGTTTGACTCTGGTCTGGGGGTCCATGGTCATTTTACAGTTCATTTGCTGCCCACAGGATGAGACAAGGGAATTTGCTGTTGCCCACTTTTATGGGCGGGTGGTGTGGCTTGTTGCCGTTGTTGTAGTTGCCTTTACTGTTGTTTAAATAATTACTTTGTAATGCAAATGCTGTGTTTGCGTTTGCCCAGCCCCGAAAATGCAATTACTTTGCACATGCCGACTATCTCTCTCTCTCTTTCATGCTAACTCGCTCATTCTCTATCTCTTTCCATTTCTCTGCGTAATTGTTGACAATTGCATTATAAGAAGAAGGGAGCAACCAAATAAAACAGAATTTGCAGAATATATGCAATATGCATAAACAGCCAGCATTTACTAACTAATAAATTTAATTTTAAAATCAAAACCGTAAACAAGTGTAGCAAATAAATGCAATCTAAGGATTTATTTTAATTGCATAACTAAATTAGTTTATTATTTTTGACAACTTTTTTGACTGATATCAAAACGGAGATCGAAGGTTTTGGGAATTAACGAAAAAAAGGATAAAATCTTATTATTTTTAGTCAGTGACCTGAAGCCGGCAATAAAATTGATTTAGCTAACGATCAAATTTTTAGCAAAAATTAATTTTGTGCTTCGTGTTTTATTGGTCAACATTAGTCATTAATGAACTGAACAGAAATGACACTGGACACTGGCAATATCGAGCAGCCATCCATCGGTCGTCAACAATTTTTCTCACTTATCTTTATTGGCTCAGAGAGCTCTAAGGAAAATTTAGTGGAAAAGCCATCAAGTCAGTTAATGACCCAGAAGACATGGGAACCTATCAATTTTCTTAAAATTATCACGACCAGGCAAAACCATTGGCAATTAATTTTCATTTTGTGGTTTTACAAAGTCAACTCAACTAAACTCAATCTCAGATAAGATCAAAAATTGAAATTTTAATCAAATTTCGCACACCCACACACACACACCGACATGACACGCCTCTTTCCCTAGTGGATGATGATGATAACATTAAGGATGAACTGTAATCTGGGCGGTGTAAAGGCCATAAAACTTGACACAAGCCACAACTGAAGCCAGAGACGATGCAATCAAGCGGCAAGTCACTGGTGAACTGTTCTCCTTCTGTCACTTGTCTGACATATGAAGTTTTAGCAATGTCCCTTTCCTCCATCCACTCCTCTTACTTCTCTATTGTTGCTCACTTGCAATTTAAATCAGTAAAGGTAATTTTGTACAATCTAGCCTATGAGCCTGAAAGGAAATGTCATGTCATGGTAATAACCCTTTTACCACATACGAGTATAATATATATGCTATGCATGCACGAGGGGTGTTTGAAAATTTATTAGTTAGCTAAGGAAGCCTGTAATTTAACTGGTAAACTCTTTTGTTTTTTAGCAGAATAAAAATCGTTTGGACTTATTTTAAGATGATGAGTGTATATTTCTGTTGCAATAAAAATCATTCAATCATTCTCTCCTGCTCGTGCCTGGCTAACCTTTGCATGACAACAAAGGAAAGATTGTAGGATTGTAACATAATACTAATAACGTCCTTCTTTGCTTTCTTTGAAAATTGTGTCTTAAAAACTAGGTTAAATTAAATTAACTATGTTAAGTCCACAGGACACTATTTAACTTATGTTTAGTTTCATTCTAATAAATGTCGAAATCAAAGTTCCTCTTAATAATGACCTTAAAGTGAAGAAAAAGTATAAAAGGGACGTCAGAATGTAGGAATCGATTCGATAAATGAAGCGCCTATGGAAAATTAAAAGATTCATGAAACATATACACAACAATATTATATATAATTATAGATTATGGAATCCCCAATTAAAATATTTGTTTTACGACATTTTCAAAAATTTTCTATAATCTTAAGTCACACCTCGCTATGCCATTTACTCCTGGCACATAGTCAAGCTGGGCATAAAACAATATTGTTAATGACGATAGCGAGCAAATTCTAATTGTGGTTAGGCTGAGCCAAGCCAAGGATTGGAATTGCGAATAGGGTTTGGGATGTGTCTTTCCCTTTTTGGCTTATCAGTTCATTTTATGACTGTGGCATAATTAAAATTTTGTGCCCCTTTGTCTTTCTGTCTGTCTGTCTATTTAGCTGGCTGGCGGGTGGCTTTGTGTGGAGTGTGAACGTGCTTGTTGGCAAAATCAGTGTGTGAGGCTAATGAAATCTGCTCCTTTGGGATGTGTGTCTGTATCTTTAAATGTATCTATATATGTGTGTGGTATAATAGTACGGGAGTGTGTGTGGTTAAAGATAAATTGCCATTGTAGTTGAAGAAAGAGAAAACTTACTTTTAGTTATATATAGACAGAGACCATTGGGTTGAGAATTTTCTAAAACATACCTGCAAAAGAAATTGAAAATAAAAAGAAACTCATATTAGAACTAAGAGTTTATAAGGAGAAAAGTTAATAATTATATTTGATCACACCAACCGACTTAAGCTAAAGCAGTAAATCAATTACCTGACTTAAGCGATCCTGACTATCAATGATATCGATAAACAAACGCATGCGATCGTCCAAGATTTGAAAACCGTTTCGAGGTTGCAGCAATAGATTCTGCACAGCGTCTCGTATGCTTCCTGGAGTGGTGCTACAGGAGCTACTGTCGTCGCTATTGAAACCGTTTTGTTGCTGTTGAAAGGATTGCTGGTGATGTTGTTGTTGTTGGTATTGCTGTTGGTGTTGTTGCTGCTGCTGCTGTTGATGCTGTTGCAACTTCAATTGCAAGGAATGTTGACGCAATGCCTCTGAACATTTACGCAAATAATCATAGGAACCTTTTGATTTGTACTTGTCGGCCATGGCCTGAAAACTATCCAATATCTCATTGAAATCGGTTAGCAGCGGGGCAGTCGATGGTGTTGTTGTGGCACTCGAAGGTGTCGTCACCGAACCGAGGGAACTATTCGACTTACTCATTACCATTTGGCCATGCTGTTGCAATAGTTTGGGTGATGAGCCACCATTGTAGGGAGAACTTGTGATAACCCTTAGCTCGGTTGTTAGGGAACCATTCATTCCCCCACCGGCTGCCAGAGTCTTCAAGCTACCCGAACTGGCTGAACTGGTCACTTTGCTAGGACTTAGAGCCTGTAGATCTTCACTCATTAGACGCAAATTATCGGAAATTTGATGAAAACTTTCTGAGGTGACCAGCGAGTGTTCATGTTGCTCTAATTTACCGGCCGTACCCTGTGGCAGGACACTACTTTTGGGTCTTCTTCGTGTGGGTAAAGCATTATTTGTTGACCCACTACCAGGTAACCCTGCACCACCGGCACCATTCGCTCCTGTGCTACTACTACTACCACCAACTGGTGTACCCGATGTGACATCTGGCATTTGCAAAGGCTTCGATATAAATGAATCTAGGGTCTGGGAATTGGTCATCTTTGGTTTAGTTTCGTTTTCAGGGATCTTATTTGATCGTATGGCATCAAGAAATTGTCTCAATTGATCTGAAGGTGTTTGCGTCTCAACTCTTTCCTCCACAGTTGGCTTTTCGACTGCTGCCGCTGCCGTTGGATTGCTATTGCGTTTTAGAGTTGCTGTCGACGGTTTTACTATCACATCATCAGGCATATGTTGTTGATATTCCTGCCTCATGCTACTACGAATATTGTCGAGAAACAGACGCAATTGATTGGAAGGAGTTTGAGCCTCGGTCGCCTGAGTTGTTGAGAGTGATGCCAGAGACTTACTCACTATTTCCGGCGATATCATGTTGGGTTGGAAACTATTATTATTATTATTATTATTCGTCGAAGATATGTTGGCAGCTGTTGTTGGTGTAAGTAAATTTAGATTCGTTTGACTTTGCTTAGCCAATTGTTGTTGGCGTTTCAATTCTGATAGCAATTTCGCCTGCTCGGAATATTTTCTCACACTTTCGGTTATAGTTCTCAGTTGTTCGGAATATGCTCGCAATTGATGCTCCAAGTACGCCTGATCGGGACCAGGAGGCGCTGCATAACTCAAAGGTCTAACTTGATCGTTTAGTTTGCCATTCGCATCTATTATGTCTCCTTGGCTTGCTCCATGATAACTAATTGAATGTCTTAGATTTTGTATGGGATTTCCTGTTACCATTGTTGTAGTTGCTTCGGTGGAAGGTGCTGCTGAAATAATGTTATCCGCACTATTGCTCTTCTTTGGGCTCTTTTGGCGGCTCAATGTGCCGTTGCCATTGTTATTACCATTTGGAAAACGTCTCAGTGGTATGGGAGGAGCCTCGGAACCATTGTGGAATCGATCCAAACTGCGTGGTCTTGGTGCTCCGTTGCCATTTAGTTGACCGTTCATATGGGATTGATGTTGCTGTTGGTGAAGTTGCTGCTGCTGCTGTTGCTGGAGTGTTGGTCTTGGTGTGCTCTGCGATCTTCGTGGAACTAAAGGAGCTACAGTCGCTGGTGATGTTGATGTTGGTGCTGAAGGCTTGCGATGCATGGGAACAGGTGGTGCCGGTTGACCATTGGTTGGGCTTTGTCTATATTGTTGAAATAATGCCGCATATATTGATTCTTTATCTGTGGTCGATGAGCCCGCTGCTGCTGCTGTTGCTGTTGCTGCCGAGACGGCATTGCGTAGCTGTTGCTGCTGACGTGACAACTGCAATAAGCGCTGTTGCTGCTGGGCATTGTAGTCGACAAAACTGGAACGCATACCACTGGTTGGTGAGGAGGTGGAGGAGGGATTAGAGCTGGCCACAGCTATGCTATGGGGTCGCTGTTTGAGTCCACGCAAACGTGAGGGTTCTGCATATTCAGGCATCTCATAGTTGCTAGATATTGTTGCTGATGTAGCAGCAGAGGCTTTTGATGTTGCTACCGGTGTTGCCTCTGTGGGCGAGGGGCTGTTGAGAAACGGATTGTTACCCTTCAGGGCAATGGGTGTAGCTGCTCCTGGTATTCCAGAACTAGGCAACATGCTGGTCAGCTGCGGCGGTGGTCCAGGTGAGGATTGTAGCGACTGCTGTTGCTGTGTACTGCCTGGATACAACAATGATTCGCTAATGTGCAGATCCAATTCATTGGCATTCGGCTTAGCGTAAATGGTGTTTGTGCGTGTTGGGGGAGTGGCAGCTGCTGGATAACCGGTAATTCGAAAACCATTCATGCTGGCCAACGGTTGTTGATGAGGCTGAATCTGATGTTGTTGTTGTTGCTGCTGTCGTTGTTGTTGTTCTTGTTGCTGTTGTTGTTGTGCACTCTTTGCCGTTATTGTCGTGGTCATGGCGTGTGCTCCTTCATTTGGTTACCCATAAATTCTTTGACTTTTTTTTTATCTATCAATAACTCTCTGAATTTATCATTCACTTATTCTTTAGTTTTAGTTTTATTTGTTTCTATTGCAACAATTTGTGCAATTAGTCAAATATTTAAAACAATTTTTCTGGAGAGATATTAAGAAAAACCATTTATTTATAAAATGGTGTTGAGTGCTTTTAAAGAAATGGATGTTATCGAACTTATCGAATCGGATTAATCGATTTTGTCTATCTTTATACAAAATTTGTGTTTATTGAATAGTTTAACAATAAACCCTTGGGGACATTGAAATTATCGACGTAATCTAGTGCTATATCCCGATTAGCAAAAATTTTGATTAATTTTATTTAATCAAAACTGAGTTTTAGCTAGGCTTCACGTCAATAAATCTTACTAATTTGCCAAGGGTATGCACACAAAAAAGGTGGAATCTGCAGTTGCAAGCTTTGCCGTTCTTTTCTCGCTTCATGTCGATTGAATTCCCAACTACTTTTAGCGTTGAAGATATGGTATGGCCATTACAACTGTGGATGCTTTTGCAAAGTCTGCTGATGATAGAAACTGGTGGTTCTTGAAATAGCTATACAGACACCCTGCTTACCTTTTGTGCTGCCTATGATTTAAAATCTTACAAATAAATTAGTGAGATTTATTGACCTGGAGCCCAGCTAAAACTCAGTTTTGATTAACATTCAATAAGGTCGAAATTTCATTTAATCTGTTTTTCTAAATCATAATCAAAATTCATATTTCAGGTTTCTTTCTATCTATTTTTTCCCTCGAAGTATTAAAAATTCAAAAATTCTTCAAAAGACAATTTAAATTATAGCCCAAATCATCATCGTTAGCAAATAAACATTATCTGTTGCGCTGTGTGCTCACTTCAAATTCGCATCTCGATTTGCATTCGTATCCTTCTACTGCATTTGGTTATGCTAATAGCTACTTGTGTAGAAGGCAAGAACTGAATCAAAGATTCTATCCAGACATAACATGAATTTATTTGCTACTTATATATACATATATACATATTTTACATTGAGAATAATAACGGAGCAATTTGTACAATAAGATGAAAATCTAAAATGACCCGACCAATTCATTGACAACTTCAAATGCAGAAATGCAAATTGCCAGTCGAAGAAGGACGTGTGATGTGAGACGTGAGAGAGAGTACAAATAATCACCTGAATAATGCTTAAAATATATCCTTTAAACGGAAACCAGAAACCAGGGCAAAACTTGAGACGAGAAAGAGACAAGAAGAGTTTCTGTCAAGAAAATGTTAAAGCCCTAATTTGAGTTTGTTCGTGGTTTATGGTTTGCTTTGACAAAACTATTTATGACAGACTTTACAGTAGATGTGGGTGTGGGTCTATACATGTGTGTGTTGGTTTTCCACTGAATGTGTTAACGAAATAAAAACAAAAGAAACAACAACAGCAATCTAAGCAAGGCATTTCCCTGGCCATAAAGGCAAATGAGCGATCCAAAGTAACTAAAAGGGACAATGTAACATGTACGCACCAGGCTCGAGGCACTGCGGTTGGTTGATTTAGCTTAACAAACGGCAACAACACCAACTCCCAGTATAAACATAAATATTTAATAAAAAATGCGCATAAATTATAAAATATACGAATTCAGAGTTGGAGAGAAATATGAAAATAAACAAATGAATATTGCAGCTAGAGAGAGAGAGACAGTGAGTGGGGGATGATGGGGGAACAACGAAATAAGATATGAGGGATAAGAGTTGAAAGTAGCTATGTGTGTGTGTATCTGTGTGTTACATGTGCCATGAGGGAAATACGCGCGAACATGTAACAAATACTTGCAAAAGACATCAAGTAACCTAGGCAGAGGGCAAGGGAATAAAGAGTGAACATAAAGGCAGAGACTCAGAGACTGAGAGAGAGAGAAAGAGAGAACGACATGTGCCGAGTGAGCAGATTAATTTACATGGCGACTGTGATGAGATATGAGCCCAAAGCATTTTACACTCAACAAAATTTCAAGTGCACTAAATTATATGGTTTATATGCAACTACTAAAAATTCCATTCTACACCGTAAATAATCAAATTCAAAATCCATTTATCACAATTAACCCCAGCTAAGTATTCTTTGTTTTATTTAAAGAACAACTTGAATTAGAAAGTTCACATCTTTGGAGCTATCAGATATGAATAACTTAATTTATGGTGGGTTAGTGAGCCAAATAATATTTGCCAGTATACCCATCTATTGATTTTGCACATGTACATATATGTTTGTCGAACATATATCTAACTTTTATATAATTTGTAAGCCTAGTCTGGTTCGTTCATTTCATCAAAAATAATTAAGCTTAGCTCGATTTTGGTTTGCCATTGACTTTCTCAATATTCTTTTATTTCATCATGATTAAACTCTTGGCAAAAGAAAAATTTACTGAAGTGATTCTTAAACTAAAATATTTACTTTGTTTCCGCATAAATGTGTATAAGTTTTAGTACTTGTGAAAATTTGATATGAAAATTATTTAACATTTCTTATTATCACTGATCAACTTAATTGGAATTTGTCTTTGTGGAATTCGTTATATGAGAATTTATTTGCTTAATTTATGCATAATAGTTTAGAATAAGGCAAACATGGAATAGCATTTTGGTCTGTGTACACATGAGATGCAGCCCGAAAGGAGCAAAGGACCATTGCCTGGGTGCACTTTGTCAACTCGTCATGCTCAGCTGTCTGCTACGTGCCCAGCTGTCTAGCTATGCCACTGACTTCGTCTCCAGCTCTATCTCTGTCTGTTGTGGTTTATGACGAGGGAACTCATCTCAAACAGAGTAAAAGACAGAGAGTGAGAGGGAGAGAGATGCTGACTCTGATGATGATGATGAGTGTGTCACTGTGCCATGAGGCGAGGTCCATATGTATGTGCGTGTGTGTGTTTTTGGGGTAAAGAAGAATGTGGGGAGATGGGCAAAAGTAACTTGTATCAACACTTTAGCACATGCAAAAAGAGAGAGACAGAGAGTGGGTGAACTTAAGAGTCCCACTTTATGTACCTGGTTATACACCTGCTGACCCTCAGAGCATTGCCCCTTAAAAGCAGGCAACGAAAATTTGCCAGCTTATGTCTTGGCATATTTAGGTTAGATTCTTCTTCTCACAGTTTTTCTGTCTACCCAACACGCATCCAGCCATCCTCGCCTCGCACTCGCTTTCTACTCATTAGAAATTCCAGCTAAGATTTGCAAATGCTTTTGAATTTTCCTAATGAACATAACTCAGAGCGAAAACTCAGCCAACAACTGGCTGAGCGAGCGAGAGAGATAGAGAGCGAGAAACAGAACTTTACGGATTTTGTTTTGTTAAAGTTGAAAATTAATGACAGCATATTTACTTGTGGTTGCAGCTGAGACTTCTTCTCTGCACACCACAAATGTATGTATATACAGAGAGAGAGAAAACCAAAAGACGAATAGAAGGAGGAGCATCTGTTGACCACTCAACTTCAAAATAGATTAACAAAAATTAATGTTATTTCCAGAGTTCTAGATCCAGTTTGAAAATTAAATAAGATATCCTGTCATTGTCATGGGGCTCTATTCCCTGTCGCATTTTGTGTGTGTTTGTGGTTGATGATTCTAAGAATTTCTCTCTTTCCCTCACTAACTCTAGGTAGAAATTTTATTTCATTTTGTGGAAACTATAGAGTCTAGAACACAATCAGTCATGGCTTCTTTTAAGCAAAGCTTTAGTTAAGCTTATTCGAACTAAGAACTAAAATATGTTGGGCCTATTTTGCGAAAACAGAAATGATATAAGGAGGAAAAAGTTCAATTTAAAATGAAACCTGTAGGAAATATGTAGTGATCAGTTTTCGAAGAAAATTAATGTTATATTTGTGGGATGTTAACCAAATCAATTGCAGAACAATTTTAAAGAGAAGAAAGAGAAAAGGGAGACGAAATAAGCAACGTTATGTTAGTGTAATGAAATTACTTTACATTAGAACCAACACTATCTCTATCGAAAATTAATAGTTGAATTTTTTAAAATTTTAATCATTAGTCTATTTAACAAACTTTGAAAGAGTTTTTTTTCTAACTACTTCAACAAATAATCGTCTCATTGCTAGTTGCAGTGGAAAAAAAGGATAAAAAGAGAGCAAGAAACAGCAAACAAGTATAACAAATGAAGAATCTCCTTGCTGCTCGCTCCCACCGCATATCCTTGTCCCCCTTTATCCTGTCATGTTTTACAAGTAGCAACACTGTACAAAGAGACATGATAAATTAAAAAAGCAAAAAGAATGAAAAGCAAATAACGCGAACCAGA
The DNA here is from genome assembly GCA_018152135.1 of Drosophila paulistorum. Taxonomy (NCBI): domain Eukaryota; kingdom Metazoa; phylum Arthropoda; class Insecta; order Diptera; family Drosophilidae; genus Drosophila; species Drosophila paulistorum. The sequence continues at coordinate 6,918,158 of JAECXG010000805.1, read as the reverse complement.
AGAAAGACGGACACAGAGAAAGAGAGGGTGAAAGTACTGACTGCACAAGAAAAGATTACACAGTGAAAGCAAAAGTAGGCGTGGCAACGCCGGTAACGGCCGATGTGTGTTAAGTGGCATACCCCAAAGGCGTCAAGAGCCGCACACGCAGGATAAATAACAAAACGACACTGATAGAAAGCAGAAATGTTGAGCAGAAGAAGGTAGGATAACGCAATAGAGAGAGAATAAGGAAGGCAAGGGGTGATGGGATGTTTGTTTAAGAGTTCCAGCAGGTGTTAGCGCGTTTGAAATGCGAGCGATTTGCAATTTGCATAGGTCCTTCAGTCACATTTACCTCTCTGCTTCTCTCTCTCTGTCTCTTTCATTGAAAATGTAAAGGGAGCTTTCTTAGGGTTGTCAATCTCAGGTGAAGCCAGTTGACTCGAGATCTCATGATCTTTATAGATAGGATACTTTATCTAAAATGCTTTAAAAATACAACTTATGTTTTAGGAGGTGTTTAAAATCAAGCAATTGCATCTACTATTCTTTGATTCCATTTTCAGCACCCACAGGCAAGTAATTAGTCGTCTATCAGTTTAACTGCTAATTTGCAATCACCTGACAACCCTATTACTTAGCTATACATCAACATGGCACCTACCAGAAAGGACTTCTAGCCACCCACCACACCACTACTCTTTGCCGAGACTCTTGTCTGGCCAATAGACATGACCAACATGGCCAATGCGCGCAAAAGGCAAATACGCAGCCAAGTGAGAAATGAAGACGAGTTAGTTAAGGTAGGAATTTGCTGTTCCCTTACATTCCCTAGTACATCTCTCTTAGCCCAGGAATTCCCCTTCGCCAGGAATGGCCATGTGGTGTCTGTTTGTGTGTGTGGGACGACAGCATAAATCAGTTGGTTGGGTGGAGGTTAAGGTGCAAAAACAGAAGTAACGCAAAAAAAAAACACCAGAATGTAAAGAAGCAGAGAGAAAAGACAAACTAGCCAGAGAGATGGAAAACCAAACCAGAAGAGAAGATGGAGTCCTACTCCTAGCCACTTTGTGAGCCATCACGAACACCAAGCTCACAAACACACAAACACACACATAGATAGATAGATAGACACCAAACACTAATTGAAAAGCAAGGTAGAATTAATGGCTAGGGAAATGTAAGCGACTCGAAAAAAACTTTACCAAACTAAAAGAGAGGGACAGATGGGAGGACCTAACTGGAGAAATTGTCAGAGATGGGAAAAAATAACCCCAAAGTAAAACTGAAACGTAACGGTACTTAAGTTAGCCAATTAGAAGTGAGTCTGAGCAAAAGAAGATAAGAAAAAAGAATGAAAAGACTGCTGCTAGAGTCTTTGGCCTAGCATCTGGACGGAATGAATGCGAAATAAGATTTACGCCCTATACCAGTTTGTGAGACAATTTCATTGCCAACAAAGTAATTGGGCGAGAGAAGTAGATTGAGGGAGAGAGTGCAGGAAACAACCAACCGAAAACCAAACGTAAACAATATGGCTAAAGACGACTTTAACTTAAAGTTTCTAATCCGGCTAAAAGCAATTTTGAAGATGGCATTTAATCCCTTGACATGTCATTGATATGCTTTTTGTTCACTCATTCCAAATCTCATTTCCAAAGCTTTGTTTTATGACATGTTACCCAGAAACAGAGACAGAGCTAGAAACAGAGACTGAACATTAGATGAAGGTGTGAAAATGAAAAGGTGTGCGGGTTATAAATATAAAATGAAATGACCATTAAGAATGGTGCAGCAAATTGCCTACTTAAATTTTTGTGGCTATTCGTTGAAAGATTTTGTCTTTAATTTTGCTAAAAGGCAATTAGATTAGCAAAACGGAACAACAACAAAAAAAAGAAAATACTCATATATCTTTCGTGAGTAAATTATGGGAATTTGCCTTCAAGGCACTATTAAAAACAATGCAGACGTACGCACAAACCTCTCTCCATTATTCAAAAGTTATATAATTTTTGAATGATTACTTTAAGAAATAGCAATAACAATATTTAATAATCGTAATCATTTCTAGTTATGAGAAAACCTTAGAACATTTTTTTATGCCCAATGAAACCCTTTTTTCTTTTTACTTTTTTATTCATGTAATTTATTTATGAACCTTTTGTAAAGTGCCTTCGCCTCGTTTTTTCAAGGACTGTGGACATTAAAACTCGATTATTTCTCTCATAAAAGTTCAGAGGGTAAACGTGCCAGGAAAGCAAATGGTGGGCAAATCAACTTACAGTCGAAAGGAAAAAGTTTTCTTTTTATTTTTCATATAAACATAAACTGTGCATTATTGAACCTTAACTATTTATAAGAACTCGACTGAACTTCAATTCCAACTCGAACCAACACCTAATTGAGGCAGGAAGGGAAAACTTTACTTCCCATTTTCTGTCGGCCATGCAATTTTCACGCTTGATGTTGAAAACTTTTCGTTTTTCCGTATTACAAACGAAATTACAATAAGGTAATTGAATTTCAACAAATCGTCAAACAGTTGGCAGCATAAGGATGGGGCATTTTGCTGCGAAATTAATTCAATTCGCTAACAATAATAATTTGCACAATAAAAACAAGCAAACAATTGACGTAAAAACTTTGCTGGTCCCTGAGATTTAATCACACACACACACACACACACACACACACACACAATGGCAGGGCAATGGCATTTCCCTATTTCCTTTTGTTGGCTACTGCTTTTGATGGCTTAGCAGCAGAAACTTGTTCCTTGTTGTTGTTGTTCTTGCCTTTAAATTAATGAATTTGTTATGCAAAATTGACAACTGCAACAACAAGAGCATGGAGAAGAAGACCAACAACAGAACTGTGGCAAACAATTAAGCTACGAATCTGTCAGGTAGAACCATGAAATTTATTCCTCAGTTAGTTAGTTTGCCAACAACTTTGACCCGTTCAATGGCAATCGTTTTACAGTTTAGTTACACAAATTTTTCTCCCAGCTTTCTCTTCAAGTTTCCATTTGGCATGCAAAATACGTAGTAAGTTTTTTATTTTGTTTTTTGGGGGGTTAAAGTAAACTTAAGTTCAATGTGGCGTATACGCAATATCATCAAAACCAATACCAAATAAGCATACGACAAGTTACAAGTTTCTTTTTTTTCCTTCCTTTTCGTTGCTTTTCTTTTACTTTTGTCCGTTTTTCCATATCCTCAGGCACGTTTCGAGCAAGAGACAGAGCTGGGAGGAGAAGCACACTTTATTTTTATATCGCAAGCCATACAACAATGTCTTGTACAACACTTAAATCCCAATTCGTTTTTTTTCGGGTGCAGGAATCACAGCAGCAGCAACACCCTTGGGTAAGACATGGAGAGGGACACTTACTTAGCATGCATGTATGGATATTTTATTGATACGGCAGTCTGAGTAAAAGTGTGAGTGCTGCCGCCGTTGGGCGAATGCGGCCCGTGTTGTTGGTTGGTTTGGTCAAAATGGGATTGTTGTATGTTGTTGGCGAGGCTTTTAATGCGTTTTGCCAGGAGCACAAAAAAGGATATATGAGCATGTATGTGTGTATGTATTTACGAAACTGTAGCGGCAGGATCAGCAAGAACAAGATGGCAAACAAGTCACATGGAAATCCCTTTGAGTTTTACATGGGTCCACACTTTTTTGTTCCTTGCCAATTTTCACACTTGTTCGGGCATTTTGCTTTTTTCCAAAAATAAATATATACACAGACATATTATATATATATTTGCTTTTATGAAAATTATATTTGACCTTTATGAACTTTACTCGGGGGAGGGTATCTAACATTCATCACTTGTGATGTAATTTAATGCCTTTGCTTGGTTTTTGCTCATTTCAGGCGTCAAGCTTATTCATTCATCTTCTTTGAATGGGATTTCGTAGGAGCGACAACAGTCCCTATCCGATTCACCAGGCTACCCTTTGCCTCCCTTCGTTCTGGGCCGTTTCAACAATCAATAAAATTCAAGTTGCAAAAAGTCAGGCCAGCTGCCACCAGCCGTAAGGTCCGTTCTCTGGTTTCTCTCTTTTTTTGTATTTCCTCCGTCTATAGATATATATTGAATGTCAGGATATTTTTGCAAATGCCGCCTGATTAATGACGCAATAATTGTTGCCACACGCTGCAAACACACACTCAGAGAGAGAGAGAGAGAGAGAGAGACAGACAAAGAGGGGAGGAGCCAAAAAAAGGTCCAACAGAAGTATTTAAGTTTGGTTTTCAGCTTAAACAAAGTGTTAAAAAATTGACTCTTGTCTACCAACAACAACAACTCTGGAAAAAAGGATCAATGACTTGGTCCGGCGGTCGTTCAATCGTATCCTTGTTGCTGAACGATTTGATAGGATTATTATCGTGTTAGCCGCTCTTTTGGCATTTGATTTTGTGGAAAGCTTTTGACGTTCCGTTTCGTTCCGTTCAATTTGCTAAATTGCTTGAATGGAAATTTCAACTACTTGACTGCTTTTCCTCTTACTCCATTCCCACTGCCCCGCCTGCCTTCTCTCCCTAGTTAAGGTTAGGTCTTCTAATGATGATTTATTTTTCGGTTGCTTAGCTTAAGGGTGGCCCTTGAATTGCTTGCTTAATTGTTAGAGGGAAACGAAAACGAAGTGCTGAAGCAGCAAGTGGAATGAGTTACTGGCATTTCGACTTTGTAATGAATTTCAATTGGTCAATGATTAGTTTAAATGGCAGTTTAAATGATTTTCAGATTGAATATATTGAAAGGCATGATGAAAATAATTTGGTGAATGTAGAACATTAGAAATTTGTCATGGTAAACAAATTGAAAATGAGCATTGGGAAATGCATCTTTTAATGCTACTGAATGCATTTTTACCAGAAACAAAATATCGCAGCACTTCTTTAAAGATAAAACTTATGATTAGCTAGAAAACAAAAATAGTTTCATTTCAAAATTGAAAATATTTTCAGGAAATTGAATAGAATTGCGGAAAGCTACTGCAAGAGTTCATTTAAATGTATATCACAACTTGCTTTGTCGCCTTTTCTTAAGCTTAGCTTTACACCAAAATGCAAAAGAGAAAATAAGAAAAAACAAATCTCTAGAAAGTATGCGGCAGATGCATAAACAAAGAATAATTAATAAAGGATGAGAAAACGAACAAGAAGACTAAAAAGGAGCAAAAGAAATAAAGTAGGCGTTGAAAATTATGCAAAAAAGGTGGAAATGAAGTACAAATTTTCATAGAACAAACGATTTATGGAGATACAGGGCGGTAAAGAGGGAGAAAGAGAGAGCTTATAAAAAACCCCAAAGGATATTTTACAGCCCAGGTTGGTTGCCAGGCTCGCTAATTTGCTAAGCTCGCTTACACACACACACCACTCCCTCAACACACACTGAGTGAGCGAGCACCTCCAGAGACTTTTGCGGCATTATCATTAGAATTTAAATTGCCTTTTGCTGCCGCTGCTGGCGCTGGCTGCCCCTGCCGTGTTGCTACCCATTCCCAGCTTTCCATCTGAGTTGTTGTTGTCGTTAAGGTAAAGGCAAATATAAGTAATTCCTTGGCGCCGCTAGCATATTTTTTATGAGCTTATTTACCCTTTCTGGTGACTGCCTTGGGTTTTGCCTACTAATTTAAGCACCTTTCCCTTTACCTTCTACTTGTTAAGCTCATTTTATCTAACTGAATATTTAATTAACCACAAAAAAGTGGCCAGAAAGAAATGAAAAGTGAAAACAAAATTGGGTTAAAAATACAAAAAGAAAATAAATAAATACGTATAACAAAATGAAAACTGTTACAAAACTTTTGAGGAAAAACTTCTTATTCTCTTTCTCTTTGTATATTCTCTGTTCTGCTTTTGAAATTGAAATTATATTTATATATTTTTCTGTTCGTTTTATCTTATTTAACTTTTATTATCTTTAAGCTGTGCGCCCCAACTGGCTAGAGCTTGATAAGCTTTATCTGACATGTGTATTCTATGGTTTTGGCTTTTCTTGCTGTTGCTGCTGTTGGCATTTTCAAATAGTTGTGAACTTTATCGCAACAACAACAAGAGCAACATATGTACAATGTACATTGAATGGAATAAGCAGAATGAGCTCTGTGCCAACTACAATTTTGTGGCTTTTATGCCAGCATGTAGCCAAACACATACATAGACACACACACACACGCATATGTCACTCATAATTTGCTTTCAAATTTCTAATATACCCTGCAAATCTTAAAGACTTAGCACTTGCAATCCTAGAAATGCTTGAATTATTTATGACATTTATTATTATTTATTCCTAAAACTATCAGTAATATAGGTCAAACATTATCTATTAAAGACGTTGTTTGAAAACTTTGTAAGTTGGTGTATCTGAAACTAACTGCATCCAATCACAACTAATTGTAGAAGCCTTCCTTCTTTAGTCAACCTTAGTTGTAAGTATTTTCAGAATTCACTATGTTGAAATCTACTCACTACTTCTTTACTTTCTTTCTTATCAAAAACTTTTCGCAAAGAAAACCTCGAGATTTAGGCTTAATAGAAACTTATTTCGGAATCTGTAAATTATGCAAAGGAAGCACTAAATACATACTATTCAGTAAATCCCAAGAACAACACAGTTTTTAGAGTTTTGAATATCAAATACTGTGCTCTGTGAACTTGTTCAAACGACTTTAGTAAATTATTTTATTTATATAATCAATTTAATTGATTTCATGCAATCAATATGTATACAGACAGTTAATATCTACAAGGTATTTATATAGTCGTTGTCTTTGGCCAATCTCAACTTGTTTGTTATTGTCCATTTGAGGTGCGTTTAGATGATTTGTAAATTACTGCAGGAAATTGTCGTCTATTTCAAGATTTGTTTATAGCCTCAAGTTGACATTGAATTTTTTCTTAGTATCCAGATTTATTAACTATGTTTTTGTCTTTATTTTGCCCAGCGTTTTTATACCCTTGCAAAAAGGGTATATTAATTTTGGTCAGAAGTGTGCAACGCATAGAAGGAAGCATCTCCGACCATATAAAGTATATATATTCTTGATCAGCACGACGAGACGAGTTCAAATAACCATGTCCGTCCGTCCGTCCGTCCGTCCGTCCGTCCGTCCGTCCGTCTGTCCGTCCGTCTGGATCGATGCGAACTCCTCCTAGACCGTAAAAGCTACAGAGCTAAAATTTTGCACGAAGGCTTGTATATACTGCAGGGTTTGTATATCTCGGATTCAGTCGGATCGGACCACTATATCATATAGCTCCCATACAAACGGCAAAGTCACGAATAGTGACTTTTCTCAATAACTTCGTTATTTTATCAGCAATTGCCATAAAAGTTTGTATTGGTCAGTTTTGTGTTCTTATTAATAATTGTGCCAAATTTGATCAAGATCGGGTGACTATGTCATATAGCTCCCATACAATTGGCAAAGTCACGAACAGTGACTTTTCTCAATAACTTCGTTACTTTTTAAGCTATTGTCGTGAAATTTAATATAAGTAAGTTTATTGTAACTATAAACCACTGTGCCAAATTTGATAAAGATCGGGTGACTATATCATATAGCTCCTATAGGAACGATCGGTCAAAAACAGTGACTTTTGTCAATAACTTCGTTACTTTTGATGCGATTGCTTTCAAATTTAACATTTGTCAGTTTAATATATGTGTTAATGACTGTGCCGAATTTGGTAAAGATCGGGTAACTATATCATATAGCTCCCATAGGAAGGATCGGTGGAAAACAGTGACTTTCATCAGAAAATTCGTTATATCCTATGCTAAGATTGAAGGCCGTTCTTTCGCAAACATTACCCTTTTTAGATAAAACAATTAGTTTAGATAAAAGAGTTTCTAACAAACTTGCAAGGGTATACAAACTTTGACGCGGTCGAAGTTAGCCCCGGCCCTCTGGTTTTGTTTAAGTATTTCTTTGTGATTGACAGTCTTGCTTCTCGTTTTGGGCAAAAATATTTGCTTGTCCAGCCTCGACATTGCACATAATTGTATTTGTTATTTTTGCCATTTTCTTTCTATCTTTTTTTCACAGCAGCTGCTGCTGCTTCTGGTATGGCTAGTGGAAATGTTTGCGATTTGTCTTTCTTTTTTTGTAATAATTTTTTTTCGTTTTCACTGTGAATGCAACTGTCGAAACTTGTGTTGATTTATTGGGGATGAAATATTCTTCTTATTGATGAAAAATACAAAATGCTGCCGTGATTGAAGAAATGACATAAACAAATACGGCCAAAACTATGCCATCAGTTTGTGAGATATAGAATTTGATTTGGGAAAATATTTATAGTTTTATGCTAGAAAACTGCAGCAGGTGGCATAAAACAATTGAATGATTCGGGCAAAAGTTTTTAGAACATTTGCGGATTAGAGAAATAAATCATTTATATGGTACAACAAACATTTAAAGCATAACTAAGCCAGCAATCCAATTGCGGGCAAAACATTGCTCTAAATAACTCTCAGCTTAACTTGGCTTAATTATTCACCAAATTATAATACCGGAAAACGGGATGAAAGAAGCATTAACTATTTAGTGAATATTGCCTACGGACACAAAGATATTTAGATATCAAATAAAAAATTATATAAGCAGAATATTGATTGATAGCGGTTTGTGGGTCAGCAAATCAAAATAAAATTCACAGTAAATATAGTTACTTCTGACTTAAAATTTCACATTTCATATAAACACATCTCTAGTTAAATGCTCTTCAAGTTCTTAACTTAACTTTTATTCTTAGTGGGATTTTCTGTTCTTACAGTTTTTGATTACTTCGCTGCTGATGCCACTACTAGGCAAAGTTCTCTTTAAACCGTATACTTTAATTCAATTTTGCATACCAAATAACATGCTTAAAATATGAAAAACACACTAAAAGTTGGCAAAACAACACTTAGAGCTTCTCCGGCTGTCCTTCAAAGCTGTGTGTACTTAAGAAAATGTTAATGCACTTTTAATATGCACATAATTCCATTCTATTTTGACTAAAAGAAAACGCAAAAGCAAAAAGAACGACACGGAAAACGTTTAAAAAAGAAAAAGAGAGAGAAGAAAAAATGCGACTCCATATACAAAGTAAAAAAAATATATACATATATACAAATATATAAAAAAAAACATAAAAAATTGTAGTTAACATTGCAAAATAGTAACGAATGAAGTGGAAGTTGCAATTGAAACACACAAGACTAGATATGCTGAAAAGTATGCAGCAATAAATGCAGCTAGCATAGACAATGCCAAAGTCAGCGACTCTCTGTTTGTGTGTGCGTGTGTTTATCTGTGAGAGAGTGAAAGGCAACATCTTTGTGTCTGTGTATTTGTATTTGTGTGGGGTTTCTGCATTTCCAGCTGCATAAAGTTCGCATTTAATTTCGTTGCATTCGTTTCTATCTTTCTTTCTTTTGCTTTGCTTCTACTTTTTTCTCTTGGTTGGTTTTTTCTATCTTGCCTCGTTTTTCACAAATATCTCTCGAAATGGTGTATTGTTCTTGTTGTTGTTTTTATCGCATGTTTGGCCGCGAGTTATCATTTGTGAAGCACAAAAACACTAACACTCATACACACACGAAAACTCATGTTGTAAACATTCAGCAATGTGTCTGTGCAATGTCTGCAATTCTCTTTCTCTCTCTGTCGCTTGCCTAAAACCTCTACAATGCGTTTTTTTTCCTTTTCACAGGAAACACAAGCGCTTCCAACACACTGGCACAAATTAAATGCAATAACATGAGAACAGAGAAACACAAAAAAAGGGAAAAAATGAGGGAAAAGAAGGAGGTAGGAAAGGAGTCTGAAGTTGCCGCAGCGGAAATGCTCCTGGACTGCATGGCAAATGTCCTGGGTCTGGGTCCGGGTCCTGGTCTTGGTCCTGTTCGGTTCTGGTTCTCTTTCACTCTCAATGGCTCGCTCCCTTCATCATGCCCTCCATTTATGTCTGTCGAGCTGAGTGCAGCAGAACACCGCCACGTTCAAGCAATTATAGTCAAAGTGAAGATGTAATCTTTAGTGCGGGTTTCATGTAGATGGCAATGACAAATATCTTTATCTTTATATGTGATATATTATGAATGAGAGGCAGACAGACACAAAGATGAGCATAAAAACCAGCGTCTAGATAGAAAAATTGCTTAATGCAAACCAGATTATAGGTGCATACATAAGATCTTTTGAGATTTCGAAATGATAAACTCAGTTTAAAAATATGTAGGAACATGGATAGTAGAAAGGGCTGAAAAGCCCTTTAAAATTATGCAACTTTATAGTGGCAAGCTTGTTTTATGTGCCCGTCTCTATTTTTGACTATTTCGGTATAAAATATAAAGCTTCTGATCATAAACGTTTTTTTTTTTTTTGTGATTAAAATATATCATTAAATCAGCTCATTTTCTGATCATACATGATCCCTTTGTTGGAAGCAAATGGTACCGGTTCACGAACTCGATCGTATCTTTTGAGAGTTATATGTTTAATCATATACGACGTTAGACTTGTATTTTGTTATTGGACTTTATAAAAATCAGATTTTGAGCATATGGAAGAGTCATTTTTGTATCCTCTTTTAATCAGATATGAAAAAAATCACAGATTAAATTAACAAAATACACTTATCAAAATGTTTTTTATTCCAAATTCTGGGTGGATTCTGACAACGTGATTTTTTACTCTTTCTCAATCACAATTCTTTTGATGTATTTGTCAAAATTTATAATAATGCACTTGGATTTTTAACAAAAAAGAAAATGCTGATTTATCCGCCTCTTCTCCACTATTTCCAACGCTCTTTTACAACAATTAAATTATTTGTTAAATAATTTTTAGGATTTACAAGCGCAATGCGTTTCAACTGTCAAAAGTCAGTTGTGGACACACATTCAACAGAATCCAATATGAACGTGGAGAGAGCACCGCCACGAAATCAAAACAATAATGCGGAAACTACAACTGGTAGGAGAAGACGTGTCACATTCATGGACAGACGTACCACAGGAAATCTAGGCGCTTATTTGCCACAACGTATGGAAACGGAAAGTCCAAATCGCAGGAAAATTAGAAAAGTGGCCATTTTTGTAGGCAAATGTTTTATGTACATTATGATAATAGGAATTGTCGGTGCGGCAATAAGTTTTTCTTTTCTATAAATTAATCGGCTAAAAACAAAACCCTTAAGTATTTTATTTCGACTCCCTCTTTCTCTCTGATGTTACTGCAAAAAGCATGCAGATTGTGTGCATTTTTTTTGCGCCTAGTTTTCGTCCTGGTCCCTGTGACTGACTGGTCTAACTGAATGGACAAGAGGTACTCGAAACGAGTTACTGTAGGTTCAACGCTGGCATTGGTCATCAAACTAACCAACCGATAGAAACAACCGACACTCACACACACACTGGGAACATAGTGGACTTTGTGCCCAATCGTCAACGCTCAACGTCCAAGTCAAGGGCCATTGCCATCCTGTCAAGTGCTTCTTCTGTTCACTCCGCAACTTCCTCTTACTATTTCCTGCTCCCTGTCTCTGTCTGTTACTATTCCATGCTTTCCGTTTTCTTTCCATTTTTCTCCTGTTTTTGTTTCAGTTTTTGTTTTTTGGACTACATTTTGCGCGGAAATGTAAATTAATTGGTCTAACAAAGTGCACTTGAGTTTCGGCTGCGGGTTGCATGTGTTTTTTTTTACTCGCCCCTTTCTCTTTAATAGTTTTTGGCGTTATGGCTGATCTTGTTGTTGTTACTATTGATGTTGCTGCTGTTGTTGTTACAATTATTAAATTTTTGAGCACCACCACCGCCTGCATGGCAAATGATGATTTGAAAATTTGTGGTTATTGCGGTTGACTTTTTGACATTTTTCGAAATGAGAATGATTGCTAAATTCAATCAAGGAAAAACAATTGTTAAAAATCTTTATCAATGTTACAAAATTGAACATTTTTTAATTATTAAACAGACAAACTAAAGACTATAATAAATACTTTGGCTGATCAAATTTGAAAGCAATTAAATAGGATTATATTTTCAAAACGTTTTAAAATTCTCAACCTCGAACTTCTTTGGACTGAGATTAAATAGAAAAACTGATTTTCGAACTTCCTCTACTTGCACTGAAGCTTAAAATATCAGAGGCACTTGACGGATATAATTCTATTATCCATTCTCGAAGTGTTAAATGTAAAAAGAGATTAATATAATAAATTAGCGGTTCTGGCTCTGTTAATTCTTTATTTCATTACATTTAAACTAAATCGCAATTTCTATCGTTCTGTTTATATAGAGGGCGATTAATTATTAGCAAAGCAATAATTAATTTTTGAGATAGTTTCAGAGTCGCAAGAGCATTTAAAATTCGGCATACGACTACTGTCTTCCGGTATAGTTTTACGATATATTTTTATGATACCTATATATGAAACATTGTTGCATTTTAAAGTGGTTCCAGCATTTTGGGTTAAAAAAAAAGAAGAAAAATCTCAACTCAAGTATTATAATTTTTGAGCTAACAGACAATTAATACTGAAGTGGCGCTGGCTTAGATGACTGCCGACTGCTGAGGTAAAGACCAACTTAGGCTCTAATCAAACAACTTGTCTTACATTTTTTCTTTGTTGTCTTTTTCGTTTTGGTGTGTTTCGAGAAGAACCCACGCAAATGCTAACAAACTGGACAACAGGGCAGACAATTTCAAGTGCTTCTAAACAACAACGAAAAAGCCTACGCATAATTTTTGGTTGTTACTTCTTTTTTGGTTGTTACTTCTTTTTTTTTTTGGTTTTGGTGTTGTTTTGTTCAGACTCATTTTCGTTGACTTGTTGCTGGTTTTTTTTTTTTATATATATACTTTTTTTTTTGTTTTGGTTTTTGTGTTTCTGTCCGCCGCAGCGTCAACAGGTAAACATAAAGCTTGCCCCACACTTGACACACTCCCTCGAGATGCCAAAGACTTTAGCTTGGTTGACATTTGTTTTTCATGTTGACCAAAGTTGCTCCCACACCCATCAAATTGTTGTTGTTTTTGTTGTAGGGTTTGCATATTTATGAAAAAATCTTGAGAAAGTGCGGAAATCTCTTTATGAATGAACATATTTCCACTAACAGAGAGAGAGAAAAAGAGACAGACGAAGATTGTCTGTTGTCATTTGATATATAATCGGCTTTTGAATGCTTGCATGTTTAATCATTTTAACACGTTTCGAGACTGTTTTTCTGAATCGAATTGGTCGTCATGGTCTAGCATCGGCTCTGTAACGCATCTGTCTTCACTTTGTGAGTTGAAAGTTTTGGCTTCAAGTGCTTGAAGGGCTACCGTTTATCAAGAGTTGTACAAAAACTTGGCTAAAGTAGATGTAGATCTCGGTGAAGGTTGAACTCACTTGACATGATTTATGTTCACTCTTATTTAGTTGGTCCGATTACTTATCAAATGTAGAAAAATGTGATTCTTGGAAACTAATGCTGTGTGTTAGATAAGTTTTTTTTTGGAATCCCAGGAAAAGTTTTTCAGGTATGTGAAAAGATTTTGAAAACTGATTTCAAACTATTCAGGTTTTCATTATTTTTAAAGAATTGAAGCTAGCTCGATAAATCTAGAAATCTGCTGGATTCCCAAAAAAATGAGTCGTTTTGGTAAAATATATTTAGGGCTTTGTTTAAAATTGATCAAATTTGGCCAAAAATAAAGTTTATTAAAACTACAAGATTAATGTTTCAAAATATTATCCTACACCTCCAATTAAAAAACTTTACAAATTGTATAAACTTTTTAAAAATTTCATTTTTAGTTTAGATTCTTTTTAGACAAATAGATAACTAAACAGTTGACTTTTCATTATTATCATTAAATTGTTTTCCTTTAGATTTATCAATCTAAGTTCAATTATTGCATTTCCCATTCGATTCTACGACAAACAAGAACTTCCTTTTAAAAGCAATCAACATTTTTGAACTTAATTAGAGTATTATTGCGAAAACATTTTGTTTATGCACTTTATACACATGAAATTAAGTTAAAGTTAGGTTTCAACTCTTTCATTTCACATTTTATCACAAATTCACTTTGCAAAATAATTTTTCCTTTTTTTTTTAATCTCAATTTCGTTTGGTCTAAAGATAGACAGGGAGGGAGACGACATGCAGTGAGGGAGAGAGCAATATGTGTGCATAATTAATGCACATTTCACTTTAAAATGCACACACACGCACATACACACACACTAACACGCACACACTAGCAAAGGCAAAATGGCGACGCTTGCGTTTCCGCCATTTGCTTTGAGCTGAGATTTGTGTTTAATTGTTGCATGGCGAATTTAATTTTGCATCACAAGGATATGGATTCATGTCATATGTGAGTATGTGGAAAATGTTGATCGTTAATATAGATTTTCATTTGAATTTGTCATAAATTTTTGTTGTTTACTTTATGCAATATTCGTATGAATTGTTAATGCTTGACCATTAACCGGGCAACCGGTCAACGAAATTCGCCGTAGAAGTTACACGTCCGTAAACCACACGCGTCCGGGCGCATCACAAAACACGAACTGAGAGACGAATCAATGTTGGCCAGACGACAACGCAGCATCCAGCAGAGGCAGCAACTGCGACAGCGGCAGCGGCATCGACAGTGGCAGCAGCATCAGCAGCTGGTAAAGTTATCCAAAATAGCTTCAGTCGGGGGCAGTCGGCAAAAGTGGCCGAGATAACAAAAACAGAGAACAGAATGCCAACGAACGGCAAAGAAGTGGAGAGTTTTTCCTCTCATTTTCCATTTCTACAGTGAGAGAGGGAGTGGAAAAACCAGAACAAGAGAGATAGAGAGCGAGAGAGCGGAAAAACAGCCGGTAAAATGACTAGCCTGAGCCGGCAAAATAACAAAAATAAACACATTTTCAGTCAAGAGTGCAACGACTTTGTAGATACCCTAATAAACTTTAGAATTAATCAATTGTTAACCAAAACCATGAAATTGTCTAAAATTCATTCAAGTATTCACTAATTTATAACTGCTTATTAAAAATTGTAACTAATTTGGTCATTTGTTTTCTACTTTTTTATTTTGAAGGATTTTCTCTTATTTTAAAAGAGATTTCCTTGAAGTATTTGTTCACTTATTTATAAAGATTATGGCAAACCTATTGCAAACCCGCCAAAAAACAGTCAAATATGTGGAGACTTTTGCTTAAAGCTTCTATCTACAGGTGATAGCATTGCCAGCTTAGAATTGTAAGCAAGCTTTTCTCTTGGAGGTGGCAGTGAAGCTTTTACTAAGTAACTTTTGAACTCAAGTGAAAAACAAAGGATTAGCCTTTAGTAGAACCCAAAGCTCAGGATAGAAAATGGCGCTAAAGTTTGAAGTTTACCATTAAATAATAAATGAAAGAATAAATGAAACCAGTTTCAAAGCGTAAGAAAATCAATGAAGTAAGAAATTAAGTTAAAAGGAAAAGCATTATCGTATATAGGCAAAAGTCTAGCTACAGGATAAGCGAAGGCTGATTCAAATGATAATAATGACTGTGACGATGATGATAACGATGATGACAATGATCTGGCGGACAGCCACCCAGCCAAACAAGCAAACAACAAAGAAACAAACAGAGAGACGCCACGACGGCACTTGAATAACGCACGCCGCGTTGCACTCTTGAGAATCTTGTTTGTGTGGGTGGAACAAATAAAGAGAGGGGAAAAGGGAGTGCGTATGATAAGAAGGGGAACACCACCCTGGGTGTTATTGTTAAGTGGGTAAAACTCATTTGACTGCCTGGCCACAATGGATTTATGTATGGCCATTCTGGGTTGCAAATGCAATTGAGACATTAAGTGCATGTAAGAGAAATAACTTTGTTACGTTTGCATCTAAAAATGAACTCTGAAAATGTATCTTTCGACTAGATTGAACCCGAATAATACTTAAGAAGCCCTTGATCTGATAAACACAAAGTTGGCCTCGCTAGAAAGAAAAAATCTTAATGATGATACTATAAAGTAAAAGAAAAAGACAGAGCCATATGAGGGTGGCAATTAGGACACAAAAAAAACTTTTTCAAGATTATAATTAACCATTTTTTTCTTCAAAAAACGAAAAGGGAAAATAATTTCTCATTTTTTAAGTGCCACGGTCATTGTTTATGAATGCCCATTGGTCAATGAACTTCTTCTTACGTTGATAATTCCATTTTACAGTACATAAATCTATCAATTGAATTCAGAACAAATATACAAAAACGTTTCTTTGTGTCAGCTGGTTGTGATCAAAATTGGCAAATGAGTAAAAAGAGTTCATTTCTACTAACCTTGAACATTAATGGATTTCGTTCAATATCCGATTCAGCATTTTCGCATAACGTCTCCGTTTCCGATAGAAAGGCAAGAAACTGCAAAAGGAAATTAACAAATTTAAGTAGCAAAGTAAATTTAGGACATTTGTATTATAGAAACTTACTTGGTCCATGGCACGATCAAATGATTGAAGGCTATGAACGGCGGCATGAAGCTGTTTGCCACGATTGACGACACCATTGTTCAGATTAGAGTAACTGTAGAGATATAGACAGAGTTAGGTTAAGTAGAGCAAGATCAAATGCTATTTGAGCCAAATGATTGAGGAAAATGAAGTAAAACTAAATCAATCTCTTATAAAAACTTTAGTTTTATAAATGAAACCTCTTCAAGGAGTTTCATCTATAGACAATTAAAATCTAAAATCTGTTATATTTTGCCCAAGTAAATTATTGTATATTTAAGTTGGAAAATGCTTATGTAGCATGAACCCTTAACGCTTAGTATAACATAGATAAAGTCACAAGAAAAATAATTTAAATATATAAATATTTCAAAATTATCAAAATTGAATAAATAAATTAAATCTAAATCTAATATAAATCTAAATCTGCAAATTTTAAAATTGAAATGTTAAGATTTTTTTTTTGTTTAAATTTTCAAGTTACCCAAAACGTGGTTAAGTTCTAATCTTTAAAAAATTATTTATAACTATTTTTGGGCTACTGCGTCTTTTCGAATATAGATAAGTACTAATTGTCTGATCTTAATCGAATAACGGTCAATTAAACTAAGTCGTAAAATCATAAAGTTATTAATCAATAATGATCGCCGAGTTTTCGATTTGGTCAAGCAGTTAACTTTTAAATAGCAAATATGCTCTGAAAGATTCCCTTTTAGTAAAGGGTATACGAAACAATAAAGCTCCAATGAAAGTTCAAGCTCAATCCAGCAAAATATTAGTTGATAAAATCAATTAAAACATGCTTTAGAATTGTATGAAATTATCATAAATAACTACACATTACTTATTCACTTTATGGCTAACAAATTTAGAAACTCAATTTAAAGTGTTTTGGTTGCAGACGAAAACGAAACAAAACGAAATAAAATTGACACATTTCTTCATTTTCATTTCTAGTTCACTTTAATTTCTGCTTCAAGTTCTTTGGTATAAAGATATACAATTAGATTTTCTATTTCTTGCATGTCATTAAGAGGCAGACATTTGCAACTCGTTCAGATGTCTGGCATTTAGCCACTCACCGTTGATTAACGACTTCAGTTAGCTTCTTAATCCTGGTTGTATCATCATTGGGATAGACAGCGATTAGTTTCTGTGTCAAGTCGTTGAAGAGCTCAAAGTGCTGTTTATTCTGATGCAATTCCGCATGGAAGGACTGTAATAATTAATGGAGTTGAAATCAAAATTAATTGCCCAAATAAGTTTAGAGTAAATCACACACAAACACACCTTTTGCTCCTTCTGTTGGGCTTCCAGAATATCAGCTGTGGTGGCAATTGAACCCATGCGTTCAGCTCGCTGCTCCATACGTCCCAGCCACTTTTCCAATTCCAAACGCTTGGCCTCAAAGCTGCCACCAAGACAAAGAGAAACAAGGAAGATAGATTCAGCATTAATTAGTCACATACAAAGGACGTTAACTCAAGATGATTGGTTTAGTGCTTACCGTTGGGAATCACTTAGCATGTTCTTCAATTGGGCAGCTCTTTGGAGTACACACTGTGAGGTCTCATCCCAATGCTCCCGGAGACGTGTAACTATGGAGAAGACAATAGATAATGCAATCAATTTCGATTTCAATTTGGAGAGTTTAAGTTAATTTTGAACAGAAATAAATAGTGATTAGGTTTGGGGGAAAATGTTTATGTTTTTTTTTTGGTTTTTTTTTTTTTTTGGTTTGGTGACCCCGACGACCATGCAGGTAAGTAATCCGTTAGCTTAAAGTTTTGTTTTGACTTTGATTTGTTTGTTTGTTTTGTGCTTTTTTTTATTTATTGTAAATTGTTGTTGGCTATGGTTATTTAGGTTTTAGGCTTGAAGCTACTTTTTTTGAGGGTTGTGGCGGGCGTTCTTTTGTTGGTTAGCCTTCAATCCAAATGGGTTAAGTTACAAATCGACAACGACAAATTCAAAGTTTGTGTTTCGGATAGTGTTTGTTACCTTTCAAACAGCAACGCATATAATCTAAATCAGCCGAACAATGCGGTGCTAGCGAGAATTGTTTCAATTCTATGAAATTTTGAAAAAGAAACAATAAAAATTAAATTGATTGATAAAATGAAGAACAACAATTTGCATTCAATTTCAAATTAACTTAAAATATTTCTATCCTATTTCAGTCAGAGTTCCCGCCCTGGGCCTTACCCTGCATACCACCGCCTCCCACCGTTGTCTGGGTCATTTGTGTCTCATCGTGTGATGAACGACGTCGCATACGCATCTCCTCCCGCGTTATGCCGCCGGCAGCAGCAGCTGCAGCAGCGGCGGCAGCGGCAGCAGCAGCCCGCGATTGTGCCTGATGTTGGAGCAAGGCGGCAGCTGCCGCCGATCCCGGTGATTGTCCCATATTATGTACAACCTGCGGCGGTATATTGCCCAAGAGTTGTTGTCGAATCTGCTCACGGAATTCACTGGTCAATGGCATGGCAGCCGGCTGCTGTTGCGTCTGTTGCGACGACTGCTGCGACTGCTGCTGCTGCGCGGCAGCTGCCAGGTTATTTTGAAAGCGATGACGACTATATTGCAATTCCAGTGGTAAATTGCGATCAAGTGAACGCATATGATGCTCAATGGTGGAGCGCATCGATTGCTCGACATGTGAATTGGATGACACTGACGATGATGAGGAATTGTGCTGAAGTTGTTGTTGTTGCTGCTGGGCCTGAGCACGCAATTGTTTAAGTTCCTCCAAAGATTGTCGCGAATCTCCCGCGCGAGTTTCGTCCAGCGAGAGATTTCTTTCATAGTTTGCCGTTCTCAAATTGACACTGCCGCCGCCCATATGCCGTGCTCCGGCTGCCAGACTTGCCTTGAAACTCAAATCGAAATTATTTTGCATTTCCATATTTCTTAGATTCATTTGCTCTTGCATGGCTCGCTCCATATTCCTTAGACCACTCTCGATGCCGCGCAGTGCATCCTCGGAGCCGAATTCATCAGTGGGCGAGGCGGCTGCAGCTGCAGCTGCTGCTGCCGCTGGTCTTTGATTCAGTTTCTTGGCCTCACTGGCTCGTGTGGGTGCTGGCGAGGGCACAGGATTCAAATTGAGTGATTGATTCTTCGAACTCTGCTCACTGAGAGCAGCCACAGCCGATTGCAGCACCAGAGGCGGGGGAGGTGGTGGCATCTCAAAGGGATTGGAGCAACGTCTGGCAGCCATGCCCTCGGCTGAGAGTGTAGAATGCTTCTCAGGAGGTGGCGGAGGTTTATCCTTGAATTTCATACCGGCCAAAGGAGAATTTTGTGCACTGTTTTGTGCGGAGGCCTGAGCCGATGCCGAAGCTCCCGGTTTCCGGGGCAATGGTGGCGGCTGACGCATTGGTGGTGGCAGACCAGGCACCACCATGGCATGGCCATCAGGTATACTCTTAAGACTATGACGTTTGGGTGGTATTTCTGGTGGTGCGGATCTATCGCTGGCTCCTCTGGCCGGTATGGCCGGAACTGGGCGTGATTGTTGCGGTGGCAATGGCGGCGGAGCTGCTGCTCGATGTGCTGGCAGTGTGGAAGAGGCTCCTGGCGCATGATTATTGCTTGTTGGTTGCTCTATGGATTGCTTGCGTAACAATTGCTGGGCCCTTAGAGCAGCCTGGGCAGCCAGTTCGGAGTTGATGCGTGGTATTTCTGGCGCCAGTTTGGGTGCCTGTTGCTGGTCTCCATCTGGTATTGTGGGTGGCAAAGGCGGCGGCGGTTTGGCAGTCATTTTGATTAATTCTAAAAACTCGTTTTCGGTTTTGTGCGAGGAATTGTGCGTTGATGGTTTATTATTGGGTTTGGTTTTTTTGCTAAAGGGAGATCACTTTGCATTGGTTTCACTTAGCATTTGCATTTGATTGGCATTATCACATGATTTTTATTTTAGGGGTTCGTTTTGGGTCTTGGTCAATTAAAACCACTTTTGCAGCAACTGTTGACACGGTGAAATGGTAAATATTAATAGTAAACACATTGACTAAAACCGAGGAGGGGTGAATTCTGTTTCCCCATGGCTGTGGTCTGGGTTTGTTTATAAAACGTGCCGGGAACTCAACATTGAATGAGGGGCCCACAAACCAATATATACGCAAGAGAACAACTTTAAGAGAAACTTCTCTCTTCTCTTTACTTTCTCACTCTCTCTCTATCTCTATCTCTTTCAGGGGGAATTCGCTCTCTCCTATTGACTCTCTGTCATTTTTCTACCACACTTTGTACACTAGTCTGCGCCGGCTGGCTACTAATGCACAGGCGGCGATTTTTATCACTGCATACTTTTTGGCGCTGTTTGCTTTATAGTCTCATTCGTTATACAGTGAATATTCGATAAAATATTTTATCAGAAAACAAACAAAAAATCAATAGATAACTTAATTGATATAGTAATTATCTGAATTTGAACTATTTTGACTTTCTTTCGCCTCAATTTGATCAAATAATGGTTATTTTTTCTTTTGGAAGCGTTGCGAAACTTCATGTGAAATTGTATAAATTTGTTAGTATAATCCCATTATTTAAGGCAAATTCCAGTCTAAGAATTCTTTTGTTTAACTTGCAGACGCACGCTGCATACCATTTGCTGCATCATCCAATGGAATGCAATGCAATCTTTTCATAGCCAAAAAGTTTGCCTTTTATATTCTTTTCATAGCACACACAGCCACACCTGCAATAAACGACAAGGGAATGCGATGAGGAGACATTTAAAAGGAGGACATGTTGCTGCCACTGATCATGTCCACGTTCACGCTATGCCATTAAACCTGCTACCAATTTCAACTTGAACCCTGAACCGTAAGGCGTAAGGAATTGCCGTTGGCAGGTGCATTTAACTTCTGCCCCACACACACACGCCTTTTGAATGCAGACAAACAATGTCGAGATGATGGGCATGTTGCTGGCCATTTTGCTTACTACTGCACATTATTTCTTTCCTTTTTTATTGTTCTCCTCCAGTGTTGCATATACTCAGCCATCGTTGCCAGGGATTGCTCTCATACCTGAATTGTTGACTGCCTTCTGCTCGACTTTTATTTAATAGCTTTTTTTGTTTTTTGTTTGTTGCGTTGCCTGTTTTTGGATTTGTATGGGTTTCTGACACTTTTGGTTAATTATTCAGCATCAACTTAATTTATGACAAAAGTTGAATCTACTTTACTTATTTTAACTTTATCATTGGCAAGAAAAAGTTTTTCATTCTCGACTATGTTAAATTGTGGACAATCTGGCAAAAGCAATGGAACATTTTGGTTGGCAAACAAATCGTAAGTTCAAATGGGAGTAAAAGAGCACAAGAATATCTTACAAAATGCAGCTAGATATAGATAATTATTTAGATAGGAAGGGGAGGAAAATTAAGAAGAAACATTTCTTTTTATGTATTACAAAGGGAATCTTGGACTGCTTTTTGATTACTACTGACTTAGGGCAACACCCAGCTTATATTGTTCTTATATCCAAACTCTTTTTCAGTTTTTTAATGGAATCAATAAAATCGTTTATGATAATAAGATTGAGAAAATCATCGAACTACAAGGTAATAAATCAGTATCCTTATACGAGTTTAAAAGAAGTCTTTCGCAATGTTTTCAGCAAAGTTTTAATAATCAAAATTTCCTTTGACTCTAAGTGTCTCAATGTTTCTTCCTATCTTTTAATAACATATCAAAAACAAAAGACTCCATGATATGGTTATTTACCTTTTGACTAAACACATATGTTTTAACAATGTGAGCATATAAACGCTCAATAATCTACAAAAGTAGCTCGAAAATGAACCAATAATGGCCTAAATAATGTGGGTAATTTTTCTATGACACTCAATTGACACAACAATTGTTTGTTCCTTCGACTATCATTAATCATTTATTTTGGCTTAAGCTCGAGTCTCATAAATATGTCGAAGATTAATTGACAAGTAAACGAATAGAAATCGAATAAATAGATGAATGAACATTTCAGGGAAAAATATTATCTATAGGAATTGGCCAAAAGCATGCCACTTAGTTTTAGCAAAAAGTTCATTTTGAGTGTGCTTCATTGAGGCGTTGGCATTGGCTTTGCGTGGGAAAATCATCAAGTTGAAAACTATTTTCATACACAACACGTTTTCGCTTTGTGTTCTGGTGCGCTCTGTCTGTGGCAAGTAAATGAAATGTTCTTTTCCGCCTAAAAGTATGCAATCAAGTCAAATAACTTGAGTGTGTGTTTCAACGCCGCGTCGTCCTGTTCAAGTGATTGTTGCTGTTGTTGTTGTTGTTGCCATTGTTATTCTTGTTGCCATTTGAGTGAGCTCAAAGTTTTCCATGTTATTTCTTTTGGTTTTTGTTGTTGTTTCTTTTTTTCGCCAACGTTTGCTGTTTTTGTGCTTGGCTGGAGTGGACTCCAATGTATTTGCCAGACACACTGAGCCATGTTCCCTATTCTATCCGTTTTTATACATACCCCCCCTTAAGTTATGCCATGCCAATTTTTTTTTTGTTTTTTTCTGCCGCTCCCTAACGGTTCCACCCGCACTCCATTCAGCAGTAAAGCGAATGCTCGTTCCATGTAATTTATTGAAACACATTCATTTCGCTATGATGTGAACAGCAGCAGAAGCAACAACAACAAGAACAACAGCCGCAAACAACACGCCCATCGCTTTTATTTGCCTCTTCGTTACGGTTTATTGAATATTTATATGTAAATTGTGTAAACGAAATAAGCATAAGCATTTTATGTGGTTTTGATTAATTAACGAAACGAAATGAAATTATCCTTTTTTTCTCCACATTTAAAATATTTATATACACAATTTTTATTATAAATTTCAAATGGAAAACCAAATGGGTTATTTTAATTGAAAATTGTACAATTATTCATCGTAACGAGAAAGAACCAAATAATTGATACAAGGAGAATAAGAATTGATCGAAAAAAAGTTTTCCATTGATATAAGAATAAATGCCATCCATTAGATGTTCTACAAATTGAGTAACTATGTATATTGATATGTCACTCAATACTGAATTAAATAAGAGGACATAACAACTAACCGGAGGGCCGGAGCTAACTTCGACAGCGTCACAGTTTGTATACCCCTGCAACTGTTTTGGTAACTCTTTCCTTACCCATAGAAATCAAAGTGGAAAAACGTTTTATCTAATAAGTCTAAAGTCTGCGAAAGAACGGCCGAAGTTATTGATCAAACTCACTGTTTTCAACCGATCGTTCCTATGGGAGCTATATGATATATTCACCCGATCTTGATAAAATTAGGCACATTCGTTTATACGTAATAAACTCACCAATATTAAATTTCACGATAATAGCTGAGAAAATAACGAAGTTATTGAGAAAAGTCACTCATCGTGACTTTGCCGTTTGTATGGGAGCTATATGATATAGTGGTCCGATCCGGCTGAATCCGAGATATACAACCCCTGCAGTATATACAAGCCTACGTGCAAAAGCACTGTAGCTCTTACGGTCTAGGAGGAATTCGGGTTGATCCAGACGGTCGGACGGACGTCACGTGACGTGAACACGTCAACAAAGCAGCCTCAATGAGTTCTTTAGGTTTAAAATATTTTTAGTATAATATGAAAATCTCTCCAAAGAGGGTTTGAAATATTTCTGGTACTTAAATATTTGTCTTGGAATTATTTGCATATTAAATGGCTTTGCTATGCCTAAGCCATGATGATAGCTGCGGCTTGATAACATGTCCATTTAACTTCAAAAATAATCCAAGTCTTAATAATTTATCTATCGAGTTTGCAATGTGTCATTATGGATAAAAGATCCATACGTTATTTATGTAGTCAGCAATTAGATTAAAGATATATCCCTCGAATTCTGTTAACTCAAACTTCGCCAGCAGTTCTTCCAACTCAACCGGGATACAAGCAAAGCCACTGAAGAAAAGGACAAACAACTTGTAATCATACAATGAATGAGAAATATTCTTATTGTTATTGAAATCAGATTATTTTATCCACCAAAAAGATTTTAATTGCGCACAAACTGAGACATAATTCACTAACAAATAAAAATAAATGGCTTGGAAAATATATTCTGAAATATTTTATAGAATTTAAACTATGAAAAACATTTAAACGATTCGTAATAGTTGATTTTTGGAAATATTTTCCATTTTTGGTTGTTTTTATTAATGGAAATTCCGCCATAAGCGCTTCTCATTTATAATTCATTTCCACACAAACACACACACGCATAAAAATTCCATTTGGCTTTGATAGTGCGGCGAAATTTATTTTCCATCTCAACGTTTTGTGTTTTTTGCTATATTTTGTTCAACAACATTTGCGGCATTTTTATTGTATATTTTTCTGTTTGGTTTTTTTTCTTCTTTTTTTATGCTGCCACCCCTCGACGTTTATTGATTTACAAAGGCGGCAACAACAACAACAACCAAAGAAAAGGCAAGAGAAAGAGAGAGAGTGAGAGCAAAAGAGGCAAAGGGAAAAGAGGGAACAGTCAGGGCACGGCTTTAGGCGGCACACGTTTAACGAATATTTTGTTTTTATTTGCAACAAAAAAATTTATTAATTAATTTTTCACTTTTTCTTTTTTTGATTTTTTTATCTTCAGCAACAATGAGAGGAGGTTTTTTTTGTTTTATTCTTTACGGGTCTCACGCGTCGCGTAGTGCAGCAGAAAGAAGGATATGAAAAATTCACAACCGTTTGTACGCAGTTAAAGCCGACGAATGTCCTGACTGCCTGAGAACACAGTACTGACAAAGAGTCGAGGAGTCTGAAAGAACTGGAGCCAGAACCGGAGCCAGAGCCAGCTGTACACACGGGCCAAAAATTTCAACACGGAACCGTTTTTACTACGCTTTCGCCACGCTCTTCTCTCCCGCAATATGGGAAATCAACCCCCAAATGGGGGTAAACAAAAAACACGATAAGGTAAGGTGTGCGTGTGTGTGTGTAAAAGGGGGTATGTGGGTGTGTGTGCCAGGGGAGCCAAAAAGCAACCCCAACATAATTACAACTCACTTGGCTTGTTCGTTAGCACTTCTCCCTCAAAGAAAAAACACACTCACACAACAACACAAATTCGCTCTTTGAAATCACTTTTTTGAAAGAGAATCTCTCTTTGTCTTCCTCTCTTTCTATATAGATTATAGCCGGCATTCCGGTAGATATCAGGCTTATGCGCATGTCTATATATGTGCTCTATAGCCGGGAGTCTTTCTCAACCTTCATGCCACATGTTGTCGTGGGTGTCTGTGTGTCCCTGCCACAAACCTTGACAACTGATAAGAATTTTTCTTTCCCGGATTTTTTTTCTGCCTTCCACACACACACACAGAGGGTTGTAAAGAAAGAGAGAGCGAGAGAGAGAGAGAGGGAGAGGGAGATGTGTGCCATTGATGGAATTTATATTTATGTTATTGTAAGCTTTCCACTCCCCTTTCACCCTTCGCATCACGCTTTTTGAAGGGAAATGTTGTGGATAGAAAATTGCTTCGTGTGCATTGGCCTTAATGGCTGAAAGAGGATTCATTTTCTTGCTGCAACAATAAACAGAGCGTAAGAACAGACAACCGATAAGAACTCAATGGAGCTGCAGACGGGGAGGTGGAATTGTTTTAATTCTGGGAAAAAGATTATAATGAAGCATGAATAAAAAGGGTATTGAAAAATTGATTGAAGCCAACTTTTTGTCTACATGAAGCAAAGAAAAGTTATAATTGGAATGGCCTGACTTGATCTATCAGTTAGCTTTAAATTTGATGAGTATTTCTCAAAAATATTTTTCGTCACATTTAATGCAAAAACCATGGAAGAAATATGAAAGGCGAATAGACAATTTGACAGGGTTTTCTTTAGCTTTGTTGTTGTAGTTTCTAAACTTGAATTTAACGAAGCTTAAAGGTTTAAAAATAGCAAATTACTAAACAGCTTTAATATATTTGATTGGAATTTCCAATTAACTAAGACGTATGCGCTCTTGTCGTCTGCTCAGGTTGTCATTCAGGTTGGCTTAAAGCCTTTTAAATTAAAATAAATCATTGACACACATCATAAAGTTTAAACTTTATACACTCACTTCATGTAAAATGTAATCTAGACAAAATCTTCTAAAGAATTTACTCTCAAAGCACAGTGACAAGTCTATGACAATCTTTTTAATGAATTTAATTAAAATTCATTATGCTTCAGACCATATGAGATGGCCAGAGACCAGGGATAGAAACAGGATAACACCAGGACCTCTCCAACTAACCCAAGACAATTTGCGTAATGAGTGAGTGTTGGCTTCTCATAGCAGATTGCTGGGCAACGAGTAAACGAGTCACACAAGAAGGCCGCAGATGCATGCATACAAAGCGAAAAAAAAAAAACAAAAAAGTTGGCAAAGAAAACGTAGAACGGGAGACCAACTTCACTTGTCCTCCATGTGGGTAAAGTTTTTGCTGTATGAAACTGCAGGCGTGGACAACATAACAGGACACCCAAGGGCATGCTGGTGACACCAGTAAACACACACACACGCACAGACAGACTGGCACACACACACACTCAGACAGCTTTGAACCTGCAAAATTTTTCACATATTTCATTGCTTTGCACAAAATTTTTGGTTTTTCCTTTTCTTTCTTTCTTAGAGCACAAACTATTTTGGCCAAATAACTTTGAAATGCTGACATAAATTTGAGCGACATATTCAACCATGACAATTATTTAATTTAATGTCAGCGAGCAGAATACAAAGTCTAAAAGGGGAGAGCATAAAGCAGAGGGTGACTGACTGAGGCATTCAAGTTTCATAAAGCCAAAGCCAACTTTTTCTGTTCCTCATCCTTATCCCTCAATTGCCATAGGGCTAAAGCAGCAGGTCTGAGGTTAAGCAGCCATAGAGAAAACTGACTACACTTTTTAAGTAATTAAAAAACACAGCAAACTGATGGAGAGGGGAGAAGCTTCTTTAAAGTGTTGATGTGAAAAAGGTCGACCAGACAGTACCCAGTACCCTATAAGAAAGTGGGATGTCAATAAAATTCACTTGTGATCAATATAAACTTTTAAATATTAAAAATTCAATTAGCAAACAAACAAAATTGAAATAAATTCGTAGCCCTAAGAAAAATGTAAAATAAATTACGTTTCAAACCGAACTAATAAAACAAGTCAACATAAAATAACTACAATAACTATACATATATAATTCATTAAAACCGGTCAATTTAGTGTTTGTTAGGAAAATAAGAATTAAAAATGATTTTTTCGTAAACCAAACAAGTGAAGTAAGAAAACGATTATAATTAAACCCTATTAATAGTTCCACGACTTAACAGAAGGGTACATTAAGCTTTTAAATGAAGTTTATCTCCTGGAGTGCTTAGAAATAATTCAAATATGGTAAGTAAACACAGTTTATGAGCTCTGCTTTGCAGTATTTTGGCCTCACTTTGTGTATAAAATTAAATATTCATTTTGAAACCAATTATTGACACAAATCGAAAGTAAGCCGTAAAAATGGTTTAACAAGATTTATATTTTTATCCAATTCATATGGGTAATAAAATTATAATCGCTTAAAGCTTTAAGTGGCCACACAAAATGAGGAAAATTCATGAATTTTTAAATAGAATCAAAAGATATTCCTAAGAACGGGTTAAGCCCTTGGGGAAGAGGGTATCAAAGAACTTCTTGAAAGCGCAGACACAAGCCAAGCCAGGAAGCCTGTCGTCACTGAGGGTCGGGGGCGAGAGGCCTATTAAAGCGTGTAATGGCGTGAATGGCAGGCGTATAACTAAGAATCAGTGGGAGGGCAGACCAAAACGGGGGACTTGCCGAGGGTTTAAATGGCTGGGTGGGTTTTTGGTGCTGGGATGGGTCGAGAAAGTTGAAGGCGTCGCAGAGAAAGCCTGCAATTAGAGGCAATTTGGCTGTTGTGCGGGTGTGTGAAGAGCAAACTGGCCGAAACCGAGTGCGTTGTCCTCTCAGATAATGTGCTTTGTTGTTGTTGTTGTTGTTTGGATGGGCAGGGACATTGCAGGAACTGCAGCAGCATGGGCAGCAACAGCCGCTGCACTAAAATTGCATGTCAAAGACAGATTTACGAGAGAAGTCTCCAGCAAACCAACCAACCAACCAACAACTCACACCAACTCGCACACACACAAAATTTTGCTGGGCATTTTATTTATGATAAGAACTCCTCGCTCCTAGCTTTTTGGGAGGCTCTCGTAAAAGTTTTTGTGCCTTATGGGCACGCCATTGGGCCATATGAGATAATAAATAATGGTTTAATTAAGCGTCAGCTTACAAAACACGTAATTAATTGATTTTGCTTGCAGTTTTGTCTTCGAAGCGGTTCGTTTAGTTCGTTGTCTGGTGTCAAGTGACCCTTTTCTCATTCCCAAAATGCTTCCACACCTTTCTTTGCGCTTCATCACTTTGCCTGAAGGCCAAATCGGAATTCAATTTCATGTTGGCAAATTGAAATACAATAAGTGGAATTTTATGGTCACATATTTTTGGCCACTTGCCAAAAAGGGACAGGGAATTTGTGGCGTAATTTTAAGTCATGGCAAACATGTTTTCAAGGCTCCATTGCATACCTTAGGGAGCTCACACTAGCACCAAGAACATGGTAGCAAACATTTATTAGACTTATATGGTCTCTTTCTCACTTTCAATCAGAAAGTTTATTTTAGTTTTTGGCACAATTAAAGTAGGATTTTTTTCCTAAAAGCTTAGTTCTTAGGAAGTTGCCAATCAAGAACCCTTAAGTTATGCTTTAGTTTGAAATAATTGCAAAGTTTATTTACAAAAGTGTTTGCTTAATGAAAACAAACCAGACGGCCGGGGCTAACTTCGACCGCGCCGAAGGTTATGTACCCTTGCAAGTTGTTTGGTAATTTTTCCTCACTTATAGCCGTCAAAGTGGAAAAGAGTAATGTTTCCGAAAGAACGGCCTACAATCTTAGCATAGGGAATAACGAAGATATTGATCAAAGTCACTGTATGCCACCGATCGTTCCTATGGAAGCTATATGATACAGTCACGCGATCTTTATCAAACTCGGCATAGTCATTAACGGATATATTAAACTAACATTTTTTAAATTAACGAAGTTATTAACAAAAGTCACTGCTTTTGACCGATCGTTCCTATGGGAGCTATATTATATAGTCACCCGATCTTGATCAAATTTGGCACAGTGGTTTATAGGTTTAATAGATTGACCAATATTAAATTTCACGACAATAGCTGAGAAAATAAGTTATTGAAAAAAGTCACTGTTCGTGACTTTGCCGTTTGTATGGGAGCTATATGATATAGTGGGCCGATCCGGCTGAATCCGAGATATACAACCCCTGCAGTATATACAAGTCTGTAACTCTAACGGTCTAGGAGGAGTTGATCCAGACGGACGGACATGGCTATATGAACTCGTCTCGTCGTGCTGATCAAGAATATATATACTTTATATGGTCGGAGATGCTTCCTTCTATGCGTTTTCTTACTTCTGACCAAAATTAATATACCCTTTTTGCAAGGGTATAAAAACAAGTTTAAAAGGGAATTCTTAGTTTTTCATTTCTTTAGTTTAGTTCAGGTAAAATTGCATTTAATACAACATATTCCCCCAGGAAAATTAGCAAGTTTCTTTGGAAAAAAGCAGAAAAAGAAGCAGGAAATTTTTTTTTAATATGCTTGGTTGTAGGGAAGCCGTAACAAAAGGCATGTTGCTTGGCTTGGCTCCTCTCCTTCCTTGCAGCCATAAGAACAACCTAAAGGGAAATCCAGCGTAACATTTGCTAGATTGTGGACTCACGTACCACACAAAGCCAGAGGCACACGCACAGAGGATGGGAAAAGGGCAAGGAGAGGAGATGTGGACAAGTTACAAATGTTTATGACAAACCAAACATCATAATAATATGTAACAAGCAGTGCAAGCAACTGCAGGCCAATCCCCCCATACACACACACACACAGACGCAACATAGACACGTACAAAAGGGACATACCTCTCTCTTACCCGCTGCTTGTCAATTAAATGTCAACTGGCATAAATGTTGCCTCAGTCTGTCAGATTAAAAGTCCACGGTAAGAGAAAGAGTTGAAATGCAGAGCATGCGCATTTGTCGTGAGCTCTTGCTCTTTAGCTAGTGACTCTCAAACCGTAAATATGAATATTATTCACCACTCAGAAGTATGCAACACACTTTAGGCTGATTCAATTTGCACTTGGCCACTTGATCTCTTTCTTTTGGCCCTTTGCTTTCTCACACTCTTTCTCTCTTTCTCTGTTTGTCTCTCTTTCTGTCTTTGTTTTTGTATTTTGTTTTGTTTAAACTTTGGCCATTGTCTTTGACTTTTTGGGCTAGCTGTGAGTGTGTTTGTGTGTGACATTGTTTTTAACCAGACAGACAGAGAGACAGTTGAGTAGGGAAATAGAGGTTCACGGCCCCGTTATGCAAATTCTGCCCTTATCCTCCCTTACCATACCCACTCTTTTGGACCAAGTTAGCAATTTTAAGTGGCCATCGTTTTGGTTTACTGGAAAAACTCATTCATATGTGTCTGTTTGCCCGTCTGTTTGTCAGTCTCTACATGTTTGTACTACTGTGTGAGTCTTGTCTAGCGGAAATTTGTTTGCACTGAAGTGATTTTCAAGTCGAGGAAATGGAAAAATGTCCCAGCAGGAATTCACATAGGTGATGAATCCTTCTGCCCACCATTTTAGCCACCCCATTTACGAGCTCAATTCGAACAGACGACATCCGGTTGAAAGAGCTCTAATTAAATTTCCATATTTGTAAGCCAAATTGGGCAATTTGTTTCATTTTAACTGACTGTTAGATGAATGGAAAAAGCTTCTCGGAAAACTATAAATAGTGAATTTTGTGGCATTTGGTTTAAAATTACCTTTCTCTTGCAACTGCTGACGTTTGATATCGCCTTTGAGTACTTCCGCTGTGTGGACCAGTTCATTGAGTTGCGGTTTTTTCATTTTCAGTTCACGCAAAACTTTCTGCATAACGAAAGAGAAAATACACACACAAAAAGTGAATAGACATAGGCATATCGGGCAGACTGCATTCCCATTAGCTTACCTCCTGCTTTTCAATGGCCAATCGAACTGCATCCACATCGTCAACGACAACGCTCTGTATCTTAATCATGTTTTGTTCCCAAGTTAGCCAGTCGGATATCTGTAGAACTGATTTATCAAAACTGCCGGCCAATACTCCACTGCCGCTTGGCTCGTTGTTGTATTCTGTGTGCGAAACGAAAGAGATGAGAATGACATGAAAAACCAAGTTAATTAGATGTCCTTTTCTTATGAAATGGCAAGTGGTCAAAGTAAGAGTAAGGGTGAGGGTAAGGGCAGCGGTTTCACTGTCGCTTGTGATATATGATGACAAAGAGTTCCTCATTATCGCTGCTGAGTAGGCTTTGGAGTCTGTGGTTTTTTCACCCTCTCTCTGTCTTTCATACGACTGTTGACCACAAATTTGTTGCATACTTTATGGGGTCAGGACTAGGGAGAGGCAAAGTAACTTGACATAGATTTGTATTCGTGTTCTATATAGATTCTCGCCGTTTTCTTTTTTTTCCTCTTTTCTGTTTGTTGCACATTTCAACATCAAACGCATACGAAAATGAGAGAGAAAAATGAAACGATGAGAGCCGAGAGGATGTGGCAAGTAAATGAAAAACTATTTCAATGAAGCAAAAGTTTCAAGTGGCTTCATTGGAAGGCTTAAAGTGTGTTACTCGACAGTTGAATTGTTGGCTGGTTGGTCGGCTGATGGACAGTGGTTTAAAATTTAGAATAGTAAAAGTGTCTAGCAACTTTTCTAAATGTCTATACGGTAATCTTGAAAAAAGATTAGTAACTGAACAAACTATATGACTGACTTTTGTCAACTTTCCAGCCTTTAATCATTTAAATTAATCTGTAGATCAATTAGAACCATAATAAGTCTTCAATCGAATCATTTAAATTAATCTTTAGATCAAATTAAAATTCAATCGAAGCCTTTTTAAGAGCTTTGCGAAATTCAGGAAGGATATATTGATAAGAAACCAATGTGCAGGCGTTAACCATTAACTTGAAAGAAATGAAAAAAATATCAAAGAAGCTAACTTCGGCAATGCCGAAGTTTTTATACCCTTGCAGTCCTTGGCAATAATATTTTTACATTTTGAAATTTCTTTCCCTGCAACCCAATTCATCAATACACAAACAAAACATTATTACTATTTATATGTACTTTATGGGGTCCGAAACGTCTCCTTCTGTGTGTTACAAACATCTGATCAATTCTATAATACCCTCTGCGAGGGTATAAAAAAGCTAGAAAAACTTGTCCCTTAGACAGACATTTGACAATGTCCACATAATAATATTATTTTTTCACCACGCCCAAGCTGAATGACAATTTCCAATTGAAAACCAAAAACAAAAAAGGAAAACGTACAGAGAGAAACTGAAAAGGAAATCGCACAACGCAATAGAAACAAAGAACACTTAAAATTCTTTTGCAAAAGAAATGTAAAATTAAAAGACATCTTAAGAAAGTTACAACGAAGAGACAGAAAACGACAAGAATCCAAACCATGGCAAACTGAACTGAACTAAACTGAAAGTTATGAAAGTTTCTCAAGTTTGAGTACGGGCATTTAAGCCGTGAAAACAAAACCAAATACTAAAGGCAAAGGCAAAAACTATGCCCAATGTAGAAATTTGTATACGTATTTCTGTGTGTGTGTGTGTATTTTTCTGTTGGCCACTTTGCCTTTTTTCTTTCCCCACCAGGACAAGGATTAGGACTCTCATTTTAGCCCGACAAGGACAAGGGATTTGGGCGACAAATTCCATGTCCAAGAAGGAAAAACGAAAAAAAATAACGTGAAGAAAAAGAAAAACAAATTTTGCACAAGCCCCTGGCCGTGTCTACAAACTGATGTCGAGGCATCGTCTGAAAGCATTTAGAATGAATGACTGACTGACTGAGTGAACGAATGAATAAAGGAGAGTTACAAGCGCACCCAAGAAGCTGTTAGACAAATATATAGAAAAACCAGAGGGCCGGGGCTAACTTCGACCGCGTCAAAGTTTGTATACCCTTGCAAGTTTGTTAGTAACTCTTTTATCTAAACTAATTGTTTTATCTAAAAAGGGTAATGTTTGCGAAAGAACGGCCTTCAGTCTTAGCATAGGATATAACGAACTTTCTGATGAAAGTCACTGTTTTCCACCGATCCTTCCTATGGGAGCTATATGATATAGTTACCCGATCCTTACCAAATTCGGCACAGTCATTAACAGATATATTAAACTGACAAATGTTAAATTTGAAAGCAATCGCATCAAAAGTAACGAAGTTATTGACAAAAGTCACTGTTTTTGACCGATCGTTCCTATGGGAGCTATATGATTTAGTCACCCGATCTTTATCAAATTTTGCACAGTGTTTTATAGTTACAATAAACTTACTTATATTAAATTTCACGACAATAGCTTAAAAAGTAACGAAGTTATTGAAAAAAGTCACTGTTCGTGACTTTGCCGTTTGTATGGGAGCTATATGATATAGTCACCCGATCTTGATCAAATTTGGCACAATTATTAATAAGAACACAAAACTGACCAAAACCAATTTTTATGGCAATTGCTTATAAGATAACGAAGTTATTGAGAAAAGTCACTGTTCGTGACTTTGCCGTTTGTATGGGAGCTATATGATATAGTGGTCCGATCCGACTGAATCCGAGATATACAAACCCTGCAGTATATACAAGCCTACGTGCAAAATTTCAGCTCTGTAGCTTCTACGGTCTAGGAGGAGTTTGCATCGATCCAGACGGACGGACGGACGGACGGACGGACGGACGGACGGACATGGTTATTTGAACTCGTCTCGTCGTGCTGATCAAGAATATATATACTTTATATGGTCGGAGATGCTTCCTTCTATGCGTTGCACACTTCTGACCAAAATTAATATACCCTTTTTGCAAGGGTATAAAAAACGCTCACATACTTATCATGGTTATATATGTGCATATATACCTATATGTATTTCATCAAGGTGTATAACAACAAGCCCTCACTTTAAAAAAAATAAACTGAAGTAGCAAAAGGAGTAGAAACACACACACACACAAGTTAAGTGTAAAATTTTTTTCCCACCTTTTCACTCATTTTGATGAATGTGTTTTGTTTGGTTGAACACCCATCATGTGGGTGTTTGTTTGAATGGCTTTTACAACGACAGCTTCCCGCACCTGGCAAATGAAAAAAAAAAAACAGAGAAAACGGAGAAAAGCGAAACGTGAATCACACACTGATAACACTTCCCCATGTTTGCTACCCAATCTCACTCGCTTTCCTCTTCACAACATATACAACAGTCAACACAGACTCCCAAAGGAAAATGTCATAATTCATTAAAAGCCAAAGAAAGCGTGAAATTTCCTTTTTGTCGTTAGAGAGCCTACCTGCCTACCCCATCAACGTTTCTGGGCAGGTTAAGATGCCGGTAAAGCATCAGGTCAAAACCATTGTGGACTTTAAGGTATTCTCAAGTGGTAACTCCATTTAAAGTGATTTTATATAATTTTCATGATGATAATGTCCATAATGGCGTCAAAATGTTCACTGATTCTGGAAGGGGAAAGCACTTTACCAAATTTCATATACACGTTGCGACCTTGGGTAGGTATTTATGAGCAAGCGTATGAGTTTATGTATGTGTGTCTACTTTGTAAACCTTAAAATGTTAAAAATGTCATCTACTTTGATGTTATTTAAAAAATTTGCAACTTTTTTAATGAATTTCAGCGGCTAGAAACATTTTGTGTATTTTTTGTGAATAGACAACATTTAAGAAGTAACTTTGAGTATTTGTTAGAACCTACCTATGTGTTTTACACTCTTAAGGCTTTCATATTCTTATATTTTCACCTGAAATTTACTTTTCAAAACACTTTCTTAGAGAGCATTTACTTCTTTTTTCACTCATATTAAGTTTTGCACTCTTTTTATTCAATTTTTGCACACTTTCTTTGGGAACTTCTACAATATTTAAAATTGTTTCAATATTTATCTTTATGTTTTTGGAAGACTCATCAATTTTGTCTTGTTTACCGCTGAACGATTTGATTTCAAATGTTGTCAGGACTTGCTCATCAACAGCTGTTCAAGGCGGTAAAGGATATCAGAGCTTACGAGAAAATGAACTTAAAGCTGTCAAAGAGCTTTGCTTATGAGTTGGTGCATAAATAAGGCAAAGAAAAGGATAACAACAAAGTTTTCAGACTTAAACTTTAGAACTCATAAGCTTAAAATATGCTAAATATGAACTTTAAGGTCTAAAATAGCGGTAACACTTACATAGAACTAAAAAAAATCAAAAAGCTCTTTAAACCCAATTTATTTTATTCGCTATTCCTTTTTCCCCACAATTTGAGTGGATCTAATTGGAGAAAGGAAAAATTTATTTATTTTTCGGAATATAAAGAAATACTCAAATTTGTGCCTATTTTTTGAAAGTAGATCAAATTATTCGGTAACTACACATACTTCACACAGAGAATAACATTTTCTCAAATTGACACATACAAAATATTCAATTTTTTTTGCGTTAATTTGTGTTTGTTTCCGTCCGTCGTTTAAATAATAATTTTCATTACACGGTAATGCCAGATTTCTCCTGATCGAAAACTACACACTAACACACTAATCAGCACTTTTGAAGGTTTATTTGGGTGAAGGCGCAAATAATGGGTACTCCGAGAAATTCTCTGACTAAGGAACACACAGCATCCATTTTGGGGTCTGTGAATAGAAAGTCATGCCCTCTGCGATTCGGCGAAACGGAAAAGGGTCCAATGGCCGAACGAGATTATGGATTGATGAAAATTAGCTCGAATAAATCGCAGACACCTTATCCACGTGTTGACAAGGGTGTCGATCCCGACATGCTAAAGGCTCGCCTCAACGACCGGAGACAGAGCGAAGCTCGTAGACTCGATGAATCGTTACCAACGGAAGTTATAATAGAGAAAATTCATTTGGTAAAGTTGGATCCTGCAGGTGTCGATAGGCATAGAGAGGAGGAACGTGAAAAACTACTTATGGGAACACCTCATCCGAAAAAGGGTAACGCAGTTGATCCCAAACTGTTGCTAAAACATCTCAAATTTTCAACAACATCAACAAGCCGAAGACGTTCAAACGAAAGAGATTCTACCTTCGGCAAGAGATATTCAAGAAGACCCTCCAAGCGAGGAAAACAAGTTTTGAAAGTTAAATCGAATCTACTTAAGAGGTGTAAGAGACGTGTCCTTATCAATCCACATCATCAGTCAATCGATGACTTGGACAGTACCGATTCAAAATACTTTCAGGATGATTGTCAGATTTCTCAATTTAGTAGCTTGTATGGTAGCAGGACATCGTTCTCCAAGCTAGACTTTGAGGAACGCCGTCGTAAATTCTACGAAGCGGAATTCACAATTGCCAAGAAGGGTAAACGAATAGGAGAGTCCATGACGGTGCAGCCCTATACCGCTGAGATTGTGGAAAAACAATCATGGTTCGGTAGCGATAACCGAGCCAAGGAGGAAATTGAAAAGTTCATTATTAAACAGGGTTTCGTGAAAACTCGCAATGATCAGTTAACCGCATGGAGACCACAATCACGACTATCACATTATAGCGATCGAGGTTATGCCAGAAGTAGCCATTATGCCCGCTCCTCACAGGCATCACTGAGGAGTATTGTATCGTTGAAAAGTCCACGCGTTAAGTTGCCTCATTAGCGACAGTGCAATCAAGTGCAATCAATGATTATATCATTTTTACACATGACTGCATTGTCGCTAACGGTGGAATGATCTTATATTTTCAACATCACTTTGGCCATAACATTTAATATGTAAACTTAAATTTCAAGTCAACAAAAGCAATGTAACACATATAATATACATATACAGATGTTTGTAAAGCTTATGAAGAGTGTTTTTAAGAACTTGTATCGCCTACCTCTCTTATAGGAATTATATAACTATGTATATAGAAAAGATAGTGAGACGAGAAATTTGCTAAAACACATTCAGTTGAACGTTCTGTAATCAAATTCAGTCGATAACTAAGAAAATATTTATAAAATATATTATTATTTAATTACCTATTGTAGGTCAAACGAATCTCTTCATCTAACAATTGATTTTTAGCCTATAAACCTTATTCTTATTGTTTTGATAGGGGAGAACAGAATGATTTATCAACCATCTGCTGGCATCTGTGTTGCATGCCAGCATTGTTGCATCCCTTTGGTAAGTCAACACCAAATACATTCACATAAAATGTCAAAAGTGCCATTGACATGGCACATTTGTCTGCTGGCCCTTATAGGATATATAAAAAAGAAACACAACTAACAAAAACGTCTGCCTATGGCATAAATATTGAAAACAGAAATAAAAATAAACTAGTCTCGAAGAAGTTGTACAGCGTATAGACAATTGAAATACCCTCTATAAAATTGCTTTATGTAGGTCAGAAATAAGTTGAACATAAAATTTGAAGTTAATTCTTTTGGTTTACCCTCTTCTTGACCTGTTAGACAATCATTTCTTCGTCTTTACTTTTATCATCTCTTTTCAGTTTTATGTTTACAGGGTATTGAAAGAGTAACAACAAGAAACAACAAGAAAAAAATAGCATAAAATGCAACAAAGCATTTAATGGAAATTCGCGCGTGCTGTTTCAAGAGTTTTTCGCTGAGAGCGTTTAAATTTTAATACATGTTTTTTTTTGGATTTATTGTTGCTACCATATTTGTTTGATATTTTAAGCGTAATTTATGCCAGTTTATTGTATTTCATTTGGCTTAATATCAGTGGCAAGAGAAAATTGAAATAAAACCATTTCAAAAGGATGAGGAAAATATTTATTTAGTCATTTTCCTCTATTGATTTAACTAATTGCAAATTAATTGAATGTCCGTCTAAATAGTTTCCAAGACCCAAAAGTTGGTGGCAGAGGTGACTTCCTCCACTCTGACACCCACACATGGCATTTGTATGCAAAGTGTGTAGTTTCATTTAACAAGCCCAACCAGAAGGTCCAATCGAGTGAACTCGAGCATGAGTCTCACACAGAATTTAGTCCAAAATGGGCAACATATTGAGCATAGTTTTGGGATAGGTTGTGGATTAAATGTAACAAGATAGAGAGAGGGAGAAAACAATTGAATGAATCACTTACCCGAACGACTGTAGATAATGCTGTTAGTATTGACGCCCGATCCATTTGCAATTTTAGAGCCATTTTTCAGTTCTGTCAACGATAGTTCAATCGAATCCGCATGAGCAATCAAATTGTTTTTCGTCTGTAAAAAAAGAGAACAAACAGAGTTTGTAAGTAGTTAAGCAAGTAATAACCAAAGAGTAGAGAATGAAGGATAAAACCTTTTCGATTTCAGTCATCATGATGGGCGTGACCTTGGGCATTTGAGCGGTTTTACCAATGGCACTGACAATGACCTGTAAATCGTCGTGACGTTCCTGTAAAAATGAAGAAAAAACGACTATAATAACAAATTGAAAATATAGACACAAAACGAAAAAAGAATTATTGAACGAAATGTCATTTAAGCAAAGTAACATGAACAATGAATGACAAAACAGAAACGTAAACTACATAGGACGGACATGGCACACACACTAGCAGACACTGAGCGTCTGTGTCCCTTACGGAAATGCGTACAGAAATGGCCACCGCTGGGACGACGACAACAGCGATGACAGGAGCCCAGGGCGAATGGAATTCAATTTGAGCTGCAATCGAGCAACAATTTTCCCATGCAAGAACTCCTGTCCAAAGGATAGCCAAATGTTTTCCGTGTCGATATGCACTACGATGATGCTGATGACGACGATGATGATGCGAGTGAATGCAAAAGAATGAGGGTCACAATGGACATAGGGTCACTGCAGCAGCCACTCACACCGACAGCTTGTGCCAACCAACAAAATTGCATTGAGAAGATTTTCACTCTCTGTTTTTATATTTTATTTTTTCTTTCAATATTTATTTTTTTGGCGCCAAAGTGAATTTTCCGCAAATCTACAATCAATCAACGTGATGGTGCGCAAAATATGACGAAAAACTTTCGACATCGACTCCCTGCAACCGTTTCCTTGATGAGATGCCGCACTACTGAACACACACGGAACACCCCAAACCCAAACTCAAAAAAAAAAGAACAAAACAGATAAAATCAACAGCAAAACCAAAAACAAAGAAACAAACATTGGAGCGCCCCGTCGGCGGAAGAGAATATTTTGCATTTTTCTCTTCGAAAATTGAATTTTTCTCATGAAAAACGCGGTTTCTTGTTTTTCTTCTCTTTAGTTTTTCTATTTTTGAATTTTTATTTGCCCACTTCTTTCTTTTTCTGAATTTTGTCATCGTTGCTGGGGCCATAAAAACATAAACCAAACCAAAAAAAAAAAGAGCAAGAAGAACCATGTAGAAATATAAACAAAAATAAACAACAAATGATTCGAATGATTAATGGTTTCGGTTCTTTAGTCGAGGGGCTTGGACGACAATCTCTAGGGTACAATGGCAAATCCAATGAAAATTTTAAAACTTTTCAAATTTCCACAAATTTAGCCAATATTCATTCAATGATGAATGGAAGGTAAACAAACTACACATTCTCCGATTAATTATTTTTAAATAGACATTTTTTTTTTGTTCTCGATACTAAATTCTTTTCGATTTCTATTTGAAAATTTAAAGGTGTCTGATAAAGAATTTATCTGTCAACTTTTTCACTTCAGGTATATTCAGTTGACTTTCAGAGAGAAACATATAAAAAATGTAGTTTTTTGTTTCCTAATAAACTATTGGAAGATTGGTAAAAGTAATAGGGATAGAACTGCACCAAGGACTAAGAATCTTCTAAAGGCTAAGATACTATTGGAAATATTTTGAACCTGATTGTTATCAATGTTAACTAAGTATATAACCAGATACCACCACTATGTTACATTTGTGTATATCTGAGAAAGTTGAAACTAATTCAATTCACCATTCAAATTCCATAAAAAGTTTCCAGTGGCCCATTTTTAAACGGCAAACCAAAACTTTCACCTAATATTTTATTTTATCTATATTTTAAAACAATATATCGTTACTATATTTCCAATAATGGCTCAAAATAAAACATATACCAATTGTAGATGTATATATTCTATAAATAAGAGAGATGCAAATGGATAAGTAACGAGTAAATTCAAGTAACTTTAGGTGAACCAAAAAAAATTTACTTATATTTCAATTTCTTAACTAACTAACTATTATTGACTTCCACTTTTCGTAACGTCCGTTAGTTGAAGAGAATATATTTTTAGCCAAAACGAGCCTATGTTCAAAGTTTCATCCATATACCTTCATCACAATGAGAATAAGTCGATAATTAGTAAAAATAAATTCATACGAACATAACGACCGCAACCCTGGATTTGGCCATATATTTCTTTCAGTTCTCTTTTATTCTAATCCAACAAATATGAACTTTGACAATCTGCAATTTTTCCAGAATTTAGAGAAATTTATTATTAAGCATAAATATTTTTAAACTTAAATACAGAAACCACAACAATGTTTTCTTTTGTTTATTTAAACTATAACAAATAAGTTGGGACCTTTTCTACAAAATAATTTCACATCTCCATTTAGTTTAAAGTCCATAGATTTTAGATTCGCTCATTTTATGATGAAAATTCGAAACGACGTCTTTCAGAAACATAAATATTTCCAATACGTCAGAAATATTATGATAAATTATGAGAAAAGTGCTAAATTATGAGAAGTCATTTTCAATTGGTTTGATGGAGGCAAGCTCTTAAACGGCAAAAATCTCTTAAGTTCTATGGCTGTTCTTTCTTCTGACCCACTAAAAATCAAACACACACATGTTGGCCAGGCAGCCAACTCCTGCCTTCCTCCCCTTTCCGTGCCTCATGCGTGCTGATGTCTCGGAAAACTGCACTGCACAAACATCTGACTTAGTTGTTGTTGCCTTTGCTATTTGACAACGCATTGGCCTTTGTGTGTTGTAAGTATGTCAGTTTGTTTGTGTGTTTTTATTTAGTATTTATTTTTGGTTTCTTTAAATGGACCCATTTAGTGTTAGGAATTCTCAAGAGGGCAATTAACTTGTCGCAATACCAAAAATATATACCCATCAATGAATGTCTAAATTGAGGCGCAAAAAAAATAGATGCAAACCTCAGATAATTGAATAATGTGGACGATTAAATGAAAATGATTTTGACTGGGCCCATCTCTTTGCCAGATGTTATGAATGTTTCTTGGACTTGAGCCAGTTGGAAAATGATTCTGTTTTGGGGTCGCTCACACTTACATTGATATCATCCATGCGTCTTTCAAGTTCGGCGCTAGATTTAAGATCCACTGGTTTCTCAATTAGCACATTAATGCGACGTAGACCTTTGGTGACGAGTTCCTCAATATTTACACTATCCAACGAAGGACGCGCTTGACCAGTTCCGGTAGTTGATGATCTGTGAATAATACAATGAGATGATAATTATGCTTACACATTAAAAAGTCTTTTTCCTGCTTACTTGGCCTGTTGAACGTCATGAAACTTTTCACGCAATATGATTTGTGTTCGCATAACGAGTCGTGAAAAGTTACCCTGTTTACCATGAGTTTCCAAAACCAAGGAATCACCCTGTGATATCAATGTTGCCGCATCGGGAGCTATTAATAGACGTAGATCCTCTCTAACAAAAAGGAAATCAAATTAATTAATTAATAGTCTTAATGGTTTATCTCTTCCTAAGACTTACGCTTCACTTTCATGGCATTGCTCGATTTTAATTTTGGTCAATTCCAATTTATGTATCATCTGCTTGGCCTTTTTATCAAAGTATTCCACACGTTGTTCCAGACTCAAAGGATCAGCTTCACTTAAAGGACTTTTTAGAGTGACATTGGAATCATCTGCTGGTGATGGCATCGAATTCATTACTTTGCTTAAAAACGAATTCGGTTTTTTAGCTGAAGGCGTCTCGATGCGGCTCTGAAGAGGGGAGAAAAAAAGGAAAATAAACATGCAGTATAGAAAATGGCAAATCTGCTGTGTGATCAACCCATCAACAAATTACCGTATCACTATCGGAATCAATGGTTGGTGTCATTTCCAGTGAAAATCTTGGTATTTCCTCATCATCGGAAAATACCAAGGGTTCTATATCGTAACCAGATTCTTTATCAGGACTATAGAAACTATCACGTCCCGGTGATTCGGGTTCAATATCTGCTGCAATTGTAGTCGAAGCTGCATCTAAAGATGGCTTCAATTGTCGCCAACGTTTCGGTTTAGATAGCTGCGGAGCTGTGTCTGATGTCTGGGGGGAACCTTCCTCTTCAGAGTCACGAAGAATATCCCGTTCATTGGCTATGCGCTTACGTTTCTCATCAAAGGAAATGCGTTGTTTCTCTACGTGCAAAAATGGTGTGCTAGTATTTCCTGCCCCTGGACGTAGTAGGTCTTCCTCGACCCCCTCCTCTTCCTGTTCATCTGCCTTCCTGTCAGTGACTTTGGCCAATGGCGATTCGTTCAGCGAGTGCTTGCTCTTCGAACGTCTTACTTCTCTGCCCTCGCCATCGAACCGCAATGAGGAATCGGAATCCTCAGAGAGATCCACAATTTGTACAGTTTCCACATACTCGGGCACGAACGGTTCCACACTCTCCAATATATTCACAGTATCGACAATTTCTCCCTGATGTGCTTCAAGATCAATATTTTGTACAGACATTTTATCATTTTGTATATTCTTCACCTTGATCTCAACAACTTGAGCTGGTGACGCAGGCGCTTTTCGTTTATTTTTCAAAGGTTTGGCAGGCGCTGGAGAAGTATTCAAGATTACTTTATCGGGATTGAGGGATATTTGAGAAAACAGGTTACTCGATTCCGCCAAACGGAATGTTTGTGGTGGCAAAACATCTGGTAATACTGCAGCCCCCCC
Source organism: Drosophila paulistorum (assembly GCA_018152135.1). Classification (NCBI taxonomy): domain Eukaryota; kingdom Metazoa; phylum Arthropoda; class Insecta; order Diptera; family Drosophilidae; genus Drosophila; species Drosophila paulistorum. Next base: position 6,874,568 of record JAECXG010000805.1, on the reverse strand, counting down.
AACAGCCACATTACTCTCTGGAGTGGTGGCGACTTTTGGTGATTCCGAAGAGGAAGAGGTATCACCTGTTTGCTGGGGCGTACGTGCTCTTCGTTGACGCACTGTATCGCTGACCACAACAATTTCCATATCCTCATCGGCAGCAGCAAGGGTTGTAGCCTCATTGAAACGTGTTTTCAATAGATCCTAAGCAACGATTACAACGAAAACTAATCATCAAAACTCTCTTTCCATCCAATTTACACACTTATATAGCCAAAAATGAGCGAAAAAGAAGCAAATCTCCAAAAGTTATATAGTTAAGCGGTTTTTGATGCTGTACAATCTTAATCTTTAAGTCGGAGCGGGTGAAGGGGAGAAGGGACATTTTATTGGACTCGGCCGCAACCAAAATGGAACGTCACAGGAAGTAAAAATAAAAAAATTGAAGCGTGAAAATGACACCAAATTAGGACCCCGTAGAACTCTAGTGATACGGTGATTTGTGGTTGTGGTTTTTATTTGGTGGTTGATTGATTTGGGTGATGGTAAATATGATGATTAAAAAATATCTATCTGGTTCTGTATTAGCTTGGTGGAGAGAGATATAAAATGTGTGGGGGTTATGCTAAATTGAGTAAAAGTTATGAAGCGAATAGTAAAAGGTTAAATAAGAAAACATTTTTTTCGGTTAGCTTAAATTTAAGTTGAAAACTCTCACAGAAGAAAAGTTTCATCAATGCCAACCAAATAGAGTGAAGGGAAATGGTGAAATGGAAAAGATATGAAAAAGAAATGGGAAAAAGGAAATGCAATTCCATTTGCATCTCACATATATAAAAGAGCCCAAAGGTGTTAACATGATATAAGCCAGAATGTAAAAAGCGAATGAAATGTGAGATATGCGAAATAAAGGCAAAAACGCTAATGAAAGAGACAAAATAAGAAATGACAGAAACGGGAGTTAAAAGTTCAATCCACAAGACAGACAGACAAAACGACATACGGCAACGAAAATATATGTTTATATTTAGATAGTTAATCCAATGACCCTTTAACATCTTAGAATAACTAAACACAATAGGAAGATAAATACATACCACAACTATTGCAATAACTTGTTGCTGTAATTTCTCGATTTCTGGATTCGATGGCATGTTAATCTCCTTTAAATCATGCTCCATGGCCCTGTGTGAAAAGATGTACAAGAATTACAAATGAGATTCAAGAGTTACATGCCCATTCAAAACTAACTTTAATGTCTCTAGCGAAATGTTATCCAAATTTTGCAGAGTGGCCTTCATTTCGGTTAGACGTTTAATTATATCCGCACTGGTCAACTTATGATAGGTGGCCTTAAGGCCATCAATACGTTGGCGTGTCTCCAACATTGAGCTTTGATCGCACGATTTACTGTATTCCATATAATGCTCTTCGCAACGCCGGAGAACATCTTCGAATTCAAGCAATATGGAATTTCTATCATGCACTTCTTGCGGTGACTCAAAACGTCGTATAAGTTTATCAGCCGTATCAAAGCAATCCTCCAATTGGCCTGCCAATGTTAGAAGACCCTCGAGGAAAGCCTTTGATTGGGTAACATTCTCACCCAAGGCATTATAGAGATGCTTTAAAGCATCAATACGTTGACTGAGCTGTTTAGGTGACTTGGTATATTTGTCCTCGCATACCTTACGACCTGTTTTTATGGTGCTCTCAATTTCAGCCTTGATTTCAGACAAAGTACGATAGATTTGCTGCATGAGAAACAAATGAGTTAGTCAAGGTTGCGCGTGTACTCATAGTTGTACTCTTACCAAACACTTTTGATATTGAGCTTGTACTAAACTAGGTCCTGCCGAGGCCACATCTAGCACTAAGGTTGAACGTTCCACATTCCTCAAATCGCCGTAGGCTCTATTCAAACGCGATTCATAGGCAGGCTGGGGAGCTGTGCATTTATTAAGTTTTGCCTGGCAAGCCTTGAAACGCAACTCCATGAGATTGAGTTGCTCCTGCAGACGATTCGCAGCACCCAATTTGCCATTACGTGTATGCTCGGCTATAAGTTCGGTGATTTCCTTGAAATTCTGCTCGTTGCTAACGAATTCACGAGACAATTGCTAAAATAACAATACACAAATTAAACTTAAATTGGAAATCAAATTGGTTTTGAGTCTGAACCTGGAAATCATCTGGTAAATCCTCAATGGTCACATCATTTTCCAAGTGCTCACTGAGTATCTCATCGACACGGGTAAGCCATGCTTCGAATTGAACTATGCACTTTTCCGATTGCTCTGCTTCGCTGACTTTCTGTTCGAGAAGTTCTGTGCGCTTTTTGGCCTGTTGTTGCAGCTGTGTCCAGCGGTGAACAATGCCATCGATATCCTTGCGCATGGATTCGGCCATGAATTCATTATCAATTAGCTCATTGCCAATTTCTTGAATTTTATCAAGCCACTCCTCTGAATGTGAACGCAATACATTTTCCAAGTCCTGAATAAAAAACAAAACACATGATTTAACACATTATTAATCATAATAATATTTATGCACTCACATCAAGTTCTTCCATAATTTCTTCTGCATCGGCTGCATTTTCGGGTGTGTTTCGTATTTTATTCTCCAAACGATCCAAATAACCCGTCTCACTGACCATAAACTTTTTAAACTCTCCCAACTGGGTGGATATATGTTCTAGCAAAGCAGTTTTGTCATAAACTCTTTCAGTAACCTCCGTCCACCGGGCATTAATGCGTGTAAACTGCTTGGCCAAAGAGCCATATTTGGAGTCCTTGCTCTCCTTATTTTGCAGTTCATCCATCTGGAGCAGCAATTCACCACCAAGCTCATTGAGTTCCCTGAACTGTGTAGTCTCACGCTCGCAGGTTTCCTTTAGAGTTTGGAACTTGCTCTTACTCTGGAAAAGTTCATTGGAGTTGCCAATATGTTTGATGCCCGATTTGGGAGTGTTTGTCTCTAGATCGTTAAGCCAATTCTCCGTTTGTTTCAGACGATGCTGTATGACATCGATTTGAGATTGCAGCTTTGCCGCCTGTTGGTTCTGATCGCGATGGTTACGCTCCACCTGCTCGTACAGGGAATTGAGTGAACGTATTTGAGCCTGAAGGCTATCCTTTTGGGTAGGTTCCGCCTCCTTAATCAAAATCTCACTAAAATTTCGTGCACTGATCACATCAATCTCTAATTTACGTAGATCTTGAGAGGATGCAGATGTTTCTTTAGAGTCGGCTGCAGTCCGTAGAATAGAGATAATCGAATTGTATTCGGCTATAAAGTGATTAAGGTTCTCAATAGCTGTTGTCTGTTTGATAACTCTTTCGCTTAATTGCTCGGGAAGACGTTGCCATGAAGTTTGCAGCTCTTCACTCAAGATATTACTGGGCAGGCGATCATAGGTGGGTTTTAGGGATTCCAGCTCATCGACGAACTGATTGAGTAGCTGCTGTTGTTGTTGCATAGTTGCCAAACTTGAAACACGCACCTTTTGCTTACTCACTTTCTCTATAAAATTTTGCACTTGTTGTATTTGCTTTGACAGATTTTCACCTCCCCGTTGCTGGATGAGAGCCTGTAGGGCCCGTTTCATGTCATGCCAACTGTCATAGAAGAGCCCAAAATCTTGTTTCCATTCGATGAGCTGATCATCCAACTCTTCGGTGGCTTGACGAGCCTCAGCAATTTCAGAACTAAGCGATTCCATATGACTGAGACGCTGTTCCAGCTCTTGGGAAGTGGCGGATCCAGCATGTTGCTTATACCAATCTCTTGAATCTGCAAGAACCAATTTGAATCCGGTTAAACTATTGTAATACCGTTCCTTATCCAACAAAGCACTACTCTCGCTCTGTTGGGTGGCCAAACGTTGGCTTAAAGTCGTATATCTATGCTCGATTTGCCGGATATGGGTAGCTTCGAGTAGCAGATTTTTCGTTGGATCCTCCAATTCGCAAACTTCATATAGTTTTTTCAATTCTGAGATGGTAGAACTTTTAGCACTGATTTCTGTTTGCAGCTCTCGCAATAAATCGCATTGTTGACGTAAACTTTGACGTTGCAATTGTTGCAATTTCTGTTCCACGTCATGCAGATAGGAGAAATGATCCATAATTTGTGTTTCCAGTGCATTGAAATTATCAGCATTTCGTATTTTTCGCTTTTTACTTGCCAAATCATGGCCAGACGACACTTGCTCATCATGACCATCATCTTCATCATCCTGATCTTCGGCATCTCCAAAACGTATAATCATTTGATAGTCTACCCAACCATCGGGACGTATGACACGACTATCATCATAGCTGGCACGATCGCGCCCAAAATTAAAACCTTTTGTTTCAATCCGCTGTGTTTGGACCTCAACAATTTGTTTTAGAGCATCCAGGCGATCTTCGTAGCTTTCCAACTGCATTAATACCCTTTCACCCTTGTCGTCACCATCTTGGAGAGTGGCAGCCACCATTTGTCGTAAATCTATGAGATATCTCTGCAATTCAAGCAAATCCTTGGCACAATAGTTCAAGTCATTGATGCGTTGTGTTATGCCACCCACATCGGTAACATCTCTGCTCTCCATGCGCTTGAGATCCTGCTCACGGGCATCTAACCAGCGGGATATGCATTTATATTGCTGAAGTTTCTCTGTACGCAAATCACTCCATTTGACCACATGCGACCAGCGCTCACCCAAAGCACTTAAACGATCTTCGAGATCATTAAAATTCCCCGAGGTATCATTCACAATAACCACCATGCTTCCGAGACTATCTACTAGTTCCTGTTGTTCACTTAGATCCGTTTTAAGTCTTCTCGCCTCCACCAATTGCTGTTCGGCTTCGGCTAGAGTGGGACCAATGTCGCTCATGTGTGAGATACGATCCTCCACAGAGGTTAGAAACTGACGCAGCTGCTCGAGTTGTTGCTTCTGAAACTCCGCCAAACGCATCAAGATCTTGGCCTGAACATCCAATGCCCTCAGTCGTAGAGTCTCCCAGCGTTCATTCAGGAGCACCATTTGTTGCCTCACCTCGTTCTGATCCTCCTGACTGAGACCAGAACCCAAGCCAGCTCCTGCTGCCTTTTGTGATTCATTGATTAGATTGCTGCCTTCTTCGAGGGCTTCACCCACATATTCCTGGTGTTCAGTTAATTTCAGCATGAAGCTCTCATTCTCATTGAACTGCAATTTGGCACTTTTAAAGTCTGCCGGTTCGGCAAGATCCTGCGACAGCAACTGTTCGTCTTCCAAAAGCAGTGTAAGGACAGCCTCAAGAGCTGATTGATAGCCACTAATCTCTACACTGGCATTGGTGGCCGTACTCAAAGGACGCAACGATGATTTCAATTCCAGTGAGGATCTATGTTGTTCCATGCTACCCGCACTATCTGACGTGTACAGTTCAACTATGCTCGAACCATCATTACTGTCCAAAGGAACTTCATCTAAATCTGTAATACTTGTGCAGGGTGCTCTATCCATATTCTGCTCTTGCTCATGTTCTTGCTCCTGTTCGCGTGTCCTCATTGATTCCATGGCATGATAGAGACACATTACATACATCTGTATGGATTTATTATCCGGTTTATGTGTGTGCACATCCTCGGGGTCTAAAAGCTTCTCAATTTTAAAATGCCTATAGGCCAGTTCAAATGCCAAGTGAAGCCGCTGGAGGGAATGCTGTTGCAGAGCTGCAACCAGATCCATTTCATCAATGTGGGCTTTCAAGATGATAAGAAAAGCTCTGCCATCCGACCACGTACTAGAGAAATCATTGAGGGCAACACCATGAGGCTCAGTAAACTGTTTCGCCCAGGCTAACAGTGATTTTTCAACGCCATTACTCGAATGACTCTTGACTAGATGCTGGCCATTGAATTCCAGAGCTATTAGCCATATTAGACCGAGGGTTAACTTGGCATTACCTCCAACAATGTCATCACTGGATATATTGACCAATTTGACTCCATGTTGTTGAATCACCTGAATCACTTTATTCAAATTATTAATATGATGCACTCTCATGCGTCCCTTTTCGGGTTTCTGTAAGAAGGAAAAACAAAAAAGGTCACCAGTAGACTTAGGGTTAGCCAAAGTGATTTCTTACCAATTGTGTTTGTGTTAAAGTACTAAGTAAGGCCAATAAACGGTGGCCATCTCGTAAATCTAAAAACAAATCATTCACTGGCGTGCACTGGGTATTCATTAAATGTGAATTGATCCATTTTGTAAATGTTTTCTTCTGTATTAGCTGTCGTTCATCTGCAACGACACCGAAAAATAGAAATGGTTAGATCATTAGCCAAAAGAAGGTCTATTGCTAACCACCTCTAGCCAAGACGGCAGACTTTAGTTGAATATTGTAGGCCATAGCCCTACCCCCACACTTGGTTAGAGTCTGATCACGTCCATCTAGAGGTATCTTGTCCGACTTAGAGCACAAGCTCAGCCCAGCCCAGCCCAGCCAACTAACTAGTTGCCAGCTTTTCTCTGCTAATGAACCACATCAAAACGCAAACGTGCCAAATGGCTCAAAATCAATTAGCGAATAGAAAAAGGTAAAGGAAAACTTGGCCAAAACTCCAAGAGCTTTTTCTCAGCCACCTTCTTGACTGCGTCATTTGTCAGTTTATTGTGAAACTTCCAATATACATATATAGTCTCTCTCTCTTTCTCTCTTGTGGTCGACAAAACAATTTACATGATTTCGTGCACTTTACTTCACTTTGAATTGTAAACTTTTTAGTTGCAACAACAGCAGCAGCAGCTCTGATTGATGGCAAACGAAAAGTTTTGGAATCCCAACATTCAACAATTAAATAGAGTGGCCAATGCCAATGTGTGTGTATGTGTGTGTGTATTTCTAAATAAATTGTGATTTAATTGTGTTTTTCCTTTTTTTGTGGATAAGTTTCAAACTTTGAATTTAAATTGATTTTTCATTTAAACTCACGGAATGAGAGCTACATTTCGACGTCTCCAAGCTAGTACAATTAAATTGTCTTTTTAAATTTTCTAACCTGTTGAGAGGTTGAAAGGTAATTTGCTTGCAAATCGTTCTGACATCTTACTTAAATTCTATTTGATTTTAAAATTAACATTTTTAAATGAAAGGTCATACTTTTAGAGTTCAAAATTAAGCAAGTGAAAATTGAAATCTATGTTACCATCAAATCAAATTAGCAATAGGCAATAGTTATCAAAATTCGTAGTTCTTATTTTTTAATTCCAACGTAATCTTCAACAAGTTAGGCTTTAGTTTTTGAGATTCACTCAAAACAAAGTGAGGGAACGTTAAAATCTATAACATCACGAATTCATAGCAAAATTCATGTTTTATATAGCCACAGTTTCGTATTTTTTAATACCAAAATAATCTAGCGTAAGTTAGACTTTGATTTTAAGACCGACTTGGTCCATAAAACAACTTAAATGACTTTCCAAGTCATATACTATAAGGCAATTTCTACTTAGATTACTTTGGTTGACTTTTCCTTTTACCTTTCACTTCCTGCCTGCATTTGTCTAAGAGGATTACAGCACTTTCCTTTCTTCTATTTGATTTTCATACTCACATTCATGTAGTACTATCAAAATTCCCATAATTCGCCCATTTCTATGCGATTACAACTCAATTCTATTAACGCCAAAACAAGCAAGTCGATGGGAAAAAAAACTTCTTAAGCAGCAAAAGCAAACTAAAATAATGAAATATTTTTCTTGGCCATAAGTTTTTCGTTACCCTAACCCCGTCACTCGCTTAGAAAAGTCAAGTGGGAAAAACAATAACAGAAAACTTTTTCCACACCTACAGCGAACGGTTGAAGAAAAGCCATTGGAACGGAACAATAACAAATTCATTGAATTAAGTTGAATTGAACTTGACTGGGCCAAGAGCAACAGCAACAACAACCATAACAATAACAACCATCAACAATATGTAAGAGCCGACATTGCCAGTAGCCAACTCTAAAATGAGACTAAACATGGAAATGAAGTTTTTCCACGAAAAACAATTTGCAAAACAACTTTGCAATGGAAAATGGCAAAAAATGGTAAACCAAAATCATCAAAAAGAAGACCATGATAATGATGATGCAGTTGCCTAATAGCAGACATTGGCTTAAAGATTGTTTGCAGTTGAGACAAAGCAAACACACATACAAAACAACAAAAAATATTTCCGGGTAATACTAAAACTGCAATTGCAAGAAGCTAAACGAAAGGTAGGAGGGCGAACCGGGGGGCGGCAAGAAATTGCCTGTAATTGACACTGAAAATGATGATGCAGTCAGCCAACTAGTCAACCAGTCAACCAGTCGATGATGCTGCAGTTGATGATGCTGCAGTTATGTATTTGAGTGTATGCATAAGGAAAATTTTTATTTAATTGCTTCATAGGCAGTTTGTAACTGCCCGTTCTTCTTCACCATCTTCATCTCCCTTTCTCCCCCAGACTTAATTAATGCAAAAACTCTAAAAGCTTAAATAATGAAATTTCATTCAATTAGTCTGTAGCCGCAACTCGACTGGACCAAAATACACTAACGGATGACTAACTGACGGCATTTGTACGTGCAACGTCAAAGGGCATTTTGAGGTCTCTTTCTCTCCCTCTCGCTTCACAGTTCGCCTCATTTGTGGGTCAAATGCAACAGTTTGTCCCACGTCAATCAATATTGCGAATGTGTATGGTTGTAGGGAGCTCTAATAAACAGCATGGCCCATACATGGCAGGTCCTGCACAGCAATTAGTCGTCGTCGTCGTTGTCAGACCCTTCATTTATATGGCAATTAAACTTTGCTCAATGAGAAACCGAATGACTGACATTCTATGGCATGTCCTTTGTGTGGCCATGTGTCAGTGTGTGTGTGTGCATCTTGAGGTCTATTTTGAAGTCTATTTTTAACTCTGATGTTGTACTATTTGATAACATTGCATCGGCATTGAATTTTCAATAACAGTTGACCTTCACAAGGCTTTCCATCTTGGTATGAATTTTTAATGAAAGTTGCAGCAAGTAGAAGAGAAAGATTTACTACTGCAATTTTCAGCTTGAATTAATTTCAATAGAACCTGCTTATATTATATACATACATTATATACATTGTATATATTAAAACGGATTCAAGTCAACTTGGAAGACTTTTAAGCACAAAACTTTACTTTAATTAAATATTTCTCTAGCCTTTTGTGAGTAAATTCTTTACTTTTTGTTACTAAACTAATTCTTTTTCTTGAATATTTACAAATTTATTCCAATTTTGCCTAAACTTATGAGTGTAGCGTATATTACGAGGATGGTCCGATACTTATCGGAGTACTTACTTAGCCTCACCGCCCAGTGGCGTCACTATGGCAAGAAAAGTTTATTGTCGCGTAGAACCATTTTATAGACGACAAAACTAAAAATTTCAATCGAATCGAGTTTGTGGTTTTGTTTTGACTCCGTGTAGAAGCGAGTGTATCCACGGATTTTAGAAAAATGAAAAAATATCTATATCGGTCGATGCGGTCAAAAAGCGGTTGGATGCTGTGAACGGTGACTCTTCTCCTTCGATGGCGACCGTCAAAAATTAGTTCAACAAGTTTCAAAGTGGTCGCACTTCGGTTTTTGATGAGCCACGTCCAAGAGCCCCGAAAAGTGCAACCACGGAGGATAACGTGGAAAAAGTCCACGACCTCGTATTGGCAGACCGCCGATTGAAAGTGCGCAAGATAGCTGAGTTAGTAGGTATCTCGAAAGACCGCGTGGGTTATATCCTGCATGAAATTTTAGGCATCTGACGACATCAGACCAGTGTTTGACACTGTTTAAATGCAATCCGAAGGAGCTTTTGCCTTGTTTTGTAACCGTCGACGAAACTTGGATCCACTGGTACACACCAGTGACCAAGGAACAGTCGAAACAGTGGACATCACCCGGGGAATCCGCTCCGAAGAAGGTGAAGGCTGTCCTATCAGCCGGAAAAGTGATGGCCACCATTTTCTGTGTTTCACAAGGTGTGATCTACATCGACTACTTGGAGAAAAGCAAAACAGTCACAGGAGCCTACTCTGCAGAATTATTGACCCGATTCGACGCTGAATTAAAGAAAAAACGGCTTCATTTGGCGAAGAAAAAGGTGCTCTTTTGCCATGGCCAAATTGGTCGAATAGGGGTACGAACTGCTGTTCCATCCACGGTATTCTTCAGATTTGGCCCCGTGTGACTTCGTTTTGTATTCATCGGACCGCCCTCGTACTTGATTTTAATTCGGGTTAAGTGGGTTCAGCAGGACACTGTTTGTCCTGAGCGAAAAAATCAAGCAGAATTGCATTTTTAAGTTCAAATTGGCATATCAATTGTCGAAATGTCTTTGGTTAAGGTTCAGATAGAATTTGGAAAACATAAATCTAAAAATATTAACAACATCCTTTAGCTGTAAATCTGTCAAAATATTTAATAGCAAATTAAACTTCTTATTTCCTATTATAAAAGTCTACTTTTTATTTATATTTTTTCTTCCAAGATGTGTTACCAACGTTTGATATTAAATTCCATTCATTTAAATTCCCCCCAATCAATGTTTGTTTTGCAAGTATCCAAGCTCCTCTTCAAGTTCATTTCAATAGTCAAAAACGCGTAAATTTCCCCTCTTCTACAGACAAAACAAACAAGTAAATTTATGTTCACACAAAAACTGAAAGAGCCTTGAGATACGTAATGCCAATAACCGAAACGAATGGCGTGAAATTTGCAATTCATATTTTTCGATTTGTTTGTTGTTGTTATTGTAGTTGTTGTTTATGCTTCTTATTTTCTATGTAGTTAAACAAATTTATTGCAAATTGAAAATCAACAAAAGCAAATTCAATAGAATTGTATTCAGTTCTACTGGCAGGCCAGCTAAAATGATAAACTGATGTCATTACGATCCAATAGAGAAACTGCGAGAGAGGGAAATCGGTTAGATACTTTTCTCTCGATTATGTATTTCAATTTGCTGTGCCATTCACACCCAAGCAACACCCACCCACAAAAAGTTTACAATTTTTATTGCCTTCAATTATAAAACAATCAATTGATATTTTATAGCTCGACTGCTGGCTTACACGCAGTTTCCCTTCCCCTCAATCTGAGAGTCTCCCACATTGTAAGCCATAAAAGCAAAAGATATTGATCGACTGACTGACTGACTGATTGACTGACATTTCTCCGTTTTATGACATATGCAATTTAATTGTTTGTGGGATTTATTTTTAATAGCTTTACGTATTGAGTTTTTGTTTTCTTTTTGTTTGTTTTCTTTTGTTGCAAATTTCAATATTGATTACAAGTAACTACATATCGCTCTTTGTTGTGCAGTGTAGACTTATTGACAGTTTGTTGAAAGGCTGTTATTAGATATCGTTAGGCATTGGTTGATGTTTTGGTGATTGTTGAGAAAATTCTATTATATTAAATTACATACAATTTTTTTTTAAAAGTGAAGGTTATTGATTACAGGAATAATGGGAAGTTGGCTATTAAAAATGAACTACATTTTTACTTGACGTTTTTCAAGTTTTGAATGAAAACTAAATTAAAATGTTCTTTTATTATGCTTCATGTTTGGACGGCTGTAATTTAATCACGGAATGACAAATTGCAGAAACTTGAAAATATAATATAATACCAAGGAAATACATACGTGTAATGTCATAAGGAAGAAGGAAAATACATTTTGTACTTCATTTTAGAACCATCAAATTTGCTTTCAGAACAAAATTATATCGCCTTTCTATGATGAATGCATCAGCAAATTCATTATTAATAATATTGATTAAGTTTGCACTTGTTTCGTATTTGAATTATTCCTTATTTACAAAATAAATGGGAACATTTATAAGAGAAACTATCAGTCTGAGCTACCGCAAAGTATTTCCATAAATTATTCTCTAATTAGCCTTAAATTTAGTTGATAAATTAGTTTTTAGTTATCTTTGTGAAATTGAAGTATTTAAAATTAGAATTTCAGTTACATTAAGGCCATACGCATATTTTCCTAAACTGATAATATTCAATTTATTTTCATTTTATTCATAGAACTCGAATAACAAGAGGCAACAACAATTTACCCCATATGAAGAAGACAGAAACAAAAAAGAGAAAAAATTTAGCATAAATAAACAAATGAGCATGAATCCATTATGAGGGCGTGGTTAGCCCCATCCGCCACTGCCACAGGCTCGTGTTCTATCTTGGTCGCACTCTTCTTCCGGTCCTCTTCCCTATCTCCCCCCTTCCATTTCCCTTCCTCTGTTTGTTTGTTATTGGAAGCTCGTTTGGCTTGTGGCTTCTGTCTGATCTCTTTCCTTCATTTATTGTAGGTCAACAGACAAACTAATAACGCCAATAAGCAAATATTTATGCGCTTTATATACGTTTTGTGTGTGTGAGTGAATCGAAAAAAGGTGAAGGAACTTTATTGATAAGCACTTAAGTCTCAAATAGTTTCAATCGGACTCTTATCAACTTGTATATGCTTCTAATGAGTGGAGAGAAACATACATAGAAGCCACACGACACGCATCACGGGTTACATTTGGTTCCATTTGGCTAAACACAGATACAGATTGAAACAAAAACAACAACAACAGCTCATGTTTTTGTTTTTGGTTTTGTTTTTTTTTTTTTTTTTTTGGGCGTTGACGTCAGTTTTATTTTCCCTTTCTATGAGTTTCCATAAAAAGCTAAACACAAATTAATTAAAGATGAAATTAAGATTTCAAAAGAATTGTTAAAATAAAACATGAGACAAATGTATCACGACAATTTTGTTTATTTAACAACGAAGAAAAACAATAAATTTGTCTAATATACTGCAGTCTAGTTACAGAGAGCCGAATTTGTTATAATCTTTCAAATTATTCGATTGGAAAGGAAAGTAATAAAGGATTGTAATCTGATTTAATAGGCGGAATGTTCTTGTATCTTCAAAATCTGTTCGTAAACTAATTTCCTATTTATATAATCGCCCATTGAATCAATTAAATGCTGCAGATGATGACCTAGTCAATGTTTTGAGACAAACACATTCATAAGAACTAACAAAAGTCAGTTTTAAGTTTACCCGATCAAGCAGTACTGAAAGTTAGTTCCATCGGAGATAATGGTAAAAAAAAATTAAACGAAATAATCTTTTTTACAGATAACCAGATTGATCAGGTAATTCAGGCAATAAAATTAGTCTAAAAAGTAATTATCTCTATTGTTCTTCATAAAATTGATTAACTAATTATAATTACTTTTATTGCCCTAATTTTAGTTGAGGTAAGACAATTTTAGCATAATTTTCTACACTATAGCAAAAACAGTAAAGTGTAGTGTCTATAAATAGAGTTAAGATCATTCAATCACATTATATGAGCCAATTGAAATGTAAATATAACCTGTTTTAATTAGGAGTCGTATTTTTCTAAGACAATAAAGACGAACAAGTTGATGATTTAAATTGATGATTAATAATAAGATAGAAAAAAGCTTCTTCTGTTAGGGCTATAAGTGTTTAATTCTATAGCGTAAAAGATTTACTTGCGCATCTAGAGAACGACAATGAGAGGACTAAAACACACTATGGCAATATAAATGGAATATATGGAATACAATTCAAAAGCATATTAGATTGGATTAGCCTTAAGTTCACAATTGAAGCTTTTTGACAGATTTTGAACAATCCAGACATATAGATATTTGATTTTTGATCTGCCAGAACCGAATTTTAAAGACCAGCAAAATTCTGAAAGTTTGTCTTGAGCGTGGATCATGAAATTCTTCTTATTTTGCATACGATCGAATTACTATATATGGATGCAGTGGCTCAATCTGCATAACTTAAATAACAGAGAAAGAAACATGGAATAGACAAAATGTTAAAGAGACGAGATCATGAGATATGAGTACTATATTAAGTAGAAATATTTGTATACAAATTTAAAATGCAAAAATTTTAATTGCTGCCGACGAGTATATAAATTCCAAGTCTCCCTTTATGGTTGATTGACTTTTGGCTATTATTATTTTGTTGTTATTTATCTTTCTTGCCTTCTCTGTTTTTTAACAAGCCATGTGGGAAATTTGGCCGGCTATGTGACCAACATTTTATTTCATTCATAAGCTTCCAGAGAACATGAAGAAAAAATAAAAATAAAATGTTTGTCAAGCAAAATGTTTCTCATTTTTTATTAGTGTTTTTCTTTATCAGATACATATTGTTGGTTCGATGTTCGATTATCCAGCACTTTGTAGCGCTTTTTGGTACGTGACTCTTTGTGATATTTCATCGCATGTGACATGCATTTCGAGTGCGAAAAAGGTTTTTTTCTCTGTATTTTGTTGGGCTCATTTTGACAAGTTTCAGTTAATATTGTTTTATTTTTAGTTCAGGACAGAACAGAACAGAACAGTATGTACATATTTTATTTGTATTTTTCTTTTCTTGTTTTTTTTACTTTTATTTTTAGTTTCAATTGTTGTTGTTGTTGTTTTTTATTTATTTATCAAGTCAATTGAGTTGTCGAGAAATGTTTTATTCAATTGTCAGTGAAATGGGATGGGAAAAATTGAAAGGAGAAACAAAACTAACTACAGTATACATTTATTTATATAATTCAGCAATTAAAACTAAAATATGTATTTCAATTGTTAAAATATAGCTGTCTCTTTTATTGACAGTTCTGAGAATATCATAAACAAAGCCTTCAACTAGGCATCGGTAGCAAAAATTTTACATTAATTCATTTGTATGACAAAAACAATGTAAATATTTTTAAAATGCATTTTTAGAGCTTTTTGGGTTGTGCGCCAAAAAAATATTTCAAAATATATTTACGTATGCATATGAAATATTCTTATTAAAAATATTGATTTTTGTCATAAAAAAATTATACAATTATTTTAATGCATGTGAAAGTGTTTACAGATCGAAAGTGACTCAAGAAATTTGTAAAATTTATTTTAAATATCAAAGAAGCTAACTTCGGCTATGCCGATGTTTATATACCCTTGCAGTCCTTGGCAATAATATTTTTACATTTTGAAATTTCTTTCCGTGCAACTCAGTTCATCAATCCACTAACAAAACATTATTACTCTTTTTACTACAATTTTTTCTTCTTCTTACAACATTCCCTAAGCAAAGCAACGCACGTATACACATACAGTTCGCTGCGTCTGTGTGTGTGTATGCATGTGCTCTGTTTGATTGATGACGTAGTAGGCAGCAAGCAGCGCTGCTTATATTGACTGTAACTTGTGTTCTATTTATCCGATCAGATTCCAATTTTGGGATCTGAGATTTTATATCCAATATGTACTATCATATTGGTAAATTTCATGGGGATACTCCAATTGTTGCAAAAATGTTTTTGTTACTTTATGGTGTCGGAAACGTCTCTTTCTGTGCGTTACAAACATCTGACCAATTTTATAATACCCTCTGCAAGGGTATAAAAGTGTAACAATTTATGTATTGGTTTCTCAAACTTTTTCGATACTTATTTGTATTATACGAATATTGTTTTGAATGATTTAAACCAATCAAATATATTTGAAATTCTTTTCTTCATCTAAAAGAGTTTCAAATCACCAGACTAAAAATGGCTCATTAAAATAATAGTTTCTACCCAAAACTTCTCTAATTGGTCATATAAACTCAAAACTATCTATAAAACTCTCCCTAATTTCTATGCATGAACTGTCAATGTCTTACACAAGATGTTCTTTTCAAATATTAAAAGACCATTTGAACCCAACAAACAAGAAATTAAATGCATCATTCAGACAAACATTTCAAAAAGCCCGATGCAATGGGCCCGCATAAATTAGAATAACCAAAAAAAAACTGCATTTTCCAGCCAAAAAAATAAAAAACAAACACAACAACTCGAGAAACCTCAAGCCATGAAGAGAGTATGAGGAAGGAAAACCTGTTCTTTAGCCAAAAACCAGCGAATGCCGCAAGCAAACTTCAGACACGTAAAGACAAGACATTCAACCAGTCAGCCATCCATCCAACCATCTAACCAATATCCAAGTAACTACTACCCAGACACCAGCATGTCCAACACTCTGGGTTCCACTTCAAAAGGCTTATCAACGTGTGTGGGGGACAGAGTAAACAACAACAAAAAACCTAGAGTCATGTCTATTAACCACCTCCACCATCATTTTTCATACCACAAACCGCATTGTTGGCCCCCGCAAAAAAAAAAAAAAAAATTAAACCTAAAAGTAAACGATGTAGAAGAGAATTTGTTGTTTTTTTTTGTTTGGGTGCCTACAAGCGGAAGTTTTAATTCATTTTTGTTGTTTTACAAATGTTTATTTTATAACAGCATTTTGGTCAACACTTTTTCGTGTCCAAAGCGCGCAGCTTGTTTCCGTTTTCTAATTTGCATATTATGGTTATGCAGCGAGAAAGAAGAGAGAGAATAGAGAATAGAGTGAGAACTGAGACTCAGTTTTGAATGAAATAGCAGATGAAAATGAATGATTTTTAATATACAAATTTCCATATGTTCCGCATAAGAAATCATTTTGACACAACTCTCTATTAGAAGGGAGTAGAATGCATTTGCAGTCAACCAGAAAGATGGAAATAACTGCATTAGGCTAAGAAAAGGTAAAAAATGAATACAATAAACGGTTTCATATCGCTTAAATATAGGTAATAATCAGGGCTGAACTTGGAAGATATTAAGCTGGGCTATCACTCCTTGATTAGAGAGGAGTGAGTCCTTATTTAGACGCAAGGGCTCAGAGCTTTGATTGTCAATATTTTGACTAAAAAAACAAGAAGTTTAAATTTCAGAAAAGTCTTGACAACAAATCGAATCCCAACAAGCTCCCCTTGCGGTCTGTAGTCCTTTTCTTGTATTTCCTTCTATATCTGCAAGATCAGAACAGCTTTTGTAAACGGATTAGAAAATTTACTATTCCCTCTTGCTGTAGGGTATTCAAAAAGAAAATGTCAAAGTTCATCAAAATGTTTCCAGCGCAACATTTCATTTAATTGTTATAAATTTAACAGAACAGAATAAAAACGAAAACAGCAGAGACGAACTATAAAAGAAAAAATTATATTGTGCCTATATTTGTATCTGTATCTGAAAGCAGACAAGCCATTTCGTTCCATAACTAGGAATGCTCAAATTAATAACACATGACTTGAAACCGATTGGCCGACTTCTCTTTCCTCTCTTTGGCTCTATATCAATTAGCCGTGAAGATGGAGACCTCGGATGAAGAGGAGCCAGCAATCGGGAATCGGGAGGCACACATAATAAAAATACAAATAAAAATAAGAAGAAAAACATTTAGCCAAAGAAGCAGCAGACTGCAGCATCAACGGCAACTGAAGAGCCATTGGCTTTAAGTGAGCTTTAACAAGGCCTGAGAGAGATTCCATAGCTGGTCTGGGAAAGCAATGAAAAAAAGGTAAGGTAGAAAAAGTGAATGGCGGAAAGTGGTTGACTGGAAAAAAAGCCAAGGAAGATGAAACATGAAAGTACAAATACCTTAACTGAGAGAAGACAAAAAGCAAAGAGGGAGAGAGTCCCAAGGATTGTCATGACGATTAAATAGTTAAGTAAAGTTGTCGTTTTTTGTAGCATTGCAAAGATTTTAACCAATTTAAAAAAGCAAACAGAAAGGTAATATCAGGGCTCTTGAACCAATTCATGCAATATTAAGAACTTAAATACCAATTAAAAGTATTGCCAATAGTTATTCGAATTTGAGGTAGAGATGTGCATCCTGAGATAGTGAAATAACTGGCCAAAAAGAAAAAGGTTCTGAGTTGCCTCTGCCAGTTTCAGTTACTTGTCGTCTCTCAAGCCTGAGTATGGAGTAATCATACGAGTTAGCTATAACTATTAACTTATAATTCAATATCAAGATATTACAAATTTTAAAATATTCCTAACTAACAAAGCTTAGTCTTGTCCTTCTTCTTAACCGACTTGAACAGTTTTTGAACGCTTCTCTCAGATTTATTCCACAAAATACTCAACTTAGGCACTGCAAACATTGTCTCTTTTAAATGCATCACATAAGCACATTCCACATTAGAACCTGTTTACAGCCTCAAGAGCCAGCATCAAGCCAGCATCGTCGTTATCATCGTCATCATTGTCATTATCGTCATCATTATTGTTAAGAATTTGTATTTGCGCGACGTTGTCACCAGTTGTGGTTATTGCTTGACTTGCTATTAATGTATGAATGAATGAATTTTGCGATAAGTAAATTCAATTATCCGTAACATTAATGAATGCGTAAAATTTAAACAGCAAACGCGGCGAGTATTTTGTCAGTGGCCAACCGGCTAAACGACCATCCAGCCAACAAACCGACCAACTGACTGTGGCTAAGTGATTTTGTAATCAATTTCTGAGCGACACACACACACAACGCAATACAGAAAGACAGAGATAGAGACAGAGAGATGGAGAGAGAGAGAGAGAGAGAGAGAGAGAGACCAGAAATGGGTAGTCATCAATTTTGTTGTTGTAAGTGAATCAAAGTCTTTTGAAAAGTTAATAAGGCGTAAAGTGTTTTGAAGTGGGCCGGATGGCCAAAAAGAGATATGGCTAAATATTTTAATAAATATTTTTAGATAAAGTTTCAATAGTAACTGTGTCTCTGTGTGAGTGTGTGAATGGGCATATGAATGAATGAACAAGTGAGTGAGTGAGTGGATAGCAAATCCAGCTACTTGTCTTAGCAAAGTGAAATATATACCAAACAAAAACCAGATAAACTGGTTAGAAACTTTGCTTTTAATACCCTATCAAATCAAGGTCTTCGTTTAGGAATTATTTGATAATTCTAAAGTTTAACCATAATACTACAGATACTTTACCACTTCATGCACCACTACGTTTTTTAGATATTTACGTTTTAGATATTTATATTTATGGTCAACCACTTTTAATGCATCCAATAATAGATTAGGAATCAACATTTTCGTGTAGGAATATAATAAAAAGAGTTTCCCCCATAGTCATTTAGAAACTTGTTGGAGAATACAAAATTCGCCACATAAAAAATGCAAAAGGTATTAAAGAGTTTTTTTTGATTCCATTTGGAAAATATTGGAATGTTTTTTGATAACTAACATACTTCAGGGAGCAAATTGTGCCGATTTTACACCTTTTGATCCGTTTGTAGTCACTTATGATGGAAATATATAAAAACAAACAAGTTTTTGGAAGTAAAATCAACAAAATAGGTTCTAGAACTTATTTTGTCATTTTGTTCAGCAAACTCAAAAGATCATCATATCATTAATATCATGAAAACTTGCAAAAGCTGTCTACAGAGGCATATTAATAAATTCAAAATCAAACTTATTAAGACGCTGATGACACCGCCAACATTGTTAGGAATTTCTCTATTACGTCTCCTTCTGAGATTCTCAAAGGATATCTAAACAATGTTTGAAGCTGGGCCAACAACTGGAACATCGAAATAAACATGTCCAAAAGTTTCACGAGGAAACCCGCTAGAACACAAGTATCTTAGACTCATTTTAGATCAGCGTCTCATTTTTAACCGACCAGCACCAGCATGTTTAAAAATAAGTGATTGCCAATTGGCTTTTTGGGCCAAATAAGCTCTCTCTGGCCAACAAATTTGAAATCTACAAAGTTATTTTGGCCCCGGTTTGGAAATATGGCATTTAGAACAGTATTTGGGATAGCTGCTATACTTCGCAGATTGTCAATGTACCAGCCGTTAAGAATGCTCTATTAAAAAAGTCTCTGAGCAATATTCCGCACGTCTCCAGAATCACCTAAATGCCAGCGCACAAGTCCTAGTTCGCGTACCCCTTGACAACAGGCGACCTAGCAGACGCACACAATCAAATCTGCACTAATCAAATCTGTAGTCCTTTCCACTCCTTGTAAATATGTATTGCAATGCGAATGTATGCATATTGTTTTCTTCTAATTCTATGTTCTTTATTTAAGATCTATCTAGGGGACAATCATTAAATTCTGATTTCATTCGATTTTTATTTAATGTTAGTGAAAAGTTTTGATGTGTAAATTTATAGCGTTCAATTGGTAATTCTATTGAGATTATGTTCTGTAAATTTCGGGTGCGTATCTCTAACGGTTTTTTTTTTTAAATGCAATGTGATGAAAAGCCCCAAAATTTGGACCTGACAAAAAAAAAAGACACATTTTCAAAATTTGTAAAATCGATTATACACCTTTGGACAATAAGAAAAAGTTTTAGGTCTAGTAAAAATAAGATAAACTACATACCAAAAATTTTCATTTTGGCCCCAGGCTCCAATTTGGAGCCAATTGAAAATCTCAATTTTGTATGTATTTTTATGCTCTCTCTGCTTGGTGTCAATTTTCGCTACTAATTCATACTAAAGTATAACTACACTTGAACTACGATCGTTAGTGAATTGCATATTATGTCGAATGTGATATTGATTATCAAAATCGGGTAAAAAATAGATACACTTCGATAAATTAGATACTATACTTCAAGTGTAGTGTAGTATATCGTTAGATCATTCATCAATTCAATTTATTAGCAGTATAGTAACAAAATACTCACTCCAATTTAACATTTAAATATTAGAACTTACACGAAAACAAATCCAAATAAATAGTTATCTAAGATCCCCTCTGCTGTCTCTTCTGTTACATCTTTCTATCAGATAAAGTTTGACGTAAATTACTGCACAATTTACAAATGTTTTTTGCGATATGATTTCCGATTTCAGATAAAGCCAAGGGCAAAAGCAAAACCTCTCACGGTTTCCCCATTCCCGAGTGCAACCACAAATTCAACCTCATAGAAATTCCACTTGTATATTGACTATATATACATATACTTGTACTCATCAAATGTTATTGTCTATGCATACAGCTGTACTTACTACTATTAGTTACTACTCGTTGTTAGTTAGTATCTATACAAGCACCTTTCATCGAGTACAATGCAAGTTGTCGTTTAAGTTGAAGTCAACATTGCACAAATTGTCAATAAATGTTCAAACAGAAAAGTGTCTAATTGGAAAGTTGATTTAACCAACAAGGAGACAAAAATGGCAAAGCCTTCAATCTCCCATCATCTTAGAAAGTGAAGAGTTTAAGTGAAGTGAAATGAAATGTGTTGACCATAACACTCACCTGGCCATAAAAATAAATGTTCCCCCCGAATAAGACAAACAAAACCAACACAACAACATGATAAACCGCATCGAGGCGTTACAAATCATCGACTGCAACTGATCGGTTACACATTTTGACATTATATACGGCTATGGAGCTGAATTAACCCCTTATTCTCCCTCCCCCTCTCGCCCATTATCTTTCACCATTCAGCTGCTGCCCTTTCTCTTTTTTTGCCTTGATTCTTTATATGCACGCAACATCGATCAATGATAAGACAGTTTGAGTTATGAATTCAATTTTATTTGGTGGCGCTGATTTCTGAAGCGGAGGAGGACGAGTCGGAGTTATTCCTTGTAGTTGCACAGATTGATTGGGTAAAGAGTGATAGCAATGTTGAATGAAAAATTGGCCCAGTTAATAAGTTAAGAGAAGGCTAATTTAAAAACATATTAAACAAATCTACTTATGGATTCGTGTTTTATCCAATTTTATGCTGCTAATACTAGTGATTAGCTAATATTGCCGAAAATTGCATGCAACTGAGTTTTTACAGCCTTTTTAGTTTCAAAATTTAACAATTTTACAAGAATTTACAAAAAAAATTACAAAATTCAAGTCATAAAGTTACATAAAAAAAATTTGTGAAATTTTTACCTAAGAATATTTTAGAATCGTCAAGAAATAGTATTTAGATTTATGTTACATTTAGATAGACTTTCTTTGATAAATTAAAGGTAAGCTGCCATAAATAAACTAAGCAAGTATATTACAATTTCATCATGGAGAATCTGCTTTATTTTTAAGCTGAGCAACAATTTTAGGTAAAATTATTTATCAATGGTATTCTAAATTTATCAATATACATATGTAGTATACTCTACCATTTATGTATTTATTAGCTTTATCAGATTGTTAATGATATCGTTTAGGGGTTAGACTAAGAAAAAAAACCATTGCCCAGGCGCTTCAAATGGAAATCCATTAAATAGCAGAGCAACAGAGAAACAAATGAGCAACATTGCAATAACAAATTGCAACTTGTATCTTGAGTAATTTTAATGGGCCGGGAGTGTTTTTCGGTTTTTTTTTTCTATTTCTCACACATGTGGCCAGATGCAGATGCAAATCGAAATGTGCATGCATTCCAAAAGCTCGGGACCGCAGCTGGTTTAATAGCCATGGTGGGGAGGAGGAGGAGGAGCAAACCGGACAGATATACTGATAGATTTGCTAATGGCATCCGAAATCGAATTCAAATACCAAAACCACAGACACACACACACACACAGAGACAGAGAGATTCACAGACACGAGGCAAATACAAATTGGTGCGGTTCAGCAACTAAATCGAAGCTTAATTACGCAAAACCCAAGTCGCCCCCGCATTACGAGCGCGATTGGCAATCATTAGGTAGAATGGAACGCGGGTTACGCAGGAAAATGGAGAACAAAAACCAAAACAACCAACATAGAACTCAAATCAAATGATTATCGAGACCAAAGCTCACGCCACGCCCCACTATAGTCTGATCATGATCAATGATCATTAAATACTTAACCAAATGAGCCGCTTGAAACTAGATGGGGAATGTGGCATTCTGCATGTTTTTTCTGTTCTTTTTTCGGGGTGTGTGCAACATGTGGTCGCACATATACACACATACATATGTATGTATGTATGTATGTACATATATCTCTTGTGCGAAAGAAAGCTGGAAGAGAATTCTTCGGGAGAATGAATTCGAAATGAGGGCACGAGTTCTTTTGTATGTCTTTGTCTTTGGCCTGTGTAATTGCCTCCTCTTAATAAGTACATATATATGTAAGTTATGTCTGCCTCTTGCATTGGGGTTAATTTGCCTGGGTGCGTTTTTTTTTCATTTCGAATTTAGAGAGAATGTCCCCTTCGTTGCCTATTCAAATGATTGCTCATAATTTCTTATTTATAATATACTTGAAGCTGAAAATGTTTCACATATTTCCACTTGAAAACTAAGCAGACTGTCATACGCAATTTACTCTTTAAAAGTATAACCAGGGGGCCGGGGCTAACTCCACCCGCGTCAAAGTTTGTATACCCTTGCAAGTATTTTAGTAACTCTTTTATCTAAACTAACTGTTTTATCTAAAAAGGCTAATGTTTGCGAAAGAACGGTTTTCAACCTTAGCATAGGATATAACGAACTTTTTGATGAAAGTCGCTGTTTTCGACCGATCGTTTCTATAGGAGCTATATGATATAGTCACCCGATCTTGATCAAATTTGGCAGTCGTTTTTAGGTGTAATATACTCACCAATATGAAATTTCAAGACAATTGCTCAGAAAATAACAAAGTTATTCAGAAAAGTCACTGTTCGTGACTTTGATGTTTGTATGGGAGCTAAATGATATAGAGCTCCGATCCTAGAAGTCTAGAAAGAGTTTGCATTGATCCAGACGGACGGTCGGACATGGCTATTTGAACTCGTCTCGTCGTTATGATCAAGAATATATATTTTATATGATCGGAGATGCTTCCTTCTAAGCGTTGCACACTTCTGACCAAAATTAATATACCCTTTTTGTAACACATATTGGATGGCATTTTCTAGCCCAAAGTTACAAAAACTCATTCTCATAATCACCAAAATATACACTCAGGGACAAATTAATAGGTGTAAGCCTCAGGGTTCGAGAGCTGCCTGTTTTAAAATTATGTGGCAAGTTCTACGATCAGAAAACTGATTCCCAATGAAAAGCGGTGAAGTAAAATAAGTTATTCCCAGCCTTAACAAATATTTTGACCATAATTCATAACACAGCCACTTTTTCAGTTGGCCAGAACAATAGATTTGTTAAACAAATGTGGTGATAATTTGACAAATTGAAAAATAAGTAACTATATAACCATATTATTGAAAAGTGATATTATACAGTTCTAAAACCTTGAGACTCTTTGTTTAACTATTGAAAGAAGTCTTCAAGTTTAGAAGTCTTCAAGTTTAGAAGTCTTGAAGTTAGATCCCGATTATCCGGCATAAATATGATCATCAATCTTTAAAGCTTTCTTTTAAGTTTTTGCTTAAATATTTAACAGAAACTCACCAATTAAAATTCCCGGCTCCATAATCGTATTTCGTTTTATATAATCCGTTCGATTCGCTTAATCCAATATATAAAATTTGTTTCGTGTAAAACAGGTAAAAACAAAAAATATGTATATCTCTCGGTGATCATACAATTTTTGTTATAGTAGCTATCTTCTATATGTATGTATGTATTTAATCGCATAAGTTGGTATATTTCGTTGAATCACATAGAGCACCTTCGTTTTAATGGCTTAATTCTCGCTTTATATATATTTATTCGCCAGAACTCTGGAAACTTGACAATGACAATATTACTTATTTGTTTAGCACTTTCACACCTTTTTTTTTGGGTTGTACCAAAGTATACACTTTTTTCAGAAAGAAGAAAGAGCACATTCGTTTTTTTGGCCAGAAGTTTATTTAGATTGTTAAGCATCTGTTATAAACTTTGAGCAGAAATTTTTGGTTAAATGCAGCTCAGATCGTATATATTAAAATGATTACACAAAGGTCTGCCTTGAAGAACGGTCCCGGTCCCATATAGAAAGGGTATTCCAAAGCCGATGTAGCCACTGTCATGTCCATTTCTTGGGACTTGAGTTCTCGCATTCATTATTGGGAAATAGCCAAAAAAGTTGCCAAAAAAAAATGTTGACTGGCAAAAGGCAACAACAATAACAATAAATTTGACACCTGCAATTTGTTGTTGTTGTTGTTGTTGTTGTCGTTGTTGTTGTTTCCCACAAATTTAAAGACAAAGTTATGCGCACGCGCAAAGGCAAACAACAAACACGTAAACAAACAAACAAAAAAGTAAACGCAAATAAACAAACCAAAAAAAAAGCAAGAAGAAACTGACAGAAAGAGAAAGAAAGAAAACAAAAAACTACCGTTAAACGGAGTTTTCGTTTTAATGAGTTTTTTTGTTTGTTTGTTTGCCATTTGTTTAAATTTAACAAGCGTTTCGTTTTTTTAACCAGAAATTGTTTAACTTTATCAAACTGTTCAGTTTTTTCCACATTTTGTAGAGATAAAAAAACTAATTGTTCAATTCCATTTTTCTTATCTCTCACACGTTTAAAAGAAAAGGTCGTCGATTGCGAACGCGGGTGAGTGAGTGTGAGAGAGAGGGGGTTTCGGAAAGCAATTACAAAAACAAACACCGGTTGAATGTGGCACACGGAACGTTGGCAGTCTAATGAAACAGGCGGCAATTTCGATCGCACGTACAACAACAACAACAAGAAAACCAAACCAGAAACTGTTACGATATGGCAATGGAACAGACAACAGTTTTGTTGTCGACGCCAGCAGCGCTGCTGACGCAGAGTAGTTTCTATGTAGTTGTTGTTGTTGCTGCTGGCTTGGTTAATTTGTGAGTCAAAGAATCAGTCGCTGCCTTGCATTGGTATGCGTGTAAGTGTAAGTGTAAATGTATGTATATGGAGAAGAAGAAAAAGGGGATAAAAGAGTTAAAAAAGGCTACAGGAATAAAAAGGTTTCAATCCATGGGCACAGAAAACACATAAACTTGGCTTGCACATAAATTTTACAAATGAAACACAACACTTTCTGGCCAAAAAAAATATCGCACTTTTCGTTTTGTTTTAACAACTTGTTGCACACACACACACACACACAGCCGCAACACCTTGAACTTGCTGGCGGCGGCGTCTTTTGTTAGGAAAAAAAACAACAACTTCACTTTATATTTTTTGTGGCTTAATTAGAATTTTTTGCTGCCATCTTTTTTGACCTTTTGCTTGGCTCAGATTTCACTTCACTTATTTCGGGGTTAAATATAATACTCATTAGGCCGTTTTTTTAAACCGTTTATTTTCCGTCTTCGCTTTTATGGCTACCTTTATTTTCGCGTTCTGCTTCTTACTGCGTTTTTCCTCTATTTTTTGTTATTTTTTTTGTTTTCATTATTCTTTTTCGACAACTCTTCCGCTAAAACAAAGTTTCCTCCGCGACTGCGCTCTCGTGACTGATTCCAATTCCAATTGGACCTGCTGCTCAAAGAGAGAGCCCAAAGTGAAATATCATGCTATGTGCGCGCTTAAACGTGAACATGGGTTGCTTTACACTGGACGAAAATGTTTTAGTTTTTAATTTCAATTCGATTATTGGAAATAATTAAATAGTTTTGGACTTATTGTTTTAAAAATTCCATTATATTGATATAGTAGTAAGACTAAGGTGGTACAATAACTTTTCAAAAGGTCCATATATTATTTCCCTTTATCCTTGGGAAACATATTGTTATGTATTTTATCATCATCTCATGTTCCTTATCAATTCCAAATTATCAATCAAATTAATGTTATTATTAATTTTGTTTTGTGTAGCCATAGGCCAGTTTTAAATGTTCCAAAGTCAGTTGTACCAAGGCAGCAAAGAGAGATGTCAAGAGAGCAAGTGATAGAGGGAGAGAGCAGGCGAAGTTGGAATTGGAATCTAATTGAAATCGAATTGGAATTAATTAAAGGGCCAAAAGCAGCAAACAATCTATGAAGACGGTGAATGAATAATTAAAGATACACTGTATGCCAGAAGAATGGGCCAATGAAAAGGGTTGAATGTCGGTTCAATGCCCCTTTGATAATCTGCACTGTTCTGAATGATCTTGTTTTTAGGACAATTTAAATGCCATCTAATAAGAAATTTTAAATTTTCGTTGATATTGGTTTAGTCATCAAATATATTTTTTAGCATTACAATGAAATTTGTAATGCGATATTTAAATACATTGCGATTCTCTTAGTCAACACAAAACCATTATGCTTACGAGAAGGGGCTAAAAAATAGCATACAAGTTAATTGTATTACATGAAAAATGGTTTTCCTGTCATAGTAGGGATTGGCAATTGCCAATATTTCGTTATACCTTTTGATATATCGATCTTTCCACAAAACTTAATGTCAAATAAATGTCAATTACAGTCAAACTATGTAATAAACATCTATGTATGTAAACTGTAAAATGAATTGATCTAGTAAAAACAGCTTTCCAGCCTATGTAAATAGTTTCCACCTTTTATTTAGCAACAATTTAATTCCCCTCGAATTAATTGCTTCGACATTGTTACAACTTTAAAAGTACTCAGCCATATATAATGGCCATATCTTGGCCTAACATAACCGTTTTTTTGTCATTTGTCATATGCAAAGCTTTGCCCGCAGTGGCATTTTATCAAACCAACCAAAGAGAAGAAGAAGAAGGTAAACTCATATCAAAAATGTTGAAAAGCCATAACAAATATTAGAGATAAGCAGAAAACAAGTGTAGACAGGTCTATCCCCCCACAACCAACACGTACATCGTGCTGGCATAAGCTTAAATAGACTCACCCATACTTTTAACTAGAAATTCATCGTAGTTTATTAAGGGCGGCGTTGAGGCACCTTCGACAATATCCACGTTTTCCTCCTCCTCCTCACTGTACACTGAATCATAATCTGGTTCGTGCATCTTGTAATTGGGTCACATATAAAAAAAAAAACATGGAAATCACTATGGCATACTTTTGGGCTTTAGAACCAACTAATTCTTCTTAGTAAAATCCGCTTGCAGTATCAAGTGCCTGGGATTTATAGCACTTTTACTTTTTCAGGGCGCAAGGGCGTAACCACACCCACAAATACACACACACACAAACACAACGGGAGTCTAGAGCAAAGTGCAAGTGGGCATTAAATATTAAATAGAAGCACTAAAGGAATTTCATTGGCGGTTGTTGTCTTGGTTTCTTTTTAACCGGGCTTAGTTCAAACAACCGGCTAACGAACCTCAAACGCTAAAAATTTAAACGCTACTAAAGCAAGTGGCAAACTGCTGACTGTTGAATCTAATCAACGGGCAAATACTATGAAGGCTATCATAGAAACAAATGTACAACTGATTAGAATATAAAGAAAATAACAACGAATGCTTATTTGCACTCTCTCTTTCTCTCTTTCACTCTGTCTAGTTGCCTTTAACTCTCTTTGGCTCTCTCAAAATCACTTAGTGATTAAACACTGCACAAAAAGGTTAAGTAATAATTAGAAATTAATAACGTTCACTCAAGTCAAGTGTCGGCATTTACATTTTTATCGTTTTGCAAAAAGTTGAAGCTTTTAATACTTTGACTGATAGTAGACTAGTTAGCCTTAACTTTAGTTAATATTATTATTTTATTAATAAGTTTCAAAAGTTACCTTTGTTCTTTCAGTGTGTAATTGTTGTACTCTTCTTTGCAAAGAAAGTAGAAGAGAAATTTTATTTTGGGTTTTCCTTATCTTATCGCATTGTTGAGAACTTAAAATTGTTGTGTCTAAAGAATTTTCAATTGATTAATGCATCAGTGGGAAATAGTTGAACATATTAATACAGTTACAATTCTGAATGAGTAAAGAGATGCCTTAAGAAACTAATATCTAAGCCATATTGACAGAGATATCCAATTGAACTAATGTGTTAAGTTGGTCGCCTTTTATTATACTTTTTTTTGCATCTTTAAAAGACCTTTGAAAATAAATATTGTAGAATGCCTTGTGAATTTTATGTTAAGTTGATAAAATGTTTCACTTGATTTCGGTAACGTTATAAAGATAAAGTTTATAAAGCTTCATGAATGTTGCTATTTTTTGAAAATAAAATCCTTTTCTCATTCTCTAAGATATTCACTATTATACCCTATACAAAATTTACCCGTTCAATTATTTTTGTTTACCTTTTGTAACAAAATTTGTAACTACAAGTTCTTAAAAGTTAAGCTTCGCTTGCAGGAATATAAACTGTCGGTTAAAGTAAATGATCCTTTTCTTAGTTTTTATATTGAATTAATGATTAAAGATGGAATATTAAAGATCTAATAGGCTGTGGTTCCAGCGTGGACTTTAAAGCTCATAAGGCTAGAGTCGCTTTAGACGAACAAAGTTGAATCAAATTAGAAATGTTGTTTTACGAATAACAGGTAACAGGATGTACTTCCACCATGAATCATAAGTTTCTCTTAAATAATACTCTGATACCCTTGATTTTAGGCTATGCTATATCCTTAATCCACGATTTAATTCTTCAGAAGACTCACTGCTATCTTCTAACTAAATCGTATTTTCCCACTTTAAGAAAAAGACGTTGGAAAATTTGTTGTTTAAAACAGCACACCAAAGAAATAACTTCATTGGAATGTTAAAAATTTTATTTAAGTATCTTTTTTCATTTTTCTTATTTTCATCATATACATATAGAGGAGAGATTTTGTTTGCTGTTTTGCAGATTGTAGATTTCGGGTGTGTTGTCGGTTCTTTCTAGATTCAAACATTCTTTGTTTTTTTGTTGTTGGGTAATTGTGTATGGGAACTTTTTTACTTAATTTCTTTAATACTTTACGCTTTTGTTTTTAAATTTAAGTTTGTTGTTGTTTTTTTTTTTTGTAAGATTTTTGAAGAGTTTTCTGACTCTTATTTGCTGAGTTATTCGTTATATTTCTTTGAGTTGCATTTGTTTGCTTAACTTTGTCTGATATAGATTTTGTTTGCGGTTATCGGTAATACTATATATTTATATGATAAATCGTATGTATTAGGGGTCTTCTCGAAAACCAAATAGAACATTCAACAAAAGAAAATAATAAAGAATTTATATAAATTTGTTGCAGGTTTTCTGTTTTTGGATTTTTGTTTTGTAGAATTGTTTCAGCATTTTAAATAGTTCAATGGGT
Organism: Drosophila paulistorum; assembly: GCA_018152135.1. Taxonomy (NCBI): domain Eukaryota; kingdom Metazoa; phylum Arthropoda; class Insecta; order Diptera; family Drosophilidae; genus Drosophila; species Drosophila paulistorum. The sequence continues at coordinate 6,844,620 of JAECXG010000805.1, read as the reverse complement.
CAGTTTTGTTTTTAAAACACTGAAACAAGTTACAAAATAATATGATTAAATTATAATAATTATTTTTTTGTAAAATTAGGCAAGGTTTTTTCTTTTGAATATATATATTCATTTGATATAAGTTTTTGTTTATTTATTTGGTTTTAGTTTGTTTTCTCATTTCGCTCTCTCATATTTGATATGTTTTCCATTTTCGTTAATTGATATGTTGCATATATATTTATCGTATATACATATATATATATTTTGTATATATATATGTTAGTTTGCTCATTCTGTCTAATTTTTTGTTTGTTTTTTTGCAGATCTGCTGATATGTATGCGATATAGTTTTTCGTTTTGTTTTTTTGTCGACTTAATTGTTATCATAATACAATATTTAGTATGTATGTAAGTATATATATTTAAATATTTGGTTTAATTCTTGTATATTGTTTAAATTTGTCAAAAATAGTATGCTTAAAAGGAAACATTGAAGAGTTAAATGTGTTGTACATGTATAGAGAGATATATAATAGTTTAAGAATATAAATAAATGTTACAATGTTTTTTCTTTTATTTTTGTAAAAAATTGTTAAATACATTTTTGATCAAGCTTGTTTTGCGAGTTTTGCAAAAAACACAAAAATTTAAACTGAAATTATCACTTTATATTCTCATTTTTGTCGTCATCATCAATTCTGTCATATTTCATATCATGTTTTGCATCAACAATTATGGAATATGTAGTTTGTTCTCTTTTATTTACATGGGGCATCATCATATACACACAAATATTCTATATATATTTGTATCATATCATCATATTTTATATATGTATATATATATATATATAGTTCAATGGATCGTTTTCATCTTGTTCACAAAGTTACTCTCGATTTGTTTTCTGTATCTTCTTCTTTCTAATATCATTCAATATTTTTTAATAGACATCTAATTTTAGTAATTATGTTTAAGTTTTTTCCTTTGTTTTTTTACTGCTTTTAAAGTAAAAGTTAAAATAAAATTTCTCGTTCTGTTTAAATTGTTGTCTACCAGCTAATTCAAGGTACTTATAACTCCATTAAGTTGTTTATATTTTTTTTATTCATTTTTTTCTTGATTTTTCCTTTCAACGTTGGGTTCGATTTCCTTTAACTTTTTCGTCCTGCTGCCTGCTTCTACTTTAGTTACTTGTCTTCTGGTTCTTAACAATTCCGTGCTCTTTTCTGGTTTTATATAAAATTTTATTTCTTATATATTCAACTAAAACTAAGAGTTTGTTTTTTGATCGAAAAGTTTTCTTCTTTGTTTTTTTTTTGCAAAAGTTTTCAAAGTCAATTTCAGGCATTCTCTTGGCAGATTCGTTGGGTCAGTTTTCTCTTGTGTTTTCTTTTTTCTTCGGTTTTCAATTTGCATTTCCTTTACTTAAATTGACTTTGAAAACTTTTTGAGTTTAGTTTTTATCATTTTGGTTACTATACTTTTTTTTTTTGTTTTTGGTATTTTGTAATTGAAGAAATTTGAATTTGAAATTGAGTAAAGTAGTTGTATCTTTCCTTCGCTGATATAGTTCATTCTGCTCTTTGATCTACATCAATTCTAGTTTTTTCCATAGCATATATAAAGAGAGTTTCTACTACACTTAAGATAAGTATATACTAGACATGTAATATAAATTTTTGCCTTTATTTTGAAGGTTTTGTTGTTTTTTAAGTGGGTGAATTTGTGAATTATGCAACTCTCAAGAGTTTTTTTCTTTCAGATGGCACAGTAACCCGATGTGGTTCGATCTTAGTTAGATATATGCAACATTGACTAATTTTAGCTGCATTAGCTATAAAACTCAAAGAAAAACATATTACACACATTTGTATAGAAATTGTTATCATTGTATTTAGAGTTGTTACATTCATAGTTCGATTTTTGTTTTTGTTTTGGGTGTTTTGCTGGAAGGTTTTTTACTGATAGCCTTTGGTTTCATAGGGACTGTGTGAATATTATAAGTAGAGAGATCGATCTAAAGCAACATTTTCGAAACATTCACATTGATATTTGAATAAAAATCACTTGTTACAAATATATGTAGATGCATATAAGAAAATTATTTACTAATATAAATATACCATTTTCTTTTTTTTTAAGTTTTCTTTTTTTTGTTTTTATTTTTGCTGGTTTCTTTATTCATGTTTTTTGTCGTTTATTCATTTAGTAGATTTCGTTTTTCTTTTTTTGCCGAACGATCCTGCTTCCACATTTTCTTTTTTTGTTTGTTGTTGTTAGTGTCGTGAAATAGATTTTGATAGCAGAGAAGTAAACGATATTTTGAGAAAAGTTTCAAAAGCTTGTAATTTTTTTTTTCTATCATTTTGGGGAATAGTGTAGAAAGCAGCTGAATTATATGTTTTTTGTTCATTGTTGTAATATTTTGTGTGTACTTTTTTTTTTTTTTAGATTTTTTTGGGTTTTTGCAATTTTTTTTTGATGATTTTTGTTTAGTATAAAAAGTTAGTGCTTTTAAGAGGGTGGAAAAGTGAAAATTAAATATGAAACTTATATGAAATTGGAAATACATTTTTTAGCAGTGGTCAACGCCCCATTTCTTAGTAGTTGTAACTATCATAGGGCGTGCCCAAATAAGAATAGAAATTAGGGTTAATGGGCTGTGCATGTGCGTAATAAAATCCAGAAGCCGGATCTGGCGCTACTCAATCAAGGAATCCAGTATTGACCAGTTTCTCCAAAAAGAATTTCACATCACCCAATTCCGAATCCTTGATGCCCAATGATTTCAACATGCCCAAATCACCATTCTCCACGGCCATAAATACCGAACGCAAATGCTCTAAATCAGATCTGAAAGAGAAATCAAATAAAATTCATTACATAAACTTTTTTCCTTTTAATTTGGTTCATCAACTATTTAACCGCACACAAAAACACCAAAACAGGCCAAATGCTAATCTGGCAGGTCTTTGGGGAAAAGTTGAAATATTCGCATTAAACAGTGGCAAAAAGTTTATATTTGTTGGTCAACGAAAAAAAGTTTAGTTGTATGTTTAAGTGAATCGCCCACAATCTTTAGCAAGGTCATGGATTTAAAAAAAATGAATAAATAGGACTCAATAGGTTGGCCTTAAGGGCCCCATAAGTGGCTTACTTAAATGTGTAGATTGGTAATGCTTTTGTGGGACACCTTTAAATGAAAAATCGAGGGGAAGATATTGGCGATGCTTTGCCTACAAATATCTGTTTATTGTGAGGTGTTGAAAACTATTAAATTTTCTTCCTATTTTAATGAATAATATATCACTCGACGGGAAATTCAGTTATTTATCTTTCGTAGTTAAGGGAACAAAGACTTTTAGTTTGAATTAGTATTGTAAAAACGCCTTATTAAATACATAACTCCGAATTTCAATTGGCAATTTTTGATATACAGTTTATTATAGTTTTGCTAGATCTTCAACTTCTTCAAACAGTTTATACGTGTACCTATCTGTGACATATGTATGTATGGCAGTAGTACCAGTAAGAAGCCAGGAAAATACAAACTAAAGGTCTATATTTGAAAACGTCATACATATTAGAGTGTCCCTGAACACAGTGATGCGCTTAAGTTTCAGTGAGTTTTTAACCGGATTTAAGTCCCTATTGATTAACATCGACTGACATTATAAGAACCTATATAAAATCCTGCAGCAAGCTGAGTCCTTTGAGGGATCAGGTTGAAAGTGGTGTCAGGCAACGGATATGCTAAGTCAAATTATATTCGAATGGTCTTTCTGGGAGCTGAGATATCAAGGACTTTGGACAACAATTTCAAACGCATACCCTCAGTTATTATTAATTTGACTGTAAAAGTTTAAATTTTTAATATTACTGCAGTTCGAAAACTATAGGCGTCGACGTCAAAATTTGAATATTTAATTTGTATGAAAGCCACATGAATTGTTTATTTATAGTTAGTTAACACATAACATACTCAACCCATTTTCTTTTTAAATTTGACTGATTGGACATTTCGATACAGTTTTAACGGATTAGCAAAGTTTAATTGTAGTTTAAAATATTTTAAGTTCATCATAATAGAATATAGAGTCGATGTATTGTTTGTATTTTTAAGGGACATAATGGTATAATGGAGATATACATATATGCATGCGGGTACTTTTACCAAGTTAATTCTTTAAGTACTGCAAATTGATCGGCAATTCTTATTTAGTCTATTCTGCACTTTAGCACTTTTCATTTCTTACTAATCAGCGAAGGTCATGGCAATTTTGGCTATCAATAAAAAGAAGTGGCTATATTGTTACTAAATTGACTGCAGGAATAAAGTTTAGTTGAAATCCTGGAAAACTACATTTTTAATAAGAAGAAAGTTTACGTATCTAGTTAATTGTTAAAATAAAAGCCCTCTATTTGCTCTTATTCAAACCAATTTTTTGTTTTCTTCAATGAATTTTTGTTTTATTACCTGGTCCCAAAGTGCCAATAATAAAAATCCAACACTACGTATGGATAATATATCCTATGCACCATAAGAAAAATAAAGATAATTAAAGGCTTAAGTGTGTTTGTCATCTTCTGGTTGACTGCATATTTCATGGTACTCGTAAAATTTCGAAGAGGAAAAACAATTTTAATTAAAAATGCTATGAGCAAGAGAAATGTCATAAAGCCAGCCACACAGAGTACACAGACACAGAAAGATAAAAGAAAATTTTCATTAAATTAATACAAAACAAGAAGCAAACTAACCACAAAACACAATTGCCAGAGTCCTTTTTGGAGTTGTCCTCACCTGCTACTGCTTCTACTGCTGCTATTTCTGCTGCCGGCAAGCGACTCCTAGACGAGACTAGCTACCCAACTGAGTTGATAAATTAGCCATGGGGAAAAGGACATGAGGTCTGTCTGTCTGCCTTGTCATACTTATACATGAATTTCATCAACGCAATTAATCGCACAAGTGCCATAATGCCATTTTGAGCCTAGATGTGGGCCAGGCTAAGTCGACATGGCCAGAAAGAGAGAGATAGAGAGAGGTCGAAAGAGAAAGAGGTGTGGGGAAATGGGAGTCGTCTTCAGTTGAACCGCAAAACACGCAAATGTTATTAATGTGTATTTTGCACTGTTGTTTTCTGCCTTGGCTAATTATGATGATCATAATGAAGTTGTGCTTACAGCAACAACCACGACAGAAGCAGTAACAACAGCAACAGCTGATACCTGCAGGGATTAATTAAGCAAAAGCGTATAATTTCATGCTAACCGCAGCCAAAGGCTTTAAGTTCTTCCCCAGAATGGCTATCGCCCACACAGAGTGCGTGTGTTTTAAGTTTCAAAATGTATGTGTTAAGTCTGAACCCCAATTCTGAATTGTCACATCTAAAAGTCACTTCTGACAATGTTAATTCTAAATACACATTACCCAGAAGAAGGCTAAGAGAGATAAACCAAGAGGCTGTCAGGAGGGCTTGGGGGGGATCGCGGCTTACGGGAACAATAGAAATTCGAGACTCGTATGTTTAGGTAGATAATTAATATTAGTTTATTATTGTAATGAGACTTAACAATATAAAGACATTTGCAAAGCAATGCTCTTGGATTCGTTCATGATGGCCGTTCGTTACCACCGATCGTAGGAGCTTATGTGTCCGCACCCTTTCTCGTCAACATTTTGTTACCAGCTTCTTCTTACACTTATCGATAACACCAGGGTGGAGCGTGACGTCGCTCACACAGGGCTGAATCGGTATATTTATAAGCTGTCGGTTGACATATGTGGGGAAAAGGAAAGCTTTCCCGACCCCTAAAAGTGTATACATATATGAACAATATGAACATAAATTTCAACATAAACCCTTTTTAACAATCGACTTTCAGGCTATATTTTGGCCAATTTCTAACCTTTTTAAAAAGTTTACAGTCTAACTTGAAAATTAAGATATGTGTTTTTTAAAAACTCAAAAAATTGACTTCTACAAATAAGCCATTACAGCTGTTGCTGTTCTTTAGTATTTCTGTCTCGCTTGAAACGAATTTGTTAAAATTATAAATTCACAAAGTTATGAGTTTCGAAAATTTTTAACAATTTAAAACAATATTTTTTTTTGGTAATTTACCTACCATAATCAATCTTTTTTACAAATCTCTGAACGCGTAAGGCCCCTAATAGCGCGGGGACCTTAGCATTTGCTTATCCTACTATATGGCTAATCTGATTTCACTATTTAGGCCATAAAGAAGCAGTGGTCTTTTTGCTTTCAAAAGCTATATCTACGTACATTCATTTGATCCTATAAACTTAAAATAGTTTGTTTACTTGGTGAATAATAAGGACTCTTATCATGTGAAAATACGTTTACAATAATAGTTATATAAACAATTATTGACCTTGGGTTAAAGGTCGAATATTCTATCGAAAAAATTTTTAAAAATATTTATTTGATTAATTTGAAATAAACTTTACATAAACTCTTGCATATAGAAAATAAATTGTCATTTTATACAACTGATAAAACTCATTTCTATTGCCGATATTTCCAACCGTTGCATTTATAATAAATTTTTGAATGTGTGTACATTATATTTTAATAATAGTTTCAGTTTATGTTTTGTTTAGGGAGCTTGAATTGAATTGAAATAGGAAAAAGTGTACATATGTAAGTATATTATCGAAAAAACTTCAAAAATAAATAAAAAACTTCATAACTTTGGTGGTTCTCGATTTTCAGCTAGAGAGCACATGTAATATTCTATATTTTTAGGATCTTAAGAATTCTGAAGAAGTTTAGGGAATGTTGCGAGTTTAGAACTCCATTAGATTTCTCATTCTCATTCCCTTCTTTAAATACTTTCAATAAAAAATTGCGTAATATATAACAGAGAACTGCCAGGAACAACTTCCATACAATTGTTGCAGATGGAACTTTTTCGCACTCGTTTATCTTTTGGCAATCCACAAATTGAAATGTCAACAGTTTGCAACTAACAATGAAGTTTAGTTTTTGAAAGAAATTTGCAACCCTCTCGAAGGACCAACAACAACAACAACTACATATAACTTGCCAAGCAGCTGTCTTCTTTTTGCTCTGTGCTTTTGTCTATGCTAAATACAATTCATAATGAATATGCAAAGGACTCTGCCCTAAAAAAAGATGAAAAGGACTGGCATGGATAAAAAAGGGTTTGTTTTTTCTGCTTCACTTTTTGTGTTTTGTTTAAATAAAAGAGCTCACGTAAAGTGTAAGCATATTTTAGAATTTCATGACACTTTTTTGGTCTATTTTTTCTATGATAGGTAGGGTGCCTCCTAGTAACCACAAGAAGAAGGTGAAGGAACACACACGCACAGGCTAGAGAGAATGGAGCTTGGTCAAGGACAAAGAAGAGTTACCCTTAAAAATAGCTTCGGGTAATGTTGGTGTAAGTTTATTTAAGAGCTTTTATTATTTATACAATGGTATTCTCGTTTCGGTTAACTGGAGGGCATAAAATTTAAATTATAGAGCAAAAAAAAAGAAAAAAAAACATGAAGAAAAGGGGATTTTCGTTTGCCATAAATTGCACCCCAGAGCAACACAATGGGGAAAGAAAGGAAGGATGTGTGTGTGTGTGTGTGTGTGGATGGTGTTGGTGTAAGGCGATGGATGGCTTACCTCATTAGACGTAAAGCAGCACCGAAATCCTCAATCGTTTGTGATTCACTCAAAGCAATGGCCACCTTCTCAACACCACCCAACGGGGATAGGGCATCACGTGCCTTGCTACCGAACAATTTCTCCAGATAGTTGGGTCCATGTGAGGCGATTAAACTTTGCAAAAATGATGCCGTCTCCTCTACGGGTGGTCGCTTGGCTGCAAAAAAAGGAACAGAAATGGAAACTTTTATAAATAGCTGATACTTAATTAGATTTAGTTTACCGATGGGGGGGATAAAAACACGTGTATGAATTTTCAAGTAGTTATAAGGCAACTATTGAGGTCAATATTAACTGAAAACGTTAATTATATTTGCATTAATTGATTTTATTCATTAAAAGCAATCAGCTGGAAATTGAGTTTTCCCCTACGATAAATGTAATTATATTGCGATTAATCATGGTTGTAGATTTGAAGGTTGGGTTTGGTTCTATTTTCCTTTTCCCTCTCTCTTTTCTTCTTTTTGTAATTATTTTCCAAGGAAAACCCATTTGAAAAATAACCTTTGTGTGTCCTTTTGGGATTGCTGCTGCTGTTGCATGTATGAAATTCCGTTAATCAATTATTTATATAGAGCTTTTCATTCTACAGGAAATGAAACACCCAGAATGTGCCATTTGTATATCCTGCGAGATTTTACATTATTCTGTTGTTGAAGCAATTTTTTATTGTTGCTGCTCGTGGACAATGGAATGAGGAAAAACCCTCTATTAATTATTAAAATCCCCATGCAAACTTAATAATGAAACGTATAAAAAAATATTAATTTTTGTTCGCATCAACGGAAACGGAAGTGTCAATAAAGTAGGGAACAACTTATTATCCCTTATGCCCAGAGTTCTTAAATTTATAATAAATATCAAAAGCTCTATCCTTGATCCTAGACACAGTACGTAAACTGTGCATTATTAATGAATTTGCTTTTACTGCTAACCCTTTTAACTGTTTTAAAAATAAAATATGCAATAGTAAAAGCCATAAATATTAACGCGTTATTTGAATCACAATCTGTTAAGTATTTTTTGTTGCTTTGCCATTTGAAACCGTTGCCTGAAATGCCGAATCGTTCAATTAAGTTTAACCGCAAATTGGCTAGCTTACTAGCCTTTTTTTAGATTTAGCGGATTTGTAGCGGAATGTTGAGCACGATCTGCTCTTTTCTGGCAACACCAAGGGTTTTATTGTTGTGTGTTGAAAGTTAATAATAGTGAAAATAAATTACATTTATGTTTAGGTATACATTGTTATACATTGTGTGTTCAAATAATTGTGTTATAGCTAAATTCGAATGTATTGTTGCTAACAAATCACCAAAAATGCTGCACGAGTACATATGTATAAAAGAGCCTGATCTTTTTTAATGTTGTGTAAAATAAAGTGTTAGAAAATGCCAATGGCAAAGTAAAAAGAAGATGTGAAAATAATTAAAACGCAAATCCAATAATACGCTTGGTGAATTTTTCAATTTTTGGAGTTAGAAAAGGTGCGGATTCCTCTCTGGGTCCTTTCCTGGTAAAAGTATTTCAATTTACAATTAAAATCCACACTTATCATTCAATAAATGTTTACCAACACTTTATCACGACTTCACAGTTAATTTAGCTAAACTTAACGGTCAACATTTAAGGATTAATTCTTCGAATATACAAGTTAAGCACCTAAATCATAAGATGCAATGCCCAATGGTCAACCCCACTCCATCATCACATGCTTATTAGTTGCATGATCAGCTATTTCAAATAAACAGTCCGATCGCTAGGATAAACAATACTATTTCATCATAAGATGCAATGCCCAATGGTCAACCCCACTCCATCATCACATGCTTATTAGTTGCATGATCAGCTATCTCAAATAAACAGTCCGATCGTTAGGATAAACAACAGGCCTGCATCCCACTTTCCCAGGCCCTAGAAGAATGGTGTCGGGTCCAGCGCATACCCAGAACCACGCCACAACTTTTGCCAATAAACAAAGAATAGCAATAAACATTCCTTGTTTACACAAGTGTGCAACCACGCACTCAGAGGACTAATTAATTCAGCCAACGCCGCTGCCTGCGACGATGTCAAGTACCAAACCTTCATCTAACCTAATCGAATCATAGCAAATCAGTCTTGAGCCTAAGTTCTAATCATCCAGTAACTTCGCTTTAGCTCCGCTGCATTCACTTCGAAGTCAGAATCTTTCAGTAAACCGAAACATACTGTAAATGTAATATAAAGTATTTTTGAATAAAACTTTATTTTTTTACATCGGAGTGAATAAAGTGTTTAATTGGCGCCCGAGCAGGGACCCTGCTAAATAAAACTTGATCAAGTGTTAGTGAAAAATATTAGTGGTCGTGACCGAGAAAACGCGTTAAATGCCTTAAGTGTCAACGATAACAAACGCTATATTGAACTACACCCAGAATCAGACAGGGTCAAAACTATCGCTGCAAATTCCTCTAGTATCCGTTCGGAGGAAAACTGGTACAAGTGTTTGGATCCGGAGCGTTAGTACCTCAACGTGGGAAAAGCGAGTACCCCTACCAACCAGCCAGTAAAAAAGCACCGAAGATGTTAATGTTAATGTAAGTTAAGGAAAAATAATTAAGAAAAAATCCAAAATAAAGAAGAAAGAATTTGTGTAGACACAGTGGGAAAAATATTATTAAACAAAACGAAAGTAAAAAATAAATAAAAAGAAGAACAAGTAATTAAAAAAAAAAAAAAAAAAAAAAAAACAAACCCGTAATTACATTTTTTCTCCCACTTAAAAAAGAAAGGAAAAATTGAAAGAAAAGAATTAGTAATTAAGTAATTTTAAAAAAGTGAAAAATAATTTTAAAAAAAAATATCACAGAAGCTAACTTCGGCAATGCCGAAGTTTATATACCCTTGCAGTCCTTGGCAATAATTTTTTTACATTTTGAAATTTCTTTCCTTGCAACTCAATTAATCAACACACAAACAAAACATTCAAATTATTTCTCTCTTTACTACAAATTTTTAAGCAAAGCACAACACGCATACACATACATACATACATACGTGTAGCGCTACGTCTGTGTGTGCGTATGCATGTGCTCTGTTTGATTTGCTGATGACGTAGAACCGATTTGTATTGACTGTAGCTTGTGTTCTATTTATCCGATCAAACTCAAATTTTGGGATCTGAGATTTTATATCAAATTCTATTATATTGGTAAATTTCATGGGGATACTCCAATTTTTGCAAACATTTTTGTTCTAGAGCTATATGATATAGTAGTCCGATCCTGACAATTTTCATACTCTATTATCTCCCGGCTAAAAGTAGCTCAAATATGAAATTTCATTCAGATAGCTCTTAAGATGACAGCGTGAAGTTGATTTGCACAGACGGACGGACGGACGGACGGACGGACGGACGGACGGACGGACGGACGGACGGACGGACGGACGGACGGACGGACGGACGGACGGACAGACGGACATGGCTATATCGACTCAGCTTCTCATGCTGATCAAGAATATATATACTTTATGGGGTCGGAAACGTCTCCTTCTGTGCGTTACAAACATCTGACCAATTTTATAATACCCTCTGCAAGGGTATAATAATATATGTTACTCTGTTAAACTGAGCAATAATTGCGTTGCCCGGTCTAGAGTGTGGCCCGTAAAGCCATACGCCAAATAGACAGGAGATCACTGCGATGATCGTGTAGGGAAAGTAAAACTTCAAAAATAAAAAAAAATAATTAAAAAAAGGAGAGAAAAAATCATATAATAATAATATATAAAATTTTAATAATACCACAAAATATTATTTAAATACCATTTCCATCCGAAATTAGCGGACATACCGCTATATTTTTACCAATACAAGATTAGCGGACATACCGCTATATTTTTATCAATATAAGAAAAAATTTTAATTTTCGCGGATTATATTTTTCGTATTCGCGATACCGTAACACCTATTTCTTTGAATTAATCCTAATTTAAAAAACAAATCCATTTCCAAAATGACTAAAGACAACTGGGTTAAAGCCGCAGTCCTCCAGCAGGGTGGTATTCAGACAACAGGTTCTGATGCTCCGACAGCATCCACCTCAAGTGCATCAACCGCAAATAGAATCGAGGCACTGTCAATACAGGGACTAGACGTAGCTATCCAGACAATTTTGTCGTCTCAGTTACAGGAAATAGTGAAACAATTAAATTATTCTCAGCCAGGACATATTCCCTTTATGGACCAGACAGCTAGCATTCAGGATAATTGGCATGAACTAGATAAAGTGCCAGACATCGTAAAGAATCTTGACAAATTCTCAGGTAGCCGCGAGGAGTTCTCAACATGGTTTGCTTCCGCCACACGTTTGATGGAATTGTATGCCCCCATTCAGGGAACACCCAAATACTATGCAATTCTTGTGACCATTCGAGGCAAAATTACAGGCCATGCCAATACATTGTTGAAAGTCTATCGCACCGCATTACATTGGGGTGCAATCTCGCAGTGTTTGTTATCTGAGTACTCGGACAAACGAGATTTAAGCACTTTAGAATATCAGCTGTTTACCATGACCCAGAAGGGCACTTCAATTCATGACTTCTACTTCGCCGTTTATCAACAGATGTCGTTAATTCTAGACCAAATCGAAACGATGGGTTATACTCCCGAGACTATGGAAGCCATGGCCAGACAGGTCAGAGATAGGGCTCTAGATACCTTCATCAGAGGTCTGAACGGAGATCTCTCAGACAGAATGAGCTTAGCTCAACCCAAAGATCTGAGGCATGCATTGCAATTGTGCGAAATGTTGGATAATAAGAGGGCTAGAAACATTATCAGCCATCGTGACACTCGTCCACTTGTAGGACCAAAACCCCCGCAGTATGCTAAAATTAACATGCAACCCCAACGATCATACATACCAGCAATTCCACCCAAACCTTACAACAACAACTATTATAATCAGAGACCCATGCAAAACGTGTTCATTCCCCAAAACAAATTCCCTCAATCCAATAACCCCGTATTTTTCAACGCACCACCGAGGCCATTTGCCCCGAAACCTCAGCCGGCACCAACTCCAATGGAGGTCGACGGCTCTATTTTAACCAAAAAAGTAAACTACATGAACAAACCGAATGTTAATTTACCACAACAATTTGCTCTCAAGAGAGTCAACCAGTCCACCGCAAATTTTCCCAATAAGGTGCAGAGGCAATTCCATATCGAAACTGGTATGTCAGGTGAACAATATATCACCATACCGCCTCAAGAAGAGCACTACTCCGATACGTCCGATTATCAGGCTGCTTATCAGGGCCAAGAAGATCTTTTTGAATTAGTCCCATACTCTGAGGTTCGAGAATATCAGCAGCAGGAGGAATATTTTGCCTCACAAGGAGACAACTCAGAATTAGTCCCACAGGACAAAGAGGAAACTAGATCACAATCACAGGAGCCTCAACAACCAGAAATCGAGGACACCGTTAATTTTTTAGGTTAAAGTGTTCCTCTTTGCCGTACTTTGTTGTCCGGGACAAAGACGGAACCTCATACAATTTCTTAATAGATACCGGCTCGAACAAAAACTATGTCCAACCTGAAATAGCAAAAAATATCAAAACGAATGAACACAAGTTTTACGCGAACACCGTAAGTGGTCGCATTCTAATAACCAGCCATATCCATTTGGGTTTATTTAACGAACCCAATAAACCAATAACGTTCTTCCTATTACCTAATCTGAATCCGTTCCATGGAATTCTAGGTAATGACTCACTAAGAGAGTTAAACGCTATCATTGATGTAGGGAAAGATCTACTATACGTCAACAACTCTCATGTTGTTAAAGTGAAGCAGATGCGAGCCCATCAGGTCCATACCATCAAATCAGATGAACTCACTAATCAGCAGAAGCTAGGGTTAAAAGCGCTCCAAGAGGAGTACGAATCGCTATTCGCGGACCCAAACAAAAAATTGACTTATGCTACTAATGTCCAAGGAGAAATCCGAACGACAACAGACACTCCAGTCTACACCAAGCACTACTCATATCCAGCCTCTCTAAGAGAAGTAGTAGAAGACCAGGTACAAGAATTATTACGAGATGGTATAATACGACCCTCACGGTCGCCCTATAATTCCCCTGTGTGGATAGTCCCTAAAAAGAGTGACAGCCTTGGGAATAAGCAATATAGGATGGTCATCGATTATAGAAAGCTCAATGCAGTTACAGTTTCGGATAGGTATCCTATCCCCGAAATCGGAGAAATGGTTGCACAGTTGGGCAACAACAAGTATTTCTCTGTTCTTGATCTAAAGAGCGGATTTCATCAGATTTCCCTTAAGGAATCTGATATCGAAAAAACGGCATTCACTGTGAGTGGAGGGAAATACGAGTTCACGAGACTCCCCTTCGGCCTAAAGAATTCCCCATCAATATTCCAAAGAGCTCTCGATGATATTTTGAGAGATCTCATTGGAAAGATCTGTTACGTCTACATCGATGACATAATAATATTCAGTAAATCGGAGGAAGAGCATTTCCGACATCTAGCTCTGGTATTTTCTACCTTGTCCAAGGCAAATATGAAGGTCTAAGCAGATAAATGCAAATTCTTAAGACATAGCGTTGACTTCCTAGGCGTAGTAATTTCAAGGGAAGGAGTTAAAACCAATCCTGAAAAAATCCAAGCCATTAAAAAGTTCCCCATACCAAAAAACCTAAAACAACTAAGGTCCTTCCTGGGATTAGCTAGTTATTACAGAAGATTTATTAAAGATTTTGCTAAATTAGCTAGACCCTTGACTGCGTTATTGAGAGGAGAACATGGCAGAGCCAAGAAAAATGTTTCAAGCAAGATCGAAATCCGATTCGGTGAAGCCGAAATCGATGCCTTCGAGAAAGTAAAAAATGCATTAGTGTCACAAGACGTTATGCTAGCATACCCTGACTTTAAACAAGAGTTCCACCTAACCACCGATGCCTCAAACATCGCACTAGGAGCCTCTCTAGAACAGAATGGGAGACCCATTACATTTCTTTCCCGTGCGTTATCCAAAGCTGAAGAAAACTATGCCACAAATGAAAGAGAAATGCTAGCAATAGTATGGGCATTGGATAAGCTAAGGATGTATGTATACGGCAAATCCAAGGTGATCATTTACACCGACCACCAGACTCTCACTTATGCTCTCAGCCCAAAAAATAACAACATAAAGCTGAAGAAATGGAAAAGTTACCTGGAGGAATATAACTACGAGTTAAAATATAAGCCGGGTAGCTCAAACGTCGTAGCAGACGCACTCTCTAGAAACCCTACTAGCATAAATGCTAGTAGTACGTCAGCTACAGTCCACAGCGATGAAAGCTCAGGGCATGAACTCATTCCAGCAATGGAAGTCCCCATCAATGTCTTTAAAAACCAATTGTTTATCCTCACTGGTGATAACGAATCCACCACCTTTGAAATACCATTCCCCACATACCATAGACATACAATAGTGAGAAGTAATTATTCCGAAGATGATCTTGTAACTATTTTGAAGAAAAAAATGGATCCGAGAATAGTAAATGGTATTTTCACCTCCGAAAGTATCATGGGGAAAATTCAACAAATTTTTCCGGAGCATTTTAGGAATTACAAGGCACGATTCACACAAGTCCAAACTGTAGATGTCCATGATCAGACCCAAGAACAAGAAATCATAATTAAAGAACACCTTAGAGCACATAGAAATTCCATCGAAAATAAAAAGCAAATTTTATCTGAATATTTTTTCCCCGGTATGAAGAAAAAGGTAGAAGCAATAGTAAACTCTTGCCAAACATGTAAACTCTCGAAGTATCAAAGACACCCTCCGAATCAAGAAATACAACCAACCCCTATTCCGACATATCCAGGTGAAATAATCCATATAGATTTATATTCCACCCAAAAGAAGATAATTTTAACAGCCATAGACAAATTTTCAAAGTATGCGCAAGTTAAACTCGTAAACTCAAAAGCAGCAGAACATCTTAAAGTGCCCCTACGTGAGTTATTGATAGCCTTCGGTATGACAAAAACCGTTGTAATGGATAACGAAAAGGCTTTAAATTCTGCATCAATAAAATTTCTTTTAAATAATCAGTTAGGGATACAAGTCCACACTACCCCACCATATACTTCATCTAGCAACGGCCAAATAGAAAGATTTCATTCCACATATACGGAGATAATGAGATGCTTGAAGTTAGAGCACCCCGAAATGGAATTTGAGGATTTAATATTCAAGGCTGTAGATGAATACAATAAAACAATACACAGTACAACCAATAAAAAGCCAATAGAAGCATTCTTCGCAACAAATTTAATCCATACACCCGAAAAATTAGCACTCGAAAGGGAAAAGATTTCAGAAAACATCTTAAAGAAACAAAACAAAGACCTAGGGTACCATAACAAAACAAAAAACCCCGTAAAAACTTACGATCCAGGTGAAATCATCTACGTTAGGATTAATAAACGATTAGGTTCAAAACTAACGTCTAGATATAAAAAAGAAATAGTAGCCGAAGATCTTAATACCAAAGTTAAAACCAGGTCAGGCAGGATAGTTCATAAAAACCACTTGAAATATTGATAAACATCCTCTTCCGACAGATTGCTTATGTTACCACTTTGCTGGGGTCACACAACCATATTAGACTACACTAAGTCAAGAGTGGTCATGTTGGAAACCGGGTTAGCCGCGCGCCAGAATGGAACCTTTAAAATCGTCCATGTCATCGAACTAGAAAAATATCAAATGGCCATATCCGTTTTAAAAGAAGTCGTCAAAAATTCGACAAACCTAAGTCCGTATCAGCCATTTTTGGCCTATGAGATAACGCGGATACAGAATGAACTGAGGAGGCTTCAGCCGATGCAGTTTAGAAACAAAAGATCACTTGATATACTTGGCACGGCGTGGAAATGGTTAGCGGGCACACCTGATCATGAAGATCATATGATTGTGGTAAATAAGATCAATGAACAATTGGTAAACAATAATCGGCAGGTCGTAATTAATAACCTAATAGAGAATAAGATAAATGATTTAATCAAGATAACCAATACCATACTAATTAGAGGTAAACCCGAATCTGATAATAAGTCAAAAGAAATTGAAATAACCAAATTTAAATTGAGTCTCTTAAGAGAAGAATTAACAAATATTATCTACGCAATTGATTGGGCCAAAGCCAATACAGTAAATTCACTAATATTATCATCTACCGAAATAGATTTCATCGAAACAATTAAAGAAGAGAGTTTAACATTTATAAACATTGAAGAATTAATAGAATTTGCTGAGGTCAGTGTAGCCTCAGATGGTAAATCACTCCTTTATATTGTCAGCCTACCCAGAGTAATTAATG
This sequence comes from Drosophila paulistorum, assembly GCA_018152135.1. Classification (NCBI taxonomy): domain Eukaryota; kingdom Metazoa; phylum Arthropoda; class Insecta; order Diptera; family Drosophilidae; genus Drosophila; species Drosophila paulistorum. Next base: position 6,827,543 of record JAECXG010000805.1, on the reverse strand, counting down.
AAATTTGTAAACAAATCCTAGCAATACCAATTAAATATCAAAAATTTATAGAAGAAATAGACTATGAAAACATCATGAAATGTAACAAGAAATACTTCGGGTTAACCAATAAGAGTAATTGTAAAATTCATAACGGTAAGACAATTTGTAAACTGGAAGATCTGACTAATTTAGAAAACAGTAAATGTATAGCCGCCTACTTGCAAAGAAGGAATCCCCAATGTAAGGTCATCAACAACCAGCACGTAAAGTCCCATTCGGAAATAATGCCCGGTACCTTGCTGCTGAACCAATTCCAAGGGGTCATCAGCATCAATGGAGAAAACATCACCCTAGAAGGCACCTTCATAATCCAAGCGGAGAACGCAACAGTCATTATAGAAGACTTCTGGTATATTGTCAAGACACGCTTTGAAGCCGAGGTTCAACCGCCGCTGTTACAATTACTATCAACTAAGCAGCAGAGAGGTGAAAAGCTATCGCTGGAAATGATCAAGGAGCTACACATTAATAATACTAATAATCTGGAGCGTATCCAAAGAAACAACTTGATTATGTCTTCATCAAACTGGATTATTCTAACCCTTCTAGCAGCTGCAATGATAACATATTGCATCATCAAAAAATACTGCAGCCACGGAACAGGCAACCATGGTCCACCAATGGAAGTCTCAATCGGGCCTGTCCAATATGTTGTTGCGACCGAGGACGTCCGCACTTAAAGGGGGAGGAGTTAAGCACCTAAATCATAAGATGCAATGCCCAATGGTCAACCCCAATTCATCATCACATGCTTATTAGTTGCATGATCAGCTATTTCAAATAAACAGTCCGATCGCTAGGATAAACAATACTATTTCATCATAAGATGCAATGCCCAATGGTCAACCCCACTCCATCATCACATGCTTATTAGTTGCATGATCAGCTATCTCAAATAAACAGTCCGATCGTTAGGATAAACAACAGGCCTGCATCCCACTTTCCCAGGCCCTAGAAGAATGGTGTCGGGTCCAGCGCATACCCAGAACCACGCCACAACTTTTGCCAATAAACAAAGAATAGCAATAAACATTCCTTGTTTACACAAGTGTGCAACCACGCACTCAGAGGACTAATTAATTCAGCCAACGCCGCTGCCTGCGACGATGTCAAGTACCAAACCTTCATCTAACCTAATCGAATCATAGCAAATCAGTCTTGAGCCTAAGTTCTAATCATCCAGTAACTTCGCTTTAGCTCCGCTGCATTCACTTCGAAGTCAGAATCTTTCAGTAAACCGAAACATACTGTAAATGTAATATAAAGTATTTTTGAATAAAACTTTATTTTTTTACATCGGAGTGAATAAAGTGTTTAATTTACATATAGATATATTCATTTGTTGGCCAAGGCTCCAAGACCTAAATTGTTGTTTTTCTTCTGTATTCACAAATAACTGACATATTTGACTTTATCCTTAAGCTTGGACTTGTTGACTTAGTCTAAGATTTCAGAGTATCAGTTTTACAGTTTTCTTTAATAGTTTAAGCAATTTTTATGTTCTTGTTTTTGATTTGCAATAGATTTGTAGGAATAGATATTGGTGTCTGGTATTTATTTCATTTCCAAATAAATTTTTTCCCTTTTCATTCGATTGTGTATCATATAAAAATAAAGAAAAAGAATTAAGGAGGAGCGAGTTAAGGCTTTTATATCCTTATTTTTTGGTTCTATCACCTTTTGCTCTAGTTAAAACTATAATCTCTCATATATCACTAATTAATTGCCACATTCTGCTTTTACACAGTACTTTGCTTTCGTTTTTAAAGCCACTTAACAGTTCATATCATACTTCTAGATTCATTAGCAGCTCTTAAGCGCCTTTACATATCCATAACCATTTCCATATTCAAAGAGTGTTTTCCCCAAAGATTTTTCAGGCATGTTGTCTATATTTTTTCCTCTTCTGTTTCCTTTGTTTTATGGCATACACTTTATAGTTGAGTTCAGTTGGTGAGTCAGTCAGTCGCAAAGGGACAACGACTTTCCACTGTTTGGCTTGACATGGCTTTAACCCCACACGGCTGTTGCACTGTTAGTTGTTAACCCTTGTGTTTGCGTGTGTGTGTGTGTTTGTGTTGGTGTGTGCATATGCTGACCATTGTTGTTGTTGTTATTGCCATTGCTTGTTGCTTCTGTTAGCATTTTTAATGGTTGCAAGGACACGTATCTAGCTGGCACACTATGCACATGTGTGAGAGTTTGTGTGTGTTTGGTGTGGGTGTGTGTTGATTCAGTTACTAACAGTATTTGTTATGCAAATGGTCCCGTTTGGCAACAATTCTTTTTTTTGTTTTCTCGCTTTTCTTTTCTCATATTTTTTTCTCTGTTTTTCCATCGCTTGGGGTAAAGCCTCAACCTCTTTCCTCTGTGCTTCTGTCGCCTGTTACCAGTTTGCCCGTTCTGTGTGTGTTTGCCTTTAACTTGTTACATATTCCAGCGATGTATATCAGTCGTTAAGATAAAGCTTCAAGTTCGGGTTAAACTTCTGTTTTTTTTTTTTGCTTTGTTGCTGCTGATAAAATATATGCAAAATTATGTTAATTTCCCCAGGGTATTCGAGTGCAACGAGTTAGGAGTTTTTTCGAATTTTTATTGCAGTATTTTGAATGTATTTCGGCGACCCTTTTTTTTTTTGTCTAAGTAGGCGTAACTGGAATTTAAATTTCAAGTAGAGGTTGGAGAGGAAAGGAGCTTGATTTTTCTCCTTCTAAGCCACCCGCAGAAATCATGAATTATTTGAAAAAAACTTTGCCCAAGCAATTAAAAGAAAAGCTGAGCTAAGCACAAATTTATCTTCTATCGTTTAGTTTTGTGTCTCTCTCATCTGTTGCCTGGGTAACTTGAGACAGCCATTCAAATAAGTATACTCACACCTATAAAGGCGCAGCCACACCCACAGTCAAGTTGTAGCATAATTTATCAAAGAAATTTCGCTATGTTAGCAGAACCTAAAACCAACATGCCGACACTTCCTAAATGATTTCATTGTAGAAAAATAGTTATTTTTCGTCCTCACTCTCTCCCTCTCTCCCATATTTCTCTTTCTCTCGTTTAGTTATCTCTGTCTTTCACTTGTTGTTTCGTATTGCTTCCTTAAAGGAACACAATGAACACACCGAAGGAAGAAAATTTACACCATTGTACGGCATCGAGTTTGCCTTTTGGCCTTTTATCTGTCTACTGAGTGGAGGGCGGTTCCAGCCCAGTTACTGCCTCCTCTGCCCGGACTCAGAGAGTCAGAGTGAATAGAGGGCAATTAGCAGCAACAATTTGCTGTTTGCTTAAAGTTTGCCAACCCAAAAAAGGAAAAAAAGAAGAAATTTAACGAAATTAGACGCCCAATTTCCCATGCTTCATTGTCTGGAGCCTCTGTTGAAAATTTAAAATTTATCACAAAGTTTTTGAGGCATCAACGAACGAAATAGAGTGAGTGAGTAGAGCCGAAGCAATTTATCATTCTGTTGTTTGTTGGTCATGAGGAGAGAGCAGGAGAAAGGAGAATTCTAAGCAATTATCTGCCATAAATGTAGGCAAACGAAAATTATCTTGATGCTTAGGCAGCATTTTTTTTTTGGATTATATTACAATTGAACTTGTCTTTGTTAATTAGTTAGTACTCCTAATTATGCTAAATAATGAGTTTTAGGCTTCCTAAATCCATTGATGCAGCCCAGTTGGTTTAAACAATTTGGTTTGATTAATCTCTACATTTAAAATTTACCAAAAGTTAACTTATATTCTCCTTTTCGGTTGTATTTCTAATTATAGATATATTATTATATTCTTTGCTCCTTGAGATCTGAACATGAATAAAAGTTGTAACTTAGTGAGTTAAATTTATAAGATTCATCAATACACAGATGAAGAAACGAGCTAAAATTAAAATGGTACCAACAGCATTACGACGAATCATCCACTTTAACTCCAAACATCCTAAGTCGATGATAATTAATATAGCAAGAGGTTGTATACACGGATGCTTATCATATCGGACCCAATTTTTATACCCTTGCAGAGGGTATTATAAAATTGGTCAGATGTTTGTAACGCACAGAAGGAGACGTTTCCGACCCCATAAAGTATATATATTCTTGATCAGCATGAGAAGCTGAGTCGATATAGCCATGTCCGTCTGGCATAGCCGAAGTTAGCTTCTTTGATATTTCAGAAAGAAATAAGACGAATTTTAAAGGATAATCATTTTCCAAACCACACCATAAAGACATTACTAAAATGTCATGCTAAGAAAACAAATAGAGAAACTACAACAAAACGCTTCATGTCCGTCACATACATATGAATATCCCACAACATTCGGAGAGATTAGCAAACTCTGATTGCTATGACACCAAACAAATACAGACAGCACGCAAACCGAACAACACGTTACTGAGTATATTCAAAAGGACAAAAAGCAAGATAATAGAATGGACAAGAGCAATGTTGTTTATAGAATACCATGTAACGGGACTAATGAAGAAAACTTTGTATATTGGGACAACCAAAACGAAGCTAAAAACTAGACCGTCACAACAAACTTTGGCAGCATTCCAATATACAAAAAACGGCACTTTTGGCCAACTGTGCTTGTGCAGCAAATATATGTAATAGACCAAGAACAGGATTACAACAGATGTTACACTTTGGAGATACCGCACATAATAAGTACCCCGACAAATATAAGACTTAATTATAAGATAGATACCGAAAACTGCACTCACTTATCTGATTTATTGGGGACTAATCAGTGTGAAGCTCCACGTGCGGACGTGTGAAAATAGGTAATTCTTGTTGCCTAATTTATGTATTGCTAATCATAATTAAATGTTATTTATGCCCTGAAGACGACCACCGATGAGTGGCTGAAATATATCGGAATATAGCACAATAGAAAACAACCCGTTTTTTATATATATTCTCAAAAAAATTGACCTCGAGCTGGCAAAGTATATTCTGTTAAAATTAAACTATAATCAAAATTTTGTTGAATTCTGTATTTAATTAATGGCCTCTTCTTTTCTCATAAGATTCCTGCTGAAGGCAAGATTTTGGAAGCAAAAATTCGTTATCTCCAGAGAAACCCAATCGAAACCAACCATTTTTATACCCTTACACAAAGGGTATATTAATTTTGGTCAAAAGTGTGCAAGGCATAACTTTTTTGGTAACTCTTTCCTTACCTATAGCCATCAAAGGAAAAAACGATTTCTTTAAAAAGGCCAATGTTTGTGAAAGAACGATCAAAGTCACAGTTTGCCACCGATCGTTCCCATGGGAGCTATATGATATCATACTATATAGTCACCCGATCTTTACCAAATTCGGCGTAGTCAATAACAGATATATTTAACTAACAAATGTTAAATTTGAAAGCAGTCGCATCAAAAGTAACGAAGTTATTGACAAAAGTCGCGGTTTTTGACCGATCATTCCTATGGGAACTATATGATATAGTCACCCGATCTTGATCAAATTTGGCACAATGGTTTATAGGTGTAATAGACTGACCAATATTAAATTTCAATAGCTGAGAAAATGACGAAGTTATTGAGAAAAGTCACTGTTCGTGACTTTGCCGTTTGTATGGGAGATATACGATATAGTGGTCCGATCCGGCTGAATCCGAGATATACAACCTCTGCTATATATACAAGCCTACGTGACATGGCTACAAGGTTTTCCGAATTGTGAATAATTTTGGCATAGTCAGTAATTTGAAAATTCTTATTTAGTTCATCTACAATATTCTTTCAACCATAAAGTTCTGCGTAGATAAACAAGCATACTCAATGGTTATAAATTATTTATATTTTTTCTAATTGATTAATTGACAATAATTTAAAAGCTTAATCATTCGTAACATGAAATCGAAATGAGTCAGAAATTGATAAATAAGGTAAACTTTTACAACAATTACACAAAAGAATTTTAAAGCATTACTATCGTTTTTACTCGAGCTAGTCCTGTTAATCATCTCTAAGCCTTTAGCTAAAGCAACTAACCGAACTTGAAACAATTATAAATCCTAGTGATCAAAAATGATTTCCTGGCCGAGCATTTAAGCTTCACATAATAAATGATTTCAATTAAAGCAACTATTCATGGGTAAATATGGTTTTTAATGTTTTCATCATTAAATTTTAGTATCATCTCGTCGAAAGCAGCATGAAGTTGAAAATTGTATTTTTAATTTCACTCTTTGCAATAGCCTTTATTGAAAATAATGTAAATATTTCAATCAAAGCTTGTGGCAAGCTCTTTTCAATTGGGTTTTTGTTTCTTTCTCATTTTAGAATGCTGTCCTTTTGAAGTTCACCAATATAGTCTGCAGGAGTTTCAATGAATCGTGGTATGTGGTCAACACTTGTAGATTGAAGGCCGTGAGTCGCTATAGAACTGAATTATTCTTTAATGCCACAATTTTGCATTCGACCAATGACATTTTCATGCGAGTTCGTATGTTGAAGAAAGCCAATGGCTATAAGCCATGGATCTTGAATGTGGCCTTAGATGGCTGTCGATTCATGAAATATCGCTGCAATCCAACGGCAAATTTTCTTGCTGGTTTTGTAGAAGAGTTTACCAACATCAATCACACGTGTCCCTACGTGGTAAGCTATTCTATCTTAAAATCGTTTAAAGTTAAAATAACTTTTGTTATTATTCTCAGGGGGATCAAATTATTTCTGGTTTGTATCTAAGTACAGAGAAATTTAAGAAACTGCCGTTTCCAACGGGCGATTATATGATGAGTATAAATGGTTATTTTTATAAGAAACTTCAGTATGAAGTAAATGCGAGCTTCTCTTTTGTTGATGACTTAATTAAGCAGTAAAATAAAGTTCTTTGTTGATAGAAACTTTTTAATTTACCTAAATCAAAGTTTTTACAGAAGTTTTTAGCTAATTTGATCAGAGACTGACTGAGTAAAAGTCATCAACTTTCTGGCCAACACAAAATGTTTGGCTAAATGCAACATGTTGTCTTGCTTACTCTTTAATTTACGTATACCCAGTGGCTATAAAAGTCATTTCTGACATGACTTAGATACTCTACACACACACACACAAGACCAGTGTCTGTTAGCCTAATTGAAATTCTGATAAATTTTGCTGACTTTCTGTGGGGGCATTTTGCAATTTTCCGTCTACTGAATTCATCTTCTGATTCTTACCGGCTGTACATAGACGCATATCCTCATCGTAGCCATCAGAGCAATCGGGTGCACCATCGCATAAATATTGAATCGAAATGCAATTACCACTGCCAGGACATTTGAAGGGCTCATACGGATGACAGGCGACTGTAATGAAAAATAAAAACGAGAGGAAGACATTGAGAAAACAAATTTTTTTTTTTTACATTTACAAGCTGAAAAAAGTAAGCTCTTAGAGATAAGATTAAATTTTGGTAAGTTTGTGAAATTCCTCTATCACATTCGTTTTATAAAAGAAAGGTAATACTTAATAAATTCTTTGTGAAAAAAATAGATTAAAAAGGATTTGAAGAAAGGAATTGTCCGATAGATGCACAAAAGTGCGCTGATGATGAGCATTCGCTGATTGACCTGAATAAAACATCTGGAAAAGGGTATAGTCGTGTCTGTTTTTAAACCCAATATTCATTTTTGACGTAAATTCTCATGGATTTCATAACAAAACTGCTTAAAGGGGGAGTGAGAATGAGAGCGAGAGAGTGGTTAAAGGGAATGGATAAAGTTGTGGCTAAAAGGACGTGAAACGTAATCGTATTTGTATTTGTATTTCCTATTTGTTGCTAAGCCGATTTACTTTTCCATGCATTTTATACTACATATTTGATATTTGTTATAAATATTTTATATTGGCCATAATTCAACAGATTTTTTGTTATACAAGGTGTAAATGAAATGGATAATACGCTTACTTATTGTAATTTATGCAATTTATATTTAATTTTAAATATTCGAATTAGGCTCAATATAGGAAAATGCTGTGAACTTTGCCATTTGCAGGATATCCTGCAAATAATATTATTCGGTTCTGCATATTTTCAAATGGATTTCCATTTGTTAAATTTCATTTTCTATTAATGAAACATTTGCTACATACATATGTTTGACTTTTTTTTATATGTTTTCTTTATTGATTAATTTAATTTAATAACTTTGTAATTACAATTATAAATATGTAGATTAATTATCCACCAAGTTAATTGAATTAACAAAGACAACAAGCAGGGAGAAAAAAAACAGCTGTAATCATTTGTTAATGAAAACAAAATTTAATTAGAGAGCAATGCAATAAAAAATGCAATTAATAATTTTCCCATTTTCACATTTTTATCCTGCCTTAAATGAGCCTTGTGCCGCGCTAATGCCGCTTTTCGTCGTTTTTTCCTGCTTATCTCAGACTCTCTCTCTTTTTCTCTATCTCTTCGTTTGAAAATCAAAATGAAACCCAAACACAAGATGCAAGTTAATTGAATTTATTGTTTGCTTTATATATGCCAAGACTTCTCATTCTCATTTTTCCCATTTTCCTTCATACTCAACATTGTTGTTATCGTTTCGTTTTTTTCGCCAGTTTGTATATTTGATGTTGAATTTTTCGTTTGTTTATTGTTTTTTCTTCCTTCTCCATGTTGTTGATTGTTTTTTTTTTTTTGCACCGAGTGTAAATTGGTTTTATTTGACTTGGCACGTGGCGGCGGCTCTGGACTTTTTTTTGAGAAACAATTTTCATTTTCAACGCGGTTTTCCTTGCCTTGCCACCAACCTCGTGCTCATCATGCCTGATATTTATATTCATTTGGCTTTTGGGTTTGGTTTTTGGGGTTTTGCATTTCTGTTTTATGGTTATGTGCGGTTTTGGTAGGAAGAAAAATCAGTTGTACCATTATTTTTTGGCTGGTGCCAATTAAGATCAAGTTTCGGTCTCGCAAAAAGTTTTATTTTATTTGCCTTCAATTCTGCTGAGAGAAAGGGTTGGCAAGTTGTGTTTAAAAGCAAATTATTTCTTATTAAATTATAACTTTTACAATAAGCAGCATAACTTTTTTTAAGTTGGAAGTTTAAGTAACATTTGCTTAAGATAAATATAATTCTAATGTCATATATAAAAATATTATTTTTCCTTAAACCTATTTAAGCTAAAGCTGTCCTCACCTACCAAAAAAACGTCGGTTACCAAGGGCAATTGAACTGTGAGAATATCACACATACGCCCTGGTGTCTTTGCACGCACCAGACAAGTAAATTTAACTTCATTTTTGGGTTACTAATACATTATTTTTCATTTCATAGATAAAGACAATTGAAATTTATGTGCAGCAAGCTAAACCTAATTGACAGCGACCAAAGCCACCTACAACAAGGCACGGCAATAATTTATCCAAGTGTCGCCTAAACCAAAGAGTCAAGAGAATTTAGTTGCTTTATTGCTTTAGACTTTAGCTATTGAAATCACAGTCCTCTTAAAATGCTAAAGGTCAACCAAACCGAACGAATCCAACCAAAAAAGGGATCAAATGTTAATGTCAAAGCATTTTATGCTCACACTTTAAGTTTTCTTTTTATGAAAGGAGACAGCGAGCGGGCGGAGGTAACAAAAAAAAGGGTCTGCCATGAAAATGTTTTGACTTTTTGGTTAAGTTCTCTTTTTATGCTTCGATTATTATTTTAAATGCCTGCTCAATCAGGCATAAAAATGGTTTAAAAGCAAAAGTCATGTAGCAGATTGAAAAATTTGTTGCAAAAGTAAAGGAAACATTTTTCAAAAATATGATTTATACGAGTTGACAGGTTAAACTAATTAGGCATTCTCCACATTGTTCATTTGCTTTAATTATTATGCCAGGAGTATTTGTCCTTTGGTCATAAATCAAAGGCTCAGCGTTTTTCAGGAACGAAATTTGTGTTAGGGAATGAAATTTCCATTTTCCATCCATTTTTGAATTTAAAAAACATCTTCTTGAAGACAAAAATAAAAAATAACTTTTGGCTCTTATCATTAGTTATGGGGTGGAAATGGTTTTTTGTGAAAAAACAACTTTTTTGTGTTTTTTTTGGGGAAATGTGTGTTAAGAAAATTTATTGAATTACTTTTAACAATATTTTAAAAATTTGTAAGGAATTTGAAAAACCAGCTATTTTCAGAACATGGCAGAAAAAAAGGAAATGGGCGTGTTCATTGTATCTCGGTCGGAAATTATCTGAAGTCAAAGTATCATTAAAGTATCATTAAATCCTCCTCCTTATAGCCTCCGATTTTATCCGTTTTACTCCGATTTACTTGAAAATTTTCACAAAACATTCTGGAAACTCTAAAGATTAAAAAAAAAAAAAAATTGAAAAAAAAAATGCAAAACCATTCCAACCCCTTAATTTAGTATTGAGCAAGAGGTGCCTAAAAGTATGCAAATATTTGAAATCTTCAAACAACAAATTTATAAAAACTGTATTCCAATCAAAATATTTTTAAATATTCTCTAAGTTTTAAAATAGAACCTCATTGTACACACATACAGTGGTGGTCAGTGGGTTAGCCCCTTTTTTATACCCTTGCAGAGGGTATTATAAAATTGGTCAGATGTTTGTAAGGCACAGAAGGAGACGTTTCCGACCCCATAAAGTATATATATTCTTGATCAGCATGAGAAGCTGAGTCGATATAGCCATGTCCGTCTGTCCGTCCGTCCGTCCGTCCGTCCGTCTGTGCAAATCAACTTCACGCTGGCATCTTAAGAGCTATCGGGATGAAATTTTTTTTGGGAGCTTATTTTTATCCGGGTGAGATAAAGTATGAATATCATCGGGATCGGACTACTATATCATATAGCTCTAGAACAAACATTTTTGCAAAAATTGGAGTATCCCCATGAAATTTACCAATATAATAGAATTTGATATAAAATCTCGGATCCCAATTTGAATCTGATCGGATAAATAGAACACAAGTTACAGTCAATACAAATCGGTTCTACGTCATCAGCAAATCAAATAGAGCACATGCATACACACACACAGACGCAACGCTACACGAACTGTATGTGTATGCGTGCGGTGCTTTGCTTAGGGAATGATGGAAGAAGAAGAAAAATTGTAGTAAAAAGAGTAATAATTTGAATGTTTTGTTTGTGTATTGATGAATTGAGTTGCAGGGAAAGAAATTTCAAAATGTAAAAATATTATTGCCAAGGACTGCAAGGGTACATAAACTTTGGCATAGCCGAAGTTAGCTTCTTTGATATTTAACTTTGAATTTGATTTTTTCGGCTCCCAAGAAATTGAATGAAGAAATGTAGCTAACCATATTTCCCTTGTCTTCTGATACCAGAAAACAATGTGTCATTAATGTAAAATTGTATTATAAAACATTTTCATTGCAGAGTATGAGAAATTCCTTAAATTCCTATGATTTATAAAATTTTTAAGATATTCAGAACCTGTTCCCTTAAGATTAAATTTCTATTAAGTTTATTAATCAGCTAACACTTTTAAAAAGAGTCTTAGGTCTGTCTAATATTTTGTAGTAGTAAGGCTATTCTTTATTCAAAGTATTTTATATCAGGTTTATTATTTATTTAATATTTGAAAGAGCTTTTCTTCGTCTATCGAATGCATCAGTGTTAATCAACGTGCGGAATGATCTGCCACAAAAGTGTAGACTATTCGAGCAGTAGTAAACCTACTGCAATTTCAAAGTAAACCGCTCCTGGTTTTGTATTCTAGACAATTGCTTGAACGACATTTGACCCATTCGACCAACAACAGCAGCAACTTTGCAGATAATAATTCTACTTTACTGGCCCAACAACGACAATCGAAGTGAAGATAGAGATGCATGTCATCTTCAATAAATTACATCAGTGTTCTCTTTCTAATTCTCTTTCATAGAGTGGGTGTGTGTCTGGGTCTGTGTGTGTGTGTGTGTGCGTACGTGGCATTGCATACAAATGTGCTAATTTATAAGCAAAACAATTAGTTCTTCCTCTGAGTATGCAATCAAACTCCATCCACATAGTAGTAGTTCTTCGTTTACCATTTCCTGGCCCTCACCCTCATCCCTTAGCTCTCCCTTGCCAGTCCTTTCTTTATCGCACACACTTGGCCAATGAAAGCAACAAAAGCAACAGCAGAACAAATAACCAACGAAGCAAACAACATCTAAGCGAGGGAGAGAGTAAGTTGGTGACTGAATGAAAGGAAAGTAATTTTCATTAGTGTTCTACATATATACTTTTCTTTGGTGTTGTGTGTGCGTGTGTCTACAGTTATTTCAGTGTTTCGTATATTGCGTATACGTCATGTTATACCGTTTTGCATTGTTTTTCTTTCACTAGGACTCTAGGTATGTACGTACTGAGCTACCAAATTGACGTTGATTGATTGTGAACTTGGTTTATTAAAGGCAACTCCTCTGGTTAGTCATGCCAAATTGGCATGAGAATGCAGTTTTTGGCTTTCTATCGAGTGTGGACAAATTTCTTTGTTTCTCTGTGTATTCACATAATTTCATAGAAAACAGCTAGCGGCTGACCATTTGATAACCAAAATGTCTAACCATAATGAAAAGCACGGCAAACAGTTTCTTTGATGTGATACTCTCACATAATTTATAAGGCTAGTATATGTAGTTTTTATAAACATTAAACTGAACTAAGTTGCTAGTGCCTCTACACAGACTTGCGATATAGAATGTAAATTTCAATGTTTCAAACATAAATATAATTTAAATTTGTTCAAAAACATTAATGCTTTTCCTTTTTTCCGAAATTCATTTTATTTTATTTTATTAAGAATCTTAAGGTTATCTTTACAATGCCTTTAGCAAATTAGGTTGATTTTCAATTGCGAATCCTAGAAACGGAATGTTATCAGGTTAATCTCCTTCTTCTCCTTCTGATAAATCAAAAGTCTCTAATATTTGTAAAAAACTAACATTTCTTTTGCGTACTATGATGCTAAAAATGCTTAAAATAGATTTGTTTCTTTCACAAACAAGCTTTGAATCGCACACGAATAGAGGCAATATGTCCAATTATTGGATAACTTTCAAGATAAAATTCCAAAATATTATATGCAAAAAGCTGCAGGCAATCAAAATCGAATAGCCATTTGTAAAAAAGTTCAAATCTTTTTTAACACTGAAAATATATTTAAAATGTTTATTAACCATTGATGTGAAAGACATTATGTTTTATTTGGCGAAACACGTTTAATACATATATACATACATATACATATATATATGTAAGAACAACAACAGTGTAAGTATCACTCGGTTGTGCAATGTTGGCCATGAAAGTGGTGACCTCCCAAGCAAGTACACTTTCCGTACGTACATCACGACAGCAAGCTACTTAAACACAGAATCCAAGAGGATGACACGAAGAAAACTCCGGTAGATAGATGACTTCAACTCGCCACACAACATGTCCGAGTGAAACCTCTTCCAAGAACTTTGGAACATTTCTTTCCAGACCTCCCCAAAGATCACCCCAATTATACCTTCGAGACATGGGAACCAAATTATATAGTTCAGTTGAACTATATTATTAATGTCATGATTGACGAGGATTATTTTCATGTTTGGAGGTCCACTTGAAGAGCTTTGTGCATAACTGTCCACTTACCTAAAAGGAACTCAAATTTCAACCGGAATCGTATCTCAAAAATGTCAAAAATTGTATCGAAAAGGTAAATTTTGTAAAAAAAAGGTGGCTTTTGCAATATATAGACGTTAACGAACTTTTGTCAGCCACGCCCAGGCGGAGGGCAAAACTTGATGCAGATTACACTTAAGCTTATTGCTTGTGTGATTAAAGCCAGGGAACTTTGGTATAGTTTTGTTCAAGTTAAAGTTAAAGCTGTAAGGATTACAATTTGCTGTTCTAGTAATATACAATTTAGTTGTTATAATAATTTTTCTATGCCATTTGATATTAAACATATTAAAGGGACTTACCATGTGTAAAAGGGAACTTTATCGTAATTGCCAGACGACAAGGCAAAACTTTTTCTATATATATGGACCCAATTGCAATTTCCTCTTCACATTTAAACCGTAAATGTTAGTTCCTGCCTCATAAGCCATATATGTACAATGTACGAACATACGCAGACAAACAAGAAGTCGACGAAGAAGCCAGCGAACTAAAACCCAAAGTCATCCGTTTTATCCTTCTAAGCACGTCAGGCAAACACGGAGAAAAATGGGGAATGAGAGAGACATAAATGGCCAACGGGCAATGGTCACACCTCATACCCGTGGAAGCGACTGAAGAACCGCAAACATTGGACACACACACAGACACACTGGACAACCCCCAAAAACATATTTGACACACCCTGACAATTGCGTGGGTCAGGTAAACTGCAATTGGCAGGCAACTGGCAACTATATAGAACAGGATATTGATCCGCTGACACACAATAATAATCAAGCCGAAGGCAACACAAACTGGACCAACAGCAGCGGGACTAGCATCATCTTCTTGGACCCATATGAAACATGTCACGTGTAAGGAAAAAAATACTAAGGTTTTTCATGAAAATTATGCTCACAGTTTCATGCTTTATTTAACTCTTGGCGGTCATGTATATGCTTATTATATTTTTGTTGTACTTTGTTGGCCAGACAACCAGTGCGAGGAAAGGTGTGTGTGACAGGACCCAAGAGCCAAGAATACCTAAACCAAAGAACCCGTCCGTCCGTCCGACCGACCAGGTGCGTGATAGTCTCAAATTTTGTGTCATTTATGCAACATTCATTATGTGTGCAGCTCACGGCATAACGAAGGCAAAAAGTGCTTCACTCTCTGCCCCTCTGCCACGTCTCTCCGACAACCTGTCTGTCCTGGAAAATTAATATATACCTCCTGTCCAGACCACAGACAGTTTTCGTTTTTAATAAGTGCAGAGTGTGTTTATTTTCTGAAGAAAATGCTTCAGGTACAGGCCAGAAGGCCCAGAGACTGGGAATATAAACACATTTTCTTGCCATCCGTGAAGAGTAAAAGCAAATGAAATTTTTAGGTTCAAGAGAAAAGTAACAAAATTTTAAGTGAAAATTTATGAATAATGTGGTTCATATATTTCTACTTGGAGCTGTTCATTTACAGTAAAAACCAATTCAATATATAACATAAATATTTAGGTTAACCTAAGTTAATTTTAGTTAACCAAAGAAGGTTTGAGTGTAATTAAAATGAATCGAATAAGGAATAAATGAAGAGAGATCGATGAATTTTAGCCATCACAAGAAACCTTTTCGGTCCAGCGATTTTTCGACTTTTGGCGGAGTATAAAACTCAACTTAAAAATTACCTAAATAACAAATTTCTTCCTTAAAATCTAAAAATTAAATACTTAATTCTTTTAAAAACAAATAATCCATAATAATATAATCCATCTTATACAACAACTAAAGAGTATTTAACATTTACAGTTTACATTTTTGCGTTACAATTAAAAATAAATATAACTAAATAATATCCTTGTCCTCATTCTTTGAATTGTAATCGCAAAATGTGTAACTAAAGAGACTTAGAGGACTTTGGCTATTTAGCTGCATTCTATCTCATGTATAAATTTATATCCATTAAGCTGGTTCAGCTAATTAAGCAAGAAGTGGATAAAAGCATTAACTTGTATGAAGCAAGCGAGAGAGAGACGGAGAGCGAGAATGACAATGACAGAGATAGATAGAAGATGGAGAGGAAAACAATTTAATTAATTGAAAATGTGGACATGCAATGAGAATCTCATTAATATACAATTACTTGAGCTGAGATGACATTTCACTCAAATGAGAAGAGATAGAGAGTGAGAGAGAATGAGATGATGAAAGTGACATTTGGGGAATGCCATTTAAATTTTTACATTGCTTAAATATAAATAAATGAATAATGAGCCATAAGTATTATCATAGCAAAAAAATTACCCGAATAGCAAAAATATTTTCCAATTAAAGCAATCGCAACTCTGACTTTATGGTTTTGCCACAAACTTTTCGATTGGTTTTCGCACTTTTCTAAGTGTTCTTCTTTTTCTATTTTTTGCTTGTTTTACAGCAATTTCCCCCGCGTGTTGGAACGGAAATGCAACTGGCGAAAAACTAGTGGGAAAATTTGTGTAAAATTGCAAACATAAATTACAATTTCTAATGGCTCGACAGGAAGGAAGTGTGCAAAACTAATGCAATTTGTTCCATTATAAGTGCGAGAGTATGAAAGAGACAGAGCGAGTGGTGTGAAATTGAGGGAGGGAGAAAGGTAGAAGGTTAAACTGAGATGTAAGTACTTATGCGTGCTTGAGTGATGTTTTTTTTGCTTTTCTTCCATTTTTTTGGTGTCGTGTTCCTGTGGCATGTACTTTTTTTACCTTTTTTTCGCCGAGCTAGGCGCAATTTGTTGACAGGAAATGAAAGGGAAATGAAAGAGCACATCGTTAAGGTGTGAAAGCAATTTCTTGTGTCGTTTTCCAAGACGTGGCAATTGAAGGTCTTACAATTTAAATGAACTAAGAATCTAGTAGTAACTGTCACTTGGTCACTCAAAAGAATTAAATGAATTAACAAAATTGAGATTAGTTAGGGAGCAGAACCGTAGAATGTAAAAACAATAGTAAAACCCAATGAAATTCTTACCAAGCCATACAAAGTTGTCGTCATTAAAATTAGTAATTTTTCTTTTGCTTAAAATTGTGTTAATAGATATTACTAGAAAACTCATACAATGAAATTAAAATTCACTCACAATTTTTCAATTAAATTTATAAAAATATTCTTTTTTTTTCATGAGCTGTATTGAAATTATGCGAACCTTTTGACGTACCCATAATTTAAAAATTTTATAAAATAAAATATTAAGAAATAGTAATTCAAAAATTAATCGATTTTTATACACCCATAGGGTGAAATGGTATATTAAAGTCGCCAAAATGTATGTAACAGGCAGAAGGAAGCTTTTCCGACCCCATAAAGTATATATATTCTTGATCAGTATCAACAGCCGAGTCGATCTAGCCATGTCCGTCTGTCCGTCCGTCTGTCCGTATGAACATCTAATTCTCGGAGACTATAACACTGTGCAACACCAAAAATCAAACCGCACCGGACCTTTTTTTTCTGAAAGTACATGTATTGAATAGCAAAACCCTGTTTGGGTTAGTTAGTTAGCTCGTTTTTTTTTTTATAGCGAGTTGAAGAAGTGAAGGAAGATAAACGCGACGGAATGGAGTTCTCCACTGACGAATCGGATTACTTTGATCTTCATAAAGAAATTGAACCACAACCAAAACGAACTCGTTTCTAATTTGGCACATTTCAAAGTTTATTTGTTGTTGTTAATTTCATCTTGATACTATTCTCACAAAAAAATAGTTATCAATTAAAAATACTTCCAAAATATTATTATTCTCAAAAAAAAAAGTTATCAATTAAAAATACTTCCAGTTATGGAAAAGGGCTTAATTGTATTTTTTTTTCTAGAACTGTAGCTGAAAAAGTTATTTTGGGTTATATAACATTTATAAAATTAATTTATTTAACCATTAACAATATTTCTACAATAAGTAAGGATGATTTAGGTCGAATGCATGAAGAAGAAATCGATATATAAGTCATATTTACCTCATATGACAAACTAAAAAATACCCCCAAAATGAAGAATTTCAACTAATACCCTTCATTTTGTTGCATAGTCTAAGAGATAGAGCCACCAAATTTGGCATGTAGGCTCATGTAGTATGTAGAGTGATCAAGTTTATTTCAAATGTTTGCCACGCCCCTTTCCGCCCCCGCAATACCACGCCCTTGTGGAATCAAATTTGGCACACTTAAATTTGATAGTAACATTAAGCAAAAAACACCATTTGATCAATAAATGGCTAAAAATAGCCAAGGTTTGCATATAAACAAAATTTCGATTCTTCCATTAAGTCGATCAATTTGCTAACAATTTTTTCTTTCTACTACCATAAGATGACACGTTGTGGAATAAAAACTCTTTTAAGTCGACATGTTTTCTTTTTTTACAATTCCTCTCTATTTATCTAAATACAAATTCCATATAATATTCTTAATTAAAAAGTTTTGTGAAAACAAGGCACGCAAATTACCACTTAGTAATCAAAACTTCTCGATCTCACTTGTCGTCTATTATATTTGTTGTTTTGAATTGAAATGTTGAATCGAAAACCCAAAACCGGTCTCAGCCAAAAACCAAATTGTCACTGGCAAGGATTTATCTATTGTGGAAAAAACAACAACATTTTTAACATTTTGCTCGCTTGGCACGCAAACAAAACAATATACGAAAAACCATTGACAACAAAGAGAGAAAATAAACTATGTCATTTAACTAAAATAAGCATACACGAATGTCTGACTAGAGAAGAGAACTAGAGAGTCTCAACCAACAACAGGCCACAACGCCGCCATGGCTCCGCCGAAAAGTGTGCTACAAAAAATGTTGTTTTTGAACAAACTGGCTGACTGTTTGGCTGCATTCCACGCAATCTCCAAAATGCCAGCTCTCACAATTGTCATTTTTAGCTGGGATAGCGTGTCGGCGGGGGCAACCGCAAAAACTAAACAATAAGTAAGCTCTCATATATATATGTACATATTTGCAGTCAAAGTTCCCATTAGAGTCTGGGTCAAATGGCCAGCTGAAATGAATGCATATATAAATTGTGTATACGAAATATTAAAAGGATAACTGAGCCAAAGTCAGGGTCTCAGAGAAAAAGATACGTCAATTGGCAGTAAAAGAAAATGTTTTCCTATTAAACGCTGCACAAGAGACTAATTGGCAGTTTGGCTTAAGGAAATTAATGAACATTTATATTTGATAAGACAATTAGGTTCAATTTTAGTAATTTAGAAGGGGTTCTGCACCCCTTTTAGCTCCAAGTACCTTAATATGAATCTGAGGGGAAAAGCAGAAAAAAAATGTTGTTTTAGTGAGAAGGGTCACGTTTTCCCAGTGTTATGTTCTAGTTTAGTTGAAATTTGCAAGTGCTTTTCCACAACGTTTCTAATCGATGCTATGTATGTTAGTTGTTTTGACATAAGTAAGGTTGTATTGTATTATCTTGTATTATTTTTCTTTAAAGCATCTGATTTGTCTTTAGATATGGTATGGGCATCAAAAATAACAAATTTCTATATAAATAAAGATTTTTCAATTCTGTAAATTGTTGTTTTATGAGTTGTAGTTGCTAACAGGTAGAAGGATCTGAATTCATTCAAATTCAAATTCAGGGCTTTAAAAATATACACTCTTTGCATAGTTTTATATTTTTATTATTAGTTCTAAAAAACCTACAATTCGTATAAGGTATCCACTCAATTTTCTGCAATTTAAAACATTTTATCATACTGTGTAATTAAAAAAAAGGTTTTAACCTATTTCAATTTCATCAACAAATGTCCAATTTAACACTCTCGAACTGTGAGTGGTGGTGAATCAGATAGAAAAGTAATTTTTAAAGTGTTTGCAATGTAATTTGATAGTGACAGAACGAGTTGCACATGCCACACAAAACAGCAACTGGAACTGCAACTGGTGCGTGCCGCAAGCAATTATCCCTTGAATGCCACACACAAACAAAAAACAAAAAAGTCAACAGCAACAAACAGCAGCAATAAATGTAAATGCTCCAGTTTATCTTTATGTTTATAGCTGCAGAATCAGCAGCAGCAGCAACCAGGAGCAGTGTGTTGACAGGACCTTGACCCAATTGATGACTGGCTCAGTGGGTCTGCCTTTGCCTCGGCTCTGCCAATGTCAATGACAAAGATAATAAAACGACATAAAGCCAACAGGAAGTCATTAATTTTGATGAGTACTATATCCTGTTGAGGAAGAAATATTAATGCCCTGACAATTCTTACTTTAACAATTTGTTAAGAGTTAATTGAATTCTTCGATTGGCAGACATAAAATCAAGCAAATCAATTGAGTGACAAGAAATTGATTTAATGATTGTAATTGATGTTAAATTTATCACTCCATTTAATTGCCATTTTAGAGTGCAATTGTCCTTGCATTGCAATGCTAAGTGCACAATGAATAAAGAAAATGAGCTTAATATAAATACGGCTCAGGGTCATCCTTAATACAGCTCTTCGCCGCTGTTACTTGCTGCGTTCTCTGACTTAATTGTCATATTTCTTGACTCTCAACCCACGCAACACACAAAAGTCGCAAGTGGTAATTATTTCAACATTTTCTTTTCATTTTCTCCACGGCTTTCTGTCGGGGTAGATACATCCAAGTGCAAGGTCCTTTCGGTGGCAATTAACAGGCCACATAGAGAAATGTGTCAACGAAATGACAAGTAAAGGACCTTGGCTCTATTTTAAGTACTGCAAAATGAAAAAACCCTTTGACATTTGTCCCCAAAACACACAAAATGCCAAGAAACAACAACAAAAAAACCACCTGAATGCAAAGACTAGTTGGTGGCTGGGTGGCATTTTAATGGAAAATATTCAGTGGGCCATTTAAATGAAATGCTTATTTACGGCCATTCTCAAGTGGGTCAAGGTATAAGTTTGTTTAAAAAAAACTGTTAACTGAGGGTTTGAAAAAGCAACCTTAGCACAAAAGACTAGATTAGGTTTAGCTAGTTTTTTCATTTAACAAACTTTAAGGGCATTTACTTTTTATGTCATTAAATTGTATTAAGTAGCTCTTAGATAAATGAGTAAATTTTTTTCTGTATTCTTATATTAGCATTACATCTGTTTACTGCTTCGAATTACAAATCGAATTCTATTTTGGAATACACTACTATTCAAACTATTCAGCTTATTTTCTACAAACTTTGGGACCAATAACAAGTCACATGGGTCATGATTTTATGTCGAAAACTTTTCAAAATTTGTATCCCTCTGATATTTGGCTATTTATTTTAGACGAGAAATCCAGAGTTTGTATCTTCAATTTTAACATACATCAGCGAACTTAGAAATAACACCACTTGCTGAGGTAATGTGTTCAAAGGATTCTTTTAAAAGCGTTTCTAAATATAATGTGTTAAGGAAAACACTGCAATGCAACCAAGTATTGTCTTTACAATTTAATATTATCTTAGAATCAATTTAGTTTTTTTTCTTGTCTTCCATTCCGTACGTTTAAAAACTTATTCACATGTTCCTTTAACCCTAAAATTAATTCCTTTGAGCACATTATCTCAGCAAGTGGTGCTATTTTAAAGTACGCAGCTTTATTTAAATGTCTAAAACTTGATAAAAAAAATTAGCTTTTTTAATAACTTTAAGAATTTCAAAAAAAGAATAATAATGTGGAAACTTATTGACCTTGAATCATGATTCACATGTGTAATACTCATTTTCAGACCATTACAAGCTATCTGAGCTCTAGAATCTACAGTCTAGAATAATTGGTCTTCAACTTGGCCATAAAACAAGCTTGGTAGAAGTCAAAACTTGAAAGATGTTTCCTAAATAACAATAAAATGTATAATTTAACTCCAAAATATTTAAAATAAATATATATCTAAGACCTTGACTGAACAAATATGTTACAAAAATTTTTTAATTCAAACAAAACTGTTTTCATTTGCTCTAAGCAAACTTAAACCCCACCTAAGTGGGGACTTTGGGTATATATTTCATACTTAAGTGAGCATTTCCCCACAACCAGAACTTCCCAGCTCGACAATGACAAGACATTAGCGGTTAGGCCAAGAAATTAATGAGCTCTAATCATGAGAAATGTTTTCCGACCGTTTTAAGTCTTGTTTACATACCCCACAACATACGTTTCGCCGCACTCAGTCGTTGGGCCAACCTCGTTTGCTCATTGATGTGTCTATATAACAAACGATTTTAGTTAATTGAAGGCACGTAATAGAATGGTTTTTGTGCTGAGACTTGAATCTATTTTTGGTTAACTGGTAACTGGCTGGAATCATTTTTTCATGGATATTAAATTTGTCTAGTGTGTAAAGGGGCGGAAAATGAGAAACAGAAATTTGTCATTGTTCTCTGCTTTATGCTTGGGGCAAAAGAAACTTTCTGGTAACTTTTTTATTTTTTTTGCTGTCACCTGCACAAAATCACATGGTTCAACGGTTCAATAAGCAAATTACAAAGGTCCTTTAAGGATTATTGTACTTGTTTTACTGTCTTTTGTCCTTTTTAAGAGAGTGAGAGATGGCAAATATTGAAATGATGTGACTCTTTGACATTTAATGCTCCCTCTGATGGCAATTTGAGTCGCAGTTTGTTAAAGTCGAGGTCGAAATGGTTTTGTCATCGGAACAGCAATTGCGTTTTGCGGTTTAGAGCTTTGGCCATACTGATGATAATGATGATGATGATGACAACATAGATGATGGCTGACTGGTGTTTGGTTTCCCATTTTTACATGCAGCTCAAGTGTCATCAGTTTTAATGGCATTAAAATTGATCCTGTGGTTCACTGACGATAAATGGCATTTTTTCGCACAGGTAAAGCACACGTAAAAACAATTTTTTTACATTGGACCCAACTTAAAATTTTCTACTAGTAAATGTAGAGATTGCCAAGAGTAATTTTATTCAAATTCAGAATTTGCCTTGGATAGTCCTAACCAAGATTAATCTGTGAGTTGGCAAACTTTAGGGTTTGGTTTCAAGTCAATAAATTTTAAAGATTTTATAACTGTGAGTTGGCAAACATTACGGTTTGGTTTCAATTTAATAAATTTTAAAGCTTTTATAACAAAACACAACTGTACATACTTTATCTGCAAGCATTTCATATTTGGATTTCCGTCATCTTTTTTTCTGTTGCCCTGTGACTTTTGTTAATGCATACATACATACTAACTGTTTGCCATCAATCTTGCCCATAATCCATCCCCGAGTTAATGTTAAATAAATTTTCGACGAACACATTTAATCGATAAGCTAAACCCAGGTAACATATACCAGATACCAACCGGTAGCAGCATCACATGGGGGAAACAGAAAAACAAAATGCAAACATTTCCAGTATCATTTGCCATACACAGCTTAGCGCTTCACATTTTGCCAACACATTCATTCCCTGACAATGGTGCTAATACCCCCGAAGATATGCTACATATAGGGCTGTAAGAACAAAAACAGATGTAAATATGTAAATTAAATCCAAGCAAAGTAAAATAGAAAAGGCAAAAACATACATACACACTCGAAATAAGAGAGGAGAAGGAAACAAAAATATATTGGTGCAACAGTTTATAAATTATTTATATAAAAATATGTGTGAGTGCGTTTTGCAGTAGGTATCCCAGCGTTGACAACGTTGTGTGGAAATCAGGCGATAGGGGATTAAACCTCAGTCAACAGGCATCCAATTGTTGTGCCTCTCACCCAGCCAAGGGAACTGAACTGAAGCAGAATACCAGCTGCGTGCCAGAATTCAAATAATCGGCAAAAATTGTTAAAAGCAGCTCGGAAGCAAAATGAACCAAGAGGGGCGGCTACACTTTTCCAAACGAGGGTGGCAAATAAAAATATTCCACGGCAACATGGGATGGTGTTCAAAAATTGCTGCAAAAATCTGTGATTTTTATATTGGCGATGAAATATGTATAATAAAGCTAATAAATAGGCTAGATGTTGATGAGAATACATTTTATTTTCTATTTGGCTAGTTTTCTACTTTTAAAAAGCTAAATTTAAATATCTAAACATTATTTTTTTACCAAAGATACTGACCTTTAACCATCTACTTAAGGTCTTATTCGCCATTTAATAGAAATTTAATTACTTTTCCTACATTTGCTAATACATTTAACATAATCTCTTATCATTTTTACTGTCTCGATCTGTTTTCAGCAAAGTTTCGAAGCTACTCTCGCTTAAATGATATCTCTTTGCTTTTTTTTTGTATTTCCTTTTATTTTTTGGGACATGCCATACATGCAATAATGGGTGTTTTAAATATTTATAAATATGCCAGACTCCAGGTCTCTGGCTAAAATGTATAACAATAAATTGATTAAAGCTCAGCTGGTAGGCATATGAAATGAACTTTAAAGGAGTATGGCAAAGATTAACCAAAAGAAATTAAATATTTAAACCGATGCCAAGAATATTAATATTGAATTCAGAGTTCAATTCCGGTTGTGAATCCATTGAGCCAGTGAGTGGGTATAAATAAATTTATATTCTAAATGGGTAAAATTTCTATTATGGAGACCAGATTAATAAATATTAGAAGATTTCGATCCCAGTAATATTGAACTGTTGTTTACCTAAAAAATTGCTCTTGAAGTTTCCCGTTAAAAAAACATCTCTCCATAACTAGGAACGCGTTAAACTTTTTGGCTTCTTTAAAGTATTTTTAGTATAGTTTGCCGATTAGCTGTTGCATACTTAAGGTAATAAGTTTCCCTCCTTTCATGGGAAAGTTTCCCAAGTTGGCCTTGAGCATTTACCATAGCAACAATTGGACATAGTTTATAGAATCGCTTCAAGACTACCTTACATGAGTATGGGTATTAGCGCTTATGAACATGTTCTGCTAAGTACTTTCCTCTAGATCGTTATGGCACCCTCCACTTTAATTGAAGTATTTAATGCTATACTTTCTATAGATTTAATTAAGTTTCTATTAAATTGCTTAAGTTTATTTGTTTTTCTGACACAGTTTTTTTCTCTCACAAAACTAAAATCAATAATTATGAATATGAACTGGAATTTTTGGTTTTTTTGAGGTCCCAACTTGGCATTTGATGTTATAAAGACTCAAGAGGTAATGGTGAACTCCCACGTAAGTTAATCAATTTTACCCCCCATTGACTTCCATATTTAATCATATTTCATTTGTCCATGGCGCAGCTGTTCAAATTCCAATTGCTTTCTTTTGGAGAGTGTGTGTTTGTGTACTATCACATCAAATGTTGATGATTTAGCTCGTAGGCAAATCCATCCCATCCATCAATCAATCTAAAATGCAGAGAACAAGTCTATACCACGCCCATCATATTGACAAATAGCCGCCCACTTGTGAGAACAGACAGTGAGAGAGAAAGATAGCAAGGGAGCGTTCAATTGTCCTTATCATATCCCTGATACTCTTTTGGGCCCTTGGCTCTCATCTGGCCACATTTATCTGACAATTAAATGGTCAATAATTTATTGCCATGATGACAGGCCGTGTCGGATTTCGCTCTTTTTGCTTTTAGCTCTGCTAATTTATGCTCCATTTGAGAGGCTATACTTTTTGCGCTCTTGTAATGATCTTTTTTCACTGTTTTTGATTGAATTCCATGGAGTTCGATATCTGTTTTTTTTTTTTTTTTTTGCATTTATTTGATTATCCAACTTAATGACTTTGTAATGATTTTTGTTTGATTGCCTTCGGGGCAGGAGTGGTGGCGGTGAAAATATAAGCTAAGGGCACAGCAATAAGGTCAAAGGTTGGCAATTAGTTATATTGCCATTTGTCATAGCGGATTATAGTAAATCAAAAATCAATAAAAGAAAAAGAAAACAACTGCAAAGAGAAACCAAACATTTCGTGTGAAATTTCGTAAAGAAGGCATTTGCTTAGTAAAAATAATTTCATTATTTCTGTCCAGACATGGCAAAAAATTTATTTGCCATGCAAATGAAGTTATTAAGCCAATCCAAGTAGCCAAACTCTGTTCATTAATTTTCATCTGCCACTGGCGAAGCCATAAAGAAAATATATGCAAATCCAGGCAAACCGCCAACCAGAAACAACCAGACGAGAAACTTTTTCGATTTGCCAGCGTAAATGATATACTATATAAACACACATACAGCTACACACACACACACTTACATATATTGACAGAAATTATAAGAAGTTGGCCACCAAAATGGTGAATGTGGGCTGATAATAAATCAAAAATTCAACTGACTGCAGTTAAATTTATGTAAATTTATGCTAATGCTTCGCAACAGACAACACAAGATACAAGTCGTAAAAAGGAAACAAAAAGAAGGTCAAGAAGCAAAGAAGAGAATGAGGACAAATGTCACTGGTATAAATCAAATTAATGAAATGAAAAGTGAAAGCAATTCAAGAAACAAAAAAACAGTTCACATGAGTGTCACACACACACACACACACACTCTAAATCAACTGGCTCACATTGCGTATGCGTAATGAGTAGAGCAGACGCATAAGTAATTTATGAATAATTGACAGATGAAAAGGTAAATGTATGAGATGCGCCATCTAAGAACCTCACACACATATTCATATGTCTGTGTGTAAGGGTTGTGTGAGCTAAAAGGGCAATTTACATAGCAGCTGCTGTGACTCATCATCATTATTTAAAATAAACATTCTGCCGTTTTGGCTTTATAACCATTTATCACATTCGCCAGATTTATGTGTGGCCATTTAAAGTTAAAGGAAGCGGCAGCAAAATGTCTGAAAATAACGCAAAACAATCTAAACTGCAGGTTATTGGTGCCCTGAATTTTCAATCTCAGTTACGCCCTTCTAGAAATATTTATTGATTTTCCTATAACGTATATCGTGCCAGTCTATACACACCTATACATATACATACATATAATTTATATATGGTTTTACGAATTTCTTTTGACGCTGTTAATGGTAATTGACGTCTGCATAACCATTAAAGGGTTTTATGGCAATGACGTGGGCATTCTCATATGGGCGATGAGTCTAAATTTTCTTTTTTAAGGGATGCGTGTTTTACATTTCTTTCGCCCCGTTTTTTTCGTCTTGGTGTCTGTCTACCAAATAAGCCAAAAAGCTATAAATATACTTTAGTGAGATTTATATTTAGTCCTAGCCGCGTCTGTTGATTGATAATTTTTTTTTTTTGGGTGCAGATGAAATTCTCGTTGGAGTAAAGGCGAAACTATTTTAGCTTCTGGGTCATTCGAAAAGTATTTCTATTAGTTGAAATTTACCAACTTTGTGGTAGTAAGAGTTGGGACAAAATATGGAAATTGTATATGAAAATATACACTATCATCTGCTAAAGCTGTTGCTAATCGTTTGACAATATACCACATAGATGTATTTTTGCAAAAGTTATGTTAGGTCTGAAAATTGAATTTGTTCAGTATTTCTTAATTCAAGTGCATAAATACATATAAGTAAACATACTTATGTTTTGGGCAGAATTATATCAAAAATAGGTACACATTTTTGCAATTACCATTCATAATGTGAATGCTTTCAACTCAAAAATGTATTTGCCAATTTCCAATTAAAAATTTTAAATTGATTTCTTTCGATAGATATTTTGTAATAACAATATTTCCTTTTTATATATTTTGGGTCTTTTCAGTTTTTTTTTCTTTTGGTTGCTTTTGCCATTAAAAGTTTGGCCAAGCACAGAAAAAATATTTGCCAATTCAACAAGTTTGCTAGCCTGTCGACTGGTACACAATGTTTGATATATATGTACATATATATGTAAGTATATAGAAGATTGCCGTCTGTCTGTGTATGGGTGTGTATATATACTATATAAATTTCAATAAACCAAACATTTGACTAGGTTAGACAACAGGCAAAAGAAGGAGAAAGGAAGAGACGCATCAGCAGCAACAGCTTCAAGAAAATTGTGGAAAAATACTAAGAGACAAAATTCTTATTCCTTTTTTTTTGTGTGTGTGTGTGTTTATTTTTTTTTTTTGTTGACGGGGGGTTTTCTCGTAATTGTTGATGACGGCATTGAAGTCAACTTTATGATTGGGTCAAACTGGAACGTCGCCCAAATAAATGCCAAATGACAAAGACAATAGACATAAACCCTAAATAAAACGTAGCTCTAGCTGCGCTGGGTAACTCAGTCCCAGGCGAGATGTCAAGGCAAATACATCAAAGTTGAATTTATTAGACAAGTCGCAGCAGCGGTAGCATCAGCATTGTTTTTCTGTTCTCAATTTCCGTTTCCTGTCGGAACAATACACACACATACAAGCGGGAGCTGCCAAATAATGCTGACAAATGGAAATCCCCCAAACACAGATGAACGATAAACTTGCCATTACTCATACCAAGCGAAATGTGCAATAAAAATTAAGACTAAATATATAGTAGGTGGAATTTAATAAACACATGAAAGTCTTTTCATCACAATGTGTTGTGGCACTTTAAACCCAAACTCTCGTGGCTTAATCTGTCTGGCGAGTCATAAAAGAGGAAAACTGTAACTTTGTTTTGGCTCTGTAATAATGAAATATCAGCATGAATCCCAGCTAAAAGATTCTTTAAAGTTCAGCCAACAACAAAAAAAAAAAAAAAGGCAGATACTCTCACACACATACAAAGAATGTGGAAAAACTCGTAAAACTTGAGCAATCGCGCATAAATCTCCAACAGACAAAATGGCCAACTGTTGTCCTTCTCCAGCTCCTCGTCTAGTTCCACCTACTTTTTGCTCTGTTTTGTTGCTGGTCTTGGAGAACAAAAGAAAGAAAGTTTTCAAGTGTAGATGGAGAAGGAGAAAGACGATTGGGGCCAACAACAATAACAGACTCGATAGATTCAAACAGATACCATCCAAACATGTGGAAGGAGAATGTCGTTAGGTGAGACTTGTATGACCATTGTTAGGCTTAGCATTTTAATTGTGTGGCAAGTGTGAAGCAAATCTCATGTAATTTATAGACTACAAAAGGAAAAGAAAAATTTGGCATAGGGCCAAATGTTATAATAACAAAGTGAACTTCAGGGAAATCGATATTTCTAGTTGTCTCTACCTGGATTATCGTCTTGTTGAAGTCAATGACTTTAAAGACAAGAATTCTTTACCTTTCCTTAATAGATTATACCTCAAAAAGTTCTTCCCCTTCCTAAAAACCAAGCAAGCACTTGATTAATAGTTCTCAATCAATATTAACCTAGTATATTTTAGTCTTTAGTCTCAATTTGTATTTGGTTTGTTTCGATCAGAAAACAAAAATTTGAAAAATTACCCAAAATTACATGTGTAGCTAAAAAAAAGAAAAAATTGTTTTGTGAAAATTTGTCTTTTTTGAAACCTAAATTTGCGTGTGGAATAAAATGCAAGCCCACCATGCGATGCCTGATTTTCGTTGCCGGAATAATTGCCAGCACAAGGAATGCCAGCGACATGCTCCATTGGGTCTCATTGATCAACATACGCAATGCAAGTGCCTGGGTGAGGTGAATGCGTCGTCTATTTTCCTGGAGAATGTCCTGGATCTGGCGAATACATTGTCGCAGATCATGATTGTTTGTGGCTTGCACGAATGCAAGGCCAAGTCGACGGTGGATATTATCACTTATGCATTTTTGCATTACGATCAGGTTTGCTATTGCATCGACACGACGCCAAAGAAGCGTTTAAGGAAAGAGGATCTGTTCCATGAATTGGGCAAAAAGTCATTGATGAATAAGGTTGAGGCACATTTGGCCTATTCGATTATCAAGCGGGGCTTTAAGGCCTTCTACTATGAACCGAAGAAGGAATTGACTTACGATGATCAGGGTAGACCCTCATATAATGATGAATGCGTTTGGGTACATGCCGCTCGCAAGTCAGCCGAAAGTTATGCCCGTTTCGATGGTCTCTCCTGTTCAGATCAATTGGCCTATGAGGCAAAAATAAAGATTGCCTATAAGAAATTCTATGACCGCATGCAAACGCGTAAACGTCAACCTGAGGGCGATGATTGCAATTGTTGCTTCTGTGCCAAGAAACGGGGACATCTGGTCTATGCCAAGGAACCAGTACCATGCAGCACCAAACGCAAGCCGAAACACGTCTGTCCCTATTGCTGCAAGAAGAAGGAGAAGAAGCAATATATCCATCCTGCTCGACAGTCAGCTAAATGTCCCAAATGCCACAAATCAAGGAAGTTCTGCTGCTGCACTAAATTGGACTTCAATTTGCAGTGGGTCAAGAGCATATGGGATCGTCCAGATTTCAATCAATATTACAAGAATGAGATTGCCGAGATTGAAGAGCGCCTGGTTAAGGGTTCGTGCTGGCTGCCACCAGAGCCTGTATTGGAGCATCTCGACGCCGAGGAAGCGGAAGAGGAAGTGGACGAGGGTTACGAGTTCTCACCAGAGGCCCAATTAGCTTTGGCCGGCAAGACAGTGCCAGCTATCAGTGAGAATATGGAACAGTCTCAGCAAGAGTCTCAAGCGGGCAGTCCTATTAAAACTGGAGATACAACTGCACCAGCCACAGCCGCAGGCTCACGAATAGGCTCTATTGCTGCCGAAGCAGAATCCACATAAACCGCCAATTAATTTCAACTGAAACTCTGTACTCTGAGAATTAAAGTCACAAAACTTGTAGTTAAACAACTTCAAGGATACATACTTATATCTTCAGATTCCTCTATCTCACATAAGCCATTCAATTCTTTGATATATGAAATATATTCCTAAATCGGTGTCGCAACATCAGAACGAACTGATTGAATGTCTTCAATGTTTTTCAAAATAATCAAATTTAATTGAATCAGTAAATAAATTAATGGCTATGCTGTTATTTTTCTCTAAGAAAACAAGATGTAGAAGGACAATCCTCAATTGATAATAGTTTTGGCACTCGTTGAGTGTTTATTCAATTTATTATTCTCAAAGTGAAATTAATTTGCAAACAAATATTTTCTCAAGACCCGAATCATGCTTAAGTACAGTCACCACAAAACTGCAGAAGCAATAAACAACACAAACAAATGTTAAATGACAAATGCCCGGGCTTATGGTCTTAAGCTCTTGGAAACGAGTGTTCGTAATATTATCCGCACATGTTGCTCTAGCCAACTTCGTGGCACTTCATCATTGTGGCTCGCTCTTGCACTCGGTTTTGAGCTTGAGGACTGTTGAGCAAAGGTAGAGAGAATATGCACTTAAGTGCAAACTGTACCTGATGCAAGCCCTAAAGAGAGTGAGAGCGAGAGAGAGAGCATCAGTTAACACACTTTGCCATTAGTTTGCATTTCCGAGCTCCTCTCCTTTCCGGCACTCTTTTTCTGTTTGCTTTATGCAAATGTTTTAGGTTATAGCTGACCAGCTTTTGGGCAGAACTTTAAGTATGAATCTCTTTTGGCCTTCTTTAAAAACGAATTTCTCTGCTTTTTTCGGGTGAAGCAAAACTTTTTGATGACAGAACTGAGTGAAAAGTTTCCACTACTCTTCCCTTTTACTCTTTTTTTGTTGGTGCCCCACTCATTTTCACTTTCAACGCCGTACAACTAAGTGCACTTTGTGGAAACTTTTTGGAGCAATGTCAGCATATTGCAGCAGCAATAACTTTTTGGCTCTTTTAAATGGTTTTCTGCTTCAAATCAAACATCAATTGAGCTCCACAATTATTTCCGTCTGAGTGCGTGTGTATATTCAGACTAGATAATAATAAATAATTTACACCTTCCCCAACCGCAAAAGCGAATGTGTAGAAAATTTAAATGCATTTTGCGGTTTGTGGCATAAAAACCGAAAACTAAACTCAATTAATAATTCATAGACATAGACTAATTATTTCAGCGTTTTCCGAACTCCATAGACACACAAAAGCCACAAAAGATATAGAAATTAAATTTATTTATTGGTTTCCTCCCCAAATAATCAACCAACCATCCCCTCACAAACATTTCATTGTCAATTCGTGCGTTTTCTTTCGTGTTGTTTTGTTTTTTTTTTTTTTTTTTGCTCTACGCGTTGTTTAATTTAATTTATGAATATTTCATAAATTGAAATGAAAATGGAAATAGAAAATGCAATATGGTATAATTAAATATTTAAAATGTTCTCAGGCAAAAGGCCCAACCCACAACTCTGTCTCCACCATCCCTCCATACTAGCCTCCTGGAGCCTCCATGTTGTTTCTTAATAACTCTAATTGAGGGTAATGTTTAGCAGCAATATGAATAGCATTTTGTTATGTCAATTAGTTTTAATGGACATCGAGTTGATAGGGCTAAGCATACTTAATTACTATTCTAAGCAAATTCTCTTCAAATATTAATTAAATGTGCAATTTTATGAACTTAAAAGATATTTTGTTAATGTGCAAACATTTTCTTATCTTTAAGCTATCCAAAGCAGACAATATATTTTCTATAAGCGTCAAAAGCCCCACATTCTTTTCATTTTTCTTTGTTAGTCTAAGTGAAAAGCATAATTTTCAAGCTAAATAGCTGACTTAAGAGCATAAAACTAAACTAGTTGTTAAAATTTTGCAGAAAAAAACCATAGAGAGATTAGTTCACACTAGCAGCTTAGTCAAAAATGCTTGAAGCAAACTTTTATCCCTGCTTAGCTCTTCTGGCCACAATCATTCTACCAGTGGTTGAGATGAGTTTTAGTTTAGTAAATGGCTTGCTCCGTTAAAATCCTTTGCCAGCATGTTGCATATTGCAAATAAAGTCCTTACTGTGCACTGCTCAACCACATTCTGCATAATAGATACTATGTGGGCACTGGTTCCATCGGAGATAAACACAAATAGTTCCCAGTACTTTAAATGCTTGATTAGGTTTATTTAATTTTGCATTTAGTTTTGATGTGAAGAAGAGACTTTTCTGCGAGAAATTTTTCACTGCAACTTTTCTCTCCTCATGTCTATTTTTGCTGCCCGTTTCCACTTATAGTAGCCACTTGTCTGACCTTCCTTACAGATTTCACTCAAAAGTTACGTCATCTCAACCAGCACTGCCCATTTCAAGTAAGAACTTAAGTGAAGCAGTTGGAAAATGGCCAAAACGATGCCAATTAACAGTTGATTCTCATGCAAACACAGAATTTCTCTTAGCCCAAAAAAGTAGGCAGTGAAAAATATAAAATACTTTTTGGCTTATCACACATTAGCCGATTCTATTATAGTTTACTTGAGATAACCGTCAAGTTGGAGTTATCGTGCTTCCATTTATCCTAAGGGAGCTGCGTTTTCCTGCAGTTTTTCCGTGCTTCAAACTCCAAAAAAACTTAATTAGTGCTTTAAATCAGACACTTGAAACTTTTGATTATAAAATATTTCTCTTTCTTTAATGGATTTTTCCCAAAAGGAAATCCCAGTATGTTGGGATGCATGTGCGTGTGTGTATTTGGGGGAGAAGTTCATGTGCATTAATTTCCGCCATAAATTTAGCCAAGTTAATTTCTCACGCGAAATTTCTCCTGCATGCTATGCTCTATAAGTATGTAGTTATGAGTAGAAACATTTCGCTTATCGTACACATTTTGTGTGTATGTCAAAAGCTTGTTAAATTGTGTGGCAAATGTTGTGCAAAAAGTTTTTTAGTTTTCAGTTGGCATCTTTCAATATACCGGGTAAATCAATTTGGCGCCAGTTTATGCAATCTGGCTAACACCTGACCGAAAACGTGATGGCCAATAACTTTTTTACCTATTGAATCTTAGGACACACACAAACACACCCACAAATCTATATAGATTTTTATAGAGGATGCAGTCAGTGTCGAAGACGATAAAGGGGCTTCCTTTTAACCGTAGAAATGCGCAAGTCACAAGTGGATTTCGAGTGCAAAAAGCTCTTCAAAGCATTTCTGCATTTGTGGTTATCTGCGTTTCCTTTTTACATTCTGTACAAAATACACTTAAATATATATGTACATATATATATACATATTTACGAACATGTGCTTATACATTTCTTTTGCTTAGAATTGGATTTTATGGGTTTTGTGGGATTCCATTTGTGGCTTCAGCTGCTGCTGCTTCTGGTTAGTGTCATTTGCAATATATATGCTTTTTTTGCCTTTAAACATATGTAAAGTAGCTCAGCGAAAACAAATTGCTTGGAGAGTTAGAAAAGTAGGATATTCTATTGTAATTGCAAATGTTAAAGGATTTTGTGAAATAGAAACCCGAAAGAAAATGGTCAAACATTATCTGACATATTCCCATATTACAGCTAAAGCAATTTTACCTTGAAAATCAATAAACTAACCCTTGATAAACGCTGTTCGACAAAAAAAAGGGGGAAAGAAAAAATGGTGTGGTTCGTCACTTTTGTTAATGAAAAGTCAATGTTTTCCTCTACTAGTGCTATTTTTATAACATAGCTTTTCGTTAAGGTAACATGGCGTATGAGTAATGAATGCAAACAAGACCCTTTTGACTCTCTCTCTCTCTTTCTCTGTCACCCCACGGGCAACTGCTCACTATATGCCCTGTGAGTTTTTGCATATTAAATGAGTTGATTTTTTGTGTATATTTTTTGTTGCCTCTTTACTTTTTTGTTCGTTAAACAAACGAGTCATATAAAAAAATATACTTTTACATTTTCTATGGCAAAATTGACAAGACATAAAATAAATATTTCTATCTACCGAAAGAATAACTACTTTTTATCTGCGCGTATGTATGTATGTGTATGTGCGTGTGTTGTTTTTGCATTTATTTTTACGCAAACATTCGAACATCGTAATAATTTTATGACGTCATAAAAGAAATACAGCATTTAAATAGTTATGACTTGGCGCGTCTGTGTCTGGAATTTAGGCTGGCCAAAAACGAAGAAGAACATAAAAACCTAAATTTGAGACGCAGGAAAACATTTTCGTTATATTTTTTTTGCTTCAGGAATTTTGCCTTTAAGATCTAAATATTGAAGAGGTAAATTGAAATCCTTGAGAATAAACATTGAAGAAAGAAGGAAAAAGTTATTGGGAAACCTACTTTTTGAATTGAAACGATGAAACGTCAAGTGCTATTATTGGGGAAACATTATACATATTTTAGTAGGAAATTGGCAAATAAATTAGAGAAAATTAGAAATTTCAAGCAAAGTAATAGTTATAACAGCTCTGGGCATAATGAGCATTAGGAGAAATGCTTTCTCAAGACAACCTTCTAATGAAACTAAAACCATTTATAATATCCCCTTCCAATGGCAATTTTAGTACATTATTTGGTTGCATGATTTGGCATAGTTTGAGTGGCCAATCACTTGAGTTAATTAGGCTTTTAGCCCATTCGCCAAAATGCTATGCCACATCATTTCCATATCAAATGAAATGCAATTTATCACAAACACACACACACACACACAAACAATCTCATTTTGTAATCCAACTGTCATTTTGATGATGCCGCTGATGATGGTCATTTGGCGAACACAGGGAGGGAGAGGGAGATTGGAATGAGAATGAGCAGCAATACCACGATTCGGCTAAAACAATATATGCCATGAATATGGCCTTGAACGACTTTTAATTATGAACCAACAGCAAAAGCAGCAGCAGCAACAGCCGCAGAAGTAACAGCAGCAACAGGAAGAGGAACAGCCATCAGAGCCGCAGGAACCCCTTTAGGGTTCGCTTCATTTGCATATTTGCATATCTAATAAAATTGCTATGCAAATTTGCATATCAATGCCCAGGCCCAGTTTCTCTCTCTCTCTCTTTCACACACACTGTCTCTCTCTCTCTGTATGTGTGTGAACTAAATCAAGGCAATCAGCCATAATTAAACTGTCAGCATAATTAAATTTATTACTTAGAATGTGTAATACCTTTTATGGTACTTTTTACTCAAGAAAATACATTTCTTTCCTTGTGGTTAGTAAAATTCCTTTGCTGGGCAATAACCATAAATTTATTTTTTCTCGCAAAAATTTCGTTTATTTAAAATATTGTTTGACATATTTTAAGGCTAATATTTAATAATTTGTTAATTTATGTGCGTACAAGTGTTATTTATAAGTATGATTTTGTCATTTGTTGATGATTATTACCCACAACCATTAGTAGAGAGTAAAATTTAATTTATTTTTTTAAGAACTTTTTAATTTAGTAAGAATTCATAACTCCTATAACTTCTCCGAAAAATCTAATATACATATTATATAGTATTTCCTATTAACCGAACTGCCCCCAACCTTTTATTAATTTTCTTTTCACGGGCTTTGTCCTGACAAAAAATAAAGTAAAAGTAAAGAAAAATCCATTAAAAGTTTTGTTCACTCCACAAAAATTTGCTTTGTCCCTTACCTTTAGTTACTTTAGCCTCTAATGAGCAACATGTAAAAGAAGGTGAAAACCACCAAAGGGTAAATTAATTTTTTCCTCCATTTTAGTTAGAACAGAAATTTAACCTTTTTAAATGAAATTTACTTTTCTCAACTGGCTTGTAGATCTCAACTTAGTTGGCCATAATGTGAACGTAATCACATTTTAGTTTCGTATTTTGCTGGCTGAGCTTCTCCCTGATGATATTTGGATTCTCTTGGTTTTTATGCAAATCTCATTTTGAATATTCTGCGGCAGTGGCAGTGGCAGTTGCTGTGGCAGCTGCAGTTGCAGTTGCAAGTTGAAATGATCACGTAAGAGCTTCTAACTGGCTTACACAGACGCACACACAGAGCTTTAGTGGGTCAGAGAGAACAGGGTGGGAACAAAAGAGGAAGAGGGAGAAATGCAATTGCATTTGCATGTGTGGCACGCTGCGTTTGGCGCCTGAAACTATGCTATACGCTTTGTTTGCCATTTGTTGCCGCTTAAGTCACTCGCTTTCTCTCTTGAGCGCAGAAAACAAACATCAGAATGAATGCTAACAGCTGTCCATTCGTTGGTTCTCCCTTGTGGTTGGACTTATGTATTTATTCCTTACTTTGTTTTTTTTTTTTGGCCACGAATAAATTAACTATTGCATAATTCATTCACGTACTAAAACTAATTGAATTATATGCTTCATATTTATGGTACTCCAGACAATTGGAAGTAAATGAATATTAAAGTAGGTCAAATTCAGTAAGGGAAAACTTCTACAAGTATGGCTTGAAATAAAATCAATAAGGTGGAGGGTAAAGCAAATACCACTGACCCTTTTCCAACATAACGAACCATTTTCAGTTGCAGCAGGAAAAACTATATTCAAGCTGTCATCAAACGATCCACTCTATGTGGTCTATTGCTATCCACGTTTATTAACTTCCATAGGATCATCAAGCGTGGAGAAAATTTAACCACAATGGTCGTTTCCGCCAAAGACCCCACCACCCCAACGCCACCGTCTACTTCACCTTCGTTGTGGTTCGTTAGTGTCCGTCAGTCACAAAAGCCAAATGCCACAAGTACAAAAGGCATGCCGCAATAAATAACCAAGAGCAGGCAAGATGGAAAAACGGAAGGGCCAAGCACAACCCAACGCAACGAAATGCAACGCGGCGAGAAGGAAAACGAGAAGGAGTTTCCTTTCACGATGACTGAAACTGCAGTTAGCCGGTGTGTCACAAGCAGAAAACCCCACAGCAGCAACAAGCAGCGTACCGCAAATTATTACACTAGCCAACACATAAAGTATACAGATTTAGCCTCCAACAGAGAACTGGCTAGCTTACCATAGAATGTGGTATTCTCTGTTGTATTACCTACTGGGCTAAAAAATTTGCTTTTTTCTGTTGTTTGTTTAATTTTGTATATCTAGGCAATTATTTTAAAGAAATTTACATATACATTTAACTAATTAGAGTTAGTATTATTTGCTCAAGTTTTCCCGTTAATTTTATTGACTTCCTGATTTAAAGCGTTTGCTTTTTAGTATCAGAACAGCCAAAAGCCTACTTAATTTATATAATGGATTTGTTCAATTATAACCTGCATCGTATTAAATCATCTTTAAGTAAATGCCTTAATCTTTCACATAGAAGTAGTTTTTTCTATGACAAAATTCCACCGTGCATATTATAAACACCTCAACCTCTTTCTCTTATGTTGCATAGTTTCTAGTTTGCCTTAATCAACTTTAAACAACTTTCTGGCAAATTTAAGCCCTTGCGGGTCCTGTGGCCATTATGCAGCTGACAGTTCAGTCATAACTTTTATATTTTGCTTCAATAATTACAGAATAATTTCACAAAAATGCAACTGTTGGTAAATTGCTGTCAAAAATGTCGATAGACATGGCATTTCATAACCAATTCGATTCGCCTCTTCTTTTAATGTTCGAAATGAGATTAAGTTTTTTCTTTTGACATTTACCAATTTTATGCCCACTAGCAAATTATAAAAATATTTATTTAATTAAGCCTTCAATTTGTATGCCGTATAATTGGTTTCGCTTAAGCTTGGGTTAAATGAGTAATACCGAATATAATTATGTAGTTAATTAAGTATACGCCATGATGGTCGTTTAGGGGAACTATATTGCTGCTAAAGGATCATAAAATTATAATTACCAATGCTTACACTCCATGAATCAACAATAAACAACTGGTGTTAATTTACACTTGTAAAATATTATCCAACCATTTCACTCATTCGAATAGAGACTGATTTGGGAAATTCCAACACGATTCGTAAGAAAATTAAGGAAAAGGCGAGGGCAATTAAAAAGTGCAAAACTAGCAAACTTTAAAGATTTATATCGTTTTGCCATGAGTGAAGAAAAAAAACCAATAAACACGCAAGCGAACAACTCTTTCGCTCCTTTTGCCTCGCGAGCAACCCAAAAGAAGTGGAAACAAGTGGAAAGGAAAATTAAAAAGTGAAATAATATATAAATAAGAAGCATGTGCACACATTTATTATGCAATTCAACGGGCTGACAAAGAAAAAAGGTAAGCAAAAAGCCTAAAAAAGCAACGAAGTTACTAGTGAAAATTTATTTTATGGAATTAAGGGCTAAGTGAAGCAATAAATAAGCACAGCAGAGCATAGAAAAATAGCATTGTGGAAAAATAGGTGCCACCCTCCCAGCAACAACCTTGTGAACTTGAGGATGAAGCTGAAAATCTAATAGAAATCGGCGAAGACAAAAAAGAAAGAAAGGAAATCGCCGAAAGTTAAGGTGAAACTTTCATGCAGGAAACTATTTAAGTTGTACTTTGATAAAGTTTGTAGTAACTATTTATGAAATGTTTTTTTTTCCAATGGTTTTGTAACTTCAGTTAACTCGTCTTAATTTCTGTTCAATTAAAATTCTTCATGGGATATACCTACATCGGTAACATTTCAGCTGAGAGGAATAGCTCTATTGCCAAGAGGATGGCTCAGATTGCGTATACGCACCAGGTGTATGCATAAGGAAATGACTTAACGAGTTGCTGCCTGCCTCCATTTCACGTTCTATGTATTTCTACTTACCGCCACTTCTCTTTTCCACCATGTGTCCATACAAGCGACTCAAATCGATAGCATTGGTTGTTGTTGTCGTTTGTAGCAAAAGCAAACAGACTAAAAACGTGGGCCAAATCATCAAGCGACGTTGATGATGATAATGATGATAGTGATGATGTTGCTGCTGCTGATGATGATCCATGGTCAAGGGCATGGAAGAGGACATACTTTTTTGGGTTTCCTCCCTCTCTTTTTCTTTCTTGCTGGGGCAGAACTTAATTTGGAAACGTGTCGAAATTAAAACACAGTCGTTGGGCCCTCGAACAGCTTAATCCTTGGGTCCGGTCTGAAGAGTAAAATAAGCAAAACTTTTTTCACACGCGCACGATTTCCGCTTTATACGAGTGTTTGACGAAAGTTTTTTTTCAAGTTTTTCCCTTAGTTAGTGTAGTTGTGTTTGTTGCTTTAGTTTTTCCAGCAGCAGTTCTCAGAGTTGTTCTGGCCGTTTTGTGATTGAATTATCTTTGGCACTTCTGCTGCAGTTGTTACGGCAGCTCCGTTTTGCTTCTGCTTCTGTTCCTTTTTCCTTTTACCTTTTTTGCCTTTTACTTGCTCTCAACTAGGCTAATGGGTCGGACTTCGTCTTTTAATGGAGTTATATGCACCAGAAATTAGCTTTAATTTTTATTTATGTTCGTTTCTTTTTTGTTTACTTTTGCTTAATTAGTTGGAGGTTTTCGTTTCTACTTTTCCTACAATTTTAGCTTAAACCCGTTTAGTTTTGTTATTTTGGTTTCGTTTCATTTCGGTTTTGTTGGTTTTATATGTTTTTTGCTTTTACTATTATTTCGTTTGTCGTTTTGTAAACTTAAAAATTGTAAAATAAATTTCAATTTTTGTTAGATATATATGGTTTAGTCGATTTTTTTTACATTTTTCTACACTGGAAATAAGAGAGAGAGCGGGTGAAAAAAAGTGAAAGAATTAGTTATGAATTTACAAATATAATACAATTTGGTTTGGTTTTTATTTAAATGCATTTGAAACGAAACTCCACAGGAACTGTCTGACTTCTGACATTAAGAGCTGAATAAAAGGGTCTAAGCCATAAATTTAAAACATGAAAAGTAAGAAAAAAAGGACAATTCCATAAAAAATCGTTAAGGCTTATGAGTTCAACACTCAAGAGATTACCGAAAAATTATTAGACCTATATGATAGATCTTTGCTTTGAGCTCTGTTGCAAAAAAATATACGTGGATCCATCAAAATCATTTTACTTGAAGATTAGTGCAATTTTAACTAAATGAAAATTTGGATTATTTTACTTTCATCTTGATAAAACTAAAGAAAATATGTTTCTCTTTTAATGCCATCAAGATGAAAATGTCTCAACGTCAGAAACAAAAATGCCAAAATAAAACTGAGTAAAGGTAAAACAAAAATCTTAATTGACACATAAAAAATTTCACACCCTATATACTCACGTACTCCCCATGTGCACACTCTCCACACACACACACATACTTCACAACAAATGTATTATAAAAAGGCTGGGAATTACTTTCTGCATGTACAAACAAAAAAATAAAGAAGAGGGAAGAAAAGTACCTCGACCAGACAATTTACATATCAAGGCACTCACTCTAATCAGCTTAACGAACTTTAACTCAAACGCAGGACCAAAATAACATCGCCAGGGACATTAAGTTGAACAACCCTTTCGGTATACTTTTTTGGTATTTTATACCCTTCTTTCAACACACTGGCCATACTCGAGTGACTTTTAATGACTCTCTGGAGTACCCAAAACACATACGCGGCGAGGAAACAAAAAGACGAGAGGCGACCTCAGACATAGAAGCTTTAATTATAGCCAAGTTGGACCCTTTTTTTTGGTGCCTGTTTCGGTTTGCTTGCATTCCTTATTTTTTTTCAGAAGTTCGGAAAAGTTTTCTCTTTCCATAAAGAGGGTGGCAATCAAAAGCAGCAAGTGCTGGGGAAATTCTTTACTTTGACTGCTTGAGCAACAATTTCTTTTTTTTCGGCAAGAAACTGAAAAATGAAACATCAACAAACAAGAAAACAAGCTTTTGCCTTATTAATTAGTCTTCTTCCGTAATGTTTGCTCTCTTTTTTGCCCAGTTTTTGCCATTTTGACCTTGTTGCGAATAGGGACACAGAATTGTTGATGTAGGTCGCTCAACTGGATTCTGGTCAAGGTAAAAAAGGAAAAAGTGAGAAATCGACAAAGTCAAGAGAGGGTGAGAGGGAGAGAAAGAAAGAGCTCTCGATAAAGGGAATAAAGAGTTGAAAGAATTTCTACTTTATTCAAAATTCCACAAACTTTTTTTTTTGGGGACCCCAAGGGAAAACTTTGTTTCAAGCAAATTCCCTCTCAAACATAAAATAAAATACTTTAATAGACTGCAAAATGAAACTTTTGCTTGGCTTGAAACCAATTTAATAAACAGAGAAATGGCGCAAGACAGCAGACATTTTCCTCAGCAAACACACAGACAGACTCACACACACAACCACACACACCCGGATACACCAAAATTTTCTTTGGTAAATTATCTACCACCAGAGAGACAAACATTTCGTTTCTGCTTTTTCCTACTGTCTGTCTGTGTATCTGTGAGACTGTCTTTTGACTTGCCACCCCCTTTCGTTTTGGTTTTAAGACACATTTGCCGTTTAGCCAACACGGAAAAGCCACATGGCCAAATAGTAAGTATAAGACACTGGGGACACACTCACACAACAAACAGCGAAGAAGTAAAGTGAATTATGGCGACTGGAGGTGGCACAACCGCCAAAAAAGAGTCAACCAACATAAATGTTGGCCAAATAAAGCAGCACAAATTGCTTTAGTTAATAAGTATCTCAGTAAAAGGAAACAAATGGCCTAGAGAAAACATTTTTTTTTTTTTTTGATGGCATGTCGAATCAGAGAATTTGTAAACGTTATATAACCCATACTAATCAGTAAATGGAATATGGAAAGGCAATGGCGTACTTTGTTGATTGAATCGTAATTATCATTATGTTTTTCACTTAATTTAATTATATTAGAATAAAGGACAAAATTCTTTTTTTGAACTATTTGCAAAGTACTCAAATCACAACTATGAGTATGATAATTCACATGGACGGATCCAGAAAATATTTTTCGGGAAGGTCGTATCATAAAATCTATATGTCAGCTCAACAATTTTAGTAATTTTTTTGTAAGTATGAGAAATACTTCGAAACACACTTATTGGGGTATAAAGAGCTGAAAGAAGTCAAAAATTTATTCGAAATATTGACATTTGACATTTGGATCAATGGTGCAAAATAAGTCCATTTAAATGAAAATTTGTTATTTAGTTTATTTTATCAAAACAAAATAGAAAATGGTCTTTGATTTTTATTATAATATAGCAATGTTTGTTACATAATACATACATACACATTGTCAAATCATTTCGACAAAGAAACAATTTTGTGAGTGAATAATAATTCATTCTGATCATAAAAAATAGGCGGATTTAGGGCTGTAAAATGCGAGAACTTTGTCCCATGAAGTATGCTATAGTAATAGACCGGAAAAGTATTTAGTGTGTCTGACAAGTTTGCGTCATAAAAAGTCTCTACCAGGATTGCTTTGAGAATTATTTTTTATCCGAGGGGCATATTTTTTATATGTTTCAAAAAGTTGTGGACTTGGAATGTTTATTGCATACTTTGGGGAGCAAAGTTTCATAGCCCTAGCCCTAATAAGTGAACCAATTAAGTCGATTATGAGAAAGTTTTAAAAATCTATTCCGAATTTCAATTTTAATTGTGATACGTAATTATTAAATCTAAAAAAGTTTATTTAGAAGTTAAGCTTCACTTAATATGGCAGAGCTGCAAGCCAAAAGGTGTTTCATCTGCTATCAAATATCAACACTGTGTACCCTTCGATTCTTTTGTTATGGTTACTTAGTTTCTATTAAATTTATATATGTATGTATTTACAAAAATATATTAGCACTTCCGAGAAGAAATGCTAAAAATGAACTGTGAAACGACATAGAAGAAAATTCTGTTTGATTCAGAAAATGTTTCACAATTGATTATGATTTTGCTTTTATCCATAAAGAGACTAAGCTTAAACCTTAAATAAATTGTCATATAACAACAAAGAGGAAAGCGTCAAAATAAAAAAGAAGAAAGGAATCACAAAGAAACATTAATTTGCATAATTTACTGGAGTCTGGGCCCGACGACTGTAAAGTCTAGAGTCCGAGGTCTGCTCCAGAGAATTGAGAATGGTGTGTGCAAAGGTTTTGCTTTTCATTTTTGCTTTTTTTTTTGTCGGTTGGTTTTTATATGCTTTGTTG
The DNA here is from genome assembly GCA_018152135.1 of Drosophila paulistorum. Taxonomy (NCBI): domain Eukaryota; kingdom Metazoa; phylum Arthropoda; class Insecta; order Diptera; family Drosophilidae; genus Drosophila; species Drosophila paulistorum. The sequence goes on along the minus strand of JAECXG010000805.1, from coordinate 6,784,114 downwards.
TTGGGGTTTGGGGTCTTTCTTAATGCATAATTTAACAGCAGCCAGCCAAAAAAAAGAAGGAAACCCAAAGAGGAGCAGGGTGGACAAATGTATGGCAACAGCCAGCCAAAGAGTCTCCCAAAAAAAAGATGGAATATATATAAAAGGAAGTAGAAAAGTAGGCAACAATCAACAACTGGTGTGTGTTAGTGTGTGTGAGTCTGAGTGTAGTGGGCTCTATGGTTGTTTGTTCGCGCGTTGTGTTGTTATTCAAAGCACACGCATACCACCGAGGCGTATACGCAATGTGAATCATGGCACTGCCATTGCGAGACTAACGAGCCTAGGCTTTTGAACACACAAAATAAGAAAAGAAAGAGAAAAAACCAAAGCAGGAGAAAAAAGTGAAAGCGAAAAAAATGCCAAGGAAAATGGCAAGAAAACAAGTCTACGAGGTGAATAATGTTGGTAGAAGTCTCTCATACACGCACGCACGCACACACACACACACACACGCAAACACAGATTTCAGTTCATTGTAATAATCAGATTTCACTTCTAAATATATGGCTCACAGTTTCGCGATAGAATCACTACACCTCCCAAATGCATTTAAATATTTTTTTAAAAATTTTAGTTTAATTTTTTTTTTTTTAGAATGGAATTTGTGTAGTATATTTTAATATAAATATCTTTAAGTACATTTGAGTACGAGCCAACAACTCGAACCACTATTTACAACTCCGCTTGAGTGTAAGTTTCAAACTCGACTGAAGCATTGAGCGTTTTGTCTTCGACTTTTAAGCATTTTGGCCATTCGTTTCGGGTAGACGCCTCGGCAAACATCGTTTTATTCACCGCCTACGCTTGAGTGTTATCCTTTGAGCGTTTTTCTGTTTCTGTTTTTTTTTTTTTTTGTTTTTGTGTTCATCGTGTCCTGCCAATTTTCGTTTGCTTTCAACATTTTGCAGCTTGTGCGCTCTTTGACTCAATGTCAGTGGCATAAGGATTCTTTGGCATCACCTGCCCTAGGCAATTTCGTTGGCTCTGCTTGATGTCGCCCATTGTGGTTTGGTCTCCTCGCTGCTTGAATACAGGAGCGTCATATTCCAAAGGGGGAGAAATTAATGTGCCCCTTATTAAAATAAAAGATTTTCAGTTAAAACAAAATAAACACATTACCTTTTTATTATTTAAAATGAAGGAATAATAAGCTTTTAAATTTCAGAAAATGTATATATGACATAACTGATGTCTTCTTTCTTAAATTAATCATATCTAAAGTTCTGTTTTTCTGTTTCTGTTCTTGGGTTATTGAAGTCATCTGTATTGTCTGTATTGTCTATATGTATTTCTTTTTCTGATTGGGTCTTTCGTATTTTTTCGTAAATTTTAATTCTCTGTACTCTGAGTTTGCAAACTTTCATACTATTCATTCTTTACTTTCTTTTGTCGTTTTGTCTTACATTTGTAACCACATAATTTATTATGATATAAATTATAATAAGCCGCTCCTGATATGTTTTTATTTTATTCTATATGTTAGTCTACGGTAAGACAAAAGCCAAGGTGTTGTCATCTTTTTCAACATGCATTACAACAAGTAGTTCATACACTGAGGAAAAGTCTCTTAAGTTACCTTGAGGCAAATTTGTACTTATCTTTTGTCATAAATTTGTAGTAAATTTTTAAATGATACCCCATTTCCCATTTCCAATTCATTTCGATTCATCTTCTGCAAATGATATTCAATCTACCATAACACCAAAGGTCGTCACTTGATGATAATGAATCATTTAAAGGACAGGCGGCAATCCTTTTGGCCTAGTAGGTAGGCGGAATGCGAACTCCTTAGCAACTAGTTGGCCATTTTGCAAATAAATAAGACAACCAATATTAATTAGTACGCAAAACTCTCGTTCTGCGTTATTACTTCCTGACGGCAAAACACAAAAAAAAAACAAAAAACACATGCCATACAGCCAGACGCCTTGTGGCAATGAAATACGACGATTACACTCCACTCCTTTTCACTTTGCGACTCTCGACAAGGACGACATTTGAGAGCACTCGGAATGAGTGTGAGTGCTTTCGTGGCATAAAAGCAACAAGAGCAAATGTAAATAAAACTTGAGTAAAACAAATGAGAGAACTACGAGCATAATGCCGGCGACCCGCCCCCAATTTGCTCTACTCTGCCCACGCAGTTTTTGGGGCATGTATCCAATAGTTTTTGCCAACCGGGTGTTATGTTTCATGGGCGCCCACGTCACACTCTGCTGATTCGATGGCCACAAAAAAGCGTTGGCGTTGAATTCACCACTCAAAAACAGCAACAAATTTGAGCTACAGGCAAACAAGGAGACGAGAAACGAGGAGTCCGAGTGTAAAACAAAAGCTCCATCGGTATGTACTCAAGGGGCTTATGAAAACAGAGAGAGGGCGGAAAACTTGTAACGGCATAATGTTTGAATTTTCTGCTAGTTTGAAAGTTTTCTAACAAAGTTTTTGCTAAAAACTCAAAGCAAAAAATGATTTACAAAATTTTACATTAGAATGAGATACTTTAGTTGATAAAAAATTTATTTAAATTGCTTCTAGCAAACTAAACAAAATAAATATCAAATTTAAAAACTAGAAATAGCTTTAAAATAACATTGGAAAAACACTTAACACTATATTATCAAGTTAAAAAGACTTTAAAATTAAACTATACAATTTTCATACACATTCAAACGTATAGTTAGTAGAATGCTTTTTATCAATCAATCCTATATATTTAAAACGTTATAAAAACGGCTATTGAACATGGATTCCAGGGAGAAGGAAAATCACCCAATCTTCATTCTTTGAATTCAAAATATGAACTGATGTTATTTATAAATGTGTTGTGTATATGAAATCTTAGAATCTAGGAGGCGACAATTGTTCTTAAAAATAATTATTGTAATGACCCATGTTACAACAATTATATCGTGCGCTCTAGACTTGAGTTCTATCAGAACCCCAAAAGATTGTTAATTCTAAACGACACTCTTCTCTACTTCTAACTTCTCTACTACTAATGATTCAGATATTGCAGATCTCTTTGCTAAATTCTTTGACTTACTCTACTATCGGCTTATGCTTGGCGTTGGCCACTTGACATCGTGCGTTGTTACCTATATTCTTCATTGATTTCCACAGACTTTGGATGCGTGTTTGTTTGATTTTAAGCAATACTATAGTAGACGATGTATTTAGTCGTTATCCCACTGAAAACTATGCAGTTTTTTCGTAAAGTATTTTATGGACGTTGTTGTCAAAAGGGAAATTTAATACAATATGCTTCACTTGCTTACAAAAATTTTAAACCACAATCCCTTTCATTATCTGCAAGCTGAAACTGTCTTTTAATATTGCTTCAGTATGAATATAAATATTTATACTGAATGGTAATATTTCAGATTACTTAATATGTAGTAGTGTTGACTTCCTCATGGGAGAGTGAACAAAAAGAGATGTTGATGACGAAAGGAACATGTTTCTTTCGCTATTTTTTGTCCACTTGCTATTTTTGCTAACTTGCTCAAACACAGGGAATATGAATAATGAATAATTTTTACCCAACTTTATTCAATATAGTTGAAATTTCTTTTTCTTTAACCACATAACTCTAGCTTATTCAACAAGCAAGCAAGCAAGAAAGCACATGAATAGCTAAATAGGCAAACAACTTGCAACAAGCTGGTGCAATTTCCTAATCAACAGAAATGGTTTTCTGGATAAGTATATTTGGAGTATGCTCAAGGCAAACAGTATTAAACCTTAGAGAGAAAATTGTTTATACACAAACCCATATAGAGCCATGCACTTATCTCACTTACAACCCAAGTGTCACTCAATTTGTCAGTGTTTGTCCAGAAACCATCGAGCCCGACAATAAGGACAAAGGCTCCGTCTCGTTTGCCTCTCACGCTCTCTCTTTCTTGTCATCTCTACCTTTTTTTTCCAACGCCTACGTCTAACGAAACATTTACAAATTGAATTACACGTTGACAAGACAATTTGTTTATTTAATAATTTATTTAACAATACAGCAACAAAAAAAAAACCAAAGCAAATTTATATGTGACGACGCAAAAAGGACATGACCCGTAATTTCGCCAGATTCATTTCAACCGAGTCATGTATATTAATGCTAGTCAAATCTTGGCAATGTGAATAACCTTGACAAAAATCAGAGAAAATAAAATTAAAATTTAATCCAAAAGAAGCTTATCAACTTTACTTTACCATTTAGAACGAGACCATCTTTACCCTCGCGTAGTCCTAGAGCACTCCAAGGATCCAACTGGCCATGAGTAAAGATAACTTCTTTATATTCTTGACTATGATTAAAGGCATGTCCGCCAAATCTTTTATTGATTTCTGCAATGCCTCGGGCAAGTTTCTCCGGTGTCTGTGCCGGACCAAAAGTATCTCGGCAAAGATTTTCGAAATAAACCAAAGGAACTTCATGTACAAAGGCAGATGAGGCTGTTGTTGTGGTATACCAACCAAACTCATTGCATGTTTGATAGAACCAGGCACGAACTGTAAATGAAGTTGATTGATTGACATAAACGGAGATGTGGTCAAAGGCCAACTCACTTACCGCCAGAAATCTGATAATCTAATGATTGCTCGGTGAAAAGTTTTAACACGGCTTCATAGCCAAAGTCTTGACAATTTGAGCTTCTTCTGCCTTCAGTATGAATGAGCTCCAAAAAAGCCAAAAATGCCTCTTCATCGTTTTTGTCCAGAAGCATTAATGTCTCACATATATTTGGTATATGTGAACTGAGCAATGAGAATGAGTCACTAATGGAAAAGTGTTTGGCTTTTTGGCTCACCTGTAACTCTGAACGACTAAAGCTAAATAATTGCTAATGCCACTAAAGAAAGCAGCCCGATCCAGTATGTCCTTTGGATTGAAATTCTCACAAGCGTTTAGTCTCTTGAGATATCCTTCAATTAGATTTCCTTTGAAAAGTTCACTCAAATACTTAAGACCCTTTTCAATGCGTTGGGTACAGTTGTGGCCATAGCTGAGACCTATAGACTGGCTAACCATTTCCATATACTCTGATAAAAGATTAAAACTTTATAATTGTTTACAACATTCTTTATTTTCACACTTACCATAAAAATCTGCTTTGGCTAAAAGTGGAGCACTTGATGCCCAACTGGCTGCAATTAGATGGGGATACAGACGAGTCATCCAACTGACCATGCTTCCCGAATAAGAGCCACCAACTAAAATCACTTTTGATTGTCTAAGATTAGGATTCTCCGACTTTTGATACTCTATAAAATGGGCTAGGTCGGCCAAGGCTTGCGGTAGACTGAGATATTTCAATTGCTCGATACCTAAACTTGCATTGCTATTATAAAAAAAGTTTTAGGAAATAAATTGTACTTGAATACTTTTCAGTTATAAATCGAATAAAATATCTAAATAAGCTGTCTATACTTATATAGGCCAAATTATAAAAAACTGTTAGTATGGTCGACAAAAATAAATATATTTCTTTAGAGGATCACATAATAAGAATTTTCACTGGTGATGCTCAATCCTGATCCTCATCGATTTTGAAACCCACACGCACAAAGAAAGGCAATGTGTCCAAAGGAGCTGAATAGTCCATTAGCCAAATGGGACCATTGTAGAGCTCATGCATGGCATTACCGTTGTTCCATTGTCCCTCGGGCAAATAAACATCACGTTTGGTGGCACCCTGCACAACAACCGGAGCAGCCAAAATATCATCACCCAAAAGGAACTCTAAAAGAGGAGAAGAAAATTATTTTCTTCAATCAAATCAACTGACTCTCTGCTTACCATCGAAAATGCCTTGAGCCACTTCATCTTCGGGGTCCAACCACCAGAGAGGAACATTCACTGGTTCTCCCGTCTCGACAGCTCGCTTGAATAGCCTAACTATATATGGAGCATATTCCGCATGCATATCAGTGAATTTTTTGCTAATCTCTATAGCTTCATCATCGAAATTCCATGGGACATAGGAGAACTGGAGAGCTGGCATAAACACATTGGCTTGAAGCCAACGCAAGTAGAGCTCCTTGTTTGGTGGTCCTTCGGCATAGCCATTACCACCGATCATATCGGGTAGAACAAAGGGATAACCATTCAAATTCATTTGCAGGAGCGTAGTGATTAGAGTAAGCAAACCATTGTTCCAACCCCAATTCGAATCCTTATCCACAATGCGAACGAAAACAGGTAATTCCTGAGTTCCCTGACCTGAGCGAATTTCCAGAAATTCGCCAAAAATTGACACTGCACGAACATAGGCTTTGGTATATTGCAGGGGAGAGATTTCTCCCTCGTCTGTATCCTCGAAGGAAGGATCGCTGGGCAAGTAACTTGTCTCACCGGCATCAAACTTGAAATTATCAATGCCATCTTCTTCCTGCAAACGTTTTAAACGCTGAATAAACCATTCAGCTGCTGCCGGCTTGGTAAAATCAATGGCAAGGGCCTGATCCGTATCACTATTCCACCAACGAGTCTCCGGATTGCCATCATGATTGACAACCACATGACCCAACTCCTTGGCCTCGGCATAGGCAGCCTCGCAATCTATATTGATGAAAGGATGAATCCATAAAGTAGTCCGGAAGCCCATCTCTTTGAGATCATCTGTCAATTGCTTGGTATTGGGAAATTTACTCTTACGGAATGTCAAAGCGCCATAACAATCCTCCCAATCGTCATCGATTTCGATTTGACTATTATTAAAACCATTATCAATAATATTTTTGGCAAATTCCCTCACAATCTCGTCAGAAACGGAGGTCTTATACAGCGCCCACGTGGACCAAACGGGATGCTTGATCATGCGTTCATCTGGTATCCCTGTGGGTTTGCCCAAAAATGTTTTCACCGCATACCGATGAGCAGCCTTGGCATCCTTTGCCACAGCAATGTGATAGACGAAATTCGCCGTCGTGGAACGATAATCGTAGGGTAAAGCGCGATTTGCTCTTAAGCACAGTTGATGCTGATGTGCAGCTGTATTCTGCTCCAAAAACAGAGGTACACTGTCCTCCACATAGATGATAACACCTGCAGAGTTTAGCCAATAGCGTTCAGTGATGGCACAATTATCGTATTCCTTGGGCACATACGAGTAATTGTTATGCTCTTGTCTTTGAACTGGCCAATATTGATTCCTCTGCTCGGGACCACTGAACCAATGCAGATGCTTCTGTTGCAGATCAAAGCAATCTGTGGGCTGGGTACCCAAGACAATTTCACTTCTGGCTATGCGCACATGGGTTACTTCGCTGCCTGTGCCACTAACCACCTCCGATCTGACCAGGGAGAATTCTATACTTGTTGAGTCAACATCCGAGGTAACCTTATAGCCACCCGTTGAAGTCAATTCCAAGTCTCCAGAGCTAACAAATGTATCCAATGTCACAGTCTGTAGACTCATACTGCCCTTCATTAGCTCATATTGTAGCTTTTCACCGCGACGAAGTCTCACATAGACATCGCTATTGGGAAACTTGAAACGCTGTTCAATGCTCTGACAGGAATCAATCAGCTGGCCACCACAGTAAAGGGCTAGCAGGAGAAGGGTACACCAACTAACTGAATATTTCCTCATTTCGGTTAAGAAGCAACTGAAGCCTAAGCCCCATCAAAGTTGCTTTTATCGATTTCTTATCTTTGAATCGATTTCTTATCGTTTTTTCCATAAACTCTGAAGAACTCTTGAGCACGAACACATTTATGAATAAATACTTGTCAAATAAAACACTTGAAAATTTTCACTGTGTGGCCATTTGTTGGCCTGATACGTTGATAGCTTGATAAGATCTTGATTTCATTAATAAACGTTAATCTGTTATAACTTTTCATAACAAACTCATTACTTTCGGATTATGATTTGTTAGACCTAACAGCTGACTAAAATTTGAAAGTGGATTTTAAGTCTATTCGACCACCATATACCCTTTAAGTTGAATGCGCTTTCTTACCCAAGTGGCCAACTTTGACCATAGTAACGATGTTCAGTATAGAATAGCATTCCCGAATTTTCCACCGCCATATCATGGGTAAGTCCTGTACTTAAGAGACCTGGACTTATAGACCATTCACCACCCACAAATATATAAATGGGGCCCTGTGGCTTTAAATATTTTCCATTAGTCAAATATCGCTATAGCAAAAAAAGAAAACTCCTATAAAGATTTTTAACTAATTTTACTTTAAAACATTTACCATTTGCCATGTTCGATTGTCATGCATATCAAAATGATCGAGCCTCTGGGTTAGCCAATGTTCTTCCACTGAAGCTGCCTCGTTTTTGGTATATAAACCCGAGTTCGGTTCTTTTGCATATAGAGATAGTAAATCTCTTTGATAGGGATTGAACTTAGCGGATCTGCCGACACTCAAGAAGACAAAAATTGAAAAACTTTTCCACAATTTCGACATATTCTTGCAACCGTATGAAACTTCCAGTTGATAAACTAAACTCGTTGTGGAAAAACGCTCGAGTTTTTATAGCAAATATGTCCCGCATATGAATGCAATTACAAAATTGAGATAACTTTAATAGTTATATACTGGAATAGTTCAAGGTAAAAGAAGTAAAACAAATGTGTAAAAATTAATACAAAATAGAAATATGGCAACTTCTTAAGATATTTTTATACCCTTGCAAAAAGGGTATATTAATTTTGGTCAGAAGTGGGAAGCATCTCCGCAGTATATATATTCTTGACCAGCACGATGAGACGAGTTCAAATAGCCATGTCCGTCCGTCCGTCCGTCCGTCTGGACCAACGGGAACTCCTCCTAGACCGAAATTTTGAATGTCGGCTTGTATATACTGTATATGTCGGATTCAGCCGGATCGGACCACTATATCATATAGCTCCCATACAAATGGCAAAGTCACGAACAGTGACTTAGCTCCCATAGGAACGATCGGTCGAAAACAATGACTTTTGTCAATAACTTAATTTTTTCCTATGTTAAGATTGTGGGCCGGAAACATTACTCTCTTTTTAGATAAAACGTTTTTCCACTTTGACGGCTATACGTGAGGAAAGAGTACCAAACAACTTGCAAGGGTATACAAACTTCGGCGCCGTCCAAGTTAACCCCGGCCCTATGGTTTGTTAAAAAATCTTTTCTAAATAGGATTCCAGTGGCCATAACAGCTTTTTAATTCCAAAACTAATATTCGTTCTATTAGTTGACTAAAATTGTTTGGAAATTCGATTTGCTGAATTTGGCAAGAGAGAACGTCGAGCACATATTTCTCTTTACCCCATTGGCTTTTTTGATTTGTGGATACATCCATTATTCTCTGTAGTGCATTGGTAGCGAATTTTTGGGTGTATTTTAAATATTCATAAAAATGTTGTATAGATGCGACATGGTGCATGAGAAGAAGTCTCTTGTATATACATAAAAATCTTATTTATATGCTGATGACAATGGTATTTTTTTTTCTTTCTTATTTTTTTTTTTTTGGTTGTCAGACGTATTTTTACTGCCTTACCATTGACTTTACGTTGTTCTGGTGGCAAATGGGACAGAAAGTGGGAAAAGGGACTGCGGTGATAATCCTTTTTTGCAGCTCACAATTTAAGCAATTTGCCTTTGCAATGCTGAAGCGGCAGCCATGGGCCTCCTTCTTCAATAATAATAACTTTTCATAGCACTCCATTGTCGTTAAGCGCCCCCTAGCGGCATAAGGAAAACAGAAAACAATCCACGTTTAACCATTTTTGCCGCCCCATTTTGCACATTTCCACAATTTGCAGCAGTTTCAGCATTTTGATTTTTCTTTCGAATGGAAGTTTGACTTTAGCAGCGAAAATCCTTACTCTTTTTTTCTTGTGTCTTCTGTTTGTTCGCGAATTGAAGTCAGAGAGCGGTGAACTGGGCGTATGAGTAATATCCCAATTACACATTTCGTGTGCTTCTCCTGTTGCTTGTTTGTTCTCCTCTTCCTTCATTTATCTCTGTCTCGCAACTCTCTATCTCTATCTCTTAGCTGTCTGTCCTGTATGTGACTCTAGCATTTTATGAGATTTTCCGTGTCAGCGTTGTAAAAATATTTTTATGCTCTGGTTTTTGTACACACATTGGCATTGCGTATACGCCGCCGTGCTGGCTTTAAAACCGACTAAACTTGAGTAAATTGCTGACAAATATTTATGTTCTTTGTCTAGGAGGTTACTCAAAAGTCCCTTAAGGTGGTGGAAGCCATCGTAAAGTCTCAAGGATCCTAAAAAATTTCACTTCTATGTGCATCGCCATGAATTTATCCAAAATTAGTCTGATTAAATATTTTCCTTAGAGTTGGACAATGTCATTTTAAATTTTTAAAGCCCTTTTTTAATTGTGACGTATAATTTACATTATTTCCCTTAGTCCTTTGTAAATATAAAACAACAACATTTATATCAAATTGTTAAAAACTAATATTTTATATTCTTCTTCTTTTTTGTAGAGATTACCAGAAATCGTGTTTTCAGAATATGCTGATAAAGTTTTCGTTTGTTTCAGATCTGCTTTTGTTTTTTAATTCGTTTTCGAATGTACTTTGTTGTTTTTAGATTGAAAGAGATAAGTGATTTAAGAGAATCGCAAGAAATGTCATGACATCTGTAAATATTTTTGGTAGATGGGAAGCCTTTGCTTAAGGTTTAAAAAATAAAAATTACAAGAAAAACTGTTTGAAATTAAGTCAATAAGTAAATTAAGTAAAATTAAGAGCGAAAACTTTTGTTTTCGATTAAAATCGAGTAGTAGAACAGATATGGTTACAGGATTGTTTCAAATTTGTTTTAAAGGTAGTCTAACAACAATAAGAATATTAAAAAACGTAATTTATTTTGGCAACTTTAGCTTATTGTTAGATTTCTATCGAAAACAAACAAAAACAAATCGAATTCCAAAGATTGCTAATAGGAATTCTGAATTGCATATTTAGGTATCTTACTTATTTTTAAGGATCACTGTGGCGAGAGTGATAAATTTGGTATATTTCATGCATATTTATCAAAATGACATTTTACTCAAAGTTATCAAAATATTTACAGAAGCTTCACAAATGTCAAAAGCTTAAAACTTTCACTCAATTGTTCTCTCATTTGCTACCCCTTCCTCGTAAGTTGCTCCCAGAGAGCTTTTCCGCTCTCTTGCACTCTCTCTTTCTGTTTGACTCAAACCCTCTAAATGTCCTTTATGAATGGCCTCCTGTTGCTTGAAAAAGATAACAGGTGGGCAAGGCTTGTATGGAGGGGAGTCTGAATGTGGAGCAGGATAGCTTTAATGGCAACAGTGAAAATCATCCCCGAATCGAGGGAATCTGAATCTGCTTTTGAGTGTTAACTTTGGCCTGGCTACCCCCCACATCCTGTATAACAGGATAGACGGCAGACACCTTGACACTGTGACACACAAACACATTTTGCGATGCTTAAATTACTCGATGGAGCTCCATCAGCGAAGGTGAACTGGAGAAGTTTTAAATAGTCTTTTGCTAGATTCCAGGGCTGTTACCTTGACTGTTGTTTATTTGGTTTTGATGTGGTGCCACGTGCAGCACATGGGCCACATTTGAACTCTGGCCAGGATTAGCAACAGAAGAAAGCGTCAAATGGAAAATTGACACCAGCAAGTGGCCTAGTTGTCACTTACTTAGTTCGTGTTCATTGGGCATTGTAAAGTTGAAGAGCTAATGACAAAGTAAGGGACAACTAAATCGACCCCAAGGGGAAGTCGAGGATTAAAAACAGGCTGCAGGTGGAGAAGGTCAAGAATGTTAAAGTTTGTAAAGTTCATGACAATTTTGAATAATGTTGTATATTTAAATAATGTAGAAAGCCCAAAAAAATTTAACGGATTTTTTGATCAGCATGAAAGGGTGAGTCGATATAGCCATGTCCGTCGGTGTATGTATGTATGAAGTATGAAACTCATCCGGATTGGACGACATTAGGACATTTTAATAAGATCGAATACATAGAACACAAGTTATAGTCAATATAAATGTTTCTTAATATTTATTCCCTTGCAGAGGGTATTATAAAATTGTTCCCATGTTTGTAACGCACAGAAGGAGACGTTTCCGACCCCATAAATTATATATATTCTTGATCAGCATGAGAAGCTGGATCGATATAGCCATGTCCGTCCGTCTGTGCAAATCAACTTCACGCTGGCATCTTAAGAGCTATCGGAATGAAATTTGATATTTAAGCTACTTTTAGCCCGGAGATGATAAAGTATGAAAATTGTCAGGATCGGACTACTATATCATATAGCTCTAGAACAAACATTTTTGCAAAAATTGGAGTATCCTCATGAAATTTACCAATATGATAGTATTGGATATAAAATCTCAGATCCCAAAATTTTAATCTGATCGGATAAATAGAACACAAGTTAAAGTCTATATAAATGGGCTCAAACGCTGCCTACTACGTCATCAGCACATGCATACACACACAGACGCAACGCTACACGAACTGTATGTGTATGCGTGCGGTGCTTTGCTTAGGGAATGATGGAAGAAGAAGAAAAATTGTAGTAAAAAGAGTAATAATTTGAATGTTTTGTTTGTGTATTGATGAATTGAGTTGCAGGGAAAGAAATTTCAAAATGTCAAAATATTATTGCCAAGGACTGCAAAGGTACATAAACTTCGGCATTGCCGAAGTTAGCTTCTTTGATATTTTTATTTCATTTTAGTTTATTCAAACGTTTTAACTATCTCGAGAAAGATTCAATCCAAAACAAGTTTCAGATCTGACCCAATATGGCAAAACGATCAAAACGATTTCGTATGCAACATATAGAGTAAATATTTTATTATTTTCAGTCTCTTGTCGACGACTTTTCATGAATTTAAAAACCATTCTTGTTTACTTTATGGCCTAACATGCTTTTTCTTTCATTTACTTTACTTGTAATAATTATTTACATCATGTCTTACATGTAATCTTTTCAACTGTGTAATCAAGAGTAGGTACATGTAATTGAATTTTTTTCTTTTGCTTTTTATTTTAACCTTGTTTCATCCACGCCTTGTGGATTCTGTTTTAATTAGCTGTGGGCTCATAATTTCAGCCTCAACTTTAACTACTTGAATGAACTGTACTCTCTAATTGGAGCATTTAGAATGTGTGTGTGTGTATGTGTGTGGAGGGAGGGGAGGGGAGTGTGGTGGTCGAAGGATTTTCATGTCCGCCAGCGGCAATTTACAATGAATTCATGTCCCACCAATGCCATTTCATTCTGCTTTAGGTTTTGTTTTGATGACTTTGCGTAGTTTAAGGGATGCTTTTAATTAGCTTGCTTTATTTTTTTAAAGCTCTTTACAATAAATTTGCTTTAATTGGTTTGTCACAATCTTTGATGTAAAATGCAAAATGGAATTTATGCCTTGGTGATATCGACAGGTTTCGATTATTTCGTGATAAAACTAAATACAATGTATTTTATGCATAGGATCTAGGTGTCAGATGGTTTTGCTTGAGGTCCTGAGGATTGGGTTTTATCCGCTGGGGCGGTAACCGCAGCTCCGCGAGCGTTGCCTGCTTTATTTGGTTGCTTCTTTTTCGGACACTTCTTTTTAACATATGCCTTGCCAGAAGCAGTAGAAGGCGAAGCCTCAGCAGTAGCTTTGCTTTCACCAGAACATGCTTCATCTTTCTTTTGAGGATTAACCTTTGATTGCTCCGATTGCTGTTGTTGCTGCTGTTTCTTTTGCTGCCATTTTGGATGTTGATTATTTTGATTTGGAACCGGCGTAGGTTTACCCACAGAAGGATTGGATTTCACTTCGTCTTTATTCTCGAAATTGGATTTCGGTTGATCAACCGATTGCTGGACATATTGCGGTTGTGTCTTTCGATTGTTAGGATACCGATGTCCTTGATTTGGATGGGGTTGGCGGGGTGGCCCACGAGGATAATGCATTTGAGGATTTCCACCATTAAAATTTGGCGATGGCCCAACATTGGGACGTTGCTGACGCCAATGATTTGGCTGCTGGCGAAATGGATTATTGGGATTGATTCCATTTGGCGGTGACATCATCATACTTTGATTAGGATTATATGGCACAAAGCTCTGCTGGGCTAGCCCTTGAATTGCATAATTTGAATATTTCTTATGAGGAAACTGATTATTTGGATGCTGCTGCTGTGGATGATTTGTCCTATTGGGTACAAATCCTTGATGAGCTAGAATTTGATCTGGATAATTGGGATAATATTTGCTGGGCTGATGGTATTGTTGAGCTTTGAAAATCTCTTCCTGCTCCTTCGTCTTCTTAGCTGCTGCCTCAGTCTCATTGTTCTCAAGCTCCTGCTCGGCGTGAAACTTTATTTCCTCCAACTTTATGGCTTCCATGACATGTATAAGAGTTTCCATGCGTTGCTTATGATCACGTTGAGCTTCACGTTTCTTCCAATGGCTAAACAGATGTCCTTTCAATTCCACCACGGAATCTGTACTGAAATCGCAATGTACACATGTGAGCGGTACTTGATTCTTTAGTTTTTCCGCTTCCTCCTGAGACATTATGTCGATGGTACCTTGCATTTGGAGCATCATGTAGACAGTTTGAAATGGGAGAAACAATTCCGTATGGAAGCTATTCCAATGATTGATGCGACGCATCGAAAAAGAGTGAAAATCGTCAGAGATTACATGTAAATTGAGACGATTCATAAAAGCATGCGTTTTAAAGCCAATGAGGAAATTCAAGGACAGATCTTTGGCCTTCTGCTGGATAATCTTATGGGCCAGGTCTAGCATTTGATCCAGGAGAGGCAGATGGTCCTCCGTTAGCTGAAATGCCAATAGAACTGTCATTTTTTTCTAAATGGAGTTTTTTGTTTTTTCATTACCTTTGTTACATTTTCAACATCTTCTTTAGAAACAACTAGAAAATGATATTGAGCTTTTGGATAATAATCATTCACTACCCAAGCATGATCGTTTTCCATTAGAACATTTTTTTCCTCGGATATTTGCCGGAGCAAATTTCCTCGAAAATAATTTATATCTCTTGGCTTTTGCATTTTTTTTAGCGGAAATCACCCGAATTAACTCGCAGTGAAACTGTAAATGGAATGGGAGGAGGCAGATTTAGTGCTAGTTCATTCTAAAGATGGGAGTGTTAGTATTGGTTTAAAATGAGCAGGGTGGAACTAGTTCCTGGTTGTCCGTGGAGTTGCTGTTTCATATTATCAAGCTATATCAATTCAAAATCGTGGGGCCTATCGACTATTGAAATTTAGTATTTAGATAGGAAATATTTTTATAGAGATGGAAACGTGATGAACCTGTAAAAACAGCTGATATGCGAAGTTTATTTGTGTACATTAACAATGGTCCAGCAGGTGCTCCTTCAATGTGGGCATATTTTTGGCCACAAACTCACACTGATTGCATTTTAAAGGAGTGGCCAGGAGCTGATCTTTCAGATTCTTTGGCAGGCGTTGAACACTATTCTCCTTTTCGAGCATATGACAGAGTTCTGAAAATAGTAATTCTAGTTAGCAGTTCTCTTCAGCCTAATTTAAATGTAACTCACTGTCATAGGTCACAAAGAGATCTGTATTAAAGCTATTCCAATGTTTCTTGGTCTTTAGGCTATCCGAAATAAAGTCCTTGGAGATCACATGTAAATGCAGACGTTGCATGCTGGGCTCGGCATGGAAACCCAGTTGAAAATCGCTTATCTCTTTGCCCCTTACTTCGATTATGTTACGACCTAGTAGATGTAATTCCTCTAGCAATGGAATATGCGTTTTATTCAACTAAACCAAGTAATAGATAATAAGTGAAGCTAAAGTTATAAATTTGATGATAATTACATGAAATATGCTCGGTATATCCTCTTTCGGCAGCACTAGATAATGATGACGGGCCTTTGGATATTTGTCAGCTATAACAACACCAATATCGGAGGATATAATCAGATTTTTTGGCTCTAAAATCGATTTAACTAAACCGCTTTGCCAAGTCATAATAAAACACAAAACAAAAACACACTTAGTGGTGACAAGTAATCTCATTAGTAGAGATGACAAATGTTGGCTAAGGATAAAATTTTCCCAACAATGTGAAAAATGTGAAAATTGAATGTGTAAATCTTACAGACTTAACCTAATGTTGGCGGTTAGAGTTTAAAAATAAATTTGGTTAAACTTTCTAAATTTATTAATAAAGTGACTTAAAAGTACAGTCACACTATCGAACTATTTCCCATCTCTAAGAAACTAGTCACAGCTGACCGGTAGCGCTGCCAGACTGTGTTGAATTCAAACGATTGGCCACACTGTTTATTCAATTTGTTTACCTCGGACGCATGTGGAATAATATTGCAAACTACGTGATATTTGTGTATTAAATTGAGCGCATAATCAGTTATGGCGAATGCCGGCGGCATCGAAAGAAAGCCCCGTATCATGGCTGAGCCGCTGCACATTCAGCGCCTGGAGAAGGCCCTCAATATGCGGCCTTTTATGGAGATGGCTCGAAGTGCGCTAAAGCCAATTAAGAAAGGAGTCCATGGAGAGGGAGAGGAGGATGCCGATAGTGAAATGGAAACAGAGCCGGTGATAGATTCCGATGATTCCTCCACAGTGGGTGCCGTAAAATTAAAGCGTCAGAAGAAAAGCAAAAGAAAACGACTGTTGGGCAGCAAGGAGGGTAAGTCGGAGTGTGTCGCACTGCAGCAGGAGTGCAATTGAGTTTCCCCTTTATCATTTGTAGAGCGACAAAGTGTTAAGGCACAGCTATACAATTTCAACGATCTGACCAGTGACAGGGAATGGCTGTATGATCTTCTTCTCAGTGACACCGAAAGCGATGAGGAGGACCAAATGGGCGGGATGAATGAAGATGATTACATCCAAGATATGTTGAGGGAGCATATACGAGAACAACGTCAGCGTAGTAATTACTACAAGAAACAAACAGTGAGTAGAGAGCTCAACCCTTGTGAGCAGGGTGTCCTAATCCTCTATTCTCTTACAGAACTCTCAATATGCTTACTATGGCACTGGACTGCTCTCCAATCATGACATCTTTGCAGAGCGGCAACAGGCAACTGCTGGAGTGCGTAAACGACGCCGCCGCACTAAGCAAGAGATTTTGATGGCACGTCTGGCTGAGGCACAAGCTGGACCCAAGCCGCCTACCAAACAAAAGCGACGGGGACGGAAGAAGCGTACTGTAATGGGCTCCCCAGAGTCGGGTGAGATTCATCCCTCTGATTTGGGTAAATACACATTCGGTGATACGCTGCCCAATCAGGATGAGGACGAAGATGATACTGCCGAGGTTGACTACAAACGGGAATTGGCCAACTTGGCGTTGGATTTCCCCGAAGAAGAGGAGGAAATCGAAGAGGAAGTAGATGTTGTGGGCGCATCCGATGGTCAAGTGACGCGTGTGCGCCGCAAACGCAAAAATCCCGAGATTCTGGCAGCTCGCCGTCGACGTATTTGGCAAATTATGTCCAAAAAAGAAGTGGGACGTCTGCAGCGTCTCAAATCCAATAACCACAAGGAGATGCTGGCCAATTGCAAGCGGGTGGCTACCATGTGCTCTAAAGTAGTGCGTCAGAGAGCTGTGAACTCACAGAGGATTATGAAAGAGACTGTGTGGCGGGCGAAACGTTTGACCCGTGAAATGCTGAACTATTGGAAGCGTTACGAGCGTGTAGAACGGGATCAGCGAAGGAAACTGGAACGCGAAGCTGAAGAGCAGCGTAAGCAGGATGTGGAACTCATCGAAGTGAAGCGTCAACAAAGGAAACTCAATTTCCTAATAACCCAAACGGAATTGTATGCGCATTTTATGTCAAAGAAATTGGGCCAAGGCACCGAGGAAGATCAATTAAGAATTCTTAGCCAGTTGGATGAGGAAGAAGACGGAACTCGGGAAATGAAAAATGATGATTATGATGTCGGCGAAATGAAGCAGTTGGTCCAAGAACAGGCAGAAGCTGCTCTGCAAAGAGATTTGGAAAAGTCCAAGGCATTTGATGTGGTGGTCAAGAAGGAGGCTATAAAGGAGGAGCAGGACGACGAGCAGCCGCCACCGCAGATGGAGCAAAAGGAAATGAAGGATCTGCCGCAGCCTAAAATGTTTAAGGGATCTCTCAAGGGGTACCAGATCAAGGGTATGACCTGGCTGGCCAATATCTATGATCAGGGCATCAGTGGCATATTGGCCGATGAAATGGGATTGGGCAAGACGGTACAATCGATTGCCTTCCTATGTCACATAGCCGAAAAGTATGGCGTTTGGGGCCCCTTCTTGGTAATCTCTCCCGCCTCCACTCTGCACAATTGGCAACAGGAAATGGCACGCTTTGTGCCCGATTTTCGTGTTGTTCCCTACTGGGGTTCACCCAATGAGAGGAAAATCCTACGCCAATTTTGGGATCAAAAGCATTTGCACACACGCGAGGCCAGTTTCCATGTCGTGATCACATCCTACCAACTGGTTGTCAGCGACTACAAGTACTTCAATCGCATCAAGTGGCAATATATGGTGCTGGATGAAGCCCAGGCCATTAAGAGTGCTTCATCTCAGCGTTGGAAACTTCTGCTGGGTTTCAGTTGTCGCAATCGTCTGCTCCTAAGTGGCACGCCCATCCAAAATAGCATGGCCGAATTGTGGGCACTGCTACATTTCATTATGCCCACTCTGTTCGACTCTCACGATGAGTTCAACGAATGGTTCTCCAAAGATATCGAATCGCATGCTGAAAACAAAACTGGCATAGATGAAAAACAAATCTCTCGCCTGCACATGATCCTCAAACCCTTCATGCTGCGCCGCATTAAGAAGGATGTCGAGAACGAGTTGTCGGACAAAATAGAGATCATGGTCTATTGCCCATTGACCATACGGCAGAAGCTACTATATCGTGCCCTCAAGCAAAAGATACGCATCGAGGACCTGCTACATTTGGTCAGTGGTTCCACAGCTCCAACATCTGCCTCCTCTTCATCTGCTTCGAGCTTGATGAATTTGGTTATGCAATTCCGCAAGGTTTGCAATCATCCCGAACTCTTCGAGCGACGAGATGCACGTAGTCCATTCTCAATGCGTTGCCAGGAGTATGTGATGCCACGTCTGATCTTTGACGATGGCTTGCTGCACAGATCCATGCCCAGTCGCAAGCATTTGCTCTACAATCGGTAAGAAAATAGACTGGATAAGGTGTCCAAATATATCAATCTCTTTATGTGTTCTTCTTTAGCTTCAATATCTTCAAATCTGCCCATGTGCAACGATCTCTTGTCGATGATATAAATGTGGACAACAAATGCTTTGGCTTTACCCGTCTTTGCGATTTGGAATTGGTTGATCTAATGGATGTTACCCTAAATGGTCTCATTGACTTGTAAGTTGTTCTTATTTGTTATTTTGCCTTCTCTTCCATTAGCTAGTTTTTTTTCCATCATTTTAGCCTCCTGCACTATCGTCGACTATTGATGAAATATCCTCTCTTTGCGTATCGTCGGCAATGGTGGCCAGATTTGCGCTCTTCACGCTTTCAACTGCTAGAGCCCATGCTGGAAAACAAACTCTGCCCTGATTTTATGTTCACTGACAGTGTGTTCCGCCAGTTTATTTTTACTGCCATGGTAAGGATTAGTCGCTATGCATCATTGGATCCATCTTTCTATAATGTATTTCTTCTGTTATAGACCTCTAATGGTAGTAGTGTCTATGCTTTTGGAGATTACTTCAGTTACAACATGCAAGAGACTATTGAACATCGTGTGATACGTTCCAAAGTCTTGAAAAAGAATGAAGAGATTGTTAGTCAACCAGCAGAGCAGCAGCCCAAACCAGAGTTGGAATCCGTTGAGGTGCAAACCAAATCGAAAAGTGATGTCAAAATGACCACACTTCAGTTACTGCCCAAATTTCCACATCATCAGCGCAAGCCACGTAGCTATAAATGCGAACCGCTTGAAATGCCAAGATTTCTATATTCTCTTGGCCAAAAGGTTCAAGCTGTGGAAAGGCATTTATAGTAAGTCAAACGAAATTCACAAAATGTTCAATTTAATTAACACTTTTAATCTATTTGTTTAGCTGTGAAAGTCGTGCTGCGGCCTGGACACAAATTCGTCATTTGCAGTGCGAAAATAGTTTTGGTCGTGAACTGGTCTCTTCTGGATTAGATCTGTGTAAGCCACGCAGTGGCTGGTCCTCCATAGTGGTGCCCAATAAGGAGACTCTCATCACAGATGCTGGCAAATTGTTTGTGCTCGACAGTTTGCTTACACGACTCAAATCTGAGGGTCATCGCGTTTTAATCTATTCCCAAATGACCAAAATGATTGACTTGCTCGAGGTGAATCAAATTCGAGTGTCCAAGAGCCGCAAATGTGTTAATACTATTCTATTTTGTAATCCCTTGCAGGAATATATGTGGCATCGCAAGCATCGTTATATGAGATTAGATGGCTCTAGCAAAATATCAGCCAGACGAGATATGGTAGCTGACTTTCAAACACGCTCGGATATCTTTGTGTTCCTTTTGTCAACCAGAGCCGGTGGCTTGGGCATAAACCTAACAGCTGCCGATACGGTAAGTGAATGAACAAAGTAGCTAACAAATTCAAGTCAAACAATTCTATTTTGATTGGGAAAATTAGCAAATTTAAGTAAGAAATTTTTGTAATGTCCAAAAACAAAGAAGTTCCACATTTGAAGGCCAGTCTAACATCGTATAGACTCCGCTCGACTCTCGCAAAATCCCCTTCAATCAAATTGCCCAAGGATAAACGTAATGGACTAGATCCCTTGAGTGACGAGGAAGAATCGTCTAAGGTGCCTACTATCAAGAAATTTGTTCATTGGGATTTACCCTTGGGTTTCTCGTCTTCGCCAGTTGTAAAGCATAGTAATAGTAAGTTGAAGTCATCGTGTCAACAGAAAAGCATTTTTGTCCACAACCAAACCACCAAACCGCAGCTCGAGATCGCGTCCGAGTCGGAGTCAAAAAATTCAGATGAGAAGCAATTGGCCCATGAGCTGCGTATGGCTGTGCATAATGGCGGTGGTTCCTGTGATCCTGAAGAGAATTTGTTATTGAGAGCCAAGTTGTCGCCTCTTCAGTTGCCCTATAGCTGGGTTCAACGCATTTTGAAGGAATGTGAGTTAAGCGAAAGAAATCAAGCTACCCATTTCTTGTTTATAGACTGCAATGGTCAACAGGTGTCTCTAGTGTGTAAAGTACGAACAGATAATCTAAACGAAACAAAGGAACGTTTGCTGAATGTATTACATGCCCATAGAGCATCATTTTCCCATCGTAAACTATTTAAAGAATTCGGTCTCATTGATGCCTTTTTGCCGAATCACACGCCCCTAAACTTCGACGACTTTGCCCAGACCCTTCAAACAGATGCCCTGTGGTGCAAGGCTTTGAGTGCAGAAATCACCAATGATGCCAACGGTTCAGTTCGCTTCAAGTGCAAATCGAATGACACCTCTGAAGTGGTGGCTAAGCTTAAGGACTGCGGCTATAAGATCATTCATGCAGAGCAAGGATATTGTCCTAAAGGCGACCTAGTTAAACTTACTCATAGCAAACTAAAACGCTATGAGGATTTCTTGAAAGGCCTGCACAATGATCCCGACGTTGTGCATGTCTATGATAATCTGCAGACACCGAAAATATGATCAAAAAAGTAAAAGCGGATAATTGAAATATTTTTGATAATCTATTTTGTAATTAAATTGATCTAGTGTTTATAAAGAGGAAAAATTTCTTAGTGAACTAGAGTAAAATTTGTTCCCAATATTCTAGGGAAATTCCTAGTGTTTAGTGATGTAATTAGGAGAAGGTTTATGTTTAACATATCTCAACTAGTTTAAAAGCAGAGAGAATGCCCGGGTGTGGATCGGGATCAGGATTTTCAATTGTGTAGCCAAATGGTAAACTTTTACCATGGTAAGCTGTAATGATCCAGTACTTTAATTAAAACACAAGAGTTTCAACTCAATTATGTCTGTATATTTGTCCGCTTCAATGCGGACGCTTCAATTGTCAAAAGTACACTAAAACTATAGACTATAGACACTCTCCTTTCTAGGCATCGATTGCTGCTTAGCATCTTGGTGCTGGTTCCCATATAAGCTAATTTTTTTTTTTGTTAGTATCCTTTTAAGTAGATATAGAGCTTGTTTCATCTTTTTATTTTGACAAAAAGTGTCATCGAAAAAGCGTCATAAAATTGATCAAAATACTTTTTTTTGGCTAAAGGATTGGTGCAAGCCGTCTATATTGAAAACCAGGCCCACAACTGATCTTGTGTTTCATATTTAACATAATATGTCAACCTAACTTTTGGTGCTAGGAATATATTTTGTTCCTTACATCTATCTCCACATCATCCTTGATAACATTTGCTTATTGTCCGTTTAGGGAAGGTATAAAAGGTATAAAATACTAGTTGCGTATGTTGATAAACTTAGTTTATTACATTTTATTGAGGCACCACGACATGTTTAAAATTTTATGTCTTTAATTAATGACAAGATCCATTCTTTAAAAATTATACAAATTAAGCGAATAAAATTACATTTACATTATTTCGAGTAAGTAGTTTTTGAAAATTTTAAGAATGGTTTTTCCGAGCACATAACAATTGTACTCCGTTACAGAGGACTTAATAGAGTTTTCCTCTGTATTCCAGAAAGTCAAAATCAACACTTAAATTTCACTATGGTATAAAATTTGACATTTGGTAAATAATTCTGCCAGGTTTATTTAATTTTAATTTGCTACTTTGCCTTCAAGAGTAATGTTCTAGTTTATTAACTAGTCGTTATCACCGATTGTTCTCAGAAGACATTTAAAATATATATGTACATATATAGTCAAGTATAAATGCAAGGCGGTTGGTCTGACTTGTATGTCGATTTGCTTGACTACTTGTTTATATGCCATGCAGCAGGCGGCTGCCTGGCATAGTGAGAAATTGCTTCTATAGGATGATTTACAGCAGATCTTTATCGATCGAGTAACAATGAATAGCTTTTGGTCTCTATCTCTTTGCAAATAATTCTCAGGCAGAAGAAAGGATTCCCCTCATGGTCTGATATTGAATATATGTATGTACATATATACATATATATTTTTGCATGTCTCCTGGTGATCTTCTTGTTCGATTTTTTGTTGTTTTCTTTTGAGAAGATTTCGTGTGAACATTTTTGCCTGGCCCCTAAATCATTTTGTCACTGAATTTGATTTGTTATTTGCGCCATGGTCGAAAGTAATTTGGCTTTATTGTTGTTGTTATTGCTACCAGGTTTGGTTCTCATGCCAAAGAAATCGATGTTGACTAATTCGTTGTGTGGCATTCTTATCTCTCTTTTTATACCCTTGCGGAGGGTATTATAAAATTGGTCATATGTTTGTAACGCACAGAAGGAGACGTTTCCGACCCCATAAAGTATATATATTCTTGATCAGCATGAGAAGCTGAGTCGATATAGCCATGTCCGTCTGTCCGTCCGTCAGTCCGTCTGTGCAAATCAACTTCACGCTGGCATCTTAAGAGCTATCGGAATGAAATTTCATATTTGAGCTACTTTTAGCCGGGAGATGATAAAGTATGAAAATTGTCAGGATCGGACTACTATATCATATAGCTCTAAAACAAAAATTTTTGCAAAAATTGGAGTATCCCCATGAAATTTACCAATATAATAGAATTTGACATGAAATCTCAGATCCCAAAATTTGAATTTGATCGGATAAATAGAACACAAGTTACAGTCAATACAAATCGGTTCTACGTCATCAGCAAATCAAACAGAGCACATGCATACGCACACACAGACGTAGCGCTACACGTATGTATGTATGTATGTGTATGCGTGTTGTGCTTTGCTCAAAAATTTGTAGTAAATATCAAAGAAGCTAACTTCGGCAATGCCGAAGTTTATATACCCTTGCAGTCCTTGGCAATCATTTTTTAACATTTAGAAATTTCTTTCCTTGCAACTCAATTCATCAACACACAAACAAAACATTCAAATTATTTCTCTCTTTACTACAAATTTTTCTTCCATCATTCCGTAAGCAAAGCACAACACGCATACACATACATACATACGTGTAGCGCTACGTCTGTGTGTGCGTATGCATGTGCTCTGTTTGATTTGCTGATGACGTAGAACCTATTTGTATTGACTGTAACTTGTGTTCTATTTATCCGATCAAACTCAAATTTTGGGATCTGAGATTTTATATCAAATTCTATTATATTGGTAAATTTCATGGGGATACTCCAATTTTTGCAAAAATTTTTGTTCTAGAGCTATATGATATAGTAGTCCGATCCTGACAATTTTCATACTCTATTATCTCCCGGCTAAAAGTAGCTCAAATATGAAATTTCATTCCGATAGCTCTTAAGATGACAGCGTGAAGTTGATTTGCACAGACGGACGGACGGACGGACGGACGGACGGACGGACAGACGGACATGGCTATATCGACTCAGCTTCTCATGCTGATCAAGAATATATATACTTTATGGGGTCGGAAACGTCTCCTTCTGTGCGTTACAAACATCTGACCAATTTTATAATACCCTCTGCAAGGGTATAAAAAGAGAAATAATTTGAATGTTTTGTTTGTGTGTTGATGAATTGATTTGCAAGGAAAGAAATTTCAAAATGTAAAAAAATTATTGCCAAGGACTGCAAGGGAATATAAACTTCGGCATTGCCGAAGTTAGCTTCTTTGATATTTCTTTCTATCTCTTCTTATTCTCTTTTGTGTTTGTCAATTCCTTTAAAATTTAACTAAAATTAACTAAATTTAAATTTGTAGAGAATATATACATATGTATATATGATCTCATATATAATAATTTCAGATTTTTCTACTTTTGGAAATGAGTTAAAGTTCAGAAAATCGAATTTCGATGTGAAGCAAAATTATTATTATTACTTAAATTCAGCTTCATAATATTTAATTTTGGTTTTCATTTGCCAAGAATTTGTATTCGTCTGTTAGTATACTTTTTTTTGAGAATTTACTGAGTAATTCCAGTTCATGTCTTTGGCGCATACCAAAATATTTTTTGGTCGCAACAAGTCAACACTTTGGTATTTCATCTGGTCAACTCCCTTGTTCTCCCTTCAAGTTCTTGTTAACGGAAATGTTTGGCCAAAAACTGTACCAGATACATTTTGTTAATGGTATTAAATGGATATTTATAAGCAAAAGCCTTCATTATCATGCATCAGTTGCTACGACATTTTGTTTTCTTTCATTTGTCTTTCAAGATTTATGACATTTTCAAAAAGTCTGTCGAATAGCCTAAAGAATCGTTTTATATGTTAGTCACGTATCCAAATTTAGTGCAATTCATTGGGTGTAGGTGAGCTCTGTGCTCTGCCTGTCTATGTCCGCGATGAACTGTCTGGAGTGGTCACACCTTGAGTTCGAAATGTATCTGATGGATACATAAATTCTTCATTTTTATTGCAACCTATTGAAACAGTTCTATAGATTTTTTGCATTTGGCAATTCAAATATTAGAATTTTAAATTTAAATAAAGTTAATTTTGCTACTAAATTACAAAAATAAATATGTTTAAAAAACGTTTAAAACAAAGTTTCTGTATTTTTATACTATGCACCTATTGAATGAAATGACAGACTTCAATTTCTTTTGTATGAGGCTTTGTTTTCTATCAAGAATTAATTTAATTTTTATACCCTGGCAAAAAGAGTATATCAATTTTGGTTAGAAGTGTGCAACGCATAGAAGGAAGCATCTCCAACCATATAACGTATATATATTCTTGATCTTGGCCATGTTCGTCAATCAGTCTAGAACAACGCAAACTCCTCATAGACCGTTTTAGCTACAGATTTAAAATTTTGCATGTAGGCTTGTATATACTGCAGGGGTTGTATGTCTCGGATTCAGCCGGATCGGACCACTATATAATATAGCGCCCATACAAACGGCAAAGTTACGAACAGTAACTTTTCTCAATATTTTCTTCTCAATTTCTTTGATAAAGTTGTATTCTTCGTTTCTTTTCTTTTATTTGTTTTTTAATATTTTTCTTTGTTTTATTTTAGTTATTAATATATGTATGTACTTTTTACTATCGATTTGTTGCTTATTCACTTGTGAAGCTTCTGACTGAAAGTGCTGATGAGTCAATTTTCAATCACTTCAAAGTATTTTGATTGTTTTTAGCACTTGTGTTAAACAGTTATTAAATAAAAACACTTAGAAAAGTTCTTATTAAATGAATATGGATACTCGAAGGGTCTTATAATATTTTACTATTAGTTTTCAATAAACCTACTATTTGCTTAGCCATTGGCTAACCAATTGCACCAATTTCTCCTTTGAAGCACGCAATTCTGCGCTATCGCTATCACTGATAGAATCCTGATCCGGACAATGTGAAGCATTGGGTATAATGGTTGCGCCTTGCTTGACACCGGCGCCCACCTTAGACCAAGGATCTAAAGCTCCCTGAACAAAATAGACATTGGTCACTCCTGGACTCAGTCCACCGTAATCCTTATTGGTTGCAGCAATTTTAGAATCAATGTTGGCAACAGTATAATTCGAACTAAAGACATCATAACATGTGTCCGTGTAAAGTGTGGCAGGGAACGATTTACCAAATGGTTGCTTTCTGCCGGCGGACGATTGGAACCAACCGAATTCGTTGCAAGTTTGATAAGTCCATGCAAGGCCAGCTGAATATTGTGGAATAAGTGGAGGGTTAATTAACTGTAAAAGTTAAAGTTCATGTGAGATACTTACTGCCGTGATAGTTGTCCATGGACCATTTGTAGTAGTCTACGGCTCCTTGATAAGTGATTGGTATACATTCGGGTCTCTTCAAACGCCATTGAACGAATTGGGATAAGGCAATAGCATCATCATCACTGAAGCTTCTCAAAACTGAGCAATATTTGGGCAAGTCGTAATTGTCGGGTCTTAAGAAGAGTACGAGAAAATGGTTAGTTCTTTCTGATTACCATTTTTTTGATACTACTTACTTTTGGTATTGAGCGATGTCAGCAAAGACATTTGCTATTGTACTAAAGATTTGCCATTGATCGCTCTCGCTATCGACATCGAAATCCTCACAGAGATTCAATTCCGCTTTGGCTTTTTCACCTTGACCAGTGGCAAACAAGTTCTGATAATACGTAGTGGCATTGTCTATCAGATTATAGCAATAATCACCGCCTAACTTCCTGTAAGCCTTTCCAACCACTACCATGTAATCTGAGAAATCCACTTTGGCCACAAGTGGACCCGATGAGGCCCAACTTCCTTGAATAACATCAGGATACTCTTTACGCAACCAAGTAGCCATTGAGGCTGAATATGAACAGCCAGATACAACCACTTTCGATCCATTATATTTTTCCGTTTCTAGCAGCGACTCAATAAGTGCGACAACATCGAATAGAGCCTGGTCAACTGACTGATATTTTAAATTCTCAGTGGAAAGTGGCCTTAAAGTAGTAAAAAAAAGGTTAGTTAAATGCTTGACGGTTCTCATGTATAAACTCACTTGATGGGTATGCTTTCGCCGAAGAATCGATGTTCTGTATATATGAGAGTGCCATTGTGTTGCTTGGCAATATCAACCCAGAGTCCTGAGGATATACCAGCTGCATTAATGGCCCATTCTCCACCCAAATTTACAAAAATTGGCGATCCCTTTACATGATAATCTTCGTTGATCATATAACGCTGGAAAAATTAAAAAATTTTATTTACTTTACTTAGTTTACTTTTGTCGATCAAGTATCTTACATTCTGCCAGGTAGCATTATTTTCAGGATCAAAATTGTCTAGAAATTGGGTGAACCAACGAGTCTCCACATTAGCACGCTTCAGGGCAGGTTTTAAAGGTGGCGGTCTATGCAGTTGTTCCAAGGATTCAACAAAGGCCGATTTGACAGGTGGTGCCTTTGACTGCTCATCTGATCCTAGATCTCTTCCCACACTGGCTGCAGCAGTTAGAGGTGCCAGGATTGTCACGGCGATTAAAAAATACTTCATCTTGTTCTTGTTAGTTAGTTCACTTGTTTGCGAATGATTTCCAGTCCCAATTCAAGCCCTATTTATTAAAAAAAAAAAACTACATTTCCTTTTGAGGGCTTAAGTAATAGTGATAATAATTAAAAAGTGGTATTTATTTATAGATTAGATGTAAGTGAGGCGTTACATCAGTTTATTACATTGTTATGTATTGTTTCTGGTTAGGTGGACATCGAGTTCTTGATGACATACCATAAGATTGACTATGTTCATGTTGCTTTATTCAAAGGCAGCCAAAATGAAAAAATTATTCTTCGACTTTTAATGCTTCTCCATTAAACTAATTTCTTAATATTGCGCAATTCTTTCTTTCTAATTTGCTCCTGATTATAAATATAAACAATTTACTTTGTAATCATCTATATAAGCCTTAAGTATTATGTACTTAGTGAAAAATAATTTATTTACCTTTGTTACGTTCCCTTTGGCCGTACAGGCGATCATTATCACACTCGATTGATATGATTGTGATGTAAGCTGATGGCTACCGTAAACGTAACTAAAACATTACGACTTTATTTGTTTATTGATATCCATACATATGTATTTTTAATCAAGTATAGTGAAACATTTCCAAACAACGTGGTTTTTGGTTTTTTCCATTAAGGGGATATTCTTATATGGAAGCCCGTCTTTCGGACCCTTTTTAAAAAAATTATATGTTGAGCATCTTATATGAAATTGACCGGCAAAATCAAATCCCGTGTTATGAAATGGAGATGACACCGTTACCCTGTTCTTGTGTAGGTTACCCATAATTTGCTCCGCAGTTAATTGGCGGTATCTAGCACAAGTGACGCATTCCATCAGGTATTTTTTAAGGGCGTTTCTTTGAGTTTGATTTCTTATAAGATTAATTCCTCCATGTAAGTTTTCCCTATGAGCATCTTTAATTAATAGCATTGTTATATGTGACTTATCTAAAATCACTGGATGTTTAGTATTAAAGCATATATTGGCATTTTGCAATCGTCCTCCCACGCGTAATATTCCATCGTTATCCAAAAATGGATGTAGGCTTAGAATTTTGCTTTTCATATCAATTTGCTTGTTCTGCGTAAGATATGATATCTCTCTGCTAAATTGATATGCCTGTTGGTGTTTAATAATAAGATTTTTAGCATTCTTTAGCTCATTGACGGATAAATATTTTGGGTGCACTTTATCTTTAGTTAATAGAATCATGTTATTAAATTAAGAACAAGTTAAAAAGAAAAAAAATGAATATCCCGATGGCTTTTCAATAAGCTCAAAAAATCAGGCGATCGGCTGCCTGCAAGGATAACTCGAAGCAAGATCAGCGATAGATT
The DNA here is from genome assembly GCA_018152135.1 of Drosophila paulistorum. Classification (NCBI taxonomy): domain Eukaryota; kingdom Metazoa; phylum Arthropoda; class Insecta; order Diptera; family Drosophilidae; genus Drosophila; species Drosophila paulistorum. Next base: position 6,754,646 of record JAECXG010000805.1, on the reverse strand, counting down.
CAGCAAGCATATAATTACGGTCCTGAGCTCAGATTTTTCGGATTTTGCTTTGACGAAGTAGCGAGCGTGCAAGGAATGGAAAAAAACGTTGTCTATTTTGTAGTTTATTGCCAAATATTCTAAAATTTCTCGAAGGCCTAATTAAAAGTACCAAAATAAAGTAGACAAACTTTCCACAAGACGAGAAAACTCTCCAAATGTTTTATTTTAAAAACATTTTCTTTACTTGTTTTCATCTTTTTATTTAATTGAAAAAAAGCGAATTTAAACAAGATAAACATTATCATACATATGAAATTCTATGTCACCATTAGAAACTAAGCTTTAAGTCATTCCTTTACAGTATTAGTAAAGTACTAATTTAAATCCTGCAATTAAGAGTGAGTTTTTTTTTAACGTTTTTGTCTCTTCAACAAGTGAACTATTGCTTACACACTGACTTAATCACTGAACAAGATTGGAGAAACAGAAGTTATTTAATCACATTAAAGAAAGTCCACCTTGATGTCTACATATGTTGACTTGGGGAGTCTCTTGTTCTTTATTATCCTTTTACTATTCTGGAAATATATTAAATGTTTAACTTTGATGCTATTCCTAGCTACCCTTTTTTTTTGTTTGCCCACAGTTTTCAATCTCTCCAAACAATTGTAAGTGTCTTAGGCCCTTGTATCACAACAACATCAAATGAAACAATGTAGATAGTTTTGGTTTCGTATTATTATTATTTATTTATTCCTTATTGCTTATTATTTATCCTTATTATTATTTCAACCATTCGCTAACCAATTCCGCTAATTTCTCCTTGGAGGCGCGCAATTCTGCGCTATCGCTAGCACTTATAGAATCCACATCCGGACAATGTGAGGCGTCGGGTATAATCGTTGCCCCCTGGCTGACACCAGCGCCCACCTTAGACCAAGGATCCAAAGCCCCTTGGACGAAATAGACATTGGTCACTCCTGGATTCAGTCCGCCGAATTGTTTATTGGTTGCAGCAATTTTAGCATCAATGTTGGCAACAGTGTATTTCGAACCAAACACGTCATAACAGATATCCGTGTACAAGGTGGCAGGGAAAGAATCGCCAAACGGTTGCTTACTGCTAGCCGATGATTGGAACCAACCGAATTCGTTGCAAGTCTGATAGGTCCACCCCAAGTCAGCTGAAAGTTTTCGAAAAGTGTAAGCGAATGAAAAGGTTGTACTTGGTATCAGATACTTACAGCCGTCATAGTTGTTCTTAGACCAGAGGTAGTAGTCCACAGATCCTTGATAAGTTGCTTGTACGCAAGCTGGTTTCTTTAAACGCCACTGAACAAATTTTGACAAGGCGGTAGCATCGTCATCACTGAATTTTCTCAAAACAGAGCAATATTTGGGCAAGTCATAGTTTTGAGGTCTAAAATGGAAAGAGACAAACTTATAAGTTTCTGTTAACTCATATTTAATTTTTATGTTATACTCACTTTTGATATTGAGCAATTTCAGCAAATATATTTGCAATGGTACTAAAGATTTGCCATTGGTCGCTCTCACTGTCGACATCAAAATCTTCACAGAGATTCAATTCCGTTTTGGCTTTTTCCCCTTGACCAGTGGCAAACAAGTTCTGATAGTACGAAGTGGCATTGTCTATCAGATTATAGCAATATTCACCACCTAAATCATTGTATGCCTTTCCAATTACTACCATGTATTTGGCAAAATCAACTTTAGCCACTAGTGGAGCCGATGAGGCCCAGCTACCTCTTACAACATCGGGAAACCATTGTCGCATCCAAGTGGCCATTGAGGCTGAGTATGAACAGCCAGAGACAACGACTTTTGAACCGTTATATTTATCCGTGAGTAGCAAAGACTCGATAATTGAGTAGGCATCGTACAATGCCTGATCAACCGATTGATATTTCAGATTCTTCGTGGAAAGTGGCCTGAAAGTTAGGCAATTTGAGTAAAGATACTCATTAAAGTTGGGAAAAGAGAACTCACTTGATAGGAATGCTTTCGCCAAAGAAACGATGTTCTGTATAAAGGAGAGAGCCATTGTGTTGCTTGGCAATATCAACCCAGAGTCCTGAGGATATTCCAGATGCATCGATGGCCCACTCACCTCCCAAATAAACAAAAATAGGTGATCCCTCCACATAGTAATCTTCGTTGATCATGTAGCGCTGCAAGATTTGAGAATTCATATTAGTTGACTTTTATTTGTATGCCTTATTCTCGAGCAAGGATCTTACATTCTGCCAGGTAGCATTATTACTAGCATCAAAATTGTCTAGATACTGGGTGAACCAACGCGTCTCCACATTGGCACGTTTCAAGGCAGGTTCTCGAGGTGGCGGTCTATGCAGTTGCTCCAAGGATTCCACGAAGGCTGATTTAATAGGTGGTCCTTTATTCTCTCCCACACTGGCTGCAGCAGTTAGGGGTGCCAAGATAGTTAGGGCGATTAGAAAATAGCTCATTGCTCTTGTTAGTTAGTTCACTTGTTTGCGAATGATTCCCTACCTCAATACCCGGCCTATTTATTCAAAGCCAATCTAAAGCATTACTCTTCAAGGGGTTAAGTGATAGGGTTCTCTGATTGAAAGGAAAATAGCAAATGCTGATAAGATATAACTGAAGTGCATTTACAGGTGTTGCACTGGATTGTGTTACTTTGCATTGCTTTAATTTCAGAATTTACTTAAATATTTTATAAACAATGACTTAATTTATTTGGAGAGCAAATTGGTATCCTTGAATTTAATATCTAAACCGTTTGACCGTATTTTCCCCATTGGGTAATTTACCTTCTATGGTCTTAATTTAGAAATTGCGAAATTTGTTTTATTGTTTACTTATCATCTAATCCTCATCATAAATACATATAACCAACTTAATTCTAAACTATCCATATAAACACCCGGGTATTATGCACTTGGCTGACAATAACCTATTTACTTTTGTCACGTTTTCTATGGGCCAGGAGCCGATGATTATCACCAAATATTGGCGTTGTTGTGATGTAAGGTGATGGCCATCGTAAGTCGTAACCGAAACGTTACGAAAATATTTGATATAGACATTGGACACAGTGAAATATTTCACCACAAAAGTGCAAAAAGTTTAGAAATGTTTAGAAATCGAGTGATGTTTGAGTAAAATTTGTAAACCTAGTAAAATCAAAAACAATCTACGTGCTTAGATTGAAAAGAAAAAGATGTTTTCGTGTTAAATTTTAACATTTATTTTTTCAACAAATTGTTTACTAATCAAATTGAAGTAAAATGGCAGGTCAAAAGATTGCATATTGTGTGTTCTCCTACTTTGTGGTCTTACATCTTACATCTGCCTTTTACATCCTTCATTCATCAGCATGACTTTAAAACTGCATTTGCAAGTGTTGCATACATTTAGGAGGCATGGAACAAAACTAAAGTAGAATTTACTTGGTTATATTTCTAGTTATTTATAATCTACACCTAAAATGGCACTGATAGAACAGTGATTTCGTAATAGATTGACCACTGAAAGAGAATTACCCATTATAAACAACGATAAAAAAGTATTAGTAAATTCTTGTTATATATTTTCTTCTTGTTTGTTATCAAGAACTTATCTAGACTCATAAATTTAGGCCAACCATTCGCGAACCAGCTCAGCCAAACGTTCCTTAGACGCGCGCATTTCAGCTGTATCAGTATCACGAATGGAACCAAAGTCGGCACAGTGGGATGCATTTGTTATGACAGTGGCACCCTCGGTGACACCGTGACCCATGGGATTCCACGGATCCAGACCACCGTGAGTCATATAGATATTCTCTACTTCGGGCGCCATACCACCAAAATCAATATTCGTCTGACTGACACTTAATCCAATATTTTCATTAGTAAACTGTGTGCCAAAGACATCAGCACAGAGAGTTGTATAGAGAAGGGCGGGGAATTTGTTGCCAAACGGTTGATTGTTGGATCCAGACGATTGATACCAACCGTATTCATTGCAAGTCTGATAGTACCAGGGACGAGCTGCAAGAGAAATAAAGTCATTAGAAAATTTTTAAATGAAAGCAACAACCAAAACTTACAGGCACCAAAATTCTCAATGGCCCATAGATAATACTCCACAGTGCTAGAGTAACGAACATCGACGCATGAAGGGTAATTCCATGCCCAGAAGGCAAAGTTTGCAATGGCTGTGGCATCGTCATCAAAACTAAGCAAGAAATCACAATAGTTTTCAATATCGCCTTCTCTTTGGTATTGAGCAGCACCAGCGAAGACATTGGATATACTTCCAAACAATGACCATAAATCCAGATCGTTTTTGTCGTCAAACGAACTACACAAACGTAGCATGGCTCTTGCTTCGGCACCTCGATTGTTTTCGAACATTGATTCCAATTCGGCAATGCCATTATTGATGCGATTATAGCACTGCTGGCCACCCAATTGAAGGAAAGCACGACCCACAACCTCTTTGTATTCGGTGAAATCAACCTTAGCCAACAGAGGAGCACTTGAGGCCCAACCACCTTCTACCAAATCGGGATAGAGACGCTTGAACCACACAACCATAGTGGCTGAATATGAGCCACCAGCTAGCAAAACTTTTGAATTGGTCAATTGGGAATTTTCCGATTTGTAGGTCTCAATAAAATGTGCCACATCGGCCAGGGCTTGCTTCACATGCAAATATTGCAAATGTTCCGTCGACATGGTGCTGCAAGTAGAATCCGTCAAATCTGCTTAGAGTCTTCGCCGCCTTTGGTACTTACGTTGTGGGAATACTTTCACCATAATAACGATGTTCTGTATAGATCAGGACACCCTTGTGCTCCTCGGCCATGTCATACCAATGACCACCACTGACCATGCTGCTTTCAATTTCCCACTCGCCACCCAAATAGATGAAAATGGGGCTGCCCTCCTCTTGAAATTCATCGTTGACCAAATAGCGCTAGAAAAAAATATATATCACATGTTTTCCATTTTCCACATTGAACTTTGGTCTTGTTGCCGACTGCGCATACCATTTGATATGTTTCCGTATTACTCTCATCGAAATGATCCAATTTCTGGGTTATCCATTTCTCCTCCACAATGGCGCGCTTTAGAACTGTCTGCTTGGGTGGTCCACGATGAAGTTCCTTTATGGTTTTTACCAATATTGGAAGATCTTTGCCATTTTTCCATTCGGCACCATGTGCCAATGAAAAACTAAAGACCACGGCAAGTGTGAGGCCAATTACCTTACGCATAGTCGACATTTTCACAAGTGAAATTCACAAATGGCCATCATTCGGTTTTTAAACGAAACAAGAAACATTGTGAGTTGGCGTTAAATAATAATTATATGGTCAACGATAAGTGTAAAGATCATAAATTTGGACGTTTGATTTGATAAAGGTTAACTAGAATGGGAAACTTTGCTAGATTGCTTGACCATTATAAATTGTAAAGGCTTTACTTAGTCAAAAGATTACCAAAGAAATCACAGAGGCGACAACATATTCGGTATATACATACAATAGAATCAATTTTATTTTGGCTTCCAAATCAAGTTAAAAATTAAAATACTTTAAAAATTTATTGAACCCATTTGCGAACTAGTTCCGCTACAGCCAATTTGGAATCACGCATTTCCTCGCTATCACTATCACTGATTGAACCAAAGTCCTTGCAATGGGCATAGTCTATAAAAAATTAAAGAGATTAATGCTTAAGAGAGATGATTCATTTTTAGTAGCCACTCTGAACTCACCTGGTATAACTGTGGCCACCAATTCCAGTGATTCATCTTGTATTCCCATGGCACGCCATGGATCCAATTGTCCATGAGTGATGTGAATATCATATACACCAGGTTCAAGGCGTCCAAAATATTCATTTGTATCCCAAACTTGATTTGTGATAAATTCATTCGAGAATTTCTCGCCATAGATATCAGCACACATAGTGGTATATAAAGTCAAAGGGAATTTTGTGCCAAAAGGTTGATTGCTTGATCCAGAGGTCTGATACCATCCATACTCATTACAAGTCTGATAGATCCATTGACGCACTGAAAAGGAAATAATTCAAATGAATAACTCTTCTTCTGGATTTATCTAGCACTCTTCCTCACTTATTTTGCCCGTATATTTGGTCTCGAGTAGCTCACTGAGTATAGCCTTATAGCTCAAATCGTTGCACTTGCCACCGCTTTCTTCAAATACACCCAGCAGATAGCTTGTCACGCCAATAAGATCATCGGGTTCAGATAGAATCTTATCGCAAACTCCCTCAATTTGACCAGCACTAAAAACATGAAAATATAATAAAATATAAAACTTCTTCAAAGGTTAATTGCCACTTACTTGTGGGTCTGAACAACGCCAGCAAATATATCAGAAATTTCACTAAACAAGGTCCATACATCCAAATCGCTGTTTACATCGAAGGGTTCGCACAGTTTAAGCAAAGCCTTTACTTCGGCTCCACGTTTGTCGGCAAGCAACTGTTCCAACTCACTTATGCCTTTCTCTATGCGATTATAGCAAGCCGATCCACCCACTTGGGCTATAGATTGGCCAGTGATTTCCTTGTACTCTAAAGCGATTGACTCAGATATAGATATTTCTTTAATGGCATTGAATATTGTCCTGCACTTACCTACAAAGTTAACCTTGGCATACAGGGGAGCACTTGAAGACCAGCCACCGGCAACTAGATCTGGATAAGTTCTTTTGAACCACACAACCATGGAGGCTGAATAAGAACCACCTACAATTATCACCTTAGAATCTGCCAAACCAGCATAGTTTGCTTTCTGAGTTCTAATGAAGTGAGCCAGATCGGCCAGTGCTTGCTTTACACTCAAATATTCCAGACTCTCCACTGAGAGATCACTGAAAATAAAAATGTCCATTGTAAGTACAATAAAGTATACTTAAAATAAACTATTCACTCTAAAGGCTTGCTCTCGCCATAGAACCGATGTTCAGTGTAGGCCAACAGACCCTTGTGCTCCTTGGCCATATCATATATATGACCAGAGGTAATACTACCAGCAGATATTTCCCATTCGCCACCCAGGAATATGAATAGAGGTCCACCAGACTCATAGACAGCTTCGTTTAGCATATAACGCTAAAAATTTGAATGAAAAAATTGATTATATAATTCCTTAATCTATCCAATGAATTTGTTGTACCATTTGCCAGGTGCGCGTGTCTTCATCGTTAAAATGATCCAATTTCTGTTCAATCCATAGGGTTTCCACCTGATCCACACGCTGCTGATTCACTGGCACTGGCGGTTCGCTATGCAATTTCTTGAAAGTTTGCTGGAAAATCGTATCCCCCTTAGCCTGGGCTAATAGCGATACTGCTAGAATCAGCGCAAAGCTGGCACTTAACCAAAGTTTCATCGTTGAATGTTAACAGCAGACTGTTTGAAATTCTGCTGTGAATTGTGTCGTATATAAACCAAGTGAACAAATCTTATCTAGCCCACACTACTAACCCTAGTGAAAAACCTACTTAAGTGGGCCTATTCAACTTGGGTATTATCTCCCTTCCTTTTTTTTTGCAGAGAGCTTGTAAATAATACCAACATGCTTGTTTAGAGTGCTGCGAGTCTAAAACCTTGTCAAAGGCAACAATCGGGCCAAGTGAGTACGCTTCGGCTGAGTCTCTATCAATCAATTGCCTTAGAGTAGTTAGTTGGCCCAAAAGTGGATTTTATTTTTAAATGCTTGGCGATAACAACACTGTTCCATGATTCTATGGTCAATTTTGTTAATTAATTTTCGTGATTATTTAAGTGTTCTAATAATGCAATCGCAACCGCAATTTTTTTAAGTAACGCGTATTATTCTACAACAATAATACCCTAACTGTCGATTTACATAGCAAATTTTCTAACTCTCTTTCTGATGTTCAATTCAATTTTTGAGTTCGTGAATTAGTATTTTAAATTCAAATTCAGAATCAACGTATCCAAAAATCATGTCAGCCTGTGTTATCAAATGTATAACCACATATATAATTTGACCATCAAAAGATCCTTCGCTCTGATTGGGATTTTAAAGCTGTTAACAATTATATAATATTTGTTAAGGTTAACTGCACCATGTAATTTCGAATAAAAGAAAGCAGATTTCGTTAAAAAGAAAATAATGAACGAGTTTTCAGCAGCTACATATGTAATAAATTAGAGGGAGGAAGGATGCGTATTACATTGGGCTTTCCATTTTGGTCAATCATCAAGAAGGGATCCATGTGAATTAAAAAGTATTTCCTTATTTACAAACAAATTTACAAATTTAACAAACATTTAGAATTAATTTTCTATTTTTATTTTGAAAGTTTTGATTAAATTCTAATTATATATATTTTCATATTTAATAATTTTCCTCAAAGTCTATCAATAAAAATTTTTGCACTAATTGGCCTAGATAATCTTAATTAATTCAGCAAACATAATGAAAGTCTACATTGATTCACGTAAACTGGCAAAGTATTAATAAATTCATGTTAGCTGCGTCACGGAAAATATAAATTCTACGCATCTGAGGCAATCAAAACTGCGTCACTGGTAGAGAGTCTTGGGATCCCTTAACAATATGATGTCAGAAAAAAGGTATATGTAGTTGTAAATTAACTGCAACTAAAGCTACTTCAAATTGACGTAATACATAGTTTTGTTTTTGAAAAAGTTCCTATAACAGATAATGGTTATACAAGAAAAATTCAAGTGCTTGAAATTTCTTCCAAGAACTCATAAATAACAATTTTAACTTGAATTGACGCCATGTATTTGAAAAACTGATTGCCAATTGATTTACAAAAAACTATTTTTTCATTTATTTCCCATTGATCCATTGGCGCATCAGTTCGACACCGTGTTCTTTGGCCGCTCGTGTGAGAGGCCAATCTTTCACATTGCGTTTCCTTAAATCATGGCAATGACCAATGCCTGGTATTATAGTGGCTCGTTCATCGTGGACTCCAGTATATTTCCAAGGATCATCTTCGGCATGAGTGAAATAAATGTGTGTTACATTTGGCTCATAGCCACCATGACGAATATTTGCGTTGTCAACCAAACTACTGACGTAATCAATGGTATATTTGGGACCAAATTGTTGTTTACATTTGCCAATAACCTCCGTGAAGGGCATCTTGTATTGGCCAAATGGTTGATGAACCGATGATGTGGTCATAAAAGCTCCCATTCCATTGCAACTTTGCCAGAGCCATTGACGTCCTATACATAAATTAATCGACATTTAGCAGCATTTGTATTCATAGGTATTTGAAAAATCATACCGAATCTATTTTCATCAACCTTTAAACTATCAGAATTATCGAAACTATAAAGATATGGAATTTTTGTGGCCAGATAACCGAGGAATTCGGAAAATTTAAATATATCGTTATTCCTAGGCGAAGTCATGTTGCGGCAAATGCCTTTCATGTAGGTAAAACTGAAATGTCGTAGAGAAAAACGTACAGAAATAATGTCAAATTGAGACACACTGAAATAATACTTACTTACGATGTTGCACTTCGGTTGAAAATATTTCAGTAATATGTTCCATATGTATAGTTAGATTCTTAGCTTGTAGTTCCAAATAAGTTGAATCATTGTGTCTCTTGTGATTCCAGTATGACAGACTCATCCTTTCCACAAGATTGTAACCAGAATCACCGCAAATCTTTCTAATCGATTTACCCACACTAACTAGACTATCTGAAAAATGCATACATGAATTGATTGAGATTTCCTTTAATCTATAAACTTACCACTGTAGTCTAAAGCATGATGTAGAGCCGCTCCAGATGCCCAACCAGCGTCTATGGATTGCGGATAGTATCTACGAAACCATGTGACCATGCCCCCAGCATATGAACAGCCAACCATTATGACTTTTGAGTTGCTCAGACCTTTTATTTTCGATTTTTGGTACTTAATAAAGTAATCCAAATCGGCCAGGGCTTGTTCGGTACTCAAATATTTTAAATTCTCTATACTTAAGTCTCTGAAAATGAGATTATTTAAAAATAAATTCAAACAATTCGTTTATCCTACTTACGCCACGGGAAAACTTTTACCATAATAACGATGTTCGGTATTAAAACCATAACCCTGAAATTCTTCAATCATCTCATAGAATAAACCCAATAGAGTAGCCTTCATAGAAATCGACCATTCACCTCCCACATTAATCATTATAGGACCTCCGGGCTTGAAATAGCGATTGGTGTAAGAATATCTCTACAAAAAACATTTAAGCAGATTGATAAGTTATAAGAAATGGAATTTATACCATTCTTCTTACCATTTTCCATGTTCTATTGTCACTGGCATTAAAATTATCAACTTTTTGCTCAATCCAATCAAATTTCTCTTGAAATTTATCGTGGAATTCGTCTGACAATATGCATTCTATGAACAATAAAAAGAGCCATATTGATTTTCCTACTTTCATTTTAATCAAGAACTGAGGTAAAAAGTATTGTCATATGTTTGCTTATATAGAGAATCTATATATGTCATGCTTTAATTTAACAAATTGCCACAACCAAATGTTTAGTAACGCTTTAATATAGTTATTTGAAACTAATTTAATGACATCGATCTCTCGAAATGTCGACAGGGTCAAGTAAAAATTGCTTAATAAGTTTTATTTCCTTGTAGTTAACAAGTCACTATGCTCTTTGCCCTTTCCAAAATCCCGATAGTTCAAATCGGTTATGGAATAACGATCAGATGAATAAACCATATCTATTTTGTTATTGCCACGATTCAATCACAATGAATATTCAGTTTTTCAACGCAAATCTAAAATCAAAGTGGTTTTGGTATTGTTCAAGAACTTTTAGTTTAAGATTCGCCAAATAGTTGACCCGAGTAAGTTCAGGTTGTATACCTACTTAATAAACAACTGAAATTGACGAGATAAAATTTATGAAAAAAGTTTGTTATAGAAGAATAAATGTTCTAATCTTTTTAATACTCTAAACAATTGGCCTTTTTAAGCGAATACATGACGACATTGTTTAATATTATTTACTTCTTCAAAATTCAAGTTCGGTTTTAAACATTGTTTCATTCTTTGAATGTAAATACTCAATACTCACTCGGGTTCTTAACGATATCAGCTATGACGCAATTGAAAGCAGTCATTATTGAGTGTGAATATTTACTTTGTGTTAATTATAAAGATCAAGCTTTTGTTTTTATACTATTTATTTTTCTATATAAAAAACGTACAAGTACTTTTAATAAGTAACTAAATCTTTTTGAGTGCAAATTTGTTTTACAAAGTAATCAATTAATGCAGCAAAATTTTAGCTATGAATTTAGTTCTGCGTGTGATTGACAATTTCCTTAGCTAAAGGAAATTCAATAGATCACTTCCTTGTATCGTCAAATTTACCCCACCAACACGTGTTCCACATAGAATAGAATAGAATTAGAAATTCCCTAAGCTATAAAATTATAATTGGGCTCTTCTATGTCAGCCGGAAATGCCACTCCTCGGGATGGCAGGGGATAAGAAATCCCAAATCACTTGCATCCCAAAACACGTACCAAGTGTCTACGAAAAAGGGTTTCGGTCTCTCTCTACTCTAGATAATAGACAAACAGAAGCCGCCAAACAGGAAAGGCGTAAAACGCGTCGTGATGGCACAAAAGTGTTTTGTGCATGGAAAGGATGCACGTGCAGGGAAATATTTTGCATAATTTATCCTTTAAATAATCCTTATATCTCTTTCTCTCTGTTGGTTTTTTTCCAGGTCATCTTCTATGACTCAGATTGGAATCCCACTGTCGATCAACAGGCTATGGATCGAGCCCATCGTCTGGGTCAAACTAAACAGGTGACTGTCTATCGGCTCATCTGCAAGGGAACAATCGAGGAACGCATTCTACAACGAGCCCGCGAAAAGAGCGAGGTAAGAAAAAGTACTTGAACTCCAGTTCAACAGGAAACCGCAAAAACTCACTTCACTCAAACAAAAAACACAGTGTAAAGTTTTGCTCGGTTTTCCTTTTGTTTTGCCGCATATTAGGCACGTGCGTTGCAGCAACTTGAGGTACCAAGTCTCTTCTCTTTTCCCCTTTTCTGTTTTTGTGGCATTGTTGCGTCTGAATGCGAAACACGAGCACTTGTAAAAAGTGGAAACCAAGGGGGAATAGATGAGGGAAGATTTTATTTTAATTTGTAAATCGACACCGGAAATTAATTATACAATTGGTTAAGGCGACATTGCTCACTCGTCTCGTCATAGAGGGAGGAGGCAACTCCTTTTCGGTTTTCATTATTGGCTTAATTACCGAATTACAAACGAAAATTTTCTTTTTCAATTACCATATAAAAGCATTACGACCGATATTTAAGCGGAAGTTGGCGCTATATCATTTTTTTCATTCGATTCCATCCGTGTACGTGTTTTATTTCATTTGCTGATATGAATTTTAAAACAAAATTTGTTTTCATTTTTAAAATTTTTCATTTTCAGATACAACGTATGGTCATAAGTGGCGGCAATTTCAAACCCGATACACTTAAGCCCAAGGAAGTAGTATCATTGCTTCTGGATGATGAGGAAATCGAAATGAAATGTAAGTTGAGAGAGTCATAAAATTGAACCCTGATAAATATAAAATAGTACCTAACATATTGAAAATCATATCTATTTTATATTTGGCAAACTTTCCAAGAATCATTATATCAAATTCTTCAAAAATTTGCAATGATTTAGTCCTGCCAGTATATATTCTTTTAAGTTTTCAGTCATTTAATAGATGAAGTAATATTTATTTTGGTCCTCCCCTTTCCACAGATCGCCAAGAGGCCAAATTGCAAGTGAAAGAGGAATCGTCTACAGGCGAGCGTAAAAGGCGTAATCCCAATAAGGTGAGAAATTGATAACTTAATACTAGATATATCTCTATATATGTATACTCCGGATCATGCATGATGTTAGACTAAATGGTCTTAATGGATGTTTATTAGACCAAGTTTGCACTTGCTCTGTGACTCTGTGGCAAGAAGCACGATAAGTTGTGCCCCCATACAGGTTGAAATGAAAGTAAATGATCTTTTGAGTGAAGTTCAAATTGCGATTGCCATATACAGAGAGCAAAAGCGAGACCAAGACCAAGTTGATGCTAGTTTGTTGCTGCTGATGTTGTTGTTCTTGGTCATGGTCACGTGATTCATGCAACAGGCACAACACAAAGACAATTCAATTTGCTACAAAACTCAAACTCATCGCTAGCTATTTCGTCTTGGTCTTGGTCTACGTAGCGTGCTTTGAACTTACTTATGGCCATATATTGCCAGCAGTGCTCAAGCCTAAGTCTTTCATTTCTGCCTATATTCATTCATCCAAGTGTAGTGTTCCCTAACTCTCCAAAGCGAACACTTTGCTCTTACCCTACTTGGGTAGTCTCTCTCTCTTCTCCCTCTCTCTCTCTCTCTCTCTCTCTCTTGCTGTCTCTGTCTTCTCTCCCCATATAGTCTTTAAAAAACAGTTTCAAGTGCTTTTGGCTTATTTTATTTTTGCTGCTTGTGGGGTGCAGCGCTGACTTCTTCTTCTTGGACATCACTTGGTCGTCGTCTCTGACTCTTCTTTTTTTGGTTTCGCTAAATGATTTTGTGCGTTCAATGGAACAGTGATTATGGTCCGTCTGTTGAGTCGTCGTCTCCGTCTTTGTCGTCATCGTCATCGTTGTTTCTCTCTGGTTCTATATAGAGTCAGTTATTGTTGCTCTCTCTCTCTTCTCCTCTGTGTTAGGTAAGTGCCGGCCGGTTAACAACCAGGCGGTCCTTCACTCAAGTTCATATAGCACCCAGGCACAGACTTTAATGGCACGCAGCCATGTTTTTTGTACCCGCCCCTTTTCCCCGCACACATTCCCATTTTTTGTTGTTTTCGGTTATATCCCGTTCATTGTCAATTCATTTATGGAAGTTCAATTCAAGTTGCAGTTCAAATAAAGTTTTTCATTTTGATTGGAAATTCATTCACTTGGAAATGAGACCAAACAGCCCAGCAACCAAGTTGTTTATTAAATTGAACGTTTGTAACTGTTGCTTTGGGTTAATATGATTATTAGTTTCTGCTTTAATGATTTGCATGCTATGTCAACTTGAAAATAACGTCAATTCGTAATGGAACTCTGAAATTAGGGCGAATATTAGTTTCTAAAAGTTGCTCAGAACTTAACGGCAATTTTAAGTACACACAGTAGTTAGTTTCGGTTCAAAACGTTTTAGATTCTTGAAATCAACCAATCACTCAAAATATGCGTAATGGGAACTTTTAAAGAATTCTTAACTTAAACAGCCTATAGAGTTAAAAAATGTTTTTTTTACTAACACAAGGATTAAGATAATATTTTTATCAGAAAATGTAGTGCAACTAGTTACTAATCAAACCAAACATTGTCACTTTTCAATAGAAAGAAATAGATTGCATATACTAAAGTTAAGCTAATATGTAATATAGTAACAAGGCTTAAACGGTTTGCTAATGGTCCACTGGTCCACTTGTGGGGAAACTATTTCTTCACAAAATCTGGACACACTTTTAACAAGCGATTAAAGCCCATGTAGGAGTTGGTGGAAAATTGCTACTGTTTCTGAAGTCTATTATCTAAAATATCCTATTAAAATCTGTGTAAATTTTATGCAAAACTCTTTACCCTACTTCCCGAACAACAATTTCCTCAACCATAACAATTACCGAGTCTCCCACACCCCTATTAACTTTACCTCCTTTAAATAAAGGTCTGCCTATTTTTAACACGGCCAAACCCTAAATGTTGCCCCCATCTTCCAGCAATCCTCCATGTTCAACTAGTCGCCCCTTGAGCCATAATTCAAGTCACTTTTGGTCCGGTTAAAAGTTTTTGGCATGAATGATTTTTATACTCTTGGCATAAATTATAAAATGTATAAAAAAAAGGCAAAGAAGGAAAACCTTGGGCTAGTTAGGCATGTTGCCAGCCCTGGAAGATGGAGATAGATGAAAAGATATATCTCATTTCCGTTGCTCATTAAAATGCTAATTGATTTGATTGTTACATCAAGAAATAAATAAATAATTTTTCTTCTCTTGTCTTTTCTTATTTTTTTTTATGACATTTTGTTTTAGGCTGGTGGTAATAATCAAACTGGTGGAATTACCATACCAGCGGCACCTGCCTCAATATCCACCAAAGATGATGACGATGTGGCCAGCTGTAGTTCCGCAGCAGCACCACCTAAACGCCTCAAACAAGACATTGATGAGGATTACATTGAGGTGGGCATCACCTCATCGGCATCGAGTGTGGGCACCGATAGCAACAATCAAACTCTCAGTCAGGAGACCTATGTTCCAGGTGCCACAAGTGTCCAGCAATTGGATATGCTTGATTCCGACAATGAGGCTTTGGATGTGGATGGCGATAATTGTTCAGTAGCCGGCAAAAGTGATCAATTAATGAGCGGTAAGTCGAAACAATTTCTTGTACAATAATATCCACATGGATTTTGACAGTTTGAAACAAACATATCTAGCTAACTGATTGCAACTTGTTTTGTTTTGCCATTTTCGATTTAGTGGAGATACTCTTAATTTGTAAAATATTTGGTATTGGTTGTGGCTAAAATGTTGATATCAGTCAATTCAAAATGAATCAATAATTTTGACTCATTTTATGAATTTTGACTGGTATAGATTTCTAAAGATATTCCCAGATTAAAAATTTTCTTAATAAGAGGTAACAGAAAAAACTTTCAAAATCATAGTTCTTTCTCATATTAGATACTGTTAACAACTTGAGAAAAAAAAACGAAATGTTTTAACCATTGGAAATTTCGTTGAATTATGAATGAAACGATACTAATAAATTAATTAGACCTTCTAAACAAGTTCTCTTCCAATAATTAATTAAATAAAATTATAAACAGAAAAGGAAATTTAATATATTATAGAATTTTTATATTTTGTCTGAAAAAACTCAAACTTACAGTCAAACTTTAGGTAAATTTGATGTTTAATAGCCATAGATATAGAAGAAGGTATTTAAAATAATTGAGAAATTTCAAGTCAGAAAACTTTAGATCAATATAATGTTTAATCATTTCATTAGGTTTACTGCCTACTTAACTGTTGGGGCAATTACTTTATTCAAATTATGTGGTTTTCTTCCGTTTTAATTACACAAACACGTGTCGCCTCCATCTGCCACTCCTGCTTTAGTTAACAACTTATTTGCTTTTG
Organism: Drosophila paulistorum; assembly: GCA_018152135.1. Lineage (NCBI taxonomy): Eukaryota > Metazoa > Arthropoda > Insecta > Diptera > Drosophilidae > Drosophila > Drosophila paulistorum. Next base: position 6,738,385 of record JAECXG010000805.1, on the reverse strand, counting down.
CTTTCCATTTTACTCTATAGACAAACTCGCATGACAGTTTATCATTTTGTCTATATACTAAACAGCAAATAAATGTCAGTAAAAATTACGAAATCAAAGCAGAAAACTTAGATCTACCGATTTATGTAGCCACAACACGTGATCTCATTGATTAAATTAGATATTTGTTAGCCGTTGTTGGGTTTTTGCCAAGCCCTCTACACCAACAGCTAAAAGAAATGGCACATAAAAAATATTTATGAGTTACTTTTTTGTTTTTGTTCCTGTTGTCAACAAAAAATGGGACAAAAAAAAAAAAGAAAGCCAACTAAAACTGACTGACAAGCTGAACCAGCTAAAACATAATCAACTTGCGACTATATTAAATTGGGTTGCGTATAACAGCAACAACGACAAAAAAAAACAAATCTGGGAAATGTTTTGAAAATGAAAATGTTATCAACCGACAGGTGAACCGCTAGTCATGAAGAGAGAGAGAGAGAATAAGAGAGGGAAATGAATTGAACAAAATTAGCTTTCAATTGCGAATTCAACTGGAGACCAATCAGTGGCCACAATTTGAGGAAAACAACCAACCAACCAGGCTACAACACACATAGATGCCATCAGAGTGGACTCCAGCCTCAACTAACAAATCTTGAGACCCAATTCCAAGAGTCTCTTTTTCAATTCGTTGACGTTGCACTTGTTGCGATTTGCCATCAGTCTGCTTTTTTGCCCCCATATGTTTGCCTACTTTTCAACGTCGTGTACTTTCGATTGGTTGTTAATTGTTAAACAAATTTGAATTCAACAAGTTTTAGCTTAAGCTCTTCTCTCGAATGCAAATCGCTTGAGCAAACAACTTGCAATCGTTGTTGTTGCTGCTGTTGCACATCCCACATGCTTGCAACTAGCAACAAAAAAGAAGAAGAAAAAAAACTTTGGCCAAGTTAGCTAACATTTTTATTTAATTTTGATAGTTAAAGCTGGTAGACCACATTTTCCTGCACATACATTGATTACCAAATAATTTGAATTATTAATCATAAAGTGATTGCTTAGCGGCAGCAACTAGACGCTAGAGGCATATAAGGGGGATTCATGCCACAACCAACACACATAATAAAAGTTGTTAGGAATTTGAATGGAAATATGGAGGTTGAAAATTAAGATACTCATATCTGGCCACCTACTCACAATTTATTTGGCAGATGTTTTACCAAAATGAGGGAAAAATTGATTAAAGTTTGTAACGGAAAAAGCAAATGAAGTCAAAATTGGTTAAAGTTCAAAGTTTTGTACTGTATTAGCAACACTTTTCCCAATTTCACTTTACTCTTTCAACTTTTGGTAATCAAATTTTCTTAAATTTCTAATATGAATTTGAAAGACATAAAGAGTCAACAGGAGATTAATTTACCATTATTCAAAGCATTAAATTATTTTACTTAATATCTAGATTTGTTCAATGGTCTTTGTTCATCAAAAGTAAATGCATTCTTCAAATTTCTAATTTGTTTATCAACTTACTTTTCTTAACAAAGAGCGTGTTATAACAGTAACTAAATAACAATAATTTTTCTCAAATTTCTCATTTTCAAATTCGATGTGTATCCGGTCTAGTTTTCTACTCCTGGTAAGAGAAACTCTTCCACCTTTTGCCAATTATCAAGGCACTCACTCAACGCGAACTTGTTCCTTATGATTAACTTAACTGCATTCCTTGGCAAGAGCCAGAGCCAGGTAGCTACTGCTAAATGTAGTCCATCACAACATAGAAAGAAGAGTAAAATATTTTCCAGACATTTTGTTTTACATTTAATTTACTGCAGTTCCAGCAGGAGAAATATGTGCCTTATTTTTGCAGACACATTAAGTCATTTGAAGCATTCTTAATTTTTAGCTCGGCTTGCATAATAGTTTTCTTAATTAATTTGTTTTTTAATCCATTTCGTTTTCAAATTGGACACGTGCCAAATTCCTAAACGAAAGAAAGAGATACTTTCACATATTCAAACAATAGTTATTAAGTTTACGCAATCCACAACTATACATTGGCATAGAGGCGAGGGATGGTGGCTTGGGGGCTTGGCTCCATCGATCATTGGAATCCTTGTCCACTTTGTCAGAGTTGCTTGTGAGACACAAATGAATACAAATTAAATGAAAAACACCTGTAAAACACACACAAACACAGAGAGACAGACAACATATAGAAAAACTAACGCACAGAATTGTATCTCATACAATAAATATGTACATGTTAGCCATGAGATACAAATATTATGTACGAAGTGATCTTAACAGCAAATCAAATCAAAACTGCGAACAAAAACGTTGATTGGCCACAAAAATTCACACACAAATCGATACAAATAAATAATGACTGCAGAAAAAAACAACAACTAAAACTAAACGAAACTGTTCAAATGCCAATCAAAAACCAAACCAAAAACAACAAAAAATTGTGCGTTTCACTGAGCATTTTGAGCAAAAATTAACAATAATTCGCATAGGCTTGGTTCACCTAATGGTTCAATGTTGTTACCAAGTTGTTTGTGGTTGTTGCTTTGTTTACTTAACGCATAAATTTACACCTTATTGGCCCCCATAGCGCCCAAGAGGCCCAAACGGGCCAGTACGTGCCAAGCCACGACTCGATGGGATCACCAGTCTCTAGACTGGTCTTGTCTATGGTTTCATATCCAACTTAATTCTCAAAGTGGTTTTGACTTAAATTGGTTAATCATATTTAGTAAACGAAACAACCAAAGAGAGACAGACAAAAATTAAAAGAATTTGTTGTAAAACTATTGCCTTAGCTATGAATACATTTGATTTAAATGCGAGAATTTTATATATGTTTATGTGTACATGTAATTTACATTGCATTGGATTGGCGTAAAGTTAAGTAATCAACAAAGTTTTTTGTAATAACTTAAATTGATTAATTATTAGAATAAATTAAGACTCTGTAGTGACCGGATTTTTCCTTTCAAATATTTACCCGTCAAAATGAAGGAAATTTATTTTTTTTTTAAATCAACCGCGCTTTCATAAAGAGCAAATAACAGAATGGTCGCACTGATACGATCATGGTCAACTTAATTGCAGGGTTGAGTTTCAGCTTTGAGTACAGTTATGATACCCACGCTGACATCGCCCAATGAAAAGATACCACGTCGCAACATATGGGAAAAGACCCGTTAGAAAGCTCTCTTCGCAAATTCTTTTGCCAAAGACGCGTGTTTTAAGCTCAAAAATTTATTCTATTCTGTTCTGCCGAAGCGATAAGTCGCACAAATTATATAGTGATTTTACTTAGAGAAATTTCAAGTCGTAATACCACGTGGTGGTGGACAAAAAAATTAATTACCAGGCTATCTAGCCAATATCTGCCTAAAATTGGAAGACCAGTTGTACAGTGCCAAACCTAACCGTTCGGTTAGTTTATTAAAAGTGAAAGAGTTAAAAGGTGATATTTTTATATTAGAGTGAGGTTATGATTCCCTGACCCGGTAAACGAAATTCATGTTTTCACAGTCCCAGCCGTAACAAGGTACCGAATATCCCGAATATCCAGAGCTAAGAGAAAGCCTAGGCCTCGGAATTTCGTAGCTGGAGTTTCTAAAATTTGAGGCGACGAACGCCCCATGTTTCACATACAGTGACGTAAGACGCTGAAGGAAGGCCATGAATTAGGCAAAAACATAAAATCAACATGCATCGTCTTGAGAGGGAGCTGCCTAGATCGCTGAAAATTAGTCGTTGTCATATGGTCACGTAAATACGCTACCTCGCACATGTCGCTCGTAGGCCAAACGAAAATATGAAAACCGTCTGAAAAATAAACCCCAATGTGTTTAAAGAGAGTGTAAAATTGAGTCAGCCTCTCTCCTAATCTATAAAATTCGCTTTGTCATTCGATTGGAATCAATCATAACCCAACGTTCCTTAAGAAACGGACTTGTACCGAACAATTTAAATTTACATAGTTCGTTTTCGCTCATTGCGAGTTTTAAAACCTTTTTTTTATAGTGTTTAAGTAATCTCTAGTTAAGAATCCTACTTTAATTGTTTGATCTAATGAAGCGATATGCGTAAGGTAACCTATGGAGTATATTTTATTGTCATTTATATAATTAATCTGAAACTTCTTTAAAAACTACACCACAGCAAATTCAACGTCATCTTGGGCCCAACGATTACAACGAAAAACTGTGAAGTAAGCCAAAGTCGTGAGTAATGTGTTAATCCTTTATCATAAAAACAAAACCTATTTTTTGCTATATATACATATATATTACATATGAAATATCCCCATATGGTTCGATCTAGCACAACCGTTTCTCTTATATTTAAAATATTAGTAATTTAAGTAATTTTTGGATTTGAAAATAATGAAGTCAACAATATGAAATTTTGTCAAGTTTGTTAGGAAATAAGTAAAGAAACCCAAAATTATGTTTGATACAGGAATAATGATTTGAGTTACCTTAATATGGTCTGTCAAGTACCCTTGCTAAACTGTCATAAGATGTCATAAAAGTAATAAAACTACATTTGTTTTGGGACAACCTTTGAAATAAAACAGTTGTCATGGTCGGGTGGGTAAAGAAGAGGGACTAATCACACCTAAGTTCTCTCACATCCTTTATTTAGATTCAGGTTTGTCTTCTTTCTTTAGGTCACGGTGAATTGGCACCTTAGTAATAGTAATAATATTAACACCACCTTTAACTTTTGGTAGTTAGTTTAGTTTTCAAAACGCGCATTAAATTTATTAATGATAGTGAGTGTGAAAAGGGGAGAAAGAACCACGACCAATCCGACGAGCTAGACCCGAGCATAGCAAGAATGCGCACCCTCGATCCTGATCACACTGTTGGTTTTACCATTTTAGTCATCTCAACAACTAAGGAGTATATCGTATAACATTTCCGGAGGATACCACTCATGATAAAGACTTATCATCAACCTTAGTGCCTTTACTTCTGAACGGAAGTTCTTTTAAAACAGACTGTGTCCACTAACACCTTGGAGCCTTTCAGATGTTCACTAGGTTGAGCGAGAATTATAAACCAAAACCCATTCTGGTCACTACATATATTAATAATTGGCGCCCAATCGTGGGACACGACCAATAAATCCATAAACAAATGATGGGTCGTCCCACCAAGCTCGAATAATCCATCCACATTTACAATTTTTTTTAGGAACAATTAAAGTTCCATTTGATTACAAGTTATTGTGCATATTCTAGGAAGTATTTTGGTATCGCGCACGAATACGATCTTTGGAAATGCGATTGCAATCCCGAATTGAGGATTGGTCGACCAAGTGAGTTTCGTGATAGCCTAGCCTTAGATACATATTTCAGGAAATGCTATGGTAGTATAAATTTGGTTTTGATAGGCATGGAGGATTTATTTTGGAATTACTATGTTCTGGAGAGTTTCGGACATAGTCCAGTCATTCAAGCTTATCCACTCTCAAATCAGCAATAGGCATATTAGATACAGTACGACCAAAAGAAGAAAACAAACATTAAGATCAAGATAAAGTTTCGGCATCTATGAACAAGTTGAGCAAGAGGAAAGACAGACTTTAGAAAAAAAAAAAAAAAAAGAAGTTAAGTAAAATTTATTTGAACATAGACATTCAACATGTTTCGCAGTAATGAAAATATAGCCCAGCCGGCAATAGAAGATCCATTCTGCGGTATATGTAATGAGGTAATGAACGCGACGGATTTGATAGCAAACGCTCCATGTAAACACAGATTTCACAAGGAATGCCTTCTTGAGCATCTTAAGACAACTGCAGCCTGTCCGACATGTGCGACTAGTTGTATTCCCATACAGCTAACATTTTCCAACAACAATTTAGCAGCAGAATTACATTCACTAGCGATGGGGTCAGCAAGTGTTAATACTTCTAACGAAAATGTCCAAAGATCAGCTACAAAACACTACAGAGGCAAAGGCAGAGTCAAACACGGCAGCAAACCCGGAGTTAATACTAGATCACAACAAAAGCAAGTAGAAAGTAGACTTGATTGCCCACATTCACAGAACGCTTTCAATGCAAATTCGCAGGTCGAAATAACGAATTACATCAATTCGGCTTTAGACAGTCAGCAAGTAAGGATAGTGCAGGATTTGACCAATATATTAAGTCAGAATATTGAGTCGACTATACAAAAACATCTAGCTTCACTTCAACTTAGCCAACAACAAGCAACCAGACCAAGCCCCAATAGAGAAGAACCACAAACCTTCCAAAGATCAAGAGTAGACCTAGACAATTCAGGAACAAGCAGAGATCAACTTAGATCACTTAGTTGTATTTCACCTGGAAAAGCGTCTAGCATTATCCAGACGTGGCGAATTAAGTTCGATGGTACAAAACAGGGTATGAGAATGGAAGATTTCATCTATCGAGTACGATCACTGACACGACAAAATTTAAATAACGACTATCAACTGTTATGTGATCATTTATATTTATTATTTGCGGGTAAAGCCAGCGATTGGTACTGGAAATTTCATAGTAACCATAGCAACCTTACCTGGGAAATATTTTGTGTCGAATTTCGCAAAAGATTTGAAGATGTAGAGACAGACTTAGATATTTGGGAAAAGATTAGAAAACGACGTCAAGGTGAAAACGAAGTTTTTGACGACTACCAGTATGCTATCGAAGACTTAAGCGATAGACTTCAACAAGGCATGTCAGAAGAACAATTGGTAGCACTCTTAATTAGAAATTCTAAATCCAGTCTTCATCATGAGTTACTCCATCTGAAAATCCCAAACAGGTCACAGTTACGAGTAGAGATACGCAAGCACGAACAGTTTTATAACGAAATTAAAACATTTAAACCACGCACGCTCCGCTCATACGTTAACGAATTGACTGAAACCTATGAAAAGTTAGACCAAACAATTGATAAAGAATCATGTGAGGAAGTTCTTGCTATAACAGCAAACCCGTCTAGTCCAAAGTGTTGGAATTGTGACCAACACGGTCACCGTTTCGATGACTGCTTAGAACAGCGTAGAATCTTTTGTTACGGGTGCGGCGCTAAAGAGGTATTCAAGCCGCGATGCCCAAAATGTAATCCCACGGGAAACCGGATTTCGGGTGTGTTTCCCAAACATCACAAAGCACACCCGTAAAACCCGTCGAATATAGTTCTCAAATGGAAAATGAAGCTCAAGAAACACAGAAAAAGTCCATTTTAACTAAAAGAGAACCTTATCATATTCGTTTGCAAAACTACAATAAGGTACGCGAAAGGATATTTGCAGGAATAGATTATGTAAATTGTATTAGAAAACCCAGACGTTCAACTATACGGATAAGAAATTTTTGGAAAGCGATTCGCGCTAACCACCAAAAGATCGTTTCAACCATCTTTACTAAATCTGACGATCGAGTATATACGGAAATCACAATAGAAAACAGAAAATACAAAGCTTTGCTAGACTCAGGAGCGAACATTAGCTGTGTAGGCGGAATGGCTGCCAAAGAATTGTTAGACACCGGTAATTATAAAAAGTGTTCAGACAGAATCCAGACGGCGAATGGAACACCAAGTAAAATAGTAGGTAGACTTGAAACTAAAATTAAGTACAGACAAATCATTAAGACAGTAGAGTTATTCATAATTCCTGAACTTAAACAAGACGTTTATCTTGGAATTGATTTCTTTAGGAAGTTTGGTCTACTGGACCTTATCACTTCACCACTAGAAGTTACAGAATTGGATGTAGGATCAGATTACCCAGAAGAGCTACCAAAGTATCATAATTTATCACAAGAGCAACATAAACGACTGAATGTAATAATAGGAAACTTTCCATCATTCGAATTAGAAGGACTTGGCCGCACTAAGCTAATAGAGCATACGATCGATGTCGGTTCAGCAGTCCCGATAAAACAACGAACTTGGCCCGTATCACCTGCTAAAGAAAACCTTATGTTTCCTGAAGTAGATATGATGTTAGCCCTAGATGTTATTGAAGAATCGAACAGTCCCTGGAGCAGCAACTGCGTCCTGGTTCAGAAAGGAAGTAAAAATAGATTGTGTTTGGATTCACGTGAGGTTAATCGAGTGACAAGGAAAGACGCTTACCCGCTACCGCACATCGACGGTATTTTAAGTCGTCTTCCCGCAGCACAATACATCACTGGTTTAGATATGAAACATGCATACTGGCAAATTTCTCTTGATGAGAAATCGCGTCAATATACTGCATTTTCTATTCCAAATCGACCGTTGTACCAATATAAAATGATGCCTTTTGGTCTTTGTAACGCAGCCCAAACTCTTTGTCGGTTAATGGACAAAGTAATACCACCTCAGTTACGTAATCAAGTTTTTGTATACCTTGACGATCTCTTGATCATGTCGGATACTTTTGATTCTCACTTACTTTTACTGCAAGAAATAGCATTATGTTTGCGAAAAGCTAATCTTACCATCAACATAAGGAAATCTAAATTTTGTATGCGTGAGATAAAATATCTTGGTTTTATTATTCGTGAAGGACAATTAATGACCGACCCGGACAAGATAAAAGCCATTAAAGAATTTCCAACTCCGACAACCGTAAAACAGTTAAGACGATTTTTAGGATTGTCCGGCTGGTATCGTCGATTCGTCGAAAATTATGCCACCATTTCTTTCCCCCTTACAGAGTTATTGAAATCTAAAGGTCCCTTAAAGTGGAACGATTCGGCTTCTTTAGCTTTCGAAGACTTGAAAACGCGTTTAACCACCGCACCAATACTGATCACTCCAGACTTTTCAAAACAATTTATTTTGCTATGTGACGCAAGCACTGTTGGAATCGGATGCGTTTTAGCCCAAGAACGAGACGGAATCGAGTTACCAATCTCTTACATGTCGGAAAAATTATCAAAAGCTCAGCGAAATTATTCAGTAACTGAACTAGAATGCTTAGCGGTAATCAAGGGTATTAAAAAGTTTCGACCTTATATCGAAGGACAAGATTTTGTAGTTATCACAGATCACGCTTCACTCCAATGGTTAATGCGCCAGAAAGACCTATCAGGGAGACTCGCAAGATGGTCAATGAAGTTGCAATCATTTTCTTTCCAAGTAATACACAGGCGAGGTTCCGAAAATGTAGTCGCTGACGCGTTATCTAGACAAAACGAGTTAGAGATATCGGAATTTGAAATGAGTACTTCTATTGTAGATATACAATCGGAATATTTCAAATCCGCGGAATATCTAGAACTGATAAAACATATTCAAAATAACCAATCTAAATTCCCTGATTTGAAAGTTATAGAAGGATTCGTTTACAAAAGAACCGTATTTAATAACGTCGTAGAGTCTCGAGAAGATATATCTTGGAAATTGTGGATTCCATCTGCCTTAGTACCAGACGTCTTGCGACAGGCCCATGATTTACCAAGTTCAGCTCATTGTGGAATGGCGAAAATGGTAGAAAAACTAAAACGATATTTATTTTGGCCACATATGGTGAGCCAAATAAGAGCTTACGTTTCCAATTGTGATATTTGTCGTTCAACGAAGAGTCCAAATATTGTTCTAAAACCCCCTATGGGAAAGCCTTTAGTTTCGGAACGTCCGTTTCAAAAACTTTATTTAGATCTCCTCGGCCCATATCCTAGAACCAAGAATGGAAACATCGGACTCATCGTAATCGTCGACCATAACACGAAGTTTCATTTTTTGAATCCCATAAAGAAATTCACTGCGCCAAGAATTTGTGAATTTTTGGAAAGAACAATATTTTACACTTTTGGTGTGCCCGAAGTCATTCTTACCGACAATGGATCCCAATTTAAATCAAGTTATTTCGAAGCCTTCTTAACAAGTTTTGGTGTATCGCATCGGTTTACGGCTATATACTCACCGCAAGCTAATGCCAGTGAAAGACTTAATCGATCTATTCTTTCCGCGATCCGTGCATATGTCGGAGAAGATCATACCAATTGGGATGTTCATCTCAACGCTATAAGTGGCGCGCTCCGAGCTAACATACATCGAAGCACCGGTTTTTCACCATATTTTCTTACGTTCGGTCAGAACATGATCCTTAACGGGAATGACTATACGCTGTTAAGAACATTAGATTTGTTAAAAGATGACACAAAGTTAACTTACCCTGATATTCTACAACTATCTAGACAAAAAGCACAAGAAAATATTGATCAGACCCACGGAAAAAACGCACAAAGATATAATTTACGTAGTAGAAATATACAACTCAACGTTGGTGATCAAGTTTATGCCAGGAATTTCACCCAGAGTAATGCCGCTAAAAAGTTTTCGGCAAAATTGGCATCTGTTTTTGTACCGGCAACAGTAAAGAAGAAACGTAGTCCCTTTTATTACGAATTAGTAGACAACCACGGTAAGATCCTAGGAGTTTTTCACTTAAAGGATATTCAGGTCAAGAAAAAGTGAAGAAATCCTGTCTTGTTCAGATCATGCTGCTGTGATAAAAATCGCGCTTCATTATCTGCGGTGTAGTGACCGGATTTTTCCTTTCAAATATTTACCCGTCAAAATGAAGGAAATTTATTTTTTTTTTAAATCAACCGCGCTTTCATAAAGAGCAAATAACAGAATGGTCGCACTGATACGATCATGGTCAACTTAATTGCAGGGTTGAGTTTCAGCTTTGAGTACAGTTATGATACCCACGCTGACATCGCCCAATGAAAAGATACCACGTCGCAACATATGGGAAAAGACCCGTTAGAAAGCTCTCTTCGCAAATTCTTTTGCCAAAGACGCGTGTTTTAAGCTCAAAAATTTATTCTATTCTGTTCTGCCGAAGCGATAAGTCGCACAAATTATATAGTGATTTTACTTAGAGAAATTTCAAGTCGTAATACCACGTGGTGGTGGACAAAAAAATTAATTACCAGGCTATCTAGCCAATATCTGCCTAAAATTGGAAGACCAGTTGTACAGTGCCAAACCTAACCGTTCGGTTAGTTTATTAAAAGTGAAAGAGTTAAAAGGTGATATTTTTATATTAGAGTGAGGTTATGATTCCCTGACCCGGTAAACGAAATTCATGTTTTCACAGTCCCAGCCGTAACAAGGTACCGAATATCCCGAATATCCAGAGCTAAGAGAAAGCCTAGGCCTCGGAATTTCGTAGCTGGAGTTTCTAAAATTTGAGGCGACGAACGCCCCATGTTTCACATACAGTGACGTAAGACGCTGAAGGAAGGCCATGAATTAGGCAAAAACATAAAATCAACATGCATCGTCTTGAGAGGGAGCTGCCTAGATCGCTGAAAATTAGTCGTTGTCATATGGTCACGTAAATACGCTACCTCGCACATGTCGCTCGTAGGCCAAACGAAAATATGAAAACCGTCTGAAAAATAAACCCCAATGTGTTTAAAGAGAGTGTAAAATTGAGTCAGCCTCTCTCCTAATCTATAAAATTCGCTTTGTCATTCGATTGGAATCAATCATAACCCAACGTTCCTTAAGAAACGGACTTGTACCGAACAATTTAAATTTACATAGTTCGTTTTCGCTCATTGCGAGTTTTAAAACCTTTTTTTTTATAGTGTTTAAGTAATCTCTAGTTAAGAATCCTACTTTAATTGTTTGATCTAATGAAGCGATATGCGTAAGGTAACCTATGGAGTATATTTTATTGTCATTTATATAATTAATCTGAAACTTCTTTAAAAACTACACCACAGCAAATTCAACGTCATCTTGGGCCCAACGATTACAACGAAAAACTGTGAAGTAAGCCAAAGTCGTGAGTAATGTGTTAATCCTTTATCATAAAAACAAAACCTATTTTTTGCTATATATACATATATATTACATATGAAATATCCCCATATGGTTCGATCTAGCACAACCGTTTCTCTTATATTTAAAATATTAGTAATTTAAGTAATTTTTGGATTTGAAAATAATGAAGTCAACAATATGAAATTTTGTCAAGTTTGTTAGGAAATAAGTAAAGAAACCCAAAATTATGTTTGATACAGGAATAATGATTTGAGTTACCTTAATATGGTCTGTCAAGTACCCTTGCTAAACTGTCATAAGATGTCATAAAAGTAATAAAACTACATTTGTTTTGGGACAACCTTTGAAATAAAACAGTTGTCATGGTCGGGTGGGTAAAGAAGAGGGACTAATCACACCTAAGTTCTCTCACATCCTTTATTTAGATTCAGGTTTGTCTTCTTTCTTTAGGTCACGGTGAATTGGCACCTTAGTAATAGTAATAATATTAACACCACCTTTAACTTTTGGTAGTTAGTTTAGTTTTCAAAACGCGCATTAAATTTATTAATGATAGTGAGTGTGAAAAGGGGAGAAAGAACCACGACCAATCCGACGAGCTAGACCCGAGCATAGCAAGAATGCGCACCCTCGATCCTGATCACACTGTTGGTTTTACCATTTTAGTCATCTCAACAACTAAGGAGTATATCGTATAACATTTCCGGAGGATACCACTCATGATAAAGACTTATCATCAACCTTAGTGCCTTTACTTCTGAACGGAAGTTCTTTTAAAACAGACTGTGTCCACTAACACCTTGGAGCCTTTCAGATGTTCACTAGGTTGAGCGAGAATTATAAACCAAAACCCATTCTGGTCACTACAACTCAATGGATCTTAAAATTATTCTAGTATGTAATTTGTTTGTGGCGAGATCACTGGGAAATAGCAATTATTAAAATTAAACAATCAAACCTGCACAACTTAAGCTAAACAACGAACCTTTACGATAATTTAATTTAATTTTATTTTTTTTGTTATTAGATTCTACTGCTACTTATAATGGCTCAAATATTTACAGTCATTATAGCTTTTAATTAGCTAAAATGTTTCCATTTGGTAACTTATTTATTTTCTAACTATCTACTCAAAAAAATGACGTAATTATATAAAATATAAGAAATTGATTATTTATAATATGTTGACATTAATTGCAATTCGTTGCATAGCCCTTAGGCTTAGGACATTACTTAAAAATTTCTGTAGATTTAATATTCAACATTTAATGCATTTTGCATTTATTAAACTTTTAATATTAATAAAAACATAGTTAAAGAGCTTTAAACTTACTTTACAATCCTTAAATTCATTTGAACATTAAGCAGAAATAACAAAATATCAAAATTGTTCGATTAAAATAGTTAAAGAAGTTGTCTGGATCAACTTAACAAAATGACATTCTTTTAACTGATAATCAAATATTTTGTTTTTAATCGCTTTTCATGTACATTTTATACATACAGTCTTGCAACATAAGTAAACACAAAGGAGATATATTCATAAGAATCTAAAGAAATGTATTGAATAATACTCATCGATTGGCGACACGCATTCGAGGTCATAACCCAATTCCTTTCATAGACGCTTCGCTGCTACGTCAACGACGATGGTTGCCATTGCAACTGTATTTCTTTGCTTGAATGCATTTGGCCATCATTTATTATCAGAGTTAGAGGCGAGTTTTATGTGTGTTTGGTTGTTGTTCGTTTGCTAGATGGCTGGCCTGGCCTATTGGTTAAGTTAGTTTTATACGTTCCTTGTTGGTTTTGAGAATACCCTGATTGAAATTCGGTGCGCATTGCAATTGATCGCACTTTTTGCCTTTCTAACAACGCGACGCGTCTCCTGCTGCCTGCTGCCTGGTGCAGGCATTGTCGCCCATCTTCATTATTATCATGATCATTGACATCATGATGATGCAGTTGCCGTTGCCGTCATAGTTGCCGTTGTCTTCGCTGTTGTCGTTGTCGTCGACGTTGTTGGCATTTTGTTTTTGGCCGTTGTCATGATTTGTTGTCGCCAGTTCGAGTTCCCCTCGATGCCGATGATCTTACCACGATTTTCAAGTTTGATTTTGCGTTTGCCTTAAGAATTTTAAATCATGGCCCCCATGCATTTTTCTGTCTCTGTCTTCTATCTTTCTGCTTCTGCCTGCTGCTGGCTGTCTGGCTTGCCTTTGGTTGGCCTAACTGTTTGCGTTTAACTTGGGAGGCATTTCCTGTAAGATTTCTGTCTGTTTTTCTTTTTTTTGGAGGCGGTGGGTTAAGGACAAAGTCATCATCAAACTGAATCTGGTTAACCGCAAAGCATGCCGCTGTCGCCGTCTTATATCGCATAGCATGTGTGAAATTGACACCACTTGCATATTACTCGGAATGGAAATGCTAACGGAAATACAAAGCAATTTTACGGTACATTTAGTTAATGATACACAACCCTCCTCCAGTCATGTCCTCTTCGAGTCTCAAAGGTCCAAGCAGCTGTTAAGAAAAAAAAAAAAACCGAAAATACTTGGACCCTCTACCCCCAGCATAAAGAAGTGGAAAGAAATTCGATTACTACCCTTAAAAAATGAAAATTATTTGGGGAGCAAAAAATGTTCTTATCTTAAGGAGTGAGAAATTAAAACATTTTTTGGTTAGAGGATTAAATTAGGAATATTTAGAAAAGTCATGGGAAATCTAGGAGAATTTCTGCTCAAAATAAAATTGATAAATACTTGAATTAGTTCTGAATGAATTATTCATCACCAAGTAAACTTATTTCCAAACTTCAAAATAACTAAAAATATCAGAGTGTATTTCTAGTTTTTTTTATATTAAGAAACTGCTGGAAAACGTCCCAAAACGAAAAAAAAAATTAAAGAATTATTAGAAAAATGTCTACAAAGAATTATTATTATGAACATATGCATAAAAATTGGCTGAAAAGACTGAGTTTATGTTTTTAAAATATCCGGGCCCACTAAGTCATCTCCAAAATTAATTCAAGTAAAGAGAGGACAGCATGTCAAACCATCGATCCTCAACGGAACATTATGATTGGTTGGAACGCAATTCTAGACCAAAGCCCATATTTAGATCCCCCTGTGCACCAGAACCGACACGTTGGCAGAAGCCAGGTCCCATGAATCGTGATGAATGGGTCAATTTCTACAAATGGTGTTTGGTCAATGCAGTTCCTCAATTTCCAGTACAAAACCTAGGCGAAAGCTATCGTAGACTAAGCTCGGGTTATGGGAAATCTTTCAACTCGACCAACAATGAGAAGAGAAAGAAACATCTAGAGGATGTGGCCAGTGCATTAAGTCAACCGCGTTGGCAACGCCACAAATATCAGGCGCCGCCCAAACCAGAGTTTCCATATCGTCCCAATCTTGGTTATTACAAAGTTATAAAACCAGAAAGGGGCAGACCTGTGGAGAAACCGGAAGTTCCATGTTGCTTTCAACACGATGACATCAAGGCAGAGTTTTGGTCCACCATACGCTTTCCTGTCTCAAAGAGGGCACAACATGCTGTACCCTCACGTAAGATCTGTGAGTTATCTCGTCCGCGCACAGCAAAGCCCCATTGTCCATTACCAGAGATTAGGAATGATAAGCCACCCAGACGTACGAAAATGTCATCTAGGCAATGGCGGGCCCATTTGCAAAGACTGAATTACTTGGCCAAACCGAGTCCCAGAGCTTTGGCGGAATTGGCCTGTAATTGTCGCAATTTTTGTGATTGCCATTAAATTGATGCAATTTCTTTTACAAGCCTATGAACTAAAATGGTTCATTATCTTTTAAAAGAAATTGTTATTCGATTATATAAATAAATTCTATTTTCTGCCAAAATCCATTTATTTAGTCCTCCAAAAGTATGCAATTTTGAATATATAGCTTCGTTAAGTTGATGCCTCTGTGGTCGAGGTAAAGTTCAACTTTATAAGAGATTTTAAATTGAGGATCGTACTAAACAGAAAGTAGGCTCATTTAGAACTCTAATCTCCGACTCGCCAATAAAATAAAAACAATCAAATCTAAATTTCTCGTAAAAATTATTGAATAAATTTGCAAGTATAAAAATTTTAAAATGAGTGGTACAAACAATCCAAGCATTGTTGCTACACCAAATGAAAAGTTTCTCATTTGTCGTTCTCCGGTTGGAGAAAAGAAGCGGCAACCTTCTTGGGTGGAATGGGTTGAACGTAACTCCAAGCCACTAAAACGTATTCGACCCAAAGAAGTGCGCGTTCTCACCCCGTGGCAAAAGAAAGGACCCATGCAGAAGAAACAGTGGAAGAAATTCTATGCCTGGGCCGAACGAAACGCCACGCCCTTGGAACGCAAAGAGAAGCCACCTCCGAAAATTCCATGCAAAGCAGAATATTTGCCCTGCGCTAGAAAAAATCAAACAATCGATTATTATGAATTTATGGAGAATTTAGAGAAACTTGCCAAACCTCCAAATCGAATGCTAACAAAGAAACATCAGTTTGTTGACAGTGATCCACCATTCTCGCCCGTAATTGTGTGGGGCCAACCACCCCATCACGATAAAGGACGACCCTTTGAACCACCGCATGTGCCCTGCTGTTTTATTACTGATGAACTGGAAGCGGACTTTTGGTCCCATTTACGATTCCCGATAAGGCGGACTGCTCTAAAAGCTCGTGCCTCACCGCGAATCGTAAGTTTGGCCCGACCAAAAGCTTATCCGCCGCTTCCCCATTGTCCCATCCCGCCCAGAGCTCTGCCCTGGTGGGATCAGCCAGGACCCAAGCGGAAAAAGTTTACCTCGTCTGGCTGGCGTTTACATCAAATAAGGCTTGCCTATCTATCGAAACCAATGCGTGGACCCGATAATCTATATTTCTATATGTGAAACGAAAAGTTGACAATATTTTTTTTATTTTCTGTGATGATTATTCTTTGATTAATAAATTTTAGTAGTAGGCTGAGTAAATAACATAAATGACTTTCTTCTATGATTCATTTGAATTTTTTATGCCATTGAACACACATCTTTACTAAATCAAAATTTTGAAGTAAAATTTTAAAGTCGTTTTTAAAAATGCATAGATCAATGCAATATAGGGGTTCAGCAGTTCCTGACCTCGACAACGGAAGCGATGGTATGGCCAACGAAGGTGCTACTGAGGGGGATCAGGTAAACATGGAGCCAACCTGGAAGGAATGGTGTAAGCGCAATGCCAAGCCTATAGTACGAGTCAAACCGAAAGTGGAACGCGTTCTAACACCATGGCAAAAGCCTGGACCAATGAAGAAAAAGAATTGGCAACATTTCATTCAGTGGGCCGAAAAGAATGCGGCTCCCAAAAAACCTAAGCCTAAGGTGAAACGAGTGATACCTTGCGAAGCCGATTTCCTGCCATGTGGTAGAGATGTTGAGAAAATGGATCCAATGGATTTGATTGAGAAAATGGAGAAATTGGCGCAGCCTGTGCAGCGAAGGTTAAGGGGGAAGCATGTCTATGTGCATGAAATACCGACATATTCGCCAGTTATTGAATGGGGACAACCGCCTCATCATGATAAAGGACGTCCCTTTCCACCGCCCGAGAAAGTGCCGAAATGTTTCCCCAACGATGATATTGAGAATGCCTTTTGGGCCGAGTACAGGTTTCCAGTGCGTAAGGCTGCTCTTCTTGGTCGTCCTTCGGCGCGGATTTTGAGCTTATCCAAGCCACGAGTCAGCCCACCAATGCCACCGCATTGTTTCATCCCCGAGAAAACTTTGCATCCTTTGGACTTGCCGCCGCCAAAGAGACGTAAATTCACACGGAAAGGATGGCGTTTGCATCAAGTACGTTTGCTTTATCTCGCAAAACCTGTCACTAGACCGAAATATCAATATTTTTACTCTTAAAACGGAGTAGGCTGAGAAATTTTCAAAATTTTTCAGTTTTCTATTTCTATATTCCAAAAATCTCATTCACAATTTCGTAGTCGACAAATGAACATCTTAAAAAAATAAAACAAAAAAAAAACAAAATATTCAATAAAAAAAATTCAAACTTAAAAAAAAAAACGCTTAAAATTTTTCGTAAAATTGAGATTTTTAAATTTAGCAAAGTGTAAAGTTTATTTAAAATTATGTCGGCCGCAAACATTCTAAATGAAGTACATAATGAACCTCATACTGATCCATATGGAACGATTGATTCGACTGCAGATGCTAATGAGAAGCGGCAGGCCCAACAGGAATGGATCAATAAGAATTCCCAGCCCAAGAAACGCGTCATACCAAGAGTGGAGCGAGAACCGACACGCTGGCAAAAGAAGGGTCCCATGAAGAAGAAGCAATGGAAACATTTCTTTGAATGGGCCCAAAAAAATGCAGTGCCCTATGAACGTAAAGTGCCAGAAGTTACAGTACCCTGTGATGCTGACTATCTGCCATGTGGAAAAGAGCCCAGAGCCATAGATCTCGATGACCTACTGGAGCGAATGGACCAGCTATCTACTCCATTGCCGCACAAGATGACACCCAAATATGAGTCGGTTAAAAATGTGGCCACCTATTCGCCAGTCATTGAATGGGGCCAACCACCAATGCCCCAAAAGGGCCGCCCCTTCCTAACGCCTAAAGTGCCGTGTTGTTTTCCCAACGATGAGGTGGAGCAGGCATTTTGGTTTTCCTATCGTTTTCCCATACGGAAGGAAGCACTAAATGGACATGCCTCGCCGCGTATTATAAATTTGGCCAAGCCAAGGGTCATGCCGCCGTTTCCTCCACATTGTCCTATACCCGAACGTCCACCATCTACAGATCCCTTGGATGGACCAGCACCAAAACGCAAGAAGTTCACACCGCGACAATGGCGTTTGCATCAAATCCGTTTGATTTATCTATCGAAGCCAGTGACTAGACCTCAATATGACTACTTCTATATGTGATAAGTGTCTGAATAAAAATTCAGATTCTTAATATCTGACCTTATCTACCACGTTTTCTTAATTTCACACACAGGCAGTTGAGAAATTTTCGCAATTTATTTTCCTAAAAGATGAAAAGGTGTCTCAAGCGCCCAAATCTCTTTGCCAGAAGCCATTTAGTCATGGCAGACAGCATTAAAGTAGGTCCATAAGGTCTTGCCCCTCTCAAGTCGAATTATCAGGCGTAGCAAAAATGCGTCACATTGACATTACATAAAGAACAGGGAGTTGGCTGGACATCTAGAAAGATCAAAGATCACAAATGATCATCAGTCAAATCAATTAGATAATTGAATGAATGATTTGTTAAATCCGATTATATTCAGCCAACTTCTGCTTAAGCTGCTGCTGCTGTTGTTGCTTTGAATTCTTCTTCACTCTTTTGGTTCTTTTCCGTTTCTTTTTTTGTTTTGTTACAGCAGAATGAGAGAAAAAGAAATCAGCAACATACAGAAATTATTAATGGAAATCATAAGAAATAAAAGTGAAATATTCACAATGTAAATAACTGTTTTTTATGACTGATACAAAAATATTATAGAACGCTATTCCATATACCCTTATGGTTTAGGAACAACAATAGTTAGATCTAAAGTCCTTGGTTTGGCTCATTTTCGAGGCTTAAAATGTTTGATTCTGTCTTCTCAACATTTCGTAAACATTAGGCGGGAACCTATAACTTTTTTGACTATAGAACTTCGATTTTTCCTTTTGCTGCTTATTCAGGGTCAACCAGTCAGTAGCATATTGTTATTCCTAGAACGAGCAACGAACTCTTAACACAAAAAAAAAAAAACCAAAATGAAAAAAATAGAAAAGAAAACACCAAAATTGCCGAGCACATATATTTTCAGTTTTCATGGCATTTTTCTTTAACAGGCTTTGCCCTCCCTCATCAAAGAGTTTTCCTTTTTGCTGCAGTCGCGCGACATGGCAAAATATATAGATAAAATGCCTTGAATTGAATTGAATATTGATAAAACTTATGTCAAACAAGCAAAGGCAGCAGTTCACTAATATAGCAAGCTGCTCTTGCCCCGTTCCCGTTCTCTTACCCCTTTTCGGTAGATCTCTCTCCAAGTGTGTTTAGTAATTGTAACAGTAAAAGTAAGGCAAACCCTCACAGAGTTGATGGACGAGTTCTCAATTCGAATAGCTACTTTTGTCGTTCTTTCTTTCACTTCTGGTCGCTCATTAAATAACAGAAAGGGAAGCAAAGTCAAAACAAAAGTTTGTAGACACAATTCCTCAGGTGACTGACTGACGAGACTATGTCGATCATGACTTTGCCACAGATGAGATAATGATCATGATCATGATGATGAGGATGTTGCAGTTGGAGCTGATGTTGCACTTGTGTGTATTGCATACCAAAATAGCAAAAGCGCCAGGCAATGTCTGCCAGCAGCAACAATGTCGCAACATTTGTTGCCTCTTCTGATTGCATTTTATTTTCCTCTCTTGCTGCTGTTACTTTTTCTATGAATGTTGTTGACTTTGTTTCTGTTTTATTTATGCAATTTACAGTTAAGTTTTCGAGGTTCAGAAGGCAAAAATTCCAAAATATATGCAAGAGACATTCACATTCTATTTACGGTGTTTCTTTTTGGTATTTGGGAAGTTGCCACTTCTTGGTTCAAGCAAAAAGAAAGACCTTTCTGCTTGACACACTCAAAAATAGCAACTGATTGAAGAGAAAACTACAAACATCTGTTATTCGGAAATTATTCTTTAATTTGCTTCTAAAGATGAACTAAATTTCCGATCCTCATCACCAGAAATATAACAATAAAAAAACGTAATTTCTGGTCACCCTCGCTCATTATTCACAATTCTTGAAATTATGTTTTTTATTGCCATAAAATTTCAGATAATTGTATAAGAAAATAAAAAAAGCGAAAAACTAACAAAAAGTTGTTGTTTTTTTTTATACCAGCTGCTTTATTGTTCCGTTGTCGGTTTAGCCACCCGCAAATTAATCAATCGAAACCCATAATTCTTATTTGCAGGGTATGGCCTCGGTGACTTAAGTGGCGGCGTTTCGATGCGGCGACGTCACCATCCGCGCGGCACCAAACGCGGACGACCACGTGGCAGCACCAGGCGAGGTGGTGCCCATGGTTCGATGCAGCGTGTGCTAACGCCGACACCGACGCCGACGCAAGGGACACCAGCAGCAGCAGGAGCAGCAGCGGCAGTGTCGGTCACATTAACAGCACAACCAGCAACAACAACAACATCAACTACAACAACAACTCCACTGACGCCGCAACAGGAAGCAGCAGCAGGCCATGGAGAGACCGCAACCCTCAGTACTAGTTTCAATGAGGAAGGTAAGTACTACACTGGAAAAAAACATCAATAAAAAACTAACACAGCTTTCAATATATGTAGTTCGAATTGTGAAGCTACATACATTAAGAAGTATTTCTTAATCATTTTTGGTTGCAGCGTGGTAAACTAAGAAAACAGGAAGACTTAATTATCGGTTCGTGTCTCTTTTTCATCAAAGGGTTTTGTTTTGCTTTGCTTTTCTTATAAATTTCTAAAATTGGGACCTATTTTAGTATCTTTATTAAAGTCATTCAAGAGAAAGTTTACCCAGGTAAAGAAAGAATCCTTTTTACTCTAATTTCTTCCACCTACAAGTCTTCTTGGTTTGAGATTCTGACATTTATTTGACGAAAACATATTTAAAGAATGGAAAACAAAATATTCAAACAGAAATTTTTAAAATATTATAACGATTTCACTTATTTATTTGTTTTACCTAAGTTAGATTTATATTTTTTGAGGGTAATAGTTCTTAAAGGGTAAGCGCTAATTGCGGGCATTTCATTTTCATTCATACATTCTTACATTTAAACTCACTGAAAAAGTTACATAGTAATCCTAGAATGTTATTTAGAAAATATAACTAATTACTATAGTAATATGCGTATCTATGTATATACAACACATTCATTACGTATATAATATTCAGACTTTTTAAGAGTTCTTATTTGCTCATCATTGTGCAAACAATTGTGTTTCAACATATTCAATTAGGTTGCAATTGCTTACGCGGTCATCGGAAACTGTTTCTCTGATCCTTTTCGTGTTTATATTTTCTTGTCAGTGTATAAACTTCTTCTCGATGGTCTTTTGGTTTAAGGCATCCCATTCCATTTTGGGTTTTAATTCAAGTATCACTTGTGCCTTAATCGCCTGCCATAATCACGTTTATCTTTTGCCTTTTTCCGGAGCCTTGAAGTGGGCATTATATCTGATTTACTTTATAAGAGTTTTTTTTTTCTGTTTCCCCTGCTATGAGTACATGCCCGCATTCTTTTTGATTTTAGTTCTTTTATTTTTTTGTGGTACGTGACAATTTTAACGCGCTTTTTTTAAAGGCATTCTCTTTGGTTTGTGTTTTTGTTACCCCCAAAACGCAATGTTAATTTTACTTCCCGTTTTGTCTGTGGGTTCCCCTTCTATTGGATTTGTTTCCCCCTTTTTTTCAAGTCAGGGCAAATATTTGTCTTAAGATTTCCATCTAAATGCGTTATCGTCCCCACTTTTAAAATGCCAGAATGTTGTCCAAGTGTTTGTAATTGATATGAGAAGTTTCGGGCAGGAAAAAAAGGGAAGGAAAAATTCGTTTTAAACTAACAGTAGAATTCGTTTCAATCGATTGAGTAAAAATTGTTAATTTCGCCTGAAGTCGCACATGACAAACGATAATTGCATAAATCGGCTTAAATATGTTTAAATTGTTATATTTTTGTGGTGGGGGAGGTGCGAGGGTGGTGATGAGGGCACGTGACAGGAACACGTACCAATTGCATTTTATCGCACAAAATGGAGACATAATCGCAATGACAAATACGCAACGTTGCATAAATATCCTGATAGATGAGTAGGAATGGCAAATGAAACCACAATTGCATACATTGTAAGAGCAAATAAGGATTTATGCAGAAAACCAAAACGTGGAACATTGAATGTCAAGGGAATTAGCAACAATGTATAGTCCTGATCCTTCTCCTTTCTCTAACCAAAAGAGAGTTCCATTAGGCTAATTGAAATTTAAAGCATGCAAAAACTGATGATAAGAGAAATATACAATTTTTAATTTAATTTATTCACAGAGATCTTTGGAGGAGCTGCAGCCGGTTCATCGGCCATCAAACGAGGACCGGGTCGGCCGCGTTCCAAGACAGCGGCACCGCTGAGTCGAGGTACACGCGGTGCACCACGTACACGTCGACCAGTGGGTCCATTATTGGTGCCATTGGGTTGCAGTCCAGATGATACGCCACCCGGCAATAGTCCAGCCACAAGTCGTGCTCCCAGTCCCAATGCCTCAAGCTCCAATCTTCAATGTGACTAAGCACCAAGAGCAGGAGTAATACAAAGGAATTATATTAGTTTAAATCATTCGCCAAATGAAATAAAGATATTGAACGCATGCTGGAGTCAAGTTCAAGATGCTAACCCATTTATTAAACCTAACTATAACAAAAGAAAATGGATTTTTTAATACTAATCTATTAAGTGGAATTCGGTGTTTTGACTAGTAACTTGTAAGCTATGGAATGGGTATACGATGCAATTAAGGATTTGCAAAAACATAGAGTATATAGGTGCAATGTTAATAATATTGATAATGAAGCTACATTACTGAAGAATAATCATGAATTGCGATGCAATTTGGCAGTAAGTTTGTATATAGATTGCGATTTTAGATTGAATTCAAAACTGACACAAGTATTTAAATATTCTAGAATACTGAAATGGAGTTGTAAAAACACTTACATGACATTTTCCGTTGACACTTGTCACATTAGTGAGGTTTTTTCTTTGGTCTCTTTTTCGGGGTACAATTTACGCATCGTCTGTCAAAATAATTGGTTAAAAGAAGAAAATAAAAATGGTATGACGGTAGTCGGATGGAAGGTGTAATAAAATGATGATTTTGTTTCTATTTGTAATCAACACCCAAGATTCAACATTAGTTCACTCCACTCTTTGGTGCTTCGCTACGGCGAGACATTAAATGTGCATGACATTAAATTAGCGCAACAATCAACAGGAAAACAAAACCAAATAAAACTTGTAATTAAATTAAGAAACAGAAACTCATATTGTGAGAAATGAAAACCAAGCCAAGCTAGCAACCGACAACTATTGCTGAAGAGGAAATTCCCATTTGGCAATTAGTTACACACAATGATTTTTATTATTTATACATACAAAAACCTAGATAATAATAGATATAACAGCTATAGTTCCCCTTCTACCCCGCTGCCTCTCTGCTCATCTTGTCTTTTCATTTGAGTTATGGCCAACAAAAAATCTGCATAAAATATATATACATATATTCATACTATAACGGTAGAACGCTGAAGAAGTTCTTTATCTAATAAACTAAACAGGACACGCTTTTGGGCAAAAACAATAACTCAAAATTTAAAGAGAAAACATATAAAGGAAAACAAAGAAAACGAATTAAACTTGTTGGACAAGAAATTAACTTGACGCAAAGTACATTTTGGGGTACATTAACTAATTGATTGCTCGGGAAAAGTTTGTAAGAGAATCTGAGAGAGAGAGAGAAGGGCACAAAGAGTTAAAAGGCTTTAACAAACTTAATTAATTCTAAATTTAGTTTATTCAGATTAGACATTTTTAATATGTTTTGTCTATAATAATAGAGTTGTTAAAATGTGATTTAAATTTTTATAGATCTCTTTAAAATACGTACATATATTAATTTTGAATTTAAGATTTGAATTGAATATAATAGAATTTTATATTTACTTATTATTATGTATATATATATATATACATATGTATGTACATATATAGGTATTAGTTTTATATGATTTGCATTCCAAAATCAGAAAAAGAGCTCAAACTATACCTTTGACAAGTCGGCACAGTTTATTTATAGAGTAAATATTTTCCAGGAAAAAAATCTATTAGAAACTTGATTTCTTTGTTTGCGATTCAGCTTTATTTTTCCTTGTTTCCATACTGAAATTGGAAGTCCTTTTTGTGCCTCTTATAAACAGAAAAAGAATGTTGCTCAAAAAGTACGCTTTTCCAGCAACATTTCTGTTATGTATTATTTAAAATGCTTCTAATTGCCAAGAGGAAATATTCTATATAGGTATTATGCTTTATATAGGCAGATTTGTTTCAAATACTTATTAATGCATTTACGAACAGAAATAATATCCCAAGAAGTACTTCAATGTTAAACAGAGTTAAATCCAAGAAATTTTCATCAGTATTGAATGCACAGAAATCAAGTTTCCTATAGTGTATTATAATGTTTATCTTGAAGTATTTGCCGATTTCTTCCACTGCAACTGCTGCTGCTGCTGTGTGGCTTGTTGTATTGGCATTGAGTCGACTCTCTTTGGCATTTGCAGACTTTACAATATATGACAATTCTTAATATTCTGCCGCCGATTGCAAGTGGTTTTAGCAAGTTTTTCTTTTACCTTCATACCCAAGCAGCAGACTGGCGACGACAAGACGAGAAGGAACGACTGTCATAAAGCTGCACGTTTTACGCTACAGTTGGAGAATCTTAGCAATTTGAAAAGTGTGCATTTATGCCAAGTGGCATCTGGTTGGCGGCAGCGACAGTGGCAGCGACAGCGGCATCGGCGACACGAAGCAAGCCTCCTTTGGGTCTCCTCCCTTGTTGGCCAAGTAAGTGCGTTTATTAATTAGCAGGCAAGGTAAGTTGAAGCTTAACTTGAGATAGTCAGAGAGGGACACAGATATGGTTGGAAGATTTTTTCTTCAATTAAAAGTTACAAACAGCATTTCAAATTGTTGTCCAGGAAAAGAAAATTGCTTAAAAGCCGGCAACAGGTTGGCCGCTTGCAAGTTGTCAGTTGGGGTCGTTGTGGCCATGAGGTGTAGCAGGTGTGGCCCCCAAGTTGTTTGGCTTGTGTCGAATTTAACATTTTGAATTGTTTCATTTTTGTTAAACATTGACAAGGGCGTAAAAGAGCAGAGATAAAGAACCAGGCAGACAGAAAGAGAGAGTGCGTTCCGATTATGACTTGGGGATAGTTTTGGTTCTTTAAGCCCAAATCCTTGTCAGCTGCTTCCGTAGCAGAAGGCCAAGAATTCCTTTCTTATGATTTAATCCAGCGCAACTAATAAGCCACAACAAAAAAAAGAAACTGAACTGATGACTTAAATCCTTTTCTTCTACGGCTCCATGCATAATCGTTTGGCTACCAGAAAGATTTTCCCGCTCTCTTCAAAACAATGAAAACAAGAGCCAGACCAAAAGAATACGCCCGAGTCTATGTCTATTGCATGGCCACACCTTGAAAAAATAAGCAAAAGGATTAAATTCGTCTTCTTTTTCCTCTGTTATTGAAGAAGGATTAAATCCTTCTTTGCTGCCTGCCTACGCAGTAAAAAATAAAAGGAAAGGAATGTTAAGAGAAGGAAAAGGGGAAAATATCTATAAGATGTATGCATCTTCGTGATCTCTTATGCTCATCCTTATGGCAACCGCTGTTCTTTTGTTCCCGCCTAGAATCCGGCATGCTCTAGTTTCATTCTTTCAGTCATCTGCCAGACTATTTTAAGGGAAAATTAAATTGTCTAGATATTGTCCTCCTACTACTATTACTACTACCAGGGGTTGATCCTCTGAAGTTTCTTGGCTCATTCTTCTTTTTTAGGACTATCCATCATGAAACAAGGACTTCGTGATGATGAATGTGCGCGTTTGGCGTTTCTAATTCAATTTATTTTTAGACAAAGTCACTGCTCGCTCTCCCTCTCTCTCACTCTCTTTATTCTCTACTTTATAATGAGTATAATGGTTTTTTATGTCTTAGATTTTTTCTTTTTAGAATAGAGACACTTTATTTTCTAGTTGGCAGCTGTCCTTTTGATTCTTTAGGCAACGAGGATTTATCTCTCTATCTCCACATATCTCTTTCTACCTCTCGCTCTAACTCTGTTTTAGTGAATTTTTGCATTAACATTAAGCAAAAGTACACTAATTTGTTTTAATTTATGCCATTAAATCTCATGTCTAGCCAGCTAAAACAGAAGCAATGCCAAAAATGTTTGCCTTTTGCATTATGCCGCCCATGGAATAACGTAAAGATGATATTCATCGTCATCATTGTCGACGAATCAAAAAAACTTGGCAACGAAAACAATTTTAATGTGAAATATTTGAAACATTTTGTGTTATGTAAAAGGGATCGGACATAATGAGGCTCTTTAGCTCTTGGTTAATGATACTGTTTTTTCTGCTTCTCCTTGCTTCTACCATCAGATCCTAGTAGACAATCTCCTCTCTGCAATTGCAATTGCTTGACTTGAATTAAGTTTACTAGCCAGCAGTTAAAAATAGTGCAGACAGACACAAAGTGCCGGAAAAAAAACAAAACCAAATACACACAGAAAACACAGCGAAAACGAGTTGCTGCTGCTGCAAAACATGTTGCCTGCTTTAATGCATCAATTAAATTTTTTAATTATTGTTGTTTGTTGTAGGCTTTTTTGTTGCTGTGTTGTGTTGTGTTCCTGGTCTTCTCCTGTCAGCAACATGCTGCGCTTTTTTTCTGTACTTTTTGTTGCTTAAGCTTGGGGCATCTTTTAGTCAACATCGTGTTTAGCTTTTTTTGTTGAGTAAACAAGAGAGAAAAAGACGAGGCCAGGCTAAGTTGTCCACTTGACTGAGTTTTCTGTGTGTGTTTATTGATATGTTTTCATTATTGAATTAGTTGTTGTTGTGGAGTTAGTAAAAAGTCAATTAAGTTAACAACTAACTTATTTTAGCTATAGTGCATGCTGGGAAAGATTTTTCACTGGTGATAGCTCGAAACTTTGTACGCTTGCAAACTTTCGTTTTATTTCATTGTACAATTCGGATAATTTTTGGAAGATGTTTTTGCCTTTGCTTCAGTTTCCCTTTTCATTTCGGCGCAATCAGGGCGTTTTCAATTATAGTCCGAGGCTCTGTAATAACTATAGGCAGACAGACCCTGCAAAAGCCTTTCACAAGGTTTTTTTATGTGCCGTCGATATGTTGGTCGTGTGACTTTTAACGCACATTTTCAGTCACTTTAACGCCGCTGCTGCCGTATCGCTCGTACGCGGTCTGCGCATTGACATAACACCTCATAATTTGCCTTGCACATTGAAGGCTATGACCACGCCCGCTCCATCCATGCTCCATATGATGTGGACGGCGTGCGCATCAACTTGGAGTACTTTCGCCTTGAGAATTCTTAAATTGCCAGGAGGCTGTCTGACTGGCTGGGTAGCTGGACATATGAAGAGGTGCCTGGAAAAGAAAGTGTCGTCAACACTTGTGTCTGGGTTTGAGGGTCTCGGGATGTGAATCACTGACCACTACCACCGACACCAACATTACCAATGTTCTCTCATGTCTCACCACACCCCAAACAGTTTTACATGTCCGCCGGCAATCTGGACTCGCACTTTCTTTTGCGCGTGTGGAAGTGTTGCGGTTGTGGTTGTGGTTATGACTGAGTCTGTGGTCTGGATCTTGATGTTCACACTTTAGGAAAGTTGGTTTTCAGAGGCCCGTAAGGTGCGAAAACTGTTTTCAACATTGTCGCCTGAAGTGTGGCCCTCGTCATCAGCGGCGGCATTGTCATCATCATCGTCATCGTCATCAACATCATCTTGGTCATGGCCCTTGAATGTATATAATTTATATGGAAATTGCCCTGGACACGCATTGAAAACATAATGTTATACATTGAATGCATAATTTAAACAGATTTCTGTTCATTTTCGCTTGCCAAAAATTAGTAAAAAAAAAAAAATGGCTAAAAAAACTCAGAAATTAAATAACAAAAAACAAAAGACTCAAGATACAAACCTCGAAACATTGAAAATTTCTTGTCAATTTCCTTTTCAAAAACAAAAGACTTAAGACACATTTGGATGCATGAGTGAGGAGAATTTTTTGTTGGTGAAGAAAACCTTCCAATTCATTTGTTCAAAAATATTTTATAATCATTATGTATGCACTCATTCCCAAGACAAAAACTATATTATTTGCAATAACTGCCAAAAGTCATTAGCTTTAGGGAGAAGACGATCTAATAAGCGCCAGAAATTAAAAACCCGAAAAAAACAGACACGAAATACAATGGAACAATCTAGCTTAATAGCTGTTAGGATTCAAAAACATTTAAGTAGAAAAAATTTTAAGTTAAATCTGTTTTATTCTGCCTCATTTTTTGTTCGTTTGCCAATTTTTCTTTTATTTTTAAATGATATTTAGTGCAAAAATTGAACTTCATTACTTGATTTGTGATTGCCTTTTTTACTCATTTTGTTACACTGTCTGTGCACTGGTTCGTTCTGCAAAATTTCATGCCGAAAAATGTTAATAAATTTATTATTTCTTGCCTTTATAATTAGCCCTTTTCGGTGGCTCAAGGTGGACACGCGAAGTCAAGTCAAAATCAAAAAACAAAAAAAAAGTCTTTCTCTCTTGCGATGAAAATTAAATGCTGGCAACAACTTCACATCTCTTGGTGAAATTGTTTACATTATTTATTATTTTAATTATTATTTTTCTGCACAAAATCAAAATCACATTGCATGTGGCGCCAAGTTGTCGTTGTGAAATCAGCAACAACAACAACAACAGTAGGGAGTGGGAGGAGCAAAAGCAATTGGAGGACTTTGACAGTTCTTTTGTACGTGCTCAGCATTGACTTCACATTGTAAATAAATATGATTAATTATATATTATTTTATACATAAGTAATATAAAAAGCACCGACTTTAATGCACCCTATACGAATTTATTGAATAACAAAATATTTTTTATTGTTATTGTAAGAACTCGACTATTTTATTTGAATCAATTTACTGATCTATTAGATTCTCAACAAAGGTAAAACTCATATTGGTATCGTACTGCAATTTGTTGTCGAAAAACCAGCCCATGGCCAACTTATAATCACCCGTGGGTAGTGGAAGGACCAAAAGTTCCGGTCGTAGGTAGAAACCAGTCATAAGTGTCGTTCCCTGTTAAGTAGAAAACTTTATGGAATCCAAAAACCAAGCGATCTTACTCAGAGAACTTACATTGTATGGACATGTATGGTTTAAATTTGTGAAATCCATAAAAAAAGAACCAATTACTTTTGCAATTGGATTGTAATTTTGGTTTTTAATGAAACGACAAGCATCGAGCCGTGTGTTTATCAGCCAAGGCTTATAGCCATTGGCTCTTTTAAATAGTTGTAAGCGGACAGATATAAACTTGGCCGGTCGAAGAATAGTTCCGTTATAAAATGCACCAATTTGGTTACGTTTCATCACCTTCAAGTGGCATGTATGGATTATAACCCAAGACTGATTGTAGCTTCTGCATTCATAATTTGTCAACTTAAAGGTAACAGCATGCTGCGAAATGTTATTAATTGTAGAACTTATGAACATTATAGAGAAATCGAGAAGAACTTACACTGGACTCAATTTGTAAACTCAAAACGGTAAGAACAATTACGAGAATAAATAAAACTCGCGGCATATTGCAAACATTCTATGCAGAAATAAAAATTGCTTAAAAGGGATGTCAACAATCAGTATATAAATGTCCCGCTTCAATTGCTCTGATGATGGTGCTATATTTTTATACTTACTATTATACATATTATAGAGCCTGAAAAGGTATGCTTATAACCTTATATACCGTTTTATGCAGTCAGTGGATCATGAAATGGGGATAATCGGAAATGTTCAATGTCTTTATTCCCACGTCTACCATTAAAACAATCATTTCTGTCTACAAATTCACAATATATAATCAATAAGATAAGGGTATCTGCTTTTACATACGTCTTATACTGGCTTTTTCAATTTATTTCTAAAATATGTAAAAAGAACTACTCTTCTAAATACACCAATCTAATCCAAAGAACCTTTAAGCGTTTATTTACTGATCAATTAAATTTGTCCAAAAGTCAACCAACATGCAACTTATTTGTCTGTTTGATTATGACCTTTAAAAGTAAATCTCACGCCTCATTTATTTTTGTATGTGGCTGGCATTGAAACTTTACATCAGATATATTTAAGGTTTTTTTTCTGCAAGAAATTTTAGTTATTTGATTTTATTTATTGATCCATTCTAATGTACTCTTTCGCTTTCCCTTTTGTTACCCTTTTTGTATAATAAAAATGTCTATAATTCTGTATTCTGTTGTTGTTCGGTTAAAGTGTTTGCATGTGTATCCTTTTTTCTAATTATAAAAGCAAACGTACATACACAGAACAAACAAAATCAACAGGTTTAATATATTTGTATAGCATACATTTTATATTCCTCTGTTGTTTAGTAATTTAAATCAAACTTCAAAGCAACTCTAATTTATTTATCTTGAATTTTGAAGAGTAAATAAACAACCTGAAAGAAAGTTGGAAAGTTGAGTTAAGTAATATTGAATAAACACCCTTCTAACTAGTAGTAATAATTGAGCTATTGTTTTTCACTGATTTATTAGATCTTCAACAAAGGTAAAACTTGCATTGGTTTCGAATTGTAATCTTTTATCAAAATACCAACCCATGTATAATTTATAATCTCCAGTGGGTAGTGGAAGCTTCAACAATTCTGGTCGTAAATAGAAACCATCTACAAGTTGCGTGCCCTGTGAATGAAAAACATTTCAATTACATTGATCTGAGTCAACAATAATAGTTGAATTTCAAATTCTTACAAGATAGGGACAAGTGTGATTAAAATTAGTGAACTCCAGGAACAAAGATCCAATCAGCATGGCAGTTGGATTGTAGGGATGCCTTAGAAACCGACAGATATCTACTTTGGTGTTCATAAGCCATGGCTTATAGCCATTGGCCCTTTTGAATACTTGCAAGTGTAGAGATATATCGTTGGCCGGAAGGAGAACACTTGCATTACAATATGCAGCAATTCTATTACGTTTAATCACCTTCAAGCGACAATAATTTATCACTACCCACGATGTATTATAGCTTTCACATACCATATTAGTTAATTTGAAAACGACACCATCCTGCTTCATTCAGAGAGTTTAGTTGTAGAGAAAAATTAGATTAGTGGATTTTATTTAAAAACTTACGTTCAATTTGATATTCAAGCTCACAAAAATGGCTAATATTGCGAAAATTACTACGAATGGTTTCATCGCGACAAAAATTGAGTACTACTAAACTATATTTTCAATTTGATTACACATCTATACTACGTCTCGCTTCACTTCTTTGACAATTTTCCGCTGATTTCGATATTTTAGTGGTCTATAAAACAGTATGTATAATTAGGCTCGGCAAACCTATCATAAAATAAAATCATTATAATAGAAAATAGTAAACTATTAATGACACGTGCCAATTTAACGTATTTCTTCCAAATTGTAGCGAATCTGTATGTACAACTATGATGTATGTATGTATGTACATATATGCATATATGTTAATAAATGGTTTTATGAAAAAACTTCTTCCTTAACTCCCAATAAAAGAAAATATATTAATGTAATCAAATCGAATACAGAACTGAAACAGTATTGATTGATTGATTCCAAGAGAGACGTTAGCCATTTTATTTACTGATCAATCACATTCTCAACGAAGTTGAAACTTGCATTAGTTTCAAACTGCAATTTTTTGTCAAAATACCAACCTATGTACAATTTGTAATCGCCAGTGGGAAATGGTAGCTTTAACCGTTCCGGTCGAAGATACAGACCATCGACTAGCTGAGTCCCCTGTTAAATAAATACATAAAATATATAAAAATCAATTATTAGTTTGATACTCACTACAAACGGGCATTCATGATGAATGTTAGTAAAATCCAAAAATTGACTAAAAATCAACTGTGCGATTGGATTGTAAGGATTCTTCATAAAACGACAACCATCTATTCGTGTCTTAAAAAGCCATGGCTTATAGCCATTGGCTTTTTTTAGTACTTGGAAATTTATGAATATATCGTTGGCAGGATGAAGAATAGTTCCATTGAAGTATGCTCCGATTTGATTGCGTTTCATCACCTTCAAGCGGCATGTATAAATCACCATCCAAGATTTATTGTAGCTTTCGCATACGAAATCTGTTAGCCTGAAAGTAACAGCATCCTGAAGGTATACATTTGTTTGCCGTAGAGAAAATTTATTAAGGGTAATTTGAAAATACTTGCATTCAATTCGATTTGGTAAACCACAAAAATGGCAAAAATACCAAAAATCAAAAGTAAACGCTGCATTGCGCTCCAACCTGTTGTATTGTTTTTAAATATTTAAGAACGGTTCAATGGGTGTCAAACTCATTCGCTTGAGTTCTTCCAATAATTTCTTGATATAGGAATTGCCTTTCCGGTCAGATGACCGTAGATACGTAGATATGATGAGATGAATATGATGAGATGAATATTTATACCCTTGTGTCTGTGCAACGCATTGTAGGAAACATATTAATATATATTCTTGATCAGCACGACGAGACGATTTCATATAGTCATGTCCGTCCGTCCCTACGTTTGGATCAATGGTGTAGGGACCTTAGAAGCTACAGAGTTGAAATTTTGCATGTAGGCTTGTATATACGGCACATGTTTATATATTAATAACATTACCAAACTTTGGATTGTTTAGGGATCTGCATGCCTTCTTTTACAATAATCGTTCGTATTTTAAAAACAACAGCATCCTGCAGAAATGAAGCATTGTATGTATGCGTAGGATTTACATTATTATTGACTTTTAAACTCACAAAAATAGCAATTATCAAAGAAAAATATTTCAAGTTTATTTTAAATTGGAAACACTTTTATATTAACAAAATAGCACGCTTCAGCTAGTTCGATAAATTGTTTGTACTCAACGTTTTTCTTCTGACATACAAATTTGGTAATTATTCAGAGACCGAGGTTAATTTAAGCTATCTTTCCAATTAAGTCATCAAAATCATAATTTTAAAAAAATGTTCTTATTACAAAAGAATATTTATGTTTATGGGGTACCTAAAAAATGTTCTTCTATGTAGAGAAATATCGATTGTGCTTTAATTTTCTAAAATCGAAACATCATTCAAATAGCCAGCAAAACTTTTTATACCCTTGCAAAAAGGGTATATTAATTTTGGTCAGAAGTGTGCAACGCATAGAAGGAAGCATCTCCGACCATATAAAGTATATGTATTCTTGATCAGCACGACGAGACGAGTTGAAATAGCCATGTCCGTCCGTTACTCCCATACAAACGGCAAAGTCACGAACAGTGACTTTTCTCAATAACTTCCTTATTTTAAGCTATTATCGTGAAATTTAATATTGGTTTCTTTCACACATATAAACAACTGTGCCAAATTTGATCGAGATCGGGTGACTATATCATATAGCTCCCATAGAAACGATCGGTGGAAAACAGTGACTTTGATCAATAACTTACTTATTGCCTATGCTAAGATTGCGGGCCGTTCTTACGCAGACATTAGACTTTGTAGATAAAACGTTTTTACCCTTTGATGGCTATTGAAAGAATTACCAAAACAGTTGCAAGGGTATACAAACTTCGACGCGGTCGAAGTTAACCCCGGCCCTCTGGTTATATTTATTTTTATACCATACACCCATAGGGTTAAAAGCGTATATTAAAGTCGCAAAAATGTATGTAACAGGCAGAAGGAAGCTTGTCCGACCCCATAAAGTATATATATTCGTGATCAGTATCAACAGCCGAGTCGATATAGCCATGTCCGTCCGTCTGTCCGTCCGTATGAACGCCTAGATCTCGGAGACTATAAGAGATAGAGCCACCAAATTTGGTATGTAGGCTCATGTAGTATGTAGAGTGATCAAGTTTATTTCAAATTTTTGCCAAGGGACGTAGCTCAAAAACTTTTGTAGCTAGAGACACCATATTTGGTATGTATATTTCCCAATAAAAGAAAATATATTAATGTAATCAAATCGAATACAGAACTGAAACAGTATTGATTGATTGATTCCAAGAGAGACGTTAGCCATTTTATTTACTGATCAATCACATTCTCAACGAAGTTGAAACTTGCATTAGTTTCAAACTGCAATTTTTTGTCAAAATACCAACCTATGTACAATTTGTAATCGCCAGTGGGAAATGGTAGCTTTAACCGTTCCGGTCGAAGATACAGGCCATCGACTATCTGAGGGCCCTATTATATAAATACATAAAATATATAAAAATCAATTATTAGTTTGATACTCACTACAAACGGGCATTCATGATGAATGTTAGTAAAATCCAAAAATTGACTAAAAATCAACTGTGCGAGTGGATTGTAAGGATTCTTCATAAAACGACAACCATCTATTCGTGTTTTAAGAAGCCATGGCTTATAGCCATTGGCTTTTTTTAGTACTTGGAAATTTATGAATATATCGTTGGCAGGATAAAGAACAGTTCCATTGAAGTATGCTCCGATTTGATTGCGTTTCATCACCTTCAAGCGGCATGTATAAATCTCCATCCAAGATTTATTGTAGCTTTCGCATACGAAATCTGTTAGCCTGAAAGTAACAGCATCCTGAAGGTATACATTTGTTTGCCGTAGAGAAAATTTATTAAGGGTAATTTGAAAATACTTGCATTGAATTCGATTTGGTAAACCGCAAAAATGGCAAAAATACCAAAAAGCAAAGGAAAACTGTCCATTGCACTCCAACCTGTTGTATTGTTTTCAAATATTTAAGTAACATTCCATTGGTAACAAACTCATTTATGGAATCTAAACATTGTTCGCTTGGGTTCTTCTAATAATTACTTGATACACGAATTGCCTTTCCGGTCATCTACGTTAGATCAAATTCATGATCAGAGGAATATTTTGTATACCCTTGCAAAAAGGGTGTATTAATTTTGATCAAAGCAACGTATAGAAGTAAGCCTCTCCGACCATGTAAAGTATATATATTCTTGATCAACACGACGAGACCAGTTCATATATCCATCCGTCCGTAAAAAGCTACATCAATTTTGCACGCTATCTCCTATATACTGCAGGGTTTTTATATTTCGGATTTAGCCGGATTGAATCACTATATCGTATAGCTCTCATACAAACGTCAAAGTTACGAACAGGGACTTCACTAAATAACTTCGTTGTTTTCTAAGTTATTGTCATCAAAAATATTTGTTAGTTCACCTGTTAATGAATTACTCAAATTTAATCAATATCAGGTGACTTATCATACAGGTCCTACAGGAACGATCGGCCGAAAACAGCGACTTTTACCAATAACTTTGTTACTTTAAACGCGTCCATAATAAAAGTGAATATTCAACAGCTTGATATATTTTTTAATGACTGTGCCATATTTAATCAAAATCGGCTACCTTAATTTATGTACATAGCTGCCATATACACATACGATCAAAAATCCTACACGGAATATCTGAATGCATCGCATTGCTGCAGCTTGAAATTGTAGTCCCAGAAGAATAACAAAAAACTTGCAAGAAGATAGCCCCGTCCCTCTGGTTCTATGAATGCCTAAGTGGGCTTATCATTTAATTCTGGTAACAAATCCAGTAATTATACAACATTATTTATATATACATTTGTATGTATATCTTTGTGTTTAATTCTATTCCCAATAATTTTGACGGATAATATTAGCAAATTTTGAATTACAACCAAATTACATATCAGCTATTTTTTAAACCACCATTGCATTAGATTCTGTTGTTCGATTGTTTAGGATAATTATTCATTTGAATATCTTTGATTAATAACAGTTTATATTTATTATCGTTTCAATATGCCCAAAAATTAAAAAAAAATAAAAGTAATATTATTACATTCAATTTACTGCATTCTACCTATTGATCAGTTAGATTCTCAGCAAAAGAAAAACCTACATCGGTTCCAAACTGAAATCTATTATCAAAATACCAGCCAAAGGCCAATTAATAATCGCCAATGGGCAAAGGAATCCTTAACAATTCCGAGAGAATTTAGAGACATGTGTGATTGAAATTTGCCAAATCCAATCTACCAACTACTTTAACCGAATTATACGCATTCTTTATAAATCTACGTTCGTTTATGCGGATTTTTATCAGGCATGGCTTATAGTCAATGGCATTTTTGAATAATTGCAAATTGACAGATATATCGTAGGCCGGATGCAAAACAGTTCGATTGAAATAAGTATAGACAGATTCTATCGCGCTGTATCGGTTTTAAGCGACATTTATGTATCATAAACCATGACTGATTGTAGTTATAACATTCTATATTAGGTATTTTAAAAACAACAGCATCCTGCAGAAATGAAGCATTGGATGTATGCGAAGGACTTACATTAGTATCGATTTTTAAACTCACAAAAATAGCAAATATAAAAGAAAAATTTTTCAAGTTAATTTTAAATTTAGTTGTATGTTTTGCCGGCTCGAGGTCTAATTGTTGGGTGAATAAAAACAAAATAAAAAACAGTTTGTTCTTATTTTCTTCTCCGATATATTTCGACCACTCATCGGTGGTCGTCTTCAGGGCAACTATAAAAACATTTAATTGTGATTAACTTTAACATTAATTTAACAACAAGAAACACCTACTTATTTTTACACGTCCGCACACTGTGACGTGGAGCTACACACTACTGTATCTACATACGTTGTAATTAAGTCTTATATTTGTCGGGGTATTTATTATGTGCAGCATCTCCAAAGTGTAACGTTTGTTGTAATGTTGTTCTTGGTCTATTATGTTTACTTCGTCAAAATTTCGGGAATGTCCACTGGCGACACAGTGGGCCATAAGTGCCGTTTTTTGTGCATTGGAGTGTTGACGAAGCTTATAGGCAGATCTATGTTGCGATAGTCTTGTTTTTAGCCTCGATTTAGTTGTCCCTATATATATTTTATCACAGTTTTCTTCATTGGTCCCGTTGCACGGTATTTTATATAAGTACTGCGTTGCTCTTGTCCATTGTATCAATCTTGCTTTTTGTCCTGTTGAAAATACTCCGTAACGTGTTGTTGGGTTTATCTGCTATCTGTACTTGTTCTGTGTCAAAGCAATCTGAGTTTGCTAATCTTTCCGACAGTTGTGGGACATATGTGACGGACATAAAGCGTTTTGTCGGAACCTGTTTATTTATTTTCTTATTGCGAGATTTTAGTAAAGTCCTTATGGTGTGGTTTGGAAAGTCATTATCCTTTAAAATTCGTCTTATTTCTTCCTTCGTTTCTTCTTCCTAAATTGCGTCCGATATATTGAGCATCCGTTGTATACAACCTCTTGCTGTATTCATTATCATCGACTTCGGATGTGTGGAGTTGAAGTTAATGATTCGTCATGATGCTGTTGGTTTTTTGTACCATTTTAATTTTAGCTCGTTTCCTCGTCTGTGTATTGATGCGTCTAGATATGTTAATTTGTTGTCATTTTCTAATTCTATTGTCAACTTTATGTTCCTGTCAAATGAATTTAGGTTGTCAAGTGTGTTTCGGATCTCGCCTTCTTTAATTATGGCAAAATGGTCATCTACATATTTCGTCAATACTCTAGGTGGTCGCTGTAGTGTTTTTATCATTTTCTCTAAGAGTTCTTCCATAATTATGTCAGCTATTATCGGTGACGCTGGTGAGCCCATAGGCATTCCTTTTAGATGGGTGTACATCTTTTCCTTGTATCTTAAATTAATTTTAAATTGGAAACACTTGTATATTAACAAAATATCACGCTTCAGCTAGTTCCAGAAATTGTTTGTACTCAAGTTTCTCTTCTGACATACAAATTTGGTAATTATTTAGAGACCAAGGTAAATTTAAGCTTTCTTTCCAATTCGTCATTAAAATGATAATTCAAAAAAATGTTCTTATTACAAAAGAATATTTATGTTTATGGGGTACCTAAAAATGTCTTTTATGTAGAGAAATAGGTGAAACAATATCTATTGTACTTTAATTTTCTAATATCGAAACATCATTCAAATAGCCAGCAAAACTTTTTATACCCTTGCAAAAAGGGTATATTAATTTTGGTCAGAAGTGTGCAGCGCATAGAAGGAAGCATCTCCGACCATATAAAGTATATATATTTTTGATCAGCACGATGAGACGAGTTCAAAGAGCCATGTCCGTCCGTCCGTCTGGATCGATGCGAACTCCTCCTAGACCGTTAGAGCTACAGAGCTAAAATTTTGCATGTCGGCTTTTATATACGGCACAGTTTGTATATCTCAGCCGGATCGGACCACTATATCATATAGCTCCCATACAAAAGTCACAGTCACGAACAGTGACTTTTCTCAATAACAGTGACTTTGATCAATAACTTCCTTATTTCCTATGCTAAGATTGCGGGCCGTTCTTACACAGACATTAGACTTTGTAGATAAAACGTTTTTACCCTTTGATGGCTATGGAAAGAATTACCAAAACAGTTGCAAGGGTATACAAACTTCGACGCGGTCGAAGTTAACCCCGGCCCTCTGGTTTTATATTTAGTTTTAAATATCCTAAATGTACAATAAGCTAACTTTATAAAAGTTAATCATGAAATGGGAGTGGAGTCGGACCGGTGTTTTGGTCTAAATGGCAGGTCAAGTAAGTGAATTCTTTTCAGACGTCTAATCTGCATGCTGTTGTACAGTAGTTTGAGGCCAGTGCATTATTATGAGTCATGGAGAGGTTCTGAATGTCATTGGCTTCGGATATCGCACTTAACTGACGATACCGTCTCTAAAAATATAATATAAAACATTTTTTGTCATTTTTTCACTCTTGCACTCTTTTTATTAGAATGTTAGATATTAGTTGTGCTTAAAACTTGATAAAATAACTGGATAATTTTCACCATGCTGGAAAATTACCTCCTATGATTTGAAAATAAATGGGATATTTTTTCCTACTCAAGCATTTAAAATTAATTAATTAATTGATTTAACGTAATTTGTATTTTTAAATCTATTTTTATTATTTTTATCAGTATAGGATACTGTTGTAAACTATCAACCCAACTATATTTATACGCACTGGCAACTAAGGCCTTCAGCTTAGCCTGGGATTCAAACCCAGATCCTCGTTGTTTAGTTGTCTTATTGACTGGGTCACTTAGACAACTCATCTACCGAGGACTCTAATTCTGATCTATTTTTTGGATGTCCAGATTATAAACATTAATGCTTAAAATTAGAGGGGAATGGCAGCTTCAACAATTCCAGACGTAGATGAGAATCATCGATAATTGTAAACCCTACAAATACAACAAATTTGAATTCTACAACCAAAGAATGTCTAATTGTTTACCACAACAAACTAAAAAACAGAAGACTTCAATCAATCTCTTGGATTATAAATATTCTTCATGAATCGATTAACATTTCGTATATATCATCCATAGCTTATAGATACATACATACATATAACACTTCAAAATGGCAAGTCCATTGTCGATTGTATTGTATTCAATCCAGAAGCGACAATAATCTTAAATTCAGGAAAAAAATCACAATTCCTTGTCCCTTTTGGCGTTCATATCGTTGGCCGGATACATAACTGCTCCTTTAAAATCAGTCTAATCATGACCGCCAAAAGGGTTAGAAATACAAAATTTGTTGATTTCTACGTAATAGCATTTTACAAATCGAAAAAGTTCTCGATGAATTGGATCTTTGATGAAATTTATCAAAAATAAATACGAATCGCTCGATGCTGGAGCATTTCAAATGTTGAATTCATTTTTCATATATGGCGTCCAAAATCCCCAGGAAAAAACAACTTGAAGAGTGCACTGGACAATCGACACATTAGAATGTTTTTGAGTTTTATGAACTTTATTTACTGATCTATTATATTCTCCACAAAAGTGAAACTAGCATTCGTTTCGAATTGCAATCTCTTATTAAAATGCCAACCACCATATAATTTATAATCACCAGTGGGAAACGGAAGCCTTAACAGTTCGGGTTGAAGATAAAGTCCATCTACGATTTGGGTACCCTGTTCAATAGATATAAATATCTCAAATTATATAAAGAATAAATTCAAATTCAAGCCGCCTACGTTATATGGGCATGTGTGATTGAAGTTTGTAAAAGATAAAACCATATTTACAAGCAGTATTGCCATGGGATTATATGATTTCTTCACTTGAAGATACTTATCGACAAGCATCTAACTGACCCTTCATCAGCCAAGGTTTGAATCCATTTGGCCATTTAAAAAGTTGCAAGTTGATGGATATCTCATTGGCCGGATGCAAAACAGTTCCATTAAAATATAAGCCAATTCGGTTGCGTTGTATCACCTTTAAGCGACAGTAATGTATTAAGAACCATGACTGATTGTAGCTCTCGCATTCGAAATTGGTTAATTTGAAAACAACAGCGTCCTGGATTATGTTAAATTTTTGTATTGAACCAGAATATTTTTAGATTTTATCAAAGGACTTACATTTAAAACGATATTAAAACTAGCAAATATTCCGATAACACACAATATAATCAATATATGCTGCATTATGTAAAGTTCTATATGACACCATAAAACAATAGGCAAATAATTCCTAATTGATTATGCTTTTATATCAATAGTGTGGCTCGCTTGACTTCGCCTCATAATTTCCATATATCAATTATAGAATTCCACACTCCATCTATTATCTATGATTAAAACTTTAGACTGTTATGATATGAAAGAATTGTCACTCGCTTGACTTCATTTGATAATATATGTGGGGTTGGGTTGGTAACGCCGAATGGCCGCATCACCTCAGAACAGCTTTTAAACTACGACGTGGCAAGCGACCCACAAAACGATGATGTGGCAATGCTGCTACGAGACGACGGGGAAGAACCATTTAAAAAAGACGAGCCAACGACGAGAAGACGTGTAATAAAGAAGTAAGGAAGTATTAAAAACGAAAGACGTGTAAAGACGAATGAAAAACGACGCTCTCATTAAAAATCTAAAGACGAAACAATTACCATTCAATTTATAGTTACTAAAACCTAATTATAATCTAAAATAAAACCTACTACCATATAGTAACTAAATATAAATCTAAACGGGACTACTTATTTCTACGGAATCAGAACCCAGTACCACATATATGTACATAGCCCTTGTATGTTGGCAGATCTCCTCACTGATATTGGCTACACCGTGTGCCAAGGGAATCCGGGATATTCCTAGTGTACTAATAAAATAGTAATCTTAAGGAGTACGTAATAAAAATGTACTACATTTTTGTATGAGGATCGCTGTAATAGTTAAATAGCGATGCAAGATTATTTAATTATTTTGTCAACGGGATAAATTTTTGCCAAAGACCAAAGAAATATATCAAACTGAAATTCAGTCCGATAGTCTTAATAGAAAGAATCGAAGACATCTCCAACTTATGAGGCCACAATCTGTCCCAAAAGTTTCGTACCAAAATGTATACAAGCATATTTGAAATGAATCATAAAATTGATTCCCAATTAAAAAGTAATTATTTGATTACCAATGGTAAAATTTTTAAGCATTTATTTACTGATCTATTATGTTCTCTACAAAGGCAAAACTAGCATTAGTTTCGAATTGTAATCTCTTTTGAAAATGCCAACCTAAGTATAATTTATAATCACCAGTGGGCAAGGGAAGCCTCAGCAGTTCCGGTTGAAGATAAAATCCATTTACAAGTTGAGTACCCTGTTTAATAGATGGAACTTAAATTAGAAAAGTAATGATTTTGAATTCGAACTGCTCACATTATATGGACATGTGTGATTAAAGTTAGTGAAAGGTAAAACCATTTTTGCAATCAGTATTGCCGCAGGATTATAAGGATTCCTCAAATATCTACACACGTCTGTTGAGAAATTACACAGCCAAGGCTTATATCCATTAGCGCGTTTAAACATTTTCACATTAATGGATATATCGTTGGCCGGATGCAAAACAGTTCCATTAAAATATAAGCCAATTCTATTGCGTTGTATTACTTTCAAGCGACAGTTATGGATTAAGAACCATGACTGATTGTAGCTCTCGCATTCGAAATTGGTTAATTTGAAAACAACAGCATTCTAAATTATAAAAAACCTTTGGAATTAAAACAAAATTTTTTAAAATTCCTTCAAGGACTTACGATATTAAAACTCAAAAATAATGCAATTATACCGAAAATAAGCAATAATCGATGCATTGTAGAAGATTAAACTGAGACAGTACTCACATTTCCAAAAAATTCCGCTTTGATTTGCTTTGCTTATATAACAAGAATGACACTCGCTTGACTTCGTTTGATAATTTCCATAATTTTATATACTTAAAAAAGCCTATTCAAAATTTTATCTGTGAATCTAACCATTATAATATGAATAAAAATAAATACAGTTCGGATAACATTGGCATTCGGTTGACTTCATTTGATAATATCCATAAAAAATATAGTATACTTGTTTGTTCCTATCATTTCGATGGCGAAACACATGTTTATAAATGATCTATGATTGCATTTGAACATACTTTGAAAGCAGTAAATTTATTCTATACATTCAGATTAATAGGATTTATTGTTGAAATAGATAATTGTGGGCTATACAATTCTAATATGAATTAACAGAAACTTCAAAATGGTTTATTTACTGATCTATTATATTCTCCACAAAAGTGAAACTAGCATTCGTTTCGAATTGCAATCTCTTATTAAAATGCCAACCACCGTATAATTTATAATCACCAGTGGGAAACGGAAGCCTTAACAGTTCGGGTTGAAGATAAAGTCCATCTACGATTTGGGTACCCTGTTCAAGAGATACATATGTATATCTCAAATTATTTAAAGAATAAATTGAATTGAAGTTTGTGAAAGGTACAACCATATTTATAATCATTTTAGCGGCAGGATTATAAGGATTCCTCAAATATCTACAAACGTCAACCGATAACTTAATAACCCATGGCTTATATCCATTAGCCTTTTTAAAAATTTGCATTTTGACGGATATATCCTTCGCTGGATGCAAGACAGTTCTATTAAAATATAGACCAATTCGGTTGCGTTGCATCACTTTCAAGCGACAATAATGTATTAAGAACCATGACTGATTGAAGCTCTCGCATTCGATATTGGTTAATTTAAAAACAACAGCGTTCTGAATTATATAAACTTTTGTATTGAAGCAAAATACTTTTAGATGTTTTCAAAGGACTTACATTGGATTCGATCGTAAAACTCACAAATATTACAAAAATTCCTAATATTCCTAGTATTTGCTGCATTACGTAAAGTTTAAACTTACACTATGAAAAACTGCGAATAATTCGGCTATAGATTATGCTTTTATACCAATTGTGTTGCTCGCTTGACTTCGTTTAATAATTTAAATACAATGCAAAATTTGTATACACATAATATAGCCTATTGAACAGTTTATCTTCTATCATTTCGAACTGGTATGATAGTTGAATAAGTGAAAAATTGTCTTCCATGTATCGCAGCTGTTTCTCCTCTAAAAATAGTACAAAAATTCACTACAAAACTGATCTTGTTTTTTAAATTTCTTACTCATTTTATTCACATTTCTATGATATTCTCCACAAAGGCGAAACTAGCGTTAGTATCGATTTGCAAATTTTTATTAAAATACCAGCGAATAGCCACTTTGTAGTCTCCAGTGGGATATGGAAGCTTTAGTAATTCTGGTCGCAAGTATAAGCCATCCAGAATTACGGGTCCCTGTTGAAAAAACTCATGAATTTCAAAACAATTTTTTAGGTCACTTCGAGTACTCACTACAACGGGGCACGTATGATTTAGGTTGGTAAAATCCAGAAAAAAACTAAAAATCATTTGTGCTACTGGATTGTAGGGTCTCCTCATGTATCGACAAAAATCTACCCAACCTTTCATTAGCCACGGCTTGTATCCATTGGCCCTTTTGAAAAATTGATAGTAGACGGTCATATCGTTGACAGGATACATTACTGTTCCATTAAAATAAGCTCCCACTGTGTTACGTTTGATCATCTTTAGACGGCAATTGTGAACAACGTACCACGTTTTATTGTAGCTCTCACATACAAAATTTGTTAATTTAA
Organism: Drosophila paulistorum; assembly: GCA_018152135.1. Taxonomy (NCBI): domain Eukaryota; kingdom Metazoa; phylum Arthropoda; class Insecta; order Diptera; family Drosophilidae; genus Drosophila; species Drosophila paulistorum. The sequence continues at coordinate 6,693,524 of JAECXG010000805.1, read as the reverse complement.
AGGTAATAGCATTCTGCAGATTAAAGAAGTTCTAGATGAAAAGCATCTTCGATTAAATTTGTAAAAGGACTTACATTCGTTTCAATATACAAACTTATAATAATGGCAAAAATACCACAGATAAATATTAATCGATGCATGGTAGCACACTTGAAATGAAACGGGTTAGAAGAGAATTTTTGATAGATTATACTTTTATACTTTCACTCTATTTCGCTTGACTTCTTTCTATAATTTTCTGAAATATAAAATATGCATTTAAGTTACAGTGTTTATCACTATAATATCAATCGCCCACTTTAGAGCAATTTGTGGGTGACATAATAATTTTGGAAGTCTACAAGACCGTGACCAATTCATTCACTAAGTCTATCTATGACGTCATAGATATCATATATACATATATTGGAGAAAACATAAATATCAAACTGTGAGTCAGTTTTGTCCTAGTACAGGTTCTGTCCTAGTACTGAAGGCCCTGACCATCTATGATACCCAAATCTGTACTAAGCCAATGCAATTTCATAAATCAGTTTTTCGCTCACTCTAGCATATGAGCAGCCTAGCGTTGCCACTCCTGTATATTGGAAAAACGTTAATATGCATAATTCGTCTATTTTTAGACAGATTTTTTATCAAATTCGCTATGTTGCGGGATATTAATGTGTGTACAAGACATATAATATATATATATACAATGTGCAGAAGTGGGCGTGGCAAAATCTACAAACATACAATAAACATATATGCGTTTTCTAAGCGAATATATAGTGCAGCTGAAAAAAATAGCACCAACAATAGCACCAATAAACAAGCAGGTCACTTTATTTTACAGTAAAACTTGACTAAAAGAATTTTGATTTGCAGTTTCGTTCCTCTTGCCTTACTGACAGTCTCTATGATTTGGGAGAGCAAGAAAAAGAACAAATATGATAACGATTCTTCTCAGAAGAAGCAAAATCGAAAAGACAATGCAAAATGGCGCAGTGAAAACAACAGCACTAAGCAAATGTAAACCCTCGTATTTATTAGAAAAAGTTATTTCTTTAAAGAAAAAACAATATTAAGAGATATTTTTTAGGGTTCCGGAAAGCACTTCAGTGATGAAAAAAGGAAAGTTATCAAAAAAATTCTAAAAGAAAAAAAAACATTCGCCAAAATAGGTCGTATACTTGGCTGTGCCAACAAAATTATCAGTAACGCCAAGAAATTTGTCCTAAAAGTGGAGTGTCGTGGGCGAGAATCCGTAATGTCTCCATTACTCGTCAAGCGACTGGTAAGAGAGAGCAATAAAGAGCCATTTAGGCCAGCAACAGAACTTCCACAGTCTCCGAAACTCAATCCAATCGGGAATTTGTGGACTGATGTCAAAAAGGCAGTTCACACCTGCAACGCAACATCAAAAGAAACACTTTGGATGGTTGTCAAAGAAAGTTGGGAAAGGATTCCTACTTCTAGATGACACGATTTAGTGGATTCCATGCCAAGGCGCAGGCACTAGTGAAATACCATAGTTTTGAATTAAAAGTAGGTATGTTTGTTTTACATTTTTATACCCTTGCAAAAAGGGTATATTAATTTTGGTCAGAAGTGTGCAACGTATAAAAGGAAGCATCTCCATATAAAGTATATATATTCTTGATCAGCACGACGAGTCGAGTTCATCCGTCCGTCCGTCTGGATCAACGCAAACTCCTCCTAGACCGTTAGAGCTACAGAGCTCTAACAGCGAACAGTGACTTTTCTCAATAACTTCGTTATTGTTTCAGCTATCGTGAAATTTAATATTAGTCAATCTATTAAACCTATTAACCACTGTGCCAAATTTGATCCAGATCGGGTGACTATATCATATAGCTCCCATAGGAACGATCGGTCAAAAATAGTGAATTTTGTCAATAACTTCGTTACTTTTGATGCGATTGCTTTCAAATTTAACAAATGTTAGTTTAATATATCTGTTAATGACTATGCCGAATTTGATAAAGATCGGGTGACTATATCATATAGCTCCCATAGGAACGATCGGTGGAAAACAGTGACTTTGATCAATATCATCGTTAGTTCGTATGCTAAGATTGTAGGCCGCTCTTTCGGAAACATTACTCTTCTTAGATATAACGTTTTTCCACTTTAACGGCTATAAGTGAGGAAAAATTACCAAACAACTTGCAAGGGTATACAAACTTCGAAGTTAGCCCCGGCCCTCTGGTTAAGTTAATTTTTTGGTTTCGCCATTGTGACTGGATAGTGCTTTTTTTGTTACCGCCCTGTTTTGACCTAACTAATATAATAAGTGGATATATTTTGAAATACTCAAGAAATATGGGGTCCTTTCGTTTTACAATATATTAATAGATTGATTTGTGGAATAATGTTGAAAATACCACTCTGAATATGCTTTTACTCCGTTTAAACTTTTAATTTAACGCAATCAAATCGATCCTCAACGAATGAAACCATTTTATGTTCAAAAAATTCAGTTATTTTACAACTTTGAGTTCTGCAACATCCTGTGGTGCTATTATTTTTACCGAAACTGTACGTACAAGTATGCCTCAATGTAGTTTTTGAGAAAAACACTTTTGTTTAAATTGCGTAGGCGGAAGGGGACGTGGTAATAATTTGAAATAATTGGTGGCTCTAGCTTCTATATTCGTTATTCGTCCCGTCGCACAGTGGGGCCTTCTGGCATTTAGCATTGCAAAAATCATAGCGTCTAAACCAATAAAGCGATTTCAAAAATTTAAAAAGCATATGATAAAGAATACCTTAAGCTTCAAAATGAATGTTTGTCAAAAGTGCTGGGTGTTCGTGGTGCTGTAATATTCAAGGTCAAAGTCAGAAAATATTTCCAAGCATGTTTTTCCTTTAAAAATGGATCGAAACCCGGTTTTTTTCAATCACAAATGGAATTTTTCATTGTTTTAGACGACTAGGTGACATTTTTTAATGTTTTAATTTAATTTTTTAACACAATTACAAAAAGAGAAAAAAACAATTTTTTTTAATTTTTTTTTAGGGTATTTTTGAAAATTTGCTATTAATGGCAAATAATCTTCAATATTTTCATCAATATCTAATAAACTCAACATTTCGGGACTATAGTTGCTATTTTCCAAATCCTTTCGTGATCGCACGTGTCTCAGTGATGCAATAAGTGGGTCCGAAGAGGCTGCTTTATGTTATATTTTTTTAATAAACTAGGTAGAACGAAAAATCGGTATTACCCTTTTTGTATTAATTAGGTAAACAACTTAATATTTACATCCAATTAGGTAAACGGAAATAAAAACTACCAACCCACAAATAGGACAAACTTTTCATCAACTTAAATAACATTTACCTGTCTTGTCATTTTTTCCAAAGCAGGTAATTAGCAATTTATCATTGTAGAAAGGCATATATGTAAACAGGTAGTATTTGCAAAACAACATTACGAAATGTTATCATTTAAATACAAAGAAGCTACAGGCCAATACGCATGCGCTCTTCTTCTTCCTTATACCTGCAGCGCATTTTTTAGGCGAGGTTGCCTTAGTTTTATGGCTTACGCATCGCTGTCGCACCTCTCCGCATATTGGGACTATATACATCTGATGGGTAAATATTTCACCTACCTAGTGTATGTAGTCCGGTAGTGATACTCGTTGATCCTTTTTAGTTGTATTCCACCAAAGTTAAAAAAACGCCAATATTTAGAGTATTTTTTAAACGCTTCTAGTTCAATAACTATTTAAGTAATTATTAAAATTTATGAAACATGCTATTAACAAAGAACATACTTTTCAGATAAAACCAAAAAATCCAAGATCGATTGTTGAAATCGCCCAATATTCAGTTTTAAAGTTGCGACTTTTTTTAAAAATTATCATTTTTTCCTTTTCACTAAAAATGTCTCAACTTTGGGCGCTTCTAGCACCCATGAATCTCAACCGATTTCAAAAATTTTTCGGATTCATAATCTCTGAAGTATTTCCTATCGATTGCATATATCATTTTTGCCAAACGCGATCATGAAAAAACGTATTTTTGCAATGCTATCCGAGCAGAGGCCCAACTGCGCGTCGTTTACACACACGTCATTCGTAGTTCTTCGCTTTCTCTCGACTCCTTGTTATACAAACTTCGGCGCGGTCGAAGTTAGCCCCAGGCCTCTGGATTTTAACACTGACTTGCCACACCGTTTTGCCTGCTTTCCCTGCTGCCATAAAATAGGTCTGACCTTACATATACTTTATGGGGTCAGAAAAGCTTTCTTCTGCCTATTACATACATTTTGGCGACTTTAATACCACCCTGTGGGTGTATGGTACAACCAGAAGGCCGGGGATAACTTGGACCACGCCGAAGTTTGTATAGCCTTGCAAGGGTCTAAAAGTTGAAGTTTGCTTGAACAGCCTACAAGCTTAAGCAACTTCATCATAAGTATCATAAGCTATAAAATATAGTTATCAGATTTTAATCAAATTTGGCACAATCATTAAACTGAAAAGTATTAAAGTATAGGGCAATCGTAAGGAAATATAACACCAGTAACGAAGTTATTAATAAAAATCACTGTTTTAAATCGATTATTCCTATGGCAGCTATATGATATAGTCATCCGATCTTGTTTAAACTTGGTCTGTTTGTGACTTTGTCATTTGTATGGGCGCTATGGAATAAGTGATCCGATCAGGCTGATTCCAAGACATACAACCTGTGCATTATATACAAGCCTATATGCAAAATTTCATCTCGTCGTGCTGATCAAGAATATTTATACTTAAATGGTCGGAGATGCTTCCTTCTTTGCGTTGCACACTTCGGACAAAAATTAATAAAGCTCAGTGAAAGAATTATATGTATGTGCATTTTTTCTTGTACTTGTATTTTATTAAAATCTTCCCGTGCATTGATTTGGAGTATGCATGTTTTTGCATTCATAGTTATAGCATATTTACACATTCCACGACTTCGCTTTGGACTTCATTCTTAGTGACAGATGATCGGTTTCTTATGAAATAAGTACCTTTTTTGCAAGAGTATAAAAACAACTAAATGGTTTTTTAGGTGATGTATTTTATTTACTGATCTATTATATTTTCAACAAAGGTGAAACTAGCATTCGTTTCGAATTGCAATCTGTTATCAAAATGCCAACCGAAATACAATTTATAATCACCAGTGGGAAATGGAAGTTTTAGAAGTTCCTTTTGAAGATAAAGTCCATTTACAAGTTTAGTACCCTTGTTCAATAAAAAAAACTTAAATTAAAAAAGTAATGATTTTGAATGCGAGCTGCTTACATTAAATGGACATTTATGATTGAAGTTTGTGAAAGGTAAAACCATATTTATAAGCATTTTTGCCGTAGGATTATATGGATTCTTCATATATCTACAAATATCTACCGATAACTTAAACAGCCAAGGCTTAAATCCATTAGCCCTTTTAAAAACTTGCAAACTTAAAGATATATCATTGGCCGGATGTAAAACAGTTCCATTAAAAAAAGCACCAATTCGATTACGTTGTATTACCTTCAAGCGACAGTAATGTATTATGAACCATGACTGATTGTAGCTTTCGCATTCGAAATTAGTCAATTTAAAGGCGACAGCATCCCAGATAACGTTAAATTTTTGTAGTGGACCAAAATATTATTAGGAACTTTGAAAAGGACTTACATTTAAAGTGATACTAAAACTCGCAAATATTGCAAAAATTCCTAATATAAGCAGTATCCGCTGCATTACGAAGAGTCCTCACTGACACAATAAAAATTTGCATAATGCCTGATTATGCTTTTATATCAATGGTTCGCTTGACTTCGTCTTATAATTTCTAGATATTTACGTACCTTTAATTCAGCACAGTGAACAGTTCATCTGTTATCTGTGATTATAGTTTCAGACTATTAAAGTACATATGAACGAATATAATTACAATTCGTATATCATTGTTTTTCGCCTGGATTCATATTCATATACAACGTAGCAAATCGAACATTTTGGTTATACAATCTCTTTATAATCGCCCACAATTGTTCCATGAATGAATAAAATGATAACCACATGTTGTCATTTAATAGTAACAAATAAATAGGAAAATTGCCTCGAGTTGTGATCTCCAAAAAGGTTTTGTAATAGTAAGCAGTCTGTTGGACTAGTCACTCTAGCGTCTAGTCACATAAACTGCATTTAGACACTATCTGGCACTCCGCATTGATTCTCAAACTTAAGGTTATAAGCACCACCTATTATCGATTAATATTTGCACAGTAAACGAGAACTACTCACTTGCTGGGATTCCTCATAATATTCTTAAACGAACGCAATTTTCTTCTCGAAAAGAAGAAGTTTGAGCTTTTTACCAACAGTAGGTGGAACTATGGAGCTCCAACATCAATGGGAATGAAATTTATATTTTGTTGATAAATACAAGTTGATAAAATTTAGCAAACCTAAAAGCATTCGTGTGTCTAGGATACTTTTATGTAACGTGGTCAGATGTATGCCCAATTTTATTAGCCAAGGTTTTTAGATATTGGTATATTTGAAATCAAAAATAGATCGTTCATAGCACACTTGAATTAGCTAATTATGTTAATTCTGCTTTACCACCAGCAATCTATTTCGCTTGACTACTTTTGATAATTTTCTGCACACACAGTTATATGAAATAATTATAGAGTGAAATATGCAAATTTAACTCATATTTCTGCCATCCTGATTAGAAAAAACTACTGTACTTTAGCTATTAAAATTTGTAAATTTCCACCATTTTCGTTGGAGGGATGATATAACCACTTTGAGGTCTATAAAAGCGTGACTAAATTCTTTCAATAATTCGTCATCGAGATCAAGATATGAGATTAAAATATAACTGCTGGAGAAAACAAAAATATCAAACTGTGATTTCGTTTTGTCCCAGTACTTGAATACTTTTAGACTTTCCATCCAAAACAAATTTTAAATTAAATATAACCAGAGGACCGGGGCTAACTTCGACCGCGTCAAAGTTTCTATACCCTTGCACCTTTTTTCGTAACTCTTTCCTTACCTAGAGCCATCAAAGGAAAAAACGTTTTATCTAAAAGGGCTTATGTTTGCGAAAGAACGGCCTACAATCTTCGGAAATAACGAAGATATTGAAGGTTGTGCCTGACGAATCTATGAGTAGCGATTTAGTATTGGGTAGAGAGTCACTGTTTTCCACCGATCGTTTCTATGGGAGCTTTATGATATAGTCACTCGATCAAATTCGGCACAGTCATTGACAGATATATTAAAGTAACAAATATTTAATTGGAAAGCAATCGCATCAAAAGTAACGAAGTGATTGACAAAAATCACTGTTTTCGACGGATCGTTCCTATGATATAGTCACCCGATCTGGATCAAATTTGGAACAGTCGTTAGTATGTGTAATAAACTCACCAATTTCACGACAATAGCTCAGAAAATAACAAAATTATTGAGAAAAGTCACTATTCGTGACTTTGACCTTTGTATGGGAGCTATATGATATAGTGGTCCGATCCGGCTGAGATATACAACCTGTGCACTGTATACAAGCGTTGCACACTTCTGACCAAAATTTGCAAGGGTATAACAACAGCGTCCTGGATTGTAGTAAATTTTTTTCCTGGTGTAAAAGATTTAAAAATATTTTCAAAGTAGTTACATGTAAATACATTTTTGAACTCACAAACATTGCAATTACACTGCATTGTAGAAAATCCAATTGACTTTGGCAAGTTTCCAAATATGCTTTTATTATACATATGTATATGCTTTTATAGCCCGATATCTTGACTTCGTTTTATAATTTCTATCTACCTATAAACCTTTAACAGTCTACTGTATCTGCGTTTGGAATTTTTATCTATTGTGATCTGAATAAATATAACAGCAATTTGCGCGTGCCACACGTGTCAAATGTTTAGAAAACTTCTCTTTAATTGTTCCCCATGGAAATTCCTGGAAGTATTGCTTAAATATTCGAATAATTTATAGGACACATAAATTTAATAAACGTTGTAAAGATGAAAAATATGAAAAGATTTGATCGGATTTTAAAAATAATCAGCACATTTTTTCACATTTCTATGATGTTCTCCACAAAGGTGAAACTAGCGTTAGTATCGATTTGCAAATTTTTATTAAAATACCAGCGAATAGCCACTTTGTAGTCTCCAGTGGGAAATGGAAGCTTTAGTAATTCTGGTCGCAAGTATAAGCCATCCAGAATTACGGGTCCCTGTTGAAAAAACTCATGAATTTAAAACAATTTTTTAGGTCACTTCGAGTACTCACCACAACGGGGCACGTATGATTTAGGTTGGTAAAATCCAGAAAAAAACTAAAAATCATTTGTGCTACTGGATTGTAGGGTCTCCTCATGTATCGACAAAAATCTACCCAACCTTTCATTAGCCACGGCTTGTATCCATTGGCCCTTTTGAAAAATTGATAGTAGACGGTCATATCGTTGACAGGATACATTACTGTTCCATTAAAATAAGCTCCCACTGTGTTACGTTTGATCATCTTTAGACGGCAATTGTGAACAACATACCACGTTTTATTGTAGCTCTCACATGCAAAATTTGTCATTTTGAAGGTGATAGCATCCTACAGATAAAAAATGTTGTAAATGAAATTGATACTCAATGAAATTTGTTAAAGGACTTACATTCCTTTTAATATACAAACTTAAAATAATGGCAACTATACCAAAAATTAATACTAAACGTTGCATGCTAGCACATTTAAAACGAAACTGGATAAAAGAGAATTTCCGATGGATTATACTTTTATACCAGCAATCTATTTCGCTTGACTTCTTTCGATAATTTTCTGCACACACAGGCGTTCAAAAAAATAATGAAATGAAGTACAAAATATGCCTTTTTAATCACACTGTTTGTTCTTATCTTTTCACCATCATAGCACCCAAATTCGAGACCATTTTGAGGTCTGCAAAAGCGTGACCACATTTTTGGACCAATTCGTCATCGAGATCATGTTTTGCTGAGATTCAAATAGAGAATTAAAACATATTAATACATAAGATTCATTTCTGTCCTAGTACAAGAATAGTGAAGGCCTTGTCCATCTATGATATCCAACCCAATTTGCACCCAAAATTCAAATTAAGTATAAATACTGTATTAAAATGATAACCAAAATACTACCTCCCCAGTGCAAGAGTAAGCGTTTCCGATTGAAAATAAAGTCTTCTTACAATTTGCGTACCCTGGTCAAGAAGTACAACTTAAATAGAAAAAAATAAGGATTTCAAATTTGACCTTTTTACATTTTTACAATCAGTTTTACTGCAGGATTAAAAGGATTCCTCAAAAATCCACAAAACTTCTATCGATACCCTAATCACCCATGGCTTATATCCACTAGCCTTTTTTAAAACTTGCATATTAAGGGATCCATTGAAAATGGACCCATTCCATTGGGCTGCATCACTTTCAAGCGATAGTTATGGGTTCAGAACTATGACTGATTAATAGATCTCGCATTAAAAATTGGTTAATTTAATAACAACAGCATCTTAGATTAGTGAAACAGATAGTTTAAATATTATTTCAAAGAACTTACATTGGATCGATATTTGAACTTAAAAGCAATAAAATTATACCAAAGCCAGTATTAATTTTGTGATATTCCGTTCTACACTATGAAACAAATTTTCAAATAATTGCTGATTTATTTCGTTTTTAAATCAATATAATGTCTCGCTTGACTTGTTTTGCCAATTTCCACATATGTATATTTATACCCTTGCAAAAAGGGTACATTAATTTTGGTCAGAAGTGTGCAACGCATAGAAGGAAGTATATATATTCTCCGTCCGTCCGTCCGTCCGTCTGTCCGTCCGTCTGGATCTATGCGAACTCCTCCTAGACCGTAAGAGCTACAGAGCTGAAATTTTGCATGTAGGCTTGTATATACTGCACAATTTGTATATTTTGGATTCAGTGGTCCCGGATCGGACCACTATATCATATAGCTCCCATACAAACGTCAAAGTCACGAACAGTGACTTTTCTCAATAGCTTCGTTATTTTCTCAGCTACTGTCGTGAAATTTAATATTGGTTAATCTATTAAACCTATAAACCACTGTGCCAAATTGGATCAAGATCGGGTGACTATATCATATAGCTCCCATAGGAACGATCGGTCAAAAACAGTGAATTTTGTCAATAACTTCGTTAGTTTTGATGCGATTGCTTTCAAATTTAACATTTGTTAGGTTAATATATCTGTTAATGACTATGCCGAATTTGATAAAGATCGTGTGACTATATCATATAGCTCCCATAGAAACGATCGGTGGAAAACAGTGACTTTGATCAACATCATCATTATTTCCGAAGATTGTAGGCCGTTCTTTCGCAAACATTAGCCCTTTTAGATAAAACGTTTTTTCCTTTGATGGCTATAGGTAAGGAAAGAGTTACTAAAAAATTTGCAAGGGTATACAAACTTTGACGAGGTCGAAGTTAGCCCCGGCCCTGTGGTTTTCAATACATTTTATTTAAATGAATTTAAATAAATACAAACGAAATTTTGATTTTGGAATATTATCGTTCGCTTGACTTCATTTGCTGCTATCCCTAAAATATATCTTGGTTTCACTGATATGTGTATTAGTAGTTACATATATATAATACTTTGAGCTCTTAAGTTCTCTGTTTTCATCGCTTTTATTGTGTGTTTGACTTTTGTTACTTTCTTAATAAACTTATATTTTCCCCCAGTTTAACGAAGAGCAACCAAAACGTTTTACATATAAGACATTGTGATTTCGATTTACTGATCTATTATATTCTCCACAAAAGTGAAACTCATATTACAATTTCTTATCAAAATACCATTCAATAGCCAGTTTATAGTCTGCCGTAATCTTAAGCAAACCTGATCGCAAATAAAAGCCATCCATAGTTTGCAAACCCTGTTAAAAAAATGAATTATCAATTTATAAATCAATTGAATAAAAAATGTAAAGATACTTTAAGTACTAAACACAAAGGGCATGAATTAAGTTCATGAAATTCTAAACCAAACTAAAAATCACATCGTCCGTTAAATTTGACAGATTTATCATAAATTAACAATAATCGATTGTGTTGATAAGCCAGGACTTATAGCTACATCTTATATGTATATATATGTATTTGTATATCGTTGATTATACTATATATATGATTATATCTCTTGCATACAAAATCTGTTAGCTTAAACGTAACAGCAATTTGAATATATATGTATATACATTTGAAATGAAAACACAAACTTGACAACAATTGGAAAGAACTTACTATTGACTTGAATTTCCAAAAATGCAAACTTGCAACTTGCAAAAATTAATAGTTTAAATAAATAGTTTACTCTGCATTTCCAATAAAGTTCTGAACGAAACTGATGGCTATTTGTCAGAGACTTTTCGACTAAACGTTTTTTAATTGAAATCATGTGCCTTGACTGAGTTGATTTAATTTTAATAGTTTATCCATATTCTTTTTTTCCACTACTTAAATCATAAGAACAAAAACAAAAAAAAAAAAATTATTTTAATATTATTTATTACTTTAGTTAAAAGTTTAAAACATTTCTATACCATACACCCATAGGGTGAAATGGTATATTAAAGTCGCCAAAATGTATGTAACAGGCAGAAGGAAGCTTTTCCGACCCCATAAAGTATATATATTCTTGATCAGTATCAACAGCCGAGTCGATCTAGCCATGTCCGTCTGTCCGTCCGTCCGCCTGTCCGTCTGTCCGTCCGTATGAACGCCTAGTTCTCGGAGACTATAAGAGATAGAGCCACCAAATTTGAAATGTAGGCTCGTGTGGTATGTAGAGTGATCGAGTTTGTTTTAAATTTTTGCCACGCCCCTTTCCGCCCCCGCAATTCAAAAAAAACGTTTATCTCAAAAACTATTGCAGCTAGAAACACCATATTTGGTATGTATATTTGCTTAGTAAATGCGCATTTTGTATGTATAAAGATTTTGCCACGCCCCTTTACGCCCCCGCAATTTGAAAAACTCGATTATCTCCCGTAATTTTTCACCTTGTGGAATCAAATTTGGCACACTTGAAATTGATACTAATATCCAGCAAAATACTAAATTTGATCAAAATCGGACAAAAAATAGCCAAGTTATGCATAAAACCGTTTTTCCATAAGGCCGGAGTTGGCCGTTGCCGGGTGGGGCGCTAGGGTGCTCAAATGCATGAGTGAGCGAGATACTAAGATATGCTTGTAAAAAGCATGTGAACAGAACTTTATTAAAATAGGCAAATGCATTTGTTATTACAAATTTGAAATATTTGTTTTACTGGTGTATGGTATACCTAAGTCGGCGAGACGACTTACTTACTTCATTTATTTATACTTATGTGACAAATTGTAGAATAAATACATTAAATTAAATCTTTCTATGTGTCGACTTGTGGTCAATAAACATTTTGCATTTTGCTTCCCAATATATCTCAATCTCCTTCAGAGATCGTGCTCATAGATCATAGCTCCTAACTACAACAAAAAAAGAATTGATAAATTTTATATTTTGTATACAGATATATAAATGATTTAACATATGTACATTGTTTTTAGACGTTGAACTATCTGTGAGAGTCAAGTAAATGTTTGTAAGTGTGTGTCGCAGTAACAACAACGATCAGTTAATCCATTTGTAAAATGGTTTCCAATGAAATACATTTCCTCTTGGCTAGATACGGAGACTACAAAACGATTTAACTTGGTTAATTTGTTGTGATTTCTTCAAATTGCTTCACATATTTCATATGCAAATTTGTTGCGAGACATTTTAATGATTTGGTAGAGAGCGATGCTCATCATAGATAGGGCCGAAATGGTCTTAGGCCATGACTTGGCAAATAAATGGTTTTCACAAACTGTTCGCATGAAATTTCTTTTAAGTTAGTCACACCCATTTTTGTGTGTGAGGGTATTTTTATACCCTTGCAGAAAGGGTATATTAATTTTGGTTAGAAGTGTGCAACGCATAGAAGGAAGCATCTCCGACCATATAAAATATAGATATTCTTGATCAGCACGACGAGATGAGTTCAAATAGCCATGTCCGTCCGTCCGTCCGTCCGTCCGTCCGTCCGTCCGTCCGTCCGTCTGGATCGATGCGAACTCCTCCTAGACCGTTAGAGCTACAGAGCTGAAATTCATGTGGGTTTCTATATACTGCACAGTTTGTATATTTTGGATTCACCCGGATCGGACCACTATATCATATAGCTCCCATACAAACGGCAAAGTCACGAATAGTGACTTTTCTCAATAACTTCGTTATTTTCTAAGCTATTGTCGTGAAATTTGATATTGGTATATATTAAACCTATAAACCACTGTGCCAAATTTGATCAAGATCGGGTGACTATATCATATAGCTCCCATAGGAACGATCGGTCGAAAACAGTGACTTTTGTCAATAACTTCGATACTTTTGATGCAATTGATTTCAAATTAAACATTTGTTAGTTTAATATATCTGTTAACGACTATGCCGAATTTGATAAAGATCGGGTGACTATATCATATAGTGACTTTGATCAATCACTTCGTTATTTCGGCCGTTCTTACGCAGACTTTAGACTTTTTAGATAAAACGTTTTTACACTTTGATGGCTATGGGTAAGGAAAGAGTTACCAAAACAGTTGCAAGGGTATACAAACTTCGACGTGGTCGAAGTTAGCTCCGGCCCTCTGGTTTTGGTTGTTTTTTGTTTTAGCAATCATTTCACACGCGTATAAAAAATGAGATATACAGCAATTTTAATACAATTTAATTTGTTTGGCTGCTTGGTTGGTTATTGTCCATGTTGCTATACCCTCTACAGCGCAGTGTCGCCCCTTTTTTTTATTGGGTTGACATTCACATTTTTATTTGGCGTAATTACAGAGTCCAAAACATTGTGAGCGTGCCTGAAAGGGTTGCATTAACAGCGACAGAAGAAGAGGATAAAAGGCATAAATTGGGGTCACCACCTGCAATGCAGTGCAATGTGTTGTCCTGCTCATTGAGCATGTTCATGCTTATTTCTCCCCCTTGTCTCTCTTTCTATCTTACTCTCGTCAGTTTGTGTATAATTAGACTTGAAAACATATTTGTCAAGTTTTTGGTGAGCTTTTCGGTGCATTTTGGTTATAAGATCAACAGGATGCGATATGTTAATGATAAAGCCAGTTTATTTTATGGCGAAGGTAAGCCAATTGACTAATTGTTTTCAGAGCTTTTACTTTTCCTTACTACCAGTCACTTGTGTGGTAAGGCATATTATAACTCACATTGATTATATCTACCATTATCTGTATACGTAGTAAGAAATTGCCAACATTATTATGAACAATATTTGTGAATAATGTACAATTTATCCAGCAGTTGCCTTCTAGAATTGAATAAGATCTTTATCTACGTAAGATCTGCAACTGCAAGAAAAGAAGTACTTTTTTTGTTAGTTAAAATTTGTATTTATCCTTCAGGTATAATTCTAAAAAAGCACCGCCAATATTCAGTTGAAACCCCTTCTAGTTCATAGAGGTACTAAAATATATTTGGAATTTTATTTCTAAATGCAACGAGGAGGAAATTGACTATAGCCTTTAAATAAAAGTTTATTGAAATATCTTATTTCACGACAAAGTTGGACTTAAGTTTTTTTTATTCGTAGCTGAAGTTTCTCAAGTTTCTCGGCTCCTGCTGTTTTGCTGTTATTGTCATGGTTGTTGTTATTGACTCCTCACTTGATGCTGTTATCGCTGTTGCTTCTGGTTCTCGTTCAATCGTTGACTTTGTCGCTATTTGCCAACGTCATCACCGCATGATCATGATCATCATCATTGAAGTTCGATTTGTGACCGAAGACGTGCTGCATTTTCTGCTGGAATTGCTTGTTTGTTATTATTATTGTTATTATTATTACTATTATTGGCATTAGTTTTAGTATTATTTGCTGCTGCTGCCGCTGCCAGTTGGCATTCTCCACAAAAATATGGGAACTTCCTGCTTGACATGGCCTGGGGACTTTAAGTGGCGCTAAATGCTTTCATTTAATATAATAAATCTTTCTTTCCTTCTTTTTTCCTTTTCTTCTCTTTTATCTTCGCTTTAAAGCCATATTTTTTGTGGCCAGGCACGTACGCATTATCGTTTTTTTTCTACTGATTTTTGGTTTTTCGTTTTTGAGTGGCATTAAGTGAAAGGGTCGACAATCTGTTAAAATCCGAAAGAAAATAAACTTCGGTCAAAGAGTTTTTAAAATGTGAAAAGCGTTGACAATGGGAAAGTGTTAGATTTACCAGAAAATTATGATTGATGAATGCATTTTCAAGACTGGACAATAAATGCAAGTTTAGTTTTTAACCAAAACGAGTAAAACCGAATTGTAGTTTAAAGAAATTTAAATACCCTTAAAGAAGAACACAGCTTAATATGTGTTTATATAGTAAGCTAAATAACTAGTGAAATATGCTAATGCATTGGGTCACTTACATCGTGACAAAATTTGAATTCCCTTTGCAAAAGTAGTAGTTCGTTGCCTAAGTCTTTTGTTTTAAATTCCTTTACTTTTGCCGTTAGATGGGACGAACATGCATCATCCATTACAAGATGGAGGAGTAATATATGTGACCATTGTCCTTATATTTCACGCTATACCTACTACCAAAACTTCAATGACTATGAACAATCGATAGAAGGAAGCAATGTAAACAGTAGACACATACGCACAATGCTGCCTACCAGCAGCAGCAACAACAACAAGATTGTTGTTGATTGTTTGTTTTGCCTTTTTGACTCGAGGAATCGGTCATAAGTTTCCAGCACAATAGGCAAATGTTCAAACCAAAACATAAGGCACAAAAATGTCAACGCATTGTCTTGGCATCGGCTTTCTTCTCTTCACTTCTCTTTTCGTCTGTCGGTTACGTCTTCAAGGTGGCATGAATGATGGCGAATACAAAATCGACAAGAAAACCGAACTAGCCGAATTCCACACTGCATAAAGGGACGTTGAGAAGAGAAAGAAAACTGTGAAATTGATTAAAATCAACTTGAAAATGCTGCTGTTACAGTATATTTCATATGGGGCGTAGCCCAGTGTGTGTTAATGTGTGATAAACGCCCATGACTGCGATTAATTGGGAACCAAAAACCGAAAACAATAAGCCAAAAATAACGCAACATTTCCGTTGGACCATAAGGCAACTTTCCTAGGACTCACTGGAATATTTAATTCTTGAGTTAAAATGTAAATATTGTCTTAAGCTTTTATTTGTATCTTTTCTTCACTTGCTTCTAGTTACAACTTTTCTTTATTCAAATAAAAGCTAGAGACAATATTTACATTCTAATAGAAAAATTCGAAAAAAAGCTATTATTTTAATGTAAAGTCTTGTGGGTTTCATTTCAAAATTAGATTTATATACTTAGGCTCAAATTTTTATCCTTAAGCAAGTAATTTTATCAAGTTTCTTATCATTCAGATTGTCCTGTCTTGCCTATTTTGAATTATTTTCGAACGATATGAAGGATATTAAGAGTCAGATCAGTCCCTTATAGACCACTGAACTAATTTTTATCCTTCTGTAGTATTCATTAAAAATCTCATGGACTCAACTACACGAGCAGAATTAGAAGAAAACACTTTCTCATTCGAAATTTGTATTGTAAATCTTTGCAAAACTAACTCGATTGCCTATTTTCTTTTATGTTTTAAAATTTTCTGAAATTTCATTTAATTTCATGTTGTCTTTGGAGTAATAAATAATTTCCTGCCCCCATCAAGTCGCATCTGCCCCGATGTCAACACACAACAAAACAAACAAGGAAGCCAGCAGAAAGTTAGGCAAACAAAAAAAAGGAAAAAAATTTAAACAGTGGCAATATTTGGTTGTAGTTTCTTGGGAAATTGGCGCATGCTGTGAGCCAACAACAAAAGTGGCCCAAGAGGAGACATGAAAACATATCTATATTTTCCACATAGTCATGCGTGGCTTTTGTTCGGACTTTTTTCCCTCTTTTTCTCACTTTTCATTCACGCCAATAGCAATCCCCGCTATCAACGATGGCAGACTGAATGCTCCTTGGCTTTGGTTTTTTTTAGTGTTGGTCATGCTGAGCTGCAAGTCTCTGGGCTCTGCTTTGGGCTTATCTTGGCTAGGAAAGTGTCAACACAGCTACCGTTCTACGTATGCAAAATAACAGCAAACGGAGAAAAAAAATCATATTTATTTTGTATTTTTCTTTTATTTTTTGCGTTTTTGTGTTTTGGGGTTTTCGTGTGCACAACAATTTTTCCGCTTGGCATTTTATCTGATGCTGTTGAGTCATGCAATCCAATGCAGTGGAAGAAAAGGAATAAATGTCTTGGGCATCCATTTGAATTGAGGTGCAAAGATGATAAATGCGTTCGAATCTGTGTGACATGGAGACAAAATGGAGAAGGAATAGTGTGAGAGGACTTTTTTCTCTCTCTCACCGCAAACACAAACTCAAAAGCTCTCAACTCTGTTCGATTTGGTCAATTAAATGTCTTGTAAAATGTCTCGACAAAACAAAAACAAAAAAAATTGAAATAACCGACTCTGCTTAATTGAGTTTATTAGCCCCGCTCCCGTTTTCCTCGGGGAGAGAAATGCCAAAATTGCCGCTGACATGCGCTTGAGAAAATAAAAATATATAAATTCACAAACATGCCATTCTCCGGCCTCTGTGAGGGCATATGAGCCAAGAGGTACGAATATAACGGTAACATCAAAAATATTTATTTACAACTTGTTGTCCAAAAAGTCTCCTTACCGCCTCCTTTCGCCATGTCATGGTTGGCTTGGTCACCATCATCATCTCCTCCACTTTTGCTACGGCTCCTGCTCTGGGCAAATTAATGACACTCCACTCACTCAGCAATTCACCAGAGTGAAATGAAATGATATAAAACATAAAATGCAATTTTTTTCTTGAAATAATTAAATAAGAAGCCCATTCCACTCCGGCCCGGTATTCTGCTGAGTTGGGTCATCATTTTTTGCCAGCATATTTTTGGCGATTCGGGCGATTATTTAGGGCATTTCTGGTGGGACTGTGTGATGAATTTCGAAGATTGCTGAAATTTGCATGTAACTATATCATGGTTGGGAAAGCAGAACGAGCCAAAAGTTTAATTTCAAATACTAAGAAATTGACTTTAATTTAGTAAGGGCAAGTTCTCGGTTCGACCCTACATATTTATATTTGAAAAATACTTTTCTTCTTAAGTTCCGAATTTTTTTGACCAAGTCTTTCTTAACATGCTATTAAAGCTACAGCTTTAAACCAATCAACACGATTACAATCAACTAGCTTTCAAAGCTGATTATAAAAGTCGGAATTAAAGAAAAACCTGCGTTTAACCATTCATTAAAATACATTCATCAAAATCCAAATAAGACCATAATTAGTAAAAACAAATGCGAACGAAAGTAACGTTCTCAACGATTGATTTAACCATATATACTACCTACATAGGTATAAAATATCACTTAGAATCTTGTGGTAAAATCAGTAGAATAACATGCCAACTAAAATAATTTATCTTTGTCTTTGTTTTCTTTTTTTTTTGGTTTGCTCAAATGATATGCAAATTAGATTTACCTAACCCATATATATACATAGGTAAGAGTACAATATTTACACTTGTTGTGAGTGTAAGCTATGACTTTACGATTTTCCACCACTCTCTTTGTGTCTTTTCGGAAAACTATTTCAATATAATATGCATGGCATTTCCTTAGACCTTCCGACCAACCGACTTGTAGCATACATACTTTTCACTTTCCAAAGATAACAATTTCCAACCATTCATAAATATTTTCAGCCATGACTTTGCTGCTGCAATCAAATGAGTTGGCAACTTTTTGCAAGACATGGCCAAGACAAAAGATGGAACTAAGGCATTAAATGAAATGAAACTTGGCATATTTGGTAAGTATTTGACTTAATTGTTTGCAAATTAGCTAATTAGTTAATTAAGATTGAGCATTACAAAAGACATGATTACAATTTTAATGGCAAGAACTGAAAGCGGCTGCTTCTTCCGCATTTTCGTCAGCAGCTGCCCTCTTCCCATAAGCAAATTAAGTTGAAAAAAACAGAAAAAATCTTAAAACAATGAGCAACTTAATTGAGACATTTGAAGGAGGCCCTTCGGAGGAGTCTTTTGATCGTTAAGTGAGTTAATTTATTTATTATCCACAGATTCTTATTTTTTTTACGGCTCCATTGTTTTTTATTTTTTGGCAAAAAAGGTTTTTATGTTGGGGGCTGGCCGAAAGTTACCAAAAAATGGGAAAAAAAAATATAAAACTCTTCGTCAATTGCCAAGAACCGGCTTTGGCTAATTAGGAGCTCAACTCAACAGCCTACAACAAAAATAAAAGGAAAAAGATTTATATACTATATACATACATATATGTAACACTCAAAAGAGGCAACTTGAACTTCTTTTTATGACTTTGTCTTTTCTTGTCGGTTGTTGCCTTAATTTCTGTGCATGTTTCTGTTGTGTTTCTCGGGGTTTTCTTCTTCCCCTTCTACATTTATATATGTAGTTTTTTTTTATGATTTTTGCACCTTATGAGAAAAATCTCAAGATGCTGGCTGCTTGGTTGGTCGGTGTCATCAGCTGCCGTCGCTTCTGCTGCGTCTGCGGCTGACGTCTCTGCCAATCTTGTTAAACTTGCTACGAAGCCGCATTGACACTTTGTTGCGCATGAGCATTCGCCTCGTTACAATCTGAGATTGGAGTTGTAGTTGGGAGTCCCAGTTTTTTTTTTGGCCGCTCTTTGTAGTTGTGTTTGAAAGTCCGTTTAGCTGTCAAAAGCGTTAATTTTTTATAAATGCTTAGTGAGAGTTTGGCCTCATCTTTCTACCTCCCGCTCTTGCTCTCTCTTTCTATCTCGCAGTCTTCCTATTTCTCTTTAATGAGTCCACAGAGTTCAAAGTGGCAAGTGTCTTGTCTATTTTTTATTTGCAGCATTCTTTTCATCCAAAAAAATAAAATGAACCCATTAATTTGTAGTTGGAAATGGTTTGCCCAACTTGACATTTTTCTTGAACCTTTTATGAGTGGGTTATTACTCTTAGTTGGTTTATACAGTTGCCTGAAACATATTTAGACACAATTGGGTGAACAATATTTCATAAAATTCCAAAAAAAGAGAAAATTATTAAGGGCGTTTAAAGGAGTTTTCTTTATCTAATTTCAGGTTCTCTCTCTTGACTTTTTCCAGGCAAGTTTCGTAAACAATTTTTGGCAGATCTATGCTTCTTTTCAATTCTAAACAACAATCCCGGAATTGCTGTTAAAACCTGGCTTTCGCCTTTAATTTCTTAACTTAATTTCTCAAAATATACATTTATATTTTAGAACTTTTCGGAAATTATGGAATCTTAAATTTTGAAATTGTTTCAGCACAAAGATTAAGTAGACTTTGTTTCTATAGTTGCGTATTTATTTTAAAGCCAAATCAAACCCAAAATCTTTGTAATGGAAAACTCAATATAATAATTATTAATACCTAATAAGGTTTCAAAGCCCACAGAAAATAGCATTAAGTAAAATTTTGAACTCTATATATATTTCGATCCGTGTCAGCGAAGAGAGACTCTCTAAAAAGAGGTGAGCACGATGATGGGTTACAGAATTATTGGATGTTACAGATTTAAAAAATAAATAACATAAATTAGAAATTTAAACTCACTATTGCAAAGGAAACTTAACATATACTCAAAATTTTATTTGCAGTAGTAGTGGTTTTAATGTCTTAAGTTCGAACATTCCTATTGATTTGGTTCATTCTAAAGTACACATACTTAAAGAAGGAACTACGTATACAAAATGATTTAAGAATTTAGATTAAGAATTAAGATTTCAACTGTTAACTGTAAATGAAGTTTTGCGTTTACTTAATACTTGTAAAATCAGTCAAATGTCAACTGATGATGATAGGAACGATTCTTCCCACTATTCTCTTTGACAATTTTAAATGCTTTTAGGGCCATGTTTCATCTATTCAGTTGCAAAAACCTATAAGATAGCAGTTCCCACGATTTTGGCAAACTAGCACAGAATTTTTATAACAGTACTCAGAGACAAAGGCAGTAGCCAGAGAAAAAAGAGAGACATTCGGCTTAGCTAGCCTGAGAATATTTCATGTTGTCCACCTGCAGAAAAATAAAAAAACACACACACACATTGAAATTGAAAGAAGATCTGTTATGTTGCACCCCCTATAAAAACCAGGAGATAGACGTTTCGATGGAAACGAGAGGGAAAGATAAAAAGAGCTACGCATGAAATTATTATGATTTCTTGTCTCGCTCACATCGGCAGGTAGCATATTACCAAAGCATTTCCAAACAATTGAGTTTTTAAAATGACAAAAAAGAGAAGAAAACTAAAAATAGAACAATGTGGCAAGCTGACATTGCACCTGAACCGAAGCTGTGTGTCTATTGTCTAGAGTCTAGGGTATTGTGAAGGCTTTTTCTTTTCATAATTAACAACAAAAAAAAAAAAAAATAGTGAATAAAGAAAGAAGAAGAGGGTGGAGAAGGGGATGAAGGCAGCTGCAAAAACCAAAATGAAGCGCCCCACGTATACACACACAAAACAGATAAAAGTTGATGAAAAACGAGGAAGAAACAAGTTTGTAGCCAAAGTCTTTCAATTTTTTTGGCAAGTTTTTTCTTTTGGTTTCTTCCCCCTCATTTGGTTTGGCTTTATCTGACAAATGAGCAGCATATCCTGTTGATCCTGTTGCTGCGGCGTGTGAACTGAGCTCGCTCAAAAGTTTAATTACAAAAATCATTAAAAGCTTATAAATTAGCTGCCTGAAGATATAAAAGTAATAATAACGAAAGAAAAAAATGTGCAAATTTAATTATAACCTGCATTAATTAATACACTAAACGTGAGGAAAAAGCATTGGGCGAGGTGGAGATCCAAGTAATATCAATCAACGCCAAATGCAGTCAAACATATGTTTTCCCTAAGGATATGTGAACCGGTTCTCTTTACATTCTTCCTTAGAATGAATGAATGCCAAGAATTATGCAATTTGATTTTGTGCTGGGGTCTGTCTATCTCTATCTCTATTTATAACTATTTCTCTCTCTCTCACTCTTGTGCAGTTGCTATTCTTTGGCTCCCTTTGGCTTCCCCTTTTTTGGGCTTTCATAATTTATTGATTTTATATGGCGTCACATTTGTCTCCTTTGGACCCGCTGACAGTTTTTGCCACTGTCAGACAAACTCTGACAGTTGCCGCTTGTCAGCAGAGTTGGCTGTCACTTTAATTGCAACTGACGCATTGCCAAAAATAAAACATTTCCAGTTGCCCAGTTGCCAAGTTGCCATCCCTTCGTCATAAACTCCATGCCAGTTGGAGTCGTCTGTCATTTCAATTTCCCAGTTGACAATTGGTGGCAAGGTGCTCCTATATTCCACTGTATATATTCATATGTATATATGATTCGGTTTGCCCAACCAAATATAGGTATATATGATTAAGTAATAATACCTTCAACATATTCCCGATCAACCCAACCATGTGTGAGTGTGTGTGGTTGCGAGTGTGTTTATGGCAACGGAAGTTCGTGGCTTAAGTCTTTTGTTTTGCGGTTGTTCCAGTTTTCACCCCAAACCAATAATTATGAATATATAGTTGCATCATATGCAAAAAGTTGATCACAAAACAGCTTTATACCAGTTGATAAGATGAAGAAATTGCATAAGTCATAAATATTTATGCGTATGTCTTGATTATGTGAGGGACAGAAAGGATATTCATTGAATGCACAGGGTCGAATGTGTGTTTATTTATAAGTATATTAGGATTTCAATTAAATGATATAAGAAGAAATAATTTAACTTCTGTGTGTTTCTGAATTATTGAATTAATTATTAAAAACCACTCTTTTATGCCTTTGACTTATTTTTATTTATTTATTTACAGCAAATCTATAATTGAAATTATAGGCCAGCGAGTTTTTTTTCTAGCTCTCAATAAAATTGGCAAAATTTGCGAACATTTTGCACAACACTTGGCAATTGCAAATGTACATTAGGGGTGTTCTTATTTTCAAAAAATCGAATTTTACCAAGTGCCGGGCATTTTTTTTTTCCTTTTAGTTTAAAAAAAATCTCAAAAAAATTTGGGGCCGATCGGATAATGTTTAATGGGCGCGGAACTCATCTAAAGTTTTCAGTGTGATGCTCCCATATAAGCATACATACCACCATACAAATATCATAGGAGTGAGCGAGATGGCATGCTATGAAATAAAATGTTAGTACCTTGTGAACACTGTTGATGATATTTTACAAAAAGAAAAGAAGAATAGAAACAAATGTTTCTTAATTAATATTTTTAAAGTAAATTTTTATTATTATCACTGACTAGATCACTTTTTTTTGCAGTGGGGTATTTTTTTTTATAAGCTTCAACAACTTGAAGCAATAATTGCTTTTCTTCCTCGTTGTTTGTGAGAACTCTGTTGTACTCCTGCATAAATGTGACTCCTCTTTTGGCCATATTGTGGTAAATGACAAGAAGATCACGGCAGTACCTATAAACCTTCCTCAAATTCACATGTTTGCTTACAGTTCGATATATCCAGTTCAAAAAATATTTGTGGTAGCTAAGCTTTCAAAGTCAGACAAGGAGTATTTTTGAAAGTCCACCAAATTAGAATAATGCCTATTATTTTTCAGTTGAACATTTGGTTCCTTTAAGTTAACATTGCTAACCATTCGGATTTATAGCCGAGGTTTCCGCGTCAGTATTTGCATATTTTATATAAATTTTTACATGGTTCAGATCATGGAAAGGAGTTTCAATAGCGTTTGTACACTTACACCATGCTTTAATATACATTTTCACCAAGAAAATGCAAACATCACGGAAACCATTTTCTTCCTTTTTTGTTAGCTGAAATTGATGTCTAAATAAAAGTATCTTCAAGGAATATATGGCTTTTGACATCCAGCGGGCATGGCTAGTTGGTCCAGGAGTACGAAAAGTATATTGCTTTACACCAAGAACGATTAATGCTAGCTGAAGCAATTCTTTATGATCTTCTCGGCTCTGACATTTCTGTAGTTCACCAAGGCAAAACTTCGTGAAGTCCTGGCGTTCTGCTTCACAAATTTGGACACGAATTGTTTCATCGGCAGCGCCACTTTCGAATTTATCCTTCTTGAAATTTGGCCATGATTTTAAAAACCTTTCAAATATCGGAACTTCTGCTGCAGATGTGGAGCGTAGCTTTAGTTCAAATACGCTTCGCAATATGATTTCCAACATATGGTGGCGGCAGGGTAGGTTTATTAGACTGCGTCCAAATTTTTTTTCTAATAGTACTGCTGCTCCTGAGAAAATCCCTGTATTTGCAGACGTGGTGTCATAGGACAAACCATTGACTTGGTCAACTACATTCCATTTGACTAGCCTGTCGAAAACTGCCTCAGCAATATTTTTGCCAGTCTAAGACTCTACTTTTGGTGCACCTAGGAACTTTGAAGTACCATTGTAGCTAACTAGAACTGCTATGCGTTCAACCTTACTAGAACCGACTAAATCTGTCATGAACTTTCCGTCAAAATGCACTACCAGGCCACCAGTTTTACCCATCTGTAAGTTATGATAAGATTATTGGTTTAAAATGACCTAACAAATTTGTAAACCACTCTATTACTTTGTCCCTAATTTCCGCAGAAATTTCTGTAGATCTAGTCAGCGATAATAATAAAAATTTACGTTAAAAATATTAATTAAGAAACATTTGTTTCTATTCTTCTTTTCTTTTTGTAAAATATCATCAACACTGTTAACAAGGTACTAAAATTTGATTTCCTATCATGCCATCTCGCTCACTCTTATGATATTTGTATGGTGCTATGTATGCTTATATGGGAGCATCACACTGAAAACTTTGGATGAGTTCCGCGCCCATTAAACATTATCCGATCGGCCCCAAATTTTTTTGAGATTTTTTTTAGACTAAAAGGAAAAAAAATGCCCGGCACTTAAAAAAATATTGATATTTTTTTCCCCCATACAACGAAGAACACCCCTAATGTACATATATTCCATATGATCAAATAAATTTTCAAAATTCAAAATTTATTGTTCTGATCTTCACCATCTAAGACTTAACGATGCGTCAAGGCATATATATACTATGATCAATCTTTAGTTAAATAAAATAATCAATTAATTACCATAATTACCTGTTGTAACGATTCTCAAGATCTTCTCTAAATTATTTCGATTATGCCTACAATTTGCTATATTCTCATATAAATTTTCCAAATGTATGTTTACCCCTTGATTAAGGATCTTACATTTGCCGCCATTTCACATACTTGGCCATTAATATACAATTCGTTAATTCGTTTTACACCATTTCAGAACTTGATGAATAGATAACGCTTAAGTTCCGTAGTCTTTAATTAAAATTCATAAACAAGAATATCATGCCAGCTAACGGCAACCCTTTTTTGTTTTAGGTTTCTACCCTTATTTCAATTCCATTCTAATAGACCTTTCACTCATTTGCTACGAGAGCGCTGCAGGTGCAAATGTGGCTGAAGAAGTGCAAAGTAAAGTAAAAAGCAGCTTGAATTAAAATATATTTTAAACAATTAAAATGTAATTTTTGTGCCAAAAATCCCAAGGCAGCTGTCCTGTCATTTCACTTGTGTAGAGATGGTTTTGGGTTGGGGGGCAGGCAGGAGGACCTGTGCATCGTCGCTGGCTCACTCATTAACGGTTTTACAGTTAGCCAAGCGTAGTGAATTGTTGCTTGTTGATTAATAAATTTTAATAGGCTACCAAAAATACATATGTATACCTACTTTTTTTGGGAGGAATTTGCATTTTAAATGTCGCATCGCCTGCAACATGCAACCGCAGAGCAGAGCGTGACCAAAGCTTAACCCCGAAAGAAGAGCCAAAAAATAAATGAGTTCTGAAACCCTTCATCTAAAAAACTAGTAGAAGCGTGTGGCATGGTCATTCATTTCGATTTCTACGCTTTCTACACTCACTTTGTCGTCATCGCGTCTGCTTTTCGTCTTATGCTTTCTGCTGTCTTTTTCATTCGACGAACAGGTGTAATGATTTTTGACTGTCCGGTTTGGGGTTTTTTTTGCACCTTGACTTTCTGCTTCCGTTTCATTTCATGTCGATAAATTTTTCGATTTTTGTGTGGGGATAATTTTTTGTATGTATATTTACTTCCTCCTCGCTAACAAATACAGGGTGGCATTTAATCCAACTTCTTTACTTGATTTTGCTGCATTAATTTGGCTATGTTTACTTCTTTGCAGTTGCGTGAATCTTTTTTTGAAAGATCAAAGTTCAATTCCATATTTAATAATTCAAAATGTTTATTTGTTTCTCACCCAATTCTTTGCGCCGCAGATGCTCTTTGGACTCTCCCTGAACACAAAGTGAGAGAAGATAATGCATCAAAGGCAATACAACTAACAGTTTGGGAAATGTTTTCCACTTGATTTCCATAATTAAATCAAAAATTAAGATTTTAATACAAATTTTAAGTCAAAGTCTACTGCCTAAGGATTATAAGAAACACCCTATTCACTTGTGTCCCCTTTTAGTTTAATTGTTAACTTTATACTAAGGACTTTATTAACACAAGTCCCGCAATAAACAAGCATTTGACGCCTACACTGAAAACAATTTTATTTGGAGTTTCTGGAATGGACAAAACAGAAAGTCAGATGAACTCCTTCACACTTTGATGTAATTATTTGTTAATGGTTCATTTGAATTATTCTTAATGCTTCTTGCTTAATAAACTTCTCTCAGTGTACTCCTCTTCAATAAATTTGTAAGTACACACCACAAGTTAACTTCCTCAATATCAATCATTACGCTTGCTACAATATATGTATGTATGTATTTCCTAAATACAACCCTCTCCTCATTATATCACCGATATCGCATATACTTTCTTCATAAAGCATATTTAGCATGTAATGTGGTGCCCGAAAACAACGACAATGTTTCCGTTTGGATGGGCTGTCGTTCGTTCAGGTGTTGGCCACTAAAAAAATATGAAAAAAAACTGAGAAAAATAAGTTTACCCTTTCATTAAAAAAAGCGAGGGGGAAAAAATGATATATTTAATCCGTTCTTCGTTTTGGGCAGTGAAGCGTCTTCGATACGACAAGCAGCAGCAAATGATAAACCTGATATGGAACACACTTAAGGGCTCAACGCAACTCAGCTGAACTTTGGTTAATCTGCCAAGTTGTTCAAGTAGAAACACAGTCCAGTTCAGACCAGCAGAAGGAAGCAAGAGGAGCGACAGGCAATGAAATTAAAATACATGTATCGGATAAGATGGCACAAATCGAGGAAAAGGCAGGGTTGGGAGCATGGAAAAGAGATCAGTCGCAAATGCAATCGTCTTGCAGGTGGATTTCTCAAGTGGCTGCGTCCGCTTTCTTTCTAGACAGTCAATACAGCTGAGAGTGGACGGAAAAGAGCAACTTCTACATACACACACAAGGCATGAGTGTGCTATTGAAACGAGTGCCTGACTTTAAGTAGTTGCGTCTAGCATATAGTCTAAGCAGAGATTTTTCGATTGAGAAGAGCTCAATAATAATAATCCAAATAAAGATCATGAAACCATTATCCATCCTAGATAAACTATGACAGCTCTTGAAAGATTTATTTGGTCTTCAGTTACTTCTTGCAATAGTTTAGCATACTTTTAGGAGTATTTCATGCTTAAACTGTTCAAGACCACATCGAATTTTTCTTAATTATATTTTTATAGATATGCCACAATGATTGACAGTTTTGGCGTATAAATTCTTTACTTATTAACTGAAAAAATCTGTACGATTTCTGCCATAAAAATACCAAAATTCACATAAATGTCAATGTAGCTTAAAGACCTAAAGCAAATACTTCGACTTGGAAGCAGATCAAGGTTTCCTGCCTTACTAAAGAATAGTGTGGGGTAGTGCAATTGTATCTGGTGCCAAAAGTCGCACAGTAATCAATCAATTTAACAGCCTAAGAAAATCAACACACAAAGACATTAACAAAAAGAAAAAGAAACACAAAATCGTAAGAAATGAATTGTATAAAAAGGAAGACAAAAGGGACATTTGAATCCACACAGAGGAAAATGTTTTGGGGTGGCAAAGAAAAAAGAATGAAATACAACTAAGAAGCATTTTTCAACAAAGGCAAAGGCAATGTCATGTCTTAGAAAGAAAAATCAGCAGAAAGGCAAACGAGCTCTGTCTCTCTCTTGCTTTGTAGAAAGTCCCTTCAGTGGCTTGTTTGCGCAATGTTAACTAACTTTTTGCAGCAGCTGGCCAAAAAGTCAACAAACTGGCTCGGGCTCCCCATATACATATGTGTATATACAGCTGTGTTCACGAAAATAGCAGTGCCCTTGAGCTTTGACTTTAAAGTTGATAAATCATATTAAAAAGATCACAAATGAACCAATCTTTTTGAAATTCATAAATTATATTTATATAGAATAAAATTACTACCATTTTGGACTAAACAAAAAGTCTCCCATTGTCAGAAATGAGCAAGATAGTAAAAAAAGGGCATTTTGAGCTGTTCATAAAAATAGCAGTGACAACTAAGAATTAAAATCTGTCGATTCCAAATTATTTGAAACTTCCAATTCAGGTCACCCTTGATTCTTAGGACTTAATACTTACTCCTGAACCAATTGTTGGCAATAGCGGGTTGTCACCTGGCCCGCATCGAATCCATCAATGCTGAACTGGGATCTGTTGCCATGTTTCTTGGATAACTTCCCAATGTTAAGCTTTATTGGACGGTTTTTTCTTTGTGACGCTTCTCTGAACATTTCCCCATACATTTTAAGTGGGTTACCAATCCGGCGACTGAGCTGGCCCTGGCATTACGTCGATTCCTTCGAATTGAAAACAACCTTTTCGAGTTTGTTCCTATGTTTTGGGTCGTTGTACTGGTAATATGTCCATTTTATGGGCATATTCCATATGATATAGGAGAGCTCAACCTTCTTTATGATGTCCACACAGATATTTCTATTCATATTCCCATAAATCTTATATGAGAAACAAGTCGTTTATATGAGAAACAAGCCCAAATCATGTCATATTGCTTAACCGTTTTAGCGGATCCTTTGTGTGGTATTTCGTATATTCTGGCCGACGTACTTACTGTTTAGACCATGCACAATCAAACAAGACTACTTTGCGGACGCCTGGCCCGGGAATATTATGCTACTTTGTAATATCAAGATTCATATGGAGTTTTGTGAAAATACAAACGTACTTTAGAGGCTTCTAAGCTAAGAGTGGGACTTTCCTTCGACTTCGCGATATTAGCTCTTGTTCTAGGAGTCTACGCCGACAAGTGACACCCCTTACAGACATGTTTCGATCACGTTTGACTAAATTGGAAGAAGAAAACTGATTGAATCGGCTGTATACAACAATGTGCCAGTCATCTGAAGCCGCTTTTGCACGTTTTACGTCACGTTTATCGTTTTTTTTTTTGGTAGTCTAGGGCAGCAGATACCATCTTTGCAGAACTTGCAACAAAAATTTTGATTTTTTTTTTAAGTTTTACCTTGTATTTTAAGGTTTAGGATCCACTCCGTCTTCTCGGTATAGTATTGCGATTCTCTTCCGACAAACATGAAAATTTTTGCGTTAGTTGATGCAAATAATATTACACGATAATAATCTAAATAATTACACCGACTACTGACAAATTGTCAAATTTTGTATTTGCTTTTTTCGCAACTAAACAAAACACTGCTATTTTAGTGAACAGCCAAATTTGTGGGGATAAGCACAAAAATGTGAAAAATTACCCAAAAATTAGTAAAATTAACTGAACTTTTTCGGTTTTCCTATGCCTATATACCACTTTACAAAACCAAAGCTAAAAAACTATATCTATAAAAAGGAATATGTGAAAAATGTTGAAATCTTTGTTAGCATCTACTGCACTGCTATTTTCGTGAACACAGCTGTAGGAAAAATAATTATCTCTTTTCTTGTCTCCAGCATTAAACGCGTGCCATATGCCAAAAATACAGTCCAAAATCTACGACTAAAAACAGCAAAGAAGAGGCAAAGAGAAAGAGAGAGAAGTCGAGTCAAATGAAGTCTGTCTGCTGTAATTAAAAACCAAAATTCATCATTTACTTTCATGCATGTACCAAAAATCAAGTTTTTGATTGGCTTCATTATCACCCAGTGCGACCTCCACGTGGCAGCTGACGACAATGCAAAGTTTCATATTTTGGCTTCAGACATTGTTAACTCTTCTTTTTTAACGTGAGTGCGTTTGTGTGGCAGCCGACATGCCACACTTTTTTAACCAATAAATTGATGATGGTAACTCTTCTCTCATATTGTTATTCATCTCCCCAGTCAAATCAATTACGAGATAAACGAAAAGAAGAAACGAAACGAAAAGCAAATCCTTGCTTTTACCTTATTTAATTGCATTTCTTAAAATGATGTTTATATTTAAGAAGGAATAAAACTAAACTTAATAAGATGTTATATTGTGTACAATTTGTGACCTTGCAGTATAGAGCTTTGAAATAATTACAAGAAAGTTTTAGGTTAACAAAGTTTTAATAATTTTAATTTAAAAAAAAAAAACCCTTTTCTTAACAAATGTATCTTTATACCCTTGCAGAGGGTATTATAAAATTGATCAGATGTTTGTAACGCACAGAAGGAGACGTTTCCGACCCCATAAAGTATATATATTCTTGATCAGCTTGAGAAGCTGAGTCGATATAGCCATGTCCGTCTGTCCGTCTGTCCGTCTGTCCGTCCGTCTGTGCGTATGCGTTTTACTCAGCCATCTTAAGAGATATCGGGTTGAAATTTTTTTTGGAGACTCTTTATTACCTGTGTGAGATAAAGTATGAAAATCATCGGGATCGGACTACTATATCATATATTGTTTAATAATCATTAAATGTGTTTTGAATTCAGTAGTTTGAAGTATGCGTTTTACTCAGCCATCTTAAGAGATATCGGGTTGAAATTTTTTTTGGAGACTCTTTATTACCTGTGTGAGATAAAGTATGAAAATCATCGGGATCGGACTACTATATCATATATTGTTTAATAATCATTAAATGTGTTTTGAAAATGCGTTTTACTCAGCCATCTTAAGAGATATCGGGTTGAAATTTTTTTTGGAGACTCTTTATTACCTGTGTGAGATAAAGTATGAAAATCATCGGGATCGGACTACTATATCATATATTGTTAAATAATCATTAAATGTGTTTTGAATTCAGTAGTTTGAAAAATATTTGAGCATATTCATAATACGACAACTAATGCTGTTGATGTATGAAATTTCACTTTTCTTATCGAATTAAATATAATAAAGAACTGCAAGGGTATATAAACTTCGGCAAGGCCGAAGTTAACTTCCATAGCTCGTTTAAGAATAAAATTAATTTCAGTAATGATTGATTAACTTCTTTTTTGATACTGGGGGATCTCCACGTAGCAGCTGACGACAAACCAAAGTCTTATATTTTGGCTTCAAATTTGTAGTTGATTGTTGACTTCTCTTAATTTGCATGTGACTGTTTATGTGTTTGCTATTAAAAAAAACACTTCTTTTCACTGTATAAGTGGAAAGCGTCGATTTCCACAGTCAAATCATGGATATCTGACAACCAAATTAGAACAAGCAGAAGTAATGTAGATAGTTTCCAAGTCATGACTAAACAGCGAGATAACTATTAGGAAAATCACTTTAAAGTTAATCTGGATCAAGCGAAACGAAATGCAATTCTTCGTGGTGCAAGCCCCAACTAATTACAATTCTTAGAGATTAAAGTTTATACTTATTTTACAGCATCTGAAATTAAAAACCAGAGGGCCGGGGCTCACTTCGACCGCGTCAAAGTTTGTATACCCTTGAAACTTTTTTAGTAACTCTTTCCTTACCTATAGCCATCAAATGAAAAAACGTTTTATCTAAAAAGGCTAATGTTTGCGAAAGAACGGCCTACAATCTTCGGAAATAACGAAGATATTGATCAAAGTCACTGTTTTCCACCGATAGTTCCTATGGGAGCTATATGGTATAGTCACCCGAACTTCATCCAATTCGGCATAGTCATTAACGAATATATTAAACTAACAAATATTAAATTTGAAAGCAATCGCATCAAAAGCAACGAAGTTATTGACAAAAGTCACTGTTTTCGACCGATCGTTACTATGAGAGGTATAGGATATAGTCACCCGATCTTGACCAAATTTGGCACAGTCGATTGCTTTCAAATTAAACATTTGATAGTTAAATATACCTGTTAATGACTGTGCCGAATTTGGTAAAGATCGGGTAACTATGTATATCATATAGCTCCCATAGAAACGATCGGTGGAAAACAGTGACTTTCATCAAATCGTTCGTTATATCCTATGCTAAAATTGAAAGCCGTTTTTCGCAAACATTAGACTTTTTGGATAAAACATTTGTACACTCTGATGGCTATGGGTAAGGAGAGAATTACCAAAACAGTTGCAAGGGTATACAAACTTCGAAGTTAACCCCGGCCCTCTGGTTTAAACGTAATAAACTGCTGGACGCTGGGTCTCCTGGAATTCAGAAGCGCTGTAAGCGACTGGAACTTTAGACATTGTTTTTAAAATTGAAGAAACATTGTGTAGCAGAGAACTGATTTTATTTTAACCAGGGTCCAGAATAGTTCATATATAGAATAAACAAAAGGCCTGAGCCCTAGACGTTTAGAGGCCTCTTTAAATTCCTATAATTGTATACTTTTTCTATAGATTTTCCTACCAAAGCAATACTTTGGCAAGTCTATGGCATTTTCTATTATTAATGGTTTTCACATTTTGCAGAGAGTATTATAAAATTGGTCAGATGTATGTAACGCACAGAAGGAGATGTTTGCGACCCCATAAAGTACATATGTTCTTGATCAGCATGAGAAGCTGAATCGATATAGCCATGTCCGTCTGTCCGTCCGTCCGTATGAACGCGTAGATCTCGGAGACTATTAGATATAGAGCCACCAAATTTGGAATGTAGGCTCGTGTAGTATGTAGATCAAGTTTATTTCAAATTTTTGCCGTGCCCCTTTCAGCTCCCCCAATTCAAAAAAAAAAATTATCACAAAAACTATTGTAGCTAGAGACACCATATTTGGTATGTATATTTGCTTAGTAAATGCGCATTTTCTATTTATAAAGATTTTGCCACGCCCCTTTTCGCCCCCGAAATTTGAAAAACTTGATTATCTCCCGTAATTTTTTACGTTGTGAAATCAAATTTGGCACACTTAAATTTAATACTAATACCCAGAAAAATACCAAATTTGCTCAAAATCTGACTAAAAATAGCAAGTTATGCATATAAACGTTTTTCCATAAGGCCGAAGTTGGCCGTTTGCTGGTGAGGGCGCTAGGGTGCTCGTATGCTTGAGTGAGCCAGATGGTAAAATATGCTTGTAATAAAAAGCATGTGAAAATGCATTTGTTTAATAAATTTAAAATATTTGCTTTACTGTTGTATGGTATACCTAAGTCGGCTTTTTCTTGCTTATAAATTTCTTTCGACACTTTCTTGTACGCAAGTAGCTTGCGAAAGATCAATTTCCAAGTTAAAATATGTCAAAAATAGATTGAAAAGCTTTTTGACGCAAAACCATTTAGAAACTTTCTTGCTTATGGCAGTTGAAAATAAAAACTTGAATCAAATTGAAAATGAACGAATTATTAACGCCTTATCCTTACAGAGCAATTTACTTAAAAAACTTTTGACTGTTTGATGATTTAAAATCTAGTAAAACTACGCCTTACGTAGAAGTGCATTGTTGAAGAAAGATAGGCAAATAAAATTGTTTGTTTGTTTGTAAGAAATCGTTTTTGTTTTATTCACATAAACACATCATACTTGATGTAAAACCTAAAAATGTGTACCTTTCATTTTCCTCGACATAATTTTTCAAGCATATAGTATAGGGGGCCCTTCAACTTGAATGCCCGGTGGGCCTTAGGGTCCCAGTCCGGGCCTGTTAAGCAGATCTAAGATCTTTGAACTTTTAAACCTTGTTGAGACTCATTTACTCGAATCATTTAAATATTAAGAACACAAGGAAAGTACAAGTTATAAACTATATTCTCTTAGTGTTTGTCGACCTTTTTTAAAACACTGTCAATGAGTAATTTACTATCGTATTCAGCATTTATATTTATTAAATTTTGTTCCGAAATAATACGTTCTTTTCAGTCTATTTAGTCCCTTAAGTGTTGTTATTTAAGGCTTCTCAATTGACAATTTTTCTCACTTTATGTGACAAAGACATTTTTATTAGCAATGAGCTCATCGTATAAAAGGATATCCCAAAACTAGCTAACATTTGTTTTTTATAACAATAAACATAATCTGCAAACTTAAGTTAATTAATCTAAATAAATCAATACTCACTGCATAATTAGTTCAGTCGTAACTACTGAATATCGATTTATAGCCAACAATTTTTGTCATACATAGATTGCTTGCAAATAGTTCAATTCAAATGGTTACAAGTACTTAATGATTGCCATGGCTAACTTGGCTTGAATCAATAATTGGCCCTTGTCTAGATACCAATTGATCATTTACATAATGCCTGTGTAAGCAATCAAATCACGCAGACCACATCACTAATTCCATTGAAATGGCAAATTGAAGACAAACGCTTTTAAATAAATCGCAGTAGGGCGCCCTATGAATAAAAACTACATATATGTCTATAGCACGTTTCAATTTGAGTTTTACTTTAAAACAGAAACGATAATTAGTATCTCTGAGTTAGCAATCTATTTTCCAGCTGAAACGACGGCTGTGCAGTGATTGACACCATTTTTCCGTCTTTAGATGAAGCAGCTGCCGCTGCCAGGTCAAAAAAATAAAATGCAACACAAAAGTAAATCTTTTTTTAAGGAAGAAAACCATTTCCATTTGGACAGCCGCCTGTTGCTTACTGCTCACAGGATGCTTAGCTCTATGCCTGCTGATCTGCATTATCCTGTTGAGCCCAAGGTACCTGCTGATGCTGCCAGCGACCACCAACTGGTGCTTGGGTCGAACCATTGTGATTCGTTTCATTTGTTGCACTCGACAACAATCTGTTGCACATGTCCCGAGAGCGTAAAAAATAAGGGAAAGAATATGCTTAAAATTTGATGCCTTTGGCAAGGTGTTCCACTGACCGTGTTATTCGAAATGGAAAAAACACAACATTTGTAATGATTCCACTGCTCTTGTGCAGAACCTACAAGTATTTTTGAGTTGTTTTGACTCAAACTGTACTCGTAATTTTTTCCTAAACTAAGAGTTTTCCTCTAAAGATAAAAATCAACCCATATTCATAACTTAAGTAGACATTAGATTTATGATGATTGCTGCATATTAAGCTAAAGAATTTTGATCTTTACAATTTGTTAAAAAGGCAATGTTCGTGGTATCAAAAAAAAATGATGGCCAAATGCTATTTTGTAGCATTTCAATCAACACCCACAAATATAAAAAGATGAAAACTAAAATGATGATCCACCCACTCTTTCACTTTAAATGGGCAACTAATAAAGTTGTCATTTCTGCACGATTAAGTAGTTAAGCAAGGCAAACATTGCTTTATCCATTTTTTTTCCCATCGCTGGCACGTACATACAAAACGTAGATAGTTTGTGTTAGCAAGACGACAAGACGAGGAGGAGGAAAATGGTCTAACAATTACCACCAACAGGCAAGAGAGTCATTACAGTGGCAACCAAAGTTGGCGTTGGCCATAACGAGCCACTGGCTGGCCTGGCGCTATATAATCATAGAGACTCGAATGAAAGATCAACCGATGGAGAGCGCAACTGGCACTCTAAATCAATTAACAGCCACGTCAAAAGTGTTGAAAATTGGAGCAACAGCAGACCCCAAGACCAGCTCTAGATAAAACTCTCAAGCCAAATGGAGCAAGTTGTGTTCCAGGGGATGGGGGGAGCAACCTGTTCGTCTCTCTAGATCTCTACTCGGGTTGCTAGCTCCTCTGTGTGCTGTCTAGTGGTGCAGATGATGGTGCCTGGTGTGGAGAGAGCATTGAAGGCTAATCAGCATGCAAATAATGTTGCCGCCTCTGCCAGCCAAAAGAAGATTAAAGAGCCATGTAACACTGATAGCCCACCATGATAGGGACAACAGAGAGACACAGAGAGAGAGGGAGAGGAGTAAAGGCTTGTGGGCTGAGGTGAAAAACCAGTTACAGCTTGTTGAGAAAATTATTGAGTGAAATGAATTTGTTAACACCTTGGCCAACAACGAGCAGGTGGGGCGTGGCTCCCTACCTCTCGTCCCCATCCTCGTACAAACAACCTGACTCTGGACTCTAAGTCACGTCCGAAAAGATTCCATGTCCAACTCCTTGTGCCGCCTCAAGACATATTTGCCTGCCCCATTAGCAACTAGGCGCAATATTTAAACGTAATTATAATGCAGTTTTCCAGCCTCCAGCCACCATCAGCTTCAGCCTCAGCCCCTCTTGACTTCAACTTCAAACTGCTAGTAGATAGATACATATGTCTTCATTAACCCGGATTGCAACTGGATGAAAATTGAAATTGTAATGGTCATTGTAATGTTAATGGCATTGTTAGTGTTATGATTATTGTTTCTCCCCCCGCCGCCGCCTTGCCTTCGTCGGCCGCCTCCAACAATCCAAACTTGTTTATTTGTTTGTCATTTTGATTGGCATTCACTTGCCAAAGCGAGTGATACAAATCTTTGTCGAATAGAAAGAAAAACAAGCCATAGTTTCCCTCAATCGCTTGTTACATTTTTCCTATTACTCGTGTTAGCCGAGTTTTTCACTTTTATTTATGATGAAGATGTCAATCTTTAGTTTGGCATTTCGTTTTTTATTTGTCTCTCCAATTGACCAGTGTCAATGCCACAGAGAGAGTGAGAGAGAGAGAGAGATAAGTTTCCCCCCAAACTTTTTTTCTTTCCGTCTCTTTAGTCTTCTCTTTAAGAGGCCTGGGAAAAATAACTTTGCTAGAAAAACTTTAGTTTCCATAAAGGCCTCGTTTAACATTGTGTGGCTTGCTCTAAAAATGGCCTTTGGATTAGTTAGGTGGCTATAATCTGGGTGAAATATTTAGAAGGCCATGAAAATGATTTTTATTTATTTTTAATTGGTAATTTTCAACAAACATTTTACCAGCTAAAACTAGTTGGTTTCACGTGAATTCATTTTTGTATATTTAGTCATATTTAAAACCTATTGTTTTTCTTATGGTGAAGATGATCTGTCGTATGGCGACAGCTTTGAGCATTTTAGTTTTGCCAGTCTATCCTGGTTTTCGAATAATGTATGTATATCAAAAAGTATTTTTTAGTTATTAAATTTCAATTATCCATTGATGGAATTTCTCTCTATAGGGAAACCTTTAGCTAAGTTTTGAAATAAACGCCAAGTTGTTGAACTCCTAAGTTTAAAAAATTCCGAAAGAAAACCAAAGCCAAAAAAGAAAGCCATTTAAAAAAAATAAACAACAATTTTTACGACCAAATTTCATTGAATGTTAACCAAATTAAGGCGGTCGAGTACAAACATCGACGCGTGTCCTGCCTGCCAAATCAAGCCGAAAATTGTCAGAGAAGTGCCGGTAGTCCAGAAAGCTCAAATAATAAAAAAACAAAAAGTGACTACGTGTTGTGCCATGACACACACACTCATGACGATGATATTTGTTGTGCCATGTGTTGGTGTGTGGGGCCAAAACGAACGATTGTCACCTAAGCAAGGGGAAGACAGAGAGAGATAGAGAAGAAGGTTAGAGATGGAAAGAGAAGCTTCTGAAGCGTCTTCTTGGTCGGGCGTGCGGCTATTTTATGTCAAAATAATTGTTAATCCGTTGGGTAGCTCTTCTGTCCTCAGTTCTTTTTTTTTTTGTTTTTTCTTGTAGGGAGCTTCTGCTTTTTGGTTGGAGCCTCGAGTTTTCTGTGATATTTACGAGTAGCTGTTGCACTCGAAACGTGACAAGCTTATGAAGATTTATGGGGTTCGGCGGTTGTGGCAGCGGTAGTGGGCCCCCTGAACAGTGCGGCATTCGGCATTGTCGCCATTTCCATTCTCACGATCGGTGTTCGATCAACAGTTCTTTTTCCTTTTTTGCCCCCTTTGACTTTGTATGTAGTTTGTGTGTGTTTTCTTTGTCTTGAACAAATTTTCGTTTCGTTTTATTAAATTTAAGCTTAAAGTACGTGTTATCGCGTCAATCAGGCATTGATTTTTAATTTGTTCATTAAAATGCAATCATCACGCCCTCAGTTCCCATCATCATTATCATCATCATAGGAGCTTCGCCTTTTTGGCTTTGGTTTTGCTTTTTTTCGCAGACAGCAGCTTAAAATTATGGTTCATTAATTAAATTATTTTATTTTTTCAATTGTTTTTGTTTTGCTGTTTGGATTTCTATTTGTTTCTGGTTTTAATCAGTCATGCAGTTGGAGTACTTTATGCAATAAATTCGTTTCGGCCATACTGAAATGAGTTTGAACCTTTTATTTTTGTTGTTGTTATTTTGGATAATGGAATTGCTCCATTTTTGTGATTTCAGCAAATGCAAATGACCAAAATGTGAGTTGAATTTTTTGACCAAACAAGTGGGATGAGTCAGAGTTTGGTGGATGATGAAATAAATTGTGGAAATACCAAAGATTGTGGAGGTTTTATTATAGATATTGAAGAATGGTTTACTTAAGTTATGAAATTCACAAAAACAGTTGATTCTAGGAAAGATTAGGCCTAAAGATTGGCAATTAAAGGAAGAATTTCCTTTCTACTCTATATGTTAATAATACTGACTGTTAATAAGACTGACTGTTAATAAGTAGTTAGTTTTCGGAGGTTTAAGCCTAAATAAGAGTTTCCTTTGGAATGCAGATTCACCTGACTTAGTCTTTGATAGATATAGTTGGGCAGGATTCTATCTACGGTAGACCAAATATAAGATCATTAGATCTATTATTATATACATATATATTAACAAATGCAATATAAAATTGCTAAGTTTCTGTCAGATAATTAAAGAAAATTCAGGCCCAAAAAACTAAAATGAAATATACAAAAAGTTGAAAAATCTTAATAAATAATAAATTTTATAATAATTTACTTAGAACCTATTTAAGATGACTTTCATTATTGATTTTTGGAAGTTAGGTGAGTTTATCGAAGTTTAGTTTAGACTTAAATATAGCTTAGGTTACGACAAAGGAAGTTTTCTCTACCAAATGCTAAATAAAATTTATTTTCAATTCCCAGTCATCAAACATTCCTGAAGTTAGGATTCTAAGTGGTTTTCTACTCAAATTCTCATTAGGCATGTAGAGGGTCGGAATAAGACACATGTTTTACATTATCAAGACCGCAGCATCCTCCTCTGCACATTTTTAATGCACTTCACACATGGACCCGAAAAAAAAACAAAAAAAAAACCAAAAACCAAACAAAAAATCAAGCAACATGTTGCAGGCGGTTGTAAAAATGGAAATGCATTCAAAACAACAGTTGTGATTTGTGGGAATGAGACGAAGAGAGGAGGGGTATCTTCAGGGACAACTGTTGCTCGAAACTAAACTGGAAATGAATCGCAGTTCTTCGTTCTCTATATCTCTGTATCTGGTGCTGTTTCCGCTTGCCCTTTCTCTCTTTCTTTCTCTGTTTTGATTCTCTCAGAGGGCGTCGCGACTGACTGCTGCTTCCGCATCCTTAGACTTGTTTTGAATTTTGCTTGGGATTCCTTTTTGCGCATCTGTCGAAGAGGACAGGTACATACACATACAGCGAATTCAATGCGGGGATCCTTTCTTCCATTATTTTTTCGGGACCGGAAGTTTTTATATCTTTTGGCAAACTAATCACACTAAGGATCACAGATTTCGGAAATTATATCGACAGAAAAAATATCATTTACAGGTTTACAAGTTCTCAAAAGGTCTGTAACACAGGTCTGGGTCCTTAGATAATTTGCATGACCCGGAAGGAAGTGGTTGCTCTTTTCTTTTTGTGCAAAGGTGAAAGGTGAAGCCGACAATCTAAATGATAATTGGATGACAATAGTTTTGGATTATGGGGATTAGATATTTGTCTAGGGAAATTTAGCTCAACAAAAAAAGAGACTAAGGGATAGAAATGGATGTCCTTTTTCCTTCGCTTCCAATTTCATTTCATTTTTATGTATTTCGATTTCGTAAATGTCTCAATTCCCTTTTAAGCGTTTAACATGAACAGCTACAAATTTATATGCCATTTGCTGGCAATTGAAATCTTGATAAGCAGCTACTACAGGACTATAAAGCTGCAAGGACCCCGTGACTCAGGCATGGAGAATTATGATATAATTTATACAATGCACATTGCAACATTTTAACATTGCCGGCTGCCTTCTGGCCCTGATCCCTGCAGGACATAACAATAGCCCTACCTGCCGACGACGAGACTTCAACCTGCTTGCCTGCCAGTCAGCCAGCTAGCCAGCCAGCCGATGCTTATCGACCAGGCTTAAAGCGTCTCAAATAAGTCGAAGAAACAGGGCAAGGTGAGCACCAGCGTGACATGCGATTAGAGATTAGAAAGCAGAAACAGGGACAAGGACAGCGACATGGTCAGAAAGACAAGCGACCCTCATGATCGTTACGCTTAGTTTTCTTTGTGTGTGCCTTAAAAAATGAAACCAATGTCTTGCTGTTAGACAAATGCCCAGACTAAAATTTCTTGGAAAATATCTTTAAAAAAAAACCAATAAGAAGTTTCAATTGGAAAAAATATTAAAAAGTATTTAAATTGATAAAGTTAATGTCAAGTTATATATTTCTTCTTTTTTTTTCATCATTGCTTAAATAAATTAAAGTTTTATTGGCTCCACCTGAATGGAATACACAATGAAAAACCTTGAACATTCTACAGACCAAAAGCAAAAACAAAAAACTATTGAATCATCATTTTTACTATTAAAACAACTGCCACCCGGCGCACCCGCACTATGATTCCTTGATTCCTGGCAAAGGCGGAAACAATAGTCTGACAGGGCGGAGAAGATGTGCGTACTGGAGGAGGATGAGGACAATGCTCTCCTCAAAAGTGAACTGAATAAAAAACTATACACAATTGTAAGCATGAAAAAAGCAGGCAGGACTCAAAAGAAAAAAACAGGACGAAGCGAACAGATCATGCGTAGTGTCATGTTGTTGTTGTTGTCTGCGTTTTGCAGCCTGTTGAAGGAAACATCTGCCCCGCTCAATCTACTCTTCTTCTCTCTCTCGCTCATCTGTTTTTTGCTGTTGTCTTCGTTTTAAGGTACGCACACACAAAACAGGACATTTTGGAACAGGATACTTAAGCAAGAAAAACAAAAACTACAAGACAAGAGCAACATTTTAGTAAGGTATAAAAAACACGAAGAGAGGTAGGTAGTAGGATGAGACTCACGCTTGACTACTCTGACCCTGCCCCTACTCTTCTCCACTGCTCTTTCTCTCTGCAAGTACAGTCATCCGTCATTTAAGGACTCCTTCTAGGAACAATGTCAAGGTCAAGGCAGTAAGCGTGCGTCTTCAATTTTTGTTTCTTAGTTTTTTC
The DNA here is from genome assembly GCA_018152135.1 of Drosophila paulistorum. Taxonomy (NCBI): domain Eukaryota; kingdom Metazoa; phylum Arthropoda; class Insecta; order Diptera; family Drosophilidae; genus Drosophila; species Drosophila paulistorum. Next base: position 6,651,746 of record JAECXG010000805.1, on the reverse strand, counting down.
CTAGTCTTTTAATAGATGGAAAAAATCTCTTATTTTTTTGTTGAAAATTGCAGGATATGCGTATCCTGCTTTAGTATATATATGTGGCATGTGGCTCTCGGCCAGCAGCTGCTGTCACTAGGCAATGATCCTGTCATTTCATTCACTTTTTGGAGCGTGCGTGTCCCAAAAAAAAATTTAAGTAAAAATAATAATGATGTGATATTTTTTAATAGTTTTTTTTGTGTCATCCTTTAATTTTTTTTAGATATTTCCTGTAGTCCGTAGGACATCAGCTGCCAATTAGCATATGCAAACAATTCTATTCTATTGTCCCACGCAATGTTGACTGGCAGCTGTCAATTTCTTTTTGACATTTTATTTCGGTCTCAGAAATATTGGAGTGAAGGGATCAGTATCCTTTGCTCGCCTTATTTATTTTGGTGACAATTGGCTGCAATTTTACGCAAGCTCCACCCAAACAATGACAGGATTATCCTTTTCCCCACGACTTGCATTCAATCCTTTGCAATTGTTGTCAATATTTATTTGCTTGTCTAAGCCTTTGAAAAACTGTGCCAGCAACTGTTTGGTTTTCAGATGCAGCAGGATATTCATCTGAGATCCCTTGCAAACAGCTGAAACAGTTTAACTCGAACTGAATAAAGGAACATTTTGCTGAATGAAATACATTCTCCAAATGAAACCTGTGAAATAAGTAAAGTAAGCAAGATGCCATGCCGTCTTCGGTACATTCATCAAAAGCGTTATAACTCAATCTTAATCTGTTTACATATTGTAAACATATTATGTTGGATAAGATTCAACCTTCCAATTCGCTAGTTCTATCTCTTATAGTTGCTAGACTCCCAAACATTTAACAGACAAATTTTAATTAACTTGACTATTAATGATCATCAGCAGAATACATATTTACGTCATAGAATCAAGAGGGCTTTCTGCTGCCTGCTACTTATAAATACTTTACAATCTTTATTGTAATCTTACCACAGAGCCTGGCTCCAAGTTCCAATGGTTTGTACAAGAGGAGCAAATAACTCTTTATTTAATATAACGTTAACAGTCATATTAGCTAGCAAAAACTATTTTAAACGAACATTTTAAATCACAAGCATAATTAAGAATTCCCAGTCTATTAAATTATGTACTTAATTAATCAATTAATTAAATTAAAATTAATTAAAACTTTCGTGGTGACAAAGTTCATATATGTACATTAATTAATTCATTGCAGATATTTCCTTGAATAAGTTTCCTTTGGCGAATGTTTTTCTTTTTCATAATACATATTTATCTATACTATGAGATGATATTTCTTAGTAAAGTGTCAGATAAGCAGCTGATCTCAGTTACAGTAACAATTTTCAAAGCAAAGTTTCATTCGACTATCTTTCCGATTGGGGATTGTGAAGTTGTGAAGTTGATTCTCACAGAAGGACGAGTCGATTCGACAAACAACTGACTAATTTTAAAAATATCCTTTGAAAGAGGAAGACACTTTTAATTTGATACACTTAATAATAATATAAAACATTATCAAAAGCTAGCCCTTAATTGTTCTGCATTGTTTAAAATATAAATAACATCATTATGTTAATTCTAAATTGAAAAGAAAATTTCTCTTTGGGGAACTTTGGGGCATTTTAACCAAAAATATGTAGGAGACACAAAATATAAATAGTTTTTACATTAGCGGGATCTAGGTCCTAAATTTGGTGAGGGAAAGCGGCCATTCTAGGGGAGAAATTATTGTTGCTCTCAAAAGTACAATATCGATTTTGTGTGAGGAAATTCTCCCATTTCGCACCCGGAGACATGCCTGTTTGAAATATTGAACAGATATTTCATTTCTTGATATTATTTATTCTTCAGATGTTTAACGTATTTAACTCCTATAGTTTTCTGCTGAACTAAAAGAAAAGATTTATCAGATAACTAATTCCAAGTAAAAAAGAAATCATTATCGTATCTTTATCAACTATTTGCAGTTGGCTATTCAAAATTCAAAGGAATTTGAGCAAACTACTCTATTAAAGGGTGACGCTTCCCTTATTTTAGCTAAAAAAGTGTCAACTCAAAGGCAGCTGTATTTTGGTGGTAATGCCCCCATTATTGACATTCTCTTCACTCCCCCACAATAGAGACAATTTCGCTGTGACAATTCTATTAACCCATTCATGCCCATGCCAAATTGCCTATATATGTACATAAATTCTGATTGACACAATTTTCAGCTAAAAACATATGCAATTTAAGGCAATATTTTTGCAGCTTGGCCTTAATCCTTTTTGGTTTTGTGATGATGAACAATTGTAACAATTGATTGGTCCTGCATATTTGCGTAAACATGACCCTATTTGACATTGCCTCACATTGACATTTCTCATCAAAGGGTTTTACGTTAGATAGATTTTTCATTTCAATTGGCTTGTGTTGATTCAGAGAGACATCTGCATTTTTAAATGTTTTGATTGTATTGAAGAGGTCTCTCTATACGTTCTTTTTTTTGGGGGAATATTCTTAGAAGCAATACTGAGGAAAAGGATCTCTTTATAAGGTCATAAATCTGTCTAGAGTAAAGGTAATTCACACTTAAGCGTGATTTTCATGCCAAGGTTTTACATAGATGTGTGTTTTTTTGTTTTGTTACTTTTGGTTTTCCTTCATTATGCAATTGCTACTCTTGGATTTCTGATGAACATCTGCTACACTGGCCACCAAAATGCAAATACCTAGAAATTATATAGAACTTGCAGCAGGTTCACAGCGTTTTTGGCCTTTTGTTTTCACTGCGTGTATTTGATCCTGTCGCCTACCGCCTGTTGCTTTTGCTTTGACCCTAGACTATTGTTTGGTCCTTGTTTAGTTCATTCTGCAGCTGCCCAGAGATTATTATTTGCACATGCACCACGCGCAGTGACAAAAGGAAACCAACTAGGATAACATTTGCATTTGCAGCATGCTTCACCTGCCCACCAGAACAAATCCTAGACAATGGCACGTGTTTTTTCGCTTGACCTCTAAGTCCAAAGAGTATTTACTTTACCTTTAACCTGAAAGAAGAAATCTTAGATTTAAGATAATGGCAAAGAGGGGAAATTAAAGCAAATTGTTATTTATCAGTGCAATCTTAAGAAGAGAGATATACTAACTACTCTAAAAGAGCTTCATTTTATGTTACTTTGTTAAACAAATTTACACTTATGAAGGAAGCCAGAAAAGACAAAAAATGAACGGCTGCAATTTCCAAAATATTCTTTTTATCTACACAACGTCATCAAACAGAGAACGAGACACACTCAGAAAGAGAGAGAAGAAACCTGCAACCTGCAACTAAAAGAAACCCTTTTGCGGCCAAAAAAGACGAAAAAACAAATTCAATTTGACTGCTGAAAATCAAAGGTGTTGCAGCAGGCATCGCAAACGGTTGACCCTTTCCACGAAGGCCAAGAAACAATGTTGAAGAGCATCTGCCCAATGCATGCGTAATGACCAACTGCCAAATTGAAGAACCCGAAAAACTAAAAGGACCAACTAATGAACGATGTTGAAAATCTACGTAGCAAGAGAGACAGAGAGAGAAACCCAAGAAGAAAATATACCCCAAACAAGAGAAGAAGCAAGAGTTAAAACAGTTGCCGAAGGGTTCAAATTCGGGTTTCTGTTGTATTTTTTTTTCACTTCGATTTGGGTTTTGGAGCAAAGTCAAAGTCAGTCAAATGATGGCAATGGCGGTGGCGGCGACGGCGCATGTCGCAATTATCGAAGCGGGTTAGGGATTTACCACCTGGACTTTGGGACTGACCATCGGCAGGATTATTTATAAGCAGCAGAAGGCAGCAGCTAGCAGCTAGAGGAGACAGCAGCAGCCGCAGCAGACAGCAGCCGTTTTCTCAGTTTTTTTTCAAGAAAGGGTTCCCAAAAAATAAAAAAATTAAAAGGGATTGGAATGGAAAGGAAAAAATTTAATTTGCTGCCTCATAATTGAGCTGTGTCTTGGATCGATTTAAGGATTGCAACTGACGCCAGTTTAGTTACAGTTTCCATCTAAAAATGTAAACACATGTCCTGTGGCAGAAGGACATAAGGCACAACTCGAATGGAACTGGACCTGGAACTGAAACTCGCACTGCAGCACGTGCCGCACAAACTGTACTTTTTGCAGCGTCCTTGCAACAACAAACAGTAAACACCAGGTGCTGCATATGCAGCCGCCTGCCAGATCTGGCCTGGCCTAAGACATGGTATTTTCTTTACGCCGTCTTATCAGGCCCATTGTCCACTCTGCGCCGTGAAGTACTTGGCCATTGTGTGTCCTGTCTTCGCCTGTCATGTTGTGCGTGTCCTTGCACACACTCAGACACTTCATTGTTGTGATTCAGTTTGTCAAATTTATATAAAATTTATTACAACTCACGAACTTTTCATCACGGCTGCCTGTCTAGAAACCAGAAATTTCATTTTAATTGTGTCAAAATAGGTCGTAGCATAGGTCCTTCTCGTAGAGAACAGAATTTATGGTATAGCTGAAAATTTTTGCTTCAATGATTTTTCAAATATCACAAAATTGAAAAGGAAATACTAACGTATTATCTAGGCAGGGGGGAAAAACTTATATACCAACGAAAACTAATAACAATGCAGCAACAAAGTGAATGCATTTTCTAAAGACTTTTCTTTAGAATTCTCCTAAGACCAGGAGGGGAATCTCAATAGTTTTCAATATATAAAATCACATGACTGTAAATCTAGGAACAAGAAGTGTTACGTCAATTCATAGAAAGCAACACAGAGGAAATCTGAAACATGAACAATATATCTAATAAAGTGATTCATGAATATATTCAAAACTTCTGTTTCTCTGAGTACTTGTTAATCAACATTCATATTCAAGTACAAAAAACTCGGACAATTCAATGAGTTTTTAGAAAACTACAAAAATATAAAATGAAATGGCCGAAGAAATGAATGTATAAAACCGAATAAATTATTTTAAAACATAGAATACTCTTAAAATGCCTTGCCAGTACCCAAGGTGATAAACCGATCTATATAAGTAATGTATTAATCGAAAGGACTTCTTTAGTATACATATACCGACATATCTCAAGTCAATAAGGCTTGACACTTTTAATTGTTAACATTTAAAATCTGTTACTGTGGTGATGGACCGATAATATCATTAGATCTTTTTATTATCTATAAATCGTAAGTAAAGCTTCGACTGGCTTAGCATTATCTGTTTATAAAGCGAATTAAAATAGTTGAAACCCTTTTAAAATTTTTATAAGCAGATTTTAGAGGTAAGAAAAATTATGAATTATATGCCTTTTTTTTTGGTTTTACAGGACTGTCGTATAAATAGGCGCACTTTTTTGCACTCCACAAAAGCTAAAGAAAACTCAGAAAACATTTGAAAATTTAGAAAATATCTGTAGTAAGAATCCAAAAATATAGTCTATTTAAAATCTGAACAACTCCAAACAGTATAATCATTATTTACCATCCCTCCCAAATATATTTCTTGTGAAACTATTTATAAGGAAACAATTTGTGTGCCAAAATAAATTTCGAATGAACTTAGTGGCAGACTCAAGTTAAGTGAATAAATAGGACCAAAATGATGGAAGCTAATCCAGAAGAGACTCTTATTATACATGACGTAGGGCACAGCCAAAGTCTGCGATTCTGCCCTAAAATAAATTTAATTAAATATATTTTTGAGCTTTATTTTTGAAGGTATACTTGATATACTTGCTGTTAATAATATATTTTATATGTGATGAATCAACTAACTAACATTTCGAATTTTTTGTTTATCCCAGAAATTGTATTAGCCTGCATCTCTTTTTTCTTGCTGTCTCTAGCTACCTTTAGAAATACCTTTCAAATTGCACATTTTAGTATAATCGTTTTTAGTCTCTTCCCTTCATTTTGATGGGGGGAGAGGGGAAAAAATAGAACAACATATTGCTGAAAAGCTCGTAACAGGCGAAAAACGTTCAACTGGCCCCTTGACCTCTCTTTCGCCCACTCTTTTCCCCACTATCTCCCGCTTGTACTCTTTACCCTTTCATCTGGGTGAAGTAATCGAACCCAGAGACAGAGGCAGAGCCAGAGCCAGAGCCAAAGTTAAACTTAAACCCAATCCCTTGATCCAGAGATCCAGCAGACACCAGTTGGTGTCTGACAGCCAAGCAACCTGACTCTTTGACTCTTTCTCTCTCTGTGTGAAATTGCCAATGCGCATGCGCGCCTTTAACAACAACAACATCAGCAACTACAAATAAAAGGAACAACAATAATTTCACATTTAATGATAATAATGATGGCGATAATAGGCTAAAATTAGTTAAACACAATCAGCAAAAAAGGGTTACGTTTGTCCCTCTCTCTCTCGCTCAGCTTCCCTGTATTGTTTTAGCAAACTATTCTATATAAAAATACATATAGACCCTCCCCCACTTTACCCCCCTTTAGTAGCTTGGAGACTTTAAGTGCCGCCAGCTGTTGTTGTTTTTGAACAAGAGAGCGAGAGATTGCTTGAACCAACTACAACAAAATTACTCGACTTTGGGCCAACAACTAATTTGGTTCAGGTGGCGCATTCATGGAACAAATTTATAACAATTTCCAGATCAGCCAAAGAAAATTGGTAGACAGGGACAGAGTGAGAGAGGGAGAGAGAGAGAGGGTTATCACTAGGCAATATGCCGTCTGTCCATTAGCGGAAGCATTCATCTAGAAACCATTCATTATCGTCCCAATGGCCTCTTATATAAGTAGTTTTCATTCCACCACTGATATCACCAATTTTTGTCACGTACATAAAAATATTATAGCTACTTTATATGGCTACTACCCTTTTGGCCCTATTTGCTTTGTCACTTGAACTTTGAAGTGACCGCAGACAAAATAGAGAGAGAGCGAGCTGTTAACAAAGGTTTTCTGGCTTTAGCTTAACGATCAACAGATGTAATTTTGTTTTCCTGACCACACGCAATTCAAGCATGAATCTGAGATACAATTACTTAATGATTCTCTAAAAAGTTTAATTTGCTATTTGAAATGTTATACAAAAAGGCCACCCAATAGGTTTGGTAGCCTTCAAAATAAAATGAAATAAAAATTTCAGGAATTTGCCAAATGTCTTCTCAGTTACCTCAAATTGTTAACAGCTTCTGTCTAACGAGAGCGAGTGAACGAGAGAGGGAAACATAGAGGATCTCAATTACAATACGAAAACTAAAGAATTAGGAATTCTAAAAATTATTGAAAAATAATACATTCAAGCAAATGCGAAACAAAAGAATCCAACAAAACGCTGACAAACGGCAGCAGACTTGGATGAAAACCACAAAAATTGACAAATGTAAATGGTTGCCGATGCCATCTCTGGGTGGGATGTAACTCAAGGCAACACCTACACTAGGCATTGAGGCATCGAGGCATTGATTTCCTTTGTCCCTTGGTCTTGGTGTCCTTTTTTCTTATGCGTTAACCAAAGGAAGACACATGCGGCGTTGCAGACGGCCACTTAAGGACAACGAATCATCCTTGTCAGCCACTGATGCTTGACCATTTTGTAGGTTCCATAGAAAATCCAGACACCGCAACTAAAAACCTTTGAGCATATGTCATCCGAACAGTTGTCTGAGTTCTTTTTGGCTACTACTGAATGTTATCTCCATTTTTAAAGATAAATTTCTACTTCTCTGTACATACATACATATGTATATTCATATATATCGAATTGTTTGTCATTATTAGGTAAACGATTTATATTTGAGGTATTCTTGTTTACTTAGGTGCCTAAAATGTTAGTTCAGATGGAACATTATTTAATTAATTTTGGCAACAATACAGACAACATTTATATGTATGCATTCACTTAGGCAAAAAATACAGTTGACATAATGAATCGGATGAAATATTTATAGTCAAAAACTTTTTACTTTAGTTTTTATACCATACACCCATAGGGTGAAATGGTATATTAAAGTCGCCAAATTGTATAAAGTATATATATTCTTGATCAGGATCAACAGCCGAGTCGATACAGACATGTCCGTCCGTCTGTCCGTATGAACACGTAGATCTCAGAGACTATAAGAGCTAGAGTCACCAAATACTAATGTATTACCTAGGGTGGTCAAGTTTAATTCAAATTTTTCCCACGCCACCCTCCGCCCACGAAATTTAAACAAATTTGATTTTCTTAAAGACTATAATAGCTAAAGACATTAAATTTGGTATGAGTAATCCTTTAGTAAACGCGCAGAAATTTTTATAATCAAATTTGGCACATTTGAATTTGATACTAATACCCAGCAAAATACTGAATTTGATCAAAATCTGACTAAAAATAGTCATGTTATGCATATAAACATTTTTTCAGTTGGCCGTTGGCTGGTGGGGGCGCTAGGGTGCTCGTAAGCTTGCGTGAGCGAGATGTGAAAAAAAACGTAAATGCATTTGTTATTATAAATTTGAAATATTTGTTTTACTGGTGTATGGTATACCTTAGACGGCGAGACGACTTACTTTCCTCCATTTACTCTAAGATGGTTTCAATATCATAAATTGTTCCATACATAGTTTTTGTGGTTATATGCCTTAAGACTTTAATAGATTGTGTGGAAGTAGTTTTTATTATCGTTGAAAACCAAATGAGGCAAAAGGATCTTTTGTTAGCATGTAAAACTATCTTAGAGTTTCCTCATGGAATCCCTTAGGCAAATTGAAACCCCTACTTGACCCAAATCCATATCAAGTATACAATGTGTATTATAATCTTTCACGTACGTGAGGCAGCTGATTGCTGGCTGTCTTTTCATTCGTAGCAGTTTATGCTGCAAGATGCAAAACCACTCAAGTACACTCACTTTAGTTGATGAGAAAGAAAACCCAAGATTCAAGTTGAAAATTGAAATATTACATGATGGATAACCAATCAAGCGATTATCCTTATAATTATGATGGACTACTGAACTGAACTAGAGAGATTGCTCCACATCTTGTCTTATCGCTGATCGACCACAAAATGCAATAAACAGAAGGCAAAAACACTTCTTTTCTTTTCACTTCTCTTCCCATTTTTTCTTTTCTTTTTTTCTTTTTGACAGACAGCTTCATTTTGTGGAACAAACAATAGAGATAGTTCGATTTGGGGTTGGGGGTTGAGCAGAGCAGAAACTAATGTGAAATGTATAACATGTTAACGAACAAAAGGTTGACAGAAGCAGAAGCATTATTGACGCATCTTGGACAGGAATAGAGGAAAGGAATAGAAGGTTAAGGTAAAGGTGAAGGCGTCGGCGTTGACGCTCATCTGCTCGATTCGCAATGCCCAGGGGTTGTAAAGATGTACATATATTCCAAGGCAGCGATAAGAAGGAGGAGGGGAATGCATATATACACATTCATATATAGATGATCTTTTGTTTGACTTTAGCTTCATTGTTATTGGATCTGACTTGGGGTATCAATAACACAAATGGTACAGCTTGCCATCCATCCATATTTTGTGGTCTCCTCAAGAATAGATCATTTGACTTTTGCAATTGCCGCCCCATTCGAAAACCATAAAAATTTGAAACAATTTTTTCTTTTTTATTATGCAATTTCATAATTTAGGATAATTTTAATTGGCCATAACCAATAAAACTCACTCACCTAATGAGGCACAAACAAAAAAGGATAATCAGCGTCATAAAACTAGAAAGACGAAGCCATTAAGTAGAGCTAAAAGTATCCGACAGATGCAAAAGCAGCGGAAGGATATTCGGTTATGGCAATTGCCCATTTTTATGACCGTTTTGAGCAAACAAACTGTATGTTTTTAGGAAACTAGTCGATAATAACATTTCTTCGGATCGTAGTCTCTACGGCGCGTGCCGCGACTGAGAGGGTCTCTTCTGTTATCTGCTGTGTCTCCTTGTCTTCTTGAAGCAAACAGCTGCCCCTTTCACAAAATTGATAAGCGAAAAGCAACCTCTAGTCGCATTTTTATGACTTATACGAAACTCTTGTTGCCTTCTTCTAAGGTATTTCATTTTTTCTTCTGGTATTTACCTTTCAATATCTTCAATACATATCTTATCTTATCCCTTGCTCAGTTTGGTTATGCTCTGCAGTTATCAGTTATTCGAGTTGTTCTACAGGCTACCTGATGATGGATTCGGAAAACAACTCAAACTGAACTTAACCCCAATACTTCTTGGAATTTATTGATTTGTTTTTGTATGTATTTGTCAATATATTTTTCGTCAAAGAGCTTAGCACGCGCCAATAAAGTTTCTCCTTCGAAAACTGTGGCAAATATTTGTTAAACGACGTTTTTTATGCCTTGAACTGTCTTGAATACTCTCAAATTAATTCCCATTTAAGTTTTACAATCAATGACCCAATTACTTAAATCCTTTACATATATTTTATATCGATATTCCCTTCACCTGCAATTTAATGCATTTTGTCATTTTCGATAATGGTAATAAGAAAACAAAACGAAACGAAAATCAGTTGCAAAAATTTATCAAACAGATTATAAAAGCCCTTGGAAAGTTTCACCCTAAATGATTTGTGCTCTATATATTGTATCTATATAAATGTGAAGGAAAAGGCAGCTGCGTTTCATGAAGATTAAAACGATTTTTTTGTCTATACCCTATTGTAGTGGGGTATATGCTATTTGTAAAGAGAATCCGTCAAAATAAGTCAATACATGATTACATGATTGAGTGTACTTTATTTATTTAAAACTTAAATAAAAATGGCTTTTGATTCCAAATGAATTTCCGTAGCTTGATAAATATCTTCATTTGATTAGCCTTAGAAATCGTATGCATTTTAGACAGACATATATTCTAAAACGATTTAGAAATTCAACCGCTTTACTTTCTAAAACGATTTGGAAATCAGAACAGGTTCTCTTAACCTCTGATTAATGAGAAGTTACTAATTGATAGTAAGTAATATTAGCGAATAGTAAATCAAACTCCATTCTAGCTGACTCAGCCCGTTATTAGATTTAGTAAGAAAAATGTATCAAAATTCTTGTATCAAATCACCATTTTTGCTAGAGTGTGGGAAAATCGTTGCTACCCAATGTTGAATGGACCCTTTTTTTGGGCTTGTGTGTGTCAGCCAAGAGATAAGCTTAAACGGGTTTCCACTTGCTGCTAATCACTTAAATTTAAGCTCAAAACTTTTGCCCCCCAAAAAACAAGAAAAAAACTAAAATAATCATTTACTCTGGCCGACTATCCACTCGACCTGTTGCAGTTGAAATTAAATTTTGTTGCCGATGTTGTTGCTGTTGTTGCTGATGTGTCCTGCGCAAAAGCAAGCTGCATCCGGTGTTTATGTTTATGCGAAACAAACTTCCGTTTTTTCTTGGTTTTTGTTTTTCATCATTGCGTTGCGTTTCTGGAAGCGTCGATAAGTTGCTGTTGCTATTGTTGTTGCGCTTGTTGTTGTTGCTGGTGTTGTTGTTGCTGGTGTTGTTGTTGCTGGTGTTGTTGCACATGCTCAGCCACAAGTCAGTCACATCGAGTGCGACCAACAGGTGTATTTACTGTAGTTTTTGCTGTTTAGTTTGTTCTTTTATTATTTATCAGTCAAAAGAGACACAGAGAGCAACCAAGGAACCCATAACAATGGATAGAACTTCAATCTCTTGATACCCTTTAGTAAATGAACATCGTGGAGCAATAGAGTACCCCAACTTTTTAGTCCACAGTGACATATGTATATCTGAGAAATCAATTAATTCTTAAATAATTAGAGTATTTTTCATTTACCATCACGACATACAAATAGTTCCATATTAAACGGTTATCTATTAATGTTATATAAGGGAACCATGATTCCAAGAAAACATTAGATAAAGAGGGGCATTATGTCGTTCTGTATTACTCTTTCTGCCACAAGAGATTCCGTTTAGTAGATTTTTATCAAGGCATTTCATCCATAGGGTTAGTTTTGAAGTGAACTTGGTTAAATTAAATGTAACGAATTAGTCTAGGTTTTTGATTCCAGAATAAAAAAGCCTTCTTCTGCTTTTGATATGTTTCGATATGTTGCTGTTAGATAGATAGATGATGCGACCTTCTTATGAAATATGCAAAAAGCTACTTGAATGGACAAGTTTACGTCATTTAAAAAAACAGATATCTGCTCCATATGTATATACCCATCATATTCCAGGGTATCTTTACCCTCAAAGAGAGAGTAGAAGAAAAAAACGTTGCTACCCAGTTGGTTTAACTTTTTGCTGTTGTTGTCGTCTGCTTCATTTTTTGTAGATACTTTTTTCTGTTGTTGTTTATTTGTGTATCTCTTCTTTTAGCAACATTTTCATTGCCATAATTACCATGATTAGCAATGAATGCTGCCGCTGTCGCTGCCAATGCTGCTGGGTCCCCACTTTTAACTTGGTTGTTTCGCTTTTTGGTTACTTACTAACTTTTTCCGTTCCAGCACCACCGCCAGCTTCAAGTTGATCAGAAGCAGCAGGCGGCCAACACGCGACAAATTTAATTTTTATGCTATTTCTTTCTCATTTTATTCAACATTGTTGTTGCTGGTTGTTGGTGTTGCATATATTAACCGTAAGTTGGCTGCACTTTATGCGGGCTGATTATCTGCCACGTGAAAAAGTTGCAGACAGAGAGAAAAAGAGGCTTAAAACGGAGATACTTGACAATGATGATGATGATCGTCATGATGATGATGATAATCGGGAGATGATGTTGTTGACTTCTTTTTAGTTTTATTGGTTCTGACATACGTTGTTGTTGTTGTTGTTGGTGGTGGTGCTGTCTTCTAGTTGGCGTAACGAAACTGTACTTGCTTGAGTGCGTATTCTAAAGAGGTTGTCATATAAAGTACATTTCATCTACTATTCTCATGATCGCCCTTCATTTATAGTTCATTGACTTTTGTGGGGTTTGAATGTAGAAAGCCTCAAAAATAATTTAATAATTTAACTCAAGGACCTTAGGAAAGATGAAATAGTGGAGATTAACGAAACAGCTACACTAAGTGTATATGATTACAACATAACAACAAGACGACTTAAAAGAGTACGTATTTGAAATCTTGCACATAACTTTAAACTGAATAGAAAATTAAATGAAGCTCATCTGAAAAAGGAACATAATGTTTAAGTAAATTTAATTACTCATCTGTATAACCTAGGGTATATATATTATAGTTTATTCTTGTTTATGTGTGAATCTCCAAATTTAATCATTGTCCAAGGACAACCAAAAAACCAACTCAAGCCTGTAATAACGGTTCAACAAATTTCATTAAGGAATTAAAACAGTCGTCTGTTGGCTTATAAAATGTTGATAGATTGATTAATTTCATTGGATCATTTTATTTAAAAAACATTAATTAACTGTAATTTTGTACCACAAGAAAATGATTAAGGATATATATTTACATGGCATAAAATTTTAAAATCAGAAAATATTTTGATAATATGGGAAATTGATTTAAGAAAAGCATTCTTAAATGTCCTTTCTAATCATTTCTTTTGGTTACAAAAGGCTATACAATTTTTTTTTGTTATTCTTTTCAATTTTCCAATCATTTTAACAATAATTGTCTTTGACTTTCCCATTGCAAAACAATTTCAATTTTATTTTATTTGTAGAGCAATTAAAAACGACAGAAAACTTGCTGGAAGTAAGGGACTCAAAACTGAAAAGCAAACAACATTAGCGAATTTGGCAAATGTCTGTCTAGACAAGGGCAGGGCGTCATTATAATAAAACGTGGCATTAACTTGACTTTGAAAATTTGTTTTACTAAATGACTGCACCTGCCTGCTGTCTCTCTATCACCTGAGGCAATTAATCACCATGGTAGCTGCACTAGAGGGGGAGTTGTTTTTCCTTTGGCAACACCCACAACATGCAGTTCAGAAATGGTTTTTGCCAAAAAGAAGAAAAAAAGGAAATTGGAAAAGAAGCAAATTATCTTAAATGAATCAGCCGAAAACGTTTTGCTCAAGCAAAGGGCGATCTCTTTTGGAATCTGTCGGCATCTTTGTCTTTGAAAATGGGCAAAACTATCTCAGACTCACAGTAGGTTTTCCAAAAGGTTATTTCTAGCAAATCGCAGGACTAAGCAACGCATCTACGTGGCCTTTTTATGTTTGAGCATTTGTGCGTGGGTTCGATTAGGGTTTTCCATTTTCCTCCAGGATTATGTTTGGGAAATTCATTTAGTTGAAAGTGGAAAGTACAGTTTTGTGAGTGGCTAAACATGTGTTGGACAAACGAAACCGAGATAGAGAGTGGAATTTAGGCTGTAGATAAGATTGTGAGTAGTTCAAGTGTGTTGGCATATGGCACTTGGCAGAAGGACATCATAAATTTGAATATATGAAATGAAATCTTTCATACTTTTTATTGTCCTGCAGCTTTGATTCGTGGAATTTTTTATCTTCCTTGCTGTTGTTTTGTTGATTCAAACGTTTCGTGGAATTCAATGAATCGTGAATGTCCTTGCTCCTCATATCAGCTGGACATTAAAAACATCCTGTTATGAAGTCCATTTCGATATAGGTACATAACTCGTTTGTTCATTCATACATACTCCTTGGGATGCGTAAAAATTTCGCGTAAATAAAAACCGGAAGCTTCTGCCCCCCCTGTAAACTCCAAAGGCTCGACAGAATTCGTGGGAATTTCATGGGCCACTTCCTTCCGTTATCTTTTTGTGCCTGTCTGTGTGTGTGTGAGGATCGTTATGATCAGTCGAGTCTATGAGCGCGAATCAAATTACGCCCTCGCTCTCTACCGATCCCTGATTTCGCACAGTGCACCATCAACGCAGCTTCCATACATCATACACATGCTGCTTGCCTTGTTGTTTTGCACCTTGAGCCTTGACTACTTCCGGTTTTTGGATGCGCGAAGGACAACGCGGCAGCAGCAGGTAGTTTGTGTTGGTTTTTTTTCGTTTTGCCTCGCATCCTTGTTGTGGACATTTCCTGCTATGTCCATGCAAATAAGGATGTCGCCTACAGGACACTTTACTATCTCTCTCTCTCCCTCTCTCTCTGCGTCTGACTGTCTTTGTCGCTAACAAGTGCCTTTTCATGCCTCATGCTGACCGGATGTTTTTCCATCGATTGCTCTGTTTTCAAATGCTTTGAGTTTGGCTTTAACTAGGAAGTGCATCTTTTTAATATTTATAAAATAAACAAAACTTTCTTTAAGCAAATTTCAACCCTTCAAATCAAAACTACTTCCCACGCAAAAAAAAAACTAAATCATTTCCGTTCTACCTTAAGATTTTGATGAGATAGATGGTTCCCACACACACCGAAAGTGAGAGACTCAGACAAAGCAAAGATTATGCAATGCACCTGATACAGCTACACCCTCGCAGCAGCAACGACTTCTCTTCTCTTGGCAAATATTGTAGACCCATCTTCATTTCCGTTCTCATCAGATCTGTCGCAGATTTCTGATAAATTTGAATTCAATAACAAAAGCAGAATCAACGGCTGTTGCCAATTAAGAAGTGGAGAAAAACGCAACACAGCATCTAACAAATGGAAAAGGATTAACTACAGCTGTTGGCCCTGTTGATCCTGGGCAAAAAAAAAACAGAGAAAACAAAAATCGCTTCGTTTCACACGGAAGTAAATGTCGATGTGAAGAACTATAAACGAAAAACCAAAAAAAATCGACATAAAATCATTGGAAATCTCGAGAAGAAGAGAACAAGAAGCGGCAGCTGCTGTTCCTATAGATATTCCCTGGGAAGTATCCACTCTTGAAAAGGCATCTTCTAGACCAATGTACCTGCTCTCTGACTGAGTGTGTGGGAAGTGCACATGTCCTCGGTAGTTTCATGGCGATAGAATATCATTTTCTTTATTCTGATTCTGTTGCATTTGCATCCTGTGGGAACTGTTTTCATTTTCTTCTCCATGTTTGGGAAAGTGAAAAGAGATTTCATTACGGTGGCCCCATGCTTTATGCATATTTCATCTTATAAACAGTTTATCGACGACACACGTTGGGCTACCCCCAGAAACGATTGGAGTAAGTTGTCGGGTGGCAGGGCAGAGGCACTTGTCGACTTGTTTTGGAGCCACGCGACTAATTTTCAAGTTTCTCAAGAGAAAAAGGCATTCAATAAACTCGATTAACTTTAGCAAGGACGTACTATTGATACCCTTATGGTTAAGCAAATCCATTGATATTTTCTTTAAAACCTCTCTCTTCCTAAAAGCCTTTAATCGCACATTTATATATGTATACTTAATCCTATACGCATTATAGCTTTTTCGAAAGGGTATAAAAATGAAGTAAACAAGAAATAACAGCACAAATATGCATAAAGTACCGCAGAAGATAAAATGGATGGACAGTAAATGAAGAGACGAAGCGAAGCATCTCTTGTGGCAAAGTGAAAGATGTGGCCTCCTGTCCACAGACCCCAATCCCTGCCTCAGACCCTAAAAGATCGCCGTCGAGGCGTGCGTGTGGAGTACATGACCCCAATTTCTTCTGTTCGTTCTCTGCTTTTGTTGCTGTTTTTGTTGTGTATTGCCTTATTATTCAAACTGCAAGGCGCCCTTCGATTTTTGCCGTTTTTCCACTGTGTGTTCGGTAAGGATGATGTATGTTGTGCTTTCAATTTGGAGCAGCAGGACATCTGTTTTTTTTTTTTTTTTGTTTTTTGGGTGCAGAGCAGAGCACAACTGGGAGCAGGTAGACCAAAAGCTGTATAAACCGGTTTACAGGTGCTAACTTGGAGCCTGAATCCTCTGCTTCTTTTTTGACTGCCGTTTGCCATTGCCCCACAGCCCCAAGTCTTCGTCGTCGTCTTCTTTCGCTTTTTGGCCATAAATTTGTGTTCAATTTAAAAAAATAAAAATAAAAAACTTTTCACTCTTTGAGCAACAATTTTACTGTCAAATTTATGGCGCGAAAAGATTTTTGTTTAAATATTACCAAGGAGACAGTACTCATACCTCCTCCTTCTTGCCCTCCTCCTCTCCTCCACCATTTAAGTCTCTCTTGTAGTTGAACATTTTCAGGTGAAATTTGTTTCCTGTAAAATTGGGTGTTGAGTTGATTGGTTTTTTTTCGGTTCTCCTTTCATGCATATGCAAATGCCATCAAATGAACATGGAAATTAATGAAGATCGATTTTTATGTATGTTTAAGAAAATATTTTCAACAACTTTATTCGCCATGGTGTCGTGGTACCTCCGCCTCCTTTCGAGAAGATCCTTTTTCGAGTAATTTATCAAATATGGCCAAAGATTCTATATGATTTACAATGTTTGCTAAGCCATTAATCTCTGAAAGGTGGGGGGCAGAAATTGTGGAATTTTGAGGGACTCCATCGTAACGCGACCACCAAAAGGCAACAGAACAATAAAATAAAGAAAACTTGAATTCTTTCCTACCCTTGCAGAAATCGTTGAGTTCTGATCCTTCCCTCTCATCCTTTTCAAATGCAAATATCGAGTCATAAAAGAGTTGAAAATCCCTTCCTCTTGTGGCCTGCATATCTATAAACCTTCGAAGGAATCATCCCTTCGAGTGGCAGATTCTATTTCTGCATGCAAAAAGAGCGCCAAAAATTGGATTGAACTTTTTTTTTTAGATTTTAGTTTTACATTTTATAGTAATTGATTTATACACTCTCAAGGCTGAAATTCTAATGTCAGGTTTTCAGGTTAACTGACCTTTTTAACAAAATGAACTGTTGGTTAACTAGTTAAAGACCATAATAAAAATTAAATAATTTATATTATTATTTAAATTTTTATGGCTTCATTTATGAGTATTTGCCAATACAGAGTTACAGAGTATGTGTATGTACCTATGTATATATAATTTTTGAACACATAGTTTAATCATTTTACAAAAGTTCGTTTTTAGAAGTCGACAAAATAAAAGACTAATGTTTCTCTTGATTAAAGATCAGTCCGATGGAGTCTGAAAATTCAATAGAATCCGGTCATAGCGATGCTCGAGGGACCAACGATTTTACGTCGTTATATCCGAAAGACGCTTTAAACGAAAGTAGCCAAAAAATGTTGTTTTTTGATTATTTTACGGTTGACACGCTCAAAACTATCAAAACTAAACTATTTAATAGTTATAAAACAGTTGCGCATAGCACGAAAAGAGATGTGAATGCTGTGTGTTAACGTCATTATATCTTCTTGAAAAAATTAGATGGACAAAAATTGGATTGGAGTTCAAAAATATGTTTAAAATAAAAAAAAAATAACATTTTTGATAACCACTTCTCGTCTGGCAACTTTTATGTGAACCATGCATAGTTAAGCATATATCCTTAAAAATCAAAAATAACAAATAGAAATGCAGAAGCAGTCTTCGGTAGATGAGTTGTCTAAGTGGCCCAGTCATTTAATCAACTGAACAACGAGGATCCGGGTTCGAATCCCAGGCTATAGTGTATGGATGTAGTTTTATATAGTAGTTATATGTAGTTATATATAGTTAGGTTGATAGTTTACATATCACTATATCCTATACTTTAATAATAATAGAAATGCAGAAGGATTTTCATGCAGTTTTTCCTTGAGTTGGGAAGTTTTACATCCGATTTTTTATACTTTTAACCTGTCTAAAAAGATCGACATCGTTCATAAAGGCATGCGATACCAGCTATAATTACCTCAAGCTCACAAGTTAAGTCCCCTGTAGAGGTGGGCATGCGATGGGTTTTTGTCGGGTACCCGTGGGTATAGGCTGAAAAATCTAATTTCGCGTTGAGTCAGGCGGTTATGTCGCTCAATCCGGAAATTAATTTGGAAATATGAGAAAACAATTGTGAAATATTTAAATATTTTCTTTTCTGAACTTCGAACTTAGAACTAAGTTTTTTGCCTGATGAAAAAATTATAATGTTTTGGAAACCGTCAAAAGCATGCTGCTTGAAATTTATGAAATCGAAAGTGACACAGCTGACGACTCAAAAGTTAGAAACTTTTCGCCAAATACGAACTATGAATTCCAAGACTATTTCAAATCAACCAAAAAAACGGAAACTTGAAAAAAAAGCGATCGAGTTAGGGATAGAAAAATATTATGCCACAACTACTTGATCAAATATGGGAATTTTCGATTTTTGGAAGCTGGCAACTAACTTGAAATTGTTACAAGTAAATCTCGGATTCAGTCGGATCGGATTACTATATCATACAGCTATTATAAAAAACGGAAATCTCACGATCAGTGACTTTATCTGAGCTATTGTCCTGCAGTTTAATGTATACTGTGCCAAATTTGTTCAAGGTGCCTCGGCCCTCGTTGCTTTGAAGAAAGTCTAATTTTTTTTATTCCTACCAATACTTAGTAAATATATTTAAAATTTTGTCATTTTATACGCTGGGACATTGCACCGTAAATGGAATTCTTGATTTTCGCTAAGAATTGTTCGCTGGGTTCGAGGCCATGTTCTTGCAGTCACGAGGAGGCTCAATGTTTGCTGGGTATAGTCGAACTCGAACAGCGTCCAATGTTCAATTTTCTACGGCGAATGTTGTTAGGGCGAAATAATTCGGGTGTTATGCTGGGGCGAAATCGGCTATTTCTCAGCTAAGGCGAATATTCTCTCTTAAGAGAGCAAAACGTGCAAGCATGTTGGAGTTGGCCTCATCGGTTGCAGTTCGCCTCATCGGTTGGGATTAATGGTTGCGGTTGGCCTCATGTGTTCGATGTTCGATGCTTTTCGCTCTTTTGTTGCATGCTATTGCTCTTAAATGCGGGTTCGACGTGGTTTCATGGAGTTCGGTGTGGTTTGGAAAGGGTATTCGAAGGAGGTTCAATTTTTAAAGCCATTTCGACACACTTAAAGGCGAATTCGAAATTTACGCGGCGAGTTAAAATTTGAATTTCGAGGTGAGCGGACGTGCTGTCGGATGAATTTATTTTGGTTTATTTTCGTAAAACCGTGCGGCTCCGCAACATCTTGATGAAAGCGAATTTTCAAATATTTCAAATATACGAAAATAGAAAATAAATTGTAACGGGTTCTCAAGGAGTAAGGACGTGCGCGCGGCTACTCCCTTTCCGTATTAAAAAATTTTAAATAAAAATAAATTGCCTTAAAAATATTAAACAAAAACGCGCGCGGCATTTAATTTAATGCAATTACAATTACAAGGAACAACAAATTCGGATGTGCAACATGAGAATAAAGTGAACAAAAAGCAAAAGTGAAGAAAATAAATCAAGGAAAATACAACAATTTTCCAAATATTCGAAAATATTTTGTAAATATTTTAAATATCTACACGACGAATATTGCATGGGTTCTAAAAGTGTTTAAGAAATATAAATAAATAAAGAAAAAAGTTGCCGTCTTTGGCGGCATTTCTTTTTTTTTCATAATAAGCAAGAAACACCGTTAGGTTTTTTTGGTGCTGTGCGTGAGAATAAGCAAGGCAAAGAAGCCCAAAGAGGAATACGCAAAAGTGTGTATTTTTGTGTGTTTTTCCAATATTTTGCATAAAAAACAATGTGGCGCGTGCACGTGTAAGAAGCATCATCAACAACAACAACAAATGGCACCACCAGCAGCAACAACAACAACAGCTAATTGCAAAACCATGTGCCGCAGTTAGAACGAAAAGGACGCCACGAGGAAGAAAGGAGAGAAACAACAAAATACAAATACCAAAAACAACAAAAAAGAAAAGGAAAATATACACTCAAAGTTTCTTCTTTTTTTTTCACTTAATACGTTGGTTTTTTGGTAATAAATTTCACGAGGATTATTACACTAAACAACAACAACAACTACACACACACAATATAAAACTAATTTATTACCCAAAAAACACCAACCAACAGAAACAACAGCAACAAACAATAAACATGCATTGGATTAAATGTTTATTAACCGCATTCATTTGCTTCACAGTTATTGTGCAGGTGAGTTTTCCACGAATTAGTTTAAACAAATTCCCCCTCACCCGCCCTCCCCACATGTGTGCTTAAACGACGCATGCGTGCGAGCGAGAGGACATGTGCTAAAAGCCTTGCCAGATTGCCCAAAAAAATTGCATTTAGGGTGGTGATAACCCGCGATAATTCAAATTCGCCAGAAGAGAAAACAAAAACTTGTATTTGGAATATATTTTCGTTATCAAACTCAGACTGCATATATAGAACAGATTATACGAATTTCTTGGAATTTGCAGTCAAAACAAGGTTAAAGTTTAGTAAATGATAACAAATCCAATTTAAGTCAATGAATTCAGACTTTGCGAGGCTTTATATAAGTGCAGATTTTGCTATATTTCACTATTAACGCTTTAGCTTATTGTTTTATGCATAATTTTCTCAATTTGATTGTCATTTCTTGTAAAGTGAGAAAAATATGGCATATTTTCTAATATTTTGCCTTTTGTATGTTTCTGTGGTGGTTGACAATTTTCCAACATTTGTTCCACAATTGCCTAGAGAGCGTAATATGAGAATCTCCTCTGTCAGCTGAGCAAATCCGTGGACATATGTACATACATATATGTATAGAGGGGTTGCTTACACCCTTTTAGGGTCGTTTACGATGGAGATCTCTTACTATCTCCCTCTCTCTTTCTCTGAGTAGAACTAGTTTTGCGACAAACAGGTCCAGTTCGTTCCAAAAAAAGCAAAAAATTACCACCAACGGCGCATGCCTTCCAAAAATACTATAAGCTACTCGATTTCAATATCTACATGAAACTTTTAATGCACATATTGTTGCTGGGGGCATGGGCAACATCTGCCGTGGCATGTTTCGTTTTTTGTTGTTTTTGCATTTTAATACTCTGCGTAGGTCAACCATCAAGTCGACGACACATGCGCAGAGAGAGAGAGAGAGAGAGATCTTCCACCTCCTTCGCAAAAAAGCAGCAGCAGCAGCAGCTTCACTTGCTCATCTTAGTTGGTTCCTTCTTCTTCCTCTTGTTCTTTGTTGCCTTCCATTGATCTTTCACGCCAGCATCCCCTGCGACAGGAGAGCTCCTCGAGCCTTGCATGCTGCGTGTTCCCTGTGCCCGTTTTTGTTGTTCTTGTTGTTCCTTCGCCCTTAACTTTGGCATATTGTTGCGTGCTTTACTTTACGTATGCATTTTTTTAGTTGCTAATTTTAACCTCCTGCGGCCTACAATTTGCTTGGCTGCTCGAACAGCTGAAAATTTCAAGTGCAGCTGTTGGACACACCAGGCAGACGACAGACTTTAAAAGCCGCGCAGGAAAATCTCTAAAAACGAACAGTGACTCATTATATATTTTAGACAATTCTCGAGTTTCTTTTCAAGATTCAAGATAAAAGTTAAATTTTACCAAGCATTGCCGAAATATCTCCGTAGTGACTTGGTAGCAACAATTTGTTATTCTTCAATAAAGTTTAAAAATCTCGCAGAAAATGCCGGCCAAATAAATTGTTTAATAATTTTCGACAAATTGTCGTCCCATTACTTCTATCTTCCTTCTGTCTCTCTCTCTCTCCTGCTGTGCTTTAATTTCACTTGACTATCAAATAACCGTAATTCTTGGTGAAGTGTCTTGTCCTATCATCATCTACTCTACTCTACTCTGCATGTCGTCGCGTTCTTTTTGTCTCGTTCTCGTGCATTTGTATTGTGTTTTTGCGTTTATGCAATTTTCATATTAACATTGAGCATGTGGACAGAACTTGAGGAATGAATGAATGAAATGGGTAGGAGAGTGAGTGAGTGAGTGAATGAGGGAGTCGTCTCCCCTTTTCTCTTTTTCGTCTTCATAACATAATTAATTGCAATTTAGAAATTCAAAGAGAAGGAGGAGCAGCAGCAGAAGGAGAGAGAAGAGACTCCCACACGCACGCTGATTCACTTGCGCTTATAACTGTTTGTGTGTGTGTGTGTGCGTTTCCCAAGCCCGTTGTTAACGGTTGATTATGATGATGAATTTAAATGATTAATAAACAACATTTTCAGTGGCAAAAGGCCAAGCAGCAACAACAACAACTAGAAGAAAAGCTCTAGCAAAAAACAAGAGAGAAGAGAAGAAAAGGCACAAGATAGCTAAACAAACACCTGTGTAGAGGAAAAGTAGAATTACAACTCAAAACTAAGATGACTAAAAATGCGTGTGCCCATGTGTGAGTTTTTCATACATTTTAATGTCTCCTTTGTGTTGTGTGTGTGTTAACCCACAACATCAAACTGTCAGTCAGTCAGTCAGTCAGTCAACGTAAGTTGACGTGGAAGACACAACAAAATGGCAAGCAAGTGCCAAGAAGGGCAACTGGTGCTGGGCCGGGGGCGGGGGCCGTCTTAACTAGTCGCGTCAGGGCTGAGTGATCGCAGTAAAAATAGCAGTACCCTAAAGAAAAAGGCCCCCAACCAGAGCTTTTTAGCTAGATGGGCAACAGCAACAAACTGAGTCAAGCAAAAGGTAAACAATGCAACGCACTATTTTCCAACACTTTAACAAGTGTCTCTCTCTGTCTGTCTGTCTCTAGGGTCCACAGCAGGGCTAGGGCTTGGGATAGTTTGGGTCCCCTCCCCTTTTTTGGGTCTAGTTAGTTTTTCAAGAGTACTAAAGTTCAAAGTTGAAGGCAAAAAACAAATAAAGCGAAACAAGTGTGTGTGGTTTTTTTCTATCTCTTTTGGGAATTTAGAAAAATCTAAATTCTTGAAAAACAAAAATTAATAGCATACGTATAGGCGCATTATTGCCAATTTTCGTTCAATGCCTCTGGTGATTGTTTGGAAAATATCACAAAAGTTTTCCCTCCAAATTTTGGTGAATTGTTAACATTTGGTTGTCAAAAAACAAAAAAAAACAAACACATTGTGAGAAAATCAAATTGAAGTCTCTTCAAATTGGTGTCAAATGTAAAAAAATAAACGTTTTCTGGTTGCACTTTTAACTCAGTTTTTCCCACCAAACGTAGAAAAACCAAAAACAACAAGAAAATGTTTCGTGTGTTATGCAAATTGATTTGCTTTTTTTCTTCGTTTCTTTCAGTTTTTTGTTTTGTTTATATTTTGACAAACGTTTCGTAGTGGGGGCGCTGCTGCGCCTTTGTTTTGTTTGTTTCGCTTTAGTTTTTGGTTAGTTTTCGGTATTAAATACTCTGCCCAAGCGATCGAGAGTAGCAAGAGAAATGGCTTATTACCTAATTGTTTTGACTGAAAGGTGTGCCAGGTGCCTCTACTCCCTTTATAATTTATAGGATATTTTAAAAGTCGTTGTAAAACATTTAGCTACTTTTTTATGTTTTTTGTTCGTTCATTTTTTGTGTGTCTGTTGCATATCAAAATAAAGTTGGGGGGAAGATGGGGAAGGGGCCCACTGTATTTACTTTTTTCCACCTTTTTCTATGTCGTGTTGTTGTTGCTGTTAACCTTCCTTCCGCTTAATGCTTTTTCTAACATTTCTTTTGTTTCGTTTCGTTTATTAATTCAGACGCATCTCGTCGAGTTTCAGTTTGAAGTTGGAGTTTTTTTTCAAGTTGATCATCTATTAATTCTTCGTCTTTGCCTTATTTTGTGTGTGTGTGTGTGTGTGTGTATGTGTGTGTTTTTTTGCGCATATTTTTGCTCTTCTTCAAAGCGCCGTTGAAATGAAAAAAAAACAAGTTTTTTTTGTTGCTCTTAAGCTTTGGCTCTCCTTCAGCGCCAGCTGCATTTGTTTTTTTCTCCAGCAGCTCCAACTCCAATTCACTTTTAAGTCACGTTTTGCTCTTTTTATGCTGCTCTTTCGTGAGTCTCTCTCTCTCTGACCACCACCACCAGCTGACACACACACACACACACGCTAGGTGAGCTCCCCTTCACGCTCTGTGTGTGTGTTAAACTGTTATAGCTTTGGGGCTCATAAGCCGTTCAGTTTTCGCTCTCTCGCGCGCTCTCTCTCTCTGTCTCTTTCAATATGGCTGCACTGCAGTGGCCGCCGCTTCTTCACCTGGCGTTGGCTTACACCTTTTTTTAACCCCCTCTGCCACTCAACCTCACCTTACCTCAGCTCACCGCACCTTTTGTGTTTGGTTCGTCGTTCGGCGAGCCGACGCTTTGACGCTTCGTTCGTTTCGTTCGTTTTAACCATCAATGTTGACCGGCAAAATCGTATGCCGTGGGAAACAATTCGGTTTTACTTGTATATTTTTTTTCTTTCTTTCTTCTTCTTCAACGTTTTTCTTGCTTCTTCTTCGACGACGTCGACGACTTCGACTGCCTGCTGCCGACGAAGTTAACGTTGACGCTGACGTCAGCGGCGACGGCGACGCAGCGCTGCTGTTGCTTTTTGCGTTCGTTTTGTTTTTGTGTTATTTCTGTTGCCTGCTGCTTATTAATACACGTTTTGTTGTTGTTCTTGTTGTTGCCTCTTGTCGTCTGTGTCTGCTCCTCCTTTTTCTACTTCGACTGCTGCTGCTTCTTGTGCAGTTTGTTGCCTAAGTCTTTCGTTTTTGCATTTCAGTATTCGAATGGAGTATTAGTTTTTCCCCCATTTGATGTATAAGTGATTTTCCAACACTTGACACATTTTTCTTCACACGATTTCCACTTGACTCTCTTTCTGCAATCACAAAAGTCTTTTTTCAACAATGTTAGCGCCATTAAATCATAGTTAAGCAGCTTTGCTACAGTTTTTCTTTTCTTATATTGTTCATTCTTCTTTCGGTCCCCTTTTGTGTGGCTTACACCTGCTGAGCCCTAAGTTGGTTGGTTGGCTTGCTTGGGGTTGGGGCTAAAAATTGGAGCTCAGCATCTGAAACGCGCGCACTTCACTACTTCTACTTAATTGAGCAATTAAACACCCATGTTCACTCTCTAGACTCCAGTAGATGTGAAGATACAAACCAACTTACAAAAAAAAAAAAAAATAAACCAGAGGGGGGGAAGCATCTACCTTCCCAAGCCACATGTGGAGCAAATCTCTGGCTGGCTGACTGACTGAGTGAGTGAGCTCACAATGTCTTGTTAACAATTAAATTGTCATTTTAACAAGCTTCACTTCACTTTACTCCACTTGCTGGTGTTGTTGGTAAAATGTTAATTGCCGAACAGTTATAGAAAACGGGCCAAGCAACTACACTATACTACAATAGTAATAATCAGAGCAATAACTCAACTCTAGTGCGCCTATTTTTGGGCACTGGCTTGTTAAAAGGCAGCTTTATGATTTCCAGTCACCATTTATGGCTTTACAATTAAAGTTTAGTCATCTTCCTCGGCCAGCTGCCAAAATGGGGTTCTATAGAATGATTTTTATTTTCCTTTAGGGATCATTTTAGTTAAATCATTTAGTTTTTGACCCATTTTTTGCTTACACATAACTATTAACTACCTTTACACCTTATGTGTGAGTCGTAAAAACAAAATTAATTGAGAAATTTATGACAAGATGACTATCAAAACTAATTTTTGGCTAAAGCAAAAATATGCAAATATATTTGTCGAAACGTTTTTGATCTGTGTTTCTGGCGGCGCGGCGCTTTCAAAAGTCGAAAGTCGATCACAGGTTAACGTAACTTGAAAGCCAGGCCAAACGAAGCAGAATTTATTACGAGCAGAAGAGAAAAAAAGGCGACCGTCGAAAAGCGACCGCTTGCTGTGCATTTGTCATGCTGCCGATATTATTTTTCGGTTCTGTCTCGGTTGACTCTTAATATTTCATAAGCCTGTTTTCAGTTCCAGGTCCTTTGCATGGGTCTCTTTCCAAATTGCGCTACCCGAGTTTGAGTTCTTTTTTGTATTTTTTGTGTGGTGCAAATTCCTCTGCAAAAGAAATACCAAAGCTGCCATAAAACAACAAACAACAAACCGAACAACAACAACAACGAAAACGACAAAAAGATTTATTGTCATGTTGGGGAGCTGCATTCTTTATTCGTCTCCTTCTCTCTCACTCAACTTTTCTTGGGATCTGTTTTTTTTATTTATTTAATTTTTAATGAATTGCATTTTAATTTGATTGTCTTTGACGCTTTATACTAATCAAAATCCGTTTTGTGTCTTTCTGTGCTTTTTGCAGGTTCACAGTACCGGCAATTTTGAATTGCGTTTGAAATACTTTAGCAATGAGAACGGCCGTGATAACGAAGGACATTGCTGTAGCGGTGAAACGGATGCGGCGACATCCAAATGTCTGGGTACATGCAAAACGCGGTTTCGCGTCTGTTTGAAGCATTATCAAGCGAAAATCGATACAACATCGCAGTGTACTTACGGTGATGTCGTAACGCCGGTTCTCGGTGAAAATTCGGTTAATCTAACCGATGCGCAAAGCTATCAAAATAAAGGGTTCTCGAATCCCATACAATTTGGATTCACATTCTCCTGGCCGGTAAGTAGAATCTCTCTCATACAGCCATATAGCAAACAGATATTTGCGCATTCGGAATGGGTTCTAAATTTAGTTGTGGCCCTAAATATGAAGTCTCGATGTGTGGGGAGATGTATCCACGAGAAAGACGCCCGTCAATTTCCTCCTCCGGCTGCTGTCTCTGATGCGGCATCTTTGCTAATTTGTTTGGGCTTTTTATAGCCTAGCCCTATGCCCTCTCTCTCTCTCTCTCTCTGTATCCGTTGAGTGTGCGCCGTGTCCTTGTTGAGGGTTGTTGGCGCTGACAAAACATCTGTCGGCTATTAAAAGTATGCGCTGGAAACGCGTGCGCTAGCGCTTTATCAACCCCTGCTTTAAAAATTGTCGTTACTTTGCGCAAGGGAGGGAGACAGAGACCTCAAAGAGAGAGAGAGAGACTTGACTTTATCGAGTAAGGCACCTTTTTCACTTGGAGATTTTGTTGAAAACTCGGACTTTTCCTTATTTTAATTGTACAGTTTTGAATAGACACCCCGTGCTTCGTTTCTGCGGTTATTTATGCGCACGTGGACTCAATAAATTGCTTAAATTTGAAATACTTGCAACAGCAACACAGCGCCTGTGCACATTCTTTTATATCTCTCAACGTTTCGTTTCTTCTTCTGTTTTTTTTTTATGTTTGGTTGGGTTTTATGCTCGACTGGCTAAGATATATATATATATCGTACTTCTTCTTTATTCATGATGAGCCGCGGAGAGAAGGAAAGGCATGTGGCATGCCCCTTGCATTTCTTAATTATTATTACGACGAAAGAAACGCTGCCAGAGCCACCCCACAACAAAAAAACACACACACCGCAGAGCAGCGCAGAGAAAGAGAATGAACATTTTTACCTTGGATATATGGCAAGTTACTCAAGCTCTTCAACAAAAACAACAACAATTTTGTTGTTTGTAACGTATTTTCCAACGACTTTTGATATTATATATGTGTACCACCACAATAGATGTTCTATGTATGCCCGCAGCGTGTGCGTTGTTGCCTTACTTAAGGGGTGTTTTCCTCCCCCCTCTCTGCTTCTCTCTCTCTGTCACCCTCTCTAGGTTTTTGTGACCCGTCTCCTGGGTGCCTTCATAGACACTTTACTTCCTAATTGTTGCGCGCATGTGCAACGTCACTATTATTATCATTACCATGCGCGTTCTTTGGCTGCCGCTAAAAGTGGCAAAGTCATGCTAGACCCGCTGAGTTGCCTTAGGGGGCAGTAGCAGCAGCAGCCGCCGCAGCCGCGGTGGGATCAGCTCATGGTGGTAGGCTGAGTTTGGCACGTGAAATGTGTAAATTTTAGCATACAAAGTGCGGGCAGAAAAATGTTGAAAATATTGCTTAAAATATGCATAAAACAAAACAAAAACAATTAGCAACAAATGTAAAAGAAAAACACGTGCCTTTAGTTAGTTCCTCTTACTATTTCTGTCTGCTCTAGTGCTTAAAAATAGTTTTCTCCCCACTGAATCTTGTGTGTGTGGTGCGCACTTTCAACTTTAAATATTTCTAGGTCAAATTATAAATTTAATTATAGTAACAACGACTAGACTTCTCTAGACTAGGCAACTAATTTAATGTTGCATTTAATTAAAGGCAAGGCAACAGTTGGAGAATAACGCAAAGAAGATGTGGATGTGGATGGGTTGGGTGATTTGAGGGCGTAGGGGGATTGGGTTGGGTTTGGGCATCGGCATCGGCATCGCCCTCTTCTGCATTGCACACACACATACACACAGTGCCTAAAAATAGTCAAGCAACATCTCAGCATTGACAACGCACGGAGCGTCTTCTACTCGGTCTGTCTGTCTCTCTCTCGTATTGAACTTTGTTACTTTTGTCTGTCTCTTTGTCTGTCTGTTGTCTTTTCTTTTCTGCTGTGCTGTCCTGTTGTCTTGTCTCTTGTCTCTGTGTCTTGTTGTTGCTACGTGCACGGTGACTACCACTCCTACTCCTGCTTGCGCCCTATGTATGTTTGTTGCAGCATTTGGCATGCACTTCACCCTATGTGCTGCTTCTGCCTTTTGATATTGACGTTGATATACAGCACCGCCGCACGCGATATTCACTACGCGTCATCCTCATCGTCGTCGTCGTTGTCGTTGTCGTCTGCTCATTTAGTTATTTTTGGAGTCCGCGTCCTCCTTATGATGTACAGAGTAACTAACAGAGAGAAACGGCGACTTCGTTATGATAATTTTTCCTAAAATGCATATAGAACTTGTATAAAAATCAGCAGCAGCAACAGTTTGCATTTTTACACTCTTAAATTTTGTAGACAAATAATTTTTACGATCGACAATCATTTCAATTCATTTCTGCATTGAGTATTATTAGCTTTCTGCTGTAGTTGCTACTCATTTAACCATTGTTTGCTGCTGATCATCTATGTCTGATTTGTTTCCTGTCGTGCCCATAAAACACACACACACACAGAAGAAAATTGCAAAAAAAATAAAATACATTTTCAATGTCTGTCACACAGAGAGGCGAAACGGAGTTGGATTTGGAGTCAGTCATTTGCCGTTATGCAATCAATCGGCGGATTGGCTTATCAACGAAAATTAATTCTACATCTCCACCTCCACCCACACAGACACACTTATTTTACGCAAAATCGAAAGTTATAGACGAAAAAAAAGAAACACCAGAAAATTAGTCATTTACATGCAATGGCCAAAACGCAACAACGCCCAACAAGAGGCAAGCAGGCATCAGGCACCACCTCTGCAGAAAAAAAAATTAACAGCAGCCATGCAACCATGTTGCATTTTCATGGATTTTTGTGTCATCTCTGCCGGTTTTTCCACTACCAGTTACTGTATACGTGTGTTTGTTGCATTTGTAATCAAGTGTGAATTGAGGGCGAGCTCTGTGTGTATGTGTGAGTGCTAAGCAAATGGATTTGCATTTCAAATGGCTCAGCCGCGGTTACTGCCACTGCCATTTACATTTCGATTGCATTAGTTTTGAATGCATCCAATCTATTGAGTGGAGTAGCTGCTGGTGGGCGTCAAGAAACACGTTTGCTGCAATGCTGTCATAATCTCTTTATAATGAGCCTACTCCCAAATAGCCCAAAGCTGTGAAATGGCTGTTGATGTGATGTGGTGGGATTTAAGTGGATTGAAGACCAAGTCCAAATTAGTTATACACTCGTCGATTGATATCTTATACTTAAACGAAAATGAAATGAAGATGATTTCCTAGTTTGAATTCAATTTCCCGTTTTGATAACTAAAAAAACGAACTTTCTTTAACTTTATTTTTCTTCTACTCCATTTACAGGGCACCTTCACACTGATCGTCGAGGCCTGGCATGATACGAATAGCAGTGGAAATGCTCCCTCAAACAGTAAGTTGATAATTTATGAATTAATTACTTCCTAAAGACAACAGTTTTTGGTTTTGTGGGCTATATCCTGCTTCCTGTGAGTGATCGATTGAAAGCTGTCATCATCGACAGCCACACGATCAAAAAATTTGTCGTCATTTTTGGGTTAACCTGTTATTTGATACCTTTTCAAAAAGTTCTAGTTTCGCCAACTAACTACACTACCCTCTCTCACTCTGTATGAGTGTGTGTAAGATTTCCGGCACATTGAGCGGTTTTAAATTCCCTTCTTCTTCTGTCGTTTTTTTTTTTTTTTGCATTCAGGGATAAACCTCAGACAGACTTTGTCGCCTTTGTTGTCTGTCTGCCTTAAACGAACGGAAGTGCTTGGCTTGGCTTGGCTTGGCTCCCCCAGAACTCATTTAGTTTCAAGTACAATTTCGATTTTGGCTTGTGTCGCGTTGGCCATATCACGAATTGCAATTTAGTTGAAGGAATTTACAGATCGTGTATGTTTTTGTGTGTTGTGTAATTCATCTTGAAAACAATGCAACAACTACTGATCTGTAAGGTAGATAAACATATCGATCGAGCAGGAGGTGAACCACACACAGTCTCTCTCTCTTAGCAAGGACACATGAAAGGAAATCCGAAAACCAGATTTGTCTTTTATCTTTTTATCAAAGCAGGTTTGTTCTTTCATTTGCTTTGGGTATTACTAATCTCTCTCCAGCTCACTTTTGGGTAATTTTCCCACAGAATATTATTAGTTTTACGGGGGGCTACCTGCTACTCGTTTGTGGGCTATCTACCTGCACTTTCTTTCACGATTTATGAACTTTTTTTTCAAAAGAATTCTCCTCAACCTTCTTGTTCTGCTCATCACCATCAAGAAAGAGAAGAAGAGCATTTTTCTCGGCCCCTCCCCCCACCACACACTTGTCTGTCTGTATTTTTGTCTATTCTTAGCTCTTGGCCTATTCCTTGAAGGAATTTTAATTGTTTTGCAGCCTTTGTGTGTGTGTGTGTTTTAAGACCTATAGATTGGCATCCTGCTGAGGCAACGAGGATTCCCGAGGATTGCTGCAACAAGCTAATTTTCAAGTACCAGTCTAATAGATCTTTATCTTTATCGGTGATTTTGCCCCCCACAATTGCAATTTTCAATTCAATTTTGTGCCCAGATTTCTAGTTGAGCTCCACTTGCCGCCGCACCGTTCGCTTGTCAAGGATTAATTTCATTATTTAACGAAGGGAACAACAGCCAAACGAAAAGAAAAAGGAATGCAACGGGCTGAGGCGGTGGCAAAAAAAGGAAAAAACCAACGATCTCCCGCATACTTTAGACGGCAGACAAGTTTACGCCTGTCTACCCAACAAGTTTAAGTCTTTTTCTTAAGTTTTGTTATATTCATTTAACATAAATTACATAAAAGACGTGAGAGAGAGAGAGATGGAAAGAGAGGGAGCACACGCATCAGAGGGAGAATGAGAAGGTGGAGCTTGAAGAAGGAAGTATGTATACTTCGACCTTTTCGCCAGGTTTTTTGCCTTCGGGCATATAGCATACAGCCAACAGGCAAGAATCTGAATCTGAATCCCAACTCAGCTCAAGTCGTTGTCGTCGTGCAAGGTGATTCTTGGCCTCTTCTTGTGTGATGCGTCGAGAAATCTTTCAACTCATGGGCCTCTTAAGATTTTCGCTTGGCTCTTTTCGTTTCGCTTTTTTTTTTTTTGCACCTATCCCTACCTACCAATTAATCTCTGCCAATGCCAAAGTTGTTAGTTGCACGTTGTTGTTGTTGGTTCAATGTTGTTAAAATGCTTATCTTTTAATTTTAACTCATTGGATCAAGAAAAAGCAGCAACAACAACAGAGTCAACCCGGCAACAGGCCAAAATAAAGAAAAAAGCGACGTTGATGCCACAAAACTTGTTGCTGCCTGCTGCTGCTGCTTCTGACTTCGTCGTGTGTCTTGATAAAATGTTATTTCAAAAATTCTTTTAGTCTCGGTCACCAAATAAAAGAGAGTCAGGAAATTCGTCCAAGTTAATTCTCAAATTTTGCCTCTCCTAAGGAAAACTGTTCACAACATTTCCGCCTTTTTCCCCAAAGCGGGGGAAAGTTGTCACCTGCTGCTCTTGCTTTTCTGCTATGGCAACAAAAAAAATGCACTTCCTTGTGTTAGTTATTTTTTATAAATTGCTGACAGTAAAACAAATTTTCACAAATTTTATAGAAAAAATCATAATTTTTTTTCATATATTTTTCTATTTTATTTAATTTTTTTCTTTCTTTTTTACTGCCAACAACTGGCCAAACAGGCCAAGCAAATTGTGCGTTGTCTAGTCAAAGTTGCGGTACGTCTAATAACCTGTCATGCCACAAATCGCCCCAATGTCTGTCCATGTCTCAGTGTATGTGTGTGTGTGTGTGTGTATGTTGCACAAATGTAAATAAAACCACCAAAATACAATTCAATATGGCTCTAAGCTGATCTCTCTACCTGGGGCCTGCTGGGGAATGTTGTTGCTTGGCGCGATTTTTGCATTTGAGCGGTTTTCCATGTTGTCGCCGCACAGGTGAAGCACACACGGCGACGACGCTTGCAACTACTTGTCTAGTTGGCAGCAGTTGGCAACTGGCTTAGAATTCTGTTTTCGGTCGCATATTTTTGGTAATTAATTAGTGAATATTTTGAAGTATTTCCATATTTTGTTTTGCTGTACTTATTGGGTAACCAGTTGGTCAAGTCGCACACACAAAATACATAATAAATAAATTGTCTCTGACATTAGCCAAATGGATAATTGGTCTTTACTGTGTGGAATTGCTTGGTAATAGTTTAAGTAAAGTGAATCAAAAATTTCATATTAACTTTTCTTACTTTCACTTGAGATGAGGCTAACGCTTTTGCTTTTTGTGCTGCTGCTGCTCCTCTTCACATTTTGCATTCCACATTTTGTTGTGGTGTGCCAGTTTAGAAATAAACCACTAAAGATTTTCACTACCAAGTGTTCTGGAAAAAGATGGGAAGGGGGGAGTGGGTGGAGGAGCATTGGCATTGCGGGAGATTTATGTGTTGAACGGACTGTTTTTAAGCTTAACAAAACTCTTAAACCGCCGCACTCAGCCAGCCAGCTTCAAGCCAACTCGTCATCTCCCTCCCTCTCTCTCTCTCTCTCTCTCTCTTTGACTTGCTGGCTGACTGCATGCAATTCGAATAGTCATGCACCTGCAATTTACTTTATAGACCATGGCATAATGTGGCTACACACACACACACACTCTAGGGACGGAGAGAGAGAAGTTGGCATCGAATAGTTTTCAAAAAAGAAGTAAAGACCGGTCCGGCTTGGTTCAGCTCTCGAACAGCTGAAAAATGCATGGCTCAAAGAGCTCGCGTTTGCTGTGGATGTCGTCGCCGTTGTCGTTGTCGTTGGCTGGCGGTCTGCCTGCCTGATGCCAAGCCCCGTGTCTCCTTCATTGCAAAAAGCAAAAATGAAACGAAACAAAACCGAAAATAAAAAAAAAACCAAAAGGCTACCCTACCCGATCGACTGCATACCTTAACACGGCTCGACTCGATTCGGCACTTGACTTCCACCAGCTTAGCTTAGCCCCGGCTCAAAGAGAGACTCTTTGAGTTGCATTTAAAGTTTTGTGAGTTTTCCTCCAAAAACAAAATTCCAAATCGAGCCGTCGTAGCCTTCAGCGGTATCTCAACCCATCTCTCTGGCCTATCTCTATCTCTCGAGTTAACTTAACCCAATTAATCTTCATTAGTCTATCGGTCGACGACGACTACTCTTCAAACTTGTTCTCACACACATTTTGCCTTTATCTTTATCTCTTACTCATATTTCCTCTCCTTTTCTTTTCTTCTCTTCTCACAGATGTACTTATCCAACGGATGGCGGTGCAACAAGTATTGGAAGTATCATCCGAATGGAAGACCAACAAATCCGAATCACAATACACATGGCTTGAATATGATTTTCGTGTTACCTGCGATCCCCATTATTACGGTGAGGGTTGTGTGAAATTTTGTCGCCCATATGATGCGGATCCATTTGGCCATTACACATGCTCGGAAACGGGTGAAAGGATCTGTTTGACCGGATGGCAAGGAGATTATTGCGAAAAACGTAAGTAGCCAAAAATATGAAAGTTTTTACAAATTTTTAGTGATTCCCTTACATCACTTGAGGCAAATATTTTAGAGTCAGATCAATAGCCTCGAAAAAATATCACTGTCACTTACAAAAGCAAAAGGTGACTGACTACCTCCTTCCATCTTAAATATACACAAATTCTTGTTATTTTCAAGCATTTTGTGGCATATTTGTTTGTTGTTGCTTCTGGCCTAAGCTCGAGCCTCAGCCTCAGTCTCAACTCCAGAGCCGGGGCTCTGCTTTGTCAAGTGGTTGGGGTTTCTTGAGGCCTCCACTCACCACTTCACCTGGCAACTCATTATTATTGAAAATCACTTGCTTGTCAAATCAAATGAGATGATTGTACACAAAACTGGAAAATATAGATAGACACAGAGAGTGAGAGGGAAAGAGAGGGGATATACCAAATCCAATCCAGTCCAATCCAATCCAAAGCAAAAGGAGCTGCCTAACGAATTAAAGTGTAATTATTTTGAATGCGTAAAGTGATGATGAGTTGACAAAAAAAATTAAAAAAAAAAACCCAAAAATTTAAGAAAAATCGAAAAATTTAAATTTCTTGCTCTGGAAGACGAGATGAAGTGGTGTGGGGGAAAAAATCAAACAAATAAATTAAAAATCAATGAAATTCAAAGAAACAAAATATAGAAACTTTGTGGGGAAAAAGTCATTTGTCATTCGAGCACGAAGAACAAAACGTCTAACGAACTTGAGTAGCAGCAGCCGCCAAAAGCGAAACGTAAAAGATTCGGTTTTCTTCTGATTTTGGGCCCTTTTTTATTTGTGGTAGTAGCTGTGAATCCAGAGCAGTCAAAACCCCAAGAGGCAGAAAAGACAGAGAGAGAGAGAGAGAGATGGAGAAAAAGAACACACAAAAATCTTCCCACGCCAAGTGCAAGGGCTCCCAGAAAGAAGAAGAAGGAAAAGAGCCGAGGATTTTCGGACCAAAAGGTGTGGTTGGACGGCAGCCGCTCAGAAGATCATGATGACGTTTTTAACGATGATGATGATGATCTTCTTCTTCTTTGTTTGATGGTCGTCTGCATGCCTCACATTGCTGAGGACGAAAGGAACGAACTTCCTTTAGAGGCAGCCCAGGCCATCGCCTGATTACACCTTAAACGTCGTAGCTCCATCTCTCTTGCTCTCCTTTTCTCAGTCTCTCTCTCTCTCTCTCTCTCTCTGGCCTTGTTGCTGCTGCTGTCTTTATTTTTTTTCGGTCAGATAATTTTGTGTCCTGTTGCTGCTGAGGAAGAGGCAGCTGCTGCTGTTGTTGCTGTTGCTTGCTATATTTTATTTTCAACTTAAATGCGCAAAAATGAGCTTAAATTAAGGCACACACACACACGTGCACGAAAATTATTTTCCAGCAGCAACAAATAAAAAGCCAAAACGTGCGAGAGGCAAAGAGTTTGCTGATGTGGAAGTTTGATGCTTGATTCCTTTAAAATTGATCCTCTTTCCCCCTCTCTCTTTCACCCTCAGATAAAAAAAGGGTCCAACATTTAGTTAGTATTTTTTTGCGTCTACCTTTTGTTTTTACTGTGCGTATGAATGGAAGAGGATCTTTGCTTTTTTTGGTCAAGTTAATTTCTTAAGGAAATAAGCTATTTGCCAGAATCTTTGAATGAAATGCTATCCCAAAAAATGGGAGAACAGCTGCGAACTGAACTCAAGGGTCTGAATATCGTGTGAAGTTTTGCTATGAATTGGGCAAGTGAAAGTAAATTTACTATTCCATATGAATGATGATCATTAACATTATCAATTTATAGAGTCAATTTTGTGCTCTAGCTTCAGCTTGCGGCCGTGTGAACTTCTTTTCTCAAGAACAGTCCAACAACTCGACTCCTGCTGCCGGCTACTAAACCAGCTCAACAACAGCAGCAGCAGCAACAACAACAAGACTCACTTTCAGTTCTTGGGGGTTTCCAAAGGGGAAAACTATTTCAAAAGAGTTCTCGTCTCGTTCGCGGTCTCGGCGATCTCGATCTCCTCCTCCTCCTTCTGGCTACAGACTCTCCACTCTACGACTATGTAATAAAAATCATTGGCAATTGCCAATATTACGCTTTTATATATTATCTGCGTGCGGGGGAATTAAAAGAGCAGCCGCCTCCTAGCATCTCCTCCTCCTGCTCCTCTTTCAGCTGCTGCTGCTGCTTGAGCCAGAACACGTTTTTGTGATTTTCTAGCAATTTTCCTGGCTGCTGCTGTTCAATGTTGCTGCCGTTTGTTGAATGAAACTTTAGTTTAAAAAAGTTAAGTTGGCTCCTCCGTCTTTACACGTTGATCGTTCGTTGGTTCGTTCCTTTCTTTCCTTGCCCATTTTTAGTTGTGTTCACGATTTTTCTTCTAGGCCCTTTTTGCGCCTTGCCTTCGTCTATGTGTGCAGGCAACTCCCCAACTTCCTGCCCGCCGTCACACACAAAAAAAAAAAAAAAAAAAAAAAACATGTTTGCCACATTCTTCAGCCAAGTCGCAGCTCCAGCCCCATCCTCCACCTACTTCTGCTTAACTCCCTCCCATTCTTTGCTCCTTGTCTCCAATACAATCGAAGTTTTCGTCGAACCTTTTGAGAGCTTGGGAATCTGTTTCTTTTTTTTTTTTTCCTTTTTCTTTCTGTTTTTTTTTATTTTTATTTTGGGGCCTCCTTCCTTTGCCATCTTCATGGCCATGGGATTATTTCATTTTGTGTAGTTCCTTTTTGGCCTTAGAAACAAGTTATTCCTGCTTTACAGTTTGAAAGCAATTGGCCCCCATGATTCATTTTAGGCTGTCTCTATCCCTCTCTCGCTCTCTCTCTCTTTCTGGGTGTTTAAACGTTTTTCATCTTCTATTGTTAACGCGCTTTTGTTTTATTGTAGATAGTTTAGGTTTTGTTTCTTTAGTATTTTTAGAGGTTTTTCATTGCCAGACGCGTGAAAAAGAAAGTTTTTCTCTCCCCTCCTCGGCGAGATTTTTGTTTAAATTGCCTCAATTTGATGAGATGTATTTGTTGTGGGTTGTCTCTGTCTATCTGTCTGTCTATTTTGAGTGGGTGTTTGTGTGTTTTTGTTTTTGGGGACAGGTGTTGGGAAATCATTTAAACAAAAAGTAGATTTTGCCTTCCTTTGTTTTGTTTTTTTGGCATTAACATTTTAATTAACTTTCTGTCTATTTTTTCTTCTCTTCTTTTAGCCAAATGCAAAGGCTGCGAACATGGTCACTGCGAGAAGCCCAATCAATGCGTGTAAGTATCTATCTTTATATACATCTAACTTCTCTCTGTATAGTTAACTTTCTACAATCATGTGGCTAGGAGGAGTCTCTCCCACTTTAAAATAGTTGCCACTTTTAGTTGTTACTAAGTTCAGTCAAGTAGTGTTTGTTGTCGTCATCATGATGACACACCTTTTGCAACTTGTTTGTCCCACTCCCTCCCTACCTCCTCCATTTGGCAAAAGGGCAACCATTTAGTGCACGTTTTTCAAACTGCAGAGAAAAAGCAACAAAAATAAAAACAAAAACCGCAAGAAATTCTTTTGCCTCTGTCATTTGATTTGCTCGACGAGGTTTTGCATTACAATTCGTCGTTGCTTTTTGACTACATTAAATAATGAGGGACAGACAGACCGACAGAAAGGCAGACAGCCAAAGGAGGAGACAAAGTAGTCAAATTGAATTACAAAGATTTCCCACAGAAGGTGTAAGTCTACACTTTTGACGACGCTGGCAAATATTTTATGCATACAATTTCAAGACCAAAGACCAAAAGAGCCCAACACTCTAACCAAATGTTCAATTTATTGGGAGGGAGGGGGATATAAGGCTAATAATTTTGATTTTTGCTGTTTTTCAAATTGATTATCTATCGACACACTGGCCTGGGCCTGGCTGGCAGGAAGTAAATCATTATTTATGCATTGAAATCAAACAAACGGAAATCAAACATTTTTGTGGTCTCCCTATTTCTCGCTCTTTCTATCTATCTATCTCCGTGGTGATAATTGTGCCAAATGGAATTCCACATATCATCATTGGGCTCTAAATCGGTTCCAATTGAAAATTGTTTTTAACTGGAAACCCGCAAATTGGTGGGAATATATTAATAATTCTATAAGCATAGCCAAACACATGTTTGCCAAGCCAGTCAAGTCGATTGTTGCATATCAATTGAACACCCCTTGCCCTTCCCCTTACCCCTATACCTCTTCCTCTGTCTCCCTGTCTTGCCTGCTTTGAATTTATTACGAACTACTCACTTGTCTTTTTTTTTGTGGGTGAAGGCTTTCGTTGAAGCAAACAAAAAAAGTGCGTATCGTGAGAAATGCATTGACTTGATACTCTTTGATCAGCATGAATCATGATCTAAAGATAAAGAGTTGAACGAGTGAACGGACGGCAGCAGGGGGGCGGGTGAGACTATTGCAATATTCGTTTTATTTCAATTGTTTGACAAGAAGACATTTTGCTGTGCTGCACTTGATGAAGAAGACTTGGCTTGGCTTGGCTTGACTTGGCCTTTTTCTGCAGTCAAGCATAAAATTTGTGTGTGTGTTTGGGGAGAGTTAATTTTAAGATTTTCTTTCTCTCTCTCTTTCTCTGAAATGTAACTATAATTTATTTTGCTTTTTCTCACTCGTTACAGTTGTCAATCGGGCTGGAAGGGACCCTTGTGCAATGAGTGTGAACCATTTCCTGGCTGTGTTCATGGAACATGCAACAAACAGTGGACCTGCATCTGCCATGAGGGTTGGGGCGGTTTCTTTTGCAATCAGGATCTGAACTACTGCACGAATCATCGTCCCTGCAAGAATGGTGGCACCTGCCTCAACCAGGGCAAACATCTCTACACCTGT
This sequence comes from Drosophila paulistorum, assembly GCA_018152135.1. Lineage (NCBI taxonomy): Eukaryota > Metazoa > Arthropoda > Insecta > Diptera > Drosophilidae > Drosophila > Drosophila paulistorum. The sequence goes on along the minus strand of JAECXG010000805.1, from coordinate 6,612,029 downwards.
AAATGCGCCCCGGGATTCACTGGCCTCGATTGCCAAACGGAGATCAATTCCTGTGATGCCGAAGTTCCACCCTGTCAGAATGGTGGCGTTTGCATTAACGAGCAGACTAAACGTGGCTATAAATGCGTTTGCCCCAACGGCTGGAAGGGACGCATGTGCGAGGAGAAGCTATTGACATGTGCGGATAAGCCATGCCATCAGGGCACCTGCCGTAATGTTACCCACAGTCCAATTGGTGGTGCACAGAACAGTCAGCAGCAGCAGCAACAGCAGCAGGGTTTTCAATGCGAGTGCCCTAGTGGCTATAGCGGAGCGACTTGTGAACTGCATTTGGATAACTGTATACCGAATCCTTGCCAGAATGGCGGCACCTGTCAGACAAATGGCCAATGCTCATGCCCCACCGGTTACACGGGAGCCAAATGTGAGATTAATATCGATGATTGCCAGGGGCACAAGTGCCAGAATGGCGGCACCTGCATCGATCTGGTCAATCAATATCGTTGCCAATGTGTGGCTGGCTTCCATGGTCCGCGCTGCAGCAACAAAGTCGATCTCTGCCTGACCAAGCCCTGCGCCAATGGCGGCAGCTGTACGAATCTCAACAATGACTACCAATGCACCTGCCGACCCGGATTCACGGGCAAGGATTGCTCCATCGACATTGATGAGTGCGGCAGTCTGCCGTGCCACAATGGCGGCACCTGCATGAATCGTGTGAACAGCTTCGAATGCGTCTGCGCCAATGGCTATCGGGGCAAGCAGTGCGACGAGGAGTCCTTTGATTCAATCAACTTCGATGCCCATCAATATGGAGCCACCACCCAGGCCCGTGCCGATGGCCTAACCAATGCCCAGGTGGTGCTAATTGCCATCTTTTCGGTGGCCATGCCTCTTGTGGCCGTGATAGCCGCCTGTGTCGTATTCTGCATGAAGAGGAAGCGCAAGCGTGCCCAGGAGAAGGACGATGCCGAGGCCAGGAAGCAAAATGAACAGAATGCAGTCGCCACCATGCACCACAATGGCAGTTCAGTGGGTGTGGTGGGTCTATCCGCTGGCACACTGGGAGTCAAGCGTGGCAGCAGCGGCGGCCTGACCTTCGACAACACGAACAACCCCAATATCATCAAGAATACCTGGGACAAGTCGGTGAACAACATTTGTGCCTCAGCAGCGGCTGCAGCAGCGGCAGCGGACGAGTGCCTCATGTATGGTGGTGTTCTGTCTAATGCCTATGCCGCAGCAGCAGCGGACAATAACGCCAACTCTGAATTCTGTGGCGTGGGACAGATCAATAATCCCGGCCTGCAGCGAGCCAAGTCTCAGAAGCAACTAAATACAGATCCCACGCTAATGCGTGGAGCAGCAGCCGCAGTAACGGCGAGCTCAACCAAAGAGTACAGCACGGGCTCGGCCGGAGTGGGGACGACGGGCCCAGTGGGAGCCACTGGCGGCGGAGCACCAGGCGCGTCCGAGGGCAAACGGATCTCAGTACTCGGCGAGGGATCCTATTGCAGTCAACGTTGGCCCTCATTGGCCGCCGCCGGAGTGGCCGGTGCCTGTTCATCGCAAATGATGGCCGCCGCCTCGGCCACCGGCAGCGGAGCGGGGACCACGCAACGCTCTGTGGTCTGTGGCACGCCGCATATGTAAAAAAAAAACAAAAACCACTAAACACAAACAGATCTAAAGACTGGGTTGCAGAGACACAAGAAGAAGAAGGAGAGACGCGCCAAAAGTGAGCCAATTTATATGTGGCCTATAATTGATTGATTCAACTCGATTGATTGAAGCAGTTTTAGTCGTCATAAAATTTTTGTGTAACAGGCAAAAACAAAAGAACAAAACACTTTTATATCTCAACACTTTCTCAACAAGCAAAAACTCACTCACACACACGCTGACACGACTATTCGCTTTGATTTTTATGAATTTTTTATTTGTATTTAATTAATTAATTCGATAAGGACATAACTGACTTAAGCCTAAAGTTTACAATTCATAAATTTTTGATCTACTTGAGAGAATTACTATATATAACACATATTTTTCTCTTAATCGAAATATATATGTATATTTCTTCTTGACCAAAATGCTAGCCAGCGGCTCGACTCTAAACTAAGACTAAAATGCACAGACAAAGCCCTAGCAGCCCCCTCCCCCTCCCCTAGTCCAACCCAACCCCTCCATCCTAAACCAACAAAAAATTGGACCAAATCGAATGAATGAATTGATAATGATATCTTTCTCTCTTTATCCTGACGTTTTGCATGTTACTGAAAAATCTGCTTCAATTTATTGAAATTGTAAATAATACACAAAAAACAAAAACAAAATAAAAACCCACACAGACACAAAAGTTTACATATAAATGTAATTTAATTAATAAATGATAAGTTAGTAATTAAATTAAGCAAGAATTCCTCATTGACGCTGCTTAGGTATATAGGAAGGAGAGACTCAACTTTTGATCTAAGCATTCTGTATATATATATATATATAAACATAGGAAACACACACACACATTGATATACGACGACACACTTACACACAAGCAGATAAATAATTGATAACGGATATATATACTTAAAAAATTGACTATCTCAACTATATTAGTTTATATATAAAGATATATATACATAAAAGGCATTAAACATAATTTTTAGCATAATTATTAACTTAAACAAACAAACAAACGGAAGACAAACAAAAACTTTTAGTGATTCTATTATAAGTTACAGTCCTCTCCCCCCTCCGCACACACACACACACACACACATAAACTTTGCTACATCATTCTTAAAATTCTTATTTCCAAAAAACAAAATTTTAATTATTTTTTTTTGTTTTTTTTTTTTGATTTTAAACATATTTTTTTATTTCTTTTTGTTTATTTGGTCTTGATTATTATTTTTTGTGCATTTAGCCACTTGAAAGAAGCAAAAGTCAATGATAATGTTATATATCTTAGTATATATATATATATTTGTAGTGTAAAGCGAAATCTACTGAATTTATAAATTTTAAGATGAAAAAAACACAATTGGAAAAGAAACATTTTGAATGATCAACAAAATAGTGCTCTCCTCTATCATTTAAATACACAACTTTTGTTTCATTTAAAAAACAAAAACACAAAAAAATAATATACAATTTAATTTTGATCTCAATACACAAAATCCTCCACCCACCCACCTTCTCCTTCCTCTGAACTCTTCTCCATTCTAAACTGTTTGCCCGAAATTTCAACTCGTATATCAAAATTAAATGCAACAAAAACAAAAAACTAAGATTTAAATTGCAAATGGTTCCTCGTTAGTGTAAAAGCAAGACTAGTTGTAAATGTGCTAATTTGATAATACATTCATATATATATATACACACATACTGAAGGACAACAAGGAAAACGGAGGAATCGAACATATATTATATATATTTTCTATACTCTAAACCACTTTGATCCGATCCTTTGATTTCTTGCTCTCAAAAGCCTTTATTTTTGTTAATGTATATAGATTTTCTATCCTCTATGCTTATATAGACACACACACATTTATATATGTATATATATATATATATATATATATATTTTTTATAAATATTTAATTTTTTAAATAGTCGTTTTTAATAATTTATATTTTTACTGCAAAGAAAAAACTCAAAAATCAACAAAAAAATAAAACTACTCAAAGAATATTTGCAAAAAATTATAATAAAAAACACACACACAAATATTTATAAAAAATATATAAAAAATCATCAAAAAAAGAAATGGATAACAAATAAAAAAAACAAAAAAAATAGAAGTTACTTTTGCATACAATTGTAATTTAGTGTTGTACTTACCATCTTAGTCTAAACAATTTTATGAAATTTTTTAGTAATTAAAGAAACAAACAAAAATGAATTGAAGAAAACCAACAAAAGAAAGCAAAAAACCAAGCCACAAAAAACGAACAAAAAAAAAGACAAAACAAAAGTAAAAAAAAACGAAAAAAATATGAAAAAAAAAACAATAAAAAATTTTTATGAATGAATTATAAATGAAAATGTTTTTATTTACACAACTTCCTTAATTTCAGTTCGATTTTATCGTCTACATCAGCTTCGATTCAGCCTCAAGAGGCGGCATATGAAATGGCTAAGACTTTAAGACCTTGGTCTTAAGTTGAAAATGAAAATTTTAGTAGCTAGTTTCACGAAAAAATTCAGGAAGCCAATGAAGACGAAGAAAATTTATCAGAAGAAAGCTGCAATCCAACAAAATGTGGCCAGGTGAACATCAAATTTTGACTCGTGGGGATTTTCATCTGCGAATTGGCCATCTCACAGTGGAGCAAGAGACAAGAATTGCATGACGTAGAACAGAACTTGTTGTTGCACAACTGGAAACAAAGCGGGATATATATATTTGAAGCAATAAAAAAAAAGCAATTGCAATAAGTTTTGGTCAAACATTCCACGTAGATTTCGAAAACTGGATAGCTATGGGAAACTGGACTTGGTTTTGTATAAATATTGAACGAAAGTGTGAAAATTTTGAACTCATTTTTGATAAATATGTAAAAATTGAACAACATTTAGGATAAACAAATGATTTCGGGCAATGTTGAATATGTTGATTAAAAAATCCCATATATTGGATCAAATCTTGTAAGCATTTTAAAAAAACAAAACCTTTAAAAAATTAATTTTAGAGTCAGAGTTGGAAAAGATTCTTGTCTTACAATTAGAGGTAGTTATACGGTCTAATTAGATTGAATTCTGATCTAGATTGTGATATTTAAAATTTACGGTAAATAGCCCTTAGCTATAGGCTTAGAATACTTAAAGGATTGTTTAATGGTCAAATTAAGACATTTCCATTTACAGTTAAGCATATATTTTTGTGAGATTGCCCACTGTGCTGCATCTCATCTTGCTAGGGGCAGCATTACAACAAATTACATTTAAAACACAACGCAGAGACACCGCACAGAGCCACAGAGCTAGAGAAGTAGAGAGCCACATTAACAATAAATTCTCGCATGCCATTGTGAAATTCTCACAATAATCATAAATAATACTTTATTTCTACTTTTTAAATGGCGCAGCAGTTGTTAATGAAGTTGTTTCCTTAGAGACAGAGAATGGTAAGAGTGAGACGGCAGGAGAGAGAGAGGAGGACTAGTCCAGTGTGGCGTAGATCTAGCTGATTTAGTGGCAACCGCAAAGATTTGCCTGTCGGTGCGGTATCCGACAAGGGGACAAAATGTGATATGGCCATGTTGATGACCGAGAGAGAGAGAGAGAGGGAGAGGGAGATACCTGTGAGATGCAGCCAATGTCTAATTAAGCAACTTTAAACTTTGAATCACAAACTGGCAAGTCATTAAGACAGCAGCAGGAGTTGACGATATGGCTAGAAGAGAGATTGAGAGGGTGAGAGCTTGAGTGGACTATCGTTTACAAGACAATTACCTTATGGCTTCAAGGGCGCGCGCGGTGATGTTGGGGGGGACACTAAAAAGGCGGCAAAGATGCATCAGCGCAAGTAACCAAACATTTTCTTTCTCTCTTTCTTTTTTTGGTTACTTCAATGCTTGGCCATTAAAATGCACTAAGAAAATATTATCTTAGGTTTCAGTTTGGACACTTGAGTCCCAAACAGAGCAACGAAAAGATCATCATTATCATCATGATAATCGTCATCATCCTCGCATCATCAACGTCTCATTCATCACTTCCTTGGTCTCGCTCTCTTTTTGTTTATTCATCAAGTTGGTTTACTCTACATTTTGTCATTTCATGGCCCGTGTTGGTCACTTCCCCTCTGCCGTTGCTCCCCCTTACCATCGCTCTTTACCTCTTTTTTTGGCACCTAATTGTGTTTATGTAGGCGTCGTCCCCCAACCATCCATCCCTCTCCCTTGCCAACAACTTTAAATTAACTCATTGAAAACGCATTTCAATTATGTTTAGACAAACAACAACAACAGCAAAATGGTCAATGGAAACTCGTTGACAGTATTAATGCCCCCAAAGTCTGTCAATGTCCGAAAAAATAAAAATACAGAAAATACACAAATATTTTTTGAAAAAACACTTTTATATACAGATATGTATATACATATATACCTCTTCAGACCTCATTCCACAATTTTTGTGCCTTTGTTTGGCTCAATTCTCATAACTATCAAAATCAGGCATTCGTCGGTGTTCTTGTTCCCATTCTTGTTCTTGTTGGTTGTTGTTATTATTGTTGTTGTAGTTGTTGTTGCTGCTGCTGCTGCTGCTGCTGCTGCTGCTGCTAGCTGCCTTGTCTTGTCTCTTGTTCTCGGTTAAAAAATGTGTTTTTTTTTTGTTTTGTTTTTGTTCTTTTCGGTTTTTGGTTTTCTGTTTTTACTTTTTGTATACGAATCCATCGTGCATTCATTGTCTTGCACTAATCGCTATAAAAGATCTCGCTTTTCATCTCATCGTGACGACGAGACTCTTAACTGAAATGAAGGCTGCGATTCCGACTCCAACGCAGGCAACACCAGCAACAACAACAACAGCAACAGAAACAGCGATTGCGTTGTTGATCTTGAATATTTTTTGAATTAGGAGACTAAATATTAAGCTAAAAATCTGGAAAATGTTGAATTTCATTGAGATTGAAAATAAACCAAATGGTTTTAATCAAAAATTTGCATAGTATGAATTGCACTTAAACAAAGATTTGAATAATATTTATTTCATGTTAAAAGAAATGGATTGCAGACATACATACGTAAACCAGATTTGTTACTGTTAACTAACTTTGAGAAAAAACTTTTGGCATACAAAATTACAACCAAATTTATTTAGAATTTAATTTACAGATGGCTTAGTTTGACAAATAAAATAAAATCACATTTTCATCTTACAATTAGCTAAGTATCTTTAAATTGTGTGAAAAATAAATTTTGACATGTTACAGAAATAAACTGCTGCATACTTTCAGGCGTTAGCAGCACCTAAAACATATTTAAGTTGATGGATTGAAATGGTTATCCACTTTAACTGAAAACTAAAAACTCGTTTAATTTCTTGTTTGCCCGCCCCATTCATAATTTACCTAATTCTCATTATCTAGCATCTTAAGTGCTTGAACCAAGCGAAGTGTAGGTTGTAGGTATTTTCTCTCAGTGTTTGTGTTACTCACATTTCAATATCTCATTTTTAATAAACCATTCCCACCAGCACTCACTCTCATGATCTTGAATCTTGTATCCCTTAAATGCTCCATAATTTAATGAGCTTCATTCATTCATTCATTCATGGCCCAACGATGTGGCCTGCCCCGTTTCTTAGAGAAACACACAAGTCTTCTTCGCTTTTCAAGAAAGACGATGCCCAGCCAAGTTGAGAAAACAAAACAAAACAAAACACCAACAACAACAACATCCAAAAAAGAGAAAAAAGGTCATCTTATCATAAATAAACTGACATAAAATCAAGAATCAAATTCAAAAGCGAAGACAAGAAATCCGTGGCAAACCGAAAAGTACATTGTAGAGGGAATTACACAATAATAATAAATGAAATGCAGACCTCTAAGCCAATGGAGCAGCATCCGATGCTGAGTCTCAGCTCAAGTCGAATTCGAGACAGACAAACGGATCAGAGGCACACAGTAAATGATTCACTATGGAATTTTATGAGCTGAGAACCATTTTGAGTCTTCTATGGCTCAAGTAGCAAAAAGAATGAGAGACAGAGACAGAGAGATAGAGAGCGAGAGACGAGATAATGCAAATGAAATCGATAAAATATTAAAGTAAATGTTTACAGATGCAAACGATAGACAAAGTTGTTGGGCTTATACCCAAGCTAATTGAGTGTGAAACACCTCAGACAGTAGACGATAGAGGATGAAACTCTTTTCTTTTTTTATCTCTTGGCTGATTTGACTTTTCCGGATACCAGGTAGCTGGTTTGTTGGAACTGTTTGCTCACATTTAAAGCTAATAAATTTCATTTTGACCAGAAGACAGAAGACAAAACGTTTGACTACACTTTTTATCTACTGTTATAATTTATTTTCCCTTAAAAAGAACAGGAAAACTTAGCAAGCTGATGACGTTCCAAAGTCTCATTGTGGCTGCATAAATAATTTGTTAACGTTTGTTGTATCTTCAAGATACATTTGTAACTTGCAGTCTTTGCCTCTGGCTGTCTGCATCTTTTGCCTCATTTGGTTTAATTCGTTTGAATTTGTCGATGGATGAGAATAAGAAGCGCCGAAGAGGGAAGGGGAGCAGGCGGAGGGGGGCGCCAAGCTATTCAGATCGTCGTGTGCGTCTCTTGTTATTAATGATGTGGGAACTGGAACTTCTGTTCTGTTCTCCGTTTCTCAATTTTCATTAATTATACTAACAAAAAAAAAAAAAATCATTTCATTAATATATCTCAGTGTGTTGATATGGAGAAATTTAGTCGATTGCAAATAATTAGTGTTAATTATATACATATATACATATATATGCACTTACTTGTAGCTTTCGTTTCCAACATCGTTAAATATGTAAAGATATCTTGCACATTTGTTCTCTTGGCTCATGTTTTAGGAGTTTTTATGAGTAATACATCAATATGAGATTATGAAGAAGACTTCGGCTTCAGACTTTCAGAATTACTCTTCAGGTTTCCTTTCTTATGTGGCATGTGTTGTTGATTTATTTCCAATTCTTTCTTTTTTCTCCTTTTCTTTTCATTCTTTCGTTTGGGTTTTAGCAGTTTGTTTGCCATGGGCAAATAAAGCAAACCGAAATACCCGTGTGTTTTCTGTGTAATCATTGTGAGAGTTTTATTTTTTGTTTTATACTCTCTTACCAAAAGGGTTGTATTAATTTTGATCAAATGTTAACACCCCATAAAAGGAAACAACTCAAATACTATAAGGAATGTAATAAAATTGTTAGGTATGGTTAAAAGCTTTCACTCTTAGTCTAAAAGTTTTAGACTAAGACTTTGGGAGACACTTATTCAGTTTATTTTTCGATAAAGATAAAAGATAGATATCATATTTTGATTTGGCATTAAAAATATTATAATGCACGATATTCTTAAAAAAACGGGTCTAATATTTGTTTCCAACTTTTCAATGTTTCCGTGTCCTTTTAAAATTTGTTACAGCCTGATAAAAGCAAAGAGTACATTTTTAAAAATCGATCATACATTGTCCAAAACACATACGGAGAATTATTTAAACCTTTTTCAAATATTTCTACATGTAAATAAAATAGTCAAAATTAATGTTAACTTTACGAACTCTGAACTTTTACAATTCTTTGACAATTTTTGCTATTTTTGCTATTTTTGGCTGTGAGTGTTAATATAATAATATGAAAATAATTAGAACATTATATGTACAGCTTGTTTTATTTTCCAAAATATTATATACATACATACATATGTACATACATAGTGTTTCAAAGCATGAAAGTGTTGGTGTCAAGAAGGACAAACTTTTTTCAAACAAATGAAAAATTTTCAAGCTGAATTCAAAGAATTGTGAAAGATTCGGGATTGAAGAAAAATTGAAAAAAAAAATACATTTATAAGTCTTAAAATTAGATAACTTATATTATTTTTATTATCTTTTCATTTACATCAGATAAACCTACTCAACATGATAGTATTGGTATTGGAGTTGTCAAGGGTATTGCATTTTCGGCATGGCTAATATCCGTCATTTTTGGTTGGTTAAACTCTTCTAACTTTAGACAAAGTGTGAAATTATCTGTGTGGTGGTTCTCATAAATATTTAACTTATTTGCTGTATACAAACATATACATATTTAGCTTAAAGTCGGCCATATAAGTACAAATGGGTCATCAAAAGGCTAATCCACTTTCTTTTGCTGCCGATTCTAATTGCCTTTCCCACCCTCATGCCACATTCACTTCATTTGACAAAATCACGATTTAGGCAGAACAACAGACTGAACAACTTTACTTTACACACATTTCAACGTTGTGAGCTGTGATCGCGAATGGAAGGAGTCATCAAAAGGCAGGCCTCTCCGCCAATTTCCATTCCCTTACGTTTTAGCTTCTTGCTTAACAACTGAAGTTTTATTTTTTTTTTGGGCCTTTGGGGCTTGTTGCGTCTGAAGGAAGCTGAGGCGGCTACTACTAAAATAAGCTGGAGAACTGGGAGACAACGTCCAGAGACTGGGCTCTCTGTACGACCTGGTCGTCGTCGTCGGTGTCTGGTCTGGAAATGCATTGTCAGCGGATCTACAATAGAATTTGAAACCGAACGGTACTCTTGTTGTTCCCTTGTTGTTCGCTTGTTGTTGTTTTCTGGTATGCTCCTTTCAGTTAACGTCCAAACATTGTCGGAAATTTGTTAACGTTTAATTTTCAATGCTGCCAATCGAACAAAGACACCAATAGAACTTGGCCAGAAGCCTTTGGTGTTCACTATTCGTTCGGTGGCTAATCGAAATTATGACAATAAACTCGAGCTTCAGGGTCTAACATATTTCAAATTGTGGTAAATTTCATTGTCAATTTGTTCAGACAGTCAAATGCGCTATTAATACCGAATGTGTAAAAAAAGTAGCCATAGGCAACAGGGCATTGGTCTGAAATTCTCATGATAATAAATTTTACAAAAAATGGCAAATGGAAAATTCTTAACAACTCTCTTATGACAATAAGATAAGAATAATAGGGTAGTGAAAAATAATCTACCATAAACGGAAGTACCTCAGACCCCCCAACTATGTAGCAAGTGACATTTTTGAAATGTTTAAATAAATATTAACTGACAAATATTTCGTTGCATAGCAGTCGAGTTAACAAACTGACGCGGAGAATGGAGAGAGGGGACACTCTGGGGCTTTCTCAGCCATTCGAAACTAGTTACAGATCACACACAAATCAATTTAACGATGCTCTAGCCCAGTTTCAGCTTCAGTCGAGAATCTCAGACTTCATGTTCGATTCTCTTTTCTCTTCGATTCTGTTCTTGACTGCGATTCGAATTCATTCAGAGTTAAAGTTGCTTCAGGCACAATTGTGAAGGGGTGGGTGAGGAAAGGGGGCGACGAACATCGATCTGACGACTTGTCGGCATTTGCAGTAAGAGCAAGAGCCAACGTCTTGGACTTCCTGTTGTCGCGTCATTATTGTCCATCATCATTTCCATTCGTAATGAGGCGAAGGCTACTAAAATGAAGTTGATCTTTTAGTTCATTTAGATGCCGACACAAAGGCTTGGAGAAAAAAGGAAGAAAAATAAAATTGGCGGGGGTTGTAGCACGTTTTTTGCCCCACTATCTTTCTCTTTTTCTCTCTGATCAGCTGTGTTAAATGTCTTTTGGTCTCTTGGCTACTGCTCATCTCAGTTGATTTTATGTACAACATTTACTTTGTCTTTTCCCCCCTTTGTAAACATTCTTTGGGTAATTCTTCAATTTCAATTGCATACTGACGCTATGGCCAAATGGTCAAACTCGATTGAGCCCATCCTTGTTGTCGCCGTTGTCGCTTTTTGTGTACTTTTCGCTTTTTCTCTATCTCTTTCGCTGTATACAATTGTCGCGACATTTTTCTAGGTAAAACTCACGATCAATTGGCGACACGCTTCTTCTTGGCAGCCAAAGAGGATAAACCTGAACCTGAACCTGACTAAGATGCTGACTTCAATGTTGCGTGAGGTGAGACTGGTTCTTCTTCATCCATGCTCTATGTTCCTTGGAGATGCAACTCCAGAAGCAGCATCAGAAGCAACAGCAAAGAGTGAGTGAACAGAATCAAAGAGCAGTCGGAGCAGCAGCAGCGGCAGTCAGCGATAAAAGTGTTTATCATGTTTGCAATTATATGCTAAAATTGTAATTGCAAATGTTTGCCCAAGCTGTTGAGGGCTTTTCCATTTAGATAGAATAGACATACTACTACACTACAAGCTGAGATTCACTTTGAAGTGTTTCGTTTGTTTAAATGGATTTCTTAAACGATTCCACTGAAGATACCCACTATACATACGTTTTCTAGCCCTACCACACCATGAGAACCGGATGTGAATGGTGTAAACGATGTATGGTCAGCCATTTTCCATGACAAAAAATAGGTGTTAAGACAAACTGGGAAGGTAAGGGAAATTCAAAATACAAATTGAGGATGGAAATGTCCACTTGGGAGACAATTTTCTAAACTTTTCAATCAATGAAATTATTAGAGATAAGAAAAAGATGTTTCGACACCCACCTCTCAATTCATATCTGACCTCTACATGGCATAAACACTCCATCAAAATGTCCATGGAGTAATGGACCCCACCAAAAATGGTCATGATCACGATCGAAATGATAATGGCGCATATAACACCATCGCGCAATCACCATCAAGTGACCAGCCATAATGGCTCGGTTGCATCCAAAGTGCAGCTAATTTAAGGAAACGCTCTGCCCAACTCGTCACCGACACCAAAACGCATGCGCCACAGCTCCATCTTCATCTGTGAACATCTCCGAACATTTCTGAACCTCTCTTCACCAGCTCACTCTCCATTTCCTCTGCCTCTTCAGCTCCCTCTGTGCCATCCACCTTATCTGGCCAAAAGCCTACACCAATATGGAGGCGTTTTGCTGCAGCGGCGCGTGACGTTCGGTGTCCACTTTTGGTTGTCAAGCAAATTACATATATGATTTTTATGTGACAAATGAGTTTCAGATGTTGTCGCTGATGGGGCAAGTTCGGTATGATTTTTATTTTGTTTTTGTTTTTTGTTTCCTTTTCTTCTTCATTCGATTTAAGTTTTGCTTTGCCTTTAAAAGAGATGACAGCGTGATTTAATTAAGTTTACATTGTATAAATTTAAGGTCAAATACTAACGTGCCCTAAAACCACCAGATATAATATCAAAATATTTCTAGTTCAGCACTATAATTTATTCAAAAGTTCAGGCGTATACATATAAAGGAAAGCAAATTAAAAAACAATTATTAATGAAGTAAGTAAGTCGTCTTGCTGACTTAGGTATACCATACACCAGTAAAGCAAATATTTTACATTTATTAAACAAATGCATTTTCACATGCTTTTTATTACAAGCATATCTTAGAATCTCCCTCACTCAAGTATACGAGCACCCAAGCGCCACCACCAGCCAACGGCCAACGTTTAAAAAAAAACGGAAAAACTTTTATATGCATAACTTGGTTGTTTTTTGTCCGATTTTGATCAAATTTGGTGTTTTGCTGGGTATTAGTATCAAATTCAAGTGTGCCAAATTTGATTACAAAAGGTAGAAAATTACGTGAGATAATCGAGATTTCCCAAATTACGGGGGCGGAAAGAGGCGTGGCAAAATCTTTGCATATACAATATATGCGCATTTATTAAATAAATACACATACAAAATTTGGTGTCTCTAGCTATTATAGTCTTTAAGAAAATCAAATTTGTTTAAATTTCGTGGGCGGAGGGGTGCGTGGCAAATTTTTTTTGCAACAAATTTGTGCGCGCTTACTAAAGGATTAATCATACTAAATTTGATGTCTTTAGCTATTATAGTCTTTAAGAAAATCAAATTTGTTTGAATTTCGTGGGCGGAGGGGGGCGTGGCAAAAATTTGAAATACACTTGACCACCGTAAGTAATACACGAGTCTACGTACCAAGTTTGGTGACTCTAGCTCTTACAGTCTCTGAGATCTACGTGTTCATACGCACAGACGGACGGACGGACATGTCTATATCGACTCGGCTGTTGATCCCCATCAAGAATATATATACTTTATGGGGTCGGAAAAGCTTCGTTCTGCCTGTTACATACATTTTGGCGACTTTAATATACCATTTCACCCTATGGGTGTATGGTATAAAAAGTAGTTTGTTGCTTGATACTTACTGGCCTTGTGAGTTTTTAAGAAGTTTTCATACAACAAATAATTAAAAATAATATGGTTTTGTTTTTAACCTAGTAGTATTAAGTGCTAGCGGGATAGGACCAACTAGCAATATTTAATTTCTCGGATATTTTCTTCTATTTCTCGTAAACAAATTGCTGTTAATAGAAGTTTGTTCAAATTCCTACTCCACAGCAATTTGTACGTATTTATAGTAACTTATTTGCAGATTATTATCTATTCTTGTCATATCTTTACATCTTATCCATTCCTTCATTCATTTAACTTTAACATGGATTTTCTTTTTCATCTTTAAAGAATTCCAAAAAAAAGTTTCTAAAATAAATGTTTTCACCGAATAATTGCAAACTTTGTTAAGCCTTATTTGTTTTTTTTTTTTCCAATGTATTGATGACATTATCAAATATGTTAAAGCGCGATTAAGAGTAGAAGAAAAAGCAACTTGAAATTGTTTGATTGAACAGCATTGAAGTGATAAACTTCTTGCTTTATTTGCTCGTGGAAAAATATTTTTTTATTTGGCATTCATCAAGTTAATATGTTTTTTCCATCTTTTCAAAATGTTTTAAGACCCCTTTTGATATGTATATGTATATGTACCTATAAAATTGTTATAGAAATTTATAAAAATAATTAAAATTTATTTTACTAAATATTACAACTTTTGTCAACTTAGCTTTTCAAAAATCCATCACACTCACGTTTTTCAGTAAATCATTTAATACTAGACACGCTCTCATCTCTAATTTTTCAGTTTTGGAGAACAGAGGAGACTGTAGACTGCTCTTCCACTTTTTTTCTTTACTCAAAACACACATACGCACTGTGTGACACAGTGACATATATTTACATGGAGATGTTTTTTTTTCAGTTTTGAGTTTTATCATATTTTCCATGGATTTGCATATTAATGTTGCGACAAGTATTTTCTTTCCTGTTTTTCGATACGCCCGCGCTTCTTGTTTCCGCCTCTTTGCATGTTCGAATAGATAGCCAGACAGAGAGATGCATGGGATGAGTGAGAGGAAAAGAAAAGTAAGAGTAGCTTTAGGTGTTTGTGTTAGGGTCAGGCAAAATGTTGCCGCCTGTTGCTTGATTTATGCCTCAACTATATCATTGTCCACACTAACATATTGTTTACGATGTGTTTTCTGCTTTAGGTGGTAGATGGATGTCTCTCTGGCTGTCTAAATGTCTGACTATTGGCTGGTAACTAACAATAACTAAAGTCTCATAAATCTAATGAACATTCCATCAAATTGCTGCTGACTGGCCATGCAATGTGAGTATATTTAAAGTATTTTGAAGAAAAACTGTAACTGTAACTGCGACTTAGGCGAAACAATGTTGATGCAATCGTTAAGTTTGGCAAATATGGTTAAAGCTTGTTTTTTGTTTTTCTGTGTTTTTTTCGGGTGCCTTGTCACTACATGGCAAAGGTATCTTGAGACTCTTTTTTGTGTTTTGAGTGACTGTCATAGAACCTGTTAGTTAGATGATGTTTAACTCTTGCTTCGAACATGGTTTAATGAGATTTTTGTAATATTTGCAAATGAGAGTATGGAAAGTATTTGGCAGAACCCTTTTTGGCCAGTAGCCAGTGTTATCTCGTTTTAGGCATACCTTCCATGACCTCTTAACTTTTCGAAGGCTTAAACATTCTAACATGCTGAAACTCATTACTTCAGGTGGTTAGCCTCAGTCTTTTAAAAATCTTTAACCATAAACAACAATTTATCGACTATTCTGATGGCCAGGCTGATGTGAATGATGCCGCCTTCTTGGTCGACTATATCAATAGAGTTGGCCAAAGTATGCTGCGAATTCCATAAGCGACATTGCATTCTCATAACCAAGCGAAAGAGCCGTCCTCCCCTTAACATTAAACTTCATCGTCATCTTCATCTTCATCTTTGCGTAGCGCCTATTAGCTAAGCCAATACTTCAAAGTCCAAGACCAGGCTAAATGCCTGAAGATGCCTTTGGCTGGTTAGTTGGTCGGTTGCTTGTTTCTTTGGTTGGTTGGTTGGCTCTGCGGATCTTGGCCCATAAATCACTGTGACGACGATGCGACTAATTAAAAAATCGACACGCTAAACTGGCAAAAGACAAAATTAACATTGACCAAGGGGAGACACCGACTGGTTGACTGGTCGACTGATAGCCTTTGTCTGCTCTTCTGTTTGTCTTTCATTTGTTTATAGGATTTACAAGGCTCAAGGAATGAGAATTACTTTGGCTTTCTGCCTCTCTGACTCTCAGTCCGGTTGTTAAAAATTAACGACAATAATGTCAACAAGTTCGTTCTTTTTTTCCTTATGCGTATACAGAGGGTAAATCTCATCGCTTCCAACTCCCTCATTTCCTCTGTCCCCGCACTAACCCTTTTTAAGTTGGCTGATGATATTGCTGGCGTGCAAGTGATCAAATGTTTGCGATCAGCTTTTGCAACACAGAAAAAAAAAATGATCAACTCGTAAGAAAAAGTAAAATGCAATTTAAGCGCCTGGCTATACTACACTGAAAGAAATTGAAAAAAGTCCTTACCTCTTACCAATGTTTTGGTTTGTATCTATAATTTATTTCCCCCATTTCACCTTTCCCATTTTAATCAATCTGTTTAAGGGGTTTAACCTTTTGATTTGTGACTTTTTCTACTACTTCATAGTATATAGCCTAGATTGTTGCCTCAACTTATTCCTCCTTTCATATAGCTTTGATGTCAGTAAGTCGATAATGCATAAACTAAGGAATACGCTTCATTGGACTCTAATTGCTAAACGCAAACAGGCCAAAGCCACAACGAGAATGGGATAAACAGATGTGTGGCAGAGGGGAGCGGAACATGTCGAAAAAACTCTTCAATCTTGGTCAACACTCGTGAGGATGACAAAGTGCAATGGAATGGACAATTTCTCAGCCATTGATGGGGGATTTGAAGTTTCAGTTGGAGGCCCTTTTTCGTCCCAATACAATGTTGCGTGTAATTAAAACGCAAAACTTGTCCCAAGCCCCAAAGAAGATGCAAGCAGTTTCCTTTTTAGCCACTAGGTGAAAGACTAAGCCAAAAGTTGATTCCTACAAAGATTTGTAAACGTTAAACTTTCAAAAAACAAAAAAAAAGAGGAAAAATAAGCGAAAAAGTTAACAAGAAGTAAATATCGACACAAAACGTAGTTGGCGTATTCGTCGTCATCGTCATCGTTGTTGCACTTGAGTTTCAGGGGGGCAACAAAAAAAAAAAGAGAAAAAATTAAGAAAAACTTAAATGAGTTAAAAAATTCCACACAACTGCGTGAGAAGTTGCCGCCGTCGTTGCCATGAGGATTGAGGATGAGAATGAGAATGGGGATGGATGGTTGGTTGGATGAAGATGAAGATTCAGTCAGCAAAAGATGAGACCCAAACAGACTATGGGCAACATTTACGTTTATTGATCGCTGCGTACCGATTATTGTTTAAACTGTTTTCAATGCGTTTACTTTGTGTAAATATTATTTTTTCAATTTATGAGCTGCCTTTGCCTTTGTGTCTGAGAGATTCAGATCCATCCTGATCCAAAGTGTGTCTGAGTCTGTTTGTTGGTGCGTTGGCGCGCAGACAAAAATATCAAAATAATGAGAATATAATGAAACCCAAGTTTCCAAGTCGATACACAAAACAAGCCCGCAATTTGGCATGGCAAATGAGAGTTGAGTCTCGAATTGTTATGCGTCCCGAAAATGTGAATATTTTTGGATCATTGATTTCAGTTGATTTCTATGATTTGCTATCTTTCTTGTTAATATCAGGATTTGGGTCTCTCACTTTGTGTGTTAGCTTTAAGCGGCTTTTCTTCTTGTAATTTAAGCCCACTCCCCCAATGTCCAAGTTCCAGGCACCTGCCAACACTTAACGATAACTCAATTAAATGCCGCCTTTCCCCGCCTTGCCATAAGTGGTGATATATGCCCATGTATATATTGTATGATATGATGAGATACAAAGGCCAAGACGAGGAGCAGGAGTTGGAGGTGGAGCAGCCGCAGTTGAACATCATGGTGAGATCATTTGGTGTATAACGAACGAACATTTGTAGACAAGGCGCCATCTAACGCCAGTCTTTTGACTGGTCAGCTGGCTTTGGCTTTTGGGCTTGGATATCTTTTTAGTCTCCAGCTAGGCGCTGCATGTGACTAAATTTTTTTCTTCTTTCTGTTTTTTGGACATGCTGGGTCTACCACAAGTTGCACTCCGTGGAAAGATCAAACGACGTTTGCCCGTGAGTGGAGATGTTCATGATGATGTTGATGATGATGCGGGCTTTGGTTGCAATTAAAATTATCATTATGACGTTGCTGGAAAATGCATCTAAAAGCTGTTGCAGCATACACAACAAGTCATCTTTTTAACTAGATCTCTATACTGGCAAATGCCCATAAAATATCTGATCTAATTAATAGGCTTGAATAGTTTGTTTGCACCTGCATTGAGGTGCGTGCAAATTTGTTACAAAAAACAAAAAATAAAAATAAATACACACACGAAATTTTACTTTCAGTTTTTTTCTTTACTGCCAATTGAGGAAAAACATGATCGAGTAGAAATACGTGTTTTCTTATTAATTTCTATGATATAATCATTAACCATTTGGATGGAGGGAGAAAAAAAGAAGGCGTTGCAGACATGTGTTTAGATGATTGATGGAACTATCCACTATGCACAATTATAGGCAATATTAAAGTCATGTAAAACCATTTTTGATTGCCTCTAATAAGTGTAATTGGTTTTTACTATTTTGACTTGAACTGCTGCTAAATTAAACGATATATTTATTTGTTTGAATAATGGTCATAATAAATGATAAGATTATTTAGTTTATTTCTTAAAGTTTTATCTTAAAACAAAAAAAAACTGTCAATTCTTTAGGTCTCTAAGATAAATACAACTGTCAGTTTCTTGGGAGCTATAGAAATGCCAATTTGTGTTTCTTTCTAAGGCTTATCGAATATTCGAATGCCTCTGTAAAATTAAGTTCTCTACGATTCTCCTAAATTTTCTTCAACTTTCTCTTGGTCATATCATATAAAAATATAGAATGTCTATTGATTTCATATTTCAATTTAGACAATTTCACGTTCATGTTCAAGAATTCGCGATGAAAATGCATGACTTCACTTCCTCATGTTTCGGCTACAGTGGAAACTGAATACTGTCGGGCAGTGCCATTTTTAGTGCTTGAACGCTAATTGGATATTCACACTTTTGCACATTTTGGGGTGGTGTAAATGAGGCTTGGAGTCAAAAGGCGCCACACCCAAAATAGGCAACTTGTAAGCGCCAACCAAGGAGAAAGAGATCTCAAGTAAGCAACCACCAAGCAAAACTGGACCACCAGAGGACCAACATGGAAAATGGTAACAACAAGAGCAAAACGCGCACGAAGAAGTACAATTTTCGTTGGAGTCAAGAGATGGAGACTGGGGACCCGGGACCCCAAAAATAGGCATACCAATGTGTGTGCATGTGCGGAATTTATGGTGACATTTGAGTGATTCGAGCGACGTGCTGCTGCCGCTGGACGAGAGAGTGGCTTGGAGGATGCTGAGCATCAGCATTTCCATCGAGCGGACAAAACACAGCCAACCTCATGGTGTAAAAGCCAATTAAATTGAAAGAAAATTGGAACATTGTCTTGGCCTTACTGTTGAGTAGCAGCAGCAGAAGCAGCCATGTAATTGGCTTTTCAACTCTGCCGATTATCCCCCAGATGCTGTTCGAGATCCTCTCATCCTTTCATATATTTATATATGTGCATGCCCCACAATGAATGTGAATCACAAAATTAGCGTAATTTTCGTGGGATTCGCCAACGCCGACAAGTGTCAAAGTGAAAGAGAACTTTCCTGAGAGCAGGTTCAGAATTCTTAAGAAATGCAAAAATGACTCGGCTGCCTGGCTGGCTGGGTCAAAAGATGTGGTCACACACTTTCTGATCTCGGCCAGACGATAAGCGTAACGCTCTTGCCCTCTCCTTTTCCATCCTTTTTCTTTTGCTGGGCTGTGAGTTGTGACTTGTGAGTTTGTGCATATGGCACACATGATTCCATATTTACTTATTGTGTATGGCCCAGCTCTCGAGAGGCCAATGGCAGTGCCAGAGGATGCCCCGTCTAAAGGTATATTATTTGTGCGATTAAATTGATCGCCAAGTGCCAAGAAAGGGAAGAGGAAAGCGAAGTAAAGGGCAAATGTAGGGACTGGCAAACTTATAGGGCGAGGGTGAAACACAAAGAGATGCAGTCCAAGTTGGGAGGAGTCCTCTTGGGTGTGTGTGTGTGTACTGTGTGTCTGCGTTTCGACGGGGCTTCTGCGGCAGTCAACTTCACGCTTCACTCAAGCATCACCAAATAAATTTCATTGAGCTTCTTCACTGCACAGTGGTTGAAAAATGATTTTAAAATGTCCTCACTATTTTCTAAAGGTTCGTTGAGGAAGCTTATACGGTCATCTCTGAGCTAGTTGAATGTTTTTCCTTTTAATTTGTAAATAATATTGAAAGTTTAACTCAGGCAATGTCAAATAATTTCTTAAGTATTTTTGGCTCGAAGTTTGCCAAGTTCCAACAAAATGTAAAATTTTCAAGACTTTATTCAGATAATTTTTGCATTTATTTAGTTTGCATTCAAATATAAACTTTGAACTAATTTAAAAAAAAATCGTAATTCTTGATAAAAATGGTTTTGAAAAATATTTTTGCAACTTTTAAATGTTTTGATGTTGTTTTAAAATATTTTACAGCCCAATAAAATCAATTTAGACATCGTTAATCTTTTTGGCCAAAATACTGTCAATTTCGTAATTCTTAATTTTGAGCAAAGATTTTTAAACGTACCTACAGAAACTTCTTTTAATCAACATTGAATTTGCACGCCGAAAACTATTTTTGATGATTTTCCAAATTTATAGCTATGTACATATGTATATGCGTTGCTATGATTATTGATTTTCAAATATTAATTTTTTTCTTGCCCATTAATGGTTTCTCTTGAACATTAAAATACTTTACAAAATTATAAAACATATTTTTAGGTTAGGGCTTAGAGTTTACAAAATTTATTAATATCTAGTATGTTAATAACAATTTTAAGAGTACAACTAAATCAGTGTATAGACTATAGAAGAAACTTGATTATAATCACATCTTGAGTTTTCTTATATAAATTCGGGAACACTGTGCCAACATTGATCCAAGTCGTCGGAGTTAGTTTTGTGTGATCCAAGGCGATGTGCCGCAACTGCTGGATATGAAGGCTTCTGCTCCTTGTGCTCTGTTGTTGCGGCTGGATGATGTGCCTGGGCCACATTCCAAGTACTTTGCCTTTACCTTTTGCCTTTACCTTTATAAGTTAAGTTTTACCTTGGATTTTGTTTTTTTTTTTTTTTGACTATGTGCCATGTCCGTGGAGCTGCGGAGGAGCTGCAGACCTATGGAACAGCGCATGCTTCATCTGTTGCATGTAGTTGCCGCTTTCATGGCTAAGTGGTTGACTGGACATGGTCATCTTATTTTCAGTTTTTTGTTTTCCTCTTCTTTATTTTTGTTGTTCGTGTTCCCTTCTGTTGGGTTGCTTTTGTATTTGGGTGCCCCGACGTGGCTGTCGTCGTCGTCGTTGGGCGATTCCTTAGTGGCAGTCTCTCTCTCTCTCGGGTTCCTTTTGCTGTTGCGTGTCACGTACAAGCAATTCGCATGTTTCAAAAATGCTTCGCCGGGACATGGAAAGTGTGTAAGAGTGAGAAGGGGGTAAGAAGAAGTTACAACTGGAAGAAGGAGCTGGAGCTGGAGCTGAAGTTGGAGTTGGAGCTGCATACTTGCAAGTGTACTTAAAAAAATAAATGTTAATTCTTTTATTTATTTCCTTTGTCAGATTAAACGGTTTAAAGGTTACACATTAAGCGAGCCTTTCCCTCCCCATATTTAATATAGGTACATAAATCTGTTTGAGCTGTGGCGATTTCTTTATCTTTAGTCCCTCGCTCATTATGGTTGGCCATCCTTAACGTATCTAAGATGCAATTCCTTTTGCTTCTCATACATTTGTTTCAACTATCTAAAATCTCACTATCTCTCACTGTCCCGACCCTCACACATTTCATGGCAACATTGTAAAAGTGTTGTCTACTGGCATGGTCCCTATAGGCCCACACCCAGACTCAGACCAGTTCTCACGCTGAGCAGTCGTCGTCTGCTCACCTTTTGGTAAAACCAGTACGCATCAATCTATCTATCTGCCGGGTGTCAACACCCCGTAGTCGACTCTATCTGTGTCTACAGCTGCTGCTGCTGCGGCTGCTGCTGCTCTACTCCTGGCTGCCTGTGCGATGATGCCCTAAAAGGATTTTGCACTCCTATTGACTTGTTAATGTGATCACTTTAACTGACCCAAATATAGTCAAACGTTTCAATTTGTGTAACGCTTTTGGGCAATTGATAGCCTCCAACAGCAACTGCAGCCAATGTCTTATCCCTTCTCCTCTTTAAAGTAAACCAACAAACCCAAATCGGAACCGAATCTCTGTTTCTTGTAGTTGCAGTTGCAGTTCATCGTCACCAACAGCAGCAACAACTGCAACAACAATCTTACCAAGTGGCACCGCGTAACGCGGTGTATATCGCCTTAAGGCTTTAGGTCTGACTTGGAGCTTTCTTGAAGTGGAGTTTCACTTAGTTGAATGTTGTCTTAGATCGTCGGACGCCAGTTGACAGATTGCCCGGAGGCTAAAAACCATTGTGCGGCTCTCTGTGTGTACGAGTGCGAGGAAAAGCATACAAATATGGTCCTATATTTGCCCAGGGGTTTCTTTTGAGGCTACCGGATGAGTCATGATACTAGTTGGAGTCTCAAGATTGTCAGTTTTAAAATTTTCACTTGTTTTAGATTGATCATAGAACAATTTTGCCAAGTCAATATACATAAGTGTGTATGCGTGTGTGTGGTTATTTTACGCTTTATTACTTGTTCTTTTGAAGGAACAACCTCTTCGTGGCACCACATGCCTTTGCGCCAAATCAAAATGTTCATATAACCTGTTCCTGTATAACAATTTGTATCCTAAGCATGACCATAAAAATATTACCTCTTCGATGAATTTAACTTATTACCTGTGCATGGATGGTGGCCACACGCTACGCTAACAATCATTGATCATCATCCTTAAAGCTCCAGGTTTTGGTTGCTATATTGAAACATTAAGAGGAGGCAAAACGAAGAATGCCATAAAGGCACACAGGGATAGATAGAGAGACAAAAAAAAAGGGAGAGAGAGGGAGAGTGCGATTTAGAGTGGGTTGAAGGCAAGGAAACGCAGTCAAGACACAGAAAGAGCAACAACATCATTGAACATTTTGTGGCCGAAACGCATTTCATTAACCGGCTACGCTAAAGTCCAGAGTAAAGGAGCGCCAAAACATTCGGCTCTGGATGTGGGGGATATGAGAAGTTATGAGCGAACGTGAGGGGCTGCTCTTGCATTTCATAAGAGTGAATAATTATACCCTGTACTCGAACGAGATAAGTTGGGTATACTGATGTGGTTTTCAAAACGCTCCTTCGAAAAATGAGCTTGAGAAACCTATGTATTTGTTTTTTCAACTTGTTACTGTTTTGACAGCTTTTTAGTAAAACGCAGTTCAATTTTTTAGGTTGAGGAAATCAAACCTCGAGAGTGGAGAATGGTTTTTCGGCTGCGTTGCATACTTTTAGATGTTACCAGGAATGTACCAGGACTTACCTTTTCTGAACGTCCAAGATCAGGACTAATATTCCGCATAGAAGGACTTTTATCTTTCAAAAAATATTTAATCAAAAACCGGCCAAATCAGTATCCTTATAACTCGGCTATATTAAAGACAATATGAATATCCTTTATTTAGCCTGATTAACTTGGTTGTTCTGTTGAGTCATGACTTCGTGGAATGTCCTTTGAAATGCTTAGACGAAGAAATTTTTCAAAAACTACACGTTCTGCACTTTTTTTGATGCTCGTGGATGCATGACCCGGAAGTATTACATAGAAAACTACTTCCTTTCGTTCTACCTTAAAGCTAAAAACACAAAAATGGATATGTTCCTTCGGAAGGCTATGGGGAATTTAATTCTTTTTGTCAACATGCTCAGATTTTGTAGGCTCTAAGAAAGGAAATTAATATAACATTATATATAACAGTATATATACATATGTATAACATTAGAATTCAATTACTAATTTGAGTTGTTTTGGGAAGTACCTAATTTGAGTTACTTCGGATGACTTCTTTTCAATGCTAAATGCTTCTTTTCAGTGCTGGAGTGCGTCCATACATCCCAGCAACTTATTGGTTTTTTGCATTACCTGTGTGTTTTTTTAATAAATGTTCATTTTAAGTATTAGAAAAGTGGTAACACAATGTCCAGACTTATTGCGTTAAGCTCGGACCTTGGTTTTGGGCCATTTCTAAGATTATGAAAAGTGCTTTGCCAGAAATGTTGCGTATTCTCGATGCTCTCTCTTTCACTGGATCTATCTTTTTCGCTTGCTCTTTCTGTGTTTCGCATCTTCAAAAGGTTCAAAATGCACGAGAGGTCGACATTGCAATCAGCGAACGACGATCTGGTGAAGAACCTAAAAAAACTTAAAGTACAAACGCTCAGCATGTGCAGTCCACGTTCTGGGCTTCCAAAGGGTTGCCTGTTGTCTGTTGCCCCTGTTCCCTGCTCTGCGTTCGCCACTTATGGGCTGAGATTTTTCATGAGCTTGTCTCTGGTGCTTCTCCTTGTATTCCTTTCTTTTTATTTTGGAATGCTGCGTGCACTCTATAGGTGGTCATTATCGCGACGACGTCCAACTCTGCAGTCGTCGTATGGGATAGATGTGGCTGCAAGTTTTGTTTATGAGAAATGTGCTAAAAAGTACACACCAACTCTACAGAAAAGATGGAAAAGTGTCTACAATACCCACATAGGTCATTTGGAAATCTACGCAAAACTCAGACTTTATAAAGATCCTTGAAATTATTTAACTAAGTGTCAATTAACATTACATTACAAAGTAATCCATTGCAAGGTTTCTACATCTGAATTTTTGCCTGTTATGTTTCATGGTAAAATTCTCAGACAGGAGTAGCAGCAGGAGCAGAAGCAGAAGCAACCACATCATTCCAACTGCTGTTCTACTTAATTTGCTGCTGCGTGCGTTGCCGATTTCTGATGTTGGCCCGAAAAGAGAGACTGAAAGCAGGCAAGTGATACCAAGATGAAGGGAGACAGAGACACCCCCGTCAGAGAGGAGCTTGTGGAACCGAAGCCAACAACAATTACCGCATTAACCGGGCGAGAGGCAAATCAGATTGGAGGAGGACTGGATTGGACTGGTCAAGTCTCCCCGTCTGTCTCACTCTCTCTCTTACTCCCGGTTCATGTTCAGCCCGGCTGGCTGACTTCTGCGCCACTTTTGTGCGGCTTGGTTTTTACTTTATTTGATTTGTTTATGCAGATTAAATGCAAACGATCTTGATAATGACATTAACCGACAGAAGAAGACGACTACAACGATGAAGACGAAGAGGAGTCCAGACTTGGACTGGACTTGGATCTCTGGACATGGAGTCACTCTATATATGTGTGTGTGTGTGTTGTTGGGGATTGTTAACTTGACAGCTTTTGAAGGCAGTTTCGTGAGCCGCAGTTTCCAACTCCAACTCCGACTCCTCTTGCACTGCAATCGTCATGACCTGGCGCTCTTTTTTGGTCAATCTGCTTAAAATTAATGCCACCAACAACAACAACAACTACAAGAGGAATACGCATCTGAACTTTGTCTGTCTGGTATTTTGGGTTATCTTGTAGGCTTCTCATGTATCCACTTGTTGCCTAATTAGCTGAAACAGCAACAACAACAAGAAAACCAAACTGAAACTGGAACTTGAACTAAAAATTTGCTGCTGCTGCAGCAGGTCCATGCTTTTGGGCCAATTAAACTCAATCGGCATACACCCAATAAAAATTGCAAATACCACTCATAAACAAAATGTTTAACCAGCTTTACACCTGAACTGAAATAAAAACATTTAAGGTCGATTTAAAACACTTGACTTTATGGTTGAGTCAAAAATGTTGGTCATAAAACCACACCAGAAAGGAGACCAACAAAAACGACCGCCTTAAGTTGCCAACTTTATAATTTGGCTCCCACAAAAAAACCGAAACCAATAACAACAACAACAAAATATCGATGCTGTTAATATTCCCATTTTTATGGTCCAACCGCTTCCGTGACCAGTTTTTTTGTATTTCAGTTTCTATTGCATGAAATCTTCGATCTTGAGTTCTTGGGCGTCTGCATTATCATTTAGTGACTTCTTTTTTTACTTCTCTTTTTTTGCTTTTGTTGCTGCTTACATTTCCGGTGGAGAATCAGAATCAGAAATTAATCAACAGCTTCATTGGGGCCCATCGTCAATGGACCAAAGGCGATCAGCAACCCATCAATGCCAAAAACACGTCTCAAGTCTCTCATCATAATTATCGCATGCTCTTGGATTTTTGCTTGCCAGGATTTATTTTTCAACAACAAAAAAATCATAATAAGCAGAGCAGAAGGACGTCTTAAAACTTCAACGCAATTATGTGAGAACAAAAACTGATGAATGGTGATGAGCTTAATGTGAACAGATTGCAGCGAGTTAACGCAAATGAGGGTAAAGAAGGGTAAAGACTTCCACTGCATTGCGGCCAAAAATATGTCATCAATTTTAAAAGCTTCAATCATATGCTATTTAAACTTTGAAAAATCTAATAATGCCTCGCAAAATTTGATTCATTAAATTATTAATTATTAACTAAATTAATCTAATAGACGGTTGTTCTTATGGGATATAAATTAGACAGATGTATATAGTCATTAATGACTATATTGCTTGTACGATAATGATCCACGGAGCCATCGCAAATAAATAAATAATTCCTGCAGTATAAGACTTCTTTAGCCCAGTAAAAATAAATTTTAAGCCGTATCAAAAGACTTATTCCAACTTATTTCAAACTTTCTTTGGTTAGCCTTGTATAGCTTGATCCTTCATTCATATTTTATCAGTTAATACCCAGCTGAGTCACAACATAATTAGCGCCCTGATCACAGTTTACTGATTTGGCTTGGCGGTCAGTTTGCCTTTGTAGTCAGGCAAATATAATTAAATAAATAAACTGTCATAATTAATTTTGTAAAGCATCTGCAAATGACCACAAAGATGTCGAGCCAAAGAGAGACACACAGAGATGATGACCCAAATACCTTAAAAGACCAGAGAAAATACCTACGAAAGACCTAAGAAGCCATGAAATGAAATAAAAATGTCGCCTTCTGATACTGACTCAGATATTTTTACAACGAAAAAAATAAGATTTGGAATACAAAAAAAAAGGTAGCTCACATAATACACAAAATATTTATAGCTTCCGGATTTTTGAATGTCGTTAAAAGATCTAAAGCAATTTCATTATGCATAAATGGGTTATAGAGACGGCTTAGTTTTCGTTTGTTGTTGCTGTTGTCTCTCTGTGTGCCCACGGTTGTCAGCGGGTTTTTTCATAGTTTATCTTATGGATTTTGATTGATATTCGTATCGATTGCATTTTGCGTTTGACAACTTTTGCAACTTTGGCCAACCTGTTGCAAGTTAAACTAAAAAAAAATAGACAAACTCTACTCGAAATTAAATATATTTAATGCATTTGCCAAATGTCGATGTGATCGACGATGTTTTCGTGTTTTGGTTTCATTTTCAATCTTATGCCTTACCAGCCGTGTTGCCTTTCGTTTCGCATTCACGGCGAGAGAGATGGAGCACCTGAGCCACGTTTTGGGATATTGGGGGGCTTTGGCATGGAGTTGGAGTTGCAGTTTTTCTACGCCTGTATGACATATCGCCATGGATTTACATTGAATTTCAATAACTCTTGTCGTTTTGTTTTTTGTTTTATTTTGTGTTTTTTTTGTTTCTTTGCTGGGAGATGAAGATGAAATGCGGCAGGCATTATCTACAATTTAAGGCTTTCACTTTTCCCGAGTCGAGAGCAAGAGATTGACATGTTTGGTTATGCTTATTGCAAGTAAATGCAAATAAATTGCTTTGCTAACTTTAAACAAAAAAAGAGAAAAAAAAAACTATTTCATTTTCATCTTCTTCAAAAGAGGTCTAAACCTTACGCCCAACGATTTGCCGGGGACACTCCCACTGGAAAATGTGAATTATTTACCAATGATTGCCATCTCCGCCCCTAAGACTAATGCCAACACTAATTGCTAGTTCTGCAACAGAAAAAAAACTAAAAACCTTCAACTTTCGGTTTCGTCTCACAAGATAAACCATCAAATCCAATGACGACTTTTGACAGGGCAAGACAACAAACGTTTGACGGAAAATGAACCTACAAACTTTCACCTTTAGCAAATATTTTTTCATCATTTTTGCACAAATGCAGCGAACATCAAGCATTACATCAAACAAAATAGCAACAAATGTCATATTTAAGCACAAGACCAGGCCCAAGACGCTAGATCCCAAGCCCAAGCCCAAGCACAGGCCTAGGCCCTACGACAAAACATCAAACAACCTGTTACCATGTTGGCTTGAGGGGCACTAATTACCCACCCAAAGAGCCAAAACAAATTTGCAAGCACATATTTACATGGTTCGTTTCTGTGTTGGTATGGCAGATGGGCGATGGGAGAATTGTTTTTTTTTTTTGTAACTAAACAGATGGTGCGGGAGGGTCACAATTCCTCCCCCTAAAATGGTATGCCCAACTTCTGCTCCTCCTCCTCCTCTTCGCTCAGAGAGTTGCAAGTAATTTGTACTAAAGCAACACGACCGAAACGTTAAAATTTCAGCTCACATTTGAATAGCAATGAAGTGAAAATACTCTAACAAGACTTGAACATAAAATTGCATGTTAGTTGCTTAGGGAATAGTTTCCTATTACAAAAGTAATTTTTTTAACAAGGAAGAATTTGATTTTAATGCCTTAAATTCCTTAGTTTAGTAGTGTATTTAAGAAAGGAATTATCCAAAAGTAAACACTAAATACTTTATGCACGGATAAAGACAAAGACCTAAACCTGTGATACTAATGTACTGTGATGTTGAAGCTATTGTCGTCAGGCAGCCAGCCTCATCCTCCTTCTCATTAGCAACCATGACGAGGAGGATGACGCCGGCAAAGGCGACGAAGACGAGTGAAACCTTTTTAAAGAGTGAAACTGAGACAAAGATTGCAGTCTTTTGGTATGACCTACGCCAAGTGACCCCCAGATAGTAACGCCCGCCCGCCAAAGCCTTCGTTTTTCGATTCTCTTGTCTGGCCTGGTTGGTAGTAACAACATCATGCAACAACAGATTCGTACAACATCCAACAAGCAACAACACATAACATACACTTGCCCAGGTCTTAAAGATAACTGCAATCTGTTGGCTCACATCTTTTCAGCCCCGCCATGGCAGCCGTTAGTTAAATTAGCCCAGTCAAAGCAGATGGACTACTACTACTACCTTCTTTACTTTACCTTGACTTATCTTGTGGAGGCATCTGTTAGTTACACATTTTGCTGATTTAATTTTCATGTTTTTAGCTCTCTCAACACTTCTATCATCAGATGACCACGAGAAGGAAAAACCAAGCCCAAACCAACCAACCAACCAACCAAGTCAAGACTTTCCAGTCAATGTTGCGGCAAAGTGCATAATTGGTTTATTATTTGCTAAGCCATTTTTTGTATGTCTCTCTCGGTTTTTGTTTGTAGTTTTATTTGATTTGCTTCCTGCCATATCGCTCGGATCGCTGAGCAGGCCCTGTCACCGCCGTCTCCAACGAGCAAACTGCCTTTGGGCCATAGTCTTTCTTTTTTAGCCCTACCCTCCACTTGATTTTTCATTCCACTAGTTGGTTGATTCCATCGTTTTCTTTTTTGTCATCTTTTGAAGTGTGTCGCGACTTGGCTTAGTTGCTCAGCATCAACGTGGCAACGTGGCCTGTTGCCTAGGCGTGATTTAAATTTTTTCTTCCTTTATTTTCGTTTGTCTGTTTGTGGCTAAAATATTTCTGTCTCAGTGCACTGCCTGAATTTTCCTTTTTATCGTGCCAAGGTGTGCCATCAATTGTATCTTCTTTTGGCTTGGCTTAGCTTGGGCTGTTTTTCCGGCTTTGCCATATTGCTTTTGATTTTGCTCAGCTTATGGCCGTCTGTGGGCTGTGGGCAAAAGAAATGCCAACATACAAATTGAAGATAACCCAGTTTGAGTTAGCATAAGATGTTGGCCAAGCAAGCAAAGAGGAAGCAAGAAGCCTTGTTATGGCATTTTTGTCAAACAATCGTTGCAAGAAACTAGGCTGAATCTGACTCGTCATTCTTACTCGTTTATTCAAACTGTTCTCAATTACAGGAGGGGACTCTTCTGGGGACATGAGACTCCACAACAAGATTAATGACTAAAACTTTTGGCTGACTCTGAATAGTTAAATAAGCAATCTAAATCGACAAAGTAGAATGGCTTGTAGTATACTATACTAGTTAAACTTTTAGGGCCCCCACTTAAATTGTTTCTAACTAATCTGTTCCGCCAATCGTAATTATGGCCAAATGTTATATCCATCAGCTAAGTTATTATATATGTATTGCAATCTCAAAGAATGTCCTTTGGGAGATCATGAGTTTGTTAACAAGGTAACTGAATGCGCTCCTGTTTTGCATATGAAAATTGAATTACAGTATTGAAAATGTAAAACAATTACAAGCATTTTCCACAAGTCAAATAAATCAAACTTCATCTTGACAGGCCACTGTGTATATGATTTTCTTGACCATTGTGTTAAGCGAACGGCTGTAAACTGATCACAGAAAAAAACATGTTGGTGGCCAAAACAATTGGCCAATTTATCGCATGATTAGATTTTCTAGAAAACAACAAAGCAAAATCAATAAACGAAAACCAAAAATAAAATGAAAAGATTTATAAGAATTGTTCAGACAAAATAAAGTTTTAGATGCTGCTGTTGGGTATGATGATGGAGTAGGCGATGAGGACTAAGCTGAAGATGCTTGAGATGGAGACTAGTTAGCGTACACGAGAGATATTTGTTTTATGAAGCCGCTGCTGCTGTTGCTGCTGCCTGACCAATGTGTTGATCTTGAGATTAACAGGCAGACAGGCAGCCCCACCAGATTCAAATGAGCACGACGTCGACCACGATGACGATGACGACGACGACGGCCAGAGAAGGCTGGGATGGAGTTTAATCATGGGTATGGTCAAGCCAGTTACTCCTCCATCTCCTCCTCCATTGCTTGGCGTTGGCGTTTTGTGAGAACAAACGCCAAACTGCTTATTAGACGCAATTAACAAGACACACACACACAGCAGCAGCAGCAGCAGCAACAGCAGCAACAGCAATAGCAGCAGCTGAGATCCACAGACAGATCGCGGGACTTGAGTCGGGTGTCAGAATCACCATCATTGGCAGCGGCGTCTAAATCGGCCGTGTTTTCTGTTTTTAGTTTTCGATCTTCGTTTCGTTTTCATCATCATCTTGTGTCGGCATTTGGCATTAGCTGGGTGTTAATTCTTTTCGGTTTTCGGCTAAAATGATGTTGCCGCTTGCTCAGTCAACCATCTCGACATATCGCTGATTAATAGGATTTGAATATTTCTCATTCAAACTAAACTCTTCAATTTAGACTCCAACCGAGACTGAGCCTCAATATAACGTTATGGCGTCTGTGTTTTCGTTGTGTTTGATTTATATATATTTTTTTAGGAGCGTTGCGGAGAAGATTCTTTCATTTTCATTCATGAATCTCAATGTATAATTAAAGGCTTATGGATAATGCAATAATTTAGCAGGCTTCCGGTTTTTAATTGGCTCAATCTTGGGTGGTCACTGGTCCCCCAAAAAGCTGAAGAACAAACTTTTGGTGGGCGTGGGTGTGCAGTTGAATATTCATAATTATAGGTTTCTAGATTTCAAATTCAAATGTGACTAGACTGAAAGAAACCCATGGGTCAATAGACTTGTAAGGCACATTCAAGGTTATTGCTGATGGATGGATGAGTCATGGTTGTGAAGTATCACAAAAGATGTTATAAAATCTTTGCCAAATCCACAATAAAAGGAATTGAATTGTTGAGACGTCATAAAGTCAGTTAGAGGGGAGGAATCACACTTATGTTCTGCTCTATTTTTCATTTGAGCTTTGATTGTAAAATTCTTTAAGTCTGCTAACTGCAAGTATCTCTCACTAAGGATAATGATCAATGTTCCTATTACACATTACTAATTCGCTCTTAAATTTGGCTTCAATTTAGCCAATATCTGAATTTATTCCCGTGAGTTTTTTTTAACTCAAAAGTTGCCTGTCCACAATCCAGCTCCAGTTGCCTTGCTCTCTGTTGCACTTGCTGCAAATTCCAATCAACAATTTAGACTTATATATAAATTATATTTAAGCCCAAATAACTGCAAATGTCAACAAGTTGGCCGACAACATCAGCCACAGCAACAACAACAACAGCAGCCGCGATACGACGATGTTACACCAAAGTATCAAGTACCAAAGTATTTGATGCCGCGCTTCATTTCTATTTATGCCAAATCGATTGGTAACCATTTTTGCTATTTTTCTACTCTTTGAACATTCGTTTTGAGTTGGAGTTGCTTGGAGTGGGCCAAGTCAAAACTCACATATATATGTATATACTTACGTATAAAGATTATTTTTTTTAAGGTGCGCACTTTTGAGGTTGGTCCTCCTGATTTTCCAAATGCAACGCCTGTTAGTTTACCGTTTTCGTTGCCTACCGAGATGAGGTAAGATGCGAGGTGGTCGATCGGTTGCATGCAACGGGCGGACAATGTTTGGCTGACTTTGCTTTGAGTCATGACTGCCAACAAATCGAATATCAGCAAGTGGCACTGTGGTATACAACATGTTTATGCAACTTGTCGTAAGTTTTGCTTTTACTTAAACTTTCTTATTAATTGACACTTTCTGTTAACGAGAATCCCCGGATTAATGAAAAATTGAGCTCCTAGATCAGTCAGAAAGTCATCATACAAATTAAAATGTATTTATAAGCCTGGCAATTTTTCCCCACCTCATTTGTTTGAAATTCCCAACTATTTGTTGCGATAGGATATTGTATAGCTTTGGAATAATTATTATTTCTACTCCTTTGATAAAACTCGCGTTGTCTAGTAGTCTATGACTTAAATTAAAAAGTGTTTAACACCTAATCAAAGAGCGCAATCTACATACGTATTGTATAATTGTAAGGAAAACTTCAAATAAAAAACGTTACTATATTTTTGTTGGTTTTTTTAAGGAAAGCGTCATATTTATTTACTTCGGGTAATCACTAGAAATGGAGATTGGGTTCTTCTAAAGACTCTGCTTTTCATAGATCGTCGCTGTATTTCCAAAAGAATTTTTGAATTACTATTACTTATAAAACAACACTACTTCTTTAAGACATAACATAAAAAGGCAAATTTTGAAGCTTTACAACAATTACTTGCCATATATGATAATTTTTGTGATTTTGAATTTGCTCAGATAAGATAATCTGAATTCTGAATTTTGTTTCAATGGTTAATTTATAATTTTTGATGGTTCTCTTTAAGTTTTTTCCATTGTATATGCCTGTGTGCGGCAAGTTCTTTGACAATTTTCAACGCCTTCGATGTTTGGATCCAACTTCAGGCCTCTGCCTGCATGAGATGGCAACTGTTGCTGCTGTTGTTGCTGCCATTGCTGATGCTGCCGTTTGATGGCTGGAACATTTCGGGGCTTGTGTTTTGGGTTTGTTTTGCCGCGGGTGGATAGATGCGATGCCGCTGTTTCTGCTGCTGCCGTTTGTTATTGTTGCTGATGATTTTATTATTTTTCCTATTGCATTTCCTATTGGGCAATATTATTTTTTCTCTCTTTTTTTTTTTTGATTTGCATTCCAAGTGATGCATTGCAGCGGTATGAATTGCATTTTAATTAGATTCCATGATTTGGATTTTTTGGGTGCGGGTTCAATATAAACTAAAGAACACAATCTGTGACCTTTTCGATACAATAATAATAATGATAATACGAAGGGATTCAAAATCACAGTATGTACATGAAATAACTCTCTCAGCAACATTCCATAAAATCTAACAATTGTTTATTTGTCCCACCCCCCGCGCGGCGGACACATAAACACATTGGGCCACTTAAAATGTTGTTGGTTTGTGTCAACAAGAGAGCATTTCAGCCAGAGTCGGAGAGATGGCTAAAACAAAATGCCTTCGGGCTATTCATTAACACCTTTTTAAGTCAAAGTCAGAGAATTTCACAGTTTTTTTTTTTGTTAGAAATAGAAATTCCATATGAGGTTTCATTAATTGTGTTTGCTCACACATAAGACCAAAAGGTGGTAATCAGCTGGAGGACCAGGAGGGGAGAAGCAACTTGTTACAGGTTGCTTGTCCGTAGATTGGTGGGAGTGGATTTTGTCTCTATATAATTGGCCTGACAGGTTTCGATTTCTCATTTTAATAATTGTTAATTGCCTTTTGTTGTTGTTGTTGCTGTTGCTGTTAGCTGTCGTGTTTGTTTCTATTGTTGGCTTGCTAATAATAGAATAAATCAGGTTTCAGTTATCCAAAAGGGTCACGATTGAGATGAGTAATCGAAGCACTGAACAGTCAGTTAGCCCAATTCCCATTGCTCACCGCATACAAGTAAAAAGGGTAAATTGGGACCAGAACAAAAAAATA
Organism: Drosophila paulistorum; assembly: GCA_018152135.1. Taxonomy (NCBI): domain Eukaryota; kingdom Metazoa; phylum Arthropoda; class Insecta; order Diptera; family Drosophilidae; genus Drosophila; species Drosophila paulistorum. The sequence goes on along the minus strand of JAECXG010000805.1, from coordinate 6,577,322 downwards.
ATAAAACCTTATCAAAGTTTTCACTAAAAAGTTAATACAAATTATCCTACAAAAACAAAATGAAACTGAATTGGCAATTGCAATCAATAAAAACAAATAACTTTCTACCTGGCACCTATTTTTTGGTGTACACCGAAAATGCAATCAGAAGCCGCAAGGTTACCTTTCACCTGGCACTAGTCGAAAATACAGGAAATAAAAAACAACAAAAATCCAAAAAGCGCAGTCAAAAACTTTTGCTGCATCTGCAAAAAGGTAAGTACTTGGAGCATAGAGTGTGGCAGGAGGCGGGGCGGGCAAAGGACATGACATTAAGCAAAATGTACAAGAGTACATTGGCTATTCGATACCCTCACTCCAAGTATTATGCCAAAGTAGAGCCTCGTACACTCTTTCAACCTTACAACTCTTTGCCTTTAGGGTATTAAAACTCCAGTCTGAATTTGTAGTACATTTTGGCGTGCTGATTTGCAAGGATATACAAGAAACAGCCTTGCATGACTGGCTAAAAAGGAAATCATATTGATATGAATGGCGGGCGAATGTTTCTTGGTGCACTATGCACATCGAGAAGGCGAAGGAGTCGGCCCAAAGATTGTCAAAAGGAGAGGGCAATAAAGGGGGGCAGACACTTTGTTATGTGCCGACACTTCCGTTTGTATTTCTGGGCCATGACACGAATCCTGTCCAAACGCTTCAGCGAAGGCGTTGAGACATTATGGACGCACCTAGGAGCAAGTCAAGTAGGATGGCTCCTCCTCTATGCCTCTCCCTTTCTCTGCCGCTCTTCCACTCTACTTCAATCATGTCAAGCTGGTCACACTTTGGGTTCAAGTGGGCATTGCCAAGTAGACCAGGTTAATGGCTGTAAATCAATAAAATTTTCCAACTTAAAGCTGAAGCAACAATTTAATTGTCAAATGTGGGCCAAAGGACATGAATTCGATTGTCAATTGCGTTGACTCGGCAAGAATCACCTAATCATAATTTGCAGACTTGGCTTTGATCTATTCTGCCTTTAAGAGCACTCATTGGTGTGACTAAATTCCATCATCAGATGGCCCTCACAATTTGTGCCAAAAACTCATTTGTCCAAGGTGTCAAGAGATGCTGCTGAAATAACGTTTAGCAACACTGTCGAATGTTGCACGACATTTGCATATTGTTGCCAAGCATCACCTGTGATTAACGACTCTTAAAAGATTCTTTAACAGTCCAATAATAAACTTTGACTAAAGTATCCATAAATTTTGATTTTAGTTAATTATTCTTGTGAGTTATTCCATATAAAAATATAACTTAACCTTTTTTGATTCTTAACTCAGTCATTATTATTGTCATCAAATTTGAATGTTTCAAAAATAACTTCTAGCCATGACCAAAAGTACATCGTTAAAATTTGCAAAATTCAAGTACTAAATTTTATATTGAATATATTTATACCCTTGCAAAAAGGGTATATTAATTTTGGTCAGAAGTGTGCAACGCATAGAAGGAAGCATCTCCGACCATATAAAGTATATATATTCTTGATCAGCACGACGAGACGAGTTCAAATAACCATGTCCGTCCGTCCGTCCGTCCGTCCGTCCGTCCGTCCGTCCGTCCGTCCGTCCGTCCGTCCGTCCGTCTGGATCGATGCGAACTCCTCCTAGACCGTAAAAGCTACAGAGCTAAAATTTTGCACGAAGGCTTGTATATACTGCAGGGTTTGTATATCTCGGATTCATTCGGATCGGACGACTATATCATATAGCTCCCATACAAACGGCAAAGTCACGAATAGTGACTTTTCTCAATAACTTCGTTATTTTATCAGCAATTGCCATAAAAGTTTGTATTGGTCAGTTTTGTGTTCTTATTAATAATTGTGCCAAATTTGATCAAGATCGGGTGACTATGTCATATAGCTCCCATACAATTGGCAAAGTCACGAACAGTGACTTTTCTCAATAACTTCGTTACTTTTTAAGCTATTGTCGTGAAATTTAATATAAGTAAGTTTATTGTAACTATAAACCACTGTGCCAAATTTGATAAAGATCGGGTGACTATATCATATAGCTCCTATAGGAACGATCGGTCAAAAACAGTGACTTTTGTCAATAACTTCGTTACTTTTGATGCGATTGCTTTCAAATTTAACATTTGTCAGTTTAATATATGTGTTAATGACTGCCGAATTTGGTAAAGATCGGGTAACTATATCATATAGCTCCCATAGGAAGGATCGGTGGAAAACAGTGACTTTCATCAGAAAATTCGTTATATCCTATGCTAAGATTGAAGGCCGTTCTTTCGCAAACATTACCCTTTTTAGATAAAACAATTAGTTTAGATAAAAGAGTTTCTAACAAACTTGCAAGGGTATACAAACTTTGACGCGGTCGAAGTTAGCCCCGGCCCTCTGGTTTTTATAGCATTTGGTTATAAAAAAAAAACTATCAATAAATTAAAGTTATAGTTTTTTCAAATTGCCAAAAACAAATTGCCAAGTTATAGCCTGGGAAAAAAAGATTTTAAGTACAAAATGGAAAAACTCTGCTTAGAATTTCAAATATTTATTCTTTAACTTTCGAGACCCAACCCCTTTTATTTTCCTTATTCATTTCCCTGTCAATAACAATTTCCATTAACACTTTTATTCTTATTCGATGAAGTAAGTAATTAGCAAATGTATTCTCTTAAATGATTAAAGACAATTATTCAATTTTACAGTTGTTGTAGACTCCCAGTTGACGTAATTGCAATCTTTGAGTCATCATCATCATCATCATGATGATCGTGATCGTTGTGGTTTCAGGAAAAGTTAGAAGAAAACTGCATTAAGTAAGTTTTGAATTTTACAGCTTCCGTCATTGTTTTTCTTGCTCATCTGTTTTTGTTTTATGTCATATGAAAAGAAAGATGAAAACATTTCATTGCAATTTTATTTTTATGACTGGAAAGAAAATTATTGTTGCTGTTGTTATTGCCATTGCGGTTTCTGTTTTCTGTCTTTTGCTTGATTATTATGCTTATGCAAACAAAGGAGGTGAGTTGAAGATTCGGCGACCGTTGGGGGCAAAGGGGTAAATTTACGATGCGGCCCAGTCAACAAAAACAAAAAAAGGGAAAAGGGCGCCATTGGGTAATAAAAAATGTAATGAAGAAATGTCAAGTGCAAGGCATAAATACATTATTGGACATGGAGAGGGCAATGGTGGACAGTGAGAGAGATAGTTCCCTATGCAGCGTCATTCAAGTCGATGATGATGCATTGCTGTTATTTTTAATTATCCGCAAAAGCAACATTGCTTTGTCCTCTACCTCACTCACTCACTCACTTGTTGTGTGTGCAGCCAAAGTATCTTTGAGATACACATGGATTCGCCACCCTGTAAGACTGAGAAGACTGAGAACTCTTGACAGGTCTGATTTTATATACCTATAATTATTCCAAACAATGTGAGTGGGCAGAGTTCTTTACCATTTAGCATATTTAATGTTATTATTAATGAACTTTCTGTATAATTTGCTATTTAAACAATATTACCAAGGATTATATACCATAAACATAACTAAAATACAAATAAATATATTTTCTTCTTTCTATAGACAAATGCAGAGTATGTGAAAGTCGTATCTCCCTTTCATTGTGGCTACTACTTTGTTTAATGTTTTTTTCTCTTCTCTTCTGTTTATTAATTGCCTTTGCTTTTAAACTTGACACACTCATGTGAGTATGTTTTTGCATATGACGTCATTAACTTGGCTGCTGCTGCTGATGTTGACATTTAAGGCTATCGGGTCATTTAGCTAATGTTATTATGTTTCTTTTGTTGCTGCGGTGTGTTAGTTTGTCATAGTGTCGCCCATTGTTTTTTGGGGAGGGGGGGGGAATAGTTTTGGGATGGAAAAGCCACCCATATGCTCCAACTAAATGTCAAGGAGCTGGGGCTATGAGAAAACAATTTACTTTGATCTTGTTTGCTTTGGCCACAAAATTCAATTCAATTCAATTAGAAGTGGCATTTGAAATGTGTATTTTAGCCAAGGATATACTAACCAATAACCAATAAAATCCACAGATCTCTTTCACTTTGAATCGCCGTGGGGGCGAAACACTCCTCTAAATCTTTTGGGGACAAACATTAATTGCATTATGGTCAATATTTAGCAACATGTTGACATGCAGTCAATTGCAGGCTGGCAACAAAAGTTATGAACTATATACCAGCAGGAGAGAAAACCAGCAAGAGGAAAGAAAGAAACATTTTCCACAATTTTCCATATTTTTTTTCTTTTTGCATATCATCTAAAGGAGCTGGACATGAAACTGAGAGATGGGACCGAAGCCGGAGCTGAAACTGGCGGCGGCGAAACTGAAGCAGCAACACAACAAATCAAATAAGGAAAAAATGTCGCCAAACTTTTCAATTCAACTGTCAATCACTTTGAGATAGTACTCCAGAGACGAGGGAGAGAGAGAAACTAAGAGGAGAGTTGGATGGTTTGGATACAAGTCAGGAGCAGCGGTAGGAGCAGCGGCAACAATAATGACATTTATGCAAATGCTAGAAGAATCATGGGCGGAGGAGGAGTTGAAATTGTTGCTTGATGCATGTGAAGAAGGATGACGAGGATGAGGGTGCCCATCATTGAAAACTGGTCACCTTTTGGCCATAATAATTGCACTTGCATTGCATGCAAATCAAATTGTCATCACGCTTGCATCGCTTCGATCTTTTCTCAGTCTTCTCTTTGCTGCACGGCCTGGCCCAGAGCTTGCGGCTTTTGCCTTTATTGGCCCCAAAGGAACGTTGGACGACAGCCAAGTCAGACAAGTCAGTCGAAGAGGCTGAATGATCGATGACAGAGTTTGTGTTTGATTGAAAGCAATTGGTGGCACCGTCACTTGGTCCCCCTATCGACTCCGTCCTCCCCCTCTCTTTTTTCTGGCCCATTTGTGGGCGCGTAACTTCTTTCTGCCATTGTTTTTCTACCTGTTTCATTTATTTCTTTTTTCTGACCAATTCCAAAATTATTGCCGCACGCGTCTCATCTCCTTCTCTATTTCTTTCTATCTTTCTGCATATAGAAAATTTATTGCCTTGATCATATGTCTGCGTTGGCGTCTGAATTATTTTTGCGCCTATCTAACGGTGGATTTCTCTACAGACACAGCTGAAGCTGATGACAATGAAGAAGATGATGATGACGACGAGGCTGAAGATGATGCAGTGTACCCATAATTGTCATTTTGTTTATGGTCAATTTGATTTCTGTTTTTGTCTTTTTTTGTTATTGGTTAGTTACGTTGACAATTTGTTAATTGTTTCGCGAATATTTATGACTTTTCAGCTCTCCCAGCTGACATCTAATAATAGAAGATAAACTATACAAAGTGCTTTATAACTAACTTATGCAATAGCTAGTCAATGGCCTTTTAAACTAGGTTTAATCTCCCTTTTTTATGGTCAGAGAAATAACCGTAGAAGAATTATCAGTAAATGGAAATTGGAGGGAACACGATTCAAATTACATGAAACATGAAACTATTGCCCATGGAATCTCAGTAATAAGAACAAACAATGATTCACTGCCTAGATCTAAATGGTCCTGCAAAGAGCATAGGCTCTAAGTATGTTAGAGCCTGTGTAAACATTTAATGTGTTGAACTTACCAAACCATCACAGCTTAATTATACCCTTGCAATAAGGAATGAATAAGGGAACTTACCAAACCATCACAGCTTAATTATACCCTTGCAATAAGGATATATGAATTTTGGTCAGAAGTGTGCAACACATAGAAGGAAGCATTTCCGACCATATAAAGTATATATATTCTTGATCAGCACGACGAGACGAGTTTAAAAAGACATGTCCGTTCGTTTGTCGGTCCGTGAGCTTGGATCAGCGCAAACTTCTTGTAGACCGTTAGAGTTACAGAGTTGAATTTTCAATGTAGGCTTGTACAAATGTATATATGTATACTACACAGTTTGTATGTCTTGGATTCAGGCGGATCGGAACACTGTATCATATAGCACCCATACAAACATTAGTTTTTCCACAGGAAAGAGTAACAAAAAACTTGCAAGGGTATACAAACTTTGAAGCGTCAAAGTTACCCCCGACGCTCTGGTTTTCTTAGAATCGATGTAAATTGTTTATCTGTCCTATCCCATCAAAACACCAGAAATTTGTATTTTTTTTTTTTGTAGAAAACTATTTTTACTATGTTTCCCATCGATCTAATCTGAGTGATGTGTGCCATATTGAACTATCGATGTTTTTGGCTGATAACAAAACGTTGCACTTTAAATTGAAAATCAGTAAAATTCTTTTCGGTTTTATATTTCAAATTAAAGGTTTTTCTTTTCGATTAAAAATGAAGAGACTCGTAAATCTTGTCATTCTTGTTGGCATGTTAAGTTTGCAGAAATGCAAAGTACTTTAAATTCAACTTGTTAGAGTCAAAAAACACACACACACACACACAGAATAAGTGGAAGTCGAAGAAGTGAGCAAATCTTAACAAACGACAGAGTCATCTGCTGCGCCTTGACTTGTCTTTTGTCTGTCTAGTGGAAGTTATAGTCGTGGTTAGCGACGCTCGTAAAACATGTTTTTTCAATTAAAAAATCTAGGAAATGCATCAAGCCCGCAGAGTAAGTACACATGATGCTGCTGCTCTCTGGATCCGCTTATAGTAGTATTGTCTTGGCCATTACTTCTGGCATTTTTCTCTTTTAGATGTTTTTTTTTCTGAGCCCTTGTGGGTAAGCCTATGATGTGGATGATGATCATTATGAATGATCTCTCTCAGACTGCAGTTTGCTAAGCGTGTGACTTTATGTGGCAATTGTTAATATGACAAATTAATTTGTTAGCCGGATTTGCCTTGCACCCAAGTTATGGTAAATGACTTTTGGGCTTGGGTTATGGTTAATTCTTTATATGGCTATGCCCAGATAATGGCAACCGAAAGATTTGCCAGCATATATATGGTAGTTGTTGTAATAGCATAATTGGCCACAGTCAAGATAGAGTTGGAAGATGCGAAATGATAGTGGGCATTAGCAATTGTTGATTATCTTTTAAAAATGGTGATTCATCTGCAAGAAGGACTGCCTATAGGTAACGAAGTTTTTAAGTCTTTGAAAGTATTTGACAAATTAGCCATGCAAATATTCTAACTGTAAGTTGACCAATATTTTTGGTTTTTCTTTTTGACAAATATGACAAGAAAAAGACTGACATACATAACCCCATAGCAAACTACCGGGCAGGCCACTTGTCAGGCCACTCCAAAGTTGGGGAAAAAAGAAAAAAAAAAAAAACAGACACACACACAGAAACTACACTCCTTTTAGTTTGGTGGAAAATGAAATAAGTTGACATGCATCGACAGCCGTGCCAAGTCAAGTTGCCGGCCAAATGGCAGTTGTGGCCAATGGAAAAGCTTTTTGTCCACGATCAAAATGCATTTTCACATAATTACCAAATGAGCTAGGAGATGCAAAAAAAAATTCCAGCAATAGGCATACAAACGTTTTTTTGAAATTTGAATAGAGAGAAAACCGGCAGCAATAGCACAACCGCAGAAAGCCAAATGAAGGTAGTCCAAATGAATGGCATTTCATCGACGATGGCGATGGCGACCAGTTTAATTGCCAACGCAGGTTTGGCTTGGCTACCATTTCCAAGTCTAACTGGGAACTGCCGCCGCCGTTGCCACCACTGCTGCAAGTTCTTCTTGGAGGCATAATCATAAAATCCCCAAGTTTAATAAACATTTCCACAGAATCTTTAGCATCTTCCTAACCCTCCTCCTGCCTGAGACTCCTCCACGCTCTTGTTTTCTTTTTTGTTTTTCTTACCTCTTCTTTTGGCTGAAATCGTCGGCTGCTTGGCTAACTCGTTTCTTTATTTAATGGCGTTCTGCTAAAGAGTTTTTTTTACCTTTTATTTTTGGTGTGTGGCTTATGAGTTGCCGCCGCCCTACTACTACTTCTACTACTGATGCTGCCTAGTTGACCTGAAGGAGAACGAAGATGTCCAAAACAGTCGTTGACTCATTTATGGCCTTTGAGCCATCAGTGATGGCAGCTTCTCATTTATATTGTGGATTCTTTGTGATTTTTGTTTCTTTCAGCTGTAATTAAAAATGAAAATGAAATTTTATGTTCTCTCGCCCTTTCTCTGTGTCGCTCTCGCTCTAAAGTATCATGCGATTTGCAATAAAATGCAATTTTCCATCGTGCTAATGTCTGAAAAATCCCAATAACTGAATAAGTTCTAAACCCTCGTTTAACCTATGATACTTGGGTCTCTATCAATTTTTAATTAGCAATTAAACAAAGCAATTGCATAATCTCAAATGGGCATATAATTTAAATAAAAGTGAGGCAATTAAACGGCAAAATGCAACTGCAACAGGTTAATCCGCATGAACAACACTCAGGTGAGTATTTGTGACACTTGGAGGCATCTGCAATTGCAAAGAGAAGAGAAGATGAAGGCGATTAGCCAGTCTGTGTGTGATGTGAGAAGCCAGAAAGAAAGTTTTTCTTTCTCTGACCCGGCTACTGACTGAGCTGCATGAAAAATGTACGCAGCTAAAGCCAGGCAAGATGAGACTTCAGACTCCAGACCCGAGAGCAGACCAGACGCAAATGCAAAGTAACAGCCATAACCGAATGCAAAAGAAGGCAAGAAAATCTGGCAAAATGGTAATAAAAATTAAAGAAAAAGAAACACACACACAGAGACTTGTAAGTGGAAAGCTGTCTGCCCGTCTGCCAGCCTCTTCACCTCAGCTTGTGTATGTAACTAACGGATAAGCCTTGCAAAATTGACGCTGACAAGTCTTGGCCAACGTTGCGTATACTTAATCTGGCCATTTGCATCGTCGTTTTCCTCCTTCCACCATTTGTTTTTTGTTTTCTTTCTTCTTATTTTGTTTTTGGGTGCGTGCATCTGTTGCCATGCTGTGACTATCATTAATTTTTCATATTCATAATCATCATCTAGTCGACATTGCATTGCGTTGAGTTGAGTCAAGTTAAGTTTTCTTCTGGTTTTTTTTTTTGCCTTTTTTCGTCTTTCACATTTTTCACGCGATTTACTCGGTTCGCGGTGCTAACTTCCTCTTAATTTCTTTTACTAACTAATTTTGGGCATTCTCTTACTTGGGTTTATCTTCAACAACATTCTCAACCACACACGCACACACACAAACAGAGAAACTTTTCGAAAGGATCCTTATTTGGTTAAGATTCGAGTGTTGAGATTTTGATGAATGGACTTTGGACGAAAGACTTGCAAAATTTTTTCACTTTAAGAAAGTAAATAAATATTTTAAAAGTAATTTCTATAGGCAATGAAATGCAAATTAGCGATGAACATTAAACTAAATAAGTATTAAGAAGAAACTAAATACTTTAAATTAAGAATCAGTAAGAGCTTCTGTGAAAACCAAAGCACATACTATCTAATCATAGAGACCGTAAAAGACTAGAGCCACCAATGTTTAAGCTAATATCTTTATAATAAAATTGGCCTAAACATAGACTTTTAGATCTTTTTCTCTCCACAATCTAACTTCAAACATGCCGTCTTTCTAAGCTTAGCTAAAGTCTAGCTAAATATTTTCCCATAAGAGAGCTCTCTCTTAGGTACTCCCTACATAGTCTCGTTAAAATCGTCTTCGATTCATTGGAATATTTTGTTGGCAATAAAGCTTATTTTGCCCAATGGTGGAATCAGCTTAAAATATTTTTTCCTTTTCAATTTTTTCTTTAAATGAAGCATAAAACAATGAACCATTCTGTGTGCGTGTGAGAGTAAAACAACTTCCAGATGCCAATATTCATTCTATACTTGGCTAAAAACACATGCTGCATATTACAAGCTACGAAATAAAAATAAGAAATAACAACAACAAGAAAAGTGCTAAAAATTGCGGCAATAAAAATGGCAAAACCGCAGTTTAGAGTCAAACCTTCGTTAAATCGTTAAATTAGTAGAAAATAGTGTGAAAAACATTATATACTATATACAAAAAATATATAGGTAGGCTGTACAGACTTTTCTAAATACATATGTACATGCATATACTTGGCTAATGGCAAAAATTTTAAATGGCCAATGGATGGATGAATGGATGGTTGGCTGGCTGGCTGACTGAATTTTGGACGGATGAACGGTTGAATGCTTGTGTACAACAAAATACAACAACCACATACAAACGAAGACAGTTTAATTACGGCGTGAAGTTGCTCACACAGTACGTCTGTTTTCTGTATTATTTAAAGCCTTTGTTATTTCGCGATTTGTTTCGTCCGACTTTGATGAGGTTGTAATGCAAGCGTGAATCATAAAATGGTTATTTGATGTGTTGGTGTCACTTGGTTCCTACCTTCTTCTGACTTCTACCTGCCCCATGTAACAAGATCCACACACAGAGAGTGTTGTGTGTGTTTGCGTTTGTGTGGGAGTGAATGGAGCTTGTAATAATGCATTGCGAATTTCCCAGGCTTTGTCATCTTTCCCTTGTTGTTTGTTGTGGGTCAGAATGTCAAGTGTTTGGACATTTTGTCAAGCTTACAATTACCAATCTCTTTTCTCTTTTTCTCCCAGGAACTCTTTACACTGTTCTACAACTTAAATTCCATTCTATTAAAGTTGTAAAGACTAATTACTTTGAATTTGCAAACCAAACTGGCAACATTTTATGATCCAATCGACGAATCGATCAACTTAGCTCAATGATCGATCATTAAGTTCTGACTTACGACCTCCTGCAGTTAACTAAAAATTAAACAATTAATTAAGTAGAGTTTTAGATGACTTTATGAGACCTCAATTCATGTAATCATTAATACGATCGCATAAATTATGCTATTATGATTGTAATCAATTCTGCTTAATGTTGTTTCCCTCGACAGTTTTCACCTTTTGTGGTCTCATTGCGAATTGATTAAGTTTATGGTAATTTTTCGTTAGATCTTCCAAAAGCCAAAACCAAAAGAAGAAAGAGAAGAAAAACTTTTGCAACAGAAATTATAGTTGTACTGTATATGCAACTGTGAGGCCAAAAGGCGTTGCCATGCACGCTTTAGTTTGCCTTTTGTTGTTTTTCCTTTTCCATATTCCCACACCCCCAAACTGAAGCGAAAAGCACACAAAACCTCTCCTAAAAAATGACTGAATTTTCCGTTTTTATTCATTTACATTGGCTTTATTTTTTTTTTTTTTTTTTTTTTGGTTTCTCCTAATTTCCATCAAGCGGCACTTTGGCAAAGCGAAATAGAGAAAAAGATTCTCAGGTTGTCTTTGCTTTGGAGACGTCGTCGTCGTCGTCTTGGATGTCGATGTCGACGTCCTCGTCATCGGCATCGTCGTTGTCGGTGGATTTTCAATTTCTAATGTAGTGCACGTTACACCCTGAAGGGATTTTTATTTTATACATATTTACAGATTCTTTTTTTATAGTTTAGTTTTGCTTTTTTTTTTTGCAAGTTAGCGTTGGTGTGCCATATGATACAGTGGTACAAAGCGAAGCTTGAAACTGAATCAATGAGATTTTCAAAGAGATTTAATCAAGCCATGTAAATTTGGCTTTCAACTAGAGCTAGTGAAACATTTTTCATAATTTAGAAACCAAGCTAATATAAATAAACAACTCCAAAAACCTGAAGTGGTCAGTTCAGTTTGATTCCTTCGATGACAAGACGATTAGCAAAGTTTCTTAGAATACATCCAAGGTTTGCACTTTTGAGAAAGAACTTTACCTAATCAATCCATTTGTTTACCGTAAAATAAATATTTAAATTAATAAAAATACATCGATTTTTTCCCTTTACAAATATTAGATCCTTGTTTCACTGTGCTAAGACATTGCACTTACACATCGAGGTTTAGTTGTCATGGAAAGGTATATATAGCAAAACGCCATTTGATGACAAACATGAAGACTTTTGCATGCAAAATTTTTCTACCATATTTTTTTTTTTGGCAATTGTTGGTTGAAGTGCTCGTAATTTTCGGTTGTCGTTTTTTGTATTTCTGTTTTTTTTTATTATTGCTGCCTGCCTCTGACTGCGATCGAGTTTGAGAGTTCGAGCTGTGGCTTTTTAGTCATCACCATCGCGATTTTTGTCAGCCCCGAAAACAATCAAAATGATATGCAAATGTATGTAAGAGTACCGCTACGAAAAAGGCGTGGGTTAATTGTGACTTTATCATGCAACGGGATGGAAAATTCGCAATCGAAAGGAAAAAATCAAATTTATTACAAATTTAAGCATAGAAACGAACGAGCGGACCCAGCACTTTGTTTTTTTTTTTTCTTGGGTTGTTTTTTGGCGATGCGGCAAGTTATAGATTTCGTCATAGTGTGAGGCGGCGAAACGTGAAAATTTGAAATAAACCTGTCAACGAACCCACCAACGCTGTGAACTACGAACTTGTGGGGCCTTCCCTCGGCCAACTCCCTCCACAATGTCTGCTCCTATTGGCTCTGCCTCCCGCTCATGGGTCTTGGTGTTGGTGATGGTGGGTGGGCGGCGCCAAAACTAAGCCACCAAAAACTTTTTTTTGCAAATCGCATCAGGCAGACACATTAACACGGTGACGTTTGGGAACGGAAATTGTTCCCACCACAAATTATTTGCCCTGCAGTTGACCAAAAACAGATAAACAAAAAAAAAAGCGTAACATATTCAAATTTTGTGTTTTTTTAATGCAAACAACCGCTATATAGGAACCTTTTGCTCAGACACACAATTCCTGTCTGTAGAGCAAACGAAAACCGCGACCCACATATTCCGAATCGGTGCGAAAGGGCAAGACAATGGGTCCGGCGGCAATATCCCGAACCTGCGAGTGCATGGTGAAATCGTCATTCTCTAGGCCATCATTGAAACGCTCTCCACACAACCGAACCGAATTGATGGCTATAAAATCATCTGGGCAATTGAAGATGCCAGCACCAGCCTGGCCATCGGCCACTAAATCGTTCTCAGCTTTTGAAATGGGAAAAGACATAAAGCCAATTTCATTTGCATTATGATTCGCCATGTTGGCTCACCCTCATCCTTGTTGATAATTTGAAAATCTGGTTGATCGCCACCCAATTGTTCAGTATTAAAGCTTACACTGCAAACATTTTTCGAGCGTGCCCAACACATGGCATAGTTCAGATTGTTCTGAAAACGAGTATCAATATAGTTTACTTCCGAGACGAAGAGTTTTGCTTACAAAATAGGTTGCCTCTCGATTATCAACAATTGAGCCATCGGTATCGTAATTAAAGGATTTGACTATGCCCTCGCCATCAGTGAAATATTGTAGACAATTGTCCGGGGCCATCGGATCATCGGTTTCCAATTGACTGACTTTGATATTGAATGATCTCGCTCCACTTGAGACTTTGACAAAGATCGATAGATAAACTTTACTTTCCGTCGAGTCACCAACATGAATATAGACTACAAGAGAAAAGAACTAATCGACTGTTGGACACTTCCTTCATACTCACTATGCTGGCCAGTGTTAATGCCACAGAGAATTGGTATTTGGAAATTTGTATTATGTCCCGATATGATAAACTGATCATCCAAGCAGTCACCATTTGTGGGACGACTTAACTGAATCAAAGAAACAAAGTGAAATCTGATTAGGTAACCTAGTCATTCAAAACCGTTTCTCACCTCGAACATTTGAAAATCCAATCTTAATTGCTCTACACCTTTTCGCACATTGATAACCAGCACACAAATCATCATCTCACGCACTGCATTGGGATAGTTGGGACTCTCAAAGTAGACAATTTGCTGGCTAGTTGTATCACCGCAACCATTGACAACTTGAAAATTAATAGCTAGATTAACTGGGTCAAAACTTCAATTTGGGGATCACTTACAAATGCAACAAACACCAACACCTTCGGCACAGCTTTCGGTTGGTATTCCACCCAAACTTTTGCATTCGAACTCATGATAGCAGACGCCTTCCATGGTGCGAATATCGCCCAGGGATACACTGCATTTGCTATTAGGGAATTTTATTACCTCAAAGAGACTCAAGAATCCTTTGCCCTTTGACTTGGGAGCCGTTGGGTGCTTCAGTATTAGATTGGCCTCAACGGGTGATCCAAAGATGAGTTGTTTCAAAGGGTTCACAAGCACAATGCGAGTACTCGAAGGTCTAGGAGGCATTGGATTAGGAGGACGCTGTGTAGGTTTCATGGTAGGTTTCATTTCTTCAGTGCTGCCTGGCATAGGCATCATCATATCGGTAGCTGATGGCGGTGAAGGCGACATATCTGGTGTCTCTCCCGGTGACTCTGCCGATGATGAAGTTGGTCGTGTTGGTATTTCTGGTTCAGGCTCATCGGGCTCTGTGGTGGGCGGTTCCATGGGTGCGGGCTCTGGCGTTGGCATTTCCATGGGCATCTCTGTCATTTCTACTGCTGGTGGTGCTGGCGGTGGTTGCGTCGCCGGTGTCTCGCCTGCCTCCTGTTGTTGGGCCAATTTGTTCAGCTTGAAACCTGGTTGATATCTCAATGTATAGCGTAAACCGATGCCCTCAAAAGACATGCCACCTGGACGCTGTGAATTTGATTTGATACGCCTACTGTTGGTGTTACTGTGGCTGCTGCTGCTGCTACTCCTCTTTAATCCCATTGTCACAAAATCTTTGCCATCCTTCTCTTGCCCAGACACGCCCACATAATAGAGCGTCAAAACGAAAGCGCTTATCAACGCTTTGGAACGTTTTGACAACATTATTAACGGAACTTCACTTGGCAACTGCCACCACAAATTGCAATTACAATTGCCATCTGCAATTGGCATCTGCATTCAACATGTTTTTCTCTGGCTTTATTAGAGCATTAATTGCCATCGCCTTTCCCCCACACTATACACTGAATCAAAACTTACTTTGGGGACAACCTTCACTTTTACCTTCAAGTCACGCTATTGTGATCGTTCCACCAACAATTGTGTGAGAGCGTGGCCAACATATTGAGCGATTGCCATTCGCACTCTATTCATCCATCATTCGTTTAAATAATAACAAAAATATAAATATAGAATACATTACAATTAAGGGAAACATAAAATAATTAAACAATTATAACAATTTAAAATTTCTTCAGAGTTGACTCCTTCAGTGGGGTAAGGATAAGGAAATGTGACGCCAGACTCAGTTGATCCAGTTCTTTATCCGACAACTCGATTGCCTCAATCGAAGCCACCTTTTGGTATTTGCTAGTATTGTATTTTTCCTGTATGGCAGAAAGCTTACTTGGTTGCTTGGCTAGTTTGTGCGTCGCGCATAGGTGTAGAATGAGAACCCTTAGATCATCCAGGCAATAGGAGGTTATCTCCTTCAGTTGGCTAGTCCAAATTTCCATACCCAGGATGTGACGTGCCAATGCAAGGGCCGCAGCCGCAATGGGGGAGGGCAAGAAATGCAAATAAGTCTTGCCCTCAATGAGAGTAAGCTCACATAGAAATAGAGTCAAATATATAAGTTCCTCGCTCGATTGGGACATCACAGAAAATGTACTGACAAAAGCACAGGCCGTGGATGTGCACAGATCAAAGTTGAGAAATTTCAGCATAATCCTTTCCATCTGAATCATTTGTCGTTTGGTGTACGTGTTGTCGGTAGTGGCGACAAACGAGGCAACGTCGGGTGCATAGATCTCTTCCAATTTGGAAGCAATACTCATGGCTGCAATGCCCATTAATTGCAGACTGCCCTTACTCACTGCCGCAAGGCTAAGAAACCGATCAATAAAGGAAACTGTTAGATACAACGTCTCGGTGTTCATTTCATATTGCTCATTGACATCAACCAGCCAGTCAATCAATATGGAACGCATTTTATGAGTAATATCATTTTGGCGGCTCATATATAGTGGATTTATAGTATGCTTTGTCTCACTATTTTGCAAGCTCTTCAATATATCCTTCTGATATTCAACCACTTCAAAGAATTTGTCATGTCCACTTGCTTTAGGTGCATATGCTATATCATCTGTTAACTGAGAAGTGTCTATTGACATTGGCGAAAATGCATCGCTCAAATTCATGGCCACATCGGTATCCTCATCGGTATCCATTAAGGTTACTTCTCCTTTGAGCTCTGGTTTGGTCATCTCTTTACATATTACAGGCTTGACTATATTCCCTCCCAATGGTCTTGTCCCGTCTCGGATTTGATTTGTAATGGGATTGAGAACTCCCAATTGTTGACGAGGACCTCCAGTCGAATTTGCTTTAAGGGAGCACAGCACCGACTTCGGCTGGATGTGAACTTCCATGGGTCCAATGGGATATACATTCTCCTTTTCTTCTTCAATTTTGCGTTGTTCCTTTAAATTTTGCATTTTATTTTGATAATTTTTTCTTAATTTTCTCAAATATCTCAGATATATTTCTCTTACTGCTTTCAGTTTGTTTCTGGCATAAACAGAGAAATAATCGTTTAGGAAGTTTTCCACTGTATCTAAGATTACTAAATTTTTTTCATTTGATATATAAAACTGCCTACTATGTCATTAGCAGTTTTCGATTCGATTCTGTGCTAAATACATATCTGCCATAGTAGCAACAACTTTATTTGATCGTGATTAAAAGCATTAATCACGAAATGCCATATGGCGCCCCCAATTTGCTCCACCCCAGCGTCTTGCCCATTAAAATCTAACAACTCATAATAATAATCTTTAAAGAAATAACTAACTAAACGCCCGCAATGTCGCATCTCATAGACTTGCTAAGGCGAGTGTGCATATAACGAGGTGTTCTTGAAAAGTCTTGCCATATTGACCAATAAATAAACACACAAAATTCTGCGGACATTGATTAAAAAAATTTATCAACTGTGTCATAGAAATCGATAATAACCTAAAACAAACCAAATGTGGGTGTCACAGAAATGTCGTTTGTCAGTTTTCAAATCTTTCAGCTTTTTCTCCAACATTTGGATAATTTTGCAGTAGCTGCGACATTGATATAAAAGAAAACATTGCTAAAATAAACTTTGAAAATTATAGCATATATCTGCATTTAAGCGACTCATCAACAATCGAAATAGCAACTAACGTTTATAGATACAGCTGACATTTATAGCAGTAACAGTGAATCAAAAAGGGTGACCAAAAATGAAATAGCCGTGATTTTTGTGGTAGATTTCAAAAACAATATACCTCAAAATCTCTAGAGATTTCTGTGACATAACAAAATCAGAGCTACTATTTATTCTATGGGATAATTGTCAGTTTTTCAGATTCCTTTCATTATAAAAATTACTATTTGTTAAACAATTTCGAAAATAATTTTAAATATTTTTAAAATAACGAAGTTAGGCAGAGATTTTAGGCAAAGTTTTTCGAACAAACGAAAAAACGTTTTTTTGCGGGAGTATTTCACTATTGACATTGGAGTAGCAATTCACATGGGCTTGTGTTTTTTTTAAAACACACCTCGTATACATATCTCAATATTTTTGCCCATTTTTAATAGACAAGTGCGCAATTGTATATGCATATTCAATACCTATCTACATATAAAAGTATAGTTTACTATATGCAAGTAGTTTTATGTATATTCAAGATGCTTCAACAGTTTTAAGCAGCTGCCAGTTTGCTGCATAATAATAATACCAATAGCAATTGCTGTTGCTGTCGTTGTTGGTGTTGCTGTTGCTGTCGTCGTAGTCGTCATCGTCGTTGCCAGCAATTAACAATTTTAACCTTGTTGTGCATGATGCATGTGTTTAGAGAAGCTGTAGAGTCAGACTGATCATCATCATCACCATCATTATGATTAAAGCTGACTAAACGATTTCAATTTTGCATAGTTTTAGTCTGGAGTGGCAAAAATGATTTTGCAAACGATTTTGATTTCATATTCGAATTGCAAAATTGCAAAATCCCAACACTTTGGATGCGTTAGTTGAACTGCATTTGCATAATCGATTGATAATCATCATCTTGCAATTTTGCCCCGTTATTTATAATGAAAGTTTGAAGTCTTTTAATTGATTTTCTAGTAATATTTATGACTCTGAGATGTGTATGTTCAATAGAAATCTCGTTAGCTTATCGTTTTTTGAAGTTTCTTGATGATATTTGATGATCAACGCATGACTTGGTTTAATTGAAGTGCCTTTTAAGTAATTAGAAACTAGTCTTTATGGGATTAAGAATAAATCATAGAGAAATAGTTTTGGAATACTACAACACCAACACCTTATAAGTATGTATATTTCTTTTTCGTTTCAGTTTTCTTGCAGATTTCTAGTTATTTACCTAACACTCCAGTTGCAGCAGATCAGCTAAAG
Source organism: Drosophila paulistorum (assembly GCA_018152135.1). Taxonomy (NCBI): domain Eukaryota; kingdom Metazoa; phylum Arthropoda; class Insecta; order Diptera; family Drosophilidae; genus Drosophila; species Drosophila paulistorum. The sequence continues at coordinate 6,558,972 of JAECXG010000805.1, read as the reverse complement.
CTAGAGCTAAACCTTCAACTTTATCATCAAGTTCTACTCCTTCCTGTCTGCCTCACTGTCTGCCTTGCCTGGGCTGGGCTTGGCTGGCCCTCTTGAACTTAAGGCAATCGAAAGCCACACGTACAAACAATTCCCATTCCCATTAATTGAATCAAATCGAACGTTACGCATGCGTCATGGCCAAATGACAAAAGGAGCCGCCAAGAACAAGAACATGGTCTGTGTCTCACACATGCAGACGATCATCCACATCATCATCATCATAATGGTCTAGGCAGACCGACCCCAAATGGTGATGCCCCTGCAGCACTTCAGACACAATATTGTTATTGCTATTATGTTGTGTATTTGTATCGCAGTTGGAGCTCCCCAGGCCTTAGATGAGGAGCAGGATCCACTGTTGGCGCAGTGGAGCAAAGTGGTTTGGTTGGTCACTTGGCTGGTTGGTTGCTTAGTTGGCAACTGCTAGCCTACAGTGGGTAAAACCCACTTAATTGACATTTAGTGGACACTCGAATGCAAATGCTACAAAGACCAGAGAAATACACTGAAAGTCAACCAAAAAGAAAATGATCTTTCAACCAGGTGCTGGATCCTAATGCTTAAGGTGCTCGAACGGTTTTTCCATTTTCAAAAAAATTACTATATTTAGAATATGTTTCTAAAGCTTCCAAAATGAATACATCCTTTGAAGGTTTCGTTACAGTAGGCGCAGTTTATTCAAGTTAATCACGAATCCCTTTGTATTATTTTAATCAGTATTTCTTAAAAAGTCATAAACCCATATTTTTAAAAATTTCTGCTTTATAATATTAGTTAAGCCCTGAAAAGTAATTACCCCTGACTTAAGTAAGTTATTTCAACAAAATGTCGTCAAAACTTTAACAATAAACTTTTCTTTTTTTCTTCGTAAGGGCTTTAATATTAAAGATTGTCCTTTACCTTATATTTCATTATTACAAAGAAATTTCCAAAATATATTTTTCATTTTGAGCATCTGCAATCCAGTAGATAAGAGTGTTTTGTTTTTCGCTGAGTGCATTTTAAGTATTGAGTGCCAACGAAAGGAAGCTGCGTGAAACGGCAGGCGCGATGGACATCAATGCTATAAGTAGTTTTCCTTTTTCGTTTTCAAATCGCCTGGCATTCTAATGCTACCCCAAAAAATAACCCCCGCCCCCCACTCTCTGCCCCACCCGCAGACAAAGCAATCCTCCATTCTCAATGATGACGTTGATAATGAGCATGTTGCTCAGTTGTGCCATTTCTGCTCATGATTTCTGAAGATGCGGCTCCACCAGAAGCTTCAGCCAGACATCATTACAATATAATTGATGGGTTATAACCCACTAACGGTAAAACCCGAAAGAAAGGAGAAAAAAAGTTTCCTTTCCCCCCGCCCCCATTTTTATTTCACATTTCGTAGGATGAGGAAGCCTGTTCTATAGTATGGAAATTATTATTGTTCCATTTGACAGCTATCGGAGAAGTTGTGCGTAGTTGTGAATATGGCAAAATGGCATATGGAAAATGGTTATAATGCCAGCCAAATAGGTACAAGCCACTTGTGACATAGAAAACTACTTTGGTCAGGCATGCAAAAAAAAAACTTGGACTTGATTTAAGTTGGGTTTAAGAGCAGGCGAAATATTGTTTTACCTAATCATTGGGAAATGGCAAATAATTGCAATTACATTTACTCACTCAACCGAAACGACCTCAAAAAAACGAAATAACCTCTCTATGCATTTCAATGTCATTTGTATAACAGCCAAGTTAAGGCCATTGAAAGTGTACCTTGGTATCTGCATCATATCAAAATGAGATCGTGGCAAAAAACACCAGAAATTGCAGCAAAACATTGCGGTTTCTGGGTTTTTTTTTTCGTCGATTGGTCTAAACCGCAGCTGTGTCGATTTTTTTTTTGGTTGTGAACTCTGCACGCACCTCGAGCCAAGGTAGGATGGAGTTCGACTTGGAGATGGAGATGTGAATGAGGATGTGGATACGCTCGAGCTAAAGAAAAGAAAAACGCCATTCGATTGGCAACTGGCCATAAATGGTGCGTTAATTAAATGGCTTATTATCATAATGAAATTGTCGAAAAAAGAGTTTTGGCCAACCAAGTCTGAGAAGTCCCCTACTACATACACAGGAAGAGAAGGATTATCAAATGAGTATCAATTGTAGATTAGACCACAATTCAAAAGTTCCTAACTTTGAGTAAATAATTAAAAAATAAGAGGATAATACTATTCAGACAGGGGCGTAAGTCAATATCCGTCTAAACTTACAAGAGAAGATATCTGCTAAATAAGACTTTCTTTCTAAAAAAAAAATAATTTTCGATATTGTTGGTATTATATTTAATATATTTTTGGTAGGGCATTTAGTTGGGCAGCTAGTCTGACCAATAGTCTGCTTCTCCACTACTAATTTTCTATGGTCAGTTTGGTTTATTTTTGTTTTTTCTTTATCCACTTCAAGCATGCAAAATTAGCCCCGAAAAAGGATATGAGGCGGAAGCTTGGCCAACAAATTTTGCTTTATTGGCTTTTTTGGGCAACATGTTGCGGCAACACTTGTTGCCTGACCCGGCCAATGCAGCAGCAAACGTTCCTTTGTCTTCTTTGGCGTCTTTGGGGTTTTTGGTGCGTTGGGGCCTTGCGGTTTCTGGCACAGCGTTCCTCTCCTTCATCCAGAGACCCATAATGAGCGATAACTGAGGCAAAGTTTTTTTTGTTTTGAGTTTGTCGCTCTATTCGTTTTGCTTTTGTTTAGTCCTGAGATTGAGAGCAGTATTTATTTGGCCTGGTCTTTTTCTGCTACTTTTTTTTTAATGTGAGTAGCTGGCGGATATATTTAATGTATAGCATGTAGCGGCATTTTACATTTTTTGTGTGTTTGTGTCGCTTGGAAAATTAAACTGTTAACTTGCCATGTTTAGCTGCCATTGTTCGTTCGACTCTTAACTTCAACTTTTTCGGCCAGACATTGTTTCAACTCCTCCGACTGTTCCGCCTGCTGCTACTTAGTTGTGGTGCTGGCTGCTCGAGGCTTACATATGTATACATACTATATATCTTATGGATACGGTATCTGTATCGCTATCTAATCGCTTTCTAATGGTCTCCAAGGTAGCCGATACAGGCGATCTATGTTACCTGTCATCTTGGCTTGTTTGCTTAATAGATTTTCTGTTCAGTCTCTATATATTTTTTTCTCAAATTTTTTCATCCTATTTGTTGCTTTTAACATATTAATAAATTAAAAAATGTTGGCTTTTTTTTATTGGCAAGACTGGCCTTTAAACTTTATTGCCTGAAAAATGGCATGCCAAACGGCAACCTTCAAAAAATTAAGTTGTCTTTATGGTATTTTAATTACTTTGTAAGCAATCGAGTTGGTGTTTCGGTTTTTTCTCCTTTAAATTGGTAATTAAATTGAAATTGTGATGAACTTTATAGATAAAAGTTTGATAGTAGCTTTAGATTTCGATATACATACATATCTAAAAAGTGCGGTAAAATCTCAGAGTTAATCCCATTTTATAGCCTAATGGTGAGATTTCCCATAATCAAATTTTTATAGCTCAGTTTGTGGGTGTTTTATCTTGATGATTTCTGAGGCGTCAAGTGCAACTTTGTCATTTTTTAGCTGGATGGAGGGGGCCTAAAAATAGCAATATGTGACAATAAGTCACAATATGGCCATGAAGTTCATCAATAATACAAGCGAGTGGTAATAAATTTCAGCCGCATCCGCATCGCCTTACCTCTTTCTCCTTCCTCTTTAGCATCCGCAGCTGTTGTTGCTGATCAGATTTGATGGCTATCAAAGGCGCCAGCGGCGGCAAAACAGAAAATGTCAACAGTTTAATAAATAAAAATCAGTGAACAGAAGATCAGATCTGGAATTGCTCTCAGAACCAGATGTGGCGGCAACGGCAATGCCAACAACTGCCAAGTCGCAGCAGTCTGAGGCATAAGTCGCGCGACTGCAATTAAAACCAAAAAAAAAAAAAAAAACAACAGAAAGAAAAAACAAACCTCAACTTTCAATGAGAAAGATCAGAGCGACAGACAGACAAGTTAAATGCGGAGGACGGGAGCAAAAATTGCAATATTTGAGTCTCGAGTTGAAAATTATGATCGATTTATTATGCGACAACCAACGACAACAGCAACAGAAGAAGCAACATGGCCAAGTGGCCACTGACAGGTTTGGGCTTCAGGTTCAGGTTCTTTCTGTGCCTAAGACATTGATTTCGCCAGGTAATGAGGCAACTCATTAATCATTTTTTCATACTGTGTATATGTGTGCGCTTGCTCATTGCATTTGGTTGACGCGACGGCGGGGATTATGTTGATGTTGCTGTTGCAGTTGCTGGCGTCGCACCAGCAGCAACAAGACGGAATGTTGGCAACATGTTGAGCTTGTTGCTTGTTGGGACAGCTGCAAGAAGCAGCAACAGTATATAGCTCCCTCTCTCTGGCTCTCTTATTTAGACTCTCCACTTCTCTCTCTTTTCTCATGTCTTGTTCTTTGCTTGATTTTGTTAACCTTTTGACCATTTGAAGTTATTTTTGTATGCTTTACTGCCAATTTGGTGGTCATTGGCCATTCACTTGACTTGCGCCTGTTGCTGTTGTTCGTTGTCTCATGACTGCGGTTGCTGCACCAGCAACAACAACACAAACGCACCATGTCTGACAGTTTTGGCCAATTGCCTGGCCTCTGATGTTGCTGTTGCCATCATCGTCGTCGCCGCGGTCGCGGTCATCTTCTGGCTTGTGGCACACACACTTGCCATGGTGATCCATCGAAAAAAAAAAATGTAAAGCCATTCAGTTTGCTAAGCACTTGAAATACTCTACAATAAACATAAATGGCTATGAACAAAACGACATAATAATTTCTAAACCTTCTTTTTCCAATTGGAATTATTTCAACTTTTTAAATATTTTTCTAGGGTATTGCTTCGTTGCCACAAAAACAAATCAACTTAAATTCATATCTACATACATTTGGCCAACTTGTAAAATGTTGTTGAGGCCATTAGCCTTACCCTCGGAGGCACACGCACTCAAAAACATATTTCCCCAAAGAAAAATTCAAAAATTCTAACAAAATTTCTTCATTTTTTCTTTTGAGGTGAACTTGTTGGGACCAATGCTGTTTTTTGCAGTTGCTTGGCAATTATTTATAGTTCTATGATGTATTCAATTTATTATGCAGATATTTAGAAAGTCGGAGATGCAATTTTTGATGTATGACTTGAAAATATTGAATGTAATCATTTAGACAAACGAAATGCGTTGACTGGGAGTTGGGGAAGTTGCCTTGTAATTGTTTTTGATTTATGGAGAAAAGTATGTTTTTTAAATTAAAAGACCAGACATCAATAAATCATCAACAATAAAACTCAAAATGTACAAGGATAACGCCAGAGATATCCTGCAAGCTCCCAACGTTGTCATTTTCCCTCTCTCAGTGCAGGGCGATGGAACGAAGTGTGAAAATGACAAAGACAATAAAGGAAGTTTCCCCCTTTAGATACAGATAAAAGGGACCATCGAAACGGAAATATTGTTTGAAGCAAATTCATTGCCAGAGTTACAAAATACAAACAAACCTCAACAAACAACATCAGCAACAGCAACAGCAAAGCAATAGCAGCAACAACATTAACAAAAGGGCACAAAAACAATGAAATGCAGAAGCTGCAACTGCAGACCGCAAAATGTATAATCCACAGCCCTCAAGGCAATGGCAGAGTCAGAGTTCCAGAGTTGGAGTTTGGTAGGGAGTCTGTGGCTGGCAGGGATGTGGCACTGCATCTCTCCAGCAAGTGCAATTCATTCATTGGCAATAACAATCAAACTGCTGTTGGCAAGTGGTTTGCTGCTGCTGCTGTTGCTGTTGTAGAAGGCTTCAGCCTTCTGTGTCTTTGCTCCGTGCCCCACTCTTTTAGAGGTCTTTCTGGTTGCACATTTGCCATGCCATTCAACTTTGTACTTTCAGCTAAAACCACAGGCAATTTCAACCATTTGTTGACTTTAATATTTCGGGTTTCGTTTTTTCTCGTTTTTTTTTTAGATTCTTTACTACCACAACCTAACAGTTGAAAAAGCCATGTGGGAAAAGTAAACTTTACCTTGTAGTTGGTGATAAATGTAACCATAAATTTGAACCATTTTGGCACTATTTTTCTTCCTATACTTTTTTTTTTAATCCATTTATAGTTTTACAATGTTTATCTTTGTTTGATATTTGCCTTTCCGTTGCGATAAAGAGTAACGATAAAGAGTTCAATCGCTTTGGTTTTATTGGCCTCTGACTCTGAGTGTCTGGCTCTATTTAAAATAAATATTACTCTTTATGATAATAATCATTATCTACGTATTGAAGGGTGTGTGTAGTGTGTGTGTGTGCGTGTGTAACTGTGTGTATTTCATTTCCCTCTTATAACAATTTCACACTTTCACTTAAAAAGACTGAATCATAGTGAGTAATTCATGCGACAAGTTTAGAGCTATCAAAAATATGATAAGAATATCTTATATACCTAGATTGGAAACAATTATTTGTTAAATTATATAACGATACAGATACACACATATTTTATGTATATATTCGTAACTTATATATTGATTAAAAAATGAAAACTGCTAATTTTTTGATTTACTTGAAAATCATCTACATATCGCAATGCATATTCTTTCTTTTTATCAATATCAAGAATATATAGGTACTTTATACGATCGGAAGGTTCTAATTCTGAGGGTTGTAGATTTGTAACCAAAATGTATCCTTACCCTAGTAATATTTAGTAAAATGCATATATATATATATACATATGTTTACAATAATTTTTTTTTAAATCATTAACAATTTATGTTACAGTGAGTTTACAATAGCAAATAATATCAATTTAGCTTTTTCATGAATTACATACTAAGCAACATAATCTTTTATGAAATCTCAACACCCTTTCAGCAATTTCAACTTGCCGGCTGTCTCTCTTTGAGATTGCAATTGTCCATTGTTTCGTGTTCCGAGAGCCAATATACAACATAACTACATAAATTAATGTACATACAATACTCGCAAAGAGAGAAGAATCAGATACAGATTGGGGGAACACAGATATACAACGTGTAGAAGGACCAATGACTACTCGATATCAGGGTGGCTTTTGGGTTTTCGGGATCCCAATATACATATGTATGCACGGAGAGAAGCGGGGGGAGCATCAGTGTCGACAGCAGGAATCGCCACTTCTTCAATTGACTTTTATTTGGTTGCTTGGTTGTTATTCTGCTCGTGCTGGCATCGTTTATATGACTTTGTTGGTGGGCCTCTGCTGTTAGCCAAGTCATTGGACAATTGAAACAATGGAGAGAAACATAATAAGAAGAGGATGGACCTGGAGCTGGAGTTGGAGTTAAAGTTGCAGATTGGGGCATTCATTGTGTGCACATATTGAATGAATTGGTTTCGCTCCTGTATAAGAACCGATCAAAACCCAAATCATATCAATTGAAACCTGTTTCGATGTCGTTGTTAACACATGTTGCCCAAAGTGCTGACCAAATTGAAAGTTTTTTTTTATCGAATCAAGTGTGCCTTGATTTTTAGTATTCTTATTCTCTCAGCATCGACATTCAGTATATTGTATATTGTCAGACTCAATTTATATTTCGTACATGAACGGGCAGATAACTAAAACTTGAAATTAAAATACAAAAATTAGTAAAAAATTTCCGAGTGGGCATTTTTTTGTTTAGTGGTTATTATATATATTTAAATAAATATATTCAGAAGAAAAAGAAACAATGTCTAGTCTACAGGATATACCGCTAGAGGAGACAACGGACAACTCGCTGCCGTCGACTGGCCTTGACACGAGCACACCCAAAGCCAATACGTTGAAGCGTTTCTTTAAGGTGGGTAACAAGAAAACTCCTGGCGCTCAAGAATCCTGTGAGGATGTCTGCGAATCTGCCTTGCCAGAGGCGAATAAAGATGCAGCCACTGGAGGAGCAGGCAAGACAAACACATTGAGTCGTTTCTTTACCCGCATGAAGGGTGCCCAGCGTACAGGTAATTGCTAAGAGGTACTAGATAAATTCATTCAATTTACTCAATCGAGTTTCCTGCTAAGATGGCCTTGACCCAGCCCCGACTATTAGCAAGACAACAGCCAACATTGACAACGAGGCAGAGGAGGTAGCAGAGGCACCAGTACCTTCTCAGGAGGAACTGGCAAAAGAATCAACTGGACCGTCTGCTGGCTCAGACAAACCTGTGCCGAATGTTAAACCTACATTGAAGGCTTCCATTTCAACCTACTGGAAGTTACTATTCACTCGCCAGAAGGCAACCGCCTATCAGCAATCGAATAAGGCAAAGTTTAAGTCATCTCTTGAGGCACAACAGTCGCTTCGTCATGTCGATGAAGTGCAGGAGCTTGAGATGGTACAGCAGCCAATGGACCAGGAGGCCACTGATGAAAAAAATGCTTCCCTAGCAGAACCAACGGCTGATTTGACCAATCAGCAGGACCTATCTGATTCAGCTCCAGCACTGACCAATGTGGACAACTTAGTGGCCAAATCCGCCGATTAGACTAATCAAACTCATTTTTAAAAAAATTCTTATCACCCAAATTCTTATAACCACCTACACCAGCAACACCAAACACTTCACGCATTTGTTAACTCCCAAAATGAATTCGAGGTAGTTCCTTTCTAACACACAAATGCAATTGATATATGAATGTTTCCGCTTTAAGTCCAAGTCCAAGACAATTCAGATAAATAAAACACAAATGAGAAATGTATATAATAGATACATATGTATGATATCCATGCATATATTCTCCTTTCCAGTAGGTAATCCTATATTGACACGACTCGTTGCAAGTGCACAAAGTTCAGTTAAATCAGTTGTTAAAATGTCTGCGACTGGTATCCCATTTCGTTTCACTTTTTGGTAAAGTTCAAAAGGCCAGACAAAATGTAATGGTCATCCCTTAGACTTATGTCTTAAATTCTAGAAGAAGCCCTTCAATTCCAACACCCTTTACAGAAATTTAAGTCAAACAAATGAGTATTTAATTGTAAGACATTCTGTAATTGATAATCGTAATTGAATAAGTTTTCGATAAAATTAGAAAATTGTTTGCTAGTTTAACAATTTAAAAATACGTCACCTATGTATATAGACATGAATCTAAATTCACTACACTAGCGAAAGAGATGAAATTAAAATTTAAGTGAATTGAAATTGTAAACCCTTTTAAGAATACGACTCTAGTTTTAAAATTTCCACTTTTCTTTTTCCAAGTATTTTCCTTGCCTTTAGATTCATTGGGTTGATATGTTCAACATCTTTACGGTATAGTCACCACATAAAGACAACTCTCTCCCAGGTCATAGAAAGAGAGTGAAACTTGTTGCTATCACAATCCAAAGACCAAACAGCTGAGAATTCTGTGTAGTAAACGCACTCGGTACTCAGTCAGGCTAGATAAACTGCGCAAACTCTTGAAATGGAAATATTTACCTAAGGCCAAACCAAAACGAACACTTGTGGCATTTGTTGTTGTTTCGCTATGCGGTTGCAAAGGGGGAAAGTCCAGGGAAAATGTTTAAAATGCACACACATAAACACGCAATATGCGCATGTTCCATTTAAAGCAGCTGATTCTCGCGACTCCTGTTGAGGGAGAGTTGAAAAAGTGGGTCAATTGACCAACAGCGGCGGCCTAAGAAAATTTTCACACAAAATTCGTTTAGTTATTTAAAGAAATTTATCAAAAAAAAATGCACATCAGCAAGAGATAATAGACAAACATATAAATATCCTTACCAATTCCATTTCCTATTTTGACAATTTACCTCCTAGTCCTAACAAAAGCCTCGCCGCTTCCAAGGGATATCAAAAATGTAGCCATGTACCGAAGATACACAGATACACACTAAAGTGAAAAATTCAGTTTAGTTATAGAGATTTTTCTTTGTGGTCGAGGTGTCTTGTAAAACCCGTAAAAAATTGCAAATTTATTGAAAAAACTAACAAATTTCGAGGTAAGTTAACAAATAATAAACAATTAAGGTGTGAAACTATATGAAGACAATGCAATAAATAACTTTTTGCTTAAATTTAAGCAATTTTCGTTACTTTTCTTTGCTGCCAGCAGCATCCTTAAGTCAAAGCATTACGTAACTTATCTGTGAAAAAGTTTTTCTCATTAATAATGGAAAATATTTTGGCAATTTATATTTATACTTTTAGAATGCGAAGTCCCTCGGTAGCAGTTTCGGCAATGCTAAGGATTTGTCTGATATAATGACTGGCAGCTTTAAGGTGCAACTCATCAACATGGGCACTCGTGCTGCCGCCTGTAAGTAGGCTACAAAAGTCTCAAAACTATATGTATGCGTGCGCTTGTGTAAATGAGTGTGTATATGTGTGTCTGTAGACCCATGTACACAGAAATATTTGGACTTTACAGTAACTTGGATTTTTCTATTTGTACAAAATAATTTTTTCTGTATTCTATCTAAATTTAAATGTTTTAAAATTGTTTACATTTAAAAAAAGATAGAATAGAGTTAAGTTTAAGGGATTTGAACTAGATCTATTCGAAATGTATTATTCTCTTTATAGTTCAGGCAAAATTGAGAGCCCTTCATGAATACCATGTACGCCTATTGCACAATGTCTTGCCTGCGCCCTCTGGCGTTGATATTGCTAACAATATCAAATACTTTTCTCAAACTCTACTAAGTAAGTAAAACTGATTAAAATTGTCTTTTAGTCCAAGTATTAAGATAATATTAATCTCTTTCCAGCTGTCCTTAAAGATGTGCGCACTTCACCGCACGAACTTATACGCGATCCTCTTGAAGATCCCACTCGAATGTCAGCCTATCCCAATCTAGAATATGGCAATCTCTATAATGCCCTAACTATGCTCATTGATGTGGCACCTTGCATACAGTATGGACAAATTGGTAAATAATTTTAACTTAAATGTATCTCATATGTGAAACTAAAATATTTCTTGAATTCTTTCTAGTTTTCGGCAAAGCTCTGTTGCAGTGCCTAAGCTGCATTTTACCATTTCTTGATAAGGACCTTATTGATAATCTACCCTATCTAGTTAGCTCTACTATATCTGTATTACCGCCAGCATTACATCAGGATATTGTGAATGCTCTATGCTATTATATCTTACCCTTTACTATAAGTAAGTAAAATCAAAAGCTTTCAGTCGAGTTGTTGACCTAATACATTTTATTTGATTTTATTAGCACGCCGCAGCTCAGATGAACAGGAATGTCAGGCCTGTCAATCTGTGTCATCCGTCATAATGATGGTCCTGCAGTACTCTAATAATCCAGGTATCGTGTTTTATATAGCAAATATGTATTAGTTTCTTAACATTGATGTCCTTCAGCCCATCATTGTCAGCTATTGGAGTGCTTGATGACCCTTAAACACAATGTGGTCAAGGACATTCTTTGTGTAGTGGCCTATGGCACAGCAGTTTCGCGCTATGCAGCGGCCAAACTTCTTTTCTACTATTGGCCAGCCTTTGATCCCAATTTGTTTGATCGCAAAGTCTTACTATCGAAATTAACTAGTGAGTGAGAGTTATTAAAGTCAAACCTTAGTCATATTAATTGATTGCTTTTTAGATGACCTTGTCCCCTTCACCTGTCAGAGAGAACATTGTCCCAATGCTGGCAATGCCGAAGCTGCCAAAGTCTGCTACGATCATAACATAAGCATAACCTATGCCCCAGACTGTCCTCCGCCGTTGTATCTTTGCATCGAGTGTGCCAATGAAATTCATCGGGAGCATGGTAGTTTGGAGTTTGGCGACATTCTCCATCCCATGCAGCAGGTCTCGATGGTTTGTGAGAATAAGAATTGTCGCTCTAATGAGAAATCGGCCTTCTCCATTTGCTTTTCCACCGAATGTGCCAGCTACAATGGCAATCATCCCATACGCTATTGCGCTCAGTGTCACAGCAATCGTCATAATTCACGTCGCGGTGGCGACCATGTAGTGCATCGTAGTCTTCAGCCCGCCTGGCAAATGGATCCTGAAATGCAAATGCATATGGTGGAATCGGTGGTGAGTCTCTTACGCGAGGCGAAACCATTAAATTTTGAGCCTGGCAAGGAGTCTTCGTCGGCGGATTCCAAGAAGAATGGTGGTTCGGGAACGGCGGATAATATTTCACTCGAAGAACGCCAGAGATTGGGACGCTATGGCATTTGGTTGCTAGTGGGTCGATGTACACCCACAGCAGATACACCTGTCGAAGTATTGGGCAGGATTTTGAGTATGCTGTTCCATTGGTTCCATGTTACTGCATATTCGTATCATTGTGAGTCTTAGCACACGTCATGTAATCGACTGGAACGACTTTCTTTTCAAATTTCAGCTGCTGGACAGGTGGAGAGCACCATTGAGAAGCTTAAAGTTGATCATGTCTGCAATTGGTTAAAGGAAATCTGCCGCATTCATTACAATGTGTTCATATCCTGCCTTTTGCCTCATCCACCGGAGTATGCCCGCGTGGGTGGCCATTGGGAAACCTTGGCATCACGCACCAGCCACTTGAAAGAAGGTCTCCAGAGATTGATATGTCTTGTGCCCTATGAAGTTATAACTTCAGAGATTTGGGACTATGTGATGCCACACTGGATGGAGGCAATCACCAATGATGTGGCCGAAAAAGAGTTAAATGAGCTTAAAATTGTTCTAAGCAAAATTTTAGATCCAGAAATGTCTCCCTTGGGATTCGATGCCAAGACCATGTACAATTTTGTAGCCATACGTTTTGAGAAGACCACGGCCAAGGTGCAGCAACAGGCTTTGCATTGGCTGCAGATCCTCACCAAACTGGAGATACTTATACCTTTGGTTCAACTATTCGCCATGTTTGGAGATGGTGTCAGAATTATGAAATATGGAATACAACACGAATTGATGCGTGAGAAGGAAAAGGATGCCAAAGCCCCCAAAACCCCGTGCAAAGAGAGCAAGGAAACTAAAGCCGATATGGCCAATCCTCCCAGAAGAAGTTCTATATGTAAGTAAAGTTTAGTTTGAAATGTTAAAAGAGCTTTTGCATATTCTTCTTATTAGCACCTGTGGTGGAAGATGACTCTGGCAATACTTCTGCCATATCCGATGATGAGGCCCCTACTAATCGTCATACTGAATTCTCTACCGATGCCGAGCATAATCTAACCTGCTGCATTCTAATGCTGGACATTCTTCTGAAGCAAATGGAATTGCAGGATATAGAACAGCACATGGGCATACATACTAGTGTGTGTGAGAATGTCTCACGATTGATTAAATGTATGGTAACTGCTGCTCGTGTGGGTCTAAGTAGTCATGTGTGCGCCCTGAAGGCAAGTGAAACCCACTTTAGTAAGTCACAATGGTTAAATTCCATTCTCTCTTCCAGGTGGCGGAATGTGCCTATTGCGAGGCATCTATTATGTGGCATCAGCTATCAACCAAATTGGTGCAATTCATGGCTCCTCTGAATCCAGTGCGTCCGCCAGATGTATGCCAATTAAATGCAAATTGTTGATAACTTAATCGAATTACATAATTTACGGTTTCCAGGTGCCCATCGAGGACATCATAGAAGAGGAGAAATCCTCACGTAAATCACCACCTGAATCAGATAAAGAGAAATCCCGCGAACGTGATGTATCCCTATCAATGGCTCCACTGCCCATTCCTTTGGGTCCTTTAGGAGGTTTTGCAGGTATGTTTCTACAACATTTCATTACAAAATTCTATTATGTTTTATATTTGTAAACAAAACCCAGAAACTAACTCGGTTTTCCACCCAGTACCCACTTATAAATATATAAAACTAAATCCACCGTAAAATCTATAAAAATAACAGCAGTCAAAAAGTCACCCCGATATATCCCAAAAAGTCAAATAAAGTAGCTAACAATTTGTAGACTGTACTTTAAGCCTGGACTATAAATACTTACTATATATATTTATATAGACTTTGCAGGCGTTTGGTAAATCGGCAGACGTCTTTTTGCCAGAAACGTCAGTGTTTCCTTTAAAATACTTAAGCAAAAGTACTTTGTAGACTTAAAAACCCACGTTTAAATACCAGAAAATCTGCTGCAACAACCGAACAATAAATCTTAGTTAAAATCCTGCACCTGCTATGCCAAATGTAATATTTACTTGTCCCAAAAAAAAAAAAAAAAAAAAAACCTAAACAAAACTTCAGACTCAAAAGATCATCGAATGAAAAGTTAACAGAAAAAAATCAAACCAAAAAATAAGACATTTAAAAATTAAACTTAATCATTTTCATAAACTTAATTTGAATTAAACATTTTATAATTTCCGAAACATTTAATTTATATGTCTATCTTGCTATCTCTCTCTACATAAATATGTATATCTATTTCTCTCTCTCTATCTCTGCGTCTGCCTGTAACGCTCTCGCTCTGTCGCTCGCACTTAACTAACTTAAACGCGCGTCTGTCTATCTATCTCTGTCTATCACTCTCTGAAAAATATATAATATATGTAAATTTTAAAAAATATATAATACATTCATCAACAAAATACTAAAACCAACCAAATTTTGAATCTATATCAATCATTATTATCAGATATCTTTAAGCTAGATCAATTCTTTTCAGACGATGGAAAAATTATTATAATGGCAGGTGAAGCACCAACAAGCAAATTTTTCATTCGTTACAACAAATCAAAAACCCACAACAAAAACCAAAAAAAACACAAAACTCAATTCAAAATAATTGCATTAACATTGTTCAACATTTGCCGACAAGAAAAGACTGTACTTTAATTCACAACACAGAAGAAGACAAAACAACACTTTCGCACTCCTTGACACTATTTCTATCTCTGTCTTTCTACACACTTTAAGACTCAATTCAACAAACACACTATGTCTATCTCTGTTTAGCTTAAATAGACCCTGTTTTTTAGCTAAGCATACGAAAAGCTTTTTATAAATAGTTAAACCTTAGAGATTCCCCTGTCCCACATAGATGATATTAGTTACACTATTTAAAGATTCAATTTTAAGACTTGACACACACACACACACACAAGACACACACAAAAGCACACATTTTCAATAACTTGGAATTTTACAACACTTACTGAGTGAAGAAAATACTTCTTCATATTTCCTTGAGTAACCACACAATTGGAAAATTAACAAAAAAAAAAAAAAAAACTGAAAAATGCATGTTATATTCCTTTTCCCTTGGGATTTCGGTTTTTGTATTTGTACTTGGTTGGTTGCATGATCAAATTTAGTGAATGCCTACTACTACCACACATAACTATGAGTTACATTTTGTTGAGATCAATTTACGAAAAAAAAACAAAAAATTTATATATACCTTACAAAATTTCAGTTTCTAGCCAAAGAAAAACATTTCTTCTTAAATGGTACTGTAATACTAATTCACATATTTTTACATTCTCTTCCTTCGAAAGGTCCTGTTCCAGTGGCCGTACCTCAACCAGAACCTCACTCTGTCGGCGGAGTGCTCGTCCATATGCCCCATGTCTGTTCCGTATGTATTTCGATTGTAGTCGTCGTTAAAAAAAAATAAATAAACAAATACCATAATATCTTATGTTCTGTTTAGTTGACACCCCTATTCTCAATTGCCAGACATTTCGATTTCTTAAAGTTTTCAAGTTTTTTAAACACATAACAAAAAAAAAAAAATATTAATTATGAACCTAAATATATATACAATACTTATATGCGTTAACTGTAGGTATCGATCTATCAACACCCCATCTATTAACTATATAATCTATAATCAAAGGGATATATATTCCTAAACACACACACATAAACACCAAATCTTCCAAACTTTCAAGTTCAAGTTTTTTCATTCATTTTTATTATTCATTTTTAACCAACCAACAAAGACATTCAATTCGAAAATTGTTATACAAGATTTTTATAATTTCTTCATATATATATTTGATTATTTATAGAATAACGAAAATGGGCATTCAGTTGATAGTAATGAATTGAGAAAAGTTCACGCCACAGACGAGGTACTTTGTGCATTCAAAAATCCCCCAAAATTCCCACCAACAAAAAAAAAATCAACAAAACCATCCCCCAAATCAAAAAAAAAAAACAAAACAAAATCATATTCAAAATATTAGTTTCATTATTTTCAATACTAATTAACGAAAATCCCTCATACAATTCGACATTTATATATAATTCAGTTCTTTCTTCTGTATATATACGTTTTTTCTGTTTTCAACTCTTCGTGTTATATGTAAATAAATGTACAGAGTGTTTCTCGATGTCATTTCCTTCTTTAAGTTTCCGTCTTTAATTTTTCCAAAATAATTCAATATTATCCAAATTCGTTTCTTTTACTTTCCATATCAATGCAAATTATAGGACCTTAGATTTAGGCTTTAGAAAAAGGGCAGTTTTCTTTCAAATACATTATTCTCTTTTTTGTTCTTGCTTACAAAAATAGGTTAGGCAGTAATTTTCCTCTACAGGAAATTTACACAGGCAGCTTTAATGTTTATTTTGTTTTTTTAACTAGTTTCAATTTGCAATAGTTTTGTAGTTTTACTCAACAATTTTTCATTATAGACTTCTTAATAAAGAGATCTTTTTGATTATTTTTTTTTTTAATCTTCTAGTTTCTTATTTACAATTCTCGTTTTGTCAACTAATGTGTCTCAAAGTATCTTGTATGTGTGTGAATACAGAACCAAACAAAAACCAAAATCAAAAACAAAAACCACCAACATATTTTATCAGTGTATATTTAATTTTTATATAAATCTTGTTTATCTAATTTTTAAATGTAAATATTACTTTTTTTGTTTTATACACATATTTTCTAGTTCCAGGGAATGCAACTCGACAAAGCAATCTGAAATTAGATTAATAATTCTATAGATACATGTCTGTGATTTCTTTTAACGAATCTGCCCTTTATGTTCACCTCTTTAAATTGGATCAAGAAATTGCCATTTATAGAAGAAATTTATTGAGAGATCCCAAAAGTGAAGCAGAAATATTAATTTAGTCATGCTCTTTAAATGCAGTTTCTAGTAAAAACACCTTTATGGACTTTTGGTCGTTTTCTATAAATTAAACGACATATGTATGTATATATATTCTTCTTACATATATATTCTTAATTATATCTGGTCTGAGTATTTATGAGTTCTTTTGAACATTATCTTAGCTAGCCACTAAGTTTTCTTCTTGAGTTTTTTCTTTGGGCATTTTTAAAAGGTGATAGCTTCGAGTATAATATGTTTAAATTCTGTATAAAATTTGGAAATCTAAATTTATCTAAAATAATTTTTAAGATTGATTCAAGAATATGTTCATAATTAAAATGTTTAAAAATCAATATCAAATTTGCTTAAATCTTTTTTTTATGTTAAATCACCTCTACGTCGGTTCGAAAACGATCAATTTTAAGCCCATAAAAATGCACCATCTTGATTAAAAATTAAAAAAACTTAGAAACTCCTTAAAATAAAGGGCCAATTTCAAAAAAAAAGGAAATCGTAAATTTTAAGGCATTTATCCCAAATGTTGTAAGTCGAAAACCTAACTTGGTGCAACCTAAAAAGGTGCAGATCAAAATATCCGACATTTCGGTTGCATTCCCTCAAGAAAAAACATAGCAAATAAATCTCGTCATCATTGTTGAATAAACTTATATATAACACAAGCATGTTCATGTACAGCACCTTCAAAACTCAGAAAATAATTGAGAGAAATTGCACAAAATCCAAATCGAAATTCTTCCTCTCTCTCCAAAAAGTTTATGCAACAATTTTAAATGTTACAAGTTGCGAGTATTTGTACTTACCATAATTATCGATGTAAACTATATAACTACTATAATTTTCCTAAACGAAACGTAAACAAAATGGATGTGTAAGTCAAGACTCGAAGCAATTTATGTATGTGTTCAATGTGTGAGGAATGTAACTATATCTGTAAATATAAATATCGTTCAATTGTAAACGACATCACACATGTATTTATATAGAGCTAAGCATATCCAACTTTGAGTATAATGAATCGATAACTTTATGTCTAATGCAGATAATGACGGCTACTGTAGAGACAGTTTCAGAGCAACTTGATTTGGCTTCAATTTTGCCAACAGATCGAGCCATCGCCCGATCTATAACCCTGTCCGATGCGGATGTGGGCAGTGCCAATGTTAGTGTCACCAAAGCTTCGGTAATGGGTGAGAATGGTGGCGCCAATGGCAGTCTGCATGAGAATGGCAGTGGCTCCGAGGAGGATGAGGAGGAAGACAGTGATGACTTTTGGCATACTTCGGTCGGTAAATTCAAATTTACCCTGGATCAGTTGCCACAGACTCTTCAGTATATACATCAATTACTAACTGTGAGTAGAGCAAAACCAATGATGAAATGATTTCTAAAAAAAAAGTATTTTCCATAGGAAATTCCAACGATCAAGAAGCCGGAAATATTGTATTATGTCCTGCAATGTCTGAATACAATGGCCTTGCATGGTGATGCACTTACCAAGGCAGCTCGAGAGCATCGAGGATTTTTCATTTGGTGTCAGGAGAACTTACTAATCAAGAAGTAGGTGATAAGGATAAAGTTTCCTGCGTGTTGTTTAGGTATTCTTTCTTTTGTTTTTTGCAGCCTCTGGGAACTGTGCAATGCCGAGCACTCGCACATTTGCCAAGTTGGTGTCCCACTTTTGCTGCACTGCATCACTTTGTCTTATGGCTCAGATGTCTTTTGGCGGGTGGTCCAGGAGTCTTTCCACGATATTGATTGGCGCGTTCGCTTCACAGCAGTGGAACGAGTAACCGTGATTACACGTTTTATGGATTCGACACCGCTGCGCTCAGAGGTCGGCTTGCAAACAGCATTGGCGACGGCCTTTTGTCATCTGATTGCCAGCATGGATGACATCAATGTGTATGTGGCGCAGCGGGCGACCTTGTATATCGGAACCATACATGATACGGCAATACGGTCACTGCTCTTCTGCTTGGAGTCTCAGTTCGATCTGTTCATTGTGGATCGTCCGGTTGTTCTGCAGTCAGTATATCAATTGCACAATTCGCTCTCCGATCGCAAGATGCTCGGATGGGAGTTCTTCCTAAATCGCTTCGACACTCTCTTCGTCGAGGCACAAATAAATCTAGAGAAATGTGGCGATATCTCGTATCTCCGAGACCTACGCAATTCGGATAATGGTAGCGAAGCTCTCTCGGCCAAAATCCAGAAGGCAAGAGAGGCGCTAAGCCAGTCGGACACAAGTGGCAGCATGGCCAAGACTCTGAGTGCTTCCTTTGGAACTAAGTGGCCGTATAAAAGGACTATGTCGGCTCCAGCCAGCATGGCGCCACGACAGGATAGCAAGTTTGGTAGGCTAATCCAGATACAAAGTTTTGTATTACTGTCCTGTGACTTTTAAATCGGGTGTACTTTGTTTTTGCAGTGCCCGAAAAGGAGAAGATCTATAGTCGGCAGGTATCGGCGCCCATATTGAAACGGAAGACATCTCGCTTCGGATTGGGTCAGTTTCTAGGCGGTAGTAGTAGTGGTAGTGGTGGGGGTAATCAGAATGCCAATCCAGCAACAGCAACAGTAATAACAACAAATGTTACAAGCACAAGCACAGGCACACGACCCAAAACAATGCCATCCTGTCCCATACATCATCAGCATCACAATCATCATCATCACCATCACACAGCCTTTCCCTATCACCATCATTATCTACATTTGCCCCCCAATCAACATCATCACACATCACATACGTCGCCAGTGCCGCATCATCCACAACAACAACATGTAGCAACCACCTCAAATTTAGCCTCAGCCTCGGCTCATAGTCAGAGCCATCAGTATTTAGTGCATTGTGTACCACCTAGTCATCTAAGTCCGATGCCCACGCTGCAGGAGGCGGAAACACTACTGCGATCGCAGGCGCCAGCATCGACAGCAGCCACGACACGTGATCCCATTGCCGAATCCTCAACAGTGGGCTCAACCACAATGGCATCAGGAGCAGGAGCAGCAGCAACTCCAGCAGTCTCCAATATCTCCACAACGCATCCACCACATCCACATCCGAATACCTCGCATTCCTTTCATTCCCATTTCCAAAAGCATCCTTCGGCCCCAAACCTATTGCCACCACAGCCTGCTGTCCCAGCACCTAGTCCAAGTCCTTCGGCTCTGGCCTTTCCCATGCATTGCACTTGTGAGAATGCCGCACAGCCACATCCGGTCTCAGCAGCAGCGGGCGTTAATAGCGGCACGGCCAATCCAGGTAGGTTGTAGAGCATGTGTGTCTATGAGATTCTTGTGAAGAATCCTCCTCATTTACGTTCGTGTTCTGTGTTCGTTTTATGGATGTCCTCCCTGAATGGTGTCTCTGATGATGTACATAAAATGAATCTTTATACGTATACAGAGATATATATTTGTATTGTTCACATGGTATCCAAACGAGTTTAACATATGTAGATATAACCACTTTTAAATTTTATTCTGATTTCATTTCTGATCTTTATTGTGATCCTTATGCATTCCAAACTCTATGCCGGTTTTTATTTCGAGATCCAATTTGAAGTCAAGACTCTTATCTAACTTCTAAACATCTGATAGTGATCAAATTTCAAATTCTATGATTCTCTGTGAACCTTATAAATAAGTATCTTTAATATTTGGCTAGCCAAATGTTTAATACTCTTTTTTCCATCAGTGTATTGTACATACGCTTCATTTTGATTCTTAAAAATCCATTAAAAAACTTATGTATCAGACCAAAGATATATGTAGATCTTTGGTTTGAATGAACTTTATATATTATTGAAAATTGGTTTTATTTTTTCATAATTATTTTGTATGAAATTTCGAATTTTAAGTTGGTTTTGTTTTAGAAATTTTTCTACTTTGAAAAGTTGGAGAGATGGTTAAATAACAAAAGGACCTCTCTAAATTTGCCTTTTTATTTTTGATTCATTGGCACGTTTTGGAAAAGTAAAGCATGACATTTTTAGAAATTAATATTAGGCTTATCAGCTCATTTTACCAGACATTCTCATCATTATGTATGTATGTATCTAGCTTACTGTGATATCACTCTCTAATCGAAATACGTAAATGTGTTCGATGTACAAAAGTATCGTTTTAAGTGTGTAAACCCTTCCGAAATGGTATGTATGCTCAATATCTATCTGATAAATCACATCTCCTCTCAAAGGATACTCTATTTGTCTCTCTGTTTCTCTCTCTCTCTCTCTCCTTATCGTTGTCTCTGTCTCTCAATTTCCCCTAATCAAATTCAATTTCTAATTGGCTTAACACAAAGAAACACATACACACAGATTTGTGTAAATATATATAAACAAAAATAAACATTATCATATATATATATATATATTATTATTATATACATATGTATACATGTATATATATATAAATGGAAAACCCATATAATTGTTCAATTGGCATGTGGCTGTGACCTCAAAAAAAAAAGAAAAGAAATCAAATTATCGGTGTCTTACCCCCTTTCCAAATTCAATTAAGTTTCGTAAAAGAAAAATTGAATTCCTTTAATAAATTATCTAAATCTCCCTCTTTCTGTAAACTAGATGGTCACATCCATTCGCTGGGTGGCCTAAACGATGAAAATCTAATCGGCCTGCTTAGTCGTATCACCGAGCTGGAGGAATCAGATCGTGAGACAATTCATTTGCTTGTCTTCATGTTAATGCAATTTATGTCACGCACGGATCAAGCCTTTCCATCGGAGGACAAACCCATGTCGAAGACCCAGAATATAGTGCTAAAGCATTTGTTCCTCTTATTGGGACACAATCAGATCGATAAGACCTTCCACACTACGCCGGAATGCTTGAGGTAAGATTTCACATAATAGTCGAGTTAATCAATATCTGTCTAATCCTGTCTTAGGGTCTCGGCCGTTTTCAATGCCTTCCTGGCCAATTTGCCACAAGTTCTGGATCAGAATCATCTAATTGGTGGTTTAATTCTGCCTTCGGTCATGCAGATTATTCTCTATGCTCCCAGTCCCACGCAGACTTCTGGTGAATCGTATCAGAATATAGTCTTCAATTACTCCCTATGGCACTTGGAGCAATATCCTCGTCGAAATTGGCTCTTCACCTTGCTAGTTGTGCTGTATAAGTACTCGTATACCCAACCACCTCTGAGTGGTTATGTCATTTCGGCCATTCGATTGATAATGAATAGTTTGCGGGGACATTTCCATCAATGTCGTCGCATACCAACAACCACAATTCTGGATATTCAAGGTGTTGTAAGCGGAGCATCACGTTCTCGAGATGTGAGTCAACCATCGTTAGGCACTGATCCGGATGATAAGGCCAGTCCACCGGCAAGTCCCATGTTTCCATCAGAGGGCACTAGTGCTGCCTCCAAGAGCAAGGGTGGACAGAATGTGGCCTTTACACCCAAATTGCAGCATGCCTTCAGAAAATACAACGATTCTAGTCTAGATGCAGATGAAACCGAATCAGAACTAGTGGCCATACCAGAGAGTGATCTCTCGGATAGCACACTTCACGGCAGCAGTGCACCAGTGAGTCTCAAGAACAGAATTCCATAGTTCGTATTTAGCATCTTAATCCTCACTAACTCACTAACTCTAGGGATCCTTTGATGATACCATACACTTTGAAGATGTTTTGCCGCGCAATCGTCGTACTGTGGAATACACAGAAGAGGTGAGAACTTGCGCATGAACAAGACGAGATTTAACTTATGCTTTCCTTCACAGAAGTCAATAAAATCCCATAAATCAATGATCACAACGAAAATCGGGGATACGTATACAACGAAAATCAAGGCCACCAATGAGACAACGATGGTCACTCGGCATAGTCTTCAGGAAGGAGTTCGCATGATTGTGACTCCTTTGGTTGGTGCAGAGACCACAGAGACTGCTGTGGTTAGTCCACCAGTCGATGTCCATCGTGCGGTGACTGTTCGAAATAAATCTCTAGAAAATGCTGCAGCCTCCACCTCGAAAATGTTTGCTGCCATAGCCACCAATCATTTGCAGGCCCTGGGCGCCTTGCAGGATATGTCAATATCCGTTGGAAGTGGAGAGAGAAAGACCAGCTCAAGCAACGGCAGCGGTAGTCGCTCCACAAATGGCAATGGCAATGCATCTGCACCTCCTCCACCGCCGACCAAGCCTATTGGACGCCACAAGACCATAGTGGAGTGCAGTGCCGGCAACTCGGGCAGTTCCTCGGCTGATGACTCACGTCAAAAGAAATCGCAAACAAAGTCACTGAAGCGCAACGAGAAAATGAACTACGGTTCGCCTGATTCACCCTTGTCCAAGATGAGTGTCATGCCAAATCCGCGTGATGAACCAGACGAGGCAGCTGCAGCAGGATTGCCGCCACCAAAGAGTATTGCTGCTCTGGAGATACCAACACCCGAGCGTCTACTGCCCATAGGAACACAGGATACAGTTGCCGCTTTGGTAGAACGAGTTCGCGATGGCCTTAATCTGCCGGACATTAGTCACTTGAAGCAGGACAGCCTTGATGTGTCGGAGAGTACCAAAGATGATGTCACTCCAAGCAGTCGAACTCAGTCACCTCGTCGTCTAATCAAACAAGTGGCTCTGGAATCACCGCCCAATCCAAATGCTCCAGTCACCATGACGGCCCATCAACAACAGCAGCAGCAGCAACAGCCCTCCCAAGATTTACATACGTCCATTTTAAAGAATGTGCAACAGGAACTAAAGCAACATGGACCAAATGCTGCTGCTGGAGGAGGAGCAGGTGGCGGAGGCTTGGCTCCTAACAATAGCATCAAAAGGCCTAGACAGAAGTTGGCACCCTTCACAGTGGATACCAATGCCATTCCAGATATACGCTCTCGCTATGCTGGCTCGTGGCCGCCACCACCTTTTCAGCCTGCAGAACCAGAGCTTGACGATGAATGCGAAGAAGCTGGGGCTGGGGCTGCTGCAAGTGAAACCAACAATGGGCATGGCCATACAAATCATGACCCTCACGCTCCACGTGGAAGTTCTCGTCGCGTGGGTGACTATACCGTAGTGGAGAGATGCTCGGATTGCGGCGCCCACATCGAGGAATACACTGATGAAGAAATTGGCATACTAATTGTCATTCTAGGCACTTTTATCCATCGTGAACCGGCCATGGCGGCTCCCTTTCTGCCGGAAATTCTTACCATGACATCACGGTACGATTCATTACGGGTCTAGTCGAACCTTTTTAGTCATTACCCTTTATTATTACTTTTTATAGCATCTGCTTAAGCTGCACTCATGCATGGCAGGGTGAAAATGGACCACCATTGGCTAGCAGTGCCCAGGCAGTGGCTCTGCAGTTCATACGCTGTGTCCTGCATCAATTGGCGCCGAATGGCATCTTCCTGCAAGTGTTCCAGACTCAAATGAAAAGTGAGTAACCTCCCATCATACCATTTCATTTAATTCGAACATTTTTCCTCGCCTCCAGTGAAAATACGCCACAATCATTTCCGTAGTATTGCCAAGGCTTTGCAGGATTTCCAAGATTTGAATGCCACCAGTCCGATTTATATGGTCTGCGATTCGCTGACATCCAAGAAGGCCTTGCCCATTGATCAATTACCCGTCATTTTCCGCAACATGGCGGAATATTTGAATCTTCAGTGTGTGCCCGCAGAGGCGGGAGTTGGACTCGCCGTTTGGTCACAGGCAATGCAGGCCATGGAGACCCTTTTGAGGCAAGTCATTGTCGTCATGCCCAACCTAAGCAATGCCGAGTATCTGCTGGACATTATGGCCGCCACTCTACGTTTAAATTGTGTGCCCAAAACTTTACTCGATCCGTATTCAAAAATCATGGCGTACTGTGTCCAACATACAAATCTAGAGTATCAGACATTGTATGAACTGTGCACTCTGAACACTCGGTCCTTCAGCAAGGATAGGGACAAGAATTTGCTTTGTCGCCAGATGATTTTTGAGTTCGTGCAAGCGTTGAAATTTAAATCCAATATTCCCGATCACAATTTGCTAACAATTATTGGTTTTGTGCTCCTTGATGCTGGCGGTACCATGCCACCTGGCTCATGTCCTGGACTGCCGGATGCAGCTCCTGTGCTGACCACTAATGCAGCGGATTGTTTAAGGCAGTATATAAACGATGTGATTGATTTCTTGGCCGATTTCCATACGCTAAGCAAAATAAAGGTAAGCAGAGAAAACAACTAGAAAGTAATTTTCCAGCATAATTACTCTTTTCCATTTCAGAACTTTAAAAATGGTCAGGTAAGCAATGGCCTGGGTGAGGACACTCTGGGTGGCGTCCTAAAGGGTGCTGTGGCCCAGTATTTGGCCTTGGAAATGTCTCGAGGCAATTCTAGGGATAACAAAGCGGTGTCTCGTTATCTGCCATGGCTAAACAATGCTCCTTCTTCACTGCAGCAAGGGTAAGTTGGGAAAAAACAATCTATTTAGAAGGTTTCATACTGATTTCCATTTTTCCGCCAGCCCCAAAGAGTTTACTGAATGTGTGGGTCATATGCGTTTACTATCCTGGTTGCTCTTGGGCTCACTTACACACATGGCCTTGATTCAGCGGCGACAGGAGACTCACACCATACCAACACCTCTGCCGCCAAATCCGACACCTGGCCAGGGTCAGCCGATTGCGGCGAGTGTGCATTATCAGCATCAGGGTGTCACCTATTCCCAGCCAGTGCCGCAAGAAGCCTCTTGCCATATAGCCGATCATATACAAGTCATATTTGCTGGCTTTGCCGAGCAATCGAAAACCTCTGTCCTCCACATGTCTTCGCTTTTCCATGCCTTCACCCTGTGCCAGTTGTGGACAGTCTATTTGGAGCAAATGGCTCACAATACCAGCAGCAATGTGGAGGGCAGCACTTTGGGCGTTCTCTTTGAATTCTGGGCCAAGGTCACACCGTGTATTCTTCAGCTTGTCTCCCATGCCAAGCCAACGGTGCAGAAGGATGGGCATCAGCAACACCAGCAGCAGCAGCAACAAGCACAATGTACTGTGGACTTTCAGACTCAAAGTTCGAATTCCAAGCTATCTGAAATGGTTAATTTACATTTTCTAAGTCTGCTAGAGGCCTTGAAGGATACAAACTCTACAGTGCTGGGCAAACTGTTGCCCATGTGGAGTCCTGTGTTGTCCTCGCAGACTCAACTCTCGGATACTTTGCACGTGCGGCTGCAGAATGTGCGAGACTATGCTCCTGACTACGAGGAGCAGCAAGCTAATAAATCGGAGGCTCTCCTCAAATGGCTGCAACGTCTGCAATTTAAAATGGGCCAAATCGAGCTGCAAGCCTCAACGGCCACCCAATTCTATTCGATTTAAATAGCACTTCTAGTGAAGAATTAATGTAGTAAATGTTTGCATATAACAGAATAAATAGTTAACAATGTTGGTTGGTATAAAAATGTTTTACAATTTAATATTTAATTTGCCAGCAGGATTCTCAAAGAATTTACCTGAATTTCTATCACACATTTATTCGTAAACCGTATAGTGAATACCACTCGTACCGGACGCCTCTGTAGAGCTTGGATCTAGAACTTCATTGGCCTCAGTGGCCTTTGTTTTACCCTCGATTAGGTAATCAATTTGAGGATTACGATATTTTTGAAAAGACTCTTTTGTTTTCAATATCGAATCACTGGGCAAAGCTAAGGCTGGTAAGTCCTTGGTGGCCCCTCGCCTAGCCAAACGTTCTTCCGCTTGCTTGATCTTCAATTCCTTTACCCTTTGCATATAATCCACTTGCAAATTGGCTGATTCTGTCAATGGTACTAGCTGAACTTCTTTGTGTTGGATTAGTGGTGGAGTTGCAGCGGTGATTTCCCAATGTTTGCCCTTTTTGCGGACACGTTCCTTATCCGGATCATGAACATTGGAGACTGTAGTGCGAAAGGGTTTAAATTTCTCACGCACTGGAGGATCGTCATCTGACCTCTGATGCTCTGTCTTGTCAATGAGATAGAGAGCATGCTGCTCTAGCGGGAGTGTTGGCGTTAGCACAGAGTCGTTTGGCTTCTTTGTCAAGGCCAAACGGGATAATTTAACCTCGATAAGATCAGCAGGTACGGTCTGGAGGTCTGGAGAAGGGCTCGGCCCCTTGAATGTCTCTATTTCGGACAAATCTTCGGCTGTTATTAGAGTGGCTTCAGCTGGTAATACTTTAACCTTCTTCTCGTGCATTGTGCCTTGGGCAATTATCTTTAAAGGATCCATTTCCAACTCATCATCGCTGTCGAGTATATCAGCCACATGGTCATCTGTCACCTTGCCATTCCATTCCAAATTGTCCAAGGCAACTCTTCCCTTGGATGCAATATTTAGTTCACTTAACATTCGCGCCGCTGCTTCTACATCATCGCGCCGTTTAATCTCATCCAGCAACTTGTCATATGCTTCCTTCAAGCGCTTTCCTTTATCAGGCAATTGATCTAAACGTTTTCTAAATGAAACAGTTAATATGTAAGCTAAAAACAAAAAGCGCGCAAATTCTTGCGAGTAATTCCTACTTGAATGTAAGAAATTTTCCTTGCCGCTCCTTTATATCGAGCAGTTCTACATAGTTCAGGGTTTTTAGATCCTTGCTGTGCTTCTCCTTTACTTGGCTCGTGCCGGGAATTCGGCTTAATGGGGCAGGCACCAACTTTTCCGTCATTGTCATTTGTTTAAATTGTTTGTTTAATTAACTTTTTTCACTGCGTAGGGAGATAGTGTGAAAAATTGCTATATTGTGTTGTATTTTACTTACATTTACGCTGTCCCAGCGGCTCTTATATGACACTTCGATCTTCAAATATTTTTTCTGTTTTGCAATTTATTTATTTATTTATTATTTTATTTTGTAAATATTTTTTAATGGCAAAACACAACATTACTCGCGAACATCGATTATTAACATTGAAGCTATCGATGAACATGGATATCGATGTTTTTATTGAAATTTACATCACTATTTGCGGCCAAAGTGTGGCCGAATATCAGATACAAAATTTCTGGGCGGGAAATCAAAATGCGTTACTGATCAACAAAGTTTTTCAAAATGGATAAAAATAGTTTTTAAATGTATGCAAACGAGGTCATTTTGAAATTGCAACGCATTTTTTGCGAAATCCTTACGTGATGGACAAAAACTACCCCCAAATTACCAAAGAGAAATTTATTATGAAATAATAAGTAAAAGTAAGGTGTCAAATGCTTTAAAAAGTGAACCTCCTTCGAATACCCTTTCCGAACTATACGAGCCGCAACAAAAGAGCAACAGCATGCAACAAAAGAGCGAAAATGCATCAAAAGCATCGAACATCGAACAAATGAGGCCAACCGCGGAAATGTCGATTTGTCATCGATAAGTGATTGCATTCTGAAAAATTTTCCAACACTGGCGATTGAAAAAAGGGGCGCATTTTTGGGAATGCCTTATGATTATATGGAATAATATGCCCATTGCTGCAGTGGATAGTTGTTTTAACTAAATAAATGTTTTTTTTTGTTGTTTTTTTAACCAATGGCAATCTTTAGCCCCTGCTTGTCAATTTAATTTACTTAGCCAGCTTTTTGTCAATACTCATAAATCATATAAAAATAAATAAAATGCCGAATAATATGATCAGACCCAAAGGACCTTATGTCCTTCAGCGGTTAAATCGACGACAAATTGAACATCAAAGGGAATTGTATAGCCGCCTGAATAATAGATTATATGTGCCCAAACCAAAAATGTCGTTTGTTCGTCTATTGAAATTAATTGGATATTTCTGCATATTCTATTTAGTGCTTGGACTTTTTGCTTGGTGCTATATGCAATTACTATTTTTTGGCATTGCCAAAAGCGATCAGCCGCACAGGATCAAAACTCCCGGACTATCTGCTGTCCCAGGATATTTAGTAGGTGTTGAAAAACAGATTATTTGGAGATCAGATTTAAAAAATGAAATCGGACCCCTGATGAGACAAATTGAGGATTTTGTCAAGCCGTATGGCATTGAAGGTGAACATTTTCTAAGACCTTGCAATTTGGATAATAACTGGGGCTACACTTCAGGGCAACCGTGTATACTATTAAAATTGAATTTCTCTCAAAATTTCACTGTGTTCACATATAACGATGGCATTACATTGCCAGACGAAGCGCCCATGGCATTATACAATTACCTTACCCAGGCCGCCGAAGAAATGCGCCGAAATCGCATTTGGATAAATTGTGAATTTACCGAGGATCAAGAGGATGCATATTTCGATTATATACCCTATAGATATTACGATGCCGATGGTTTGTTTCAAAAGCAATTTGATTATTTGCAATTCGTTTCTGAAAACTTGACCGATATTGAAGTTCACGAAGATCCTGCATATCGTCGCGTTTTGGGCGTACAAGTGCTTAATCTTCCGACAAATATCGATATACATTGCAAATGTGCGGTCTGGGCAAAAAATATACCATTAAATCTGGGAACTGTCAAATTTATGCTGCATTTAATAGAAGTTGTTGAAGAAGAAAACGACATAGATTAATTATAATTATAAGACTGTGAAAATGCTTGTTCCAGAGAAATCCAAAACACATATTATTGGAAATTCAGTTAGTTATTTTATAGAATAATGACATATAAACATGCAAACTTATGTAAATTATATTTAATGAAGTATACAACAGTTTTAACAAGTTGAATTTAAGTTTGCTCTTTATTTTTAAGTAGGCGTTTGGAAATTTCGGCACACACATAAAGATTTTTAAGATTTATATATATTATGATAATCTACAGTTTATGGACAATTTCTTGAGACACTCAGCAGAATGCCCGAGGATGTTATGGTCCCATCGGGAAACTACAAGGTGCGCAAGCGGTTCCGCAACGAGGAGCATCGACGGAGCAAGAAAGACATGCCCTGGACAAAGCAGATATTGGATCTAAATGAGAATCGGTTGTTTGGCCGGACAGCCTGGGCATGGTGCCGGATAGTGTCGTTTTATCTCCTGCTGTATTTGGTCATTTTTCTTATTGTGCTCTGCATATATCTGATCTTTCGATTTTATATTCTCCACAAAGACAGACCTAGTATACTAAAGGAGGCACCTGGTCTGTCAATTGTGCCGGGGAATTATTCAACAATATCCTTTTATTACAACCAGATGCCAGATATCTATCCCCTTTGCGACCGCATCGATGAGTTTCTCGAGAAATTGGATGACGAGGCCTTTGAGTATTTTCACGAATGCAATGGCGATAAATTATGGGGTTATCATGAGAAGAAACCGTGTGTTTTTGTTAAATTAAATAAGATATATGGATTTAAGCCTGAGGTGTATACCTCCCCCGAGGAACTGCCAAGCGATGCGCCTCCAGAGTTGACTACGATAATGGGTAAATTCAAAGGTCACGATCGAATTTGGCTAACCTGTGAATTGTCCCAGGGGAAACTACCAAAAATTGTCTACATTCCGGGTCCGTATTTCGACACCGAGGAGTTGGCGGGCGTTAGTCGCGTTGTTGCATTGAAGCTGACAGAAATGCCCGAGAATAAGGAGATTTTTATATCCTGCAGAGTTTGGGCAAAAAACATTGAAATCGATCAGAAAATAACTGGCAAGGGTAATGCCAAGATCTCAATGAAAATGAAGGTGAAAAAGAGCAACAGCAATCCCTCGAATAGCCTTCAATCAAGACCCACCAGGTTTAAGGTTTGGAAGCCCAATCAAGACCAACGACTATTATTTTACGATGAAGATTTTCAACTGCCTGATGTGCCAGATCTAGAAGAGGACGACGATGGTGTTAACACTAATATACCTTCGGCTATACCAACTGATAGACCAGATAAATTAAAATGATAATAAAATATATAAAATTGTCTTTGTATAGTTTAGGTTTACATTTTTCACATCTGACTAGATAGATAGTGAGATTGATAGTTCGATGTGAGCTGTGCTCCGTTTTGACTAGCGAGACCCGGTTCTCTATTTTTAAAACCATTCACCATTGCTTATGAATTTCAGCAATCCATCTAGTGCCACCTTAATATTAATAATATTTTAACCATATCACGACAATTATCCGATTATGATACGTGTAAACGACACGTTTGAAATAACTCCATTTACAAAACAAAAGCAAACTTTTTCGTCCTATTGGTCCAATCAGCCAACCCTGTAGAACCCCGAAATTAATAACAATAATATATAATAATATTAATAATAATAAGTGCTAAAATGCTTCAAAGAGTAAAACCTACCCCCGAATACCCTACCTCTGAGATTCGACAGCCCTTCGAACTGGCTGTGGGTTTCGATAAGACTTTCTGGCAACGCTGATGTCACTTGTTATTTTACACAGTGGCGGCATCTGGTCACATTTTGTAGAAAAGGAAAAGTGCTTTGCCAGCCCTTGCAAAAAACATAGTATTACTTAGTTAAAACAATCAAGTCAAACGCGAAACGTTTTTTCGGCAATTTCAATTGAACAGAAAACAATTAAAACTGAATACATTGAAGCAAAATTCGTGTTGCTCGCAGTGCGTAAGCGTATCTTATAAAGTGGCCGTCTCTTTGGCCGTGTGTGTGTGTGCTTGTGAGAGCAAAAGCGTGTGTGTGTGTGATTCGGACTGGTGCCGACAAATCAAGTAACAATTATTAAACAAAAATAATCTTATATTTCATTATTATAGAAAAGTACACACTTCATTTCCTACTATTAGCAATGATTCACTTTGTTTAACAAAAAAAAGCATCTACAAAGATAAATTCGATATAACATTTATATATAGAAAACGTGTGCGAAGGCTAAATATTTAAGTGCAAGTGCATCTATATATATCTAGACATATATATAGAAATCTATATACAAATGTATATAAATGTATATTCAATAAAAACGCGAAAATTTATTAAACCAAACGACAACAATTTGATAAGTCTTTCCCCTTTCTCTCTCTCTCTCTCTCTCTGTTTCTCCCCATTTTAGGCAAAAGATATTATCAAATTATATTGAAAAGTGTTTATAATTTTGGCAAAATGCAGATTAAAGAATTGTGAGTATAAAAATAATTCATAAATAAGTAATAAACTTAATAAAACAACGAAAATTATATGCACAAGCCGCAAAGTATTTGCGACAAATCGATTTCATGTGCTCTTATCTCCCTTTCGCACTCTCTCATATACGCTCTATCTTCGTTTTCCCTCTCGCTCTGGCAGCTAAATAGTTTGTTGTGCTTTTTAAGACTCATTTTTGTTGGGTTTTTTCGTTCGTTCATCGAAAAACGATTTGATATGCTAAAAATCATACAAATAAAAAATCCACAACACGTTATCAGTGAAAATTATGGCCTACACCCCCGCTTTATATCAGCTCTCGCTTGCTCGCTCTCTCTATTTCCTACTCCCTCTGGCTCGTTTTACCTTTGACTGCCAAGATGACGTAATGAGTTTGAAAGTTTGTCAATTGGAAATATTTTTTGCATGAAAATTAAAGTGTCTTTCTTTTTTTTTGTTACTCTTTACTTTTATTTTGTTTGCCACGTTGTCTCCGCCTGCTGCGACTGACTCATATCAAGTTCAGTCGCTCTCTCCTTCTCCCACTCCCTCTCCCTCGCTCTATCGCTCACTCTGTCGCCTCTCTACTCATCTATTGCCCTTTTCCGCCTTTTTGGCGCGACGATTTTAATCAAACAAGTTGTCATAAACCAGCGCACTATGATAAGGTCTTCAGTTCTTGCACCTGCGGGGCGAAAGGGTACAATTAAGTCGTAGTAAAGGTGAGGGCCAGAGCCAAGAATGTTAATTGGAGTCATCTTCCTATTGCTTCTAATGAATAGAATACTTCTGAGTAGAATTTCACTCTGATGGATCTCATCTTGGTCTAAAGATCCAGCACAAATGTTATATTCGTACATACATAAATTATATATAGAATAATATATAATGCCTTAATAAGAATGTGGAAACCGAATGAATCTAAACTTTTACCTTTTTGTCTATTAGACCTCATAATACAGTTTCCTTATGACTTATTTCCCATTTGTTGAATTAGAAAAAGTGTAAAAATCAAAATCTTAGATTTATTACAGAGTATCTCGAAGCCGTAGTCTTGAAATAAGGCAAATATTGATTTATCCTTTCTTTAATTTCCTCCAAGCCTTAATTAAACGATATTTTTTCTTATTTTTGACTATCAATCAACAAATTCTATTAAATATTTCTGTCACGTTCTTTGCCATTTATAACAAGCGGAAACTACAAAATTTTTTAATTGACTTTCATAGAGGGGAAAAATCTTTAGGATTAAACAATTGAAAAGTAAACAACTTTAATTTATATCGAGAAATTTCTTGTCGAAAAGTGAGTTCTTTTCCTTGTGACACTTATTTGTGTTTCAAAAATTTTCCTGCAATGTCATAATTCGTAGCTGAAATTTAACAGCAGTTGGCAATTGAATTTTTCTGTTGTTGTTGGAGTGTAAACCATTTGGCAATAAAAATTTCAACGCCAGCATTAAACAACAAAATGCTACAAACAATTCAGGTTACTGACTTCAAATTACCCTATTATTGTGAGAAAATGTTCCCTAATCAAACTTATATACACACACTTAATTGCTTAGGCTAATGGTTCTTAAAACATTGCTATAAGTAACGTATTTACGTTTTTCATAAACACAAGTTTATAGAAATGTCCAATATGCCCATTTGGCCGATTATTATGGGATATGTGGAAAAAAAGGTGTTTATGTAGGTATATAGCGCGTGCCTGATAAACAAAACAAAAAATTTAAATGGTCAACAGGGCAAAAAATATGGCATAAACAACAAACAAATAACGACATTTATTCATTCTCCACACACATTTTCATAAAGTTATTAAGAGAAGAGAACACGCGGGATAAAATGCAATAAATAATTAAAATATTGGAAAATGTTTTTGTTTTATTAGTTATTAATTAGTAGCCGTGTATTAAACAAATGTTTAAAGTAGTTTGTCACTTCCTGCCCATTGCATTCAAGTTAGGTCCCCCCTGTTCATACAATGGCCATCATTCTATCCCTCTCTCTCATTCTCTCTCCCTCTCTGCTAATCAATTTGGAAAATGGCACGGGTTCTCATTTAGTTCCGCCATTTACTTTTCGTTTGTGTTTTTGTAGTTTGTTGTATTTTGATAAGATAACACAAAACGTTCGAGGTATTTGTTTTTTGTTGCTGTTTGTTTTATATACCTATAATACATTTAGAGCCGCACATATTGCATTTATACTCTCATTATGGATAGGGGGAAAGGGTGTGCCGATTGCGAGTATTAGTTGCACGATTTTTCCGTTTACTCAATAGATTTTGAAAATTACTCGCTCTTTGGAGTGCTTCTTGTTGAACAGCACGCATATTAGCCAAAAAGCGAAGAGAGTTGGACTGAATCATATTGGTAATGAGGTTTTTACTATATACAGTAGAATCCGGTTATAACGACGCTCAAGGCACCGACGATTTTCGTCGTTATATCCGGAGGTCCTTTCATATAAGTTTATATTGGGACCAACCAATCACTCATCGAACTTTAGTCGCTATAATCGGAGTCGTTATTACCGTTTTCTACTGTATATGTACATATATGTATATAAAACAAGGCAAACTACTTTTTTTTTGGGCTTTCTGCTTTGTTATATTTTAATTGTCTTTACTCATGGGGAAAGAGATCATGTCAAATATTAGATTGTTATACATTTGTACATGGTTGGTTTTGCTCTGACAAATTCCACGTAAAATTAACCCATCAGGCACAAAGATTTTGAAACAAACAGAGCCAGTTAACTTGAAATTTGAAAACAGATGAAGATATTTTCAGTAAAAATAAGAAAATGTTGTTTGGATGACATCCTCATTGATTTCATTTTGAAGAATTTTCCAATTTGCTTTTCACTTACCGCATCTTTAATTATTCATCATGCTAACTACTGACCTTATGTGCTGCAGTACAATGCGAAGGCGGATGACCAGGGCATTTAAGTGGCGACCACAAAAGCCTTGGCCAAAAGCACTCATCCGGCCCACACACACACATACACGCACACACTCACGGAGATACACTTTCCATTTTCAATTATGACAAACAACAGACAAACACACACACACACATTTCCCTTTCCTTTCCTTTCCTTTGCTTTCCATTACATTACATTTCGTTTCATGTCGTTTCTCTCCCCTTTGGGGACGACAATCGAGTGTTCATAATTTTTTTTGTCAACAGTCTCATTAAGAGTTCTTCAATATTTTATTGTTGGTGCCCCATCCATCCACTTTGCCTCCCCCCCACTGCCCACTCCCCACTCCTCTCTCAGTCTGTGTTTGCTTATTATTTGCATAATTTCTTGATGGCCTTCTGTGCTTTGTTTTGTCTCTGTACCATCATCTGATTTGGCCTTTGCTTTTTGATCTCTCTCACATTCGATTTTGACCCACTTTTCGTGGGCCGCCCTCTCGCCCTCGCACTTACTTATCTTATTGCTTCAAATAAAAACTTTCTGTCGCCAGACAGAAGTATATAAATGTACATATATTCGGTTCTTCATATAAGTTATTGTGGCGCCTCCTTTGCCATGTCCTTGGACATTTGTAGACATTTTCCTGTTGTTATTTGATTTCATTAAGGAAAGTTATCTTTGCCTATGTGGATAGTTTGGATTTATGTAGGATTTATGATTTATTTGCTCTCAAGAGTATTCTCGAATCTAAATTTTCTTTGTCCTTAATGGCAAAATCCAGAAAAAAGAGAATTAAGCTATTACACTCTGGTGGGTCGATTCAATTGCATTTCGGCTTGGCCTTAAGTAAATTTGGCCTCAAATTTAGTGTAAATAAGTCAATTGGGGGCAAATAAATCATCGTGCGATCCCCAAAGAACAAAATCTCAAGTCAAACAAACGGAAAAGTAGTTAACTTGTACAACTTCTTCTTCTTCTTCTTTCCATGCCGCAGGTTAAGTTTTACCTCTAACCTTTTTTGTGACAGAGAAAAGTTTTGTTTTTGGTTTTCTTTTTTATTTTTGCGGGGCGTCATAAACTTTTATATCTGGCCACGCCCACCAAGTGCCAACCAGTTGCCGCTGCTCTTGCCAGAGTCATAGTCAGAAATGGCAATTAGGAAACACATCATTACACGTGTCAACAATGGCCCAAAAGGTTAATTGCCTGCCACTGCCACACTAGACCAACAGAAGGAAGTAGGAAGCAAAGGAAGCTGAGGAAGGGAGGGGAGATGTGCAGCCACAAGTAAATATGCTGAAACAAAAAATGTACATTTTCATTGTCGCATTGTTCTGTTTGCTGTGTGTAATAAAGGCAAATGAAAGCACCAAACAACCAACAACAACATCAGTAGCAGCAGCAGCAGCGGCAAGCAACTCATAAACTCAGGCCAAGACCAAGACCAAAACTCAAACCCAAACCTAGACCCAGCATCGTCATTGTCGTCATCGTCAGTTTTATGAGCTACAAAACTTTTGCACCTTGATGGCAAGAAAAACCCAACTAACACAAGGCTTCTTCTCTCAACCCCCTCCCCTCTAACAAGGCAATTGACAAAGCCTTTTTACAAGCAATTTAACATATTATTTGATTTTATGGAAATGGTGTTGTAAGTTTATAAAGAAGTTTTTTACTTGGAGCATTAGGGAAAAGTTTTGCAAAGCATTTGAACACTCAATTAAACACTAAATTAGACAATGATGAATAGTTTACCTTTATTTTGGCTAAACATTTCTCTCGCCATGCCAGGAGAAAGAGCATTTTTATTTCGTGGTTGCCTCTCATGAATTTCCTAGTAAATTTTTCAATTAGGTTCTTGCTGCTCATAAAAACCGCAACAAAGTCAAGCTAGGCGAAAAAGTTTCAAGGCTGTCGGAGTTATGCGGACTTGCGGCCGCCTGCTAGTCCGACCCCTCCTAAAGCAGAAACGAAAACCCCCTAGACCGACCCAATGCGGTCCTCCCCCCCACCGTCAGTCCCTTGTCAGCTTCTGGCAACAATTTTTGTGAAAATATGTAAAATGTTTCGAGTGTAAAATAAAAGAAAAAGGAAAAGCGTCAAGCTTATTGAAACTTTAATGTTGCCTACATTTGGCCGCCATATCCTCTGCCCCGCCCCCCCTTCTCACAAAAAAGAGTCACCTGATGTAGCATATATTTTAATTAAAAACTTGCAAAACATTTTTCAACTGAGTGAAATTCTTATATACCCACATACCTATATGAAAATTAATTAAAATAATTTTCTGCATTCTTTTCTTTCTTATTTCCGCCATTGCAGTCGCGTCACTTTGCCATTAACTGTGGAAGAGGTAAATACGAATAATCTCACCATTGCTTTTCACTTCGTTTTCATGAGACATATTATTTCTCCGTTTCTTCCTGACAGTACCAAGTTGCACAACTGTTCTCGGTGGCAGAGGCATCAAAGGAAAACACAGGTGGCGGCGAGGGCATTGAGGTGTTAAAGAATGAACCCTTCGAAAACTTTCCTTTGCTAGGTGAGTGATGTCCAACCATAATATTATATATACTCATTTAATATCGGTTTTTTTTAGGTGGCAAATATAATTCCGGTCAATATACATATAAGATTTATCATCTGCAATCAAAAGTTCCATCGTACATAAGACTATTGGCGCCCAAGGGGTCATTGGAAATACATGAGGAGGCATGGAATGCCTATCCTTATTGTCGAACGATTATAACGGTAATTTGAAGT
This sequence comes from Drosophila paulistorum, assembly GCA_018152135.1. NCBI lineage: Eukaryota > Metazoa > Arthropoda > Insecta > Diptera > Drosophilidae > Drosophila > Drosophila paulistorum. The sequence continues at coordinate 6,521,058 of JAECXG010000805.1, read as the reverse complement.
GGAAATCAAACGATTTTCTCTATGGAAATGACTAATTTTCATTATATCTAAGAAGAAAGTCTTGACATTTTGTATATGAAAAGTTGCAATCTTCAGTTCAGCTCTTAAACGAAGTCAAAGTCAATTTTGTTTGAATAGGGGCAAAGGTTTTCTTTAAAATGTTTTTTTTTAGCGATTTATGATGTTTGGTGTCTCTTTTATACTGCTTTCTTAGTTCAACGAAGAGGTTCAGTCATAACCAGGAATGAAATATCTTAGAATTCTATTAAGAACTAAAGTGATTCCCTTGCTAACCACAATTATGATATTATTTCGAAGAAATGTGGTTCCAAATACTTTTCAATAAAATATAAATAATGGACATTAATGATAATAGCAAAACAAAATAAGTTATTGAACTTCTCATCTGATTCATATGTATATAAGTAAATTAAGATGTTGGGTCCGTCCACTGGTTCCTGTTGAGGGTTACCGTTGATAGGATCCAACTTATGAGATGATTTAGGATGATTAGGATGAGATACGATTAAGTATCTGAATCACTGTCCCTGTGGATCAGCAATATATTAGAGATTATAATTTGTATTACGGCCAAGTACCGGAGTTACGTGTCTTCATTGTTTAGATGGTTATACAAAACTAAATATGTTGAAGGAAATAAACCTAAACCTAAGTACATAAATGGGAATATGAATCTAAAGCTAAATACATAAGATGTAAATATGAAAGGCGTATGGTCATGCTATGGGCTCTTGGTCAGACTCTGTGTCAGCATATTTATGTTTATATGGAATTCGTCACATGGACGTTGCTGCTGCACAGATTGTTCTAAGACTTAGTGCGAGGGCAGTTCGCTGGATTGTTTGTTAACTTATATAAATGGTATATTCCAACTTAAAGATGTTTTTCCTATCCAAGTGCTACAAAAAAAGTAATTCTCAGTATAGAAACAACAAGAATTCTGCCAAAAAAACATTAGTTTCCTTTTTGTAGCATTTCACTTAATAATTTACTGATCGCTAAAAAATATTTCTGTCATTGCTAGTTAGTTTCTTTTTGCTAACATAAAAGTATTGCCCCTATTCAATTGAAAAATAGAATAGTTTTAATATTTCCAAATTTATATTGGGACTGCAGTATTGAAATACGTATGTTCAATAAATTTGATTTGCAACTTCTACACCAAACTTGAAATATTACTATTCTAGAATCCCAAATTCATGAAAGATGCTTTCAAAATAATCATCGACACGTTGCATGTCAGCGATGGTGGAGATGCCGAAAATGTAAGTTGCGTGCCGAAAACAAAATTTAACTAATTTGTTGTTCTTTTTTCGTTTCTCTTTCTTTCATTTTATGTTCATTCGATACTCTAACTAACCACAAACCCATAATAAAATCCACATCTAACATTTATCATCATTGCTGGAATTTGTTTCTTGTTTTCGAAACTTTCTGCTTTTCATTTGTTGTGTTTAAACATTTTTTTTTTTGGTTTTGATTGAAATTTTTGTTAAGAATCCTGGTTATATGAATGAGAATTTTCGACTTCATATTGATTCAACACATTATGAGAATGATTTTGGAGAATTACCGAATGTGAGTGTGTATTTGTTTAAGTTCTTCTCAATTTCATGCATTCATTTTTCAGTGTTCAAATTTGTTTATTGCTTTTAGAATTTTTCGCTTGATTGTTTCATGTGCATGTCTGTTTGTTTGAAAATACTCTTACGGCTTCAATTACTAACTCTAAAGCGCTTTAAATGTTTACTCTCTTAAATTGCATTCGAAATCTGAGTTGTTGATTCGTTTCTCCTTTTGCAGGTTCACGAATTGACGCCCGATAAGCTGAAAATCCGTGAAGTGGTGCACATTGACATTGCCAATGATCCAATTTTGTCTGCTGACTACAAGCCCGAAGAGGATCCAACTACGTAAGTATTAAATTTCATTTGGAGTTGATGAATTTTAAATAGCATTTCATTTCGATCTATTTCAGCTACCAGTCAAAGAAGACAGGACGCGGTCCCCTAGTGGGTCCCGACTGGAAAAAACATGTGGATCCTGTAATGACCTGCTACAAGTTGGTCACCTGTGAGTTCAAATGGTTTGGCCTGCAGACAAGAGTAGAGAATTTTATACAAAAATCTGAGCGACGACTTTTCACAAACTTCCATCGGTGAGTTGTAATCCAAAGACCTTCAGGTTCACCTTGAAGAGCAAAAAGTTGATATAAAATTCTATATTTTATTATTAATCTGCAGCCAAGTTTTCTGTTCAACTGATCGCTGGTACGGTCTAACAATGGAGGACATTCGCGCCATTGAGGACAAGGTGAAGGATGAGCTCGACAAAGCGCGACAAGTGGGACAAGTGCGCGGAATGCGTGCGGATGGCGATTAAATCTAGTAGCAACAATTTACACAACCAAACAAGAGAAAACTTTAAATGCAAATGATCTATAAATAAAATAAAAATGTATGTAAAATGAAAGGAAAATGCATAAATACCATGTTAACACCAAAATAAAATGGAAAAAAACAACAAATAAAAAAAAAAGAATTAAAAGCAACAAATAAAATGAAATTGAAGCAATTTACCGACAAAAACAACAAAATTAAACACCAAGTGTATAACAAACAGAAGAAAAACAACAACAACAAAGCTTAGCTCTAGTTTAGCACCTCACATAGAAGAGATCCCAAAATCCAAGAACCAGCAACCAATCCAACCACAAAACCTATAACAATAAAACGCAAGTTAGTTAAGTTTTAATTGTATGTATAGAAAATGTAATCAGGACACACAAAAACACAATTCACACACACACACATACACCAAGTTGAAAAGGACTAAGTAATTAAGTCCAGACATTTATGATTTTTGCTGTCAGCACTAACTCCAATCCATGTCTGGCCTCGTCTGGGCTCTCGGGCATCAACATTCAGGAATTCAGTTTGTACTTTTATTATGAAAAATTTAATTCGTTTTTAAGTTTGCCTCAACTTGTAAATTTTGTCGTCTGAATGAATTACTATTATATATATATATGAAAGTTACATAAATGACAGCTAATTGTATAAAGTAAATCAATTATTGACATGATATAAGAAAAATTGATAATAATGAATAAAACAAAACCAAAAAGCATATAACCAACTCCTCCTCCTCCATCACCGACATCATCATCATCATCATCATCATCATCATCGTCTTCATTATAGTCGATGTGTGCTGAAGCAGAAAGAAAACGAACAGCGGATGGCAAAGGAAATTTTATCAGTCACTCGAGCATTTTCAATTTATATATACATTTCATATTTGTATTCAATCTCGTTAAAGAGAGAAGAAATCTATTTGCAATTCACATGTGTGGGCATGCCTGCACTTGATTTGCATTTCAAAAGAGCAAAGCAAATTGGAGCAATCGGTCAAGCACCTTGGGCATTGGTAACTGAGTTTGTTTCACAAATTAATAAACTTTTCTTCACGTATAGCCTCAATAATTGATTAGATCATATTGATCTAGAGTCGAATGCGGACGCATAAACTTTTATTTGGCTTATAGAGCAAAGATCTCAATTCGTATACTAAGACAAACTGCCAAAACGAAATACAAAAGGGAGTTTCCCATAAACCACATCTCTCTCTCTCCAATTGCTTAGATTCTCATATCAAGTAGAAATGAACCACCTTTTGGCTTTTACACATTCCTCAGAAAAACTTAACTTGCAATAACTTTTCTGCCTGCCGCTTTAACTTTTCTGCTCAAAAACAAAAAAACCAACAAAAACCTTTACGGTCTTGCTTTCAGTACGAAACGATTTGAAGTACTCTTCGTTATCGGCATTTGGAAGCAATACTTTGACGATATCTATCTAAACTAAAAAAACGTCCATTTTCAAAACAAAACAAAAAAACTACTACCTAAACCATTTTGCTCTTGAGATGCATTAAAAATTGAAGTATATACGGAATGGCTTTTAACTGATATTAAACTAAATACAACAGAAACAACTATACCCATATATATTTTCATTCACACATATGTACCCGGTTAAAAATCTAAATATTTATCTATATATAGAAAGAGACACACACTTACATACATGATAAATAAATCTTACTTAAGTCAAATTTATTATGGCAAATGAATTTAATTGAACCTCATAAGCTTAAAGCATTCACCGGAAGCAACAAATGGGATAAGGATACCGATTAACAATATTGCAAAAAAAAAAAAAACTGTATGAAAAAGTATTGCATACTTAATGGGGCAACAGCTTTTTATTTTTTTCTGTTTTTTTTTTCCAACACTTTGTACCCAGTCGTTTGGTCGGTCAGTCGGCCGGTCGCTCACTCAGTTATATTACATATATAAATATAAAAAATGCATAAGCCTATAAATATTATACACATGTATATATACTTATATACTATAAAAATGTATACAGACGAAACACACACTTCAAACAATTCGTTAAACAATGCAAAGAAATGCAAAAGAAAATAATAAATATAATATACATAAAGTATAATAATAATATTTATTATTATTATTGTTATTTGCTGTGTGAGTTCATGTTGGTTTAATTTTACTCAACTATCTCGTATCAAGTTTATCTACCTATTAGAATTTTGTGTGTATTTAAACTCTAAATGTTTGTCTTAACTTCGGAACTTATCGAAGTTTTAAACTTTTGCTTTTCCACATGCCTCTGCGAGACGACTTTATTCACTAATCAGCGAAAACAGTGGGGAATCAAGGCATGTGAATTGGGGGAAGGAATTCACCCCCTAAAGTATGCAATAGGCTGCCAAAGAATTTATTGTTTCATACAACTTTCTCTGTGTGGCAAATTTTTGTCTACAGCGCATTAAGAAAACGTTTCTTCAACTGCCCATTGCAAACTTTTCCCCACTTCCACCACTGGTCATATATGCAAGGGTTTTCAACTTCCTATATATAAATATATCTAAGCCTCTATATACATATATATCTCTTCTTAACTAAGTTGTATTTTGAAAAACAAAACAATACTGTCGAGGGACTCAAATTTCAATACAATAAAACTTCATTTTAGGTCCCACACAAACATAAAATGCACGCCACACTCACACACACAAACAAAGTATAATTAAAAAAAAATAATAATAAAATTCTAGAAACGAAATTTTAGGCATTAAAATAAAATATACACGAGAAACAAAACGAAGAATAAATGAAAATTTAGTAAAAGAATTATGAAAGAACGGTAATTAATATTAATTAAAAACATTTGCATTTGTTTATCACCCCAAGAAAATGGAAAAAATTAATTCGCGTTCAATTTTTGCTCGATGAAATTTAACTAATTACCTAATTATTCAAAATTGCTGTTAAATTGCGTTTAATTTGAATATGACGTAATTCGAAATGATAATAATAATAATATTATATATACACGATTAAAAACAAACTAAAAATGGATTTTTTAAAAAACATAAGCTGTTAAAATGATGATGGAGAAAATACAAATTGTATTGTAGTAAATATTTTAAATTAACAAAAACGAAGAATAAAGCATTATTAATGATATATATACATACATATATATTGATATGTGAATTAAATGCTAATTTGCCTAATTATTTATTTAAAAATAGCATTCGGTATTACAATAGAAAATTCCTGTACATTACATGGACTCTGCCAACCAAAAGAACTGACGCACTTCCTCCTCATTGGAGGGTCGGCAATGCGGCGGTGGTGTAATCAGCGAATTTCTTAGATTGGTCATGGCCAATGTGTTCTGTTTAAGAGCCAACGAAAGGTCGATTAGGGGCTCTGGATAATGAACTCCCATCAAGCACTCATAACGCTCCTGATCTTCAGCAGACATTCGCCATGGTTCATGGCTGGAAAAGAGACAGACAAATGCCATCATCAATTGATCCGTGCTGACAACTTGTAACTTACATATACTCCTTGGGGACATTTCGCAATTCCGGCACATACTGCTTGATGTACAAGCCATCGGGATCCAATCGCTTGGCCATGGCCTGACTACAGGTAACCAGCGATGAATCCAATAGCCTCTCGAATGCCGAACTCGACACCCACATCCAATTGCCCGCACATACAGACCAATCGGCATCGAGTAGGTACTTTAGGAAATGCTGTACACCGTGCTCCCAACTCTGCCAGAGTCCGCCACGGGTCAGAAAAGTGGCCACCGTATTGCGTAGCGTATGATGTAGCCAACCTTCGGCCAACAGTTGCCGCATGGCGCCATCGATCAACGGGAATCCCGTCTGACCCAAACGCCAACGCTCTAGTTTCTCCTCATGCGGCTTGGACCATGGGATATTCAAGCAAATCTCGTTGCCATCCATGCGATCGTAATTGGGATTATTCACCGACATGGTATAGAAATACTCTCGCCATATCAACTGCCCAGTTATATGGGATCCGCCTGTCATTTGGACACCTCGCACACAGGCTTGCAGCTGGACATTCTTGAAGAGATCATGAACATTCCAATAGAATCGGCGCACTGAAAGGCAACCGAAACGCAAATGGGGACTCATCGATTTGGGCGTATCCAATATATTTGGCAGGGCCTGATTGGGTAGATAATAGCCCCGCTCAAAGGCAGATTGCTCCACTTTGAGACGCTCTTGGAGCAGCAACAGGGCCTCAGTTTCGCCACCACGCCAATTGACCTTGGCCAAATATCCCATATTATCGCAATAGATATTAAAGTATTCCGGCGTGGGCAAGTGCTGTAAATATTTCAACTCCTTTTGCATTTCCTCAGAGATCTCAACGAAAGCAACATCATTCCAATCAGGGTCATTAGTTGGTCGTGGTGGCAATCCAATAATCTCAACCGTGTGCTGCAAAAAAAAAGGAGAGGATTGGGAAAGGTTTTTAAAGATTCATCTTATTTATACTCACTAGAAACATTTGATAGGTCAATGGGGGAATACCACCATTCGTCTCAATTACAGTATGAGGATCCCATAGAGTATGCGAGACCATTTCCACCCACTCTATGTCCAGTTCCTGGCATAGAGATTTCACCGAAGCATCCCTTTGACTCCAAATTGGCTCACAATCCTGCTCGAAACAGATCTTCTTCAGCTGCACTTGCTGATGAAGACGACGGAATATCTCCTTGGGTTGACCGTGGAATATGTGCAGACGTCCACGACCCTCAGTAGCCTGCTGAAGTTTACCATCCAGGTCCTCTAGCGAATCCAGCAGAAAGCGCATACGATTATAGCCGACATCTTTGGTGCCTAGATTCGAAATGCAGAATTTGGAAGTTTATTTAAGATAAGTTGCAGTAAGACCTAATTCAGAATTCAATGGGAGAGTTTTAATGAAATTACCTGCAAAATAGCAGAAAATTATTGAATCTTTCTAGATATACTTACTAAACGCGAATTATTATTTGTTTTCCTTGCATTAAAACTGATTTAAAAACTAATGGGAAGGTAAGAATATTGGTTTACCAAATGGCATATTAAAATCCGCAAAATGTATGCAACATGCAGAAGGAAGTATATCCATTCTTCATAACCTTCTTTTGATGCATAGAGTAGGTTTATTTTAAACCTATTTCAGGATAAATATTGGGAGTAATATAATAATAATAATATAATAATACCCAGAAATATGTACATAAGTACTGGACTTTAATATCATAATTTTAACTTATCCAATTGTAGGCGAAGAAAATATTTCACAGTAAAAAATATATTTTAACTTAAAGTTGCGAACTGATAAATTTATATTACTAGTTCTTCTATGTATGGATTCAGCCAGATCAGAAGACTCTTTTTTTTTTTGACATGCCCTATTATTATTTTACTATTTTTTATTATGCAGAATTTTAATATTTTAAATCATGTTCGCCCAGCCAAAATTATATAATCGTAGTATCAAATCCACCAAAAAATCATAGTATAAAAGGGTAATCAATTAAAAAATATGTTATACTTTTTTCAGAATTTGTCGGGATGAAACCATTTGTAGTAATTTTCCCAATGTTAGCCACTTTTGTGAGCTTCAATATCAAACTGAACGTAAGATTTTTAATAACAGTCTGGAATCTTATTGTTCTCTACAACAAAACCCTCTGATTGATGCAGAATGGCGTCGCTATGAAATTAACTAATTTGGTATGTGAAAGCTACAATACATTTTGGATCGTGATAAATAAATGTCGCTTGAAGGTGATTAAACGTAATAGAATCGGTGCATTTTATAATGCAAATCTTCTCGTTCCGGCCAACGAAATATCATTACAGTTTCAAGTATTTAAAAGGGCCAATGGCTATAAACCATGGGTGATGAATGGAAAAGTAGATATCTGTCGCTTTCTAAGGCATCCCTACAATCCAACTGCCATGCTGATTGGATCTTTGTTCCTGGAATTCACCAATTTTAATCACACTTGTTCCTATCTTGTAAGAATTTGAAATTTAACTATTATTGTTGACTCGGATCTATGTAATTGAAATGATGATCATTTACAGGGGACGCAACTTGTAGATGGTTTCTATCTACGACCAGAATTGTTGAAGCTTCCATTTCCCACTGGTGATTATAAATTGTACATGGGTTGGTATTTTAATAAAAAATTGCAATTTGAAACCAATGCAAGTTTTACCTTTGTTGAGGATCTAATAAACCAGTAAATAACGGTAAAATATCACTAAATAAAATGTCCAACGTCTCTATTGGAGGAGGTATTATTAACAAAAACTTATAACTTCTACAAGAAAAGCAGTGAATATATGTATATACAAAAATAAAATTCGTTTATCCAGCAGAGTACGTCTATAGTCTTTTAGTATTTTACACCGATGCTAATCAAACAATCAATCAATACTATTGAAGTTCTGTTTCTAATTTGTTTAGTTTCATACATTTCCTTTTATTGGGAGTTAGTGTAAAAGTTTTCCCACAAAATACTGAATCAATTATTAACAGACATACAACCCATATTTGTATAGATTGCTAAAACTTTAAAAAGATTAAATTCCCACGTGCCATTAATATATTACTTCCTTGTTTTTTATAATAATCCATACGGATTTATCGATTCGTGAAATATCAAACTTTAAACAAAATCAGCGAAAAATTATGAGAGAAAATGAAGCGAGACGTAGTTATAAAAGTGTAATCAAATCGAAAGTATCGTTCAGTATCACTCAAATTTGAACGGGATGAAAGGATTTGTAGTAATTTTCGCAATTTTAGCCACTTTTGTGAGCTTGAATATCGAATTGAACGTAAGTTTTTCATTTACTTCCTGAAATCTTGTTTTTGTCTACAACTAAACCCCCTGAATGATGCAGAATGGCGTCGTTTTCAGATTAACTAACATGGTATGTGAGAGCTACAATACATCGTGGGTCGTAATAAACTATTGTCGCTTGAAGGTGATTAAACGTAATACAATTGCTGCATATTGTAATGCAAGTGTTCTCCTTCCGGCCAACGATATATCTCTACACTTGCAAGTATTTAAAAGGGCCAATGGCTATAAGCCATGGCTTATGAACACCAAAGTAGATATCTGTCGGTTTCTAAGGCATCCCTACAATCCAACTGCCATGCTGATTGGATCTTTGTTCCTTGAGTTCACCAATTTTAATCATACATGTCCATTTCTTGTAGGAATTTAAATTGAATTATCTTTAATCAGTTCTATATAATCAAAGTTTTTCCTTTTGTAGGGTACACAACTTGTAGATGGTTTATATCTGCAACCGGAATTGCTAAAGCTTCCACTCCCCACTGGAGATTACAAATTGTACATGGGTTGGTATTTTAATAAAAAATTGCAATTTGAAACCAATGCAAGTTTTACCTTTGTTGAGGATCTAATAAACCAGTAAATAAAGCTCAAATATCGTTCAAATGAACGGCTAGTGAAAGTCACTGTTATCGAACGATCGTTCCTATGGAAGCTATATGATATAGTCACCCGATCTTAATCAATTATTTTGGCACACTTGTTAATAAGTATAATAAAGTCACCAATATTAAATTTCACGACAATAGTTTGGAAAATAAAGAAGTTATTGAGAAAAGTCACCGTTCGTGAGTTTGCCGTTTGGGCATATAGTTCCCATATACTGGTCCGATCCGGCTGAATCCGAGATATACAAATTGTGCAGTAATATAAGCCTACATGCAAAATTTCTGTAGCTCTTACTAGGAGGAGTTTGCGTTGATCCAGACGGACGAACAGACAGGCGAAGGGACGGACGGACCTGGCTAAAAGAAGTCATCTCGTCGTGTTGATCAATAATATATATATACTTTATATGGTCGGTAATGCTTCCTTCAATGCGTTGCACACTTCTGACCAAAATTAATATACCCCTCTTGCAAGGGTATAAAAAGTGATCTGTGTGAGATTCAGTAACAAAAATATTGATATAGCCCCCAGTTCACGATCCACTGACTCAATAAAACAGACATAATTGTTCAATCAATCTTGAGGGTAGAAAAACATACAAAACTGTATGTTATTGAACAATTATGTCTGTTTTATTGACAAAACAAAATAATTATTTAAAGATTTTCCGAAAAAATAAAGTTATTAAAATAGTCTGCAACAAATGAAGGTAATCGTACATTATCCACACAAACACAACCGTTGCATGAAGTTTTCTTTTGTTGATTACGAATTTTAATTTTCTGAGCTGGAATCTGCACTCATTTTTTTTCGCAGCAGCTCTAGTTTATAATATACAAAGTGCGATAATAATTTTAATACTTTTACTTTACTTAATTTTTTAATAATTTTACTTCTGTAATATTTATACATTTTGCAAATTTTAAAATACAAATCTATATTACGGCTTCTGACACTATTTAGCCTATATAACATTTTTGTTAACATTTTTTAGTACAATTAATACATTTTGTATTTCCTTCCCAAAAAAGTATATGCTTTTTGTTCAGAAGATTGCAATGCATGGAAGGAAGCAATTCTGATTCCGCAAAGTATTTACATTCTTGATCAGCACGACGAGACGAGTCCGGCTGTCCGCCGCGATCGACAGGCTTGTATATACTGCACAGTTTGTATACCTCAGACTCAGCCGGATCGGACCAGTATATCATATGGTTCCCATACAAACGGCAACGTCACGAACAGTGACTTTTCTCAATAACTTCTTTATTATCCAAACTATTACACCAAAAATGCCAAATTTGGTCAAGATCGGGTGACTATATCGATAGGTCGAAAACAGGGACTTTTGTAAATAACTTCGTTACTTTTTACTCAATTTTCATAATAATTTATATTTCTCAGTTTTGACGCGGTCGAAGTTAGCTCCAGCCCACTGGTTTTTATATACCTATTTTTTAATGCGTTTATATTATTTACAATATTGTCCCTTGCTGGCACTTTCATATCAACTTGCATCTGTAATTATTAACAGAGTTTGGTAGGTCACAGAATTACAAAAAAATCTATTAACATTTTGTTCAAAATAATTCTATATACTTAGATTCTGAAGTTTAAAAACAAACCGCAGTCCTCGGTAGAGGAGTTGTCTATTATTGTTCAGGGTTCATTAGATTGACTATGTAAATTTAAAAACATTCTGATATGTAATCAATACCTCAAGTAATGAGAATATTTTGATTATGGAATTTCTGATGAATATATTATGAAACACCGCGATCTTAACAACTTGAAAAACAAAGTAGATCTTTGTCATTAGAAGAGCATCTACGATATTCTATACGCTGAAAGGCTTCTGTGTAGGTGATTGCTATATATTGCTTTGTCATTACAGATTGTGATGTTTGCTATACTTAGTATAAGTTTTTCTATACCCAGTTTAAATATCTGTTATCGGGTAAAAAGTTAGTGTACCTTTCTCACTCTGTCTCTCTCTCACAGACACAAGCTATCCATTTGCATTCTCCCCGTAAATTGCATTAAAAACAAAATAAAAAACTCATTTGCCAAGCAAAAGTTTTTACTCACGACAGAGAGCAACATAATCTTTTTTTGCATCTTTCTCCATCGTTTTGGAAAACTGTCAATTTGGCATTTGTTGACGGGAATAGAAAATGCCTCCAAAGTGAAAGAAAAACAAATTCTAAGCAGCTATGTACATTTGTATTTCTAATAATTGTAAGTAATTGAGGGGGCCCAGCGTACTACAAGTGTGACTCTCGTTACGTTACCTGCACTCTCGCCATCGAATATGAAAATGGGTATTAGGGCTATGCCCTTATCCTTGTCTGCGAGCGCGGACAGCAAAGCGGGATTGTCATGGAGTCGCAGGCCATGACGGAACCAAATCACATTTGCTCCACTAGTAACATTTGTCATCTTGAAGAAATTGCGCTATTACGACTTTTAGACGGCAAAATTATTGCGAAATTTTCGTTTGCAGTTCCGTTCACAGCCAAGTCTAATTGGCGAATGTTGTGGGTAAGCGATGAGAATTTAAAATGTAGTTCCAAATGCTGAGGGGGAAATCGCTGTCGAGAGTCTCATTCGGTCGTCGTCAAGTACGTCAATACAAAAGCTGAGCGCGTGTACCCGTCCCGTCTCATCTTTATCCCCTCTGTGTCTCTCTCTCTCTATAGCTCACTCTGTTTTCCATATGAGACCGTGTGAGTGAGTGCAAGCAAACACTTTACGTATGATTCGTTGCATTCTGAGTACTGCCATGCATTGCGCTCAGTCAACCAAACTGACTTGCCTCCCCACCCTTCTCCTGCCCGACCAACGACGACTCACAAGCACCACAACAGAATAATACACTCTCCACCCCCTAAGCAACCACCCACAGTCACCCCCTGCACAATGGGGAACCCATCGTTTCGACGTCAAACTGTTGCTGCTTATTACTTAAGGTTGGCTCTTTTTTTCCATCTGAGCATAACAACTTTTATATCAAGCCGATTTGTGCATTCTAGTTTTAAGAAACATTCCCTCTCTCTCTCTCTCTCTCTCTCTCTTTTGAAAAGAATCTTTTCTGCATTTAAGTTAATACAGCAAAATGTTGATCTAAACTATACTGTTTCTAAGCTTGAATTATACTTTTGACTAAAAAATAATCATTTCGAATAGTTCAGACCGTATAATATTAAAAACTGCTGCCAATTGCTCAAACGATATTATGCATTTTGGAGATTGCGTCCCTTCTACTCATCTAAAAAGCCTTATTAAAGTATTTTATTATAAATTAGGAATTAATTCAAGTAACTCTTAACTATCCATCGTAAACCTTACTTTGAATACAGACTTCAATGCATTTGCATTTGAAAAATTGGAACCATGTATGTAGGTTTACATTTTGCATTTCTCTCTTTTCTTATTAGTTTGGAATTAGAAGTCAAAAAACGCGTAGCATACATGATCTTTTTTATTAAGTTTTTTAAATTGTTATATTTATCCTTTGCAAAGCAGTCGGGAATTATGGAAGTTATTAATTTTTGCATATGAAATAAAGGACCATAAAATATAGACTACAAATAAAATTTCAAATGAAAATAAGATAAAAAGAATGTGGTCCAATTGTATAAAACTCGATTCGATTCCATATTTCTTGTATTGGGGATTTGCCAGAACCAAGAGCTCAAAGTAAGGTGTATATTTTAAATGCGTTTTCGTTTTTGAAATATGAATGATTGAATTAAATTAAGCTACTAAAAAGTTGCTAGCTATTGTTGAAATAGGTAAAATTCTCGTCCAAGGTCCGAGAATGTTTGCCTAGAACCATGTGATCAACTATCTGTTGCAAAAATATTCAAACTATTAACAATCAGTTTTCCTCTTTTTGAAACAAATAATTTTAGTACAAATTTATTTTAGCGCTAGTAGTTGGCTCAGTTGTAATTAATACCATCTCAAGATATTTAAAATCTGTTATTACTTACGTATCGAAACAATTTTCAGGCCCGTGTCCCCCAGGTTTGCTGATTGCCATTTCCATTTAATTCATTTTATTTTAGTCAGATAAATGTTTAGTTTGAAAAATGTATAGTTGAAATTTTATAAATATTCAGACCAAATGGTTGATAAGTTCCCATAAATATTAACATTTGAAACTTTTTTTTTTGCTTTTTGCATTGTGAATGGTAGCAAATCAAATGATATAGGAGCCATACTTTAATGTGCCTATGTCATTCATGTTAGGGTATTTTTTCTGATAGTCTAAATTGCTATATTGTGTTGGTTTTTATCGTGACTGGCATTGGCATGGTAACCCAAAGCCGAGGCTAAACTGTCGCCCTGCTTTGAATAAGCCCGGCCACATAATTTTCCCTCGTCCAGTTTGGAAGCGTGTGCATCAAAAACTGCAGCTTTGTGTAGTATGTTGTCCAGGTAACAGAACAACAGGAGGCAACAAAACTATGCAACGTGCGTAACATAACGTCAACTGCAGAGTCCTGATCCCCTCGTGTCCACACAAAGCCTGGCAGGATGCCATTGCCATTGCTTGATGATGATGACAAGCTCTCTCTATGTGTGTGTGTGTGTGTGTGTGTATGTGGTTTACAGCATACCTATGATAGTCGATGTGAATGAAAATTGTTGACAATGGAGTAGCAGCAGTAGGAATAGATGTAGGAAGCGGAAGTGGACGCGGAGAATGGCTGGCTAAAGCCGACATCATCACTCTCATCCTTATCCCTATTGACAGGGCAAAATATTGTGACAAAAGAATCTCTTTGACTAGCTTTTATGTAACTAATTTATGCATAAAGATATTAGTTGACAATAGCAAGCAAAATTACAAAATGTGGTTCGTTTCGCATTGATTAGCTTTATGACAGGTGACAGAGACACCAATGCTTCCTAATTGGACATGTATACCATATAAGAAGTGACAGTGTGCAAAGATTGAAGATATTACACAGAGCATGTTTACATTGGGCCTTTTTTATATTTTAGGTAGATAAAATGGGATATAGAAATTTTGTATTTATTAATCTTCAGATTAAGGTCCTTTTGTATGTAAGATCGTAGATCTTAGTTTTTAGTTCAATAACGGATCCAGTCTAGATCTCAGTAAATCTTTACACTCAAAACAGTGTAAACATGTTTAACTATAACAGTTGATGCATCATAATGTGAGTTTATGTAGCAATATTTTTAAACTATAACTAAATTATACACAAACTATGCAAAGGTCTTTCAAAAGAAACGTTTTCCTTAACATTTATGATATTTCCATTAAAACTGAGACTGTCTCTTTCCATTGCATTGCATATCCATTTAATTGTTCTTTATTTCCGACTAGGCGATTTATGATGCTGATAATCATACGAATGAAATGAAAATGGTTTAAAAGTATTTTAAAACTCAACTCAAAGCAACTTAAAGTATATAAATTGATTAGCCTTTAATATGGAGTTTCTGTAAACACGAAATTTGAAAATAATCTAGCTAAAGACTGACATTTACAGACTATAATAGGTTCTAAAACGCATTAAATATGCAAAATAAACTATTTAAATCTTTGCGAAATTCTTATTCACTTAACCAATGCAAAGATATTTCCCAGATAAATCTGAGAATGATTTTCTTTAAAGTTCTCCTTGAGGATTCCTTCTGTGCCTCTTACACACACACATATATCATTCCACTGTTTTATTGTTGGCTTACTCACTCAATGGCAGCTCAGGTGCAAGGAGTCTTTTGGGCTCAACTCTAGTCTAACTGCCAAGCTGTTGGCATCGTTTCCTTTTGGTTTTTCGCATTCTTTTGCTCAACACGTCACCAAGGACTTGACGGGCATCCTTTGTGCAATCAGGACATACACAAACACACACAGAGCCCTTACTCGTGTTTCCTCCTTACTCCCTATATGCTCTCTTTCTATTTGTGTGGGTGCTTCGTTACATTACATCATTGTAAATTGCAGCTTGTTAGAGAAGATTGTAAAAGAAAATTCCCTCCTTTTATTTTATATAATTTCACTTTTGTGTATTGTTTATGCTGATGTTATAGGGTTTAGTTATTGCCTGTCTCGTCCTTCTGTGAATGAAATATGTAAGCTATTCTGTTCGCTGTCAAGTCAAATTTGTAAGTTTATTTACTTATGCATACATTAAAATACATTCACACAGAAGCAAAATATGAAGAAGATACCCCATAAGTCAGACAATATAAGCAGACGATCAATCAAAATCAGTGAGATAGAACTTTGAATAATATCTTGCCCCATTTGAATATGGGAATTATTGACTTGGAAATTAAATGTAGGGTATAGCAAATTTAATGGATAAAAAGGAAAACAAAATTGAACTGAATTGTTATTATTTTTACTAGAATTACACTTATGGGCATTTGTATGTTCATGTCAATCTGTGTGTCTGTCTCAGACTCGATCTCATCGTCCTGGGCTGACTTTGCTAATACAAGTTAAACAAATCAATATGTCAATCATACGCACCATCGGCCCTTTTGTGTGTGTGTGTGCTACAATGCAAACCACTAACACACTTGCAAAATGAAAAGGGATACGCACATACATACACACACAGACATATACATACATATTGTGTATGTTTAACCATATTTAATGTTATTGTTCTTTCGTTTATACTTACTTTTATACCCTTTAAAATAAAAGGGTTACAACTACAAACAGTTTAATTTGCATACGTTATAATCTGCTTGTTTTGTAAGTCTGTTTATGAATATATATAAATAAATGTCGGTGTACAATCGATAAGAATGTTCAATACAAGCAGAAATTTATTTAACCGATTTATTGCTAAAACTTGGATGCAGAACTTCCGTAAGGATATCGATGAGGTTACTTTAAAGACACGAAAAGGACGACAGTATTTCAATTAATGTTAGTTATAAACTTTTCCACTAATGCTTAGTATAGTTTTCAGCATATTAAAGAACATTAGAAAAATAATTGGTATATGATATGAATGAGAAAATTAACCATCAAGTTCTTTTCTCTGACTACAAGTCAATCGGTGGATAAATGATACCAATTCTGACTATGCGTTCCCTTTGCGCTATGAATCCTTGTTTAATTTAATTTCAAGTTGAACAAACAACTCTATTTCTGAATAAGTTTGAAGGCCAATATTAAATAATTTCAAAGAACCAAGACTGCACAGATAATTTTCAAATCTGGACTTTTTAAATAATCAAACTATTCTTGCAGAACTGAAATTGAAATTGTTAAACTTTCCTACTTGTAGAAATTGAACGAAGAAGTCTTTTTGGTAAATAGTTTTCTGTCTAATTTTAGTCAAGTCTTATAAGTGATATGACAGTTTCCAAGTGAAGTTAAATAGCTAAAGTACTATTTGTTTATTTTTATGACCCCATATAATGTGTACAGTATAGTTATACATATATATATGAAGCTGTGGTATATGTGTCTGTGTGTGTATGTTAGTTGCTGTTATTGCTTTTTTCTTTTGACTATTGTTTATTTTTAGTCAAAATGCCAGAAGCACGCACTCATATGGCGAAGTGACGGGTTGCGTGTCTCTGTGTGTGATGGCGTGTGGCTGTCAACGGCAGGCGCCTGTGAACAACCAACAACAACCGGCAAGCGGCAAACGGCAACAAGGACCAGCAGCAGCAACATCAGCGTAGAGGTCCATGTTTATCCACCTGCGGGTTATCCCACACAAACACACACACACACAGGACAAGCAGGAGGAACCATTCAAGCATACATGCTACTACTCCCCTTTCCGATAGGTATTCTTTTTTTTGGGTACAGTGAAATCTGCCTTATAAGCAACCAACTGACATAAATTTGCTTGAATTGAGCCAATCGAATTAATTCGTTACAAACCTTTTTGCAAATTGTAAATATTGTTTCGTGTCTGATTGATAGCTTTGGCCCTATGGCATACAAGCATATACTCTGTATGCTGTGTATATGCACATAGCACTGTTTGTATAGTTTGGGCATATATGCCGACAAATTAACTCGCATAAATATTTATGTAAAGCCCAAAGAACCCTAGTGAAAGTCACCAAGGAAATGAAAGGAGCTGTGAAAACCAACCGGCCCCATAGGACACAGAGCCCCAGCAGAAGCTTCCAACAGTCAGCCGCATCCTTGCAAAGTAGGTCGTTGATTGAATGGTCAGCATACAGCAATAAGCAAAGAGAAAAGGGAGATACAGGCAGAGCGAGAGAGTGAAAAAGGAAGGAAGGAGCATTATCAGAGGGAAGGTGCAATAAAGTTGTTTTACTTCATTGAACTAAGAATGCATTCAGCGCAATGGCTAATTAATTGGAATAAGGGGGACTGCGGTAAGTGAAAATCTGAAATGCTTGATTAGCACGAAATGGTTTTCTCTCCCTTTTCTCATTCTTTCCTTCTCTCCATCGGTAGTTTTTTCACTACTTATTGGAGCAGCACTTTGGCGCTTTTTCTCTCATAGACATTGACTTTAATTCAACAATGTGACAGCTGACACTTTTATGGTGAAATTTTGCATTAAATCTCTTAACATCCTTATTGAAAAGCCACTTATATTAAAATTAAAAATGTGTTTTTTGTATATACATATTATTAATCAATTAGTTCAATATTTGGCTGACTTACGGTCTACTAGGAAATTGTTATTTTAATTAATAAGAGAAGTTTTTTGTTGGAAACCATTTTTTATGCCATACACCCATAGGGTGAAATGGTATATTAAAGTCGCCAAAGTGTATATAACAGGCAGAAGGAAGCTTTTCCGACCCCATAAAGTATATATATTCTTGATCAGCATCTACAGCCAAGTCGATCTAGCCTTGTGTGTCTGTCCGTCCGTTCGTCCGTCTGTCCGTATGAACACCTAGTTCTCGGAGACTATAAGAGATAAAGCCACCAAATTTGGTATGTAGGCTCGTGTAGTATGTAAAATAGTCAAGTTTATTTGAAATATTTAAAACTAATTTTGAACCAATGAATTTCGAACAATTTGTAATAAGTGACCAACAATAAAGACAGAACTTAACTTGTCGATGCTACAACTAACAGAACATAAGGGTTTTTCTGCAAACAACTCTACACTTAAGGACCTTACCTTTTTTTGCAACTAGTGGCAAAAGTCCATTTTAAATGAACAAGTTAAATTCTAGCCAAAACCACGAAAAGTGCTGTGAAGAATCTCACCGTAAAATGAATTAATTTCCGGTTCCTTAAGTGGGTTTCCCAAGATAACGTTAACTAAGGTGATATAAAGGACGTCCTTCTTAGTTTTCATAAGCATTGTTGTGAAACTTTTTGTTATGTTGGCCAAATACAAGGACTTGACTCCACGTTTTGGTCTCTTCTCTAAATTCATATTATATAGAACTTATTTTTCTTTAATATGGTTAACATAACACAGACAGACTCACACAGTTGGACAAACACAGGCTTTTACACACATACACAGGAAACTGGTGTAGCCCATAACAACTCCGTTTTCAGTCGTTTTTGGCCTGTCAAAGCCGCTTTATCCCTTCTCGTTTATGGCTGGCCATAACTTTTACCTCATTCTCGCAGTAACGAAAGCAGAAGAACAAGTGAGCTTCAGAGGATTGGGTGGGTGGGTGGTGATGGGTGGATGCTCAGAATTTAACCGCATTATATTTTATGCCTTGACAAAGTCATTTGTCCAAGCAGCTTAGTCCAAGATGACCGTAGAGCGACCAAAGTCTTGGCTTTCATTTGAGGATTTGTATTTTGTGACCCCTTTTAAGGCTAATATCCTTTGATATCCTTGATATACATGCCGCATAAATCTTTAGTCGAGAATTGGCAAAAGGCTATTAATAATAATGCAAAAAGTGAAAGAACGAATATCGTAAGTATTAATCATTTCAACTAGATGAGATAAACTTTCCTGATGCAGATTTCCCGTCTCTCTGACTTTCTGCCTTTCTGTCTCTTACCCTGCCTGTCATTGGGGACCGTTTTAATGAAAATGCGGCTGGCAACGGGTTTTCCCGACAACGACAAAAACAAAAAAGAAAACAAAAACAAAAGCGTAAACAAAAATTAATCACTCTTAATGAATTTTATGTCATACAACTTTTTAACGCTGACAGATATAGTTAAAGGAATTTTCCCTCCCTTAGTCACCACTCGCTGGTTGCCATATCCGAGGAAACGAGTAAGGAATGGGTAGATGGGGGCAGCATGCAACAGTAAAGAGTCAGGAGTCAGTTGTTCCCTGGACATTCATAAAAGTAAATTATGTAAAAGAAACTTTACCGTTTTATACCATTTTTCCATTTCATTTTTCTACTATTTGCCAGGAATACGAGGAAAAAGTTTCATTCTCATCAAAGTCCAACATCGTCTTTGTCTCTGTCTACGTCTCTCATTCAAGCGAAAAGTTTAAATAATTGTTTTGACCTGAACTCAGTGGCGGATGGATCTATGAAAAATATTGTAAGGGTTTACTCTTAAAGACAATACAATGATAAAATGAATTAATTATTTATCTAATAACAGTGAACTGTTAAAAATCCCTTTGCAATTGATGACGTCAATAACTGAACGAGCCAAAGCACCCCCACCAACTGATCTGCGCTTCCACCGTCGCTGCTGCTTTTATAGCTGAGAGAGGGAGTATCGCTTACTCCTCTTACTTCCTCTTAATTGGAATTGCCGTAGAAGGAGTAAGCACTCTTTGGCATTAGCTAACATATGAGAGAGTATATGTGGGTAGGAGAAAATGAGTTGTTCTGATCAGGTGAGTGCATAGCAGTTCAACCAGCATAGTGGAAGCTGTTGGAAGAGAGACAGCATCTGCCCTACATTTCTGAACCTAGGAATGAGTGTTGAGTAAATTGGAAGTAGGTATGAGGGAGTTACAGCGGTTCAGTGAAGGTATATTTTGGGCTCCAGATTGTCTTAAATTCTCAACCTTAGCACATTTTTATTTTCCTTCGTACCGCAATGCTATGTAAAAGTCGCTTAAAAATCCATTTCTGTATCTGATTAATGTAAATTGATAGAAAGTGTCTCCGCCGGAACTAACATTCTAATAGGCACCCCTTACCGTCTCATTTTACCCGCCTCTGCCTGAAAACAGAAATGAACTAATTTTTGTTTGGCTCAACGAGAAAATTTAACTTTTTTGCCACGGCTTCCCATTTGTTTTCTGTTCTTTTCTTTACTACTGCACGAAGCATAGAGAAAATAATATAATAAAGATAGAATGCAAACGAAGCAATAAGTAGTCTACCTCATTAACAAAAACAAAGAAATAAAATGCAAAAATAAGGTATTTTATAATTGGTAAAATGGAAACAAAAAATGATTTATTTTCAAAGAGGAATAGCATAAGAATGAGTATAACAGAAACTTTCACTCGCTTAATGTTAAAGACAATTGATAGAAAATGTCCTTAAAGATATTATTGATTACCTTTTATTTAAAGGACTTGCGTTTTACGGCGAATGACTCTTTATTTTGTGGCATGAAAAACCAAAGAGGATTAGGAATATTCGATTTGAATGACTTGCATAATATTGCACTTTAAGTTGCACTGTCATTGCCATTGGGTAACTAAAATGACTTTAAGAGTCAAAAGGAAATAATATCTACCTACATGAGCACACACACAGAGGGGGAACGAGAGGAGGGGGAGATTGAGAAAGGGAAAGGCAAAGGCAAGTCTTTAGTCCCATTGTGCAAATTCTCTTTTAGCTTCCTTTTTTCTTGGTTTTTTATTTTTTTTTTTTTTTTTGGCCCGTGCTGGCCGACCTAAAGACAGCTTAATCTTTATGCTTAGATCGGGATTGAAAAATGTCGCTTGATGCGGCGTTAAAAAGATTTTGTCGCATTAAAAGCTGTCGTTTATCTCAGACCAAACTGTGGAGAGAGTTGGAGAAAGGGGAAAGGGTAGGTAGGCTAACACACAGAAAAATGCGTGTGCCTGCGGCTGTCGTTGTGTGTGTGTTTTAATACTCTTCAACTTCTTTGCCCAAAAGCCAAAACGCAGACGTCGTGCACACAAACACACACACATAAAAGGAGATGTCCAGGGGGCAAGGGGCACTCGGTGGAGGGAGGTCAACCAACATCGGCTTGTCAAAGGCACGTGCAATTCAACATAAACAATTTTACACACACATACACACATCTGCAAGTGTTTTTATGCCTCTGTGTGTGTTCCCTTTCCCCATGTCAACCCCTCAATTTGATGCTACTGTTCCATCCTCCATCTTGTACCATATATTCTCACTTTTCTTGTTGTTGTTGGTTTGCTTTCCTTCCTTTTTTTTGCGCTGTATGCCGAAAGCCGCCGCAGGGGTGCGCCACTATACACAAACCGCTGTGCTAGGCTGCGTATACGTAATACCAAAACTATCGATGGCGAATTTACGCCACGATGTGAACATTTTAGCATTGTTGTTGCCACGTTAGTTGTTGCATTCATACACACACAAACACTTACACAAAGACGCACACCTATACCTCACATATACTAAGGCTTATTTGTGTGAAGAGCTTTGCTTTGTACCTCTTAATTAAGCGGTATATTAGGCATAGAAACGAAGTTTTCTACTTCAAGTCGAATCCCTCTTGACCATTTACTGACATTTGCGTGCTTAAGAGAGTTGTCCGTCTGGGACAAATTTTATGGAATGGTGTCAGCGTTTTGTGGCTAATTGAGGGTTATCCCCAATATACAATTGTTCATTAAAGCATCCTTTATATAATAGCTATACAAGCTGCTGGAACCATTTTACAGCCGCCACTCTTTACTTTACTTACAGCTTAAAATCAGAACAAAAGGTTAGTCTTGTTCATTTTAGTCTACATTTTAACTTTTCTTTGTGGGAGTACCAAAAAATATAAGAATTTCCAATGTATTCTCATCTTTAAGTCTAATGTGGCCAAAATTCTTGCAATAAGAAAGACAGCACCAAATAGTCAAATTCAATCAGTTCCAAGTGGTTACTTCGTTCAGATTTATCACAAGTAAACCAGGATAAGGACCAAGTCCATCATTTAAAGTTTTCATTTTTTGTTGTGTTTTTTGCACCTATAGCCCAGTGGGAAAGGTCGTAGTTTCTATCGCATATTTCAGTACATTTTCATTTTAGCGTGCTAACACACACATATACGCCCTACATACACACACACACACACACACATTATATCGCACGCATACACAATGGTCGCACTTCCTGTTTCCGCTTGTAACAACGTCGCCATCAAGTTGCTTGTCGAGAGGACAGAGGGTTGATGAAGAGGTTGGTAGGTCAAGGGGAAATTTGCATAAATTTTACTATACGTACATTTCGCACAGAAGGCAAATTGCATTTTCAGCATAACACGTACTCCATTCTACTTTCACACACCCACATCCATAGAGACTGTAGTTTTTCCTTGTATCTAACTGAGAGGAAAAGGTAGGCCGTTGTGTCCTTGTCCTCCTACTGTCGGCTATCGTCTGCCTTCTGCCTCCTGTTCAGTGTTCAGTGTTCATGCTGGCTGGCTGCTTTTGCTTTTGTCTGTGTTAGTTTAAGGCATGCAAATGTTACGAAAATTGCTTTTTACTCTTCATGTATGTGAATGAGATGGCTCTCTTCTTGCCCTCTTCCTCGCACACTCGATGGAGAATACCCATTTTATCATACACACACACACCCACAAAGTTAGTTAAGTGTTTGCCTTCAAGTTGTTACTACAAAATTACCTTTTATTGTTATTTTTTTCTTGTTCTTTATACAATGGGAGCAAAACGTTAAATATTTAGTTTTTGCAGATCTTGATTTATCTCTCTGTATATTCATACACATTTCTTTGCTCTACTTCTAACGTGAATAAATATTTAAAATAAATTTTATAAAAACAACAATTTATGGAAATAAAATGTGAATTTTTATCCTTTTTAGCATACTATATAAATAAAAATGTATAAATTTTATTGACATTTTCAACTGCAGC
This sequence comes from Drosophila paulistorum, assembly GCA_018152135.1. Lineage (NCBI taxonomy): Eukaryota > Metazoa > Arthropoda > Insecta > Diptera > Drosophilidae > Drosophila > Drosophila paulistorum. The sequence goes on along the minus strand of JAECXG010000805.1, from coordinate 6,497,142 downwards.
CACATTTGCACATATTCATTCAGAATGTATGTATATAAAATTTTTTTTTTGGTTTTTGTCAAATAGAATTTTAAATGTGTAAATGAACAAAAATCTTTAAATGAAAATCAGCAAACAAGTATAATAAAGTGAATTCTGATTATACATACATACATATACATATAGTAAATATAGGCACTCAGAGAATGAGCAGTTCCCATCTGTCGAGTTCTTATAAAATTGTGATTTAGCAATTAAATGTCTGTTCACCTATGTATACTCATTTGGAAAGTGCTTAGCTAGGTATGATTAGAACACTATTTAAAATTAGTTGTAATGGTTTTGACGGGAAACAAATTTATAATGTGAAATTTAAGAACCATCTGGGATTAAATTTAGTGTTATATTTTTTAGAAATTTTCTAAAAAATACTAAATACTATTCTATCAAAAAAGGAAATATTATGTTTCTAACATTAGTTTCTATTGACCATATTTTTGATCTAGTGATATTATCCTTTGCTTTAATTCATCGGTTTGAAGGCAAACATTATTTAATTGTCTTCTTTTTAGCCTCAAGGAGAAACGAGTTTCTTTACAATTTGCCACTCAAAGAGTTACCAATGGCAACAAGATATTCTTTCTTTTTCCTTTTCTATTTTTGGGGACAACATTCCATTTTTAACCACAGTGCTTTGAAGTCCTCGCAGTTTCTCACCTTCGAGGAGTTCTCTCCCTCTCTCTCTCAGAGTGTGTGTGTGTCTGTTTGCATTATCCTGGCAGCCTGTTAAATGATGTGTTGTTGGCCAATTTAAGCAAAGCTCTGCTCTCGTATTACGAATTTTATTTGCACACGCACACAGAGACAGATATCATTTAAAACAGATTTATGTATAAAATGTTTAAAAATGCTACAAAAAAAAGAGTAAACATTTAATTGCTTTGATGTTGTCCTGGCCACATAGCCTCTCTCTCTCTTTCTTTCAGTCTCTGCCAATGTCCCTTGAGTATTTAACCCTTGATGTTTGTTATGGCTTTAGCTTGTGGCTTTTGGTCTTGTGTCGCATAAAGTGTTAAATGCATTTGTCCCCCACTCCTTTCTGTCCCTTTCCACACTTCCATTTCTGCCACCCAAAAAAAACGTGCTCAAATAATATTCTGCATACAAAATAACTTGGTTTTCTCTAATGGCTGAAAATTTTAAAATGCATGAGTTCTTAGACCAAGCAACACGAAAACGAAACCCCCTAATCCTCACCTCAATTCACCACACCGCACTACAACACAATTCACCTCTCTCTCACTCACTCTTCTTCATCTATATCATCTTGTATTTTGTGTGTTTTTGTGAACTGTTGAAGTTTATTTTCCGAGATTTTAATATGTATGAGTTTGAAGATGAAGCATTTATGGCATACAGTTGCAGATATAGAATATTTGCCTTTTCCTCTTTCTTTTGCTTTTTCCTTACATACCCCCACCCTCATTCTGCACCCGCACCCTGACCCTCCCTGTTTCTCTATGTTTGTGTATGTGTTTGGCATATTTATGACGGGTTTTGGTTTGGAAGGCCACACTTCTCTAATAGCATTTTCCGAGTCTAAAAAGTATTTGGCATGCTCAGCGTATTTTCTACTGGCAAGTGAGTGACTAATGTAACTTACGTGTACAATACAGGAACACGGGCTCCTTTCTTCCCCTGCTCCTTACTCCCTCCCCTTGCACCAATAATGCAAAACATTTGTACTAGATATGTACTGGGGGAATATCATGTAACATCTTTTTTGCGGCTCGTTAAATAAGGCCTGATGCCATTTGTTTTATGTTGTTAACTCAATTTATGAATGCCATACATGAATCATGTGTTAGAAAGGATCTTATTCGGGTTTTATTATGTGGCTTGGGTAAAATAGAATTTCTACAAACAAAAATTATATTTCCGCTTTAAGGGTCAACGGCTTAAACGGATTCTAACCAATTCATTATAATCAAACTCGATTGCTACTTCCCTACTTCGTCGCTAAAACTAGTTGGGAATTACAATTCAAAAAATATATTCCCAAATATCTGGAACAAACGTCCAAAACTATATTCTCTTTGTTTCTGAATCCAAAATTACTACAAAAGAATACTCCTCTGTCCATTCAAATTTATAAACTGGTGTTATTTCGCTGTAGTCTTAAATTGTCACCTGTCATGGGACTGTTTGTATTATCCTCTCTTGTTAGTGCCTTTATTTGCTTTGGCTTGCATGTCCCTTAGTGGTAATAGCATCTTTCTCTCTGCTTTGTATCTTATTAACTCAATTGATGTGTTTGCTTATTTTCTTTATGGCTAAGCGTTTCAGTTTGTTGCTTCCGTTTCGTGCATACTCACACACGGACACACACACTCGCAGGAGTCCTTTGCGTTTTACGTGCTCATTATGTGAGCTTCCGAATAATTAGATTCAATTACCCATCGTCTTTGCGAGGTGGTCCTGTCCCTGGCCCTGGCCCGCAAATTGTTCACCAGTCAAAGAACACTCCCAATCTCTTGCCCTGCATTTTTGCTTGGCTGGCTCTGATATCATCAGCTGCCAGCTAGAACCCTCCGGGCTCTTTTTCCGATTAATATGCTCGTTACGTAATCCTTGGCAAGCAACACACAAATACATACTTCAAATGGAATTTGATTATTTTGCTCACTAATCCATCAATATTTGCCATTCTGCGTTCATTTTTCTATTTTCTTTTTGAAATTCAGTCATGTGTAGTGGCCTCGATTGATAAGTATCCAATGGATTAAAGAAGTATTAACACCCATCAGAAAGTCAATTGTCTGTTAAATTTTTCTCAAGGATTTTCATCACTAGAGCAGAGAGGAAAGGCCATAAGCGAGGCAGAATAAAGTAAGAGGTAGACAGCAGACATGGGACAGGTTTTTCTTTTTTTTATACAGGCAAGTGACACTTATTTATCATTTCTCTCACTCCCACGTCTTTCGTCTTTGAATTTATCTTCTCAGGCAAAAAGGAAAATAAGTAAAGAGAGAAAATGCTGTAGGAAAAAACAAATTGAACATGGCCTTATGGTTAATGGCGACCGATTTGTCAGCTCGACTCGCAGGAAGCTGAACTTAAGAGGATTCAAAGAAAAACGTTTTAAATCTTCTGAGAAAAACAACGAAGAAAAGACACAAACACTTATAAATTTCTTACATAAAATTACATATACATGTTGTGTCTTTATTCATATGATTATTAATAATTTCTATATATTTGCTTTGCAGTTTCTTAAAAACAAATGAATTGTATTAGTGGGCAAAAATCACACATTAAACGATGCACAAAAAACAATTTTTGTGTATAAAGTTAAAAATTATGCCGTTCTATTAATTATTATAATTACGCATTTCTAGTTAAACTATTTCCACAAGTGCCATAACTTACAAATTAATATCACTATAAATGCACATCGATTATATTTATATATAGTAATTCTCTCTGAAGGGGCTGAATGTCTAAAATTCCGTGTGAAAACTATTTGCCGTATCGATCATTTTGGATTGCAAAAATATCTCAGCATTGTCAGTCATCTGGAAATGTAAAGTAATAAATAAATATTCAGAGAAAAGAGAGAGGATTCTAATTTACCTCTTTTAATGTCAGCATTTCGTCCTTATTCTCATCGCAGAGGCTGAACAATGTGGCCGCTTCTTGTAGAGCATATCTGGGCGTCTTTGGATTCACATAGTTCAGGAGCTCCCCACGATCCGCCTTGCCATCATGATTTTTATCGATAATCCTTTTGAATTCCTCACGACGTTCCACCAATGTTTTGCTTATCAATGATTTGCGCAACAAATCATCATCGTCATCAACATTCAGCTCAGAGAATTCCTCCATGGTCAATTGCTCATCGCCATCTTGGTCGAACTGCCTCAGTAGATCATCGACCAGTTCCAATAGATTTGAGACACTCGATTCGGGATGTCTAAAACTTAAAAATTCATCGATTGTCAGGGTAAAAAGATCTGTGCGTGCTGCCTCCGACCATCTGGCCTTATCTCGCATCATATCTTCGCGTGCCTTGCGATTAAGGGCCGTATGTCTAATCTCATCATGCTCATCAATATCGGCATCCGACATTCCATGATCATGCAAAAAGAATCGATGATATTCATCCCAAGTAATAAGACCATCAGCTGGACCAATATCCACACGACGAAATTCACGGGCATTGTTCATAATGGCCTCCTCAATGTGGTCCACAATGCGACGATTGATATATTGGGCCATCTCTTGTATAGACAGACGACCATCACGATTTCGATCGGCCCTGCAAACATGAAAGAAGATGGGATAAAAACCAATTTTAAGCATTCCATGTCTAATTTTCCCTCATGTTAAATGCTTTTCTCTTATAAACGAACATTCTGCATATGACAGCTGTCTAATGATTTCAAGCCCTCTGGCTTCTGCCACAAGCCCCCATGTCAATGAAGTGTGAATGGTGACCAAACCCCTGAAATAGGTGTCAGATGTTAAAGGTAGGTATATCACGTTTGGGACCTTTAAGCGATATCCATGCCACCCACGCCCAATTCAAGTTATGACAACCAAATGGAAAACACGTTACACAGTTTGAGCTAAAACCAAAAGGGAAGCCTAACTTTTGGACAAGCCGAAGTTGGTGTACACTTTGTTTTTGCTCTCCTACAAAGCCGCTACAACACTGGATATACATAGTACATAGTTAATTCATTCTGATCTAATTTACTATAAAAGTAAATAAAATGTACGGGGATTGCAGTTGTGGATCTGAGAATGAATTTTTAAATGAGTTGCCTTTTCGGAGCTATAGGAATCGAGGATATATTTAATTTAAATATGCGTAGTTCTAGATAGTCCGTCGAAAATACAAAACTATGTAAGCTTGTTTTTCATTCTGATCAAGAATATATATGCATATATCTATGCATGGTCCATTTTTATCAACAATGAATATATTTTCTTTTTTTGGGCAAGGGTATAAAAACGCAAAAGCTAACTTACCACCAGTATAATCAGTGTATGGGGCTACTGGGATAAGGCTGGCATTTGTTTTAGGGATTCTCTTGGTGGGTGGATGGGCTGGCAGACAAAAGTCGCGGGCACATTGTTGTTATGTGCGCTTTGGCTTTGTGCAAGAGGGAAACATAGGGGAAAGGGTTTCCCCTTATAACCACCGCCTGGCGGTTTCATTAGCATATAGTTGGAGCATTAGTAGCTAAATAAATAAACTTGCTACTTGCAACTTGCAACTAAAACGATTTTAAGTTTCGTTTCCTTTCTTACCCCAAAAAAAGAGAAAAAGAAAACACAACTTTTTCTCTCCCCCTTTTACTTTATAATTCTTGGTTTCTTTTTTTTGCTGGTGGTCACGTTTCTGCTCCCCATTTTTTGTTGTACTTTTTGAACTTGTTTTTTGGTGTTGTTGTTTTTTGTTTTTATTTTTGCAGAGTTTTTTTGAAATATATGCCAAACGTTTGCGGTCTTTGTGAAGTTGATTTTCTCTTTCCTGCTTTTCTTTTTGATTTTTTTTAAAGGAAAAACCTTTATAACTTCTGCCATCTTCTAACTACGTGCAGTTTGGTGAAGTTTTCCATTTGTCGTTGGCATTTTGCATTTCATTCATTGCGAAGCAGAGTGACAGGGAAAGTGCCAGCTCAGCGAATCAAAGGGGATGGGGGGAGTTGGGGAGTACAAAGATCAGGGATTAGTTACAAAGCAAAAGTGCATTTTGCATAAGCCTGTATTTTTGCCTCCCCTTTCTTTATTTTTTCTGTTTTTTCTTCTGTCTATCAATTACTTACATGGAAAATTCTGATTCTTGTCAACCAAAAGAACAATCCTTGGACCAGGAAAATATAAATTTCACTTTTTTCTACAGGGAGGTAAAAGCAATAATGGAAATATATGCATTGATATATCGACGAATCTCTTGCTGTCGAATCTCTGACTTGATTAAAATATCTAGTTTGAATTTTGTTTTGCAAATTGAGTTTTTCTAAGCCATAAAAGAAAAGGTTTTTGAGAGTTATCTATGTTTTTCACGACTTTTTTCATTATGTTGATAAGCAAAAACGATAACCTGTTCAAAAGTTTTGAAATAAATCATTTTGAAATTTAGTCGTGACAGAAAATGATTTCGCCATTGAACACATACAAGTTTTTGGCTCTTCTTTAGACTCTAGATAGTTTATTTTTTTATTCCAAGTAGTTTCTAGAAAAGTTTTGCTCGCCCTCGTCGCATGCGAATTGGCATTGGGGAAGTTTTTTTGAGGGTTGAGTTTCCTTTCGCTTTACGTAGCATACTTTTATGGGCCCATTCGTGGCATGAGAGAGAGAAAGAGTGGAAACGGAAATTGGTGGCTCGCCATTTATTTTTTCTTTTTTGTTTTTGCGCAGTGCTAAATCAATGCGAGCCAAGGGACAACGAATAAAGGCAGAAAGCAATACCAAAACGAAAACGAAAACGAGTGCAACAAGGCCCTTGCAATTCGCAGGCCTAATTGGTGCCAAAAAGAAGTCTGAACTGGTTTGGAGGACATTAACGCGTTGTCTGTGTGTGTGAGAAACAGTTTGAATTGGATTTGGGCTGGATTGGGCAAGCGAAGCAAAATACACAATTAAAATTTATAACAATGTCAACTCACCACCCAGCCCCACCACACCACACCCACCCCCACAGCAACTGTTTTTCGACAGTTGCCATGACAGTTGCCAGATAAAATTTAATTGCTTCTAAAAATGGCAGAAACGACTGTCACAATGACGCTGGCGATGGCCCTTCAACCGCATTATTAAAACGACATTTACATGCAAAGTGGAAGAAGGTGGGTGGATGGCGTCATGAAGGGCAACCACTAAATGATGGCTATTAATTTCAGGCTTTACAATTATCACAACATTTTCTGGTCACTTTTAATTGCAATTTAATGTCAATGCGACAAGTGTGGAAATCCCCCAAATACACACACACACAAAGACACATTTTCTCCCCTCTCTCTCTCTCTCTCTCTCTAGATAAAGAAATTTGCATACACTAAGGTAAAGCTTATGCCAACATTTTATTTCATTCCTTCTCGGTCTAATGCCTTTTGAAAAATTTATTGCCATCTAGCAAAATATATTAGATACATTTATCTAACATTTGTCTATTTCATATCTAAATGCCGTTATCATCATCAATTTAAATTAATTTTATGCGAACAAATTTATTGGCGTAATTCAATAAGTTTACTTTCTACTTACATACATACATACATACATATATTTTTGTCTCTTTGCCTTTTTATACCCTTGCAAAAAGGGTATATTAATTTTGGTCAGAAGTGTGCAACGCATAGAACGAAGCATCTCCGACCATATAAAGTATATATATTCTTGATCAGCACGACGAGACGAGTTCAAATAACCATGTCCGTCCGTCCGTCCGTCCGTCCGTCCGTCCGTCCGTCCGTCCGTCCGTCTGGATCGATGCGAACTCCTCCTAGACCGTAAGAGCTACAAAGCTGAAATTTTGCACGTAGGCTTGTATATACTGCAGGGTTTGTATATCTCGGATTCAGTCGGATCGGACCACTATATCATATAGCTCCCATACAAACGGCAAAGTCACGAACAGTGACTTTTCTCAAAAACTTTGTTATTTTATCACCAATTGCCATAAAAGTTGGTATTGGTCAGTTTTGTATTCTTATTAATAATTGTGCCAAATTTGATCAAGATCGGGTGACTATATCATATAGCTCCCATACAAACGGCAAAGTCACGAACAGTGACTTTTCTCAATAACTTCGTTACTTTTTAAGCTATTGTCGTGAAATTTAATATAAGTAAGTTTATTGTAACTATAAACCACTGTGCCAAATTTGATCAAGATCGGGTGACTATATCATATAGCTCCCATAGGAACGATCGGTCGAAAACAGTGACTTTTGTCAATAACTTCGTTACTTTTGATGCGATTGCTTTCAAATTTAACATTTGTCAGTTTAATATATCTGTTAATAACTATGCCGAATTTGGTAAAGATCGGGTAACTATATCATATAGCTCTCATAGGAAGGATCGGTGGAAAACAGTGACTTTCATCAGAAAGTTCGTTATATCCTATGCTAAGATTGAAGGCCGTTCTTTCGCAAACATTACCCTTTTTAGATAAAACAGTTAGTTTAGATAAAAGAGTTACTAACAAACTTGCAAGGGTATACAAACTTTGACGCGGTCGAAGTTAGCCCCGGCCCTCTGGTTTGTATGTAAAATATGCGTAGAATGCGAATACGAACTCCCTCGAGTGCTATGGTTTTAAATTTTATCCTTCATCAAATATTAATAAAGGCTTTGCAAATACTCACACACACACACGCTACTTCCAAATACGTACACACGCATACATCTGCATAGATCTACACATACAAATGCAAATAAATGGAAACACAAATAGCAACTGTGTCCACGCTTAGTTACACATTGAAATTTCAAATAGAATTTGAATACCCTTGAAAAAAAAATTAACATCAAGGCAAAGTGTATTTGAATAGACAAATTGGCCTGATTCTCTGCATAGATAACAATAGAGCAAATAGCAATTCTTGGAATTGCTCAGCAATTCAAATAGCTAAAAAAGTAAAGGAGCAATCGACAAAAGAAGAAAGACAGAAATTTCAGCTGTTTTGCTTCAAAGATCATAGCCTAGATACATTCGATTAGATATATAGACAGAGGCGAATAAAAATACTGACGAAAAAGAAGCTAACTTTGTTAGGAGCATTTTTAAAATCCTTAACTGCTTCAATTAATAAATTTTGATTTTTAAATATTTTTGTGTTTCATAAGATTTTTCTATATTATCAAGAAATTTTTGACTAACAATATTCAAAATCAGATTTTTCCACATTTCTACTGAGATGTTTCTTAATTTAAGTAGTAGGCTTTTCAAACGCTGAATTATATTGTAGGTATGAATATGTTATAGTGGTTCATTCCGACGAATTGTCAAACTTGACAATATACTGAAAAATATAGAAACCTTCAACTGAACCTTAAGTGACATTAAAGTTTACAATTTCGTGATAATAGATTATCTGAACTTAGTTATGACAAAGATTTGCTTCCTTTTGGGCTGCCCAAAACTTATTCCAATTCGTCTAGCCCCTAAGGGTTTTTTAGTATCTTTTAGTATTTTTTAGAGTATGCAGTAGTTTGTAATGCAATATTTAATACTTTCAGCTTTATTTAGCATAAAATCAAATTGAACTCGAACAATGTTCTCATTAATCCTAAATGTCAATATCATATTGCAACTAAATGTGACAAGATGCAAGAGACAAACAACTTTTGTCGTCTCTTAGTTGGTAATTTGCAATTGCTTTTGTTAAGCAATCAGAATAGTTTCATCAGCATCTTTTGGTGGAGAAATGACTGACTTCACAAACTATTTTATTATTTATTGAATAGAAATAAGATTTTCGGGCACGAAAGATATTTAAAGTTTGTTTGCCTTTGCTCAACTTTTTTCCTTGGTTGGTTTCCTTTTTTTTGTGGGGATAAAAACTTTTCGTCTGTCAAATGGGGGGAACAAGAAATTCAAATAAATATGAAATTGCAATGACATTTTGATTTTGTTTCTCCGTCTCTATCTCTCCCTCTTTTTTTGCTCTAACTTGCCTGCCTGTCTCTTTCTATCTGTTTCTGTGCCTCGCTGTCTCTTGCACAAATTCGTTTTCGCACTTAAAGTTTTCATTTTTATATGCCCAAAGGAATTTCCAGGCATTTATTCAGTTGATTGCCCAACCAGCAGCATCAAATTGCAATTTTTCCTATGTAGTTTTCAATAGCCAGTTGGGGGTAGGTCAGAGGGTAAAGGGTGCTGGATGGCAGAATGACTGGAAACTTTTCAAGTTTATGTTTTTGCTGGTCAACAAAAAAGTGAAAAAAAAAATTCTAAGAAGTTCTTCGTCTATGGCCAGCCAAGTAATTGCCTAATCGCTTGAGCAAGTGATGAGACCATTTTGTGATTTAGTTGAAAGTAATTAGGAGAATTCTGCAAAGTCACAAGGATAGGAATTTTCCCCAAGAGATGTTGTGGTTGATGATGATGAAAATAAGTTAAAGCCAATTATGAATAACTCAATGAAACATTTTTAAAGCGGATGTATGGCTTAAAATGTGACATCAAAGTTGTTTTTTAATTTTGGACTATTTTCCTTAAACAAAACCCCAATAAAAACTAAATGTAATCTAATTTTGTTAAGAGTTTTGTGGCCATCTTTGACTGTCTTTTCCTGTAAAATTGATGTTAAATTTGTCAATATCAACATCCATTCTCCTTCGTTTCCCTTGAATGGATATGCCTTAAGTTCCATTATGTCTTATTAAATTAGAAAATTGCGAAATCCTTGAACTTTCTGCTCCAATCAATGTTTATTATCTTCGCTAACTTGTAATTCGATTATCGTGATTGCTATTGCTTGGAACAAATCAAAATCAGAGCAAATAACAAATCTCTCTGCAGGGCCTCCTTATTGATGGCCCCTCCTGCCAATCCCCCATCCCCTTTGGGCATACAGACATCTCATCCATCAATTGCGGTACCCTGTCCCTAACCTCTGTGTGCGTACCTCTCTCCCGCGTTCCATCTCTGCCAACCTTTGTCGCCACTAATTTTACAATTTGTCGTGGTACACACAATTATGGCAGTCAGTGTTATGGCCTTGTTTTGTGCGGATGGATGAATCGGTTTCCTACTCCCAAGCCTCGTTTTTCCGCTGTTAACAAAGCCGCAGGCAACATGGTTATGCGTAACAATAAAGCAGCCGCCAAACTAGCGCCAAATTATCAACCAGAACCCAAAAGGATGCCCCAAACAACCCACCAGGACCAACCCAAACATTACACCACCCTCTGGGAAGGGGAGGGAGTGGGTGGGTGAGTAGAGCAGCAACAAAAACTTACCGTTTGAAAGCTTTCGCAAGTATTTGCTTCTCATTCACATTGCTCGCCGCTAGAATAACTGTTTCTGGCTGGTTTGGGGATTTGCTGGCATTTTTTGCCAATCCCAAGGCTAAGCCCGGCGCCTTTGGCTGCATTTTTTCGTGGAGTTGGAGATGAAGATGCTTCGCCACCTTCTCGTTAGCCTTCTCCGAATCCAAATCGTTTGTCGTTAGCAGCGACTTAAGTTTCGGTTGGTGGTGCTGCTGCTGCTCCAATTCCTCCGGCGAGTGCTGTTGCTTTCGACTATTATGTGGCTCCACGTTGGGCGCCAATTTGGTTTGGTCGGCATGCTCTTGATTTGGTTGCTGTTGTTGTTGTTGCTGTTGCTGTGGTTGTTGCTGTTGTTGTTGCTGTTGTTGCTGCTGTTGCTGCAGCTTGTGGCTGGTACTGTGCAATATCAGGCCAATGAAAAACATATAAAACAAAATGGCGCACAATGTCGAGCAACGCAGCCAACGGAAGCTTTTGCTCAGCTTGTTAACGAAAGTCATTTTGTTGTAGACGCCTTCGCTGGACAATGGATGGTCTTGGTACTCTTCCTGTTTCTGATGACGATGATGATGATGATGCTGATGCTGATGACGGTGTTGGTGATGGTGGGTGATGTGATGGTTGAATGCCACTAGCACAACCGTATCTTCCTCTCCCTCAGCCACTCCGTCACCCTCTCCGTCTCCTTCTTCCGGCTCGTCGTCCTCCACCGCCCACACAGTTTCCTGCTGCTCCAACTTGTAACGCAGCTTTCGTCTCCTCGTTGCGTGTAATTTGCTGTAATTTTGTGTTCCTCTATTTCTGCTCTTCGTTTTGCGTGCTTTTATTTCACCCAGATGATGATAATGATGTTGTTGTAATTGTACATTAATTGACTTTTATGTTGCAGCTGGGATGAACCTAGAGATCCAGACGATTCGAAGCTACCACGCCCATATGCCGACACCAAACGCCCCTCAGTACGTTCTGCTTAGTTTCCTTTTCTCCTCTCTCTCTCCTTCTCTGAGTGTGTATGTTTGTGTACAAGCTGCCCTTTTTCTGGGTAATTCTAATACCAATTTGATGTGTTATTGCCTGTAGCATGTTCCATTTCCTCTCGGGTTCGCCTTGGTATTTCTATTTTCTTTTTTGCACTTCGTTTTTAACGCCAATTTTACATGATTGTTACAGGCGTTTCCATTATGCATTTGAAGTGCTACCACTGCGGCTGATGTTCATTCTGCTTCTGGTTTTCGTTCTTCTGGTGAACATCATAATGATGACAATGTCGATAATGGGGCTGTTAAGGAAAGGAAATGATTTTGATTTAAGCATAAGTTATGGTTGGCATAGTCAATTCAAGCATAAGAAGGACATTATTTTTGTAGGAAAAACTAATGGTAAAAAGAAAAGTGTGAATTGTGTAAGATTCGCCTTGGCAGTTTTTCGTTTTTCTTTTTACGCTGTCTAGTAAATTGGTAATTCTTGAAATATTTTAAAATTAATAATGTGACGCCCACAGAGTCCAGCTATTTCCCTTAAGAAACTTGTATCTAACTTTAAGCTTAATCTAATTTAATTGTTTTCTAAAAACTACGTTTTATCTGCTCTAGTCCATGCCAGTTAAGGCAATATACTTTATGTCTAAGCTTTTAAAATAATTACAATCAGTATATACATATGTATGTACCTATCGTTCCTCATTTTGATCTCTCTCATTGCGTCACATTTTATCTGTTTTACGACTTCACTTTAAGTACATTCTATTATGTAAGTCATTAGGTTGCCACTTCGAAAATTTTATGGTTATACCATGTTCTCTTTGATTCCCATTTCCTAAGTAATGAAAAGCCAAAGGCATTGAATTTATGCCTTGGGTTAATGAGTGGCCCCATCGTGACTCTTCCCGCCACTCCTACGCCCATTTTATTTTGTATTTGTTAGCACTCTCTCTGCCTCTCCCTGTCACTCTTTGCTATTCCTCTCTGGGGGTCTATTGAAGATGGGTTAAGCAGCTAATGGACTAATTAATAAGTTTATGTAGTGGACAAGCGGGCTCAATAAATACTTTTGGCAAATGAGAGATGAGTTGCAGTTGCCTGGGAAACCACAAGTGAAATTTAGTGGCAATCATATTTTATATTTAAAACAATAAGACAGACTTAATTAACTAAACAATTTAGTGAGTTTAGAATTTGTAAGCAAATTTTAAAGGCATTTTGGCACTAACAAAGAGGACATGAGGGAGTTTCTCTAGCTATATTACAGCAAGAAGTTGTCGAATCTTACATTAGTTTAATCTCTTGAACAAATGACCACTATTAAATGAAATAATATCATATACAAATTATACTATATTTATTTAATCTTGACAGGAAAATAATTGAGTTCCTGCCAGAGAAAATGCGATGTATGAAATATTTAGGCACTACATTTAATTTTATTACTAAAGCAGAAAATGATTATCTTTATTTATAAGAGTTCAAGAATATCAAGTAATTTCCTATCAAAAATGTTTCCATAACGGAAAGTCGAAAGACAAATTTTTATTGACTTCATAGATTGGCCCCCATTGGTATGCAATCATTCATGAGACCATTAACACTGCTCTCGACACACACACATACAGCGTAACGAAATTTACACGAAAACAAAAGGAAGGAGAGAGAGAAATCTCATGAATTTGATTTGACTTACTGACTCAATTTGTATCTCCCCAATATGTTTTACCCTTTATTTTTTACCACTCTGGGGAAACTCTTTTTTTATTTTTGTAGCTCTTTTTAACGCTTTTGTTTCGCCTGGTTTACTTTTGTTTCAATTCGTTTCGTTTCGTTGTCTTTTATTAGCTCGTGAACAAGAAGAAGATTACGGGAGAGAGGGAGGTATGGGTGTGGGTTGGGGTTGGAGTTGGGGTAAAGGGAAATGTCTTTGTGAATACATTCATTTAAGCTACGCATTGTAACTACTCACTTGCACTCGACTCATACTCGTTGTTGCTGTTAAGTCGCAGATGTTTCATTGTTTCGTTTGTTGGCATTTTGGCCATTTGTTGCTTTCGAATGTTTTCTTGTGCTTTTCTCACTCAGACTCTCTCCCTCTGTTGTTATTAACTTGTTTTATTTTGCCTTTGTTTTGAACCTTTGTTGGTTATTAGTTTGCCCGCACTCTGCCAAACAGATGGCAAAAAGTACAGCAAAAACACACAAGAAGAACCAAACAACCAAAAAAAAAAGTTAGTAATAAATTTTTAATGAAATTTTCTGTGCAAGCTTAATGAAAAGTGAGCACAAAGCGTGACAGAGTACAAGAGTAGTGAATGGGGGGTGGGGGGAGAGTGCTTGAGCACACACAAAAAATGGAAAGAAAATGATTATTTTTCTAATAAATTTTATGTTCATATCTGCAATATGAAATCCAATTAGCAACTTTTTACCGAGTACAAGTACTTTTCCTGTTTCCCCCAATCCAATCCACTGCTGCTCATTAAATGTGTGCCTCGAAATGAGATTATAATGCAAAGATATGCCTCGTCACGGTCTGGAACACTCCTAGCCCAACCCTCACCCATGTACTTTACTCCCTCCCTTCTTGACATCCTGTAGATAGTGTCAATTTCAATAAAAATCGATGATATTACGAAAATGCGTTAAACTTTATGGCAAAACTATTGCCGGACAAAGTTGGCAAGGAAGTATCTCCCCTCTTGATAAGCTGATAGCTTGAACAAGTTTAAAGATTTGATTTGCAAAGCTCTTGCCATTCAAAGAGCTATTGCTACTGCTTCTCCTGCTCCTCCTTCTTCTCCTCCCTCTCAATCACTTCATGAACGATAAAAATGTAGAGCAGGAAAAAAAACTATAGAAAGAAATCCCTTATTCCCTTACAGAACCAATGATGATGATGACGATGAAATGTTTGCTCTGCCATTGATGGATCTCTCTGTGCGGATGTGGATAGCGGATGTGGATGGCAGGATGGTGGATAGCAGGACGGAAAGCTTATTGGCCAGTTCAATGGTGAATAGATGTACGAATGATTGTTTTTTCAATGAGAAATACCATTGAAATGCATTGGCGGACAGGGTAGATTCATCTCTAGCTCAAGTATGTTTGTCCAAAAACGGGAAAAACTCTTCAAGTAGCAATTGCTAAGATGCACATCAAATACTATAGCCATTGAGAATTGCAGAGTGCATGATTCAAGTGAATTAATCAAATTCCATTCTTTTTGATGAAGCTTAAAGCCACAAAAATGTATGCAACAAGCAGATATAAGCGTCTTCGATCTCATTAGATAATAATAATTATTGCCTGTATCTAATCTATTCTTTATGTAAAAACCTATTTAAACATGGAAGCAAGTATTTCTTAAACGTTTTCAATTTCCTTAACTTTTTTCTCATTGACAAGCTAAACAAGAAAAAAAAAAAATGAATTCCCATTTTCTTTTACTCTGCTTTTTCCAAGAAACAAGGTCACACTGAGTAGATACTTTGAAAAATTATGTAAATTGCAAATATGCTATCCGTTTCCGCCACTTAATTTGTGATGTAAATTATTCTGATTATGCCGATTAGCCAATTGTTATATGGGGCATATTAAACAGATGGAATTCGGCATTTAAAAATAAACAACAATAATGCAAAATGGTTAGCCGTAATCCCAAAGGATTAAAGACTTGTTAGTCAATAAGCAGTGTAAGCTAAATCCTTATTAAATAATATATATCTGTTTATAAGCTCGCATAAAAATTATTGGCTATCAATCGAATTAAAAACACATATATGTATACATATGTACATATGTATGTGTACATAAATCTAACCCAATTCTAAATTGAACATGAAACCAGTCCACAACTAGGACTCACCCATAGTACAAACAAAATTCCATTAAACATTTATGCATATAAAAAGTCAAAATTTAATTTTTTTTCTTTTCCTTTTTTTGGCATCCCATCAAAAATTGTTCATATCGAAACTCTGGCATTTCAATTAAAACTCTAACAGACAAGGATTATGATGTGAAATGATTATGATGAGGGGGGGTGGGGCGGGTTTTGAGTGGCGGAGGAGCCGGGGAAATAGCATTATTTCCCTGATAGATTTCATTTAACTTTTTAATGGACTTTGAACTGAAGAGTAGCCGAAAAATTTAACCCGGCATTTATATCAATTATAAAATAATCAACAAAATGCAAAAAAATTAGGAATTTATAAATTGCAAACAGAAATTTTACCTCATTTTTCATTTAGCCAAAGAAGAAAAGGTTTTCAATTTTCATATTAAATATTTACATAATATTTTATATTGTTTTTAAACAAATTCTCAATTTTCATATTAAATATTTACATAATATTTTATATTGTTTTTAAACAAATTCTCAATGCATTTGAGATTAAAGTGAATTTTAGTTTGGGTCAAAAGGTTGTGTGGGCCGAATCAAATCTGGGCAAACAACCAGCAACAACAAAACGTGAGCAAACAAACATTAGAAGACCCCTCAGCCCCACGGCCCCACCACAATCATCATCCACCACTCAAAACTAAAAAATTTATACTAAAAACAAAAGGAAACAAAAAACTGGGAAAACACAGACGAGCAAATAAGTTGATTTGTTTGTTGTTTGTTAAGAATGAAAACGCCAAAAACTAAAAGAGCACTAAAAATGCAAATGACCAGCAGAAAGAGCGATAAATAGAGAGGGGGTGAGAGGAAAGTGAAGGAGTGTATGAGAGACTAAACAGCCACCAAATACACTAACTAAAATAATAGATATTGCAAATCATTTGAAAAAACACCGTTTTACGATATAGAGAAACGATATAAAGAAATTATAAAGTATTTAAAATAAATTAATTTAATAAATTGTCAACTGAGGACTTTAAAGGTGTCTTCAGGTCTATTTTAGAGTTCTATTGAATTGCATTAACTAACATTAACTTCAACTAACATTCTTTAGCTCAAGCAATATTTTAAGGTTTTATGTCTACGATTTGAATTTTGACTTACAATCTTAATTTACATTCACGACACTCTGACTAAGTTTACTTAGCACAAAGCAATAAAGTAGTTGCCGCAAGTTTGAAATGCTTAAACTAAACTCAAAATTACTTGAACAAACAATGTAATACTTGTGCGAACTTTAAGCAGTATTAAATGTTTCTTAGTTTGTTTAAATTTAAAAGTAGATCATTAAACATGTGTTTGAACTTAAGAACGTTTTTCGTTAATTTTGGTTATTGTTATTAATAAACAAATTTTTAAATGCGTGACTAGATTTGGAACTTGGCATTCTTTTACCATGTGAAAAATATTTTAAATTTCGAACAACAAATGTTAAATTCGCATGGTAGCATATGCTATCTCGCTCACGAGCACTCTAGCGCCGCCACTAGCCTACGGCCAACTCGGCTCTTATGGACCGCCTAGTACAACTCGTTTATACGTACATATACATATTTTCCATATTTCGTGTCCGATATTAATAAAATTTGGTGTGTTGGTAGATATTAATAGGGCTCATTAGTGTGCTGAATGTTAAATATCAATACTCTGCACGCATACTTGTTTAGTAGATTTGTTACTCTATAGAGCAATTTGGTGGTTTTAGCTTTGTTAGTTTTTGAAAAAGTCTGTTTTATTTAGTTTTCGGGGTCGGAAGTTGGCGTGGGAAAATGTTTAAAAAAGCAAAATTAGCAAAATTACCAAATTAGGTAACTCTAGCTCTTATAGTCTCCAAGATCTACGTGTTCATACGGACAGACAGTCGGATGGACAAACGGACGGACGGTCATGGCTACATCGACTCGGCTGTTGATCCTGATTAAGAATATATATCCTTTATGGTGTCGGAAAAGCTTCCTTCTGCCTGTTACATACATTTTGCCGACTTAAATATACCATTTGACCCATTTGGGTGCAAGGTATAATTATAAAATAATATGTAGGTAGGAAAAAAAGTCTGTTGATTCTTGGTAGTACAATTATATACTGATTGTTTACTGATTATTTACTTAGTTAACTAACAAAAATACCCGAATATTTTTCTGTAAAGAGTACAAATATCTTTTAATTTCAGCTGTCTCACAGGAATAAATGTACGAGTTGCATTTCGGCAAGTATGAAAACAAAGCAGATAACGTATACGCAACGTTAACGTTTCAAGTGAAAATTTCCATGGTCATGCATTTGGAGTAACAGATGCAGCAGCAGGTGGCAGTCCATGGAGCCACACTGGATTTGATAATATTTAACATAGGATGCAAGGGCAGAATGCACCACAACAACAACAAGCTTTAGGAATGGCAATGCAAATGCGAAAGGGGACTCCCCCTCTAAATCAACCGACATCAACAACAGACCATTGCGTTGGTTTGGGAGAACATTTGCACTTGTCAAGCCGCCTTTGTTTCCATTATAGTTGGTGTTGCAATGCTCCTGCCCCATCTTTCTGCCACTATTCCTGCCGTGCTTGTATGCTCTAGCAAATGGACAGATACTGTCAGCTGACAGTTACTTGTTGTACCTTTTCAAGCAGCTCACCCACAATTCTTTGGCCTGGCATTTTTACATCATTTACACGCTGGAAAATACTCTATCTCCTTTCTCTCTCCGCCCCTTTGTCGCCATGTAAATACGTACATATGCTGAAAGGGTACTGAAGGGAATACAAAAAGGAAACTGAGATATCCATAAGAAATGATGCTGAACGTGAGAACATTTATGGACAAGTGGCCAGGATAATGCGAAAAGATGCAAAATGGAAAACATAAGTGAGTTTCGAACTAAAGAGGGTTGGTTGAATATGAAAAGATGAGTATGCAGATGAAAATGTGTGTGAGAGAGAAAGATTGGTGAGCTTATAGTTATTGATTCCAGTAAAAATTCAAAACGGATTTCTCATCAATCAAATTAATTGAAAATATAAAATTTCATACCAAACCTTTATGTGATAACTTCACACGAGAAAATGTAAATCTCGTTATTAGCACACCTCAGAAAACATGGCATGTCTAAGTGTTACAAGGAAGGAAGTCTTAACAACACAAAGTAATAAACTCCGTTGGTAGTAATAGCCAAAATATAAAATGAACCTAATAAAGCAACGTTTTACACAAAGGTGAGCACTTAAAAACGACATCAGAAAAGCCATAAACAAAAAAACGTGTTTACCAACAACTAGATTCTAAACTTATCGTCTAATTGAGCTTTTTTCTGCTTTAAATGTTGGCCATCATTTTTAAGCATATATGTTCTTGATCACAAATTTCTCCAGTCTCAAATGGATGACACTGATGGATGGTAAGTAGAATGGAATTCTATCCATCAAGCAAAGTTTTTTGTGTTGAATTACTTCACATGCAATCGCAAGTTAGCATAGAGAGTCAGACTCCAACAATTCACAAGGATTATCAATCATTCTTGTGGACACTTGTGCGAATGAAGTAAAATTCTCGTTAAAGGACTAGAAATGAGGACTAATTCATTAAGTTCATTATCTCAGTTTAGTTGAGTGAATTAAGGCAACTAACTACCTTACTACCAAATTTGCAGCAAATTAAAGAGACTTCTTAGCCTGTATTAAATTACTCATACGACATGCTGGCACAAAATTATTATTAACCCGAAATGCACTTGTTGACATTAATTATATGCTAAGAGCTGGGTATTTTATTCTCCTTCTTAATTTGCTACACTAAAAATATTTGTTTTTATGTTTTGGAGTTGGATTTTAGTTTTCTTTAATATTGGTCTAGCTTTTTGGAGAAAAAAAGATTACAAAATGATCTCTGATGTATGTATAGCTAAACCTTTAATTACCTAGTCCATATGTTTTGAGGTTAGAAAGGAGAATAGGATTACGGAATACAGAGAAAAACACTTTTAATGGCCTGTTTTATAACTTATCTGATCACCCCCTTTTGTGAACAGTGAACACAATGAGATTTTTGTTAGTTATAGCATTCATTTTCTATTTGTAGCACACAAATTATTATTATCGATCGAGCTGACTGCATATGGGATTATAATTGACTGAAGCCTGTAGGCACATACGTATGTAATCCATCCTCTGTATGGATTGACTTCCAACCTATCCCTCATTCACTTTCCTGTGTCTCTATCTGTTTGTCTCTTTCATTTTGTCGGTATGTAATTATGTTAGTTTGGTTGGAAATTGAACGAAATTGGGTAAAAGGTAAATTGCAACCGGTTGCAGGTTCCCTTTAAGTCCCATTCCTCTCTCTGTTGCTCTTTCTCCCTTGGCCTGTTCCACATTTGGCAATTAAATAATTTTGTTAAGCCAGAGATAGAGTAAAGTAACAGATGGATAGTAAAAGAGAGAGAGAGAGAGAACGCAAGCGAGAGTATAAATGGTGAAGAGTGAAAAGGAAAGAGAAACATGCTGGCTCATGATTGTCGTTTTGCCAGTTTTTGTTTCTAGCAGCAACGGGACTTGATCGGGTCGGAGAAGGAGGAGGAGGGCATAAAAAGTGAAAGTGCACACACACACATGTTTACTCGTATACTTATGTGTATGTAGGTAGGCACAAATAGATATGTATATACATATACATATATATGTGTGTCTTGGAGCCAACATTTAAACGTAACAGACACTTCAGCTCTCTGCCAACAACATAGAAATGTCACTCCGACAGGCAAGTCCCCATTGCAACGTAGAGGGGAAAGGAAAGGAAAAGCCCTTCATGAATGGTTGCATGTGGGTGAGTGAGTAAATGAATGAGTACATGTATTTGTGAGTGAGTGTATGTGTGTTAGTCTAACAATAAAGCGTAGAGAGAAGTGCAACAAATGCATGAATAAACAACAACTCAATTTGAATAAAGCAACAGCAGCTCAGCTCAGTTCAGCTCACTGCAGCACACTTTCTGCCAACAGCGACGTCAACAGCGACTGCGACGCTAACAGAGAGCTGTTGCTGTTTCTCCTGCAATTTTATATGTTCTTTTCTTTACGATTCTTTTCAGGGTTGTCCCTTAAAAGGGCAAAACTGATTTTTATTTTCAATTCAATTTAAAGTGGAAACAAATTCACTCTTCTCAACACTATTTAGTTGAAATATAAATGAAGTGAAATGTTTAATGCAAGAATCAAAAATTTGTTAAGACACATTTAGGTTAGGTCTGATCATGAGTTCTAAGATCTAAGATTTAATGATGTCCATTTGGAATCTGAGTTTAGAATCATTTTTTCAATGTTCAATTTGTTCAATTATGAATATATAATAAGCAATCGTATACTTATAAAAATATTAAGCCCTCCCTAAAAATGTTTCAATACTAATAATTAGTGACATCATGTTATGATTCACTTAATTAATAAGGATAAACTGCCTAAAAAAATGTAACTTCTGCCACAATAATGTAAGTACAAGTACATATGGACACGGACACGGACATCAATATGGATTCTTTTTAACGGATTACAATTCGCCTGTATTCAAATTTCTATTCAAACTTCTGAGAGAAATTTCCACTAAAAGTTTCTATGTCAAAATAGTTGCAACATCTATCATAACAAATGTTTCAAAACTAAATTTTCACACAATAAATTATTGTTGTTAACCATGAAATCCAGTTATTCGCTGGGTTTTTTTCTTGGTTGCCAACAACAACACGAAACAAAAAACAACAAATCTGCCCCAAAAAACTTGTTTAGACAGAATTCCATCATTCCATTTTGTATACATTATTGTTGTAGTTTTGAGTTTTCCTTCGCGTTAGCTTTATTACATACAACACAATTGATTTTCGCTATGCAAATTTAAAATGCCAAAGTGCTCAGCTCCAGAGATAGAGAGAGCATCAGCGAGGGGAAGGGGGGGAAGTGCGGGGCGGTCTAACAATATAGTTTCAAACAAACTTCAAATTGGCAACATACAAAGAGCGAGTCACACACACACGCGTAGAAAAAGAAAGAGACAGAGAGAGAGAGAGAGCTTGAGCAAACGAGACAGAGAAAAGTGGGTGACTGGGTTGAAGATACGGCTGCAAGTTGGTGGGGGGCCAGTGAGGGGCCAGACAGCAGAGGGGCATGGGATTGCAACAAAAATGACAAACGTGCTTTTGATAGACTTGTTGACGACAAGCTCCTGGCACTTGGCAGCTGTCAGTTACAGAGAGACCCACCAACTCCTCTCCCTTGGCCACACACCCAAAAAAACAGCAAGAAAAATAGAAACCGAAGCGGGGTGATGTGTGTGTGTGCTTACACCCTGTAGCCAAGTGGTTATATTGAATACTCTGCGAAGTTAGATAAATTATATGAATGTTCCCACAATTGAAATGATCTACACGGATTTCCAACGAGTTCCGGGAGAATCTATATAAAGGACAGGCCCTTGCTGCGTATGAGTAATTTTTTTATATAAACAAAAT
The DNA here is from genome assembly GCA_018152135.1 of Drosophila paulistorum. Classification (NCBI taxonomy): domain Eukaryota; kingdom Metazoa; phylum Arthropoda; class Insecta; order Diptera; family Drosophilidae; genus Drosophila; species Drosophila paulistorum. Next base: position 6,474,769 of record JAECXG010000805.1, on the reverse strand, counting down.
TAATTATAGGGTAACCTAAAGGTCTGAATCACTTCCAAAGTCCATTATTGAAAGGAGTAGGAGAACGGTAGAAAGGAAGGGTCATGCTTGTGTTTGTGTTTTTTTTTTTTTGGCGGTCTGAGACTGGGCAAACAGTTTTTGTAAGCAATTTTTGTTCGGTTTGTTGCTGTTGTTGTTGTTGTTGTGTTTACATTAATATATAATGCCGAAAATCAATATCATGATTTCTGGCGATTGCCATTTTTACCGCAAAGCGATTCATATTCACATATGCTGCATAAGAGCCATGCCATAAAAAATTGTATTTTGTGGTTCAATCTTGATAATTGCAATTACAATTTACACACACACACACACAACCTGTAACACACACACGTACACACCCACAGATATAGTAAATGTTGGCCAAGACAAGTTTCGGCTAATACAGCAACAAAACAAAAAGTTACCTTTATTGCATTTACGTTGTTTTGGTTTTACTCTGTTTTTACTTTTTTTTTGTTTTTGGTTAGCGCGCGCCCGAGACGGCTACGTAATTTTTGGCCAGACTGAACGTGTTTTTTGGGTTTCGACTGTGAATCTGCCGTCTGAGCGTGTCTTGCAACCGTTTCGTAGCAGTTATGCCCACGTACTAACTGCTTTTGATGTGTTTTGGCCAAAAGAAAAAACTTGCCAACGACGGTAGAGCACGAAGTTGCTTTTAAGCCGCACGAAGCCGAATATGTCGAGATGAAATAGGTTGTTTGGCATTTGGCCGACACATAAAATTGAAAATGTAACGGACGGTTGGACAAATTTTTGAATATTTTCAGAAAAATAGTAAGTAGATGATCGAGAATGTTACAAAGGTTTGTCGAAAAAAAAAAACAGTTTTCACTAAATTTAATCAGTCCAACAACTTAAAACTGAACTAAACGGTTAGTTAGAATAGTTATTAGACTATAAGTGTGAATTCAGAATATATTTATGGAAAAAAAGATATTTCGAAATGATGTGAGGTACCTAATTTTTCTAAATGTTCAAAATATATCATTCTAGATGCAGACTGAGTAGGATAGTCAAATTTTGTCATATAAACTTTAATTATATTTTTACGGAAAACAAATGGAATTAAATCCTGGTATTTATTAATATTAATTAATTTAATACGGTGCAATTATAATTTACTAGTAAACATTCTTTAACACATCCTTGTCTTATACAGAAGAGGACACTGTCTCTTATACACCCTGTCTTATTCAATTTTACTTCTTCCAGGCACTTCCGGCTCAGTTCTTACTCAGGCCTTTAGGACTTTTTTCTAATAAAAAGAATGTCCACCCTAAAAACGAGCGAACAAATTCGCGCGTTTTACTCACATGTTCGAGCGTTTTACTCACGCGTTTTAAATCGCAGTCTGTTATTATTAATTGTTAACAGAGCTCGCAAATGATGCTGTTAGCTTCGGAAAGGGTATTCGAAGGAGGTTCACTTTTTAAAGCGTTTCGACACCTTACTTTTACTTATTATTTCATAATAAATTTCTCTTTGGTAATTTGGGGGTAGTTTTTGTCCATCACGTAAGGATTTCGCAAAAAATGCGTTGCAATTTCAAAATGACCTCAATTGCATACATTTTGAAAAACTTTGTTGATCAGTAACGCATTTTGATTTTCCGCCCAGAAATTTTGTATCTGATATTCGGCCACACTTTGGCCGCAAATAGGGATGTAAATTTCAATAAAAACATCGATATCCATGTTCATCGATGGCTTCAATGTTAATAATCGATGTTCGCGAGTAATGTTGTGTTTTGCCATTAAAAAATATTTACAAAATAATTCAGAATTTTAATTATAATTAGAACAAAGAAAACTGCGTTAAGAGCCATAAAACAATATATGCACATATATATTCATATATTTTTATTTAAAAATACGGATTTCCATTCTCATTCGAAATTAATTTTCTTGCAAAATTATTTCGTAAATTTTAATTGCACCGTAACATAAATAAATGAAAATTAATTAAAATAAATTATGCTGTAATGCTAGAAAATATATCATTGTGTGTCATCAAAATCGAGATTGATTTGGAAAACCTGGAAGGTGAGTCAACTAGCAAGAGTAACTCCTTCTTTGTTTGGTTCTTTGTAATTTGTTTGTATTTGTAATTCGACAGACGAGGGTGCCGTCTCAACAGAACATCCAACCAATCCGCGTGTCCAGAAGGAGCGGGAACGGGATCGTGGCCTGCGCCAAGCCAAAGACATAACCATTGAGACATATACGAATCAACGTTGGACCCAAGACCTGGAGCAGGAGGAGGGCAGTAAAATGAACTGGGCCACTGTAGTCCAGCAGCACACCAATAGCCCTTCGGCGGGAAGCTCTAGGGAGACGACTCCACGAACAGGCGACGAGGCGCAGACTTCAAAGTTTCCACAAGAGATTCGCTACTTTTCGGGCAATCCCATAGTCGAGGTCACCAAGGGATTGATTCATCTCTACAAGAAGAAGTAAGTAGCATAAAGAATCCATGCAGAAAGAAGCCTTACTAATCTAGACCCTTTTTTTGTCAGTGAACGAAAGGCCATTAAGGAGGCTCCTTCAAATAAACTCTGCCTCTTGGCCGTTCCAGCCACATTGAACTGCCATGATTTGCTGAATTTTATAGCTCCATGCCATGCCGAGATTAGGCATGTTCAAATTGTCAGAGACGGCAGTCCCAATCAGTTTATGGTACTATTGGAGTAAGTACAGCTTAGAGTCACACGGAAGTGGACAATTACATTTCATATTCCTTACAGATTCCGTTCGAATGATTCCGCTTTGGAGTTTTATAAATCGTACAATGGGATTGCCTATAATTCTTTGGAGCCGGACTCAGTGTGCCATGCTGTTTGGGTATCTGCTGTGGAGCGAAGTGAAAATGGATTGCCCCCGTTGGGACACACTGAACTGCCCACTTGTCCCGTTTGCTTGGAACGCATGGACGAGAGTGTCGACGGAGTACTGACCATACTTTGTAATCACGCTTTCCATGCCAGTTGCCTGATGAAATGGGGTGATTCCACCTGCCCGGTGTGTCGGCACGTTCAGACACCAGAGTTGGTCGAGGATTCGGTTTGCATGGAATGCGAGGGAACTGATTCTCTGTGGATTTGCTTGATATGCGGTCATGTCGGCTGCGGGCGCTATCAAGGTGGACATGCAGCGGCCCACTTTCGGGCCACCAATCATACGTTCGCCATGCAATTGGGCACCTCCAGTGTCTGGGACTATGCGGGCGATAACTTTGTGCATCGTCTCTTTCAAAATAAATCGGATGGCAAGCTAGTCGCTTCGCAGACCGAGAAGGATGAGCGCGAAGAAAAGATCGATTCAATGCAAATGGAGTTTACGTATTTGCTAACCTCCCAGCTGGACACCCAAAGGAAATTCTATGAGGATCGCATGGATAGGCTCGAGCAAGAGTGGCATAATTTCAAGGCCAGCGCCAATGAGGCAAAGACAGAGATGACCGAGTTGCAGCAGCAGCACCAGGGCATGCAAAAGGAGAAGCAAAATCTGGAAAGAAAACTAACCCAGCATTCAGCCAAGTAATAATAATTCTCGATTCCCTTTTAGCATCTTACATTGAATATTGAAATTTTCTCTCAACTTGCAGACTGAAAGAAGTCCAAAAGCAACTCGTCGAGGAGCGCGAACTATCCAAGGCATTTCAGAACAATCAAATTTCTTGGCATGGCAAATACAAAGCTTTAGAATTGCAGTATAATGAATTTAAATTAAATCACGACAAAGAAGTCACCGAACTCAAGGAGCAAGTCCGTGATGTTATGTTCTTCTTGGACAATCAAGAAAAAATGGCCAACTCTGAACTAGCGGGCGCCTCCATAACTGGAGTCACTGAGAAGGAAAAAACCGAGACCAATGGTCGTCGTGGTAACCGTCGCAAGAAGAGGGAATAGAATTAAGTTATCCTTTCGAAAACTTTTACTAAATTGAGCTATGCAACATCGGATGAAACTGCAACCCGCAACTCAAAAATGTGATTTCCTTTTGTGAAAATTTAAAGCCTAAGCATAAATATATATTTATTCTGTCTTAATATTTTATTTTTAATTGGCCCATTTCACTTACATTGCCATTTTTCTTTTGAATTGGAAAAAAAAACGGGAAATTAAATTGAATTTGATTAAATGTTTTTTGTTGATGCAATTGATTTAAATACTTCCGCAAGAAAAATATCTGTTTAATTTAACTAATTAATGAATTCATTTACAATTTAAACACTCAAATAGAATGCATCCTCCTTAGCTAAGGGAGGACATGTAGTCTCGCATTGGAATGTAGGGTCAGACAACTCTTTACTCGTTTCGCTGGCTTGGAATATATCCAATTTCTCTTTCATTTCCTGCTCATTGCGATCAACATTCATCAAATAGCCGGCAATGAAACTGCGTGGATCCTGCGGCATATGCATATGCAACTGGGCGAAAGCACGTACGAGAACCTTGCCCATTTGATCTTTCATAACCGCTGCCGCAGCATTCACGCTCTCCAGATTCTTGCCTTGCGGCACCCAGTCATAGTCCTTTAAAGAGCATTCGCATGTCGATGACACATCCGTTTGCTTAATCAACTGAAAGAAGGGCAAAAGTACCGATTCTCTACGTTTAATGTTGGCCACCTCTGCAGTGAATCGTTTCTGCATTTGACAAATATCTTTCTCGCATCGACCTATTACCTCGGGGTCATGGGACAAGGTGGCAGTTCTCTTAATGTAGTCAATGGTGTTCTCGTGGAAGCCCTTGAATTTGCACTTCTCCTCGTTGTAGGCCTGAAGGCATTGCCTCGCATAGACAATGATGTTATCCCGACGCTTGCGCAGCTCCTCGCACCGTTCACTATAGTGGAACTTGACCTCATCCAAACTGGCAATGCGCTTGGCGAATGTTTCCAGTTTTTCGGAACTCTCACAGAGTTTCGGCGTTTGCGTCTTCTTCTTCTCGTGGCCACATTTCAAATTTGCCTTGTTGACCTTGTCTAATTCGGACTTCAATTCCAGTTGCAAGTTCCTTAGCTCCGTATTCAGACGCTTCACATCGTTGTCATTACAGATCAGAGTATTTAGCATATCCCTAATGCAATTCCTATAAGGATTGGGCAGTTCATCAGGGCAACCGACCAATTTCATCATTTTTGGGTTAGTTCTTTTTTGAAATTTTTTGTATATTTATGTAGAATGAAATATATTTATTATTTTTGGAAAGGAGACAAATTTATCTCAACAATGACAACGATTTTGTTGTGTGAAAGATTTACATTATAATTTCTATGTTTTTGTGTTTGGAAGAAAATAAAAAAATGAAGCGGGTAAGTCGTCTCGCCGACTTAGGTATACCATACACCAGTAAAGCAAATATTTCAAATTTATTAAACAATTTTGATTCCACAACGCAAAAAAATTACGGGAGATAATCGAATTTTACAAATTTCGGGGCGGAAAGGGGCGTGGCAAAATATTTATACATACAAAAGCAAAGATACATACTAAATATGGTGTCTCTAGCTACAATAGTTTTTGCGATAAACGTTTTTTTTGAATTGCGGGGGCGGAAAGGGGCGTGGCAAAAATTTGAAATAAACTCGATCACTCTAAATACTACATGACCTTACATACCAAATTTGGTGGCTCTATCTCTTATAGTCTCCGAGATCTAGGCGTTCATACGGACGGACAGACGGACAGACGGACACATGGCTATATCGATTCGGCTGTTGATACTGATCAAGAATATATATACTTTATGGGGTCGGAAAGGCTTCATTCTGCCTGTTACATACATTTTGACGACTTTAATATACCATTTCACCCTATGGGTGTATGGTATAAAAAAAAGGATGGTCGAACTGCAGTCTGAAAAAAAGGTAGATTGACAGATTGGCAGATTTTTATACCTTCGCAAAAAGGGTCCGTCTGGATCAACGCAAACTCCTCCTAGACCGTAAGAGCTACAGAAATTTTTTATGTAGGCTTGTATGACTGCACAGTTTGTATATCTCGGATTCTGCCGGATCGGACCACTATGTCATATAGCTCCCATACAAACGGCAAAGTCGTGAACAGTGACTTTTCTCAATAACTTCGTTATTATTTCAGCTATTGTCGTGATTTTTAATTTAATCAAGATCGGGTGACTATATCATATAGCTCCCATAGGAACGATCGTTGGGAAACAGTGACTGTGATCAATAACTTCGTTATTTGTTATGCTAAGATTGTAGGCCGTTCTTTGGCAAACATTAGCCTTTTTAGATAAAACGTTTTTCCGCTTAGATGGCTATAGGTAAGGAAACAGTTACCAAAAAAGTTGCAAGGGTATACAAACTTTGACGCGGTCGCAGTTAGCTCCCGCCCTCTGGTTTATGTTAAAATGCTTACAAAATCGTTATCCTTGCAAAAGTGTAAATATGCTAGCTATTGAACGATTTTAATTTTTGTCCATGTAACATTCGCATTCAAATGTTTCAATGGCCAGAGTCCTACTACCTTACCGAAAACATCAAAAGACAACTCGTTATTTAAATCATCTAACTATAAAATTCTAATTCAAAAATCTATTCTCTGAAATTCCGAGGAAATCGATTGTAAACCAGACAGTCAGCTTTCTAGAATCTTTATCAAAGATCAAATTTGAATAGCAGCTCAATTCATTTGAAAATTAACTTTACTACATAAAAGTTGTAATCCTTTTTATCAAAAAAACATTTCCTTTAAAGATTAAAATACAATTTATAGGGGATCTCGTAATCTCTCACGTGAATAGAGACATCTGTAAGAGAAATGTGTGAGATATACCCAAGCGAAATGCCGACCGGTTTAACTAGAATTCAAATCTTCAATTTAAAACCATAAAAGAATCTAGATTCTGACAACAACTACAAAGCAAACCATGGATATATCTTGAAATAAAATTTAAAAATTCGAATGATTCACCCCACTTCCCCTTGCCCTGTCCTTCCCACTGCCAATGACTTGGATCATCGCCAAACTGGAGTTCAATCAATCAATTGTGCGGGGCACAAGTCAACCAGTTTTCTGTGATTTTTGGGCAGCTCCCATCTTGTACCTGTAATTAAGTAAATTAATTAATTTTAATAAAATAAAAAAAAACAAAAGAAACGCCAAAAATTCGCATATTTCTAAACATGCTTTTTCCTCCTCCTTCTTCTTTATCATATGCAAAAATTGTTTTGCAAAATATTTTGGCAAACATTTTTTACTATTAAATGAATGCATAATTAATTTCATCTTTCAAAGTTTTTTATTTTTATTTTCTTTCATTTGTATTGATTATACATATATCGCAATTTGATGGATTTGTGAAATTTAACGGATAAGAATTTGATAAATTTGTATCTTTCATGAGAAGGGCCCATTTGTATGGATTTCAGATCTCTCCAAAATATTGACACTTTATTCTTTGGATTAAAGAATTTGTAACGGTTTTTAGAATCTGTCAGTTTAATAAAGTTTACAAGATGCATTTTGAAAAGAATGCACTCACTTTTCGGAACATGCTGTTAATTCAAAGACTTTAATAATGTCGGAGGTGCATAAGGGGAAAACCGGCGCAGTCGACCTATCATGATACTCAAAAGCTTGAATTTAAAAGTGATAAGTGTCTTGAGCTCGCATTGTACAAGGCTATATTGGAATAAATAATTTGGACCATGGTCGAATCTAAATAATATTTCCAAAGTTGTCTGCATAATAAATTTAGATACTCGGCTTAGAAAATTGACAGTTTGAGGATTCATCAAATTGAAGAATCACCAGTTGGGTGTGAAGACAATTGAAAAAATGTTTCAAAATACAATATTTTGTGGGTTGTCGAGACCGTAAAACCTACTCCCTGTATTCATTAATGGTTTAGACGTATCCAATTCATAATATCCAAAATATCGGGGCTTAAGTAATCTGTAAATCATGAATTCAATTTTTGGGAATTAAAAATTTGGATGGATCTTAACTGAAGATGGATTAACTAAATGATAAAAGTTGAGGTGGGTCAAAATGGCTTACTGGGAGGCAGATTACCCTGCCCTAGTGAAAAATATCGTAGATATAGTCAAATAAAACTAGGAACAAAATCTTTTTATTACTAACTAGAAAAAGGCTAACTTTGGCTCATATACATAACGTTAATTTCTTCAATAACTAATTGTGGGGAACAAACTATTTATACTTAATCTATCCAAGTATGAAACAAACGTCGGATGTTTATTTTTCGAAATAATAAAAATAAAACAGGTAAGTTTTTGTCAATTTAAATATTTTCTCTTTTAGGATACCGGAATCTAATTTTTTTTTTAACCTATTTTGTACTATTTGTTTACTATTTTGTTGTTGATTATTTTCGTTGTAGTACGTCCTTATAAAAATTCAGCAATGCATTAAGAGGTTGAAGGAGTATGACAATTGTAAGATTGGATTCAAAAATGTTATATAAAGGAAATGTTCTCAAAAATCAAAAACATGTATTGTTAGTATTCACGTTAAAGCTTTGTTATTTATTTAAAAATACATACATCAAAATACTTTATCCCGATTAATTGTTTTCAAAAGATGACTCCCCGAAAGGCTCAAAAACATTTAGAAAATGTATATAGATTGAAGCTTTCCGTATAACCGCTCCAAATCCAAAACACAATTCGATGTTGTTCTTAAAAATATATCAGGGATTTCCTTTTTTTCTCCAGGTTTCTCAACTTTTTGTAAAAACATTTTCCATTAGGATTCTTTCATTAACTGCTTTCGATTTAAGTCCTGTCCCATGATTCCTCTTGCCCATGGTCATGTGCTATAAAAACTACCAAAAATCCAACTGCGTAATTGGAACAACATGAATATCAATTGTTATCCCCCCCTTCCTAGCGTCAAAAAAATGACGCAATAACATAAATTTAATTAACATTTTCACGCCAAAAAAAAATCTTTAAAAAGGCAACAAGACGACCAAAAAAAAAACTACAGTAACAAAAAATAGCTAGGCGATCCTTGCAATCAAAAAAATGAGTAAAAAAAACTTGCCTCACAGGATTTTAACATAAAAACGAAGGATAAAAAAATGCCCGCCAAAAAAAAACGACGTGAAAACGAACCCAACTCGGCCCAATTATAAACGACTTTTTGCTGTAGTCAAGCATAAAAAATGCTGCATTAACAAAAAAAGAAAAAAAATGGGTTAAAAAAATTGATGTCGAACAAAAGGGTCAGGATGCGCTCGCATCCTCATGCAAAACATAAAAAAAATCCCAAAAAAGTATGCAATGGGCCAGTTTTTTTCTCGTCGAGCTCATTTGAATATTTCAAACTGGAAATTTTCTCACGATTTTTTTTTTGCTTCTTCGGTGTCTCTCAGACTACCCACAGAGGCTGAGGGTGACGATCAAGGATAATAGCGAAGAAAGAGAAGACACGCACACACACACACACACACACGAGCGCAGAGTAAGTTGAAGAAGTAAAGAAAAAAAATCCGGATTTTTTTGCCTCATTTCCATGCGGAAGCGTTTCCTTTCTTAGCAAAGGGTGAACACAATGGAAATGAAAGGATTCTCTCATTCTTAATTTATGCACAACACGTTCGCGGATCGGACCATCTAAAGGGTTGATCCTGCTACGGGATATCTTTTGGGCATTTGCATATTTGATCAAGTCCTGTATATGTACATACGTACATAGATATATGGGTGTGTCAAGGGTGCCAAGCCAAAGCCCCGGCATGGTTGAGGGTCAAACATCATTTTTCATTTTGTCTTAAGAAGCAAACGAAAAAAAATTATGCTCTTTCGAATAGAAAAATGCGCAAATTATTTAAATTCCATCTGATGTGAGTCGTCGATGGTCTTCGTCGTCATCTCTTGGCTCCGAGTGCTTCAGTGGGCCAGCCTGAGGGCAACTTACAAAAAAAGCCACCACCCGGCCAGCCTGCTTATGGAATGTATCTCAGCCTTTCTGCCATATATTTCTATCCATCTGCCCGTAATTTGTTTATCTATTTTATATTCAGGCTTTTGTGGTCCTCTATCTCCCTGTGTCCCAGTGAAAAGTTTTAAATCAATATTTGCTCATTAGTCACGTTCAATAATTTTAATTATTCTAATTTATTTCCTGCTTTCAAAAGAACGAGCCTTAAGGAAGACACAGCAGATGTCTGCAGTTCTCTTAGATGTGACAAAATATTCCAAAGTAACGAAATTTCTGATTTTCTTTTAAGTATGGATATTTACATTTTGAATAGTCAACTTAAGTTTTCTTGCTAATTTTAGGAAATTAGGAATAAAACTGTGTCTAAAAATTTCTAGATCAAAAGATCTGTAATCAAAACTTTTTTTGAAACATTATTATCCTCATATATTTTGGGAAGCAATTTTTTAATCTTAAAACTTTCTTCCGACTCTATCTGGTACATAAAATTTCCTAAAATTTAAAGCAAATACAATTAACATTTATTATTGCTCATAAATATTTTTTGTATAAATCGGTGACCAGAGTTTCTTGAAAACCAATTAAATTATACAGGTATATATATATTATGGATCCTCCATTTCGTCAAAAACATTTTCAAAGGAGGAATCCTATTTTGATTTTACAATATTCTTTATAACTTTTATTAATAATTTAATAAATATACTATAAAACAACCCACAATTTTTAATATTATCCAGCTTTCTTTAGATAAATTCTTAAAAATTTCATACATATTTCGGGATTTTACAATGTATTCGGGATACCTTCATAATATTATAGTAATCGCTCTTGGTCTAACCCCAAGACGCAAAAATTTTGGAAAAGTTTTACAAGCAAATTTAACTTTTTCTCCTTTTTGTATGAATATTTAAACAGCCCGAACATTGATGTACGGAAACCAGTCAGATTAATATTGGTATGGCGTAATTTTCTGCGATCAGTCCAAATTAATTGTGGCCCAAGCCTTCAGAAGCCCGAGACGAAAAATATAATACCGACTGTAGCGTTCGGTATTGGTCTGGAGTTGCATCACAAGCCAAGGAGTTGGGGACTTATGTTTTATTGAAAACACCATGGATGCTTCACAGTATTTGCACATTTTGATAGCCAATGCCAAGAGATAATCCGGCAGGAGACATTCCAAGAGCAAAATCGATCTTAAAACCATTGTTTTTGAGCAATGGCAAAATATCCCAATGGAATATGATCCAACCGAAGAACAGACACTTGGGAGCAGCCATAGATGCCAACGGTGGCTACACAAAGTATTAGTTTTAACTACTAAGTACTTAAAACACTGTAATGAATTAAGAGTCTTAGTTGTGTAAACACTTTCTTGCCAGTTGATTTTTGTTTTTTTTTTCTTTCGTTAATGAAGATATTTGTTTTTTTTTCCTACTGACTATTAAGTTTACAATTTATCTTACCTATTTTCATTCAATTAGAAAATGTTGAATTTTAATATTCTTTCAGTTGTCATTTCTCTTTAAAGCAAAAAATTAAAATGTTTTCCCTGTGTGTAAACAATTTCTTGCCAAACTGTACATAAATATTATATATTATATATATTATAAATTGTAAATATTGAAAAAGTTATCCAAAAGGCATTAAGAAAAAGTTAAGTATTATCAAACAATCGTAAATTCTGAACTTAAGATGAACAACTAAACAATAGACAATAAAACTACATAGTCTCCAGTTTAAGCCTAACCCAAGTCAAATTGATTATCTACTAAAGTAAGATGATAGCCCAATCTCCTTTACCTTTCTCCAACATCTGTCAAGTTAAGAAGATAAATGTTATATACCTATGATTCTATGAACCGAGGAACCTGTTTGAAACAAATTGTTTTTTTTTTCGGGGTGAGTTAATTGACCTACTTAGAATGGGTAAATAAATAAATTTAGATTTGAAACAGATCTTGGGATAAGACCACAAACCAAAAATAAAATATATATATGAGTATATATCAATTCGCATCTAAATATTTAATTAAGAAAGCAAACCACAAAAATTCGCAATATGCCAATAAATCGTTAAGTATCAATTACATAACAATTTGAATGCGAAAGACTATAGATCTATTGAATGCGAAACCTCAACAATGGATTGAAGAGTGTGCCCATTCTATATGTGTGCAAAAAACAACACAGAAGGACGAAGGATGAATATAAGTAGGATGTATTCTTCTGCCTGTCGAAAGGGTGCAGAAAATCGCATCAAATTTCACAATATCGCACCTTATTAGAATCGCACAATGGGAAGACAAAGCGAATCAATATGCCGAAATTGCCAAAAAGAAAGAATCGAAGAAGAAAAGAATCGGTTTAAAAGGGAATGCAAATTTTTTGGAAAATTCAATAGGAAGGCCACAACAAAAAAGGCAAACAAGAAGTTATGGGAAAAACATACACACCTCAATGCTCCTCTCTATCTACACTCATGGCAGGGCTAATCGTGGCCCATTGTGTAATAATTTCATAAATCGTTTATCCAAAAGAATTGCCTGAATGGCGACTAAATGGTTTTCGCGAATACCGAACGGGTTACATACATACACACATACACAGACACACAAAAAGGATCCTCGAGTCCTTTTCTTATGCTAAGTTAAATATATCGCCCTGGGTTCGATTCGCATCTGATTACGGCCTGAATCTAAATGACGATGCCAAGGCAACCAACCCCCTGGCGGTTGATTGAGAGGGTCCCTGTTCCTGTAATTTTGTGTGTTTTGATTTTGTCTAGAGTTTAGAAACCATAAATCTATTGATGGCATTGATGCCGCCTTTCTGCAGCATTCCAAATTACTTATCTGTCTGCCCCTCTCGCTTCTTGGCATTCACAACAACAACAACAAAAAACCTAGAGCAGGAAGGGAAAACAGAAAATAAACGACCCCTCAAATTCAAAAATGAAAGCAGTTTTGCATAATGCTACGACCTGAGGCTTGATTCTCTGCTAGAAAGGATAAGGATGGGAAACCGTATGGAAATAACAGTATCGAAATTAAAGTTTAAGTTTATAGTTTTTACAATTTATTAAAACAATCTATAAGTCACCTAATCTACTTATTATTCAAACATTGGCAACTAAAAATCAAATTCCAAGTTGAATACTTTTTATGTAGAAAACTGTTGGAGGATTTTAAACAATACTTTTTAGTTCTTATATTTTTCTTCTATTTTTAAAAGGTTCCCAATGCTTAAATTCCGCAAATATACTTCTGTATACTCCTGTTTATTTGGGTCAGACCAGATCTATCCATCTATCCTATAAGATCACTCTGTCTTTTTGTCAAACTGTTCTCATCTAACTCTCAGCAGATAATCTGCCCTCAGGCGCTGCATTCTAATTATCATATCCATCAAGGGAAGAAAAAAACAGAAAGTTGACAGTCACCTCTGTCCCTAGGCAGGACGACTCCAGGATCATTTTTTTCTCATAGTTAGCATAACAAAGCACTGATGATGCACAGGACAACAACAGCTTCGTGATGATGTCAGCACCCAGAAGAAGACAAGACAGAGCAGAAGACAAGACTGGGACAAGGAAGAGAATAGGGAGAGAAAGCCACCCCAAAAAGATCGAACAACAATCCCATGATCATTAGTTGAATCTATAATATTCGGGTTATTGATATGCTAATCAATGACTAGGCAGACAACGAAACGACTCTGTATCTATAAGATGAAGCTGCTTTTATGATCGATGCGAATTTTTTTCCAAAATCAAATCATTTATCAATTAAATTATTGGCAAACATTGCGTTGTGTTCTATGAGAATGAGAGGGTTCAGAAAACTGCCAAATGATCGATTATCGATTGTTATCCTTTATGGCTATTGTTATCCTTGTGGTAATGTTTGCCAATTCCTCTTCATTGTCAAGGGGTGTCGTTCTTTTCTTTCTTCCATTCTTTTTTTGCACAAAAAAAAGGATCATGCCAAACATTTTCGCACAATTCTTTTATATTCTGTTGCCGCTGACAAAAGAGACAATTGTCTAAGCCCCTTTTTTAATGTCTTTATATATACTTAGCAAACTGCTGTTTGTTTGCCACCGAATCGTTTGTGGGCGTCCAGACTCTACTAAAAGAAAAGATACATTCACTTTGACTAGAAGTTGGCCAGGCTGAGAGGGAAGTATTTCTGCTATTGAGTTTTTTACTAAAAAAATTAAGTTGCTAGATTCTGTTGGCTAATATAGAATAGGTCTGTAAAAAAGAAGCCTGTCTGGAAGCTGTGGACAAGATTAGGATGCAGACGATCAGCCACTGCTCATCACCTAACTAATCTAGGATGAAGACCTTTGTTTGGCATAAACTTTGCAAGTCGGGCTAATCTAATATACATATTACAATTCCTAAACCCACCTTCAGTCTTCTCATAAATGTACATATTTTCACCGGAAATTCGATTGTGAATTTATAACTTACAGAAAGCTTCGAAATAATAACTGAATAATTAATAAATATTGCCTGACACTATGACTTATCCCTAACCACTTTAGCTGATACAAAATCTTAAAAACAAATACAGTGAAACCTCGATATAACGAACTTCGTTATAACGAAAAACCCAATATAACGAATTTTTTGTTAAGTCCCTTGAAAAAACCTCGTTTTTACGAAGTTTTTCATACAAAAAAACACTATAGGTATAACGAATTTCTGAGCCTCTTAAGAGCCTCTGAGAATTTCTTAAAAGCCTCTATGTAGCGAAGAAATTTTTCGAATACCTCTATACAACGAAATCCAAAAGAGCAAAACAAAATGTTTATTTTTTGTATATTTACCCCCTTTCAGTGCAATTTAGCATTATTTTGGTGGAAACAATGTTTATAACGAATTTTTTTTCAGATTTCTTTAAATTTCGTTATACTAAGGTTTTACATTTCAGTACCTATAGCGAATCAATAGATATAACGAATAATTTTGCGATCCCCCTCAGATTCGTTATATCGAGGTTTCACTGTAGTACATATTTTTATAATTTTAAAGTTTTTAAATCCTTAAACCTAAAAACTAGCCGACTAAAAGCTTAGGTACCTTGAGATGAAGTTCCCATTTGAAAACTGGTCCAATGCCAGACTAAGAACAAACCATAGCAATCAGGGACGGATTCGGGAAGGGTGTTCCACGGGGCCCGGACCCCTCCCGAAATTTCAAACATCAGACTCCAAGCAGGATACAATCTTTTTGCTTACGTATCAATATTGCACTATTCGTAAGGCAAAAATCTTTATCACATACCTATACTTTACAAAACTATGGCGATTATTTTGGATTTGTTTAAAGTTTTGAAGGTTTTTAATTGAAATGAATATTACATAAAAAGATACTTATGTAAATTCCATTTTTTCTTTATCATATATTCGGCTAATCTTAAAAGAAACTCAACAAAAGTTAAGAAATTTGAATTAGTGTATATTTTTTAAAAATTATTAAAGAATTAAGACACATAATACAAAAGTAAAATTTAAAATTATAGATCTTGAAGTATCCAACCCAAAAAGTTTATATTTTTTTTAGTTTGCCAAACTGTTCGTTATTGAAACTAATTTCGTAATTTAAGAATAACTTTTAAAAGGCAAATTAGTGGTTTGATTAAGAAAACCTTATATGAATCGGTATTTGGATTTTCAAATGAAATGAATGATGATGATTTTGATGAACGTCAAAATGGTGATCATGGTCATGTTGATCAGTTAGAGTATAGAAACTTCGCGTTAACTATTTCTTTTATTATTGTTAGATTTTTTGTTGGCGTTCAGCCAATTTTTATGAGCTCTTAACTACAATTTTATTTGCCTCATAAAAAAACAACAAGAGAAGCATAAAAAGTGTTTAACCATTTGTTTGTTCTTCTCATTGTCTTTTTGTTCATTTTAGTTCTTTTCTTGTTTTTTGTTTTTTTTTGTTTTTTCTGTACATACATTTTTAACACAATTTGCTGTTATTAATAATTCCATTCAAAATGCTTCAACGAGCAGAGACACAAGAAGAGTGCAAAAACCACGAAAAAACACCTGTTAAGAATTGAAACTGGTTTTTGGAGGGGTGCCCAAGGGGAGGGGAGAATTGCCGTTTTGTTTTTCGTGTTTTTTTTCTGTTCTTCATATATTAATTTAGCATGAAATTAATTTTATTAATTCTTTTTATTGTGATGAAAATGCTTATTTTTAGCAAAAAGTATAAGAAATTAATTGAGCAACCAAAAACCACCAAAAAACTTATGAGTCTCAAAGGCTTTTCAATCTCGAACTCAAGTGGAAAATCGTGTGCTACTGAGGGCGAAAGACAAAAGTTTGACATTAATTGTTGTGCAAATAGAAGCAAAAAATAATGCACATGGTCTTTAAATTAGAATGTAGTCGAAATAAAATTATAATTCTTTTCAATTTTCTTGAATCGTTGCAACCGAAACTTGTAGGGAAACGGACAACAGCCGGATCTTATAACTAAAAACCTGTCGTCTATAAATAAACTTTTGTTAAGTGACGTGGCGTAAAATTGAGATTCGCTTAATTTGTTTTTAGGAACTGGAGCAAAAACTCTATTTTAAACACACGTAAGTGAACCAAGATACTATTAACATACAATTTAAAGGGTTCAGCTTAGCACTAGCAAACACAAACAATTTCAAATAATCATATTAAACCAGGGCACGAATGAGAATAAAATGTTACAGATGCCAGTTTTATTTACAAATTATAGTAAAAATACATTAAAACTATAAACTATATGCATATAAAATGTCTAAAGAACCGCCAAGCTATGATGACTATGAAGGAAAGTCCTTTTTATCAGAAGATTTATGTAGAACAATAAAACCAAAGGGCCGGGGCTAATTTCGACCGCGTCAAAGTTTGTATACCCTTGTAACTGTTTTGGTAACTCTTTCCTTACTTATAGCCATCAAAGTGGAAAAACGTTTAATGTAAAAAATCTAATGTTTGCGAAAGAACGGCCTACAATCTTAGCATAGGAAATAACGAAGTAATTGAGAAAAGTCACTGTTCGCGACTTTGCCGTTTGTATATGAGCTATATGATCCGATCCGGCTAAATCCGAAATATACAACCTATATATACACTATATACAAGCCTACATGCATAATTTCAGCTCTGTAGCTCTTACTGTCTAAGATGACTTTGCGTTGAACCAGACGGATGGACAGACTGACGGACAGACATGGCTATTTGAACTCGTCTCGTCGTGCTGATCAAGAATATATATACTTTATATGGTCTGAGATGCTTCGTTCTATGCGTTGCACACTTCTGACCAAAATCAATGCATATACCCTTTTTGCAAGGGTATAAAAATACATGTTATTTCTGGCGTATAAGTTGTTACATGCTTGCAAGATTTTAGCATAAAATGGCATAGAAGACTCAGTTCCAAATGAAACAAGGATAATAAGAGACATGCAACCAAAAAATGTCCTTAGTCTGTATGTTATTCCGTTAAAAATATACCAATTGGTGGATATTTATTGTATTCGTCATTCTCATTTCAAGGGATCGTTGTAGGATAAAGTATTAGACAGATGAATTTAGGTTCTAGATCTATGTATTGCCAACGTGTAAGGAAACGTATTCAGTTTATATTTGTGCCACCATTATCAGCCCAAGCCCTTTTCTTATGTTTTTTCACAATTTTCGTTCACAATGTATGATTTTTCAAGAGTTCAGAGTGGGTAAGGTTTTTAAGTTTTCTGTCCTTATCACATGGCATCAAGTCGAAGAATTTGGAAAAATATATTGCAAATTGAAGTTAAACCCATGAAAGTGACATTGTTGAACCAATTGATTGCTCTCTCTCTTGGCTGAAATTATTACTCAACCTTGCACTTTTGCTGTTCCAGGCATCTAAATCTTTGTCGACAAAATCGAAAACGAAGGTCAAAATATATGTCAAATATATTTATATTAAATTATTTCGAATGAAACGATCGATGTTGTAGTTATGGATCGACTTTGTGAAGTCTTATTTTCGAGGTACACAAAAGTGGGGTAAAATAGCAATTTTTCCCAACTTCTGCCGAAAAGTAATTGCGCTGATTCAGGACGTGGCTCGTCTCGTCGTGCTGATCAAGAATATATATACTTTATATGGTCGGAGATGCTTTCTTCTATGCGTTGCACACTTCTGACCCAATTAATATACCCTTTTTGCAAGGGTATAAATATATGTATATATATTTTAGTCCTATTAATGTTTTTGCAGAATTTGAAATCTAAAGCATTTGTATGTAGTTTATGCCGAATTGATTCTGTCCCATTGTGGTTAATGTTAATGTTCAATCGATGCTTATTTCTTTAAATAAGTGGATGAAGTATAAACAAATATTGACCAATTGGCTTTAGAATTGAGTCTTCTGTGTATTCAGTTAGAAACTTCTAAACATGTACTTACTTTTGCTCTCCACTATATCAAAGAAGAGTCTACATACATACACAAGGATTTACATCATCGTGATGTTGAATTACAGCAGCGTAAGATTTTCATACACCCCTATCGAGTATGAATTGAATGCTCTTCAGCCACATAATCAATCATTCGACAAAAAACGACAGCTGAAACTATCTTGCAAGGAGAGCGAGCGTATGTGATTATTGTCTTTTTCTTTTTGAAGATTATCTTTCAGAATGGCGATGGTTTGGTTGGGATTTGCTAAGCGGATTAGATACAGTTATTCCACTTGGCTGGGTTTCTTCGTAACCTCCAAATTGTTGTATGAAATACGTTTTGAATTATTTTTCATAAATATTTTCCAAATTTATTAATTTAGTTTCACATTTGTTTGTTTTTGTTTGTTTGAATAGATTTTTCATTCCAGCTTGCCTTACAAGTGTTTACGTTTGTGTTTGTAGAAAATATGTTTAAAATTCTAAATTCTAAATCATAACTATGATAATTGTATAGATTAATTATTGATACTTTCGACATATGTATATATATATATATATATATATTATTTACATATATATAGTTAAATATATTACTAATATTTAATTATTAAAAGATTATCGCAGTACTTGGTACGGCACCTAAAGAGAAAATTACAACAAGGTACAAAAACCGTAATTCCCTTGAATTTATGTTGAGTTTCACAGAAATCTTGACTCATTCAAGTTAATTAGGGTTTTTGTTTTCTTGACTTTACATTTACTTGTGTTGTTTGTTGTTGTTTGTATAAATATTGCTTATCGTTTGTTACAGTAAGAGGCGGAGGATTGTTCTCTGCTCATTTGTTTGGAAAAGGGTGAAGAGAATTAGAAAGGACGGTTAGGATTGGGAAAGCTTTTGTGTGGGTTGAGTCAATTGTTTCATAAATAATATATGTATGTATATAAAACACGTTCTAAGTGACATATCCTGAGTTGATCTCTAACAAAAATATAATGCAAATCAACGGCAGAAGAAAGAAGAATAGAAAATGATAAGCGATTTCTTGTTTCTTGGCAGTGGTGAAATGGAAAACCAGAAAGAAAAAGAAAACCCACTCAAATTGATGACGAGAATTTCAAGAATTATGATTGCGTTTTCTTTTGACAAAAAGATAGACATAGAGGGAAACTATTTGTGGCAGGAAGGGAAAACGCGTATCATTTTCTTAATTAAAACTTCTTGCTTCCGCTTAGATTTCAGCCTAACTAAAACTATTATTCTTACAATTAGAATGAAATATAGTAAAAGAAAGATTTAAATTCTTTGCTTTTTTAATACACGCACACAACTCTTCGTTCTAGAATTTGTTCCAATTTGTTTTGTTATATTTTTACAATCTAATGTCATCGTTGCTGCCTCTTCTGGCCACCACTGCCACCCCCTGCTGCTGCTGCTCCTCCTCCCACTCCGACGTTTCGCCTGTACTATTGAGCCTTCTCTTTGACCGCCGAAACGGCGCTAAGACCCAACGAGGTTAGATGGTCGAGACCAGCGGCCGCTGCTGCTACAGCTGATCCTGGCGGATGGGCATAATTTCGTATTTGATGCAGTGATATCAGTTGTGTGGGGAAACTAGAGGCAGCTGCAGCTGCTGCGGCAGCGGCATTCTGTTGGTAAAGGTAGGCCGCTGTGGCTGCTGCTCCTGGCGGCGGGCCGGCCGAGCGATGCTGTTGCAGATGCGAGGTTGGAGGCGGGGGCTGGGCAGTCGTTAGGGGCGTAAAGGCCGATGCGCCGCCCGTTGCTGGCGAGGATTGCTGCTGCTGTTGCTGGAGATGCGATGACTGACGCAAGACAAGATCTTCACCCACGGCATTGGCCGCATCCGCATCGTGCGGACTGTGCGAATGTCCTGGGGTATCGGCTAATCGGTGATGCTGCAGCAATTCCTGTTGTTGTTGCTGCTGATGTTGTTGCTGTTGTTGTTGCTGCTGTTGCTGCAATGAGGCAAAATTGGCATATGTTTGTCCATTGGCTTGAGGTAATTGCTGCTGTATAGCCTCCGCCAGGGAGGCAGCGGCACTGTCTGCCCCCATTTTGGCCCAATACGCTGCATTCACATCATTCATTGCCGCCTGTCGCTGCAGATTCAAGCCAATTCCACCAGCCGGAACATGTTGATGCTGAAGGCCACCGATTCCGGAGCCACCAACCAATTGACTGGCAGCCGTATGACGCTGCTGTTGATGTTTCTCGGCCTTCTCCGCATGCTTCTGCAAATGCTTAGCCAGATAAGTCTCCTGTGTGTAGGATTTTCCACACAAATTACATATGTGCGTTTTCAGGTGCTTGGAGTCCTTGTGCTTGGGTATATGCTCCAGTAGGGTCATCTCATCGGCAAAACATTTATAGCACGAATTGCATTTGAATGGCTTGTCCGTCTGATGGCAGCGGGAGTGCGATTGCAGATTGGATAACTGAGAGAAGGCCTTGGGACAGCCGGCATGTCGACATTTATATGGCTTATCACCCGTATGCGTTCGTATATGCTGTTGCAGGTGCGATAGTTGGGTGAATTTGCGTTGACAGATCTCACAGCGATAGGGTTTGATGCCCAAATGGATTCGTGTATGCTGCGACAGATATGATGAGTTGGCAAACGATTTGGTGCACGAAGCGCACTTATAGGGTTTTGTTTGATCATCGCCGCCGCCCGCACCACCAGATGCTCCACCTCCGCTTCCTCGTCGCTGATCTTCCGGTGATGATTCATTACTGCCACTGCCCAAATGTCGTGTCGGCGATCGGCTAGGGTCATACTACAAAAAGGATCAGAAGACACAAATGTTAAAGACTTTGTCAGTATTGTGGCTAATCTAAGAGTCAAAGAACAATCCTCTACAAATAAAAGGATATAAGTAAACTGAAACTCAGCCTGTTGTTGCTTTAGAGATAGCTGAAACTTTTGGATTTGAGTTGCTTACCTTCTGCTCTTCCTGTGTGGGCGTGGGCGGAGAACTTGGAGCACTATAACTCGAACCCTTCAATTGCTGTTGCTGCTGTTGCTGATGAAGCAACTGCTGTTGCTGCTGCTGTTGTTGCTGCTGTTGCTGTTGCTGCTGATGCTGCTGTTCGGCGGCATGCTGTTGATGTTGCTGTTGAAGATGCTGCTGATCGACCATTAGACCATTTTTCAGCGAATAGTCCAAACGTTCGACATTCTGACGAAACTCACTAATGTTGAATGGTTTGTAATCGTGAACCAGTTGGGCTGTACGCAGATCCGCCGAAGTCAAATGACTTAGGGACCGTAGATAATCGCCCGTTGTGACGCCATTCGGCGTCGTTGGCAATTCGGCCATAAGAGGCGGCTGATGGCCGCCAAGATTTAGCGGTCGATACGGAATGGTGCGTGCGTCCAGTTTGGATTAGTAATGAAAATGGGTCTCGACGACGATGGGAGACGCTCTTCCTCTTCTCCTCTCTTTCCCAACCGGGCAGGTCAATTGAAGCAAATGAAATAAATCAGCGGTCAGCGGAGAAGAAAATGTCGTCGTTGTCACTTATCAGTTGACCAAGTTATCGTCTTGTCTCCTCTCTTCTCTCCTATTCCCCTCGCTCTCGCTTTATCTCTTCTTGTGGCCAATGGAGTTTTATGCTGAAAATACAGAAATGCAATTTACCTTTCAGTTGGATTTCTGTTTACTATGCAGAACTACATTATATGTACATATATAAAGTTTTTATTGTTGTTTTTTCTTCTCGATTATATTATTTCAGTTGATTTTTGCTTTCTTTACGTTTTTTTGCTGCGATTCTCCTCTTGTTGTGTGTGTGTTTATTAATTTTTCAGCACATTAACATAAAATGTGCATGAATTAATTAATTGTTTATGAATTAAACGTGCAATGCCAACACGAATATAACCATCAAGTAAAAAAAAGTTGAAAAACTAAAAACAAAACAAAAAATGCGGGCGCTTCTGGCAAACCCAAGCAAAAACTGAATGTTTTCAACACTCTTAAAGATGTCATACATTTAATACCCTTGCCAAATGAAACTCATACTATATACATAGTACACACCTATGTACAGTAGAATCCGGTTATAACGACGCTCTATATCCGGAAGACGTACTAAGGGGAGTCCCTTTCATACAAGTTTGTATTGGGACCAACCAATCACTCATCGAACTTTAGTCGCAATAACCGGACGGACGTTAGGAGCGGAGTCGTTATAACCGGATTCTACTGTATATGTATGACAATCTTCTTGCCTTAGTTAATATACCCTTTGTGTCTTAGCAAGAGTATTATTAAACATTTTGGTAGGTAAATTAAAATGAAAATTATTCTTATTTTAAACTGGAGCAAAAAAGAGATAGATGAATGGCCATTTATGTAGGTATGCACACTCAGAAGTCAGAGGCGCCAACTGGACAACGTGTCAATAACCTCGAGAAATGAAATGATGTGGAATGCAACGCAAAAATTTGTAATTTTCATTCTGTTGGCAAAGTTGCAAAGGAAAGTTTAGACTGAAAATACGTAAACAGTGGTAAATAATGTCAATTTTACGTAGAATGCAATTTGATGTGCATTTGCAACTAGAGATGGGCACGGGTACACGGTTACCCGTTTCGGGTGGTGTGCGGACGGATGTGCGTTTGGAGAATACTCCATTTGAAACACTAAACACAGTAGATGCCGCTTATAACGATACTCAAGGGATTGGCCTGATACTAATTCGGACTAACTGATATTTACTTTTACTTAATTTCTTTAGCAGACTGTAACTTTTGATTACTTCAGAGATTAAGATTACCTAACGACATTGTGCTCTATGATCAATTGACTCTCAGTCTGTCTGTTTTTCAGTTTATTGTACATAACTGTGAAAACATATTTTGGTGGGTCGACAAATAGAACCGAACAAGCATGGACGATTGAAAATGTTAAGTGTGCCAATACTTTTTGGGCTCACTGTATATAGGCCGAAGTCAATGCGAAGTATATTTGGGAGCGTCTTAACCAAATTTCCTTCTCACAACAGTATTGACATTTTTTTCACTCTTTTCATTTCAATCGCTGCTCTATTTTTCTGTCCTTACTTTTTTTTATCGGTGTAAGCGATAATTGTGTTCAAAATTTCTTCGTTATAAGCAACATATTGAAAGTTTATTTCAGAACCAAACAAAACTTCCTGAGTTGTATCGTTATAAGCGGCATCTTCTGCATAAAGTTCAGATCAAACAATTTGTAATAAAATTTTAAGTCGAGGATGTAAATTACAAGTGAGTTTAGTAAATATTTATTTCAACTATCTGATTTTTTTATTCAACTTTTGATGCAACTTTAATCAAGTCAAAGACTCATCACATGAAAATCCAAATTGGTTTAAGGTTGTTACCTTTTTTTGCCCAAGAATATTAAATTACTCATGGGTCATTTGTTAAGTGTCATGTATCTGTCATTATTATATCTGAGATCTAGCTTAGTTTATTATTATTAATGGGAAAGAATACACATACATACACACATACATACATATGCATTTGGAAACATTATAATTAACAGTCAATGGAATAGTTTAATGAATTTGGCTTTAATTAATATGCACTGTCAACCTATGTATGTATAATCCAAGTAAACCAACTAAGCCGTTAACATAAAAGACTAACAAACTCTTAATTCCTTAATCCTAGTTCGCAAATGCACAAACCACTGACCCATACACACACAAACTCGAACTCACACACACACATATATACATACATACATACAGTTGCGAACTTAAAAATAGCACCACTTGCTTAGGAAATGTGTTGAAAGGATTCATAGTTTTATTGAGAGGTTTAAGGAACATGTGAATACGTTTTTAAACGTAGAATTATACCTACTAATGAAAGCAAAAAAAAAATTATAATAATATCCAGCGGTTTGGAAAATTTTTAAAGAACTTCTTGACATACTCAAAAAATACCCGAAACTAAAAATAGCACCACTTTTCAAAAATTGACTTAAAATGAAAAAAAAAAATAATTAAACAAAATTCATTAATAAGTTAAGATTAGCTATTAAAACTATTAATAAATTAAAAACTCAATACTTGGTTGCATTGCCCTTAGGGGCCAAATCCGCTGCACAACGTCTTGGCCATGTGTGAACCAGGTCTTGACAGCGTTTGACCGGAATTTTCTACCAGGACTCCTGGGTTACTTCAAATCTTTAGTTGGTTTTACAACAGCAACTGTTTTTATAATGCCAGACCAAAGATTTTTAATAGGGTTTATGCCTGGTGACCTTGCCAGACACTCTATTATATATAGAAAATTCTCTAGGAACCACTGCTTGGCTCAATATTGTGGTGTGCTTTGGGTCGTTGTCTTGTTGAAAGACCCGGATAAGTGGCATATTATCCTCAGCATATGGTAGCATCACCGTCTTTAAGGTATTTACATAATCATGCCGATCCATAATGGACTTGAGCACTATATAAGACCGACAACATAGTAATAAACACAGCCCCATAACATGCCACTGGATCCGCTAAGTTTAACAGTGCTCAGGGTGTATTTGGAGTTCTGTAGATGCGGGAGGTACACTCTAGAGCCTTTTCCACCATACATTACAACTTTACTTTCATCAGTCCATAGCAGGTGTCTCCACTTTTGCACAGGCCAATTCTCATGATCTTTAGCAAACTTAAGGCGATTGGGAATATGTCTCGCGTTCAAAAGTGGAACCACTCTTGGGGTTCAGGCTTTTAAATTGTTCTTCAGAAGGTATTTGCGAACTATTTCGGCGCTAGTCGAGATGTTCAAGTCCTTTTCCAGATCGCTTACAGCCTTAAAAGGATCCTTATTGCTCTCTCGGACTAAGCAACCGACTTCCTGCTGCTTCAGTTTTGGTTTTCCTACGCGAGTTTCAGACTTCTGTTTGAAATTGATCGCATTCGGAATCATAATGATCGAATAAACAACAAATTTTCAAACTTAAGGATACGATTATCCCTCCAAATTTGGTTTTTGGATGAGTTTTCGCTATTTCACAGTGCAGTGTTTTCTTCGACCCATTATTTTGAAAAGTTTCGGAATTTTTTTAATGCTAGTGCTATTAAAATTCAATTTGATCCAGGGACTGTTGAACATGTGATTTTTAGAATGCAATTCTGCGAAATATAACGGTATTTTGCAAAATACTGCAAGTGGTGCTATTTTTAGTTTCGGGTATTTTTTGAGTATGTCAAGAAGTTCTTTAAAAATTTTCCAAACCGCTGGATATTTTTATAATTTTTTTTTTGCTTTCATTAGTAGGTATAATTCTACGTTTAAAAACGTATTCACATGTTCCTTAAACCTCTCAATAAAACTATGAATCCTTTCAACACATTTCCTAAGCAAGTGGTGCTATTTTTAAGTTCGCAGCTGTACGTATGACAATTTGTAAACAAGAATTCTACTTTCCAAACACAATTCCCACAAACTCCTCCCACATCTCTCGCCTATTATTGTGCAAATCTTTTTTATTATCAGAGGGAAAAACCTACAAAAAAAAAAAAAAAAAAAGAATCAATAAAATAAAGGTAAGAAAAGGAACAATCAGAAATTGGCGCGCGTCGCATCAAAATTGAGTTATTTAAAACACAAAAAAAAAGAAAGGAAAAACAGAGACAGCACCAAAGGCAAAGTGAGGGAGTAAGGGGCAACACGAACATAATTATACGCACACACACACACACAACACACAAAGAGAGACGGGGAGAGACGCACCAACACAGTCAAGCATTGCGTAGTTCTGTTGACGTCAGAGTCTAACCGTGTTTTCTTTTAACTTCATTCGTCTTATACCCTTTACTTACAACCTAGAAGGGTATACTAAAGTCCCTTTTACTTGTGTAAGTAATAACACCTAGGAAATTCTTAGGAAACATATGGAATTGATCCGCAGAAGCAATTCTAGGAAATTCAATTGCCAATATGCAAATTTACCCTATTATTTACAATCTTTGTTTTTCTAGAATTGTTTAATGTTACACGCTTAGTTGGGATAAAGGGTATTGTTAGGCCGGCTTGGCTTATAAAAAAAAGTATGTATAAATTTGGTTCCTTCTTTTTGGTTGTTGTACTTGCTGACCAAAAGAACCGGTTACCGTTGTTGCTTTTGTTGTTGTTGCTGCTGACGTTGCGTACACCAAATCTTCGGCAGAAGTTGGTGGAGCGCGGCGGGGGGATTTGGGGAAATCAGCGGTTAAAGGACACGTTTTATCTGTGCTTGTTGCGCGTGACAAAATAGGGTCAACTGTCATTTGTGTTTTATTTGTCTTTATTTTACTTTTTGGTTTTTTATTTTTTTTTTGATAAAACTACAAATTGTCAAAAAACGAAAAAACAAAAAAAAAATGGTATACATAAAAAAAACCAACACACACATACTTACATGCACACACATACACGAATCAACGAAATTTAATTGAGCGCAAGAACAAAAGAGAGCCAAAGAGCAAGCGAGAGCGCAACATAAACAAACGAATACCGCAAAAAACGGACGAACAAAAAAAAGTCTCTCCTCTCCTCTTCTTTCTCTTTCTCACACTATTTCTCACTCTCGTGCTCTCTGATGATTGGGGGTGGGGGTGGAGGCGAAATGCGAAAATTTGATGAATAAAAAAAAAGAAGAAACGAGATAATAAGAAAAAAACGACACGACGACACACACTCACACAAACACAAAACGCCACCGAATGAATGGGAGAAGAACAACGAGTATAAAAAAGTCAAACAAGCGACAAATGGACAAAAGGGACAGCCGCAATAATGGCACAGTGGGACAACAATTATGGTCGAGTGGTCAACACAGGAGTGGGAGTGATATATAAGTTTGGGTTATACATGTGTGTCTGTGTGTGTTATAACACACACAGTCGAGTCCCCATAAAATTGGACCTAGGAATCATGACATTTTAAAGTTATCTCTTTTGTATAAACTATCAAATAGAAAATACTTTTGGCAATCGTAAAATACCGCCTATTAAAACATTAAAAGGTTAAATATTTCAAACTCCGAACACAAATTACTTAGCACATTATACTGTACTTTTCCCCACTGTGCCTTGGGCGCGGGAAAGAAAAACATACACACACATACAAAGGCAAAACAATAACATGTGTGTTTATCTAATACGGCCCAAAAAAATAAAATAAAATGAATTAAATGAAAACATAAAACTTACCAATTTCAGAATACCTGAAGAAGTTGCAGATATTTTAAATAAATTGTGATATTATTTCTATTCACTTTTTGAATTGGGAGCACGTGTTAAATTATCTTTTTATTTTTCTTTTCAATTCTTTTTTTCTCGTATTTTTTTCACAACTTTGGCAATTTTTTTGTATTTCTGATTGGCATTTTTTCTTCTTTTTTTCGTTTTGCTTTAAATTGTGCAAATTTTCGTCTATTTGCGTTTTCTCTTTCACACACCTTTTAGATAGAATGAGATGGAAGATGCAATGGCCGCGCACGCCAAAAATATACACGCACACACACTGAACACACACACTCCCACAAGTTTTTTTATGACTTGCACTTGCTTTTTTTGGCCCCCTTTTGCGTTTGACGTTTCTTTTTTTCGCTTAATATTCGGCAATTAATTGCATTTGGCCGGGGGCGCATGTAAGAGGAGTTGGTGGGTGGTTGTTTACTACGGGGAGCACAACAGAGCCAACACAAAAAACGGTACGAATCGCAAAGGCAAAGGCAAAACGACCAAAAAAAGAACCGTTCTTCTCTCGTGCTTGTGTGCGCGCGTTCGTAGCAAAAACTGAACTGAAAAAAAATCACAACACAAGCAAGTTTTTTCATGCCAGTCTCATCGCGGGCTCTCTCCCTCAGCAGCTCCCTCCCTCAACAGCTCGTTCTATCTCTGTCGCACGCTCGCTCATGGTGAAAAAAGGCTTGTTTATGTTTTTTATATGTGTACTTTTTACAGCTTGTCGTCTCACTCTTTCTTTTGCTCTCCCTCTTTTTGTAACTCTCTCTCTGATTCTCTGGGACTGGGAGAGATTCCGGTTTTTTATAGGTTGAATTGCGGGAGGGTATGTACAGCGGGCAAAGAAAGTTTCACTACACTTTGTGACGAAATCCTATCAAATGTTTATATATTATATATGCAATAAATTGAACTAAATTAATTAAATATTTTGGGTTATGCAAATGGGGTTGTACTCATGCATGTTTGCATAGTCAATTTCTACAACCGTAAGTTGACTTATTTTGCTCACTGTGTATGTATGCTGCTTGCGAAG
The DNA here is from genome assembly GCA_018152135.1 of Drosophila paulistorum. Taxonomy (NCBI): domain Eukaryota; kingdom Metazoa; phylum Arthropoda; class Insecta; order Diptera; family Drosophilidae; genus Drosophila; species Drosophila paulistorum. Next base: position 6,446,048 of record JAECXG010000805.1, on the reverse strand, counting down.
GGGAGCGAGGTAACAATTTAAATGGGCCACAAAAAAGTTTGGAAAAGTTTAACAAAATGTAACAAAAAAAAAAAAGAATTTGTTTGATTCACCATTTTTGTTTTTATATCGTTGTCCGCAGTTTGAGTGATGCTTTCGGTTAGACATTCTTTATGCGCATTATTTCCTTGTAGAGTCTTGGTTTTCTGTAAACTTTTTATTTTATTCACATTAAATTTATATTCTTTATATTCTCGCTTTTTCTTAATTCGTTACTTTTCAATTTCGTAATCTAAGCGCCAAATTTGAGGGCTGGAAACTCACTTTAGACGCGGAAATAGGGTGACCAAACTACTTCTGCATGTCTCAGTGTTGCCATATTTCATAAATTTACGTTTATCGATGGTAGGAACCGATGGGCAAAAAACTGCGGCGAGAGGGCTACATTTTAAGGCTCGGCGAATTCATATGTTTATAATTAATGTTTTGCAAAAAATTAATTTGCAACCTGTGATTTTTACACAAGAGATACAAATGTAACGCACAATTGTTAGCTAGCCCCGCCCACATACATTGTGCATTATGTCGGGTGAATTCAGCGCTAGTCAGTTTGTTTCGAGCAATGGCAATCTGAGTGCTAGCGCCAGTTGCTCATCCCGATGGCTGACCGAGGAGGTATTCAAGTTGATTGACATTGTCCAGCGAGACGAGGCCATCTACAATCCACGACACAAGTACTACTTCTGTCGTCCATATGTGGAGAATTTTTGGCGGGAGGTGGACATAAAGCTGGAGAAGAATCCCGGTGCAAGTCTGGCCAAGTGGACTAATTTGCGTATCTCATTTCGACGCGAGTACACCAACTATTTGGAAGAGAAGGTGCCACCATGTTGGTCCTACTTTGATCGAATGTTCTTTCTGCATCCGTATCTACGTAAGAAGCATCAGCAACCCAAATCACTGGACACTCAGGTGCAAGATGCTTTGGCTCATCTCTCCAGTCTATCCAATCGCATGCAGCGAGAGCGCACTGTGGCCATCAGCACCTCCTCGAACTCTAATCCAGGGCTTCCGAATACAGCGACCCAACTATCGCCCCAGCCGCAGCAAATGGACAACTATTTGGACTATTTCGATGAAGCTGAACCCAATCAGTCCGAACTCGATGAAATGATGGACGAAGAGCAGCGAGCACGCTTTCACAATCAGTTGGACAACAATGACATCAAATCAGAATGCGAAGAACCCGTCGATGACTACGAACAGGATCACGTGCACGATCATGACGAGGATGAAGTGCCGGAACCCGATGATCATCATGACCAAATGCACAAGATGGCAGCCACATCTAGTTCTGCCGCTAGTTCATCAGTATCGGAGATGCAGCGGCGCTATCATCAGCACCAGCATACTCATTCCTCTAATCGCCAGTTGCATGTAAATCGGCTTCAGGTCCGTGCATATCAAGAAGAAATGCGCATTCATGGCCGTCCTCGGTCACAGGAGCAGCAGAGCAGCTCAGGAACGGCTCAAACGCCCGCACAGGCCCATTCGAACATCTCTTTCGTGCGTCCAACGTTTAGCAAACCCGTCGATATGGTAAGCACAACAACTCACAGTGCCGGAGTTTCTCTACTGGCAGCCTCCTCAGCCTCCCACGATTTGGAATTGCCAACGCCATCGAGTGTTGCCGGAAGCATAGCGCCTCCAGCTGGCCTTCAACAACAACGACATGCTGGACATCATCCAACGGCACAGCAGCAGCAGCCGTTGCTGCGCCTGGAGGCAAACAATTCAAGCGGATCAATGCCTAGTTCTGGAGGCAGCGGCGGTGCAGGTGTTGGCAATGTGGTGGAGTTGTGTGACTGCAAAACCGATTCGGATGCCATGTTCCTAATGAGCCTGCTGCCCGATATACAAAAACTAAACGGTCGTGATCGAGGCAAAATAAAAATTGCTTTCCAAAACATCTTGCAGGATTATCTATATCCCGACTAGGCCTGGCCAATAAGCTAACTGAGATCATGATCTCCACCAGCATTCAGATCTGTGTATACATTTTGAACTCATTGAATGAGTTCCAAACTGGATTCCTTTTTACTTTTATTTTGTGTGTTTATTTCACTCCATTTTTTAAAAATGCTTGGAACAATTATTATGTTTATTTATAAATATTATAATAAATATTTAACAAGAATAAATTCACATGAAAATTTACGTTATATGGCTAAATGTTTATATGTTTATATAGGATTTCGTCCGATCTATCACATGGCATACCCTAATCGAATAGCTTTAGCTCTCGAGTTATTTTCTTGATCTTATTGTCCAGTGTCTTGTCCTCATGCTCACATATATAATAGTGTCGGGAGGTGCATTCCTGTCCATAGTAGGCATAGCTATGCTTGCCAGCATTGTAGGACAGGCGGAGACAGCGACCCTTGCCCTCAATCTGTACCGTGTTGTTGAGTATATCGCCCGTCTCTTCTTCCTTATGCTCCTCATCGTCACTGTCCACCAGATTGGTTGCTGTGGCATTGTCACCCTTCTCCTTCTGTGACATGGCTATCGATGTGAGATTTGTATTGGGATTCACTGGCTTTGCCGAATTCGACCATATCCACAGGAGACCAGGATTCAGGCCGCCCAACCAATAATCCCGTCCTCTATGAGCCGGTTGATTTAGCAAATAGGCCATAATCTCCTCGTTCTCCGATACCTTCTCGAATTCGGCCAAATGGGCATTGAGAGCTTTGCAAGCCGTATTCGCTGTCTTCCAGTTCACCTGCTGATGGCTGTTGATGTAATAACAATTGTCACTAATCCTTGTGAAATTTGTAGGACATGGATCCTTGACTTCCTTCTGATTGTTGCCCGCCATCAAGTAATAGATCAATTGCTCCGTTCGACGTACACGACTTTCCAAATAATCTGCGAAAAGCGGCCAAAAATTGTTACGCAAATACTTTAAAGAGAAATGCCTCAAATTTTAAATCGAATTTATTTTTAATTACTTTCAAGAAAAAGAAAATTTAAATTTCAAATCGAAATCTATTCAAGTCTTTGCCTTTCTTATATGGAAACATTTTGAAAATTAAGGCAAAAATTCATAGGATTCATTGGGAAGTGGCTCCATTCAAAAAAACATCAAATCTGGACCTAAAAAAATGACTAAGTTTCGCCGAAGGAAAGTCAGTGTGATTCTACTTATATAAAAGTTACACGACCATTTCAAAGTCAATTCAAAATTATTTATGAGATCGATTTTTCGAATGAGGAACTGTCCCTTACTACTCATTCCGCGAATATGTATAAAAAAATTGTCAGAAAAAAGGTTCTTTGATAATCTTCTTGACTCACCAACACGATAGACCAGCTTTTCGATGGCTCCAAGTAGATATAAATCATTTTCGGATACAGCTCGAAATGTGGTCGGTTGAACACCTCCGCCTGGTGTATGCGGATGCGATGGAGGCTGCAACTGTTGCTGCTGCTGTTGTTGTTGCTGTTGCTGTTGCTGTTGCTGTTGCAGGGGCACAGGACGCAAATGGGATTGGGATTGGGATTGTGGGGGATTACTAGAGCTAGAACTACCGCCACCAAAACCAAACAACTGCTGCAGAAAACCAGGCTGCTGACGTTGTTGCAGCTGTTGTTGTTGCTGATGTTGCTGCTGCTGCTGCTGCTGGTGCAACATTTGATTGGTCATGGGTCGAAATTGTGGATTCACAATTGGACTTTCTACTGGTTTACGTAAATGTGGCTCCAGTTCCACAGCCTCACCTATTCGTCGTGTAATAAAAATATTATTGCCAGGTCTCTTATAGGCAGACGAATGATAATTGATGGGTCCTCCGCCCACCATATCGTTTCCCATGTAGGGCAAATCTTTGGAGGTCCGTTGACTGCTGCTTTGGCTGTGAAGGAAGAAAACAATTAAACTTTACATGGACGACTGATCCATTTAGGTATGCACCCACCTCAAGACATAATCTTCGAGAAATTGCGACCAAATCGGTGCTTCCGTTAATAATGATTCATTGACGTATGACAACGATGATGGTGATGACAATGGCTTTTGCATATTTTCACCATCGTTCGCATTGCATAATCCAACAAAAGCCTGGCCCAATAAAACAAAATAAACAATTTGTAGACTCAAGTTTAACGTCATCGTCGTTGTGGTTGTAGTTGTTGATTTTATGGCCGGCAACATGACGGCAACAACAACATGAATGTGGGTAATTGTAATTGTTTGCTTGGTTGCACCTTTCCCCAACTTCAAGCCGAAAATTTTACGCGTTACTTGTTCGTTGTGATCGCAACGAGTTGAAAACTAAAACTGATGTTCAAAACTTTGCGGACCGGGTTGGGCCCGGCTTAAAGACAAAGTTAACGCTGTCATTGCCAATGGCAATGGCCAGAGCTCGATGTGATTGTTGTTGTGGCCGTTGCCGCTGTTAAATTTCTTACGAGAAATGCAAAATTTCACTTTCTCCTTCGACGCTTCGTCGGCGTCTCTTTATACAAAATGTAAGTCATTGGGCTTTGGCTTTTATTTTGCTTAGGTTATTTGTCTATTTGTCTATCTATCTGTCTGCCGGGGCTGCCCACAATTATTATTGTTAAACACCTCATCAGAAATCATTGAAAGTGATTTAATTGCTAAAGGGCCTATTCAAATGTGGTAACTACAGTTGTACCTGCTTATAAACAACTTTTGACCACAAAAAACCTGGTTATGTACTATATAAATAATCATCATAAGAGAACGATCGAGCTGTGACTTTGGAGAATTTCACTTATGTAGTAGTTTACTGTAGGAAATATTAACTATATTTAACAATTTTAACAATACTGTGTTACTTCTTGAGCTTTTTATAGAGAATGCCAATCCCTCTGTTCGTTCCGGGTTTTCCAGAGCTAGATGAGGACTGACTCTTCAGCGTACCTGATTTTCTTCACTTTCCTCACATAACTTCTTTTAAGTATTCTCACATGTCAATGTATGGTCATGGTGTTTGCTTATTATCCTCTGTTGGCAGTGGCGGATCTACGGGGGGTGAAATAGGGTAAATTTTTTTTACTTGGTCAAACAAAATTTTGACTTCGATTTACCCCCCCAAAATCGAATGCACGGTCCGCCACTGTCTGTTGGATAGATTGCAAATTGGAGGAACCCAGTTAAATTAAAAAAAGAAAAAAAATCTATTTTGGTGTTATTTTTAGGTTATTCCTAATATAAATTAAATTTTTTTTATATGAATGAATTCTCAAATACGAAAAAAGCGTCAATTCTCTATCAAAACTAAAGTATGTAAGTTGTTGCAACGACAAGTAGTCCAGTAGCTTTTTGATACTCTTAATTTATTCTCATAAATTAGTTTTAGTTAACCGATTTTTTTTTTAAATTGGTAGGCCGATAGATACCGATATCAATTATTAGTATATTAACTTTGATAACGATACATAATATATTTTGGGAGAAAACCTAATAAGTCGATAGTAAAAAAGGCAAAAATTGGAATAGACAACAATATATATCTACCTACAAATATTTCGAGAGAACACTTCGGACTAATAGGGCAATAGTAGAAGCTAAAAATTTGAATATATGTAACTTAATCTACCTAGATACATACTATTGGAGTCTAAATACTATAATTAGTAGTGCTGACAGTCTGCGAGATCTAGTTGTTTATCAAACCGCCTGTTGATGCTGATTAAGAATATAAGACATCCATGTTTTATGAAGTCGGAAACGCTTCAGACCATGGATAAAATGGCTAATTACTACTTTTAAATCGGGTTTTTAAACAACTTATGTAAATCAAATAATAATGTAAACACTTAATGCATTATTTTAGTCTTTGTATTTGCCATTTCACTTTTCTTTAATCCACAAACCAGAAAAAAGAAAGGTCCACGAGATTTCAATACCAGCATTTTGGCAAATCCCCCCATCCCCCAACCTTCCCACACTAGTTAAATGAATCAATTTTCACACTGGGCGGTCTAACTCCGATTGATGATGGCCAAAACCCGCTGCCCACATAAACCACATGCCTTCGATTGAATTTGGTTACCCTGAAGAAATACTGATATTTGACTTTCATTTTATTGTATTGAAGATGTTGCAATGAAGGTCTCTCTCATTCACTCTCTCTCTTTCTGTGGTTATGACGCACTTTGAGTTTGGGCTTTTCGATCTTTGATTTTTGGGGGTTTCCCCAAAGGTCAACACTGCAAACCTGATAATAAGCCAATGACCATGGGGCCAAATGGAAATGAGTAAATTTGTGTATTTTCAGCGTGAACTCATCTAAAACCAAATTTCAATTATCAATATAATATATCGTTTTGTTTTGTTTTTGTTTGTTTTTTTTTTTTTTTTTGTAAATTTTTTTATAAATTATTTTATACTTTTTTTTGAGGTTTTTCATTTTTTTTACTTTTGTAAATTTAAATAGAAATTTATGCAACCATCATTCTTAAGTTTATAATCCATAGCATTTTTTGTTCTTGTTTTTTGTTGTGTTCTCTCTCTATAACTCTCTCTCTTTTTAGCTCTGGGTTACTCGAAAATATTTGAAAATTATTTGTTCTTAATATTTTTAAACATGACTTTAAAAATAGAAAAATGTGTGTTTGTTTCGTTTGTTTCCTTCCTTGTTTTTTCTTTTTTTTTAGGTAGTTCTGCTTTGTTGTTGTTGCTGTTGTTGATCTTGTTGTTGGTGTTATTTATTTATTAGAAATTTATATATTTAAATATAGATAATATGCTGTTGTTGTTGCAGTAGTAGTATAAAATATATATACACAATGGATGTTATTCTTGGCATATAGTTTCATATTTCTTTTCTTTGTTTTTTTAGGTTTGCTTTCAAAATCATTTGATGTGAGATAATCGTTTACAATAACGTCGAGTTTAGTTCCACTCCAAAATAAAGGACACCAAGAGATGGAAAGGATGGATCTTCTTGGTCAGATCTTGATCGGATGAACTTAATAGCCAGCCAATTCGGCGAATGTGGAGTCCATCTCGTCGGCCAGAGACTTGTATCTGTCCTTGTTGATGCCCAATTCGTCTAAGAGAGAGGGGGGAAAAATAAAAAGAAGGAAATTATATTAATATATTATCTAAATAATTGAAATGGGGGCGTGGTTTGGGGGAAGGTTTGGCAAAAACATTAAAAGTGCAATAGAAGTATAGTTTATACACTGAAAAAAATTAAATGTTATTTGATTAGTTTTAATTGGCGCTGTTTTAGCAAGCGTTTAGAACAGTTTTGGTGTGCAAGAATAAGGACTGAGGACAGGATATCGAATGAAATCGATCGTAGTATAGATCATACGAAACTGAAAGAAAGAGACAACTAGAGAGTCTACATGGGATGATGACGAAGAGAGCATTTAGATCAATATTTGTGTAGGAGTAAGGATGACAACAGGACAGCTAGTGAAATCTATCACAATATAGATCATACGAGAATGAAGGAGACAACTAGAGAGCCTGCACGTAATGCTGACGAGTTCCGATAAAAAGGGATAGATATTGTATCGTATCGAATGAATGTTGTTGTTGGGGATAAGGCAAGATAACAAATATTTTTTCATCATGCCACACACACACAGAAAAAAGGAAAAAAACTCAAATAATTTCAAAATCACCTGTGTCGAAAGCCTATATATACGCTTATATATAACTACAGTTGGCTCTATTACTCAATTTTGTTTTTTACAGCATTGCAATTGTTGGCATGACTAAACAAATTATTTACAGTGTAGAAATTTGTTTCGAAAGAAATATTTGAGGGGAAATACATTTTGAGTCGACTGTATAAGTGTGTGTGTGTGTGAGTTGGGCTTGGGGTTAGAGCAATTTTATATATGGCAGGATATGTACATATATACATATATATGTATATGGTAAGTATGTGTAGTAAATTTTGTTGTAGATTTTTTTTTTTTTTTTTTTTTTTTTTTGTTTTTTTTGGTAGTTTTATTTTTTTGGTTTTAATATCCAGTAAGTTCAGCAAATGTCTGGTCCAAATCATCGCAGATTGCTTTGTATTTTTCTTTCTCATGGAAGAGACGGTCTGCAAGAAGCATTATGGTTTATATTACATTTGGTTTAATTAAAAAGCAGAGAATAAAAAATAATTATTTGTCTAATACTTTTTTTTAGTGATATGTATATACAACTGCAACATTGGCATTAGTTGAAGCTGGTTTTTTGATTGGATCTTATATCATATCGTAGTAATTTACAATATCTGAACACGCATTTCAGAATACGAAATAGATAGATAGAGAGAGAGATTTGTTAGTATAGATGGATAGTTAGTCTCACCTTCTAGCCTGTCGACCTCCTTCTGCAGGCGCTTCACTTGCTTCTCGGCGTGTTCGGCGCGCTGTTCGGCTTCCTTCAACTTGATGGACAAGGTCTTCATTTCACGCTTGAATTCCTCAACACGCTGGTTGGCCTTCTCCTCGGACACTTCCAGGGATTTCAGAGAGTTACCGACAACCTTTAAGATAATGGGAAATTTCAAACATTTTTTATAATCGTATTCATTTCGAATATTTTAATTGGGCTTACCTTCAATTCTTCTTCCAGCTCCATGATCTTGGACTCGCCCGAACGGACACGATCCTCAGCCACTTCGAGCTCATCTTCAACAAAGGCCAGCTTGCGGGACACTTCATCGGATTTGGTATCGGCATCCTCAGCCAACATGCGAGCTTCCTTCAATTGGTTGGTCAACTGATCCATACGCTCCTCATCCTGTTGGGAACGGTTCTCCAATACTTTGCACATACGATTGTTCTCATCAGCCGATTGTGTGGCCTCCAACAGCTTCTGTTGTGCGGTGGTTGAGCGTTCCTCCGACTTTTCCAAATCCTCTTCAATCTGTTGCACCTTACGGTTCAAGGTGGCGACCTCAGATTCCGTGGCGGTCAACAATTTCTCCTTCTCCTCCAGCTCGGTGTTGGCCTTCTCCAATTGTTCCTTGGATGTTACCAAATCGACCTCAACCTGGACCAATTTCTTTTCCAGATCGCGCACCTCCTCATTGAGTTTATCGGCGCGGGAGTTGGCATCCTTAGCTTGATTTTCACAGGTATCTGCCTTATCAATGGCATTATCCTTCTCAAGCTTCATCGCTTGCATCTTCTTCTTGATGGCGTCCATGGTGTTTGTGTTTGTTCTTTAAGCTTAGAAGGGAAGAAAACTGGAAAAAAGCACTGTAATTACAAAAAGAAAGAAGTTTTTCAAAAATTTGTATTTGAAAACTTTAAAGACTAATAAAATCTTATTTAGCGGGTTTTTTAGTGTAAAAGTAAGAAAAGATGATAATTTTGTAATCCATGTTTTTGTCGTTTGTTTTATTAGTATCTTAAAGTTTTTTTTTTTTTTAAGTCTGAAATACGAATTTTTCTTTAGGTTTCAGTTTATACTTAACTTATTATACTTAAATGCATGAAACTTCTATTAAACCCGTTTGAAAAGCTATTCTTAAGAATATAAAGTATTGATGCAATTAAAATTAACCTAGATTTTCTTAGCTGTGATATTTCATTTGACACCTTCAATGGCTTTGGACCACTTTGTAGACATTCTCAGCTCATAAAAAATGCAATTGAAATTTGTTTACTTCAAGCAATTTCCTCCCCCTCAAACTATATGATTCCCACAAGTATCTATATACCTATACGATGTATATTTATGTATCTCTGGCACCGATATATATCTGTCTATACATTTATATATATATATACTATATGTATCTCTTGAACGAAATCCAAAAAGCTAAATGTAAACATGAGAATTTTGACGCCCACTGTGAATGAGTTCAGAACGGACTAGACTCTCTCCATAAGAATTTTGTGTGCTTCTTGTTCAAAAATGTTTAAAAATACATTTCGAATGTGAAAAATATCCAGTCCACAAACACACACACACACCTACGCACACACATTTATATGTACATATATGTTGTCCATTGGGGTCGATTTATGGACATTTTTGCTAAATGTAATTCTAGAATTCACATTTTATCATGTATGATATCTATATAGGTAACATACATACATATGTATCTAGATTGCAATTTCAAAAGTTTTCAATACTTTTTTTGGGGTCACTTATATGTATGTATAGGTATATATGAGTGTATGTGAAAGGTGTGTGTGAATGTGGGGAGGGGGTGGGTGGTTTATTATAATCTTTAATGTGGGACAAAGTCATTTAGTATCTTTACTTTTCATATATGTATCAAAGATTAATTTATAGATGTTTCCTCATTTGATTAGTTTATAATTTTAATACTTAAATTATCATTAGCGAAACTTTTGGAAGGAAAATATGTAAAATTCTTTTCTCTTAAATGCTATTTATTTTTCATATTAAAGACCAATTTACTTTCCACTACTAAAACCAAGATCATACACTGCAAGTTAAATATATTTTCTCATTCTCTAAATATATCTTGAAGTTTTTCCTAAGGGGGCAGGAAATATTCGGATATATATAGAAGTACATTCCTTTTGGCCTTCGCACATCATTCATAAATGGCAAGAAAATAAGATTTTTTTCAGTTTCGAAATGTTGGCCATTTGGCTCTGTCTGTGTGTGGGTGGTAGCCATATATATATCTCTTTTGGATACATACAAAAGTCTGCTCTTTATATATCTATACGATTGCTCAATCTCAATAATATTTTCCAAAAACAAAACATATCCAAGGATAAATTTGCCCATGGCGACGTCAGAAAAAGATCATGAAAGCTACAGAAAGCTTTTTCGTCTAAGTTTTCAAATGAAGTTAAAAATAAAATGCCTTCACACACACACACACACAGGCACAGATATATGTATATGTATGTGTGTGAGAGATGGGCAGGTGTCTGTCTGTAGTTAATTTTATATAGAACAAAAATATTTGAGAAAAAGCCAATGAGAAATGCTTCTGGTGGAAACTGTGAAAATTGTGCGTGAGTATGAATGTGTGTGTGTGTGTGTGAGTGAGTATAGAGCTTTTCATATATGTATGTATATATATGTATATGTACGTGCAAATTTTCCGACACACACACACACAGATTTGGTATTAGTGGCCCGTCAGATTTAGTTACAAAATTCCTTATAAGCAAATTTTGTATTTTTTTGTTTTTGTATAAACACTGAAGAAAGTTATCATTTCAAAAATTTGTTTGCAATATTTTTGGAACTCATATGGGCATCACTTTTTTCACATTCTAGATTTTTGAAAAGAATTTTATTTGAAATTAATCGAAATTATTTTAAGCACTCGATAGAACTTATGGGACACAGTTTTATTTTGTAATTTCATCATTATATTTTTTGTTAAAAAATTTTACCCCATGCATTTTGCATGCACTTTTTGCACTTTATCAGTTCATATATTTGATTACTCTGCTTTCGATATGAAAATTTGTAATATAATTTTTTTTTTTATGTATTATTTTTTGAAATTTTCTTTTTAGTTTAGTTAGAAGAAATCCTGGGCAGCAGCCGTTGGCCGTAGACTAACCTTAGCGTTTCAAACACACTATACGCTGTCGAAACCCCGAGAACACTGATGCTGACCGAATCGTCTATCCCAGAAAAAAGCGACCCCAACGCGCACACACACACACACACACCTAAGAGATCATGTATATATGTATATCTAACAGACACACCAACGCAAGATTGAATAATTTTTCAAAAGCAGAAGAAACAAAAACAAAAATTTCCCATTAATATTATAAAGCGGAAAAGCGCTTTCGCAATTTTCCCCAAGAGAGATCAACGAATTTCCCTAAGAAAATTTCCCCAAGAAACTGTGTCTGTCTGCGAGTGTGTGTGTCTATGTTGGATCCTCTCACCAAATCATACCTACCTACATATACATATATCTCTTAGCTTCTTAATGTATCTCAATCTGTATCTATAGATTTTTCTTGGTTTTTTTTTTTTGCTGCCTGCATTTTTCTTTTTATGCTTGTCTCATTTTTTTAACTCACACATAATTTTCATTGTGTGCTTTGCTTGCGTATCTGTATCCATTAGATATGCAACTAAAAATAGCACATAAATGTAAGATACGCCAGATACACGTACGTACAAGATGAAATTCTATTTTCATTTAGGCAAATATTGAGAAATATATTGTGAAGAGTTCCTCTTGGTGTTTTTTTTTCTTCTGTTGCCAAAAGGTGAAGGCGTGTTTCCTCGAGATCAGCTAAAGATTCAACAGATTCTCATGGATCATTAATATATGTATTCGATTCGGTGCATAAATTAAACCAAATTAAAGCAAATCTAATGGAAATTTCTTAAGGCTTTAGACGAAAAACTTAAATAGCTATTATTTAGTATTGATAGATGCTGATTTGCACTTTCGATGTATTGTTCTATGTACATATATTCTCCAAGCAATTGGCACAAATAGAAACATTTGTATATATTTCATTCACAGCTTTTATCCCTTTCAAACCTTTATTACGCCCATTAGAAAAAGTAGTACAGAAAAGAGAAAGGTTTTAAAGATAGTATAAGCAATATCGGAAAAGATCTGTCACTTTTTTGATATCGGTATTGGTTATTCTCGACTATCCTACTATTGGACAAATAGGCCACCCAAATTTTCCCAACACACGTTTGGATTATAAGGGCCAACCCGTCATTGTCAATCACTTTTTCCTCTAATATCTGTCTAAATACATACGAGGGCAGTCCTTAGCCTAGAAATGAAAAACGAAATCTATTTATTTGTCAACATAGTCTCTTTTAACGTTGATACACTTGATCAAGCAATGCTCCAACTTTTTTAACCCGTCTGAAAATTAAGTTTTCTCGAGCTCTGAAAAATGGACCTCCGTGGCCTCGATGACTTTCTCATTCGACTCAAATTTCTGCCCGGCGAAGGACGTGGAAACAAAAAGAAGTCGCACGGGGCCAAATTTGACAAATACGGTGGATAGGGCAGCAGTTTGTATCCCAATTTGTATCCCAGTTTGTATCCCGATTTGGCCATAGCGACGGCGGAGGTGTGACCCGGTGCGTTATCATGGTTGAAGAGCACTTTTTTCTTCGCCAAATAGAGCCCTTTTTTCTTTAATTCAGCCCCGAATCGGGTCAATAATTCAGCAGAGTAGGCCCCTGTGACTGTAGTCTCCAGGTAGTCGATGTAGATCACACCTTGTGAAACACAGAAAATGGCTTGGGATTCAATCGATAAAGGGGTCAATGTGCATTTTGAACTAGACAAATTGGAAAACACAATTGAAAATCACAAGGTCAATAAAATACCAAGACATCTTAAAGTTTAAATGAAAAGGCAGCTTGAATTGGTTAAAAAGGGAATAATTAATTACACAGGCCGACATTTTTGAGGTCATGAAAATGTGCTTAGTTTTTGTCCATCACGTCAGGTTTGCGAGAAAAGTGTGTTGAACCTATTCAAATTGACCGCATCTGCAGTATTTTATTGTATAATATGAACATAAAATTATGCTAAAAACAGTTTTATTTTAACCAATTAATATATTAAGTATAATTTAATAGCAATTTACAAAATAACAAAGAGGTACTTCTTTGTTAAAATGTATAATATCTTACACTTTGGATATGGTTCTATATTGATTTGAACCAAAAAGTATGCTATAGAGATTCCAAGAATTGTCGGCTTTTTAATTTTAAAGACTTATGCAACTCTTATGCATCTTACCAATTGTTTATTAGTAATGTTTGCAAACAAGAGCTATTTTTCTTACACAGGATATTCTGAAATCTGTTAAAAGAGATAAAAATTTTGTTTTAAACTTTCTATAGTATACTTTTCCCATTTTCCGACCACAGATACCCTGATTTCACAGAATCTGGACGTGATGGACAAAAACCAAGTATGCAGTGAGAATCAGCGTACCCGAATTAGTTAAGAACACCTCTCAAGTCAACGTCAGCAAAAATCATGTCGGCCTGTGTAATTGATTTGTCATATTAAGCATCTTTTGACTCAATATTTCATGCAGAGAATTCTTGTAAAAGGAAACCAATCCAATCCCGAAATGACTGGGTCACTTAGACAACTCATGTACCGAGGGCTGCATGTTGCCAAAATTGATATGCTGAGAATGTCAATGAGATATTCCCTTCCATATTTGGCCTCCTCTCCCTTATCAATTTCGCATTGCAATTATTCGAACTTAGAAGCGACTCTATTATCAATTCAAGCCGAAATGTCCCTGCTAATAAATCTATTCGGATTTAACAAAAATCTTGGAGGCGAAAGGGTATTCCACCCCTTGGAAATTCTTAATGGTGGGTCTTGGATTTGTAAAATATATTCAGAACAGTTTCTTAACAAAATTTAAGGATCAATTTATTACAATAGATGGTAATTACCTTCTCACAATGTTGTACATAATTTACATTTTCATTGCATACTTCAAGGAATTTTTGACAATTTTTCCCCTTATACCTAGGCACTACCTAATCCTGTGATATAAACTTTGTTAATAGTATTTTGGCAAATTTTGTCGATCTCTTGTAAATAACCACATTTGTTTATTATTAGATGACAACCACTAGCATCGGATTGCAGGTAATTTTGTGACAAATATTTTAATACAATCTTTTGAAATGTATCTGACATTTCGCATCTATATCAACGCCACTGCTCGAATTTTTAAAGACAATTTCAATTGCACAAACGTAAGATAATTTGAGAATTGATCCCTTGGTGAAATATAAACCAGAGGGCCGGGGCTAACTTTGACCGAGTCAAAGTTTGTATACCCTTGCATTTTTTTGGAACCTATTTCTTTACCCATAAAGTGGAAAACTTTTTATTTAAAAAGGCAAAGGAGTGGCCTACTTAGCATGGGAAATGACGAAGTTATTGATCAAAGTCACTGTTTTTCAACGATCGTTTATATGGGAGCTATATGATATAGTCACCCGATCAAATTTAGCACAGTGGTTTAATAGACTGACCAATATTAAATTTCACGACAATAGCTTAGAAAATAACGAAGTTATTGAGAAAAGTCACTGTTCACTGCTTGCCGTTTGTGTGGGAGCTATATGATATAGTGGTGCGATCCGGTTGAATCCGAGATATACAACCTGTGCACTATATACTTACAAGCCTACATGCAATTTCAGCTCTGTAGCTCTTACGGTCTAGGAGGAGTTTGCGCTGATCCAGACGGAGGGACATGTCATGGCTTTTTGAACTCGTCTCGTCGTGCTTCCTTGTTTTCGAACCTACTGTCGTATTGCTCCAGCCTAAAATTGTAGGTCGTTCGTTCGCGAACATTAGAATTTTAATATAAAACGCTTTGACGTCTATAGATAAAAGAAAAGTTACAAAAAAAAAAACTTGCAAGAGTATCTGGTATCCCTCTGGTTTCGCTTTATTAAGTTGCAATTCCAAACTTGTTTTAGCGTTAAAGACATGGTATGGCTGTTGCTATTCTGGAGTTCTTTCGCAAAGTCTGCTGATGATGGAACTTGGTGGTTTCTGAACTAGCTATACAGAGAACCTACTCAGCTTTTTGGGTTGCCTTTGAAATGATTTTGTTAAAAGAGGTGGCCTAAACAAGGTTTAAGTTATATTTTAAGAACAGAGTAACAAGTTTTTCATATTAAATTCCTGTATCCATTGAATCAAGAAAAATGAAATACAAATGTTTTTTTTTTTTTAAATGTTATATGCAAAAGAGTTTTTCAGTTTTATTTTTTTTATCATAAAAATATATATATTATAATATAATCGCGCAATGATTGAGAAAATGAATGCTTCACATACGTTATAAAAATTTGCTTGTATTTTTTATTTTTTCATAGAATTACAAAAGCTATTCCCTTTTTCCAACATTAATATAATATTAATTTTCTTACTATTTGAATTTGAATCTCACACAAAGGCCATAGAGAAAGTTTATTCTAGATACACTGTCGATCTAGATCAAACTTGCAAGCAAAAATCAATTCACAAAATGAGTTAAGTAGAAATCAAAAGGGGGTTCAAGCGATTTATATTTAAGTTATATTGACTGGTGGGTTTCTTTTTTTTTATATATTCAGAAATTCTTAGTGCATACTGAGCTATGTGAATGGAATGTTACAATTAAGTATATACTTTAGATGTATTCTATTTGAAGCCGGAATAATTGTGATCTCAAAGAAGAAAAATAGAGACCAGGCAGTTTTATGTTTTCATTTTAAATTTACACACAACTTGAATTAATGCTTCAGTTTTCATTCATTTACATAGATTGCTAATAAAAAATTTACTTTATTTTAACAATATTTTCTTGTGTCTCTCTGTGTGTGTGTGTTTATGGAATGTTTGTGTTTTTTTTTTTTTGTTTTCTTTACTGAGAAGAATTGTGAAAATTATTCACTTTGGACATTTGACTTCCTGCAGACTTCATCTATGTATGTTTGTCCCGTCATGGTCTTCATCCTCATGATCTTCTCGTGCATCGCAGACTTCTTAGTAATTGTTTAGATCGGCATATTCCAGTTCCTGGGCAATTGTTTTGTACTTTTCCTTACCTTTGCTAACCTCATCTATGGAATGGCAGCGGAATGAAATTTAAAGAGATATATAAAAGGTTTTTTTTTACACATTTTTTTACTTTATTGCAAATATTTAGTTAGAATTTCTTATTTCCTTTTTTTTCAATTAAATAAAATCGTTGAGTTAAACAAATACACAATGCGATTGTCACATGACTTTAATGCTGCGGTCAAAATTAAATCAACTCAAAATCAAAATCAAAAAAAAATATCTACACACCAAAAATATCGAAAATATCTCAAAAGGCTACAGATACAATACGCCTACAGAAAAATATCTAAGTATATATACGATATAAAGTTGTGCAGTAATTTCTTTGTTGTGTTTGATGGGTGTTGGGGAGGGTGGGAGATTTAGTGTTGACCGAGCTTGTAGGCGCGGGATACCAGTGAGGGCAAAGCTTATTCCTTGAGAATGAGCTCCACGAAGGCAGTATCGAGATCGTCGCCAATATCCTTGTAACGTTCCTTCTCCAGGACAAGGTCGTCTGAAGGTTTGAAGTAAAAGAAAATCATAAAACACAAAAGAGAAATTAATAAAAATGAAAATCAAATGGAAATATACATAAATTAACACTCATAAATAACAAAACCTTTCCCAAAGACAAAGAGACACACAAGAACCTAGACAAATCCATTTTGAATAATTACCTCACTTTGAAAAGGATTAGCAAAAGGACAGCAGCAGCAAAGGCCACAGGACGCTGCAGTGGCTGTAGCTATTAAATGCAAAAATCATAAAACTTAAAAAAAAAAAAAAACGGAAGAAACAAAGCGCATTTTGGTTTTTTGCAATGCTTTATAGTTAATATTTTTTTTCTGAATTTAGAACGTGCATTTAAAAAATTAAATTATTATAGAAAGCGGGGCAGCATTTGATAGCAATTGTTGTGTCTCTGATTTGGCGCAGCAGAAATGAAAATGTGATGGAAAAGTGGGTCCGGTCCCAGGCTTAGGCGGGTGGGGCTTCGGCCTCAGCAGGAGCAGCCTCTGCAGGTGGTGCCTCCTCAGCGGGTGGTGCAGCTTCTCCTTCTGCTGCAGGGGCAGCCTCAGCAGCGGGTGGTGCAGCTTCTCCTTCAGCTGCAGGGGCAGGTTCAGCAGCAGCTGGTGATGCTTCCCCTTCAGCTGGTGGAGGAGCAGCTCCTTCAGCTGGTGGAGCAGCTCCCTCAGCCGCCGGGGCAGCACCCTCAGCCACCGGAGCAGCACCCTCTGCTGCGGGAGCCGCTTCTCCTTCAACAACTGGAGCTGGCTCTGGCTCAGAGCCGGGTGGTGGTGGCTCATAGTTCTTGACATATGGCACTTCAGCGCCCTCTGGTGGCAAATCGATCGAGTACTCGAATGGTGGTGGCGGTGGTGGTGGTGGTGTTGGCTCCTTTGGTGGTGGTGTTGGTTCCTTTGGAGCACCCGGTGCACCTGGCTCTCCGGCAGCACCTTCGGCACCTTCCGTACCCTCTCCACCCTCGCCGGCAGCAGCAGCCGCTGCAGCAGCTTCGGCAGCGGCCGCTTCGGCTTCGGCTCTAGCCGCTTCCATGGCAGCCAATTCTTCGGGCGTTGGTGTTGGCAATTTGGGTGTCGGTGGTTTGGGATTGCGCGGATTCCAGAATGGTTCCAGTCCCACAATCAAGTCCACAAAGGCCTCGTCGAGACTGTCGCTGACTAGGCAGTAGCGTTCTTTTTCAACAATTAGATCGTCTGATAGTCGATCGGATCGAAACATATATTGGGTAAAAAGCAATAAAAGTGATGGAGCGAAGGAGCGAGCGAGCGATAGAGAGAAAAAAGATAGCATGTGTGAAAAATAAAAAGATATTGAAGAAATAAAGCGTGTGAAAGAAACGAAAAATCATACTAAAAATGTGAAACTAAAGTTTAAAAAGATAGAGCCGGAGCAGGGCATTCATTTTGAGGGGAACGAACAAATGTTAGTGAGGAGAGTGGGCGAAACACATGTGGAGAAAGATCGACGGCCACAAAATGAAGTTCATATTTTAGGCTTGAGGGGCAGCCTCAGCGGTGGGCGGAGCCTCAGAGGTTGGCGGAGCCTCAGAGGTTGGCGGAGCCTCTGCGGTTGAAGGAGCCGCCTCTTCTGCGTTTGGTGGTGGAGCAGTAGCAGCAGCAGCAGCTTCAGCTGGAGGAGCCTCTCCGGTTGCAGCATCGGCAGGAGTTTCAGTTGTGGGAGCCGCTGCAACAGCTTCTCCTCCCTCAGCTGGAGCACCCTCTGGTGGCGGCTCTTCACCCTCAGGCACAGTTGGCAAGGATGCTAGTACATCGCCCGCTTCACAATTCTTCACATATGGCACTTCAGCGCCCTCTGGTGGCAAATCGATAGCATATTCAAATGGTGGTGGTGGGGGTGGTGTTGGCTCTTTAATGGGCTCAGCAGGTATAACTTCTTCGGCAGGTGGAACAGCTTCGCCATCCACTACGGGAGCAGCACCTTCCGCACCATCTGCGACAACATCGCCACCGGACAAGGCAGCTTCTTCCGCTGCCGCTTGGGCTGCAGCCTTGGCGGCTTCAGCAGCTGCTATTCTGGCAAGATCCTCTTCGGTTGGCTCCGGTGTTGGGGGCTTGGGATTGCGATCATTATAGAAGGGTTCTATGCCCATCAAATCGACAAAGGTAAAGTCCAAACTATCCTCAACGAGGGCATAACGTTCTTTCTCGTTGATCAGTTCGTCTGCCATTGGCAGGGGACAGGCAGATAGGCAGGGTGGTGGGTGGTAATTATTGTGGCAAAAAAGTTTACATTAAAGCATTTCAGGTAAAGTAAAGAAGAATAAAAAAACAGTGCACCTGCTCCTAAGTAAAAGTAAGGTTAAGTAGAACAAATGACATTGAACAACGGTAACGAAATGAAACTGGGAAACACAGGAATTGAAACGGAAACATTACAGAATGTCAGGCAGCCGCCATCTGTGTTTTTTCAGTGACAGTGTTGATCAGTTGTTGTTGTTCGGGGGAAAAAGTACTTTATTGTGTGCAATTGCAACAGCTTGTTGTATATTATCATAAATATATATCATATACGTTGTGTATATATGTATATTTCATAAATATAAATAATTAATTTATATAAATTGTAAATAAATCAATTTCCATGCCATTTGTTTTTGTCTTTAGGTGTTTTTTTCTTCGTTTACTTTTATTTCTGTTTAAAGAGAACTGTCTAAAAATGCCTGGAATGGTGGAATGGAACGCGTTTTGTGTTTAATGTGTGAAATTGGCATGAAATTGAGTTGTTGTTGTTATCATTTGGGGCATATATAGATTGTGTGTGTGTGTGTGTGTGTGTGGAGAGAGGTGAGGGTGGGCGTGGCAACTTAAAAGTAGGCAAAATTTATTACACAACGTTTTGCAAACATTTGTTGTTGTTGTTTGTTTATAGCATATAAAACAATTGTAAAACATTAGCATTATTAATACAGTTAAGCTGGCGACAAATACGAATTAAAAAGTATTCAAATTACACAAAACAACAAAATCAAAGCCACAAAGCGAGCTTTTTAGTTTGCTTTTTCATTGTTTTTCTTTTTGTGTTTGTTTAAACAAAAATGTACTTTAAATAGTTACACATATCTCTCATATATAAATAACAGCGATTGTCTTTCTAGATAACTTTCAATGTTTCTTTTGTTTTTCCTTTTTTATTATCATATTATTATTAATATATTATTACACATAAACTAGAAGGCGGCAAATACGATTTTGTTTTCATTTTGTTTGTCATCATCATCATAATTAATTAAATTAAAATAATAAAAATATATATAAAAAAAAAATCGAAACAAAACAACAAAAGAGTAGCAAAAGCAAATTGTATAAATCAATGGAAATAAAGTTCTAAAGATATATCAAAGAGAGATATATATATGTATATAGGAGACATTTATATATAAATAAAGATGTGTTTTTGTATATATGTAAGTAGTATTTATATAAATATATAAGTATATTGCAACAGTTTTATTTGTTATTTTAAAAGGCAACAAGGTTTCTCTTTTTGTATTGTCTTAGAATGCAAAATGGAATCTCTCAGGGATTAGAATTTGCTCCAAGCAGCTGCCAGGAGAAAATTTATGGAAAGTTTTTGTTTGGAATGCGCTTGCTACACGAATGTATTGTTTTGTTTAAATTTTTATCTCTTTTAATATATGTAGTTGATTTAACTTCATCGTCATCATCTTGGGTTTCTCCTCATCTTCATCTTCATCTTCATCGTCGTCTTCGTCTAATAATTTTTTTCATTTTGCTTAACTGCTTCTCTTTGAGTTAAATGCAGAATCTTCTGCCTCAGAATGTTTGTGTGTGTATTTTGAATGTAAATGTAGAATGTGTGTGTGTGTGTGTTTGTTTTTCTAGTATCTTAGATTTTCATATGGTAAGCGCCAGTTGGGTGTGTGTGTGTGTGTATTTGACGTCTCAAAGCAGGCAGTTTTTTATTTTAGTGTAATTCACATAAGGCAAATTTTTCTCATCGAATTTCCTCTCTTTACATGTTTTGAATGTCATGTAAGGTGGCTTCCATTTCCTCCTGCAGCAGTTTATTCTTGCCCCGCTCATTCAGCAAGTCATCTGAGTGTGTAAATTTGAGTGTGTGTGTGTTTGGGGGTGTAATTTTTGGAGGCATAGATCGGCGGCATGCAACATAATTTTGGTTTATTTAATAAACAATTAGGGCAAGGGGGACGAGCGAGCGAGCGAGCGGGTTGGCGTTTTTTTTTTTTTTTTTGGCGTTCGGTGGGTTAAGCACAACAACAAATTATTGATATATGAAAAAACAAATAAAAAGGTTAAACAATAAATTAAATGAAAAACAAAACACAATAAATTACTTATATGTACATCAAAGTGGGAATCAAAATAGGTAAAAATAAATTATTATTAAGTATTTTTTGGCCCTTTAACTAAATGAAAAATTTCTACTTAAACTATATAAATTCAATAAATTTACTCTCTTTTTTCTATTTGTATTTACTGCTACATTTTGGTCTAATTGAAATTAAAATCGAAATTCTTTTTTCTTGTTTTTGTCATATTCTGTTTAAAATCTGGCAAAATTCTTTAAGCGACATACCTTCGAGCCTGTCCACTTCCTTCTGCAATTTCTGAACGGAACGTTCAGCGAATTCAGCGCGTGCCTCAGCCTAGACGGAGAGTTAAGTGTAGATAGAATATATATTAGTTAAACACATTTTAAATAACGTTTAAAGCAACAAAATGTGGCTACAAAAAGTCATTGAGAAAGCAAAGTAATAGACAGTTTATTACTTTGCTTTCCAAGACTTTTCTTTAAGTTACTTAAAAAGAAGAAAGCTTCCCAAAATTTACTACCAAAACCAGCAGATGATGAATTGAAAATGATTTAAATCAAGTGTTTAATGGCGAATGAGTGAATATACATATATACGACTATGTAGGTTAATAATAAACAAACATTAACTTTAATTAATAAAATAATTGTATTTAAAAACATTCAAACGGCGTTTTTTAAAATCTGCTTACAAAATGTACGATTGACGAGAGTTTTTGTTTAGATAACAAACCTAAATTGGACAAATTAGGTAGAAAACAACAAGAAATTATGTGTGTACAAAATATTTACTAAAAGGGGGCGCAAATAGTAATAGTCTAAGTATAAAACAGGGCGGGGGCGGGGTAGGTGCTAATGGAAGACGAATCCAATATATGTATACTGTGTATATAGAACATCGTATATAGATGCGGCCGACTTACAGTATCAACATTTAATTTGAACTGTATGAGCTCCTGTTCATAATACTTTTGATTTTCGCGTGCCTAAACAAGAAGAAACATCATGAAAAAAAAAACAATAAAACACAAACGACAATAACGTACAAAATGTTTGTAAGAGAAAGTATATAATAGACATTATCTTGATATATGTATTTATAAGTAAATTATTTATGTATCTGGTGTGTAATTTGTTTATGGTTTTGTGTGTGTGTGTGCGCTTTTTTGGATATATATATATAAAATATCTACCGAACTTTTGTTTTGTGTCATTAATTTTTGGTATTAAAACATTTTCGATCTACAAGAAAACGCAAGTTTAATTACATAGTTTTTCAAGTTACATATTCGAGGAGTTTGGCAATCCAATGCACAAAAAGTTGTTTTCAATTTTGAACAGAAATGTACACAACACACAACACAAGATGTCTCTTCTTCCTCTTTCTTTCTTTAAATTAATTATTTGGCCCCCAAACATAAATGTACGTTTAATATTATATACTATTATATTTAGTTCATTTAACTCTTGGTCCAAAGGATGAAGTTTGCGTTTTATTTCATTTTTTTCTTTCGTTTGATTTGATTTTTTCTTGTTTATGAGGAGAAAAAAAAAAGAAAATATTAAATGTCGATTTGTATGTACAATTAATTTAAAATTGAGAATAACGTTTTTGTGCAATTCAATATTTTCTTTTCTTTTCAAGGGTTTTTTGTATTAGTAACAATTTAGCAATAAGCGTTTATTTCACCAACACCAACAGAGACCATTATCACCATATTATGCATGTGTATATCTTTCGATTTCTTTACCTCTTTCAGAGAATGATCCAAAACTTTGATTTGCGTTTCAAAGGTTTCCTCTTTTTGTGTGGCCTAAGGTCGGTTCGTTTTTGGTGTAGGCAGGCAACAAAAAAGTCGTGTGGTAATTAGCGCAACAAAAACACACATAATTAAATTAAGTAATTAGGAAATTAAAAACATGCAGGCAGCAGGAGTTGGTCAAGGATGTGTGCCAGGGACAATTCAGTTCATCCAGTTGACAATTTAGCAAGCGAACACACACAGCAATTAACAAAAATTAAGTTTATATGAAAGTAAAATAGAAAAATTTGTATTAATTAATTATCATTCAAATATAATTCAATGTCAATATGTTCTTTAATGTCGGTAGACATTTTATAAATATACAACTTTGCACTTAGTTAGTAAAAAAAAACAGTGAACTTTTCACTTTCAGTGTTGTGATAACAGGAATGCAATAATATTATTAAAAAATCGAATCAATAAACAACATTAAAATATTCAATTACTCGGATTCATCTTGAAGTTATGAACGACTGTGAATTCTCTACCTCTTTTCGTTTAACACAAACCAAACCTTAAGCTAACAGAATTAAATATATCAAATATTGAAATGGTTTTGGCTTTCGTGGAATTGTTTTGCATTTTGCCTTCTATAATCCTAGCTCCTTAAAAGGCCATCGAGCAAGCTTCAACTTCATGATATACTAACATCTATTCATTTAGTTAAAGGTGAATTATGCAAAGATAGATTTATTGGAAGATCTACGCTCGATTCAATGACAAATTCTTTCAAATTTCAAAGCCATGTTTCGTTTTTTAGGCCAAGTGTATTTTATGTAGAAGGTTACAGTAGAATTCTGTTAGGTATGAAAAAATTAGTCGACTATCCGATTAACCGTATTTAGCTACATATAACTTACATAGAAGAATATTCTTTCATTATATCTAATAAAAATTTATGGACATGTGTCCCTAAATACAACAATAATGACTATAAATTATGTTTTCTTTAAAAAGAGTTACTAATTTAAGGAAATTTGTATACAATTTGTATACAAATATTTTTAGAATCTTCTTTTTATATATATTATATTCTGATCATAAATGTAAGGTGGCAATAACACATGCACCGACTGTGTGGCATCCCTAAAGAAGTGGCAGGCTTTCGGTCGGAGGTTGCCATCATGTTAAGAGAAGAAGTCGTCATCTGTCGGTCGGAGTTAAGTTGGGAGTCGAATCAAGTTGCAAGTCGTCAGTTGTTTAAAGTTGTTTAAGTTCTTATTCTAAGCTATATCTAAACTTAATATAATAAAACTACACAATAATCTACATAAATGTAGGGAGGAAATGTCAGCATAGACGCAACTCCTCTTGATGAGTGAGAAGAAGGGATCTTTTTTAATCAGTTTTGACGCAGTCCTTGTCTAAGTGGCCCAGTCATTTAGTCAACTGAACAACGAGGATCCGGGTGCGAATCCCAGGCTAGTGTACGGATGTAGTTTTCGTCTAAGCCGAAGACCTTAGTTGCCAGTGCTTGTAAAATATAGTTAGGTTGATAGTTTACAACTACAGTAGAATCTGGTGTTAGAGACGCTCAAGGGACCGACGATTTCATATAAGTTTGTATTGGGACCAACACTCATCAAACTTTATTCGCTATAACCGGATGGACTTTATAAGCGGAGTCGTTATAACCGGATTCTACTGTATGTCCTATACTTAAATAATAATAATACTAATAATAATCAGTTTTGACTCTTTTTAAAGACATAATTTTAATCTTCCAGGGCAATAGCTTTAATCATCAAGGTGATTTTCGTTAAAACAATCCTCCAAATGTTGCAAAACTTTCTATCTCAAAAGGTTTGCTTATCTGTATTTAGGTATTCTCAATTCTAAATTATTCACAACTAATTTGAAAAATTCCGATAGTGAACTTTTTAAGGGTCAGCTCATTTCATTGATTTAAATGAATTAATTTGTTTAAGTTTCATCATCATTTGTTTGCATTCCTGTTAATCAAAACGTCTTTTTCGTCAATCAATGGGCGGTCTTGTGCGCCTAGTGAAATTCGAAATTGTTGATGAAAAAAAAGGGTTAACAAAAACAACAACAACATTTGAAAAAGAAAGGAAAAAATCATTTGAAGTAGAATAATCGCTGGCTTGGTTTCTGGAACTGGAAAATTTCTTTTTTTTTTCGTTTTTGCCACATTTTTTGGTAAATTTTTTTTGCTTTGTTTCGTTTCTTTGAGATCTACCTCCTTTAGACGAGTGTTGAGGGTCTTGATTTGGTTCTTGTACTCTTCCTCACGTTGGTTGGCCTATATTGATTGTTGTTGTTTTTTGTTTTGTTTTTCGGGGGGGGGGCAAAGTAGTGAACGGGGTTTGGAATTCATTTAGATAGATGTTTTAAAAAAAATTAATATTGTAATGGTTTTTGTTGTAATGAATGTTTTTAGTTCAATACTGACCTTCTCCTCAGACACTTCCAGGGACTTCAGGTTGTTACCAACAACACGGAGTTCTTCCTCAAGCTCCACAATTTTGCTAAAGGAATGAAATGTTCATTATTAGTCAATGAGAGATATTTATTTTAATAACAAACATTTATAAACGCTTCTCATGCAATTGTTGAATATATAATTTTGTTTATACGCAATTCTATTTTTGGTTTCGTTACTGTCAACACTTGAGAGCAAAGTCTGTCTTTAGTTCAATCATGACTTGTCCAAAAAACAATTTATTGTGAAGGTCTTTGCCCAAGTGAGATTTCACTTTTTATACGCTCTGTTTGAAAAATTATAAATAAAATTGTTTTCTTTTGTTGTTGCTTGCGTACGAAAACAAAATAGATGTATGATTCAACATAATGTTAGTATTTGGAACAATGTGCAGAGAAGGGCGCGCGAATTTGAACAAACCTTTCGCTGAGCTCAACTTTTTCCTCGGAACGTTCCAGATCCTGTTCCATGAGTACTAGTTTTCTGGCCACCTTTAGAGTGAGTGTCAGGATCGAGAGCGCGGTCAGGGTTAGATTAGCATTTGGGTTTTTGTTTTAGAGCACACAGAGATAGCAAAAAAACACACAGACACACAAGAACGCAACGGGCAAATGGGCAGCATATGGAAAAATGTTAAATTGTTTAGTTAAAGAGCATTTAATTTTTTAAAAACGGGGGGCGAAAAACAAAAAAACAAAACAAAAATGTGAATTTCTGTGCACATGATTTGTTGATCAAATGTGAATGAACTTGAGGAGTTCTAAACTAGTTAGATACACATGCTCTACATATTATTCATAGTATTCACATTTTTCTTTTTTGTTTTTAACCAAATTTTCAAAATGCAAAAAGCTAGCTAGCTGGAACTATAAAAAAACAAAGAAATTGTCTTTTGAGGTTAGGTTATTTTGTTGTTTAACATAACTTATTAACTATTCATGGGCGGGGCGGGTAAGCAACAAACAGCTTTAACACAACAATTTATAACTAATTCTCTTTAAACGTACTTTTCACCCTGCTCGGCACGTTCTTCGGCACGCTCCAAATCAGCTTCAACCATGGCCAATTTACGGGCAACCTTTTAGATGTTTATCGTTCGTATTTTGGTATGTAATTGTACAGTATTTTATACATATATGTGTATATGTTGAGAGAGACAGATTGGAAAATCACACATCACCACATCGGATTTTGGTTTTTGTATAGAGAACATAGAAAATGCGTTAATATTGTTTGATTTTTTGTATTTTTGTTTGCTGAACATCAAATGTTAAACAAAAGCCAAAGAACGTAGCAAAGGGGATTAGGTTTATTTAATTTTTGATTTATGAGTGGCTCAGTTTGAAAAGCCCTTTATATCTATACTCTTGCAGAGGGTATAACCAAATGATTGTTAGATTTTTGATTTTCGAGTTTTAAACAAGCAAAAGATTCAAAGTTAGTAACAGAATCTGTTATAACGTGTCCTTGAGCAGGCCAAGCCCAACAGATCAGCCAGGAAAAAGTCCACGTCAAAACGAAAAACTGAACATTCTTTGGAGTGTTTTCTATTGCTTGATGAGAAGGTGTTATACAATTCTAAAGTAAAGGATTTAACCAAAGTTAAATAATAGGAAAAGGTAGACAAACTGTTCAAAGTCGAATCCATTATTTTATAAGAATTTACTGTAACGTATGAACGGACATCATGTGGAAAACATTATTTTCTGTAGCAGCTAAAAGCTAGGAGTGTGCACAGAAGGTCAATCTTGTAATTCCCAACTAGTTTTAGCGTTGAAATACACGGTCATTGGCCATTGCAATTCGAGGGTTTTTTAGTCAAACTTGCTGCTTCTGAATACATAGCTGTGGTTCCTGAATACATAGCTAGACAGACAACTTGTTAAACATTTTGTGCTGCCTTTAAGATAATCTCTTTTTAAAATGCAAAGTTTGACTACAAATTCAATAAGGTTGAGCTTTATCTAACCATTTAACTGAGCCCACAATTTGTTTAAATATCAACCTTAAAAAAAGTCAAATTAAACTGCAAGAGTATTTAAAAGTCGGCATGCCGATATTTAATTACAATCTTAGGACATATATTTTGTTTTCTTTAGTATAAACAAATGAATGAATTGTTAATTTTTGTTTTGATGTATTTTTATTGTGTTTTAAGAGTGTTTTGTCTTTGTTTCCTAAAAATTTGTGCTTATACGCGGCATGTGTCTTATGAATACATTTGAATAATCAACCTAAAGGAAGCAAATTTCTGGAGAAAAAAAAACATATCGCAATTTCCACAAAAAATTAATGTTGAAAAAGTTTATAAAAATATTTATGTAAAGTAGATTGTTTCGTTCCCATTCGATTGTTGTGCATTCTCTTAAACTGTTTCATCTATTTTGGAAAACGGAAATAAACTTACAAAATCAACAATTCCCCCACAAAAGTTTTCAAGAGGAAATCATAAACATATAAATTATTTTTGGGAAACATATTACCAAATATTGACCAAGCCAAATGACAAAACATTTATGGCTTTTAATTACAATAAAATGTAGAGAATTAATTTCCTGTCTTTATGTCTCTTCACTCGTATGCAAATATCGGTTAAAAATTTCGACTGGAAGCACCTCGGTTAATGAGTCACTAAAAGCAAATGTAATGCCAATATTCCTCCATAACTTGGAAAGTAGAGATCGTCATCGTCATTTGTGTACATGTTTTTTTAAAGAAAAAATTGCCTAAAAAAGAGAGTCAGGCTGAGTCATATTGGTTGCTCTAAGGTCGTCGCATTTGATTCATTCGCATTCATTTCAATTATCCAACGACGATTTAGTAAACAGTTTTTTAGCTGCTTATGTCATGAGGAGGAGGAAGAGTAGGAAATAGGCATATAGGGTCTTGGACTCTCCCCATTAGGCTAAATGAAATGCATGACGTTCCCAGTTAAAAGCTTTTTTTGTTGCTTTCCTTATCGAACAAGAATAATGCTAAACAAACTTTGCTACAATTCTTTTTGCTGCTTCTTGGGTTCTATTTCTCTTTCTATCAATTTCTTTTTCCTACTTTTGGTTTTGGCTTGTCATTTTCCAGTGAAAAGATAACACAACCTGGTTACGACTGAGTCGGTGGAAGAGAAGGTGCGGGCAGGGCCAACAGCTTCTTATCTATTTGTCGCCGGCAATTGCAGTTTATCAATAGCTTTAGCTTTTGTTTCCCCCCTCGATTTGATTGACGTGCGAAACACGTAAGCATTATAGAAACTGTTCAGAAAGTCCCAGATGGGCATAAAAGAAGTTTTGAATCAATGAAATTCTCTATGCTTACATCAAATCGGTGAGAACTTTTTTGAATTTATTGAAAGCCTTAAAAAACTTTAATGTTAATCAAATATTTGACTAATTGCTGAATCTTCAGGCGGCAGAACTTGATAGTTCTCGAAAGAGCTTTATATAGTTCATAATTTTTTTTTTAATAAATAAACTTGGGACTGCTAAAGGTTAGCTTAAATTAGGCAGAGCCTTGGACCCATTTGGGTAGGGGTCCCACATAGACCTGGTTTGGTCTGTAATGCCACTGAAATAGTTTATAGCAGGGCCCGACACAAAGAGAGCGCTAAAAAAATGTAGTTGTATGTGTGCACTTGCTTGTGGGCATATGTTGCTTTACACTGCAAAAAATCATCAAATTCTGTCTGCCGATAATCTGATGCAAGAGAAAGATGGAGAAAGCAAAGCAGCGATCAATTTTTTCATGTGTGTTCTCTCATCAAAGCGACATAGATCTGCTTGCTTCGAAATGCTGAGGGAAACTAAATCCCTCCTCATGCTCTTGATTGTTTTGTGTGAGGACTTCGGCAGCCGTTCGGCTTACACGCATACGAGGTGCCGAACGTTTTCGTCCCCGGGGGATATGAGTGCCCGGCCCTGGTTTATGGTAACTAGCGGGCTCACTTCAGTAAATTTTTGGCATAAGCCAGCAGTTCGTAGGGTGTCCTTCTGACCGCCTCATGCAGCGAGTCTAAGAGGCAAGAACCACAGGTTCTTATGTCTCGCAGTCACCAAATCTGGGCAATTCCATAGGACATACTGGAGAGTCTCTGGGGTTTATTCCAATTTCCTGCAGGTGGTGCTAAATTTTAAAAAATCTTGACATATTCTAAAGATCTTTCTCTTTTTTGAATACTATATAAATTAGTCATATCAATGAAATATTTGGTTTTAAACTGTCAAGATTGTTTATCCTGATAATAAATCTTTAACTTAAATAGAGGCTCTATTTAAATCTAATTAGATAGAAATCTGACTAAGACTTTCCAGCTAATCTAATTCTATGTATGTATATGTATCTATTATCTATTTGTCTATCTACATATCTGTAATGTATCTCTACATCTGTATCTATTTATAATATATATGTATCTATCTACCATCTACCCTATCCTATCTATTAACTAGTCCATCTATCTATCTATTATCTATCCTAACTCCAACTATTTTCGATACCCCCTAAAGTATGCACAACAATCAAAAATCTTTACGAATCCAAAAAAAAATTAATCTCATTTGTTATGCTGCGAATCATTTGTTATACATATATAATTAAATATATGTATGTACATATTTTTATAAACTTTATTGCAAAAATTAATTGATATATATATTTGTTTGTATATTAAGTGTTTTGCTTTTAGTTTTTTTTATTATTATTGTGGGAGTATGTTAATTATATGCGATATTTATATATTTATAATTACATGATCAACCAATCGACTTGTCAAATGGAAGAGTTCTTTCTAGTTTTTTGTTTTTTAGAATTTGTTTACGCTTTACACATTTTCTTGTTTATTATATATAATAAATATATATAAGTTTGAACAAAGAGAAGATCGAAAAATGATAGAAACATAAGCCAAAATAACCAATTGATTAAACATAATTATATCTATATATACATATATATATAGAGCATTGGATTACATATAGTAAAAGTTTTAGATAGAATTTTGCGATATGTTCAAATATTTATAATATTTCATGTGTTTTTTTTTTTTTTGTTGTTGCTTTGCTCCCTTTGGGTGTTTTACATAAGACACATTTTCTTTTTGTTGTTGTTAACAATTATATCAAGAATTTGGATGTACAATTTGATAGCATTTTCTTTTTTTGTTTGTTTTTATGGGTATATAGTAAAGATATATACATAAATACAATAAATCGACTAATACAGCAGTTAATTTCCATATTTATATATTGCATCATTGAAACAGGCGACATGCCAAGTGTTTTTGTTTTTTTGCTAAGTTTTTAAATCTATAGCTAGCTGCCAAGCATCACTATTAACATCATCATCATCATCATCATGGTAATCATCATCAATATCAACGACTTTAAGCACAAATTTCTAAACTTTGTCAGATCTGTGTTTCTTTTTGGGTGGGGGTGGGGGAAGGAAGGAAGCACTTAAAGTGATTCCTGTGCCAAGTTTACTTCATTTTCGAAAGAATTTCATTTCGTTTAGTCCTTTCTTTTGTTCATTATTCAATCATTTGGCATAGAAATCAGATCAAGTATCGTTAGTCTGACCATTATTGTTGTGTTCGTTCGATTTTGAATTTGTGGAAGATAAAGTTGACGTTTCTTCACCAACAGCAGCAGCAGCAATAGTACTAGTTGCGTTATTGTTGTTGTTGTTGGTGTTTGTTGTTGATATGATTTCATTAATATTAGATGAGTTTTTACTATTGTTGCTGTTGTTATTATTATTATTGTTGTTGTTGCTTAAATTAATATTTAAATTGGTTTTTAGCTGCACCTCATCGTATTTCTTGTCAGCCTCCTCAGCAAGGAAACGTGCTTCCTTCAATTGATTCTCAAGAGCGTCCATGCGTTCTTCATCGGCAAGGGCGCGATTCTCAAGAATCTTACGAGCACTATATGCACATATATATATATGTAGATCACAGGGATCACACAATGTTGAGACCATGCCCATAGAAGACAGTGACCAAGTGGTTAATCCGATGATATTGTCATAAAAGTTGGCATTTTGGTACAGCCCAAAAGTTTGAGTAGATTGTGTGAATCATTCGACGTCATCATCCACATAGTAAGTTGTTGTTGTTGTAGAGTGTAGAGTTGTTGTTGTTTGGTGGTTGTTGTTATGATACACACACACACACACATACGCACAGTGAGATAGATATAGAATTGTACATAGATATTTTGTTGTTGTTGTTGGTCGTGTGTGTATATATTGTTTGTTGAGATAGAAAGAGAAACAGGAATATTGTTTGTTGCTTCTTTAGTTAAATTTCGCAGTTGAATATTTCTTTTTTCTTGTTTGTTTTTTTTTTTGTTTCGTAGGCAATAAATTATACAAATAGTTTTACAAAATGCCATGGATAGAGAGAAAAGAGGAGAGGCGGGGCCAGAAAAAGAGCTGAATCAATGCCTATTGAAAATGATTGAGTATCGATTGATTAAAGTTGAAATATTTTAATCAAGATTTGAAGGCATTAATTATAAGCTATTTATAACTATTGTCATATGAATTTCTTAGATACTCTTAAACCAAAGCAGAAATCTTTGATAGAGATTTTGATATTCAAGAGACATTTTCAAATACTTTTCAAGACTTTATGGAATTTAGATTATTTCAAAACTTTTAAAATGAGTTTTGAAACGTTTTATAAAAGTTTCCATATCATATGGACAAATTTGACGAGTCTTTTTCAAGTTAATGCCGCATTGAATTCAACTTTTTTTCCATACAATAATGGGTGATCGAGTTGAGAGACATAATTGGAACAGCCACTAAGTTAATTGACTATTTTAAGCACATTTATCTATACATATTCACATAATACATATTTGTACAATATTTCTATTCCATCTCCAGAGATCCTTTGTGGACGTTGCTGCGGTCGACCATCATGACGCTTACAAACTATGAAGAGCTGTTTTACAATAATTACAGAAACTTAAGACTAAAATAGATTAATATAAGATTTGAACGCAGTTTGGACGAAAAAGAGAGTGCACGCATATTTCTACCCACAACCTGAACATTAGTATTCTCATCAACCTAACCTCAAATATTGAAAGATAGAACCTATTAACCCTAAAGCCCTGACATAGTTTCATTGGGAAGTTTGTTGTGATAATTATACCTCTTCGTATTTCTTATCGGCTTCTTCTGCAATTAATTTTGCTTGCGCTAATTGATTCTCCAATAGAGCTACTTTGTCATCTTCCATATTTGTGCGATTCTCAAGAGCTTTTCGTATCCTAAATTCGATGGGCAAAAGCATTAAACATATAACTTGAACTTAAGAGGGAATACGTTTGATATCTTTAAGCTGTATAGACTTAAGGTTATAAATAGATATATATATATATATATGTAAACAGAGGAAGAACTGTTTCAAGAAACATAGAAAGAAAAACAAATACTAACCGTTCGCTCTCATCGGCTGCTTGAGAAGCTTCCGACAGCTTGGCTGTGGCGGAACCCAAACGCTCCTCAGAGCGTTCCAAGTCTTCTTCGAGCAATTGAATGCGACGGTTCAAGGCAGCGACCTCAGATTCAGCCTATAAGTTGGAAAATATGGCATATGGCATATAGATATAGACAATGATACTAAAGATTATGCTTAAACGACTTAAACTTAATATATAAACTTAGTGATTTAATCTATGTCAAGAAATTATTTGCTACGTTTTCTTTTTTGTGTATGGGAAATCTCTCTAAACTCTCTAACTAAGCGTTTTCTCTCTTTTTCGTTTTGGCCCTAAATTTCCTAAAGTCGACCACAGTTTTTGGATTCCATCTGAAATTATATATAGTAAATGAAGGTCTTCCGTGTGTTCCATTTGGTTGTTGTTTGTCAATTGAGAGTTTCCCCTAGCAATTAAAAAGCGGAAAATATTTGACATTGACGTCGCCGCCGCTAATGAAAAGCGAAAATGAAAACGCCCAAAAATGGTTCTCAAATTATATTGAATTCAAACCCAAAAATGGTTGCAAGGCAGTCCACCCAGTCCAATGGCTGATATGGGGATATCAACTTGACCAAAAACGACAACGAGCCTAGAATAGAACGAGTCGTAAAAGTATCGTGTGATAATGAACTGAGCGCGCTTGTTGGCTTACGTCATCGACCAACCGACCAACTAACCAACCAACCAACCGACCATCAGAAGCAGAAGCGTACGATAAACGTTAAAAAGCATTTCGAATTGCGGGAGCTTTCCAAAAAAAAAAAAGAGTTGAAGTTGGAGTTGAGTCTCGTTTCGTTTCGTTTACGTTTTATGGCCAAAAAAAGTAAAAAGAGAAGGTGGTAGAAGGCATAGACACAATGTTTTTGTGAGGGTGAGGGTCGTATCGGTTTGGATCGTTGCGAACAAGTTGTATTGTGTGGCACTGTATGCGTCGTTTCCTTCCCCTCTCACTCTCTCTCTCTCTGTCTCCCTCTGAGTATTTGAACTCATTAACCAAAATAAATGTATGCGAAAGAAAGGCCACAGAAGAAAAACAAGTTCCAGAGTCAAAAATTTTGGAATTTGTGTGTGGTGTGTGTGATCTTGAGTGTGTGTATGAAAAATGACCGGCAAAATGCAAGACTAAAAATATATTTATATGGAGCTACCAATTCGACTATATCCGAAAAGTCATGAACATGCAAAAGTTTACCCAAAAAAAAAAAACAAATTGTTGACGGCTTAGTCACGCACACCTTGAATATTCTCTCTCTCTCTCTCACTCTCACTCTGTGATCAAATTGCCGTGGCAACGAAATAAAAAACTAACGACAACCAGAAAGAAGCAAAAATATATAAACCGTAGTCCCAATCCAAGACCCAATAGGGCGTGTATACAGTGGGCAAAGCAAATGCTTTAGTACAAATTATGACGTCAAAATATTGAATTAGCTTAG
The DNA here is from genome assembly GCA_018152135.1 of Drosophila paulistorum. Lineage (NCBI taxonomy): Eukaryota > Metazoa > Arthropoda > Insecta > Diptera > Drosophilidae > Drosophila > Drosophila paulistorum. The sequence goes on along the minus strand of JAECXG010000805.1, from coordinate 6,411,485 downwards.
GTGACTTTACTTATCACCTTGCAACCTAGCTTCAAATTAAAATTTCTACCTTACCAGTTTTAAGTGCTTTTTTATGAATTTTTAATTACAAACCACCCGAAAATGTTTTCCCTATGTAAATTAAGTTGTAAAACAGTAAAAAGATGTTCTGCCAAGCGGAAAATATAGTTTTATTTGACTGAAAATGGGAACACTTGGACTGACAGAGAGGGAGAGAGAGAGAGGAAGAGGGTGAGAGTGAAGCAAATGGCGTCATGTGTGGTAATCTTTAAATTACGACACACTCTCATCAATCGTCTCGTACAAAATAAAAATTAGAAAAAGAAATCAAAACCAATTTGTCACAATGCGCGCATTGAAATTATCAATGTTCAATTGCACGATTGGAGAGGCAGGAGAGGAGCGAAAGGAAATGACAGAGGGTGAGGGTGGACTTCAAATGACATTGAAAGCAGCAACAATATAAATGTATATATTATGTTGCTTTGTTTAGAATTAACTAAAAAGAGCTCACAAAAACGAGGGGAAACACGTCAATCACTGCTGATGCCCAACAAATACAGGGTTATTTACATTTTAGAAAACTTTTGAAAATATTGAATTGAACTTAACAAAGCCCTGTTAATAACGGTTACGCAACAATGCTTAGAAAAAGCTGCCTGGAAGCATAATCGTTAAGTATTTTCTCCTAGTAACGGTAAACTAATAAAAACAAAAAGAAACTTCCTTTAAGCTACGAAATGACGTCATAATGCTGTCATTGGCGGGGGCCAAACTGTGATTTCATACATTCACACACACACACACACACACAGTTATGGACTCGCACACACACACAGAGAGAGAGAGCCCTACAACTGGCTCACACTCAATTGTCTAATTAGAATCGAATTAAGCACAAATAAAAGCCCAAGGGGCAAGCATTTTGTGCCAAAAGAAGGGGAACAAAAAAAAAAAAAACCATTTATAGTTGATCATGGCGTAAAAATCATAATTAATCGAATTTAGAACACCGCTAGGCTAAACGATATTCCAGTGACGGTTTTTTTTTTTTGGAAGATTTCTTTTCTGCTTCTTTTTTTTTTCTCTTTTCATATGCTAATGTTTGCGTTTAGCAGAAGATAAAATTTAAAAGAAAGAGAAAAACAACCTTAAAGGTGAATGAATTTCGACAAAGATAACAAAATGAACGACACCCTGTAGTTGGACATAAAAAACCACTGCAAGAACAAAACAACAACAGATATACAGGGATAGGCAATGGGATGACAAACAGACAGACAGAGAGAGAAAGAGAGTGAGAGGCTAGAACCCCAGAGAGCAAGAGAGTGGACAGCATTTGCTGTTGTCTCGCTTACACACACACACACTTGCATACGGCAAAGCCAAAATTTAAACCTTTAAACTTTTGGGAGAGCATCAGAAGAAATGGTTGACTTTAGTTTTTCTTCTTTGTTTTTCCAATTTCTTTTTCCATACAAAACCAAAAAAAAAAAACGTAGCAAATTTTTTGTGTTGTAAATTCTATGAGAGGGCGTAAAAGTTCTTCTTACTTCTTCACGTCGAACAACTTCTAGCTGCAAACGCTTGTGATATTCCTCGCATTCATCTTTATACTTTTCCATTTCTTCTTTGGTCTGACGCATTTTCTTCTTGAGTACATCCAAGAGTGTACCTTGTGGAATGCTGGTCGTCATTTTTGTTGCTTTTTCTTTCTTTCTTTTTGTTGTGGCAAGTAGTTGTGGGTGTTGTTAGAGTGTTTTGCACTTGTTTTTTTTTTTATTGTATTTTATTCAAATGGAGCACACTTATGGCAAATTTCTTTTTCTATATAGATATAGATAAATATATATATATATACATATGTATAAAAAGTGGGCTGTGGCAGACACCAAAAATATTTGAAAATTTGTACAAATTGAACACCAACACGCACAAACAAGAGAGCGAACAAAAAAAACCACCGGTTTTTTCTTTACTTTTTCCTCTCTGTATCTCTCTCTCTTCTTTTATTAATCTTTTCTCTTGGAGGTTAGAGGGTTTTTTTTTGTTTGTTTAACTTTGGGTTGTGTGTGCGGGATGTGCACAGAAAATTTAATTCAAGTTGTATGGAATTTATTATTAAATATTTAATATTTGCTATTTACTAGCAAAACGCACACACGGACACACACGCACGGGGATAAATGAAGAGACAGCGACAACGACTACGATGCGAATCCGACGAGAACGTAACTGGAAATGAAACTGGAAAAAACCGTTGAGACACTTGGCAGCCATACAAAGCGGTGAGAAAGAGACAACTACTGAAGTTTGGCTTCCAGTCTGCTGTTGTCTGCCTCGCCTCAAAAGTATGTGTATGTATGCATGTGTGTGTGTGTGTGTGTGCGGCTGGAAAACCTGTTAAAAGCCGCTAAAATTTGAGTTAACTTGTTGTTGTTATTTTTGGCATTAATTAGTGAAGAAATATTTAAGATTTTTGTATTATGCAAAAATTTAAATATGTAAATTTTACACGTGTGTATGTATGATACATATACACACATACATGTGAGACGTGGTTTGGGTTCAGGTCAATTGCCCATTTGGATTGACAGTGGCAATGGAAATGGAAATGAGTAAGCGCAGGTAGACTCACACTCACCACATATAACACTATGCGTGTATGTGTATTTGTGTGAGTGTGTCACCACCCCCTCCCTACACACGGTTCGCACAATCGGCTGAAGTGTATTTTTGCCGGTTTGGACGATATGTTGTTTGTGTTATATACTCAAATGTTATTCGTAAAAAATATCATCCCTATTTGGCAAATTTGTGGCGATGGCGTAATTGTTGATAATACTTAAACAATGAGCAATGCCTCCCGCCCGGCAACCCCTAACGCCCCAGCACCACCTCCTCCGCGACAGCATAAAAGCGTCAACCGCGGCCCCAACCGCCGCCTGCCTGTCCATTTTTAGCCAAGCCGACATTGAAAAGAAATTAAAAGTAAATGCCGCACAACAAAGTGCTGCAACTAAAATGGTCAGCGAGGGGTGCTAAGGGGGGTGGCTGTTGCCGAAGGTCGTTGTGGCTGTAGCTGTTCAGAACACGTAGAAAGAGACGTGTGCAATTTCCATTATTTAATAATTCAATTGTAAGGCCGAAATTGGTAAGCCAAGCTTGATTTTATGTTGTTAATGTTTTTGGAGCCATAAATGGTGGCGTTTTCTTTTAAGTCAGTGACTTGACTTTTTATAGAAATGGCCAAGAAAAACTAAGCACAAGTTGCTAGTGAACAGCTGTGGGGGTGGCAGGCATGGGAACCTGCCAACATTAAAGCCAATTTCGTTTTTTTGGGGTTTATCTATTTGGCCCACGCCCACAACACACACAGAGATAGAGAAAGAGAGAGAGACCGAAAAAGAGAGCGTCAGTGAGAGAGAAAAGGCGAGCCAACGAGCAACAGGTGACCGGCATAATACCGTTAATTTTTAGCAATTGCGTAACTAATTAAACAATTGCCTGCAATTAAAGTAAATATGTTTAAGAAATTGTTGAAATTTTTCTATTCGAAAGAAGCGAAGACATAGGCGTCACAAAGATTGAAAATTCGAGTGGGGGAAATGCATATAAGAGGAAAAATCTATTTTTTTTATAATGGAACGCCACTGATCATGTGTGAATAACCTTCGTCTGCCAACTGGGAGGTAAGCAAACTCAAATGGGTCAAGATTTGCATACAAGAGAATTTCATTTTACGAAGAGAATACAAACAAATGAACGGAATGTAAGGAGAATGCCGCAAGAGACCAGAGAGAACATAGAAAAATAGATGTCTAAATATTTCCTCAAAACCAAAACAAAACTTAACAAATTTCAAATATAAAGATAAGTGAAACAAATTCCCTTTGGCAAGGCCACACAGACACATGCACATACAAAATGAAAAACTAGAAATCCGCCCTCAATGGCAGCCCCCCTCTCCAATTGTGGGGTGGGGGGCAAGAATGGGTTAAAGCAGAAATAGAATTTGAGCGAAAAGAAGAAAGCAAATGCTATGAAGACGACTGCGGCGACGACGACGACGTAATCACTTCGCAATGTGCAAAAACCGAAAAAGAGTACTATAGAAAACTGAAAATTGGAGCAATCTTAGATAGAAATGACGACGACGGCGAAGACCTAACCACACATTTTGAAATTAAAGAGCAAGAACAACCAAATGAAACGGAACGGATGACACTTGGGCTTGAATTAAAAAAATAGAAAATTTGATTAGTAGAGATCGATTAATCAATCATCCTTGTCTAATTACCCGCTTCAGTTGTGTGTTCATAATGTTGTGAAGTTCATTTCGTATTATGTTGAACTTCATCATGGTATCGGAGCTGAATATGGAACGTCCAAAAGCTAGGCCAGGATAATCAGCACAACGTCCTTTGTTCCGTCTTGCTTCACGCTCGGCCACAACTTCGGCCGACTCGCTAGTGCAACGCAATTTGGACCACTCGGCCGCCTGAGTATCATCATCTTCAGTCAAGGCAATGCCCTCATCAATTGGTGCGCCACCGCCATCGGTAGCCAAACTATCGCTGCTAGCCTCCATGATGTTGGCTCCATTTGGACGTTTGTTATTCCGGTCTCGCTTTGAGCTGGATTTCTTTTTCTTTTCGGATTTCTCACCCTTTTCCTTGTCCTTGTCTGTTTTATCACCTTTCTCTCGTTTCTTCTTCTTTGTGGTCTTTTCGACTAGAGGCTTTGTTGTTGTGGTTGCTGTTGTGGGCGTAGCAGTGCTCTCATCTTGGACACTACTCTCGTCCGTGGGTGTGGGGCTGTTACTGCCCAAGGAATTCGTCACAGAATCGCTCAATGGAAGACTCAAAGTACTACGGCTAACTAATATTGAATCGGCTGCTGGCAAGGATTCAGTGGCATGCTCTGTTGACGGTGATGACGCCTCGCCACGCAGATTCGAAAGAACACCCTTGGAATCACCACGATAGAGAGCGGCCAGTATCTCCTGAACATTGGGCACTTGCGGTTTCCTTGTGCCCGAAAAGCGAGGATGATGCTGATGACCACGACGCCTCAATGAGCTGGGCACCAGCGGAGAGGAAGCACTGTTTGTGCTATTAGTGCCAGCTCCACTGCTGCTGGAAACAGCATCGTCGTCCAAACTTTGATGCGACATGTTGTCCTCCACCTCCACGTCGCAATCACTCCAAAACTCCTCGTCCTGTTCCTGCTCCTCTGAACCCGACTCGTATTCGCTGCAGGTTAATTGCTGGTATCTTTCGTAAAGTTGAGCTATGTACAATTCGGCCTCCTCATCGCAATAGTAGAGAAGATCTTCCAGCACATTTATGGAGCATTCGATAGAGCTCCAACGTGATGACAAGCCCGATTGGGGATCTCGATCTGAGCTGCCAGTGACGCAGGGACGGGAACAGTTGCGATTAGCCTTTTGCGGCCGGTGGTGACTGTTTTTAGTCTTGTGTTTTTGTTGCTTATCACTATTTTTCAACAAATGTTTTGTGTGCTGGTGCTGCTGCTGTTTTCTGGACTTGTTTGTTGTTGTTGCTGCAAATGATAATCGATATGTCGATAAGAAAATTGTAAATAAACATTACTCACGAACTCGAACATTTACTCATGAGTTCGCGCGTTTTACTCAGTTTCCGATAACCTCTCAGAGTTGCCTACACGCGCACAGAGTTATTTTTTGGACTCCCGGTATTTTGTATTCAAAAAATAGGGGGATAAAGCAGGGGAGTCAGATATATTTAAACTTTGGGCGCGTGTAGGTAGAAAACTAAATTGGATTATAGATTGTTTACGCTTTGGTTGTTGTTGTTGTAAAATTGGTAGCTTATCATTTCCAGTTAGTAAATGACGATGAGCTCGCTTTATTTGATGGGCCAATGTTTGGCGGCGGGACGCGTATCCAGAGAATCTGAACTTCAATTTGGCGGATGCCGGCGAAGTTGTAGAGACCGTTACACTTGCTGCCGGTGTTGTGGGTTTTGTTGCGTTTGTTGGTTTTGTTGTATTTAGTCTTTTGTTTATATTTGGTTTTTGCTTCTGTTGTTGTTGTTGCTGTTGTTGATTTTTGTTATAACTCACTTTTTGCCATTCATATGCATTATTAACTTTTGCAGTTCCTATTGTTAAAGTTTTCTCGTACATATTAATTATATTGTTGTTGTAGTTTTTGTTGTTGTGGTTGCTGTGTGATTTGGTGCGTGTTGCGTTTGCTCTTTTTTTTCCTATTCAAACAACTGTGCTCATAATATACCGTTAACTGAGTCTTTTTTTTTTGCTATTTTTATTGATGATTTAATACGAATCTTTCGTCTCTTTCGAACAATTTTCATTAGCGCGTTGAAAATTGCCAGAGATTTTGCTGCCGCTTTTAGCCAATTTCCGTCTGTTCTTGTTGTTGTTATTATTGCAGCGGCTGCTTTTCGTTTTTTAATTTATATAATTGAAAAACACTAAAATTTCATTTAATGCGTATTAAATAAAAATAGTGCATTCAAATATAGTTTGATTTATAAAACAATAAAAAAGAAACGATTTAAATGCTACAATTTAAGTTAATTTTTTGCAACATAGTTTTTGATTTATTTATATTGGTTTTATTTATTTATCTTGATTTTTTATTTTGGTATTTTTTGCGGCTTGCGGCGGATCTTCTTCAGCCCCTTGCTGCTTGCTTCGGCGTTGTACTTGAAAGTGCTGTGGGGCAAACAATTTTGGGGCCATGCGCTCACCACAGAGGATCATTGCTCTCTCTCTCTCTCTGATGAGCTAGCTCCATCTATTTCTCTATTTTATATTTCTCTTCCTTAGTCTCGCTCTCTCTCTCTATATATCACATCTGTCTCTCACTCTGTGTGTCATTATCTCTTCGATGCGTTTTGCTGTGGGGGGACCAGTGGGGTGCACCCCCTACCAAGCGGCACGTTCCGCCATGTGGCATATGTGGGACTGAGTCAGCAATGTATGTACATACACATACATATATGCACTTCATCACAAGGCATGGTGTGGGAGCGGACCAAAGAGAGCCACAGCCCCAAACTACACCCACTCCGAGAGAGCCAAACACACAGTATGTGCGACTGTGTGTGTGGGAGAGAGTAAGTTTTTCCTTTTTTGTTTGAATTAATTATCTTTATCTTCTTCACATATTACTCACAATCAGTCTGTCATAGTCATAGTTAATTTAAGTTTAATATAACAAAACTACTGATAGTGAGCCTTAGGAAGGTTCCGTTATGTTTTATTAAGTTCTTTTGATTTATGTTCTCTGATATGAGGTGTTCCTACAATTTTGTAGATCAGTTACCTGCAGGCCAAGAAGTTTATAGGTTTTTTGAAACGCTGCCAAATGTCCTTGAAATAGTTTTTGCCCCAAAACCAAATCAAATGCGAAATATTTTATTCAATTTCTATTTCTTTTTTGGAGGAGCAGCAGCACAAATAGCGCTAGAAAAATCTACGAAATAATCTGTCTATGTTTGTGTGCGAATTTGTTTCTTTTTTTTTTTTTTTTGGCAACAAAAACACAAAATTCATTTGCCTTTGCGTTATTTGATATTTCCTCCCTCATTCCCACCTCATACAGACACACACACTCGCACACCTATTGCCTCCTCTCTCTTTCGCTCTAAGGAAAAGCTATTTTCAACAAATTTAAAAATAGCGCTCAAAAAGGCGTTGCCAACAGTCAAAACAACAGAAGAGAAAGAAAAAAATACCATAAAACATAGCAAAAATGACGTATACATACTCCGATGTCAGTTTTGTTGAAATTTTCATTTCCATTTGAAATTTATGGAATTTCGGGAGAACAAACATTAGCCTCCTCCCCGTTGTCAGTTTGTCTAGAATTTTAAGCTTAATTGTTGCCCCAATTCCATTTTCTATATAATGCTGTCAACAGTGGTCAAATGTTTTTGGTTTCTTGACATAGAATAAAACAATAAACTTAACATAACTTACATATACAATAACTACATATATATTCATGTATCTTTATATACCTTAAAAATAAAGTCTAAGGTCTAAAACATTCGCTTTTAATGAGGGCAAACTAGATCTTGTCAAGTTAAATGTTATTAATGATTTTCTAGAAAACTAAATTTTCAAATTGTTTGCATCTGTGTGTATTTCGAAAATATATCTACATATGTATGTAGGTGAACTTTTAATTTCGATTTCTAAATGTTCAAAAATAATGCACAGATGACACGAACTAAAGAAATTTGTCAGATCGTAAATGCCACTCGAATCATGAGTTTATCATGAGTTTGAGTAAAAAATATTGAATTTTTCCAATTTTTTCATATTTTAAGGGGTTTTAATAATGTTGCTATGACAAGAAATGGATTTTGAAACAAGGGGTTTCAAAATTTAAGAATTTAAGAATGTCTTTTACTTTTAGAATTGATTGTGTGTATTCAAAAAGGTTTTAAAAACATGTCGATTTTGTTATATATATCTCATTTACAGTGTTGGATCTTCTCTTAGCTGGTTATTGGTTTGTAATAAATCTAATAAAACTCTAATAAATGCTTTTAAGATTGTATTGGCCAACAAAAATAACTTCATCTAGCTACTTCAAAGAAGTCCTCCATAAAATGCCAATAAACAAAATACTAAACACAATTTGAAAGATCTGATCTATAACTTTTATAAGGTGGATAAAAAATAAAAGTGTTTATCAAAATAGAACTGCCTCAAATTTTATATAGTTTTCATCTTAAATCTATTCTACACTTATAAAATAAATTAAAATGATAAAATCTGCACTTACATTCTGCAAAGCCTTGTTCTTCTCCTCCAGTTTGCCAGTGACAAGGGTGAGGGCCTCCTGTGTCTGATCCAATTCGTTTTCAACGGTCTGGATTTTCTTTTGCAGCTGGCGAGCCTCCTCCTCGGCCTGAACAACAACAATTGAAAATGGTACAAAAGTGGAAAATGAGAAAATTGTATAAATGCATAATCAATTTGCAATTGCAGTTTCAATGGCGAATGTGTTAACAAGTTCGCATTGAACCATTAATTATGTTTTTTGTAACAATTAAATGGTGTTTTTTTCGGTTTCATACTCGCATTATGCGTATTATTATTATATTTGAATGCGTTTGGATGGGGAGAGATCATGCTTGGATTGACTCACCTTTTCGGCGCGGGTGTTGGCATCGCGTGCCTCCTGTTCGCAGACGAGAGCGCGTTCCAGAGCTCCATCTTTGTCGACTTTCATCGCTTGCATCTTCTTCTTGATGGCATCCATGGTGGTTGGCTTTGTTTTGTTTTACTTGCTACACTTGAAAGAAACTGCTGAAATCGAAATGCCAAAAAAACGATTGTAAACCAACATCTATTTAACAATCTAATAAAGTAATTAAATAGTTTATGTTATAATCCCATACGAAAGTGAAATTTAGTTTTTGAAAATATTCGTCATTTCTAAGATCATTGTTCCCATTTTTGTCAACTGGAAGATTACAATTCTCACTTGACACAAATACTCTACTTGAGAATTCTCACAGCTTCGTTGGTTCTGACTATGTGAGATGCATAACTAAAGAGGTTTATATTGATTTCCCTGAACCATTTCAGGTTGCCTTTCTCACCTTCTGTTACTCTTTCTTTCTCTCTCTTTTTTAAATCTTTATTTCGGCTAACAAACGTGCATCAAATGATTTACGGTAAGATGATTGACCAGCAAAGTGGGTAAACAAATGCCAGTTAAATATTCAAAGCAGGCTGCCATGAGCTGGAACAATGGAACATCGCATTGACATTGGCGACAAACATAATTTGCTCAGCGCCTTTTGCCATAAAAGGCAAACCAATCATTTCAAAATGTTTAAGTATCTAATATATTTAGGTACTCATAATGAAATATTTGCAGGAATTTCTATAGCCAGTTGAGTTTTGGGAATGACTAGTATATATATTTTTAGTTCAGCGGATTCTCGTTTCTATTGAAAGACGTTTTTTATACCAAATTGGACAAGTCAGGCTTAGGCAATTGTCATATTCAGTAAAAAGAACTTTTTCTATATCGGATATATATCGTTTAGAAGATTGTTCCCACCCAACAGAAATTTCCTTGATAAGCCTACTTTGAGGCCTCCTAAGTGATTAAAATAAGTCAAATCCCGACTCTAAAAGGATACCAGGACGACTCGCTCTTGGTTAAAAGATAAAACTAGTTGCTTATGATTAGAAATAAAACTCAAAAAGGAGTTGAAACATTTTTTAAACAAAAAGAGTAAAAATTCTACTAATCAAAAAAAAAATCCCTTATAGGGTAACATTTATTCCTAAAAATAAGCTTATTTATGAAATGAAATATTATGATAAGAAAGTGGACTCAAAGTAGATTCGAATGCGGACCAAAATGGTATACAATGCTGGATGGGTGAAGAGATTAATCCATTTCGAATAGTCGATTCAGTCCAAACTAAAAGATCGAACATTTTGATACCCTTGTCCGTCCGTCTTAAGAGCTATCGTGGTGTCTTTTTATTACCCGGGTAAGATAAAGTATGAAAATCATCGGGATCGGACTACTATATCATATTGCTCTAGAACAAACATTTCTGCAAAAATTGGAGTATCCCCATGAAATTTACCAATATGATAGATTTGGATATAAAACCTCATATCCCATGAATCATGAATCATGAATCTGATCGGATAAATAGAACACAAGTTACAGTCAATATAAATAGTTTGAATATCAATATAGTAGTTTGAAAAATATTTGGACAACTAATGCTGTTGATGTATGAAATTATCAGGACTATCACGGTTTTTGTCACCGCATTTGTCTCATATCTAAGTCTTTCAGTTTTATTACTTCAACTAATGATTCATGCCCAACACCTAAAGGCCAAAAAGTAAACTCAGCTGGTCAGGTACTTGACCGACATTTGTGGATTTTGTCATGATTGGGGAACTGGCAGGAATGCAAAAGTGATTCTCTTAATCGAATTGAGTTTATAATATTCCTCGAATGTATTTTTAAACCTTTTCTTTTTGCATTCGCTTTTTTGTTTACTCCTTCTGGGGCCGGGATCTCCCCGGTCTTGAAGTTGGTGTTTTGGGGGAGGGGTTTGGGCAAACAGAAATAAGTATAAATTGAATATAAATAAAATTGCAATCAAGGCACATTTCAGTTGAAGTTGTTGCTTCATTTTTTGTTTTTTCTTGGTTTTGTTTTTGTCATGTTGTTGTTGTTGTTGTTGTTGTTATAATGGGGTGTAAGAATTGGAGAACGGACAACAGTTGGAGTTTTTTTTTGGGCTTAAAATATCGAACGAGGTGACACACAATGAGTTATGTATGTTTGTTTATTCAGCAGAAAATCAGATGGAATTTTATAAATGACAATGACATACATATAATGCCTATATATTATATGTATTTATGTGCATATATGGAGATCCATTTGAAAAGAAAGCATCCAAGTAATTCAAGCCTTTGAAAAATATCGAAATTATCCATGAAATACAGGCAACATATACACACATAAATTGTGAAAATTCAAAAAATCATTTCTATTTATACTATAATTATGTGGGTCTAACTTTGTATATAAAAAAATAGCTTTTCGAAAGCTCAAGAAATGAATTTCTAAAAATAATTCTCGACCAAAGGCATCTGTTGAATTGTTTGGATTAAGTAATACCCAAAAAGAAAAATAAGAAAATGTCGGGCGAAAAGCTTTTTCGCCAACGTAGAAATTATTTCAATCTTTTTGGGTTTTCAAATGCTTTTAGATACTGGCACGCTGAGGTTGTGTATCGAATTACCACATGAATATCTAAAAATATCTGCAATTTCAAAAGCAATTGGGTTGGATTGAACATTTCCTTTTCTATATACATAAAGGAAATTCACTTTCTGTTTAGGATAATATCTACGATTTCTATGTCTATGGAATCAAATGAGCCTAAGAAGCCCAAGGGAGATGGGATCACTTGGGTTTCCAATTTATTTTTCTGCTTCCTCTATTAACTGATTGTACTAGTTGGTTGTTTTTTGTTTCACATGTGGCAGTTGTTGATATTTAATCGGTTAACTTGTGGTTAGGCTATTCAACTTGAATCTGGTCAAAGACATTCGAATTTGCCATTATTCTTAGCAACATATTGAACAGGCTTTAATGGTTTCTCTTGTTATTTTAATACTTGCTGTGCTTATTTTTCACTTTTGAAACACTTTTCTGTTGGACGAATTTGTTATGCAATTTTGGCGAAATCCTTTTATTGTTTTATTTTCTTTTGCACTAGTTATGTTTTCTTTTCTTTTTATTTTTATGGAATTCAATTTGTTGATTCCTTTTTCCTCTCTTTGCTGAATATTTGTTCCTTTTTTTTAAATTCTTTTTTTACTTACAAAACTTTTATTCGGAGTTATCCGCGACTTGAACGGATTGTGATGTTCAACTGAAAATATTTATTCAATATGTTGACGTTCGATGCTGGCTCGCTATTTTTCGATTTCCCATGCCTTTGTATGGGTGAGCATTGTATCTGTGTGTCTGTACTTCTCTCTCTCTATCTGTGTGTGTGTGTGAGAGAGATACTTTTGGGCAATGCCATTTGTTGTTGGTCTTATTATTTTGGAACTGCAGTTAGCCGTATCTCTCTCTATCTTTCTCTTGTTCTTATGCTCTTTCTTTCTCCTTTTCTCTCATTTCACCTGTTGTGGTTTGCCTTTGTATTGGTAATATTTTGTTTTATTTTTGAAAAAAATATTCTTTTGAATTAAATGGAAATTTCCCTTTATTTTTGAAAAAGCTTCTCTCAGCCCAGTATTTTTGAATTTTCTTTATACATATACATATATATGTTTTCTTCTGTTTTTCTAGTCTATTTATAACTTTCAGTTATTGATATGCCAAAAAAGAAATCTTGTTTCTCACATACACACAAATATGCCTAGGTCTATATGGATTGGCTTTTCTTTTATAGATTTTTCAAACGTCATGTCTACACAAAATGCAAAACATTTTCCTGGCAAACATATCCAAATGTAACTATGTGCCTAGATTTTTGAACCCTTTTCGAAACGAATCCATAGGAATCTCAATTTATGACTCATTAAACGATAATTTATTTCAGTTTTTTTTTGCATTGAGCCGCAGAACGTGAATCTTAAGCAAATCGCAACTTCCTAAAATTAAAAAAAAAAACTTATTACAGATACCACTTTTAAGTTTAATCACGCATTTATTATGATTTAATAAAAACGTTAATATGTTTTGTTAACTTAAACTAATCAATGTTGGAACGAACGTAGTTTATGCTAAACTGACAATGAATTTTATATATTTTCCAAAAATAAATAAAATCCAAATCCAAAAAAAAAAAAAACCAGTTAGAATATGGAATACAAAGCTTAGGAGAAATATTCTAAGAATTAAAATATTAAAAACCCTTCAAACTCTTTCCCTACCTATAGCCAACAAATCGGAAAAACGTTTTATCTAGAAAGTCTAATGTTTGAGAAAGAACGGACTACAATCTTAGCATTGGAAATAATGGAGATATTGATCAAAGTCGCTGTTTTCCACCGATCGTTCCTATCGGACCTATATGATATAGATCGGACTCGATCTTGATCAGATTTGGCATACTTGTTTATAAACTCACCTATTTTAAATTCCACGATAATTGCTTAGAAAATAACGAAGTTATTGGGAAAAGTCACTGTTCGTGACTTTGCGGTTTGTTGGGAGCTATATGATATAGTGGTACGATCCGGCTGAACCCCTGCAGTATATACAAGCCTTCATGCAAAATTTCAACTCTGTAGGAGTTTGCGTTAATCCGGGCGTAAGGACGGACATGGCTATGCGAACTCATCTCGTCTGATCAAGAATATATGTATATACTTAATGGGTTCGGAAATGCTTCCTTCTGCCTGTTATATACATTTTGGCAACTTTAATATACCATTTCACTCTAAGGGTGCAGGGTATAAAAATAAATGAACAAATTCAAAAAGGTTTGCAAAAATCTAAAGATTTATCTTTATTTTGAGGCTCAAACAATTATAGAAGTTAAATCTGAAGTTGCTGAAGGCCTTTGCTGACATAGCCAAGTAATAAGCTAGCTTATAATTTTACTATTAATAGCTTAGCTCTTAAATAAATAAATAAATAAAATCTATAGTTAATGCCAGATTTTGAAAAAGCTCGGAATATATCTTCACCAAACGATTTCGTTTTACAGCTACAGTAGAATCCGGTTATAACGAGGCTCAAGGGACCGACGATTTTAGTCGTTATATCTGGAAGACGTACTAACCCTTTCATATAAGTTTGTATAGGGACCAACCGATCATTCATCGAACTTTAGTCGCTATAACCGGTCCGACGTTATAAGCGGAGTCTTTATAACCGGATTCTACTGTATTGAAAAAGTTGTTTATAAAATTTGTTTTGTGTGGAAGGTTTTTTGTATAAAAATTGTATTTGCGAGCAAATAGGAAAGTTCCCGATCAGCCATTAAAGGTATTCGCTTATAGAAGGTAATGTTTGGTCGAGAATTTTAAAAAAATGTAAATAAAAATATAAATTTGTCTATGCTAGGTGTTTGCTTATTTGAGGCATTTACAGGTTTTACTGTATAGTGATTGGATGTTTTTAAAATTGTTTCTTTTGTTTCATAATTTGTTTCATTGGAATAACAATTGAAAATTGTTTATTCTAAATATTAAGTCAGAACATGATGTTTTGATTTATCGTTTGAAATATTTACAATTTTTTAGCCAATTTTTGTTAACAATATAAAACACTTTTCTTTCAAAGTGAGTCAACTTAGTCATTTTGTTCACTTGCTCACTTCACTGCTCAGTTATTCAGTTGATTTTGAACAATTGGAACAGAACAGTTTCACTTGCTCAGTTTAGTAAAGAAATCTTTTTTCAAAAATTCAAAAACTATAGTTTAGTAAAAAAGCTTACGATGATATGAAGACCAATTCAAAGAATTGTTTGGAATATATGTAGAGTTAAATATGCCAGCAGTTAAGTTAAAAAAATGGAGTAAACAAAAATTTTAAGACGATTTTAATAGATATAGTCTTCGGATTTTCTTCAAATGGTTTCGAGGTGTAATCTTAATATATATGTAAATGTCATTCTCTTAAGATCTGGACTCGGATACATACATACAAAGGTAAACTTGTTATTACTTTTTTTGGTTCTTTTGTTATTTGGGTTCAGTTAAAATAAAATACATAATTTCTCTAAATAAAGTTTATAGCTTTGAAAATTTGTTGAATATTCTGCATTGCCAAAAATTGTTATTTATCTGATGATCTGTTCTTAGCCATAAATTAAGATACACCTACTATGAGTACTTATAATCTGGTTGAAATGTTGTTTTATTTAAGTTTATTGTTGTAACTTGGCTAATTTAGTATATTTTCTTTAAGTAATTTTCTTATTCAATTCGAACAAGTTGTTAAATGTTACATAATTACAATATGATTTATTTAAAGGTGCAATGCCAATTTTCTTACATTTAATCAAACTGATTATATAACACATTAGTTTAAAATTGGGCTTTTCTATATATACGTATGTATATATTATGTTTTATATGCATGTTTATACATTAATACTACTACAATAACAACGGCCGCTAAATTTAGAAATCAATTTAATATACACATTGTTGTTTTCATGTTGTTTTTCATTTCTTTTGGAGAAAATGAGGGCATATGTTTTTAAATTTTTTGTATAATTCAATAAATATATGTACGTATGTATAGAGAGACTCTTACAAAATGACGTAATTGGCTTTTCATTCAAAAATATTTGAAAGAGAAAAGCTTTGGAAAAGAACACAAAGTCACGAAACTGTCGAAATCACTTGGCTAAATACGAAGCAAACAATATCATGGCCGATTTGAGTGGAAAAAATATAAAAAACAAATACAATTTTCATAATTCCAAATTGTATATATTCGAGTTTACAAACTTAGACAAGATGTAAAAATCTTGTTGGCAAAATTGCAACCAAATTTGGTTAAAATAAAAAAACATTCTGGCTGTCTATAGTTGAACTGAAAAATGATCGAATGCATCTGCTGGTTAGACTGCAGCTCAAATGTAAGGAAGGAGGGGGGTCCCTGAAGAGGAAGAGGAAAGATTAGTTGATGACTCAATTGGCGCCGACTCCTTGTGAATGAAATGAACTCTAGCTTGGAGCTGGGAGAACGTACAACTGGTTAAGTTGTTTGTGGTACTAAAAGGAAATCTTTGCAACGAGCCACTTGCCTTGCTGCCGCATAACGGCCAAGGCAAACTACCCAAAAACAAAAAACACATCACAACGGCAACAAATACAGCAACCCCACAATATGCGGCTGACTTTTCCATATCAAATGTCTGGGGCATGTGAAAAATGAAAATGTAACTTGCTCCTCAAGCAACGTCACTGTCAATTAATTAACAATTCTAAACAGACGAAAAGGCCTTGAACTTATGTTTTAAATTGCATTTAAATAAAGGAAAATAAATGTCTACCGTTTAAGTGACAAGAAATTGGCAAGTCACACGACATAACATTTGGTTCCAAGGTTAAAAATACCCTATTTTTAAAAGTCTTGAACAGCTGCTTAAAAAAGAAAGAAATTTAGTTTTTTCTTAAAATCACATTTTTAAAATTAGGCGCGCAATATGAGTGGCAGCTCTTCCCAGTGTGGCCAACATCACTTAAGTACATTGAGATGTGTGGCTACTCTAATAAATTTAAGTAAATATTTTTATTTTGTTTTAAGAAATGTTGAATAAATTAAACTATTACTCCAAGAAAAAAGGATTCAAATATGGCGTTCCTTTTCTCGTAATGATAGTAGGAGGTTCATTTGCCTTGCAGCAGTTTTCTAATCTTAGGTAAGATCCGGCAAACCAACGAATTTGCAATTTTATTGGGAGTTTGCCCTTATCTTGCAGATATGAATACGCTAAAAAGCAGCCGGTGACACCAGAGGAGATGAAGAAATACGGCGTAAACATGAGGAAACGTAAGGAGGTTACTTTGGAATCGGAATATGACAAAGTGAAGGCGGTGGATATAGACAATTGGGAGAATAAGCGCGGCCCTCGTCCCTGGGAAGAAGAGGATGTGGCGGCCAAGCATTAATGCTCTACGTTAATAAACTTAAACATTACAATGGAAGCGAACCAACAATTTTTATTATTATTGTTACTTATATTATGAAACGGAATTCCAAGTGTTGCCAGAGGCTGGAATTTTTGAGATTAAAGATATTGTGGAATCTGGTCACACCCAAAACAAAATACAAAATTCATAATATTTTCTTACTAAAAATGAGCGAAATTAAACCTTTAAAAGCCGATAGTACTTCTTCAGGAGATGCGACTACTTTATTTGCCGATAGCGAGCGTGTGCTCTGCTTCCATGGACCACTCATATACGAGGCAAAAGTGTTAAAGACAAAGCCAGATGCGACGCCGATTGAATACTACATACACTATGCGGGCTGGAGCAAGAAGTAAGAGCCAAAACAATGGCAAGCCATGCCGGGTTATTGCTCGGATTGCACATAGAATAGCATCTCCTAAGTTCAAGACGCGTTTTCCTTACAGCTGGGACGAATGGGTTCCCGAGAGCCGGGTGCTGAAGTACAATGACGACAATGTGAAGCGCCAAAAGGAATTGGCGCGAGTCTTAGGCGAGCGCTCAAAGAAGGACAACAAAAAAGGTGAGAACAGGGAATGCTTCGATAACATAGTTACTCAACAGATTCTCCCTATGCAACAGGCAGTGCCAAGTCAAAAAAAATGGAACAAATGGGCAACGAATCTCGTGCATCGACCCCATCCAAAGAGGCCAACACATCACTAAATACTTCAACTGGCGGCGGCGGTGGCAGCGTTAGCGGTGGCCCACCTTCGGGTGCAGTACCGACTACACCTGTTGGAGGACCAAGCAGTGGGCCTGGGAGTGCTCCTACCAAATATGACAGTGGCAACAGCAATAGCACTACGGCAAGCAGCTCCACCAGTCGGAGTAATCGCAAATCCACACGCGCTGGCACACCAAGCAGCACCGACAACAACAACCAAAAGAAGGATGAGGCAGTAGCCGAGACCACAGAGGATGAGGCATCAACAGCTACGAATGTGCCTTCAAAAAAGAAACGGATGAGCGAGCAGCGGCCTTCATTGACAGGCAATGAGCCACCGACGGCAGCATCATCATTACCCACAGAAAAGCCAGCCCAATCCTCCGCTCCATCCGTTACCGCGGCAGCGGACTCTACTGTTTCCTCTGAGCCAGCTCCGTGTGTGGAGAGTGAAGAGATGTATGCTAACAAGCAGGAGGTAAAAATCAAAATTCCCGATGAACTAAAGCATTACCTAACCGACGACTGGTTTGCCGTGGTCAAGGAGCATAAACTGCTCGAGCTACCAGCAAAGGTGACAGTGCAGCAGATAGTCGACCAATATTTAACTCACAAGAAATCTGTTAAGTCGACAAGTGCCACCAAAGAGGTGGCTATCAATGATGTAATCGATGGCATTGTGGAGTATTTCAATGTCATGCTTGGCTCCCAGTTGCTATATAAATTCGAACGCACTCAGTATGCAGATGTAATGCAAAAGCATCCGGATACCCCATTGGCCGAGCTCTATGGTTCATTCCATTTGTTGCGCCTCTTTGTTCGCCTGGGATCCATGCTAAGTTATTCGGCGTTGGATCAACAGGCCATGCAAAATCTCCTTCAGCATTTGCAGGACTTTCTCAAATTTTTGGTGAAAAACAGCGCCATTTACTTTAGTATGAACAATTTCATTAATGTGGATCCGGAATACGTACGAAATTCTCAGTAATGTTTGACCCAGAATTTGTAACTTGAAATTAGTTTTTAATTAATGAGAAATAAAATAACACAGACCTAACACAAAAACATGGATTAGCTCTTGGTATCCGCTGGTTCCTCATCATCTTCACATTCACTGCTACTGCTGCTACTTGTGGGATAAAATTCCTTTAAGTCCCTTGGTTTATTACGTTCCTGCTGCTCAGCCTCTAGATATTCATTTTGAACTTTCAGTATCTCTTCGCTGTTTTTGCATTCGGCATATGCCTTTAGCAGCTTTTCATTAAGTTCCAGGAATGCGTGACCCCATGAGAATTTGCCCAGGAACCATCGTGCCTCTTCTGGGAAACCACAAATATGCAAAGTGGCTGCTATAGCCTCTACACAGCTTAATTTGCAGGGCTTGCCATAATTAATGGGATTGGCAGCTACTAGGAAGGGTAAAAGGCGGGGATTTGGACTACGCATGCGGTTGAATGGCGTCTCATCCAGCTTGGCCCAGGAACAATCAATCACTGCCACACCGGAGGAAGCTAGAATATCACGATCCATGGGACTGACACACAATTGACCAACCGGCGAGAGCACCAAACCGGGAAACTTTTGACCTAGGCGCAGATTGGTAATAAGACCCAACCGCGCTAGCTTGCGGCCAGAACATTTCTTTGGATCACAGTGATTTAGATCCCACATGGCCACCTCAAACGCCGGCGGTTGACCAAGCTCGTCTGGTGGTGAAGATGAGGAGTCCGAGTCGCTGCTGGAGCCGGAGGCCAGTTCATTTTCCTGTTCTGCAAATTTTCGTTCGGTATTGTGCTTGGCTTTCACATTGCGCCGGAATTTGCCTTTATTATTGTGTGCTCGTCCACTCATTATAGAAACGCGTGATATGCCAAGAAAAACATAGATGTCGATAATTTACTGTTATCGGTGATGGAACCCTGGCCCTTATCCAGCTTACGACCTATTCAGGGCTTTAAAAAATTTTTAAAACTGAAAACCAAGAAAAGAATTTACTTAAGAAGAATGATTAGAAGGCAGGAGCAACATTGTCCGAATGTGAATAACGTATTTCTATTAATCCATCCCAATTAGAAATACCTTCGGCCTAGGCGTTAGTGAATTATTTCGATAGACCAATCAGTGGAAAAGAAAATATGGCCGCTTGCGTAAAATTGAAATATCGAAACCGCTATCAAGCATCCCTAATTTGGTCTCCGGGGGAAAAAATTAAATTTATACAGTAAAAATAAAGTGCAATAGAACTTAAGTTTATGTGTAGATTGATTAAACGCTAACGCCAGGAATCATTAATACCTAAGGTGATATTTAAATGCCGTAACGAGTAACTGTTCGGTCAAACGTCGGTGAATTTTTCCCTAAGCTGTGAAATTATGAACACGGTGGAAAGATGCTGAAAATGTTGAAAATAACTAGGCAATGAAATGATAAAGAATACGCTTGCATAAAGATTGGCGCTGAAATCATAGTGCAAAAGTAAAAAAATAAATATTTTACCGACGCTCTAACACACACATAAACACATGCACACACAGACACATACACACACACACATGTCGTACTCAAAAACTATCGATAAACAGTGCCAGAGTTGTATTCTTGATGAATGTTTGTTGAAAATCAATTGATGCGCTGCACTTAACTGCTACAACAAGAAAATAAGAATTTGTGAAGAAATTTGATATTTTTAAATAATTGTTGGTGTTTTTAAATTGTTTCTCATTTTATATTTATGTGGCGCGAACTAAATTGAAATTATCCGCGTACTGCGATTCAATCCCTGCTCCCTTATTGCCCTTGCCCAAGTACAGTTGCGCCCATAAGCAAAACTACGGGGTGGGCGCGCGCTTTCCAATAATAAAACCAAATACCAGTCACAGCAGCAGAAGCAAAGGATCAGGCCTAAAAATGGGTGAAGTAAAATCCGTCAAGGTGGACAACTGGGGAGTCTTCTTCCTCCAGAAGCTGCAAAATTTCTTCAACAAAACGGACTATTGTGACCTGACCCTACAATTCCGGGACAACTCACAGTTAAAGGTCCATCGTCTGGTGCTGAGTGCTTGCACAGACTATTTCAATGTCCTGGAGCAGACCTGTGAGATTATCGATGATGCCCTAATCATGCCCAACGAATTTCAAGCAGATGTTGTGGTGCCCATCGTCAACTTCATGTACACCGGCACGCTCGAGTTTGAACTGAAGATGTATGGCAAACTGTTGCGTACCGCGAAAGAGATGAATATGACTGTTTTGCTAAAACTATTGGAGGCTCATCGCCGCACAATGGAAAATGTGAACCGGCAGCAGAGGGTGAGTAAGAAGGAGGATATGCCACTCTGTGTATAGAACTAAAGAGATTTTTGTATTTTTGTAGCCACCCAGTCCTAAGGGTGTACGGCGACGGACAGTTGTGGGTCCGGGAAGTAATGTCAATGCGGGACAACAGCAGGTGACAACAGGAACTAGGGTGGGTCAAGTGCCAACTATACAGAGCCGTGGCATAGTGAGTACACCGAACCAGCGACCCCAGATTAATACGCAACGTCCTGTAATTGGAGGAGGCCTGCAGCGTACCGTCAAACCGGAGGTGACTTCACCTTTCGAGCAATTGCGGAAGGGATACAATAACAACAAACGACCGGCCCAGCCGAGTCTATTGTCGCCACCGTCGAAGAAGCTTAGTCTCGAGGAGGTCAAGGAATTTGCCGAACAACAGAGAATGCGCAAACAAATTGCAGCCGAATATGGAGATCATGATCCGGACTATGATGGCGGATTGCCCTACGATGATGTGCACGCTGGAGACGATGATGATGATGATATGCCGCCGCAGCCTTCCACATCGAAGCAACAACAACAGCAGACGACTGCGACATCACAGCAGACCACACTGGGCACCACGACCATTATAGTTAAACAGGATTCACCCAGTCAAACACCCACAATTATAGTCAAGGACTCGTCCAATACTAAGCTTAATCATACGAAAATCATAGCCGAAGTCTTGCGTCAATATCCACACATAGTCAAGGGCCACAAGAATATTAAATTAAAAATAATGCCCAGCAGTCCGATAGAGAAATCCTCACCGACACCAGCTCCTGCTCCTGCCGCGCCAGTTCCAGCTCCTGTGGCGACATCTTCCACATCGGCGCATAAGAAGCTGCATGTGTCGTTTAAATCCGATAAGAGCACGCCCATGATTACCACACAGCCTAAGGCGCCACTGAGGGAGTCCCAAGTGCAGCAGCAGCAACAGAAGCCAGCTACTCCAGTGTCTGCTCCTGCTACAAACACAACTTTGGGCCATAGTAGCTCCACACCAGCTCAAAAGCGTCGCATTGACAGCAAAACCATGCATGCTCTGATTGCACAAGGACCAGAGAATACAACAGGTAACATTTTGGGCTTCTTACCCATTCTTGAGTTTCTCCACTCTTATCCCATTTGGATTGATTTCAGGTCCCTGGCTGTGCCTACGCTGTGGCGTCAATGGACGACCTATCAGCATTCCATCGTATCGAGGATTCCGACGACATCTTATCAATACACACAAAGAGACTATTGATCCAAATCTCTGCGAACATTGTGGCTGGCGTTCGTCCAATAATCGGGAACTGCATTTCCACATGCAGACGGAACATCAAATTAAATCCCTGCTCTACACGTTTGCCGATTGTGTCTTATGCAATCAATCGTATCTCAGCAAGGATCAGCTGGAGGCGCACATTAATGAGTCCCACACAGATGACGAGAAACAGCAATGCATTTACTGCAACAAGGTGTTCGAGCAAGAATTACAACTCTATCGACACATGAAGAACTCGCACAAGGCTCAGGCTCTTGAGGATGGCATAATCGATGAAACCGATGAGGAATATATCGGTTCGCAAGTCGACGAGGAGGAGGAGTCACAGACAGAGCACGAGGAATTGCAACAGGATGAGGGAAAAGTGCGCATATTGTCGGACATCAGTTTGCCAACAACCCATGCCATTCCATTGCAGCAGCAGCAATCGGAGTTGGATGCAAATTTGGAGCAGGTCGAGCAGCAGGAAGTCAAATTTGTTGGTGCCGATGGCAATGAGGTAGAATTGACAGATGAACAGCGTAAAGAGATTCTATCGCAGCTAAATCAACAGCAAGCCGGAGCTCCCAGCGGTGGGGTTGTCATGGTACTCAGTGAGCCCGAGGCCGAGGCAGATGAAAAACTCCAAGAAGCAGAAGTGGGCGAGGCCGATGGCAATAAATCCCAGGCTGGCACCGAGGAGGAGGAATACGACGATAGTCAGATCTATAATGAACTTGCCGGCGACTCGGTAGAGAGCAAAAAAAGCGATGGCGGAGCTGTTGCTGATGAGAGCAAGGAGTCTATGGACAATTTGGAATGGGCAGAAAATTTGATATCCGAACAGGAAATGGAGGCAGAGCAAGAGGAAAGCAAAGAGGTAAGTGTGTCTGTTTCAGTGACCATGTTGATCCTTAATAACACACGATTTCATGATCCACAGCCAAAGCAAACGGATGAAAAACGATCCGATGACATCAGCGAAAAGCTCAAGGAGCTGACGGGCGATTGGAGTGAGGATGAAAATGAGGATGATGATGCGGGTATTGAAGCCTCCGAGGCGGATAAACCGGCCACAGCAGAAATTGCAGTTGAAGTTGCCAGCTCCGTGACCAAGCAGCCAAAAGATGATGAAGCTACACAAAGTCAAGTAGACGAGCCCGTTCCTGCAGCCATGGAGGTGGACCAGGAGCAGGAGGAGGCGGATGATATTGACTTGGCTCTCGAGTCCCTACACAAAGGCATTGATAAAGAAGATACAACCGCCACCGCCAGTACACAAATGGAAGTGGATAAGCCTGCTGAGGAATCAGAACAGAGGGATGCGCCAGCAAACGACGTCTTGGAGGAAAAGCAAGGAGAAACTGTTCAGATCAAACGAGAAGATGATAGTGTTGAGGAGGAATTCATAAAAGAAGATCCAACGCAGGAGCCACAGTCGAATGCAGTCGAAGCTGCTGCCGAAGATCTCGAAACGGAGAATATACGTAAAGAATTGCTAGATGAGTTAATAGCGCAGGCGGAGAAGACTGACGAGGAGAAGCAGCCATCGCCTGAGGAAACAGAAACGACAATAGCCACAGCAGCCACAACTGAGGAACAAGTGGATGGAACAGCTATAACGGCTGCCACGGAACTGTCACCAGAAACGGATGAAGTTAAACTAAACACGGAAGAAGACTCTAAGGCAAATAAAATATCTGCTATGTCAGACCAGGAAACTAGAGAAGAGGAGACCAAACCAAGCAGTGGCGATTCAGCAGCAGCAGCGTCAGAAGAAGATGTAGTTGCCGTCGTTGCAGACAACAACGTGAGCGTAAAGTCGCCCGCTGCTACGGAAACGGCGTTAGCAAAAACCTTAACAGAGGAGGCGGAGGCTACGTCCGACGTGGACAAGGTTAAGAGTCTTATTAGCGATTGGGTGGACGACGATGAGGAAGAAGACGAGAATGCGGTTAGTGCAGCGGCGAAGGAGGAACTATAATTACTAGATTTATTCATGTTCTAAGTTTGATTCTTCGATTGAACGTGAATGTATATCTTTTATATATATAATATAACGATGATGAATGAATTTTCGGTTTCTTTTGTAAATTAAATTGTTAACGCGGATTGTATCAAACATATGGAGTTAATTTTAAGAATATTTCTATATTATATACTATATATGATGTCCTGACGTCCTGAATCATCTCATCCTTTCCGATCTAAACACGGATCAGACCAACCAAAACCAACTATCACCAAGTCTTACAAAAATTTTTTGCAATTTGCATTCAAAATTTTTGATTATTCGCCTCATGCAGCCACATACTCTAAAGGATAGGCCCCAAAGAAGGTCCTTAATAAATTCGTATGTAAAAATTACAGACATACATAGAGAATAGATATATGTAGTGATGTCGTTTTAAATCGGTTTAAAACACAAATGAAAGCAAATTGATTATATATTATTATATTGTGTATGATTGGCTTAAGAGATAAAGGCAAAACAGAATCAATCCACGAGAATTTAGAAAGAAATATTTTTTTGATTACCATATAAATTGTAAGATCTAATATATATATATAAATATAAATATATAGGTAAAACAAACAAAAGAAGAAAACGACAACAATTACAGATACGTTTGGAGTATGCAACATATAAATGTAGACATTATATTGAAATAGCAAGTCTTTCACTTCGGAAATGGGATTAGTGGAGCGTCTTTTCTGGGTCAACTAATCAAAATGGCCTTTACCCAGTTGATCTCTAAACTAAGTGTCTCGCTAAGAGGTGGGGAGGAGGGTTTCGTTAAAATTAAAATTCCATTTTAATCTTTAGTGTTGCAGTTCTAAGTATATAGATTTATGATTATTAAATCACTTAAACGAATATTCACATTACAAACGTACAAAATTATTAATCTAAGCGTAAAAGCAAACAAATAATAGCATTCGATTTAAACTAAACAAATACTAAAAAAAAAGAAACAGAAAGTGGCACAACGCAATCGCGATAGGTTAGGAGGAGATTATCAGATTCTAATCGTCATTCATCTGGAAAGAAATTAGGATTAAAGCATTAAAAAAGCAATACATTTTGGCGAGACAATGGGGTTAAAGAGATAAAAGAAAGATAGGGTTGTGTATGTGTACGCACCAGCTAGATAATAATTTATGATGCACATGATGGCAAAGCCAGTGGCAACTGAAAAAAACTGCGCAAATCCTGCCCAGCGTCGCTGATTATTCGAATGCCAGCGTGCCTTCTCTCGCGGCATCACTTCACAGACAGTGACATATAAAAGAGTTCCACCAGCCAACGCTTGAATAATGGGCAACGTGGTTTGTGACCATCCTGTGGGTATATCTGCAATAAACATTCCCAATCCAATACCACAAACGGCGCCCAAAGCAAACACCGAAATGCCAATAAATTGGGAGCGTAGACTTGACTGGCCATTCATGCGGACTGTCAATCCCAGGCAAAAGCCCATAACGAATTTGTGACAGGCAACGGCGCCCAACAGAAAAAGTACCTGCCAGCAAAGAAATGTGAGATTATGAGAGAATTTCGCTTATCGCAGCTTATAATTCTAATTCAAATGTTTGCCCAAGATTGCATGGCTTGGCAGCTTATCAACGATCAGCGGTCTCATGAATTAGAAACTAGATATGTGTGTCAGGGCGAGAATGTGCAAACCTTTGTGGCCGAATTCTGTACTCCAATAGCCAGACCCTCGATGGCTGAATGCAAGGACAAGGCGGCTAATAAACCCAAGGTACCAGTGATGGATTCGGCACACGGTTCCGTGTGGCTAGTGTGGCAAATGCTGGCATTTGCAACTTCTACTTGTTCTTCATCGCAAGCGGAAGGCCTAAAACCATTGCTAACAAGGGGAGAAATATTTATAAATTATAGACGAACATCGAATTGATGATTAGGAATCTTACTTTCCCTCATCATGGTGCTGATGTGAACTTGTCGAGGCGTGTGCTCCGCCTAGCAGGGGAGCACGCTCATTTATGGCACCATAACTATTAGAGTCGGATGTGGGTCCTGATGATGGCGATGGTTCATGGTTATGTTGATGGTTTTGGCTATGACCGTGGGTATGTTGGATTGCTTCACCAAAGAAATAGTGTATAAACTCGTCAATAAAATAAATGATGAAGAATCCCCCACAAAAGGCCACTTCTGCGAATTTAGTGTTCATTTGTTCTCTCACCTGTTGAAAATATACACCTGTGAGAATCATATTACCTTACCATGATCATCATATACAGCTCTTACCTCGGGCAAAATGTGAACCAAGGCAGTGGCTAATAGAACTCCTGCTCCAAAACAAAGCAGCACTGAGATGGCCAATGGAAATCGTGAACGATTCCGTTCAGATATGATTGCAGGCAGCATTCCCGAAATAAAACTACCAAATCCCAAGATAATCATTGCTAAAACTTTTTCGAAGTCGCCATTGTTAGTAGTAACTTCTGCCTGTTTGAAGGCATTGTCCAGCAATGACTCATTACCAACAGCTAGGCTCATCGTTAGTCATGAACTGGACTAAATTTGTTAAAACAAAACAGAACAAAAAAGCAAACGCAAAACAGCACAAAGTTCGTTGCATCCACTATATTTAAACCGAGACGCAGCAGTTGTTTTGTTCCAGACCTAACGCACGTCTGCGTTCGCTTACGATGAAAACAAAAACAAAACTTAACGGCTTAGTGATGGGCAAATTCTCGATAGACTTCCATCTGCTGCAGTCCAAGAAATACACTAAAAAAAACTGTCTGTAGCTCTGCACTGAGATATGTATATGCAAACAGATTCATTAAGAATTATTTCAATAGTTGTCCAATTCAAGTGCCTATATTAATATTCAACAGGTCAACAGACTTTGTGCTCAGTACATCTCGCCACGCCAGTTAGTCCGAATTATCGATAACAAATATCAAATTATCAGTGAGTTCAAATTCAAAATTTTAACTGTTGTGCGCCCCCACAGATTTTGTGTTTCCGTCCTGGAAATGATTGGGACGATTATATCAATATGCAACGGCGCTGTATAATTTGCGGTCAAGAACCAAGTGGCTACTATGTCTATCCACGCACCTTGACCGAGGCCCGTAAATGGCAGGATTGGGCCAATCTATATTCGTTTAATGTGCCAGCAGGAACATTACGCAAACATGGATGTGTTTGCCAAAAACATCTGGAAGCAGCCGAGGAGGAAGGCGATACCGCGAATGATCACATTGTAGAGGTCGAGGAAAGAAATGTGGGTGGTATGCCAGCTCCTATCCGTGAACCCAATGGTATTGTCTCCAATGATGTAATGGACAAGCGACCAAGTGTGAGCTTTACCGAGAGTGATCCCAATCAAAGGCCGCAGCGCTCAACGCGTTGTTGTTGCCCCAAAATGGAGGCAACTAAACCAAAGGAACAGAAAACCCGCCGAAAAAAGGAAAGAAAGGGTCCATCTCAGGGAAATCAACAGCCGTATGTGAAAGTCTGCTACTGTCCAGGGACTACCCAAATTCCAAGACCACCGTTTCAGTACAACCCCATTGAGGCAATGAAATACAATGTTGTTCCCACTTGGTATAATCAACAAAGCAGCCTACAACAACAGCAGCAGCCAAATTGGAATCAATTTTCGGAAACAGCGACAGAAATGAATGCCTCTAATGGTCAATCTTCGCTATATTATCAGCAAGCATCAGAATACCCCTGCGGTTCCTACTGTCCCCTTTTAGGCAAGCAATTGGATAAAATGGAAAGTCAAGAACAGCAACTGCAGCAGCCAGGAGCAATACAGCAGCAGAGCCAGTGCTGTCAATGCTGTATTAGTGTTCCAAATCAGGATAAAACAATTCAGTGTCCATCACAGGTTCATCGGGCTGAAAAACGCCCACAAGCCGCTGCCGAAAACTGCGAGTGTGGAACGCGTAATATTGTCGCTCAGCCAACTGTTTGTATTCCTGCCGATATATATGAGCAATATCAAGCGGGTGTGGCGTCTTCAAAGAGCGCCAAACCAAAGAGTAAAAAGAAAGAAACAAAAGTACGTAAAAATCCCAATTCTGTAAATGTTCTTCTTATGGGGAGCTATGGCCAAGAAGAAGAAGATGCCGAAGCGTGTAAAGAGATGATTTGTCCAGAGACTTTCCAACCATCGCCCCTCACAGAAATCTGTTTTCTTGAATCGGATCTGACGAGAAAAAATGAACGTGCCATTTTTCCAGATATCGACTTACCCAATTATTCAGTTTGTCGTGCCCCCACCACTGATGAAGCTGACACAGAGTCCAACAAACAAAACGATGCAAATTGCGCGGATGTACTAGTGCTTGGCAAGGGTATGTACGATATAGATCCTTGTCCCTGCGACTGTCAACATTGTCTCTTCGACATGGATTTATGGAACTGTCCAAATCACGTCAAGCCACGCGTTTCTGTTCAGTCACAAGAGACAGGTGCAAAAAATGCTGCATCTGGCATTGATGCTCAGAGTTTCCTACCCAAAGAATTGGCGGATGGCAACTGGCAGGATCCGCAGGCAGTGGCTAATTATAATCAAGTTATTGCCGATCAAAAAGCTCGTATCAATGAGCTGGAGAATTTGCTAACCCAACACAATATTCTACAAGAAACCATTCAATCCAAAGTTGATGAGCTGCAATGCAAAGTTCAGGCAAATGAGAGCAAAGTAAAATCTAAGTATCCTTTATCAGATTTGGACAAATCGCCAACATCAGCTTTAGGCACGCCGAGGAGAAAATCGAATACTCCGCAATGGAAACCCTCCGCCAGCAAAAGCCCGAAATAAGTGGGGGCGCACCACCTATTTGTCCTTATGTTAGTAAGCACAAATAGATTTTTTTATATGCATATGCAAATTTACGTCAAAAGTTGGTTATTCCTTTCCGTGGTTGGGGATTTTGCTAGAATTGTTGGAGTTGTTGGTAGTTTATTCGCTATTGCAAGATAATGTTTCAAAAACTGTTGTTTTTCTTTCTAGATCTTAACCATTTTAGGCAGCAGATTGAATGACATCTGTGTACAGCTTCACTTTGCTGGCAATGCTCATGTCAACATATTTATCGCCAATGGAAACAATCAGACCACCAATAATGCTGGGATCCACTCGAGAGGTGATCTTCAACGATTCGTTGCCCTTCAGGAAGGACTAAAGAAAAGAAAGTTACAGCGGAGACTGTCGAGAATCTTTGAAATCTTATTACCTTGAGAGCACCCTCCAGCTGTTTGCTCTGGGAGGCATCCAGAGGCTTGGCAGTGACAACCTCGCAGACAACCTCACCACGATGGGCAGCCATGATGGTCTTGTAGGCATTGATAACGGTATCCAGCTTCTTCAAGCGACCGTTATCGGCCAACAGACCCAAAAGATTGGCTGTGGCTGGGGCAAAATTCAGCTTAGTCGATGCCTCCTTTAGAGCTGTGGCCATGACTTTTTTGTTGATAATTGGGCTTGTCACATATTCGCGCAGCTTCTTATCACTCCTAATAGTAGCCTGGAGAGCGGTCAAATCCTTCTCCACTTGATCCAGCTGGCTCAGTTTGGAAGCAGCCGAGTACAAGGCGGTGGCATATCGACCCTCGAGTCCGAAGACCTGAACTGGTGGTTTCACCGTCTGCTGGGCAGCGGAGCTGAGAGTGCGGCTCTGTAAATGTATGCGCAAAAGTGTTTCATTTATCGCGTTTATTGAATTCTTTAAAATTCAAATTGCAACTTTTGGTTATTGCAAATTACATAACCAACAAATCCGTGTTAGATAATTGTCCATCACCAGGTTAAGGATTTGATTCACTTATGCATTTGACAATGGCTCTGTAGGCCAAATATTCACCGGATTTAGCCTGTGTAACTATTTATTAATCAGGAAACCTACCAAAATTGCCAATTTGTTAACACAGGCCATCTTAGTCCGTAGAATTTTTCAGCTTACAAATTTACAGCTGCGACCTGCAGGGCGGTATTTCGATACTTCGACTAATGGTTGACTCTGCCTATCGGTCTATCGATTTATTTACAAATCAACACAAAAAAGTAACGATAGAAGGAAAATTTAAATTTCTTACAGATTCAATTTTTTATTTGTAGTTTTAAAAAACGTTTATAGTTTTATCTTTTCTATAGATGGTGGTGTAGTCACTTTTTCCGTAATTGTTTTCTGAATATATAAATGAGTGTATACTTAAAGCGAAACTTAAAACTGTCTAGAGAAGATTTTTATGTTTTGCCACAGAAAAGAACTTGTATTATGTATAAGTGTTTTTTTTTTGTATTATGTATAATTGGGTTTTTGCTTGCGGTAACACACACTTTGAATTCTCTTTTTTTGGGAAAAAATTCAATTAATGCGCATATACAACATACATAAGTTTTTACTTGTCATCTGTAAAAAAGATTAGCGAACTATATTCGACAGGATTGTAGCTTGCTTCAATCGCCACCTTCGTCCTCATCATCCTCATCACCTTCGCCGTCTTCGCCATCTTCATCATCGAAGGCTTCCTCATCGTTATCATCATCATTCTCCTCCTCCTCCTCGGGCTCCACGTCAATATCAGGTACCAGATAATACTGCAGTGGATTTGGCCAAAGATCATCTTTGATCAGCTCAGCAATTTCATCATTAACCGGATCGGTGTTGTCCGAGAACCAATCGAAGAAGGTCTTGTATTCCGAGTTACGCTTCTTCTTGTTGGCATAGGGTTTCGTCAGTAACTGTTTAAGTAGATTTTTACCCTCCTTCCATTGTATGGGCGTGCTAGTCGACGCCGGCCAATCACCATTTTCAGAGGCGGCTGTAAAAATACAAATAATTTCAAATAGTTAGCATTGTCTCATCCAAAGGGAGAAGCTTTTCCACCTTCACTTACCCGCTGAATTCAGATGGAACTCTTTGGTGAGCACCTTATTCTCAAAGTATGGATTCTCATCGAAATGGAAATTGATACGATAACCAGATTTGATATCCTCGAATTCCTCCACCTCCAGTTTGTTTAGAGCGTGCAAGCATTCCTCCTCCTCTTCGTCCAGAATTCCAGATACTTGCGGGTGGTTGATAAACTGCAAATAAATGGCGAGGGTTAATTTATGTAGACCAAGGAGAATGACACCGGGAGAGAGAAACACTGAGTGAGTGGGGGAGGGGGCGCCTTCAAAAACATGGCCGGCATTTTCAACAAAAAAAAAATATGCACAAGCGA
The DNA here is from genome assembly GCA_018152135.1 of Drosophila paulistorum. NCBI lineage: Eukaryota > Metazoa > Arthropoda > Insecta > Diptera > Drosophilidae > Drosophila > Drosophila paulistorum. Next base: position 6,379,798 of record JAECXG010000805.1, on the reverse strand, counting down.
ATCGATAACACGATAGGGTTTTCAGTTAGTCTACCAAATAAAAACGGACAAAATGGGAAAACCCCAAGTACCCTAAAGACAATTGATACCCATTTGAACAGAGTTCGTTCATATTGTTAAAATTAAATTTTAATTGCAGAGAAAATTTAATTTTCCAGCAGACAGATAAAACACACTATCGATAACTCTCCAACGCACACGCATACAAAAACGGCGGCCGCAGCGGCGGTGGCGGCAAAGATGAACAGGAAAAAAATGTTTCTCGAATAGAGAAAAATTCTTGGAACAAAAATCAATTAAATTTTCATTTTTCTATTTCCTCTTTGGGAAACCGATCAATGCGTTTTAAAAAAAGGTTAGAAAAGCGTAAACAGGGTGCATGCGAAAAATGGTCGGAGAAATGCATATCATTGGGCTGATGCTATTACTCTACCATACTCACCGATGTCACCCAGAAATTGGGAATTCTCTTGACCAACTCGCTGCGCTTCTCGTAGCATGGTTTTCGCAATTTGTTGTATTTTTGCTCGACCTTGAGGATCTCCTCGCTGGCCTTCTCGTTGAGAGCATCAATTTCGTTTTGGCAGGCATCGATTTGTTCCAGTGCCTCCGACTCCTCCTCATTGGGACCGGCAGATGTATTTGCCTCGGCCCCATCCAGCTTTTGTCGCTTTGGCACGCTCGACATTGTGGGATGTGGAGATGTGACGTGTGTTGTGAGTGTGTGGGTAAGGCTTATATCCTTGTTTGCCTTAATTTCTTAATTGCAAAATTAATTTACCACGAGCGAGCGGTAATAAAGCGGTACAGTCGGCGGATGCGGATTTTATGTGTGTGTGAACACTAAAACACAGGGTTGCCATATTTCGATTCCAAATATCACCTTGAACAGGCGTTACAAGGGGTTCAGCGTTGCCCATGTGCACAAAGCCGCGGATTTTGCCCGCTTGTCTTACCAACACTAAATTCCGAATTTAAAGGTTCTTTGCCATTTTCTTTTGTCTTTTAAATAATAATACGAAAAGTCTCATAAATGAGTTCTTTTTTTCCGCGAAGAGTTAAGGATATATTAGCAACGCATGCAGATTCAGATTCAGAAGATGATTTCAATACTCCCTTCAAGCTTAAAATGAGAAAACCACTTGATGCTAAAATCGAGGGCGCAGCCGCGGCTGCTGCTCCTGTAGCGTCTGCAAGTAGGCAAATAAATGTAAGCAATAATGAACATGGTGGACAGACACTGGAATCCACGGATTATCTGTAGGTTATATTTGATACTATATACTTTGATATACTTATACTTTCCTAATATCTATGCCAGACCACGACGTACTGCTGAACTCACAATGTACTCAAGCAGCGATGACGATGACGAGGTCTTTAAGAGCAGTCACAACTTGAATTGTGCCATATTGAATGATTCTTTTGTCTTAAGCCCGACACACGATCTTACGGGCAGCACCAGCGGCAACAGTATCCCTGCCAAAGCAGTCGACGTGAAGCAAACTGAATCCAATTTGTCGTTTCTTGGTCGGTTTGGGCAGATGGGTATCGATTGTAGTGCCAGTCAAAAAACTCCTGGTTTGGATTCCCAGCCGGCGAAAATATCTGTGAATAAACTTCCTCCATCAACTCTACACACAATTACCGAACGGCACAAAGCCATTGATCAGGAAACTCCATTACGTTGTGCTCCTTCAGCAGCAGCAGCAGCAACCAAACCCGAGACAGATTTCGTTACTCCACAAGTGCGGTCTGTAAGCTGTTCAGTGAGAGGACCACAGACGACAAACAATAACAACAACAACACAAACCAAAAAACCAACGAGTTTCGTTCGCAAAAGGTTCTGTTCCAGACACCTATGACTGTTAGTCGTGCAGCACCATTTCCCAGTGATAGCATGACATTCTCCTTGTGTGACACAATCAACGAGAGTCCAGACATACCCGCGCAACCGCTGGTCGAACAGGTTTCATTGCCTGTTAGAGCCAAGAAATCTCTGGAGAATGATTTTAAAGAGGATCCTCTACCAGTGAAAAGGGAAGTACCAACTGGAAGGCAAAAACCGGCAATTACGGCGACTAATAAATCCTCTTCGAATGTATTACAAATTAAAGATCTTAACTATGTCATTCTCAATAAACTGGGTTGCGGTGGCTCCAGTTCTGTCTACTCGGCACAGCGTCAAGACACTGGCAACGAGTACGCCCTAAAGGTGGTCGATCTTCGGGGTGATCCCATTGTCGTTAAAGGCTATCTAAATGAAACCAAATTATTGGAAAAATTACAGGGAAATGTATGCGTGGTTGGTCTATACGATTAGTAAGTTTGCCACCCATTCACCCCATCACTTCAAACACTGAATCTCTTTACTTTTTAGCCAACTACTGCCCCAGGAATCCACCTTGTATATGGTCATGGAGAAGGGCGATTGTGATCTAAACAAAATCCTACAAAGCTACACAACAAAAATGCCTCTCTATAATCTAATGAACATTCTGTATCAAATGCTGCAAGCAGTTAATTATATTCATCAGAATGATGTCATTCATTCGGATCTAAAGCCGGCCAACTTCCTAATGGTTAAGGGACGTTTGAAACTAATTGATTTTGGCATTGCCAGTAATATATCTGTCGACTCAACGAGCATCATTAAATTCTCCCAAGCTGGCACATTCAACTACATCAGTCCAGAGGCCCTGACAGACATCTCCACTGGCAATAGTCCAATGCGTGGCGGTAATCAGCCCAAAATAAAGATCTCTAAAAAATCAGATGTATGGTCATTGGGCTGTATTTTGTATTTGCTATTATATCAAAAGACGCCGTTCGGTCATATACGAAATATATATGCCAAAATAAATGCTATAACTAGTCCATCGAATATCGAATATCCGGAAATCCCATCCTACTATCCCATCATGCTGGTTCAGGTGTGTGTTGATTGTTATGTATCCGATTGATATATACTACTATATATATTTTCTCTACGACAGATGGCCAAAGTATGCTTGCAACTGGATCCCAAGAAACGACCCACATGCGCCGATTTGTTAAAGTATCCTTTTCATATGGTTATACCGCTGCAGAATATGGTTCTCAATAAGTAATTAGTCTTACCTATTATTTAGTTTAAGTATCTTCTTGTTAAAACCAACTATTTATTACTGAAGTCTCACCCTTGGAATTGTAAAGAGAAAAGAAAAGCGAATTACATTCATAATTTTTCCCATATGTTGAGTGTATTTAATTGTTCTCATCTTTATCATAAATTATACGTCATAAATCTTTATAATGCAGCTATTTAGTTTAGTTGCCAGCCACCCAACGGAGCGTTAGCTGCTCCATGCTTTGGAGGGCGTAATCTGGGGCTTGGGGCTGGGGCTTTTCAATTTGTTGTTTGCCTAATTTTTCTTTTGTGTTTGTTTGTTTGTTTCATGCAACAAGTTTGACAATTAATTGCTAATTAGCATTGGATTCAACATGCATAGGACACAGACACACAAGTTTTTGCGGCGTTCTCTGTCCGCAATGCGTTAATTTGCGTTTACTTATAGATACGGTTCATCATTTTGTTTTTGTTTTGTTTGCCATTTGCTTTAATTTCTTTTGTTATATATAAAAATAGTTTTTTGTTTTCTTTATTATTTGTTAATCAATGCTTAATTAAACGTTGCCGTTGTTGGGTTAACTAACCATTTGCTCTATTCTTAACATGCTGCTGCTTAAATTTGTGATTCCATCTTGAATACTTTTATATTTCTTTTCATTTTGCGCTGTTCACAAAAACAAAGTAAAAACAAAACACAAACAAAAACTAATTTAGCGGTTTTATAGATCTGTTCTCGGTTTCATTACATTATAATACCTTCAATTAACACTTGATACTGCGTTTCTGTTCGAAACTATACGGAATTTAGAACACAGATGATGACCACCGAATGCAAAAAACATATACATACATACATAGATTTCAAAATTCATTTCTCAGACTGGCCTTAGATATACACATAGATATATATATCATATTATAATTGGGTTGGACTTGTATTTTTTTTGTTTTTGTTTTCTTTTTTTAAGTAGTTCCAATATTTATAATTAGCTTTTGTTATAAATTCATTTGCTTAACATAATATACATATATATATATATAGAATTGTTTTTGTGTAGCGCGGTTTTAAATGCAAGTTAAACACAAATAATAGACGCATATTTAAGATACACATACATCATATATAAATAATTGATAATAAAAAAATAGAAAGAATATATTTAATATGTATGCAGCAGCAGCAGCAGCAGCAATGATCGAAGGGAGGGAGGGATGTGGATGTATGCCAAGGGCTGTATTAACATATGCTCCTCCTCCTTGTCATCGAAGGCAGAGGAGGGATACGTTAATGCTTGGCCTTTTTGTTTTTTTTTTTTTTGTTTTTCTTTTTCTTTTATGGTTCAACATTGCACAAGTTTCCTTTTTGTTTTGTTTATAATATAATGTTTTAAAGCATTTTCATATTATTTTGTTTTTGTTTTGCTACTTTAAAATAATAAATGTTGCTGTTGTTGTTGTTGGGCATGTTTCGTATTTCATTTCTTACTCTCTCTCTCATCTTCTCATGGATTACTGTGTTTTGTTTGTTTTCATACATAATATTTCACTTTAAACTTAATAGATTGTTAGAAATGTTGTTGTTGTTGTTACTGTTGTTTGCCAAAGTTTTTTGTTTTTCTATTGTGTTGGAAGTTTTGGACAAACGTTTTGTGGTAAATTATCGTTGTGGTTCTTCTGAGCAGCGTTTACTCGGCGACATTAAATGTCCTGGAAAAAAAGGACACACACACACATACATATTAGAATTTTAGTTGGGGATCCGGTATAAAAAATCCTTACTTGTTCGCCATTTGAGGCATGCTGCTGTAGCTTGGTAATAAGCTCCTCCTTTTGGCTAACAATGCTGCGCCAATGTTCATCCTGTTCGCGGGCACGCTGCTCCAAATCCACCAAAGTGTTGGTCTATATAATGAGCATTGGATTAGCACATGGACTGAGATTTTAGGCAAGGAGTTTCTTACCGTTTTTGTGACCAACTGTGTGAGCTTATCATTGCACGAACGCAACTGTAGATTCTGTTTGTGCAGCTCCAGCTGCTCAATGGAGGATTTGCTATTCAAACTACTATTATTGCTACTAATTGGATTGGTGGTGGTGCTGGTGGTTGTGGTACTATGGTTATTACTAATATTGTTGCTGTTGTTTGATTGTGTGGACTTATGACTACTGCTCAGCGCTGTCTGCTTCTCCTTCTCCTGCTGCTGCTGCTTAATGTGTGTGACCAGAACCTGCTCCAGCCACTCATCGAAGGATGCATTCAATGCGGTGGCCGCTAACAGTTTGACGGCGTCTGGATATAAGCGCTGGTACAGCTCACGTATACGCTGCTGTTCCGATTTTACTGAACTGGAGGATGATAATGATGATGCTGAGGAGGATGGTGCTGCTCCGCCATTTGTATCGGAGGCAGCCTTCTGCTGCTGCTGTTGCTGCTGCTGCAACTGTTTCTGTTGTTGCTAGAAAAGTAAAAAAAAAACAAACAATTAAAAATGTTGCATTATCTTACACACAGTTCCTTTAGGTGGTAAAGAGAAAGATTCCAATGCAAGCGAGTGTTATTTGGGGGACATTTAGTTTCGAATCATGCACTTACGCCTAAGGATTGCGCTGTATTTGCTTTCGTCTTTGCTGTTGTTGCTTCGGCATTTTGCAACGCTTCAATCAACTTCCAATTTTTCAAACGAACATCCTGACGAAACACAAATACGGAGCAATTAGTGGAGGGTTACGGAAATATCGTGTGAAATATCGAATGAAAACAATTCGCTCACACTCGAATGTGAGAAATGTTTAATGTATGACATCGAAATGCAAATGGTTTGGTTTTTGGTTTCTTACATTATTCTTTTCACGCTGCTCTTGCAATTCCTGATCCAGTTGGCGCTCTTTGGCCTGCAACTGCTCGGCCTTTTCCTGCGCCTCCTTTAACTGGGACTGCAATGTGGTGGCCAATTGCTGCTGCTTGGCCTTATCATCATTGAGAGAGCTGAGTTGAGCTTGCAGGGAACTCAGTTCATTTTGCTTTTGGACCAACGCCTCGGATTGGACTTGGGCCTGTTCCGACTGCGCGGCCGTCACCTGGACGGCATTACTATTGGCCTGATGCAATTGCTGAGTTAGGGTCTGATTGTTGGTCTCCAAAGCAACAATTTGCTGGCGCAGTTCTTGCAACTCCGAATTGCAGACACGTTTTAGTTCCGATTGGGCAGACTCCAAAGCGTTGTGCAAATTGCAGCGCTCCACTTTAAGTTCAGAGTTCTCAGTTTCCAATTGCTTGCGCTGCTCCAGCTCAAAGATGCTATTGTTCTGACGCACCTCCAGTTCCTCGCACTGTTGCTCCAGGGACAATATGCGCTGAGTTTGCGACTGAATGACTTCGTTTTTCTTTTCCGACTCGGAAGTGACAAAGGCGGTCATCTCGCTCAAGCATTTCTCCTTGTGGGCAAGATCCTGCTGAAGACGTTGCAACTGGGGCAATAGATCGGTGCTAGCCTGTTTCTCGCGGAGCACGGCCTGAATTAAATTGGGAGAGAAGATTAATTGGAATTAAGAAATTAAGAAATTAGGCAATAGACAAAAATGCACCTGGAACTGTTGACGTTCGATTGTCAACTTGTCATTGGCATTGGCCAATTCCTGATTGAGAGCCGACAGCTCCTGTTCCTTGCTCTGGAGCTTGTCGTTATAGGCCTGAGTGCGTGCATGCATCTGGGCGCGTTCCGTGTTAACCTCCTGGCGCAGTTCACGTAATTTCGCCTGAATGCCAATGGAAGCCTCCTGCTCATCGGCCAATAGTTTCTCCTTTTCTTCAAGTTGGCGCTTGAGCTTCTGGCAAATGTCATCGGACCATTCGGCATGCGAAGCGGGCATATCCTGTTGCTTGTTTAGCAAATAATCAATGAGTATTTGTATCTCGGAGCGGTTCAATTCGGTGCGGGCGAATACATTCATCAGGGCAGAGACACCAAAAGATTGATTCTGATGTTCGGCAAGTTTATCGAGAGCCTGGGCCAAATCCTTGGCTGTGAGGGATTCCTTTTGCTTTTGCTTGTTGTTGTGCTGCTGCTGCTGTTTGGTCTTGTTGTTTGTCTGATTATGCTGGGTTTTGGGTGATCCAGTTTGTTGTTGTTGCTTAACGATTTGCTTGGTCACCTGAACGGGCACATTGGGGGCTACGGAAGCCGTTGAAGCCGGAACGGAAGCATCCAATTCAATGGATTTTTCCTTTTTGGCCACGGATCCGTTCTTCTTTTGAGCTTGCTGCTTGTTGTTGTTATCCTCTTTGCGTTCCTTTTGCTCCTGCTTCTTCAATTCAACAACATCCTTGGGAGCTCGCACCTCGAAATTATTCAACGATGGTGTAGCTATCTCTTCTCCATTGGTTACGCCGCCTGCTGCCAACTTGACGGCAACTGCCTCATTTTTATTTACCAAAATTCCAGCCACAGAACCAGCTCCACCGCCCTTGGCTCCATTACGCTTGTCCTTCTTTCCCTTTTTACTAGCTGCTGCCGCTGCTGCTGCTGCTGTTGGTTGATTCTCCTTCTCGGCATTGCTAGATCTGCGGTTTTCAGTCAATATCTCAGCATCTGGCTCAAATTCAACATGTTGCTTGGACAATCCAGGCAACACGGCAGCAGCATCATCCTCTACCGAAGCCTGTCCCTCGGATTGGCCATCGGAATAGTCCTCATCGGCCTCATTATTGCTGGCATCTGGCTTCTGCTGTTCCCGTTGGCGTTGCTTCTTTTCACGTTTCAATTCCTTCTTCTTGGGTTTCTTGGAGCCAGCGCCGCCGCCGCCACCTGCCTTATAGAGATTAGCACTAAGGGCACGTTTCTCGGCCACAACTTCCTCAAAGGTTTTGCGCCTAAAGATCTTGTTGATGAACAAAAACGAGAGGATCGAAGCGCTAAGCACACAGCCGATGACAATCAGAATGTGGAAATCCATATTTGCATATCTTGAACGAAAAAGCCGTGTGGGTTCTGAGCTCTCTCCTAAATATTGGGTTCTCCTTCCACTAATTTCACGTTACTGCAAAGAGACTAGGAATAGTACAAGTTGATTATGATTGCCTTTCAGTAATTGTTGATACTCTTAGTCACAAGACATTTTAGGGAAATGAGGTCATTGGGTAATACCTCGTTCTATATACTTTCAATAAAGGCTTATCACTCTGTCTGTCTCTTTCTGTCGATAAGTCCTATATGCAATGCCTTAAATGTGACACGTGGAAAGTTTACGATCGTTTAAATATTTTTTCATGAATATCCAAATACTTAAGGCTATAAATTTCTTTCCATTTTTAGCCACTTTAATTTAGAAATCAACTAAGTTTTCCAAAGAGTTCAATCATATTTAATCTACATACATAGCTAAAACTCGCTTTCTGACTCTTAGAACTTTCTATTGAGGGAGAGTAGAATTTTCAGCGTATACAAATGTCGTTTTGCCGGCGCAGTCGGTTTCCGCTTTGAGTTATCAAGACTTTTAGTTTAAGGTTTCAGTTGTTGTTGTTGTTTTTTGTTCTGTAGCAACTAATTTGATGACGTGGTGCCTGGCAATTAGTGTGACTTTTTTTGTAGAAAAGTTCAACTAACGAACAACAACTTTTTATTACTAAATACAAGATCAATGAACAACATTCAAAAGCAATTATATTTGTCATTTCGAAAGTTTCTTTGTTGTATTGGAATTGTGTTTGTTCACACACACACACGCATATGTGAATGTACGTGCTTATCAGGCCTTACCGGCCGGTAAATAGGAATATGAGCAATTTGTTGTTGGCTCTATTATTAGGATTCTTCTGTTGATATCTGTTATCTGATAATAACATCTATAACAACAACAAATGGTAACATTATAAATCACATGCACTTGCAGCTGAGAGTTTCCATATCGAGAATATATGTACATATGTACCCATCATTCTCAGCTTTCCAGATATTTTTATACATTTGCTTATTAGGCAAAGGTTTGAAAAAGAAAAAAAAAAATTTGCAGCTGTGAGAAAACTTGAAAGAAGTTTAAACAAAAAACTTGGCTTGACGCAAATGCCAACATTTAAGCAGAAACAAAATGGATGTATGTATGTATGTACATATATATGTATTTCTTTCACTCCCCCTCTCACACACACACACGAGCGCAAATGAAGAGAATAAAAGAAAAGGAATGCTAATAGCGGGGGTGAGGAAACTCTGACGTACACGTATGCAAATTGAATAAAATTTCAATTGTGGAATTAAATATCTTCTTTAAAATGAGACACCACCAAGAGACGTCGCCGCTTTGGACAGAGAGCAAACGAAATACTAACTAACTGGACACAAAGCGAGTGAAATGACACTAAGGTGGCATCATCATGAGCCAGCCAGTCAGCTCCAGCCAAATGGATGGAGCTTAGCTTGGGAGCTCTCTCTTACTCTCTTTCCCTCTCTAACACTCCCATGCTCTTGTCGTTTGCTCTCTAACTGCTGCTGCTGCTGCCAGTTCTTTTTCTCTCTGTCCCTTTCTCTCTCTCTATACTTACAGTTAGAACTTGAAATTTCGCTGACTTTTAAGCTTGCGCTCATGGAAGAATTCACAAATTGCAAAACAAACAACAAAAATTCAATTCAAGGTTGTTGCTCTCCGGTTTAGTCGAAGAAGAGGCCAAAGAAGATTGAGGGTAACTTGGGGCAGGAACGTGGCGGAGAGCTGCTGCTTCGCTTATGTTTCTTGCCATAACTAACACATTCACAAATACCCGGGCAATTGCGAGAGTTGGGGAATTTTTTTTTTTTTTACAGTCAAACCTGTCTAGTGAGAGCTATAATTACACTGCGCAACACAGAAAAAGGAGATACAAAATGAAAACGGGAATTGTCTTAAGTCCCAGTTTACAGTCTTTCATTATCAGATTACTATTTTTTTATGGGAATGTCTATTAAAAGGAGTTTGCACTATAACTTGTTGCCCAGTGTAGAATAAATGAAATAGTTTTTTATTGCATTAAACTTCTTATTGATCGTTTTGTTTGCTTTGTTTGATGTTTTACTTTCTTTCGTGTTGCTGACTTTGACAGCAGTGTAAATATTTGTTTGTTTGTTCACTTTAAATTTTGTGTCAATATTTCATTTTTGGGCATAATTTTGTGATAACAATTTGTCATCGAAAGTCATGGAATTACTCGGAATTGTGCTAAAAATACATCGTAAAGTATATATGATATAGACTATCCTATCTTACTCCCCCTCCAACTTGGCAATGCCCGCGGCTACGCTTCAATGAGTTGCCACACACACACACACGCACCGTCAGCCATCATGATGTTGTCCAGCTCAACGCAAACACATGAGACGAGAGAGGAGAGTATGATAAAAAAAAAAAAGCCGGTAAAGGTCATCAACCGGAAGAGCAATGCTGAGCAAGAGAAATTTGTATGTATGTATGTATGTGTGTGTGTATTTGTGTGAAAGCAAGAAATCTCTTTCCTCTGCCAATTATCATTATTACCATCTATAAATAATTATGTGGTCTGACGACATGCAAAAATTTACTGTTTGCCCTGGTTGCAACCAGCAGCACTTGCTGGTTGGCCTAATTTTTAGTTCTCTTTACTAACCTCAATGTTCAATTAAGAACTGCCAACAACAACAATAATAATACTCTTTACACTTGTGTTCATGGAATTTTCTCTTAGTCTCCCCCAAACTGGCTAACGGACATACCCCACGCCGCTCGCTACACTTGCTCTCGCCCAATTACCACTATAATAATGAGCCGTACACTCATTCACATAGTTTTTTTCTTTCATTGTTGTTTTTTTTTTTTTTTTTTTATTCATAAATGCATTTTTGACTCCCCACTATTTTTAGCAAGCAAAAGGCGCAAGTGTCTTAATTTTAGAAAGTTCTCTCTTTCCTCAAGGTAGAAAGAGAGCGCTCTTGCCGAGGCATAGTTTGATCTTAGTTTTTAGATGCGTGGGATCACTTGATGTTCGCTTTTTGGTAGTTTAAAAGGAATGTCGTTCTTAGTAAGATAATTTGACTCACTTGTCTGATTTTGTTGTGTTTTTTTTTGTGTTCTCTGCTGCTCTATACACAAATTGAAAATGATGCCTATTAATGATTATTGATTGCTGACGTCTGCAAAGCAGTTTCAAGTCTTTTTTTTTTGTTGTTGTGTTGTTGCTTCTCTTGCTTATTGGTTTTTCTAGGAATTATTGTGAAGGCCTTATCGTGAAATACTGAATGAAGAAGCAGCTCTGAGTAAGACTACATCTACTACCTCATACATAGAGGCCGTACACACATACATATGCATTTATTATTTGTGGTTGTATTTGTTTTTATGATTCGGACTGCAAGCTGCGGGATGATGGTGTTAGGGTGGACAGAGGAAGAGGGTGTGTGTGTGTGTGGTGAGGTCAGCCTTTGGTTGCCAACAATGTGTAAAATGTCACACACACACACACACACACACACACAAATGGAGGCCAAGCACATCAATTATGTATGTTTATTTCTTATTTGATACAATCGCCACAAACCAAAGGAAAAGAAAGCAAGAGAGTAGGGGAGGGGAGGGGGAGGGAAGGAAAGCAAAGGACAGAGACATATGTAGACAGCCCAGACGGCGGCGCACAAGTTCTTGGCAAATCAAATAAATTAATTTTCTTTTCTCTCTTGATGATGAGTGTGTGTGTCTCGTCTCAGCTGTCCCTTTTTCGTTTTGAAGTGAAAGTATGCCATTTAATTGGTTAGATCTATTTGACCAAATACCAAATAATAATTGCATTAGAAACGAGCTGAGACTCGTGTCTCGTAGAATCAGCACAAAGCAGCGCAGTCAAAGGGCGTCGCACACCGAAACAACAAAATGCACTGCACTCACAAACACACACACACACACATTTAGTCAAAAACAATACAGAAATTGCCGCACACACATTTATTATTTGTTAGTGCATTTACTTTAGACTGTTCTGTTCCGTTACTTTGCCTTCTTAGCTCGATTTTTTTACCGTCTTTACAGTTGCAACGTCAACACTTTTTTATCACTTATATGCAGTTTTTTTCTTTCTTTAAAACGCATCCGCCATTTGCAAGCCGTCTCTCTCTGTGTTTGTATATATATGTGTATGTGTGTGTGGCGTTGTCGCGTCGGCAAATTTTTCTTTCCTGTTTTCGGCAGTAGTTCTTGTTATTAGTTTGTCACTTAACTCGAGCTTATCCATTAACTATGACCTAAATCAATTAATTAATGACTTACAATTGTTTTCAATGCGTTAAGTTACAATTTTACAACATTAATGACAACATTTAATTTACAGACATAAATTTTCTGTTAACAGTCTGGCAACTGCCAGGAAAATTCACATTGATTCGGCAACTCTATTATTTTCTGGCAACCTTTGTTCGTGAGTAAAACGCGCGAAATGTAGAGCCCAGGGATACCGGATTCTTTCATTTCGAAAAATGTTGAAGTGCAGTGATATTCTTCAGACATATCCCTCTCTTTATTACGTTTTACATAAATATATCTTTCAGACTCCACAATTCTGTCCATCTCAAGGTGGCTATGACAAGAATGTAGATTGGGACGTGGTTGCTGCAGCCTATTAGGTTTCCCGCCCGAGGAGCTCAACTTGTACTCCTCACTGTTGCTGCCGTTCGAGCGAGTTGAGGTTCCCAAAGCTCTAGAGCTGGACTATGGGGAATATATTTCGCCTTACAAGACAGTCGCAGCAGTCATCCGTCGTGTCTACCAAAGCTACTATATTACTTCTTCAAACCTATCGGATTCATTATAATAAAAAATTTCAAAATGAAATTTAATCTAAATATAATAAATAACATATATCTACATAATGCAGGAAATAATACATCTAAGTCAAACATATAATTAATATAACATATAATATCTGGATGAATGTTCACTGGGTTTCAAAGTCTCCATTTCGTGAGTAAGGCGAATGGGCAAAATTTTAGGGCGAATGGGCAAAGTTTTAAGGCGAATCAGATCACGGCTCGACGAATTCTGCACTCAGAGAAATCATATGGTTCATATTTACATATCTGGTAAATATTTACTCGAGATTTCAGTATTGGAAAATAAAAAACGGCTTAAAAAATCTGCTAAATTGAATTTTAGTGTTGGTTAACGCAGTTATTCTAGGTTTTGGCGTTGCCAGACTGTCTTGATTTTTGGCGCGTATTTTGAACAGTGTTTTTTTGGCGGGCAATTTTAACCGTATTGTTAATTTCAATAAAGACTTAAGTCTTATTCAAATAAGACTTAAAATCAGGGTTTGAAAACTGCGAAAACTGTCAACAGTTTTGCTGTGTGCTTCTGTTGTTGTGTCTGCTTCGGAAACTATGAACAGTCGAAGCAAAAGCAACAGCAAAAAACCAAAATCAGAAAATCTGACAGCAAAAGCAGCAGCAAATAACCGAAATAGAAAATTTTGACAGCAGCAGCAAACAGCAAAAATCCGAAAGCAAAAAACATGACAGCAGCAGCAAACAGCAAAAATCCGAAAGCAAAAAACCCGACAGCAGCAGCAATAGCAAAAATCCGAAACAGATTGCTTTGATAGCAACAGCCAACTTATACATTTTAATACTAGGAACTGTTCCGACTGTGGCTTTTAGCCAATTTCGGAAGTCGACGAAAGCAGTAGTCGGAAAAATAGTCGCAGCAGAACTGATTTTTGGCCTTCTTTGATTTTACCTATACATACATACACATGAAAGAACACATACTCAATACTCTTTCATTAAATGTCAATTGTCAATTAGTCATTTAGTTTTAACTAGAACGGCAACAAGACCCCTCGCGTTGTGGAGATAATTAAAAAATGGCAAATAGCAAAGAAATATGGAAGTATTGAAACTGCATAATATTACAGTTAACTCTAACGCTGAGAAAAGCATTTCAGAGGTGTCAAAAAATTCCAAGTCAATTCGGAAAAAAAAAATCAAAGTGGAAGTTAATAAAAAAGACCTATTACGAGCCTATATCGGCTTAGTTACGGAGGACTGCATTCCTTTCAATGTGTTGAATTCGCCAAACTTAAAAAAGTTTATAGACCCTTTATTCGAAGCGCTTAAAGCCGCGGGTGGAAAGGACATGAAGTTAAATGCCTCAAACTGCAAAAAAAAATGAAGTAAGTAAGTCGTCTCGCCGACTTAGGTATACCATACACCAGTAAAACAAATATTTCAAATTTGTAATAACAAATGCATTTGCCTATTTCAAAAAAATTCTGTTCACATGCTTTTTACAAGCATATCTTAGTATCTCACTGACTCATGCATATGAGCACCCTAGCGCCACCACCCGCCAACGGCCAACTCCGGCCTTATGGAGAAACGTTTATATGCATAACATGGCTATTGTTTGTCCGATTTTGATCAAATTTGGTATTTTGCTGGGTATTAGTATCAAGTTCAAGTGTGCCAAATTTGATTCCGCAAAGTTAAAAATTACGAGAGATAATCGATTTTTTCAAATGTCGGGGGCGGAAAGGGGCGTGGCAAAATCTTTGTACATACAAAATGTGCGCATTTACTAAGCAAATATACATACCAAATATGGTGTCTCTAGCTGCAATAGTTTTTGAGAAAAACGTTTTTTTTGAATTGCGGGGGCGGAAAGGGGCGTAGCAAAAATTTGAAACAAACTTGATCACTCTACATACTACACGAGCGTACATTTCAAATTTGGTGACTCTATCTCTTATAGTCTCCGAGATCTAGGCGTTCATACGGACGGACGGACGGACAGACGGACAGACGGACAGACGGACGGACAGACGGACATGGCTAGATCGACTCGGCTGTTGATACTGATCAAGAATATATATACTTTATGGGGTCGGAAAAGCTTCCTTCTGCCTGTTACATACATTTTGGCGACTTTAATATACCATTTCACCCTATGGGTGTATGGTATAAACATTAAAACTAGTGGCAGACAATATAAAAAATGACATAAGGAAAGATGTGAAAAATCTATTGATCTCATTAAAAATAGACAGTGCAACAAGGTTAACGCGCAACATATTCGGTGTAAGTGCACAATTTATGCATGCGCACAGCATAAAATCCGTCATTTTGGGAATGGTCGAACTGAAGAGTGTAGGTTCAAGTACTGCAAAAAATCTTGCAACTGAAATACTGAATGTCCTTACAAAGTATGACATAGATTTAAAACAAATAATTTCTATAACATCAGACAACGGCGCAAATATGCTAAAAACGACCAGAATATTGTCTGTGTTATCTGAAGAAGACGAAAATGATGAGACCTGTGACAATGAGGAATATTTAAAAAAAATTGAGTTTATAGAAGCAGTGCCTAGTTTTCAAATAGGAAACATTGAAGTGTGTCGATGTGCCGCACATACAACTCAGCTAGTTGCTCTGGACGTGGTAAAATCATCTGCCATGGTGCAAAACCTTCTGAGTTGCCGCAACCTGACGAAATACATCAGGAAATCGTCCAATGGGTTTCGCGAAATTTTTGAAATGCGAAAATTGAAACTCCCCCCATTAGATTGTCCGACCAGGTGGGGTAATATTTTTACCCCATTGCAAAAAACACTGAAGAAGTTCCAAGAAGAGCAATTGCACTTTAGTGATTTTTATGCGCAAAAATTGATAAATTGCAACTTCATTACCAAAGAAGTGACACAAATGTTCTATCTTTTTGGCGATCAAAGTACCATACCGATAAAAGAGTTAAACGCAATATGTAACGTATGCTTTGCAGTTCCACCAACTCAGGTAAATAAGTAGTTCCCAAAATATACACATATTATGTGTTAAGGTCAAAGTCACATACTTCATTTTTATAACAGGTGACAATTGAAAGAGCATTTTCGATGTTGAGGCTTGTGCTTACCGACTATCGAAACAGACTTAGCGAGGACATGCTTGAAAATATTTTGCTGGTCAAACTCAACCCAAACTATCTTGATGCAGCAATAGAGACCATGCCCTTGTTTGAGGACGACGACCGTGACTGATTCCAATTTTCAGTTCCCTTTATTTAATTTTTTATTTTTATTTTTAATTTCTTCATTTAAATGCTTATAATTTTTTGTTCTTGCTTCGGCAGAACATATACTAAAATTGGAACTATACAGACAAGATTGGCATGGCCCCTGCGCGAGAATGACACGCAAAATCGTGAAGCGTTCCACATTTTTGTCTATGCTGCCACCTGATGCACAACCAACCTGCTACCACTGCTCTGGAGGTCATATGGCCAGCTACAAAGGTTGCCAGTGGTACCAGGAATTTCTTCTCAGATCAACCGGATCATCAAAAAAAAGAAGAATAACTCAAACAGGCTGTGTCCAGCTTCATTAGGTACTTAAATGATTTCTGTCCCTTCATTCAGGATTAATAACATTAAACAACAACAGTTTCCCACTTTAAGTTCGAACAGCAGAGCTACAAGATCAACAACACAGCAACAGCAGCCACTACATCAAAACCAGCGTAACAACTGAGGTATGTCTTACGCTGATGTAACAAAACGCAATTTAAATGCAAGCACATGTAAAGATGGACCTGCACAGCAACTTCTACACTCCCTAGGATACTACAAACATCAGCAACATGACCTGCATAACCAACAACAAAAGCTTTTTTCAAGTTCAGGCTCTACTCCAAGAACAGCAGAATCAGTTTATGCAATGGCAACAACAGCTCCAACAAGAGCAGCAACATCAGTCTCTTTATGATACTATTTTTGTATGTATGGATTCAGCGCTTATTAAACAAAAATTTGTATTTCTTTTTGTTTATTAAAATTACTCTACTGTTTCTTTATTCAAATTTTAATGGGTATTTAATATACACAATACAATACAGAAAAAAGAGTATTGAGTATGTGTACTTTCATGTGTATGTATAGGTAAAATCAAAGTAGGCCAAAAATCAGTTCTGCTGCGACTATTTTTCCGACTGCTGCTTTCGTCGACTTCCGAAATTGGCTAAAAGCAACAGTCTTAACAGTTCCTAGTATTAAAATGTATAAGTTGGCTGTTGCTATCAAAGCAATCTGTTTCGGATTTTTGGTATTGCTGCTGCTGTCGGGTTTTTTGCTTTCGGATTTTTGCTGTTTGCTGCTGCTTTTGCTGTCAGATTTTCTGATTTTGGTTTTTTGCTGTTGCTTTTGCTTCGACTGTTCATAGTTTCCAAAGCAGAAGCAACAGCACACAGCAAAACTGTTGACAGTTTTCGCAGTTTTCAAACCCTGATTTTAAGTCTTATTTGAATAAGACTTAAGTCTTTATTGAAATAAACAATACGGTTAAAATTGCCCGCCAAAAAAACACTGTTCAAAATACGCGCCAAAAATCAAGACAGTCTGGCAACGCCAAAACCTAGGATAAGTGCGTTAACCAACACTAAAATTCAATTTAGCAGATTTTTTAGCCGTTTTTTATTTTCCAATAGCTGTAGTAAGAAACTATCATAGAAATAGTAAATAAATTAATAAAGTTTGTTGCTAAATACAGTTGAACTTCGGTACTTATGCCTGCTCGTCCCCTTTTTCCAAAATCCATTGGGGACCCATTCTGCGACAATGACCTGTGACTGCACCTTGTGAGATTGAGCTTACAGGATTTGGTTAACTTCAGGCGTGGCTTAAAGTAGCAACCCGTTTCTCACAGTGCTTAAAGAGAGAGTGGGTAGGTTAAGAGCGATGGCGAATTCAGTCGGGGCCTGATTCCAGCCAGTGGCAAGCTATTCATACACAGACATTCAACAGGTAAAGTCGGAAAGTAAACACGGCATAGTTTATTTACAGTTCCATAAGTTATTTAGCAGTTGAATATTTAAAAAAAAGTAATTTTATAATGGCTGGCACAAAGTATTTGACTCTCAACAATGGAGTGAAGATGCCTTTAATTGGTATTGGCACCTGGCAGGTAAGTGTTTGATTCTGACAATTAGAATTTCAATTTTTTTAATTTAATCATTATAATTGCGACCATGACTGCCTAAATAATAGCAACACGAATGCTGACACATCAGAATTTCATTTAATTTAATGATTAAGACTGGGAGCAGGAGGCTGGTGGCTAGGGCATGGACTTGGGGTCAATCCAATCAATTGAAAGATTGCTCAGACCTAAGACCGGTTTTGATATTTAAAACAAATTCAACTTTCTCTCTGCATTGCAGAGATTAAGAAGAATAAACAAATGAAATGTGTCAACGATGGATGACACTGAGGAGCTGAGAGAGGGTGTGATGGCCATATCGAATAACTTATTGAATAACTGAATCCCTAGATTAAACCACAATTTGCAATTGTCATTTTAGTCCAGCGATGAGGAAATCGAGACGGCAATCGATGCTGCATTGGAGGCCGGCTATCGTCATATTGACACAGCGCCTGTCTATGGCAATGAGGCGGCAATTGGCAGAGTTCTCAAGCGTTGGCTGGATGCTGGAAAAGTGAAACGCGAGGATCTATTTATTGTAACCAAACTGCCGCCAATTGGTAATTAATTGCATTATCCCTATGACAGGTATGAAATGTAAACAAAAAGAATGTATTCCTCTTAGCCAATCGCCCACACGAAGTGGAGGGCGTAATTAAGAAATCTCTGGCAGATCTACAACTGGACTATGTGGATCTCTATTTAATCCATACACCATTTACTCTGAATATTAATGAGGACGGCAGTTTTAAACTAGATAAAGATGGTTTAATGGAAGTGGATGTCACTACGAATCATGCTGCCACCTGGGTTGAGATGGAAAAGCTAGTAGGAAACGGTTTGGCCAAATCGATTGGTGTGTCCAATTTCAGCAAGGATCAGGTGGCACGTCTGTTGAAAAATTGCAAAATTCCACCAGCCACCAATCAGATCGAACATCATGTGTATCTCCAGCAACGTGATTTGGTTGACTTTTGTAAGGCGGAAAATGTTGCCATTACGGCCTATTCTCCTTTGGGCTCCAGAGGCATTGCCAAATTCAATGCTGGAGCAGGTTTGGTGCGCGATGTGCCTGATTTGCTGGATATACCCGAAGTCAAGGAAATAGCTGCTGCCCATGGCAAGTCTCCAGCTCAGGTAAGGAATAAAAAAAAACATATAACACCATTTCATTTCAATCTGGTTTCTTTTATCTTGTGTTCAGGTGCTTTTGCGCTGGATAATCGACACTGGTGTCATTGCTATACCCAAAAGCTCTAATCCGAAACGTTTAAAGGAAAATCTGGATATATTTGATTTCCAACTGACTTCAGGAGAGGTCGACAAACTCTTGGCGCTCGATAAAAATATACGCGTCTGTGACTTTGCCTTCTTCCATGGGTAAGAAAAATCTGTTTTCTTTTCCATTCATTATGGTAATCGAGCATATTATTTAATTTTTTTGCAGTGTGGAGAAGCATCCGGAGTTCACTTTCAAGAATCAATATACCAATTAATCTGTGTACAAAAAGATTTGTATTTCTTATTATTTATGCATTATATTCGTATTTTCGTTATATATCGAATTTTCATGGGCTTTCCTTTCGAAATGGAACTACTGGTTGAAGAGTTCGTGTTATGATTTTCACTTGAACTGGTTTTCCATTCCATCTTTGTGGTGGTGGGGGCATAACAGCTTTTGGGCTGTCTAGTTCCCCTCCAATTTCGTTCGTCTCGTTTGTAAGGGCTTTGTCAGCATTCAACTGAGAGCTGGAAATAGAGACACTTTCCATTTAGAAATTCGAAAGCATTTTATGATTAGTTTGGACGTTTATTTGTAACAATTTTTATTCCTTTATAATCTACGACATAGACAAATCACAAGTTTACATTTCTTTTAGTAATTATTAGTAGCGAGCGCATAATTCGGAACTTTATTTGCAACAAAACCGTTTTAAAGTCTCAACACATTTCTATTTTTAAGTATATTTAATACACATACAAATATTTAAACAATTCGAGAAGTGCCGACTGGTGCCAAGTCCAAATATACTTCAAGGTCTTTACCAAAGCTATTTTTAAATATATCCATAGAGATTTTGAATTCGGTATTTCAGAAAGTTTGTAATTGTTTCTGATCGAATATGGATAACATATAAATCTGATTATTGGTAAAACTGAAGACATTTGACCTTGTTCTGGTATTTTTTTAGAAAATCATTTGGATATGGCGCCAATGTTAGAAGTTTAAAATATAATAACTGCTTATATAATACAGCGGGATAAGGAATACTTGAAGATTTTGTTACAAACAAAAAAAAAAGAAGGAAATTAAATTAACGCAGCAGGCCAGCATTAATATGGTAAATTGGGCCAAACTCATGTTGATTGTCAAGATTTGGCTTTACGCTTATGTTAGGATTGCACTTTCGAGTATTATGGAAAATAGCCCAAATGTCTGAACTCACGTAGTTCGCGTTTCTTCGTCAGAGCTGCGCCTGCAACACGGGAACAGGAATGAAGGTCAGTAATAATAATAGGAATTGATATTCAACCAAATGATAACAAAGGAACAATAAAATTTAAGGCCACTCACTTAAATCCTGTTAGGGCCGCATGCAAAATCAAAAGTTTGGAATGTATTTGCAACTTGCACCCAGCTTACCTGGGATTCTCCTGATTGTTGCGCATAGCCAAAGTGGCAACCTCAAAGAGGCCGATGAAGAAGCAAAGCATTAAAGGTCCAAATATGGCCCCCTGCCATCCAATCCAGTACATGCCACCAGCAATTGCCAAGCCATTTAGATAAGGATG
Source organism: Drosophila paulistorum (assembly GCA_018152135.1). Taxonomy (NCBI): domain Eukaryota; kingdom Metazoa; phylum Arthropoda; class Insecta; order Diptera; family Drosophilidae; genus Drosophila; species Drosophila paulistorum. The sequence continues at coordinate 6,358,936 of JAECXG010000805.1, read as the reverse complement.
GCCGCCGCTATGTATTATAAATCAAAAGATTAGGTGGAATTCAATAATATATATGTATATCCAATATACTTACCCCTTAAGATCTGCATAGATGGCCGTTTCAAATGCCGAGGGCACAAAAAACTGCATCAGGAATAGCGTTAGGCCGGCATAAAAACGATCTTGGGCTAACCATAACTCAAGGAAGGCTGGTACTGCACACCAGTAGCTACCAAGGAATGGAGCTGCTGCCAACATGGCAGCCAGTGCTGATGGTAAGAACACAATACGCGCTCCAAACACTGTATGGACCAGCCAGGTGAATAGGCCCGTAAAGATGGAGCACTTAAACATGGAGACTAGCACCACGGTAATTGAATTTTCTAAAGCATCGGCAATTTTAATCCCTGAAGTGGAGTAACCCAGATACTTGGTTATCTGCAATGGGGCATATTTATCCTGACTACTCGATAGTAAATAGAAAAGTGCCGTGAAGAAGACAATCTGCATAAAGAAACGACAATTCTCAGCAAATTGAGGTATTTATATAATAATTTCAAACACTTACCATATCCAATATGAACTCGACGCAAGCTTGTCCGCCGGATAGAAGCAGTGAGAGTATATCGCCAGTTACACCCATTATCATGGAGAGATTCGTTCGTATGATATGCCAAAGAGATTCCGCTACCTCAAGTATTGTCTGAGTGTTGCTTTGCGCCCAACCGATGATGCCCTGTTTTGCCACTAAAACTAGCTCTTTAAAATGTCCTTCGTTAAAATAAATGGCCATTGGTTAGCAGAAGCGACAGAGAATGGAGTTAATTGATAGACGCAAACAGCGATTAGGATGGATGTTGTTTGTTAGGTGCTGAAGAAGCAATAAATAGAACTAAAAAGAAGCCAATAACCAAAATAATTCAAGCAACACTCCATTTAGGAATGTTCCTCAGAAGTAAACCCCCAAAATGCAATCGGAACAGTGTTAGATGTTACAATAGACAACTGAAGAGGGAAGGACAATAACAAAAGAAAAGCCACTGCCCAGTGCAATGGAAAAGAGACTTACCTGGATTATCGACAATCTCACCAAATGTACTCTTCAAGGCGTCTGTGGGCACTCGCGGTCCATAGGATGTGCCTGCTTTATTGAAATCAATCCAATATTGAATGAGCCTATCCCACACATCGAGAATTTGATCTTTTAGCTTGGTGGCATGCACCTTGTCCGCATCGGCTAGCCAATCATCAATATATGTCTCAATTTTACGGCGTCCATAATGGTGAGCATTGTCGAGCGCATCATCAATGGACGCCTGCACGTTGGCGGGCAGAATATCAATTAGCTCTGGACGATCTGTGATCGTCTTGTTAATTAGATCTTTGCCCAAATAGGCCACCTCAATGGTCTCCGAATAAATGTTAATGCAAAAGAACACACCCAGAAAGATAATGATGAGCAACATGAGAATGATCATGAGAATGGAGGTGACCGATTCCACGGACGATTTTAGTGAGTCTCGAATTATGCAATTGATTTTATAGTTGAGTTCCAGCACGCCAGGTAGACACAATGGCAACACCGCGGAATGATGATCAATGGCCCATTGTCGGAGAGCATTATAAATATTATGAATCTGGCCAGACACAAATTGAGTTATGCCCGTGTAGGCTCCCAAAGTTAAGAGTAAATGCACAAACACTGGCACAGCGGCCAATATAAACATCCAAATATTGCGATAAAGGAAAGTGGCCAAACAAGCATAGAACAATAGCTTGAAAAACGTCTCGCTCTGATGGCCTTGAGTTTCCTCCTCCTCCAAAGGCTTGGCATCGAAGGTGTCCGTTGAATCTATAGTATCACTAAGTGATATATCCTCCACATCGGATTGTAAATTGGATTGTTCTATTCCTCCGGAGGCCTTGCCGGCAATACTGAAATTACTCAAAGATCTCTCAAAGTCATTCTTATCGAACAATTTTTGCAAGCGATGTATATAGGAGCCAGAATCCGTGCTAATCTGTAGATGATACGCTGTCGAGGCCGTTACATAGGCCATAACCATCAGGAATACGGGTACTTGAAGAGCTCCTAAAAAGCTGCACAGATATCCGGCTATGGCTATCCACATGGATTGACCGGCAACTACAAAATGGGCTCGGTTCTCTGGCCGCCAAAAGAAATGGACAGTGGTGAGGTAGATCACAACCAAAGCGATTATCTGTTAAATATAAGATAAGTCATCTGTAGATGTAGTTACTGCTGGCTAGCTTACCACATAGACATTAAGAAATCCAATTATCTTCACAAACAGTCCATGTGAGAAAGTCACCCAACTCCAAATGGCAAGCAGAAAACCTTTTGGAGCATATAAAACTAAAAGTTTTATGCAGCCAGCCACTCCACAGCCGGCCAGTAGTAATTGCCAATGCTCGCATAACCAACGGATAAGCAAGCGGCCACAATGCTCTGTTGCCTCCATCGGAGCCAGACATATGGAGACTAAAACATTTGAGTCCCGCTCCTCCAATCTCTGGAACCAGCTGTTCAGCAAATAGGCCAATCGACGTTTAAACGGAAACAGGACAGCCCCCATAAGAAAGGCCCACATCAGTGGACGCACAAATGGACCCAAAATGAAGCAGACGGCCACAAAAGCTGCTACGCCAGCAGCGATAAGGAAATTGTACATTGCAGCGCGAAAGCTCTCATGATTCTGGCTACGTATTCGGAGTAGCCTGTTTAAGACGCTGTCAAAGGAGCGGTCTCTGCGAATTGGATTAGATGAGTCCATCGTGCGGCTGATCCTTATGTGTTTAACGTGGATAAGGGTAGGGAACTGGAAATAAAGACAAGAGGAATTTCAATAAGACACACCCTTCGTCGCATTGAACTATTTATAAAATCTATTTATGGCTAACAACTTACTTTCGTTAGTGTGTTAATACAATAACAACTGCTTCACATTGCTGATCCAATTTGGACATGAGGTCAATGGGCATCTGTGAATATAACCGGGCCGAAAACCGTATAAACCAATAAATTTTTGCTTGGGTGGCGCTGAGAGGAGGATATAAACAAAAGTGCGTTTGTTTTTGTTTTTGCCAAATTACGTCAGCCCCGTCGATAAGTTTTTAGTGGTGGGAATACTTGTTTTTAACAGCAGCTAACCAACACTGGACTATTTGTTTTGAATTTGGAATTAAGGGCAAAATATAAACAGTGAACCGACGCTATGAGTAATTCAGGTAATTGCATTGGTCAACCAGTTAAAATAGTTTAATTTAAATAATGCTATTTACACAGAGTTAACTCTGCAACAAGTCCTTCACCTGCGGGAAGTTCAGATGCGTATGATTAAAAACAGAGCCGAGTATCTTCGACTCTACCGGGCTGTAGTCAAAAAGGCCATGACTACGGAGTTAACTGAACTGGCAAGTCTCTATGTTTAGCCTTTGTAATTTGAATGTTTTCACAAATCTTTTACTCCTGCAGGTCAACGGTGATTATAATATAATAAGTGCTGAGCTGAATGTACCAAACGAACTACCTCAGATGTTAGGCACTCCGGCGGATAAGGAACAACAGTATACGCCCATGCTACAGGTTAAAAATAAATTCAATATAAATTATTTTATTAAATTTTCAATATTAAACCTAAATCTACAGTTGGACATGCTCGAAGAGCTCTACGATGCCGCCGAGGAATGTTTCGAAGTGCTAAGGTCCTGATTTGTTTGACCTAAGATAGAATTTCCATTCTGCAGCCAATGGCCATGTAATATGCGATATATGTGCTGGAGGCACTCAAACGATGGAGACAGCGCCTGAGGAAGTAGTATATGTTAAATTTGATTAAATATTTAATATAGTATAATTGTAATTTACGTTAAATAGTGGAATTATGGGTTTCCTGTCAAACATTCCTCCTTTAGTTCTCATAATTAACATATACTTTACATCCAGCTGTAATATAAAGATACATGTTTTTAAGAAACCTTATGGATATTATTATGATTGCTAATGGCGTTTCACATACATTTTCTATCACCTCATTCAGTACTATGTCATACAGATGACCACGCTGAACACACTGTATTGTCTTTCGGCCAAACGAATGCACGGTTTCTGTTTGCAGAGCCAAATCCCAACTATAGAACAGCTTCTCTGACTGCACTAAATTTAGTGCTGAGCTCAAAATGAAGCCTCCTAGCGTAATCATAAGGATTGCGAAAATGAAAATGGGAACCTGCCAAACGCTGGAACTGCATGTCCACACACAGGCAAAGTAAACTGTAATCAGGCCAACGAGAAGCCAAAATCGATGCAGTTGCTCCCGCCACTGGGAACCAAATTGCCGGTTAAACAATTCTATGCGAACTACAGCATCGTTGTCATAGCTTCTAATACACAATTCCAAATCTGCCTCTGTGAGTCCTGCATATTTTGCATGCCGGCTGTAGTATTTATGGTTCGCGATTTTCATATGCGGTTCCATTTTGCTATAAAAACAATAAACAATCAAAAAACAAATATTGGAACATCAGAGATGCAAATAGCTAAATTTAGCGGGAAAGCAAACCAATTTGATTCTTTTTTATATAAGCCCAGAGCAGTTAACTATTAATTTCTGCAAACAATATGTAATAAATACACCTACAATTAGTGTATTTGTTCAGTTTAACTTCTTTTTTAAAAATATTTCAATTCGATTAATGTAAATAAATCTCTGTGTGTTGGTATTTTACGTGTCTTTCTGGTATTTTCTGCGTTTCTCTCTTGTTTTAGAGTGACCACACGATTGGAGGAAAAACAACATGGCGTCGTTGCAACAACAACACACAAAAAATTATCGTCTCGGTTAGGCCAGACCAGCGCTCGAGCGTCGGTTCCGCGGAAAATTAAAGAAAATAAGTTATCCGACAGATAAATTGTTAATAGCGAGTGGTAAATATGCGCAAGCGAAAGTGTTTACACTAAATTTGAATGAATGCAAATAGCAGCCAGGAGAAATCGAGTACCAAAAACAAAGGCAGCAACACAAGGAAATTGCAGCGTGAGTGTAAAAACTTTTTTGGAAAAAAGATTCAATGCCTCTCCTCGCCCTCTTGCGGCTTCTGTGTTGTCTGTGCGCGCGTGTGTGTGTGTGTCTGTATACATATGTATATATGTGTGCGTATTCTCGTATACTTTGATTCTCACGTATTCCCCCGATTTAATATTATTATTGTGAAGGCAGAGTCACTAACTGAAGCAAACTCTTATCTACATGTATATTTCGAATTGACTTCCTGATATACTGCAGGGACATTTACTTCATTTTTTTTTGTTATTAACTTTATGCAACATCTCGCCAAATGTCGTTGGGGTCCCGTGTGTTGAGTTTTCGCTCTCTTCTATTTTGTAGTATGTTGAATTTTGCCGCTGTTACATGTGGTGGGTTTTCGCCTTTGCTCCGCGTGTGTATGCATGTATATGTGGTTGTGTGTGTGTGTGTGTGGTGTGTACCCAATGTTTTTCTTACAACTTGTGTTACTGACATTTAACAATAATGATAAAGCAATATCGGATGAAAAGGAAAATATTTAGTTAAGAAAGCATCCCGGATGGCATCAAAACGAGGGATAAAATAAAATCAAAATAAATGTTAAATATTTGCATGCGTCATTAAAGGTACACATATACACACACATAGCACAGTCACAGATTCGTGGGTGTGTGAGTGTGTGTATGTGAGAGAAGCGACGGCGTTTTTCTTTACCACACGCCTCGCTTCTTGCCAGCAGCAGCCAGCGGCAGCAAATACGCTGCAATTTTTTTGCAATTCTGTTTTGTGCTTGTCATTCGCAATAATTTTATTGAATGAACCACTAAAGAGACGGCCAAAAAGCGCTATACTCGTTGGGTCCACAAATTAATGTGTGAGTGTGTGTGTGTGCATACATTTGAAAATATTGAAAAGCCATATCTGCTGATTTTGCATTAGCAGCGTTAAGAAAAAAAATCAAAAACATTGTTACGGGATATGTACGAAAAGTAAATCTCTTTCGCCCACCCTCTTTGTCCCTATCCCACCCCAAATGTGCATACAACCTAAAACACACACACACACATATGTACATATGTAGACAGATACATGAACAAGCGCGCGTATTCTCTGTATACATTGCCATGCATGCAAAAACAAGATACGACGAGTTTGCCAATCGTCGCCGCCAAACTGACTGCCTGTTTTCCCCCGTTTTCCTTGAGCAGTTTCTCTGCTGCCTCCCCGATGTCATTCATTGTAATTGTGTGAAGAGATCCACATACACACAGAAAGAAATCGCAAGTGTGTTATACACAAAACGCATACTTTTGCAAAAAGACGCTGGTCAGAAAGGATATAAAAATGAGGAGGGGCTATAAAGCCCGCTCTTTTATATTGTATTCTCTTCATACATATATCCTGTATCCCTGGTACAGGGTTACAGCTTTATTATTTCGTTTAGCTTAATGTTGAGTCAAAATGATTACAAGACAGGACAAGATATTATTAACATGTGTAAATTCGTCCTTTTCTTAAATATGAAGCAATCCTAGCGAGAAATCCATAGAGAAACCGTTGTCGATTGCAATCGTAAAAAAAATTACATAATCTGCTAACTTTGATGTTTCTCAACAAAGAGGCTTAAAGATCGTTTAGCTGCCTGTTTACCCCACTTTTATTCCAATCAGCCTAAGAAGTCACGGACTTTAATACATTGTTCCGTCCTAAAAGAAGAACCGAACTTGAACTCCTATTTAATTCCAGATTCGTAATTACATACTCGAATACAATTCACATTCATGCTTGTCTTTTTTTTGGCATCCATTCAACCGGGTCCATCACCGAGTGTGTTTATTAATAACCCTCAAAACAACTCGTTCATTAGTTTCCAAGATTTTCTTTATTTTTTTTCTTGCAGCTGATTGCGTAAACCTCTCTCTCAGCATTTGTTTTTAATTGCTGCTTTTGTTTTGATACAATTCGTTGTGATTGCGCCTTGCTTGCTTGTCTAGAGTTTTGCCAGTTCTCTCCTTCTTATCAGCGTTAAATTGGCCTATGGGGGCGCCGCTTCATTGGCGATGCTCTCCACCAATACATGCGACAGTTCCAATATATATATAAGTATGTGTGTGTGTGTGTATTAGACTATCAGTTGCACCGTATCTCTACATCGCTTCGCGTAATCTGAACGTAGAAAACAGAAATATTGTGTTAAATAGCTCAACACGCATTTTTCCAACCCAGACACAGAGAAATACATATGTAGATGGAGAGCGGGAGAGGTGTGCAGATTGTAAGAGTATAAGCCCTTGATCCCGATTTAGCTACACAATTATTAGGCAAAAAGTTAGCCTAGAAGATCTCAAATGCAGAATATGAAATTTGCGATCGGCATTCCTATTAACAATGTATTTCATTGCCAATGTGACGTAAATATGCCATTAATGACGTAGACGATTCAGCCACAAATAAATACGCATACATACATACCTATTGTATGTGTGTGTATGTATGCATATTATTTCTAGTTCTTCTTTTTGGCTCGTTGTTCTGTTTACACACATTTTACACTTGCTCATTGATTTTTACCTTGTGCGTAGGGTACTGTGCATGTGTGTGCGTGTATTTGTGTGTTATAATCTAATCTAAGGCAGTGCCTGCCGGCAGCCACCCACCCGCTAACCGCTTTCCCCCCTTAGCCATTACCAATTGTGATGATGAGATACCTCTCTCTCTTACTGTCTCTCTGTGTTTCTTGGCTCATTGTTTGTTTTTGTCGCGCGCGTGTTTGCACTCAAGTTGGTTGTCTTAGACCTCCTCCACCATTTTGGAGTGAGAAACATAGTTTTTAAGTTTTAATATAAACATACATTATTAGCATTTCTTTTTTCACTTTTTCACCCAGTTGTGTTTTCTTTTTGTTGCTGTTTTTGTTAGTGGTCATTCTCTTGCTCTCCTTCATGTCACTCTCTTTTACTTTATGCGTGTGTGTGCGTGTGTATACGGATACATAAAACACAGACAGTGGACCGCTGCTTTCACATTTTCATTCATGCGTTTTCTTGGTATTACTCATAATTTGGACTCTTCGAAATAAATTGCGCTCATGAAAATTGTGAATATTGTGAATTTATTTGTTATTGATTGAAATGTGTTGGCAATGCCCTCCTCCGACACACAAATTGTCAATTCCTCAATTCACACTTTGTTAATATCAACTATGTATTTATGTATGACATCCATACATACATACATATGCATATATAGTATGTACTCTGGATTTAAGGTTTTTGTTTTTCATTTTGTAGTAAAATTGTTGTTACCAACTTATTACTTGGATCTATTGGTATTTTTTAAATAAATTTAGATCGCCTTGAAAATAATCTTTTAAACTTGCAACGAAACACAATGCAACAAATACACGTTCACCGTTGCCTGTTCTGTTAAATAAATATTACATGTTCTGTTACTCCTCTGCTATTTAACATACCTAACTTACTGTAAGGTCAAAGAAATGGGGGGAGGGAGTTAAAAAAATAACTGTTGTATTAATGCATTTTCTGTTTTTCTGTATATTTTCAGTATTATTGAATTCGTTTGTTTCTCCCCCAAGTGGCTTGCTTTAATGCAATGGATGTACTAGAAGTCAATCATAGAGATTAGCCCAAAATCCTTTGAATTTTAAATTCAAAATTCTTATTTAGTTTACTCCTAGTAGCCTAGCTTAACCTAGACCAGGATAGTCAAGAAAAAGAGGTTATAAGCCACAAATTATAGAAATTATATAATAAAACAACAAAACATTTTTGGAAAATCCCCCACGGCCCGGTAGATAGCAATCAACTAGGAGCCGCACATCCATCATGACGACCGACACCCGCCGACGTGTTAAGCTCTACGCCCTCAATGCAGAGCGGCAGTGGGATGATCGTGGCACTGGACATGTTTCATCCACATACGTGGATCGACTTAAAGGTTCGTTCCATCCAAATTTTATTGCAAATTAAAAAAAAAAATGAAACAATGTAAAACGAAATTAGTTTAGATCAATCTCTTGATGATGCATTTTCAGGCATATCCCTGCTGGTGCGAGCTGAGTCTGATGGCTCCTTGTTGTTGGAGAGCAAAATTCAACCAGACACTGCCTATCAGAAGCAACAGGACACACTCATTGTCTGGTCGGAAGGAGATAATTTTGATTTAGCGCTTAGCTTTCAGGAGAAGGCTGGCTGCGATGAGATATGGGAGAAGATATGCCAGGTACAGGGCAAAGATCCATCTGTCGAAATTACGCAGGACATTGTGGAGGAATCAGAGGATGAACGTTTCGAGGATATGTCAGATACGGCGCCGCCCATTGAGCTGCCAGCATGCGAAATAAACCGTCTCGAAGATATTTCTGAGACGATACAAAGCTGCTTGTCCACGCCGTTGCGTAAGGAGAAGCTCTCTATGGCTCTTGAGTCGGAGAGTTATATCAAAAAGTTGCTGAATCTGTTCCATATGTGCGAGGATCTGGAAAATACCGAGGGTCTGCATCATCTGTTCGAGATATTCAAGAATATCTTTTTGCTAAACAAAAATGCCCTGTTTGAGATCATGTTTGCCGACGACACTATTTTCGATGTAGTCGGCTGTCTGGAGTATGATCCTAGTGTGTCACAGCCAAAGAAGCATCGCCAGTATTTAAAGCAATGGGCCAAATTTCGTGAGGCAGTGCCCATTAAGAATCCAGATCTGTTGGCAAAAATCCATCAAACGTTTCGGGTTCAGTACATACAGGACATAATATTGCCCACTCCGTCGGTGTTTGTTGAGGACAATATGCTGAATACACTTTCCAGTTTTATATTCTTTAACAAGGTCGAAATTGTGACTATGATCCAGGAGGATGAACGTTTCCTGCTCGATGTCTTTACGGTGCTCACAGATCCCGCCACTGGTGACGCAAAGCGTCGCGATACGGTTTTGTTTCTCAAGGAATTCTGCAATTTCGCCCAAAATCTGCAGCCGCAGGGCAAAGATTCCTTTTATAAGACGCTCACCTGCCTTGGTATACTGCAGGCATTGGAGTTGACGCTGGTCATGAATGACAAGAAGACCAAATCAGCCTCCATAGACATTCTCACGGCTATTGTCGAATTTTCGCCATTGGTAGTGCGTAACTATACGCTCAATCAGGTGAATCGGCCCGAAGGCGTAAGTGATGAACTCCCCTTACAATTCTCCTACTATTTGTCTGATTCCATTTGCTTTTTTGTTCATTAGGAGCGCATGCTGCTTAATATTGCCATCGAACAAATGCTTAATGATTCAGAACCAGAGCTGGGCATTGCAGTGCAATTGATGGGCATTATTAAAATCCTGCTCGAACCGGAGAATATGCTGACCGAGAAGGGAGATTTTCTCAATTTTTTCTATAAATACAGCGTACAAACGCTTGTTGGTATGTATTAAATAGAATTATTATCATTGGTGTATCACAATCAACAAGTTTTATTATATTTCAGCCCCCCTAATGCTCAATACAATGGGTGATCGTCCCCAGAATGAGGACTATCAGACAGCCCAATTGCTTGGCATTGTTTTGGACATTTTATCATTTTGTGTGGAACATCATAGCTATCATATTAAGAACTTCTTGTTACAAAAGGATCTCCTCAAACGAATTCTAGTGCTAATGAAAAGCACACACACGTTCCTTGTATTAGGCGCTCTACGTTTGTTGCGTAAGATAATTGCACTCAAGGATGAGTTTTACAACAGGTATGAAATTGAATTGAAATGATGATTCATCAAAGTACTAACTTTATATAATCTCTCTCTCTCTCTCTCTCTCTCTCTCTCAATAGACACATAGTAAAGTGTAATCTATTTGCGCCTGTGGTTGATGCCTTTATTCGTAATAATGGCCGTTACAATCTATTGGAATCAGCCATACTGGAATTATTCGAGTTTATAAAACTCGAAGATATACGCACATTGTGCGTGTATTTTGTAGAGAATTTTAGCAAGATATTTGATGAAATCGAATATGTGCAGACATTCAAATATTTGAAGAATCGCTATGACCAGTATCAAGATCGTCTGAAGGATCGTGACAAGATGGAAAACCGAACAGATGGGTAAGTGTTATAGATTGTTATTTGAAATGCACACTAAATGATATGCCATTTAAATAGTGGCCTGCCCATAATTCGCAGCGCTGGACGTTTTCGTCGAGATCAACGTCAAATGGAGGAAGAAGAGGAAATGTGGTTTAATGAGGAAGATGATTTTCCAGAGGAAATTGATACGTATAATAATGTTATAAAATGTAAGCCACTACGATAGACACGAATTCCAAAAGCATCTGCTAATTACAGATATTTGTATTTGTTCTTTAGCCGTCAGCGAAAAGAATGGCCCGCAAACCCAACAAAGCCAGTCACAGACACAGAGATCCTCGCCCCCACACAGCACGTCACCACAAAGCGGTGGTCTGTTGGGCAATTTGAATTCCACAGCGACAGCAACTGCCACCTCAGTATCAGGAGCAACCTCATCGGCATCATCATCAACATCATCATCAGCAACAACAGCAGCTACTCCACCCGTAGTCAGTGGTGGTGGCAGTAGTCCAGAGTCATCGAGTAGCATTGAAGAGCAAACTCAGGCTGCTGTTCATTTAGCGACGGCTGCCAATATCGCTCTTCAGCAGCAGCAGCAACAACAACAACAACAGCAGCATGCATTCCAGCAACAGCAATCACAGCCCGAGATTGCAGAACTGCAACAACAGCTGGGCAATGTAGAGCAGCAACAGCAGGCGCAAAATGAAGATACAGCGTCAGCTTCACCTGTAAATGTGTTGCCTTCGTCATCAACCGCATCCTCGCTTGAAGCGTCCACCTCATCGTCGTCGTCGTCATCATCATCATCATCATCGTCATCATCCTCGTTATCTTCATCGCCTCCGACACCGGTACTGTGCGATTCCGCGACAGTAGTTGCAGTAGCAGCCGCTTCACAATTGTTTACAACAATTGCTTCGGCCATGGCAGCATCTGCAGCCGCCACAACTACGTCCAGCCTGGCAACAGCAAACGCACCGGCAACATCAGAACCGACTGTAAGCAGTTTAGATAGCGATTCTATTGAAACGCCATCGGCTGAAACATGTAATGAGGCCAATGATGATTCCACAAAGGAGGATGAGGACGAGCAAGGGGACAAAGACAAAAATGTGGCTACTACTACGGCGGAAGGATCCTCTGAAGAGGCAACTGAGGCAGATAAGGAAACAGCCAAGAAGGTGAGTTGATGAACGCTATCAAACATGTCAAATATTAATGCTATGCTCTGCACAGGGTCTGGTGGATTATGAAAGTGATTCCGGGGAGGATGATTACGAAGAGGATGAAGACACATCCGATGGGCAACAAACACAAAAACGCGCACGTCTGGCATAGTTAATAAAGATGGAGCACAGCGGCATCAATTATGAATCCATGGAACAAACAACAAATTAAAGCAACAACAGCAAACACACAGACACACACACACAACATACCCACACCAACAAATGCAAGGAACGAAGAGTATCGGCAAATGTAGCTACACCAACGCTTGCAGCTACGAAAGGCGACGCTCCTTTGATTTATTGAAACACAACAGCAAAAGGCATACAAAGAAGAAAAACGACAGTAAAACGAACACAGAGAGAGGTACGATGTAAGATCGAACAAGAAAACAAAAGGAAAACCAACATAAAACATAACAATTTAGCATAAAAGAAAATTTATTTTAAAGAAAAGCAAAAAAAAAAAAAAACACAAAACAAAGGGGAAAAAACACAAAAAAGTAAAACCAGAAATTATAAATCTTACTTTACTAAATTAAATTATTATACGATATATATGTATATATCTATATATACCTACGATATATATATATATATAAATATGTATATATAAATATATACATATGGGAAACACAACAAATATAAGTGTCTGTGTGCGTGTGTGTGTAAGCGCTAGTCTTGCCTTAAAACAAACATGCGCACACACACAAACACACACGCACTCGTGTTGGAAGCATAAACGAAAGAAACCAAAATAATAATGTATTTAGTAATTAAAAACAAAACAAACAAAAAACTCTAAAACTCTCATACGCTACGCCATGCGCGAAAAGGGACGAAGAGAAAGAAATTGAATAAGGTAAAATGTGGTTAAAACCGAACCTAGTTTTGTGGTGCAGGACCTTTTTTTTCAAAGCAAATCAAACAGATCCTGTAAAGTTGGCTTGTGGAAACGTACATATTGTATGAAAACCGAATGAATCGAAAAGAAAAACAATTTTTGTGCAATATTTCATTGTGGGAATTTCTAAAAACAATTGCCTAGTTTGAGTACTTATCAAGAAAGTTGTTATTTTTTTTAAATTTAAAATCTCAATCTCAATTTAAAGTCTAATGAACTTCATTTATATTTATATATATCAGAAATGCAGCACTTGTAACTTGAATATTTTTTCCTATTGTCTAATCAGCAGTTGTTTTGTTGAATGCCCAAATGAAATTACCATAGCCAACTTTACAAATTTTGTTAAAACTATCAGTTAATGAACCGCACAGGGAAAACAAAACATAAAATAATACTGATATACCTAATATACCTTTCATTAGCCCCTTTAACGCTCTGTTGCAAATGAACCTTGTATATAATTTTAGTCAGCCCTCATATCGAATTAGTTAATAGTCGGCTTACTTCATGTCTAGCACCACTTAATGATACAACAACAACAATAACAACAAATTGGAAAAATGTATAACGTTTTTGTATAATATAGCCTGCATTAATCTGATCTGAGGTTATTTCTAGATATATATCGAAGAAAGAAGATTCACACATAATGCAGATTCTTCAGACTGTATAATTAAGTAATTGTTGCACAAATTCTTTCACATGGCAACAATATTATCAACAAACAAGAACAACCGAGATAACTGATAATGATAATTACAAATAGAACGTGTAGTTAATACAGAATGAGGATAACAAAACAAAACAATAAAATGTATACATTATAGTATTCTTACGTTTTCCATTTAAGTTTTTTGTTTTTGATTTGGTAATTCAAATATATATATATATATGTATATTGAAAATAGATTTGAATACATTTGGAACCACCCCCAGAAAACTACGGACATTCAAACACATAGACATCATACAAGATATTGATATTTCAAATTCACAGCGATCTAGCTTCATTGCTAATTAAGGTGTAATCAAGTTATTTGTTAATAATCGTATTTGCCATGTTGCGTATGCGTATACTTTACTACATACATATTTATTTTAGTTTTTAATAAATTGCATATTTCCAAACTGAGAATGGTTTCCTCTGCAAACAAAACAAGGAACAAACGTTTCCAACTCTCCTTAAATACACCGCAAACTTGGAGCAATCGACCAATATCGCCACCCTCACACAACCCTCAAGCCCCTCTTTATTACCCACATATGCATACGACAAATATATATATATATATATAAAGCATAATTGAAGATTACATATATCCTTCCATGTTGTTGTTTTTGTTTGATTGATTGAACTGCAACAATAAAACGCAACCGCAGAGTGCATAAAAGAACATAAAAATATAATAATAAAATGAAGCAACTAAGCGACAAACATAAAAGAACAGAAAACAAAAAAAAAACGAATACAGATGAATGAAAGAACTATAGTTTATACATAGTATTTATATGAAAATCGTGTATTGTATATGATATGCTGTCTAATCCCTAATCCTAACACACATACCAATTACATATATAATTTGGAATAATTTTTAGTTGTTTAAACATCCATGCATAAAAACGCGGATATATATATGAACTCTATATATTATGATTATGAGTAAATTAAATCATAGTTTTTAATAGTTTTTAAACGGAAACAAAAAAAAAAAAAAAAAAAATGGCAGTGTTCTTTATAGTGTTTTATTTCCCATCATTTGTGAGTTGGTAAAAGTTTACCATGTCGACCCAGTGGGTTAGCTTTTCCAGTCTAATTCAAAGACTTGGAGTAACGCACCCATTGTACAGTGGTTAGTCATGTTGCTATGGCAACCATTTCAAGGACCAAACAAAAAGTTGAAGCCAAAACTCACTCTGGCAACGAATTATTTTCCAATTCTGCTCAAGTCATTCACTCCACTGTGCTTATAGGAAAATGTCGGCTGAAGATTCTTGGGTATTTGATTCCTTGGTTTGCTTTCTCCACGGACCCGTTTGGAATGCACCATTGCAAACCTTTATCGAACAAAAGTCCCTAGGTATGTAAACACAATTAGCATTCCCAAATCTAATATTGATTCCCCCAGTGTTCGATCCCAATCTTCAACTCGATGAGAATAATCCGGACATACAACAAATTCATGAGGAATATAAAAATTTGGTTGACTATATGCTTGGTAGCTTCATGGAGGAAATGCATATAACCCCAGAACAATTCGAAGTGGCCTGCATGGAGGGTCGTCAGGCTCAGGGGGATAATCCCTTTCAGTTTCACCAGGTTCTTTTTCAGCAGGTACTTTGGACAACTTTTTTTTGAAAGTGTGCATAAAAATGGTTATGGTTAAATATATTCTAGATATGGGCGGCCAATGATTTAAAAATATTCATACGCATGATGACGCAACGCAACGTGGAACTGCAACTACAGGCCTTGGATCTCATAGAAAAAAATCAATTGGCCCATTTAGCCGGCACAGGGGATGGCGACAATGCCAGTGCAACAGGCTCTGACCACGGGTAGTACCTATATTGTATTCTCTTATATCCTTCTATCTAATCTATATATTATATAGCGATGCAGCCGCTAGCATCGATGTGGACGAATTGATTGCCAAAACTGTTGCCGACGAGCTGGAAAGTCCTGAAGCGGCCTTAACGCCAGAGCAAGAACCCAATATCGATTTGGTCAATGATAAATTTCAACGTTTAAATTTGTTTTTCGAGCAAGAGGATAAGGTGGATCCCAACGATGTGGTCTCGCGACAGGAATACTTGCGCCAACAGCGAGATAAAATTGTCGAAATAAAGAAACAAACGCGTGCCAAACAGCTTCAGGATACAATGGCGCGCACTAGTCCACCAGATGCAGGAGTTCGTCCTAGTTCTGCCCAGGTGGCCCAGCAGTTACTCGAGAATGGTGGAAAGACAATTGATCTTACAATGCCCACGCCATTGGAAAGCGAGGAGAATGCGGCTCTTCAGCTTCGCCGCACTTTGGCCAAGCGGCTTCGCAGCGAGGTTGTTGAGCACAATTAGAAACAAGAGGACATCGAATCGATTTCGTTTTCTATGTACATTAATTTATTGCAAGCTTTTTGGCCAGTTTAGTTACACTTATTAGTAAGTTTCAATGCATCGTGCTGACTAGTAGTTTGGGAGAGTGTATTATGTATAAGGTACTGGGCGCAACTCAACATGGTTTGAAATGAGTGCTACTATAAGAATTTAAAAATAATAAACACAAAATAAATTCAAGTATGTCTGAAAATTGTGCAGAGAATGTAGAAATTGTAAAAAAGAAATCAATGTTAATCAAACATTTTTCATTTTCGTTTGTTAAGTTGGTATACGATCTCTTAGATACGACATAATAGCCTCAGTGCCCTTCATCAGAATTTGGTGACGGGGCTGACGGAATGGGTTGCCTATCAATTCCAGGTGACTGTAAATCGCAAGGAGGATAATCAATTATTGATATCATAAATTTTATGCAATATTCTTACGTTATATTAGTCAAATTGCCCAATATTGGTGGAATAAACTCAATATCATTGTTGCGTAAATCTAATGTGGCCAAACATGACATAGCTTGTAATCCGGATATATTTAATACTTTGATATGATTTTCACTTGCTACTAGAATTTCCAGGCGCTGCAACTCATACAAACAGCTGGGTATACATTCAAAACTGCAAGAATATTACTTGATTAACTATAGAACTGTCTGAATAGGAGTATAGTATAAAGTATAGTATAAATCTCACCGATTATTTGCAACATTTAGCTCACGCAGTGTATTCAAAACTCCAAACTCTTTTGGCAGGTCTTTAAGCAAATTGTTGGACAAATTTAAATAGGTAATGCGAGTAAACTGCGATATAAATTGCGGTACAAAACTTATAAGATTATGGGATAATACCAGCTCCTTAACCAGATCACGCATATATTGTAAACTAAAGACCAAAAATGGTGTTAAATCAAGTTTTCACGTAGTTTCCTTAACATTTTGCCTACCCATTTGGCAGAGTTCCCAGTTTGTTGCGGGCAAAGTCGACTACATTTACATTCTCTGCTCTGGCTATTTCAAAGACCTGATCCGGCACATTGGTTAGTTCTTCCAAGTTTACAGCTAATGTATGCGTATGACGTAACTTGTATCTGCAAGATATAAGTTGATAGACATTAGTTACATAGGAACCAAATATTTTAAATGCCATCAAAATTATATTTAAAGCTGAGAATACACTACACCCAACGTTTCTGTACGGCATATGAGTTGCTGCTGCTATTAGAAAATGTTTTCTGCTGATACATGGAGGCAAAGCCATTAAATCGATTTGGATAAGACATGGGTGGCTGCTGCTGTTGGAGATAATGAGCGGCATGACCATAATAATGCTCTTGTTGATAATTCTCAGGCTCATATTGTCGTTCCTGTATATGAGGATTTGAATAAGCAGGGCAGAACCGATTGTGATGCTGCATACACTGCTGACACTGACAATGGAGCTGGGAGCTAGCTGAAGGCGTGATTAAAAGGCACTTTGAAAGGACCCCTGTATTACATACCTATCAGGAAAATTCTCTGGCATTAGGCCATAATTTGTTTGACCGCCACCAAGACGCAAGGCATCCATGGATTCTGTAAGAGAACCGCCACTGCCACTGCCACCATCGTCTCCGCCTTTTTCCCTGGGCTGGGCCTGGGCTCGATCTTGCAGAACCTTTAATATACGCGTTGTGCCACACTGTATAATATCGCGTCGAATTGACTTGATGGGATTACCATCGACTTGGAGATTTACTAAATGGGCCAATGAAGCAAGAGTGACTGGCAAAGTGCTTATAGAATTATTGGACACATCCAGACGTTGAAGATTGCGTAGAAGACCCACTTCGTCTGGCAGATGCGTTATCTGATTATCACGCAAATCAAAGATCTTCAGATTTGGTAAATTGCTGCACAATCCTTTGGGTATGGTCTGACGAATATTCAAAGATATAGTGTATATTGAACATTTTAATTTCTAAATGTACTTACAGTTATATAATTATTGCTGGCATGCACTTCAGTTAGAGCTTCATTGCCCTCGAACTCGGTTAATTCTTTGATATCATTATGTTGGATATATAGACATTCGAGTTTCCGTATTAATCCCATGTCATCAGGTAATTTGATTAGATCATTTTGCATCAAATCCAGTTTTTGTAGAGCTTTTAAATTTTGAAAAATGTAAGATCATTCATGGTCAACTCTAGAGCTTAAGCCAGGTGCAACTTACCGCGCATGTTAACAATATCCGGTGGCAATTCCTTAATATGGTTATGGGGCAACAAAAGCGATGTTAGACGCACCAGGAAACCAATGCCACCGGGCAACGATTGGAGTTTGTTATGACTAGCATCCTTTTTTAGGTATTAATTGTTTTTTGTTTTTTTTACATTGGGTTTGTTAGCAAGAAGTTTGTTAAGATAAAATAAATTAGTCAATTATATATCCCAGAACCAAGTTTTAGTTAATGGAGAGAGAGAGAGAGTGAATACTTACTAGAAACTCAAGCATATGCAGGTCACTTACATCCGGATTTAGCTCAGTAAATTCATTGTATGAAATATTGAGATGCCTCAGCACCGGCAAACTGAAGAGCTCTCGCGGCAATTGACTTAGCTTATTGTGGCTAAGGTTCAATCGCGTCAGCTTCTCTAGTTTGCCGATCTGGGGAGGCAACTCAACCAACGCATTGTCCTGCAGCTGAAAGGGAAATGAAATTAATGTAGTCCAATAGATTATCCTACAATTCTTACATTCAGCACTGTCAAAGTCATAAGATTCTCAATCTTTGGTGATAGATGTGAGAGTGTATTGGAGCTCAAATCGAGATTGGTTAATGGCACCTGATTCCACCAAGCATCTTCCTCTTTGATGCACAGTTGCTCTAAATTTGCGGCTTTGCCGTCGTCATCCACGTCATTAATGTCATACAAGCGCTCGGGTACTGCAAAGAGCAAGCAGGATATAAATTTTTTTTTGCGTTAGCAATTTGTTGGCGCACTACACTACAGTCATCTGGGCTGGGCTGCGGCGCTGGATCATCTAGGTCAAGCTCATCGTCGGGATCTTCGCTCTCGAGCTCATCGGCTGATGATGCCATTTGGAATTCACGTATCTGATAATATCGCCTACGTCGCGGATAAGGACCACACATGCAGAAAGATGTGAGTTGTGCCGTTTGCCTGGAGGACGCAATTTTGACGAACTTTCGTAAAGCGTTCTGGTCCGTATCGTGGGCAGCCAAAGCACTGCATAAACTAAATTGGTGTGGCACGTCGAACATAACTGTATATGAGCCGATCATCGAGTAGCTGATGCAGCAGCTGCTGCTGCTGCTTGGCGAGGCGTTAAATTAGCTTGACACCTTTTATGGTCCGGAACAGGGTCGGGCTCAAAGCAAAATCACGATTATCTCACATGAACTGGAACCACAAGGCGCTGCTGTCAATGACGTTGCTACTATACGTATGAGAAGGTTGATCCGTTGTTGTCGGTACGACCTTGGCCATGGACTTCCAGCATCGCATTTTCGTTGCCGACACAACTGCATGTGTGCGCCTGTTGTTGTTGTACTCACCTCGAGCCAAGCCCTTGTTCGACAGATTTAGATTGCCAGATTTGCGTGCCAATTTCCACAATTGCTTGCTAAGCACTGCATCATCTTCACGTGCCTGACGCTCGTGGAACACAGGTTGGAAAGAGGAATTGGGTCGCGGACGTGGTGGTATTGGGCGCTGTCGTGGATTGCTCTGTGGGATACGACTACCCGATGCGGAGCCTCGACCTCTCTCTTCGCTCATGTCGTCGCTGGGGCAGCCGTAGTGGGTGAAACAGGAATAACCACCTCCAAAAGTTTCCAACGCGTCAACGTTTGTATAATTGTTAAAGCTGTAGCAGAATTGCACAAAACATATGAATAGAAGAATATATCTAGGATCACTAATTAAAACTATTTTACGTTTTTGAATTGAAGTCGGATTAGCTATTTTGTGTTTTTAATTTTAGAACAGCTGTTCGCGATTGACAAGCTGTTAATCTAACAGCAGCATGAGGGTCTGTTATGTAATTATGTTAAAGGTAACATTGGGCGGGCAATTTGAATGTTAAAGCTTTTGAAATTAGTTCACTGAACAAAAAAATAACTGTATAACTGTATAACATATTTTCAGCTATGAGAAGAACAACAATTAAAATTGATATTATATTGCAGCTGCAATTACTTAAATCTGGGGCAATGTTCAAGATGCACCTGCATTGTAATAATTTTTATAATAGATATTTAAATTGCTCTGAATAGGCCTCAGGCTTAGATTTAGCTCTTTGTTGTTTTGCAATTGAATTGATCATGAACTTAAGACTGAGACCACGTGGCGTATGCGCAATTGACAAACATAAAATATTTATAATTTTATTACTGGTAGGGTACTTACTTCATTATTAACTTGGTGCGGCTTTGTTTTTTGTCTTTTCTTTTGTTTCACTTGTTTTGTTGGGCTTCTTTTGCTGGGGATAGAGAGGGAGGGAGGGAGAGAGAATTGTCGTTACTTTGAAGCAAGGTCAGTCAGAAAAGTCAGTCAGTGGGGATATATTGAATTTCAATATATCGTTTTTCTAACGCCCAAACTGAAATGTTAGTACGGACATTTCATAAGGGGAGCGCTCTGCCTAAACGAAGCGGCAAAAATGCTGAGACCCCTCCTCACTCCCCCATAAATTTGTCTAGTTCTATTTGCTTTTGCATTGATGCTAACGACGCCGGCTCTACTGTCAATCAAAATTATGAATAACGCCAAAGCAAAACGTAGCTAGCGTAGGGTCAGTTGCCTCCAATTGGTGGCCACCACACCACCCACCCAGTCACCCAACCAACCAACAATCCATTCATTCATATCTACCCTTAGTCGACGAGGTGAGAGCACTTTTGGAAAACTTGCCAGTTGTTATTTGCTTTTCTATTGAGGTGCTTGGGCCAGCAAAAAACGCGGTGACAAGAACTGAAATTACATCAGCCGCTCCATATTTACCTTTTACTCCTGGATATATATGCTGACTTTATCGTAATGGCAACCGGAGCCTTTAAAAGTTTTATACGCGATTTCTTTGCGGTCAGTTGTATAGAGTTTTGAATTGTGATCCAACCAAACTTTTTGTGATTTCTAATAAAATTTCAACAATTTTGTCTAACATTTGCCGAAAGTATATCTAAAACACTATGACAGAATTTTAAAATATGTTTGAAATGTCTCAATATTATTTACCGAAAGTATATCTAAAACACTATGACAGAATTTTAAAATATGTTTGAAATGTCTCAATATTAAAGAGAGTCAGGTGGTCAATTCAGTTTTTTGTGAGCCATTTCAGTGGATTACATTTCGTATGTGGGAAAATGGACAGTCAGTCAGTGCGTTTAGCCAGTGGATAATCCACATTAATCCCATGGCAAAAATGTACCCCACACGTCAATAGTATAAGAAATCAATACTATTTTGAAATGAATTTTGTGGAATCTTTTCACAGGCTAAATATGACGATAAACGACTCGATCCCAAGGCAGAGAAACTGGATGGTAACGGTCGCTATTATCCCAATTGCAAATCGGATGTTTGGTTACGTTCGTGTGAACGTGAGATTGTGGACCCCATCGAGGGACATTTGAGTGGGCATATACCCAAATGGTTAAATGGTAGTCTACTGAGGAATGGTCCTGGCAGCTGGAAGGTAAGCGATATGACATTTGGCCACCTTTTTGATTGCTCGGCACTGCTGCATCGTTTTGCCATACGCGAAGGCCGTGTTACCTATCAGAATCGTTTTGTCGACACGGAAACATTGCGTAAAAATCGGGCTGCTCAACGTATTGTGGTCACAGAGTTTGGAACAGCATCTGTACCCGATCCTTGCCATACGATCTTTGATAAATTTGCTGCCATATTTCGACCAGACAGTGGCACGGATAATTCTATGATATCCATTTATCCATTTGGCGACGAATATTATACCTTTACCGAGACACCATTTATGCATAGGTAGTCAGATATTTAAGATATTTCAAAAATTACCAGTTGAAAAACTTTTCTTTTGCAGAATTAATCCATGCACTTTGGCGACTGAAGGAAGGATATGTACCACCGATTTTGTGGGCGTTATTAATCACACTTCGCATCCTCACATTGTGCCCAGTGGAACAGTTTACAATTTGGGCACTACCATGACAAAGTCTGGACCAGCCTATACAATTATCTGCTTTCCCAATGGCCATCAGATGTTCGAGGATGCTCATGTGGTAGCCACATTACCCTGTCGCTGGAAACTTCATCCCGGTTATATGCATACATTTGGACTAACCGAGCATTACTTTGTTATTGTCGAACAGCCTCTGTCCGTGTCTCTAACTGAGTATATCAAATCCCAGTTATACAATCAAAATCTATCCGCCTGTCTGAAGTGGTATGAGGATAAGCCGACATTGTTTCATCTTATTGATCGATCAACGGGCAAATTGGTTCAATCCTATGAATCCGAAGCCTTCTTTTATCTTCACATTATCAATTGCTTTGAGCAGGATGAACATGTCATTGTGGATATTTGTTGTTACAAGAATCCTGAAATGATTAACTGCATGTATTTGGAGGCCATTGCCAATATGCAAACCAATGCCAACTATGCAAAGTTATTCCGAGGACGTCCCTTGAGATTTGTCTTGCCTTTGGGTGGACAGCCAATGACATCCGGCAAACGAGCAAAAGGCTTAGTGAAGTCGTTTTCTCTGGTGGGTCTTGGCACGGCGCAACCTGCGCGGCTAAAGCATTCTGTTTCCGAATTTGTGGACATATCCTATTTAGCCACAAATGCCAATGTGGAGAAGACAGAAGAGACAAAGCGTATGCGCTATGATGAGGACTCCATTAACTTGGTTACCCTGAAACATAGTCAAGCCGAGGCTTATCAAGGCACAAATGCAATCGTCCTACGGCCAGAAATGCTCTGCGATTGGGGCTGTGAGACTCCAAGGATCTACTATGAACGACATATGGGTAAAAATTATCGGTACTTCTATGCCATTAGTTCGGATGTCGATACTGAAAATCCAGGCACGGTAAGTAGATCGAATCTCCATTTGCTTCTCATGCTGATTTCCCAATTTATGAATCAAGCTCATCAAGGTAGATGTTTGGAAGAAAACCACCTTGACCTGGTGTGAACGAAATGTATATCCCAGTGAGCCGATATTTGTACCCTCGCCACAGCCGCAAAGCGAGGACGATGGAGTTATATTGGCTTCCATGGTTGTCGGTGGTCTCAACGATCGTTATGTGGGTTTAATTGTACTCTGCGCCAAGACAATGACCGAACTGGGACGCTGTGATTTTCACACAAATGGTCCAGTACCCAAATGTCTTCACGGATGGTTTGCCCCTCACACAGCATAATCTATTCAGTATTCTCTATATAGGTAGATTTAGTATATATTTAACTTAAAATTTTGGATTCAATACATTGGCAATAAACTCTTGCCATTTTCTTTGGAATACACGATTAATTTTGCGCCTTTCATCTGGTGTGAGCACGGCATACTCTATGGAATTCAAGGCCAATTGTTTTAGGAATCGCAGATCCGCCTCCGCTGGGGCCAAAGCCATGAAGGCATAGTAGAAATCATAGCTTAAACCTTTGGCTCCCCAAGCGCCGGGATCATCGGCTGATATCACAATTGGAAAGTTTTCAGCTATTAGAAAACTAGCCGGATGATTTCTTAGATCCCAGACGAAACCCAAAACCTGATTGGATATTGGATTAACCTCAATGGCTATATTACGTCTCTTGATGGTGGCCCAAAGTTGCGGATGCTTGGGCAAGGCAAAGGCATGACCAATTCGTTTGGTATTCAAGAGTATGGCATCCATCATATTCCAATCACTGACACCATTCCAATCTGTAATAAGAAGAAAATGTTGTCACAAAGGATGATAAGAATAGATCTCCCTGATTAAACTCACTTGTCTCGCCGGCGTGAAAGAAATAGTTGGCCGTGCTGGGAATATTTGATAACTCATTGACATGTTTTTTTATACGATCTCCCGTATCCTCTTGACCAATTAAATCGAAGCCTATCACAAAGTTTGGCTTGGCATGGCTAAAATGAAATAAAAGCTCCATAAAAAATGAAGATTGAAATAGTTGATTCTTATCACTTACTGGAGCTGTTTAAATGTGGTGATCCTTCTGGCCATTTCCTCTTCACTGGCTCGATTGCGTTTGGCATAGATCACTTTTAGGCCCACAAAATCATGATGCTTTGCCTTGAACTCCTCGACAATGCGTTCCAGTTCATTGGCCACCTCCAGTGTGCTATAAGTACGATTATTGTCATCATAGAGCTAAAGTAGAGAAAAAATGATATTAAGGAAACTTATTTAGGGGATAGATTAACTCTGTAATACTTACGGGTGATAGAGATGCTCTAACTTCGGCATATATAATATTATCCTCGCACAATTCCTCCAGAAGTCTCTTATGATAGGCACAATACGTTGGTCGATATTTATATAGACGATCGACAGTTGTGAAAATGTTTTCGAAACGTTCCCAGATTTTTGTACGATTTCGCAAAAGAGCTTTTCGTTAAGAGATCAGATCTTATGCATTACTAGCAGAGAAATATGTATAATTGTCTTACCCTCTGGCCGAGAACAATGCATATTGATGTGCCTTTCCAGTTGACGTTCATACTTATCCCGATCCTCGGCATTGATACGTTCCGTACACACATTTTGCACTTCGCTGTGACATTTTGACTGATCATAGGTGAATATCAGTAGTCCTCTCACATCCCGGCAAGTATACAAATTGCTGGTCGTTGTTAGATTCCCCACTATCCATCTCGAACTGACCATTCCTGTATTGTGGCCATGCAAAAAGGCGCCTTTTGGCATCTTCTGAATGAAACGAAATACTTCACTCTGTCTCACATATTGTTTGCCCTGAAAGAAATGCATGGCTGGTGGATATTTCTCGGGATTTTTTAAGCCTTCGGCAATTTCGGCTCGTTTGGCATTCATTAGAATGCTATTGGCCTTTTCCTCATCAGATGTTAGCCACATATTGCCGCCCAGCGAGGCTTTTCGTTCAGTATCCATAATCCGTTCGCGCAGTGTTTCATAGGCTGTAATCCAAAAATTGTTGATACAATCTCACTGGAAAGGGTAATTTTTAGGGTAATAAACTTACGTAACTCTGCGCCATGTAATCCATCTAGCAGTAGAAACCATAAACACAACAATAGATTCAACAGCAACATTTGTTTTCACTTCCTTCCTTCTCCAATAAAAAAAAAACACACACAGAAAAAACCCAAAAAGAATACGTCGTATATTGTTTTTAAGTGCCGATGCTCGACGTTTGGTGTCCACCAACAAACTAACTGATAAAGCCCCATTGGAGACCCATTGCGATTGCATACAATCGCCAAAACTGTTCATGATCTTGGACGCTGGGCAGCAGAACCCAACAATAGCGACAGCTGATGCTGCTACAGTTCAATGCCAACGATTAGTCCATATTATGCTGAATGGATGGGATGGGGTCGCAAAAATCTCCATATGCCCCCCGTCGCAATTTTGCACAATAAATCTCATGACCTAGAAGCCTTTGATGCATACCCTGCCTCAAATTTAACTGAAATTCTAAATTCAATAAATTCAAAAATCTTGTAAAAAATTTGCACCTCAAATTTGGTAATTTGTTAATTTTAATTCATTTATTTCCTAATCATAGCAAAATCCAAAACTAAAAGCAATTCTAGAATCGCATATGCCCCTTAAAATGTAGTGTATAGTATTTTATTTTTATCAGCACTGCTAAACTTATTTGATATAGTGCAAATATATGTACATATATATATATATTATGTGTTTTATGTATACATATTTGAATATTTTTGCATATTGTTTACTAACCCAATTCGCTTTGCGGTCACTAAATTTTCTAAATACTTGACATTGAATGCGATATCACGTGGGGATGGGGGCTTCAATATGAAAGATAATATTTATACATTTATATTAGATGGAATATGGGGAAATAATATAAACAATTCTATGCAAAATTGTTTATCTAACTTTACAGTTTTTATTTTATTAATCTTACCATTAGCAATATAAATCATTTTATCATTCAATCATATTTTAATAAAGCGCTGCTGGGTAAAGAAAACAAGACGTGTCCCTGATGATTTCCAATCATCAATAGTCAACATATTTGAATGGCATAAGTTATTGTATAAAGCCAGGTGATTTGCGCCATCGAAGGATAATTATAATTTGAACGATAATTTGATTCTAAAGACAATCGCAGGATTGAGTTTTGAGTTGTTTTTGTTATCGTTTATAGTTTAGAAAAACGTGATAATCATGAGACTCTAAAGGCAATAACCTTTCTAATCTGAGTACTCCTCTTGTATATAAGCTAATATAATAATTAAGGAAATAAAGCATGTAGTAAAAAAATGATCAAATTTAAAAAGTTTCCTAGAAAACAATATTAAGTTGAACAGTTGAGGTTGAATCCAATCAGTTTAAAAAGAAATTCTAGAAAACAATATTAAGTTGAACAGTTGAGGTTGAATCCAATCAGTTTAAAAAGAAATTCTATAAAACAATATTAACTAAGTTCAGTTGAGAAAAGTCGAGGTTGAAAATAAATATTATGAGCCAATTGTACAAAATATTCGCTTGAAATACATTAAGCATAAACAAAACATATTTATAAAATACATTATTTAAACATTTACTTTGAATCCAAGCTAATGTTTTTTGGTTTGTATTGTTTTGACTTACAAAAGTGAATGTAGTTTGTATATGAATCATTGTTTTTTATTGTTTTGCTTTTAATTAGGCTGATAATTAAGTGATTTAACAAGTAGATTAAAATAAAATAATGACGCGGGTGAATTTACTAAAAAACTGTCTCAGTATTTTGTTAGTATTTAACAATTGAGGCGGTTCAGTTTCAATACTTACTTCCATTGAACTTTTGCACAAAAAAGGTTTTTGTTTTTTGTTTTTTTCTTTTAACAATTGCTTATTTTATCCATAGTTAACTTTGATGGTAAGTGATTAGAATAAATTGTATAAATTAATATTACATTTCGCTAGCAATTTGCAAGTAGGTAAAATAACAAATGAATGAGTCTTCATATTATATACTTATTTGCAAAATAGGAAAATAATTGTCGCAACTATAATTACAATTACAATTACCGTAAATGACACACCTAGCTAGCACATACACACATAGATAGATGGATGGATAGGTGGATAAATAGATAGATAGATAGATAGAGATTCCCGTCCAGTGGTTTACTGACTTTTAATTCCAATGTCGTCGTAAATGTGATATTAGAAATCAACCAGCGCGTCCGCAAACGTCAGTGAAAATTTGCCAAAATGGAACAGACAAAAACTTAAAAATTTTTGAATATCATCATCCAGTGGAAGTGCCGGGCGCGCGCTCCATTATCATGATCATCATCATCGTCGTCATCATCGTTGTTGTCGTCGTCGTCGTCATTTGAAAATCACTTAATATGCACAACAGTCAGTTGCTTAAACGAAAAAGAAAAAAAAATGCCAACTATTAGAACAAAACATTTCTCACTCCGCTCCCCTTCAAATGTTTGGCAGGTTGTCAACCGTTAAGGGCTGCAGATTGGTGGAGGAGACTTGAAACCCTCTTTAAACGATCTGCTGATTGCGGAGAGGCAAACATATAACTACAATTCCTATGCACACTACTTTGTATAATGATTGTATATTCAAAAAATTATTATTATTTTATGGTTGTTGTTACTTTTTGGCAAAGTTTTGAACGAAACCGGCATGGGGCGACAGTTCTAGCCGCGCTGTCTAACCGAACGGGCGCGTGTCCGGCGAAAGAGTGAGAAAATCAAAAAGACCCTTTAGCCTTCCCCCTTTAGAAGGCAAACAAAGCCAACGTTAATGTGTCAATATTTGTTCATTAGTTTGGCCACAATAAATCATTGCTAAGGACAGTATAGAAATTCCTTCAATTAGTAGACAACATGTGGCCTTCCTGTGCGGTGGTTTTGCTCGTGCTCCTGCAGGTCAATCGGCTTACGGCACAGTCGGAAACTACGCTGAGTAAGCTCTCTTCTATTGAAATATTATGTGCTCCGGTGATAAGAAATAAATTCTGGTTCACTTAGGCTATGAGCAAGCTCGTCAGGCGGTACTTGCTGCCGAGGAGCAACTAATGACTGGTGGTCATACATATCTCAACAGTGAAGAGGCCAAAGTCGATGATCTCTTCATGCAATACAAGTTGGGCGAATTGGCTCAAGGTTTTCGGAATGCCGATCAGAATGCTGCTGCTATGCATTTTTTTAAGGCCAAACCCCTTATCGATCGCAGTGGAGTCTTTCGATTCTTGCAGATGATGCCAAAAGGCGCTGTCCTGCATTTGCATAACACTGCATCGGTCAGTTCCAAGTGGGTGGTGCAAAAGATGTCCTATATGTCTGGCATGCTGCGCTGCACCACATCCAAAGGACTCAGTGTCTTGACCTTTCGTCGTGCAGCCCAGAAACATGGCTGCCAGTCGCAATATATCCGTGTAGCTGATGAGCGACGAAATTCCGTAGATCCAGCTGTCTATGATCAGAATTTTGAAAGGCTCTTCAATTTATATACACCAGTGCCAGAATGTAATTATCTATTTGAAGAAATCTCGTCAAGAATAGTTTAATTAAACTAATGCAAATATTATTGCAGTAGAGTATCCCACAATTACATCAGTGTGGAGTAAATTTCAGGATATGTTTGATACCCTGGGCGATGCTATAAGCTTTTTGCCTGCCTTTCGTGCCTATCATTGGCAAATGATGGAGGAGCTGTATAACGACAATGTGATGTATGCTGAAGTCCGCACAAGTCTTAAAGAGGTGGGTCAGCGTTTCATTGGACGATTCCAAAGAGTTTTCTTTATACTGAATCGTTTTCTTTTAGCAGCTCTATGATGCGAGTGGACGTACCTTCAACCGAGTTGATACGATTCGCGAATTGCAGACTCTAAACGAGAAATTTGTACGCCTGCATCCCGATTTTTTGGGCATCAAACTCATCTATGCTGTCTATCGTGGTCAGGATGTGCAACAGGTTGAACAACGTGTAAATGAGTTCAGAGAATGGCAGTAAGTTGGAAAATATCTAGGACTAAACTTCCTGTGCCGTTTTCAACTGTCTGTTTTTTCTCGCTTTTTAGCGAAACCTTTCCCCAGTTCATGGTGGGCTTTGATTTGGTAGGTCAGGAGGATAATGGAAAACCCCTTTATAGTTTGTTGCCAGCGCTGAGAAATTTACCATCGACAGCTCGTTTATTTCTGCATGCCGGAGAGACAAGTAAGTTTCATTTCAAGTTAAGCTTTTTGTTACTAATCCTGAACCTTTTTTCTTGTAGATTGGTTTGGCGCCTCAACGGATGTTAATCTACTGGACGCTTTATTGCTTAATACTACCAGAATAGGACATGGTTTCGCTCTGGCCAAGCATCCCATTTTGATGAACGCAGTCAAAACGCGAGACATAGCCGTTGAGCTAAATCCACTATCAAATCAAGTTCTTCATTTAGTTTGGGATATGCGTAATCATCCTGGTGCCCAGTATATGGCATTGGATGTACCCATTGTGATATGTAACGATGATCCGGGATTTTGGGATGCCAAAGCCTTAAGCTATGATTTTTACTATGCCATTATGAGTCTAGCACCAAATAATGCCGGTCTTCGGGTTCTCAAGAGCCTTGTGTGGAATTCGATACGTTATTCCTTGCTGACTGATGAGGAGCGGCTGCGTGCCTATAAAATCATAGAAATTACTTGGTCACGATTTATAGATAAAGTACTCCAGGGTAATGTCTTTTGATCGTTTGAATTATTATAATTAAATTATGAAAAACACAGTACGAAATTGTAATTTAAATTATCTGAATCCCATGACCAGTTGGCAAAGTTAGTGACTAAAGAACGGATACATTTACTACTATCCACGGCCGACGGGGCGTATGAAAATAAGTATTAAGATCCATTATTATCATTTCTGTGCTTCGTCACAAAGGCTTCGCAACTCTCATTTATCTGCAAATAAGCTGAATGAAAGCCACCCATTCCTTGACTCTGGAAAAGAAAAAGTTTTCTAAGTGAACCCTTTAAATTGATTTCATCGAATTACAAAATATGGATCTGGAATGATTTCATCTTCTTTGCGCCCTAAATAGCTTCCTAGTAATAAGATTTTACAATGCGGCTGAGCTCGCAGTCTATTTGCCATTTCTTGGAGTTCCTTTATGTTGTCACTGTCCATGCCCAGAATATAGTCAAAGTCGTAAAAAT
The DNA here is from genome assembly GCA_018152135.1 of Drosophila paulistorum. NCBI lineage: Eukaryota > Metazoa > Arthropoda > Insecta > Diptera > Drosophilidae > Drosophila > Drosophila paulistorum. The sequence goes on along the minus strand of JAECXG010000805.1, from coordinate 6,328,180 downwards.
CCTGACTTGTGATCTAAATACATAAATTATCCATTGTTAAAGCACACCAAGGGATATCGTAATGAAGATAAGGTGTGTGTTACCAGACGACTCAAATGCCTTGACTTTAAGCCATGCTGTTGCAGCAGGTGTTGTGCCCGTCCCTGAGGCTCTCTGCCAACATTCCAATCTCTTAGTCCCGCGCTATCTGTATGCCAATTGTGTAGTTGATGTTTTTGAATCAGATGCTCCATAACAGACTCGGCCATGGGTGAACGACAGGTGTTGCCTAAGTTGATGATTAGAGTTAATGGGGCAAGATCTATCCAAAAATTAGATGCATTACCTAAGCACACAAATAGAATCTTCATGGTGAACTGTTGGTTCCGCAAATTGCTGATTCATATATAAATAAAAAACCGGTTCACTCTTTTTACACTCTCCATTTATTTTACAATTAAATTGATTAACAATGAACATTTACACATCGCTTGAGACACTTACTTTTCCAGGCGCTCCTTAACAAAGGCGGCACATGCCACCACGCACTGCTGATAAGCTGTCTCAAAGCCAGCAGCTCCCCGTTCCTGCAAGGTCAAAAGGGACATTTGTTATTGTTATCGTTTAAATTGATTAAAAACTTTTAGCATACATAGTAGGGATCCTCAATGATGCGGTTCTTCTTTTCCAAGCCAAAATCACCCAACATAAGCAGCTCTGCTTTGGAATTTTTAGGTGCCAGTCGTCGCAGTTCGCTCATGTTGTCCTCATCCATGCCAAAAATATAATCGAAGTCTTGGAAGTCATTTTTCTTTATTTGCCTGACAATGTGCGTACTCTTTAGACCATGATTCTCAAGTGTACTAAGAGCACGATGATCTGCCCGATTGCCCACATGCCAGGAGCCAATTGCTGCACTGTCCACCACAACATCGTCCAATTTTGCATTCTCCAATGCTTGAACCATTACCACCTCGGCTATGGGGGACCGGCAAATGTTTCCTGCAAGCATATAATAGGGAGTCAATGTTGTTTATTAATACATACATACGAATATGGGTAAATCGGATAGTTACCCAAACAAATCATTAATATTTTCTTAACCATTTTCGCGAATTTTTAATATTTATAAACTGTGATTTTTTGTTTACATGGATTACGTCCAATTCGTCCAGGAGTAGCGAATTCGCTTAGCAATTGATGGCATTGTACAGACTGTAAATTAGCAGACTGTTAATAAACAGCCCAGCTGTAAGGAACTAGTTCGCACTTAACGTCTTTTTTAAATTTTTAACCTCTGATTTTATTCATAAATAATTTTTACATATCACATAATAATTTCATTGGCATATGCCTGCTTAAGAAAACATTGACATGCAACGTTACACTGCGCAAAAATCTTTTCAAAAGCAGCCTCTCCCATTTCCTAAAGTCATTTGAAATATGTTTACATATACAAACTTGCACCCGACTAGATTTCTACTTACATAATAAGGATCTTCAATAATGCGATTGTCCGGATGCAAACCAAAGTCACCCAACAGTAGCAGCTTGGCTGTGGCATATTGCGGCGCCATCCGTTTTAGTGACTCCATATTATTTGGATCCATGCCAACAATATAATCAAATTTAACAAAGTCATTTTCGGTCAGTTGACGGGCTTGGTGATTCTTGTACTTAATATTGTGATTGGCCAAAATATTTAAAACACGGGAATCTGGCTGAGAGCCGGTGTGCCAGCTTTCGATGCTGGCGCTATCCACATGCCAATCCTTTTCCAGACCCGCCCTGCTAATGACTTCGCGCATAACTGCCTCCGCCATGGGGGAGCGACATAAATTGCCTTCGTGCGGATTGCATTTGCATATTAATAAATATAATGGATTATTTACAAAAAAGACAAAAGTTCGAGGGATGAATACGCACCCACACACACCATTAGCAGACGTTTTGGAGATCTGCGTCGCATTGTTTGTCTTTACCGGAAATAAAAAACCCTTTGTCCTAGCCTATATAATTGGTACAGTGTCGTCTGACTCGCGAAAATATTCTGTGTGTTAATGAAAACGCTAAAATTTGCTTATTTCTCTATGATATTGTGTGAATATTTGTTTCATGTAGAATTACTTGACAATAAACGAATAAACAGAATGTAAGTTACTCACAAATTTGAAAACATTGCTTAAAATTTAATTCGCTTTATGGTCATTTTACTTTAGATGAAGGAACTTATAATTTTAATTGCCCTTTTATTTATTAACCTCTAAAAAATGGGCTTCGTTTAAAATATGTTGATATTTGCAATGAAATCAACTATTTTACTTTAATGCTAAGGAAAGTGTTTTTTTTTGGTTCTTGCTATTAAACAATCTCAAGAGCTCCTTTTAACGCTCAACTCAAAATTAGAAATTATGTAAACAACTAAATCGAGTATACCTTAACAGCCCCTATCTTGCCTATCTTGCATTTGTCACTTTCGTCATTTCCGGTTGCTCTATATCCTGTTTAGACTACCGAAACTAGTCCTTAAAATACCTTAAACTATTAACATTTTATTAAAGTTCATGTTCATGGCTATTGCACTCTGGGAACTTTTTCAACCTTAAGGTGATGAGCAGCCCAGGTTTGCCCATGAATATGCAAACGGAGAGTCTTTTGTGGGTGGGATGGGGTGGAATTGCTTCCGGTGCTGTGCAGAACAGGTGCAGCTGTAAAGACAGACAATGACTGGCTGGGTTTTGAAATTGTTAATGGCTTTTCATTGGTCGGGTCTATCGTTGGACATTAAAGTTATCTGACCAGACTATGCCACACACTATATAGTTTTATGTGTATATATAGTTGTAGAAAAGGAAAACTCTATGCAAACTTTATAAAAACATCAAGGCAAACAAAAGTCAGACATAAATGTATGTATATCTTTTGAGATATGTACATATATAAAAACTTTGCCAACATTGTCTATGTAGTTCTTGTTGTTGGGCCTTTTGAGGGGGCGGCTTTGATATGCATCAAAGTGAGCTTGTTGGTAGTGCAGACAAATGTAATGTTACGTACTCTCATCACACTCTCCTGCATATGCAAATTTGCATGTTGCTGCAGTGCGTCGTTGTCGTCGTTGTCGTCGTCGTCGTTGACTGTTGTCGTCCCTCAACAATTGACAATTGTTGAAAATGCAAATGGAAATGGAAATGCAAAGACATGTGCACTGCAAAACAACAACGGTCCGACAACTCTTGCATATGTGACTAGGATCAGAGAGTAAGGATGTAGTTGGAGATGTATATACCTATGTATTTCGGTGTTTGTACTCATCATTTGTGGCCATCATTTTGTCGTCTACTTAGATAAGATAAACGACCGCCAATGGCAGCTGTAGAATCATTATCATCGTCAACAAGAAGAAGTATTTACTTTAAGGTCAGTGTAAATAGATACCAAGATGAATGTTTATGAATGTCTATTTACTTCAGGTTACCTCAGCCCAAGGCAATGTTTTTCAAGTGCATATGAGTTGAGCCTGATAAAAACATACATACTCTAAGCAAATATTGTTTAACAAAAATTAGATGAGCAGCAGCAGTTACAAGATTTTCCATTTTCCAAATGAAAAGCGTACAAAGCAGGAATATTTCAATAGTAAAACCAGCAGACAGGTTGTCTATGTATCTGTCTGAGCTCTGTATCCAACTGTCTATTATCTTTGCTATGCAGCTTCATCAAATATTTAGCGCCAAGCGGGCGTCACATCCTCCTACTACTTAGACTAGTTCGTCCCTTCAACCATCTCAACCATCTGACCGGGTTGGGTCAGACAAATAAGCGCATTCATTGTATTTTACTACTTGAATGTAAATACAAAACGGACGCTCGGTAACAAGTTTGCAAATAAACAAGAAGAAGTCGACCATTGAATGACTCTTAGTTAAACAAAGTTAGTCATTAGAGCCAATTATCGATCTAGATCGACAGATCCATCTATGAATACTTAAGTTCCATCTAATTACTATGAGATCGGCTATATATGTACATATACTTTTGAAAGTAAAAATGGGATTTTACAAGAAAGAAAATAATTTAAAACCATCTACTGTACTATTTTCATATTATTTTTATTAAAGTTTAATTGGCAATCTTTTGTCAAACTTTTTCGGATTACGAAAAATTAATATTATATTCAAAAACAAAACCAGGCAACCCTTCAAATATTCAGGACACGAGGGTATATGACAAGCAACTACCCTACAAATGGGTAGAGGGTGTGTCTGCGGGGGTGTATATTGTCCAACAACAAAACAACAAGAAGAAGAGCAGTGATGACTGTTAGCAGCCGGCTTGGCATAGCATGGCTAAAAAGCCGGCAAAAACAAACATTAGCAACATACCCGATTACTGTCGGCAACATGCTGATAACAAAAATGTTGCCAAGTTAACAGATTGCAATTGTATGAGTGGCAGTCTGTGTGTGTGTGGGTGTGCGTGCATTTCGATTTGAAATGTTGCTTGACTGCTGCAACGTGAATTCTGTTAGTTAACAGTCTTAACTTGGTTAACAGAACAGAAGTATAGGACAAAAAGCAATCAAGAAGTTTGTATACCCTTAGAAATGTTTTATCTACACCGATAAGTAATTGAAATTTTATAAAATGTCTTGATTTATGGAATATACATGCATATGCATGCAATTTTTATATTTATTGTTGTCAAGAGAGGTTAAAGAATTGGTTTAAAACTATATGCTACATTTAAGCAATTTTAGAGAAGTTTTTAAAAGGGTTTAACAAATGTATACATATCACATCAAATATAAGAATAATAGTTGAAAAAAACAATAAACTTTATCCTTCTTAAAATTTGAACAATTTATATAGTTGTATGATCTTTAAGATATCGTGTTACAGCTTATTTTATTGCTTTAAGAAGTAAAGTTGGCCGATGCAATAGATTTGGTAATACATAAGAAGAAAGTGTTGTAATATTAGTGACTTATTTTTAAAAATTTATACTTTGGCCTTAAAATATAAAAAGGAGAAGAAAAAATGTCATAAGGATATTTATATATGGTTTAACCGATCTCGACTCTGATCAGGTATAAGTATGCTTATACTTTATATAGTCGGCAATGTCTTGTCTTTCATGCACATTTTGCTAGGGTATAAAAACTTGTTTTCAATCTAGTTGGTTTTAGTTTACTTTGAGACGGCATCGTGGCTGGACGTGTGTTGAGTGTGTACTGAGTGAGAGACAAGAGTCAGTCGAGTGAGTGAGTGAGAGAGCTAAAGTGTATAGAAATCGGAAAGTAAACGCAGCGCGCGGCATTTAAAATATACACCACCAACAAATAACAACAACAACAATATTAACAAACAACAACCAAGAATCGCTTTAGCTCAGTGTTTTATATCGTGTCTGTGTTTGTGTGTTATTTGCCTTTTCAGTTTTTTATGGCGCGCTGTGCGTCAGGTAGTTTTTAGGTATTTTAAATTTTTTTGTTGTATTTTTTGTTATTATGCCCATGCGTTAACAAAATCATTAAAGCGTGTAAAAGTTGTTAAACAATAAAGTAGAAAAAAAAAACACGAAAAAAGAGTCGCAGATTCTTTCTAGTGAAGTGTTAGAAAACAAAAAAAACAGCATCGCGAGTGTCTAACAAAATTTTAACTGGATTACTCATCAGCATCAACAACATCAGTCAGCAGGAGCAACGACCAAGCTGTAGTGGTGGTTTCTCTCGATTTTTGTTTGTGTCCACCTTCGCCACCGCCAGCGTTCCGTCGTCTCCCCCCACATCCTTCTTCTATCTATCCATCATCCAGTTGCTGTTCTTCGACCGAGTGTTTCGTTTGTTGGTTACAGCAACTTTACGAAATCAAAACCAGTATCTTTGAGCCCAGCCAATGTATCTGTAAGATACAAGGCAAAACATACACATATTGGAATTTACTTAACACGTATGCGGCGACGCACCAAACTCACACACACACGCACACTTTAAGAGCCAAAGACGGAGAGAGTGTCAGATACGAGACTATTGGATTTTTGTGTTTTTTGTTTAACCAACGATTCTCATTCCTAGGTAAGTCAAAAACTTGGTTCACCTTTTGTTTCCCAGGAAAAATACGGACACATATACGCACACACACACATAGGTACACATGCGTGTATGCATGTAGGCACTTGTTCAGCTGCGTTTTTTCCACCCTCGACCCGATGACCCTCGAAACTAATGAAGCTGACCTGCCTTGTTGCCACTTGCTACCTGTTTGGATTGACCCTCCATCTAGGAATAGATAGTCTATAGATAGAAGAAGAGGGCATAATCGGTTTTATCTAGTCTCTCTGTCTATCTCTCTCTCTAGGTTTTTCCCCCATTAGCTGCTGCTGGAAGATTTCACTGGCACACACACAAACACACGTATACACTTTGTATATATCGAAAGCTATTTATAAATGCCTCGTCCACTGTGGCCTGGCACGATCGTCAGACGCAACCCCAGCTCCAGCTTCAGCTTCAGTTCCCCCCGTCTCCATCGCCATTTCAAGTCGCCAGTTTTTATGTCCCGAGACTTCATCTCGGCTTACGCTTATGCGTTGCGCTTTGGAGCCCAGGCTGTGGCCGCAGAGCCGGTTTTTACCTTTTGTCCGCCCGTCTATCTCTGTCCCAGGCCAACAACATCAACATCAATTCAATTTCTACTGGCTGAGTGAGTTTTTTCTTTTTTCTGCTGCGCTGAAGAATCTTCAACCTCAAGATCTTTTGAGAAGTTGCGTCTTCAGTTGAAATCTTTCAAGCTTCTTTTTTTCTCTTTTCTCTGTTCATGTTTCTTTCTTTTCGTTTTCGTTTTTTACTATTTTTTTTCGCTGATTTTCATAGTGGCCATAACCGGCCGTCAGAGAAGGTGCATGGCCTTATTTACCTAGTTTTTGAAAATTGCCAGCCGATTTGTGCTCATTTCCTTTGTGCTTTGCTGAATCACAGTTGAGGCATTTGGGGCACACCCAAAAAACGTTAAAATATTAATTCGGTTCTATCTGAAAAATGTTAATTGCAATGACTTATGAAATATTTCAATCGGGGTATATCACTCCTTTGGGGGTAAATGCAAAAACTTGTTGCAAATCCAACAACAAGGCAACTTCAACCAAAACCACAAAAATGCTTGAAGGCAAATTCATTTTGCGAGTCGTTGGCCAGAGTTTGTGTTGTCACACAATACGCCACATACTACTAGCCAACAGGCAACATGTGAAGACCATAAAATGTAGCCAACGCTACAGCCAATCGAAAATGTTGGTATTACTTCGTCGTCGTCGTGGTCTTTGCTCTACATTGTGGCCATAACTGTGTCAGTGTGTGCAGCTGGCTGAAAAAGAGCTTCTAAGCCTATTAAGCACACTGGCTTAAAGATTGACCCAGACCAAGACGAGGCTGGTCCAAGAAATGAAAACAAAACAAAAAAATCAAGCAAAGGAAAGGGGCCTCAAAATGTTGCGTGTGATTAAGTCTAATTAAAGTTGACAGATGCGGAAAAACCTCCTGCCCCCTCCTCTCAGTCAGTTGGCATTAGAATTGGCCCAAGCACAAAGAGATTTCTTGGCTAATCAGAAAGTGAGATGCTGACTGAAGATTTATATACTTTCTTAATTGGTCGGAGCCAATTAGCGGTTGATTCTTCATCTTGCAGACGCATTTGGGTGCAAGAAAACTTTAGAAACTTTTAGTCTTTTGGGTTAGATGTTCGATAATTTTATTGTTGAAATTTGCATGTCGTCAGTGAGAGTGAGAGATGGTATTACTTTTCGTGTGATTAGACCTCCTCCTGACTGCGACGCACACAACGGGTTACCTTGCGCTTGAATTCTTTGAAATCCTCCCGCCATTCTTTGGCAGCATCCACATTGGCAGCTGACTCATCATTGGGATCGGTTAGCATCGATATGACCGATAGCAATATTGTCTCGACCGTATGAACTGGTAACCATCTCTCTTCGGCCTTCTCGTAGCCCCATTTATCATCGCCAGGTTCATGCAGTATCGATATACAGACATCGCCCGATTTATCAATATTTGGATGCCAAATTTCCGTTATGAATTTCATACGTGGCGGACGCAATGGATATTCCTTGGGAAATGTTAAATGCGCCTTGAAGCAACCGCCCTCATACAATGTATCAGGGGGTCCAATTATAACCACTTCCCATTTAAATATATCCACATCGCTGACCAGGCCAGCCGAGAAACCCTCGACAGGATTACGTTGCAGCTCGGTCAATTGGCGTCTAAGGAGCAGGGATGATTGCATCTCAGACATATCGTTCCACTAACTGTAAGGATGTCCAACTAAGGGGGGAGGATAAAGCGCCAACAATTACTGAAATTTTGTTCTAAAAAATTTCAGTGCTGTTGTTTTTTTCTAGGTGTTTTGATTTGTGTGACTTTGATATGAAGGTATTCCCAAAAAAATTTTTGTTTCGTTCTTGATTTTTTTATTTGTCGTTGTTAAATTACGCTCTATAGTATGCGTCTAACGACAGTTGAGGCTACGATAGCTCTGTCCAAATATAGAAAACAAAGGGACATTTAGTTCCAAGCACAAATGATCCAAAGTCAATTTCGAAGTAATTCAAATTTTTGATTTAACTTAACACTTCTCTAAGGTAAAGGAGAAGTTATTTGAAGTTATTTCAGTTCGTCTTAGGCATTTAATTAAGTTGTTCAATATTAAATAAATAATCTGTCATTTATATTCGTATTATATAAGATCATTGTTGGTCAAAAGTCTATAAGTTAATAAAATGTACTTACAAAAGAATCCTTGTGACGAAAAGTAATAAGCTTTAATTTATTAAAGTGAAGTAGGTTTTATTCCTTAATTTTATTTACTTCAAGCTAATTACTTTAAGTTTTATTTCTTTAGATTGCCAAGTAAATTCAACTTCAAAAAATTCAAAACTTTAAAGATGTTTTTAAAAACTTTAAAGAAAATTTTTTAATTTTTTTCTCATTTTTCTCGGTCTATATATATTTCAATAAATTTTTGCCTGTTTTCAAGTTGTCTTTTTTCTTAATGTTTTAAGTTTTTTTTTGAGAGAGTTAAAAAAGATTTTTTATGAATACATTCTCAAGGAATAGCTTAAAATACTTAATAAGAAATATTACAAAAATCAAAACATAATTTTTGATTAAAGTTTTCTTCATTTTAAGGTCTAATTTTCAATGGTTTCAAAAAAATATAATAAAATAATAGTTTTTATCCTCTCCATTTATGTCTCAAGGCATAGAAAATCATGTTCAACAAAAGCAATTATTTAAAATTAGATTAAGATTTATATAAATATATTTTTCTAATTATACAATTCTGCATCATTTTGCTTAAGTTTTAACAGAGATATATAATCTACATAACTAAGTAGGTATCCTTTATTTTTATCGTCTCTTTCGTGTCTTAAGGCAAACAAAGGCATTTTTACAAATTAATTCATTTTTATAGATTTAACTAGATTATTAGATTAGATTAGATTAGATTAGTGATGAAAACCGATTCAAGAACCATATAGACACATTATTGTGGGACTGATTACAAACAATTGGATTGTCAGACCATTCCCAAAATATTTTTCTAAAACGTCGACTAATAGTGGAATATAGACAAGCAAAAATGTTATTAAGAATGCAAAAACTCGAGGCCTTTTTTGACATTTCTGTTTCTATTTTTTGTGTCTTTTCTACTCCATTAATTAAAGTGTTGAAAATTTGGCCATAAACTTAAGACATTCGCCACACAATTCCCATTTAATTAACAAATGGATTTGCTCAAAAGAGAACAAAATATATACATAAGTTTTTCTTCGATTTTTGTGAAAGGACTTTCGCTCCATTACAGTCACTTTGGCACATTGCCTTTGGCTCTATATATGTATGTTTTTTTTCTTTATAGCTATTACATGGGTTTTGCCTCCCATGGGTGCATTGTAAATTATGAATGTTGCTGTTGGATTTGGTGTTTGCCTTTTGGACTTTCGTAATTGAGCATAGTTGTTGTTGTTGTGGCTGCGACTGTTGGCTAACACATACGTATATATCTCTCTTGATGGCCATGACTGCAACTTCAACCACGACATGTGCTTGCACATATATGTACATATGTATATAGACTCAATTCTATCAGTAACCCCCATCCTCTCCCTCTAATAGTTGTTGTTGCTCCAACTTTTGCTGCCAAAGCAACTTGATGTTGCTGTTGGTGTTGCTGGCATTTTGAAATTCTCTCTACAAACGGCATATCTCTGACTATCGCTAACTGAAATTATGTTGCCGCAAATGTGTGAATTGCTAATGTCTTTTTGGCCAGTTGGGTTATGGAAAATATTGTGGTTGCTGTTTGTGTTTGTGTTGTTTGCCATTTGGCTCTGCCGGTTTTTCAAGTTTTTTCTGCCATGCAATGCTTTTCACAAATTCCAATTGCATCTACATACATATGTATATTTTTTCCTACTACTCTTTGCAAAAAGGAAAAGAAACACACAAAAAGGAAATATGTATACAAAAACGAATAAACACATGTCTCTAGAGAACGCAGTTGGATTTCAAATTTGCTCAAATTATCAGTTAGAGAATGAATCTACTGGCAAAAAGACAAAAAAAAAAAAGAGAAACATGTTTGGTAACAACATAAGACTGACAGCTGCTAAAGTTGTTGTTGTTTTTGTTGTTGTTGCTGGTGGTAGTGCCCATTTAAGTGCCACATGTCGTGTGCAGGGAGGCAGGCAGTGAGGCAGGCAAACAGACTGGCAACTAGATCTGAGATCTCTGAAAACGATCCACACGTGCCGCCACACGGCACACTCTAAAAGAAAAACTCAAATTTCCATTTACTACAGCGACAGAGACAGAGAGATAGAGAGAGAGAAAGAAATTGAAAATGTCGTCGCACTTTCAGCGTATTGATAAAAATGGCATTGACACGGGTGGCATTTCATTAACATTCGTTTTGTTAAATTGATTTTCATATAATGTGTATGGGAAATATTCATTAATGCGCCCACACACACACACACACACACACACACACACACACACACAAACACACACATCACGTTGTCATGTTGCATGGTGCTTGTATTAAGGTAGGGGGAGTCAGTCATGTTGGGATGCGGGGGTTGCTAGGGTAACAATTTTTTGGTGGCTTGTTTCATTTTGTGGGCGTGTCGTGCGACAATTTAACTTCCGGCATCACGCAAACTTTTTCGTTTTTAACGGTCACTAGCCCACACTCTTGACTCACAGTCTTTTGGATCTCGTGCAATGTTGAACGTGAGCAGGTGCTGCTCATGCTGCTGCATTTCTTGGAGTCATGCCACAAATTGATTGCTCATCAAGCAACCAGCTGACGGCAACGATCAATTGGAAACTGCTCTTCCCTGCTCCTCACTCTCTCCGAAGTCAGAATGGGAGTGCGGTTAGTTTTTTAGCTGTAGATAATTTCCTGGAACCAAATTGATTATGCCTGCTAGCAGGTAGCCCAAGCAAATGGATTGACTGCATATGCTATGTGTGCCTTTCATTCTGCCTTTTCTTGCTTGCTCGTTCTCCACTTACATAATGGCAAAAGAAATTTCAACAAATTATACAAAATGCTAAATAAATGACTTTAAGTAATATAGGAAAATGAAATAAAACGATTCAACCGCAGTTTCAATTCACACAGCTTGTCTACACTGTAAAAAATGATTAGTAAAAGTAGATTAACTATTCTAAAAATAAAGAAGACCATAGGAAGTGGTCATCTTGTCAGTTTTCTTTTGAAAATATTTGTAATTCTTTAAGATTTAAGTTATAAATCTTATAAATCTTAAATCTTACATCTAATAGTGACAATTTGTCTTAATTTTCCCAATGAAAGAACATATAAACCTCAACTGCTATGAGAATAACAGATTGGAATAGAGTTTAAAAAAAATATTGAAATATATTTACATATTTTCTGAATAAGAAGAAAATACTAAAGCAACCACATGTCAAAATGTCTATACAGGGACAAGGACAGAAAGGATAACAAATTCTACAGTTTCTTCATTATTAAGAATCAGTTTTCTATATGCTACTATCACTAACTACAAAAGCTTTAGTACATTTGGTTAAAGATTTTGGTTTTGTTTTATTTTTATTAGAACTTTTTTGAATGGACCCATTTCGAAATATTTTTTGTTCTGTTTAAAGAAAAAATGTCGAAGTAATTATTTCAGATAAATTTTAATCAAATCTTTTATGATCATGTATTATCATTTTAAGTAGTATAATCTTTTTGTTTAGTGTAACATTCTGTGTCTAAATACAAGTTAGTTAAGTGAGTGACCAGCATAATTTGACTTCTTTATTGAGGCTCTAAGTCATGTGGTGGTCATCTACCCTCCATCCATAATATTGCCCCTACCTAGGCAGCCACCCAAGCTCAGACCACTGAACATGGTTGTTTTTTTTAAATTGCTTGTGGAAATGTAAGATGGGAGAGCTGGAAAAGCGGGTGCTGGAAAATATTGCTGCACTCGGCGTATTTTTTTTCACTTGCGCGAGAACTGCAAATGCTGCAGAACAATGCCGGAAAGAAAACTAAATAAATTGCAGCAGCAGCAGCAAATGAAAACAAAAACTCTCACTTTACTTGCAGTTTTAATGTGTTTTGTGCGTTTATAATTGAGTTGGCAAGTGGAATTAGAGTTGGGAGTTGGTAGTTGAAGACGAGAAGCTAGATGGGAGTTGGTTAAACGAACAGATGCAGTTGCTGCTGCTCATGTGCACTGAATGGGAATAGAATTCTGCACTTTCCGGTTGAAGTACGATATAAAAAATATTTTATATTTCCATAATGCTTTCAGTCAGTATGAGAAGGACCAAGGGGGTTTACCTTTATATTTATTTTATAGAAATGAATTCTCTTTCTACTCGTTCAACTCCTCGGGCTGTGCTCCTTAATGAGCGGCAGTGCATTTCCGCCAACTTTCAATTGGGTCGCTTTAATAAAAACCCAAAATGCATTTACCTTCTCAGCCCCAAATATATACAGACACTCTCCAAAACCATTATTGTGGCTTAAACCTTTAAAAAGTTTTGTAATTACTCAATTTGTTGGTCCATTAACGGAAGTTTTAGTATACAATTTAACGCTCTGGCCCCGAAATTCAACTTTATTCACTATTCTCTTAATTTGTCTATCCCGCACACTCCTCGAAAACCAACCTCTTGGGTTGTAAAGTGTTGAACGTTACGCATATTTCATAAGTCTGACAAAGAAAAGGCCTAAACTGAGCTACCGTGAAGCTAGCTAGCTAGCTGAAACTCTTCTCCTCATGGGACAAATGAGCCCCAATGAGCCGTTAGCTAACGTTCTTCTGGAGTTCATTTACTTCTTCAAAGCAAAAGAAAATTCTATAGAAAAAAATAAATACAAAAAAAGTAACATAAGCTATTTGTAGTTTAGTTTTGTTTTGTTTTTTTCTTTTTCTAGTTTTTTTTTCCATTGTATCGGATAATTTCTTTTTTTTGTTTGTTTTTCTTTCATATTTAGCTAGCACATTTCGCTTTTAAATGCTTGCCCGTCATTTTAAACAATTTCTTTTTATTATATTTTATTTTGTTTTTTTGTTTTTTTTAAATTTTTTTTCTCGCTGCTTGAAAAATCCGAGCTTGGCCTAAAAAAGTGCTTATTAAATTTAATGACAGCACGTTTTCTTGCGAAAAGCGTTTCAGCTTTTTTGTTGTTGTTGTTGTGTTTTCAACCTCAGGTTATATAGTTTTTGTTTTTGTATATTTTTTTATTATTGTATATATAACTATGTTTTTTATACATTTTTTTGTGTGACTTATTGGGGGGTTAGCAGAAAGAGAGAGAGAGAGACCATAGTAGCACGGTCTTTAGGTTTAATTACGTGGCGGGGCTTTTGTTTTGTTTGTTATGGTGAGTCAAATAGGAAATACATTTTCAAATATACAAAATCTAATGCACACAATAGTTGTTATTTATAATTGACTTTGATTTCAATTGGAAGAAACTGTTTCGTTTTTATAGTATTTCAATATATTGTCATTCGCATAGATAAGAAACAAACAGAAAGAAGAGTTTTATAAAATTTCTTTTGTTGTCTAATTTTTTATGAATTTTTGTCGTTTGTGTGTGAGTGTATTTTTTATTTCAAATGATCAAATCACATATAAGTTTGTTTATATGCCCATAAATTTCAGATTATGCAAAGTGTTTTGGTTCTTTGATTTTGACTATAATAAATGAAGGAAAATGCATTTTATGGGCTTTTATAACATTTTCTATTAACCATAATTGTCTTATACAATAGACAGTAGCGGATTGGAAACTCAGTTTCTTTGCATTTGATATCTATAGGAAATTGATTTCTTTATCTTTAAGATAAACTGATTTGTTGTTGGATATCACAATAATATAAAATAAATTTGTTTATAAATTATATTTAAATATTTCAAAAGCTAATTCCCTCTGGGAACTTCTTTTATTGGTTAATCAAAAGATGGATAGACTTAGTTAAAGCAAAAGAAGATATTAAGCAAAAAAGTTATTCAAATCAAAATGATAAATGTATGTATAAGCTAAATATTTTCATTTCAAATTGTGTTTCATTATTCTGATAATTATCTCTATTGATGATGTTGCAATATAGCATACATACATACAAAAATTCATATGATAATTATAAAAACATAATAAATGAGCTGCTGCTGTTGAGTTTTTTCTTTGTATCTGTTTTTAATGACTTTAGCAAACTGATGACGACGACATCCTGTCATAATTTGTTTGCTTTTCAGTTCCTCAGTTTCAACATAATTGCAAAACTGTCAGTATCTGTATTTTTGCCATATTTTTTTGCATTATCAAATCTCTCATAATTGTTAACTACAAACTGGCATAAATTTATAACTAGCTGACGGTTGGTTATATTGCAGTGAACAGGCAGTGAAAGTATATATTTTTTTTGTTTTTTTAATTAAATTCCATCAACAAGCAGTTCAAGTTTTTGGCCCAAAAGGGCCCACTCCTCTCCCTACTGTAAGATCCCCCGCTGTTAATGGCCATTTAAAGCCGGAGGTTATGTGCCAGTAATTTGCAATTTTACCCCCTAAAATTCAAGCAGAAAACAGAGACAGATAAGAAGGAGTCAAGGGGAAGAGGCATAGAGAGTGAGATAGGAGAGCAATAACTTGGCTGACTTGGTTATTATTCAACTGGTTTCTTGGCATAATGCAACCAATATCCATGGGGACGCAGGAAGAGAGATACTCAGGCTCGTTGAACTTTAAATTGTGCGCGAAGTAAGAAGAAAAAAAAGTGAAATTCACTTCTGTCTTCACATTGTTGGCAGAGTTAATGAACTGTTGTAGTATGTGGGCAAAAGTAAATCTCAGAGTTAACAGGAAGCCCATTTCATCGTAACATTAGCACAGTTCCCCGTTTTTAGGTTTGATGAAAAGAAAAGCAAAAGCTATGCTAATTTTGTTAGCCTCATCTCAGCAAAAGACTACGTGATAGTGCCGTCGCATTTGGATTTATGAAATGAATTCATAAAGACAACAAACCCAAGAGCGGATTTCGAGGAGAGGGCTGGCAATCTTATGAAGATCTATATATAATCACCTATTATTGACTAGTCTCTAGTGCCCATCAAAAATGGCACCATGGAATAGTTCTTCAGCAAGAGGCAGCCTCAGAGTGGCCACATATTCTTTTTGATTTCCATACAAAATCAAATCCGCCCCTGTATAAACTATTCACGGAAGGGCCAAAGATTTTGCTTGCTTGCGTGCCAAGGCGTTGGCCACAAATGTTGACTTTTATTCACACAATTTGCATTTGTTGTTTCTGTCTGCCATCTCTGCCATAGCCTTTGCTTTCCTTTCGCTCAAATAGTCAGTCAGTCGAGCATGACAGCGAAGGGAGCCGCTTCACTTGTTAACAATTAAGAGTTGAACCCTTGACATTGTCTCGAGGAATACATTTGGTTCTTTCTCTTCTCTACTTCTCCACTTCTTTACTCAAATTTCACCCACTGACCTGACTAAAGGCACCTGGCCAGCAAACCAACTGGGCTTGGCCAGGTTCATTAGCTTTCTTTTGATAATGGACGCTCGTTTGCTCGTTGGCTTGGTTTGTCTCAGTTTCGTTTTCAGCATTTGCCTTCAAATTAGCATTTTTCCACCAAAGAGTCACAACAAAGTGGACATGGAAATGCTCAAAACAATCATCTATTCATTCATTCAACAACGAACATTCAACATTGCTTGTGCTATAAATTATTCAAAACTGACCCACAGCTTTCGTTTCGGGCCATTTTATTATTGTATTTTTCATGTGACGCAGCATAGTTGCGGGGCCTCACCTTAGGCTCTCCGCCGTGTGGGAATGTCTCTGAAGAAGTCATAAAACTAACAGTTGAGCGGAAATTAACACAGAGATACACAGCACTCAAGACATCAATGTCTCTAGGCCTTAAAGGGCCCTCCACTAACCACTCTGACCACTGTCTTGGCTAAACATTTTCAAGTCTCTCAGTCTGTCTCAATGTACATATATTATGACAATTCCAATTGAGATGTAGATGCGGGATAAGCTTCGGTCGACAGGTGTACATGAACTCCAAAGAGAAAAGGTGGATCTTCAAAAAAAAAGAAAAGAATGAATTGTGTTTTGTCTAGATGGATGACAATGCAGTGTAGTTAGAGGTTGCGGTTGATGCTATCTGTAATTCATTAGTCTTTTTATTAATTTTTTTTTGTTATGGACACCGCAATTGTAGAAAATTGGTATACCCAGTTTAGGCCTCAGGGCAGACACTATACATTTAAGTGAATTTCCATGTACAAATTCAGTTCCAATTCAACGACTTTAAGTGCCTACTAATTATGATAAAAAGTTTTGTAGATTAAAAGGGGATGCAAATTGTCACTCTTGTGGATTCTAGGATTCTTCTTGTGACAAATTTATATAGATTATGGTTTAACAATATTAGAATTGTGTATAAATATTTCATATGTGCAGTGGCGCATCTAGGTGTGAAAAGGGTCAAATTTTGCTCCAAGAATTCATTCTTTTTTAAGATAAAAGGAAATTTTTGAATGTTGGACTTATTAAGTTAAAAGGTATACGAAAAGTTATAAATTTGTTGATTGGATACTTTAAGTGGCAAAGTTTCCCCATTCCCACCAATTTATAAAGAATAGAGTTTAGTTTTAGTTCTTTAATAAAATGAAGTTATCAAAACGATCTTGCATATATGAATAAATGAATTCTACTTGTTAAATACATTCTAAATACATTAGACCTTACACATGCAGAGTATCTATAAGATACTTATCAATTTAACCTGCATTTTCTGTTGCTCCTACTGATGTCCTCCTCCCCAGTAATTGCTGCTGCTGCTGCTCTAGAACAATACTTGTCTTGTTATTGCCCTAGGCTCAGCTGTGCGTTCCATTTCGCTTGTCTGAACTTGTTGAAAAGAGAGTAAAATGTGCCAATTTTATATGTATATACTGTAAATGCAATTTATATGCAACAAACAAGCAGGCAGAACAGAACAGAGCCGAACTGAAGGGAAAGACACGACAGCCATACATGGCCACTTCATCACGCAGCGTTGGCCAAGCGTGTTGCTGTTGCCTCTGTGGATTCTCGTGTTGAATGCAACTAAGCGTCACCAGCCGGAGGCGTCGGCGTCGACGTTGGCATCGTCAATAGACCCGCGATCCCAGTTGCAAACCCGTGCCCCTAGAGGCTTTAGAAACATTGTTCTCTGGTCTGGTCGCTCGTGCTTGTGCTAGATTTATGCTATGGCAAACCGATCCCTTCTTTAACCCTGTCCAAAAGTTTCGATTTCAATTAAAGACGGATGTTTGCTTTAATTGCAAAATGAAAAAAGAAATCATAAATGCAAATCATTGTGCGTCCATTTAAGGGCAGGAGCTCAGGTTTCCTTGCAAAATGCCGTTGAACTTGGATATCAAGTAAGATGACTATCATTCATTTGATGAGAAGGGAGGGTGGGATTGGAGAAATCAATGCTACTTCAACAAATTGAATGGACCATTATTTGATGCGGTTCAGTGGCCAATGCACTTGACACTCTGCCAATGATTGTTGCAACTGAAACTGGAACTGGAACTGGAATTGGCCTTTCATTGTGAATGCCAATTGAATGAGATGTGTGTCTACTGCGGCTGTTTGTTACTTTCACTGATCGAAAGCGTAAAGCTAAAGTTTAATTGAATCTCCAGCTGAATGGCTGGCCAACAATGTAATTGGCAACATTCAATGACCATGGTCGGTCTGGCTGACTGTCTGACGGACTGGCTCTTACCAACTTTCAAAGCACTGACCATTTGAAAGTTATTGAATACCTGTTGATTTTCATACCATGGCAGTTGCAACTTTTGCAATCCGTTGCAGGGGGTTAAGGTATCTAAAACTCAATATTGAACGTGTCAGCATTAAGTTTTCCTGAGGTTTTCCCAGTCAAATTGCACAAAGAGAGAGAGTGAGAGATAAACTTTTCGCTTGCCTTTTGCACCGCTACAAAATCAATAAGAAACTTTTCGCCAAGAAAAATGTCTGACAAAATTTTTGTTGGCCCCAAAAACGCATTGAAACGCAACTCCACTATGGGGGCGTGGCATTGGGGCGTGCCCCGCACATTGCAGCAATTTGTTATTTTCGGGTGTAGCCTTTAAATTGGGTCACCTAAAAATCAAAAAAGAAACAACAAACAAAAATTGAACAAAAAATGTTCAATTATTTGGCTTGTTGTTGTTGCTAGCTACGAAATGCAACCAAGTCTGCTGTTGCTCTGGGAGTGGTGTGTGTGTGTGTGTTGGGTGGTGATATGGCAACGGGGGGATTGAAAACATTGATTTTAGGTCTACAGAAAACTCGTTTTTCGGGTTGATTTAAGCCAGATTCCAACTCTGCATTGAGGAAAAAAAAAACATGGCAACAAAGTTTTCACAAAGTTTTGTATACACTTTCCAAACTTCAAGTTTTGAGTGGGCTCTTTAAATTTGTTTCCAACTTGAGGTATGTTGACTTAACGGTTATATTAAGCGGTAACGGTTAGTCCGCAAGAAGTGTTAGTGTTGAAAATTGGCATTTCATTCACAGTATTGCCAGTTACGTGTTAATAAAGACAGTGTATGGCATTTTCGTTATGGGCCAAAAGCTATTTTTCTTGTTTGATTTTTTCTTTTACGAGTTTTATAAGTTTATGAGCTCAAAACCCTTAAGCACACATGGGTATGTCATATATAAACACACACACACACACACACACACACGGAGTGCGCTTGTATTTGTACTGTGACTTTCCATTTACACAGAGATTTTCACAATTCACATTTTGAATTTCAGATTTCAATATGTAAACGCCGTTTAAACCAAATGCGCCATGAATAAAATTCGTCTCGTTTCGTTTCGTCCAAAAGGGCTATGCGTGCTATCCGAGGGGGTGTGCATCCAAATGGGATTTGCGTTTATGAATATTGACAGATCCACGGCTGGGAACGGTTGTAAGAGTTTCGCCTCTGGAGTTTCACTCATAAATTTCAGCCTTCTGGCTATATTAAAATAGTTTTTTTAGGGGCGTTGCACAAATCACTGCAGACGCATTGAAACGGCTGGACTTCCCCCATCGGGGAAGTTTGATCGATGCACCACCACGACCAATCGTCCCCTCCCCTCTCACTGGGATTGGGGACGGCAAAAAAGCACTTTGGGCAAATTGTAACAGTTGCGGTTGTTAGTTATTGCTTGTTGCCCGGTTCCGAGGCCTGGTTCACTGGCCAAATATAAAGCTGCTAGCTGCAGGGAGTGCCAGTGCTTATCGGTTGACTAAATGTTTGGAATACTTTGTGGTTTCCAATAGGTACATAAAGTACTGGGGGAAGTGCCCTTAGGCGCCCCAAAGGCGTTCTATTTTATGTTTTTATTTATGTAGTTGTTGACATAATTTGTTTGATTTTGTTCAGCATCATAAATGACATCAATTGATTGCTTCATTTCCGAAACATTTTCAACTCTTATCAGCTTTAGTGTCAGTTACAGTTTCAGCGTTGTCTGATAAGCTGCAACAACATCATTATGTTGCAAGCTGAGAGCAAAAAAAAAAAAACAGAAAATGGGAAATTGTTGACATAAATGTATTGAAGAAATTACCAAGCAGAGTCGTTCCCTCTCGAACAGATGTTACTTCAACTCTTGGCAATTTGCTGTCAAATTGTAGCAAATTCCTGCAAGTGCCTCTCATTAAAATTATCCAAATGCCTGTGCCAATTGCCCGAATGAAGTGGCATTTCTAGGCAAGGAGTGGAGTGGAGTGGATTGGAATGGAATGGAGCAGAGTTGTCCAAAAGGCATCGCATGACAAATGGCAGCAGACAAGTGACACTAACTTGCTTCCTTTGCTCCTTTCCTTTCACTTCCCTTCCCTTCACATCGCTACACTCTCACTTGTGTGCACCCACTCTCTATCCTATTTGATCTTTCGTTTCCCTAACTATCAACTGTCTGGTAGCTGGCTTTTTGGCTTTTACTTTTTCGCCAAGTATTTTGCAATGCAATTTTCTCCCACAGCTCCAAATGCACACATTGTATACATATATACGAACTTCCAGACGATGACTTATCGTTGGCATTTTGTAACGTGATTTTTTCTTAAAAGCATTCGATAAGTCAGAGCCGACAGCAACTTGTTTTTTTTGGTTTTTTTTTTGGCTTTTGGTAAGGGTAAATGATAAATGCTGAGTTGGTTTTATTTATTGTAACCTGAAGCCCAGTTAAAATGTGCTGATCCAGAGCTAAAATGCTTAATGAAGCGTGGCGTATAGAAAAATAACGGAACCAAATTGTAAAACTAAGCACCATCTTTGTGTCTGTGAGTTAGACAAGAAAATTGCTTGGCCTGCACGATCGAACGGAACGGAAAATTGAATCGACCAAGCATCATCGATCGATGGCGATTTGCACAGGTGCAAAAACCAAAAAAGGCTATGTACATAGTTGTTGTTGTTATCGCTGTTGTTGTGCAACACGAACCACAACAAAAAGTCTAACAATAAGCAAACACAATGAGAGAGAATTTCAATTCTCAATGTAGGTACTTTGTATGTATCTCTCAATTGTGAACGGGTTTTATTTTTCTTGTTGCCGCGCTTTAAAATGACATTCAGCGCAATGAAATGGAAAGCTAAAAGCAAAAAATTAACATAGCCTGCAGAGTCAACTGAATTCTAAATACAACATGGCACAAAAAAAAGACTAATTGCATAAAATATAACAAAAAAAATAACATTAAAGTGTGCTATATTTCAGTTATGCTCGACTTGCTGATTTCCTAGTAAAGATTTTAGTCAAAAATTATCAAAATGTTTGATTGTTACTGATAAAAATAAAATTTCTGACATCACTAGAAGCATGAACGGATTTAGAAAATATTTTAGGAAGTATTATATTACAAAAATTTAGATTTTCGGATTGAAAAATGCAGTAATTTTCGAGGAATGCATTTTGTTAGATTAAGAATTGCCCAACCACTTCGAAAATTCATTAGTTGAGAGTATAAAGAGATGGAAAAAGTTTAAAAATTTCCCGAAGGTTGACATTTTGGAAGCAATTAAGACTCTCGCAGACATTTTTCCTGGATTCGTCAAGGATTAAAATTAAATATAATAAGGAATCAAAATTCGTAAAAAACTAGTTGCAAAATTTCTTCTATAAATCATAGAAATAAGAAACATCTTTAAAAATATTCAAATTTTGGCATAAAATTTGAAATATTTTAAAGATGCAAAGTTTGTTCAGAATTATTGAAAAAGGAAAGCTCTTGCAAAATATTGAAATTTTTACAACCAATTGGAGATACTTTCATTTATTTAGAACTCTTTTAGACCAACAAAATATAAATCATCATATATGAAAGTTTAATCGATGCAGATTCTGTTGAATTAAGCTCTATATACTTTTAATACCTATTATACTGTACAATCAACTGCAGAATCTACTTACATACATAGCTCAAAAATACATACAAAAGTACATATAAATAAAATAAATGACTGCCCATTTTGTAGTTGCCAAGTTGCCGGCATTTTGCGAATGTTACGCGACTTTGAGCGCTCTAATTGTACGCTTGTTTGACTTTACATATACAAAAAACAAAAAGACAAAAAAATATAAACAACAACAGCAATAGCAACAAAATGAACGACATGCAACAACGCACAGATGTGGAACATTTAGTAGCGTTGAAAAGTCTAGGCAAGAAAATATAAACATTACATGTGGCTGCAGATAATTTGCTATTAAGTGGAGTGGAAATGCGTAGGAAAATATGATATAATCATAACAGTGAATAGGCGTATATATAACCATGAGTATATATGTACATATGAATGTGCAGGCATTTGGAACTGATTTTTCAAGATCAAGTTCAAGTTTATACCGATTAACAAACGCCATGGCAAGTTGTTAAAATAAATTTACAGGTAGTAGGGAAGATCAACCGTTTTGTTGCTTGCTGTTTGTTGATGGTTGATGGGAAACTTGAAATTGGCATTTTCACAAAATAATCTTCAAGTTAGGAGACACAAAAACCTTGACGCTATGCTGGCAATTTGCCAAAGAACAGTAGATATCTAAAGACCGGGACAGAGGAAGGGGAAAATCACCTTTTGACCTAGTTTATAGTGTGCCTCCATCGTCTCCTCCTCCTCCTCTAGAAACTTTAACTCTATGGAGCTATTGGGTTGCAGCTTGTTGCTGTTGGGCATAATTATCGGAATGGATGATGTTGCCGTTTGCAGTTTCTGTTGCTGATTGATGCGCAATAGAGAGTTGCAACCACAGCCTGATATGTACATACATACATAAATACAAATCAATCTGAAAGCACTCTGTTCCCGTGCATCTTCTGCTCTATCTGTCTATCTGCCTATCTGCCTACAGGCTGTTATAGGGTGAAAATCAACGATTTGAACGGAAGTCGTTGCCAAGCGCAATTTGTGAATTTTGCAAATCGAACAACAGCAACAAAAACCGCCATTGGCCTAATACTGTTAGTTAGCTGATGACATAGGCAAAATGTCAAATGTGAAAAGCAGACGCTTGCGGTTTTTTCTGTATTTTTTTTTCTATCTTGAACGGAACGTGACGTTTGCATTTACTGGCATTAAATGAGTCGCCGCTGCAGCCGCTGAGATTGCAACTTTAAACGAAGCAAACGGAGAAAAAAAAGAAAACCCACTCGAGGGGGGTAAAAGACCAGGCGGACAGGAGTCCGGGTGTTTGCAGCTTTTTTTTTTTTTGAAGTTAAGTGTGTCAGTCATTTGGGATGGCAAAGCAAAGTCGGCAACCAGCATCTACATCATCATTATCATTATAGACATCATAATCATCGTGAGATGCAGAAGCAGCAGCAGCAGCATATTTTACGCATAGTTAAACGCAAGTGTACAGACACACACACACACAAACACACACACTTAATTATGCATTAGGAGGCTGCAGCATTGACAGCGACACTTGAGTGGGGAATTCAAGGGAGCAATGACCTCAGAATGAAAGTTTCATACATACCTTAGAAACAGGAATAAAGTACGTATACACACGGCAAAGAATCTAGGGAAATTAAAAAGTAAACACCTGCGCATCATGAATTTGTCATGGTATCTAAGCCAACACCTATGTATGTCGATGGTTCCTGCAGTTTTTGTTTCTCTCTTTTGTTTTTATAAATTAAAGAATTAAAATAAGCATTATATGGAATTTTTAAACAATCTATCTAAATGCAATTATTTATTTCTTGCGATATGTAACAAGTTTTTGTAGAATTTGAATTTGAATTTGAACTACTAATATAAACTAAAATTATACACATGTCCTTTCATTCAATGAGAAGTAATTAAGATTAAACCAAACATTAAAAGGGTCTTCCAAATATATTTCTGAAAATATATATTTCTGTGTATAAATCAATCAAAAGCGTTATGCCATTTGTCTTCAGATATTTGGTTTATGACTTATTGATTAAGATTGTCATACCATGATTTAGATTAGTTTATGGGTTTTGGTTAACCAAACTTCCGTAGGCCTAATATCTCTATTAAATGCGCCCCTCATTGTTTTCGACAATCAATTGGACCTCCAACTGGCCCCGCTGCTCACAAAAGTACCTTGTCAGTGACGGGTGCTGATGCCGGTGGCTCCTGGTGACTAGTCTCGCTGTCAGAGTTGGTTCGTGTAATTGGCAAAATACGTTGAGTTGAGCGTTTGGTTTCGTTGTGGCGATTCAATGAAGCATGGAAAAGGGAGAGAAAGAGAGAGAGTAGTAGAGCGCCAGGTTGTGCTGTTGGCCACACTTCAGTGCATCGTGGATCTGAAATTGACTGTTGAGAAAGAAATGGGGGAGGAGGAAGGTTAACCCCATGTATGTGGGCATTGTGTAGATTTCAATTGAATTTGCAGAACGCAGTAAAAGCTCATCCGAAAACGTGGATGACTGGCTAACTGTGGTTGTCGTTGTTGTTGTTTTTAGTATTGTTATTTACTGTCCACTGGTCAACGCACAGTTCGAGAAGGAGAGAGAGTAATGGCTTAATGTGTGCGACAGATGGCAGCTGTGTGCAAATTTATATTGCCTACTTTTTTGGGCAGACTGAAGGAACAAAAGTGCCTAGCCAGTGCAATTGATTTTGTTTTGCTTTCAAGCTTCCGCTGTAGGCTACCCCGCTCCCGCCGCCCCCATCACCTCTCGCATATGTCTCCAAGTGTGGTTGTTGTCTCTTTGGCAAGCCCTAGAGAGCCCCAAACACGCCTCGTTGCACACACTCACACACACACAGACATACAGAGAAGCTGGGCAGCTGGAATATAGAAAGCGAAATGGGAGCATGAGTGAACAGAGGGTATTTTAGACCGCACGAGCGCCTTGTTTATTGAATTTTTTGGGGGCGGGGGGCGTTGAGCGGTCCTTTGTGTGAGAATGACAACGATGTCTACTGTCTGCAATTGAGGATGTAATTTTTGCATGTCTCCGGCATTAAATTTTCGCCTCACTCTCGTCTTGTTAGTATGTGTGAGCGCTCCTGGGCAATTAGGGCCATGACATTCCGCTCTAAATCTCCAGCACACTTTGCTAATTGTTTCCAATTGCACAAACACCCACAAACACACACTTTAACACACATACAGAGGGTGTGAGGGAAAGAGTAGGCAAAAAGTAATTGCATCTCAGTTTTGCTTCTGGCTAATTGCCTGTTAAAGCCCAATAGACAATTTTTCAATTATAATTGCTCAAATTGTATTTGATGAGCCTTTTATTAATTTTAGTTTAGTTTCCTTTTT
This sequence comes from Drosophila paulistorum, assembly GCA_018152135.1. Lineage (NCBI taxonomy): Eukaryota > Metazoa > Arthropoda > Insecta > Diptera > Drosophilidae > Drosophila > Drosophila paulistorum. The sequence continues at coordinate 6,302,792 of JAECXG010000805.1, read as the reverse complement.
TTCGTTATCGATTTGCAAATTGTGGGTCAAATCAAACTGATAAACAGATAAAGGATGTGCTTCCTTTTAACGAAATGGTTTCGATCTTTGCTAAGAGATTGCTACAATTTTGGGGATTTATTTTTTTTCCTTCGCCTGCACCATACACAATCGATTCAATTCTCAGTCTCTTTCGACCTTACTCCCTGAGCTGCGGCACATTTGAAACGCGTGTTTAGTCGTTTTGCCTGCACGTGACTTGTTTGACTAAAATCGGTTTTGCCTTTAACTCTCTTCCTCTATTCCATTCTTTATGACTTTTTACGCCCCTGTCACCCTCCATCCCCAGCCCCGTCTACATTCCATCAGAGCATTGTATCGTCGTTTGCATTTTGCGTGCAATGACGATTTTGTGTTTTACTGGGAACAGGCAGCAAGTTGATTTCTGCTCTGCCTTTTAACCATACTCGTCGTTCGAATATCCGTGTAGTGTTTGCTGCTTGTTCTCTTGGCTTTGTTATAGGCTTTTAATTGACATACGCGTTTTTTCTACACGATTTCTCAGTTGGCTGCCAGTTGCATATTAATGACTTGATTCCCCTCACTCACACACTCGCTTACTTATTTCTTTTTGTTTATTCTATCTTTGCAGTTATTCACATGATGACTGAACCACGGAATAGCGCCTAATTTATTGGCCAACATACAAACACACATTCGTATATATATATATATATAAAGACAGAGGTAAGTTGACTTGAGTTATTAGTTAGTTAGCCAAGTTTAGATAATTGGCCTCGCATGCTCTCGAAAATGATAATTAACGCGGGCAGGTATACACGGAGCCTTATCCGGCCTAGATTATTAATATATATTAACACGGATTTTATGGTCATTGGCACTCGCACGGCATAAGCAGATGATTTTTCAAAAGCTCACCCACACCCGTCACTCAGTCGGACAGTAAGTCAGTCATTTTGAAAGTAGCCTTAGGTTGGCTTTACTATGTGTATTTATCTGACATTGCAGTTACTTTGTACTTTTTTGGCATAATATTCTGTTTTATGCTGCCGGTGTTTCTATTTATTTTTGTGTGGGTAATTTTATTTCTCTGTGCTGCTTAGAGTAAATTAGAAATAAAAGCTTTAAGTTAGGTTTTTCCTTATTTTGTTGCTGCTGTTGCTTTTGCTGCATAAACAGAAGACAAACAGAAACCACTAAATAAACATACAAAATTTAGCCACCTACACACACCACACACACACATACATACAAGGGGGTGTAAGGTGGGTGACATGTGGCTTAATAAAGCTTTCACTCAACTGACAGAATAGTGTAAGTATTTATCCTTCCTTGAGCCTAGAGACATTTGATTGTTTTTGAAATGTGGAAACTGTTGGGACAACCCACGAAGCTTTTGCTGAGCTTTAACTCGACAAAGCTTTCACTCAGAACTCCATGTCCTTTCGCCAAATTGCTATACGAATTGTTATGGCCAACAGCGATTTCTCTACAGTCTCCTCATGAAATTGGCCAAAAACGGAACGGTTGGTGTACGCTTCTTCGCTTAATTTTAGTTGGCAACGCAAACGCAAAAAGCAAAAAAAAAGAGAAAAGGAAAACAAAATAAGAAGAAGCAGCTAAATAAAGCTAAAACAAACGCGTTGGGCGGCGGCGGTGGGTGGGAGTGGGAGTGGTTAGTCGGTGTGTACGAGTAGGCCAGGAAAAACAAAAAAAGAAAAAATCAAATAAAAGTAAAAATGAAAATGAATTAGAAAATGTGCGCGCGGCAATGTTACGTTACATAAAAACGACTACAAATATTTCGTCTGTATTTGTGTATATATAGCATGCGTTCGTCCTGTGAGAGTGAAAATATATTCTGGCCAAATGTTCGCCTTCATATTGCTTTTGGTTCGTCCTGCTACTGCTCCATCCTCAGTGTGGTCGTTTTGATTGTGTGCTCACGTATATTATGTAAATTATTATGTGCCAGAAACGTAGCAAAGACATCTTACCGAAGACCGACCATCACATCGTCGTTCTCTTTCGAGCCGAGTGCTGAACTGGTTGGTCTGACTGGTCTTACTGGCTTGGAATATGTCCATGTTACTAGATTCCTTCGTCCTTCTTTTGCTAGCCATCTACGTAAAACTTTTAGCCTTAGCCTCAGCAATTCCTGAGTGAAAGCGTCTTCATGGAGAGGAAGCCATGATGTTTCTTTTTGTAGCCAGAAATCAGTGGCAGAAGTATCAGTTTTTCAATTTGTATAGTCTGGTGTCGTCTTCAACATTTTCCATTATCATTTTACTCGTTATTTTTGTGTATTAGTGTGCAGGTGTCCTTATTACACTTGTGTGTTGGTGTAGATGTATCCTTTTACGTGCTCTTCTTATTTTTTTTTTTGGCAGCAACTCACGCGGTTCGCTTATCGCCTCACACAAAGAGACCTGTGTTGGCTGTCTGTCTGTCTACGAGAAGGTGTGTGTGTGTGTGTGTCGGTGTGGGCGGAAATACAAGGCGGCACCTGTATATATACACATACATACATAGGTCTGCTAACAACAACAGCAACAACCAAAACAACAAAAAAGAGTCCTGATATCTTTTACTTGCTTTGTTCGGCAGCGGCTCCCTTTTAAAGCAATTTATTATGCCTAACGGCGAATACTTTACACACTCACACACACATACAATATTTTCTTGATATCTAATGAATAAGTTATTTTCCAAGAAAGAAAAAAGACACACACACACACACAAACACACGCAGCACATACTAACTTATCTACATATTCGCACAACAACAAAAACATTGCTGACAAGGACACTTTGTGTTGTTTCTTTGAGAGTTCCTTTTCCCCATCACGTGGATCCTTTTTGCTCCTGACTTTCATAGTTTTACCGTGATACACATGGCTGGGCAGCTGACCATGCGAACAAGCTCTTCATGCCGTACAAATCAAATTTAAGCATTAATTCGAATAATTGAAACTCGTAAATGTTATGTTGACTTGGGTCATCGCTAGCCAGCAGGCTGGCTGGCTGCCAACGTTGGAAAATTGAAATGAAAAGCCTGTCCAACATTTTACAGCGGTTTCAATTCAATTAAATGTCCCATGCAGTATTTTCTCTTCTCATGCATTCGCTTAAAATTTAATCCAATCTCTTTTGCTCACCATCTAAGTGGCATTAAGTGAAACACAAAAACCATAAGCTTCTCAACTTCAAGTAGGAGTCTACAATGCATCCATGTATCAATTTTGTTGCAGTTCTTACAGTTTAATGTAAATAAACCGAAACTTTTGCTAAAGGATATTTAATTCGTGCAAAAAATATTTCCAAATTGTCTTAAGGGCTTAACCATGCAAAGAACTTTCTGTGAAACGCAGCTTAAGTTATGAAGATTCCCAATTTGGTCTCAGGGCTTACAATTAAGGCTTAAATGGACAAAGACCTGACAGAATAAACGTCTCATCGAGTGAAACGCAGCAGTGCATCAAATGAATCAAGTTTATCATAATCAATTTATCAAAGAAATCTAAAACACATACATAAATTTGTTCATGCAATCCATTAGGAAATAAATAAACAATAACTTTTATCAAGTGATTTAAACGCAATTTAATATTTGCCCACCATTAGGTTAAGCTGATTTGAAAATTATTCTCCTGGTTTACAATTAAGGCTTAAGTAGACAAAAATCTTGATGATTAAAGGTCAGTTTAATGTGGTTACTAAAAAGTGGTGTATGATGTTCTTTCTGCTATTCACATTCTCTTAACATAGTAGAAATTGTGTCTGTAGGTTTTATTTCTTGGTTTTTCATAATGAAATTACAACTCACACCCACACAAATAGACATTTGACATGATTGATGCATAAACTATTATTCATTACACAACCATACATTTCCATGCCCATTTTCATTTCAATTTTCATGTTGTATCTCTTCACGTCAATCTATGCCAAAGTTTTCACATGTTTTCGCCATTTTCGTAATTCAGGCATTTCAATTTCCATTTTCATAATTTCATAATGGAATTTCCTAATGCCAGCAGCACCAGTAAAAGCATAAGCAGTGTTTTCGTCATTCAATGATTCCCCCGTTAATGTCCCACAATCATTGAGGCCGACTCATTTCAATTTTAGAAATTTTCTCATGGTTCTTTTTCTTGGTTCCAAAATGAGGCACACTTGCAAAAACTTTGGTTGTGCTCATTAAGCGTTGGTAGAGTGTTGTCTCTTGTGGGTTTGGGGATGGAGGCGTTGCCCCTGCTGCAATGTCCTTGAGTTCACTTATTTCGCATGCATCAGCAATTAAAAGTTGGACAGCCGATTCAGCAGGTAATTGCCAGCAAACTATTCATCAGGACACCAAGACACATGGCGAGTAATTACAAAAGTCATTATGCCCTGCGCTGCGTCTGATTGACGCAGTTCCTTGCCCATCCATTTCTACTCGGGAATAGGCGTAGTCGTCGTAGTGAGAAATTGTAGCCATGAGTTTTGTTGCCAGGGCAAATGTCAGTCGCAAAAGTTCCTTTTTTTTTTAATTCTATTTTTTTTTTTTCGCTGCTAAACTGTTTGAGTTTCGCAACCGCAGGCAAACTGTTTGCCAAACTCTGTATGACAGGCTTATGTTGTCTTACTCCCTAACTTTTCCATTCTCCAACCATCATTTATACCTCCCTTCCCCTCCCTGGCCCTGGCCGGCATATGAAATATTTTGGGATTCTCAAAGTTTGCGTCTCAACTTCTAAGCAGAAAGTCAAGCAGTCAAAGTGCATTTCGAAATGAATTTATGGCATTATGATGGCCCAACGAGGCAACCTCCATATCTATTTTGCCCAATGGGGCGTATGCGTAATATTTTTGCTTACAGGCCAAACCAAAAGTGTTTGCAAATGAATTTGAGTTGTATTTATATTGAGTTTGTTTTCATTCCGCATTCCTTATGACAAATAGAATTTGCTCAAGAAGTAAAAACCCATGGACCAGAGAAGAGAACAAAGGTTTTGGGTCAAAAAGTGCACATTGTATATACACATATATTTATGTGTGTATGTATTTATTCTGGCACAGCAAGGATACCAGCAAACTTGAAGATAGTCAACGGAATGTTTGTATTTGTCTTTTATAGTTTTATGTGCAGCATAATCAATAACAATTTGCATTTTTATACCATACACCCATAGGGTGAAATGGTATATTAAAGTCGCCAAAATGTATGTAACAGGCAGAAGGAAGCTTTTCCGACCCCATAAAGTATATATATTCTTGATCGGGATCAACAGCCGAGTCGATATAGACATGTCCGTCCGTCCGTCCGTCCGTCTGTCCGTATGAACACGTAGATCTCAGAGACTATAAGAGCTAGAGTCACCAAATTTGGTACGTAGACTCGTGTATTACCTACGGTGGTCAAGTTTATTTCAAATTTTTGCCACGCCCCCCTCCGCCCACGGAATTTAAACAAATTTGATTTTCTTAAAGACTATAATAGCTAAAGACATCAAATTTAGTATGATTAATCCTTTAGTAAGCGCGCACTAATTTGTTGCAAAAAAAATTTGCCACGCCCCCCTCCGCCCACGAAATTGAAACAAATTTGATTTTCTTAAAGACTATAATAGCTAGAGACACCAAATTTGGTATGTGTATTTGCTTAATAAATGCGCATATACTATATATGCAACGATTTTGCCACGCCCCTTTCCGCCCCCGTAATTTGTGAAAACTCGATTATCTCACGTAATTTTCTATCTTTTGTAATCAAATTTAGCACACTTGAATTTGATACTAATACCCAGCAAACTACCAAATTTGATAAAAATCGGACAAAAAGTAGCCAAGTTATGCATATAAACGTTTTTCCATAAGGCCGTAGTTGGCCGTTGGCTGGTGGGGGCGCTAGGGTGCTCGTATACTTGAGTGAGGGAGATTCTAAGATATGCTTGTAATAAAAAGCATGTGAAAATGCATTTGTTTAATAAATTTAAAATATTTGCTTTACTGGTGTATGGTATACCTAAGTCGGCGAGACGACTTACTTACTTCATTTTACATGTGTATGTGTATATACCTACAATGGACGACATCAAATTGGACGGACTACCCAAAAGCAATCACACAAACAGATACCAACACACACACACACCCAACGAAGGAAACTATTTATATATATATATGTATATACATATATATTTTTAGATACAGCAACAAAAAATATATGAAAACACCAAAAACAAAAATCATCAAACAAACAAAACAAAAAAAAAAAAAGAGAATTGGAACAAAACAAAATGGCACAAAGAAAAGAAACAAAAAAAAGCATAATAACGACACACAAGAGAAGGACAACCGTGGGTGGCTTAAAAGATTATAGAAATACCAAATATGTATATACCAGATGCAAGGTTCATTTTTTGTTGATTCAGTTAACCTTTGCTCATTTTAGTTTAGACTATCAGATTCATTTATATTAAAACAAGGATTGCTGTAATAGAAACAAATATTTATGTTGATTCCACTCAACTTTAATTAAAAGAAAAAATATTTCTGTAAATGGGAGAATAAATAAACTTTCCTATTTCCCTAAGTATCCTTAGGGATATTCTGACAATTTTGATTATGCAGTTTTTCTTATTTTTAATCAAATTGGAACAATTTTGTGAATTTCGTCACACTGTGTTATAAATTGAGTTAAATTTTGAGAGTGCTGACCCCATAATAAAACTGATACTTCTAAAAAATTGAACCGATTTCAGGAAATAGAAACTAACTTAACTTTAAAAGTTTTCAAATGAAAATAAAATGGTTACATATTTTTAGGTAGCTTCCATTGAGATGAATTCAAATTTTTTATTCATTTCATTTTAAATGTTTGTGTGGTATCAAAAAAAAAGGACAAAGAAGAAACATAATCTGGCAATCATAATCCAGCTTTGTAGAGAATTTTGGTTTCCAATCATCATGATAGTTTTTCGTCCTTGCTTTGGTCAACTCTCGCTTAATTTTTGTTTTGTTTTTTGGGGAAAAGCTGTGCAGGAAAATGCCAAACAAATATACAATAAACAAAAGCACACAAACACACGCACACTCGTTGGTATACTCCTACGCCCTCACACACAAACACACACACAGACACAGCGTCTATCAGAACAAAGTTTTGCGACAACTAAAAACGGCAAAATATTTTTGCTCTTCTTTGTTCCCTCTAGCAATAAATGGGAAGGGATAGAAGAGAAACGACAAAAAAGGGAACAAAAAGCGAAGAGAGACAGAGAGAGCGAGAGAGACTGACAGAGAAAAAGAGAGAGAGAGAGAGAGAGAGAGAGAGGAGATGAGTATGAGCGAGGGAGAGTAATAGCTGAAAGAGGCAGCCATAAACATGGCACACATCCTGCAGGCACAAGGCGGACTCGAGTGGCTTTTGTGCTGCTGCCAGAAGCGGAAATGGGTAACAGCACCACATGCGGTGGTATATCTGTACGTGTGTGTGTGTGTCCCTGTCCCAGTCCCAGTCTAAGTCACAGTTCCAATCGTTATGGCAGCCTTCCCTTTACATCGCTCCTTCATCCAGGTTGGGGGCGTGCGTGTAAAGTATTTAAATTAGTATGCAACATGAATGACAGCCGCCATTGCCATAGCTCATGTTTGTGTGATAAACTCTTGGCACTTCTATGCCGCTATGAATGTGTGCAATGTGTGTGTGTGTGTGCAGTGAATGTTGTATGTGTGTGTATGTGGTGCCATGTCCTTGCCTTGATTTGAATTTTTAACTTTTGCAGAGCAGAAAATGAATGCGCGCATTAGCAAATGCCTAGGCAGCAAATCCTGTTTCAAGGCAACGCCATCTTAGCATCACCATAATGACATCTTTCTGCTAACAACAACAACAACAACACCTACAACAACGGCCACGGCAATATGAACGGCTCACTCAGTCGGCTTCTTAGATGCTGAACTTTGCCATCATCCTGTTTACTCATTTTGTGTGTGTGTCTATGATAATCACCTAAGCAGATGCTTAATAGTCAAACAGCCAGCCAGTCAGTCAGTCACTTAGTCAGTTCGTCCTTTTTCATCTTTTTTTGACTGCCAGCTGCATTGGCACCTTGGCTTCCAATGCCTACTAACATCATGACTGTCTGGTTGCCTGCCTTTCAAGCACGTGCCATGTTAGTCAATGTTAGCAAGTATGGTAAGAAAAAAAAGGAAAAAAATGGTATTCGACTGCATCCTCCACATACATATATACATGGGATGCGGCTCCTACTGATGCTGATGCTGCCTGTGCCAATCAAGTTGACGACGAGAACAACGACAAAAGTGAAAGCAACAAAATCTTCATCATCAAGTGTCATTCTGGGCGGAAGTTGACACACACATACACACACATAGCATAACAGTTGTCTCGTCCCTTTTCCGAGGGAGAGACCCTCAATCGCAATGAATATTTATGCTTTGTTGTTGGAAGCCCATCCATGTTTGCTCCTTGTTTAGAATGTGAATGAAAGAATTTGAAGTAGAGAGAGAATGTGTGGTTTGTGGGGTCAGATGGGTCTAGTTGGGTCTACACTAGTCTCTAGTCTCTGGTCATGTCTGGTCTACTCTGGTCTGGTCTGGTCTGGGTCACTTCAACGTATTGTTACCCCTGTTGTTTGGTCTGAACAATCAAGTGTGCAAGTTTGAATGGCCAAAGTGATGCGAACCACAAATGTTATTAAAACATGACATTTTATCAAGCATTCACTTTCTAAATTGCGTCGCATTAATATTCCTTTTAGCAAACGGTTTTGATGAATTATGTTCAACTTGGCCAATTACAAACTTTAGAAAAAGAGACTTGTCTACCTTAAGGATCCTATAAGGAATTTTAAGTAACTGAATATGTAACTTACCTTCGAGTTCAATATCTTTGCTTTGTTTGGCTTTGGAATAACTTTGACATAAAGACAATGCCTTTAATTGATACAATCTTAATAGAAAATGTATAAGAAAGGCATTTTCTCAACTCTTTCACAACTATTGCAATACGAAATGGAATTCCTTTTATAAATTTGCTTCATTGCCGAAATAGTGTATTGATTTATATACACTTATATATAAATATAAATCGATGACTCATGTCATTACACACATTATGGCATACACATCATATTTCATAAAGTTAAATTAAATTTTAATTGATTTCAATTGTTTGTGAAATGCAAATTGCTCATTTTTATTGTTGTTTGTGTGCAATAAGTAAATATTTCTGTATTCTTAACTTGAATAATGTGATAAGTGTTTGTTTTGTTAGCAATGCGAAAGTCATTTGTTGAAAATTGCTGTCCATTTTTTGTTGTATTTGCAAATATTAATCAACACTTTTACCCCAATAAGTAGCTATGGCCAGCAGCCAAATCACTAGCTCATACCCATACACACACACACACACTCAAACTCCCATTGACAAGTCATCAAAGCGGCTGGCAAGGTCATGATGTGCCAAATACCCCAAAGGCTTTCAAGAAATGAGAATGAAAAAGTAAAAGGTCTTATCTGTCAGCCAGGGCACAAGCTCAAGTCTGTCTCTATTTTTATACAGTGGCGGATCTAGAAATAAATTTTCTGTGGGTGGCAGTGGTAATATTGATTAGAAAGAAAAAACCTCAATGCGTCTAAATTAGTAATTAGAAAACTAAAAAGAAAAATGAGTTGAGATAATCATTGACCTCGAATTGTCAACTAGGATTTATGATATAGTAAGCCAACCTAACAAAATTTCTTGTGTAAACCATTTGCAAGGCTAAGAAATAAAAGTTTCCTTATTCTACATCATCAGGATACGCCACTGTATTCTATATACATATAAGAATGTATACCTTTAAATGTGTTTGTGTATGTATATGTCTCTGTGTATGTGGTTGTGCGTATTTCAAGCCACTTTCATTCGTTACAAACTTTTGTCACAGTTTTTGAGGAAAAGCCTGAAAGTTGTTTATTGATTTTTGCTCCAGCTACTTTTGTATTTTTCTTGTATTTATTGTTCCACTTCTTTGGCCCGTAAAGCTTCCGTTTCTACTTGAAGTCTTCTTGATAAGTATTTATAATTGCACTTAACGTATATAAACGTAAGAAGGACTCGATTGCGGGGCTAGCCTGGGCTTCGATACTAATTAAGTTGGCCAGTTGGTTGTCACTGCCCCCTTGCCTTCTCTCTGTGGTTATAGGTAACCACTCCCTATTTCCCTTCACCCTGGCATTTTCCATCTCTTGGCTGACTACAAGCAATTCAAAGTGAAACGACTCGTTGAGTGGCTGTCGTAGTCGTCGACGACGACGCCGCCATAGCCATCTCTTGGCTTGTAGTGGCCACTTGCTGCCAATGGTAATGACGTCATTGCGGACAGTCGGTGGTTTAAATGTGGGGTCAGGTGTGTGTGTGTGTGTCAATGTGTAAGTTCTGTTGCATATGTCGCTGGCAGCAATTATAGCACGATAAAAGAGAGCGCTAAAAATAGTCAAAAGAGTGCCTAATCAACTGGGCTCAAGTGACGCTCTGTAATAAAGGCGTTTTTATCCTGTACCCAAATCAAAAATGGCTTACGCCTGACTTTGACATGCTAATTTTGAATGGAATTATATGGCAAACTCGACCACAAATTAACCCTCGTTATTTTATAATACGCTCACACACAAACATACATATAATATAATAGAATTACCAGCATTTCAACTGACAATTCAATTTTTGATGTGCGTGTCCTGGGTTCATGTGGCCGCTCAATAATTCAAATGCCAATCATATGCTACAAAACTGTTCTACTCTACTAAACTTTTCTGCATAGCATCGCTGTCAATATAAACGCCATTCAAATATTGATATTGAGTCAATTTCGTTTAGCCCAATTTTTCGTTGAGTTTTCCGTGTCCGATGATCAAAATGCAAATGAACACCAGAGGGCAAAAATTCTTTACCCCAGACATAATGCTTCATTTATACTCTTTTTTTCTAGGCAGCATAAAGCTAATGACCTAATCAGTTTATAAGTAAATTCATTGTCGAAAGCATGATCAAATTGGTTTATAGTTTCCATGTCAAAGGTTAAAGATTTTCATTGCAAGACTAAAGTGAATCATTTCTGTAGAATATTATTTTAATTTGTCGTTATATATCCTTTTTTTCTTAAGATCAAGTTGTCTCGTTGCTTATTATTTAGAGGATATTTGGAGAAAGATAAACTTACATTTGGTTTTTATTAAGGGGCATGATGACAAGTCAAGAATTTCATTTATGTTTAGAGATCAAGTAAGGTTTATTATTGAAGAATTGTTGAATAAATTTTGTCTGATTTGGTGTCAAATTATGAAAATGCGGCATTTTCATCAAGCCGGGAGAACAAAGAATAGCGCATATATATGTACATAGATATATAAATATAAATAGGGATATATATTTCACTGCCAATTCATTGGTTAACTGAATCTACGAAAGGACATATATGGTCAATTGCATAACCAAGCTTATAGCCAACTTATAGAAGTCTAATGCAAATATAAACTTTACATGGCCCACAAAGTGAGAGAATGATGCTTCCTAAATAGTTCGTATTTGTAATTTGTTGTATAAATAAGCATAAATATTGTGGGCCAACAGCCGTCAACAGAATTTGTTGAGCCTATTGGCCATGTGCCAAAGATCATATTTCGTTATAGTTGTTGTAGTTGATAGGTAGGATATGTGTAGATGTGTGTGGCCATTTATATGCATATATTTATTTTTTTGGCACTCGCTCGATTCTCGCTCGTCGCACTCGTTATTGTGTATATGAATTATTTTCGCGGCAATTTCTCATTCTCATATTGGCATGAGACTCTCTGTAGGGCAAAGAAAGAAAAACGGATATGGGAATGTATGTAAATATTGCATGAAAAACCATAACGATACAACTATGCAAAGGAGCTGCACAGCTGAACCACCTTATTTACCCATTTACTCATGCCATTTTTATAACCACACCCACGCCTCCAAGCATGGTTCGCATTCATTTGCCGCTTAAATAAATAAAAACCGTGGCTAAAAGACAGCAACAGACACCCAGCTTCGAAGACGAGTCCTGGCTGCAGACTTGGCATGGCTTGTAGCTTGTTTAATCGGTATTGATTTTATATTGTTGTTCAGTTGCCAATATTTTATTGTGCGTTTTGCTTTCGGCCATGTCTTTTACTTTCAACGATTGTGCTTTTGGTTATTGCTTCGGCCGTTTGCTGCTGTTGCTACTTTGCTATCGACGGCGTTAATTGAAAGCCATACAAATTGTGGCTCGGCTTGAAGGCAATTATAAAATTGTTTGGCCAGAGTTGATTGTAGCGTGAAATGGCCAGGAAAGGCCAGAATAGAAGAGGCTAGGTCAGGCCAAGTTGGCCCTTAAGCGACATCAACAACAAATGGTACATTTTGGCACTCAGCTTAGCCAGTATAGCTCATACACAAGCTCACACAAACGACACACACACACATACGTAGACATGGATGTTAATGCCTGGATCAATTGTTTATTTATTGCGCAACATTTTCAACAGGACTTTGCTTTTAATGCTCGAACGTCGTCGAAATAGCAAAGTTTTATTGTCGCCTTTAGTTAGAAAAGGAGTGCAAGATTCTGTATATATACCTATATATACATAAGGAAATATCTGCTATTTATTCTGACATATTTCATGCCATTTCCTGTTACTTATCCCTGCGCCTGAGAATATGCAACATATTTTTGCCGAGCTCAAAGCTGAAGCTTAAATCAATATAATCCATAATTCATGTGAAGAAATAATCAAAACAAAAAAATACAAACTACTAAGCTAATTGCCCTCACCGCATTATTTGTATATGCATTTATATTTAATATATGTATATGGAAATGTACATATGTATGTATATGTATACATAAATTATGCACAACCACTAGATGACTTTTCATTTCAATAGAATTAAATGTATAACCAAAAACTGGCATTCATTTTCAATTGCATTTAAATATTCCGCAATCGATAACTTGCTTATCGGCTATGACATTTTCATTTAAATCAACATACAAATTGTTAATGCTGGAGCAAATTTATATATATTTTCACCTGCATCTGTCTGTTTGTGTGTGGTCAGTGACTCGGTTTTGGCCGATGGGATATTTGTCTATAGCAATTATTCAATTCACTGGAATTTCGATTGTAATGAAACTGACTATAATGGCTTACAATTTGTTTATTTTATGGGAATTTTATTATTCTTTGATTATCAGTTTAATCTTTATCAAAGATTTATATAAAAAAAAGCTTTCTCATTGATTACTTTAAGTCAACGTGGTAGATAAATTAGGTTTCTTCTACAATTTAAAATTTCAATCAATAGAATTGAAAAAAGTTGCACATTCGTTTTGTATTTTTTTAAACAAAACATGTACACATATTTTTGTGAAAGATTCAATTTAATTAAAAAGCCCTTTCAATATTGATTTAAATGGTAAAATTTCCCTTGGGTAGACAAATAGTAAAATTCAAAGGACGACAATCTAACTGGAGCCTAGCCGAATTTGATCTACTCTTATATATTCTTGTTACCAATTATTAGAATCGTTGCTTCGTCAGAATTGAAACTTTATTCAATAGTTGGGCGGAGGCACATTTTCTAAGTCTATTTTGAATATCAGGAAAAAACTTTTCAAACTTCTGATTAAAACTGGTATACCTTCTCGTTGGTAATGAAATCCGAATTTTTTCTATAATTCCTTTCTCTTTGACCATCGCCGTTTGCGCTTCTTGTTTTTGGCAATTGCCACGAATAAATCTGCGGTCCTCTTCAATAAAAATAGACCCATTCACACACAATTTCATTGCAATCTAGGCGGCCGCATTTTTTCACCCCATAGAGAGAGAGAGAGAGAGAGTGAGAGAGACACAGAGAGTGAGCGAGAGGAGGCACACAAACTCACATATCAGGCTAAAAGCAAACCGAAAACAAAAAGACTCTCTAGCCACATTTCAATTGGGTAATGCGAAGAGTGAAAAGTGAAAAATGTAATTGAGTTTTTGCACCCAAACAAATAATCAAATGAAAATCCATTACAACAAGCAAACACAATCAGCAAATCATCATCATAATAATAATAAGAAAAAAAAAATTAGTGCAATTGAATTAAGGCTGAAATAAGCCAAATTAAATTATTAATTAATTAGTGGAACTTTGTGGAAAAAGGTGGAAAAATGTTTGGCTGCATTTATCAGCTATGGGACTGGTGAGTATCTACTGAAAATCGGGGACAGAATGTCTGTGATCCAAAAAATTGCAATGCGAGGTCGGTCGATGTGTGCTCGAATGTATGTACATATGTAGTATAGTAGGTCTGTAGGCCACAGCGCAGGCAGTTAATCAATTATGGTCAATTAAGCCATGAGCCAGTGCATCTATCCATCCATCCATCGACCGGCGGCAGTTGACAACGTGGCCCTTCCGTTCTGGACACCCAGAGGCTCGTGAAATTGAAAGGCCTTACGTAAAGGGGCTTAGGGTCACGCAATTGAATTAAGCTAATTGAATCTACGACTGCAATGTACTCATTGATTTTCTTTTCTTTTTGTGTACTTTGCAGGTTGGAAGCTCCACCACTCTTCACAGCTGGCACTATGGACCCCAAAAAGCTGCAACAGTTGCAAGAGGCAGCCGCTTTGGCCCAGCAACAGAAAAAGCTGCCGCTGGCCTATCAAACTAATCTCATTGACTATCGCACTCAATCGTCGGCAGTGGCCGCAGCCTATCAGCAGGGACTGTATCAACAATCCCCAACAGCGACTAGTTCAAGTGGTGGTCCCCTCTCGCCGATTGATATGCAACCGCAGGGCAAGCATCATGGTTTACTGAAGCATGGTGGCCATGGCGGTGGCAATTCGAGCAGTTCGCACAGTTCACCATATCATCAATCATATTCGAGCAGTGGCGGAGCTGGCGATCAAATCTATCAGTCGCCTACAGAGCGAACTTATCTGGCGGCAGCTGGACGTCTGCAGGCAAGCAATGCCACAGCCGGACATCATCCGATATCGGCGTTGCAGGCACAGTATCAGCAGTTGCAACATGCTAAAATTCAGGCACAAATTGCCACACAAAGTGAGGCGGCTCAACAGCAGCAAAGGACATTTGCCATGCGTCAGGCAATGAATCCGCCAACAAATCATTATCAGATGAGTCAATCATCAAGCATGGTGTCCAATATTACCCTCCAGCAGCAGCAGCAGCAACATCAGCAACAGCAACAGAGAGCTCCACCTTCCTCTCTCAATATACAAAATCAATATCAACCAGCCCAGGGCCCATTGAAATTGCAACAGCAGATGCCTAAGCATTATCAAGAGCTATATGCACAGCAACTGCAATTGCAGCAGCAACAACAACAACAACTGCAACATCAACAACAATTGCAGCAACAACAACAGCAGCAGCAGCAACAGTTGCAGCATCGTCACAAGGCAGACCAGCAAACGCCTGGAAGCGAACACGGACCCGTCTACATACAACAGAATCATCCTGGTCATGTGGTTAATCAAGCCTGCCAAACTCAAATATCGGCCGTTAAGCCTAAGGCTACACCCAGCTCGGAGGAATCCTCCTCGACATCCAATTCCACCAAGAGTCCCAGTCATGCGCCACTCGATCGCAAGAAGAGCGCTGGATCCATACAGGCTCTGAAATCGCCCATAACCAAACGGCCACCTACTTCGCCCGTTACCCTGTCCGGTTGGCTGCACAAGCAGGGATCCGATGGCCTAAAGGTATGGCGCAAACGTTGGTTTGTTTTGGCCGAATACTGTTTGTACTATTACAAGGGTCCCGAGGAGGAGAAATTGTTGGGTTCGGTGCTTTTGCCATCATATCGGGTGTCCGCATGTTTGCCTGAGGATAAAATCTATCGCAAGTTCGCCTTCAAGTGCGAACATCAGAATATGAGAACCTATTGGCTGGCAGCAGACAATGCGGAGGCCATGATGCAGTGGGTTAGAGCTTTGGCGGCGGCCAGTCTGATGCAGGCTCCTAGCAGTGGTGAATCAGAGCCAAGTGTGAGTTCATCTCTAAATCATAGTGGAGAGAATTCGGACTCCGGCATACACACATTGCAATCGCAGCCTAGCAAGGGACAGCCAACGCCCTCTTCGGATAATGCAGGTGGCACCACCAGCGGCAACGGCAACGGTGGCGGCGGCGGAGGTCAACCATTGTATGCAAATGCTCCACCCAAGCCGAGACGCATAAATGATGGTGGTTACTCTTCCCCATCACCCGAACACAACGAACAACAGCAACAACACTCCAGTCGGCATATGATGTCGCCGGCACAGTCAATCTACCAGCAACAGCAACGATCTCAGCAGCAACCACAACAACATCATGCCATCTACGACACAAGAACAGGTCAGATAACCTCCGCCCTACAACTACAACAGGCACAACAGCAATACAATCTCGACCATTTGGAGGCACAATTCCAACAACAACAGATCGATATGGAGGAGCAAATAGCACGGCTACAGCAACAACGAGCTGTCGAGGAAATCTACGGCGAAAGGGATCTATATATGGCCAAGATGATGCAACGGGGCAATTCCAGTGGTGGCTATCCCACTCCCCAACAACTATTGCAGGCCGAGCGACGCACTCCCGATGCCTACGGGCGATCGAAACAGCAGAGGATGTTCGCCGCCGCTGCTGCAGCTGCGGCCGACTACGAGGATATCTACAATATGTCTCAATTGGCAGCAGCTGGCGGTGCCATACCCATGTCCGCACAAGAGGCATTGCTCCAAGAGGCGGCGAGCTATCGTCGGCCACTCAGCCCTCCCAGCTATGATGGCAGTAAACATTTGCCGGCCATGCCTCAACGCTATACGCCCAATCACTTGGAGGTAAGTCTGCAAATCAAATTGGGTGGCAATGGGAATGGGATTGGGCAGAGCAAAAAGAGAGAGATAGCACAAACAGTGAATGCAATTCTCCAAGGATATCAAAATGGCAGACACACACAAGCACGAAAGCGCTCACTGATGATGACCTGCCACTTGGCATTGCTACTTTAGGACACCATGCCACACACTGTCTACCCTATCTTTTTTTTCCCTCTCGGCATCATCATCATCATCAACATCGTGGCCATCGTCAAATGGCAGAGCGAAGGTCAGCCCAACAAATCATCTGCAAGGCACTTGATGCCTTCTGATTGCAGCAAATTGAGTGCAGCTAATAAAAAGCAAAAAGTTAAATGTTGCTCGATAAGGATAGAATAAGATTCCACCACCCACGTTGACCTATTTCTTAACACCCACGAATTAAACTTGTATTCAGCATTGATGGAAAGACGTTTTCCTCTACAATCAGTTGAATTAACTTTTGCATAAATCAAATTTTAGTTCTTTCAAACCAATTGATTAATTCCATTATCTGCTGATCAGCATGTGCCCTCTCTATATCATTATTGAGTAACTTGAACTTTCATTTTTCAAATGGGAGCCATCAACTGCTCCCCCTTAATGCAAACGTCACTTAGTTGGCGGACTTTAATTGGAATTTAGTGTGTCAGTGGGTTGACTAAATTGCAGGCTTTTGTGCTGCACTCGCTTGCAAAATGCAACTTTATGGGTCTGCTCAACCTTTTTGGGGCCAGCTCCGCCAAAGGAGCAGCTGCTTTAGTGGGTCAGAGCAGGAAATGAGTCGCGTGCATGATTTATGTGCTTTGGCTACGTGAGGCGGCGCCTTGCCAGCTGCGGCGAGTCCTGCCAAGTGTCGAACAAGTTATGGGCCAAGCCAGCCAATTTCCCCAGTTTAAAATGCACGCCAAGAACATGAGTTTTAACTGCTTTCCAAATTGCTGACTAACCCTTCTTTTCGCTCCCTCTTTATTTACAGACCTCGGCTGCCGATCAACTAATCAATAATTTGGATTTGCGTGCTCGTACAGCGGCGGCCATTGTGCGTCCGCACTCTGCCGACTTTCTGGAGTATGAGGCTCGGGCCGAGGCTGCGGCAGCTGCAGCTGCTGCTGCAGCGGCTCACAATAATAAACATGAGAATGGACGTGCTCCGCGACCAAAGTCCAGTTTGGACATCAATCGGACGCCGGATAGCTTTTACTATTCGGAGGCCAGCTATGCGGACAAGATGCGCAAGAGTGCACTCTATCTGCAGAGTGGAGCTCAGCCGCAGCAGGCAGGCAATTACCGCACTGCTGGAGGGGATATTGCCAGCGGTGTTCACACCATTGGCTATGAAAATCCCTACGAGAGGGCCTACAAAAGGCAGGAGCTACTGGCCGAGGCACAGGCTCAGGGCAGTGCGGCCAGCAGCATGCCGCGTATGAGTCGTTCGGCTAGTCAGGGAATTGCTGCTGGTCGTTCGGCCTCCACGCATGGACATATGCCGCATGAGGTAGAGGATTTGCCACCCCTAAATGTGCATCCGGGCTCCATTTTCCCGCCCTCGATGTCCACACAGGAGATTATCAGCAAGAACGAGCAGTTTTTGCGATCGGCTAGTGCCCGTTTGCCGAAACGCAATGGCGGCCTAGATGATGACTATTCGGCCTCCAATTCGGCCACAACCTCGCCTACATCAGGAGCTCCAGTCTCGGCATCGGCATCACCACAACATGCCCAGGATAGTGAACGCAAACGGGAGGAGTCCATGAAGCGTTTACTCGAATGGAAGCAGCGCATGTTGCAGAGTCCATTGACTCGCAAGGGCATCCAACAAGGCGGCAGCAATATGTCGGCCATGTCCAAGCTGGGCAGTAATCCCAATATACTCCTAGCATCCACGGCTGTGGCCAGTGGGGCGCGCTATGGCCCCCAAGCGGGTAAAACTGGTTTAGTCGGCAATGGCAATGGTTCAACTGCTGGGGCAGCCAGCGGTATACAGAGATCTCGATCGGATAGCCAGGCGAATGTTGGACCCAGTGGAGTTGCATATAACAACTACTCCTCGGATGATGAGGGTAAGTCTCACTAATATACTCCATGTAATTCCCTCCTTATTATGCTTTGCTTGAACTATCTTTAATATCTCGTTGTCGCTGTCATTGAGCTCACTTTCATTCTATCTTGTATCCTTCTTACTCTGTCAAAGTAACTGCCTCCTTTGAAAGTATCTGTATCTCTGTGTTGTGTGTAGCTTTTCCTAACTCTGTGTGTGTATGTGTGTGCTGCTGTGCCGCTTTTCATTTTCTTTTTTCCTAGGTTTTTTTTCTTTTGCTGTGTGTACGCTCTTTGTACTTTTACTTTTATTTGCTCTTTGGCTTTACTTTCAGTTGCATGCTGCACTAGTTGCCCCTAGGCGAAAAGGCCTTTAGCTGCCTGCCGCTCTCTCGTGTCTCGTATCGTATCACGTTGTAGTTGTTTTTTTTTCCTCCTCTTCCTTTTTTTTTTTTATTTACGTTTCCCTGGAAACTTTTCGTGCCCGTAGAATATACATACTTTTAGTTAGAGCTGCCGCAGCTGCTGTTGATTGTCGTTTTAGTTTTTCATTAAACGCAACTTAAATCCATCTTAAAAGTAGTTTAATGTCCCATTTCACTCTCTACTAAACTTAACATATTCCCTTGGCTTATGTATTAACGGAATTTGATTAATTATTTACATATTATATACTAAATCCAACAAAGTCTCCCTTTGTTTGTAGTTTGTTAATTAAACATTTGATATCAACACAGAAATTAAAATAGATTCAAAAAAACAAAAACCTTCCTGCCGCCACACGCGTACAGAAAAAAAAAACAGTTTTCAATTCTAAAGGATAATGAATACTTTTTATTAAAAAGAGGCCATGAAAGGCCTCAAAAAAGTAGGCTAGCTCTGTATATATATGTATGTATGTATTGCAGGCCCCAGAAATCGTTTTTATTTATACATATTTTATTTGCTTATTACTTAAACAAATAGTTTTCAACTTATTTTACACTCTATCTATCTTTAATATGGGTTTAGTTTTTGCAAAATGGTTAAAAAAATGAAACTATTACTTTTCCTACTTATTGTAAATTTCAAATCATCAACTCTCTCTGGGTGTTTGGTATTTCCTCTACTAAAAGCCGCTGTAAACTTTGCACTAAAACCCAACAAAAAAAAAAATAAAACAAAAAATCAAAATGATCAATAAAACAATTAAAAACCAACTCAATTTCAATTTTAAGATGGGTTCAGAGATCCATTTTTAATTGATTTTGTTTTCTTTTGTTTTGTTTAATACACACAAAATAAACAAATCAAAAATATGTTTTTTTTTATATTTATTCTTTTTCATATATAAAATATATAAATATTGTTTACACGGTTTTTTTTGTTTGTTTATATGTAAATGTAAATGTTGTAAATCGAAAATTACGAAAATACAAATCACACAAAACGCAGCTGGGCCTGTGGATGATAACTTGTATAGTGCGACGGCAGGAAGGTCAACAAGAAATGCAACAACAACAACAACCACAACTACTACTCCTACTAGTACTAGTACACAAAGCACTGCAACAACAATTGCAACAGCAACAACAATAGCAACAACAAAAATATTAGCAAGCAACAATAGCAATAATTCAAATTTAAATTTAAGTTCACCCACAAAATTTAAAGAGAAACCTCCACTGAAACCCATATTGAAGGTGCATGAGGGCCACAGAGTGTCCATCATTCAGGTGCAACCGAAAAAGGCTCATGAGAAACCTAAACTGAAACTGCAATTGCCATTAGTTGGTGGACAGGCGGATGAGAAATGTAAAGATGAAGACAAATTGAGGGAGCAGGAGCAGCAAGAGGAGGGGGAGAGTGTTCCCATTTTGCCAAAGAAAACAGCACCCAAATCTCCACAGAATGCCAATTATGTGCCCGTATACAACAATAAGCTGGTCAGCAGAAGCTCCAGTAGTACGGGTAACTATGAGAACATGGAATTTGGCAAAGCATCTGCGATGCAGTTACAGGGGCAGACACAGGGACAAGGACAAACAAAGGCGGAGGAGAAACAGGATAGCGCTGCGATTAATGATGCCGACGAGACGCCCATGCTGATGCAGCTAAAGCTTTTCAAAGAGCAGCAACAAAAGGAGACGTTGAAAGAGATGGAAATAGAGATGGAAAGGCAAAAGGAGAAGGACCAACATGCGGAAGAGGATTTAACGCCAACGGCTGAAACCAAACCTGGTCTAGGAGAAGTTACAGAGCATAATGCAGAAGAAACAATGCAAGAACCAAATGAAGTGAATGCTGATAATGACGGGGATAATGATGATGACGATGATGATGATGAAAGCACAGCATGTGAAGAATACACAGATGATGATATTGATGAAGCTTTGGCTCAGGCTGATGATGATGATGATGATGATGAAGCGATTGAATCGAATACCAAAGGAAATGCCAATTTTTCCAGTGACAAGGAATTGCAGCAAATCTATGTAAACGAACCCATTACACCCACCGATCAGCAATTTGATGAGAGTCATTATCTGCCCATGACACCCAAAAAAGTGGAATTGGGTCAATTAGGAACTTTAAGTTTAGTTGCCACCCATGAGAGTTATAACAATGAGCAGCTGGTGGAAGAGGAAAATCATTATGTAGAAATGACCAAGGGTATTATGGATGAGGATAACAAAAGTAATTATGAGATCATGTGCATTGCCACAGTGGCTAACAGCATGAAACTGATGACTACCAAAATGGAACCCGTCTATATGGAATTGTCTGGCGTGAAGGCAACAACAACAGCCGAAGAAGCCCACTGTTCCTCCGGTAGATCAACCCTGAAAAAGGGCAAGAAACCCAATCATCCTGGTGGTGAGACTCTAAAGAAAAAGTCCAAGAAAAGGCAGGGTAAGGATATGCCTGATATACTTAAGCCAGCCAAAAGTGCCTTCGCCTTGGCCAGCGATAGTTCCGATGATGCTGACGATGAAAGCAGTAAACAGCAATTGGAGGCCAAGAAATTAAGATCTCGTTCACGTTTCAGTTTATCAGATACCTTCAGACCAGCCTCATATTACCTGGGAGCATCGACACCACTGAATAACTATGCTGAGAGTTCGGATAGTGAGATTTTGCCACCGCCACCGATTCCAGATTCACCACCGCCTATGGAGGAGCTAAAAACCACCGAGGAGATATTCTCGTCAGAGCATTATGATACAGTGAAGCGACGTGATAGCAAGGTTCATTTGTCATACGAACAGCTGCCCAAGATGCATGCGAGCAACACATCCTTGAATTTGCATGCCAAACACGATACTAGCTCTACCCAGTTGCAAAGCAGCCGCCTGTCCCTGCCGGATCATTTTGCCAAGGCGCGTGGCCCAACCCAGTCTAGACCATCGGGGATGAGTTCGACAATGACCACACCCACACTTATGCTACAACAACATCACGCACGCACCCTTTCCGACTCGAATTACAGTGGCTGCCAGACGGATAATAGTTCATCGCGTACGTCATCGGATTTGGATATCTATCAGAGGCGTGGACAGTTGCGTCCATCACCGGCGCGTTGTCCCAGCAATAATTCGTTGCCTTTGCGCTATGTCGTCGGCGACAGCAGTGAGAGCGAATCTGTGGAATTTCGTCAGCGTTCCGATTCGGAGCTGGAACGTCAACGTTCCAGACGTCCGCTCTCCCAGGAATCGATTAGTGAAATTGAATCGTTGAGTGAGCAATTCGAGGAGACTCTAAGCAGTCAGGAATTGGACACATATTTGAGTCATTTGCAAGGCAGTGATCTGTTGCCCTATCAGCATACCGGAGAACAGGTGACACCGACTAGCCATCTTCTGAACGATTCGAATGCCGCAGCCGGTACGGATATACTAACAAATTTGATAAAGCCACCAAAAACATTTCGCAATGATGATGGCGGCGATGGAGAACAGCATTTCTATGGGAATATACACTTTCTGTCGTCCACTGATTCCATTCAGCAATTGGGTGAGAAATCGGCTACAGCTGCAGCGGCAGCAGCAGCAGCATCCGCCGCTTATCTCACACCATCGCATAGTCGAAACAACAGCAATATATCCACTCAGTCTGCCCCGTATTATTATTCTGAATTGCCAGCACTTCCGCCACTGAATAACCAGAGGGATATTCATGCTCTGGGTCTTAATATTGCCCACATACACAATCCCATCGAACGGCTCGAGCATCAGTTCAATATGGATGCATTGGTGGACAAGGATCAGGCCATTGATAGCAAGAATCTGTATACTGTCAAGGCCAACAACGAGAAACTTAGCTATAGTAGCAATAAAAATTTAAAAGCGGGTCAAGTGCAACATAAATTGAACAATATGCAGATTGTCGATGCCGTATTGCCAGAGTTGCCAGAGAGCAGCAACGGAAACGGAAGCGGCAGCGGCAGTGGCAACGGCAGTGGCAGTGGCAGCGGAAATGGGCATTCACTAAACCAACCACATTCATTTCTCACAACTACTACTACTAAAAACACAAATCTCGCCCGTAAACTGATTGGTGGTAGTCGTTTGGATGAACATCATCGTAATGATAGAGATGTTGGTGAAGATGATAGTGTTGATGATGATGATAACGAAGTTGTTGTTGGTGGTGTTGGGACTGAAAGTGATAAGAGAGAGGTGACAAGAGAGGCTAGACCAAGTGCCACAAGCATTAATACCAGTCAAATTTCAGTTCTAGGTGGCGAACTGCTCTGGGAGGAGGACACACTATGGCGCGAGAGCTTACGTCGTGTCTCACAGCGTCATGCTCGCTCCCTCGATGATCTCGATCGTATCACAGCCCCGGCCTCAGCACACCAACCAATCACCAGTACACCGAAAATCAAACTTAGTCGTGAGGTGACCTATGTTAATGACAGCCTCAAGCCACAGCGTCAACAAGCGCAATTAGAAACGGCCATGGCCATTAGCAATGAGCATGATGTTTATGTACAATTACTTGCCAATAGTTCAAATCTAACAATTGATCACATTGAACAACAAATCGATTCCGATGTCTATGAGGTGTTGCGTGAAGAGACTGCATCGAATTTGTCACACAAATCGAATGAGTTCGATCGTGAGACCATACGACAATGGGATGCCATGTCAAGTGGCCTAATGAAGTCAAATCCCAGTGTGGAAGCATCCACATCGGCAACTACTCCTACCGGTTCAAGTGGTCCAGTGTTGCCCTTGACGAGCAATGTGCGTTCCATCATTCAGCAATTAAATAATCAAAATAGTAATGATGATGTCAATGGTAATCCCATTGTGGCTGTTGCGAAAATACAAAAGTCCCGGACAAACAACAACTGAGATGCACACACACTCACTCACACTCACACCCAAACAAACCTACACACACATAAGCACAAAACACAAACAAGAACAAAAATTTGAGAATGGAGAAGGGCTTGTATAACATTTTCTGTTTCTAGTTCTCTCAGTGTGTGTGTGTTTGGTTTGTATGTGTTTTGGCCTACTCGACCTTGTTTTGTTTTGCGTAGTAGTTTTTTTTTTGTGTTGAATTTTCTGGACGAGCCTTCAATTTGTTTGTTGTTAATTGTTATATTTGTTATTGTCATTGTTGTTGTTGTTATTCTCATTATTGTTGTATTGTTTTGTTTAATTAATCAAATGGTAAGCAAATTTTTAAAACGTTTTTTTATCAATCATGCATCTCATTAAGTAATTAATGCGCTTGTAAATATCCATTAAAACTCACACCATCTCTGTCACACACACACACACACACATACATTTGCACACTCTTCTTCAATTACATAAACATACATTCACACATACATATATATGCATACATACATCAATTCATTCAACACGTACATGCTCTGTATAGTAAAAATTTTTATAGTATACTTATTTGGGCTTAATTCCCAACAGCAGCTGCCTAGCAAGGACTATTTTTTATCTCTTGTAGAGCACAATTTCTCTAGTATTCTTTTATTTTTTTTTTAATGCAGAAAAATATACACATCAAAACAACAACAAAAATAAAACTATTTTGTGAACTAATTGGCTTCTCTTTTCAATATTTCGCGCACGCATTTAATCAATTTCGATACCATTTTTTTTTCTCCGTTCTTTTTTTTTAACAATTTGGTAATTAAAAACTGCTTTTGAAAATTTCAGCTTCGATTTCGGTGCAAAATGTGAACAATTTACCCAAGGGCAATCTCACTGTCATACCGGATCCCTCTGATGCACAACAAGAGTCGGCATTTGCTCCATATTATGGCAGTTCGGTGGAGACAAAATATGCCAAAGCCACAATTCTAACAGATCGTGGCCAATATGGTCCAGGCGGTGGCAAGGGAGCTGGCACCATTGGTGCCACATCTACACCGCAGCAGCAGCAGCAGCAATTTGTCATTCGTCGTGCCGGAAGTCGTGCTGAAATCGATATGCTTGAACGTGAAACTAGCTCTCAGATAAGGGTAAGTTCCAAAATTAAGCAACGGGGGGAAAGTGGGGTCAACAATAAGTTTGCAGTTCAGTGGGGCAGGGAAATAGGCAAATTAAGTGCATCATATTTAAACCCAACTACTATCCCACATCATACTTTAGAATTTGGATGTATCGGCTGGTGACTTATTGAGTCGCACCCACGAGGAGTTGGTACTTCTGCTAATACAATTGCGTCGCCAGAGCAGTCAAACAGCCAGGGCCATTGAGCAGTGTTGCAGTGATATTCATGATGTTCAGGTGGTTAAAACAAGTTTTTCGTCTCTTGGTTGTTGGCTAATCCGAATAATTATGGTGTTGGTTCTGTGACTAATTTAAGTTTAAGCTTTTTAAATAATTTGTGCCATTTTTTCGAGCTAACTTAACATTAATTTCAATTGTTTGCCATAGAATCGCTTACGCAGTGCCGAGGGTCTAACTCGTGCGGAAAGCATACAGCGTTTGGATTATTTGAAGCAACATTTGCTTGATCTCGAGCGTCAGTATGAGAAGAGCAAACCTTTGGTTAATCTTGTCGATAATATGGTAAAATTGGGCTCTCTATATCGAAACGATGCAAATGGTAGAGCTCAGCCAGCCACTTTAGATCGCCTGGAGTTCAATCAGCGCATGCAAGAGCGTCAAATGATGCAGGAAGAGCAAAAGCAATGGGAACGTCTCAGCCCAAATCAATCAGAGCTTCAGGTATGTAATTAAATTCAAAAATGAAATGAATTTAATTTCAAATTTAACTCTATTTAGGCCAAGGTTCAGGAGCTTTATCAGCTGGATCAGTTGCTGCAAGAGGAATCTGGCACTTTGCAGAGCCTGCAGCGTGATAAAGAGGATCTTGAACGTGCTCTTGGTGGTCTACGTGCACGCATACATGACAACAATGCCACACCCATGGCCATGGAGGCGGCCAAGAAGCAACAGCATATACTGGAACGTGAATTGTCTCGTGTCCATCAATTGTTGGCCGAGAACTCAAAGGTAGCTAAGGTGCCTAGTAAAAGTTTTTTGCATAATACAAATAAACATAAATTTGTGTACCTATCTACATATTTGCTTGTGCTATGCATGTTGCTTTTGTAACTAATTCGAATACAAGATAAAATACGATTTGAATGGAATTCTCTGCTATAAGATTATTCAGATGCAAAAGACTTTTACTAAAACGCCGTCTGCATGTGCCAACGATTTGGTGATAAGCTCCTTCGAACACACACACTTAATCTCCTGTCCATTACAGAAACTAGAGCAAACGGTCGCTGGTAATAGTCGCCTGGAGCAGGAGTTGTTATTGCTGCGCCAGAAAGTGCAGTCAAGTCGCGCCACAGGCAATGGATTGAATAACGATGCTGTGCATCTTAATGGCAATCAGACGGCTGCTGTCCTTCAATCGGAATTGGAACGAGTGCAATCCCTGGTTGGCGATATGCAACGCCAAAGACATGAACTGAGCTCTGCTGTCCGTCAGTTGACCGAGAATTCGACACGTTTGTATCAAGAGATTGGCAATAAGGAAATGACTGCTGCCACCTCGAATGGCAGTCTAAAGAAGCGCAGCAATTCCACCAGCTGGACAGAAACCGATTTGGATTTGAATATGCAGCATAGTGGCAGTCGCCAGCATTTGAATGATTCGACTTTGAATCTATCGACGCCATTATATGTGGACACGAACAGCTCGGCCAAGTTGAGTGACTATAATCGTTATAATGGTGGCAGTAGCGATGCCCTGGAAATGAGTGGTGTGGATAGTGATGGTTTCTTGGATAGCAATCCGTTTGCCAATCTGAGCAACTTGGAAAAACAGGAAATTAAAACGGTGCGCATTGTTAAGCGCGAATCGGAGCGACGACATCGGGATCGCAGTGAACGTGGTCTAAGTAGTTCCACACAGAATCTGGATCAGGTGCTAGAGGAAGAGCAATATGCCCAGCAGCAACAGCAGCAACAACAACTGTATGCGCATAGCTTGCAGGAACAAATGACTAATGGGCATCATAGTCGTTCCAAGTCTCTGCCTCGTAATTACAGCGAACCACCTAAGCCCAGGCATAGCAGGCATATGAATGGTTCCATTAAACAGAATGGCCACAGTTCATACAATGGCAGCTATGACTATGACCGGAACAGTAACTATGAGCATCAACCGCCACCACCACCGGCCCCCCAAAGCAATGGCCACCATCAACATACGCATCAGCAGCAGCAGCACCAGCAACAGCAACGGGAACATCTTAATCCCCTGGCGAATGCCTATTTTGCCAAGCAACTGCAACAGCAAGCCAATCCTTCCAGGGATAGTGCCCGAGTAGCTTTACGCACCAAGACCGAATCTCTGCAGAGCCTTAACAAGAGTTTGACTGACATTAGTCCGGAGCCTGTGTTCCAGAGTGTGGCTGCACGGCAGATTATAAACGAAATGTCCGCTGGTTCGGCTTCCGAAGATACTGAAAAGATTGTGGAGAAAGTGCCACCCCAGCACAAACATCGAAGGGCAGTTCCGCGGGAGAAACGTCGCCATTACACGGCGCCCAACAATGTCAATCAGAAGGCCATGGAAAAGGTGCAGGCCGAGAACGATATGAATCGCAATGTATGTGTAAATATAATTATCAATAATCAAATCAATTAATAATTTCAAACTCTACACAGAATACCAATTGGAGAGCTCGTGATGATCTGGATATGGAGGTGGCATTGCGTCCACGTATGAATGCTCCCGATGTGGTGCGTTCGGCTCTGGGTCAGGGTGAAAAGATATCTGAAAATACCATTGATAATTTACTCTTGGCTCCAAATAAAATTGTTATACCCGAGCGTTACATACCAGAAACAGTAAGTCTAATGGCAGATGAGAATAATATGAAGGTTATTTATTCAACATCTTTCACAGACGCCTGAACTATCGCCAGAGGAAAAGAAACGGCGTCAGGAGAAGGTTGAATCGATTAAGAAAATGCTCTCCGAGGCACCCATCAGCAGCAATGTAAGTTTATAGAGATAATCCCAACCACTATATATGCATTTGATGATTTATTTTGCTCTTTTTTAGGAGAATGAACATCTGCCGCCAAGCAAATTGAATGCAGAGAAGAAACAACGGGAACATCTTCTGCAACTTAATCAAATTCTTGCCCAGCAAGTCATGCAAGTCAGCAAAATTGTAGCCGGTACGTAGAGTTTGTCCATCAATGCATTTAGGTCTTTAAATTTAGTTAAATAAGTTCTTGTGTTCAGTTCCAATTGATATTCAAAGTTTTTCAAACAATTATTCAAACTGTTGATGCAATGCCTTGAAAGTTGAGTTTATGTTTAATGTTAATTTTTACTTTATTTCCAAAACATCAAATTTTATTTTGTATTAATCTATATTTGATTGTATTTAACTTTAACCACTATATATGTGTAAAAATCTCTGCGTTTATTCAATGTAAATCTAAGTCATGCCAGAGAGCATTATATCACCCTGTCCCCTGCTCTTTCTCTAACTCTCTATCTCAACTGTCAACTCTATGCTCTTCTAATCTATAATATCTTCTTTCGACTTTTTTCTAATTTTCTAGATGATTAAAGATAATTCCATATCATAAGCATACCATCTAATATCTAAATTGTGTTACGCCCCCTTTAAAATATAAGATCCATCCAAGAAACCAAAGATCATCTATTTTAGATTCATCTCATTCAAAGGCGTTCAAATATCATATCACAAACAAACACATTCAACACTTTCCACAGTCAATCATACACTCACTTTATACGTGCAATTAAACAATACATTTACCCTATCCATTCATATACATATATTACAAATCATGTTTCTATGTAAATTCTTTATCTATGTATGTATATTTTATAACATTTACTATGAATATTGCCCATACGCCGTGTATTGCAATGATACATATCAAACTTAATCTTAAATGGGGGGTTCGATTCATTTTATTCTTTCTCGTGCAAATTGTTCTTCAATTTTTTAAGGGTTATGCGAGAGTTAATCTCTTGTCTTTTAAAATGGACATATTCTTCAGATTTAATGTTTTGGTTTAACAAGTTTATATTTGTCAACTCAAACTATCAATAAATTATACTTGGTTTTCTTTGCAAAGCAGAAAAATAATCCTTCTATGTTTGATTTGAACAATTTTCCATCGATTCGAATGATTTTTCTATATTGAAACACACGAGCTAATAAGCACAGAAAGATAAAGAAAATATAGGAAACTTAGCTATTAGATTATAATTATTAATATAAATTAACAAAATTCTTGTTATTTTTTTGAATATATGTATATGTTTTTAATCTTATTTTGCATATGTACATTTATGTTTAATTGATTTTTGATTTATTTTTATGTGTCTCTTTTTGTTTCTTTTTTGTTTTTCTTTGCATTTTTTTAGGCAATCCCACTAGTCACAACTAATTGTTTAATTAGTCTGTCATGTTGTTTATGTTCACCTTAATTTTTGTGTTTTCTTAAAGTTTTGTTTTATATGCATTTTCTTTTGCTCACATTGTGTTTGAAACAAAAATATTGAAAGTTATAAATAAAAAATTTGGATAAATGGGTTCGATCACACTTGCGTATATACAATAACAACAACAACAACATCAAGCAACATTCAAATACAATAACAACAACAACAGCAATAGAAACACGCAATATTGAGATTATAGCATGCTAAACTCACTCAATTAAATAAATCACTATAAACTCACATAAAATACTGAACGATAATGAATAATATGAAAAAAAAAACAAAAACAAAAAAGAAAACATCAACGCATTAACAACAAGAACAACAACAACAAGCACATGAACAACAACAACAAGAACAAGCATAAATGATATACGAATCCGTAAGTGAAGGTTTGTACACAATTTATTATTTAATTTTTCTCTATTCGTATGATCTGTATTGTATGTATGTAGCTTGCGCCCAAGACTATGCTTCAAAACTTTCAATTGGCCTTTACTAATCGGCCTATGAAAATCGAAATATACCAAATTGCACTTGAACACTTCATAAAATTCGAAAACGAAACATACTTTTAATACCCACACATTTAATACACAAAACCCCCAAAACGTAACTACTCACCATACCTCAAACAAATGATTTTAGCAGAACACCAAAAGTAGAGCACTTTAAACTGTAGTAAGGACACAAAATATATTGGAAGTAAAAGAAATGCCTTGGATAGATCTCTAGTGAACTAGCTTTAGCCTTGAGATTAATAGATTTTGCATAGCTTACTATGCTTTAAGGACAGAAAAAGCATACAGATTCTAAATATTTGAAATATTTACATCATATTTTGTTTTGTATCATAAGCTGAGATAAATTTATACCAGATTAGAAATTCTTTCAAACATTTTTAAGACTACAGTTCAATTTTTCAATAGACAAACAACAGTCCTTAGTTCTAAGTTTGTAACAGTTTAAAAACAGAGTTTTAAAACTTTAATGGTGTGAAATTGTGGCAATTGCTAACTTAAGCAAAATATTTAAATGATGTACTTCAAGAATTATCAGAAATTTTAAACTTCAGCCAAGAAAAAACCAATTTCACATAACCATTTCAAAAAATTTAATTAAAAATTTGCGAACAAAAATTATGCAATAAACTTTTGAGTCTCCAAAATGACAGTTGCAACTGCTCTCCTTATTTATGGAAATCACTCAACAATAAGTAACTCCAACTTTAAAGAAATGCAACGTTAAGTCTTATTACTAACACTATAGGAATACTTAGGAAGAATTTATAGCTCAATTTGACAGAATTGTTAAGTTTCTCAACTAAATTTTGCTGCACTGCCTAAAATGCGTAAAAATAAACTTTGCCTAACACAGTCAAAAACGAAAATGCAGCGCCAAAAACGCTCAAAAGATGAGTAAGTATAAGCTCAAGGCACAGACACACACACACAACAACAACAACAAGAACAACATACAGAACAATATACAAACAAAATCCATTCACATCAACTTTTATATATATATATATAGTACAAAGTATTTTCAAAATGATTCTCTGTGTACCTACTCTTTTACCCTAAACAAACTTTTACAGCACGCTTGGGAAGGTTTTTGGTCAACTCTAAATGAAAGATGAGTGAAAAGCAAGTTAAACTAACAGAAACTTTTCTTTTTTCTTCCTTTTTTCTGCTTCTTCTTCGGTGTCTTCCGCTCTCTTGTTACCAATCATAGAGAAAGCCATGTCCAAAGCGGCCGACAAATCGAATCAGGGCAGCGATGAGGAGGAACGTGAAAGACGATCGGAATCACCAAGCGAACCACTGCCTTTATATCAACAACGCGACAATTTTTACAGCTAAATACTAAATAATAACCAGAATAATGCATACGATCAAACTTGACTCTACAGAATACTAAATACCTATTACAAAAATTAACTCCAAACGAGCGTTTACAAAAATAATAATAAGCACAATAATTGCTGCATTTATCTTCAGAATCAAAACTAGAAAACAAAAAAATTTGCTAAACTGTTTTTAATCGAAATCGTATCAATTCTTAATGTGACTGAATTATAAGAAAGAAAACCAAAAACCTTTAAAAAAAAAAGAACAGGAGCAAGTGAGCAAATTGATAAATGTGTATGTAAATGGAAAATTAACGAATTTTTTGTGGAGCTAAAGAAAATGGAAAATACTTGTTGAAACGTAAATTATACATATGCATGCAAATATACACACTATATATACATTATATGGAAATCAAAGATGCAACATATCAATGTAAAACGCGTTAAATGTCAGTTAAGCATTATCAATTACATATTAATTAGTGAGCGTTTAAAAAAAACTAAAAACTATATATATGTATGTATGTATATTTACTATATATGTATGTATGGGTACTTGGCTGATACTCTGGCAAGTTTTTAGTGAAAAGTTATCCAGAAAAGATAAATATGTGTGTAAATGTTAAAGTCAAATCACGTTCCTGTGCAGGCTAACGAAAAACAAAAGTAAAGTAAAGAGGCAAAATGGCAAATTAATTCAATTTAAAGACTTTTCGTAACGGACTTTTTAAGTAAATAAAGAAATTATTTATTAAATATTGCATTTGCCCTTGGAAACAAACCAAACAAACAATAAGAATTGAACAATTTTTGAAGCCAATTATTGCTTTTGATATGAACAAGATTTTTTTTTTATTTAACAACAAAAATTTCAATTAACAGACAGCAACTAAGGATTCTCTCTATCTGAATCTTGAGATATGAAGATTATTCCTATAGAGAATTAAAAATAATCTATCGAATACTCGAATACACTATCAAAAACAAAAAGAAAATTAAAATAAAATGTACCTACCTATTGCAATTAATCGGCGAGAAGAACACAAAAACCTATAAAGTGTAATTATATTTAAAGGACAATGCAAACATAAATACATACTATACATATATCAGACATATTTATATATATATAAAATTTTAATTATATATACATACAATTAAATCAATTACATAATCGAGCATGCAAAAAATGATTTAAATATGTAGGTCAATTAGGCAGGCAATTATATATATGAAATATCGACAAAAATGTCGGAATTAAAGTGGAAGATAACAACAACAAGATCAATGCAAAGTCAATAATGAAATTATATGCAAATGCTAGTTAAAGTTAATGTCTATATAACTTGAAAAGTTATTGAAAGTCGCATAAGATTATACAAAATTATCTACATAGAATCATAGACATCTAAATATACATACTATACCTTACTATATGCATAAACCACAACGATAATCTGTTATATATATTTACATATATGGAAAAGTAAAAGAAATAAATTGAAGAAAACGAAAACAAATCCATGCAAAGTGTACAAAAATATTTCTTTAAGTTTTTTTTTTAGTTTGTTATATTATTTTAATGCTTAGCCTTTAAGTTAAAATATTATATATATTTTTACCAATAAGTTATCGTTAAAAAACAAAAATTGTTTGTACATTTCGCGGTGCTATATGGATGTAAAAAAAAATTATGAAAAATGCAAATTTTAAGGATTTTTTCTTTAAGTTTACGCACAAAATGCTACAAATTAAACATAATAAAAGGATTAGAATGCCAAGCTTAACAAGTTATCGAATTGCAAATTGCACAGATATGCCCCCAAAAAACTATATATCAAACACACACACACATAAACAACTAAAAATATTTATTGCATATATCATAAAAATATATATATATATATATATAAGTCATATTATGACAGAAGAGTTGAAAACGAAAAGAAAACTGCATCAAATTGAACAGATGAGAAAATGTTATCAATAAAGATTATAGTTGAAAATTTAAATTCATTGCCCACACTGTTTGTTTATTATTGTTTATTATTCAGTTACAACTGAAGGTTGTTACTCAATGGCGGAACAGGAACTGGTCATCTCTGGTAAGTGCGTCAATTTGCCAGCTAAATTCAAGATCAATGTTAAGTCTATACACAATACAAGAGCTGGATGAATAAAAAACGAAAACACTAAAGAGGAATATATATAAAATCTGGGCATGAATCACAATGAATACGTGCCCCAAGCAACCGCAGAGTCAATCCCACTAAAGTGAGATACAAAGCACTATATAAATATGACTAGGAATGACAAACAACCTGCTAAAGGCACACGCGTGTGAATGTGTGTGTGTGTGTGTGTGTTCTATGTTGTGTGTAGGTGTTTTTTCTTGTTGCCAAAATGTAGAGCAATCTATAACTTTCTAAAAAAAGAAACAAAACAAAAGTCATTTCTTATCAAATTCTAATATCAATCGAATTAACATACAAACGAAAACACTTTTCGCTTTTACTCAATGAACTCAAAAAAAAAAAAAGGCATAGCCAAAGTTCATTAGGTTTATTTACACAAATTAACATTAATTTATCATATTAGATAAGTGTTTAAAATGCGTTTTAAAACGTAAACTTGATTGCCCTTTTTTCTTATGCATGGAGAAACCGATCATTTGAGTACTTGAATACCCGGCATATAAACTACTCTATATGATTTATATTGAACCGATGACAAGATATTATATGTACACACATACATACATATATATGTACATATATATGCAAAAAACCAGAAATATCATTAAACCAATCAGGTTTGGTCGTTGCTGCTATTTAACACAAAAGCAACTCAAAAATCTCTGTGAGTAAGAAAAACAAAAAAAAAAAACCCCGGCGACATTGTCGACGCATTAATTGTGCGGAATTAAGTGAGTCGACCGTTTAAGTTAGTCGACATCGTGTGCCTCAGGTGTGAGGTTGAGGTTCAATTTAAAGGAAACAAGCAAAACACGCAAAGGTAGAATGTCGTCTACTTCAGTTCTAGGATCTGTAAGTTAAACCAATAGTTTTTCATTCTATAGAAAACTATTTAAATTTATTGTTTTATTCCTCATGGCAGTTGTTACTTCTTGGACTACAAGTCTGGGCAGCTCCATCACCAGGCATTGAAGATGCGTCAGTATATTACAAGTTTTCCACATGCCATAAATATAATAAATGATCTTTTAGGGCTTACACCAATCAGGCTTTGGATTTGTGGGCCGAGGAGTCAGCGCCTTCTCCAGTGAGAGAGATTCCCCACTTACGACATCGACGCCATCATTTTTATCATCATGACCATGACTGGAACAACGGACATAATCAACATAATCAATACTTTCCGAATTCCGGTTGTCATCATCGCGGTTTTGGTGCTCCACCAGGTTCTTGGCCGCATTACGGACCACCGCATCCTTTTGGCTTTGGCCCACCAGGTCCACCACCCGATGCTTTTGATCCACAGCTACAGCCTACACCCCCTTATAAATCTAAACTGGCACCATTTAATGGCAAGTATTTAAAATATCCAAGGAAAATATTTGATTATCTTAGCAATTTCTTTAGATGAATCCAAAGAAAATCGCATAGAGCCACAACAAATGATCGAAATCAGCACAAAAACTACAGCAGCAGCACCACCACCATCCACACAACCAACACCACCACCAACAACAACAACATTAGCAACTAGTTCCACAGAAAGTGATACCTTGGATATAGATATACGCATTGGATAGGTTCTAGTTTTATTTCTCTTCAAGTAAAATCATATTTCTCATTAAAAATTCTAAATTTAAACTCCCTTTGGGATTAATAAACTTTTTATTCTCATGCCAGGATGCACATCAAGTGCAAGGGCCAGTTAATATGAAACCACAGAACCTTTTTTAAGCGGATCGCTAACCAAAGGAGGACAGGTCGAAATGGTAATTCTAGATGATAAACAAACTCATTTGTTATGACTTTTTAAAAGCCCACTGACTGACTGACTGACTGAATGAACGAACCGAAAACGAAAGAAAGTCGCGGCCATAAACTAAACAGATCTTGAAATGAGAACACAACAAATAACAAAGAACAAAAGCTTTGCCTTCTTTTTTTTGCGACGACGATCACCATCCATTCTCATTCTCCATATAAGATATATATAAATATAAGGTCTCCCGTCTCTCACGCACTTTACGCAGGAACAAAGGCAATACGATACGATTGGCAATCCAAGAACCGGACCGTACCCAATAAGAGTATTCCAGCAATCGGTAGATAGGTAGATAGGTGGTGGGTAGGTATAAAAGCAAAGCTCACCGAGAGTTTGACTGTCATTTGACGCCAAACGAGCGTCGTACGCAGTAGTTAATCCACACCGGTTTCCCAGTAGTAGTCTCTCCTCTCCCGCCATAGGAATTGTCGTGCCGTGTTGCCTTAAGAAATGGGTAAGCATAAAATCCCAGATCGGCCTGGTCTTGCATATCAAACGTAAACGAAGCTTCTCATACGGTGAATGAACTCTATATGGGCACAATTATGGGCACATAACCTTAGCATACCCAAAAAAAAGTAAGAGAGGTGCAATCAATGTTGCTACCGACATGTCAAAAAAAAAAAAATAAAAAATAAAATTATATATGCAAGTCTCGTCAATCTCGATAAACAAGTCGTAACAGAAATGTTTTGTGTTTATCTTTAATGCCGATATTATTTGACTTCTCCCCGCGTAGTGCAACATTTAAAGTGGCTTCTGCCACTGCTGGCCGTATTCT
Source organism: Drosophila paulistorum (assembly GCA_018152135.1). Taxonomy (NCBI): domain Eukaryota; kingdom Metazoa; phylum Arthropoda; class Insecta; order Diptera; family Drosophilidae; genus Drosophila; species Drosophila paulistorum. Next base: position 6,266,191 of record JAECXG010000805.1, on the reverse strand, counting down.
ATGCTTCTGGGCCAGTAGCAATTTTGGCCAACGATCAACCTGCTCGCATTGTTTGCTATTTTAGCAATTGGGCCGTCTATCGTCCAGGTATTGGACGCTATGGCTTGGAGGATATACCAGCTGATCTCTGCACTCATTTGATATACTCTTTCATTGGAGTGAATGACAAAAGCTGGGATGTATTGGTTATTGATCCCGAATTGGATGTCGATCAAGAGGGTTTCCAGAAGTTCACCCAGCTGCGTCAAACTCATCCCAAATTGAAGCTACAAATCGCTGTGGGCGGCTGGGGTGAAGGTGGCTCCAAATACTCACAAATGTCGGCAGTCCGTGAGCGACGACAAAGTTTCATCCGCAGCATTGTCCAGTTTATGAAACTCTATAATTTCGATGGCTTTGACTTGGATTGGGAATATCCGGGGGCCACTGATCGTGGTGGCACCTTTGGTGATAAGGATAAGTTCTTGTATTTCGTGCAGGAGCTAAGGCGGGCATTCGATCGTGAGGGTCGCGGCTGGGAGATAACCATGGCAGTGCCAGTGGCCAAATTTAGACTACAAGAGGGCTATCATGTGCCCGAGTTGTGCGAGTGAGTATTGACGAGGATTCATTTTGAGGATTCAGTTGAGCGTGAGGCAAATGCAATTATTACAGATTACTCGATGCCATTCATGCTATGACCTATGATTTGAGAGGAAATTGGGCTGGCTTTGCCGATGTTCATAGTCCACTGTATAAACGAAAGCACGACCAGTATGCCTACGAACGGCTGAATGTGGTAAGTTCAGGTGGATGAATGGTTATGTGGTTGGATGTCTCTGTGCCAAACTAATTAGCATTGCCATTCAAGAATGACGGACTCGCACTGTGGGAGGAGATGGGCTGCCCGGCAAACAAATTAGTGGTTGGCATTCCCTTCTATGGACGCACCTACACACTAAGCAATTCGAACAAGAACTACAACATGGGTACGTATATCAATAAGGAAGCGGGTGGAGGAGCTCCAGGTCCCTATACGAATGCAAGCGGATTTTTGGCCTACTATGAGATTTGCACAGAGGTGATGGACAAATCGAAAGGATGGACTGTTGAATGGGATGATGCTGGAATGGTGCCGTTCACCTATAAAGACACCCAATGGGTGGGCTATGAGAACGAGGCATCGGTACAAATTAAAATGGACTTTATCAAGGCAAAGGGCTATGCTGGAGCCATGACCTGGGCCATTGATATGGATGATTTTCATGGTCTGTGCGGTCGGAAAAATGGTCTAATGCAAATTCTCTATGATAATATGCGAAACTATCGTGTGCCGGAGCCAACACGAGAGACCACACCTCGGGTAAGTGTGTGTGTTTGTGTGTGGGATGTTTGCCAAAAATACAACACATTTCGAGTGAAAGCCAATGAAATTTTCTGTATTTTGCACTTTTTGCAGCCTGAGTGGGCGAAACCACCCGCCACATCGCCCACTCCGGATGAGGGAGAACCAGTGCAAGCGGCGGTGACATCAACAACGACGCGTAAACCGAAACCAAAGCCAAAACCCACGTCAACACCAGTCGTCACAACATCAGCACCTATACCAAAGCCATCCAGCTCCACCACTACCAAGACAACAAAGGTTTGAGCCCAATGGAATAAATCCATGATCGTAATTACCAATATATTGTGCTTTCTCCAGAAACCTAAAAAGCCCAAAAAGACCACAACTACAGCAACACCAGAAAAGGTAACCGAAGAGCCCGAAGAAGTTGTAGGTGGATCTCAACCACAATTTGATCCCAGTGAAATTGATTGCTTCAATCGTGACTTTGTGCCTCATCCCGATTGCAGAAAGGTAAAACTAGCTAGAGAGACTAGAGAAAAAACCCCTAACTAATTGAAATGTATCCACTTTAGTATTTCCGTTGTGTCCATGGCAAACCTGTGGAATTCGAATGCAAAGAGGGCACAGCATTTCACACAGTTCTAAATGTTTGTGATTGGGCTGAGAATAGTGATCGCTATTATTGTACCAAAACTAAAACAAAGAGCCAAGGCAATGAAGCCCACTAACTCATAAAGATAAAGAACTTTCAACTTATTTATTAGATTAATTAAGAATTCCTAATTTATATATTTATACATATATCTCTCAAGATTTTCACAATAAATATTAGCTTTGTGACATCATAAAGCAAATACATACATTTGAGATGATATCATCAGGATTATTGTTCGAGACGAAAGAAATAACATTAAATTAACATTTAAATATAATAAAATCAAGCACTTAATTAACCGTTTCATGTGTGTGGAAAATGGAAAAATTATAATGTTAAATACTTATTCAATTATAATTTTGCCATAAAAGAAATGATTTGCATTGGTCTGTGGTCAGGCATAAGGCGAATGCGATGCGCCCTTGGAACTTTGAACAGCTGTTATTGCAATCAACCGTACAAATGACCGTTGATAAATGTTAGAAACCCAAACAATTTTCTCGAAAATGTTGCTTGTAATCTCATTTTATAGGGGAAATCTCGAAAAACATAGCATACAGAAATGCTGCAAAGAGCAAGAGGGATAGAAGAGTTAAATCATTTGTGACATGAAACAAATCGGGCAGCTCAGCAAGAAAATGTTACTCAAAAATATTTGTACAAGAATACATGAAAATATATCTAGGAATATATCTTTTTATGCATCTATACATACATATATTTATTTGCTGCTCAGATGTAATTTAGTTTTTGACTCAAAAATATGAAAACACTTATACATGGACGCTTTAATACACTTTAAAAACTCGAAAGAAATAATCAAAATTAATATAATTTTGTCATTGTTGGACATAATATTTATAATACATTCTGATTTAAATGCCTAAAAAAAAAAGTCAAAAAGAGATTCATCTTGAAATAAGTTAAATTAAATTAAATTATAAAAGTATAATACTCAATGTTTTAGGGGAGACATCTGCCCATACCTTAATCGATCTTGATCATTAGAATATAGTAATAGGAAATAGGTAACGAAATATTTTTTAAATCGCTTTTGAATTGTTCATTCAAGCAGTTTTAAAGATTCTATCTTATAGTACATACTTATAAGCCAAAATAATTTAATTTTATGATATGATAGATGCCTTTACTTTGAGTACAAAGCACACGCATCCCAAATATTCAACTCAATACAAAATAGACGAATAATAAATTAGATATTTTGATTTCTAAAAGATTGTAATCTAAATGGATAATGTGTTTACCAAATATTAATTCAAAGTAGGACGGAAGGATGACAATCAGTCTAAGGTTTGTTTTTTTTTTTTATATAAAAGATGCATGCTATTAAGAAATTATTAATGTTAACACCTTAGCAATTCATTTATTTATTTTATTAATGTAATTATATAAGCTGACATCTTTGCTTTAAATTTAAACACGAAAAGGTTATATCGTGATACCAATTTCCAGAATTTAGTGAATAATATTAAACTATTAAATTTTTAATACCCAAATAAGCCTTCAGATAGATTTTAGTTCTTTATTCGTCTGGTTATGTTATAATTTCTCATATGATTACATGGCAAATTAGGAATTTCATTGCTTTTAAATCGATATCGAGTTTCTTACTTTTAAATTCTATTTATGATTTTGTCGACTCCAAAAGGTAAAGAATAAAGAAATTTTTTCTATTAATTTATTGCTTATTTTATTACATGATGAATTGTAAATGTGTTCATCTTATCTCATGCCGTTTTTTCTACAGATGAATTTGAAGAAAATAATAACAAATTTTTACTCGGCAAAGGTTTAATATAATTTAATTGAACATTATATTAACCATAACAGAGTGCAATCTTTTCGACAACTTTAATCAGAAAATATAAATTTTAAAAAGTCTTTTTTTTATAACCACATATAAATACAGTAAACGAGTAAACTGTTAATTAACTTAAGATTTAAGTGATTTAATATAATCCATAATCATTTTCACAGCTCTCTGTCAATTTTTTATCCAATTTTTATTCATAACTACCAACTTGAACCGAAGATCCAATAATTTACATTACAAGTACAACAAAAGGTTTCATACATTTTAAATACCTCACAATTCCTTACAATTCGCCTAAGTAGTGAAACCAAATTATCTATCTATAGAACGAGCGCAACATAATGGTTTATATTTAAAATACTTTTCAAAAAAAAAGAACCATTTTCTATTTACAGATGCTGGAGAAAATAATCACTTTGATTTATGACTCGCCATAATTCATAACAAATAATAAAATACATAGTAAAAAAGATTGCTAATTTTCATTAAGATTTATGACTGAAACTATTCTTGTTTTTTTTTCTAAGTAGCATATCCCTTTTTTGTGCTCTCTAAGCATATATACTTATTGTTGGATATGCATATATTTCTTTGGTCAGAGAGTCACCAAGATCATAGAGAAGGCGCCCATTTCTTGTGTAGAAGATTATATTTGAGCGCCGGCGAAATACGAAAAAATACTCAACTCAATTCGTTGGTTTTTGACAAAAATCATTTTTGTTGTTTTTATTTTTGCTTTTTTTGCGCTACAAAAATATCAAAAAGCAAAATAATTTTCGCGGTCACAAGGTAAATTCATGGTATATGCATGTTGAGTTACGAATTGGTTTTGGACCGGGAGAGATCGTCTCGTATACTCGTGTACGAAAAATAGAATAAATTTTTGAAAAAAAATTGTTGTATTCTTTTTCTTTTTCTAAATTTCATTCTTCTGGTTGCTGGTCGCTGGTTGTGAAAACCAAAATCGAAATTAGATAGATTGTTGGGGGCAAAATCTTGTGGTGCCTGTTCAAAAAACGATACGCACACGACGTGCGCAGACGACGACGAGCCAAAAATAAGCAAAATTATTTAGCTGACAATCGTCGAAAGGGACACTAAGGATTACCCAGCCGACGATTGTTGGTTAAAAATTGCAAAAAAAAAAAAAACGGCTCGCTAAACTAGTTTAAAAAAAAAAAAAAAAAAAAAACAAAATTAAAGCGAAAAAAAATTTAAACGAGCTACACAAAAAGTGAACAAAACGAACCAGTGCAAAATTGTGACAAAAAAAAAAGAAAAATTTGTGCGAGCCTAATTATATATATATATATATCTTACTCTCCCTCTCTATCTCTACTTATCTCTCTGTCCCTCTTTATATACTATAGATTTATGAAATATCTCTTGATCTTTCAAATACGTTGAAAAATAATCTTTAGCATTGAATTCTTTACTCTTTTATTCAGTGCATTTAAACGAGCGGATATATAGAAATATATACATATATATATATGCCAGTATACGAGAGCAAGTGTTTTGATTTAAATTTTTCCTAATTATCAATAATTACGGAAAAGTTCGAGAAAATAAAAAGGAGAATTTATGACGTGGCTAAAGTATTAACCACACTGGGAAAACTCAAGGATAATTTGTTGATTTGATCATAATGGGGCGGCTAACTATATGGTTCCTATTGGGACTAACGTTAATCGCCGTCTCCAACAATGGTGAGTATAAAATCCATCAAAGGGCCTATTATATAAGCCAAGATACATACAAACATACATATGTATATAGAGGAGACCCCGGGACCAACAAGCCCATTGAAAAAAATTATCTGAAAATTCCGTACGCTGAGACATTATGCAATTTTATAACAAAAACCGCCCAAAAAGCGAAAGAAAGAAAAACGGAAAAAAGAAAATATATATATTTATTTATACATACATATATCCTATATATTTTTTTTTTTTTGAATATGTCTTTTGGCTTAGTTTTGTGCGTTTGTATATAAGTGAACAAACGTCAGCGGACGACATTTGAAAATACTAACTAAAAATTTTGGCCTAGCCACACACATAGATACAAATACAGATACAGATACATTTAAGCTTTTTGTCTATCTTGTTGTTGTTTTCCTACAAGAAAATCGTTGGCTAAAACGTCAACGTTAGATAGCCCCAGTTTGGTTGCTCTCCCTCTCTCATATCGTTGTCATCATTTGTAATATTTTTAAATTTAGAAATTTTTAAGTTATTTTATGTGTTGAGCGAGTATCTTTTCGATAAGCTGTATTTGTAGGTGTGAGCTGTATCTGTGTGTGTATGTGGACTTGCCTCAAAATATTTTGTTTGCAAAATAGAATATGTGTATATTGAGAAATTGAAATGGAGCAAATGCGGTATAAATATTATATAGATAGATAGATAGATATGTATGTATTTAGATTGCACCAACATAAACACAATATGCAGCCAGGCATCAACGAGATTTGTATAAATAATTTTATTTATGCGAATAGAGAAATGAGAAATTAGAAATATTTGAAATAGCTTCCTCTAGTCCCCCTCCCAAAGATGTCTGCAATGAGTAGTTATAGGAAATAAATCAAATTGAATAAACACAAGAGATTTATCATAAACAATTGCCATTCAATCATAATTTAATTGAAATAATTAAAACCGCAAAAAATTTCCCATTCTATATACAAATTTCTTTTGTAATTTTGGGTAGTCTTCTAATGGTTTTGGCAATTTTGAAAGTAATTAGCAAATGACCTTAGAATGGAACTGTCAATCATTTTTCTTCAAAAACCGCGACCTTAGAACACTAAAAAGCAAAAGCATGTGTGTGTTACTCCCCCGCATTAGAAATTCAAAGTGGGTAGGGGAGCGGCAAAGAAAATATATTAAAGTAAAAAAGAAGTGGGCGAACGGCCAACAAAGTCTTCGCTTTTCCTTCCTCCACCTAACCGCCTTTCCATTAGCTGGCGAAATGTGTGTTGAATTTTCATAATTTAAAAATAAAATTCATAAATCGGTGAAAGAAAATCGTTCGTTGTATGAGTGTGAGAATGTTTGTGTGAGCCATAAATAATGTCAAGTTTGAAAAGATAAAATGACCTCGGTACTTGCTTGCTGACATCCGACACAGAAAACAAAAAAAAAAAAAAGAAAAGAAAACTAAGGACTGAAGGACTTCTTGGTAGGGCCCATACGTTTCATATTCGTTAGCTGTCATGTTGTTTTATAATCGTTTGCAGTTGGGTTTGTCAATGCCGATGTCGGACCAAGCGAATCAGAATGTCGACCCTACATTGAAAAGGCTATAAGTGAATTGAAAACAGGTGAGAAAGCTACAATAGAATCAAATCAGCTGGGTCTAGCAAAGAAAATCCAATTCCAGATGGCATTAAAGATGACTCTGGAGAATTGCAATCCGATCAGCCTCGTAGGGACAATGATGACGACGACGACGATGATGATGATGGTGGGATTGGGAATGATGATGAAAAAGATACTGTTGAAATTGAAACTGTCGAATTGGATTCCACAGAGGACGCGAAAAGCGCAAACGATCTTGATGGCGATGGCATTCCTGATGACGAGGACGATGATATTGATGGGGATGGCATACCAAACGACAAGGACGATGATATCGATGGAGATGGCATACCGAACGATGAGGATGATGACATTGATGGCGATGGCATACCCAACGAAGATGATGACGATATTGATGGCGATGGTGTGCAAAATTCCAAGGACGAGGATATCGACGGTGATGGTGTGCCAAATCATGAGGATGAAGACATCGATGGCGATGGCAAAGTGAATCATGGTAAGTCAATTGTAGAACTAAGCCAACTTTATTTGCCTTCAAATATTTCACTTTTTGCAGAGGATGATGATCTTGATGGTGATGGCACTCCAAATCATGGTAAGTAATAAAATAGTCCTCCAAAAGTTTAGTTGCTAAATACTTGTGTCCATCTTTAGAGGACGATGACTTGGATGGTGATGGCGTGCCCAACGAGGAAGATGAGGATTTAGATGGCGATGGCAAAAAGAATCATGGTATATATAATTAAAAATATTATTTCTACCAATTGATTTTAATTTTCCATGCTATTATTAATGCAGAGGATGACGATCTAGATGGTGATGGCGTCCATAATGATGATGATGAGGATTTGGATGGTGATGGCACAATCAATCATGGTGAGTGCTTTAATTTTAATTGACCAAGTGGTTCGTTAACTATCATTCTAAATTATTCAGAGGATGAGGATCTTGATGGCGATGGCGTTAAGAATGAAAAGGACGAGGATCTAGATGGCGATGGCAAAGCCAACGAGGGTAACAAACAAATCCTTACTAATAAAATAAGAATGACTTAAATAAACCATTTTTCCAATTTGCAGAGGACGATGATCTGGACGGCGACGGTGTGCCAAATGAAAAGGATTCTGATTTGGATGGTGATGGCATCTTGAATGAACATGATAACGATATAGATGGCGATGGAGTGCCCAATGAGCATGATAGTGAAGAGAATGGGGATGATGATGACGACGACGATGATGAGGAAGAGGTTAAGAAACGCAGCAAGCGCGAGGTTGATGCAGCTCCAGTTTTGGATGTTGCGGCACCCCCAAGCCCAGCTGATGAATTCCCCGTCGAAGAAGAAGAAGCCGTCAAAGAGGAATCTGTTGAAGTTGAAGCTGAACCAGAAGCCGAGGCCGAACCCGAGCCCGAACCCGTTGCTGAAGAAGAACAGCCAGAAGCTGAGGAAGTAGCCGAGCCTGTAGTAGAAGCAGAAGAAGTCAAACCCACAGAGGAAAAGGAAGAAGATGCTTCTGTTGAAGAAGCCCCTGCAGAGGATGCAAAGAAAGAGGAAGAAGCTGATGAGTCTGTGGAAAAGGAAGCTGTTAAAGAAGATGCCATTGAACCAGAGCAGGTTCAAGCCGATTCGGCTGTTGCAACTGGCAACGAAGAAGACGATGATGATGATGAAGATGATACCAAACCAGAGGACGAACTTCTTTGGGTGAGTCTCTTAAATGATTCTAAGCGTTTGAATGGTGCTCTACGCTAACCTTTTTGTGCCTTTTAAAGGAGGGTGAAATCCCACAAAATCGCCGCAGTCGTCAACACATCTCAGAGCTCTTGCAATTGGATGAGGAATTCAATGCTCGCGAAAAGGCCACCGATAATGTGGCTGAAATTATCCTAAGAGATATCAAACGTATCTATGAGAATGCTGTCAAGCCATTGGAAACGCTCTATAAGTACCGCGATCTAAGCAATCGTCACTTTAGCGATCCCGAAATCTTCTCCAAGCCATTGATTCTATTTATGGGTCCATGGTCTGGTGGCAAGTCCTCAATTCTTAACTATTTGACGGACAATGAATATACACCCAATTCATTGAGAACCGGTAAGTGAACTAACTGAATTCCACTTTGGACTGTAAGATTAATAGTTTCACATATATTTAGGAGCCGAACCCTCTCCAGCCTATTTCAATATTCTGATGTGGGGCAATGAGACCGAGGTTTTGGATGGCACTCAACTGGCTGCTGATTATACCTTTGCTGGCCTGCAAAAGTTCGGCCAGGGACTGGAGGAGCGACTTAGGGGTCTGAAGATGAAGAGCAAGTTGCTCGAAAAGGTATGTTCTAAGATAGGCCATCTTCCGCATTCTTTAGTATGCATGTATAGTATCTATCTGACAGATACTTTTTGATTAAGTGCATTAACTTGTCTCCCTGTTAGTTTTTGTTGGCAGGGCATCTCTTCGATTGGGAAACCGCTGGCAATCTGCCCGGAAGAATTTATAGCTTTTAGCGCGCACACAGTTTTTACATTAATTTTGTTTATTAAAAATGTACTTAGGAATAATTTTAGCTAACTAAATTTAAACACAACCCCCGAATGCATTTTTTCAGGTCAACATTGTCGAGATACCCGGCATTCTCGAAGTGCGCAAGCAGGTCTCTCGTGTCTTCCCCTTCAACGATGCCTGCCAGTGGTTCATCGATCGCGCCGACATCATCTTTCTGGTCTACGACCCAGCCAAGTTGGATGTGGGCCCCGAAACGGAGGCCATTCTCGATCAGCTAAAGGGGCGCGAATACCAAACGCGCATCATTCTTAACAAGGCTGATACCGTCAAGCCTGAGGAACTGTTGCGTGTGCAGGGCGCCCTCATTTGGAACATTTCGCCGCTAATGTCGTCGGCCCAACCGCCATTGATGTACACCACCTCGCTGTGGACGCATCCATATCAGGATGGCGCACCAGCCCGCCTGCTATTGGCCCAGGAGCGTGCCTTCTTGCGTGATTTGCGTACGGCCATCGATAAGCGTATTGAACACAAAATATCCAGTGCTCGTCGCTTTGCAGTAAGTCTAACAAAAATAAGTTCCATGCTGAGATTGGAATGATCAAACCTTTGACTTTTTATAGGTGCGCGTGCGCAATCATGCCAAGATGGTCGATTGTTATCTAAATACCTATTACAATCACAAGACGCTTTTTGGCAACAAGAAGCGCATATCGGATGATATTGTCGATCATCCGCAGAATTATCACATCTACGAGGGTCTCTCCACACTGACCAACATCTCGCGTTACGATCTGCCGGATCCTGAAGTCTATCGTGACTTCTTCCGCTTGAATCCCCTGTACGAGTTCAAGAAGCTAACAGAGACATGTACTTATTTCCGTGGCTGTCCTATCACCAAGCTGGATGTGGCCATTGCCTACGAGCTGCCCGAACTTGCCGGCAAATACAAGAAAATGTCCGAGGCAGCATTGTCCAGCATTGAGGCACAGCACGAACAATCGGCGGAGACGGGTAACAATCCGGCTGAGCCCAAAAAGACGAGATGAGGAGATAACCTGCCATTTATGTAGTTTGTTTTCTTTAATAAGCATGAGAGAGTACAGAGAGTTAGAGATAGAGAATGAATATGAGACAGATGAAATGGGAAGAATGGGACATCGGCAAATGGAAACCGTCTAATGTGAATTAACTGCATCGAATGAGCTAATTGAATAGTAATGAAGTAAAGTAAAGTAGACAGCGAGAGAGTAAGGAGGAGCACATGTCCACGAGGGCCACAAATGAGAGCATTTTGTAACAACAGCGTAAGATATCCTATATAGAAAAGGGCCAAGAGAGTTTTGAGATTGATTGATCGATCTGTTTTAGAGCAATGCGTTGCAATGTTTTGGTCCAAAGTTTAGTGGCCTTTAAGAACTCAATTATTTTCAAATTAATGTTGCAACGAATTTTTATTTTTTCCTTTTCTTTCGATATGATTTACACATATTTAATGTATGTATGTATAATATCTACATAATTGAACTGAGAGTTTTTTTGAGAGAGGTAACTAATATGCACAAATGAGAGCTTAAATACCAAAGACCAACCAACTTTTAGTTAGTTATTTTTATTGTTTTTAGTTTAATTCTTTGCAAACAGAGTAGAGGGAGCATACAGAGCCTTTTTTCTTAATTTAATTGTAGATGAGTAGATCAACCTTTATCACTTAACTAGAGAAGCAAAGTTTTATTGAGAGCTGTGTATCGATGACACATATATCTAACACATATAGAGAGCCCCATTAGCCCTTTCCCCGTTTCCCGCGTAGTGACCAAACCAAATTGGCTATTACCCAAAAGTCGACTATTTTTCCCAATTGTTAGTTTTTCCTTACTTCAAGTAGTAGTAGTAGTAACAACAGCGCAGAAATTGACAGAAATCTTTTTCAGAATTTTGAGAATTCAGCAATGTGTTTATATTTTGCAGAGACAAAACACTAGTTCGTTTTTTTCTTTTCGTTTTTTGAGCAGGACACCATAAAATATATCGATGATGTAGTTGATAAGACTTTTTGTAACAAAAGCAAACAGTGAAGACGATTAAAACAATTTTACTAATTTTTATTCATGAATGACTAAAGCGCATGTGAGATAAAGCAAATTATGTTAAACTATAAACTTAAACAATTTTACAGAAACTGAGAACCAAATGTAAAATGAACTGTGAGAGTGGGTAAAATACATGAAATGAAGAATAAAAACAACGGTAAACCCCAATTAACTACACAATGTTTTCAACTATTTATTTACATCATTCTAGACGTTTTAAATTTGAACTGAATCGACAAATTGTTTATTGAAACAATGTCATTTTTATCTCTTTACTTAACGAATTTGCAATCAAGTTAAATGTAATGGTTTTGAGTTTTCTAAATTCCAAAAACACTATCTGGACAAATAGTTGTAATTATGAACAAATTAATGCAGTAGGTATAAAATTTAAATTATTTAACCTTGTTTTTTCTTCAGTGTTTGAAACAATTTGAAATCCAACAATAAAAACTAAAAGTATGCAAGTAACATGAATGCTATAGTTGAAATATTTTTGGAAGAAAATCTGGAAGAAATTCTTCTTTTTTCGAATTGTGTACCAAACATGATTTCTTGGGTTAGTAAAGTATCGAACAATATATGTATGTACCTACATATGTACCTATGTATGTATGTACATGTTATTAAAATTTCGTGGCTCTAGCTTTTATAGTCTCCGAGATCTAATTGCTCATTCGGACGGACAGGGCTTGATATTGATATACAAAGTATACACCAAAGGTCGATGCAAACACAGAATAATTTCAAAATTTATAAGCTGTTTTTGATTTGAAATATACGTTATTTAAGAAATGCCAACGTTTTGAAATTAAAACATTCGACAGTATTTATGAAAACTTTTATGTTATTATTGAAAAAGATCAAAAGTAGGTTTAATTGTTTACGACTGGCATATTAAATTTATCGCGGTGACGGTGTACATACTGAGATTGAGTTGAAATGTCTCAGTTGATTTGCCTTTAGTTGCGTCAAAATTACTTGTTCTTACATGTACGATAAGTTTTAAAGTTTTTTTTTTTACAAGGTTTTAAGTTTTTCCCATTGTCTTACGTAATTTCAACTTGCCTTTACCTCTGGGATTGTTGATGATGATCTCTTTTACTTAATGTGTTTGTCTTAATAGGATTATATTGTTAGACTCTGCAGCTCTCTGGGGTAGAACCATCAAAATCAAATTCACATCTTATTCCGAGCCACCAAAAAAAGAACATCTAGTTGACATCAGTTATAAGTACAGTTGAATACGGTTATAACGACTCCGCTTATAACGTCCGTCCGGTTATAGCGACTAAAGTTCAATGAGTGATTGGTTGGTCCGAATACAAACTTTTATGAAAGGGCCTTCGGTTAATACGTCTTCCGGATATAACGACGAAAGTCGTCGGTCCCTTGAGCGTCGTTATAACCGGATTCTACTATACCAATGTACATATAATTTATTTTGTCAAAATACTTATGTCAGCACAAAAGCAAACTTTTTTTCTATGTAGTTTTCTGTAGTTTTATAGTACCCTATAATAAATGATAACAATAATAAATATTAATTATAATACGTATAAATAAAAAGTGCTGAAATGCTTCAAAAAGTCAAAACTCCCAGCAAATACCCTACCCTCTGAGGTTCGACTTAGCCCTTAGCACTGCGGCGATAATCATCGAACAATTTGGCTGGGCGAATTCAATATGGCTGGGCGAATTGGCAAAAAGTGGAGGTAGGGTATTCGTATTTAATTTACTGTTAATATTATTATTTATTATTGTTATTAATTGGAACCCGGGTTCTATTCGATCATTCGTTCATCATTTGTTGTAACATGTGATTAGTTAGGTTAGTCATTAGATTCTTAACTAAATATTTGAACCATAAAAAGAATTATTTGATTAGAAAATTGTCAATGTCAATAAACAAAAACATTTACGGCGACGACCTTAGGCCGGGGTTTCAAGTAAGAGATTCGTGGGTACTCCAGAGACGTGGTGTGTTGAGCACATGGGTGTAAAACGAAAGAGTGTGCAGGAGTCGCTAATGTCTGTAGTGGGAAGTTGTTTACGTCTTTGTTTACGTCGTGCTGACAGGGATGGAGAAGGCGGTTCGTAACAGTCACATCAATTCTGACACAAGTGAAAAAAAAAAAACAAAAACATTTTGAAGCCGGAAAACAGACGGAATGCATACTGATTTAGCCGCACATTTGCATACCCCGGCCTGCAATAAACTGATCGAGGAGCTCAAAGCCTGTCACGAGAATGTAAGTATCTTGAGAACAGAAAAATAAACGTTGGCAATAATATTTCCATGCATTGCAGCACGCATTTGCCAAATTCATAGGCGTGTGCAACTCCATAGACGATAAGGTGGTCAAGTGCCTTAAGGGAGAACGTATAGCTCGCTCTGCTGCAAACCGTGCCAAAGCCATTGAGCGCCAAGCCAAGTACAAGGAGAAACTACTACAGGGAGAGAGTAATACCAATTAAGAGAAAATGGCAACGGCAGTGACAAGTCCAGTTGTAGGCCAGGAGGATCCATTCGCACCTTACTACTTTGAAGACCAAGAGCAGGAAATCTGTGGCCAATCTGTGAGACCAATCACAGACAGCTACGACGACAACTATCCCAGTGTTGTGGACAGATTTTTCACACGTTATTACTATATCAAGGGAAATGCCGCCTACCAAGTGCTCTATCACTCCAATCGCATTTGCTTGATATGCCTGGCACCTTCGCATCCTGCCTATGCTCAGGGCATTACACAAGTCAATTTTAATGTAGGTAATGTAGATCGCAGTCAAAATGTGGTTAAGGGAAAGGGAAAGAAGGGCGGGATGATTCTGCAGGCAGACTCCACGCTGGCATTACTTACCACAGAGACGGGTGATACGTTCAAAGTTCCCAGCTGTATTCGTGGCAAACTGGTGGAGGTGAACACGGATCTTATAGCAGAGCCAAAGTTACTTGAGCAGCTGCCTGAAAAAGCCGGATACTTTGCCATATTACTGCCCAAGATTGAGAACTGCGACGATATTAAAGCCAGCCTACTAAATCAACAGCAATATGAAGAATATGTCAACAATAACAAGCAAATGGAGGTCAAGCAGGACGATTTATGAAATTTTCAAAATAAAATTAACATTTGGATTTGAATTTCTTGCTTATTTTTTTAAATAAAATAACCGATACTATCGATTGTTTTTTCTATTCAAATCGATAACTTCACTGCTTCATTGGCAACGCTGCGCAACACGTGTGTGTGTTTACAAACAGCTGACTGAATTTATAAACTTTTATTTCAAACAGAAGTTTGGATTTGGTGTAATATTAAAAAAAAATATAATGTCTGCCAGCAAGCGAAAGAATCTGAATAATATGGAGGTTGACCAGAATGAAGATTCAAGCTCCAGTGACAGCGACGACGACGATGATGACGAGGGTGGGCATCCGGACGCCTATAAAGGAAACGAAGTAAGCAGACTAAAGTAAAACCGCACAAAGTTTCATTTAAAGAAAACTATATGTTCCTTAGGAGGTACAGATTGATTTTGGGGGTCGATCTCCAGTTGATCCCGATGCCCAGGGTATATCACAGTTGCTGCAGCGTCTTTTTCTGCGGGCCCACATTAATTGCAATCAAATGGCCGATTTGATTATAGGTGAGCTACATTTGTTTGCTTCAACTATCTGCCATAACTTTTATTCTTTTACCAGCTCAAAACTATGTGGGCAGTGTCATCTATCAGTGCGATGACGACGGTGCCGAGAGCGAAACCGATGATGACAATATGGTTGAGGATGGCACCATATTTGGCATTACCTCAGTGCTTAATCTCTCCGCCAAGAAGGATCAGCCTAGTATTGGCCAATTGCGTGGCTATATACAAGAGCGCGCCAAATCCCATGCCACGCCTGAAGTACAACAACAGCTGCGTGAGCTGTTGGACAATGAGCAGAGGCATGTCGGTTTCCTGATCAATGAACGATTTATTAACATACCAGCACAGATCTCAGTGCCATTGTTGGAGAATCTGCACGAGGAGATTGAAGCAGCCAAGTCCAAAAAAATGAAATTTGACTTTGGAACGCTTTTGCTACTAGTTAAATTCTATCGCAAAGAGGCTAAAAAAGGCAAACCAGCAGAGGATAACTACACAAATGCCGAGGATGAGTTTCTGTCCGAGAAGGCAAAGTTTTCCTTTGAGTATTCAGTAGCCTCAGAATGTGATTCGGGCATGTCTGGTGACTGGCTTGAGGGTGATGCTGTAATGACGCCATACAGAAAACTATTGGCTTTGGATGCCAATCAGTTGCCAAAACTTGTAAAAGATATACAAAAATATATAAATGACGAATAAAAATCATGTTTGTTAACAAAATTTGTGTACTTTTAATTGCTTATTAGAAGGTTTTCAGAGTTCTTTGAGTTACTTTGCAGGTCTTATTGCAATTCAGTTTGAATTTCAACTTCTTACCGTCTAATTTTTTAAAACAGCTGGCAACGCAATCTAACAGCTGATCCCGTTTCATTTGAAGCAAACGCAAACACACACACACATACATACCCACGTAGTCAAACATTCAGCAAATAAAAAAAATAAAGCGACGTGAGTAGACTTTATTCATATTCTCCAATTACAATTGTAACATTCAAGAAATTATTCATAAGTCGTGTAAAAATATTATTAAATTGTTGTTGCTGTTGTTATTATTGTCAAACGAATGTGCAAAAAAGTATAAAAGCTTAATTACCGGTCCCCCAATTACTCACACTACATTGCAAATTCTCCAGTGAAGGAGGCAAAGTCGCTGTTGTTGTTGTTGAAACTTAAAAACACAAAGAGAAAGAGAAAATAAAGCAAATCGCTTATCAAAAAACCACAATTTAACCGTTTGGACATCTTATCGCTTACAGTTGCCAGCCCCTGCTCAGTTCAGCAACATTTGCCGTTTGATTCAGTTCATTGTGTGCCACGAGTGTTAAGGAATCCATTGCAAACGCAAACATGGGGATCGAAAAGTAAGTACATACATGAGTATATTTAATGTATGAAGATTATAGAGATTTCGAGATTATAATCTGCAAAATGGGACTCTAAACTGGGGTAAAAGTCTGCAAGAGATAGAATAAAGTATACCCAAGACACCACGACTTTATATAGGTTTATCCGTTCATCTGTCTAAGCCAAGTCATAAATCTTCTCCTAGACCTGTTAAGAAAACAATGTGGTACTTACCATTTAGGCGTCTACTTACTGCTGGCGTTCCAGCTCTCACCTAAAATTCCAATAAGATCGGAGTCCCATAGTCTGTCGTAGGATTCGGCTATGCCTTGGTTAGTCCAGCCCATTTGTGAAGTGAATTAATCTTAACTAAAATTGTTCATACTGCCATTATCGCAAGCATTTATTTATTGCATTTAAAGTTAAGATAATCTATGCGCCGGTAGATAACCAACAAACAAAGTCGTTGGGCGACAATTAAAACCTGCAAATCGCTAACTTGGCAGTTTCTCCACTTGTAGTATACGTGATAAAGTTACATTTTAAGGTTTGCTGACTCATTGATGGTTTACAGCGCATATAAATAAAGTATTTAATAGCAATAACAAATTTACAAACGTTTAATGCGCATTTTAGAATTCTGCCATGTACTCTACAATTGAAAAAACTTATGATGCGATCTGGCAGTGATGTCCTTTGCATCATTGATCGTGCCACTTTGCCGGAAGAACTGCGGGAGACTTTTGAGGAGCACCGTTCGTTCGACAAGTCCTTTGATAGCAGCGTTTCCTGCTTCAAGGCACCAACTCTGGGAATTCCAGTGATTTATTCGCCTGTTCCCAAATTGACTGACTATGACGATGTGCGTAGTTATCAGAAGGCTGCCAAGGAATCTATACAGAAGGCCATTAAGGTGGGAGAAACTTCGATTTATCTCGTATGACTGACTTATTGTCTTAATCGTTTGCAGGCTGGTTTCCGAACACCTCTATTGGTTGTGCCCAAGAGCAAACGGTTTCCCCAGGCTGAACTTTGCACCGTCTTGGGAGCCTTGGAGCAGCTTTATGTGGTTAGTATATGGAATTGAACATTTTTTCATGGATTTAATCATGTTTACTTATTAGCCAATTCAATTGCGTGAAGCCGATCCTAGTCAGAAAAGCCTTTTAGCCAATCTTAGTCTTCAAATCGATGGCCCCGATGCGGATGATATTCTAAAGGACGCATTGATACTGGAATCTGGACGTTTTATAGCCCGTGACATTGGTGTTGGTGATCCCGAGAGGATGACTCCCATTGCAGTGGAGAAATACATTACTGCCTTGTTGCCTTCTCTAAAGGTCACTGTGATCAGTGATGTGCCAACTCTTCAGAAGGAATATCCACTTTTTGCTGCCGTAAATCGTGCCGCTGATGTTGTAGAACGTCATCGTGGTCGCATCATCTTCCTGGAGTACAAGCCACCAAAACCTGCAAAGAAAACCCTGATGCTGGTTGGCAAGGGAGTGACCTATGACACTGGTGGCGCCGACATCAAGGCCGGTGGTGTTATGGCTGGTATGTCTCGTGATAAATGCGGAGCGGCTGCTGTTGCTGGCTTCATGCAGGTGGTCAACGAAATGAAGCCAGAGGACATTCATGTGGTTGCCGCTCTCTGTATGGTACGCAATTCGGTTGGAGAGGATTGCTATGTGGCCGATGAAATCATAACATCTCGAGCTGGTCTTCGTGTCCGCATTGGCAATACCGATGCCGAGGGCCGCATGTGCATGGCCGATGTTCTCTGTCGCATGAAGGAAATCGCTGTTAAGGATAATCTACCAAATCCACATTTGTTCACCATTGCCACACTGACTGGACATGCTTGGATCTCAGCTGGAGCTGGCCAAACCATTGCCATTGACAATAGTGTGGCTGCTGCCGAAAATCATGCCCGTAAGCTGCAGGAAGCTGGACAAATCTATGGCGAACCCTATGAAGTCTCTGTTTTGCGTCCATCTGATTTTGAATTTAATGCTGGCAAAGCTCTTGGCGAGGATCTGGTACAGGCCAACAATGCACCATCAGTGCGTACGCCTCGTGGCCATCAAGTGCCAGCGGCTTTCCTTATCAAGGTCACCGGTCTAGATCAACATGGTCTCGACTCGAGTAAGCCCATCAAGTACACACATCTGGATATTGCTGGCAGTGCCGGAGAACTACCCGAAATGCCAACTGCTGCTCCTGTCGTATCGTTGGTTAAAACGCATTTGCTTAACTGAAGAATTTTATATCGATTTGTATGACATTCACTTTCAGTACTTATAATTTTTACTCAATTATCTATCTGTCCACTATATATACATATATATATCTGCATCACTGAATTAAACTAATCAATGCAAATAAAAACCATTTCGTCATTTACTATGAATATAATAATAGTGTAAATTTTCAGAAAAGCCTGGAAAAACATTTACACGTACATCGCATATAAATTGTATTCACCTCTCAATGGAGTATCGTCAAAATTAATCACTATGCTTTATTAAATTTGTATTTTTTCTAAAAATCTTCAAAAGTTTAGACTTTTTATCATTAGATTCTTTAGAAACAAATTTTAAAGAATATTTTGCATGTTTTTAGACAAATTTATAGAAGACTTTATATAAAAAGAACAGATAAAGAAATTTGTAGTTTAAGATTTAAACGTTGAGTGCAGATCATAAATTTTAGAGATTTTTTTAGAGAGTTGGTGAACAGAAATTTCGAGGTTTCAAAAAAAAAAGAAGGAATATCTAAACTAGAGTCTCTTAAAGTTAAGGTTAATGGGAAAAGTATTGATCGAATTACCTATTTTGTAGATCCGGCAGCAAAAGAATATAAATTAAGATTGATTTTTAAAAACCTTTTTTCCATGTTGATTAATTTCTATATTTACTTTTTTCCATTGGCTCTTTGTATTTGCAGTTGTTCATTATATTCTCCTTGCCAACTTCGTTTTGTTTCTTTCTTTGGCCCAGAGCTTCATTCAGAACCCGTTAGTCGCTCTTCTGCACTGTTTTTTGTTTTTGTTTGCTGCGCTGTCTTCGCCACTTGTCAGCTGTCGCATGTGTCTTGATACCGTTATTGCTTGGCTTTGGAAACTCGGTCAAGAGTGTCTCATTCATGCTGTGATTGCATAATATACCGTTGCCTGGTCTCCAGTTTTGCTGTAGGCCTCCCGCCTACCTCCTACCGCCTCCTTTTGTCTCCTGTCTTTTCCTTCCCTGCGTGGCTTTCTTCTGTGCCTTGGTCGATAGTTTTTTTTTGTTGTTTTTGTTCTCGCTTTGGTCTTGACAGTGGTCTTGGGTGCGCTTCTAGGTAATTTATTGACGCATGCCTCCACATTTGACAGTCCGAGAGAAGAGCAGAAAGAGCTCTGGCCAGAGTTGGCCAGTTGCATTTTGGTCATATTGCCATTCCGTAAGAGCTTTTGGCTTTAACTTAACGGTATTCATTATTGATGAACAGTCCATATAAATGTTTATATTTGCCGTTAGTGTGAATTTATTGGGTGAAGCGGCGGCACTTTTGGCCATGTAAATTGGCAGAAGCCATGACCTGATTATGGCAGGACTGGTACTGAGTACCGTTACAGCAGAGCAATGAATCATTGTCGAGCGTGGTAAGAGTAGTCAAAAAGAGTTAATAACCGGGCCATAACAAGTCTCATTCTCTAAGATAGGAAGGAGAATACGTTTTTTTTCGTTCTATCAATTTTGGCAGACGACATTTTGGCTGCCATTGTTGACTTTATGTCGCGCAATACGACTGATCCATAAATTTGCAGCAACAACGACAACAACAACAGCAGGGAAAAGAAAAAAAACAAAGTGGGGGCCAGTCCAACGATGGCGGTGATGGCGGCGGCATTAATAATAGTAAACAACAGACAAGCAACAACACCAAATGAGGGGGGACTGTTGGCTGTTGCCGGTGCAAGAGTTGCAGCAACAACAACAACAACAAGTACTTGGAGCACCAACGACAGAAATGATCTTAAATGAATGCGGAAGTTTTTCTTGGGGTTTCGTAACCAGCTACACAGCGCCAAAGAGGTCGCAATTCCAGTGGCAACCAAGTGGCAGCCAGCCAACCAGGCAACAACCGAAGCAACAACCATCTATGTTGCTACATTTATGTACTTACCTCCCCATATACATATACATACATACATACATAGAGAGAAACATATGTTTGTGGCCAACACCGGAGACGAAGGCGAAGTCGGAGTCAGAGTTTGCGATTGGCGTGAGTCCATAATCATAGATGCAATAGTCCGAGAGCTCATGACTATTAGATCGAAACCGAGTCTGAAGCTTTATAGGCATGGACATATTAAAATTAGTCCAATGATTGCAGCCACTTGAAAATTGTTAGCCAATTTGCAGCCAACAGCAACAGTTTTGGGCCACATCGCGAGAGCGTGTGAATCGGAAGCGAACAGCTGCCGATCTCAGTTATTTGATCTCACCTCGATTAAAAAGCTTAGCCAAAAAATCTGAAGAAAAAACCAAAAAAAAAAAAGGGCTAAGAGTAGGAGCAGCCACTCTAGGGCCAGCCATACACTCTCCATCTCTTCCCATGTGCCCATCGAGATGGAAGTAACTAGCAGAAGCAACACCAACAACAGCTGCCCCCCCTTTCTTTGTTTTTTTTTTTTCAAGCGGGAGTTCAAGGATGCCAGGCTGCATATTGAATATCCTGATGTTGACATTTTCATTCATACCAACACAAAAAGGTGTTTGCGTCTGTGTGTGGGCCTGGACGTTGTCCTGGTCCTGTTCCTATCCTGGGAACAGACAAATTTCTGCATAAACTCATAAATATCAAATTGATCTAAACTCTGTCCTTCAGGCGCCAGCAGTTGCCTTGAACTTGGCCATCGGATGCCGACACAGTCGGCCAAATCACGTACCGGGCAGCACACCTCTCGAACATGACAACTCATAAATAAACGCTAAATTATGAACTACACAATGGAGAGGAGAGAGCAGAGAGCAGAGAGATAGGAGTCGAAAATTGAAATTGAAAAACAAAATTTTCCTTTTAAGCCGCAGGCAACCCGCAGCCAGAGTCAGAGACAGAGCCAAGAGCTCATAATCTCATAATATTGTGTCATGTTCATGTTCATGATATCGGCCACCTCAACCTCAACCTCAGTTGCAGTTTTTAGCCTCGACATTGGCTCTGGCCTTTTTTTCTCCTCCCTCTCTTTCTCTCTGTCTCTCTGTCTGTGTGTTCGTTCACACCTTGTGGTAAAATTATTTGGAAAAGCGAACGAAAGTAAAAGAAAGGCCACAATCCCGGACCCAAAACACTCACACACCAAAAACCCGACCGACCCGACCCGACCCTCTCACCTAAAACTAATGAAGTGGTAAAAAGGGGCTTGGAAAAACTGCATGCCACCATGATGGCTGTTGCAATTGCAGTTGGCTTACCATTTTTATGGCCTCCTTCGTTCAAAACCAAGACAAAATTATGAATTTTTACTTTCACCGCATGTGGTAAGTTATTTTTTTTCTACTTCTCTCTTTCTCACACATTTGCTATGTGTTTTTCAGGTTTATGTTTTTGTTGCAGGCAACTTGAACTTGAGGAGCAAAAGGAGGCAATTGTCAAGGCTGTTAAAGGTCAGGCATAAAGAAAAACAAAAATTGGCAAAAGGTGTGGTCCTTACATAAAGATAAGCCAGTAGATAAAACCTGATTGTACGATCGAACTGTGTGAATTCTATATAATAATATTTATGGTCAAGGCAAAATCAGTTATCGCATGCAATTTGCTTTTAATCTTCAGCTGATGAAGATGTCCGAGAAGATAGGATTAAGCAACAACAGCAGCAGCAACAACAACAACAACACGCAATGTGTAACGTGCAACATTTCCGCGTTTTGGCCACATCTATAGAGAGACATATATATAAAAAGAGAGAGAGAGAGCCATCTCGTCTGGCCGGTTCAATTTCCAATTCAATATATGTATACGAAAAAGAAAACAAGAAAACTCTTAAGCTCTTCAAATTCATGCTCTTAAGCCGCAACCGTATTTTTTTTTATTTTTGTGGTTCGTTTCCAACCATTAAGGTTTGAGCCAGGTTCGCTTCGGTTGTCGAAGCCTCCACTTCGGCTGCGGCTGCTGTTACCTCGTCTTCGATCATGGAAGTAATACGTCACTAGGGTGAACGTACTCGCGGATGTTAGTGGGTCACTATTTGTACGGTCAACGAACCTTGGGCCGTTTGTAAATACAACAACAACAACAACAAGCTAAGAAAAGAAATGAAAAAGCCCAGCAACAACAGGCGAAATGTTGGAGGCTGGTTGACTGTTTTCTGCTTCCATGATGCCCGATGCTGCTTCTTAGCCAGCAACTTGCTTTCTTTCTTAACTTTTCTCATACAAACACACACA
Source organism: Drosophila paulistorum (assembly GCA_018152135.1). Lineage (NCBI taxonomy): Eukaryota > Metazoa > Arthropoda > Insecta > Diptera > Drosophilidae > Drosophila > Drosophila paulistorum. Next base: position 6,243,018 of record JAECXG010000805.1, on the reverse strand, counting down.
CACACACACACAGATGCACTTACGCCCATGGGGCATACACAGAAATGACTCTTGTCTTGACTGACTTGACTGGTTGACTTGCAGTCGTCGTCGTCGTAATTTACTTGTGCTATAGGTTGATCGTCAACATCAGAAAGCAATGTTGGCTACAGGCGGTTATGGGCGGGGGGCGAGGAGGAGGAGGTAGCTTTTGGCCCCCTCTTTTCAACTGTTGCATCCTGCAACTGGGGGCCCCCAGCAGCCCATTTTGTTGCTGGATGCAACGCTAAGCTGCACAATTCTCTCGCCCCCTTTTATCCTTACCCTTACCCATCTCTCTGTTGCAGCAGCTGCATTGCTCTGTGTGTTCTTATTATGCCCCCAAACAGGTCCATGGTGGCTTTGGATTTTGCCTTTAGTTTGGTTTGGTTTGGTTTTCACATGATTATCATGATCATCATTACCATCCCGCAGCCACATTAATATCGTCATCTTCGGGCCAACACACACACACCGAGTAGATCTGTTCACATGCAACTTTTGCCGGCTGGCATGACTTGTGGTGTTTGACTTGTGTGTAAGTAAGTCCATAGAAATGCATTTCCGCATATTTTACACCACTAAAAAGCCAAAAAAAAACACACCAATAACAACAACAAATAAGAGGAAAAAAAATTGAAATGAAAATAAAACTAAAAAGAGAAACACATAGAATTGTTTACTCTTTTGTTGCAGGGCGTGTCTCCCATCCCCAAACACCATTCAGTTCCCCCTCTGGACCGCACTTTGGCTTTGGCCGGGTAATTGAAACCATTATCATTATCTCCACACAGTCTATATATATACACTCACACACACACACACAGTTTCTTCTCAATCAGCTCAGTTCTTGCCGCCATTATAATGGAGTAATTACGGAATATGTTCTTGTCAAGAATTTTATGCACTGATTTCAGTGCCACACAACGCCCCATATCAATCTACATATATATAGTATTATACATATGTCTGGCGTGATATGACTTATCTCCTATATGTGTTTACTCTGCTTGTTTGCTCTTCTGATAAGATGTCAGCGAACTTTATCCCAATGAATTTTTTTTATTTTGTATTTTTTTTGTTCTTCTTTTATTTTGGTTTATCATTAGCCCGCTGGTTATAATTTGGTTTCTGAATATTCATGCTAATCTGTTGAAATGGTATTAAGAATGGTTAAATTATTTAAATATCCACAAATTCAAAAGCATTTAAATGTTTAAAACGAGCATGGCGCCTTTTTGTTTCACTCAATATGCATATTTTAGGTTTTTTCTTAAGGGTTCTAGGTATAATAAAGGCAAAGAATCTTAAATATTTATAATAAGAGTAAGTAAGTTTTAAGACTTAACTATTTATGTACCAATTAAACCAAAAATTTCTAAGTCATAGGGACGAATTTGACCATAGATCGATTTCTTTTAATTTGCCACATGGCAAACAAAGACTATCTCGCTCACTCTTACAAGAGCATAAGAAATTTGGCACATTCACCCTTTCTTTTACCAAATTTCTCCAAGTGCAAAAAAATATAACTTGTCCCCTCTTTTCTTAAACGATTTTTATGAAATTATGTCGACTAATAGTTTGTGATAACGAATAAACTATTTTTAGATACTTTACTTTACTTAGGTGCAAAAATTTAAAACAAATTTGATAAGCTTTTTAAAAAGGTGCATATTCGATTCGGTAAGTCTAGCTCCTAGAGGATTATATTTGGACTTGGTCAGATTGTACCAGTTGTCGAATATATACATGCCAATTCATCTATGGCATTTGAAGAAAATTTCTTACGCAAACATTTTAACTACTTAAATATAGACTAGATTGGAAGTAAAACATTATGTTTAGTTTAGAGAGAAATTTATATCTGTTTAGATAACGACCTTTTTGAAGTTTAAGTCAAACCTAATGCAATATTTGACTTTACTTTACTGTATTATATCTTTCAAGACTTTCGTTCCTTAAGGATCTACTTATTCATTGTCGCTCACAGAACTTCATTAGGTTTAAAAAATGACTTCTCAATTTCTTCTACTTTCTTACACTTCATCAGACAGAGTACAATAGTTGCTTGAATATTATCCATCATCTATGAAGCTTTCCACGAAATTCGTTATCATGAGTAGTGCACGATCATGCCAATAAAAGAAACTCTTGCCCGTATCGTTTGCCATGGTAACAAACTTAATGCATTCCGCGTTAAAGTGTCAATGATCTCGTTACCAAAAAAAAAAAAAAAAAAAAAAATACCAAAAACCAAAACTTCAAACATTTCACGCATCTGAGAGTTCATTGTACGGGCAGAAACCACAGAAACCATGGACAGCAAAGAAACATATGGTAGATAGCCACGATATATGTATATATATATATATATAAGTATGCTTATACATATATAAATTTGAACATAGAAAGCAGATAGAGATAGAAGTCAATCTCAATTGGTGGTAATGGCCAAATCATGCACGAAAATTTTGCAGAAAGAAGATAAATTAATATGGTCAGCATGTCATGAATTAGCTTTCTTTCTATATGCATATGTATGTATGTATGTTTGTATTTGTGGAGGCTAGCTTTAATTTCTTCATTCCCTTCTGGATAGCCATCCAGACAAGCGACAAGGCAACAAACAAAACATACAAACTTTCACGCAAAACTTATGTAGGTACATACATACATGTAACTTTCCGAACAAACTGTTGATTCTGGAGCCGAAGGCAGTCCACATGGTGTGTGTATGTGTTTGTTTGGTGTGGAGCCCATAGACCATACATACATAGATGTGTGTGTGGAGACGTATAAGTTCCCATAAATCAGCTGTGAGCCAAAGGGTCAAGTACCTTGAGGCGGGCTAAAAACTACACGCGAACAGCATGTGTTGAAAATATAAAAGAAATTAGTTTTATTCTAGGCAACTAGTAGCCCATCTCTCAAAGCAGCAGCAGCAGCAGCCGTAGTTCATTCATACGAAAAACTTCAGCTTTTCAATCTAGTTAAGCCTTTAACTTAATTGCCATACAAATCCCATTTATCACGGGCCAAAAAAAAAAAAGAGAGAAGAAAACTTTGTTCTAGTTTGCCCACATACATATTCGTATTCACTCCACAAACATTTCTTTCGTCTTTTTTTTTTTTTTTATTTATTTCTGTGTGGAGGATCAGTGGGAATCGAAATGTGGGAAGAGGCAGCTAAGAAAAAAAAGAGAGAACCCTAAAATATCAAAATGACTTGACTGTGTGGTCATAAAAATGCGTGAGTTACCTTTCGAGCAGCAGAATCAGAAGCAGAAGCAGAGGAGTAGTCAGTCAGTCAGTCAGTTGGTCTCGCGCGTCATCAACAAAGTTTTTATTTTTGGCCAAACCAAATGCAAAGCAAATTAAACATTGGTCCGTCGCCTGACCTGCCCTCCAACTCCGGCCCCGGTGCCCTGCCCACCCCTTTCTGGGGTAAGACCAATCTTCTGTGTGGTGTGCCAAAAACGACTCAGTGCCCACAGTCCACCATGATGATGTTGATGTTCATGATGATGACGAGGTTGTGGCTTTGGGTTTTTGGTTTTATTTCACCGCGCCGACTGCTACGTTTAATGCGCCACGGTGTTACCAAAGTGGCAACGACAGTTGCGGCCATTCACCTCCCAAAAAAACAGAAGAAATATATGAAAAAAAAACCATGGGTGAGTGTGTCTGTGTGCTTCTCCATACAGAAATACATATGCAACAGACAAAGAGTGTGTAAGTTAAGGCAGGCAGAATGCCCCATAGCCGCATCCCCACTTTGCCCCCTCATCCATCATTACCAATGGGTAATGTCCCCCACACCCCTTCGCACCACCCTATTCCATGTTGTAACCAAGCCGAGCTTAACTTGCTTGCCACGCACACACAGACACACACACACATTATACGCGATATATAACCCATTGAATGTGTTTTACACTCAGGGCCGGATCAAATGAAATACTCGTAATGAAATTCATCAAAATTGATGTAAGAAACCAAAAATGCTTTAGTGAATAATGCTCTTTGGGCTAGGTATGTAAGAGATTCTAGTCAAAAAAGTTACTCTAATCTTTTGGCAAACCAAAACAATGTGAACTTTTCGTTTCGTTTAGTTACAATTCTCAACTAGTTTTAGCATTGAGGTAGCAGCATGGCAGAGTGTATAACAAATAGTATGCAGATAACTTTCTTATCTCTAACTCTTTTAATAGAACACCTAAAATGTTTGAAGCTGTTTAAAGATTCTATAAACTAGTTTATTGTTGGGCCCCCTTGTTTATTACTGTCAGAAAATTCAAAACTGAACTATTTGTTTTGGGCAAATTTTTTTAAAAATTCGTTGGCTTGTTAACCGTTTTAGAGCTTCAAATACTCTTCCTAAGGGCCAAAAAAAAAAGAAGAAATGATAATGATTGACATTGGGCAGGGTCGCCCAACGTATTCAACTGACATGCTAATGTGTGTGCGTTTGCTTCTGATGTGTATGTGTGTGCGTGTGTGTGTGTGTGTGTAAGTTGTCCAGCTCCAAAACAAACAAACCTGGCCCACAGCAACAACAACAACTGACCAAACAATCACCAACCGGCAAAAGTTCAAGCAAAACAAAATCAGCTGACTACAAGCAGCAACAAATAAAAAGAGCATATAACCTCTTAATATTCTCTTCGTTAGCTCTCTTCCCTACATCTTTCTCTTTCTGTAAGCTTGAAGCTTGTTGGCCCCAGTAATGCGGAAGTATGTTGCCTTCTTCTTATGCATCCGTCGTCGTCGGCGTCGTCATGTAATGCATTTGGAGCTCAATTCCCAACTGGTTTGGAGAGCACCTCTCTCTCTGTCTCTCACAGTCTTCTGTCTGTATGTGTTTGTCACTGTTTAGGCAAACATTGTTTATAACTTGTTTATATAAATATTGTTAATTTCCACATGAGACTTGGAAGTAACCAACTTCAGCTTCAGCTCCTCCTCCTCCTCCTCCATCACCAAAGACTCTTAGCCGGCATTGCTCTATGGTCTCTCGCTCTCTCCCTCTCTCTGCTACTCTCTTATGAATATGAACATTACATTTTAATATGAGAAGAGTTGTTAAAAGTTGCTGAGCGGCTTATTGGCTCGACTCGGCGTTTTTTCTTCTTTAAGAGATGGGGGAGTGAGAATTTGAAATTGGGAATCGGAATCGTGGTAATCGTTAAAAGCGCAATTAATGGCTCAGAGCCTCAATATCAGGCAAATCAAAAACGTTTTAATGAATTGCACAAAATTGTTCAGATAGCCAGTATTAAGTTGGCAACATTACGGGCGGCATTGGTAAGAGAGTTCTTAGGAGAGTGACATAGTGTAAATGGGGCGGAGGGACAAGGGGAATACCTACGTTATATGAGAAGACGATAGTTTGGAACATTGGATCTGAGGGCCCTACATATTTGTTATTTAACAGCCAATCAACGTTCATTAATCAAAGTAATTAGCTCTTAAATCATTCTAATTAGCTAGAAATAAAATATTAGGTAATATCTATCTATAGAGAGGTGTATAGAGATCATTAAAAATGTTGTAGTTTCTTATTTATAGACATTTAAATTTCTCTATTTATGCATTTTCAATCCCCCCAAACACTCTTGAAATGTAATTGCACGTGCAACTGTGTCCTCCTAGGGTCCCCAGTAGAAACCACAACCATATGGTCATCATGATGAAGATGATGATGATGGGAGACCAACCAATTCCAAGCATGGGCATTCAATGTTGGTTAGCCCCCGACCCCGATCTCTCCTTCTCTCTCTCTATACAAAGAAATAAAAACAAAGTTACATATGCATGTGAAAGAATCCCAACTGGTAATGAAAATAAAGTGCACGTCGCATGCGGTAATAATAACAATAAAATAAAATAACAAATTACACGCAACACTGCCGCCTGGTGGTGGCTCTCTGCCCATTGGGTTGGGGACTTGGAGCCCAAAGTTGGAGCTGTGGACATGCACGGCGAGCGATAATTACAGAGACATGGCAACAAAAGCAATCGAGGAGCTGCCGCCGCCGTGTGGTTCACTCTGTGAATCGACTCGATTGTGTCCTCATTTCTATAAAGAAGAGAAGAGAGATGAAGAAGAGGAAGCCAGTGTTGTTGTTGTTGTTGTCCAAATTTCAAAGGGTTACAGCCAAGGGCAAGCTCAAATAACAAAAAAGACAAAAAGGCTAAGAGAGCATTGCCTGGTCTCTTCTATACAAACAAGTTCTCTTTATTCTATAAAAGAGACGGATAAAATGTGGCTAACACACATACGGAAAGCCAGCACACACTCACACACACACACATGGGCATGGAACATAGCTTAGGTTGTGCAGCTCAGACAATCTGGGTCACATTTTGCCATTGAACCGGTGACGTCACAGCGGGGCAACGACCGCAAAGCACGACCAAGCAACAGCACCAACAGCAGCAACACCACTACCAACAGCAACAACAACAACAACAAAAATACATAGGCAACCATTCGAAAGCGTGCAAGCAAACATTTTTACAACAACAACAACAACAAGAAGCTGTAGATGAAGCTTCATTTCTGGTTTTGGTCTCTGGCTGATTTGTTGCCTAGAGAGCAAAACTGTATGCGACACCCAGCAACAACAACAACAGCACTGATCTCTCTTCAACCGTCTTAGCCAGCTAGCCACCACCCCCCCCTCCTGCCGATCGCTTTTAAGCCCACTCACTCAGCTAGTAGTAGTAGTAGTAGTAGCGACTACTTTACTGCTCTTCATCTAACCCGCCCCCACACCCATTCCCAGTCCCATTCCCACCTCCTGCTCCTCCTCCTCCTCATCTATACCAATAGTTCATTAGAGATGCCATGTGCTATCGTGGCGGAACAAACATGATTTGGCTGCAAGACGAAGAGACAGCCAACTCTTGCTACTATACTTACTCTTCCAGCCAAGACTCCAAGACCCAACATCCAACATCCAAGACCCAAGAGGACTGAAGACTTCCAAGTAAATCTGAGCGTGTGTAAGCCATGGCGTTCTTTCCTTTTTGTTGTTATTTCGTTTTGCTTTTCTTTATTTTTTGCATTTTTTTACATTTGAAATGCATTTGACTTTGATGGCTTCGGCTTTGGCGCTGGCGCTGAGAATTATCCATCTCATTCGCACTCGCACTCTCCCTCTCTCTTTTTCTCTCTGCGGCACAAGTTCTATTTTTAATATGCGGGCGATTAGATAAGGTTCGCGGCATTTGGCAAGGGCAGGCCCCAACATACTCCTCTGTCTGTGTGTAGTTATGACTGTTCCCAGGGCCTTCGTCTGCCTACGACACAGCGCCGAAATAGCTCAGTTGGGAGAGCGTTAGACTGAAGATCTAAAGGTCCCCGGTTCAATCCCGGGTTTCGGCAATGACTCATCTTTTTTTCCCACTTATTTTTTTATATTTGTGAATATTTCTTTTTACGAAATTGCTTTTTTATTGTACCCACATAGATTCTTTATGTTTTTTCTTTTTTGGAATTTACAATTAGATGTCATAAATAGCTTTCACTCTACCTTTAATAAAACTTATGCAAAATCTTTTATTGTTAGAGCTGAAGAAGAGCCACTGAACCACCACAGAGAACACTCCCTTCATTTTATTATAGTCAAAATATTATAAGGGCAATAAATAAAATATAATCAGTTGTTTCATATTTTCATTGTGTACATAAGTACTTTTGTGTACGACAATTATTACAATAAGTAATTACTTTTTGCTTTGTTAACAAAAATTGTTTGCAAAGGAACATAATAATAAGTTTTAACAAAAACAATTTTAGTTGCTGCTAAAATGTTAAATTTTTGTCAATTCAAGGTACTAACAATAAGTCAGAAAATTTTTTTTATAAAATTAATAATAATAAATTTAAAATTCTTGGTTTCTCTGTGCCGTATTGTATAGGCCATAATATTAATTAATTTCCAAAAGTTATGTACCAATTTAACCGCAGTTTAAGATGCTTCAAAAAATAACATTTCGGTCCGACTTTTGTAAAAATCTTGACGTGTACATTATAAAAAAATTTGGTTTTCGAGTTTTGAATGTGGATTATAAGAGACTACTCCACTAAGCAAATTTTTACATAATGCAAATTCGTCCGAAAATTATAATATGTTATAGTCACAAATTCCTTAAGAGGCCTTCCTCTTAGAGATTTTGAAAGTCAAACATTTGATCAATCTGTCTATTTTCTTATGGCTGTATCTTGGACAATTTGTAATATTTCAATTTTATATTTCGCCTTCTTATTTTGCTGTAGTTTAGACAATTTCTGGTCTTTACATTTTTTATTTTTTCTTCCTACACAGTTTTTTATATGTAAACGGATGTATGTATTAATGTCGAATTGTAAGAAAAAAAGGCATAGTACATATGTATATGTACTTATACATATGTATATATGTACATATATAGTCTTATTTTTGTATAATTAACTACTTAATATACATTATCAGATTACTAAGAGTGAAATAAATGAATTGAATGTTTAAAAACAATATTACAAATAAATAATAAAAATACTTGAAGCTGCTTATTTATTAAAAACAAAAGAAAAAAGAATCTTTCTTTTGGTAGATTTTAAAATTTACGTTATTTAAAAGTAAACAAAATACTAAGAAATAATATTGGTTTATTGGCTTTCGACATTTTATTTATTACAAAATTTAGTTATAAGAAATAACGAAACGCAAAGGCTTTAAGAGCTTTCAAGTATCAAATTGATAGAAATTTTTAATGCCTACATAAATATTAGTTAAGGTTTTTAGAAAAGGCAAGACAAAATTATAAAGCAGCATAATAAGAGGGGAATGACTTTTGAATGAAGGACAATCAGCAGTTAAACATTATATATTATCCTGAAAGCGAAGTACTTTTATATCATTCTATTACGTTTAGATATTAATTAGTTTGTGAAAGCTGCATTTACTTTTGTCTACAAATCTTTTATATTCTATTATATTTTATTATTTTTAATGCCAGGCATGTCCAGCAGAAGCAACAGTGGCATGCTGCTGTCAATCAACAGAGAAGGCAAACATTTTGCACAAAATTTAACTAAGCCGGCGCAGCAAATGCTGACCCTAGACAATGAGGCAGAAGACTGCAATTGGAAAGGTGCAGATTAAGATACATAATGGACACACAACTCAATCAAACAGCAGGCTAAACATCGACCAAGGACGACACTTGGACACAATGCAATGAAAGGGAAATGCAAATCGCATTATTAACGCAGGCATTGGTCAGGACACCTTTATTTTGGGCCAGGATGCAGCAAAAGTGTGACGAATGCGTTGACAACAATTAGAAAGGTCATCACTACCTGAGGTGAATGGAAATTGGTCACTTTCTGAAGTGGACAACTGATTGAGTTGTAAAGCCTGTAAAGCAAAATGAAAGAGTCTAGTTTTGGGGGGCGTATGCCAGCTGCAAAATATATGCAAAAGGCCTTTTATTCTATGCATCTTGGCCGTGTGTCCAACAGCTGCTTGGTAAGCGCGTGCTTAGCGACCACAAAAGCCATTGACTTGATATATAAAAATGAAATGGATGGAAAGATTGCTACCAGCCTACGCCCCAGAAATATCACATATCCGTTTGGCATAAAAAACCAACGTCCTCCTCCTCCTACTCCAAAAAAAAGCGGCTGGCACGCACCACATGGCGCCCTGACGATCAGCCTGACGATGATCACGTCGATGATGATGTTGATGATGTCTTTTGCATAAAAAAAAACCAAGAGTCTCCAGTTTTTTCTATGCATTTTTTTTCTATAATTTCTTTGTTTTTTTTTTTTAGGTTTTTTTTCTTTTATTCTTTTATTTGTTATGGCCCATTGAAAGTGAAAGATGGTTGAGGCACCCTCAAATTGCAGCATCTTGTTGTGTGCCCAGGAAGTGTGACAGCCGCGAAAAAGAAAAAAACGAAGAGAGAGAGAAAAAAAGTGAAAAGATCCTTTCGGATACTGCGGTCTTGGGGGTGCCAATTGTCTGCGCCTCTATTGTGAGTCTCTTCTAAGGGTCGCTTAACAAGGAAATGATTTTTTTTCGCTTCTACCTTTCCATTTTTTTTAGGACCCACACACAAGTAAAAAAACAGCAGCCACATTATTTCGTTTTGTATGCTAAGCAACTCGGTTGAATCGTGGTCTCGTGTGCGCGAAGGGTGCGCAGTCTGCAGGGCATTTTTACTCTCGTTTTCATATTAATATGAGAAGGAGGTGGAGTAAGGACCTGAGGACATGAGGACCTGAGCCCTGTGGTCTGCTCAACAGATGCGTTTAGAATTTAGAAATATGCAAACTTGTATTAGGGCCTCAGACGAGACAACAAAGCAGCTTACATGAGCAATTACATTACATTACACGCATATGTATCTACATATATGTAACTGAGGGGTAGGACACATACATATATGTATCTACCTACTTATGTCTGTAAGGGTTGTCTATAATGAGTAACATGTAAATTTGCCGTAGCTTTGTAGCACAAATTCCTGTAAAAGGTATTAGGCTAGCAGCTATGGCTAGCTCAGCAACAAAGTGTGGCACGTTTACAGGGCCAATACGCTTACATAATGTTGCAGCAACAGAGGCAACACACCACACTCAGAATGACGAAACTAAAGAAAACTAACACAAAAAATATAAGAAAAAATCTATAGGAAATGCCAAAATTCTATGAATTATCTGAAGATTATAATTATTGGGTTTAATAATATATTGCAATAACTAAATTATTATCATTATTGTAGGCTGGGCAATTCCTGTTCAATTGCTCCGGGTGTCTGTCTCTCTCTTTTTCTCTCTCACTCTGTCTTTGTCTCACTTGGTCCTGAACTTTTGACTCCTGCTCACTGCAGCTGCGTAGAAGGGAAATAGCCAAGTTACTTGCTTATGATTTCTGTTAGTCTGCTAGCAGAATCTACAAAATTTCTTTTTCTCCGTCGGAATGTAACGCCCACGCAAAATAATGTTTCAGCCATATATGTACATATTTAAAAAAAAAAAACACATATAATGCCTGCATTGATAATTTATGCAGAGACTGAGCTTAGATATCTTTCTCTCTCTTACTATTTCTCTAGAGAACTGCTTCTCAGTAGGTTCTTTGAGCGTATGCTGGATATAAAAATTTCTTATCATTATCGTAAGGGTAATAGGCAACCAAAGATGGACAGTAAGTTGGGGGCGTAGCATGACCAGGACGATGATGCATATACATATATATTTGTAGGGATAAAAGCACAGAATGTGTGGGAGCAAGAGAGAGAGAGAGAAATAGAGGCGAATTGAGATAAATTCACGTTACTGGCACTCATAAATGACAAACGGCATGAGCTAGGACCTTTTTTTCATCGTTTAGCATAGGGAGCCATCCCCAAGTCGTACCATCGATACATTCTGCGCATGTCCTTTTTAGAATGTGCGAGAGAGAGAGACAAAGAATTTTCAAGTTAAAGGTCCGCATCGTATTGCTGTAGTTTGCTGCTAGCCTCATACAAATGGACGCCGCCGAGTTGACTGCTTTCGCATTAAAATGTTGAATTTATGGCCCGCAACTGTCGTTGGCCTGCAGCAGCAACAGCTACGTCACGTTGTGTTTTTTTCTTTTGGGTCCTTCTAAACAACTTCTAAGCATACACAAGAATTCGCATTGAAGTTTCTAACATTTCTATGACAAATATCTGCTAAACAGGCGCCAAGGATGCCACAGATGGAGATTGGAATGCGGTACGAAGTTCCAGATTCCGATCAGCTGTTCTCACTTGCTTGGGTCCTGTCGCCCTAAACCTGTTACCCTGACAACGTGTGACGAAAATGGAAATTTTCTAATGGCCATATTTGTTTTTAGGGTCACCAACACTGCTGGGCATCAGCACAATAAGAGAAGTTAAGAAAGTTGCCAAAAATTCTATAGGCAACTGTAGCCCGTAGGCTTTTGGGCCAAGATTCTCGCCCTGATACCCTGCGAGCCTGTTCGAATGAGCAAGAAGATTGATGACTTGACGTTTTAATGACGTGTTAAATGGCCGTAAAAGTCACTGACAAACTCGAGGCTCTATCCCCCATATTGTTACGTATTTTTATTTTGGCTTTTGTTTCGTTTGTGTTTATTTTTTATCTACAAACACATGCCATCGGCCATGTTTGCCTGCTCAATGCAGGTTGAAAGTATTTTTTTAAAATCAACTCAAGGACCTTACGCTGGTTAGAAAGACTTTAGTAACGAAACGAAATTTTAAATATTTAATGCAGCAGCAGAGAGAGAGAGAGAGAGACAGAGAGCTTAACCTCAATGAATAGAGGCAATGAGTTTATTATAGCCCTCCCAGGACCTTGCCGCCTTTCAGTATGCAAGTACTCTCTATTGATTTTTATTGGGATTTCATTTTGAATTTGCAGCCAACTGGTCCTGGCTGGGCACCTGGTCGGCTGAAGCCACAAGTTGGCACTTTAAAAACGGCGCCATTTTGAAATTTTGCAGGCATTGACTCCAAATATTTAAGGCATGGCATATACATATTTATGAAATCAACGATGGCTGCTGCATCAACTGGTGCTTCTTTGCTGGCAGCCGTGTATGGCACATGCAACGGATCAATAGCTGTCCGACCACGCCCGCCAAATTTCAAAACTTTGGCATCAGAGAAAGAGAGAGTGAGAGTCAGAGAGAGATTGAGATGAGCTTGCAATGTGTGTGTGTGTGTGTGTGTTTTGAATACATACACAACTTACTGGAGTTGCCATACATGCGGAACTACTGCATTTTCATTTACCAGGCGGACAGAGAAATAAACCGGAAGTAGAAATTTATGTTTACTTCCGGCTATAAAATTCCAAAACGAAAACACGTGCTCTCCATTCAGCTAGCTGCTACTTTCGCTGTGTTCCTGTAACGAAAGCGTCCTAAAAATTCGCCTTTGCCATGTTGCCATGGGGCGTTGGCATTATGGGCGCCAGAGGACCCATTTAATACATACTCCATTCCTGACATCACATTCATTGTGTGTGTCTGTGTGTGTGTGTGAGAGTGTTTTGGTCCTTTTTTTTTGGGCAACTCGCTCTAAGTTTGCCTTGCCTTTTTTTTCTCATTTTTTCGGCAACGTCATCACATCGGAATGCGATGGCGCCACTTTCCTTTGCGTCTGCTGGCCTAATGACGGTATTTTTCTAGTAGCTCCAAAAATTCTTGCAACTTGCGCGCCATTTTTGCGTCCATTGCGTGTGGCACTGGACAAAAACAGAGAGCTGAGTCCGCCTATTGATGGATTCTATGCGCCCAACTCTTTCAAGCGGCGAGGGTTACTTTCACTTACTGTGTGGGACCTGTGACCGTCGGCAGCTTACCGTTAAAATGTGTTTTTCAACCCCTTTCAGGGTAGTTTTGCGCTTAGATGTATGCTATGAAAAAAATGTGGTGCCGTGGATTTTGCTTAGAGCTTAGCTAAACAAGAATCGTTTTGAATGTTGATGGTGGGGCAACTTCTTCTTGTTTCTTAGATGCCTCACATGTGTAGTTTTCGCATGCCAAGAGCGCAGGACACTTTCGTTTTTTCTTCATTCACACATGTGGCCTGAGAGTGAGTATAAAAGCCAAATAGAGAATGAGAGACAGAGAGAGACAGAGTGTGAGAGAGCGTAACTATTTTATGGACATGCTTCGAAACTGAGATAGTTGGTCGTCCTACCCAAAATTGCTGATCGCCTAATAACCTGGTATGGTAATACTTTTAGTTTTGAAAACTATAGTTTCATAGTCTTAGTTATAACAGTAATCGCTCCGCCCTCCCTGCCCATGAAACGAATCACAGAGACACGTGACTATATTAAAGTATGGGCGACTGGGTGGTCGGTTTATCTAGCAGCATAATGCAATTACCCAATCACAAAAATATCCCCCATTTTATTAAGCAGCAACAACAAATTTGCTGAGCGCCTTGTTGTAATATATGAAAAAATCCATTATTATGAGCGCCAAGTTGAAGAGCGGACCCCATTAATGAACATTGACAACAACAAACGCAAAAAAAACTAGCTTCAGGTTGTGTATTATTACAATGGGGCACACCTGTCGCTACTGGCATTGCCGTGTTAGTTGTTAAAGATTGCATAATTTACCTGGCCGCAACAGGCACTCAGCAAAAAGTGTAGCCCGCTTTTGTGGGGCACCATTTGCGCTCAGGTGTGACAATCGTACAAAAATGAAAGGTAAATAGATATAAAAACATTCTATTACCTTTGTCAAGCGTTATGTGTGTGTGTGTGTGTGTGGGGAGGTTTGTTTGTTGGGTCTAGGGTTGCGTAAGCGTTAGAAATTTCTAAGCTATTAGAAGTTAACAGGCGCATAGATTTCATAGAAGGCGTTGGTATGCATTAGCACAGTGGCCACAACCATATGATGGCTATGCGCATGACACACAGTCGTCTAACCAACCCTCAAAAGAATTCCATACGCCCCCATCAACGCACCCCATAGCAACCCCCAAGAGTCGACCTGCCGAGCGTCATCGTCCAGCACGTGGGTGAAACAGAGACCAGCAAGTTCCATGACCTGGACGAGTTCCAGGGTGCCGGCAAATAAAATTCAGCCACCATGTATTGTAAAAAGAAAATCTCAGCTTGAAACTAAACGGGCAACGAAGTGTGTATATACTTACTTGACTTTTATATATCGTATTCATTATATCCTTTATATATATTAGTTTTAAATGTAAGTAATTTCTTTCGAAGGATATTGCCACCCTATAACCAAATTATAGATATATATACATATACACATACATGTGTACTTATCATTTGATATAAGGGCGAATATGAGTTTTCCTGTTACAAAGAAAAGGAAAAATTGTATATACTCTGTTGGAATTAGTTAGATAAGTGTATAAAAAAAAACACAACATATACGAAAGAGGCAATCTTAAATGGGTGGCCCAAAACCCTACAGCCCTTCCCACACCACTCACCCTCACCCACACCGCACAGTCCAGAAAAGTATGCTATGTATTTGGCTACTATTCCATGCTGTTGCCCTGTTCCAAATGAATTTCTGGAGCTTTGAAGATTATAAACTCACTTAAGAGACGCTTTGATGTCGGCATTTTGAGCATGCTCAAGCAAGGCTCCATAAAAATTAAATTAACTTAAGAGGATCAAAGGAGCTTCAAGTTGTTGTCAAGGACAACGCTTCAGCACGCGCACAAGTTGTATTTAAAGGATATGCCAACAGGCGAGCAGCAATCGAGGCACAATGAATTCAGTCAGCTAAACAAAAACAACAATAATAACCAAAAAAAAATGAATGAAACAAACAAAAACAAACAGAAGACATGAATGGAATATAAAATTGATAAAATGTCATAAATAAATTGCCGGTCAAATAAACACACACACACAAATATGGAGTGGCCAAATGCAACATGCCCTCAACCACTCTATAGATATCAATTGTACATACCGAGAGGAGTATCTATATCCACACACACTCGTAGTCGTATATGTGTCTAGGCATGTAACTCCTGGCACATATATTTAATGAACTGGCAACATGTATAGCATATTATTTACACAATTTAATGTATTTAATGCAATACTTTTTACTACACAACACACTCACAGAGACAGAGAGAGAGACATACACCAACACTCATTTTACCATGTCCTTTGTGTATCTGAGGGGTAACCAATACAAATGCAATGATGTAAGTATATGAAATGCGAATAGGTTCGCAGGATAACAGCACAAGTGTCAGCTCCATAATATGTGTGTGTGTGTGTGTGTCGTACGAGCAGGGGGGAGTGAATGGTATCATCATCATCATCACCCGCAGCAATAACAGCCACAACAATAACAACAACGAGCATTGTGAGGGGCAAACCAACACCAGCAGCAACCCCATGTCGACACACACACACGAACACCGAGACTGGCACACACCAACACCCCCCTTTGCCGAGTCTCTGCGTGTGTGTGTGTGTGTTTTGTCTGTGCCCCATTCGTATTTGTCTTTTTTTTTCTTCCTCTTCTCGCTTGGATAATACAACAAACTCCCCACCAACCAGGCAGTCAGAGAGCCATACATTCAGTCAGTCACTCAGTTAGTCAGAGGGGTACACATATTACATATGTTTAGATTTGTTATTCATGCCCATGTAAAGGAACTCCAGCTTGTTGTCTCTCTCACTCTCTCTCTCTCTTTCTCTGTGTATTTGTAAATGGCATTATATGCCTTATATATGTTGATATATATATATATCAGCCGATACAAGCAAACTCTGCCATGTGGAACGAGTATGACTGTTGGCCAGAATGGGCACTCTAAACGTCATGTCCTTATGTATCTACATGTCCTGTTTCCCATAGCCAGGCAGGCCCAAAAATAAACTAAAAACTAAGCTGAAAGTTATATAGTTGGTCACATGTTTAGGCCTGACTTTTTGCCTCGGGCTGAGGGAACCTCTAGAAAAACTCACGAAAATAAATGGTAACAGTCTTTCAAACAAAATTTTCATGCACTTTGCAATTGAAAGAATAAGCCAAACTAAAATCCTTTATAAGACCCTTCTTGCTTGTTGCTCTTGGACTGAACTTTCACTTTCATTTGCGCCTTCTTCATATCAATAATAAAGCCATTCGGCTGCTAAATGTTGTGCTAAATGCTTGCCCATAAACCTGTGCCCTGGTCTTTGCTTGGCTCTAAGGCGCCATCATAAAATCTAACTAGGCACATTAGAAGAGCAAAAGGCACACACAGAGCACTCTGCTTGACGGGGGGGGAGGTAGGTACATACGGGAGGAGTAGGTTCAAAAACCTCACAACCACAACTGCTACTAAGTTTAATACAACGTATTATTTGTCTGTGTGTGTGTGTGTGTATTGTGTGGTGTTGCTATCTGAGTTTATTGTACTTTAAGCGTGCAGAACTACGAGCTCTAATTGCAATACTGTGTGTGTCCATGTTCATGTGAGTGTGTTTGTGTGTGTGTGGAGAGTGTGCGAGGTGGCCATGGCCCTAGATGGGCCATAGATATGGCTCATCATGTTGTTTGCTGCTGTTAATGATGATGATGATGGCAACGATGATGACGATAATGATCGTGACGATGATGGCATGATGTCTATAAAAAATGCATCACTCACACTGTCCACAGTTCTAATTGTTTGTCGTGCTGAGAAATTATATGTACATATATATTCCATTTGTATTTGTTACAATTGCTGCTTATTAAATATAAAGTATTCTCGCACACAAGCTTTAAAATCATTCATTGCAATGGGTATATCATATGTCGTATATATATTTTTTCATATCCCAACCTGTGCCTACTTGCTGCTTTTGTTAATGAGGAAGGAAATCGCTCTAATTGGATGTCAACAAACATATTAAAAGCCATCCGAGAGTCTGTGATATTGCATTTACATGCCTCCCTCCTGCCCTCCCTTCACTCTATATCCCTTGTCCCTTGTCCATGCTGATGCTTATACCCATTTCCATTCCCATTCCCATCCCATTCCTATTCCCGTGGCCCCAGTAGAGAGCATTTGTGTGGGCAGTAGTAGTCAGTTTCCGGAAACGTTTTTTCGCGATAAGTTAATTGTATATGTCGTCTGCAGTTGTCATTGCAAATTGCTCGCAAAAAAGGAAAAAAAATGCAAAAAAAAGTTTAATTGAAAGAAATGGAAACTGCAATCCGCAGATTCAATTGAGCCGAGCATGCATTAAAGAAAGGAAGAAAAAAGGCCAGTTATTGATATATCCGGAGTACCAAAAAAAAAAAAAAAAAAGGAAATAATACACACAAACTCAAAGAGAGAGGCAGAGAGACAAAATATCTGAATCAATTTATGACCAAGTTTTCTCTCTGTGCATGGAGGAGAAAAAAATATGAAAAGAAGTAAACTGTCTCGCCGACTTCATTATACCATGCACCAAGTGAAAAAATATTTTAAATTTCCATGTCCAAATGTATGTATTTTATTTCTTAGCGCTTCCTCTGCCCTACGGCCACCTCCGCCCTTTGGGTCCGCCTAGTAAAACACATTTATGCGTATATATGGCATGTTTCTTGTTCGATTTTAGTCCGCCGGAGGTGGCCGAGTTTTAATTTTGCTGGGTACCAACAAATAAATAAAATTAATTAGTCTGTCGAATCGCAAGGGGCTAAAATTTTAAATAATCATAATCTGTGACTACAAGTCTACATACCAAATTTAGTGATTTTTGCTTTGTTAGTTTTCAAGATAATCAGTTTTATTTCCTTTGCGGAGGCAAAAGAGGGCTTGATAAAATTTATGTATAACCAATATTAAGTATAAATATTAAGTATACACACCAAATTTCATGTCTGTGGTTAGTATAGTCTTTGAAGAAAATCGGTTTTATCTCATTTACGGGGGCGGAGGTGACAGAAATTAGACAAACTCGAATCTGTACGTTCCACCCGAGTCTACAGACCAAATATGGTGGCTGTAGCTCTTGTAGACACCGAGATCTAGGTGTTCATACAGACGGATGGAGAGACGGACATGGCTTGATCGACTCGACTACTTTATGAAGTTGAAAAATTTGGCTCTGCCTGTTTTATGTAATTTGGCAACTTTAATATATCATTTTACCCTATGGGTGCAGGGTATAAATAGAGATCCTAACTTTTTCTTCTGCCTTTTAACGATTGGAGTTCATTCAACCTCGCCCCAGTGAACTTAGCTGAGGTTATTTTTACTTCCAAGCAAGTAAACAGCCCGCAGCCGGCTCTCCCCTGCCACGCCCCCTCACACGACTAGAGTCAGCATGTGTCTATGCCATTGGCCAACTAGTCGCCAGCCAGAGCAACTGGTCTGATGGCAAAAAAAAATACGAGAGGTGGCTTTTGGTCTGGTCTTGGTCTTGGTCTTGTGTCTTGGTGGCAGATTTATAGGGCCTGGTTGCCTGGTGGCGGCCTCTGCAGCCCGTTTTTTTATTTGTACATATATATACATTTTTTTTCGTAGTATATGTTTTGCTTGAATGCAGCTCAGCTCAGTCTCTGGTTACTACTGGTTGCTGTTTGTTTTGCTTCCTTATTGGGTGAAAATCGCCGCATTTTGCCATTTGGGAAGGAAGTCATTTTTGAGTGCCACCAGATTGATTTGTCATTAGCTTTTGTTTTTGTTTTAGTCGTTTTACATCCATTCACCCATTGAGTACGACTTTGCTTTGTTTCGCAATTCAAATTCAATATGCGGCGCCTTTGTTATGCATCTCAGTTTGCAATTGGTTTCTATGCATTGATCTAATGGCCATTGACTGGCAAACGATGGCGACGACAAATTATGAAATCAATAACAAAGTTGTAATAAGAGTGCCTCGGACAAGGTTCATCAGGGAGGTTTATATGTAGATACAATTGCGCCTACGTATATATAGATATCTATCTATAACAGAGGAAAGGCGACTCCAGGAGGCAAGTGACAACTGCAGCAAGCAAGTGGCAAGCGCGCGATAATTATAAACTGCTGCCGTTTGTCACATATGCAAATCGATGCGGAATTTCCACAGAACGCATAGCCCTAGACCATAGAACGAAACAGAACAGCAGCTCTCCCTCTCCCTCTCTCTCTCTCTCTGTCTCTTGTCGTTGTGAATTTCCATAGACTCTGATTGATAGCAAAAGAATCAGAGTCGAGAGTTCTTGTTGTTGTTGTTTTTGTTGTTATTGCCGGTGTTGTTGTTGCTATTGTTGTTGTTGCCGGCTCTGTTTTCATAAATAATTTTGCGTAAGCTGCGACCAGGCCCAAGCTAGCACATGGTGAAAGATGCCAAGACTGCTTACGTGCCAGCGAACAGCATTCGCAACACAGAGCCACAGAGATAGAGATACATATGATGAAGAGTAGTTGCAAGATACGAGATATACGAGGAGCTAAAGATGGAGATGGCGATGGCGATGGAGATGGAGATGGCGATGGCTACGTCTATGGCTAAGGCTGAGATGCGCAAGCAGGCCAATGACCGTTTGACCGCTGTGTAATGATCGGCAGTACTCCATAGATAGATAGATAGTTAGAAACAAATACATAAACATATATCTATCTATATACATATAGAAGTATGTCGTTCTTGACGTTATACATATGTAGATTCTTATGCATTTTATTTGTCACCTTGATCGGTTTAATGCCATTAACGGACTGCACTTTCGGCCCTTGCCCGAATGTAGTTTATCTAATATCCTGACTAAGCAATTTCATTGAGTTTTGGCCGTTGCCGTTTGCTACATCGACATACATATATATATAAGTATATATATATGTGTCCAAATGTATATTTGCATTTTGCGTCAACTTCAGTAAATACATATGGGCCTGTTATCGATGCCGTTTAGCATATTCAATTCCCCAAATCATTTAACATATTTGCCTGTCATTACAACCAGGCGAATTCGAGAGATTTGAGAAACTGAGACTGTCTGACGTCTCAGTTAAATGGGAATTTCATTTGTATATTTGGAAATCGAGGAAAAGTTCCATTACTGGGCCCGGGGGCCCATCACGTTTTATTTGATTTAATTCTTAAGCCAAAACTGGAGTAAAAGTTCACAACGAGCACGTGGATCGAAAATGCCGATATACAGGTGATTAAACTACAATTTTCCAGTTTTCACTGGCTTTAACTGGGAAACCGTACGAATTGCCACGAATTTTGGAAACATTTCTATTAACATTTTAAGATTTGTGTTAGACAATATACTGTTATCTCAACTGTTTTAAGTATTTTTGAAAAAATTTACTATTGAGAACAAACTTTTTACTTTTTAGATTGTCATAATTGCAGTAAAAATCTTTGAAGTTTTATTTATAACTAAATTTAAAAGTTAGTTTAATAAAACACAAGAATTATACTATTTTTTGAAATTTATTCTTAATTTCTCGATATGAGTTCAAACAGTTTGATATTTAGAAGGTTCCCAGAAGTTCAAATAGTTTTTCTAGAAGGGTCCTGCCAATGATATGTATGTATTCCTGTAGTTATCCCTGTAATGAGTGATGTATGTAGATTATGATGCTTTAGTTTATAATTTACAATAAGAACCAGAGGGCCGGGGCTAACTTCGACCGCGTCAAAGTTTGTATACCCTTGCAAGTTTGTTAGAAACTCTTTTATCTAAACTAATTGTTTTATCTAAAAAGGGTAATGTTTGCGAAAGAACGGCCTTCAATCTTAGCATAGGATATAACGAATTTTCTGATGAAAGTCACTGTTTTCCACCGATCCTTCCTATGGGAGCTATATGATATAGTTACCCGATCTTTACCAAATTCGGCACAGTCATTAACACATATATTAAACTGACAAATGTTAAATTTGAAAGCAATCGCATCAAAAGTAACGAAGTTATTGACAAAAGTCACTGTTTTTGACCGATCGTTCCTATAGGAGCTATATGATATAGTCACCCGATCTTTATCAAATTTGGCACAGTGGTTTATAGTTACAATAAACTTACTTATATTAAATTTCACGACAATAGCTTAAAAAGTAACGAAGTTATTGAGAAAAGTCACTGTTCGTGACTTTGCCAATTGTATGGGAGCTATATGACATAGTCACCCGATCTTGATCAAATTTGGCACAATTATTAATAAGAACACAAAACTGACCAATACAAACTTTTATGGCAATTGCTGATAAAATAACGAAGTTATTGAGAAAAATCACTGTTCGTGACTTTGCCGTTTGTATGGGAGCTATATGATATAGTCACCCGATCTTGATCAAATTTGGCACAATTATTAATAAGAACACAGAACTGACCAATACCAACTTTTATGGCAATTGCTGATAAAATAACGAAGTTATTGAGAAAAGTCACTATTCGTGACTTTGCCGTTTGTATGGGAGCTATATGATATAGTGGTCCGATCCGACTGAATCCGAGATATACAAACCCTGCAGTATATACAAGCCTACGTGCAAAATTTCAGCTCTGTAGCTTTTACGGTCTAGGAGGAGTTCGCATCGATCCAGACGGACGGACAGACGGACGGACGGACGGACGGACGGACGGACGGACGGACGGACGGACGGACATGGTTATTTAAACTCGTCTCGTCGTGCTGATCAAGAATATATATACTTTATATGGTCGGAGATGCTTCCTTCTATGCGTTGCACACTTCTGACCAAAATTAATATACCCTTTTTGCAAGGGTATAAAAATACCAAGGAGGATATTCATGAAGTTAAGTTGATCGTTAAGCTAAAACTCATTATATTAAAGACTATCAAAGGAACAGAATTCTTGCAAAATTAGTTAAGAGTTGATTCAGCACTAAGCAATGAGTTTCTATCTTTAAGGATCGACAAAACAATCCAAATTTAATTTCCATATCTATTTCTTCTTCTTCCCCATGCTGCATGCTGTGGATGGAACGCATAGATATACAGTTTATGTACGATCTTAATGAAATTTCGGGATCCGATGTTTTATTACCAAAGCTATCATGTAAGTGATTTTCATAGAGATACTCCAATTTCTTCATCTACGTTTCTTCTATATCCTATTCTGACAATTTTAATACTTTATCTGCTGTGTGTTATAAGTAGCTCAAATATCAAGTTTCATTCTGATAACTCGAAAGATGGCGGCGTGAAGTTGCTAAAATGGCTTTCCACAGCTTTTAAACTATAAGAGAGTTATAATTATAATTATCATTGAATTAGGAAAAAGTCAACCCAAATGTTTCTTCAGCTCATTTCCTATATGTATACTAAAAAAATACTTGTATGTATATGTCGGGTAATCCCTATATTTTACTCTTAATCTAACAATTTTTGTGTAAGAATTAATTTCCTAATTTTTGGATGTAATGTTTCTTCATTATAAGTTAGATTTTGGCTTAAGTCAAAAGGAATTTTTAAAAACTTGTACATTTCATTCTTTTTGCATAATAAAATTGTCATACTTTATTGAACTTTCCCTAAGTAAAAGACTTACATAAAATTGCAAATACAAGCGGTTAGAACATCACTTGATCTACATTGAGTCATCTGAAATCAAAAGTAGGTTAAAATGTGAAGATAGTTAAATACCGTTAAATTCTGCAACTTTGTCTCAGCTAACTAATTAAAAATGTCAACAGCAAATTGTCAGAGCTAGTTAATAGAGAATTTAACTGGTAACCAGTTGGCCATTGCAGCCACAAAAAACAACAGAAAAAACGTTTCAAATTGTCAACTCGGCACGAGCGGACCAAATTAACAACAGCAACGAGTTTCTTGCATTGCAGAAAGACAAAAAAAAAAAACTGCTAACACTGCATGGCCAAGTCCAAGACCAACAAAAGGTGGCAAACAAAATACTGTTAAATCTGCATAAAGTGGAGAGAGAAGAAAAAAAAACGAATGAAAGAACAGCATAACAACTCACCGGAACATTGACCCAAATTATTTCATTTCCATGAGACGGCAAACAAGAGACTCAAGACCGTTTTGTTTCATTTCCCTCCTTCCCCCTCACCGTTCGACTTTTTTTTTGGAGTTTGGAGTTTTTGGGCCCTCAACAAACATTGCATCAAAAATGATATGTAAACCCAAATGGCAGCCGTTAAAAGTGAATCTGCTCTTTTCCCCCTCTTAAAAAAGAAAAAACAAAAAAAAACAATTTAGATCAAATTTCAAAGCAAATGCTCCAGTAAAAGTGACTCTGATGGACTGATGGAACAGTTGTGCCAACAAATGTTGGATTTTCAATTTCCATTTCTACCTTACGATTGCTATGGCACGTGGCTAATGAAAAGGTGCAAAAACGAAAATGAAAACTCCCTCAACTAGGCCCGAACGAATTTGATAGCCTAGTCGTTAAATTAAACTAAGGAGCAGCTATTTCAAAAGTGAAAGAAAAGCGGAAACACCAAAATGCTTATATCCGCTCGAAGCCAAAACGTAGAGGAAGAAATTAAGGAGGGGATCCATCAAATAAAATAACGGATTGGATGCCATTTATATTAATGCATTGCCAATGCAAATAAATATAAAGTGATTCCTTGAACGGCAATGACCTAGAGAGATACCCGCCAAATTTTTGTCTAACTTTAGTCTTGTGAATTTCATACGAATCTTACCTAAAGCTACCTATGTATGTATGTACATGTGATCCTTAAAAACAGACGTCAAGCAACCCTTAGTGTCCCCCCTTTATCGATTTGCCCCGTGCCACAGAATTATGGTGATCATCTTACATCTTACAAGATGACACGAGCCTAATGAGGGGCCAAAAGGTCCATGCTGGCCCGTGCCAAAGGGTTCAGCTCGTGCCTTTCTTCTCCTTTTTTTGGCTGGCCCGGAAGTCCTTTTTAATGATTTTTTCCACTTCTGCCACAGCAGCTTCACATTTGGTTGAGTTCTTTACGTTGTTGTAATAAAACGAAAGGATTTATATTTCCTATTGTACTACAGATGACACATCTTGTAATCTTTTGTGCGCCTCCTGACAACCTTAAACAGCTGACTTATCTTTTTGCAATCATAAATTCGTATTTCTTTTGGGCTAAAAACGACAACAAAATTTTGCAACGTTTTGTGTATTATTTTATTTTGTACTTTTTAGTATCGCATTTCGCGGAAGTGCCCATGCTGAATGCTGACTCATGCCCTACGTTTATTCTTTTTATGAGTCTTACAATGGCGACGGAGGCGGCGGCGGCTTCTTAAGCCTTTTCAGTTGACGGTTACGGACGGCTTAGGCTACTGCAAATGTCACGTAAAGTGGGCAGGGATGCCTTTGACCGTCGCCGTGGCTAAAAGATCATTAATTTGGGACTTATGCCACATGCTAAGGACATTAGCATTTTGGCAAGGATTGTGTGTGTTGACCTGTGGCGACAGTCCTCGCCGAGTGAGGTGTATTTGCCTATTTACTTTTTAAACTGGCCAAATGAAATGTTTCTTTTTGTTTTTTCCTTTTTTTTTTAGCAAAGTCATCTAACCAGATAAGAATCAATTATCGTAAACCCAAAAGAAATGTAGGTGGAGCCTGTTCTTAGGATTCAGAATCATCGCCACCAATGGGCAGAAAGGACTACCTGCCTAACTCATGGAAAGATCGGCACACACGAACACTCACACACACATACCATGACAAAAGCATAACGAGGGCACTCGATCGTGTCGCAGTTCGCAGACCAAAACAGCTGTTTCTTGAATGAAATCCAGGTGGGTGTGAGTCGTCATCGCTGCGAGTATAGGTGTGTATAGGTGTGTGTGAGAGAGAGTAATGTGTGCTGCCCTCCTACCTAACTTCCCAGCCAGCGGCAGAGAGTGAATGAGCGAGAGCGAGATGGATCGGCACTCTCTTCTACCTGGTCACATGAATGAAAACTGCCCACAATACATGCTCCCTCGCTCACTCTCCCGTTTGCTTAAGAGTAGCATTCAAGCAAATATTAAGAGCATCCAATACACACCTGCCCATCATCTAGTGCTCTCTCTTCCACTCGCTTACTGCACTCTGATATTATGCTCTGCCAACGCTGCCGTCGTCGATTGCCGCGCCGCTGCTGCTGCCCGTCCGCCGAGCATTTAAGCTTACGACTTGACGAAAATCAAATCATAAGATCGACAACGTTCCACGAGTGCACATCAGCCAAGCCAAGAGCCAGAGAGCCAACAGCAAACAGAGTTAAAGCAAAAGCAAACAAATTAATATCCGAAAAAAGTAACACAAAAAATAAGTAGTAGTGCTCATATTTTTCACGTAATACCTGCGCACACACACACGTTGCGACTATAATAATTTGTTGTAAATAATACAATTTAATTTCAACAAATTTAAATTTTTGTCCGTGAACGCGCATCGTTTTGACGATTTACTAGACATTTTGCTCGGTTTCATAAGCGAAAAACAAACACACACAATACAAAATATAAAAAAAAGAAGTCAGTCGTCAGACGCTTATTAATAAACAATAAAGAACTAAAGAACAAAAGTGTTTAATGGATTTTAAGTGTCAGTGACTCTTCCTATAATACACAAAAACTATAGACAACAACAAATATCTACACCGACTCACACACAAACACCAATACGTAAACACGCGCCGCTGTATAATCAGACAACAAAAATAACCCAAACTGTTGGTGATAATAAAAGAACTTACAACAACTTCAGCAGAAGCAGCAGCACCACCACAACCACAAACAACAACAATATCGACAGCAGAAGACAAAGTCAAGAGAACCAGTATAAAGTTCAATATATATATATATACATATATATACAGCCAACATTAAGTTGATTTAAATTAAACAAAGGAGCAACAGCTGAAGCAGAAGCAGAAACGACAGCAGCAGCAACTCGTGGTTTTGTCATACAAGTATTTTTGGGTACCTTACACGGCATACAAATGGCAGCCTACTTGGATCCCACTGGTCAGTACTGAGGAAAGGAAGCTCAAACGCCAACCCAAAAACTAATTCTCCAAAAGTGTTAAATCAAATATACATATATATATCTACAATGGCTGCCTATTTGGATCCCACTGGTCAATATTAAAGACTAGCAAATACCATCAACTTCTCGAAATTCAACTTTTGACTAAATTTTCATCACATTTGTCATCATGTCTCTCGCTTTGGATCCCACTGGAACCTATTAGGAGAAGAAATAATCTCACAAGAGAACCATCAACAAGATTTTCACAAAACAGCACAAAATCAGTTATCAATATGCTGGATCCAACTGGTACATATCGCCGACCAAGGAACACACAGGACACACGCCATAAACGGCGCCTGGATCCAACTGGACAATATTAGGGTATAACAAAACCCATCACCGCCTTTGCCTTATTAAAGTGACACGCACACATAAAATTCTGGGCATGATTGGGGGCGCACCTTGGTTGCGCGTACGTGGCCGCGAGGAGACTTCCAGTTGCAGACGCAGAAGAAAGTAAATTATTTAAATTATCACCTATACACAAACACACACACACACTTTGAAACTTTGTATTTATGTAGTTCTTTTTTGTGTATTTTTACCTATTATTATTATGATTATTATTACCTATTACATATAAATTATTTATTTTTATTATATATTATTTAAATTAAATATTGTTCACAAAAGTAAAACAACAACATTGTAAACATTTGCCTAAATGGTTTACCATTATTATCCTATTCATTTCACATTATATATGCTATATATAAACTCGTTTGATATAAATATCTTTGTTGCTAAAAAAGAAAAGAAAACTATGGAAAAAGTATTAAGTTTAGTGTCATATTTCAAACAATATTCCCTTTTTTTGCAAGGTTTTTTTTCTTCTATTATTATAAAACTATGCTTTTTGCCTAATTGATAGTAAAAGAGACGAAAGTTTTTTTCATAACATTTAAGTCTAATAAGTTTATTTATATATGTCATTCAAAAACCAACACACATACAAAAAACTCACCTAAAATCACACATAAAAATATAATTATTTAAAAAAAAACATACATAAGACTGAATTTTTTATTGCAAGGGTCCCTTTCAGCCAAGTGCCTCTGGGGCCAACTACATACTATCTGACTGTGTAGAAAATTGTCGCATTTAATCACAAGATTTTCCAGACAAATTGCTGCCTTGCAAGGCTCGAAGGCTGCAGGGCATAAAAAAAATGATTTTCCCAACGTCTAGCGCATATTTGATGAATCTGTGGGCATTAATTAAAGCCTTGCCCATCCACACACACACACATACTCAGATTTAAATGAAAATGGAGAAAATCGATTAAGTCGAAAACGAAAAAAAAAATCCAAACAGATGCCCGCGCCGTGCATGTTGCATGCGGAAGTAAAAGTTCAATGTTCGTTTGTGCTCCACAAGTGATTAGGTCAATAATAGCACAAGAGCGAGCAGAGCAGAAGCAGAGCAGAAGCAGAGCAGAGCAGAGCAGAGCGAACTGCATAGAACTGCATTCTCAGCTGAGCAGAGGCAAAAGCACGTGAGAGATAGAGCGAGAGAGACCTGGTAAAAGCTTAAGCGGCTGACTCTCTTTCTACAAGTTTTCCACACAAGCAGGAAGTTCCCATGCACACACACACAGACACACGCTCACGCTCGCACACACTCCAATTATACGGATACGGATACATATGCAGTGCAACTCGACGCTATAAATAGCTACAGTTACATTAGCTTTTTTTCTGTGTTTTTGTATTTTTTTTTTGCAGTATGAAGTTCAGGGAAATCTAGTCGACTCGACAGCAGCTGATCGCCAAGGTTGGCAATGTCTAACGGAAAGCTTTTAACAAAAAAAAAAAATAAACGTTGCATTGAAGCATGATGCATTATTATGTGGTATAGACGAGAGATAAAAGTGCTAAAAAGCAGTCAGTCAACAGTAAAGGAAAGAAAAAAAGCTGAAAAAAGTACCCTAAGCCCACATTTTGACCCAGTTAACCAGAGACGCCTTAACTCTCTTGCTAGTCGTCATTCATTTCATTGCTTAAAGACGCCGAACACCGAACGCCGAACGAAAAAAAGAAGATAAAAGATTCCCACTCTTCATAACCGCAAGCAGAACTTTCTAAGTGAAAGTTGGCCTGGTCTCACATGGTGGGGGACTACTAGAAAATACCACAGAGAGTTGTTGTTGTTGTTTTTTGACTCTGACTGACTGACTGACTGACTGAGAGTGAGTGAGTGAGTCAGTGACTCTGCCTGGTACGCAACTTCCCACCAGCTATACGTAGTATGGCACACACACACTCTCACACATTATAACTTGACCTACATTTGTGCAAGACAATAACAACGAAACAAAAAAACAACAAAATACGATACTACTCACACACTTATATTGAGAAAAGAAAAAGCAAGAAATTTCCAACGGTACATGGACTGCGACCAGAGAGTTGTAGAGATGGGGGAGACTAGGGGTTTGGGGGCTGGGTCTTGCCAGGGTTGGGGCCAGGGATTGCTTCTGGAGACACACTGATTCAAGCGGCTGCGGCGGCGTCGGCGTCGGCAGGGCTTCACAAGCTTCGCTCTCATCGTATCTTAGTTTATGTTGCTGTTGTTGCTGCTTTCAAAAAATTATTATCGTAAAATTGATTTCATTGAAGTCGTCGTTGTCTTCGTCATCATCATGATCATGATCATTATGATCGTCGAAGCTTTAGCACGCCTCTTGTAGCACGATATAGTAAGAGTACCTACATACATACATATCTCTATATATATTTACATATATATATGTATATATTTGTATACATATATAAATATGTATTTCTTTTGGTACATTTCGTTTATGTATTTTGATAATTAGGCGAAAGGTGAATAAACTCATTGGTTAAGGTGCTGTTGCTTTTCGCTGGTGACTGTTGCGTGTGTGAGTTTGTTTTTCGATCGAGGGTGGCAACGTGGAGAGGGGTGGGTAGGGGAGATTGCCTTAATTTACACATTTTGTAAAAGAAATCGATTCGACAGCAGCAAAAGACTGCAGCGCCATGGCTTTTGACTTGTTGACTCTGCACAAGATTTCATTTTTGGAAAATACTAAAAAGAAAATTCAAGAAAATTAAGATTACAACAAAATTATTTTAAACAAGATTTTCGTAAAAGTACATTATAGCCATAATACAATATTACTGTATTATTGGATCTTCATAATGTATAGCTTATTAATGATAGGCCAAAATGATTGCTTTCGCTTTCGTTCTTCCTTCTTCCAAACTTCTAGACAGTTATAGTTGAAAGATACTTAACACTTCCATGGAAAACTTATCAATTCAAAGAAATTTCCAAGTTTGGAAAATAGTTTTGTCCAATGAACCTAAAATGAAGAGTAACAAATCCCAATCAAAGAAGGAAAGTCCACAACAAGTGAAAATATTAGAAGAAATTTTGATGGATATTTGGAAATATCCTTTTACATAGACCGACATTTCTAGCTAACTCCAAAAACTCTCAAATACAAAGCAAAATCTCTAAGGGGATTCAGCATTCGGTATGGCCCTAATTTGCCAAGCTTTAATATAAGTTTTAATCATCTTTTAAAGGTCTGTATTTTATGACTCACTTTTTTTAGATGTATTTTAAATATGTGGACTTAGTGAGTAATATTAAGGATCTAAATGTTGTCTTAAACTACATTTAGTTAAAACTATACCATATCTATCGAAGTATTAATGGATATTTATTGTGAACTTATGAAGCTTTCAGTTGTAAATAAAGTGATATTAATGAATCATTGTATTTAGACATTTCCTCATATTTGTTTACAATGGCAAGTGATCATTTATCAAAAGGGCACAACAAGATGCTTTCTCACCTGAAAAGTAGCTTTAGTCAAAAGAAAAAATGAAAGAAAATAAAAGCCTAAATAAATAGACAGAGCACTCTCACTGGTTATTTAGTTTGGGGGAGAGATGGAACTTAAGGTCAATGACATGATCCAATTTCGGTCTCTCTCTCTTTCTCTCTGTTTCTCTGTGTATATCACTCTCTTCTACTGGCGGGAGTAATGGAAGATACCAACAACATGAAAAATATCAGCGAAAACAAATACAATTCACTTTCTATTCCAATGAAAAATCGCTCAAAGCTTTTTTGGTGGCTCAAAGTCAAACAACAAACAAACAGTAACAATGAAAGTGGTAGGCCAACAACGACAACAACAACAACAACAACCACAACAACGAGGTGCCACAACTTTGGTACAATCCATTGATCTTCAGCAGCAACACCAAAGTCTCCTAACTGTGTGTCGAGTGGGGTAAACAACGGAGCACGCCTCATTAACGGAGGCGGTTGGGGACCAAAATCAACAACAACAACAACAACAACTTGTACAATTTGAAAGCGACTCCAAAATAAGAAAAAAAACCTAACATTTGTTGTTGTTGCTGCTGTCTCCTCTGCTGTTGTTTAACTTTAACGGTTTCCGTTTTTTTTATTTTTACTTTTTTTTTTTGTTATTGGTTTTTAGCTTTTGGCTTGTTTGTGTTGATTTGAATATCTGGTGAAAATTTCACCCAGACGACAAGTGTCTTTTGTTATATATTCAGTTTCAGTTTCAGTTTCATCTCCCTACCAAAACAAAAAACCAAAGAAAACAAAAAATTATTATAAGAGTTTCTCCTAATTTGCAAATAATTGTTGTTGTTTTGGCAAAAATTCGTCAAATGTTTGAGATTTTTTCAGGTTGTTATTGTTGGTCGCATAGTTTTTGGCCGATTCACGTGCCAAAATGTTACATTTCTGCTTAAATTTGGAATTAGTCATGAATTTTGGAATCTTTGAATCACAGCAACTGGGCGTATACGCAATATGGCAAGCTAGTTAAATGGGTCGCCGATTAATAGAGAGAAACTGCAAACTTAGCCAAAGTCTTACGGGGGGGTTTTTCCTATTAACCATATGCATGGGTTTTGGCCAATGGCCAAAGTGTTTAAGAACTTTAAGAGACTTAATAGGCCAACGGGGCAAAGAAAAAAAAAAAACAAAAATGCAACATGAGGCACGTACTTACAGGCATAAAGGCTTGATGTTGCCTAGGACCATGATGATGATGATGATCGTAATGATGGGTCTGCTTCTTTCTGCCAACGATGGCCAATGGAAAAGCGCAAAATGAAAAGTGAAAAGCTGCCAGCAAAAACGTGGAACGTGGCTTGGATTGTTGGTATGTATGTGTATGTGTGTATGTAAGTAGACTTGGTCTTGAGTTTTTGCAAAAATTGCAAATTACGTGCCATAAAAAAAATCAACTAACTGACGTTGGCGTTGAAGCACCCACCCACGCCCCGAATGGAGCTATGATGTATGCCACCCCTGTCCACGACCCCCCCTCTAGCCCAATCCATCCGATCGTATGACACCCGCACCCGTGGCCCTGTCTAACCACTAACCATCCATCCGCTGACCAGTCTTGAGTATATAAACTCGCACTTTCACGTCTAATGCCAAAACACGTTGCCATTTTCATTACTTGGCACTGACTTTAAGCTGGCTTGGCCAAGTCCAAGTTAACAAATTGCGCAGCCATAGCCACTAAATACATGCGCATAAGATACATACATACATAGAAATATATGTATACTATGTAGTATAATAAATATATATTTTGTATATTTAGCTGCTACTGGTCTGATGTTAGCTGATGTTAGAGTTTGCTATCAGTGACGTCAGCCAAGGGGCCGATGGGGGGCACAGGCCACCTGTTTAAATACTGGAAGATATGTACATTGCGTAAGCAGCGCTGCCCCAGACTCAAATTCGTAACTACTCCTCCTCCCCCTCGTCTTACTCAGAGATATGTACCTAGCTATATTGTGTAATAATCACATGACAATTAATTAATAGCAGAAAGCAAACGCCAAACGCCCCCACACACACACACACACACACACATCACAAAAATATATAAAAAACAATTGTTTTTGCGACAATTCAATTTAATAGTTGGCTTTTTCTTAATTTTATTGCCCCATCGAGACAGAAATTATAGCTTAAATCACTATAAACAAAGATCTGACGACACTTACAAAATTATAAAGAAAAAAAAAGATAGCTAATCCATCAAAGAGATAATTCTATTGGCTCTAACTTGTCTTGACAGGGAAATCCCCCTATCAATTCCAGACTTTAAAGTTATCTTAGATGTTCATTCTATTGTCTTTCAAGTTAAGTAAAAATTAAAAATTACTTCAATAATTTTCTCAAAATTTATACATTTTTTTCTATTGCCTTTTAGAATAAATCAACCATACAATTTATGACTTAATACAACTCAAATAATTTAAAATTTGCAGAACTAATTGAATTTTTTGTGGTGAAAATTGGACATTATAAACGGAAAATCCCTAGAAATTTTGCCACTCTTAGTTAAGTAGAAATTTCCCTCATTTCACTGTAAAAATGGACAATGATATAACGAAATCTATAATCATTTTTAATTATAATATAAGTATTATAATATAGATGTATGTATTCATATATATGTATGTATGTACATATCAAGGCCTGACATTTCTTATCAACTCTTTAACGACAATTGCAAATCGAATTTTCTCATTAATTTAGTTTTCTTAATGTTTCTGTATTTGTCTGAACTTTGCTGAATAATTTGAAAAAACTTAGGTTTTTAAATCCATCAAAGTTCAGTTAGTTTTTCTTGTTCTTTTTCTGTATATTTCTAAGAAACTTTCATAGGGAAAATCTTAAGGAACTTTCATTCCATTTGCTTTAAAATCTTTGACTTTAACTGACAATATTGCCTAAGAAATATCAAACACTGGCTTTTGTAAATATATTAAATCCTCAGTGGTTCATTAAGGATTCCTTAACGACTAGTACTTCAAGATTTTCTTTTTTACTTCTAATTAAACAATAAATGTCTTCTGCTTAGAATTCACGACATTAATTTGACTAAGCAACGAAAGCTAAAGTTATGATAGTATAAAATTTGTAAATATTTCTTTATAAACCCCAATTTTATTGTTAGTAAACTATTTAAGCCTCTACTCCCCTCCCCAAACTTGTATGCTTCCCTTCATGGCATAAGCTCTCAACTCTTTCGGAGTCTCCCATTGCCCCCAAAAAATAAAAAAAAGGTTTGAAACGTGAGATGGCTGGTCGAGACACAACAATATACTGATTGAAATACATATACATATATATGTAACTATGTGTGTGAATGTGTGCGTGTGTGTGTGTGTGATTGTTGGGGTCTACCTGTGTGTTTGTACACCTGTCAGGTGAGAGACTCTGTTCTTTTAGTTTCTTTATTTTGTCTCGTATTTTTTGTGTGTTTTTTTGTTTGGAACTGAAACCAATCCATCTAGCGCCTCTATCAGCATAACAATTAAGCTTAAATGATTTTGCTTACTTGGCCCTAAAGATGTCATTATTCACACTCGATTTGAGTCATGTGAAAAATCTCTGCCCAGACCGAATTGCTGCATTGGGGGGGCTATCAAAATTCATTCAAAAAATTGACCCACCCGTCTGCCCCACAACTCTTCATGCTCTGCTCCACCTGCCGCTGCTTTGGCAAGAGGAAAGAAGAGAGCTACGTGACAAAATCAAGAAACACGCACACAAAAGGAGAAGCAAAAAAACATAAATGTATATAAAAATACAAAAGATATTTTAAAAATGCAGATCAAAATTAAATGAAGATGTTGTTGGTGGCTCGTTTAATATATGCTTTCCCCTTTACCAATTAAGGCTAAATATATACACAGAGATCTCTGGCAATATATATAGATACTTAATACAGATATAGCTTGAATTGCAGTTTAACCCTTTAAGAAAAAAAAAACAAAACTTTGGTAAAGTAAAAAAATTTCCCACCTTTTAGATACATACATAAAAAAAATGAATTCAAATAGACGAAAAAAAAAACAACATAAATAAAAATAAATACACACACTGAGAACTTGTGAGAGGGAGTGAGATAGACACAAGGAGAAAGACAGAGAAAGCGACAGAGTGAGTGAGAGAGACAGATAGAGCTGCTAGCATAGCAACATACAAAAAAAAGACAACAAAAAAAAGTTCATTGAACTATTTGTGAGCTTTTTGAATGTGTGTGTGTGTGTGAGTTGGACGTTGGCTTCTTTAGTTTTATTCGTGGATTATGGTATCATAGCACATACATAGCCTCTTCATCAAAGGTTTGGCTTTTAACTACCCTTCATTGGAGCGTTAACATAGGGGTATATTAGTATTAGCCACAATGATCAGCAAGACAATGGGTATATATACATAGTTCCATCAGTCTAGAAATTATTTCGACAGAAAAAAGGTAAATACTGACATTTTGTAAGGTGTTGAAGCCAACCTCCTGATAATTTGTCCAACTAAATCGTGGACTATTTAAAATATATCCTATTCACAAATCTTAAAGATTGTCCAACCTTCCAAGGTCGTTGCCAGGTAAGGACAAGGGAGGACAGTTGCAGCTCCTTAGAGAGTTAATTTGAATCAATTGTTTTATAGATGAAGCTACATTTGACTTTTTTAGATATTAAAATCAACAAAAAAGACAAAAAACTGTCATTCTCCCTTAATAAACTAATTTATGTTTGCCTAATTCCGACTCTTTATTCACTCAATGAGTCCCATTTTTTCTTAGCATCCAGAATGAAAATTCTACGAAAATGAAAGTCAAACTTCTAAAGTTTTACTATAGGGCATCTTATAGTCGACGACCTTTTTAATTTTTGTATGGTATCTTCTTGTTTTTTGAGGTGTCATGTATATTTGTAAAGGTTTTTGGTTTCTTTTTTTCTTCTTTCTTTCTTCTTGGACCTAAGAAATATTTTTTTGGAGGACTGTAATATTAAACCCTTATATTGAAATGAATATTGATTAATCATACAATCTGTGAATACCTCAATTCAATTTCAAAGTGAATCTGAGAGTTTTCCCAAACAAAAAGAGGCAAATCATTTAATTAACCATAAAATGGAACAACAAAATTTACCGACGACCTTGAATAATGCATTATTTTTCTCTCTGTCTCTCAAAAAAAAGTCAAAGTTTATAATATTAATTAAACATTTTACTGTAGAACAATGTACGATACATATCGTTATTGAAAGTATTCCCATCTAAGAAACAAACAAGCAAAACAGACAGAAACAAACAAAAAACTCGTCTGCTGTTGCACTTAATTAATTTATTTTAATTTGTCTCCCAGAGATCTCCTCTAATCGACATGCGCTCATGTCATTTTATTACGGTCTATCCCCGAGTCTGTCTCTGGCGACAGCCAATGAATGCTATTACGTATTGTTGTTATTGGCTCTTTGTTGCACCGTTTAGCAACAATTAATTACTTTGAAACAAGTATTTTTGGCTAAACCAAATACTTTTGTTGGCCTTTTCAACTGGTATACAAAAAATTTACTCACACAAATCGAGTCATACTTACATACATATTAGCATATCGATGGTCTACTTGAAATAAGCACAAATGATCTTAAAACAAATTGTAACCAATTAATTCAGTCAATAAGATCGATGAGAACAACTTTTTTTCTAATACATTTTAAATAATAACGATTTCTAAGTATGCTTAATGATTAGCATATCTTCTTAGGCTCCAACACAATTCAATTATCAATTATGGTAATGAAAATAAATGTATATACACAATATGCCGAACAACCGATTAATAGTCTACTCTTTCTTTTAGTATTAAGGGTTAATAAGAATTCTCTACTCAAAGGCAATTTTCTTATTAAATTTTTGTTCCAAGAATACAAATATAAATAGTTTATATAGGTTGAGAGGATACCCAACAATCCCCATCTCAGTCGCAGCCAAATGCTATTCTAGGCCAAGACAATCCCATCACTAAAGTCTCTTAGGAGATAAAAAACGATTTAAAAATTCATGTCTAAACATCTTTAATCATTTTATATAATTTTGAAGTCATCCGATGATGCTCTAATTCTCAAGCTCTCACGGTTTCAACTAGATAGGTTAATTTTCTTGTTGGATTACACCCTTAAGTCCAAAATTAAGTTATTTTTTAACCGAAAAGTCTCTTATTATTTGAGAGACGGCAAAAGTTATCTAATTTTTAATCAATTTTGATGAATAATAAGTGATTCGACGGAGAATTTGTTTCACTTTTATTCGCAGTTTAGGACAAAATAGTTTAGTATAAGTAAATGAGGCTTAATTGAAAATAAAGTTGATCTCTATGTTTAAAATGCGATCAATAATATTATAATATTTTCTCAACAAAAAATGGGTAATTTGTTGTTCAAATGCGAAGACATACATATATAATCATCATAAATATAATAATCAACAAATTACTCAAATAACTTACCAAAAAAAAAAGTGTTTGTTCAGCTAAAAAATTCAGAACATATCAAAAAGAAAATGTATAAATAAAATTGGTTGGACAAAGAATTAATCAAGATTTATAACAATGTCAATAAATTAGAAATAAATACAACTGAATGTGTCTTAAATTGAACTTAAGATAATTGCTTCGAAGTGTAAATACCCTTTAAAATTGATCAAATTGTTGAAAAGGCTTAGTTAAGTCTCATGAGCTTAAAGACTCCAGAATTGAGAATTGACTGAAAGTACTGAGATCCAAATAAATACAGTGAAAGCTTTTAAGCCAGGCTTAGACTATAAGCACAGATAATGTTTTTCTTGGTCCAGCCTCAAAAGACTCAACCGAGTTTACAATAAAATCATCTTTGTGTTTCGGGCAAGTTTCTCTCTAAAATGCAAATATGTTTGATATTTTGTTAATACTGATATAGGATTACGTTCACCTCTACTCAAAGCGCATGTCTCGCATTATATGTAAATATATGTTAGGTTTTGTTTTTGCATAAATAATAAAAACAATATGAAAGAAACACACAATAATCATACAAATTACCTAAAGGCGTTTAATGCACAAAATGCGCCACACCAACGCCGCCGCTTGATGGTGGTGGCTAACACCACCGACACCACCAGCAGCACCACCACCAATATCAATACATTACCACCTACAGTGACTACACAATTGTTGCCCGTTGACAACATAAATAAATAATTAATTAATTAGAATAATACGTATGAGTTATAAACTCACTCATATGAATTTGAGCCAGTTTACGCGCCAGTACAGAGAGAACTCGTGCCACACACACACACACACATGCTTAACGTCAAAGCCAAGTTCAATATCAAATAACACGCGCTATGCTCTCAATGAGAATGCAAGATGTTGAGTAGGGGATGTGGGGGGGTCGGTAAGGGGATGCATGTAATAGAGTTGC
Source organism: Drosophila paulistorum (assembly GCA_018152135.1). NCBI lineage: Eukaryota > Metazoa > Arthropoda > Insecta > Diptera > Drosophilidae > Drosophila > Drosophila paulistorum. Next base: position 6,205,196 of record JAECXG010000805.1, on the reverse strand, counting down.
AAAGTCACCGAGTCATATTGGCTGCAACAGCAGGAAGCATTATACATACAAATATTGCCATAAAAGGCCATTCTGCCATAAATCAAAATTAACAGCATACAACTTAGGGCTAACACGCCCTTTTGGCCATTTGTCTGAATTGAAATGGAAACGAAAATAATTGTAATTTGGCTCCTTAAGCTTCTCTCTATCTCCCTCTCTATCTCATTCCCTCTTAAATGGTGATTTGTAATCAATGTCGTAACAGCAACAAAAAAAAAAAACAGTTAACAACTTCCGTATTTCATGCACTATAATTTAGCTCAAGTAACAAACAAAATAAAACAAACAAAATGATCAAACAAACATACTAACAAAACGTCGCGACGTCTCACAGAGTCTGCTAAAATGCAATTCAATATTTAAATCAAATTTGATTCGATTTGCAACATACACACACTCATACACACATTCGATGGCCACTTGGCAATTTCAATTTCGATTTCATGTTTACATACAAATTGACATAATTTGTTTATAAATGTTCAAATGCCCAGCCAGATTGTTGTTGGCGGAAAACCAAACACCCAGACACAAATATTATACGTTGCCAACATTCAAAGTCTTGATATATTTTTTTTTTGTTTTACTGTTTGCAATTGTGCGAATTACACATAAATAGAGTCCAGCATGGGCGTAGAGAGGGCTAAGGAGTGGGGATCTAAGTGTGCCAAATATCAACTATATTTTATACCTTATTAGAGGGTGAATTCAATGTATTTGTTGTTAACAATTTAAGGTGAAACTTTGTGGTAGAACGATGATAAAAGGAATGATCAAAAAATTGTAATAATAATTGGAAGAAAATTACAATTTTAGTGATCTTTTTAAAGTTTTAGAGTGCCAAAATGTCGTGATCATAAACATGATCTGAATGAGACTATCCTGAACATATTTTCGACACTTGATTTTCCTTTGAACAACCCAAACCATTCAAATATATATGTTTAAACATTTACACTTCTATGATTAGTTTGCTTTAAACAATTTGATCAATAAATCGTTGAGAATAGAAATCGTAAAGCGATTTTCCAATTACCAGTTTTAAGCCTTGATTTCTAGACGATGTTGAGTCAATTATTATTTATTGAGATATTTTTAAATTTAATAAAATTAAACTTAAACTAAGTTTTGTGTACCCTGAGGTATTCAAAAATCTATCCCAATATATAAATATATATTCAATTGGAGTCCTAACAAAAGTATTTATTCTCATCACTTACATTGAAAAAGAAGCTCATTTCGTCACCCTTATTAAAGCAAACGATTAATAGGTTAAATCCCCCTCTACGCCCATGAAGTTTAGAAGACTAAGCCAAATGCTATGCTAATTTAGTTATCAAAGTCGAAAATTATATACGAAAGAAACACTTGCACTTAAGCATTCTGTTGATCTTTTGACATTTGTTGCCATAAATTAGAATATTCAATACAAACACACTCATACACATGCACACACACACACACACATACAGCACATGTGTGATTAAATTGTTCAACAACATTTGAGCTAATTTATAATAATAATAACAATTATATGAATGAATTTCGACAATATAATCATATTTATTTACAAGTTTAACTTGTTAAACACAAAAAATAAATGAATAAAAGTTATGGAAAAAATATCACTCCGATTCTGCCTTTAAACTTGATATTTGTGTTTGTCTATATAATATATATATCCTTAGTATGGAAATCTCTGAAGATTATATGAAATGCTGAAATTAACAAATTGATTGCATAACAGAATAATTTAAAATCAGTTAAGGAAAAAAAAAGAAGAAGACGACACAGCAACTTGAAATAATAATTAACATATCGGTTTATATATGTATAAAATATATATACAGATATAAATGGAAGTAAGCAAAGACAAATGAAAGAAAGGAGAAACGTTTTGCTTAAAGTCCTAGACAAATGCATTAACTAAAAATACTAACAAAACATGTTATAAAACAAACATTAGATGACAACTATAAATAGAATTAAGTGAATGAGTTAATGACCATTTCAAATCTCTAACACTTGGGATAAGAAATTACATATTATACATGTATGTATGTATGTATAGAGAATTCGGCACACTTTCTCGTTCTGTGGTTACGACCTGTTCTGGTTCGATTTGTGATATATATTATATATTAATTTGGGCGTTGTTACACACAGTCGAGCCCAAAAAATATTCAAAAACCCAACCCCGTCGAACTTGAGGTGACGCAAATGAAGGCACCACAATAAAAATATAAGTATATCATTGATGTCAATACCGATAATTCAGTGCCGGATTAAGTCAGTGCGTGGCCTGTAGCCACTAAGAACCCAATATTTGAGATCACGGGGTCCAAATTAGAAGATCACTTTCCAATGTACGAGCTGGGAAAGGAATGAAATTGGTTCAAAAACTAGATTAGATAATGGTTTTCATAAATTTTTTAAGGGCCTACAAAAATGTTTCTGTTCCTTTTCAGTTTTTTTTTTTGGTTTGCCCGATTTCTAACCCATTTCAAGTTATATATCAATTTTAATATATTTATTTTATTTTAAAACATTTTAAATATTAAAAAAAAGGATCTTTACTATCAGTTGATGAGGAAATTGTACAAATGTTTGTTTTTTGCAAACCATTTTAATTGATATTAAATCTATTTATAACCCGCTCAATGACTAAAAACACAAGGTTTTATTCCTTTTTGGTTTATTTTCTTTTTGAAATGCAATTCTACTAAAAACAAAGATTTGAATTTTTCAAATGTTTTTAGATTTGACTAAATAAAAGCTTCAATAAATTAAGGTTTATTGGAATACAAACTGCAAAGTTTTGCACTTTTGTCTAGCTAGAACATAAAACTTGATAACAGAGTATGACAAAATTTTAAAAATTGTTTCAACCAGGTTCAAATACCCACAATCAAAAGAAGAAAAAACCTTTTAGTTGAAATTCTCAGGACATCTTTTAATAACCTTCTAGAGACAAAATACTTTTTTTTATGATTCATGTAAATATTCAGACATTTCTTGAAAATCAATGATGTAATTTTAATTATTTTGAGGCATAAGTTAAATTTTTTTGATGTCCTAACAATTTCACCTATACAGTTCTTGTTATTTTGATCATTCCTTCAAATCTATCCATGTAAATAATAACTCTGTCGTACAATTTAATTAAAATGACTAACATTTCAATTTATAAAATATATATAAACGCCTTAAAAAGTGCATAAAACAATAGAAAATTATTGAATTTTTGCAAAATGCAAGTTTTGTAAAGTCAAAAGTTTTTGTGCATTTTTGAGAATATGTATTTCAAATAAAATTGTTTTTCCTCCTTTAGCTCTTTGGCTTCCATTGTATTTTGATAAATTAATGAACAATGAATCAATCATTGACAAATCTATATATAAATATTACACAAAAGAATTACATACTTACATGCATATACATATCTAATATGCATTATTATTAACACTTTCATGGAATTGCAAAATGAAAATGTCAAATGCTCCAAGTGCAATGTTGTTCTTGGTCATTCACGTTGGCATCGACGACTCACTCAGCATCGGAGTGCGTAGAATTGTGGCCAACAATTGAGAATGGATGGTTGGGGAGAGGGGAACTTACTTTGGAACTTGTGACCAAAGTCTCAATCCCTCTCTCTCTCATTCTCATATTGGCAGTAACAACAACAACAAGAACCTATTACAATTATTATTACATATTAACATTTGTAACATTCTTACATACTTAATACATTATTACAGTAATTTAATAACATGTTCTCATGGTCAACCTGAGTGTGGAGTGCCCATGTGCGATTGTGGACTGTTTTTTTTTGCTGGAGTGGGCAAAAGGCAGGCAAATTATAAGGTACTTCTAATAGAGACTAACTCGGGCGATCGATATGCGCCAAATGGCGGGGCTCTGCATAATTTAAAGAGTCGCCGCTAGCGTCAACATTGTAGTAACAACCAAAACGACAAGAACAACAACGACAACTCCAACAACAACAACTGCAACAGGGGGTCATAATGAAAAACAATTTACGGGCATTCCATTGATGGCTAAGTCATCCATAGATATCCATAAAAATGGATATCATGTCAAAGATACAAACATCAAATATCACGATTTGGTTACGGATATATATGTATCATAGAAAACAAAAAGAAAAACGAAAAGTGAAAATGCATCGTTCTAATTATAACACGTGATATCATTGGACGCGCATGATTTATGCACTAACCACCCAGATCAGATCCGGCAACAATTGCACCTGAAAAACAAAACACACACCAAATACAAAAACGCAAAGCTCAAGTTCAATGTAGACGACGATTAAAGTGACTGCAGAATTGGAGATGCCAGACAAGGCGAACCCTTGAAAATGGAAGCCACTCTCATCGTTTGTTATCTACGGGGTCCGTTGCACATGATACGGCTGTGGACACCTAAAACCACATGGAAACGGCCTCGGCACATCTCGGCACAAATGTGCAAATATAAATATATACATACATACACATGTACCTACATATATTTGTGTCTATTGAAACGTTTATGGAAATGCGGCACCGGCAACAGCGTCATCCACATTGTTGTTGTTGTTGTTGTTGTTGTCGGCGGCATCGTTCCATTTCTTTGCAAATTTGTGCCTTTTTATGATTTTGCACTATATTCGCTTAAATTGGGTCTAGTTTATGCGGTTTTATTTGATGAATCTGACCTTTAACATGATCATGAAATGTCTCTTTTTTTTCCACAATGGAAGTTAGGGCGATAAAATGGGGGCTAGCCTGTGCCAGTTACGTGAAATGCCAAACGGTGACATTGAATTGACTAATAATTGCAAACATTTATTTATCGAGGGGGCGCTCAAAAGGAAACGTTGACAATATGAATAACATTTCAAAGGAACCACATGACTAATGTTAGTGTCAAGTGATCATTTTGCTGATCAGTTTACATTTGAAACGATTATGCCGGAAACTTAAACTAAAATGAAATGAAAGTTCACTTCCGGTTGGCCACTCTTTACAGTCCTTGTATCCAAGGGCGTAGTCAGGCATGAGCATTACTTGTATTTCATATCATTTTTCTATACTCAGACAAGTGTCTGCTGATATGAAACATCTCTCTGAATTCGCCAATGTACTCTAAAGGTGTGGATATAACTTATTTGAGTAACGTTTATACGATTTTTAAGATAAGTAATCATATTTTATATCTATTTAAAGGGCTTTTTGGTTATCCAATTTAAGGCTTTTGCCTTCTTTAGCTCTTCGGGAGTTACTTGATGACTCATTTAGGAAAATATGTTATAATATATCTAAACAAAATCTGTATTTAAAGATATGGCAAACAGAAATACCTCAACGTTTAGGGGGAAATCTAAAAAGTTTGAACTACAAAAAAAAAACCCCGATCAAAGTTTTAAGCTTTCGTAATTTTTTTTCGTAATTTTTTTTTACATAAATATTTCCCAACTTGTAAGCTTTGTTCTTTGTACTCTAATATCCGCCAACTATTGACACATTGCTGTTTGAATTGCCACCCGCCCCTTTCTGCCCACAAAACAACAAGCTCTAAATCAAGTTCAAAGTCAAACAAATTAACAACAATTTAACTAATCAATAATGACAAAAAGCATACAGACACAAAAAAAGAAAGAAAAAATCACTATGGCAAACGCCCCAAAAAAAAAATCACTCACACAAACAAAACAAAAACCTATAAAATAATAATAATCCTAGATATAAGAAGAAGAGACAACAAAAACAAAAGAAACAACAAAAAACCAATATGAAACATGTTTGATTTTGATTTTAATTTTGGTTTTGTTTGAGCAAACTGTGACTAGCCAAACTACTTAGTTACTTACACTGACTAAGATAAGCTTCACATCCATAAAATGGCATAAGTTTAGTTGCAACGACTTTGTGATACCACGTATTAGGCTAAGTACTAGGTTTAACTTTGTATTAATTGATTTCAAGTCATTTTAATTTGTAATCAAATCCAATTTCTAATATTAAACCAGACTACATTTTTTAATAGATTCTATAATCTATACTACACTTACACTATGTAAGTTAATAAGTTCATTTGAAAAATAAGGAGTATTTGATTGTTTTTAAGCCATCAAAACTCTTGTGTGTTGGTGGAAATTTCCTAAATTTTAAATTCAGTGCACTAATCTAATCTATTAGAAATGTGTATTTTAGTAACTAAATTAGAGTTTTGTCGGGCTATATTAAAAGACATCAGTAAATTAATATACATATATGAAATTTTATAAAGTCTTCTTCAATTTTCTTATTTGAAATTTAATGAATTTAAAGATTTTATTTTACAAATAAAAGCTATCCAAGCAGGACTCTTGATTTAGATAGAACATGTTATATGTATATAAAAAAGACATTTAATAATATTTTTGTTAAAGCTTTGCACATTTTACATTTCTTTAACATATTTATCAAATGTTTTATGTAAACGAGTTTCTATATAAAACGACAAAGCATTTTATTCAATTTTTGATCAAATACAAATCTTTTTTGAAACTCTCTTTTTTTTTTAAATGATTTAGTTCTCTTATCATAAATCTTCCATTTTTGGGTGAAAATAACTCTAATATTAGTCAGTTTCAACTGTTTCAAAAGTCACATTTTAAAGCGCACACTAAAATAGTCTAAGATTTTGTTATAATGCTTTATTTTAAATTATAATTTTACCATATGAAAGAGTCATTTTTAAGTCTTTTTTAATCAATTAATTAATCTTAATTAACAAGATGGCTAAAGGAAGTGGATTGTTGTGGGCAGATATAACTTTTACCTCTTTAATTTAATGCTAACTTGCCTAAAATGAAATTTCTCAGATTGTCAGAGCAAATAATTGCAAGTCTTTTGACTTTAATGACATATTATAAATTTAATAAATGCGTGATATTTGATTATTGATTTCGTTATTAATGTTTGGTCCTTTGGACATAAATTTTCAATTGATTTCTAGTGTGTTGTTGGCATTAATATACTTTTTGTAGCAAATGTTTAGCGAGTATAATAAATAATTAAAAACAAATACAGCAGCAATAGCAACAACAAATCAACACAGACGGCTATATTTTGGCAGCCAACTTGTTTAATTTGCATAAAGTCTCACACACACACACACACACCTCAGTCCGGGCCCAGTTCAGACCCCCCCACCGAAAACCACCAGCACCACCAAGAGTCCCACGCAGTTGCAATTAAACAGGCGCGCGCGTAGATCGAGTCAGCTGCTGCTGATGATAATAATACAACGATTGGGTTGTAAGGGAGGGGAGTGAGAGGATGCCAGGTGAGATATGTACATAGGTGAGAAGTAGGTGGCCGGGGGAGCAGGTGTAGGGGATGCTGAAGCGGCGAACTGGAGTCAAAGTCAGAGAGTGACTGTGGCTATATTTAAATACATTTTTTATATGCACTTTGTTTTTTTTTTGTGAATTTCAGGAATCGAAATCTCTTGTCGAAACTAGTTCGTCGCAAAATTAGTGCAGTAAATAAGCAAAAACAAAATGACTAAAAAGAAAAAACAATCACAAAACATTTAAATATGCACGTACTGGTCTGTTTATATATATATACACATATCCGAGGAGATGTAGAGATTTTTAAGGTATATACTTATATGCACATATGTATGTACTTGGCTGCTAAATGCGGGGCTTTATTTAGCGTGTTCTATTGAAAAGGACAATAAACTCTAAGCAAAACGTCAAGGTCAACCACTCGCATTAGATTCGATTCTAAAATGTGTTTTAAACTGAGCTAAATTCTTTCTTCTTTTCATTTTCATGGTATGCACATTATATGCAAATTCACACACAGATCCAGATTTTGATACTATTAACTGAGATATTTCGAGATTCATAACGATATGAATAATGTGATTAGAGTATTTGCGTCACGCCATATTCTACCTGCATACATACATTGAATATTGCATATCGGAAATAATTAATTAATTCCGATAAGAAATCTTAACTTGTTTGCGATTGTTTAAAAATATAAACATATACAAAAACCGTTTAAATTGCTTTGATTTGACATGATTATGTATTTTAGATAGACCAATAAAGAAAATTATGCAATTACTTTTTAACATATTTAAATAATTACAGTCAAACTTAAATATGGTGAACTTCTATTTAACGAATTGCTATTTTCAAAGATATTTTTTTTATCATGTTTTCCTAGATGACAACTGGAAACTTCAAATGTGGCATATCTTCTGCTTATCCTGACAATAGAAATTCTGGGGTTTACATGGCTAAGAATCCTCGAGTTAGTCTTATAAGTACTATTAACACGGTGTGCTTAGTAACTATTACTAGTTTTCTGTGTGATATTAGGTGATTATTTCAGGTACTGGTAAAAATAAAGAAGGAAACGAATGCTAAGCCATGAATTTCACATGATTTCTTTTCTTTTTTCATTACACAAAAATGATTTTAGTCATCTAAATCTCAATCAATCTCAGTAAAAAAAACTTCTCCTATGATTGTTTTAAATATCTCTATCCATAGAAAAATGTTGGTAACACGCAAATTAAGCGTGAAAGAAATGAAAAACCTACATTTTTGGCGAATTTTTAAGAGATAAGCAGCATCTAAAGATCCTGCAAAAATATATATAATCTTTTTCCGATTTAAAACACAAAATTTAAGTTTAAACTCTGGCATTTGTAGCCAGTCAAATAGATTGACACAGAGTTCTATTTATCCTTTTTATAGATTCCATTCGCTCTTTAATGTACTTTCATATTTCCATTTCAAATTTTATTAAAAAAATAATACAAATGATTTCAAATGTAAAGGGAACACTTAGCAATGAATACTTATAAAACTGACTGTAGTTAAATTATTATCGCCACTATTTATTTAAAAAACCAGAGGGCCGGGGCTAACTTCGACCGCGTCAAAGTTTGTATACCCTTGCAAGTTTGTTAGTAACTCTTTTATCTAAACTAACTGTTTTATCTAAAAAGGGTAATGTTTGCGAAAGAACGGACTTCAATCTTAGCATAGGATATAACGAACTTTCTGATGAAAGTCACTGTTTTCCACCGATCCTTCCTATGGGAGCTATATGATATAGTTACCCGATCTTTACCAAATTCGGCACAGTCATTAACAGATATATTAAACTGACAAATGTTAAATTTGAAAGCAATCGCATCAAAAGTAACGAAGTTATTGACAAAAGTCACTGTTTTTGACCGATCGTTCCTATGGGAGCTATATGATATAGTCACCCGATCTTGATCAAATTTGGCACAGTGGTTTATAGTTACAATAAACTTACTTATATTAAATTTCACGACAATAGCTTAAAAAGTAACGAAGTTATTGAGAAAAGTCACTGTTCGTGACTTTGCCGTTTGTATTGGAGCTATATGATATAGTGGTCCGATCCGACTGAATCCGAGATATACAAATCCTGCAGTATATACAAGCCTACGTGCAAAATTTCAGCTCTGTAGCTCTTACGGTCTAGGAGGAGTTCGCATCGATCCAGACGGACGGACAGACGGACGGACGGACGGACGGACGGACGGACGGACGGACATGGTTATTTGAACTCGTCTCGTCGTGCTGATCACGAATATATATACTTTATATGGTCGGAGATGCTTCCTTCTATGCGTTGCACACTTCTGACCAAAATTAATATACCCTTTTTGCAAGGGTATAATGACAACCTATGCAAACGAATCTTAATTAAAAACATTTTTAAATACTCATAAATGCTTCGTTAAAGTTATTTATTAATTTTTGAATCATGCTTGGCCTATCTTGGCACTAACTCAAGCTAAACTGTATATTAAGGATCTCTTTCAACACGAACTCGTCCTTACACGGTTGTGAATTTTTTTTCTTCTCTTAACTCGCTCTAAGCCTCAATTTTACACATATGAATATTTCGAATTTGGTTGAAAAGGGTTTTTGACAATCGCGGATTCTTTTCATATTTTGCATTTACGAAATTCTCGTTCGATCGACACAACTTGGTTTAGTTAATGGTGATTGATTCGAAGATTACTTCTTTATTTGTCTCGTTTAACACGGATTTGCTTAACACGGTTTCTCCTGGGAACGAAACACTCCTTTTAATTAAAAATTTGTTAATTTAATCATACTTTTTACATATTCCCTTTTCTTTCTTGTTGTCCTGGTGATTCCTAAAAGTGTATCCCCTGTGTTAAGCGAGGACTAGCTGTATTCACATATACATACATATTTACTACTCCATATGGTCAGTCCTACTGCATCGATGGACCAGCATGACCGACAAGGAAGATTTCCCCTTAACGACTGCGCGAGCGAAGACTTAATTTTTGCAAGGCGTCCGTTAATCGGAAATTCTCCCCCTGCAGCAGTTGGATCAAACCAAGTGTCAGTTGCAACGCGGGCTATTCTAAACAGCCCAGATGTGTCGGCAACAGCGTCAAGCCCTCCAGTGAAGTCGCACATCGCTGAACTAGATGAACTAGGCTCTCTAGTATGGCAGTTAGACCACACGTTTAACAACAGAGACGATAATAAAAAGCCAGTGAGGCATATAAATCTGAGCACGAAACAGTCCATAGTGAAAATGAAGGAACTGTACGAGTTTCTCTGCCACAGAGTTCTAGCTGGAGAATTCCAAAAAGTCCCGCAAAGGCAAGACGGTGCCACACAGATGACTCCAAAGGCAAATGGCCGCAACAGAGTCCTCGCAGCGACAAACACTAGCGACTCTCCCAAACGTCCAAGAGAACATTCGCCGGCACAGCGCAAAACACCGCCTAAAAAGAAGAAAAATAATGCGCCAAACATAAAGCCACCTACAACGACAAGCCCACTGCGCACTGATCGTATAGACAGGCAACACAACCAAGATGAGTGGCAGAAAGTCACAAACAAAAGAAGAAACAGGGCGGCGGATCAAAAGCAAAGGCTGCCAAAACAGAGGCCAGACGCTATTTTGATAGCAAACAAAGGCAACCTATCATACAGTGAGATGCTCAAATTAGTCACATGCAGTGAAAACGAAGCACTAAAATCGCTTGGGGAAAATGTCAAGAAAGCAAGAAGGACAGCCAAGGGAGACCTTTTGCTTGAAATGGGAAAACCAATGCCGGAAAGTCTACACCAAATAAGCGACGATATTGGTGCTGCATTGGGCAGCCAGTTTGCAGCCTCTGCTTTGATAAGCGAAACCAGGCTGGATATCAGAGAGCTTGATGGCGAAACCACCAAAGAAGATATAGTAGCAGCGTTCGGGACCAGGCTCAAAGTGAAGATCGAAGTTACCGCCATTAAGAGTCTCCGTAAATCTTATTCAGGTTGCCGGAGAGCTACAGTAAGCGTCCCAACTACGGCAGCTAGCGACATCCTTCAAGCAGGAACACTAAAGGTTCGCTGGAATGTCTGCCCCATACGCCTAGACAATACTCCGAGAAGGTGCCTAAAATGCCTAAAATACGGTCATATTGCGTCCAAATGCACCAGCGAAACCGATCGAACTGGCCTCTGCCTAAGATGTGGCAAATCGGGTCACAGGATAAAAGAGTGCAATAATAGCCCTTCATGTTGCCTCTGTGTTGCCAGTGGAAACGCCGATTTTGCACACACGGCAGGTAGCCAGAGGTGCCCATACGGGCCGAAAGGGATGTCTACAGCAAAACAATAATGAGATTTACTCAAATCAATCTCAATCACTGCGAGGCAGCACAAGACTTGCTGTCACAGACTGTTAGAGAGCTCGGCACAGACGTTGCTATTATCAGCGAGCCTTATAAAAGTTTTACTTCCACGACATGGGCACAAAACAACTCGGGAAAAGCCGCGATCTGGGCATGTGGGACCACACCGTGCCAGATAAAATTTTCTGCATCCTTCAACGGTTTTGTTAGAGCCAAAATAAGAGAGTACTGGATTTTTAGCTGCTATCTACCCCCCTCATATAGCCTCGGAGAATTCTGCGGTGTAATAGAAGAGCTGTCGGATCAGATCCGATGCCACAAGCCGGCAATTGTTGCTGGGGATTTCAATGCATGGGCAGCGGAATGGGGCAGCTCCTTCACCAATGCAAGAGGCCAAGCACTTCTTGAAGCATTCGCGTCAATCGACTTGGCACTCCTAAACACAGGCAACGGCTTCACATTCCAACGTGGCAATATAGGATCTATAATTGATCTAACTTTCGTCACCAGTGCACTCTGCACACATGCACGGTGGGTATTGAGTCCCCATTACACAGCTAGCGACCACAATGCAATTATCTGCACAATTGATAATCAGCGGCGGTCGGAACGGCAGATAACGAGACCCCAAATATTCAATTCGAAAATGTTAGATGTCCAAGTCTTCACTAGAACTCTTGAGCAGCACAATATCGAGGCTTATACAGCAGAAGAGCTTAACGCCTGGCTAACCGGCGCGTGCAACGCCTGCATGCCCCGGAAAAATGCCTGTCCCAAGAACCACAGACCAACATATTGGTGGAACGAAGAGATTGCCAAACTCCGTAAGCTGTGTCATCGATCCAGAAGAAGATCCCAGCGCACTCGGGGTAGTGAAGACTCTGAGTCTCACCGTCTAGAATTTGAGGCAAAGCGCAGAGAGCTTAAGATGGCTATTCGCCGAAGTAAAAAGGCTTGTTTCGATGCACTACTCACAGAAGCAGCAAATTATGTATGGGGCAGGCCATACAAAATTGTTATGAAGAGGCTTAAATCCTTCCAGCGCATAGAACCACCTTCTAGCATCGAAATGGATGCAATAGTAAGGGAACTATTTCCCACCCAGGCACCTAGCAATTTTGTCTCAGCTAACTACGATGTAGCAGGCATACCGCCAGTCACATCACAAGAAGTACTAGCAGCTGTAGGACGCATTAGAACCAATTCCTCCCCGGGCCCCGACTGTATCCCGAACGAGGCACTAAAGATTGCTGCCTTCCAGCACCCTGAAAAGTTTGCATTCGCCTTCACCAAATGTCTCAACGATGGCATATTCCCCGATCTATACAAACAGCAGAAGCTAGTGCTCTTACCTAAACCAGGAAAACAAATGGGAGAGCCCTCTGCCTACAGACCCATCTGCCTACTAGACTCGACGGGAAAACTCCTAGAAAGAATAGTAGTGGACAGGTTAGACCAAGCCTTGCAGGCCAACCAAGCAATTTCCGAAAACCAGTTTGGTTTTCGCAAGGGAAGATCTACACTAGATGCTATTCGGAAGGTGGTTAAAATTGCTCGAAATGCAACCGCCGGCGATAGATGGAAAGGCGGAACAAAAAAATACTGCCTAATAGCCACATTAGACGTTAAAAATGCCTTCAACTCGGCAAGATGGTCCTGCATATTGGAGGCTCTGCATAACTATAGAGTTCCGCCGTACCTGCTGAAGGTAGTTAGCAGCTACCTCAACAACAGATGGCTGCATGTGGACACCGATGATGGAGCGAAACATTATAGCATTACCGGAGGAGTTCCACAGGGCTCTGTCATGGGGCCGCTACTGTGGAATGCAATGTACAACGGAGTGCTAAACCTGAATATGCCTGAAGGAGTTGAGACCATTGGCTTTGCCGACGACATCGCCTTAGTTTGCGTGGCGAAACATCTAAATGAAGTGGAAGCTGTTTGCTCGAACGCGATATTCCGAGTTCAGCAGTGGCTAGCCTCAATGGGCCTTCACTTGGCTGAACATAAAACTGAGGCAGTGCTCGTAAGCAGTCGGAAGAAAGTAGAGATTGCAACAATTCAGGCTGGCACCGCGCAAATAACCAGTAAACGCTCAATAAAGTACCTTGGCATACTTATTGATTCCAGGTTAACGTTCAAAGACCACCTCAATGAATCAGCAAAGAAAGCGAGGGCTACCGGCGCTGCCTTATCGCGCCTAATGTGCAACACAAAGGGTCCCACACAGAGCCGCAGATTGCTGCTCCACGGGGTCACAAAGGCCATAATGCTTTATGGTGCTCCGGTCTGGGCCGAGGCCATGGCCACAAAATCGTATGCACGGGACATGGAATCCGTCTATAGACTCAGTGCGCTCAGAGTCTGCTCCGGTTTCCGCACGATCTCTGGAATAGCTGCCATGGTGCTAGCAGGCACAATTCCTATCCGACTCCTAGCAGACGAGACCAAACAATTGTACAGCAAATTAAAAGACCCGAGAATTACCCAAATCGAAAGGACTGCAATCCGCAAGAGGGAGCGTAGCACAAGTATTTCTAGATGGCAGGCGCTGTGGGACGAATCTGAAAAAGGCAGATGGACTCACCGACTTATCCCGAATCTCGAAGCATGGCTGAATAGAGGACACGGCGAAGTCAACTTCAACCTGACACAGCTACTAAGCGGACACGGTTGCTTCCGGAGTTACCTTTACAGATTTCGGCATGCTGCAAGCCCAGCGTGCCCATGGTGCAACAACGGTGAGGAAGAGACTGCTGAACACATTCTGTTCAGTTGTGGCCGCTTCGACACTCACAGAAGAAATATGCAAGTGGTACTCGGGGTGCAGGCGTCGGCAACAAATCTGGTACCGCTAATCATACTGCGGAAGGCAAATTGGGATGCCTTCAACAAATTCGCAGCGGTCACCATGGCCGAACTGCGCAGCGTAGAACAACTGGAAAACAGAAGCTGATAAGAGGATGTGCGGTCGAGGCATGAACGTGTGAAGCAATACCCCCGCTGGCAGTCCCACACGCTTTTCCCTCTCCGCAATTTCATATATTCCTAAATCTTTTGTAAATTCTTCTTTCTATCCTTTCCTAAATAAACGAATTAAAAAAAAAAAAAAAAAAAACTACTCCTTTAAATCTGCCAAAAAAAATATTCAGGATTATTGGCATAGTCGTCAAAATTTACTCCTTTTACGATGTTGTTTCTAGGTTCACAGTTGTTTCTACACATAAAGTAGACATGGTGGAATACATGAAAGGAGTATGAGGATCTGGACACCGGCCAAAATGTGAATAATTTGTTTAACTTTGTACTTTTTCCATATCTTTTTAGTGAGTCTTTGAATTGGTAGAAAAAATCCGCCGACTCCATCGAAAATAACTAAAATTACTGAGCCCAAAGTCTGAATTTTTTTAACGAAAATCTCTACGATCAGCCTATGTATGTATGCAGCTATATGCAGATATATGTAAATGCGATTTAAATATATACATATATATTTTTTTTTGCAGTTAACTTTATATATTCAATGCACTCGTTGAAGTTGCAGTTGGTTGTTGTTGTTGCTTTTGTTTCTGTTGTCGGTTATGTCAAGTTGTGCGTTGCAATTTTGTTTACTTTTGATTTCGTCTTTTCGTTAAACATTGTTTTTGTTGTTGTTTTTCTTTTTAATTTTGTTTGATTAAGTGGCATGGCATATAGCCGGTAAGCCTCTGTGTATATACATATGTATGTAAAAATTTCATTATCTGGGCAAACTGTTGTTGTTGTTATTGTTGTTGCCCTTTTTTTTCTTACTGCTGAAGTTCAGCACAATCAAGACGAAGAATGTCACATTGAAAGAGGTCAATCACCAGCAAACCAGGCGCCTTGTCATGTCATTTATGTAATTGAAAACAATTTATTTTATTTGCTAACGATACTTACGATTTAATTAAATTAACTATAAAAGCAGGAAAAGCAAGCAAAAGTAGACAACAGCAACAGATACATAGATACATATAAGAGATATTTGTATCTGCAACTTGATGTATCGCTTTACACATGTTTAGATACATATATGTATGTACATATGTGGCACATTATACTTATGATTTGTATTTGTTGCATGACTAACCGAGCCCGAGCAGTCGTCCAGAAAAGTATGGGTTTTGCAAATAAAAAGCGCATAATAGGCGTTTAAATGCAATTTTCTTAAAAAGCAAAATGCTCAGACAACAAAAATATTGTATCAAATATGGAATTATATGTCTTGGGCCACAGCATTTTAGTTTAGAAAGAAATATGCGAAGCGTAGAGGAGGAAAAAAAATCGACAGCACACAAAAGTCCTTTACTTTTTCCCTTACCAACAAAAATATTTGGGTAGCAGACGAAGAGACAGTCAGTCAGTCCCAGAGTCAGAGTCTGGCCTGGTTTCTGTTCTTCTTCTGTTTTTTGGTGCTTTGATGGAACGTTTGGTCAATAATTTTGTGAGGGTGCCGCCAAAAAGGGCAGCATATTTATTTTTTCGTCGTTTTAATTCTCCTTTTTTTTTTGTGTTCTTTGTGTATGAAATAGATTATTGGCAATACATACAAATGCGAGGAACATCATATACAGATGTATCTGAAAAATATTTATTTCGTCTGCCTAAAATGGCGTCGGGCAAAAGTTCAAGGATTTTTGTCATATTGAAGTTCAGTGAACCAACCGAACAAACAAACACGGACCAAAAGGTAGCCGGAAATATCAAATTCGCTTTAATTATGGCAAAACAAATTAATAAGTTTGATGAAAAGTGAAACACAATGGGCATACAAACACACACACACCCAGTCATTCATACACACACACACACACACACACACACACAGATGTTGTCACATTTAGGAAAAAAGGAAAAAGAAATCGAAATCAATATCCGCCTTTGCTTCAAGTGTGCCCTCTAATGACTGTGAGGCGTGGCCCAAGGTGCGATCTCAACTGAACTCAACTCAGCTCGAGGCGTATGAAAGGGGAGGACTTAGAGGTGCAAGGGTTATACATATGTATATATGTATACACAGGTAATTCGAGTAGCTTCTAAGGAAAGTGAAGAAAGCCGCAGCTAGCTGGGCACGTGCTGCCTTCCCCCCTAAGACACAAAAAGAAAAGAAAAGACAGCTGGATTTTTTCTTGTCAAATCTGAAATGAAAGTGAACTTACTCATACAATGCGGCATCGCTTCATCTAGAAGTCAGTATGATCCAATCCATTCCGAACTTGATCTCGATTCGATCTCGATTTCAAAAGTCTCCGGCTGCTCCTGCTGATGGCACCTCTCTGATTGATCTTGGGACTGCGTGCCAAGGAATTCCTAAGAATCTCTGCACACGAAAAAAAACGCCGCAAATTGTGGCACGCAAAAAAAAGGGTGGAATACAATATAATAATAACAAGGAGCAAGCAGAGCACACACATATACATATATATATATATATATATATACAATTCGTATTATTTAATTTGGCAGTGTTTTTTTTTTCTCCTTGTGTATCAATGAATCGAAATCAAAATGAAATGCGAATGTCTCGATCGCGTGCGGCAACATTTTCACTGATTTCAGCTTCAGTTTTTTTTTGTTTCTTTGTTTTTGTTGTGTTTGTCCTGGTTCTGCGTTTTGATTTGTGTTTCGGTTGTTACCGGCTTTTGATTATGTTTTTTTTTTTTGTTTTGTATCATGTGTTTAGGACTATAAATGCACTATAAATATGCTCACTTAAACGTTTAACCCTTGGTCGAAGTCGCAGTTTACTAGGCACAATGGATGAGAGGGTAATTTCTTTCGATTTCCTGAGTCAACTTCCAATAAATTTAGTAAATATTAATATATACGTGTATCTTAAAGAATTCTTGTCTATAAAAACACTTAATTATACAACAAGTGGGCTAAAAAGTTGAACTAAATTTGGGCTTTGCCATTATCTTTGCTTGAGAAGTGTCAACAAGAAAAAAAAGAAGACGACAGAGATCCTTTCCACTCAATTCTTATACCGATAAATGGTTAATGAATTCTTGTCTAAAAAAAAAATTTAATCATACATACATAAGTTTAAGTAAAATTTAGTACAAACCAGAAGTGTCTAATGGGAACAAAAGAAGTAATATATGTCTATTCCACTTAATTTTTCAATAATACTTGAAGTCTACTTGTCGTCTACATATAAAATTCAATTAGCTCTCCACTCAATTCTTCAATAAGTATGTATTTGTCCTATATATGTAGGTATGTATAAAGTAATCACATTCGAGTGACGGAACCTCTCAAAAAAATTCTCCCCAAATACAGAGATTTCACCTATGAAAGTAATCAAATATCGATATGTAGATTTTATCCAAACAAAATTATAAGCTAGATCTGACACTTTTATACTCAATTAACTTTCCTATCACTTTATATTCATTTGTACAAATAATATAACATTTTTTGCCCACTTTACTTACTATACTCAATGAACGTAAGTATTTTTAAATTTATTAAATTTTTGTAAATGATTTTATTTTAATGATTCTCTTTGGAGAACTTATATAATAATGATCATTTAGCTAAGTCATTTATGTGTTATAAATTATTTATCCTTCAATCAAAATAAACTAGGTTAAGCTTAGAAATATGTATAAAAGCATGTTTTGTGAGAGGTGTATAACTTTCGTTAGGGATAACTGGGAAACCAAAGTCTGAGACAACTTCCTGGAATGATATTTATCCCTAACTAAAGTTCTAAACCTCAAAACAAGTTCTTTACATATAAAAAGGTACTTATTAGCTTCATTTCTGCATACAACAGTTTTCGTAAAAACATAGAGAACATTTTGTGAAGGATTTAGTTGTTTTTGAAAATTCGAAAGAATGAGAGAATCATGAGAGATATATGTTATGTTAACAATTTCCTGTGGTGCCAGTTAAGTTCAACATTTTCATATTTTTTGTTCCTCTTCGATTCTAAGGGTTAAGCTTCACTCATCATTTGTTATAATAATATATGTAGACACATATGCGATTTCCATATGAAACCGTGATGACTAATATGCATGCAAGTTCCAAGAAAATCATCGCATACCAATACAAAAATACAAATAGTTTTTGGATTTCTGGGCTCAGTCCTCTCTTGTCTCGCATGCCAAATTGCAACTTAATTATAAATTGCACAAAAACCAAAGGCAAAACCAAAAACAAAAGTAAAACCCAAAAGAGCTTCACAACAGAGAGGGGGAAAAACACAGTTAATTTAACTGCCAGTTTCACACACACACACACACAAAATGCATGTGTATGCAGACGGCTTGAAAACATCAATGAAAATGCCAAGAAAATGTAGTAGTTGGGCATTGGAAAATTCATGAAATGTGCGCAAGTACATGGCAAATCTTCCGCGTTTGTGTAATGCAGGAAGATTTTTGCATGATATTTGCTTTTTGTTTTTTCCATTTTTTGCTCAGTTCAACAAGCGTTAAGCCTCCGACAACGACGACGCTCAGTTACCATCCATTAAGTAGACAGACAATTCACAAATAAAGACTAATCAAATATTTCTAACAACAATTTGAAAATCCTTAAATCTCATGACTCTACTAGCACTTAAGCCAAGTTTATTGAGACATTAACTGCTTTCTTATGTTAATTACAAAGTAATGCTTGAAGTTGTAATTCCAGCATGAAAATAAAATCATGTGAAATGAGAAGTCTCTTCTTTGGAGGCTGGGAAATTCACGAAATTTCACCACAATAAAAAGGAAAAGGAAAAAGAAAAACAGATCCGGTGAGACAGTGAGGAAGATCAACAAAAGAGTCACAGATACAGAGAGAGAGGGACTAGGAGAGAGCGGCAACGGGAGCAGTAGATGGAAGAAGAATGAGAGATAGCGAAAGCACGCGAGTTCGATTTGAAAGAAAGCTGAGAGAGTAATAAAAACTTGAACACATGACAGACCCCCATCACAGTTGCCTCCTACTCCAACTCCTCCCCCTTTGAACAATCAAACCGCCTGTCGCCGGCAATCTCTCCCTCAATCGAAGCCATTCCACTTGTTGTCTCCTCTTTCTCTCTCTCGCTCTCTCTCTGCCTCTATCTCTCTTCTTCAGCAGAGACAGCGTGCGAAAGTGAAATCGAACCTTTGCTGCCGGCGTTTGCACTTTTAACAGCGATCCGTAGCGGCAGCCGGTTTCCAAAGGGGGGACCGTGATTGTGACTTGGGGGAGGGACGTATGTCTATGGGTTTGGGTTTGGATATGGGTATGAGTATGGATTTCGGCCTGGCTTGGGTTCCAACCTGGGTGAGCAAAGGAGAGAGAGGAGAGAAAGAGACTGCGCGCGGCTACAATTAATAATAAAAATACACCAAAACTTTGTTGTAAAAGTTTCTCAGTTATTTTTAAAGACGCGCGCGACGTACGACTGAATGAAAATCCGTTTTTGGTTTTAATTTGGGATTAAGTGGCCCGGTCAGTGAACTTTGTCCGACTGGGACTTTCGTCATTTACATTGTATTTTTACTCACTTCTCTGATGACGTGCGTTTACCCTCTTCCCGAAGATGCCATCGTAAATGAGTAAGTGGGTGGGTCTGGCGCATGATGACGCTCATTTCGGGCCTTCTTCCTATTTGACCAAGTTAAGACAGCTGCATATGATTTGCATATACAATTAGGCAGTGAACTGATTGGATTGAATTAACTTGACCCGTTTACACAATGCTATGCAAATCAATTCTTAGATCTTAAGAAATATGCAGCTTTAATTAGTTAATAAGCAGCATTGACGTTTGCACCTGACACTCAGTCGCCATGCCATCTATATAGGGAAGGCAGAGGGGCATAACGGTCTAACGGCCAGGAATCCTCAGACATAGACAGTGCCACTGGCTGGCTGATAAAGCATATTGGCGCTGCCGAGCGCCATGGGCGTCGAGTGCAATTAGCGCCATATATCAATTACTATTACTCTACTTCCATATTACGTATACGACGTGCGCGCCGCCGCTAAAGTGTTTTCATTATAAATCATTTATTCAAATTACATATTGGAACTGCTTCTGCAACTGCAACTGGTTCGTTGGTTTTGCTCAGTTATGCCAGAGATTATTATTGGGGCCCATCAGGCTAACTCAAGATTGAAATAGAAAAAACCAAAGCTGATGATGGCGGGTCAGTTAGTCGCCCGCCCCAGTCGATCGGACAGCTGATCTCAAGTTGGCTAATGATACTCTTAACGCCTTTTTCTTTTAATTTGGACAATTGTCTGTCAAATTGTGGCCAATTTCACAAATATTTCAAAACTGTTTAACGTTGAGAATCCCAATAATTGCTGGGAAACATTTTACACCATATTTTCAATACAATTTCATCATCCTATTTGGTTTATGAATCACAAATACTATATACAATTAATTTTCTTTCAAAAATTGGAAAATTGTTATAGAAATCGGTTAATTTGATCATAGAAATATTTATATTCCAAATGTTTGAGATCAATTTCAAAAAATTAAAACATAAATACAATTTAGTCATCTGATTTGACTTACTCACAAATAAAATTAGGTTGCTTTTTATATATATGTACATACGAAGAATTGGTATGGAAATCGATGGTTCCAGTTGAATATTTCGAATGTTTAAGACCAATTTCAGTACATAAAAACGGCCAAAAGGTTTTAGTTCTCTAGAAAATAAAGATTTCTTACCTTACATTAAAGTTGTAATGGTTTTAAATCTCTAGAAAATAAATATAACTCAGATTTTATCATTGGTAAAATTCTGTTTTAAACTTTTGCATAATTATATTTTATTTTACATTATTTTGTGTATAATTCATAAATTTTCAAAACTGGGCTATACTTAGCCAATACACTCACAAATACACACATATACACATGCACATCTAATGCTGAAACCCAAATTGTCCTACCAATATGTATGTATCAATTGCTATAAATATATATATGTATATTGTATCATTATTATTATTTCTATATTGTGCCACTGAACTTTGTAAATTGTTGTACAAATTTGTTTAGAAATAAAGTTCTGTATAAAGTCTACAAAGGTCACATAATCCATATGCAACCTTTATAGATTAGTCGCATATTCACACATATACGTATATGTTTTTTAAGGTGATTCATTGATTTATTTTTTGTTTTTGTTTTCGTTGGGTTATTTCACACTTTTGAACTTAATATCGAGAGCAAAATTTTGGATTTATCGTTTAACCTTATATAATCGCAAGCAAATCTTCAGTTACAATTGAGTTTTGGCGCTTAACAAAGAAGGGAATCTTAAACAACATTAATGCACAATACCAAATAAAGAATAATAAGTAAGCAGATTATCATTATCAATTAATAATCGTCCAGGTCTCTAAAGCTGGCGATTATTTGTGTGTGTTTTAATTTGGACAGAGACATATTAAACGTGTTAGTTAGTTGGAATGTTTACTACTCCATTATTGCAGGGTAATTCCAAATATCCCAGACACAAACTGACTGACTGTCTGACTATATTTGAGCTAAGATAGATATAGATCGAGGGCAAGTGCATTTTGCAATTAGAAAGCATCGTTGAGCTCTACGACTGATAATCTCAGTTCAGTCATAAGCGGTAGCTAGTGTGTACGCGCCACCAAATCTAGGCCGCCCTCCTCTTCCATTTTGGTCAGGAACTTGATAACTCGATAATGCGGTTCCGATTGTCTTGCCATATCGATGAGGGCAAGCAGTTTCTTAATGCCAATGCAGACGCGTTTGCCGGCCATATTTCGGGCAATATTCTGTAGCTCCTCGGGGCTAAACAGATCCGAGTGATCGAGGACGGCGAGCACATGATCGGGACTGGACAAATTGGAGACATGTAACACTGAGGTGAAGGCCGGTAACATTTCCATTTCCTCTAGAACCTCTCGCCGGCTGGAAGTGCACAAGATTAGCAATTTACGTCCCTTGGGCGGTTGTTTTTTGAGAAGCACCAAAAGGGCTTGCAGTGTGAGATTAGAGTAGCGCGGTCCAATGGATCCATAGTCGAGCAGGCGTTCCACATTGTCCACCACAACGCAGCTAAGCGTGGAGCGGTAGGCATCATCGAATATTTTTCGTATGTGCAGACATTTAGCCGATTCGGTGAAGCCAACCATGTCTTCGGGCGAGCAGACCTTGACAAAGGGAAAGTCACTCATTTTGGCCAAATTGGCGGCCAGCGCCGATTTGCCCGAATTGGGAGCACCCTCGATGAGAACTGAGACAAGGCCTGAACTTTCAGTGGCTTTAGCCTGTTGGACATAGAGCATGCCATCTTCCAAAAGACCTGTGACCGGTGGACCCCAATTGACGATGCCACGTGCCACCATATTCTCCAGCATTTCCTGGGCAGCTCCAAAGGCCGGCTTTATGTCGTTGTCCAGGGCGTGTAGAAAGTCCGATCTGGTTACCTTCAGCTTTTCCATGGCCTCGGGATCTACATGGACTTTGGAATCGGCTTTAATTAGCCGATTCATGGCTGTGGATTGAGCAGCACGTACCAGACCCTCCAATTCGGCGCCACTGAAATTCTTGGTTCTGGAAGCAATCTCTGTATTGTCCACATCGCTGGCTATTTTATTAAATTCTCGCATCCGTTTGGTGTGTATATTAAGGATCTGGACGCGTCCCTGCTCGTTGGGTAGACTAATTTCCATTTGTACTTCCAAACGGCCAGGTCGAAGTAGAGCTTCATCGATCATATCTCTGCGATTGGTCATGCCAATGACGAGAATGTTATTTAACTGCTCCACGCCATCGATCTTGGCCAGCAGTTGATTAACCACGGTGTCATGGACACCACTGTTGCCTGCCACAGATCCACGGGCCTTACAGATGGCATCTATCTCATCGAAAATGATGATGTGTAAGCCACTATTGGGTCCCAGGCGTTTTTCCTCTTCCTCCGCCTCGGCGAAAAGCCGTCTGATATTTGCCTCCGATTCTCCCACATATTTGTCCAGAATCTGTGGACCATTCACTATCTTTGGCTCGCGGGCATTCAGCATGGTGCCGATTTGTCTCGCCATCAGAGTTTTACCCGTACCGGGTGGACCGTAGAGGAGGATGCCTTTAACATGCTTAATGCCCAGTTGCTCGACAAGTTCTGGCGGGAAGACGCGAGACGCAAAGGCTCGTCGAAATATGGCATTGAATTCCTTGTCCAGGCCACCAATGCCCATTTTGCCGAAATCCCAGTCTGGATTAATAATCGATTGCCTCACAATTTTGCCCTTGGATCTGCCCTGCAGATTGAGCACTGAATTCTCAGCCTTTTCGAATTGCACTATCGTATTGCCCAGAATGCGGCCAAAGCGCACATTCCTCGACTTGGACTCCTTGCCATCACCCACAGTTCGGGGATCTATTGCTTCCAGTGTTTTAACGGCCAAACCCAGAAATTTCTTATCCTTGAATTGAAACACCAGTGTCTGGCCCACGGTTAGAGCCATGCCTGCGAATTGCATGATGAATTCTTTGGCCATTTCATCTGAATCGTATGGCTCTTGGGTTGTCGTCTTCTTTTGCAGAAAATCCGTCTCGAAGGACACACTGGTGATGATATCCGAGTTGGCATCGAAACGATAGGGTCGTACGTCAATTTCCTGGTTAATGGAAAGAGTTGCCCACTTCCTCTGCACCAGAGAGAAACCAACATGTCCACGTGGCAGATCCGTTACCTTCTCCAAGGCGAAAATGTAATGTTGGCCGGGCCCTGGCGATATGTCGACATATCTGTTGTAATTGAAAGAGAAATATTAATCATTATCGGAGTTCAGCACACTGGGTCATGGTTAGTAGTATAGCAGGAGAGGCGGATGTCTGTGCGTGTGTGTGTGTGTGGGAGGTTCGGAACGGGATACAAACTTGACTTCATCGGTGAAATCTGCTATATTCACGATCGCTTTATTCGTCAGTGACAGCTCATCTGTTGGGCATTTGATTGCCTTCATTCTATGCGCCATTTCGACTGACATTATGATAAAACTTTTCCGTTATATTGTGAAAAAAATATATTTTCCACTCTGAGTCAGACGCAGACGCAAACACAAACTTGTAAACAGCTGATCCAGAGTTCCAGTCAGCGCTGTCAGGTTTAGCCAATTAAAGGCTATAGATATTCCAGTCAGCGCTGTCAATTTAGCCATTTAAATGCTTTTGATCATGGAAAATTCTTAATAGAAAGTTATTTTAGTTTTTGCATATTTGTGTTTACGGTATTTTTGGATATTTAAATTGTTTAGATCATAAACAATGGTGACAACTTTAGTTTTTAGCGATCTCAAAACTACTTGTCGATTAATCCAATTTACTATCGATATTAATGAGCGCCAAATATTCACTTTTTAAAATTATACCATATTTTTATTATTGCACTTTGTATCGATACGCTTAGCTAAAAGGACAACATTTTCCAACGTTATATCGCTTGGCACATAGAATTTAAGCGATGCTTCATAGCCATTGGATCGCAGATGCTCGAGGCGTCCATAATCGAGAATGCGTTTACACTGGTATCCAATTTCCTCACGTTCTTCGCGACCCAGCCTTTGATTGGTAGACTCTGCGAGCTCCTCTTGGTTCTCTGCCATGGCCTTGCGACGTTCTCGACTCATGCCAGTGCCACAAACGGCCCATCCTACCATTTTGCTAATGATAACAAACTCTCGTGGACTTATGCCGGCCTTTTCCAGCCACGTCTTGCCCACATAGCTGCGCCAGGAGCAACGATGATGACAGCAGAGGGCAATCAGTATATAATCTGTAGTTGTGGTTTCATTCTCGGCCAGAACACAGCGCAGCGTAAGATCTGTGGCTGCTCCACACAAATGCTTGGACAGGGCTACATTACGTTTGGTTTGCTTTAGTTCCGGCAGCTGCGACATCTTCAGGTCGGCGATATCAGCTCGGATGCGTTGAACCAATTCCTTATTGGCCACCTTATTGTCCTTTTTGTGGCGCAACGATAGGCGATCAATGAGAACCACTTGGGCATTCGAGAGACTCTGAGCCTCCAGTGCAGTGGCCAGATAATATGCCAATTGTCCCTTGCCAGCTCCAAACTCTATGAAGCTAGTGTCCTCCTTCAGCTGTTGATCGTGTTCAAGGATTCCGAGAAGTGCCGATGTCTGGACTAGATGCTTCCGCGATTCCTGGCCGTATTCTTCATTGCTTAAGGGCTCTTCCAGCGAGGGATGTTGAAATTGAAGCTGTTCAATGGTGTTGGCCACGTGCTGGTCATATAAATGTTTAACTTTCTTTATAACACCATAGAACTCCGCATCTTCCAGTTCGTGCAGTTTCAGTTTGCTGTAGCCATCATGCTCCTCGGAATTGTCCAAGGCGTCTCCAGCATTGAAGTTTTTAACTATGTAAGGCAAGGTGCTGATTTCTTCGCGGGCATTGCAGATTTTTAGATGTTTTGTAAGCTTCCATTTGAATACCGTGTGCTTGGGGTCCAGGGGACACGCTACCCGGATTTGTTCCTCCGCAGTTTCCACGTTGTCTTCAGTCACCGTGGCGGGAGCGTGGGCGCCACAAAACAAACTCCCCTTATTGGGAGTCATCTTGCAGTTGCGCTTTTTCCGTGGCACCCAGTAGGCGCATGTGGTTGCTTCTCCATTGTCATCAATGGTGGTCATCTTGGGTTTCTTCGCGGCGGTAGCCATAACATCCGCAACGGTGATAGGATGGTGCTGTTATGTAGAGGTGGACAAAACATCGATGTTTGTTAATTTAAGTTCTAATTTGAACGCCAAAATAAACACAGTTCAAACCTACCTTCCCTAATTTAAGTTAAGGAGAATTTTTCATTGCCAGTGTTGGCAGTTTAGCTATTTTATAGCGAGCTACTTTTGAAAACGAAATGCTATGAAAATTTTGAATATGATATTAGCTATAAATTTAGCTATCTAATAAGAATATTGCAAATTTATTTTGTTTGAATGTGAGTGTTAATACGTTAATTGATACAAATTATATTACATTTGTTGGTTTTTATATACAATTAAGCAGCAAACAACGCGCCAAATAAAACAACAGACTGGCAACACCATAATCCATAAAAATAGCGTTTGTCAACACTAAAATCTAACTTTAGTAGGTTTTTGCATTTTTCAACACAGAAATCTCGTGTAGCCAAACGGGCACACTATTCAATAAATCGATAAATTTGTATTGGCGCTAGTGTGAAGGCTGCGTAATTTTTGTCATTAATCGCACAACCCACAAACGGCCACACTGTCCGCTGGAGAAAAGCCGCGCTGCGAAAACGTTTTGCCGAAGAATAACATAAAATCAACGAATTAACAATAGCAAATAAATAATTTGCAAAGAAAAGAACTGCCAAAAGCTAATTACAATGTAAGTAACATATTAAAAGCCTAGCTAGTCTATTAGTTCTTAGATTGTCTAGAAGCATGATGTGCGGCTTGTTCGGTTTGTTGTTGTTGTTGGTTATATTCATTTTTGCTTGCAGGGCCCTTGTGAAACCAAAGTCTGAGCTGACGCCAGAGGAGCTGGCCCGC
Source organism: Drosophila paulistorum (assembly GCA_018152135.1). Taxonomy (NCBI): domain Eukaryota; kingdom Metazoa; phylum Arthropoda; class Insecta; order Diptera; family Drosophilidae; genus Drosophila; species Drosophila paulistorum. The sequence goes on along the minus strand of JAECXG010000805.1, from coordinate 6,177,878 downwards.
CAGGAAGAGGAGGAATTCAATACCGGACCCCTATCCGTACTCACACAATCCGTAAAGAATAACACACAGGTTCTAATCAATTGCCGCAACAACAAAAAGCTACTGGGACGCGTCAAAGCCTTCGATCGCCATTGCAACATGGTTCTGGAGAATGTCAAAGAGATGTGGACGGAACTGCCGCGTACAGGCAAGGGCAAGAAAAAGGTGAAACCTGTCAATAAGGATCGCTTCATCTCAAAAATGTTCCTGCGCGGCGATTCCGTGATTTTGGTGCTGCGTAATCCCTTAGCCACTGCTTCAGGCAAATAGACACCAACCAATTGGCCAATAAGTACAATCATTAACTCGATTCACATTTCATTTCCATTAATCAATAAAACCAAAATGGATTCTTTCACATTTCACAAGAATAGAATAAGAGGTCATAAATGAAATTATGCTCCAGACAATTGTTTATGCAATTCAGGCACATAGTCATCATACTGAGCCTGATAGAAATTACCGGCGATGGGCTGGCCCAATTGATACTTCTCGGCAAATTTGGCTGCACTGAATTTCGGTCTATCCTTGCGAGATCGGTTGCTTACGCGCTCTTCATCGAACTCAAGTTTGCCCGGCTGCTTGTATAGCAAGAAGACATAACGATGGAGGCCAGTATCTTTTGGTGGGCCAGATCCTACATAGCCGGCTAGTACCTCACCTTTGGCCACATCATTGCCAGGTATGTTAACGACCACCCAATGTTTAAATTCACGAAAAGTGGGCTTCGAACGTTTGGGTGCATCGGGATCGGTCATGATGAGCGTATAATAGTCAGATGCATCAGCTGGATTCCACTCGACCAGTGGTTGATCCTTCACTTGAGTGGGTGTTAGCTCAACACCATCCTTGGCAATGAGCCCATTGCTATAAGTAACCTTTGAATGGAAAATTTTTCTTTAGCACTTTGTTTACTTTTCTCTTTTATCTTTGCATCCTATAGCCACACCTGTAGAAACTGGTTTGGTGCTTCTGATATGACATCAGGTACCACTTCGTGAGACTTAAAGATGTCTTCCACAGAGTGGGAATTTGCTGCCAAAATGGTAGTCATTACCATTAAACAAATGAGAAACATTCTCTGGGAAATTTTTGTCTGTAAATTGATAGAGCTGAATGTTTACTTCTTTTTTTCAATGATCTGCTCCCAGTGGAGGTTTCTGTACGACTGAAACCAGTTTGTTACGTTGCTGTAGCTATATAAAGCAAACCAAATTAACGCCTCAACCTCTCGGCTACCTAAACTAATAACTAGTAACTTGTTAACCCTGTACCGGTGAATTGTGGGATACACTTTAGTCATAGCTAACTGACTGTAGGAAATCTATTTCGTTAGACTTTATCCCAAAACTAACCAAATCAAGAAAGTCCATTTGCATGACCTCATTTGGCTTTGCCTTTGTTTCTGTCACACTTGAGTAGCAATATTAATAGTAACTTGGGTATTTTAATATGCATTATAATTAGTAAATTATCAAACATTAACTTAGTTATCTAATTGCCAGACAATTGCTTATAAAGCAAAGGAACATAATCATCGTATTGTGCCTGGAAAAAGTTACCAGCCACAGGATTGCCCAATTGATATTTGTTCACAAAACTAAGAGTACTGAATTTTTCTCTTTTCGTTGCACTTGTCTTTGGTATGCGGGGCTCATCGAAGGACAACTTCTTTGGCTGCTTGAACAAAAGGAAGACATAGCGATGCAGGTCAGTTCCTTGTGGCGGTCCAGCGCCCACATAGCCGCTTAGTACTTCGCCTTTTTCAATTTGATTGCCGGGAATATTTCCGACTAGCCAATGATGCCATTCACGGAACTTTGGCTCTTTGCGGCTTGGAGCATCCGGGTCAGTTAGCAGCAAAGTGTAGAGCGAATCTGGTTCGGCTTTCCATTCAACTTTAGGTTCATCCTGCACTTGTGTAGGTGTTAGCTCAATGCCATCCTTGACAATCAGACCATTGGCATAAGTAACCTTTATGGAATGGAAAGTTTTTGTTAATGCTTTTTGTTGAGGTTTCATTTGTGACGTTACCTGTAGAAACTGGTTTGGTGCTTCTGCTATTACATCCGGGACAACACCATGTGATTTGAAGACCTCTTCCACAGATTCAGAATAAGCAGCCAGAATGCTACTCATTACGATTAAAAGTTTCAGCATTTTCTTGCAGTATTCCAGCAAATGTCTTGAGTGAAGGTCCCCGAACGATTAAAACTAGTTGGCAATGATGCTCCAGCTTTATACCGAAAGCACGGACCGAGTGCTCAAGAGTGTCATATGACCTGTTTAACTTGTATTGGTAGGCCAAAGGCCAAATTAAAGTCATATCATCGGTAAACTAGAGGAAATCTTTCTCTAACGTATGTACATACAAACTAACAACAAACAAACCTTTTGTTTTGGTTACGCTTGAGCGAAAAATTTAATAGTAATTTGTAATGTATTTAATAATGGAAATTATTTTTATATTATTTGTTCGTGCTTTGTCTTTCTACTTCTTGCCCGACAATTGCTTATAAAGCTTGGGAACATATTCATCGTAACGTGCCTGAAAAAAGTTACCAGCCACAGGATTGTCCAACTTATACTTGGCCACAAATTTGACAGTGCTAAACTTTTCTCTTTTGGACGAACTTGTCTTTGGTATGCGTGGCTCATCGAAGGATAACTTTTTCGGTTGCTTAAACAGCAGGAAGACATAGCGATGCAGGCCAGTTCCTTGGGGTGGTCCAGCGCCCACATAGGCACTGAGCACATTTCCCTTATCGATTTGATTGCCAGGTATATTGCCAACCAACCAATGATGCCATTCTCGAAACTTGGGATCCTTGCGACTTGGAGCATCTGGGTCGGTGAGCAATAAAGTGTACAAAGCATCTGGTTCGGCTTCCCATTCAACGGACGGTTGATCTTTGACTTGAGTAGGCGTCAGTTCGGCCCCATCCTTGGCCATAAGTCCGCTTTTATAGGAGACCTGTAATTGCAAAACTTATTTATGGTTTTCATTGGCGTTGCATTTGAGTGAATTCATTTTTAGTTGCACCTTTAGAAAGGCATTGGGTGCCCGTGGTATAATATCGGGAACAATGCCATGGGCCTGAAAAATTTCTTCCACCGTGCCTGATTGGGAAGCCATTATAATGGTAATAATAAGATTGTAGAAACGAATTTTAAATGGATAAACAATTGAACAAGGCTTGCTTAGAGAATATATAATATAAATTCGAGATAAAATGGTTGTCTTTTTCAGATATCAAGTTAATATAATGGTTAAGTCTTTAACATATTATTTATATTTATATACAGATAAGTGTCATTTATACCACACTTAAGTACGAGAATCAGCAGTTTTCTTCATAAAGAGTCAGTTGAGGTGTCTTTTAATTAACCAAACTAAACTCATTAGGTGGACACTAAGACAACTTTTATATTCAATGATTGATGTGAAGGCTGCACTTGTGTTCCAGTTTGCAATGAAGTGTTCAATGTCAATTCTATTCTAGTTAATCCAGCTTAATCTAGTGATCATGGTCATTAAATTCATGTCCATTTGAGCTTTATTGATATTTCTGGGTGGAGTATTACTCACATGAGTCTTAAGATAACGATTTCGATTAATTTATGCATTTCTTTAGCCAATATTTTGAGCAACATCAAAAACCGGACCCTCATCCATTCACTTTCGTATGCGAATGGGATTGCTTAAAGCGTCTGATTTTTATCGCATTATGACCCTACGAAATGGCCTTGTACAATGCTGGCACATCAGAGTTCCAACTGGCAGTAAAGAAGTTCCCGGCCACGGGATGACCCAAATTATAAAGTTTTACAAATTCTTTGGTATTAAATTTGCCACGCTCCTCGGCATTGCGTTTGGGAACTTTTGGGAAATCGAATTTCATATGATCGGATTGCTTGAAGAGCAGGAAAACATATCGATGAAGGCCACTGCCCTCGGCTGGTGTGACACCAATATAACCAGCTCGTCTGTCACCCAAAGTCAATTGGTTGCCTGGTATATTGACAACCAACCAGTGCAGATATTCCCTATGTGTGGGATTAATGCCACTGGGTTCATCGGCATCGACCATTATAAGGGTATAATAGTTTTCCATAGCCGATGGCCATCTGACAGTTGGCTCATCTCGAACCTGCATGGGTTGTAGCTCAATGCCACGATCTGCCTTGATAAGGCCCGTATAAGTGACCTAAGATAACAAAGATTTTAATTTAATTGAATTGTCAATTCCTTTGTTTTTACTTACATTAAGAAAATCTTGGGGTCCAATATCTATAACATCTGGTATGACGTCCAAGTGTCTCAGGAATTTGCTGACTTCCGTATCCGCCTCCCCATGTGTGTGGCTAATGATTAGAAACAAACTGATGAATAATCCAAATAGTCGGTGGCATTTGTTAGTCCACATTCTGTGTTTAATATCTGCAACTGAAGCCGATCTGGGCCATGCAGTGACTTAAATACTTCACTTTGCCTACGATCAAGCTCAAAAAACCGGCTGTGTTGGCCATCTTGGGGACCAGTTATGCGATTTTTGTTAAAACAGCTGTGTGTTTAATAATGAGTGATTTGTTAATACATAGGTGTGGGACTGACTGACTACCCTGCCCTTTTGCCTTAAACATATTGAAATTGTTGTCGTTTTTAATTAAACTTTTACCCAAAGTGCCCTAACATGCAAGAATACAATTTATTTGCCTGACAAACTTGCGTGACGAGTGGCCGTTTAAAAAAATAAATAAAAATAAAAGCAAAAATCAGTTAGTACCTCATTTTCGTTGACAAAACTATTACGGAAATTGCTATCAACTTTATAATTATTTTCATGCAAATCATTTAAATAATATATGAATGAATATCAATAACGAAAACAAACAAAATGAAGTAAGTCGTCTTGCCGACTTAGGTATACCATACACCAGTAAAACAAATATTTCAAATTTGTAATAACAAATGCATTTGCCTATTTTAAAAAAGTTCTATTTACATGCTTTTTACAAGCATATCTTAGTATCTGACTGACTCATGCATCTGAGCACCCTAGCGCCACCACCCGCCAACGGCCAACTCCGGCCATATGGAAAAACTTTTATATGCATAACTTGGCTATTTTTATTTCGATTTTGATCAAATTTAGTATTTTGCTGGGTATTAGTATTAAACTTAAGTGTGCCAAATTTGATTTCACAAGGTTAAAAATTACAGGAGATAATCGAGTTTTTCAAATTTCGGGGGCGGAAAGGGGCGTGGCAAAATCTTTATACCTACAAAATGTGCGCATTTACTAAGCAAATATACATACCAAATATGGTGTCTCTAGCTGCAATAGTTTTTAAGATAAACGTTTTTTTTTGAATTGCGGGGGCGGAAAGGGGCGTGCCAAAATTTTGAAATAAACTCGATCACTCTACATACTACACGAGCCTACATTCCAAATTTGGTGGCTCTATCTCTTATAGTCTCCGAGATCTAGGCGTTCATACGGACGGACAGACGGACAGACGGACGGACGAAGGAACGGACAGACGGACGGACGGACAGACGGACATGGCTATATCGACTCGGCTGTTGATACTGATCAAGAATATATATACTTTATGGGGTCGGAAAAGCTTCCTTCTGCCTGTTACATACATTTTGGCGACTTTAATATACCATTTCACCCTATGGGTGTATGGTATAAAAATGCAAATAGATTTTTAGCAGAGAATAAAATCACTGAAAATATTCCGCAATTCAGTTCATAGTTCAACTCACTTTTATTTGTAAATAAAACCTAATGGCTTAATTTAAATGATTTGATTATTTAACTAACAATATATTATACACATTTTTCTCTATAAAGTATCCACAGAATGGAACATTTGTTGCATTTGTTATGCATTAGTTATTCTATTGATTGCATTTCCAATTGTTTTTACAACTGTTCACCATGGAAATTAAGTTTTCCATTAACATAAATATCAACTATCAACAAAATAGTTTCACAATATTCACAGAAAAAAAGTATTTATAATTACTTCATTGGCAACTTGAAACTTTTAATGGGTTATGATCAGGTAGGGATCCAGGGTAGGTCAAACGGTGCTCTGACCCAAGTTTTTTAAGTCAAAAGGCAAATAACTTAATAACAGGCAAACAGCTAGCGAATTTTCCTTAGCAAGTTTTACATATTTAAATTGTTGCAACATTTCATTAAAAGGATAATATATGTATAATGTACAATAAGAACCAGAGGGCCGGGGTTAACTTCGACCGCGTCGAAGTTTGTATACCCTCGCAACTGTTTTGGTAATTCTTTCATTACCCATAGCCATCAAAGTGTAAAAACGTTTTATCCCAAAAGTCTAATGTTTGCGAAAGAACGGCCTTCAATCTTAGCATAGGATATAACGAACTTTTTGATGAAAGTCACTGTTTTCCACCGATCGTTTCTATGGGAGCTATATGATATAGTTACCCGATCTTCATCAATTCGGTATAGTCATTAACAGATATATTAAACTAACAAATGTTTAATTTGAAAGCAATCCCATTAAAAGTATCGAAATTATTGACAAAAGTCAATCGTTCCAATGGGAGGTATATGATATAGTCACCCGATCTTGATCAAATTTGGCGCAGTTGTTTATAGGTGCAATAAAGTCACCAATATTAGACGATAGCTCAAAAAATAACGAGGTTATTCAGAAAAGTCACTGTTCACCGATCCGGCTGAAATACAAACCCTGCAGTATATACAAGCCTACATGCAAAATTTCAGCTCTGTAGCTCTAACGGTCTAGGAGGAGTTCGCATCAATCCAGACGGACGGACGGACAGACGGACGGACGAACATGGCTATTTGAACTCGTCTCGTCGTGCTGATCAAGAATATATATACTTTATATGGTCGGAGATGCTTCCTTCTATGCGTTGCACACTTCTGGCCAAAATTAATATACCCTTTTTGCAAGGGTATAATGTATCTTTAGCTGCGCCGAAGTTCATATACCGTTGTAGTGCGAGCCATTTGTATATCATAACATTTTTCTATTACTATGTCTAAGATTTTTATAAAAATTCTGAATATTTCTACTGAGATATTTTGTTAGAAAACTGGGCTTTTGATCACTGGTTTTTTCATGGCAGCTAAATGTTAAGCTTAAATACCAAATTTCCTTTCAGTAGCTTTCTAATTGATAGCGTAGAGTTAATACTCACAGACAGAACGACAGATATGGCTAATGCTGATCACGAATATATATAGTTTTTTGGGGTTCTCTGTGTGATCTGAGCAATATTACTCTCTTCGAAAGCACAAAATTCACTCCCAAAATAAGTGCTACGAGGCTCCCCCAAAAAGTATGCAATTGTATGTGAAAGGCTTTACTTTCACTTGCCTTATTGATAGAGAAATCAAACAACTCCATAAAAAAGCAAAACAAGTATAAAAATACAAATTGTTTACATTTTTTCAATTTTTGCAATTTTTTAATAAATTAAATAAATATTTCAATTAATTAATTTGATTTTTGGTCGATTTGTGCAGTATGTAAACGAAATAGTTATGAATGGAAGGGCAAAGTGAGAGTGGTGAAAGAAAATAGGGCAAAGAAGCATGAGGCTAAGTATGAGAAGAAGAATGGCTAAAAATCCTCGTGGGCTCTCAACGTTAACAACTAAACTCTATGTCCTAGACATGTTCCGTTACATTTTGGTTTGCTTGACTCGAGCTGCCACGCCTACATTTTGGGTGAATGGAGTGTGGTAGTATTCAATTCCTTGGTATGTACACATATGAAAAGCGGCGGCAGGATTATAGCGCTTGGCGCTTGATCTAAGATGAAGAGCTGTAGCTGGACGATGAGCCTGATGAGCCGGATGACGATGAGCCAGAGGAGTATGAGGAAGAGCTGCTGGGATGGTAAGAGCTGTAGGCCAAGTTCTGCGAGTCCCAACGAGCATAGGGACCACCGCTCATGGGCTCCCAGCTGCTGGGATCGTATGAGGAGGCGGTGGTGCTAGGTACACCGTATTCAACAGCTGGCACTGGAGCTGGCATTGGCACCATGTTCATCTTCATGCCACCCAATTTCTGGATCAAGTTGTAGATAAGGAAGCCAAGTACCAATTTGATGGCAATCTTGGACAAGATCAAAGCCTTGGTGGCCTTAAGACTGACTAGAGCCAAAAGAATGGGCATCACAACCTTCAACTTGAACTTCATGAGCAACAGCAGAGGCAAGAAAAGTTTGTCCTTGTTCTTCTTTTCAGCGCGACCTAAAAAGCAGAAAGCAGCAATTAAAAACCAATTTCGTTTGATAAAGCAAAGACTTACTAACCTTCTTCTTGGGGCAATTCCAGATCAAAGCCACGATCGGCACGATAGGTCATCACAGAGCCAGCAAAGAAAGTCTGAGGCAACTGCAGACGCATCTCGTTCGAGTGAAGAATGCGGGCCACACGATCCACAATGACCTTATCGATGACATCATCATCGAAGGCACGACCGCTGACATCCTCCTCCACATTGGCCATCGTGTCTAGATAGGTCAGAACTTTCTCCTTCAGACAATGCATGGCATTGGAATGGAAACACTTATCCACAATGGTCGAGATCAGCTCATCGGAGCTGTGAATGCGAGGGGTGACCGCATTATCAATGGCAGCACCTTGAACAGATGACGCCACCAGCAGAACACAACCGAACGCGAACAAGGACGTATAACGAAAAGCCATTTTCTTATTAATTAATTGCACTTCACTCGATATTTTGTATATTGATCTAACCACCAAAGAAGCGCGTTGTGTGTTCACTGCGAAGTCGATGCGACGACAATGTTCGACAATTGTGCGAGTATCAACGATTTTATACTGCCGCTCCCAGGGCACTTATGTTGGGAGAGGGCAGCGTGGACAGTGGACAGTAAGTTTTGGAGCGCACCGTTTTGTTTTTCGTTTTTGTTTTTTGTTTTTGGACAGCTCCGAAAATGAGTGACGAAAGCCGAGCCATGCCAAGCCTTTGAGGGCCAACACATCGTAAAGCAAGTGTCTGAAGTTTTTCACCAAAAACTATTGTGGCTTCTTCTTTGATATTTAGGTTGCACATTGTTCCATGCTCTTTTCCCCAAACCCTGTCCCACCAACCCACAATGTACATATGTCTCAAGCTTTCTCGCTTTCCATATCATCCAGAGAACCCTCCGCCCCGCTCCAATGTTTTGGCCAAAGTTGCATTATATGTATTGACGGTTCGATGAAAATAAAAACTTTTGTTTCCAATTAGTATGCGTAGATGTAACTCTTACGCGAGTATAAGAAAGCCAGAGACCCCTACACACATACACACACACACACACACACATCCAATCCCTGGCCACTGCTGCACGTACATATTTCAACGTATCAGTGTGTATCAAATTTCGATACAAGAAATCAGTACGGAACTAGCTTACACTTTTTGCTTTAGCCCCCAAAAAGGAATTGAGGCTTCGATTTATTCGGCATTAGGTATTTTGTCTGGCCCTTTTTTATTTTTCGTATGCGGAACTGGTGTAGTTTTTTTTTTGTCTCAATTATTATTACGAAATAGATTTTCGCTTTTTTTCGTGTGACACATTTTCATGTGACACGCTTTTTGTACATGAACATTTCCTTCTCAATTATTGATTATTGATTCTTTTGTGGAATTTCAAAAATTTTAATTAATTAAATGCAAATAATAAAAATCATGACTAATTGGAAAACTATTGTGGTCACATCATTTACATTCTTTTATTTGAGTTCTCTGTTATTTTCATATAAAATATCAAATTATATTATACCTGTTTGTAAGTTTTTTGTTTGAGCTTTAATCTTTGTTTTTAAGAGACAAAGTAAAGGACTTGAATTATTTTTATACCCTTGCAAAGGGTATTATAAAATTGGTCAGATGTTTGTAACGCACAGAAGGAGACGTTTCCAATCCCATTTAGTATATATATTCTTGATCAGCATGAGAAGCTGAGTCGATATAGCCATGTCCGTCTGAGAGCTATTGTGATGACGGGGCCTTTTTATTACCCGGGAAAGATAAAGTATGAAGATCATCGGGATCGGACTATTATATCATATAGCTCTACAACAAACAGTTTTGCAAAAATTGGAGTATCCCCATGAAATTTATCAATATGATAGATTTGGATATATAACCTCAGATCCCGAAAATTGGATTTGATCGGATAAATAGAACACAAGTTACAGCCAATATAAATAGTTTGAATATCAATATAGTACCTAGTTTGAAAAATTTGAGCATTTTCATAATACGACAACTAATGCTGTTGATGTATGAAATTTCACTTTTGTTATCGGTTTAAATATAATGAAGAACTGCAAGGGTATATAAACTTCGGCAAAGCCGAAGTTAGCTTTTTGATATTTTGATATATGTATGTTTGCCAAAGATGGTGGCCAACATCTTTAAGGATAATATTTTTGTTTTGTCTTATTGTGGCTTGAACTAGCTAAACTTAAACTAAGCATTTACTTAAACCTTTTTCATTGCATAGTGAATAAATTAATTAATTAACCCTTTTTTTTATTGCATTTGTATTTTTTTATCTGCATTTAGGGAACCACCATCTCTACTCTTATTAGCAGAGTTAGATATGCTTAAAATTTAAGAGATTAAGATTAAATTATAATGTTATAGAACTTTGAAACTCGATAATTTTAATTGTTAAATGCAGAAAGTAGATGAAATATTTTATTGGCATATAGTAACATATAAATTGTATTTTGGAAAATTCGGAATAAATAGCTGCCACATTAAAATAAAGACATGCCATTTATTAGAGATTCCTAAACGCTAATTTACTACCATACCAAATTTGGCTTTAAATTTAAATCGATTCATCCAGTCGACAGCCAAAAGGGAGGGCCTATTGATTAACTATTTGATTTGGCTCCAAATTGTAATTAGTCCATAATCAAAAGAGAATGATTAATTAATGATGATTTGGTCTTAAATTGAAATTTAATTAGCTAGAGAAGGCCTATTGATTAACTATTTGCTTTCATTGTTATGCTTCTGAATTTCGTTAGTAAATATTCGAGATACAAAGCTTCGTCATGTTACTTAATCCACCATCTTTGAATTCAGGTGCCAAATCTGTGTATACCCTTTTTTTTTTGGTTTGTTACCTAATTGTTATTTTAAATAATGCATCAGATGTTATCACTCAATAAAAGAAATTTGTGAGCTTCCTTCATTTCACAAGCGCCACACTTTGCTTTAAATCGTGCCAAAAGTTGAAAAAATATATATACATACATACATATATAAAACTTTATGTCGTGCAATAAATTTCCATAAACTCGTGTGTGTCTCTGTGTTTGATTGTTGCCCAAAAAAAGCGTCCTCATGCATGCCAAATGATTATGAAAGTGAATCCAACACCTGTGTATCCATGTTGTTGATGAAATTGGTTCGAGATTTTCCTGGTAAAATAATCAAATTTTACAAGATTCTTTTACATAATAGACAAAATACTTGAAAGCAAAAGGTGAAATGGATTCTTGACCTATGATTGGCTTTGATATTCTTTTTTAAATTTAATTTTAACCTAAAAGCATTTATAAATACCTTCTTATCTTTTGTTGAATTCTAATATAAGTGCAAAATAGAATAAAAAAGTATTTTTTTGATTGACAGCCATTTAAATTTTGTGGGTTTTTTTCTGCTTTTGTTGTTGATATACGAATCGCTCTTTCAACCACAAAATTTTCAACATATTTTCAATTTTTTCCCTAGTCTTCAATTCATTCCATTTTGCTTGGTAAGAATGTCATGCACTTGAACGCATTCTCAGTTGAAGCATGGGTTCTTTTTTTTTTGTGGGTGGAGTAAGGATTTTTATTTAGGAGATTTATGTGTGTGTGTGTGGTCAATTACGCTTCATTGAGCATTCAATGCCGTTTGATGTCTCCTATGCTATGTAAGGCCTTCCTTTTGGTTGGTGTGTGTGGGTACACACCCTCTCCAAGAATGCTTAAAGACTTTCACTTGCCCTCAAACTCTTTTGTGGTCAACTTTCGCGTACGCCAGGGAAAAGAAGAAATTTTTGAACAAATGTTTTTTTTTTTGTTTTTTAAATGATTTTTATGCACTTCATCAATTTAATCGACTGCCCAAACCCAAAGTTGGCTTGAGTAGAATATTTAATACGATTGTGCTGCCTAAGTGTGGTCGTTCGGTCTTAAGTTTGGCTAATTAGGACAAGATTACCGTGCACGTAATGCTTTATAAATATTTAATGCCAAGGTGAAATCTTGCTAAGGCTTAAAACGCATCGTGCCCAACGTTGGGTAAGTTAATTAGGCTTCCTAGTCTGAGAATTAGCCCAAATAGATTACCCTGTCTCTCTGTGTGTGTAATAGAATTTGTCTAATTAAAACGATATTTTGAACATTTATTCATGGTATTTATCTTTGCTACTTTATTTTGTGTTTTTGGTACTGTTTTTGTTTTTTTGTTTCTGTTCTTCAATAAATAGTTAATAAATAAATATATTTAATAAATAAAGTCTAGGTTGAGAGAAAGAGACATCTCAGGAGTAAAACAAACAGGACAAGGAAAAGCAAAAGTCACAAAAGAAAACTTTTAACAATTAACAAATTATTTTGTGCTTTTGTAACTTTTGTTTATGGCTGCTTTTTGACTAGGCATAGCCCTGGTAAGCCAAGTTTTGGGCCGAAGCGGAATATTGAGGCTCAACAACTGCGGCGGGCACGGCCCCAGCAAATGTACGACCATCCCAAGGACCATGGGCGGTGATGTGTGCCGTGTGATGATGATCATGGGCAATCTGAGAGGAGGGCAAGAAAAAACAAATGGAGTATTAAAATTTGTTTTGCTAATAAAAAGAGAAATTTTACAGTCATTTTTTTTAAGAGGATAAGGAATTTCTGTGGTGGATTGTGATTGTTGTTGTGGGGAGTTGTGGGGCTAGGGTTTTGTTACGACTTACCCAGCTAGCTCTTTCTCTCTTTCTTTTTCTAGACTCTAGGGTTCTATACATACATTATATATATTTGATATTGCTACCCGACGCCACCCTCACAACTCAATCCCTTTTTTAATTACCACAGCCCGCGAATGCCTAAAAGACAATGGGAAATTTGGTTTTAATATCTAAATTATCTTACCTTTTTGCACAATTGGAAAATGGCCAAACCAACCGAAACAATGAAGGAGAAGAAACCCAAAGCAAGAGCATTGAATGCCTTGATCTTCAAGATGCCAATTGCCATGGGGATAACAGTGATGGCCTTCAGGAGAATGAGCACCAGAATGGGCATGGCCAATTTGCGTAGACGATGCTTCTTGCCTAAAAAATGCCAAAATGAAATTTGCATATGCACATCAGTTGAATGTGATGGATGACAGCTAATCAATAGATTCACCCACCCTTCTTGAAGATGTTGCCCTTCTTACCCCTGGCTTCGATATCATCATCATCGTTAGCTTGATTCAACTGCAGATTCAGGCTCAACTCATCATTGGCCAGATTGCGGGCCGAGACAGTGATTTTGGCATCAGCTCCCGGCAGATTCATGCTGACATCATGTCCCCGCATATAGTTCTCAATGGCATCAATGAAGCCATCAGCACTGTTGGCACGTGCCTCGCTAACGGGCGCCGATTTTTCACCATTTGAACGCACTTCCAAATTGGAGACCTGCAAGCAGATGGTAAACAGTTAGATCCAAATTCTAATCGGTTCATCATTTATCATTTCTTACCGTATAGCTTTCTTTGCTCATCACATTGTCCACAAAACGCATGGCTCGCTCTTTAATGCAGGCCATCGAATCTTGACCACTGGCGCATTTCGATTGCTCCTCGGCAATCAGACGTTGCAATTGGGGCGTTGTGGCGCCTTGAGTTGCTGCCGCCAGGGCTACAACACCTACCACAATCACAAGGAGTAATTTGGCCATTCTTATTAGTTGTTGTTGTTATCAGTAAACAATGTTGATCAGCCACACACAACAACTCGTCTCAATGCTGGCACAATTGCGTTTAATAATCGTTTTTCTATTGTTCACGATTTTTATACTCCCAATGTTTTAAGCGCTGTCTCAAAAGTCTCGTCGGCCAATTGGTCGTCGTTTTAGTTTTTTGGTTCGTTCGTATCGGCGAATGCCACAGCAAAAGAAATGGCGAAAGAAATCATGAATGAAGTTAAATGTGTAAACAGGCAAGTCGGCTTGGCTCTTGGCTTTAACAGGCAGGCCGGTTGCTTGGCTATTTGCTTCATCTGCAAAGTCTGTGTGCGTGCCTTCTTGTGGTACCATGTGTCGTATACTTAATGTGGTCTTATTTCAAACGCGTGCCGTTAGCTTAACAAACACAGACACACACGCACATACACAAAATCTGAGATGTGGTGGGAGTTAGGGCGGAAACTAGGGTCAGGTGTTTTTATTTAGACCTCAAGAGTAGGGTTTCTTCACCTGAATTTCATTATCATTAATCATTTAGAAACTGATTTTAGTCGAAAGAAAAAGACAGAACAAATAACCATAGAAAAAGGAGTCAAATGCATAAAGCTTTTCATTTATTTAGATCAACTTTCATTCACATTAAAATTAACTCATCTAACATACACAAAGTAATGCATTCTGTTGAAACAATAAATATAAATTTTTACTCTGTTACAGTCACGTTAAGAGCTCATTGAAAACTAGCAATTAAAAAGGTTGCAACACATAATTTTATACGCAAAAAATTATGCAAACAAATTGCGTATGCAATTAAATCAATGCTAAATTCATAATTAATAATTAACATAAAACATAATTGTAGATTATCAAGCGCCTCCGCCCCCACACCAAAACTAAAACGCCCCAAAACTTTGGCCAAAAAGTCATCATCTACATGCCAATTGAAAAGAAAGCGCTATGGCCTTATCGAAAACGAAAGTAATATGCTTAAGACATAATCCCTTTCTCCACCCCCGCCCCAAGACAGTCCCCTTACTATGGGTTCGTTTCGTTTTGGCTGCCTTTCCCTGCCGCAACTGCGAGGTACTGAAAAGTCATGAACTGAATTTCGATATATTTTTTAGCTCTGTGTGCGCGACACATTTGAATTATGAATCTCTGTATATTGATTACGTTTGCCTTGCTATGAAAATTGAATTGATAACGGAATAAAAGTGAGGACGTGAGGGTGTGTGTGTGTTTGAGGGGGGATATGTGTGGGGTTTCGGGTTTGTTGCTGGTCAAACCAAAAAAATTTCACCGCATTCAGCGTTGGCGCTTAATTTGCAATTCTGAACACATTTGCCATTTGAAGTTGAGCCTGAGACTCCCCCGGCCGCCTTTTTTCTTTTTGTTCACTCTTTCAATTTGCTGCCAATGAAATTGGAAAACATTTTCACATTCAAAATTGTTGCGTAGAAACGCAGCAATCGCTGCCATGTTGGCCACGATGGCGACCAAGTGCATGCCATTAAATATAAATGAAGTGTTGACCATTTTTATTATTGGCGCCGTTGCCATTTTGCATTGTTGCACGCTGCTGTGGCAGACGCTTTGTTTCCTCTACTCCACTATCCCCAAAACCACCCACCCCCTCAATTTGATAAGGTTGAAAATAATGGCTCTACCTTGGCTATTGATTTTCTCTTTGGATGTTGAACAGAACAATACACATACACACACACACATTTAACAGATATTCTATCTTTCAGCTAAATTCGACTGTTATTTTACCCTGTTTTATTTACACACACACGCACGCTTTAGATATATTTATATTTGCTTTTGCTTATGTTATGCCAGCTGCCCCCATAAGCATGCTATAGTTTTAGTCCTGCTCAGTTTACCCAACTAACCCTACATTTAACCAAGGGGAAACAAATGTCGCAGCAAGAAAGGAATTGCAACTTTCACATTACAATTGCACATCACAATGGCGCACAGTAGGGCTCTTTAGTGGTTTCTAAAATTTGTACAAGATTGCCAAGTATTTCTATGTACATACATATATTTATATACCTATATATATATAATATGTATGTACATACATGAGTCGTTAAGCGAAATTAAAGTGGGTAAAAAGCAATTTACTTTTTCTGTTGTCTTAACCAGACGAATTTTTGAGAACTTTGAGTAGACCCATTAGAAAGTTTTGGCCTAATTATGCCAAGCAAAGGGTTACATTTTGGTAACCTTATCCCTTAGAAGACTCCCAATTAGAAATTTCATCTTTTTGCAAGCTTTTATTGCATAGGTATTTACAAAAAATAAAAAAAGGAGCAAAATCCTAAGAGATTGCCATCCAAGAGGCTTGGGCATTCATTTGTTCAGTTTGGTTTTTTTGATTTTTTTTTTTTTGTTCATAGAAATAAATAAATAAATGGAAACAATATGCAACTACTTAGAAAATAGAAAATAAATAAGGTTGTTGATTGGCCAATTTGTTGTTCTCTTTGGAGTTTCGTATTTCGTTTTCTTGTCTCTGGTTTAACGTCTCTTCTGACCCACATAGGCCATATCTTGGGCATCCTGTGGCTCCTGAGAGGAACGTGCCCAGGCATGAGGATCCCAAGCCGGGGCTGGATGCTCCAAATGATCAATATGTTCGACTGGCAAATCAACATGATGATCGATATGATGATCCAGATGATGGTCTATGTGATGGGGAACAATATGTTCGATGTGATGGGGCACCACATGCTCAATATGATGTGGCACCACATGATCAACATGATGGGGATAGTGCACCACTTCATAATTAACAATTTTGGGTTTGGCGATTTTGAAAATAACTAAAGCACCCGACAATACCAGCGATAGAAGACCCAAAGTCATGGCCTTCCAAGTCTTTAGAGCAATGAGACCAAGAGCCAGGGGCACTAGAACCGTTGTCTTCAGCTTTAGGCCAAGTAGGAAGGGCAGAATAGCCTTACGGATCATTCCACGTCCTGGGTAAAAGAACAACATAAAGTTATGGTTTGCTATAATTTCTCACTTCAATTCCTACTCACCCTCTTCGCGAGTTGCCAATGGAATAACACCGCCCTGGGTCAAAGGATTCTCCATTAGAAAGTCGGGAACCAGAGCACGTGCCTCTGAGCTGCGGAAATATTCAGGTGCCTGGATTTTCAGGGCATGACTGGCCAAATAATTGTCGATATCATCAAACATTTGCTGAGAACGGCCCGTGCTTGATTTGGCCTCTGCTCCAGCTTGCTCTGTTGTGCGGATAATTGACAAACGATTGGTCAGTTTCACTTCTGGCTGCTGCAGAGCCGCATTGAACCACTGCAGGGCCTTGGGTCGCACACACGATATACTCAGATCCTTGAGACAACTGTGATACATGTCCAGAGCCAATTCGGCGGCAGACGTGGCCGGCTGCGACTGTGCGGGCGCTCCATGGACAGAGGCCAGTGTTGTCGCTAAGGCGACAATTAGCCAAACGTAGTTTTGCATCCTGTTCACTTTCACCGAAAGAAATAAAGCCAAAAAGCCAATCGTTCGCAGCTCCCTGTACGTAGTGTGTGCGCACGCTTTGGCGACTCAATGGGTTATGCAAATGTCGCCTGGGCAGCTCTTGGTTTTTATACGTCAAGTACTTTGTTAATTGAATTGCGTATGCGCGGCGTAGGCATTGCTTTGCTTTGCTTGTTGCCTCTGTGCGCTGCTTTAGCGACCATTCCTTTTCGTTGTCAAAGTCATGGAAAGCGCAAGTTGTGTCTCTATTGTCGTTGAAGTTTCACCTCCACACTGGTGGCTAACTTGGCCCGAGTTGCTTTCAACCTGCTTCTGGTTCTTGCGGGCCCAAAAGTGCGCCCAACCCCACCAAATTGGGTCTATTGGGTCAACTGTGCGTTTTATGGTCACGCAAGTGTCTTCTTGCCCAACACAATAGATATCCATCCATCAGTGTTTGTTTTTTTTTGTTTCAAGCATAATACTTACTCTTCCATCATATACCGCACATAATTGAAAGTTATTTTATGGCTTCTTTATCGATGGACAGTTGCGCGGGACACTGCCCGCTCGTTAAATCAAGTGGCCGCGCTTCCAGTCCATGGTGCGTGCCCAGCAACTCAATTAGAATACTCGCACCCCAACCTATTGGCTCGCTTGTATCTTTTGCTATCACATTACACAGCGCATTACGAGATACGGATACCGAACAACGCTTAGACAGCTTGAGTCTTGAGACTTAAAGCCAATCGTATTGCATTTGTGACTTTGGAGTAAACTTGCTATAATTTAATCAATTTTGTTTGCTGCTGTAGTCTCTGTAGCTTCGTGGCCATAAAAAAATAAGATGAAATCACAATGAATCAATTCTAAAACTTCTAAAATCTTTACAATCTTTTCCAAAAAAAAGTAACTTTAAGTATTTTTTATCGGCCATAACTTATTTCCCTTTAGTAATGATATTTTTAATATTACTAAGAGAAAGCAAAAGAATTTTAGAGAATTTATTTAATTTGGCAATCCAAAAAGTGTTGAAGTATTTTATACAATGTTATTAATAATTTTAAAAACTTAAACTAATACTTTAAGAGCCTATTAAATATTCAGAGACTAAACAATTTGATGAAATATATAAACTAAAATTAATTTTAAGGTCGAATATTTCATGGCTCGTCCTCCACAATATCTTAAAAGGGTTAAAAATCTATCGAACTGTTTCCGGAGATTCTTCTTTCACAAAATGTTATTGGTCTTAAAAGACAATCGTAAGAAATCAAAAAAAAATTTCTGGCAAGTAGTCTTTTATGACAATGTGAAGTTGGGAAATTTGACATAATTCTGCAAATCGAGGCAATACCTATTGATAGATATTTGAATTGGTATTTCAGTCAACCACAAAGCATATATACTGAAATAAAACTGGGTTTAAAAATAATGAAATATTGATTTTAAATACTGAATTTATAAATTGGTATTTAAGTAGTTTAATTGTCACAAAACTTCTGTTTCTGATCTTAAATATTATTCCAAGAAATTGTCATAATTTGTATTTGAAATTTCTACATTTATTGTATACCGGTTCGAGGTTAATAAATAAAAACACAAGATTTTATTCGTTTTTAGCTTTCCAATATATTTCATATTTCAATACTCCACATCGGACGCCACGGACGTCAACGTGTATAAATAATCCCCTGAAGACGATCTCCGACGGAGATTGAAATATATTGGCAAGCTACTACCAAATAAAAACTTGTGTTGTTATTCAGTGACCTTGAGCCGGCATATAATAAAGGTTTGATGAAAATCAAAAAGGTCGCAATTACAACAACTATAAAATTTATATAATTTAAATTCTTTTTTTAAACGTTCCACATTCTGTCTGTCTCAAGAGGCTATTGTCCTTGGCATAAGATACGGTGTGTGTATTTCATGAAAACGAACGATGAAGAAATTCGATAATCATACCCTACTTAAATCAATTTGAAAAGTATATTAGTTCAATTAGGACTTAATTAAAACCGAAATTATACTTACAGAGCTGAAACGAAAGTTAATCTTATTTTTATTTAGTTGCTTTATAATAAATGTTCTATAGATTTATCTACAGTGTGATTTAAATTGGAGTTTAATATATTTCTGAACAAAAACCAATCGAATATAAGCATTACATTTTACCATGGCTAAAGATACTTTAATTGGGCAGTTACTTCGTTTGCCTCTATGTTTTTTAATTGGTTTCACATATCGGAAGTGCTTTCGTTTGAAAATTAAAAACCCAATGCTTTGTCTGATTTGGACGAGGAGACACGTTTTTAGGTACTCGACTTTTGTCTTTATCTTTTGGTTTTTTTTTTTTGGTATTTAATGAGCTGCCAATTTGGTAATCGGTGTTTTGATGTCAAAAAGTTTGTTGGCTCATTGTGTTGTCTTTGCATTTTTGTTCCTGCTTCCGTTTATATAATTTGTTTTTGTAATTTTACTTGTATTTGCACAAAAGTGAAATCTGTTTATTTTTTCTTTGGGGGTCTTTTCTTTTTCATTTTCATTTGCGTGCTAATTGCGATTGGCATTTACATAAATATTCATTTTATTTCAGTTCAGTTCAGTTAATTCTCGGCAGACATCAAAGTCACCTACACATCTTCCAGCGCCTGGCTAATAAATCTATTTATGCAAATGAGTTCCTCGTTTTTGAACATTTTTTCTGCTGACAACAATTGGCGAATATGGCTGACTGGTGTTACACCTTGATTTATGTGATGTAAATGATTATTGATTATTATTATTTTCTCATTTGACTGTGCCAAAAGCTTATCATGTAAGGGGAAATACATGTGTTGGTATGTAAGTGAATAATATTCCCACCTTACGTTCGACGAACAGAAATTCCTTTGAGATTTCATTTCCTTTAAAATTCCTTTGACTTTCAATATTTCACCTATTAAAGGAAACATTCGATTTTGAGTAAAATAAAAAACAAAGTAAAGACCATACAGATTTCTAGTTTCATGTAAATTTCAATTGATTGAATGCTTTACATGACATTTAACACAATTTCAATTTATTTTTCAATTTACGTTTTGGCTAAAGAAAAGTCTCTATTAACGTTTTTGTTTTTGTTCACATTGACTAATTCGATTCGCGGCCATGGCACACAATCTGAAGGGCAATTAATATATATTCTGATTTCATTACATTTTTTTTTGTTGCTGTTTGTTTTTGTTGTTGTTGATATTGTTGTAATTGTGGTTGTGATAAATTTAAAAAGTGTCAAGATAGCGAAATGAAAATGAAATGAAATAAAAATTTAAACAAAATCAGAATGAATATTAATGCTTCGCGTTTGTGTGGCAACCTAAGCTTATAAACTTTTAAACTACAATAAATAAATAAATAAATATATATCAAATAAATAAATAAATAGTTAAAAATTTAACAAGTAAATTATGCTTAAGCTAATACAATTAAATATGTCTATTTACAGTTCTGTTTAACAAACAAAAAAATGACTTAAAAATTGCTCGTAGATGTTTTTTTTCTTCGTTCCATCCGTTTTTTCCTTTCATCCTTTTCGTCCCTCATTTTTCCGTTCTCTTCGTATATTGTCTAGTCACCAATCAAGTTCATTTCATTTCAATTCTCTGACATATTGCACTGTGGATGGAGAGTCCGGCAATTCTTTTGATCCTGGCCATCACGTGCTGCCTGAATGAGTCTATAGAAACGGCGAACAGCTTCATTCGCATGCGTTACAGCTTCTAGTTCGCTAGCATCACTGCAAGAGACAAGAATGAGAAACTTTACTAAACTTTTGTTTTGTGCAAAATTTAATTAATTCTCTATTTTTTTTTTTTAAGCGACCAGCAGATGCCAGCGGATGCTGGTGGGTGCTCTTTGGTTGTTCCTTCATCGTAGGTAGCTGCGGGCCAAAATCAATGAGCATTTTTGTTATATAACAGGAAGTTGGCTAATTAACTTTGCCATTGCAACGGCAACGTACTAAACTTTTTCGGCACATTCGGCGAAAGCGTCTTTAATTGCTTTGACTTACTACCAAGAGCTTACTACCAAACTGCCTTAGAGTGAGAGCCTTTTGTGTTCATGGCAGGAAAAAACCGAAATCTCCCGCCTTTGGGCTTATCCATAAAACTATGTAGGTTACTTGACTGTGACGCCTCCCGCTCGCTCTCTCACTGGTTATCTATTCAGACAAGCATTGTCGGTGGCCCTCCCACAGGATGTGAGAGTTTTTTTTCTTGCGATTTTACGATGCCTAGACTGAGAAGATGCCATGACAGCTAATGGATTTCATGTGGCTAGTGAAACGTAAATGTGTAATGAAATGGAGGTTGAGAGGCATGAAAACCCGAATCCTAAGTCAAGGCCAAAACTAATTTCATATGCTCTTTGCGATCCTTCCAATGGGTGTGAGTAAAAAAAGAAGACGTGACAAAACAAAACATGAAAAACTATTCATTCTTACTTGAAATAATTAAATGAAAAAATAGAGAAATGTATCTCGTTATGTTCTCTTGCAAAATGGGTTGACATTTTGTTTAGATAATACATACATATGAATGAGTAGAATGCAAAATGAAATGACAATTCTCAGACTACAAGTTAAAATAAAATAAAACTACATTTCACTTGACTACAGCTAAATTATTTATTCAATTGTAAGAATATATGAGTATATATGGAAGAGTAGAATGCAAAATTAAATGCCAATTCGCAAACTTTAGGTAAGCCAATAGTTTTATCAAAAGTTTCACCTGACTTATACCTTTTATTTCTTACTTTTACTTCCATTTATAATAGGACGATTATATATAAACTTATTTTGCACTTGGCAAATGGTAAATTGTCTATTCAATTGAAAGAAATGTCTGACAGGCATTTTCAATTAGCCAAATCTATTTCAATTAATTTTCAACTGTAAACCGTAGCAAACCTGAGCTCAAGGACATTGAGTTCAGTCTGTTTTGGCTATTTTTATTTGAATTTATGAGTACTTATATATATATATATATACATATATATATTTATCCCAGTTGTCTTTGGGTTTTCGGCAAAGACAATTAAGCACACTTGGGACATTCAATTAATGACTTGTCATTGGCATAACGACTCATAAATCACACAATGCCTGCCAGGCAAAAATTTCGCCTTCCTTCTGTGCGTCCGTCTGGAGCCTTTTTTGGCTCTCCAATATCCAAAAATGTAGCCAACAATGGCAATGTCTGTCATTGACAATGTGCTCTTCTTAAAATGTCAACAAACTTATCTTAGCAACAAGCAGGCCAAAAGAATATGTATACAAAAAACACAAAAAAGAAACAAAAGAACTCTATGAATTTGCACCCATTGTTCCGTAATTGATCTCTGCCGTGTTTAACCACCAAGAAAATGGTATGATAAATATAAAATTATCTGGCCTGTGACATGCTCGAGCAACTTTCAATTGTGGATGACTGACTGACTGAGTGACCCATTGCCGAGTGTCAGTCTTTGACTCGGCATGCATGTGGGTGGAACCAAGAAAGTGCCACACGGCATGTGGCATGTGTCATATATGGTTGCGCTTGGCTGGCCATGTGCACTTCTTTTTGAGGTTGGGACAAAACTGCACTCAAAACGTTTGACAAACCAAGATCTACGCTTTCTTTTCACGCTTTTGCCTATTATTAATTGAATGGTGGTGGTGGCGGCTTTTCACTAACAATAAGTGAAAATATATTTAAGCAAAGCAGTTTCGTCTTGACACCATTTGACTGCTTGACATTACAATTAGAGATGCTTGCCTAAATCTCCATAACTATTAGAGCACAACAAAAATGGGCAGTGAGCCAAGTTGATGGTCTCCGACAGCTAAGCAGTTGAATGGGTACATTAGCCAGGCGTGCTGTGTAACTGAAATTGAATTCAAGGCCAACACTTACCGACTTAATTCAGCGGATACAAAATTGCTATAAGGACTGTATTTCGATGGATCCTTGTACATTTCGCATACCATACGCTCTTTGCACAATTCATTCTTTAGGCCCATCTGTTCAATAATTTTATCAATTTTCAGCAATATGGGACTGTAGAAGGGGTCATAGTTGAGCGGATAAAGTGGCTGAAAAAGTTAAAAGGAAAATTAAATTAGTTGCCAGCAAAAAATTGATTCTTTAATTGCCCAAACAAACCTGTCCGTCCTGCACAAATGGCTGATGTTCCAGTATTTTTTGCTGCTGTTGTATCAAACGTTGTTCGGCCTGTATGCGTATGGCCTCCTTTAGTTCGGGCTGTTGATAATAAAGGGTTACATTTACTTATAGTCTTAATTTGTGAGTAACATTAAGCCAGCTGTTGACAGCTCTTTAAGACATGTGTACACCAAAATGCCCACGGCTGGCATACTTTCCCGACAAGTTCATTTTGCTGTTGGTCGTTTATGCTCATTTAATTAAAGCCAACACCAAGTGATTTTGCAATTTTGTGTAGTGCAATGCCATAGTGCATTGTAATTATGACTTGGTTGACATGCTGAACGCCCCAAAAACACGGGAACTGCTGGCGTGGTGGTACTTGAAAGTGAAAACTGTTTGCAGAATGTACATACATACATATACCATTCACCATCTAGAGGAACCTGCAATTTGCATGACTACATATTGCAGAAAAAAATGAAGAAACAATATACAAACTAACAAATCGTTCAGGCTGGAGTCTAACTGCAAACAGCAGACAACAGACAATAAACACAACTGGAGAGAAAAACTATTTGCTCTTTGAGGAAAGTGTCAATAAACGAAACGATGGGCCGTAGCCTCAACGTTTGGTCTAGACGTTTATTTGCTTTAAGTTTTGCCTCTGTGAGTGAAAATGTGCTGTAGTTTGATTGATTATATTGTCACCACTCTCGCACACTATGGGGGAGTCAGGTGGGACTGTCTCTGGCACAGGGCCACCTAATGACCCACACACGCACACACATGAGACATTTGCAGAGCAAACACAAAAGGAAAGTTTTCACAAGCATCCACACAAAGACACCAACTACTTGCATGGACTTAATAGGATTACAGTAGAGAACTTTGACACTTTTAAATTATTCATAGAGAGAATATAAATTTTTCCAATAAATTGAGTAAAGTTTTTGCAAATTTAAAATGCCTTGCGAAAACTGAAAGCCCTTTATGCATTTTTTTCCGTTATGTTTGTGTTTGTAACCAACTAATGGAAAATATCTGCAAACATTAGAATACACTTATTTACATATGCAATGCTGCTTAAAATCTAAAAAAAAAGTATTAATTTGCCTGTGTTTGCCTAGTTTACTCATAATTAAAACATGTCAATGTAAATTTGTCTTTTACACTGAACTAAAACTTTGGAAGATGCAATTCATCATGGCAACTTAGACATCTGTATTCTATATTCTGAACCTACATTCTGTTGGATTCTGATGCATAACTCAATAATCTGTGCTGTTAAATATTGATAGGTTTGGCGAACAGGGCATCTATTTTGGAAACATTATTATTATAATAAGACTGGGTCACATAGACACTTCTTCTACCGAGTACTGCATTTTGGAAGTACATATAATTTCACTATTTGTACGTTGTTCAGTCATAAGACTTTTCCAGGTGATTTGACAAAGTTTTCTCAACCAAAAAGTTTAAATTTCGTTTTGCAAAAATAAACTTCTGAATTACATAACGCAAAATTGAGGGAAAAAGGGTTGTTGATATATCTCACTATATACTTATACTATAAAATCGTGTAAAATTTTAACATTGGACTCTCTGATAAATCCATTTTATGATTAAAGATATTATTATTTAAATATTGCCTAAATTTTAACTAAATTTATGGACTTGTAGTACATTAATGTCTTTCTAAATTTGACTAATGGAATAATGTAATATAATACATACCGAAAGCTGTTGTTGTTGTTGCTGCTGCTGC
Source organism: Drosophila paulistorum (assembly GCA_018152135.1). Lineage (NCBI taxonomy): Eukaryota > Metazoa > Arthropoda > Insecta > Diptera > Drosophilidae > Drosophila > Drosophila paulistorum. The sequence goes on along the minus strand of JAECXG010000805.1, from coordinate 6,152,392 downwards.
TGCTGATTGTTGCGTGCTGGTTCATATTGGGCAGCAATCTGTGCGGCAGCTGTTAGACCAGGTCCTGGTCCTGATCCTTGCCCGATAGCCTGTGGCGGTTGCGGTGGTCCTGCCACATATACCGGATGGGGTTGTGTAGATGCTGGTCTTGAGCTGAAAAAAAAAACAAAAATGTGACAATAGAGAGGGAGAAAAAGAGAAAGAGAGAGGGAGAGAAAGAGTTGTTTTTCATCTTTTGTTGGCTTGATTATGGAAAAGGGCAACTGTGGTTACTCTAGTCACTGTGGTTTAAGGTTAGACGTTTTTGTTGGTTACTCCCTTTTTGTGTATTTTAATTGGCGACAATTACAGCTATGGAATTTTGTGGTGTTTAGGTTTAATTAAAAATTGAAATAACAGTGAACTGAAAATTGCTACAATCTTTGGCAAAAAAAAACCAATTTGCAAGCAATTTCGAAATTATTGCAAAGTGGGAAAAGTTGGTGTCTTAAATAGGGGGAAAATTTAAGCAATTTTGAAGCAAAGCAAAGCATATCCTTTTGGTTAGTTAGTGTGCGATACCGTGTGTTTGTGTTTGTCGGTGGGTTTTAGTATGTATGTATGTGTGTGCGTTGATTTTGGTGCCGTTTTGTACCTTTGCTTATCCTGATTTTGAAACGGATTGAAACTGTGACTAGAGGCATATAGTTTTTGCGTTTTCATTTGTTGGTTTTGCTGTTTGTGTTGTTGAATTGTTGGTGGTCTATGTTGTTGTGTGGGTGGCCAACGTTGTTGTTGTTGTGGTGGTTGCTGTTGCTGCTGTTGTTGTTGTTGCTGTAGGTATTGCTGCTGTTGTTGTGCCTGTGTCAACTGTTGTTTGGAATAGCTTTGAGTTGTGCCCAATCCCCACGCATGCAGCTCACCAGCATCATTTGCCGTATGCGGCTTAAACTGATGTGCATTTTCCTCGATTTGTGCAACGCGATTTATATCGCCTATATATCTATTTGTGATGAAATAAAAGTTTTGTGGCAAGCATTGTTGATGTGTGTGTGTGTGTGTGTTAAGAGACAAGACATTTAAGTACATACAACATGAAGAAAACAAATACAACACAAACATTCAAAGAGAAGGGCAAAATGATTTTGTTACTTACTCAGATCCCAAACCGGGTCCACTGTTCTCCCAGGCCCCCTCGAAATGCTCATATCCTGGTCCTGGTCCATGGCTCTCGTGCAATGGCGCCCCATGCAAATATGTCGACGGATGACCCTTGGGTGGATGTGTGTAAATAATCTCTGGCACCGATTGATGCTCTCCACTGTGCCATGGCGGCACAACCTAACAATAGAGCAAATACCGAGAAGGATGGGGAATGATAAGCTTAAATTGAAGAAATAATGGTCTAGCCGTTGTCGCTCCAGTACATAGACGGCTTCTTTTCTCTCTGCTTGACATTTAATAAACTCGACACCGAAAGTTTTTTTTTCAAATAATTTTTGCACGAAGGGTCGTTAGGGAAAGGCGCTGGGGCGGGGCGGGTAATATGTATAGGGGCTTCTTTAATATGGTACGCACTTGAGCTATTTATATCCAATTTTACTTCCAACTCGAATAATACGCATTATGTTTTTTCTCTCTTTTGGCTTGGTTGGGTTTTTTTGGTTTTTGCTCTCTGCCTCTTTGGCTCAGTTCAATGACTGCTAAATGGCCGTAAATAATAAATACGCACAAATATGTGCGAGTAGCACTGATGATATGTGACATTAAGTATATATAATATATATGTATATATCCATATGTTGACACTCAATAACAGAATGTCTTTGCATTCTATTTTGTTCGTCAGCTGATTATTTGTGCTTTTTAATGTTGGCTCAATTTTCTGGATTTTCTTTTTTTGGCTCAAGGACCAAAGTTTTTGGCACATTGCGCATTGAGCATAGCGAAAAAGAGGTGACAATCTAGGAAGAATATTTGCCACATCAGAAACACCAAACCGAAAGACGACATGTGTTCCCCGCTAATCCTGAGTGGGTGTTGGATCTGTATACATATATAAGTGCTTTTGTGCCAATGTTTTGTGGTGTGTGTGTGTGTGTGTGTGGAGCACGTTAGGCTGTGAAATAATTTAATTTTGGTGTTCACAGGAAACCAGGGTTGGATTAACAACAAGATTCTTTTAAAGTGCAATTGACAAAGATTTCTGGAGCACATTTATTGGAGTACACATCAAAAGTTATTCCAAGACTTTTCACACAATAATTGTTGGGCCTAGCTTATTAAAGAATGAAATACAAGATAAAATGGGATACCAAAGGGATTAATTATACACCCATTGATTATGGAAAACTCTAAAATTGTCTTGAAATCATTGGCTCTTAATTGGATTACCATATCATATATATAGATTCTAGCTTATTATTTTGGGTACTTCCCCTGTAAGTTATTACTATTAATATCAGTATAACTAAGGCCTTCGGCTTAGACGAAAACTACATCTATAAACTAGCCGCGGATCCTTGTTGTTCAGTTGCCTAATTGACAGAGCCACTTAAGTTAACAAGATTTTTTCAATGAAATAATAGAAATGGACAGAATTTACCTTTCGCATATTCTTATGATTATTTTCAAGTCCAAGGGTCACTCAATGGTCTTCTAGGGACTCTGAGTTTTACCCGTGAAAGTAGATAAAACTTGAACATATTCACATGAGCATATATTTAAGCCTGGTGCTTTAAAGACTTTAAAGACATTCCAACATAGTAAATTTGTTAGATAAAAGCTAGAAGTCTAAGCTTTTATTGTTAGCTGTAAAGTAGAAACTATCTGTCTGCAAGATTACCTGGCTCAGACACAAGGTTAAAGGTAAATCTCTAACGTGGATATACTTTAATATGAAAAAACATGCCAGCTAGATTATCCTTAGAGCTTATACATATGTGTGTATGTGCTCAAAGCTAAAGGTAAAAGCTGCAATCAATTCTTTCGTATAATGTGCCCAGCGCCCTGGCAATGGCAATGGCAAACAAAAATTTCGAAATAAATAACTCATAAATATCTAGGCATGTGCTCGCATTTGGCATACAAGTGGCAGACAAAGACGGAGACGGATACGCAAAAGATGAAGACGAGCAGCAGCAGATATACATATAATCCTTACAAACGAACACATTTATTTTGCCTTTAGAAACGACAGGATTTCACTTGATGATATGTCAAGCTGCTAGAAACCATGCATGTATGGAATGAGTTCTAGACTGTGTAGGTTGCCCTTGAGAATTTGCTAAGAAGTACGCGTGTTAATTTCTATAAGTCCTTAGTGCCGGAATTCAATTAGCCAAACACTTTCGTGTACTTTTTTAATTGAACTTCCGTAAAGTGTGGGAAGAAGCTAAAAATATACATATATATATACACATCATTAGCAGAAAGACCAGACACGCTGTGAAAGACTGACAGCAGCCACATTCATTCAAATATGCATATATGTACATACATATATAGATAAGTAGACAATATGTTGTATGAGTAGCTTAACCATTTTGACTTTTTAATGAAATTCTTCAAAGTCTTCCGAAATCTGTGCGCGTGCATGCGTAGACATCATAACTGACATATCTAAGCATATACAGGTTAGCCCCGCCCAGTTAAATATATTAAAAGTGAAAGAAAACTTTTGACAATAATTTTGTTTTTTTTTTTTTGGTACTTGCCGTATGATGATGGTCGATAAGATGATGATGATGATGATATTTGGTGGTATGATACGATTGCTGGTAATACGAGCATAACTTGAACAGATGCGACAGTGCCGGGAACAGGAAGAGCAGGAACTTTAGTAACAACTTCTTGGCTGCCCCAACTCCAATTACAATTGGCAGCAACCAGAATAACTTGATCTTGATGATTTTGATGATTAGCAGCAAGGCCAGAAAAGATAGCAACAATTTGCTGCGTAGAAATTTTTCTAAGGAAACGAAAGTACGAAAGTTGGCAATCCAAAGTTGAAAGATATATTTTTTTTTGTCTCTTTACTTTTCTTAGCACTGCATTGCATTTTTGGTTATTTTTTTTTTTTTTTTTTTTTTGGCAACAGGTTGAAATTATTTAAATGCATTCACAAATTGCCAAGAGAAGCTGGAGAGTGAAAGCGAATTACCGCCAATCTTCTCTAAATGAAATGAAGTTTTTTGTGCATATTACTTACGTATTTTCTTCATGATTATCTTGCCAGCCAAACGGGCTTGCACTTCCTGCTTTGGTATTAGCTCCAGCTTGGCAATGATTCCATTGCCTTCGATGGCCCGTGGTGATATACGAAATGTGGCACCATCAAACATGACTTCTGGCAGATCCACCTCAAGATCGTGTGTCATGGCAAATTTAATGCTTTTTCCATAGAGTGCATTAGTCACTTCCTCGATGGGGCTATCCGGGGTGGTTGCTGCTGTTGACCAAATATACGAGTTAATAATGAATGACAGTTGTGGGACAATGAAAGTTAAATTGATAATACATGAATGAACAAACAAGTTCAGCATTCGAGAATTAAATGATTTTACTTTTCGCAACAAAAACAAAAATCCAGTTTAAATCCAAACCAATCCATTTTGCCATGTCTGGAGTTAATCTTATAGAAACATAGAACGGATGTCTTTAACTGTTGAAATTGCTTGAAAAATTGTTAAACAGAAAGAACATTTTTTTTGTTTGTTTCTTTAATGTTATCTTTTAGGTGCTAATGTTGTCGATTACTTAACATTTAACTACCTTGATTGTTGTAAATTGTTGTTGTTTTTTTTTTTAACTTCTTATTTAACTTTTTTTTTTCTTTTACTTGTATTGTTGTTGCTCGATTACATTAGCAAAAGAAAATAGCTACTGAGGGCAGAGCTATTGGGCGCGTAATTGAGCGCAGTCAAAGCGCCGTGACTCACATGAATGAGAGATCGGAGCCATGGCAGTGCGTATCTTTTTCTTATTTTGTTTTTTTGTTAACATAAAATCAAATCAAAACTCAGCAAGTGAAAGTTGCTAGCTTTATTTTTTTTCTGGTATTTTTTCTTCTTTCTTTTTGAACGTGCCAAGAAAAAAACAAAAAGGTAAACAAAATGAAGCAAAGAATCGAATGTTCAAGCGGGCAGATGTGAAAACTGATATTTAAACTGAAAAGCAGTTCAGAGAGGAATAGAGAGAGAGAGTGAAATGAGGCAAGGGCTTGGTCATTCATAGCTTACATAAGTTATATTTGCCTATGAAATGAGAATGATTTAAGATGACTTACCGGCTCGGCCCTCATTGGGTATTTGATTTATATGCTCGTCCGTGTGCGATGCTTCAGCATATTGAACTTGATTTTTGAAGAATTTAAGACGCTTTGTAACATTCACATCCTGCTGATCTAGGGCATCGTTTAGATAGCTATAGACATTCTTCTGAAAACACGAGATATCCGGCTTAGTATAACAATCGCGAATAATGCCATCCCATAGATCATTGCCGCTGGAGAAGCGACGAGCAAAACGCAGTAGCAAGGAATCATTGGCTAATCGCTTCCTTGTTATTGGGGATTCATCTGTGGTTGCATTCACTACAGGCTGCCAGTCTTCCTGTCCTGATTCTGGCTCTGTTTCTGGGTCTTGTGTTGTTGATGGCTCTGTGGAAGTTTGTTGATTTAAAGGTGTTGTAGACGCATGGCGGTTGGCTCGTCTCATGTTTATTGCTGTCTCATCCGCTTTGACGACAACAACCGCCAGCTCGATTAGGCAGAGCATGGCCAGAAGCAGTAAAAACCAAGTGTTTGATTTGACCATGGCTGGGTGGCTGTTGCGATTTCTATTTCTATTACTCCGGTTAGAGGATGTGCTATGGCTCTCACTTGTTGTCCAATTATGGGTCATCCAGTTTTTTTTCAGCATTTTCAATTTCACCCAAGTCAAGTAAAGTCAACTCAACTCAGCTCTTTGTTGTGTCTGTGGCTGTGATTGTGGGCTGATTAGCACTTGTTAATAGAACCAGCAATTTGCACCTCCGAACTGCAAATTGCAGTTTGATGCAGGAGGGCTTAACTTGCAATTTGTCTGTCCTACAAGGTCTTTATTTATTTGGATGCGCTTGACTTGTTGTCTGATTGTTAAATTAAGTAGGCTATGCTGCCCCTTTGGGGCCGTCTCGGGGCCGTCTTTGAGCTACCGATTTGGCCGCAAAGAGAGAGAGAGAGAGAATGGACAAAATCAATTTATGAGCCAAATTGTTCCAAGTAAAAACCAGCTTAGCACGTAAACACAATTTCATTGAATTCCATTGACAATTTGATTTCAAAACAAGCACACACACACACAAACACACTTTATTTTTGGCCAGTTTATTGTGCTTTCTTCTGCCACTTTTTCTTTTGTGTTTAAAATTTCGCTATTGCATTTAGCACATTTTCTATTTACTTTAATACTCCAAACCGGCAAAACTAATAAGAAGCAAACAATCCAAACTATACACCAGGCCTATCTCTGCAATTACTTCATCCAAATGCGAGTCACACCTACGATATAACGGTTCACTTGTCTTGCCGCGTATTTCGCTAGACGATTTTCTTGACTGGATGGTCTCGTGTGCGCATGCGTGCGCGTCTGACCAGCAACTGACTCTTAGACCGCTCGTCGTGCCAGCCAAGATCATGGCCAGGCCGCTCTCCAGCCAAGACGCGAGTTGCTTTCGTTAAGTCGTTTCAGACGTTTCGTTGAGATTGTCGTTGAAATTTTTGCATTACTCGGCGTACCTTGTCTCTTCCTCTGCACTTATTGCATTGCACGCTGTTTCGCGTTGATATGGTCTTCTTGTTTAACTTTTCTTCAAGATTCTTCCGCTAACTGTAGTCGTTTGCTATGGGTTTTTCCTATCTCTTGCCTTGAGTTGACTTGTCTTCCACACTGAAAGTTGCTTAGCCGCCAAAGTCTAACTTTGTTTATATTTTCCAGTTAGTTTTGATTGTTTGAAGTGCAGTTTTGTGTCTGGCGGCTCTCTGCTGTTTGTTTGCTGATGTCGTTGAACAAGTTTTTCTTTAAAGACAATAAGTTTATGAGATGATTTTTAGTTTGTTTATAGATTCACATGAAAATACGCATATTAGCTTTGACTCTTCGGGTCACGTAAAACCGTCATAAAAGTTTATTGATTGGGAATTGGGATAAATTCCGAGAGATTCTTTAAATATTTCGGTTAAAATTTGGCACATTTTTGTTTTACATTTTTTGAGAAAAATAAGTCTTTTTTCAGTAAGTAGAAGTAAAGCGAAAAGGTCATGGTATTTCATTTCATGCTTTATTTTTTGACTATTATTTTCAGCATAGAGCAAGTTGAATGTATATACATCTCGAGGTTTAGACTTATTACATGTCGTTTCAGATATGATATATTAGATAATATTGGGTAATATTTTGTACAATGTTTTGTATTATGGCGAAGAAAAATGGAATGACCAAAACCTAATACGATTGTGTTGAAAATAAAAGTTTTATATTTTATATACCACATTCCGTTTTGTTAATAAATGTTGTAGTTAAATTTTTACGTTAGTACTAAAATCTTTAAATGCTTTCGAAAGTATAAAACGATGAAATCTTCCTGACTATTGCGAAAGTTTCTTCAACAAATACTTTGTTGGTTTAAAAAACTTATGGAGAAGAGAAGTACTCAAGGTGATTTTGTCCTATCTAGGTTAGATCATTTTATTAGAGGATATATCTGCAGGGCAATAGACGCAATTATGTGTGACTCTTTATGTTTTTAACATTCATGAGAAATTACAATTTCTTAATAATTATAATTAATAGGTTAAAATATAAATGTTTTTAGTATAATATTCTGTTTATATTATACAAAAAATAATGCAAATGCGGTCACATTGAATAATTTAAACACATTTTTCTCGAAAACCTGACGCGATGGACTAAAACTAAGTACAAGGATATCTGTCAAACCTAAAACACGTTTTCATGAACTCAAAAATATCGGTCTGTGTTATCAATTATCTATTTTTGAACAATTTTATCTAGATAACATAAAATAGAACAAAACCAAACAAGTGATAGAAAGAAGAAGTGATATCGAAAGAGTTTGCCGATTAAATATCGCCCGCCAAAGTGAATAGGCAAGGAAGTGCTAAACGACTTAATGTTTAACACTTTTAATCAATGTATGTAAACATGTGTATAACTCAATGGATAAACTTAGGGCAATGATGCTACTCTATTACTGGCTCAAAAATGTAGACATTTCAAACGGATCTGTCTAGTCTAGTGTGTAAAGAGAAAACCATGTTTGCTATTATTGTTGATGGAAAATGTCCATACGGTTAGTAAGCTGTTAATAAGAAGTGAAAATATTAAAGAGAAAACTCATAAATTTAAATACTATACTGCTGCTTGACTCCGCCCATAAAAACCTTTTCAATAAAAATGTAAATTATTGACAGAAAACTAACAAAGCCATATGCCCACGTGTAACATATGTATGTAGATTAATAGATAGATTTGAATCTGAAGAACTCAGTAATTTATTTAATCAAATTACCATTGATAAAGACCAAATTTTCTACCTTACTTAACGCCTATTCTATTCAGTCTCAATTATCTACTTGTCATTTGTTAATAGGCCATAGGAAATTCTTTTATAACCATTGGCAGACATCTTGATATAATCTGCATTGCCATTTATAATGTCTATAACATAATCAATTATACTAAATTACGTACACAGCTGCAGACGCTCCACATAAATACACACACACACGCACTGCCACACACACTGTTTGAGTTATGATTATTATTTTTAATGAGCTCGCTTGTTGAGCTTCGACCATGTTAATGTTGTTGTCCACAGTACGTATGCGTAACATTTTTTCAAAACGACATATGCTTTAAGTTACGACAACGACAAATTTTGTGTGTATGTTTTTTTTCTCTGTGTTATTATTGCTTTTCGTATTAAACATATTCTATTAAAGTGCCATGTCGGCTTATATCATTCCAAACAGAAATGGTCATAAAACAAACACTAACACAATAATACAATTGCAATGCATACATACATACATATGTGTAAAGTACTTGGCCAGCAAACTAGTTTGCCAAGTAGACATAGGAAGGGGAAGTTAGCAGAACAACAATCAAACCACTCATATATGATGTAAGAGAAGTTTTTGGAGTTCAGACAATGTCAGAGACCTAGACCGTTAGGTGTCTTCAAGGGTTAGTGGCCAAGAGATGAGTGAGCTCCAAAGAAGACAGTTCTAGTTCTTTGGCAAATATTTGTATAATCACAATTCGTATACATAAATTTATGGGCTGTCTTATATAAATTATGAGATTTATTTGTTTAGTTAAGGCTTTCACTGCAAATGCGATTTATTTTGCGTTTGTGTTTTCTTTATAATGATTCCATTACATCTATCTTAATGGCACTAGCGAGCCAGATTACATTTTGGTAACAAGCTTTCGCTGTGCTGCCACTTCAGCGGTGACAGCATTTCCCAGAGATTTTTATTGCATTTTTATGTGACAATTTCTGAAGACAACCAAAACACACACACATACAAGTACATATGTACATCACTTAACATTTCTGCTGTTTATCAGGTTTATTTGTTGAGAAGTTATTATGTAAAAATAAATTATCATCCTCCAAGCCATTGTATCTCATTTGGAATCTCTATGGAGCAACTTTCAATTTCAATTTTAGTCCAAAAAAAAAAAAAAAAGCATGCCGAGTTAGTGAATGTATCTAATAGATAACTAATTTCTCTTTATGCGTGTCAGTCGATTTGTAAGCTATTCGAGTCTAGCGTGCAAATATTTCTCTAAATTATGTCTAGGTTTTTGTTTCGTTGTGTTTTTTGTTTTGCTTTTATTTGCTTTTAGAGAAATCTATAAGGGGAGCAAAAACCAAATTCACTTTCATTGCGGTTAACCAACTCGACTATCTCAATGGCTTATTAAATTCAATTAGATTGAATTTATATGTGCAAAGGTGTGCAACGAAATAAAGCCAAATAAAATAAATACTCTCTTCCCTTGATAATATGGCAATAAATATGCAAGTTTGATATCCATTTTTAACAGCTATGCGGTTTATGCTTGATTGATTTGTTATAATCGGAAATTTAATCGATTTTATTGATTTGCCATTAAAGAAAGCAAACAAAAAATGGTGCTAAACTTGAAGGTTTTATTAATGCAAAGTTACTTTCTTTTTTTTAAGATGCTCAATTCATGCACAGCGCTCTCAATTTGTAAAACATTTTATATACTTGTCGGCTTTAAGAACAAAATACCGTCTTGCACGCGATGTAAACACACACACACACACACACACACACACACACACACAAAGGCGGCAACACGTGTTTACTTACAAGGCCAATTAATTGCTATTCTAATGTGAACACCTTCTAACAAATTGTGCTGGGTATTAGAGCGCGAGTGGAGATTCACATCTGGCATGCGCTAATAATTCAAGTGTGCTTACTACCAACCACCACCCGCCGCCCCAACCGACTAAGAACTTTATGAAGTCTCAATGCAGGTCGTTTCCGTTTGAATGTGCGAGAAAAATTTCACTTTTACATACACAAAAAATTGTTTGACAACAGGTTTTGTAACCTGTCCCCGGTAGCCTTGCTGCAGCATCACCAGTTTGGCAACCAGTTGGCAACCAAATGTTGCCTGATCATTCAGAGTCGCTCAGTCGGTTGCAATTTAAGAAACTAGGTCAAATATATGCATTCCCATTGGGGCAATCATCATGAATGGCCCGTGTATACATATATTTATATTTGGCTATTACTTACTAAACTAACTTGTTGGCACCAGTTGTTGTCGTTGGTCGTTAGATACAACAAATACTAGCATCCAATTAACACATAATTCTGATGTACATTTTTGGTGTTGCGTGACGGCTAAGCAATTAGCGAGAGCATTTGTTACTGTTGTTGTTTTTGGACTTTCGCTCTCTGTTTTCACAAAACAAACAAATTTCCACAAATCATATTAAGAATTAATCTTTGCCGCAGTGCGTTTGTCTTTCACTTTTACAGTTGTTGTTGCTGTTTATTACTTTTTTTTTATCTGCTTAAATCACACCCGCAGCGGCGCGTTAAACGTTCGACGTGTAGAGTTGAAAACCAACTGAGTTTAGGTGCCAGATTGTGGTGTCTGCAAAGATATAACCAACTTGAGACTGTCTTGGGTGAATGTAAGCTGAGAGTTAGAAAGAGAAAGCATTTCACTGCAAGCCAGAAAGTATGCAACATCATTTTATTATCTATACTTTTATTTCATTTTAGTTTTGCTGCAAACCATATTAAAGTTGGTTAACTTAGACTTGGCCAAAGAAAATCGTTTTTAACTTTAACAAAATAAAATAAAACAAGAAAATTTAGTTTCGTTAAGAGTATTTTGTAGTTTAAAATTTTAATGTAGTGCCTGGTGTTTTATTTAAGAGAATTTCGTTCTTTCGTAAAGCCATAATCCCTTCCATTTACTAAGAAATAATTTATCGGGGGAAAAAACGAAAAAACTTCGAGGGTCTTCACTAAACCATTGACTAATTTCAATTGAGATAATATGATGTATATAATAATAAGTATATTAAAGGAATGCAGTAAATTTTGTAGCAGTCAGAACAAAGAGAAACCACATGAGGGCATGGGCATGGCACCCCCAAATGCCGATTTCCTTCACCAAAATTATGAGTTAGATTCGTCACTCACGAACTGCTCCTTTTACGATTTTGTGGAGAATTAATGATGGCTTTGAGGAGCCAACGAGCACCTTCATTTAACGACTAAGACGTTTCTAATTGCCTACAGGAACTACTAGTCGAGGACAACAAGATTATTGGGTTAAATATTGACACTAACAGAATAAAAATTTTAAATAAATATCTGTTTATTTGTGTTTGGCTTATTCAGCATAAAATGTATACATAAAAATTATACTGCTTCTGTTATATGTGTGTCATTTTGAATGTTGTCAGGCTTAATTAATGTTTCCGAGGCTAATCGAACACTCGGTGTTGGATTGATGTCATTTGAGGTCTCTGATTTGCTGGGATGCCTAAATTTATCTTTGAATGCCTCAATAATCGTATGCTTCTCGTTGTCGTTTGTATTGACTGCAGCCTCTGTAGAATTTTCATTGAATTTTTCAGTTCTGTTATTTAACTTTTGTTTCAATTCATCGAAAAAATGCTTTTTGGGTATGTCGCTCTCTGTTGTTGTGGTTGGCTCAGTTGGCTTAGTTGGAATTTCGATGGTAGTGGTCGACGATTTCGTAAATTTTTCTTTCAAATGTGTCCGATTCTGCCAATTGCCTTTCCATTCTTTAAAAATATTTTGTCTTACAGGATATTCATCTGTTTGATTTTCTCTTTGTTTATCCCATTTCTGTTGCCATCCTCCATGCCTTTCCTGTGTGGACTCTAGACGGTCGTCATTTTTAGATACACTTTTTCGTTTCTGCGTATTCGATTTAGAATGACTGGAAAGTGTTTCAGGTTGTGGAATGGGTAAAAAGTAAGGGAGGTAAACGGGTATTGGATAGAAATTAGGTGGCATATAAGGAGATTGAATGGAAGACAATAATGAAATTGAGGATAAAGCGGAAGCCGATTGCTGAGAAAGCATAGGAATATTAGACCATAATTGAGACAAAGAAGGTGAAGCATTTAGAATATTTTGGTGTTTCGGTGGTTTCGACATGGTTACTCGATAGCCATGGTGGCAATCTGATGGCTTCGATGTCTTTGGAGCAACAGTCGTCGGGGCAATTGCCGTCACTGGTTCCTCCTTCTCTGATTCATATGTCGTCGTTTCCTTGTTATCCATGGTCATTGATTCTAAACTTTCTTGGTTCAATATTTTAGGCTCTTCTGTGTTCATTGCTTGTGTTTCCATATAGTTTGTTAATGGCACTGCCCATGATGTGCCTATACATGATATGCATAGTAAAGGAAGAATAACTGTCGAAGAGAGTTTTATTTTAAATAAGTAAATGTTTCATTTAAAACAATCCTACAAAAGAAAAAATTAATTTACCTCTAACACAAGCGTTCATGGCGATTCAAAAGATACTGAATTTCCACAAAGACTTGTCTGCTTTTATATGTTATAAATTATTGAAAATGAGGTTAATATGAAGATCTATGAATTTGCTAATTAAAAATTCGCACGTGCTACCAGACATGAAGAACGAAAAAGATAATTGACCGATATTAATCTGCTAATTACAAACACAAACTTCTGTATGGAGAATATTTGAAACACAAGTTTAAGTTTTGCACAAATCGGATTTCAACATAAGAGTAAATTTACCACATACATACATACATATGTATGTTAAGACGTAAAATCAAAAATGCTTGATTAATTTGCTTAATTCTGAGGATTTCGATGGTGCAAATGCCAAAATGGGCGCCTATTGTCAGCACCAGATTGTCCATGATGTTGCCACAGATGCGGATGTTTTCTGTGCTTCCATAGGTGGTGCCTTCTTCTTGTTGGATCAGCAGGTCTTTTTGATGTCGATGTTGTTGATATGGAAGGCTCTGTTGTTGTCGGTGGAGAAGCCACAGCAGTAGATTTTGTAGCTTCTGTTGTTGTTGTTGGAGAAGAAGCAACAGCTGTTGATGTCGTAGCTTCTGTTGTTGTTGTTGGAGCAGAGGCTACAGCTGTTGATGTTGTAGCTTCTGTTGTTGTTGTCGCAGAAGAAGCTACAGCTGTTGAAGTTGTAGCTTCTGTTGTTGTTGTTGGAGAAGAAGCTACAGCTGTTGATGTTGTAGCTTCTGTTGTTGTTGTGGAAGAAGAAGCTACAGCTGTTGATGTTGTAGATTCTGTTGTTGTTGTCGGAGAAGAAGCTACAGCTGTTGAAGTTGTAGCTTCTGTTGTTGTTGTCGGAGAAGAAGCCACGGCAGTTGAAGTCGTAGCTTCTGTTGTTGTTGTGGGAGAAGAAGCTACAGCTGTTGATGTTGTAGCTTCTGTTGTTGTTGTCGGAGAAGAAGCTACAGCTGTTGAAGTTGTAGCTTCTGTTGTTGTTGTCGGAGAAGAAGCCACGGCAGTTGAAGTCGTAGCTTCTGTTGTTGTTGTCGGAGAAGAAGCTACGGCTGTTGATGTTGTAGCTTCTGTTGTTGTTGTCGGAGAAGAAGCCACGGCAGTTGAAGTCGTAGCTTCTGTTGTTGTTGTGGGAGAAGAAGCTACAGCTGTTGATGTTGTAGCTTCTGTTGTTGTTGTTGGAGAAGAAGCTACAGCTGTTGATGTTGTAGCTTCTGTTGTTGTTGTGGAAGAAGAAGCTACAGCTGTTGATGTTGTAGATTCTGTTGTTGTTGTTGGAGAAGAAGCTACAGCTGTTGATGTCGTAGCTTCTGTTGTTGTTGTGGAAGAAGAAGCTACAGCTGTTGATGTTGTAGCTTCTGTTGTTGTTGTCGGAGAAGAAGCTACAGCTGTTGAAGTTGTAGCTTCTGTTGTTGTTGTCGGAGAAGAAGCCACGGCAGTTGAAGTCGTAGCTTCTGTTGTTGTTGTTGGAGAAGAAGCAACAGCTGTTGATGTCGTAGCTTCTGTTGTTGTTGTTGGAGCAGAGGCTACAGCTGTTGATGTTGTACCTTCTGTTGTTGTTGTGGGAGAAGAAGCTACAGCTGTTGATGTTGTAGCTTCTGTTGTTGTTGTTGGAGAAGAAGCTACAGCTGTTGATGTTGTAGCTTCTGTTGTTGTTGTGGAAGAAGAAGCTACAGCTGTTGATGTTGTAGATTCTGTTGTTGTTGTCGGAGAAGAAGCTACAGCTGTTGAAGTTGTCGTTGTTGTCGGAGAAGAAGCCACGGCAGTTGAAGTCGTAGCTTCTGTTGTTGTTGTGGGAGAAGAAGCTACAGCTGTTGATGTTGTAGCTTCTGTTGTTGTTGTCGGAGAAGAAGCTACAGCTGTTGAAGTTGTAGCTTCTGTTGTTGTTGTCGGAGAAGAAGCCACGGCAGTTGAAGTCGTAGCTTCTGTTGTTGTTGTCGGAGAAGAAGCTACAGCTGTTGATGTTGTAGCTTCTGTTGTTGTTGTCGGAGAAGAAGCCACGGCAGTTGAAGTCGTAGCTTCTGTTGTTGTTGTGGGAGAAGAAGCTACAGCTGTTGATGTTGTAGCTTCTGTTGTTGTTGTTGGAGAAGAAGCTACAGCTGTTGATGTTGTAGCTTCTGTTGTTGTTGTGGAAGAAGAAGCTACAGCTGTTGATGTTGTAGATTCTGTTGTTGTTGTCGGAGAAGAAGCTACAGCTGTTGAAGTCGTAGCTTCTGTTGTTGTTGTGGGAGAAGAAGCTACAGCTGTTGATGTTGTAGCTTCTGCTGTTGTTGTCGAAGACGAAGCTACAGCTGTTGAAGTTGTAGCTTCTGTTGTTGTTGTCGGAGAAGAAGCCACGGCAGTTGAAGTCGTAGCTTCTGTTGTTGTTGTTGGAGAAGAAGCTACAGCTGTTGATGTTGTAGCTTCTGTTGTTGTTGTCGGAGAAGAAGCTACAGCTGTTGATGTTGTAGCTTCTGTTGTTGTTGTCGGAGAAGAAGCTACAGTTGTTGATGTTGTAGCTTCTGTTGTTGTTGTCGGAGAAGAAGCCACGGCAGTTGAAGTTGTAGCTTCTGTTGTTGTGGGAGAAGAAACTACAGCTGTTGATGTTGTAGCTTCTGTTGTTGTTGTTGGAGAGGAAGCTACAGCTGTTGATGTCGTAGCTTCTGTTGTTGTTGTGGGAGAAGAAGCTACAGCTGTTGATGTTGTAGCTTCTGTTGTTGTTGTCGGAGAAGAAGCCACGGCAGTTGAAGTCGTAGCTTCTGTTGTTGTTGTGGAAGAAGAAGCTACAGCTGTTGATGTTGTAGATTCTGTTGTTGTTGTCGGAGAAGAAGCTACAGCTGTTGAAGTTGTAGCTTCTGTTGTTGTTGTCGGAGAAGAAGCCACGGCAGTTGAAGTCGTAGCTTCTGTTGTTGTTGTGGGAGAAGAAGCTACAGCTGTTGATGTTGTAGCTTCTGTTGTTGTTAATCGGAGAAGAAGCTACAGCTGTTGAAGTTGTAGCTTCTGTTGTTGTTGTCGGAGAAGAAGCCACGGCAGTTGAAGTCGTAGCTTCTGTTGTTGTTGTCGGAGAAGAAGCTACAGCTGTTGATGTTGTAGCTTCTGTTGTTGTTGTCGGAGAAGAAGCCACGGCAGTTGAAGTCGTAGCTTCTGTTGTTGTTGTGGGAGAAGAAGCTACAGCTGTTGATGTTGTAGCTTCTGTTGTTGTTGTTGGAGATGAAGCTACAGCTGTTGATGTTGTAGCTTCTGTTGTTGTTGTCGGAGAAGAAGCTACAGCTGTTGATGTTTTAGCTTCTGTTGTTGTTGTCGGAGAAGAAGCCACGGCAGTTGAAGTCGTAGCTTCTGTTGTTGTTGTTGGAGAAGAAGCTACAGCTGTTGATGTTGTAGCTTCTGTTGTTGTTGTTGGAGAAGAAGCTACAGCTGTTGATGTTGTAACTTCTGTTGTTGTTGTCGGAGAAGAAGCTACAGCTGTTGATGTTGTAGCTTCTGTTGTTGTTGTTGGAGAAGAAGCTACAGCTGTTGATGTTGTAGCTTCTGTTGTTGTTGTGGGAGAAGAAGCTACAGCTGTTGATGTTGTAGCTTCTGTTGTTGTTGTCGGAGAAGAAGCCACGGCAGTTGAAGTCGTAGCTTCTGTTGTTGTTGTTGGAGAAGAAGCTACAGCTGTTGAAGTTTTAGCTTCTGTTGTTGTTGTCAGAGAAGAAGACACGTCAGTTGAAGTCGTAGCTTCTGTTGTTGTTGTTATAGAAGAAGTTACAGCTGTTGATGTTGTAGCTTCTGTTGCTGTTGTTGGAGAAGAAGCTTCAGATGTTGATGTTGTAGCTTCTGTTGTTGTTGTCGGAGAAGAAGCTACAGCTGTTGAAGTTGTAGCTTCTGTTGTTGTTGTTGGAGAAGAAGCTACAGCTGTTGATGTTGTAGTTTCTGTTGTTGTTGTGGGAGAAGAAGCTACAGCTGTTGATGTTGTAGCTTCTGTTGTTGTTGTCGGAGTAGAAGCTACAGCTGTTGAAGTTGTAGCTTCTGTTGTTGTTGTCGGAGAAGAAGCCACGGCAGTTGAAGTCGTAGTTTCTGTTGTTGTTGTGGGAGAAGAAGCGACAGTTGTTGAAGTTGTAGCTTCTGTTGTTGTTGTGGAAGAAGAAGCTACAGCTGTTGATGTTGTAGCTTCTGTTGTTGTTGTTGGAGCAGAAGATACAGTTGTTGAAGTTGTAGCTTCTGTAGTGGTTGTCGGAGAAGAAGCCACGGCAGTTGAAGTCGTAGCTTCTGTTGTTGTTGTGGGAGAGGAAGCTACAGCTGTTGATGTTGTAGCTTCTGTTGTTGTTGTTGGAGAAGAAGCTACAGCTGTTGAAGTTGTAGCTTCTGTTGTTGTTGTGGGAGAATAAGCTACAGCTGTTGATGTTGTAGCTTCTGTTGTTGTTGTTGGAGAAGAAGCTACAACTGTAGATGTTGTACAAATTGGCAGGTGTGGAAATGTATTACATATACTATCCTGTGTAGTTGTTGTTGTTCTTTGCGTAGGTGCTACTGGTTCTTGTGCGAATTCCGAGTCCCTTGATATGTTGTTATTATTTTGATGGAATTGAATTATAGGATATGACCAACTTATTGTTAAGCTGGACAGTAGCAAGGCTGTTGCGATCGCATTTTTAAATCGGACGATACCTGCTCTGCTTCGTGGTCGTTCCATGTTCGTAATCGTCAGCGTCTTAAGCATCAAGGCAAATCGCTTATCGCCTTTATATGCAACTCCAAATGGGAGCGATCAATTAGAATACAATTAAGAAGATTTGCTGGGGAAAGTCTAGCCCATACTTTTTATTATTCATTCACCAAATTTAACACAGACTTTTGGGTATGGGTGCTAATTTATTTGTGGGTTACAGATTTGCATACAGACAGCATTTCATATTTTGGGGACATCTACTCGCTTTGTCAATTGCCACGAAGCAACTGCTTTTGCAAACTCCAATCTCATGGCAGCCTGTATTATAAGACTTAATTTGATGAGTAGCTGATTATGTAGTTATTCGAACTTACGCATCAATTTAGCAGCTAAAGCAAGAGACAGCAAGAAAAACATACAGGTACATAGTAAAATCTTCAACATGACGACTAAAACAATTTGCTAAATTTTGAAAATGCAACACTGCCACAATTTATTTTAGTTGATTGCTGGCAACTGAGTACAAAGATAAGATCATGGTTCAATGCCAGGGGCGTCTGTGAGCTAATTCTATAAGGGATCTTTAATAAGTTCTAAAATAAACTTCTCACTTGGTTATAATATCAAATATGCAATTAAGTTGCATTTTCTAAACATCTCTACAATTTTTATATGTACTTTATCAACTGAAGTTATAAGTTCCCTGCCACTGTTACATTTAGTTACACTATTAAGTGGAACCTATTAATTACGACAGGTGGCAAAACTTCATTATTTAACTAACAATAAATTCTCGCATTTTTCTTGCTTTGTTCACATTCAACACTGTATTTAATAATAAATAAATAAATAATTTAAATATTTTAAAAATATGATAAAATATTAACTACAATTTTTGCATTTGGCTTGGCTGCTGCATGTTTAAGGATCTGGCATATCCGCCATAACCATATCCACTGGCACTTCCACCACCACCGCCAGCTCCAAAATGAGCACTGTGTCCGTGTCCGTCTTCATGGCTTACCGAGTGGGAATGGCTGGAGGTATAGATGGGCTTGGCAACTATCTCATAGGTGGTCGATTTGCCACCGCCGCTAGCCAAACTCTTCAGGCCCAATACACCAGAAAGTGTTAGCGCCATTAGAGCGGTCATCAAAGCCTTGCCGGCCATTAGGGCAATGGCTCCAAAGCCCATTGCCATTAGCATGCCCTTCATCATAACGCCAGCTGCCAAAAGGGCCTCCAGTCCTCCTTTTTTGCCAAACTTATGTTTTCGGCCCTCTACCAAGGATTTGTCATCAAGCAAACGAAAGCGAAGATATCGTGTCTTTAAAAGATTCTCCATTTTGGCGAGTATATAACCATTCAGGCGTGTATTGGGATCACTGGGATAGCTTCGGGCCACTTCTGTTGGATTTACAAAAAAATCCAAAATCAGACAATTGATTATCCAGTTTATTGGCTTTACTTACCTGCCATCAGTTCTGATGTTTTCAGTTCCGTGGCATTCTCATCTTTAACGACACTGACACCAGGCAAAACATTTAGTTCCTGTTGCTCAGCTAACTTTTCCATTATCTTGACAATCTCTATTTTAAGGCACATCCAGCTAAATGGTGAAATCTCACACTCGTTCATTGAGGCATCCATTTTTTGTGGCTGCTTTAGCGTCTCCACCTGTACAGGTGATGGTTCAGTTGTCGGGACGTTTGCTGCTTGTCCATATTTGCACATGAAAGCGAACAGGGCTAAATAAAATAGATACTCCAAGGTCTTGACCAGCAACATCTTTGGTATAATGAACGTCTAATGATTCGGGAGCTATATGAACGACTGCAACATCTCATTTCTTTGGTTTTGCTTTTTATACCCATTTCCCTTTCACTACACGCACCCAAAATCCAATGCCTCGTTTAAGGTGCTTGTCCGTCTGTTGTGCTTTTCTAATTACCCCAGCGATTTGTGGTCGAAATTCTTCCCAGCGTCAGTCAGCTGCGTCCAAGCGAACGACTGGGCCGGGCAAATGGGCGGCACTTTCGCTTTCCTCTGCGGCAAGGGCCAGTGTAGCGAATCGTTCGGTTAATTCTGTCACCAAAAGTTCCACCTAATGAATTCCCAGAGAGTAAAAGAAAACTCGCAGATATCAGCATAATTACCAGACAGATAAAAGTCGCGTGCCCTCCGTGTCCATAAATTAAATCCCAGCATTTTGTCTATCTCTCTTGGACTGACTAAATATTCGTTGTTAATTATGACTACAATTTCATTTTGCTCCAAACCTTCCAAAGACTCTCAGCTTTCTTCTCCATAGACAAAGCGTGGAAAAGTTACATATTTTTTTAAGTGACTTGCATATTTACAATATCTTAATTACGATACTTCAACTAATATTAGTATTTAAATGACTCTGTCTGAGGTCACATATTGGTAAGAAGCATTCCGATATCAATAACATTATCATGTTTTTAATTTTATTGTTAACAAATCTTTTCTGTCTGAACAAGATTAGGTAATTTGTTCTTCGGATACTAAGTAAAATTATACAAGTTTAATTTTAAAGTAATGCCAAAGTGAAGCGAACTTTCTATGAATTTATGAATTTCATGAACCAACAGAATTACTAATTGAAAAATTCATTTTGTAGATGTTTTGTCTTTTAAGTTTTTTCTGTTGTTGCTGTACATATTGGTAAATGGGGAAAGATTGTGCATATTTCATCTGGTGTGATTGGTTTTGTTGGCGTTGTCGAAGAAGAAGCAACTGCTGTTGATGTTGTAGGTTCTGTTGTTGTTGTCGAAGAAGAAGTAGCTACTGCTGTTGATGTTGTAGCTTCTGTTGTTGTTGAAGAAGAAGAAGAAGCCACGGCTGTTGATGTTGTAGCTTCTGTTGTTGTAGTTGAAGAAGAAGAAGCCACGGCTGTTGATGTTGTAGGTTCTGTTGTTGTTGTCGAAGAGGAAGAAGCCACGGCTGTTGATGTAGTAGCTTCTGTTGTTGTAGTTGAAGAAGAAGAAGCCACGGCTGTTGATGTTGTAGGTTCTGTTGTTGTTGTCGAAGAAGAAGTAGCTACTGCTGTTGATGTCGTAGGTTCTGTTGTTGTTGTCGGAGAAGAAGCTACAGCTGTTGAAGTTGTAGCTTCTGTTGTTGTTGTCGAAGAAGAAGAAGCAACTGCAGTTGATGTTGTGGGTTCTTTTGTTGTTGTTGTTGTACATATTGGCAGGTGTGGAAAACTCGTGCATATTTCATCTGATGTAGATGATTCTATTGTTGTTGTCGAAGAAGAAGAAGCCACGGCTGTTGATGTTGTAGCTTCTGTTGTTGTTGAAGAAGAAGAAGAAAAAGCCACGGCTGTTGATGTTGTAGGTTCTGTTGTTGTTGTCGAAGAAGAAGTAGCTACTGCTGTTGATGTTGTAGGTTCTGTTGTTGTTGTCGAAGAAGAAGTAGCCACTGCTGTTGATGTTGTAGCTTCTGTTGTTGTTGTCGAAGAAGAAGAAGCAACTGCAGTTGATGTTGTGGGTTCTTTTGTTGTTGTTGTTGTACATATTGGCAGGTGTGGAAAACTCGTGCATATTTCATCTGATGTAGATGATTCTATTGTTGTGGTCGAAGAAGAAGTCACTGATGTTGAGGTGGTAGATTCCGTTGTCGAGGAAGAAGTAGCAGCTGCTGTAGATGTTGTTGGATTTGTTGTCGACATTGTAGTAGTGCGGTGTCCTGGATCGTTTATGTGAAACTTGTGATGCACCTTCTTCCTAATATTTTCGCCCAATGTATGTGGCCGTTGGTTGTGCACATAAAAGAAATGGTCTCTATTATCCTGCGGATGTTCATGGTGATGAAATGGAAAACGTTTTAGCTCGTTTAGATTGGACTCTTTGCCTATATCTAGGTAATCCATTTTTCCATGTTCTTCATCACTTATCACGATCAAGTTTTGCTGATCGATTGGATTAAGCAATACTGGAGATCCTACTATTGCAATCATAAAAAGGAATTTGGTTGCTAAATTGTGAAACCCGTTCAGAAGACTCTTCATCTTTTTTGAAAACTAACAACGAATTGCTCAAGCAAAGCGCTTTATAAACAAGTTAGGAAGTGGGTCAATTATAAATTAATTAGCATGAAGATAGAGTGATATATCATATTGAAAGTTATTAGAACGTTTTTGCGAAACATATGGCACGATTGCTAGAACGGCGTTCCATAATATTGTCTCCATAATGAAATTCTTATACCCTCTCCAGGGCTCAAAGTATTAACGCCGCATAAAGCTTTTAGGTAAGGTTCATTACTAATAGCTAGAGCATAAGTTAATTAAATTTAAAAGTGCAGCGAATATACATATACATACATATGTGTCGCAGTACGTGTGTGTGTGTGAGCGGTGAATAAAAGACGCCATATTTGTTGTTGCTTGCTTGATCTTTCGACATTTCTTTTACTCTCTCTAATGTTGTTGTGTTTGTTTTTCAGCACTTCGTCCATATCGTGTCGTCACATGTTGTTTCTGAGGATTGCATCTTGAAGAATCTTCAGAATTTAAAGGCATTCCATCACCTTGGAAAATTATTGCCTATGATCATGAATCATCATGATCAATGAGGAAGTTCACCGCTTATTCATGGATTCAGTGAACAAATCGAAGACAATTACTGAAGATGACGTTGTTATGATGTAATTAAAATGCAGCAAATATGATCTCGATATTGACAATTTGTCAGATAATCTAGTCATTGTCAGATAATCCAGCTTCCAGTTCGAAATGCAGCAGAATGTCAATTACTTAGGTAATTAATCGATTCGTAACACAACCGAAATTGCGACTAATCCAACGAATAAGCCAAAAATCAAGAATTCTCAAGAGGTGAGTGTGGAGACTTTACTATTACTAATTATGCTTCACTATATCTTTAGGTCAATAGTTTCCATTTAGTAATTATGCTTCTTTAGGTCAATATAGTTTCCATTTAAGTAGTTCATTACTTGCAGTACTTGCTCTCTTAATACAAAAGGAGACACAGCGTCCTCTCTTACACAGACGTGTACAATCTATAATCATTATTTTATTCGCTACTCTTTATAATTAATTATTATTGTGTATATAAAAGAATGCTCCCTATTATCACTCGGATGTCTTAAATGATGGACCAGCTTCAGTCCAGGTAATCCGTTTTCTAATATTTAGATGCTTTTATCATAGTTAAGCTATGGTGGTCAATAGGTAAAAGCCACACTTGTCAAAACCGTTTAAAGTCTCGTCATACTTTGTTAAAACTAACAACGAATTGCTAGAGTGTAGACTTTTATAAACAATTTAAAAAATGTAACGACCTAAATAATAAAGAAGATAAAGTGAATTATAACAAATATTCTACGTGCTAATTTTATTTAGCCAACTGGTTTTAAGCATAATCAATCACTATGTATACATATATATTCGTTTACAAAACATCAGCAAAATTTGCAGATGGAACTTTTTTAAATATGAGTATTTCTTTATTAGATACGGAACCGAAACATTTTTAGTTTAGTTTTAAATAATGGGATATACATATATAAATATTAGGAAATGTCTTTTCACTGCTTTTAAAGTATAAAAAATTTCATTGACTCAATTATTTTGGGGGCTTAGTTGGCATTTGTTGGCACAGCGGTTGAGGTAGTCACTGGACCGGTTGAGGTTGGAATTGCTGTTGAAGTTGTCACTGCTCCTGTGGATGTTGGAATGGCGGTTGAAGTTGTCACTGCTCCTGTGGATGTTGGAATCGCGGTTGAAGTTGTCACTGCTCCAGTTGATGTTGGAATTGCTGTTGAGGTAGAACCTGTTGTTTGCCGTGGAGTTGTAAATTCTGGAGGTGGATTGGATGTCTGAGGGGTTGTATTAAAGCCGAGCTTGTTTCGGAATTTATTGCCCCATTGAAGTAGACCTTCCGGAAATCTTTTCAATTGACCAGAGTTAGGATCAACTGTGCCCTCCACATGCTCCTGTGTATATTCAACTTGCAGTACTGGTTCCTTATCATCCACTGGATATGCCCAATTGGCTGTTACCAGAAACGCGATAAAAAGACCGATTTTTATATATAATTTACCACAATCGATGCGAAAGCTTGCCATTTTTGTTTATACTAAAATTGACTTCTGGTGAAGCCGTTTTATAGGTGCGATAGGAGAAAACTGTGGAGAAATTATAGATTGGCTTGTGTGGGTATATAATTAAAAATAATTAGTGTTAATTTGGTTAATCTATTTTTGCGATATAATTTTCGTCTTTAAAATGTATATATTTACGAAACTAAGAAATCAGGGTTTCTTTAGAAAAGTAAGAATTTAAAAAGTATTCAAAGATATTTGTTTTCATTTCATGAATCATTTTTATTCAATTGCTATTAAAAATATCATAATAAATACTTAGTAAATAAGTACTCTTTCATTTAGCAGACATAATTTGATGAACCTGAGTGTGTTACGTGATATTGAGTCTGCTAAGAAATTGTGGATTGTGGATGGTACAATAAATATGGCGCAAAATGTGATTAGATTATTCGATATGCATTGTCCTGAGCTATCCAAGTCGTCGGTTGGGTTCGTCGGGGTGGCCGTTGGTTGTCATTTTGTTGTTTTTTTTTTTTTTTTTTTGGTATGTCGCAGCTAACTAACTAAATACAACTAAATAATTATTGACTACAACGAATTAAGCCATTCTTCTTGGTAAAGTCTTTGAAAGGGAAATGGGAAAAGGAAAGTGTCGGCAGTGTGGAAAGGAAAGTCGAAGTAGAAGAAACAAAGAGATAGATGAGAAAAAAGTCGAATGAATGGAGTTGATTTCTATTGTTGCTTAGAAGGGTTGAGCCAAACCGTAGTGGTTGTAGGCTAAGTCGGCGGCAGCAGCCTGACCATTTCGGCTCCAGTCGGAGTGCACAATATCGGCATTCAATGGGCTGCCAGTGATGTAGGCAGTGGTGATGTGATCCTTCTTCTTAGCCAACAAATCCTTGAAGAAGGTGGCACCTTTAAAAAAGGGGGCATTGTTAAAACTAAGCATGACAATTTCGAATTAATTGTATCGCATACTAACCAGCCAAAATGAGGGCAAGGAAAGAGATGGCCAGAGCCTTGAGGGAAATGAACTTGATGATGGTGAACAGAACCTTGATGACGACAGCCTTCTTCAATTTCAAAGCCAACAGCAGTGGCAACAGCATTTTCTTCATGCGCTTGCTGCGCGATTCTGTAGAAGTTGAATAAATTAAAAAATACACAAATCGAATTTAATACAAATGACACAAAAGTAGACTATACTAAGAGCTTCAGTGAAAGCTTTTCACTTATTTTAAACTTTCGCCGGCAAGCATGCCATCAATTTTACTTTCGAATAAAGTTTTACTCTCTTTTATTGTTGACCGCGTCGAATGCTTAATATGCAAATGTGTGTATGTCTCTCACTTTCGATAACTTACCCTCCATGGCACGTCCACTGTAAACATTCTCGGTATCCTCATCCTGCTCATCTCCAGAGAACGAAAGGTTCAGTTCATGGGTTTCCAAATAACGTTCAGCACGATCCTCAAACGATTCAACAGCCTTGCTGGCACCAAAGCTACGTCCTGTTTCGGTACGATCAATGCGTAGGCCACCAAACAACGATACTGAATCTTCATTATCCAATTTATTCAGCATATTCACTAAATCCTTTTCGCTATTATCCTGCGATGGCAGAGCCAAAGCACCGCACACAAAGCTGGCCACGAGCACAACACAAACGAATTTCGCGCACATTTTTGCTGATTGTTGATTTGGGGAGGGGGAAATGATTTCTTTGTATTTTATTGATATTGATAGTCCTTTCGGGGAATCGAACACTGTTGTTCCAGCTCACTGCTGTTGGCTTTGTGAATGAAAATTGCTTTGTGATTAATTGTATGCAATGTCCAAACGTTTTATACTTTTTCGAAATTGTATGCGTGCCTTTGGGGCCATCGTTGAATTGAGTCGATTGACCAATTTTAGTGGCTAGAAATCGCCGGCTGGCCAAAAACGTATCAAAATCAAAACGCAGCACTGCTGCAACAACAACAACGGCAGAAGCACAATTTATGCAAAACGTACAACAATTTCTTGACCATATTTCCATGCACGTCGTCGTCAACGAAAGGGAAGTCTTTCCCGCTGTCGCAGTTAGTAAGCACTTTGCCGACTTGAATATGATTTTTGTTTTTGTTTTTATTTTCTTTACATATTTTATATAAGCAAATGGCCCAATTTTAGCCTATCCGTTAGGTGAGCATAATTGGCATGCAATTGCTGTCGCTGTCCCTTGTGTCCAGAGACAGAGACAGAGAGAGGACGTGACTTCATTTGGTTATGAGAAGATGGACTGTGCCAGATTCTAGGGTCTGTGGCTGGCTTTGAGCTTTGCTTTTTCCTTCGCATCCATCTGCTGTTTATCATTAGACGGGCCATTGAATATCATTAAAGCGATTATTAGTAGACTCGCCCGTATTTGGTATGCCTCAGCTGTGGTGACTTAATGCGCGTTTTGGCCCAGTTACAAAAAAAAGCACCAACAACAAACAAAAACGCCAACGCATTTGTAAGAGCGCTTTCGATTTCATTCTCTTTTTTTTTTGCCGTTTTCTATTTCAATTGCTTCTAAATCTATTTCCAAAAGAAAGCTGAATTGTAGCACATAGTCGCATATATCTTTTCAATCGCACAAGTGACACTTTTATGAGCATAAGTAGAAAGTTTCTGACTGCGACTTGTGCGGTAAAGGTAAACAATTAACATGCCAAGGCACAGGTATGTTGGCATTAGAAATTTCAATTATCATATGTGAGTAGATTGTTGTTGGCAGAGAAGAGTTGAGAGGAGAAGGAAGGGTAAGCACACTTGCTAAAACTAATCTAAAACCTTCTTCCCCATGGTCAAAGCATATCAGTTCTTAGTGGCAGTCGACACTCAAGCAGAACCTGCCACAAGTTTTAATTGCCACAAGAAACTTGTTTGAGGGTCGTGTCCATGTGACAAAGTTCCAAATATTTGTCGCCCAACAAGTTCCGTTTAGTTGACTTAACTTGAGTTGAGTATTTCAATAAGCAGTCATTGCCATGAGAAAGTATTGCCGCACACATAGGTAAATATATTCTATTTGATTGTGGGCAAACCGACCAATAGCATCACACACACTCACATGACTTAACTGAGATAGATAGATACGAATCCTGGGACAAATTTGAAGAAAAATACTTTGCTTTTTGCTTGTTTTTATTATCATACAATAAAGTTTGTGTTTGTCGTGTTTTTTTTGTTTGTAATACAATAAATTAGTTAAGTTAATTACTCTTCGAATAAATTACTACAGGCTACGGATTCAAAACGAAGGCACATATTTGGCTATTGGTGGCCTGACTAAGAGAAGAACTGCTTATTGTTGCTCCTGTTGCTGCTGGCCAGCATAGGCCAATTCTTGGGCATCAGTATCAATGCTGCGGGCATAAGGATAGGCCGATGAGGCACCCGAACTCCATCCAGCACTGGCGGGAGCGGACCAGGCATTCGAGTTGTAGGCACTGCCGTATGAGCTACCTCCGAATTTGTTACCGAAACCGCCCAACAAACGGGAACCGCCAACCAGAATGGCCAGGAAGAAGGCAATCTTGGCAACAATCACAGCCTTGAAGGTCAACAAAGCAAGGAAACCAAGTACCAATGGAATGACAGCGAACAATTTGGCGCCAATGGCCAAAGCAATTGGTCCAATCATCTTCTTGATCTTGCCGCGACCTATAAAACAAAGCAAATAACTTGAACACCAAGTCTTTAACTGGAAATGTGATTTGTCTCACCTTCATCCAAAGCACGTGCCACCTGCTGGGTGGTCTCTGAGGGCAATTTGAATTCCAGGTTGTGGGTGGTCAGGAAATCGGTGACACTGGAGATAGCCAGATCGACCAAGCGGCCATTGCGATCTTCGCCATTTTGTGGTAACTCAGCATAGATGTCCTGTTCACTGAGGGATTTGCCAGCACGTTGAACGGGATTAGCGGGATCTCTGCAAACGTAGAGGGGGAAAAAACTTGGCTTAAAACAAATTGTACACTCATTTGTATTTGCTTCACTTTCGATTCTTCACTTTTACTATACGCGACACACACACACTTAAAGTAAACACACCTTTGGAAGGTCACACCGCTGGCCAGCTCAATGTTGTTGCTCCTGGCGGCACGGTTAAGGGCCGTAATGCCCTTGACCGCCAGACAAGTGGCCATGTCATCACTGTCGAGACAGGCGCCCAAATAGCGAGCAGCCCGTCCGAATGTATTATCACTTTCGATTTGATTATCTTGAATGCTGGGAGCGGCCCAGGCACAGCTGGCCACCAAAATGGTTACACAAGCAATGACAAACACTTTCATTTTCGGTTGAGAATACGCGACGCGATTTAATCCTTGAAGACTAATAACTTGCTGCTGCTACTGCTGCTGTTGGGCTCTCGAGACCGTTGAGATGAATTTGATGTATGCGTCTCCAGATGTCTAGCCTTTTATATGAAGCCCTCATCTTGCAGCTGCCGGCGACTGCGCTGTCGGTACGCATTACAAAACAATTTAAAAGTAAATTAAATAAAACTTGTCGCTGCTGCTGCTGCTGCGACTGAGACTGCGGAAGCTACCAATAACATGAACAATACCGTCCAAAAGACGCGAAAAAGTCAGCCGACTCTCTCATACAGAGAGCTAAGGCAGACGTCGCAGCACATAAATCTAGAAAACAACAACTGCAAACGGGCATAACAACAAAATAAAGTCAACTTGTTTGTTAAGTGAATTTGTTCACTTCGTTTGTGGCTGCCTCTTTTTTGGCAGCGTCGCCATCCGAGTCGGCGTCGTCGTCTTCGTTGGCGTCGGAGAGAAACTCTTACTTGGACTTGGCCATACACACACACACTCACACATCGAGTGTAAACAATTGGCATCATTGGCTAGGCCTCCTCCTCCAGCAATGCACTCCCTCAACTAGGCTAAGGCTGTTTATCCACAGTCTCGTCTTTGGGCTCAGCTTTCTTCCGACTCTCGCAATACCAGTCACATATTTGCTAATTTATTGACGCTTCTCCATCGATCCGGTTGCCATATATTTCACGGTCTTCCATTTATGGGTGCAGAAATGAGTTTTTAGTGAGCATAAATAGGTCATTTATATTTGCCCTTTTCGCCATTGCCCCAATAGTTTAGTATTTAGCACTTTAATATTTGCATTCAATTTGCTTTTGATAGTTAGTTGAATGATTTACCTAATACAAATGCCAAATGGGATCATCATATATATATATATATATATATATATGAGATATTTCCATTGACGTAACAAGACTGGACAGAAACAGTTTTAAACCATAGAAGTTTTTTTGATGTTGCCTACTTTTTTACTTTATAACTACTTTAACTATGTTAAAACGAAAGTTAAATCGAGTGAACTTTACTTCCTTATTTATATTATAAGAACTTGTCTCTTTGAACTTCCTTTCCGGAACTAATCCAATTCAATATACTGAAATATGCCAGGCCAACTATGATAGATAGATAGTACAAACTCACTTTCACTTGCCTACTGTTTGAGTCGTTCAATTTCGAATTTCTATCTACGACAGAAATAATTCCAGAATTTTATTTACGATTATTTATGATCTAAAAAAAAAGGATCGAGGATTCTGACATTATTGATTCTGACTCATCAGAAAGTAACCTAGATATTGATTATAGGAACGATTCTTTGGAAAGTGTAGATCCGTGTCCAGACAGGTACGTGTAAGATAAAATTTTATATGAATGAATATTAAAAATTTTGCAAACTTAGCCAAAAAGTGGCATTAAATGAAAGCGATGAGAGTTTAGACAACGCTTTAGACTCGTCACACGATGCTTGTGCTATGGTTAGATGTAATATAAAGTCCAGAGCTGCATCAGCCAAAATTGGTCAATGAAATGACAGTGCCCCAGGAAAAAGGAAAAGCACCGTTTGTAAAAATACTTCCATAGACAGGCAATAAATATATTATCGTAATAACTGCTGAATGTGACGACAGAAATTATTGCCGTTTGCTCAAATAATTTTTTTTCTCGATTTGAGCTCTATATAAACATGAACTGTCTTAAGTTCAATGATGAAACTTCAGTCTTGGAATGAAGTTGTGCTATTTATAGATCCCGAATGTGTCGAGTTTATAAGGAGTAAGTGTTATCGATTGAGATATCACTTCTGGGTAATACAATTTGAAATTTGTTCATAGATGTCGCAATTGATATAATTACATATCTATTATATATTTATATGGTAATATGTGATTTTAATTTTGCTTTTTTTTTTGAAACGGTATACAAATTTTAAATTGAAAGTGGGATATCTAGAAAATAGTATATTTTTAATTTCTATGTTACTTTTTGTGTGACATTGTTCTGCCGATGAGCTAAATCAGGTTTGATTGGAATTTGTCTTTAATTACTATCATCAGTCACGTTCGCTTATAACAGCTCACACGTTTTTCTGCATTCGAATTTCTCTGTCACATTGTGGATCGTAAAAAGAAAAAAAAACTGAAGTCTTCATACAAAAGCCATCTATAAAATCGAAACAATTTTAGTTTTTTTATTTTTGGCAGCAACAAAATTTGTATTTTTATTATTCCTACAGCTTATTAAAGGCAGCCCATTCAAAAAAACCAAAGAAACATGTTGTTGCTCTGCGGCCGCTGCCCCGCTCACTCACTTTCATTTATATTACAACGAAATGCGACACTAAATATTGCCCTCAATGTTGCTAGTGTTGTTGTTGCTGCTGTTGCTTGCCTGCTTGGCCTGCCTGTTATTCTCTTATTGTTGTCTGATTGTTGCTGTGCAAGCCGCGGGCGTCGGCTTGTCACACGCTGCGTATGAGTGACGCGCCTTTATTTTCGGTTATTGTTTTAGCTGCGTAAAACAAAGCAAAGCAAGGGAGGAGTTGCGGAGGGAATGAAAAAAGAAAGTGTGCTAGGTTTGGGCAGTTATTTACTTTTTTTTTTGTACAATGATTCACTTGCTTCGCCAATTAGCATAGTGTAAGGTACAAAATAAAATGCGGCAACATAAATTCTCCTGCACAGGCTTGAGGCATTTCAAGAGCGGTGCCGGTGGCCGCGGCGGTGGACTGTGACTTAACTCCACTTTAACTCCAATCATGTCATCATCATTGATGATGATAGCCCCGCATACCATTCGCTTGGCTCACGCACACGGTCCAGTTTCGCACTCATTCATTGACGTAGTCGTCTTCATCGTCGTCATCAACTGTCGGTCATCGGGGCATCATCATCGTCATTGTTGTGAGTGAAAGTTATGTAATTTTCATTGAAATTTTGCAATCTGCAATGGGAGACTAAAACCGGATTTTAGACCTGACTTCGGAACACTGTTATCCCAGCGGCGTAAGTGTCAAGTTGAATTGTTCGCCGACCTGATACTCAAATCAAACTAAATTTCTAAATGCCAATCATTAATAATTTCTCTTTTATTATTTCCCCCTCCCCCCTCGTGGTCTGTCAATATGGGTAACCTTTTTGTTGTCCCCTAATGCGTTTTTGACATCTCCGAGACAGGCTTCAAGGCGGGCGGGCTTGTGTTTTCTTTTTTTTTTCTTTGCCAAAATTTCAGACTTGTATATGAATATAATATTATGTATAAAGTCAATTAGGTTTACTTGGTTTCTTGCGATTTCTGTTGGCACGGCAGGCGTAGCTCAATTAGCCGCAACAAGTTGCCATAAAACCAATTGCCACAATGTGCTATGTGCTTTCTTCGTCGTATACGTGTGTGTGTGTGTGTGTATGTGGGTGTGGCACACCACGCGCATTTACTTTTCAAATTAGCTTGGCAGCTTTTTGCAGCTGAGTTTGAAAGATTGCCAGATTGGGTTGGTATTTTTTTTCGTTTTGGGCAGTTTGCTTACGTTCTACTGACCCATTTGCGTGTCATATTACCCGGCAATAGTATTTTTGGCATTCCCTCACAATTGGCCGACAAGAATGTGGCACAGGGTGGAAATTTCAGTTATGACGAAATGCTTTTATCTAACTCTTTGAACACCCGTCAAACAACGAATCAATAAAGCGTTGGGTTATGCATCTTGAGACCCAAACAAAATATCTAGCAACAGCAAAATTTGTATCTTTTTTTTTGGGTTAAACGCATAAATACAAGCAGGTGAAATTGATTTTCTTTTCATTTGCGCAAATATAAAATGTCAATATTGATGTTGACGTTGTCTGAGAAAGTGCAGCAATATGAGAAGGCCATTTTTTGTAGTATAAAGATATGGATTCGGTTTAGGGATGGTTGGTATATAAGTAGGGGGCAAGGTCTAGGTGTTTGCTGTTAAAAATTCATAACCATTACCATGCGGGCACTTCAGCTCAACCCCAAAACAAATTCAATTCACTTTGCCAGAGCCTGCTTGACACTTTGACTGAAACAAACCCCGACTCGGCAACATTGTGGTCAAATGTTGTGAGGGCAATTGACAGATGAGGTCTGTTTGAACCATGGGCGTAGTCCGAAAGAAAAATCTACTACAAGAAAATTGATTAACCAAACATTTTCAGTCACATGATACGATGCTTTATGGATCCTTTCCGGTTGCGCTCATGTCTTGGTCTTGGAGTTAGTTTATGGTAAGCAAATCGATTAAATGCGCCTGTGGGAATACTTTCTCAGGGCCCAAGCCCAAACCCAAGCCCAAGCCCTTGCCTGTACTTGACAGTATCGTTGCTTTGTTTAACTTAGCGTTTACCCATTCGCTCAAGCTGTAAAGAAAGTGAAATTGATGACACAAATGTTCAAAAAAATAAAAATAAGAAAAAACAAACAAGGGACAATGTGGTGGTGGTAGTAGTTGTAGTTGTAGCTGTCTCTCTATGCTAAATGGCCTGGTTAAGTAATCTCGTGAGAGTCGCAAACATTGCGCAGCCAGCCGAATGACGAAGAAGACAACAACGACGACCAGCAAACTGGCAATGTTGAGAATGTTGTTATTAGCCAGATGCGGCGACAAAAGAAGACGATGTTCATTTTGATGTTGACTATGTCTCCCCGTCTGACTTTAATTGCCAAGCTGAACGGAAAACACAGAGAGAAAAAGCAAAATAGAAAAAAAAACACATCAACTTCACTTTCAAACACATCTCACTTAGAAAGAAGTCGCAGCGAGCATAATGTTGGTCTTTGTGGTTGTTGATCGATCTGTTAGATACGCGTCAAGCATGGGCATACATATCTAACGCTTGTAGCCCTGCCCCTGTCCATAACACTGCCTCTGTCACCCGTTCCCCTGACCATCGTCGTCTTTCTGCTGTTTACCATGAATTTTGTTTCTATGCATGTGTGTGTATGTGCCCTACAACTTTCACTTGCTCCGGCCAGGCCAGACCAGGCCGAAAGTCATGTGTAGGCAGCCCAGGCAATGAGCCAAAATAAACACATACATCCCATACAATGTACATATTAGTTACTTTTAACATTCCTGAATGAATGATGTAATATCTAACACTGTGAGAGCATGATCCTTGCTAGAGGCTATCACTTTTATCAGATAAACTTCTTTGAACACACCTTAAAGACATTCATGTTTCTAATCGTTTCCAATTGATTACTGTCGACCTGTTTATTGGCATTGTCTTTACATAAGTTCCATTGCTGTCTCTGTGTGTGTGAGTCGGCGTTCATTGCAACACACACTTGCGGAAGTAAAGTCTGTGGTCGTCATTTGGTCGTTGGGGCCCATCGCGTTGGTCTGCATGCGCAATAAACCATTTTATGCATAACGGCCTGGCAATGTTGTTAATTTTTGAGCTCTCTGTACGCCATGGAGTGATTGTGTGTCGTCGTCTTCGTCGCCGGTCTGTCATCGACGTAACATCATTTGGCTTATGGCCAAAGTCAGGCACGAGCAATGTGCTAATTAATAGTTAATGGAGTTGGAGTTATGTATGTGTGTTTTTTGCTTGTTTGTTGTTTATTTGCCTATTGGCTAATACTATTTTTAGTGAACATCTATGAATTGTAACTATTTAACTGTCTTTCTCTTTCCATGCCGACTATAGAAAAGGTTTGTAAAACTCCTGGCTATCATAGTTATGTTTCGGTAGTCTCAGTGATGTTTCCTTTGTTAATCCAAGGGGTATATAGTGCTGCTGCCCAATGGGCATCCAGCTGCTAGCGCTGGAAGATAGGTCTGCCGCGTGGGCAGCATGAAAACCTTTTACCGAGGGCGAGTGTATTATCTCCAGACGATCATGTGCATGGCCACTCGACATGATGTACTTCAAGGCCAGCAGTCCGGAAGTGAGCAAAGCTATTTTGCCCATGACAAACGATGAGGTTGAAAGCGCCGTTAGCCACTTCAAGATCAAGGGCAACAAAACCATTTTGGCCAAGGCAGCAGCAGCCAGCAGGGGATATAACATTTTCAATAGCTTCTTGTGCTTCTTGTTGTGATGTTTGCCACGAGCTAAGTTAAATTGGCATTCAATTCAATTATCTGATATCATCGTTAAATAGGATTATTAGACTACATACCTTCAGTTGCCCAGGTGCCAAACAAGTTGCTCAATTGCTCGGCACTTAATTCATTGTCAAGGAACTTACGCAGCTGCTGCCGGGCAATTTGTAACCATTCCTGCTCCAGACGCTCCTCGTTGGCTGCCTCTTGTTCAGCATCCTGTTCGACGGCCGCCACAATAGCGCCGCCAAGTTGTACAGCCTGTGGCAGGCTATGTGCCTGGCCCAAAGCCACCAAGGCCAACAGAAATAAATTACTTAAGACGAGAAGCATTTCCATATATTATGTTTGCACTGCAGCACAGTTCCTAGCACACTGAGCAGTCATATTGCTGATGGAATACGGCCGATACTCTTAATGTTGCACTTGGTTGCATTCATATTGAGACTACTATATGTACATATATTCTTACACTTGGCCAATTGGCTGATTATTCCTGCTGCTATTTACTTCAACGGTTACTGCTAATGCTATTGCTTCTGATTCTATTATGTTTTCGCTTCTTTTGTTTTGCTCGCTTTGCGGTTTTCGATTCAGTTTTACTTGAGCGTGAACACACATTAAATTTTCCCTACTTTAATAAACGGTTTTACCTGCCACAGTTGCTTTTGTTTCCTATTACTGCTGATACTCTTGTTGATGTTGTTGTTGCTGCTGTCTCGTCTTGGGCCAACGGTTGAGACCATCAACAAGTAAAAACTCTTCATTAACGTTGGCAAGCATTTTACTTGCTGCGATTCGGTTCACTTGTCATTTTTCCATTTCTAAAATATAGAGAAAATCTACTAGAAATACTTATACTTAGTATGCGACAATAGTTTTATAAATTTTTATTCATATGCTAACGATTTTACACAAAATTTCATATAATTTATGTAGCCAAACACAAAAATGTTTTCCTCATTAAATTCGTCTCAGTTCGGAAATTGTAATTTAATTTAGCTACCTTGAGAACCGTATTCTTGGAATAATAATTCCTATGAATTGTTAATGGGAAATATTGGTAAAAGCGGATCTAATGAAAATTAAATTAAAAATTCATTACCACAGAAATTTACCCTCCGTTTTAATATAAAAAAAAAAAAAATTGGAAAAAGGATCCAGCTAAGGTTGACCATGACAAAGCTTCCACACCCTTTAAAATCGTGTTTATAATATCCTTTTCGCTTACTCTAACTGAGTTATTTGTTTAATTTCTTATCTGACAAAAGTATTTAATCCACTGTATAGAGAAAAAGTCCTTGATAAAAAGCTTTGACTACATAAACATGGAAAATGAATATGTGTATCTCCTATAGTCCTTCTGCGTTGCGAACTTTTGTCAAAACAAATAAATTAATTAAAAATGTGAATAGAAAATAAATGATTCCCAATTTAGACATGCATGTGTACATAAATTGTGAACAAATTTCCATATTTTCGTTGTAATGTTTTGATAGAATATTGATTTTCTTTCTTTATTTTGCCTTGTATTATGTTAATGAACCGTTGAACGACCTCTGACTGATGTGCCTATAAATATAAAAGAATAATTTAATTGTAGCCCAAATCGAAGCGGAAAACAAAGTTTGGCATGTTTAGTTAACAAGGGTGGGTAACATCCCACTCCCTACAAAAACATAAGTACATACATGAATATATTTATGTATGTCTAGTCTACATTATGTTAATGGAAATTAAGTAATAGCCAAATTGAATAAGGTAATCATCATCATTCAGACCAGACAGACACACAAATAGGCTTATCTAAGTCGAGTTCAAATGACTGTATCATGTTTTTCGCTCTTTAGAGGGTAATACTTATACATATACATATATACGGCATTGTCGGACATTAAAATGCACACATGTAACTGGAAACTAATCGTGGAATCATGGACTGTCATCACTTTCCATGACCAAACTTTGATTTTAGTCTTGGTCATTTATTTTGGGTGTCAGAAGTGTTTTTATATACGCGACATCCGTTTATAGAGTATAACATCGTTAAGTTTGCATGGTTTTTTTTAATGGTTTTGATTGAGAATTTGTTAGAGAATTTCAATGTATATTTACAGTTTTAAATAAAATTGTGGGATTTTTTAGTTAAGCGCATTCAAACTTTCGTTGGGCTTATCTTCAGCAATTTTGAACTTAATCAAATTGCCTCAATCATCAGGGAGTTAACCTAAATCAATAGCTAAATAGATCTTAATTAGGTGTGTGTGTGTTTGAGTTTGTGTAATTGCTTCTCAGATTTTCTTTAAGAGCAATGCTTTGCTGCCATGACCGCCACCTGTTGCTGTCTTCAAACTCATTACGGCCGTAAATAGGGCAAAAAAGAAGCCAGCCAGGCCAGTTGTGCCCACCAGCAGAGTTAGACCACCAATTAGCACTGGTATGAGTGTCAGAAATTTTAGTTTGTAGGCAATGAGTAATGGCAGGAGTAATTTCTGTATTTTCTTTTTTAACTTTTTCAACTTGCGTCCCTCTTCCTCATCGTCCTCCTCCTCTTGGGATGCCAGACGAATGTAACGACCTTGAACTTCCTTTGATGTTGCTGCTACTGCGGCTGTGGCATCCAATTTACTTTGCCTGCGTTTGTCTATGTGGAATAAAATAGAGAGAGAGAGAGAGAGAGAGAGAGAGAGACACATAGAGAAAGGAAAAGGGAGAGAAGTTTTTTTTTCAGTTAATTAAATGGCTTGGACCCCGGACTCCCGGAAAAATGATGCTTTGAGCATTGAGGCGCATAATTCCGCTAGCCATTCACTCTGGCACGTTTCTTTGGCAATTTAAATTAACATTTATTGGAATTCACCCACCTGCCCGACGGTATGAAGGCTGCGGATCCACCACGCCCTCATCACTGATGAGGGCCCTAACTGTGTCGCAAAAGTTGCTCACTTTCACCAGAGCTCGTTCGAAGGGGCCCAAGTAAGCATCAATATCCATGTCTGATGACTTGTCACTGATATCAGGGCCATCACCATCGCCATCAACATCATCTGTGTCAGCAGCAGCAGCAGCATAAGCATCATCAGCATGAGAAAAAGCGGCATTAGTTAAAGTTAAAGCCCTGTCGCGAACTTCCGGCTTGCCACGAGCAGCATATGCTTCCACATCCTCTGCCACAGACTGAGTAGGTTGAAGGAGTGGTGTTGCCATCGGCAACTGACGCCTCAGCTGGCCTCGTCGCATTGATTGGCTTATGGCTAGGACATAGCTGCCAGTGGGAGGATCGCTTAGGGTTGCCCGCCGCACCTGTTTGTAATTTCCGCCATCATGTACAATGGGTGAAGGGGGCGATACTTGGCTGGCATTTTGATTTTGATACCGATGATTGTAGGCGTAGTAATTGCCAGGAAGTCCTTTTCCTCCTTGTTGCTCCACATGATTCCCCATCTCAAGATTTTGCTCTTGCTCCTTCTGCTCTTCAATCGTCTGATGCTGCACTGAACTGGCTGCCGTTGCCTGCAGGATGAGCCAATTGTTGTGATGTGTCAAGGGTTGCCAGGCGGCATTGAGTTGAAGTTGTAGTTGTTCATTGTTGTGCTGTTGCCTTTGGTTGTGTTGTGCTGTTAGGATGCCGGAAGTGCCACCATTAAAACGATTGTTGTTGTTGTGAAAGCCACTACTCTGACGCATTGTTATGAGCACATAAATGCCGAGAACAAACACTTGACTATGCCACATTACTTCAATGTTGTTATTCGAATCCTTGAATTGGCTTTAAGAAACTGTGTATATACATATAACGATGAGCGCACACCCACAGAACACACACTCTCACACACACTCAGAGATACACACGCACTCCACACGCGTCTTAGAATTGAACTGAGCCAACGTTTACTGATTTTTGTGAACCAAATTCTACAAGACATTCGACATTTTATGGATGTTTTAGTTGAACGATTTTATGGCCTTTCGCCGAAAGTGGCTTAGTGGTCGCGGACCAAGCGCCCAGTTAAATGTTGATCTCCAGTTGGACAGTTGGAAATTTTCACATTGTTGATGACTTTTACCACACACAAGTCCCAAAGTGGCTGTCAGGCGTAACCAACTCTATTATAGTATAGAGAGACCACCGTCAGCTTCTTATTGTTAATTTATATGGCTGTCGAAATGGCAGATAACTCGTATAGCAAATTCTTTACTATCTAAGCTGGCCCTTCTTGTGGCATGATGGTGTTCTAATAGTATCACTTTGTGTTGCATGCTTCACAACTGAAACCTTACTACCAAACATGCATTTGGTGTTATGATTCTATATATAAACATCTTGGTCAGCATGTCTGTTTGGTCTGCGGCTGAGAAAGTGTGTCCAATGCCATGCCTTAGCAAAAGTCAGTGGCAATTCGTGTAATTTTGCTCTACGTGCATAATAATTGCCTTTTTGTAACTTGCAACTAAGACCCACACACACACACACACGACAGTTCACTCTGTCCATGGACTCCAATGACTGACACAATACCAAATGACCACAATGTTGTTGCACCTGCTAAACAAAAAGTAAAAGGCCATCTACATGCACATCAATTGAATAGAAGTTGCGGAATATATAGCGCAATAGGTGTATCGTGTTCGGATTGGCTCATATTTTTTGAGTTTTTAGTTTTTGCCACATGCTTTTAGGCTTCATGCTGTGCAGTTTGCATATAAGACATAAGCGTTGCCGACTTTTTTGCTTTCATCATCAATCCGGGACAATCTGTGTTGCCTGCTTTTGAGTGCTATATACTGGAAAAACCAACTTCTGTTTGACTATAAACTGCTTTATGAGGTATACGACTGTTGATGGTAATTGCTGTATTCGATTTGCAGTAGGGTTGAAAAACCAATAAAAGGCAAGTCTGGCTTGCATCTCAATTGAAATCAAGTATAATCCGGAGGCAGAAAAGCGGAAGTGTTTCCAAAAAACAAATTGAGCTTAGTCGAAATGATGATTAACTGGGGAGGGAAAGTGACCATTAAGACGAAATAAGTGTGGGATTTAGGGTGATAATGGATTGGATGGACGGATGATGGGAAAAATGGTAGCTTATTTCAATTGATGAAGTGCTTAGAGTTGGTGTTAGAGTAGCTTAGGGGGCATTAATGTGTGTCGTTTATTCATTGCTCTTTGTGGGTACTTAACGTAATTCATAGTTTTTATCAAAGCAACAACACAAACACATACATACATTGTGGCCAAAAAACAAATGACTAATATAATAAGCGTGCTATTGGCCAGGGCCATTTCAGCCATTTATACATCTCATCATTTAAATTTTTATAATTCTACAATCGGCTTTTGTTTGCCGGTGAGGTGTGTAGATGATATGTGTCATGCCCCGTCCTCCTGCATCTCTTCTTGGCTCCATCTTGTGTTGCTCATAAATACATTTTTATGCGAAACTAGTAGAGCTGCACTTTGATTCCCCCAACCTAAATTGCCGATATTGGTTTTTGGCGTTAATGAAATTCAACGACGAAACTAGTTTAAAATTGAAAGATCTCTTTATATATTCGGGCATAATGCAAATAATAAATTTAATTTTGGTTAGAATGAGAAATCAGATTTATGTAGATTTAGCTGCCGGCCACACAGGCAACTCGCAATACGCTTCACCTTGGAGATGCTCGGGCCGAAATGGTTAAGATGATCTAAAGACCCGGTCGTAGAAGCGACAGCGACATTTAAGCCATTTACCGAAACAACTAAACACCTTTGTTTTGTGCGGTTGGTCAAGCAGCTTTGTCAGCCAGAATTGCCTCTGGGGAGAACGGAGACTATTAAATTGAAAGCGCTTTTGGCAATTCGCATTAGTTCTACTTGCGTCTTTACTCAGTGCTGTCCTAATGAAAGTGAGTGGAAAAGGGAATAAGGAGCTGTTTGCAGAAAGGATAAACAAAAAGCCCCCCAAAAGGATAAATCAAAATTAAGTAAAACCATTTTCTTTCAGTTGTTTATATGTGTCTTGGGGCTGTGCGCCACTCTGGCGACAGTGAACGCAGGACTTCTGGGCCTGTTGAAGGGAGGCGGAGGCGGCGGCGGTGGTTATGGTGGTGGCTATGGCTCTGGCGGCGGATATGGTGGTGGCTACGGCGGCAGTGGAGGTGGCGTTCAGGTAATCACAGACATAATCTAGGATATCTCTTTAAGAATATATGCATCGAAAGTTGTTCTTTTGGTGCAGGTAATCAAAGTCATCAACACCTATGAGGGCGGCCATGGAGGTGGTGGCTACTCAGGTGGCTATGGAGGCGGATACTCTGGTGGCTACGGAGGCGGTTACTCTGGTGGTTACGGAGGTGGCCACTCTGGCGGCTATTCGGGTGGCTACGGAGGTGGCGACTATGGCCATGGCGGTCACTCCCATGTCGATGTTTATAAAGTAATCACTACCACACATAGTGGCGGAAGCTACGGAGGCGGTAGCTACGGAGGAGGTGGCTATGGAGGCGGTGGCTACGGAGGCGGCGGCTGGTCCAGCGGAGGAGGCGGTGGCTGGTCCAACGGCGGAGGCGGCTGGTCTAGTGGCTGGAAGAAGTAAGCCGATTCGTGAGTCCCGGAATCAAACTCGTTTATGTACCTGCCAAACTAAACACAAATAAAATTTGAAGAAAAAAAATATATAGAAAATATTCCCAAATTCGTTTTAATTGTTATAAAACTGGTTCACATTAAGCAGACTGTTTGTCGACCACTTAACTAAATCCAACTGAAGGCCAATTCCCATCTTGTTTTAACCAACTTATTATTTAATGGGTTTAAACTTGCTGTAAACCTGAATTTTAGTTCTCGTTCTTATTTATCTATTACAAAATACTTTCGAAAAAAAAAACAATATGTAAATGTTGTTTGTATATGTATATTTATAAATTGATTAGAACACAAATAAGGCAATTTGTTTTAGTTGAATTATTTATCTTTTATTATTATGCAATGACTTGTCTGAAACTCTGAAACATCTTTTTATATATGTACATTATCAGTTCGGCTAACAATTTAAGCCACTGATTAAAACAATTTATTCTTCATTCTGAAATTTAAGGAATGGATTCCACTTCCTGCTGTGGGCATTGTATAACCAGCCCGGTTACTTATATCTTCTGGCCACGCAATTCTATTTATATGACCAGCGAGCCAGAAAAATATTCGTGTGCCATAAAAATGCATAGAAAAAAGAAAAAATAGCATAGAGAAAACAAAATTGTCTAGGGATGTTCACAGGAATAGATACACAAACAGACAGACAACAGACAGTTGAACAGCAATATCTATGTATATACGTAGAGAAATATTTAGCCGATGGCTGGCAGGGCAAACAAATTTATATACAACACAGACAAGTTCCATGGGGAGAAAAGGTATCAACGGAAATCGTTCTCATACACATACAGATGTGTATACAGGATGCAGGAAGTGAGCATACGATGCTATAAATGGCTTTAACTTGTCCTTGACCAAACTCAATTGCAAAACTAAAAAGCTGACTCTTAAAAATTTTCCCAAATTTAAGACAATCAATAAAAAATACACCAATTATCAATCGTAAATTGGAATTTGGTTTTTCAATAACTGTTTTATTGCGTCAATTTATTTTATTTGTTTGGTTTTTTTTTTCGTTTTGTAATCTTTTCTGTTTTCTTGAAAACTTTTGCACATTAAATACTATGAAATAAATATTAATAAATTATTACACTTAGCTACGTACAGTTAGTTTAACTATAGTTAATACATCCATGTATGAGCGCATGGAAAATGAGTTGGAAATGAATGCAGAGCATGTCGAGACGGAAGTGCAAAAAGTAATTGAAAAAAAAACAAGAGCCAAGCAGAATAGAAGTGAATAACAGCAACTAATGCAGATGGAAAAGTCAAGTGATGAAAAGTTTAAGGTGGAGGGAGGTGAGGAAGATTCTAGAGCCAGAGGCTGAGTTCAGAGCTCGAGTACATTGGTTGGATGGATGGATATGAAAATGGGTAACAGTAAAACTTTAAGAAAAAGTCAGATTGAGATCGAGAGGGATAGATAGATAAAGATAAAGAGAGACAGAGAGAGAGAGAGAGAGAGAGAGAGAGATATAGAATAGAGTTAGAGACCAGTGCGCAACATAGATTACAACAACACAAACATAATCGATTAAAGCAAATACTAATGATTAAAAAAATAGTTGCTGATATGATATGCGGTCACAGTGTTAATGCACGCTATATAGATACATTCCAAACGATGTATCCATAGGTGCAAACTGTGCGTAGAGAAAACCGTTGGAAATGCATCAAGAAGTCTGTCCAAGCAAAAAACACACGTATTTTCTATGAAAATCTAATTACAATCTGTCTATGTGGCGCCTCTCTGTGTGTGTATATATATGTGTGTGTGTGTGTGTGTGTTTGTATGTATGTGTGTCTATGCAATTTATCCACAAGATAAATGCATTTACATAGCTAACTTAAACTGTCTTCCTCCTGGTCATGTGCCTATGACTTGGTCAACGGTTGCACTGTCTCTGCTGGTTGCTGCTGTTGCTGCTGCTTCTGGAGTATTGGCTGCTGTTGTCTATGTTGTGCCCGATATGCCAGCTCCTGAGCCTCGTTCAAGGATCGCCTATCCCAGCCGCCACCACCACCACCGCCGCCTCCCGATGACCAACCGCCTCCACCGCCGCCGCCACCGCCCGAAGACCAGCCAGAGCTGCCGCCCGACGATTTGCCTGACATCAGTTTCTTTAGACCAATTATGCCAGCCAGGAGTAGGGCAATCTTCGAAATGATTAGAGCCTTGCCAGCTAGAATGTAGAGAGCTCCCATTGCGATTGGTATCATGCCCATCAGCTTCATGGCCATGCCCATCATCATCATGCCCATCATTTTCTTCATTTTGCCGCGACCTGCAAGAAAGTTAGCGGTTGCCATAGGTTAGTCTAGGTGTTTTTATGCTTTTCCTGCCACACAAACACCGAGATGGAGTCGGTGAAAGTGCCAGCTCAATTACAAAAGGCTGTGTGAGAATATTTTCTACAGACTCTCTAGTACATATGAAGTGTTTTGTCTATCTCTTTCGCTCTCTCGCTCATTCTCTGACAGTTTTCTTTTTGTTTTTGTTTTGCTGTATTTTGGCAGCACCGTGTGTGGCTGTGTCATTTTGGCACAGTCATTAGGGATACTCGAGGCGATTTCACCATTGGCATATGGTGAAAATATTGTTGAAGCTTCCGCCCATAGTTAGATGTACTAGTTAATATGAGCCCAAGATGACATCTCTCTCACTTTGCCGTCATAACAGGCAACTGAATCGATCCATTTGCAATTAGCCAAAAATGGTATGAGTCCAAGTTTAAGTCAATTGGGAAAGTGTTGGTTAACTTGTTGTATGCGAGCGAGCTTGTTGTATCGATTAAAAGATCTTGATCAATGATTTGAAAGTAAAAGAAAAATCATGTGGCGTGAAAGTAACTTCACTTTCAGCATTCATATACTTTATGCACTGCATTGCTGAATAAATCTTAATGTGGATGTTGCCGTTGTAAAAGTGTTTGTGTCAAATTTATAATTGAAGCAAAGCCCTCCCTCCTTACCTCATCATTCATTCATCCGCCCCATTGCCATACCATACACCATTGAAATAGCTGTGGCCCAGGCGCAGGCAGGCAGGCTGGCTACAAAATGTGATTGCCACTTTCATTGCATTTGACATGGTCATGACATCAAAGCGTGGCTTCATTTTTGTAAATTTTCTCTGAAAATTTCTACAATTGTCAGGAGAAGGCAAAGTCGATATGCCTTTGCGTTTCGTTTGTATGAATTAAAAGCAAAAAAAATCATTTGATAAATGGGTGAAACAAATGAATTTCTAATTTTGTTGCAGCTCATTAGAGAAACTGTACATGAGAAAGTACTTTATTTAATACCACATTTATTTAGTGTCTAAAGTATCTTATTTTTATATAACTTTTCTTCCCTAAAACTCTAACTTAGAGCATTTGACATTCGGATTGAGGGAAATATTATTTCTTTTTGCTATTTGGTTCTTCGTGTATGTTATTTTTGGACAACACGAAATTCTGGCCTGACATTTCTGTTTCGACGTAATGTGGTT
This sequence comes from Drosophila paulistorum, assembly GCA_018152135.1. Classification (NCBI taxonomy): domain Eukaryota; kingdom Metazoa; phylum Arthropoda; class Insecta; order Diptera; family Drosophilidae; genus Drosophila; species Drosophila paulistorum. The sequence goes on along the minus strand of JAECXG010000805.1, from coordinate 6,108,021 downwards.
GTTGTTAAGGTTTTTAGGTCATTCCTTAGTTGGTGAACGGGTTTCACGTTGTCGTTGTTGTCGTCATCGTGTGCGTTGTTATAAAAACAATTGCGCATTTTCCCAGCGCAAACGATTTCCCCAAAACCCCTGTCCTCTGTCTACATACCCATACCCAAACCCACAACCATCTTCATCCCCATTCCCCTTTGGCATCTCTCATTTCTGTTCGCATACAATGCAAAACATGATAAGGCAAGCTGCTGCAGTAGATGGCTAGGAAAATGGGCCAGTCGAATGCTTGTTGTGGCGCTATGTCATTGCCAGAGTTTCAATTAAGCAGCCAAGCCAACGATATACTTGCAATAAAAGCATTATCATAGCGCTTGGCTCTAATAACCGCCGCCTGCTGTGCTAATTAAAGCCAACTAGAAGAATAACAGCAATGTCTCATAGAAAGAGATAGATAGGTGGGTAGGTAGACAGTTAGAGAGAGAGAGAGTCAAACTCTGAGTCAAATTATGTCACTGTTACGCGCAATGGATACATTTAGCGGTGTGCAGCTAACGTAACCGCAATTAAATCGCCTATTGACATTGATTTCCATTTAATTGGTCTTACCTTCTTCCAGTCCGCGTCCGATTTCATCGGAAGTCAGTTTGGGGAAACTAACTTGAAGCGAATGACCATTAAAGAAGTAACTCAATCTTTCGATTAGCATGCTCGTCAATTTGGCTTCACGATCGCTGCCAGATCTGGCCAGCGAGGATTCCAATTCATTTTCACTGTAGGCCGAAAAGCCTCCAACTGGTTGGGTGGCCGTTTCCAGACGTATCAGTTTAATGCCGTCGGCAATATTTATGGCATCGATGGGGGCAATGCGATCAATGAACGAGATGGCCTTCTTCTTGAGACATGGCACAAAACCGCCCTCGGATCGGGTGCATTCATCGTAGATGCGCAACAAGGTGCGAGCGCCAGCATTCTGACTTCCGGCTGGTAGATTATTCAGTTGCTCGGTGGCCGCCTCGCAGCTGCTGGCGAGGAAGAGGCCAAGTATAAATAGGCTCACGCCTGGCAAATGCCTGTGTATCAATGTCATTTTGTCACTTGCAGGAGAATTCTGTCACACGATCACAAGACACATGCACACACGCACACACACACGTATACGCACACGCTCACACAGGCAATTTAGACACGCGCGATTAGAGTAAGAGAAAATGCTGGTGACTAATCCTTGTAAAGTGACTTGGATGGAGCTTGTTGTTGGCCTTGGTTTGGTGGTATCAGCTCCGACTGCTAGTTCAAATCAAACTGATGCCCAGCCTTGGCGCGCTTTATTCTTTTATAGACCTTTCTTCAGTCGTCGCGTTCCTCGACTTAATAGCGTTTTGATTTTCTTCGTCGTTGCCGTCGTCGTCGTATCTGGAGTTGAAGCCGAGCTGCAACTTCGTGGTGGCTGCCTTTTGGTTGCTTCTGCGACTCGTGCTTCTTGCTTTTTCCTCTGCAGTGTCTTATTTTCCATTGCCACTGTTAATGTTGCTGCTTTTTTGTTGGCAGTTTAATGATCATTGGGCCACGGCCACAAATGAACCAGCACCAGCTCACAGCTCCACCACTAGCACTAGTTTTTCCACCAAACGCTTTCGTTGTTTATGGCCAAACATATTAGTTGCATTAGTGGTTTTTTTTTTTTTTGGTAGGAGTTCACTTTTTTGTTTGGCCATTTCAAAAACTGGCTGCCGTTTTGGTCATGGTAAGGTTGTTGTTGTTGTTGACACTTTAATTTCAATTTGGCATTCGGCAATTTTCGCCATTCAACTTGGCCATAAAGAAAGTCATTGCCAGCCACTAAACATTTGCAATTTGCAGTTTTGCTTTATCGTTATGCAAACACGCTTATATTTATCAGAGCAGGTGCTAACTGTACCCCCATATACATTTATATTGGTATATATGTTTATTTCTTTCGCTGATGTGCAATGCAATCTAGGGCTTTCAAGTGGGCAGCATCTTCGCCTGCAATGCGAATGATGATGATATGCATCTATTGGGGCCATTGACTTTGTCTTTCCTCCGAGTGGAATTGGCAAATTACTGATGCCAGAACGTGTCTATCTCTCACTCTCTTTCTCTATTACTCTGCATATGGGAGTGTCTATAGCTAATAGAAGCAGGCAAAAGGAATGGAAAGCTGCTGCATTATTGTGGTTACTCTGCGGGAGCCACATACTTTTCATTCGAAAAGCAAAAACAAAAAGGAAAATAACAAGGGAAATTTTCTGGATTCTTTGATAAAACTTTCGCCTAACTCACCCATTGAACAGTTTATGTGGCAGTAGGGATATGAACCAACCGCTTGAGGAACCTCGACTCATTTTAAGCTAATCAAGTGGCAAATTTATTGCCCAGCGGCAACATTTATCTATGGCCATTAAGCCAGGGTATACTTGCTACTCCCAGCATCGCACTTTGAATGTCGGCACATTGTGAGAAATGCTTTTGCTTTTTTTTAATTTTGTCTTGGGTTTTGGTTTATTTTTATTTTTTTTTGCTACTTTCTGGGCCACTAATTTTGATTTTGACATGAATGTCGATTTTGGTTGCAGCCGCGTTTTTCACGCCACTTTCACTGACCCACGATGGGCCCAATGGCTAGGGCCAGGGTCTTTGATTTGCATAGACAGTTTAAGTACGAATTACTATAAGTGCTTCTTGTTGCCAACAGCTTCCGGTTTTGGCCATGCCTGTTTTATTTTACGAGCACCGACTTGAAAATGGAGTGCTAATGTTATTCACATTTTTTGGGCTCATATAATTCTACATTTATTGGCATCAGATGCGTACTTAACGATGGAGTTCTGATAATAGAGCAAAATTAAAACATTTAAGTTACTTAGATCAAAGCTCTAAAAGTTTGTGAACTAAAATATAGAGTGAGTCTAAATTTTGAGGTAAACTTGGTATTGGAATTTTTGACAAAAGGTATTTAAATTTGGATTAGTTCCACTTTCATTTGATTGTTTTATGTTTCTGAAATAACGAGCAAATAATAGGCCATTTCAAAAAATAGATATCATAAAAGATATTGCCTTGTGAATGGGAATTACAACGCTATGAAAATTAATTGTACTTTCTTTATAGTTCACAATACATTTTTAAGATTGATATTCCGAAGATAATCTATTTACTTGTACCTATCAATTGTTTCTTACTTCATCCATCATGTGTCAAAGCCAAATTGGCATTTGGCCAAGCAATATTATTAGCCTTTTCATCATTGTTTGTGGATGGCTAATCCCCCACCTGGTGCCCATTGGCACGGACATCGAGTAAGCCTGAGTAAGCTTTTCTTCTGTTTTCACGCTCCCTTCATGACTTCATGACTTGCTGTCTTGTCATTGCGGGTGCAGCTGGAAGTAATATAAACTGAAAACATCCGCATCGGTAGCCGCCAACACTTCATACCAACATGTAGCATTAATGCATTTCAGTGTGTTTGTACACACATCCATACATATGTATCCATATCAAACGCCCATATGTATCTCAGAGGCTGCTGCTCAAATGCATGTGAAACAATTTCAATTGTCTGCATTCACCTGGGCGTCAGTTTGTATTTCCCTGTGGATGCCGATGCGCTTACTGTGGGCAAGGCCAAACACACTGAAGTTGCTCCAACGACAAGAGTTGCATTGCATTGTCGCTCCTCCATAGGAGATCAACAGCGGGCGGCGTGAAGTCGGCCACGGCACTCATCATCCATCGCATCGTGGTCACGTCATTGTTAACTCTCGTGGCTCTGGGCCTTGCACTTTTCTCTCTTTCCAAGCCCAGAAAGAAAATTTTTTTTACAATTTTACTGTTTCACTTTGCGGTTGAAGTCGTCGGCATGAAAGGCAACAATGAGCAATAAGAAAAACATTTACTTTGCGGTACCGTCGACAAAATTAAAACAAGAATTGAGTTTTAATAAACAACAACAATATCATCATGTTGTTGCTGCGGTTTTTATGTGTGTGTGAAATTACTTATTTTACTGGCAGAAGCAGCAGAGAAAGTAAAAATGAAATGTTTTGTTCTAAATTCTACCACACCGTGGCAGGTGGAGAAAAACAGAGACTAAGTGGAAGGCCAAATACCTTTGACGGGTTAAAGTTGTGGCCAATTAACTTTCGGTTTTCTGCTTAGAACCTCAACTTGATCATTTCTTAGCATTTAACTTTCTATTTCATGCGGGCGTGTCTATTCCTAAACATTTTGTTGCAATAAAAACTGCAATTTCCACAGGGTCAGCCACGCACCCTTGAAAGCAAAAGAAAGTAAAAATTTAATATTTTCCACATGTTTTTTATGCTTGTTGGCGCTTTGTTGTTGTTTTTTATAGCTTTTTATTGTTGATGCCACATTGGCATTTATCAAAGTTGGCCGCAAAAAAGCGTGTGAGCACAAATCTCACGCTAATTAGCTTTTATATGGGATCAACTGACAGTGGCGATAAGCTGTCGACTTAAAGCGGACAACCCAAACAAGCGGTGGGGTAGTGGCAGCTCATCCCCATCCGGTCTATGGCACTCGACCACGTCGACGACGACGGCCATCTCAAGCCAATTTTCCCATTTTTTATTTAATCTGCAGACAATTTATTTAAACGTTTCTTTTTTCTTTTCAAGAAAACTCACTTATGTTTTGCACAGTTTTCCACCTGTTGAATGGCTCGTGACAAAATATATCTAGACATGGTTAGTATTTCATAAAAATTTCAACCGACTTTGTATAAAGATTTCAAGTTTTTTTCATTTAATGACCTCTTGCATTTTGGTTAATTAAATTAAAATACATTTATATTTAGCCTGTTCATTTTGTCTTTTGCTTAAGCATAGATTGTTGGCTGTTTTAATGAAATTAAATTTTAATCTCTAATAAACAGTTTTTAAAAATGTTGAGCCCTCTACACTCTGATTGGATCTGGATCTAGAGAACTTAAAGGCCTAGAATAAAAGTTATTTGCCTTACTAATTAATAGCAGCAATTATAGCTTAAAATTGACTTAATAAAAAAAAATATTACTTATTCCAAGCTATAAAATATTTTGACAACAATGCGAATCATTTTTTTAGTTTTTGGGTTAAAATCGTTAAAGTCAAATAGTTGAGGTGTGCGAACTGCTTTCGGACAATAAATCATAAAACTTATGGTTTTGTGGTGTTCAATGACTGATGCACACATACTCCACTTGGCTTTTCTCCTCGATGGAGCTGTAAAAGCGCATTTTCTCATTTTATTTCATACACATATATTTTTCATTTAACCGCTAATATTTATGATGTGCGGCTTTTCGCTTTCTACGGCACCTCTGAACCCCCAGACAATAGGCGCATGATGACCTGCCCCCAAACCACTGCCCCCTACCATTTACCCAGCCGTGGCTGACCATTGACCAGTCGGCCTGCACACATGTGCGTGTCTTGTAATTAAATTCTCATGTGTCGCCAATTACAACGCGAAAGTGCGTAATGGTCGAGTACGCAACCCCAATGGTTGGGGGCTGTCCATTTAATGAAAGTAATCAAATCTTTAAGAATAGCAATTAAAATCACAAATCACACATTGTGGCTTCAAATTCCAAGTATCTTTGGAAATAAAACAAGAGTCTTTGGAAATAAAACAAGAAAAAAATAAAAATTCAACGTCTTTGCCTATTGGCAGTTGGCTAAAAGTTATCTGAAAGATATCTTGATCTCACTTGGCATATTTACATGCACCAAAATGTGCAGTGAACTCTGCAATATTGTGGTAGAAAACAAAAAAAAGTTTTGTCTGTCTAACCATTTCCACTTGGCCATGGTAAAGGTTGCCTTGGCCTCTTCCTTGGCGGACATTTTCACTGTTGCAGATGCTTTCACTTTTTCGGTCGTTGTCACGTTTGCCAGTGTTTCAATTTATCATCAGTGGGCAGGCAGCCGACTGCCTCCTCCTAGTGCATCGAACTCTAGACAAAACCCCCAAAAAAACAAAAAAAGAAATAAATATTTGCAAAAACGTAAAAAAATAATAGGGAACTTGACGGGTATGCATTGCTTTTATTCGTTTTGCTATACATATGTTTTGTGCTTGTTAATTTCTAACTCAATAACTTTTATCTCAAGATGGGCAGGCATATTAACAACTTGTTAATTAATCACCTTTAGAATGAATAGACAGATTAGTGGTTTCGCTTAGGATTATAAAGGGCAGTATTGGCTTTTATTGATTGTCCATATCTCTTGTGTTAGTTAATTTCTAACTCAATATGTCTTATCTCTAATAGGCAGCCATCATAGGAACTTTTTAATTAAATGACTTTAGAATGAATTGATTTTCATTACATTGTCAACGGATTAGTGATATCGGTTGAGATTGGCAATATTGTTCTGTTATTTGCCATAATGTGTAATCAATGGATCTCTTTCAATTTTCCTGCGGGGTATCAAAATGTTTAAGGCCGAAAAAGGTATCACAAGTCGACGTGTCGGCGCCAAGGGTTATGTTTTAGTCATTTATCAGCAACAGCCCAGCGACCTCAACTTGTAGATAGCCTAAACCTTCATCTTCACCCTTTCAGAATTCCAAATTCAAATTGTAATTTATTTGCAAAGCTTCGTCAAGTGAGGATTTTCTGGCCAGGGATTTAATAGCTGCCCGAGGCAGATGCTGGCTGGGAAAATACTCATTCATAATAATTGCGACAATCCCAAACACCAACTACCACAAGCAGCTTTCCTGCTGCTAGCCGAAAATAAAAACACAAGAGGAAAATGTAGCAAAAATCGTTATTATGAGCACGGTGAAATGAAATTTTGTCTATCTCTCTGACAGCATGACATCGTATTTGTATGTACGTATGTATGTGAATGTGCGCAATGAGAAAAGTCTCTGGGCCTGGAGTGACAATGCCTGGGCATTAAATTCAGTTGAGATGCGGTGCAAAAATTCACTTGACTCAAGTTTTGGTTTTGACTTTGACTTGGTCTTCACTTTCTTCAAGGCAATGTCAAAGTTACCATCGCCGGCGGTTGCTGTTGGCTGTTGCCATTGCCTGGCATGTTGATTGATGAGCATACGCAGACAATCATACCCAAAGAGTTTTCCAGGCAGCAGCAGCAGGCAACAGGCTGATGTTTGGCCATCATGATTGACATTTAACATTGAACTTTACATTGCCTATGTGAGCTATACACAAACACACATGTTTAGATGGCGATTTAAATTTCACCACAAAAATGTATGATATACCTTAGTATATTTCCATATATTTATCTATGTATATAAATTTTCTTTTTATTTTTTGGTGAAATTTAAAACGTATTCTTAAGGCACAAAGCCATAATTGACTGTTATGCACGAAATTGAATTATATGCGATTTATTTATATTTATAAAAAATAAAGAAAAATAATACAAAATATGCTATAACAACAACAGCATCAAAACGTCTATGACAAAGACGCCCCTTGGGGCAATCAGACACCAGCAGGGGGTGCCACAAATAATTTTTGACAACAAACAAATACAGAGCAACAAAATTTCTGCCAAGTTAAAATAAATAAAATAACAAATGGTGGAATGTGGCGCGAGTTCCTTAAAGGCAGCCGTGGGCAAATTGAAATTGAAATTTGTTGTATAAATTTTATTATTTTTTTACTCGAAAGAGATTTGTAATGGGATGTTGGATTTAATTTTTTTTTTTTTTTGGATTTTCACATGAAATTGAGTTGACTTGTGCAAAAGAGGAAAAACAAACAAATGCATAATTTAGAAAAATGCTTAAGACAAGTCCCAATGGTGGTAAGCATACAATAAATTCGTCAAGATGAACGGCAAGCTTCAGTCAGTCAGTTAGTCAGTCATTTTCTTTTAGCCAGGTAGTCACGGTATGGTGTCTGGCTTTCCATACTCCATACCAAATACCCATTGTGGTGATGGTGTAGTTCATCATCGGTTGTTTTGGGGGTCAGAGAGAAACGTAATTGGCCTGTAGCGCTTAATTTCGATTCGAAGTGGGTGGAAAGCAGGGAAAGGGTGGTGGGTGGTGGTGGTGGTTAGCTGAAGAAATCTCAACCTGTACCCGCATTGGGTCGTCTAGTAGTTAGTGTTGTTGTTACTGCTGTTGGCGGAGGGACCTACAGTTGTCAACAGTCAAAGTGAAAGTGAAAAAATTTGCTAACCCAAAAAAAAAAAATGTAAAGTTTTTCCTTTTTGGTTTTCTTGTTTTATGCAATTGTCTACCGCAATGACTACCGCTGCTGCCGAACAACGAACAAATGATCGAGCGAAAATATTCCCAAGCCTGTGCACAACCTACACGAATAACGTATTCTGCCTCATTGAGTTGAAAAGCCCCAAAAAGAAAAGAAAAACAAAGGCTGAATAAATCGCCTGCGCGCTGGGTAAAAGTTTTCATGTGCTTGCTGATCTTGTCAGGTTCGTTGCTTAAATCTTTCGTTTCGTTTCTAGGCGCCGCAATTGCCATCGATCGGCAGATCGTTTGGGGTCGACTGCCAAAGCATTTTGTTTTCATTTGCCTTGTGTTAACACAAATGCCAATTATTGCAAATTGGTTGCCGCTGCCGCCCATTAGATGATGGCCTGGCTCAAAAGCACACCATTGCGTGTTAGCTAAACGTGCATTATCATAAATTATCGCCGCTAGATTATGCTGCAGCAAGTGTTCGACTATCCCATTTAACAAAAATTATCCATCCACCCATCTTTTTCGATGTGTGGTTTACCTTTACGTGTCTTAAATATATGCAATAATAGAACAAGGCAATGCACGCTGTAAAATTTTATGCAAATTTTTGTTTGGTTTTTTTTTTGTGTGCACTTTCCCGCTAGAAAATACATAAATTGTAGATACGGTGTACTCATCTTTTACACCTTTTCGTGTTATCCCATATCCATGGCATGCTGGGGCAAGATAAAGCTTGTAAATCCCATCATTAGTTTCACCGCCAGCCATGCTTTTGTTATTAATATTTCATAAATGAAAAGCGCCAAACATTAATTATGCATGCTTCGCGCCAAGTTGCTGCTGCTACACTGAACGAAAAGTGTTGGCTATGAAATTGTGTTTTCATGTGCCGTCTGAAAGTATGCTTTAATATTTATGAAACCAGTTGGATGATGAACGTGGTGGAAAACGCTGAATATCATATCCGGCTAAATAGAATTAATCACATTTCCCTTAATTAATCTACATTATTCAATTCAATCGCACAAAGGAAAAAATGTCACTTTAGGTGCATAAATCAAACATAATTACTCTAGTTTGAAAAGGACAGTTCATTGAACTGATGTCACCTCAATGTCCTTAAATGATATTTATTGACCTGTACTTAATGGATAATAATGACTTTTTGGCCAGTAATTACCAAAGGTAAAGGCCGTCAGAGAAGAGAGATGCAAAAAGTCAAACAAAGAGCAAACTTTTTTGGTACTAAGAATGTAAAACCTTTATTTTCCATAGACTAATGTTTAAAGAGTATTCATTGAATGCACAAATAATTCACATTTTAAAATTGATGAAAAGTAATTAAACAAAAAATCGAATACTTTTTCAGTTTCCATTCGTAACGAAAGTATTAAAAAGTTATAGAGAAATTTAAGTGATTATAATTATAGGTTTAGTATAAAAAACAAATTGTTTGCCATTGTCGAATTAAGCCAATGAAAATTTGTCGTAAGAAAGAAAAGAATTATTTTTATTTGATTTTTTCTTTTGTATAAAATTTCACCAACTTGGCATTTAATTTCCTTTTCTATCTTCGCGTGCTCATATTAAAGCCACAAAATAATTCGCATAAGATTAAAATAAGTGAGAAATAAAGAAGCTGCTTCTTTGATTTTTAAGCTCTCGCCAAGATTTCGCAGTTTGCCGAATGAAAGTGGGCGTTGAGTTTCAATGTTGCTGCCGCTGGTAGAAAATATCATTAAGCCAGCTTGGAGCCATAGAGTTGTTTGGAAAAAATTGAAATAATTGCAAAGATTTACTAATTACGGCAATAAGCAAGAAATTGGCTAGGCTCTGGCTGGCTGGGTGGCTGGCGGCCTTTGCTGGCAATTGCACTAAATCTGCAACGAAGCTTTGCGTCGACTTGAGATGTGGTTGTAGCTGGAGCTGCACTTATCATGCATATTACGCTCTAAATAGCCACCAGGTTTAACTTCACTAGCTTCATCCTCAGCTGGATGCAACGGCTGCCTGGCTAATTGTGGCGAGCTAAAGTGTATAAATTTGTTAGCCAAACGGGCGCACAAGATCAGTTGGCCAAGTGAGTTTGCAGTTAGATCAACGTCTAGTGAGAGCGAAAGAAAGTGCAGTGTGACTAAAGAGGATTAGAGAACAAAAGGATAGCTTAAAGGATATACGCAAAATGGTCACGCGTCTGGGTTTACCCGTGGCCCTGCTTCTGGTTGCAATTTATGCCCATCGTCCAAGTTGGGCGCATGAACTCAACTCCAATTTCACTGGTGGCAGCGGTGAGAGCGGTCTCTTGAGAACCGTGCGCCACATTTATGGCCAGTGTGCAGATAGTGATGACATTTTCTGGTGCTGCAAGCTACAAGGGGCACGTCTGTTGGGCCGCGCTCTTAAAGTGCAGCAACTAAGCATTGTGGATGGTGTTAGTCTGGTGAGACGTGAAAATGTGGGCCAAGATTCACGCACCGGACGCTCTAGCATATCTGAGAGTCAATTGAACAATCGTGATTTGGAGCATATGTCTAGTAAGAGTCTCGATGCCTTGCTGCTGGAGCGTTTCCTTGGATTTGTGCACAGTCATCAGCTTCAGGTTAATCTTCCTCGGCTGCTGATCTACGGCGAGCGTAATAGTCAGAACTGGTTGCAGTCCCTAATGGGATATTTTCTGCCCAGTGAATTGGCGGGAAACGGTGCAGGAGATGGACGCAAGAAGAAAGATGACAAAAAGTATCTGGGACCCTTCATTGCGGCTGTGCTGCTGAAAACAGCCATTTTAAAGATGGCCTATCACTCGATTGCCATTGTGGCGGGCAAGGCTCTGATTGTGGGCAAAATTGCTCTTATCATTAGCGCCATTATTGGCCTCAAGAAGCTGGTCAGCCACGATGGCGGCGAAAAAACCACCTACGAAATTGTTAAGCATCCGCAAGTGCAGCAGAGTCACACCTATTCGTCCAGCCATCAGGGAGAGTATGACAGTGGTGGCGGTGGCCATGATGGTGGTTCCTATCATCGCAGCATGGACGACGAAATGATGATGCAGGATAAAGCCTATCAGGCATGGATGCCACAATCTGGTGGTGTAGCTGCCGCCGGCTTAACTTCCGCCAAAGTATCGCGATAAGCCCATGGACACATCATGGGCTAGGCAATGGAAAACCAAAGATATATTTTGCTTAGCTTCAATCTAACTGTAATTGTATTTACACTTCTTGGCTAACCCCCGACATTATCAAGGATAGTCGTCCAGGACAGCCCTCCAGTTTAAGTTTAGTTATTATAGTTATTATAAATAAAACACACGAAATACATAAAAAGCTAGAGAAAACCATGAGTTGCTGTTGTAGTTTGCGGGCGCTGTAGTTGTGGGAATTGGCGACGATCCAAGGATTCGGCCTCATAGGCATAGTAAGCCTGATCGTGATCCAGATCATGGGATGGCTCTTCGATTTGTTCGATTTGTTGGGCAGAACTGTGACCATGTGTGGGCATGCTACGATGCCAGCCGCTTTCGTGGCTATGTCCGCCCGCTATGATGACGTGATCGGAGCTACCACTGTGACCAGTCGTGCCCTTTTTTAGACTACCCTGGAAAGAGATGCGTAGGGCCAATGACTTGATCTAACATATCGATGGGTGCCAAAATCATCTCAATTTGGCTTTACTCACCAGCAGCGATATGACGAGGGCTATTTTGGCCATGATGAAGGCGGATCCAGCTATCAGTATCACCTTGCCAAGGAACATTTGTGCGAGAGTGGCCATCATGATCATGCCGCCCATCATGGCCATGTGCTTATCTTTGTCCTTCTTCTTGCGACCTGTTTTTTTGGAACAGTTTTTACTTTTCTTTTTATTCTTGTCTTTTTTCTTCTTCTTTTTATCTTTATCTTTCTTTTTCTTCTTCTTCTTTTTCTTCTTTTTCTTATCTTTATCTTTATCTTTATCTGTATCGGTGTCGGTTGCATGCACAAAACTACCCAATCCTGCTATAATTCTATCGACTTTATCATCTATGATGAAAGCGTTCGTACCTTGATCGAGGCCCAGTTCACTGCCAAAGTCATCAATGGCATTGGAAATGCTCAATTGCCTGGGCATTTGTAGACGCAATGCTCGTCCATGGAACAATTGCAACAATTTACCAGCCAGTCCTGTTTCACCGCGAGCTCGACTTTCGCTGTTATTACCATTTGCCAGAGCCTCAAAACTCAGATAGTCATTAACCTGCCATGTGCTATTGTCGCGGGCTGCGTCATCCAATAGGCGTTCACTCTCGAATCCCAAACACTTCCACACCTCTAGGCCACCCAGACAGTGGGCAATAAGTCTGCCCAGACTGTGGGGACTCCATTTGGAGGTGGTGGTAGCAGAAGGACTGGAAGTACTATACACCAAGGCATTGCTACCCAGCACGGCGCACTGTAAGAACAACATACGATGCCACATATTCTCCGGGGGAACACACAGGCAAACACACGCAACGAACTATAAACTTCAAATAAACCCCACACACTTTTTGAGCTCAGTATTTATAAGGGCTACCCCAAAATGGGGGAACATGCATTTGATTTTAGGCTAATAATTAACATGTTTGTCAAAGCGCGACACTCTCAGGCGCTCTTGATAGGAATCAAATAAGAAAACTTTGTCTATTTTTCGGTCTATCTGCGGTCCGCTGAACTTGGAGTTCAGCCACAAAAAGTTTTGCATAAGCAAACTTTCAGTTTTTGGAAAGCGCTCAAAACGTTTGCCAAACTTTGACTAATTATAACTTAAGTAGAACTATTTTTAAATTTTAACTAAAGTGATCTGACATCCACAACTTGCCAGCCATTCATTCCGCTGGGTAAACTACTGCTGGAGCTCTGGAAATTTCGCATCAGACTCTCTGCAGAGCCAGCAGTGTCCTCTACTTCAGCGAGTAATTTATTGGTTTGCCTGCGTTGATTTTCATAATCATAGAAGCGATCTTCAAAAGGACGCTTGGTAGACATGGGAGAAGGCGATGCCTCTCGTGGTTGATCAAAACGAACTTTACGCTCACTGCGTTTATATGGTGGAGTAGGCTCATGAACGTCGTACTGATGATGCAGCTCATCGCCATGGCCATAGACTGTAGTTTTGCCCGGGAAATGTCCAAAAGGTCGATGTCCACCGAATGCCCCGCCAAAGTTGGCACCGCTGAAACTGCCAAAGCTGCCGCCACCACCAAACCCACCGCCGCCAAATCCTGCCGATCCCAGGATTCCACCGAGACCCAAAAAGCTACTGACATAGACAGCCAATTTCACCAGGAACAGGGATTTCTTGAGCAGCAAACATATTCCAGCAAATAGCAGTGGCACCAAGGCGACCAGATTAAACTTTAAGCCCAACAGAAATGGTAACATATATTGTTTAGCCAATAGACGACCTACAAGTATGGGAAGTAAAATTTCGAAAACGTAAAAAAGATAATAATCGTACCTGCCGTGGGATCCTCAAAACCAAATTGTCGCTCATCTTGCGCTCCTCCATCTGCTAGCACAAACTCAGCCACACTATTGGCATCGGCAGTGGGTCCTATTTTGAACATTAAGCCAGGATAAATTCCATCCATATGCCATTCCAGGCTACGTTGTCCCATCACTGCACCGGCATTCTCCAATATGCCACGAAAATCCACCGGATCTGTGTCTAGCACATTTGCCAACGACCTACCCGCTGCCATTTCACTTCTCACAGCCACAAAGTCATCAACAAAACTGACATTCTCGCGCTCGTCGAAGCGTTGTATGAAACTTAAAGCAGACCGCCCAAGGCATTCACTGAATTTTGGTCGTTGGGCTCCCCGTACGCATTGTTTAAAATGTTTTAGCTCCTCCGAGCTTACTTGGTATAGATCCGAGCCTGTAATGGCTTTTATATTCACAAATGCCAGGAACAACAATGCGGTATTTAGCAGCGACATGATTCACTTTAACTAAGCTCGTTGGCCGGGTGACCATCTAGTTATATAGAGCTCTGGCCAAGAGACTATCTTGTTATATAACAACAAACTCAATTTTCGCTCAAAATGTAACGTTCATTCAGATTTTCATTCACATTTCGCACATGAAAAGCGACCAGTTGGGTCGACGCCATGGCCCAATAACGGAAATTGTAGTACATCAACGCCAAAGCGCTTCTGGCATTTGAACGCATTGTAACGAACTGAAGACCCCGCCATGGTCATGGTCAGTGCACACGTCTCATAACCCGGCACTTGGTCTCTGAATTTTGGCCAATATTTCGCACATTTCTACCTCTATCTCTTTCACTCTCTCTATCTCTCTCGAATATTATGTAATGGCTTATTGTTATTCCCCAGAAATTATGAAATGGACGGCACTCAGTCTGAGCTTGGACCTCCACAAATTACAATTGCTAATGCCAGTATATTTAAATAAACGGCAAACGTTTATAAGCATTACCAGAAATGTTCCATCGTTTACACACTGAAAAGTGGGAAATTACTACATTAAAATACAAAAACAAGTGAAGCAAACAAAACAAAACACAAAATAGTTGGTAATCTTCAATACTTAAAGTTTGGTATACTCTTTAAAAAATATCTAAAGTTATTTGCTTATGCTTTAAGTTTTTTTAGTTTAAGTTTTTTTGTCACCTTTTTTTTAGAGTAAAAACAAATGATTTTGTTTTAAAACCTTTTGTTATGTCCATATTTTAGTTCTAGATAAGAATAACATAGAATTCCAAAAATTCTGTAAATAAGTTCTTAAATTTGTTGTTTATATTCTAAATTAAATTTTAATATCTTGCAATTAAAGTTGAATGCTGTTCATTATATATTCGTTCAACTAACTGAAAATAGTTTATCCACCTCATTAGTTTCCCACTTAGCAAGAGGATAAGCAAGTCATTAAATGTCAAACCTTGAGAGTACTGTGGGAAAAAAATATGTTTTTTTTGACACTAAATACAGAATTGAAAATTTTCACGCATCAAATTCCCTCACAATTAATGGTAAATACTTATAAGTATGTATATTTGCTTTACGAAAATACCTAAATTACTTTGTTCCTGTTCTAATAAAAAGAATTAGAATTTCAAACAAAAATTGTAGAACAATTTGTTTTTTAGACTTTCGCAAATATTTTCCAAATATTTTCACAGTTAAACAGTCGCAGCAAATCTAAATCGTTTGCCGTTGACGATCTGTGATATTTATCAGCTATTTAAAGTATTTCACCCATTGTGCCGATACTAAATATACTTGCCTACTTTTAGGCGGCGCCAGTTTTAACTAAAAGCCAAGTTTGGTGTTGCCATCCCAACAAACTTCAACACGTATTTAGAAGAACAACAAAAAGTATTTCGCTTAGAGGCTGGCATGAGGGTGGAATTTATTTAAAATCTGTTAGACGAACTCGTCTGGCACTTCAACACCCTTGATAGCCCATTCTAAAGTCAAAAGTTTTCCTATTTAACTAATGAAATGCAACATTAGCCCCGTAGAAGGGGCGAAAGAATCTCTGTTGCTGAAAAACCACGGTACACCAAACTAACGTCAAACCCATCCAGTTTTTGAGCCAATTGAGTAAGGGTGAACGAGAGTTTTGTTGTTGTTTATTTGTCAATGGTATTTAAGGTTTAATCTTTGCGGTCGTGAAAAGTTTTCGTGACATGCTAAAAGTGTTGAAAATTTCCTGTTGAAGTTTACTTGGGCAGAGTAAATTCAAACGTGTCACATTTTCCAAAAGCAGTTTACAAAACAACACCAAAAAGTACATACATATTTTTCGTTAACACGTAAAAAAGTAAAAAAGAAAAGAAATTGTATTAATAAACACTTTCACCGCCAATACTTGAAATTCATAGCCAGGTGCAACTGTGGCGTGGCCAGTTCGGGCGAAAACTGTTTACAAATAGTTTAACAAAAAACCAAAACCAAAAAAAAAAAGATGGTAAGTATGCATGTGCGGGATGTTTGCAAGAAGACCTTTTGGCGTCTCTCGCCATTTATATGCCAAAAAGCCAACGGCCATAAATTCAAGCTTGGGGCGTGCTCCATGTCCATGCCATTGACATTGCCATTGCATTGCTGATACGAACACCATACACACACCCAAGGAGAGGCTTAGCTGGTCGTACGTGCTGCACTTTGAATGCTGAAACCAGGTCGCAGCCAAAGAAGAGACTTTCATTAGATGGCCTTTTTGGAGCGACATTGGATATCTCTGGACAAGGGGGCGTACAATGAATCAAAGAAAGAAAAAGCTTGGTCTATAACACACGACAGTAAGTAAGGAAGTTCCACTGACCAGGTAAGATGAAAAACTTCATACAGATGCAGCCCGGCCTCTACGCCTCAGTGCCTCAAGTGAAATTTTGTGTTCTGTGCCTGTGGCGTCTCTGATCTGCCTGTCTGTCTGTCGATGTGGATGTGGATGTGCCTGTGATTTTGTGTGTCGCACATGCAATTGATATTGCTGGCCTCGTTCGCCTTAGTTGGTAAGTATTTTTATTCAGCGAGTGAAAGCATTTCATTTCGCTTTAAAATGCTGCATACGTTGCGTATGCGCAATCTTTTTTTTTTTTTTTCTTTGAGGGGGGAAAATAAGACTACACAAAACATTGGTTACAAATTAATGCGACAGTTTTTATTTCTCTTTTGATTAAGTAAATTTCATTTGCAAGTTTTGTTTGGGCTTTTCTTAGGGCTGATGGGGATTAATGGCTGGCCTGCTTGGTAGAGTGGCTTAGCTGCTGGGGTGCCTGGCATGTTGGGCTGTTCTCTGTGGGGCCCCAAGCACAAAATAGCAGCAGCAGTCCATACAAAGTTTTAACAGTTTAAATTAGTTTAGTTTAGTTGTAAGTTTAGTTGAGTAGTAGTTAAGCGTTAAGTTTTAAAAATAGTATATAGTAAAGCTCTGAGTATATTTATACAAAATGCAGTCACTTGAGTTGTTTAAAATTAGATTAGGTTTGTGGGAAAAATGCCCAGAACTTGATTGATTTCACATCAGCCCGTTTTATACCACGCCCAGCTGCAGCTGTTTTTAATCGCCCATCTGCCAATTGAACTTAATAGCTATGGATTTCTTGTCTTTGTTTTCTTTCTCAATTGCTGTTGCTATTTTTGTTGATGTCGTTAATGTTTGATGAATGGCGCCTTACATAGAATTTTTCCATGACATTATTCTACACAAATAAGTTAAATAAATAAATATAAATTAAATGAGCAATGAACTTTTGCTCCTCTCCTCGTTAATGTCCTCGTTCTCATACGTATTCCCGATTTTGTTCATTTCTTTTCTTTGCTTTTTGTATTGCACTGATTGTTTTTTTTTTGCTTTGGATGCTTATTGCTTATACGCCGCATAGGCCAGATTTTGAGCCTCGCCGCCTTGCAGTGATCGACCGTAGCTATGCTCGTGTTCGTAGTGCGGATGCGCTACGACCTCGTAGTTCTCTTTCTTTGATTCCAACAGCTTCTTTAATCCAATGATGCCCGAGAGCAGCAAAGCAATCTTGCCAATGACCAAAGCCTTGAATGAGATCAGTGCCAAGAAGCCAATAGCCAGAGGCAGCAGAGCGGCCATTTTCAGTTTAAAAAGCATCAACAGTGGCATCAAATACTTCTTCTTCTCCTTCTTCTTGCCGCGAGCTAGATAGATAGGTAGATAAATAAATTGATCAATAGCAGGCTTAAATTGGAATGGAAGGGGGGATACATGCATTTGCATGTATGACTTTCGCTTGATTACAGCTTGATCCATCGTCGGAGAGTTTGCTGTCCACTGTCCGCTCATTAGCAATTGGAGCACAAATAATTAATAAGTGAACAGGATCGACAGCTTTCTATGGTCAGCGTTTAGAAATCGGAAACTGTGGCTAAAGAGCGCAAAAAGAAAGTAAGCCTAGCTAACTAGCTAACTGGCTAACTAAAAGGCAATTAATAACAGCAGCCAACAACAGCCGCAACAAGTTTGCCACTTGGACATGGACGCTGTCAATGCACCGCTAGGAGATGCCTGGGAATCTGAATTGAAAACCAACTCTGCCTGACCTCGATGTATGCGACGCAAGAATTTAACAGTGAAAACAGGATTTAAGTGAGGCATCTTGAACTGGTAAATACATTACTAACCCAATTTGGCAATATGCTACCAAACCAGATCGGCAGCTGGCTATAATTTATGTGGGACCGCAAAGTGTTGTGTGCTACTCTACGATTCTAGGTGTATACCACCCTAATCAACTTACACTCTTCCAAAGCACGTTGCATATCCTGGATGGAGTCCTTGGGGACCTTGAATTGCAAAGTGTGTGTGCCAAAGAAGCGAGCAACACGCTCCACCAGCAATGAATCGACCTCAGATTCACGGGCTTCCACCTCTTCGGGCAGCTGGACATCATTGAGAGATCGGCCTACAGGAATATCATCGGTTTTCACCAAGGCAATGCCCTCTGTCAGCCTCACATCTCCGTTTTCCGTATCAAAGTAATGCAGGGCACGTTCCTGTTTAAATATTATCATGTGACATCAGGAATGGCAGAGAGAAACAGAGAGAGAGATGGGGGCATTTACCTTCATGCACAACACCATCGATCGGTCGCCGCAATCCTTGACCATTTTGAGGGCACTCGTCAATAGATTGTCTGCCTCGGATGCAGCGGCCGCCGTCGAAGCAATCAACGCGAAAAGACACACAAATTTAAACATGGTTGTAATTTTTTTTGTTTTGGCTATTTAATTTTTCACAAACACTAATGACACAACGGAGAGATGCGTGTGGTATATTATCCTTTTAGATGTTTGCACTAGCTGAGAGTGCTTTTGGCTTGATTTGTTTCACTTGATTGAGTGGCACTGCGCTCGATTGGCTTGTTCGATCTGTCGGTCAGAAGGCAACCGGTAAACTGTGAATAGAAGTCTCCCGCGGATCGAGTTTTATTCCCCGCCAGCAGAGCAACGACAGCAGCAGCAGCGACGACGCAAACAGAAACGTTGGACAATATAAAAATAAAAGAAAGACATCGGCGTTGACGATGCGACACGATGCGAGTGGTTCACACTCTCCTACCTATCCCCCCACCAAAATTGAAACAGTAGCCGAGCTTAGAATTTAAATAAACAGCCCGAAGAAGACGTTAAGAGGAGGCGCATCGGCTGCAACCAACCTGGCCAAGAGCACAAGACCGAAACCTCCCGACCGAGTCCGGTCGACGGTGCGTATGCGTCGCAGTTGCCGTTGTCGTTGGCAGAGCCGTTAACTTGTTGTTGTTTGTCAACACACTTAACCAACGGTTAACAACTATGCGCCACACACATACAGACACACGGATTGATACATACATGCTAACAAAGTGTTAAGGGGAGAAGTTAAGAGCCATTAATTGTTTTGGGCTTAGCTGGGCAATTTATTTCGATATTATTGGCATTCATTTGACAGCTTAAAAACTTATATGATGGCACTTTTAGGTAAATGGTTTTTTTTTTCTTTTTCTGCTAACATCATGGCATACTTTCAATGCTTTTCAATGTTAATCTCAGCCATATCCACATCAGAAAGTGCTACTCCATTTGAAATTGCAGACACGTGACTTTGTGTTATCGGGGGAAGGTGGGTGGCAACATCGCAGAGGGATGGGTGGTGGCTCATGTGGAGAGGGGAATTATCAATTGAAACAGCACCAACCACACTAGCAGCACCACTCATGTATTTAGCTGTGTGTGTGTATATTGGTCGAAAGCAACCACAACAAGTGCGCGGCCAACGTATCTCAAATTGGAGTAAAATAGAAAATTAACTAGTTTGCAGGCGGTATGGAAAATAAAATAAAATACAAGATGAAAAAAATTTCACTTTAATTTTGCTCTTTATTTATGTGTTTGTTTTTGCCTCACATCTCGCACAAACACACATAATATATCGGTGTGTGTCTATCTGCAGTTTTGTATGCCAATCGCCGACAGTTGCACATGGATGGTTAGATGGATAGATGGCTGGTTGGATCCACAACTTCAGTCGGACACGCAGATACAGATACAGTGGAAAAGTATTTCATTGTCTTTAAATTGCCACACGTCTTTTGCGTCTGCTGCTGCTGCTCTCGTCTCTGTAATTTACACATTAGACAATTGCCCCAAAAGAAGAAAGCGACAGATTTGCATGGCCACCAAACCAAACAGATGCAAAACACTCGAATCAACGACTTGTCGGAAACAATAACTATGCAAATCACCTCCACGTGGCCTCAGATGGATGCGTGCGGGGAATATGTTGACTCTGGTTAATTGTATTGTCACGAGAAATGGGCAAAGGGCATGTGTTTTTATTTAATGAAAGTGAAATAAAAAGTAATTGTAAAAGACAAACGAAAATCTAACCATTGATTATGTTTTTTCTTATGCAATATTAAAGAAAAAGAAATTGCTTTGCTTAGCTCACATTATTTTGGAAATATCTTACGTTTAGACATGTGCTTTTGTAATTTCTCTAAATGCTTTTACCTTCTATGCCCCTTGGCCCTGCCCGCGTGTGCGTAAAGTTGCTAATTGAGTAAAGCTCCAGTGCTGACCTGAATATTATTTGTGCGAAATATTTTTGGCAGTTGAGCAAAATGATTATTACTTAAAGCATCTCTACTCCTCTCTCCCCCTTTCTGATTGGTCACCATCACAGCCCAACAATTTCGTCGCCTGGCTGCCCAACCCTTTTCCACAGTGGCATCTTACCAAAGTGACACCTTTTGAAAGTTTCACTTTCATTCCGCATGGCTGGCATTCGCCCCCTCGACTCTGAATTCCGGTAAGCAGCTCTATCTCAGGTCCGTCATGTTAACAAGCCGCCCGTGATGTGCTTGAGTAATTTTCAATTAATGAAAGTGCTGCGTAAAGGTCTTACCAAGAGTAAGTTAGTTCCACTGATATTCCAGCGACGACATCAGTATTCGCAATTAAGTTGTCCCACCCCCCAAAAAAACCAAAATGTGTGGCGATTCTATTGAATCGAATTAGTTGGGGATGTTAGTCAATATATGTGGGTTTTAAAAAGGTTCCCTTAACGATAAGTTCAATGTTCTATAATTGACGGGCAACTAATTAATATTTTGTACAGCGACTTAAAAGTGAAATTGTCGCATACCAAAGAAAGCAACAGCAACAATGCTGCAAGCAAGAGTAATTCGGTTTATCTATGAATATTGCACTGGACTTTGTAAGATTCATACATATATGTATATATATACATATATATATAAATATTTGTTTAGTAGAAAGCGAAGCAGCGTCAACTACCATTTTTAGCAAGCACGTAAGCGCTCTTTGATATTGTTATTGTTATCATAAATTCAATTGTCGTGTCTGTCTCTCTCTCTCTCTCTCTCTCTCTCTGTCTCTCTCTCTCTCTCTCTCTCTCTCTCTCTCTATCCCTGTATGGCTTTGGGTTTGTGCTAGGGGCATGGTCAGTCTTATAGTTGTTTGGAGGAAAAACCTAGTCTATAAAAGGATTACCCACAAGACGGTCTTTGGTTCTTGACATTTTTAGCTCTTATGATAATAAGAATATTTGTGATTTAAAGCAGAATTAACTATATTTAATTTAGCGCTTACTTAAACCTAACACACACATTTAGTTTGTTATTATGTTATAATTTATCGATTAGGCAAATTAATCTAGACACTCATGTCAGACAGTTTACGCGGCAATCGGTTCTTTGGTTGGCTTCTTCTCTTTGTCGTCTCCAAATGCAAATGCAGGCTCGGCTGGAATCCTCATTGGATCACTATGCAGGGTCAAACGGAGTGGGTTCGCGTGGTAGGTCTACAAGCTTTTGCCGCTGCCCGCTGAATCCTTTGCCGGTTTCCAGCCACTGTAGGCCATATCAAAGTCCCGACCCCAGCCCGAATGGCTGCCAGAGGAGACAACAACTTCATGAGAGGATTCCTTGCCTCCGCCGCCGCCACTCAATAGTTTCTTGATGCCAATTATGGATGCCAATACCAGCGCCAATTTAGAGACAATCAAGGCCTTACCGGCCAGCATAGCCAAGGCTCCATAGGCGATTGGCACAAATGTGCCCCCAAGTAGCAAAGGAATCATTATATAAGCTCCACTGCCCTTTTTATCCTTTTTCTTACGGCCCTCTACAGAGTTGCTATCCGTGTCGCGTAGATCAGGGAATTTAATCTGCAAATAAATGGGCAAATTTTAATAATCCTTTAATTATAGTTTGCTCTGTCATACCTGTAGAGTGTGATCTTGCAAAAAGTTGCCAACACGTTTCATAATCATGCTATTTAGAACCTGCTCCTTGGCATCTACTCCACGCGGCAGTACAGCCTCAATATCCTGCTCACTGATCGATGGCAGCTTGGAACGCTGCTGATTGTCCGGACTGCTGCTAACAAACTGAACACCCTCGATGAGTGTCAAGGATTTTGCCGAACGGAAAGCCTTTTCCAGGCCAGTTAGTAGTTTCACCTTTAGACAAACGGACATATTTTCACCAGTACATTGCTGATATATGCGATAAATCAGCGACATGTCCTTCCAAAAGCTAACCGGGCTAGTGCCACTTGATGCCTGCTGTATCCGATTCTGTTGCTGTTGAGGCTTCTGATCCATGACCAAGCTATTCAATTGCTGCTGCTGATAACTGGCACTTCGCGCACTTGACAGCCAACAGAAGACAATCATCAGAGCTGCCACATGCCACACGTATTTAATCATATCTGGGCTGGTGGGATTCGATCGAACGGTTTGATGAACGACAAGTGATTCCTACGGCTATCCTGAATGGCATGCAGTGGCCAAAAAGTTGAATGAAACAACGGCTGGGCGGGTACTGGCACTGTGGCTGCACTTTTGATGTTCGACTGAGTGCTGGCAGTTGCATCTTAGGCATTATATACCGCCTAGCCAAGTTTCTTGATGCTTAATTGCGCCTGGCTGCATGTCAAGCGCTTGCTGAAAAATTGAAAAACATCTCTTTGTTTTAGTCTAAATATCACGCCAATTAGTGAGACGGCTGGCCAGTAGAGCTGCGCTTTCGCGAAAGCAATGAAAGCAACCAATTGTATGTACATCCCAGCACATACATATATGTACATACATACATACAAAAGTACATATTTTGGAGCAGCAGCCGTAGTTTTAGCCATAGCCTCCACCTCGAAAGAGCTGCAATTTTATTTGTAAACTAGCAGCTCGTTCTAAGCTATTGCATTTTCTTGTTCAGCATCCACACAGACCTGAAACAAATGCAATAAGTGGCAAAGCAGAGCGAACGTGCGTGACCATTAAAGATGAATTTCCTATTCGACATAGCCTTTATGTAAAAAAAAAAAATACTTATACTTTGTAAATAGCTATCTTGGCGCCGTTTATTAGACCGCAAAACGATTTTCGGTTTTCCATGCTGTAGCAGATTCACTACATTCGACTTTTCAGTAACTTTTCTTTTCTTAAACTCGTGCTGAGTTTGTCATTGTTTCGTTTTTATGTTCAAATGGTTTTGCTTAAGACGAAAGATACAAATTAATCTGCTTGGCTGTTTAGTTTATTGTTGCATACTTTGCGGCAGTTGTTTAAAATGCAACCACGAAATAAAAGAGTTAAGACACAAACTTAAAGCCAACTTGACGAAAGTATGTGAAAGCTTTTCACTTGCCTACTGTTTAGATCGTTCAGTTTCAAATCTATCTACGGCAGAAATAATTCGAGAATTTTGAGATCGAAGAATACCTGGAATTTGAATATTTGAATCATTCGGCATCGTGTGCTCGCAGATCACAGTTCATACGCGTAATAACACTGTGATAGCCAAAAAAAAGACATGGCAAAATTCGATGGCTTCACTCTATTTCGGGTCCTTCGAATCGAACTGCATCATTAGTTTTTTAAGTTATCACGATGGTTTCATACAAAATTCTTTGCGGAAGTTTTTCATCAAAGTTGTCATTTTTTCGAAAAGGGTCTTTTTTATACCCTTGCAAAAAGGGTATATTAATTTTGGTCAGAAGTGTGCAACGCATAGAAGGAAGCATCTCCGACCATATAAAGTATATATATTCTTGATCAGCACGACGAGACGAGTTCAAATAGCCATGTCCGTCCGTCCGTCCGTCCGTCCGTCCGTCCGTCCGTCCGTCCGTCTGGATCAACGCGAACTCCTCCGAGACCGTAAGAGCTACAGAGCTGAAATTTTGCACGTATGCTTCTATATACTGCAGGCGTTGTATATCTCGGATTCAGCCGGATCGGACCATTATATCATATAGCTCCCATACAAACGTCAAAGTCACGAACAGTGACTTTTCACACAAACTTCGTTATTTTATCAGCAATTGTCATAAAAGTTGGTATTTGTCAGTTTATTGTTCTTATTAATAATTGTGCCAAATTTGATCAAGATCGGGTGACTATATCATATAGCTCCCATACAAACGGCAAAGTCACGAACAGTGACTTTCTCAATAACTTCATTAATTTTATAGCTATAGCCAAATCAGCTTTTTTTCCCGTCAAATCTGGCTTTTTTGAAAGTCCAATTGCGGGAAAAATACCAAAACAGCGGGCAGCGGGAATTCTGGATTTTTTAAAAATATAAATTGCTTTTTTCCGCTCTTTTTCTACTGAACAATTTATCATTTTTGAGCGATTAATCGTAGTAAAATGTTATTCATCTAATTCAGTGGGAAAATACTGAGAACACTGCCAATTTTTGGGTTGAAGTGTTTGCCTATAAGGATTCTGGAGGATATAGCCGAGAAGTACCAAAACAGTTGCAAGGGTATACAAACTTCGACGTGGTCGAAGTTAACCCCGGCCCTCTGGTTTCATTTTCTTCTAACTTCAAAAATATTCCTTCACCAAAGTTTCTTAGAATTGACAGGGCTACAAATGTTGGGAAGACATCTACCCTCTAGACAAAATGTAAAAAAAAAATCGAATCTTGACCACTTTCTTTTTATGTTTTCTTTCTCATATTTTGCTAAAATTGAAAATTTTCCATTCGAATCTTGACCATAATATGAGAATTTATTATGCTCAATGGCAGCAGAAGAGACACCAGACATATTTAATTTACGATTTATAATATAACCATTTAATCAAATTGAATTTTTATACCCTTGCAAAAACACTATATTATTTTAATCAGAAGTGTGCAACGCATAGAAGGAAGCATCTCCGACCATATAAAGTATATATATTCTTGATCAGCACGACGAGACGAGTTCAAATAGCCATGTTCGTCAGTCCGTCCGTCTGGCCCGTCTGGAACGACGCGAACCCCTCCTAGACCGTTAGAGCTACAGAGCTACCGCACAGTTTGTATTTCTCGGATTCATCAGGATCGGATCACTATATCATATAGCTCCCATACAAGCGGCAAAGAAATTTAATATTGGTGAGTTTATTACACCTATAAATGACTGTGCCCAATTTGATCAAGATCGGATGACTATATCATATAGCCTCCATAGGAACGATCGGTGGAAAAAAGTGACTTTTGTCAATAACTTCGTTATTTTTGATGCGATTGATTTAAAATTAAACATTTCTTAGTTTTTGTCTAGATTTCGACCTTATTGAAGTTAATCAAAACTGAGTTTTAGCTGGGCTTCAAATCAATAAATCTTACTTACTAATTTATTTGTAAGATTTTAATTCATAGGCAGCACAAGAGGTGAGCAGGTTGTCTGTATAGCTATTCCAAGAACCACCAAGTCATCATCAGCACACTTTGCTAAAGAATCCACAGTTGTAATGGCCATACCATATCTTCAACGCTAAAAGTATTTGGGAATTCCAATGACATGAAGCGAGAAAAGAACGGCAATGCTTGCAACTGCAGATTCCACCTTTTTTATATGCAGTTGCAAGCTTTGCCGTTCTTTCGCCATTACAACTGTGGATTCTTTAGCAAGGTATAAAAATAACTGTGCAAAACGCACATGAAGCCTAGAAATATCTATTTTTTTTCTACGGCTTTAGATCCTCGACAACATGTCCATTTTTTATCTGAAAATCTTCTTTTGTCAATCAGGGAATTAGAGTTCCCATGTTAAAACTAAATAAATCGCATAAATTTTTAAATACGCTGGCGTAAATCTCAGTAAATCTCAATCGAGTCCCAAGCCAGTGGAAAATATAATACTGTTTTTCTCGGATTAAACATCAACAGAGGTGACATTTTATTTTGCAATTATTCGAATAGATTCAAATGGCCTAGTATATCTCAATTCATTGACTCTCACGGAGTTAGGTATTTCATGAGATTTGAGTACTTACATTTACACTTCATTTCATTATATAGTTATCACTCATTTACTTAAATTCAATTTTAATGGATTTCTGTCATCTATTATAAACAGCAAATACTACTTATTTCTTTAAAAAGAAGTTTTTAAATTACAAATTCATTAATTGGTCATCAAACGATTCACGCAATATGCACATAACCGACGATGCATTTTAACCACTCAAAGACCGTTCGAGCCAATTACCCATCGCTAATTATTTGCGATTGTCGTTGCAATCGATTGAATTGTAAACAACATAGTAATAGTTCATTGAATTGGCCAACAGACGACAAGACAGTAAGAAAATAGTCAAATGGGATAGGCAACAGCAAATCAAACGCTCGAGTGACCAAACTGTTTCACAGCTTTGCAGTGGTCAATTAACTTGCAATTAATTATGAAAACAAAATGAAACAAAACTCGTGCTTCCACCAATTATCAATTTGATGCGTGCCTCTTGAGTGTGGGAAAACTTGCTCAAGTGGAAAAAACGACGGCAGCAACAAAAATAATGCAAATGCTTAATAATATTATTAGCCAAGTTGTAGTAGGTAGCTATTATTATTATTTCTTCTTTCTTTTTTAAGTTTGAAAGCTTTCCAAACTCAATTCAACTCGTCTCGACTCTGTTCGGCGCAATTATGTTAAGACAAGGCCGACGATTTGTCTTCGGCAGGGCCGCTACTCCAGACTAATACTATGGTAAAATTAATATCCTTTCAATATATTCAATACAATATTCATATCAAAAGTTATAGTTTCCAGTAGATAAGTTTTATTTGATTATTTAGTTTAACAAACCTCCATCATTCTGAATTCGCCCCTGCTATTCGAGTTGTAATTGCAACTACGTCTACGTTCTGCTGACCTGCTTTTTGGCCCAAACTCGTTTTCATTTTGTTCGACATTCTGCGCACAACGCCCTTGCAGGCATCCACTTGGCTTTGCCTAACCCCGAGTAGTAGTCTCAGTCGCAACAGCTACAACCAAAGCCGACTGCCTTCCGGTTGACAGTGAAATTGTTGCCAAATTGGGCATTCGGCAACACGATTCTCCTTCTGCTGCTGCTTCCCAGTGGCTGGAGCATGACTGAGTGGACAAGAAATGCATTGCCTGGCGGCTTATGAATTATTGTACATTTTTGTGGTGTTTTTTTCTTTGTTGTTTTTCTTTTTTAGAATGTGAAATTGGTAACAGGCGATACATACTTGCATGCACGATGTATGCCGATGCTGCACCAGTTTGGCAGCTGCTGTAGCCGAAGCACCTCAATGCACCACCACACAACGGTGGTTCGCTCCCAATCATTTGGACAGGCTTTCGTTTTGAATTTTTCCACTTTGCATAAAAAGCAACAGAGAAAATTATATATATCGATATCATTTAGGTTAAGCTAGAAATTAGAATACTAAAATGTTGTTCCTTAATTTTGAGTATCACTTACATTTGAATATTTCCCACACATTAAAAGAGAATATTCTCTAATGATCTGTTAGATGACTAACCAAAAGTTTTTTGTTGTCTATGTGGTTTTGTGGTCACTTGTCACTGGCATTCGGTGTCACACAGTTGCCCACTTCTTTTTTGTTGTTGTTGTTGTATGAGACTTTCTGTGCTGTGCTGTGCTGTGCTGATTCCGACGACAGACAATTTTCCAACTATTTCTCTTGAATTTTGGCTAGCCACAGAGTTTAAGTAGTTTAGTTTGTAATCTTACTCTTTAAAATGAGTTAGATTCGAGTTAGAGTGGATTAGACTTAAGCTTTAGGATAATTTTTATATTCAACCTAATGACTTCATATCTAATTTAATTGATCTATCCCACGATTAAATATAAATAAATAACTTTATATATACAATTTTCACTATAGTTGTATGAGTGAAAGGTATTCCATAGTCGTTGCTTGACATTTTGTAAAGAAAAACATGAACTTTTGTTGATTAAGCGAATGGGGGCCGCAGCAGCAAAAGCCACAATAGAAACAACGGCCAACAGCCAGTGGTCAGTCAATGTTTGCTCAAGCTTGGCAGCTGCCTAAATGAGTTGTTAACATTAATGCGCATTAACTTGGCTTTTGTTTTGGTTTTCGCCAAACATTTGCTGCTGGGGCCCTCACTATGAAAACGATTTGACTCATGCCACACCACAATTTCGTTGACTTTACTCTATAAGTCTTGAATGCATTTGGTTGCTGGTTGCTGTTGTTGTTGCTGTTGTGGTATAGGTTGTTGTTTCTGTTACCATTTCACAACTGTTTACTTTCACTGTTGGCCGCTGTCAGGAACAACAACGGAAGCCAGCGGGGAGCATTTTGGACAGTTTTTGGGGCTTCAATTACTGCTAGCGTTGCGCCGATGCCGATGCCGATGCCAACCTGTCTTGGCCAGACAACACTCATAATAATTATTTACACCTATTAACGGGCAGGTCTTTAAAATTCGCTTAGGCAACTGGGTCGCAAATCAATTTCACTTGAAACGAAAGCATTTGTCCGGGTATGATGATGGCCAAACTTGGTCATTTGTCAACACAATCTTGTGGCTTGGCCAATCCTACAATGTGCGGTAAATGTTGCTGATATGCATAAGGCGGCCGAGTCAAAATAGATTTCGTTTTCGTCTCTCATCTTTGTCGTTTCGCTTTCACCTGTTGGTATGCCATAAATTATGTAGTCTTAGCCATTGATTTTTCATTGATTTTTTATTTATTAATCTTCCTTACTTTTTTTTGTTTGTTTTTTTGTTTTGTTTCTTGTAAAGATTTTGTTTTTATGTTTTGTTTTTTTTTTTTCTTCATTTTATAATGACATGCATATATGACAGAGAAAAGATTATTATTATTGTTTATAAGAAATCTACATTCATTGTGTGCTATGATTTGTGATTTGTGTGATTTGAGTGAGTTGGTTGCCCACATCTGCATCTTCTACGCTTCTTGCCGATTTTTATATATTTTGTTTTGTTATATTTCTTTTTTAGTTTTTTTGTTTTTCTCTTGTTGTTGTTGATGTGAAAGTGCCGTACGATTCTGCTTAAAATATTTAAATTAAAGTAGACGACGTGCTGGCGACTTAAGGGTCTTGTGGCTTGAGCGAGCTTTCAAAATGTTTTAAACAAAATATTTTTAAAAATGTGTATTAAAAATATGTTTAGAGCATATTGCTAGGCGAGTGGGCAGGCTGACAAGGGAGGGCTCAAGTCGCTGGTACATTAAAGTACCACAATAAAATGAAACAAAAAAAACAAAAAAAAAAAAACAAAATAAAATAAAATAAAGCAATACATGATTACAGTGAACTATGGTTACAAAGAACTTGCGTGCGTGCGTTTTTATGTGTGCTTTTTGGAAAGTGGAGCGCTAGAAAGTGACAGATGCATAGGCAGAAAGAAAGTGAAATAGAGATAGCCAGATGAAGGTGCACAGAGAGAAATGAGAAAGTTTTGAAGACTTGAAGTGGAAGTGGAAGTTTGAGTTTTTGTGAAGAAATAGTTTCAGCAGAGTTTTGGAAAATGAGTTCAGTTTTGTATGTGTATGGAGTGTCTTGTATGGTGCATGTGTTTGTATACGTGTATATGTGTGAGACAGGAAAACTATGGCAAGTTATGGCATGCATATGACCAAAACTATGACTCAAGATAGAGATACACAGATCGAATTAGTTATAAAATGATCGATAGATAGATTTTGAAAAACAGAAATAGATTGAGATTGTGAAATAGTCATAGATATAGAGAAAGAGTTAGAGCTAGTTCAGTTGAGTTAAAGCTAGTATAGTAGGCATGCTTGCTTTTACATTGTTGTAATTTAAGACTAGAATTGCATGTGAAGAATATAGATATAGTGCAAGTTACGGTACAGAATAGCATAGCATAAAAGTCTATAGTGTTAAGTATAGTTCCTTTGATTTGTACGTTTAAACCGGCTGCATGGCAACCGAAAAAGTTTTGGTATAGGCAGTGTGATACATAGAGATAGTAGTGTGAAGGATACAGATATTGAATGATGCAGATGCAGTGATAGAGACATAGAGACAGAGTAGTAATGAATGCATGTGCGTCAGAGAGAAAGAGTGAGAGAGAGAGAGAAATGTGTTGTGAAATAGATATAGGAAGGCAAGTAAAGCGCTAGAGCATTGTGCTTGATTTCCGATCTGAGGGTTCGGGGCTGGGGTTGAATGGATATACGGGTGCGAGCTTAGAATTAAGGCTGGACGCTTCCGGGAGTCGCCGCCTGGGCTTATGAGTATTTGAAACGTTCTGCATAAGGTACCGACTTCAACTCTCGCTTGGTTATCATTTCTTTTTACAAAAACTTAACTTTATAGCATTTCTACGTTAATTTACGGAATTACGAAATTGTAAGGCAATTCAATTATTGAATTGATTACAAAAACGTAACTTGGCTGTGATTTAGCTTGATTGTTCTTTGTCTTCTCTCTTTTCGCTACGATGTCGTTTTTTTGTTGTTTGTTTTTTTTTTTTGTTTGAACATTATTTTGAAAATGATGGTATGTGTTTTGATTCTTTGCTTAACTTTTTGCTTTTCTGCGTTCTGCGTACATAAATAAAATAAATTAAAATAATAAATTAATTAAAACGAACGATAAATAATATGCTGCTCCTCTTCAAGAGTCTCATGCGAGCACTGTGGCTCAAGTCAGTTTGTGATTTTGTTGTGATTGAGTGCTTCATGTTGTAGTTGTTGTTGTGGTAGTGGATGTGGTCAGTGATTCCGGACTTAAGCCTGAGGTTTCTGGGCACCATAGGCCAAATCCTGGGCATCGATGGAACGTCCCCAACCACCATGACCGCTGCTGCCGTATGAAGCGGAAGATGCACCCGCATCGGCGCTGTAACCGCTGCCATAAGAGTCATGGCTGGTCGAATGGCTGCTGCTGTGATGGGGATGGGCGACCACCTCATAGGTGACATGTTTCTCCTGTGACAGCAGCTTCTTCAGGCCAATCACGGCGGATAGAACGAGGGCAATCTTACCGATCAACAGAGCCTTGCCGGCAATCAAAGCGATGGCACCGAGCAGCAGGGGCAACAAAGCGGCAGCCTTCAGGGCAACCAAAGCCAGAATGGGTCCCAGGATTTTGGCGGCCTTCTTCTTCTTGCCACGGCTCTCCTCTGGGGCGTTGGGGTCGTTGCTGCCGAACAGCGACTCGGATGCATCTTCGAGGGCACGTCCGGTAGAGCTAACAGCTTGAACAATATCGGCACCTTTCAGTTCGACCTTGATGGTATGCGAGTTAAGGAAGCTGCTGATGCGGTTAAGGGCCAACGATTCGAATGACTCATCACCCGAGATGGAGCGAGCGGCCTCCTGCACTGGGGCATCGGACGAGCGGACCACAGTCACACCCTCAGTAAGGGCGAACTGGTCGCGGGCGCCGAGCACCTTGTCAACAAAGTTGAACAACTTGTATTTGACACACGAGACGGAATCCTTGCGCAGACAGTCGCTGTAGATGCTATCCATAATGTCGTTCTCGCCGCCGATGGCGTTGCGGGCATGGCCGCGCGTCTCCTCAGCGGGCAGAGCCGCGGTCAGTGTGACCAAACACAAGACACCGAAAATAACTTTATTGTTTGCCATTGTAAATTTTGGTTGTTGGTTGCACTAGTTTATTACAAAATGTTTTGTATAGTCCTTTAGTATTTTTATTTGTTATTGGTTGATCTGACCGACACACTGAAATTGACGAACGCACTTTCTCTTTTTGGCTTATGTCTTTTTCTTTTAATTATTTTTTTGCCACACAACGCTGCTGGCTGGCGTGTTGCTGCTTTGACGGGTAAGGATGAAATGATACAATTTTCCAATGCACACGACAATTTATATACGTCGGGCGACATCATGCTCATCTCTGCTGCTGCTGCTGCCCCGCTGCCTCTGCCACTGCCGTAACCTCGGCCTCGACCGCGACCGCGAACCACAACCACGACCACGGGCACGAACAAAAGCATTTTCATCAGCCACATAGAGTTCGGTGGTCTGAGACTGGTCGTGCAAGTTTCTCGCTTAAGTCTTTCGTTTTGCCAGCCAACGGGATTGCTCAGTCGGCGTCGGCAGCGCAGATTTGGCTATGCTATGTCTTTGGAAAAGCATTTGTTGCTGTAATTTGTTAGCCATGGCCATGTGGTAGCTGTCGCTGGCGCTGCGCTGCGCGCTGCTTTCGCCTGAAGTTCATGTTCATGTAACATTGTCAACAGTTGCAGCCTCTCCTGACCGTCTTGGGAACATGGTGGGTCTCCAGCTACTTAGTTACTTTTACCAACATAAACAAAAAATTAGACAAATCAAATTGCCGAAAAATCGTAATCTTAATTGCTTTTAAATTGAATTGAAATGTGAATGGTTAAAGTAAAAGCATTTCCCTTTCAAAACTTCCTTTAAACAAAAAGAAAAAAATTAGGGCCACTTCAACCAATAAGACAATGAACGTTAGTTTCCAATTTGATTGCTGAAAATAAAAACACCCAAAACCTCTTATTGGAATTCAAATTACATAAAAGAATGCCGGGTAGATATGTATGCCAAGCCAATAACAGAACCCATAAATGTAACCTCATTGGGGGAAAAAGGGAAAGTTTTGCGATTCATCTTTCAGATATTTCATATATGTACATATATACTATGTATATGCTACGGTCAATATGTATGTGTGACCCTTTTCTTTGCTCTCCACACACACGCACACACACACATACATAGTCTCTTGTTGCATACGAAATTAATGTGCAAATTTTTATGCGTTGTCAAATATGAAATGGCCAAAATAAACAGCCCACTGAGTTATTGACTTTGACTTTGATGTTGATGTTGTTGTTGGCGCACTAACATTGAGGTTTGGCGTTGACATTAACTTTGGCAAAGTGTGCTGAAAGTCAATGGACAAACACCAGTAGCCAAGCCAAGGTGAAGCTGAAGCTGGATGTGACAAGTAAAAGTGAGCAAATAGATGGCCATCCAGGAGCAACGGGCCATATAAATGAAAGTTTTTCACATTTATTTTAGCTGTTGTGTGTTTCAAATTAAGCCTGCTTATGCGAAAAGTGTGCAAATGACCGCGAGCAGGATATAAAACAAATGTCTCCGTCAACATGTGGCAAGAAAGCGTTGCAAAGAAAAACACAAAAAACACAGGTCCGACAACTCAGGAATTGATGGCCTTAATCAAAGACGTTACGGAAATATGTAAAATGTGCAGAAAAGTTTCATAAATACATAATTCCTACAGCATTCTTTGAAACAAAATCTTTAAGGGATTAACTTCAGAGTCCGCTCCTGTGTTTCTCAGTTAATTAAAATGGTATAAATCTGTGAAAATGCAATAAAATTGAGCACGGCAACAACACTAGACTGTGTGAAAACTAATTTCCAGATCGGCAGAAGGAGCGTAGCATCAGGTATTATCTACAGTTAAAAATGAATTGAATATAAAAAAAAAAAAAAATCAAAATCTCAGCCTCCCCACTACTCAGTGAAAGCGAATTTCATATGCAATTGGGCAACTGGCAAGTGATGCCGCCTCCCGCTGGGATTGGCAGATTGCTGAACTGACGCATTGCGTGAGTCCAAGCAGGCGGCAGGTACACTCATATATACATTAATTTATATAAATCTATGTGTGTCTGTGTGTGTATGTACAGACACAGATGGAAGTGGGTAGGGATGCAAATCTGCCAAAACGGCTGAATTATTTGACATTTAATTAACTTTTTTTTTCATTTTGCTCCTGCTCTCTCTCTCGTTCAGGCCCTCACCCTGTGCAGAAACATAAGAAACGACACTTTCACTGCATCATCATTGGCCTGCAGACCCCGAGCAGCACACACACACTGACAATTAAGAGTGCAACGGTTTGCCTGTGAACCGCTTTTTGTTCTATTGTTGTGGCTTGGCTTGGCCACATCAACAGGTTTTTCTTTTTCTGTTGTTTTTCTTTTTGAAAATTAAAAGTAAAATTCATAACAGTTCAACAAGTTTTAGCTGCCAGACCATAAAAGACAAAATGTGTGGATATATTCATGACAACAGCAACACTTGCCGAGTTGAGTATACTATATACATAGGTATATATTATTTATATCATTGTTGTAGCGGTGGTTTCTGTGGCTGCTAGACTGCTGGGGCTGCTGCTGCATACAAAAAAAGAAAGTTCAACATTAATTTTCCTTTTTCGTCGTCTCAACATTCACTGCCTTTGCGACGACCAACCGTGAGGCGCGTACAGCTTTGCAACATCAAAATGCAAACTAACAAACTGCATGAATGAATGAATGAATGGACGAATGGTTGGACGAATGGTTGGACGAATTGCTAGACGGATGGATGGATGGATAGATAGTTGTATGATGAAGTGAGTTAGTGCCGGACCTAGCACTATGAGATGCACTACCCATTGCCATTTCCCTTTTGAGTGGGTGTTGACGCACACTAGCAAACAGACAGACAGAGAAAGAGAGGGAGAGAGATAAACACAGCGAGCAAGAAAGAGTAAATAATAATAATGAATGCTTTGACTTGGCCTATGAATCCAGCCAAACAGGCAGATGATAATGCTGCTCATAGTATTAAGGGTGAAACTTCAAAACAAACTGCAACTGCCACTTAATAGCTTCATTTTCATCTGACTTGCAAGAGTACGTCTTGGCCCTGATCCTCAGGTGGGCGTCAGCTACAAATGATATGCAGAAAGTTGAATTTCTAATACATTCAAGTATATAAAGAAATACTCTTTCTTATAGTATTAGCATCGTCTTGAGGATTTTCACAATAATAATAACATTTTGTATTACATACATTTCAATTGAAGAAAATAATAAATGATTTCCTTACCCGAAAATAAAATCAATTTTGGTTTGGAATTTTTTTTAATCAAATAATTCTGCTTTAATATTAAGTAGTATTACGAAAAATGATCTGCATTTTAATTAGTTTAGAGCTGTCTACATACATATGTAGGCCCTACCCTTAGACTGTGGACAAATGCTGTAAATTTGTATAGTCGGTATACCTTTTAAATTAAAAATACTTAAATGAAATGGTTTTGTAGCAAAGGGAACTCTTTTAACCCTACTAATTCTTGAAAGATTTCCTTTGCTCTATTCTTTTGGACTCGAGTTAATGGAAAATGAGATCACATTTCTCATAATTGGGTAAATCGTAATTAGATCAAGCACTAGAGTGCTTTAAAGGGCTTTCCCTATTCTCAATACGACATTCAGTTTATAGCATAGTCATAATGCTGCATTTCTCAAGTATATACATACATATATGTATAATGATATGGGTAACAAAACAAATGCAAGCTCACTCTTACTTACTTATGACCACTTTTATGGTCAGCTGGAAATTCATCTAATTGGGGCTTGAAGACGGTTTTTACTTTGTGTCTTTTTGTTGTATCTTGGGAACTACCACATCTTACAGCAGATTCAAAAAAACACCTGAAAAAGGTCAGAGTTGGATCCCCACGCAAACCGAAACACACATACTTACATACAAATAAACAGTTGTGGACACAGATTTATACCCACACAAATTAGCAGTTGTGTTTGTAATAATTTGAGGGGCTTAAACCCCTGGCAAGCCTATTAGCATAAAGTTGAAGCGTTTTTAGCACGCCTGGCAACCATTTGATGATTGGAGTATACAAATTATAAATGCACGAATCGAAAAATAAGGGGGGAATCGGAATCTCAACAGCATCACTTTCACTTTCCATGACGTTCCAACAAGAGAGCGCTAATATGCATCTACATTTCCATTTCACTATGTGGTTCATATTCCAAAAACAAAAAAATTATCTAATTCAACAGACATAATCAAAAATTAAAGCTAAGTCTCGACATATTGCGACAAAGCGCTAAAAACAACGCACGGATATGGCCGAAAGACAGTGTCTAGATAATGGGGTACATTGACTAGCACAGAAAGTGTGTTGTACCAATAAAACATTAGAGTATCGTTTAAACATTTTCGCAAATTATAATTTGACTTAAATCATTCAATATTTGAATGTGACAAATGTTTATATTATTTATTGTTCTGTAACTGGATCAACTTTAGTATCTTGAACAGAAAAGTGTATGACACCTTCGTGTTTGCTCATTTTATTGTTATTTATTGCAACATTTATTTAATAATTTATTAGTAGCTTTTTCTTTATGTAATTTGCCGACATTAAACGCTGTTAATATTGAATAATTGATGGCCAAGTGTAAACAAATGATGGCGCAACATGAGGCATAGGAGGAAAAAGGCAAATGCCGCCAACATTTCTTTTTTCTTCTTCTTGTGTACATATATAAATCTATACATGTAAGTATAAACCTTTATATTTATATGTGTATATTTGTTGTTATGTTGTTATATAATGCGTGAAAAACTTTTACGACATTCGGAGTGCAGTTACTTGCTAAAATTTTATGGCAATTCACATGGCCAGGCCAGAGCAGAGCAGTCAAGCAAGCAGCGCTTTCTTTGAGAAAGAGAAAGGGTCTTAGCTTTTTCCCTCTCTCTCCTTTCTTCCTCACCATCGGGGTTCACCCAAAAGAAACTTGCCAAAATTGCAGTTTTTATGACCCGATCTGAGCGCACGTGGGACCCAGGCCGAGCCTCGGTCTTATACCTCTTAGCCCTTTCGCTTTTTCTTGAGGATAGCTTTGTATCTCGACAGCTTCCGCGACTTTCACGCAATTGCAGCAGCAGCAACAGCAAAAAAACACGCCCTTGCTGCTGACTCCCGCCCCACTTTGTATCATAAATAATGCAACGTTTCGTTGCCCCCAAGCCGGGCTGGGGGGAGCCGCCAGGCAAGCAACCTTTGCGGACACCGGATACTGATGCTGATGTGGATGTGGATACCAATCGGCTAGTCGTTCATTGCATTCTTTAAAGTGAAATTTTTGACCAGCTCAGTTTGTGAGAAGATCATGATGAAGACGATGATGATGATTGTCATCATTCTTGTTGTTTTCTTTAAGCTATTGTTTTTTTGCCTCTTCTGTTTCGGTTGGTTTTTTCTTTTTTTGCTTTTTATTGTTGCTTAAAACGACGCTGTTAATTAAATTAAGCTAAATAAAAAGGCGCATAAGCAACTGGTTCGCAATGAATGTGGAGGAAATACTGGCAAGTGAATAAAAAGACTAAGAGATATCTGTTTTTGTGTGAGTGTCGGCATTGAGAAACTTTCTTTCTTTTGCTTTCGATGGTATTTCGGTCAGAAAGCTTCCAAAGGAATAGCCGCAATCGTCATCATCAAAAGATGATGATGATAATGATGTTAATGTCGATGTAGATGTCGATGATGATGATGATGACAAGCCTTATGATGACGTTCTCTTCAGTTTTGTCTAATCAATGGCCACCACTTGAAACAACTTTGACTGATTGATAAAACGGTATTTCCGGTTGGCCTGCGACCATAACTGGAGCATGCTGCCCGTTCGATTTAGGCGCACAAGTGCGAGACGGTCAATTAAAAATTATAATTAAGACCGTTTGGTGGCCAATGGACCGTTAACATACCAAGGCAGGCACTTTGCCAGCCGATCCAGTCATCATCTAGTCACTCAAACGCCGTCGCTTTATCTCTATTTACCATAAACAGTTGTGAAGTGCTGCCACCCAACATGTGTCACACAAACACACACACAACATATACATACATACATACATTATTTGCCAAATGAAAGTACTCTGAGTATGTTTACTTCAAAGGCAAGTGTCAATGTCCAGACCACAGTCTAAGCCGGCATTTGATGGTTTTTCGTTACGATTGTACGGATTATGACCAGCATTGGTCATGATGAGGATGTTAATAATGAAATGTGCATACTTTTTTGACAGGAGCAGCACCACCGCCGGCACCACTAGCACCACCAGCGATGGCAATGGTAACGGCAACAACACTGGAACCTCAAAAATCAACTTTAGTGAAAGTTTTGGTATCTATATGACTGTATATTCGTATGTGTGTGTGTGTGTGCGAATGCGAATTGAACTTGCAACCTGCCTCTTCAACAAACACATCAGCAATAACAACAACAGTAAATCCAAAACACTAAAGCACGAAAAAGCCGCCCATTAGAGCGGCCCAACTGCTGGTCAATGGCCATAACAATGTGAATGTGTTGTTTGCCTCTCATTGTTATGGCCATATGTAATTAGTATGCCGAAAGATATTGTTGGTAAAAGGTTCCATGTTATGCGGCACTTGTCATGATGAAGTGGCCATCATCATTATCATCATCAACATAATCATACAGGGCTATTAATGGATTATAATTACAATGGCAAACGAAAATTTCACACCTCATTCAGTCCCATTGATTACAATTCTGTGTGTGTTTAGGTCATAAATCAAACTCATTACCAAAAATACAATCCAACTGCATCTGAACTGCAAAAACCACATGAAGAGCTCTCTTTCTATTTCTCTCTCTCTCTCTCTCTCTGTCAATGTCAAAGCCAAAATGTCTTCTTACATGGAACTCCAGCATCAGCTGCCATGGTTTATAAACCCGCTTGAATTTCAGTTGATTGCATCCACTGCAAATGCTAATCTCACCTATTTGCATCGATGACCAGGGCGTATGCGCAATAAGCATACATTCAGTGCAATTAGGGAGATTGAATTTGACTAATGAAAATGTATAATACAAAAGTTACTTAGCCTAAATTACATGGCTGTATTGCTGATGGAGTTTTATTTCAAAGTTAATTAAACGAAAAGCAAACTACATATTTGCCGTACGGGTGAGTGCTGCAAAATAATATTCCTTCTTTATTTGTTTTGCTATCCAACAGCATTAACAACAAATGTGCACTCTATGATGGTTTATTTCCTGCAGTATTTTTTTCCTTTGTAATCCTTTTAACTGGTCAGTGGTTCTGTTTATTTAGTATACAATTTTTTTTTGAAATTTTGATAAATATTTGTTTAATGAACTTTTGAAGTTTTCAACTTTTAATTATGGTTGAACGCTTTTAATTTAAAGTTCACAACCCGCAACCAAGCTCACCGTTATACAAAGGTGTTGAAAACCTTTAAATATTTTTATATTGTAGTATTTTGACTTATCTAATAAAATGAAGAAGAAAAGAAAGAAGTTGTATCTACAACTAATATAAATATGTCGTATTTGTAAAACTTTATAATCATCTGTCTCTAAATTCATGGGTCATCAATAATAATCAATAGCATATGGATATAGGCATTAAGTAACGACATTGATTTGCCTTTTTGTGTTTTCTTGTAATTTTGATAATGACTTTTTGCATCAGTTGTATCATCAATAATGGCAGATGTTCAATTTTCTTTTGCCCCGTGGGTCTCCTTCATTTTATCGAGCTGGTTTCAACCGGCTGAACAGTACTTCCTTTTCTCTGTCCCTGTCCCGGACCGTGTTGTCTTTCATCCTTAGGCCAAAAGAGCAATAACTTTACTCTGGCCGATAGCTTCCATATTTATAAGTAACGGTAAGCCAATGAGAAAGTGAAATTTTTTCTTACTTTTGTTTTTTTTTATTTAATCTTTCCGTTTTATTTTTCGCCTCACCTACGGCCATGGCAGCTGCCCAATCGCACAGACACATACCAACACAGACACACTAAAGATATATAAATTGATTCGATGCTTGACTCTTCACCAATATCGATGTAACTCATTGAATCGATGACGCCTCTCATGCCGCCGAACACGTGAGGTTGGGCCAGTTCAAGCCGGGCCGACTCTTTTTGTGTCTGTCACTTGATTGTGTTTGTTTGCTTTATCAAAAGGCATAAATCGAACCAAAAACGGATATGGCCGGCATTAAAAAACACAGAAAAAAACAAAAAAACAGCCCAAGCCAACCAGCCAAAGCTAAGCCACAATTCCGTACCTCAGGTCCCGGCACTTTCTTCGGCATGTTTTTCGGCTGATGCTGCGGTTGGGGTTGGGTTTGTGGCAACTTGTTTTTGGCCGACAGCCGACTGCAGCCTTAGAAATGATAGAAATTACAACAAATATCGAACGGACTGAACAACAACAACACCAAAAGGTAACAAAACTAAATTCGCTTTGGACTTTGAGCGCGTGGCTAGCGTCAGGAAAGCCATGGCTGAAAGCCAAATAACAATTTGACTTTAATTAATTGTCAGAGGGTTGGGTCAGGTAGTTTTTGCTGAATGAATGAATGGCTGACTAGATGACCGATACCTTCAAACATTCATATATAAATACATATATGTATATACATCTGTGCATCGCTAGAGAATTGTGTCGATTTTCGTCACAATTCGTTAGAGAAAGGCTCGACAATAACTTCTAATTGAGATATTTAGTGTTGCTCCAAATCACAGCAACACATGCAATAAATGACAACTTTAGCTTTCGTGACACGATTCCAATGACGATTCAAGTCAATCAGTAACAAAAAGTGAGCATAAAATTGACTTTTATTCATGTTGCGACTGTTGCTCTAAGGTTTTCTAGTTTTCTAGCCACACACACACAGAAAGTCTAATCATAATGAGACAGAAAAGACAATATAACAATGGATAGAGAGTCAACCACAATCATCATCAGCATCATGATGACGATGCCAACCGAAAGCCGTAAGAAAAATAATCGTAAAAGTGAGAGTTTCCACTTGATAATCAGATTTTGGTTTTACTTCTTTCATTTCTCCACCTCCAAAAAAATATTTTGTTTTGGGTTTTTTATTTCGGTTTTATCTTCTTAAAGCATTGGACAAGATAAAATCGTGAAATGCAAATATCTTGCGCCTTAGAGACAGCCACGCCCCAAATTGTGTAATCGCCAATGCTGGCAAAAAATACCATTTATATGAACCTCTAAAAATTCATCGAAAATAAATTTGTAAGTGGAAAGAGAATAAAACGCAAAGAAACAAGAAAAAATTAAAAAACGAAAGCTTAAGGGCGTGGCAGAGAGTGGCCGCCTGCCTGTCTACCTGCCTGCTTGCTCTGCTTTTAATTGCTCACGTTTCACTTTCAAAGCATTTCAATTTCATTTCATTATGAAAAAATTTGTCATTATCATAATTATGATCAGGGTAAAAAGGCATTTCACTTTCGTTATTGTCAACATTTTGTTCTTTTGTTGGACAAAAGCAGCTCTCCAAACGGTCTCTTTCA
Source organism: Drosophila paulistorum (assembly GCA_018152135.1). Classification (NCBI taxonomy): domain Eukaryota; kingdom Metazoa; phylum Arthropoda; class Insecta; order Diptera; family Drosophilidae; genus Drosophila; species Drosophila paulistorum. The sequence goes on along the minus strand of JAECXG010000805.1, from coordinate 6,066,343 downwards.
TCCATGATGGCTTTGTAATATCATTCACCGAACTGGCAATCGTCGACATCATCATCATCATCATTATTTTCAACAACATCTTCATCATTTGCTATAGTAATTTTGTTGGACCGTTCGTTTGTTCGCTTGTTTGGTTACCTTGTTTGTTAATATGTTGACAATAAAAGTTGCAAACTGACAACTTTCACACATCTGCCGATTCCGATTCCATTGCCATTGCCGTTGCCGCACCAGCTGATACTTAGCACTGTGTGAAAAGTTATAAATGCCAATTGAAAATTACACTTTTACTACTCTTGGCCCAGGCCCAGATCCATTCGATTTCATTTTGTGCCGCATTAGTGATTGTATTATTCAATGTCAAGACTGACCAACATGTTTTGGCCATATTGAATTATGAACCGACAATATACAATATATTGCAACACTTTCACACATGCTGCAAAACTCTCCCTCTCTCCATCGCTCTCTTTCCCTATCTTTCTATCTCTATCTTTCACTTGCTGCATCTGTATAGAGTGAAATGGGCAACGTTTCAAATCCGTAAAGTGTGCATTGACCCAGCCAACTGTCCGAGACCACCAAGTGAAGACCGCAAACCGGAAAAGCGCATGAGGCGGGCACCAAACAGAAACCGCCATACCAACCATATATGCATGTAGGATTGGACCAGACCCAGGCCTAACAGTTGCCATGTGGCTACCAAAAAAGGCCTGGGCACATGATGTAAAAACTTACCTCTACACATATCTATGTATGTACATATATTATTTAAACCTAAAATCCGGCCCTTATGCACCACAAAACTTTATTGACATCTAAACTAATTGCTAGCCCTTTTCATTTAAATTTTGTTTTCACATTTAGGTTCGAATTTAATCTAGAGAAGAGCCAAATATATTAAACATATGAATAGTATCTACCAATTATTGAAATTTTATAAATATAGTAAACTATTTTAAAAGCTAATTTGTTAACTTTTAAATAAACTCCGAAGCGAAAATTTTGCTATACTAGCCTCAATTGAGATATGAATATATATGATAGATAATATCTACTTACTAAATTTAAGTATTTGACTGAAAAGTTGTTAAGTTTACCTGATGGTTAAAGCCTTTTCCAGACTTTGCATCAATTTTGATAAAGTTAAAAAGTATGCAATATGAATTTAAACAAGAAATCATTGCCACCTTTTAAACGTGGCTTTATAATGTACTTAAGTTAACTTGGCTTGCTTAAAGCTAAGCTTAGAAAGTTGGTAACAACATTTTCTGCTTCAAACATTAAGCTATTACGCCGAGTTTCGAATCATGGCAAAGCTTTGCTACGACTTTGGAAAATTAAAGAAAATTTAAAAGCATACTTTAAGGATTGCCTTAATAATTCAATGTCAAAATGGCTTAACTGCGTTGCTTCAGCTGCGTCTTAAATTTATATAAATTATAAGCAAAAAATAATGTATCCATATATAAAGAAAACCAGAGGGCCGGGGTTAACTTCGTCGAAGTTTGTATACCCTTGCAACTATTTTGGTAACTCTTTCCTTACCCATAGCCATCAAAGTGTAAAAACGTGTTATCCAAAAAGTGCGAAAGAACCGCCTACAATCTTAGAGAAGGAAATAACGAAGTTAATGACAAAAGTCACTGTTTTCGACCGATCGTTCCTATGGGAAATATATGATATAGTCCCCGATCTTAATCAAATTTGGCACAGTCGTTTATAGGTGTAAAAAAATCACCAATATGAAATTTCACAATAGCTCAGAAAATAACGAAGTTATTGAGAAAAGTCACTGTGCGTGACATTGCCGTTTGTAAGCTATATGCTATAGTGGTCCGATCCGGCTGAATCTGAGATATACAACCCCTGCAGTATATACAATCCTACGTGCAAAATTTCAGCTCCGTAGCTCTTACAGTCTAGGAGGAGTTCGCGTTGATCCAGACGGACGGACGGAGATGCGTTGCACACTTCTGACCAAAATTAATATACCCTTTTTGCAAGGGCATAACAAGGATTAAACTCAACAAATCCAAGTTAAGTAATTTGTTAGTAATTGCTTTAAGAGTTGAACTGTGTGGGTCAGATTTGTTGATGAGTAAAGTAATGAAAGCTAAATGCAGTTGAGACTTTGATATCGAAACCGATTCTGACAATGAACAAGCTAAATCACATTATATCAATTTTGGGTAACAAAGAAATGGGCCACATTAAGATAAAGAATTCCTGTCACTTTCATTTTTCGTCATCGACAAACAACAACAACTGCATATCATTCATTTCACGAATTTGATTGACACTTGGGTATGACTTTGTTAACTGGCTCGAAATGTTATTGCCTGGTCAATGGCAATTGGCTTTTGAGCGTGACACCATCAATGGAACAGTATTTAGAAATTTCACTTAACAAACAAACGGAAACCTACAAACGACAAGGTTTAGGTACAAGTCATGAGAGAGTAAGCCCAGTCAGCCAGCCATCCAGCCAAGACAGTCACTCAGACAGTCAGACGTACGGACAGACGTCGACATTTGTCCACAAACCATACGGAAATAATGGTATAAATGGCAGCAAAAAGCAGAATGTTAGATGCTAAGCAAATCAAACAAACAAAACGTTGCGTTGCGGCCCAAATGAGCATAGAAAAACGCTTAGAAGTCAGTCGGCGACACATTAATTGCTGACGTACCTACAAATAGTTGTATATCTGAAGAAAGTCTATGCTGCGAGAAGACAACAGAGTTTACGTGCCGGTGACTATAATGTTGTTGGCGACGCACAGCATCCATCCATCCACTTTTATATTTATATATGTATATGTATACACACACACATATGTGTACATTTGGCCAAGTGCTTTCTGTTAACTGGGTCATATTCATAAGTAAAGCACCCAGCAGCAGCAAAGGGAGCGGTAGCGGTTTAAGCGGCAATGAAGTGCCGTTTGCCGCCGGTTACCGGCTGCAGTTATTTTTTAGGCTCAATTGCCAGGTCTTCAGGTGCGACATCAACATCATCTCGAACTTTCTTTAATTTTGAGTTTTTGGCGGCAGGTGCAGAATATATTTATATACATACATACCTATATATTTTTCCTAATGTCCATTGTTGTTGCCCTAGCCCTTGCCTGTGTGTACCCATGTGCCCGTTAGCCTCCCTGTGAATAAGCCAAAATACGCGTAGCTAAATGTTTATTTTATTTTTTAGCAAATTGCTTTTGTTATATTCTGGCTAAAAGAGCGACAGACAGCTAGCGAACAAACAAGAAGAAAGTGCAGTGAAAATGAAGAAGATTAACCAAAAAAAAAAAGTGGTAGAAAAAAGAAGACGAAAAAGAGATGAAATAAGTGGGTGAAATTTTTGTTCAAGAGAAGAAAAATAAAAGAAAACATTTTGTGTCTTCGATTTTGGCTGATAACAAAGAATGGACTGAGAAATGAAAGGAAAGTTCAGCCACACAAATGCAAATTGCTAGACACAGACAATGAGGCGTATGAGTGATGTTGCCTGAAGATGACTATGATGATTATGACTATAATGACGCTGTTGATTGTGTCGAGTGCTGTGATGAAGATGATGAAGAAGGTGCGTATGCAAATTGAAAAGGAAAAGTTTTGTTTTTTTCAGGAATGAAATCAGTAAAGAAAATAGACAGAGTGGATAAATTATTTCTTTTTTGTTTTCATATTTGAATTATTATTTGATTCTTTGATTTTGCAGCATTTGTTTAGAGTTTTCTTTTTCGGTAAAGCAGAAAACATATAGATAGAGAGACAGATTTAGATATAGATACAGAGTTATAGATAGACAGAGGTAGATATAGAAATAGAGATAGAGTTTTAGATTGATAGACAGATGAGATAGATAGTTAGAGTTAGATAGGCGAGGCTGGCTTTTGATTAATGGGCGCGACTAGTTGCAAACATTTTGTGGCCATTAATCAAAGACGCAGCCGCGAGATGAAAGATAGATATAGATGAGCGATAGAAGGAGTGTATGTAAAAAGAGTGTGTGAGTTGTGTTGATTGTGGCAGCTGTGGACTGTTTTTTTGGTGGATGTGAAAGAAGAAGGTGGTTTGTGGCATGGTGTGTGTTCGGTTAGCTCTCTGGACCGAGAGTTTGTTTTTCTTTTGTTTGATTGGAAGGCACTTTTTGCTGGGGTGCAATGCCATACAGCATCGCCCCCATCTCGTTCTCGTTCAAGTAAATAAATTAAAATAAATAATTTATAAATATATATAAATATAGACATTAATTAACTGGTCATCATTTTTTTGTTTTTGCGAATGTTCTCTCTCCTTGTCAGGCTTTGTTGTCCTTCATATGGAGGGCGGAATGCAAGGCCGATGGCTTACCGTCTGGCCTGTTTGTATCCCTGGTAGGCAATAGTCTGGGCCACAGGTGAGCTGTAGGCACCATGGGTATCCCAGCCGGAGCTGCCACCCGATGACCAGCCGCTGCTGGAAGAACCACCACCGCCGGATGACCAGCCACCAGAGCTAGCAGAGGAAGAGCCAGCGTTCTTTCCACCGAAAAGACCGCCCAGACCGCCGAGCAGACCACCGCCCGAACCGCCGGAACCGCCCAGACGGCTCAGACCACTTGATGCACCGGCAGCCAAAGCGAGGAAGAAGGCAATAACGGAAACAACCAAAGCCTTCTTGGCCAAGAAGAGCAGACCGAAGATGGAACCAACGCCGAGGACAGCAATCTTAGCACCAACGCCCAACAGGATGGGGAGGAACTTCTTCAAGAGCTTCTTCTTGCGGGTACGGGACTCCACAACCAATTCACGGAGATCGGCTTTGATGTCATCGGGAATGGCACGGGCAACGCTGCGGGCGGCATTGGCGAAGTTGAAGTTCAAAGAGCGCTCAGCGAAGAAGCTCTTGGCATTGTCCATGAAGTAGTTGCCCATCTCGGTGGTGCGAGCCTCCACAGAGGGAGCGGCCTCAACAGCGATGGCATTGTCCAGAGATTTGCCTTGACGTCCTTCATTGGCCTTGACCAATGAGACACCGCCGAACAGTTCGATTTGTGGGTTTTCAAAGATGGATTTGGCCTTGCGGAAGAGCTGCAGAGAGGGAAGACACGAAAAGAATTTGGTTCACAAATTAGCTTATTTTGGGTTAGGTTGCATATTCCGAATGGTCATATTTGATTTACACAATTAATTAATATTCATTTGTATAAATATTTTGGCACTTTCACTTTCGCATCCCCATGAAATTTGTTTCATCTTCTATTTTTAAATTATTCACTAGAGACTTTCACTCTTCTCAGGGCTACATTAGTGGCTCCTGATGATTAATTTTTAATTCATGGTTTATTCTATTTAGTTTTTGTTTTTTTTCTTCTCTTTTTCTTTTATAGTTTCACATTCACGGTGCCACAAAATTGTGTTCTTTAGTGTTCTTTAATATATAATTAGTTAATCCTTGGTTTTGTGTTTAATCCGTACCGTTAGCTGAAGACACGAGATAGAATCAGCTTCCAGGCATTTGGCAAATGCACCGGACTGTTCCTCGGTGGCGGCCTTGACAGGATCGGCCGAGATGCCCGATGCCAATAGCAGGACACATGCGGTAGCAATGAAGAACTTCATGGTTATGATTTGTTTTTGAACTAAACTGAATTCCTTGGGCACCACCGAAATCACTGGTGTGTTCATTCGAATGGAACAAGCTGCGGTTTGATAATTTTTCGACGCTGTCAGGCTGTTTTTAAAGAGTTTCCAACCTAACGGATGCCTCGCAGCGGCATAACGTAAAATTATGTAAAAAGTGCACACAAACACACCACACACACACACATATACACTGACTGAGCGGCGACGCAGGCAGCGAGTATGAGAGGGCTCCAAGTTCCCTACGGTATCCAATAAATCGGGTTCTCGCTCGCTCACTCGCTCTCCCTCACAAATGCTCTCCCGCTCTGTGACAGCAGCCGTCCCGACTTTAAGCTTAGCTTAGAAGCAGCATTAGGCTAGCTCGCTGAAGCTAACTGCTCATGAGCTTTTGTGCGCGCTTCCGCATTGAAGAAAGTCAATGGCGACGCCGACGCAGACGCCAACATCGGCTGCAACGGCACAGGGCTTGCTAAGAAAGAGCGCGAGAAAGTTGCCTCAAAGAGAAGGCGCGCCAGTGCCAAGGTTGTCTGTCCTCTCTCGCTTTTTCTCTGTCGCTGTCTTTGTGTGTCTCTGTCTATCTCTTACTCCCTGTGTATCTTCTTCTTTGTTTGGCAACTCATCTGCTGCTCATCTGCCCATCATTTGTATGCTGTCTCCGCTCTTTCCCTTTCGCACACACACACACGTGCAGACTGTGATTCTATGTATGTACCATTTTGTTCACATTTAGCTTTTGACTCGGCTTGGCTACAGCTTCACAGATTACAACACATGAGGTGATAAACAGGTGCTGCTCTCAGTTTAACCCACTCTTCTGCCAGCCTGCCTCCCCCCTATTCCTCTTGCCTATCTCGGTGCCCCAATATGTGTGCCATATTCTTCTGCTTTTGTTAATTTTGAACGCTTTTGTTTTTTTTCTCTCTTCTTTTCTTTTTTTTTTTTTTTTTGGCCGCAAGAAATGAAAGTTGTGTGTATTATATTTTCATACTACTGTTATTTTTTGGCCCCCAGTCTGGTCTTGGGGGCCTACATACGTTTCCTCGCGCTCCCCTCTTTCATCCAGGTCCATCGAAATGTCTGTGTGTCATCTTCTTTTCGGGTTTTTAGTAAAGGGCAGGGGTAAGGGATGTATACGGCAAGTTGCTTTGTTTATCGCATGTGCGCGCCTTGAAATTACTTTTCATTTTCGTGACATTATAGTTGTTGTTGTTGTTGCTGTTGCTGTCATTTTTATGACGCAACATAAACTGTGATTTTTATCATAAATTACGCAATTAGGTCGCCAGAATGAAACCGAGTTTTAGTGGCCTGGACCTAGGATTCATATGGATATATACACATCTCTGTCATAAATGTAATATATAAGTATTTATTTGATGGGGGTCATAAGTGAAATTTAATGATAAGCACGTCCTGTCCAAGTGAAAAGTCCCCACCTTAAGCATAATCATAAAAAAAATAAAACCATAGGCCTAGACCTCTGCTCTGCCTTGGCGAAGTTTTAACACCCTTGCAAAAATCGTATATTAATGAATTAGTTAAACGATTAGTAGTTAGTACACAAAATTTCGTAAAAGAAAACTTGAGACATATTGGGAAAAGCTTCATTTGTTTAGGATTTGTTTTCTATATTTTAATAAAATATAATGCCTTTAATGAAGTCTTTGCAGGGTTTTTCTAATTAAGCTAGACAAATTTCTATATAAATATTATTTTAAATTTTTAAGTCATTTTATATGAATTTGAATAAACAATTTAAAATAAAGTTGATCGAAGCATATATTGATATTGCCTTTGGTGATATCAACTAGTGGATCTAGGTATTTATTGAAAAGCAAAAATAAAAGTAAAATAATTCTTATTAAGGTTAAAGACTTAAGTGTTTGCAATCAATATGCCTTTGTTGGCAAGAGTATGAAAACGACTTTGGTGCGGCATCTTGTGTTGCTTTTGCTACTGCGGCTGCTGCCTGACTTTGCAATTGTGACACATTAGTCAACAATTTGAGCTCAGCAAAAGTGCAAACAACAACGCGCTTCAATTGCTCAAGTGAAATGAAAGAGAAATTACACGCAAAGCAAACAAAAACGGATATGAGGCAGAGATGTGCTATAGATGGATGAATGGATGGACAGTCGGGAATGGCTTTGGGAGGGTTTGGAGGGATATTAAGCGTGAATACCAAATTCGCTAGCTAAAGAAATCAACAGCATTCGCTGACTTTACTTGCGGTTTTGAGCTCCAGCTCCGTCTCTATCTCCGTCTCCATCTTTGACTTTCGTTTCAAGGTGAATGTTGGAGATGCAGAGAGATGGTCGACTGACGACATCTGACACCTTGAGACACCATCAAACGGATCTATGTGCAGCTTATGAAACCACTGAATCATCGTCATTATGCCACGATGATGCCAAATTGTCGATTGCCGTTGGCGAATGGGGCGTATGAGTAATTTTACTATGCTACAATTTAATCAGCTTTCCGTTGCTCGCACTTGGGGGACTCTTATGGCCATGTCGCATCGTGTTGTGACGTCAATGGCCCCATGTAACGGTAAAAGTGTAAAACGCTTAAAAATTCGAAGATCCATTCGATAATTTCGTAACTGACTGAAATAAAAAGGGTGCAGCATCCGTTGCCACAATCGCGGCATCCCAAAAGAGAGAGAAAAGTAAAAACAAAAATTATAATTAAACGACAATGTTGAGCGACCGTGTCAGCGTGAATTCGTTGAAATTTCGTTTTCGATTTTCACCGGACAACAATCGGCATACATTTGAATATAAATGAGTTCACAATGCACCACACACTCATTGCACTTCTCACACACACACAAACACACAAGATGGGCATCCGTTTTTACTACTACTACAAAATTTATGTTGGTTCACGCGTTGAACGCGTCCATGTCCATCCATTTGGCATTTGGTGTCTTTGGCTTGTGCCAAAGTCCCCATTGCCAGCGGGCAAGGCATTCAACAAGAGGCAAGAGGCAACAGCCAACAGTCATGGCCATTCATGCGAAAAGTAGCTGGCCAAGTGTCGACTGTTGGTTATTTTTTTTATGAATGAATTTCGCCGTAGTTGGACCTGCTTGTTGTTTGTGTTTTTGTTATTGTTTTTGTTATGTTTTTGTTAGACGTGTTGTTGATGTTATGACCATTTGTTTTTTCCCAAAAATAAAACAATGCACACCTTTGCTATGGCCGGGATTACATCAGACTTTTGTTCATGTCCATAACTAAAAGTCCTTGTCACACAAAAAATGCATATTTTTTTGTGCAATTCAAGCTTTTTTGTTATTTATTGCTAACCAAGTTAATTAAATGAAAGCATTTTTCAATTAGGGCTTGCGCTTGATTAAGCAAATATACAAATTTTACTGAAATAATAAGGGTTTAGAATGTTTCATAAATAAGTTGAAATCCTTGACATGTTCTAAAGAGAAGCATAAATTTATTCACATAAATTCTCTTTGCAAACTCCGTATAAATTCAAGGAAAGACTGCAAAGCTTTAGTTACAACTGAAAAGCTGAAAACTAAAAAACACATACATTTTCCTAATTATTTTCAATTGCTCCATTCCATTTAATTTATCTTGATTTTACAATGACAATCAAATGCATTGTAAAAGTGTTGTAATATTTTGTCAAGTCAGAGATTTTAAGTGCCTCATTTGGGGATCTATTCAATAGAATTTTTGAGCTTAGTTCTCACTTTCATTTCGTTTGACATTAATTCAAATACTCGAAACTCATTAGCCAGACAAGGGGAACAGTAAATACAATGACGATGATCATTTGTGTCCCACACAACAAGATGGCCATTTTACGGTTTTGTGTTTTTTCTTCTTCTTTATTTATCAGCAGGCCGTTGTTTTTTTTTTTTTTTTTTTTGTCTAACTATTCGAATTAAATTAAAGCTGAAAGAAAGTTTTTTTCCTGCTATATTTTTAGTTTATTTCGTTTTTTTCGTCGACTGATTTGCATAAATAAAATGAAAGCGAGAAGATCGGAGACGGGCGGCATTTGGTGTTAGGTGAAAAACTATGCATTACTAAATACTACCCACAAATTAGAAAAGATTTTCGTTTCTGGTTGCTGTTGATGGCCATCGAAGATACACTAGACCCAGCTAACGGTGTGCCTAATGTACCGTAGTGCCACCAACGGCATATATCTATCTATATATACAAGTAGGTATATGTATGTATGTGGCTCGAACACTGGTCGAATCGGTAGCACAATTTCACATTGTTTGCTGACATTTTTCTTTTGCCACTTGGCAGGTATTTTGCCAATCAATTGCCACATTGTAGGTGTGTTTGCCTTTGGTGAGCTAAAAAATTTTTTGTTGATTTTGCATTTAATTTTTTTTCTTCTCCTTTTTCGCTTTATTTTTCGATTTTTATTAAATTGTTATTGGGAGGGTCTCTCTCTCTCATGTAAAAAATATTTCATTTGCTATATATGTATATGTATTGTTATGTATGTATGTAGGTGTGTTTTGTGTATCTGTGTTCAAGCAACATCAACAATAACAGCAACAACAACAAAAGCAAATGATACAGACGACCATCAGCAAGAGCAACAGCAGAAGCGGCAAAAATTTAATGAATAAATAACAAAAAATTTTCGGTGAAAGTAGTGGTCAGAAGTAAGCTATATACACGTATTTAGCAGCCATAGCAACGGTTATTCAAAAAAATGATAAATACCTATATATGTACCTATACATTCCTATATTATTTGCATTAAGAGGAAGAAGACTTAACTGAATCTTGAATACATTTAATAAATTTCTTTTGACCGACTTGCAGATTAAGATACCAAGAAAATAAGGAAAGTGAAATGTGATGATGCAACGTTTCGAGTGGATCAGATAAGTGGCTAAAAAAGAAGAAGAAAGGCTACAGGGAAGGCAATCAATGAAGAATTGATATAAGAGCCAAGTAGACGGTCCTTTTATTCAATATTTAGTAGGTACCCTTTTCAATGTCAGTTTTAAAAAAAGTCGTGAGACAGGAAATTTCCTGCAATAAAGAGGAGTTTAAAGATTTTTGCAAGAAATATTCACTAAAATTTCATAGAAGTTTACAAAAGCTTGTTCAAAGTCTTGTTGAATAACTTTATCTTAAAGATTTGATTTACATTTAGAGCCTATTCAAAAATGTTTCTAAAATAGATTCCAAAATCGATGAAGAATTAGATATATCAGTCAGTTAATAAAAGGTTATAATCTAAAATATAACTCTATAGTACATTACGTAAAAGGAAACCTTTTGCTAATGTCCTATATCACGAAATTTATGAAAAAGGTTGAACTTCGACCTTTTTTGCTGTTGTTGTTGTTTGGAATGACCATCCCTAGTTTATTATAATAAGTAAAAGTATCTTTTACATGAAACTTGAGCACACCCGAAATGGAAATGTTAATGTAAATGTAAAGAAGATGAAACAGACAGAGTAAATTTCACAAACCATAAAAATTTTAAGCTAATACTCGTAGAACTCTATTTTCCCCTTTTTTTACGGTCACATTGAATTAATGTTAAATTTGCATAATAATCAAAAACAACAAAAGGTAACAACAACAAGAAAAGGCAATTATGTATAACCAAAAGCGGAGAAGTCAGCTGGAAGTTTGGTGTCTGCGACATTTCTTATAAAGAATTCGCGGTATTTGGGTTAAATATTAATTTACATGTGAATCTTTCGTTCGATGGATGGCTGGATGCTTGCCCAGCTGACGATGAGCTCCAACTTAGGGTCCATCAGCAACCGAGAGCAGCATCATTGAAAAGTGAAATTTGTGGCAGAGTCGACTTGAAATGTAGGCTGCGTGACACTTTCAGTCAGCTCGAAGCGGCCCGCCTCAGTTTGGCTTGGTCATTTTCCAAGCTCATCGAACGACGATTAATCAGCTAATTTCTTTATGAACTTTCATTTATGCAGCAGCAGCAGCAGCAACAGGAGAGGCAGTCAGCATTCACACACGTCGCCGTCATCATCATTATTGCAATCATCAGCATCATCATCATCATCTCCATCTCATTGTGGATATTGTTGTGCCCATAAAGTCAGTTTCAGTCTCAGTTGGCATTTTATTGTCAACACAAACACACTCAGCAATAATAATGATAATAATGATGTTTGCTGATGATGCTGTTAATATGCTTCAAATCAAAGACCAAATTTTTTAGAAAATCAATCTCAGGTCTTCAAAATATTTCACTCTTTAGGTGGAGATTGGAAGACAGAGAAAGAGGTGGAGGGGAGATAGCTATGGGGGTTTATATAAACTCCAGTTGCTCGAATCATATAAAAATTATAAAACAACAAATTTTGCTTTTATGAACTTATTTTATAATTTAATTACAAGTGGCAGAAGCAAGCAACAAAGCTGGTCAAAGTCGACTCCAGTCGAGCTCGTAAAATGCCGTTGAAAAGGGAAAGTTAACAGAAGAGCGCGCCAGAGTCGACATCTCAGCAGCCGCAGCCACAACAATTAGGTATAGCGTGGCACTATACTGCCAGAGGGGAGGCAGCGGTGACGGGGAGGTGCAGATGGCATGGTAGATCAAGTTGCGGTATGAGCCATGGTAGGTTTTGTATCCCTGTTAAGCGTTTAACGGGTTTTTCAACTACTACTACCACTACACTCTGTTTTTTTTTTTTTGGGCCCTCTTGGTATTGTGTAACAGAACTCACAGTATGGCCAAAACAACAAAAAAAAATTAAGGTCTCGCATGTTATATTTCCAGTTGTCGTTGGCCCGTGGTCTTGATTTTTCTCTCTTTTCTTGGGGGAGCACCAGAAGAAGAACCGTTGTGTGTATGCTGCCAAAAAAAAAAGTAGTGAAAGTTGGCCATTCAACGCATTATGCAAATTCAATCTATATATGTTCATGCACATAAATATTAATGGTGATTTTGGTTGCTTCTTTTTGAATGGAAAACAAAAGTTCAGATGAAATCTGATCTGAAACAGAACCGAAACGAACTAGACAAACGAAATAGTTACTAAATTTCGATATCCGGTATCTGCAGTATCTGCATTTGTGTCGGTATTGCAATTGACATTAGGGCTCAATAAACTGCCTGACAAATGATGACATTAAAGGCGAGAAAACAAAACAAAAACTAGTTTCAGACTTGGTCAATGCGAATTTCAAACACTCTGCCAAATTGGATAAACTTTGTAATTACTTTCAACAAACTAACTGCTATTTATTAAAAAATATTAAACATAAAACTACTAATTAAATCTCTTGCCCTGTGTTGTCTAGAATAGCTAATATACTTCTAAACAGATAGAGAGTATATCGACTACTACTGCTGTGACTATGTGTAGGTTGCTTGCTATTGCTTTTGTTGTTGATGCTGCCTGCCAGTACAATGCCAACAACTGGGCTCAAATAAACTTTCACCGATTTCAAAAACCGAAGAGCAACAGCCACCAGCAGCAGCATCCCGGCATCGTTGTGTTAGTAACAAATAAAATTATAAATATAGTAAAAGAAAAAAAAAACTCAAAATTAGTTAAAGTACAAAACAACAACGAAATAATAACATCTCTTTCAAAAGCCCTAAAGTAACTTCAAGTAGTAACAAAAGTTGAAATAATTTTGTATTTCTCCAACATAACGAATAAATTACTTAACATAAGATGTAGTTTCTGAGAATAATTGCAAAACATTTTTAGTTTGCATAGGCTCGGTAGGCCAAAGGTTGTTCCTGCTGCTCGGAGACCACCTGCCAGGCTGCTCGACGTCGTCGCTTATGATGATGTCCTTCACCGGTGACATATGAAATGCTATGACTCGACTCGTTCCCATGCTGAGCAGCTGTTTTTAAGCCCAGCATTCCGGCCATCATTAGAGCCACCATGGCAACGCCTAGAGCCTTCATGGCCAAAGCTCCAATGCCGCCAAGTCCCAGAACGGCCATCATTTTGCCAAACATCAGGGCCATTGCCAGTAGCAGTCCCTGGCCTTTATCCTTCTTGCGTGCCTCTGGAATATAGACACACGCACCCAAAAAAACAAACAAACATACATATATTACAATTTGATCGTCCAGCCAAGTGGCAAGTCAGTGTGGTGTGGGGGAGGGACGTGTGTGCTGCAGTGCAGATTCGCTCAGTGTTTGCATTTGATAGGCACCACCAGAGGCATCAGTTTCCTAAGAATTGGCCTACATATACATATAAATATATGTGTAAATATATATAAAGTGGGTTGTTTTATGTCACCATTTTATGGTGCGTCGACTTGAAGTTTTAGAGTGTTAACAGCATTTGGTAATCAACTGACGCCAGACATCCTTAAGCCGGGTCACTAAACTGCCACACACAACACATAAATTTCAAGTTTATATGATTTAACAACCCAAAAATAAAGTTTATAAAAGCTTTGCACTCAATTTACAGAGACAGAAACCAATATAGAAATTCTGATGCCAAATGGAAAAGTAAGGAATTAACTAAGGACATATTCTCCTTGTAAATTTTAAATTTTAGCTTTATATCTCAATTTATTTTTGGGCTCCCTATTTTAAAGGAGATACCTACTTGTCTTTTAAAAACCATTTTTCTAAAATTATTCTCGCTTAAATATTGCTTTAATGAAATCTAGAAACATTCAATAATTTTTTAGATTATAAAATGTGCAATGCCTGAAAATTATCTGAATTGCAGTACAAAAGAGTTGATTAAGGTTAATACCTTATTCAAAAGATGTTTTAATATTTATTATATATATTATATATATATTTTGACTAAGAGACTCCATATTGTTTACTAAAAACAAAACATTTTTAAGCACACAATTGTTGAATTCCTAAAAACAATCTCAAAACATTTCGCACTTCTTAGCTGCGTATTTTACTAAGGCTAATTTGGAAGAGTCAATTAACCTAATTCGTTATCGGGTCGTACCTGATAGTTGTTCCACCTGTTTTTCCTCTTGCAACAAGTCTACTAATTTGACATTGACCTCGTGCGTTCGCAAATAGTTGGCCAGGCTATCCAGTAGAGTCTCTTCCGGATTTTCTTTACCAACTGCTGATTCATTGTGCGTTGGTACTATCTCCATGCCAGGCATTATCACTAGCGGCTTGTCACTTTTATTTAAATTTCTTATCACATTGCGCAGGGCACGTTCTCCGCGGCAATAGAGTGTTTCATCCTGGCCACAATCGCTCGAGTGGACGCAATTGCTAAGATACAGGAGACAGAAAATGAGAGCCAGTGGATTAAACATTTTGCCCGTTATATGTTTGAAGTTGAACTAAAAGCCTTGACAATTGTCTGGTCATATTTTATAGTAGTTCGTTCTCTAAAAGAGCACTTTCCCAAGGCCAAGGCACTCAGTCAAGCATCTCACAAGACTGAATTGTCACAATTGAAAATTAAGACAATGGTGCTCTGTTTTTCAAAAAAAAGAGGTAAAAAGAAATGCTTTCTGTTTGCGTTTTTTACATTTGCTTTGCAATTTTCTTCTTCACTGGCCGTTGCAATTTTCAATTTTCAACGGTCAGTTGGCCAGACAGCCGTGGGATGCGCTTGGTTGGTCTCGCTCTTTTCGCTAACTTCCCCTCCCCACCACCATTCACCATTCCATGGCACTCGACTTGGCGGCACTCCATAGGCCAGTCAACCTGGTAGCTCTTTTACCAAATTATACAAATTAGAAGTATTCAAAGTGCTGCGGGTTTGTTTCTAACGCACACCCTTTAGATCACACGACCAGCTCCCGTTCCGGCCATGGCTCCCACAATTGTCTCAATGGCAGCGGCGATCTAAACAACTCTATAACACATGCAAAGTAAAGTAAAAAGCGAAAGTCCGCTTCAGATATATATACATATAAGTATATGTATGTAAGTATGTACATACAAACATAGTTTCTTCAGCAGTCTAACAGTTAGTAACTATCCAAGTCATTTAGTGGCAATTTACTTTAACTTTTTCGTATACTATGGTCATAAAAAATGGGTCGCTCGTGCGTGGAAAAAGGGTGCTCGGTTTTCGAGACATAAAGCAAGTGTCTGAAAACTTGTAATTTAATTAAAGAGATGGGAAGAGAGAGATAGTGATACATACACACACACACACTTACTTTTATTGCCTCTTTCATAAGAAATTTAACTTTATCCGCACATTTTCAGGTATTTTGTAATACAACAAAATATTATTAATCAACTTAACGTGACTTAAGTCCATAAGCCATCAAAAGAAATCAACTTGGCAGCATCCAATGGTTAACATCGTCATCGGTATCTACTTTGCTCATCATCGCCATCGCCACGACCAATAATGATGATGCTCGTGATGATGATCGACAGCGCACACCGCTCCAAAAAGTTATAACTTTCACTCTCAATGTATTAATTTTTATATTTAACATATTGTTGTCCAATACACACCAATATACACTCGCATCTTTGGAAACTTTAAAAACCCAATCCGCAGAAAAAAAAATATGAAGGAAAAAATTAAAGAAAAATACCCCGAAAGACCATAATAACAAAACAAGTCAAGCCAAAACGTTATTGAACTGAACTCACATCAAGTCAACAAAAAATTGATCTGAACTCGTTACGTT
Organism: Drosophila paulistorum; assembly: GCA_018152135.1. NCBI lineage: Eukaryota > Metazoa > Arthropoda > Insecta > Diptera > Drosophilidae > Drosophila > Drosophila paulistorum. The sequence continues at coordinate 6,050,104 of JAECXG010000805.1, read as the reverse complement.
GTGCTTTTTTGACGGTGACGGCAATAAAAAGAAAGTATCTCTCTTTCCCCTTGGCATCATCAGCAGATCATCAGCCAATGGGCTATGGAATTGGAAGTCGAAGAAATGGAAATGAAGATGGAGATGAAAATCAAAGTGGTGGTCGTTCAGAGTCATTGCAGGGCTTGGAAAGTGCTGATCAACTCAAAGTTCGATTCGTTTCAGTATGCCCATTGTTATAATGATTATGGTAGTTGGGCGTTATTGTTCCAAATATAAATATATCTGTATCGGCAACTTGTTTTAATTGATTATTGTGCATCATCATCATCATCATCGACATTATTGACGCGCAATGAATGAATGCATTGTTGCATTGTATATAATTGATTGCGTGGGACAGGCATGTGTGAGGGTGGAAAACTGAAATTAATCAGGCTTTTCAATTCTATAAATGAAATGCCATATTTTGGGCTCGCATATACCGAAAGGGCTTCATTTCTGCTTAATGTAGAATCATCATCCAAGTATTTATTATCTTATTTAATTTGATTTAATTTAAATACTTTGGATGGTATGTGGTATATGTATGATATAGATTCTAACTGATATATGTAGGGTAATATGGGTAAGGAGTGTGGAGAGATTGCAGCCCTGGATGCGGTGCGACAATGTGGCATCATCAGTACTAAGAGAAGAGAATGAGAGAAGCAACGATAGAGACCAGTATAAGCAGAAGGTGCACAAAAAAATGTTTAAGGGGTTACGCCACCCCTGAGGTCCAAAAAACAGGTGAAAAAAATGATTTTTGCTTTTGTTAAAGTCGTAAGGTTGCTAAAAGTTGTCACCTAAAGTTGTTGTGTCAAAGTTCTTTTTATCCTAATTTGTTCAACTGACTATTTTGCTATTTAATAAACAATTATAATCGTATACGCACAATAATTCTTACATATATGTATTTTCCTCCAATTTTTGCAAAATTTTCCAAGATATGCAATATTTAAGCGCTGAAACCGTTTTAAAGTTACAATTTGCAGTTTCGCCGAAATCTCTTGATAGAAGGTAGCACAATAATGTATAGTCAATTTCAAAAACCACATAGTTCTTTCATCTGAAGACGTTGCTAAAAAAATCTCCAGAAGTGCAATATCTTCAACGCCAAAACTAGTTGGGAATTACAACTAACAATAAGTAAATATAAAACAATTAAATTAAATTATTTAATAACAAAAACATGATCCAAACCAAAAATATCTTTAGATACTTTTTCAGTGAACACTATCGAGAGATTACTGTCTGGCGCCCACAAAACATGCCACAAAATGTAAATTAACATCAGCCAAAAAGTATGCAACTGACATATTAGCTTCTCTATTTACCTTACGTTTTAACCACAATTAATTGCATACAGTCTGAGGGAAACAAGTTTACGCTAATGCCGTCTTAACTCCAATACTTTATTTGTTTGTGCACACACACACACATCTGTGAAAGCACATCCTGTGGCTTTACTGTAACTGACAACTTGAAACTAATCAACAACTATATAAATAAATCAAAATCAAAAGGAATAACCTCAACAACCGCAATGCTCACACACATGTCGATGCCGTGTGTGTTTGCCTCACTTGAAGGTGAAATCTAGGAAAATATGTTTAAATTAGAAAACAATTAGATTAAAATAAATTAAACGTTTCGTTGGGCTCAGGCAATCGATTAACCAAGTGAAAAAATAACGCAAACAATAAAAGAAAATAAATAAGAGTACAAAAAGAAAAAAATCAAAGCGAAATTCGTGCCGGTGAAAATAAAGCAACAACGACAACCAACTCAACTAACACAAACAACTCAAATGGCTCAAACAAGCGGGCACTCAACCCCAACCACATATCGACTTCTGTCTGCCTATATATGTATATATATACGTAATTAGTGAAAAGAAACAAAACAAATAATAATAATGCAATATTATAAAAAGAAACACTTTGAATTGCCATAATTGCCATTCATTTTGCCCGGCGACTTACATATTTTGCATGACTTTTGAACAGTTTTCTTTTGACGGGTATCCAAAGAGTCAATTTGCTTGCCTGCCTGCCTGCCACCTAACTGGAGCAGATGCTGGCGATGTTGTGATAAGGAATTCCAAGAGACAAGAGACAATGAAACGTCGTCGACAACGACAATGACGATGACAGGCGAATGAGCATGTCTGACAGCTAATACTTATGAAGAATGAAGTGTTGCATTTATCACATATTTAGCTGTCAAAATGTTTCTATTTGTCTTTGCCATGGCTTTGGCATGATACTAGTCTAAGATAGATGCCGTCCAAAGACAAAGCCACTCACAAAACACATCGCCCAACAACTTAAGCGGCTTAATTGCCAAGGTAATTTATTTATTTCTCATTTCCCTATGAAGATTTCTTGTTTTAATACAAGAGATTTATTCTGATTAAGCTATCACTGTCTAAATCTAGAGTTTTGTTACGTTTTTGCTGCGGAAACTTAAAGTGTACGCCAATTAATATTAATATAACCTTTAGGGGAAATGTTGGCAACAACAAAAGTTATAACATCAACGGTAAGACAAAGTTAACTTTTTGATAGTCATGACTTTTGCTTCAGTAAGCTAGAAGCAAAATTTATAAATCAGTTTTTAGAGAATTGGAATATTCCACTTGTTAAAGCGAAAAAAAACTTTTTGTGGCTAATGGGAAACTAATTAATTGCCAAGTCAATAACAGTGCGTATACGTAATTAACTTTAATACTATAAATTGTTTGAATTTTCAAACGCCCATATGCAGTCAAGTTTAATGGAACATTTTTAAAACGATGTGTAAGCTGTCATCAAATTAATTTAAATATCTATACCCATTCGGTAAATATCAGATTGAAAATTTTTAAGGAGTGGTCAATTATGATAAAATTGTGGAGCAATAGCCGCGGACTTTGGCTGTCATTTTTTATGGAACTAGTCGCTGAAGGCAATACGACTCCACCCTAACCAAAATGGATCCGGTTGCCGTTTGCTTTTGCTTCAAGTCAAGGATCATTAAACTTTGGTGGCACACAAGACACTGACGCCACTGACGCCGAGATACAACATGGTCTTGGTTGGCGTTGGATTACCACTTTTCAATGCAAACTCCCGCAAAATATCCAAATGACCGAATTGCGGCACTTTCATTTCAATAGCATTGTTGAATGCTGGACATTGCCTGGCCCACAGCCCACTGGGTGGCTTCACTTTCTTTGTAAACGAAACCACGCAAACCGCTTCGCATTACTTACGCTTTTGTGGCCATCGCTGCCATTGACCAGGTGAAGATTGTGTGTTGTCTTTCGGATTGGCTTTGAGCTGAAACTGGAGCTGGTGTCAAGTTGAAAGCTTAACTAGATTATGGCTATTATTAACAGAGTTGCAGAGATAAAACAGTCAGCAGGTTGTAGCCAGGTGCAAAATGGTGCCACTGCCACCAAGCAAGAATGGTTGAGGTCTGATTGCCATTGCCTCTACAAATTATAGACAAGGAGCAGCGAAAATCCCCGGAACCTAACCAAGTCTCTCAAATTATGTTGCGTGTCGATGTCTGTGAATATTTATTAGCCCCGTCGAAGAAGATGCAGTGGCGCAAAGTGTTTTATTGGCTGCATTTGCCTTCTATAGCCATGCCCTGCCCCTACTTTCTTCCCTCTGTCAATTTCTGCTCCTGCTCCTCAGAGTTATGGTCTGGCGTGTGCAACAGAATGTAACTGAGCCTGCGATTTATGAAAAACGAGAGCTAATAGTTTTCGTTTCACTTTTCTTTTATTATTTATTTATTTATTTTGTGTTGGCAATTTTGTTACACTTGTTGCCTACCCGAGTAGGCGCCGAGGCGTGCCCACATGTTCACGGGTTGGTCCTCCCTGCCCAACCACCCGCACCTTCTTCAATACATCATCACCACCACATCTTAATTGCCCGCTGAGATTGTGGAGTGGAATGGAGTGTGTGTGTGTTTTTGTTTTTATGCTTTTACTTTTGCCGGAGTAAAAATTGTTTTCTGCAAATTACAGGCAAATTAATGAGCAGTAAATTAGCCGCATTAGAGCAGTGGCCACATGCCGTGGACGCCACCGCACCACATCTTTATATCTTCACCTCCTCTCACTTCTCCCTGTCGATGTTCATGACCATGCTCCCAGACATCGGCGTTTGGCTTTAATGTCATGTGGTTAATGCAATTGCTGGTAATTAGATCAGCCTTTGAACCTTTTTGGAGCCTGCTATTTGTAATGCAAAACTCTGAAGAAGCGGCATGCAAGACAAAGCAAAAGATTGGCCAGGGGAATGCAACAATGCAACGTCAATAGCCAATGGAAATGTTAACAGTGGGAGTCACTTTCATATTGCTTATTCTTCAATTTGCTTCAATTCATTACTTTTCCAACAAAACTTTATGATTGCGAGGGAACTGTTACTCAGTGAACTGATTAACTGATTTTTTTATTAATTAATCTATACTTCATTTATCATTATTGTTGAAAGTAAGTCCCTACAAAGATAGAAACGAACGGACTGAGAAGTATTTCCACAAATGTTAATAGAATATGATTCTCAACTAAAAACAATTTAGAACCACTCTAATCTCATTTTCCTTAACTTTTTTGACTCACTACAATATTGAATGTTTCGCAATTCAATTTTGAACCACTGTAGATGGCGTTCTGCCTACTGAGCGGTGGTAGTTATTCCACTGTTTGGTTGGTTGGCTTGAAATCAAAACTGTAGCAAAACAATTGAAGCTGCGTCGCTGCTTTGATGCTGCTGCTGCTGCTGCTGTTGCTGTTGCACGCAGATGTTGATGGATGCTGCTGCTGCAACAATAAAACTGAGTAGCATGCTACTGCAAGTAATTAGTCTTAATATCGGCGTGTTGCAACGCGCTGCTCCAACTGCCAACGATTCGTGTTCTTTGATCCGATTTCTATGCATGTGAAGGATACGCCGCGTTTTCGTCCTCTTGAAGTGCTGTGTCTTGAACTCCAATTTGATTGATTTGAGGCCCCGTGGCCACGTTTTGACAAATATGCTTAATATCCTTACTGCCAGCTGCTTGCTGTTGGCTCTTTTGGGCCTACAGCCTGCCAGCACGGCCATACATAAACGAAGCGGTGCCAGTGCCCCTAACTCATTACCTTCGGGCCATGAGACAGCGAGAACAGGGACAACAACAACATCAACTAAAAGTAACATAGATGTCAATCCTGCGGCTAGTGTGGTGAACACGGACTTAATGGATAAACTAAGCTGGAAGTGTGCCAATAATGCAAGTTGTCTGCATGGCTTGGCTAATGGCATCATAGCCTCATATCGTCGCGGCGAGACCATTAAGCTGGGACTCTTCGATCTGGTCAAGCTGCCAGCTCTAGACGAGGCCCACAAACACAAACAATGGGGCACTGGGCGTGGCCTGTCGAGCTTTATGGACTTTGTTACTGGCAATGCGATTCGCGTCCCTGTTGGCCCCATGGTGTTCAGTGTGCAGCGGGCCGAGGATGACAGCGACTACATCGAGGTGGCGCTGCTGAAAAAGACGTCAAGTGGGACAGGTAAGAAATGCTGCCGAATGTGCGGTGTGTGATCGATATGCTCCTAATTGGCGCACCCCTAACGAATGCGTGACTAAAGTCCAATCAGAGCCGACATATGGTTGGCATTGACAAGGCCTGTTTCAGGGTATTTAGCACTCTGGCAGCAGATGTTCTCGTATGCTTGGCATTCCACTCACATCCAAATGACAGTTGACTTAGGTCGCACAACAAACCAGTGTACTCTCAACTCAATGTCTATTGCTTAGTGCATATCAATGATCCATACTGCTATTATTCATACATATTATACATATATGTGCGTAACGTTCGATACGCATACGATGGGGACATCAATCATATCACATCCCGGTGAAAAAGTAATCCCAATCTACGACCCCCATTCCCCCATATTGCGTGCCATTAAAGACATAAACCATAAAACGTGTCTTGTTTCTCAAAATCAACAACAGGACGTCTGCAGGGCAATGGCGGAGGCCTTCTAGGTGGTGGAGGCGGTGGCGGAGGAGGAGGCCTATTGGGCGGTGGAGGCGGTGGTTTGGGTGACAGCAGTGGTGGCGGTGGACTCCTAGGCGGACGACGACGACATCAGCACCAGGAGAAGAAACAGTTTCAAATGTACATACCCATGTATCTGGCAGCCACAACATTTGGATGGACAATGGTGGCAGCAAAAGCTGTGGGACTGCTTACTCTAAAGGCATTGATTCTATCGAAAATTGCCTTTGTGGTGGCTGCCATAGTCTTGATTAAGAAACTCATGGACAATGCCAGCGAAAAGTGAGTAGAAGTGAGCCTGTGTGAAGTCAATTTCAATTTGTGCATATTATTCTCAACCAGAATGATGTATCAGTTCCCGGAGCAAACACCCTACATGATGCCCTATGGAATGGATTACCCCATGCATGGGGCTGAATTATCTCCTGATATGTATCCAGCTTCATTGCATCATTTGGCGATGGCTGGAGGCGGTCAATTACCCGGACATCCTGGCCATCCTGGACTCGAGAGCCTCACAGCAGAAAGTCACTTGCATTCCCAGGTATCTGGCGATGGCAGTAACAATACCAACACCCAAGTGCTGGCTGCACTTAGCGGTCTTGGGGGCTTAGGACACAAAATCAAACGTGAGGACTCGTGGATGGCAAAGAGTAAGTTTGGGTAGTGAGGGCTGTCATAAAGAAGAATTCTCCTTGTTTCAGATAGCCATGAACAGGTGGCCATGGCACAAATGGCGCTACGCTAATATATTGCCATTGGCTGGCTCGCATTATCCACGTCGCCCAGACCGTCTAGCTACCAGCATGGCCATAGCAAAAGGTCTGGCCCTAGCTGCAGCCGTTGCCGAGGCTAGCATTAAATCCGAAACGGATGACGATGATGATGATGAATACATCATACGATGAAAAGTGCGCATTTGACTCTAGCTTTTGCCCTGGCACGCACTGTGGGAGGGTCGCGGTGGTTGCTGCTGGCTCCACCGTTTCACGTAAAGCACAAACAAAATATCTTTACAAAAATGCTGAACTCAAATGTTCACCATAGTTCCATAATTGCTTCTGACGTTGTAGTTGTTATTCTTGCACAAGGACATCTGTTGGTTGCAAAGCTGCAAAATTCCTTTTCCACAAATTAAATTCCTAATTAAGCTGGGCACCCAACTTTCCCCCATCGCAGGGAGGTTTTGTTTTTTAATAAGCACAATGTACACACACAATAATACTAGTCACCAGACCGCTCTGGTTCCCAATTGCAGTTAAGAGAGCAAATTCTTCATGTCAAACAGAGGAATCCGTCAGGATTTCACTACTGCAACGCCAATGCCGAAAGCAAGAGTCAACTTTGGTTCTTTAGTTCGCTGAGTCCCTGTCTATTTAGCAGGGAAAACTCTTGCCAGTTGAAGAGAATGCAGAATGTTTTGCGCGAAGCTTTAACAAGAATGTCTGGGCATTGCATACTTTTCGGAAAAAGCTTTTACTGTAGTTAATTAGCTCTGCCCTTGAGGGGATTTGCTGGCCATATTGGTTTTCATAAGGTGGAAAGCTCTGGGTTGTGGGGTAACAAACCATAAAATTGCAGTTTCCATCGCAAGAACTAATTACAAACTCGTTTATTGATTGACATGGCATAGCAAACAATGGCTTCGCACCTAAATAAATGGCGATAAATCTCGACTTTAAGATGCACTCGTCTAAATTCTGAGTGTTGTGTGGCTAATACACATTTCGTTCGTGTATATTATTTATCTCTTGCAGCCACTCCGGCACGAAGACCTCTCATTTACAACTATGTGCAGCCGCAAGCCCATATGCCCTTCTATCGCTCTTGAGATGGAAGTGACGCTTAGCCAATTATTGCAGCTGGTGGCCTGACGCCCCCGCTACCCGCTACCAAAGACCGCTGAAAGTTGAGGAGCTGAGGTTGTAGACGGCTGCCATATGATACGTATTTGACAATCTGTTGGAGTGCTGAATCCTGATTACTTAATACTACTTAGTTTATTATTTATTTATTTAAATTATTTATTGAATTTTTAGTTATTACTTTCTTGTTAGACAAACTTAGCGCACACATTTAGTTTATTATGTATGTATGTAGACCTGTCCCTTAAGACCCGCTCGAACTGTAATTAGCAATGAAATGCTACAAAAAATACTGAAAAAAAATTAAGAATGAGATCAAATAAATAAAAGAAACGAGCACAATGTTGCCCAAAATTAATAACAATTGTATATATATATTTACTTTGTGTTTATTTATGCAATACATTTCAATAAATTATTAAACGTAATTAGAGATTACAAATACATGAGAATGACCATTATTGAGAAAATCGAAAGTGAAAGTTAAAAGATATTTACTTACACAGAAATACAAAATAGAAAACTAAAGAAAGAAAGGTTTAAAATAGCGGAAGAGAAAATTACAGATAAATAGTCAATACGAGAGACAAAGTTTACTAGAGTGACAGAGAGACAGAAAGAGAGAGAGAGAGAGAAAAAGATTCATGTCGTTAGATATAGTTTATATGTATATATAAATGCTAGAACTGTCTTAGCCATGTTGTCAATAAGTTAACCCAATTTACTTCATTCCTGAACTAACAATGTAAATAACAAACTATTTAAACGTTAACTATTTGTTTATTGCGCCACCTTTGATGTTGGCTGTTGGGCACTATATGCCATATCCTGGGCATCTTGTGCCAATATCTGCGATGGTACCTCAGCCAAACCCTCTACAAAACCATCAAGAGCACGCGCCCAACCCGAGCTATAGCTATCATGATGAGAGGGAACCTCGACAATTGTCTTTTTGCTGGAGAGCAATTTCTTCAACGATATGATGACGGCCAGGAGGAGGGCTATCTTGGAAACTATTAGAGCCTTGCCGGCCAGCAGGAACAGACCCTTGAGCAAAATGGCACCCACCACGCCCGTCTTGGCGGCCATCATCATAAGCAGGGGACCCATGTTCTTCATTTTGCCACGTCCCTCCTCCAGAGCCTCGATGGGACGCACAGAGACACCAATGTTGAGACTGCCCTTGGGCTCGCTGCTCATAACAAAGTCAGCATTGTCGGAGAATTTGTAGCGCAGTGTACGTGAGCGTACGAACTTCCACAACTTGTTGGCCACCAGCAGTCCGTAGCTTTCCTCATCCGAGTCCATGGCACGTGCCAGTAAGAGATCATCCTCTGGGTCATCTGGTATCTCGGAAATATCTCTACAAAGGTTATACAAGTTATATAGTTCTTAGAGTCTTTACCCCATGTCACCTGATTGGACTCACCTGTTTTGCATGACCTTGATATTCTCATTAAAATCGATACTGGACTTCTTAAAGAGACGATTCATAAAGACAATCAGTTTGAGCATCATGCAAGAATGATTATCTCTTTGGCTGCATTTCACATTCAACTTGGCCAAGATTTGGTCTTCCATGCGATTCCGATAATCCGAAGTTATCTGCAAAAGAGGAAAGAATGAAATTGAAGCTGGTTCTTGCCTTTTTTGCCGACCTTTTTGATGTCAAAGTCAGAGGTGGAGGGCATCGACTTTGACAAATGTCAGAGTACGAGAGGAAGTTTTGCCTCTTCTTATCGCTTGGCACTTAATTTATGTGCAAGAAAAAGGGAAAATTTGCTTTTGCCGAACCTTACCGAGTTATCGCTGGCCCCGAGGGCAGGTGAGGCATTGGCCGTAGCCAAAAGCATGGCCAATCCCAGCAGCAGCAGCATAAAGAGGGTTAAAGTCTGCATGTTTATAACTTTAAGTAAGCCTTGTTCTCGATTTATTTAATATCTCTCTCTTTATTTTGTTTCCACCTTTCGCTCGTTTTGTTTGGCTTTTATCGATTCGTATTCAGATTTTATATATATAATGCGCGAATCCTGGATATCCTTTTGTCAGCACACATACACTTGAGCACTTCAGCACACTGCTTCACTTCACACTACGCCCGCTACACACGTCTACGGTCTGCTCAATTGTCACGCCGTCTTGTGAGCTTCTGCTGTTGACATCGTCGCCTTGAAAGAAAACCTAATGCGAATTTTCCGCCAGCGAATTGGGTTTTATATGAAAAGCCATCCAAAAGCATTGCAAACACAATGCAGGCCTCTGTCGACGTCGGCGTTTGCTTTTCCACCAAGAAGTTGCCCCAAAACTGGTCTCCAAAAGATCAGCAACAGCCTCACACACTCACACACAACAGATAGAGATCTAGAGATTTGGACTTGTTCGACCAGTTCGTCTTGTAGCCTCCCAGGAAGCGGTTCTATGGCCTTGTCTCAACCGCCTACCTATCCCTCGTCTCTTCAATTGAAGATGTTGCTCCTCTGCTGCTTGGCCATGATTTTGTTTATGTTGATTTCTTCCATTTTCCATTTTCCTTTTTTTGTGTTTGCTTTTTCTGTTTTTGTCTTTGCCATGTCGTGTGGGTCGTTACAAAAACAAAAGCCAGTTGAAAGTAAACAAGAGACCCAATTCCCAACAACAAATAAGCGAATTTTCCCATAGTACAAAGTGTAAGGGGTTGTCAGTAGAAATTAGTCTGCTTTAGACCATGTTAGCAGCACGCATGCAGAAAAATTGAATACGGGGAAAATCTTCAGGTCAATATGAACAGAGGAGTACCACGAAACCAATGAAATATTGAAAATATAACATAATGGCAAACTATATAGAATATTAAAATCGCCTTTAATTTTGTGGATTATGAATGTGAATTGAATTGAGGTATAATTTGAATCGGATTGCAAGTGTCCCCTTTACTATTATTATGCTTAAACCGTCTATATAACGACGCCTCTGTATTTCCAAGCAATTGACAGCAATTGCGACATTTTCTGTTGTTGTTTACTTCCCACATTAGGGCTCACCTAGACCCAAACCCTCATATTAGCCATCCTTTCTCTTATTCTCAGCTTTTCTCTAGAAATGTCAGTTTCAGTTTCCACATGGAAAGTACAATTGCAAATATGTAACTATATATATACATACATACATATATATATATACACACACACACATACTCACTGTTCATGCATTATGTATGCAGTAAGTGTGCGTTCGATTCAAATGTCAATAGTAGTATATACCACTATTCATTCTATTCTATCCTGAGGGCGTGCCCAACAGGTGGCGCGCATCCGCCGCATCATTTATCCCATGAATTTAATCAATTTACCTGCCTACCAAAATTATTGTCGGTCAACTACTGAAGTGTTGCTCGACTTTTCCATACTCACACACACACTCACTTACACATACATATTCGCACACGAAAATACTGTACATCCAGTTGAAAGTAGGGCGCAGCTAGTTGTAGTGCTCCACAAATGTGGCACGCCATGAAAGTGGTTGGTAAGTTGGTCGGTTGGTTACTTTGGTTGAAAACCACTATGTGATCTGTCCATAAAATGCTTTGGCTTGGCTTGGCTTGGCTTGGCTGACTCCAAAATCTAACAGCACCAAAATCGAAATTGCGTCCGCCCCAGCCATTTGGTTACCTGAGCAGATCCAAACCAATGTGGCTCATTGTCTGATCCACACAGCAGCAGCAGCAACAGCAAAGTCATAACAATTTCTCATGTGAGCTGACTGAGTGGCCGATTGGCTGCCAGCCTGCCGCTGGCGCGCTTTCTTTTGGAAAATGTGGTCCAGGCGGACCGACTATATGACTACCACGACGACTCCACCGTCGGTGTGGTTAAAGCTAGACGAACGTTGTCAACGCCATGGAGTTAGAGTCAGCATTGCCATTGACTTTAAGCTGACACCCCGCAAAAGTTGGCCAAAGCTAAAGCTAACCGTTAGCGAGGGTAGTTTAATGTGTATATTAAGAAATAAATAAATTCCATCTCCATAAACATTGTGCTCTGATTTCGTATATGTTATGGCATTCTTTGGGGCCTTCCCTCGCTGAATAAAAGCAAAAACTAAACACGCCAGGCCACTTTTCCTCAATTTCTCGCCTCGGCATTTCATTGCCTTAATTAAAAGCTGCATTTTATTTGTGGCAACTTCAAAGCCAGTATGAGTGCAGAATTTGGTAAAAACATTTAGTAGTGAAATTTCTATCATTAATTAGCCAAGTCCCGCCACTTTCATGATGATTGAATTCAAAAGCATTTCGCATGTAATTTTTACAACATTTTATTACTATTATTTACAATTAAAGAAAAATAAATACCTATTCTTATAGGAATGCAACAAAAGCTCTAAGGCCAACAACAATCAAAGGTACCTAACTCTTTTGAGGTTGTTGCTGCTGCTGCTGGGTTTCGGCAGAAATGTCCTTGCCGGTATTCCTTCCATAGTAGCCATTATAGGCCGCCTCCTGGGCATCGCCAAAACTAACTGAGTTGCCACCGACTTGCTGCTGCTGACCCTGATAGCTCTTGCTATAGTAATCGGTATAGGGCTTGGCAAAAGTGGGCTCCTGGCGATAGAAAGGACCTGGACCGCTGCCATGACCGCCATCAAAATGCTCATGATGGTGATAGTAGGTAGCCGAACCCACACCCTGTGGATTGTATTCGGGGAAAGGATTTTTGCCACCAAACAGTCCGGACAAACCACCGCCGAAACCACCACCCACACCGCCTGGCGGACGGCACAGCTTGAAATAAGCAAAGAGTCCAGGCAAAATGATGGCAGCGAGACCAAGAATCTTTTTCAGACCAGCAATACCCAGAATGAAGGGCAGGAAGAGCAGCAACTTCAGCTTGAATATTTTCAGCACCAACAACAGAGGAATAATCATTTTCTTCAACTTCTTGCGTGCTGTAAAGAAAAAAGAAATTTCCATTTCGGAACATTAGTGGATGCAATCAAAATATAATTGAATTGTAAACTTACACAAATGACCTGCTCTCTGGTCTGAGTCGAAATCATCATCAATTTCATTGCCAATGAAACGAGCCTCATAGCGACCAGCTTCGGTCAGTTCCTCTGGCCACTCTAACTCCAAAGCAGTCGATTTGATGAAGCTGTAAGAAAGTCGGCAATGGTGGAAGATGGAAAAAGTAAATAAAGGTCGCGAGTTAGTCATTTTGCATCTTCATAAATATCTCATGATTTATGCATGAGCTTGCCACAACAGCTTGGGACATTTTTCAGTGTGGTCTTGTGGGACCCACATTAATTTTGTTGGTTGTCTTCACAGTCATTTGGCTAATTGTGACAGCTTACCGTTCGGCACGACGAAGGGCATATTTCACCAGCTGATTCCAATCATCATCATCTCCACGTGGCTCCTCTGAATATTCAAAGGGTTCCTGCTGTAGCGAACGCTGTTGTGATTCCGGCAGTCGTACCACCCGAGCAAAGTCTGATAACCTATGCGGAGCCCAATAGCGTATGTTATTTATGATCTATGATTCTATATAAAGCCGCTTGATGCTTACCGATATTGATCTCTGTAGAAGATTTCATCGAATGTGGTTAAAGCCTGAGTCTTGAAGCACTCGGATAAATCGCCGCTCAAACATTTGCCATTGGTGCGTGCCAAAAATGGATCATTTTCATTGCCCAGGCCAAAGAGACTCAAAATGGAAGAACGGCCACGTTCCTCACCCACTCCTGCTCCTGGTTGACTTATCTGCTGTGGCTGTTGGAACTGTGGTTGCTGTTGCTGAAGTTGTGGTTGTTGTTGTTGTTGCGGCTGCGGCGCATAGATCTGTTGTATATTATTCGATGACTGCTGATCGGGTAGTCGTAGACCTTCTCCGCTAATGCCGCTGACTATGGCCAGCAATATAAATACTTCCATTGCCATGGCTATACGAGAGATAGATAGATAAAAATATTTTTTAGTTACGTCCGCTTGGCGCTTAGCTTAATTGATGTTCCGTTGGCAATGTTGTCGTTGTCACTTCAACAGATGCCAAATAGACGAAAAAGCAAAAAAAAAAAAAAAACATTTAACAATTTTCGTTTAATTGAAGCTCGACCGGTAAAACGGCGTCTAGCAACGTTTTCTCTATCAAACTGATCGTTCGATTCGTTTGGTTTCAATTGGCTTTTTGACTCTTTGAGTCGAAATCTGTCACGCGATACCCAAACGACTCGCAAACTTGTCTATGAAAATGAAAAGAGATTTTTGCAATCTCTATTTCTCCACTTTTTTTGGGCAATTATTTGTTTATTGGTTTAACGTTTTGGCGGCTTTCCACTCAAAAAACTAACACAGACATTTAAACGATGGCCAATTGGCCGATGCCGCAACTTGGACTGGCCGCAGCTATTAGCTTCAGACACGTAATAACTCTCGCTTTCAAGCCAATTTACTATAAGCAGCTAACACCTAATGCTTGCCTCAAACTTTGGATGAGCTTTCAGAGCGTCAGCCCCCCCAAAAAAAAAAACGAAAACAAAAAGTGGTAAAAAGAAAAGAATATAAAATGTGAAATGCAGGCAAACCGGTTGGCCGGCCGCTTCTCTTAACCCTTTATGCTCCGCACTGAAGCGGTAAATGCATGTAATTGAATTTGCGTTAAATGCATAAACATTGCGCCTAATGGTCTCACCCCAAAAAAAAAGGGTCAACAAAAATTTGATGAGGCAGAAATGCAGTAAACCGTATTTAATTGGACGCTCATACAGTGGGCGAGATTGGCAGAATAAGTGGCAATACATAGACGGATCTGGGACTTTGAAATGGGGGACTTTAGGCCTTGAAGTATGCAATAAGGAGGAAATGTATTCATTATGTGCAACAAATTTATAACAAGTTCGTATGCCTTGTGGTTTAAGAATTGTCTGCAAGCAATGATTGCTGTGAAAAACCAGTAAATATTCCAAAACTCCTCCATTTCCCTCTCCTAGATCCTGATGATGTTTGACGTTTATTCACTGTGCCAACCGACATTAAGCCCATAATATTGAACTCTAGCACGAAATAGTCAAAGTCTCTTATGCTCGAGGGGACTCTGAGCCATTCTCAGTTTCGTTTCACACTTATTCGTCCAAACTTGAACTCATCAGCGTGGCAATTGTATACCAATTGGATTGCGGTCTCGTGTCTTGGACTTTTGCCATTTGAGTTCGAACTTGAAAGTTCAACATTCAGTTCAAAGGGAGACTCTGAGTGTTCGATTTGTGATTTTTTTTGTATGCCTTTTTCTTTTTGGTTGTGCGACTTTTGAGATTGCATTTAAAAGTTGACTGTAAAGTTTGATTTTTGATTAAGCTGAACACTCCCAGGTTGATAGTTAAAACTTGCCCGAATGAGGCCAATTTTTATGCCAAAAAGAGATTTTCATTTGCGACATTAATTGAACAATAAAATACAATTAAATGGCTAATAGCAGTAACTCAGCAGAAAACAAAGCTGACGTTAAATTTAATTGTGTTGCTTTCCTCTTTTACTTTATGGTAGAGCCAGAAAGTATGCTAGATAAAAGCATCTAAATAAGGTGCCGCAGGATATGCAATTGTTTTGCAACAAAATAATGATGTAAAATTCATGTAAAATTACAAATATTTTAGTATTATATAAATTCTTTTTTTTTAAATCAACAGAAATAGATATTCCCTTAAATATTTAACTTTTAAAGAACTTTAAGTTTTTCATTTCAATTAACTTTTTAAATATTGGAATTATTTGTATCATGACATAAAATATTTGTGACACTGTGCCAACCATTCGCTTTATTTGTTTTGTTTTGATTATTTGCATTTGGCCATAGAAGGTCAATGAAATGTTTACGAGCCAACGATATTACAAAATATATTTTGTATATATAGGTTAGATTATGGTAATCAGTACTACTTATATAGGTATATGGCTGCTGGGCACAACTGTACTTTCGGTTTTAAATTATTTCCCCACATCACTTTTTTTCCGTTTTTTAAAAATTTTTTTTGTGGCTTATTGCACAATATTTTGCAGTTCATTTCACTTCACTTTTACCTTTTGCTGTTTCCTATAAGCGCCTGAGTATTTGTTTGGATTATCCTTACGTGTGGTTTACTTAAAGTGACTTTCTGCTGGCTGCTTACAAGCGACTGTGAAGTTGCTGCTGGCCGACAAAGATTTTATATGAAATGCGAGAAGTGGCGAGAAAAGAGCAGCACGCAAAAGAAATAGCAGCACCTCAAGACATCAAACAATGGCCCAGACGGCAATGATGACGATGATGATGATGATGATGGCTAAGCGGAGGGAATGAGCCACTGAAGCGATCAGACGACGACGCGTGGTCATAATGCCAACGCCGTCAACAAGCTAGCACTTGCGGTAGGTTGCGGACCGAGCGTCTCTCGAACCCGATCAACCCGCCGCCTTTGTATGTACATATGTAGGTCTGTGGGCTGGCAGCGGCGTCAACGACTTGGTGTCCGGCTGGGTAGGGGCATCGTTTATGCGCCTTGAGAAAACCCCAAAAAGTTATTATGCCGCACGTCGAGACCTTGGCTTTAATTTGAGTTTGATTTAAAGAGCCAACGTTGTCTCTCCTTCTCTTTCTTCCTCTGTGTGTCTGTGTATGACTCATCATGGGGAAAAAGTACGTCACTGGCCAACATGGATTATGTAATTTTAGTTGGCAGAGGTAATAATCACATTTACTGCAATCCGTTCAACTGAACTGGTTTTTGGAAACGCCCACCTAAAGCGTGGCAGTTTTTGCTAAAATATTCACAAAGTGTGTTTCTGTGTGAGTGTGTTAAAGTCATGGCAAAATGTGAACAAACTTTAAAAAAAATGTATCTCCATGCCCCATAGGATTTGACTCCAAACTGAATACTTTGACTCTGTGTGTATATGCCACAATTATCAGTAAGTGCCTCTTGCAACTGGAAAATCCCTCCAACGAATAATAAAAAAAACCCCACAAAAGAAATAACAACACTAAACATAATTGTGGAAATTCCCGATGCATTATGGTTGCCATTCTCCAAAGGAGATGACAAGAGAGTACCTAACACATAAAATGCCGTGCTGGCAAAAGAAACAAATTTACTATTTCAACACAGCCCGAGGCGGAAATAGACAGAGAGTGGGCGACCAGTTGGTAATTCACTCGAATGCCAAATGAATGAGGTGATGTGTTGTGGCATGGACATAGACATGGACATGTCATGTGGCTCTAGTCAACTTACTTGGCCCCAGGTCACTTTGTGCTCGAGTTAAATGAGTTATACAAGAGAAAATTCAATTAGCAACTGGGGCAGGCTATAATTACCCCCTCAGCCAGAGAGCCTGAACAAGGAAATGAATGCGTCTTTTTTGATAAAATGTAACAGCAGGTGCCAAGGACAAATAGATGACCCAAATGTAAAATTGTCAAACTTTAATCATTTAACCGAAAAAGGTATAAGTTTGCTAATCAAATTGCTGGGCAATGGCATCTGCTCGTCTGTAATTTAGTTGTTGAAGTATTTATTCTGGAATTTGAACGTTGTAAATATTTATTATAAACTTTATCAATTTTTTAGGACTTTGCATAAGCACTTAAACAATTTTCATGACTACATTGATAACAACAATAAATAAATAATAATAAAATATACTTTAAAGTAATTTCATTTAATTACCTTAAATTAATTGCTACAAATTGAATTAGTTAGATCTAAAAATAGGCTATGATATAAATAAATACTTAAATAATTCAACTAAATGGCTAATAATAACAGCATCTTCGAGTTATGCCATTTAATTAAACAACTAAAACAAACTTTTCTATTTACAGCACCCGCTAACCGCTCCCATTCCCGCTCCCAGCCCCCGGCCCTGTTCCTGTTCAAGTTCCTGTCCGTGTCTCGGTTGATGTTTCTTCACCTTAACACCTACTGACAGGTGACAATTGAGGAATGGGGGGCTTCTTTAAGAATTTGTATGTATGGCTAGGCTATCTAAAGTAGAATTTGCATAATTACAGCTTCA
Source organism: Drosophila paulistorum (assembly GCA_018152135.1). Classification (NCBI taxonomy): domain Eukaryota; kingdom Metazoa; phylum Arthropoda; class Insecta; order Diptera; family Drosophilidae; genus Drosophila; species Drosophila paulistorum. The sequence continues at coordinate 6,032,130 of JAECXG010000805.1, read as the reverse complement.
AGTCTCAACGCTAGACAGCCTGACGTGAGCTGACGTGACTTGCGAACTTTTAGCCGGGTCGTTTTCTCAACTACGCAAACTTGCGTGCCTGCACCAGTTTGTTGATGTCGTTGTAGGTGGATAGCATGGCGGGATTTTCGAAATCCTTGAATTCCTTGCACTTAACAAACGATTCTTCGCAGTCAACGCCATCCTGGCCATCCTTGGCGGCACGCATATACTTGAAGAAACGCAAAATGTCTGGATTATCGGAGGTGGGTTTGCGTAGCTCGTTTAGTTCCCTGGCAAACAAATAACAAAAACACATTTATATGTGTAATATAAATTGCGGCATACTTCTAGGCTGGCGTCAAACTTACCGACTCAACTGAGCGGAAACCAAATTGCTATACGGTGCATATTTTGCGGGATTGGCATACATCAAGCAGATAAGTTTCTCGCGACAGTTCTCATTCTCTGAATTCAGCTTGAGTTGAGCGAAAACTGAATCCAAACGTGACAATAGCGGGCTATAGAAGGGATCATAGTTGGACAACAAAAGCGATGTGCTTGGCACCTTTTGGAAGTTTTGGAAAGTGTTCATAACGGCCGGTGTTGGCTTTTTAGTCATTCCAGGCGCCGCACCAGCAGTCGAAGAACCCGCCGATATTCCTTGTGAGTTTTTAAACGAAGCACTTCCAATGCTCTGGAGGGCACTGAGATAAGTATCTTGCATCATTTGCTGCCCACCGTAACGAGAAAGCGATTGCTGATTTATCGCATTGGGATTAAAGGGAGCATACTGGGCCTGTTGCTGGGATGCCTCTGCAAAGGGAAACACAACAATTGCTCATTACACTGGTCAACAAAAATAACACTTAGCAACAAAGTGTTGGGTAAATGTTTGTCTTCTGCTGCTTCCTGGATTGAACAATTATTATTTTGTTTGACCTTTCACTCACCTGCATTATATTCAAATCCAAGGTTATTTGTTTTGCCATCGTCAAGTGAACCGAACTTGTGCTCATCTTCGACATCTCGGAAATCCAATTCCTGTGGTGGTTCCGCAGGACGAATAAACAATGGTACCGAGCTGGCCGAGCCGGATGTAATGCCTGTCCATCAGCAGGGAACACAAATTAGATACAGACAAGTACATACATTTGTCAGGCTCACTCACCTTTGCCAATCAATCGACTGACACTGCCAATTATAGTGGGTAAAAACAGGGCAAAGAGCAGACTCTTCAGCACCTGCAATCCCATGTAAATGGGCCACATAATCTTCTTGAGACCTGCAATGCCAATCGCCTTATTAGTTTTGCCTTGAGCCTGTCTTCCGTTTGAACAACTTACCCGTAAAGAACAAAAGTCTTCCACTCTGCAGAGCACGAGGGATATTTACTTCCACCTTGGCATCGTCCCAGTTGTTTGCGCTACGTTCACTACGCTGATTCGTTTTTGTTTTCTCAGAATGCGGCATCGAGTGATTTTGTTGGAGTGCCAAGACAAGACCTGGCATTGGCTCATACTTGCCTTGGGTAAAGAACTGTTCAACATATTCCATTAGCAGCTCCTCAAGACCTTTCAACTCGGCCTGCAATGTTGTGGAATTATTTTCCGTATTACGATTAATCTGCTGCTGCTGCTGCAGTCTCTGGCTGTCAATTTCCACCAATTGCTGCTCTGTTGCCCCCTCAGGCACTTTTCTGGCCTCCGTAGTCTCAGATGCCTCTGACTGATGCTTGTAGTCTCTGCGCTTCATTGCCACAGTCAGGCGAAGGTCACTTTCACTTTCCACCGGCTGAAAGACACGATATTGTCCAGATTTTGTGAAAACATTTCGTGAAATGAATTCTGGACTTATATCGATGGGCAGAATCGGTTGGAAACTGTTGTCATCGTTACGCGGCTGGCCGCCCATCGTTGTCAATGGTTGGCTGTAGGGAGTGTCCATCGTCCCCGAGTGTTTTGAGGCGGCCATTATCGACGTGACAAACCAGATCTGACTGACAAGGAGAATCGGCAAACCGCCCACCTTCCATTGGCAGCTGCATTTTCTTCGCTTTCGGCGCGTGTTTGTTTTTAATTTCATCTCTCGTGTTGCCTCCACCGTGGTTACGATGTTTGCTCTACTTAACCTAGCCATTGACAACCTTTTCGAAACTGGAGGTAACTCGGTTATTGCCGTTGTCAAATTCCACGGTCTTTCCCTGTAAGCTGCAATTGCATGCCCCTTACCAGCCACCAGAGTCTGCGAGTCTGAAATGAAAAATTTTGCTGATGAAATTATTTTCCATTAATTTTGCTACCGTTAATTCCTGGAATTACAATTGAAGAGGAGTTAAAGAGTTTATCCTTCCCTGCGATTGGCAAGCGAATAAACAACTTTATGGCACGTGACAAGCAAATCAAACAGTTTTACAATGTGCTGGAAAATCTTATTACGTGCGGCCTTGGCGGTTTTACATCCTCATCATTGGCTACCAAAAATTCATGTGATGTTTTCCTCCAAACTCTGATGTTCTTTAAAGTGTGGTGTGTGTGTTTGTCTCGCCCCGGCTTGTTACAAATTCTTTAATATTGTTGCTGTTGTTGCCCAATTTGATGCCTATCTCAATGTTGGGCTCGTGCCTTGTACCTCTACCACTAAAGTACATACTTTAAGCAGTACCTTCTGCATACAATGCACGTAGCAGACTTTTTATTTGTCTTTGCCATTCGTTTGTCGTTTTGTTGTCGTTGTCGCAGCGACAGCGGTTTTTGACACGCCATTGGAGCAGCCACATCCCATCCAGAGACCGAGCCATGGATGACTCCACTCTGGGGGAAAAAGTGAAAATGTACACACACACAAGCACACAGACACAGTTTTGTTTGTATTTACACGCCAAGTATTTGCGGCGGCAAAAAGAGATGGAGAGATGGTGTGGAGCGTTGGCGTTTAGAGCCTCTTCCACCGCCCAGATCACGTTTGTTTCATGTTGCATTTTCACTTTCGTTTTGATGCTTTCGCAAATACCTGGGCAAAACTATTACAGAATCGAGTATGGTAAGCATTAATCAAATTAAATAGAAAAAGCTTAACAATTGCAATAGCAATTTAAAATACGACCAACATTTATTTATATTTGTTCTGCCTGACGGATTCTGTTGATTCTCTTTTCATTACAAATTCTCGTATTTACCTCAATGGTAGAACAAAAACATTTATAGAAAACTACATAACAATGAGCATTCTTTATACTGTCCACAACTGACGAAAATTTGATTTTAAATAATTAAATTATCCCGAAAGACCTTTCATTTATTATACTCCTTAGTTTTGTGTGAATTAAAATACACAACAAAATGTAATTATATTCTCTGTATAACTTTATGTATTCTAAACCAACTCTTAAATACATACAGAACGAAACGAATATTTATATATGTATATCCTTAAGCAAACGGCTATGCAAAACTTTTGTGACTATAGACTTTAATTTATTTATAATTGATATTTACCGCATGCTTTTGATGAAAAACCAATTAAACATTAACTCAGTCAGACACAGTGCAATAAATTGCAACCACAACAGATTAATCGAGTTTTTATAGTCAAATGTAATGCATTTGTTGGGTAAAGAGTTTCCATTAATTAGCTGCAGATGAAATAATTTCATTTCCTTCAAAAATATAGCTGATTTAATGACATACTCGGAACATAGTTTATAATTTGCCTGGTTCATTTATAAATCTACTGTCAATCTGCAAGTCCAATTTAAATTTCATACAAATTGAATGCAATTTTCAACTGACTATCATCTTCATTACGACGTTATGTTTTAATGAAGGCAATTCGACATTGTTTCGATGTAAGCAGTTGGTCCTTGTGTTATGTATTGTGTTTCCATTTTCAAAGCATCGATCGATATATTGAAAGCAATTATTAACTAACTAATGATTTCTGCTAGTTTAAGTCATTTGAGTGAAACTTAATCCAAATACGTACTAAAAATGCATGTGGGCTACTGGGAAACAAATTACCTACATATGTAGTTTGTATGAGCAAATTGTTTCTCAACTGCAGTTCAGTTTCAAGTTACCTAAATGACTTGTCTAATGAGCATGTTAAAGGGCTTAAACAATGATTTTCATCAATTATCAGGGCCAAGTCTTTTGTTTTAAGCTTAAAGAAAATCAAGAACCGACTGCTTGCTCTTATTTTTTCATTTTCTCCCAAGTTAATTATACTGAAACTTGCACGTTTTTGGGTCATGGTCGAGCTAGCATGCAAATTACTTTTACAATTACAATTAGAACTAAGAATTTCCTCAGTTTAGTGCCCATGTACCAACTAACTATCATGCTGAGACCATCTTCCGTTTCCTTTTCTGCTGCATCCCAAAGTTTTGCCTGCTGGCAGGTAGATTTTTATTAAGATTTTAATTTTGTGCTCCGCCTTCTGTCTTTCATGCTCTAATATTCCGCCCCTTCCTCAATTTTAATGTACATATATATACATACATATACACTCTTATTCATTGTACAACGCGACTTTGTCTACGAAAACTTTCAGAAGCACCGGCATCATTTAATCAGTTTCATGTCTAACGCTGCCTGCTTGAATCAACTTTGATTTTATTCTAATGCTGGTAGTTCTATTGGTTGTCTTCTTCGCTTGGCTTAGAACGAAGTTTCTCAATTAAGTCACCCAAAGTTTTCAAACTTATGACAGCTGCCGCTCATCTGGTCTAATACAAATTGATGGAAGTGGAGCACAAGTCGCGATGTCACACACACACACAGTCACACCCATCCGACATATGAATCCCATTAGCTTTATATATATATGCATATAAATTTGAGAGTACAAAGGGGCAAAAGGCCAATAAGCTGACTGTCATCATTTGCGACACGCTCTGTGCCAGTTGACAGACTGTGAAGCGGCGACTAAAGTACTAAACTTAGACACAATAGCAACCAGTTTTTTATTTTTTGAGTTTGGAGCATAACAAGTTGACAAAAGTGTTGGCCACTAACGGTCAACATTGACCATAAACAAGATGTAGCTGGCTGCATCATAACTGTGACACAACTGTTAATGCCGCAACACTGGCAACTTGGTTTAGAACAAGTTAACCACTTACTACTTTTGACAACAAATGCATTATAGGTCAATGCGTTCACTTAAATGACCATCAAAATTCAACCACAAATTATTACCATTCGATGAGCATACAAAAAGGGACATAAATAATTAGCCTATTAATGGGTTGCATAAGTAATAATCTTTTAAAAAGTTCGTTTTTTCCATTTAACAAGTGAATGGTTATTTGTTTATATTTTTAATTAGCTGCCAGGCTGACCAAGCCACTTAACAGAATTTAAAGACCTTTCCAAGTCCTTTCCAAGTCCTTGGATTATCTCTTACATATAGGAGAATAACCACGCTGTCAATTAGAGTGAAACGTGACAAATTTAATAAAGAACACCTATCATATATCTACATATATGATCTATTTATATCATAGAAATTATAAAACATCTTTAATCGAACACTTTTTGGCTCTTTGTTACGATCAATTGATGTAATTGCAGTTATAGTTGCATTTCAATGCTTATAGCTTAAATTTGAAAACATTTTAGCCATGAATAAACGATTTAGATAACTATAAACCTTTGCTTTAAATATTTGTTGATAATATTTTTCATATTCAAATTTCATTTCAAATTAATTTCAGTTTCAATTTCCATTTCACATTTTAAGCTGAGATATTTTTAATGGAATTTCACTGGTTGCGTCAAGTGTTATTTTCGCCAATTAGTTACCAATTTGGGGGTAAAAAATATATGCGGCTATTAGGCGATGATTGCTTTTGTTTTTTTAGTTTCCACTCTTCTATGGGGCGTAGTCGTTTTCCACTCAAATTGAGTGATTTATATGCGTGTTGTTGAACTTTTTTTTTGTTTTTTTTCTTGGTGTTCAACCAAATATAGTTTTATGCAACATTCCCTACTGGCATACCTATGTAGGTAAGGGTAAAGATAGATAGAAATGTATATATATTTGTAGGTATGTATTTGCCGCTATTATTCACTTTTCGCTTTTGTTTTTAGAAAGTCAAATCAACATCGTGTGCAGGCATTTAAGCCATTAAATTTATGCTGTAAACACAAATTAAATTGCTGTAAACTCAAATTATGCAATCGCCTTAACTTGTTTGTCGCAAATGGAAGATGAGAAGATGGGACAAATTTTGTTCAATTACATTTTACTCTCCGACCCAGACATACAAAAAAGAAGCAAATTCAATTCTCAGCCTCAAGAGAGCGCAAAAACATTTTTGACATGAACTTGACTTGCAGGGAGGACTACTCCGGCTTGACTCTATAGTCAGCAGATATCACTTTAATGGCCTGGATATGCCATCTGCGAATGTTGCCTCACGAGTGTGAGTGCATTCATTCAAAATGCTGGCTATGAAAGTTGCTTCTCCTGCATTAAGAGTTGAAGATTTTGCAGACACTTATGCCTTGATAAAAAGGAAAGTGCGAGTGGGTAAAACGCAAATGAGTTGGGTACTTGTATTTATATATTCAAACCGAGGACGGAACATTTCACTAAGCTCCATCGGCTGCTGCTGCTGCTGCTGCACTACTAACCACATTTCCATGGCTCAGTGGCAGCCCCCCGCCCCCTCATTCAGCCCAGAGTAACAGTTTCACAATTAATAGTCTGTAAAATTCAAAGGGGACGACTAATTGGAGGTCTGTTCGATGCACTGCATTGCTCTTGTATCATTTTCATAATTTTGCGGTTGATCGATGTCGACTTTCTTGTAGGCGCACCTCATGACGCATGGTAAGACAAGCACACACACACACACAAACACACATACAAAGACTCCGTGATGAGCAGAAAAAAAGAAAGTATCATAAAAACTTTTGGCGACGCTTCGATGCCAAGTGTGAAAGATGATGAGTTTTGGTCAGTTTCAGTTCTCTTATTCCATTGGGGTAGGCCAGCTGTTTATTTTTTTTGAAGTAACAGGAGGAGGGGTCTTACATAACCCTGCATCTGTATATATTTAATTATACAGAGCTTTCTTAATAAGCTGTCTTTTCGATCGCGCCGGGCCCACCTAACAGTCAACAAGATTGTTGGTGGCAAGAGAGAAAGAAAGAAAGAAAAATACGTAAATACCTTTTAGCCCAAACCAAACCACTTTTAACGTGCCCGTGGAGTGAAATGTTAACAATTGGTTGGCTTTTGTTGCCCTTTTGTTTTGATTTTGTTGTTTACCTTCTCCGAGTCATAGAAACTAAAACAAAATGCTATAACTTATTTATATTTGTGCAGAAATTGAATCGCAAATTAATTTAACTGAAAATGTTGAGCATCATAAGTATGATAAATGATGGACACCTATCAAACTCAACTTAATACAACTCAATTTACCTTTTGAGTTAATAGACACAAATTCCTTGAGGAATTGCTAATTAGCGTGAGGAGAACTTTTTGCTTGGTCACTTTCTTTATCTGACTTTCGTTTTGTTTCGTTTCGAAATTGGAATTGCAGTCGGCGTATTTTTTCTTTTTTTTTTGGATATGGCTTGGTGAAAATGTTGCACTGGCCGAAAAGCAAGCGAAACCCGTTCACTTCACTTCACTTTACTCCACTTCAGTGGACTTCCTTTTGTCAATAGCTGCGTATCCACTCTACACTTCAGGCCAATTACCATAAATGGCGGTTAAGAAAACAATGTTTGGCACAAACACACACAAACAAACACGAATTCGAGATTAGCTGTAAATTCTATTGGCATTCATTTTAATCTATATACACTTCGATAACAACAAATTTCTCGTTTATTTGGTTTGAAGCTTTCGAATACAATAAAAAATAGCCAGTAGCCGTCGCGACGTCTTGTGCGGAGCTCGCAAAGATTTCAACTGTCTGGGGAAAGCCAACGGAATGGCGGGTGCGATCAACCAGTTTGTGACTTGGCTTAACGTAAGATCTTACGTTATCTTACGTCTCAGAGTTTAAGAGAGACACAAAGAGAGAGACAGACCATGACATTGACAACTTGGCGGCAGGGCCGCAGAGAGAAAATCAGGGCCCGGAGGTAACCATGTTCGGGCCCCCTACTTCCCTTCAAATAAATCCGCTATTTTCGGCTGTGATGTATCGCGGGCCCTTCTGAAAACTGCGAGTGCCTCTCGGTGGCACTGCTTGGCGGCAATGGATTGACAGTTTTCTTTGGCAACAGGAATATGAAAAGTCTCCCTTTCTGTCTTTCTCTCTCTTTATGCTTGTCGATTTTCCACAACAAAACAGATTTATAACCATATCAAAAAAGATGCTGCCTCATGATGAATAATAAACTGTGTTTCTAGTAAGCAAGGAATTATCGCATTTCCCATTTGGTTTGCTCATTTAGTTACTCCTCTCTCAGTCAGTTGGTCATTTGTATGGACTTTCGATTTTCTTTGGCAATGACAAGCACTTGCCAAACTTTGATCATTTGTCAAGTGTCTTAGCCCAAGGCAGATGAAAGGCAGTTGCAGAAGTTGATTGCACATTGCCATAACAATTATGAACATTTTTCGCAAAACATGTTAATTTTTCCCCATTTTGATCATTAACAAGTATGCAGAAATTTTTAAACAATTTCCTTGTGATTATTTTGCCATTTACATTTATCGCTGATTGCATTTATCCTATATGCAATCAGCTATTTCGATTTCCGAGGCTAAATTGGCTCATACATTATCAACTCGACTATGCAAAAACTGTAATGCAACATAAAGCGTAATCAGGATTTCATATCATTAAAAAGAAAAAAGCTGAGTAACTATTTATCTAACTATTTGCCATGGAAACGGACCTTCTATTGCTTGCGACCTTTTGGAATTATTTCAATTGTTGTTGGACCTTGTAACGTATGCTCCTGACTACTTCCATGTCCTGTCATTTGCATTGCCAGTTGTGGGATTACAGAACACTCTCGACGCAACATTTTTGTCATCATCTGTGCACTCTGCAACCGTATAGATTTTCCCTTTTTTTTCTATAAATATTTAAAGACTAAATGAAAGCAGAAGCGTAAGCTGCTTTTCACTTGAAGCACTGGTTTTTCTGTATCTGAAGACTATTTTTGATTTTGATGATATTGCTTTTGCGAACGGGTTTCGCCTTTGGCCAAGCTTCATGCATGAGAAAGTCGTCGCTTAGAATTGGCCAACTAACCGACACATTGTTATTAATTTTTGGTGACAAACGTGTGCCATTGACTTGTGGCCAACGAGCAGAAACGCAAACTCCACCCACTCTGCAATTGGCCCATGACCACAATAATTCGAAACCAGATTGTAAGGGTAACAATGATAGATGCGAATTTTGGATACTCTCTTGTCTTACCTAGAAAATAATTGACAATTTGTAATAAATTGTTAAAGATTTTCTTCTTGAAGATGATTGAGTTAAACCAAACTGACGTTTACGAACAAGCATTGCTTTTTTAACACTGAAATGTAACCTAAATTAACATACCCTGTATTATTTCTAGGGTATAAAAACAAACTCAAAAGCTCAACAGCCAAAACGAAATGAAAGCTAGTTTATGAGACCACAAAATCAATAACCGCTCTTAATAATACCAAAGCAAAAACAAGCGAAACCGAAACAATAATAAACGGCAATGTGCAATGGTCTCTTTCCAAAAATTTAGGACAAATTCTATACCAAACAAAGGCATATATACATACCTTTACACAAATGTCAAAAGTACACTAACAATAGACACAGAGATGGCTTCACATCATGTTTCAATTGTATTGGCAAATATTTGCCATCTCTCGTGAAAGTGTTTACAACATATCCATTTGACTACTTCTATTAGGGCAAACTGAAACACAAACAGAGACGCAAAGAAAGCAATTAAAGAGCTGTCGACATTGGCCAACTGAGTGACTGACACTTTAAGTACTTTGACCGCCGCACTATGTAATACTTATTGATTAGATCAAATCTGCATATTGTGGCTGTGGATGGTTGCTAAGCCACTATACTATTTGGTATGCCTTAACGCTTCCGCCACAGACTCACAGACCATTGGACCGGCCCATAGGCTCTTCTTTGGATGCCACAAAATTTCGTTTTTGAATACTGTCAATATTTGCGAACGAACCTTTTTTTCTTTCTTTTGTCGCTTTGCATTTCTTATTTCAATCATTAATTTCACTTTTACTCATAAATATGCTAATAATGTGCTCACGCCTGACTCACTTTGCTGGGGGCAAAGGGGGCCCCGGTTAGGAGGTGGACCTAACAGATTTGTCGAATTTCATTTTCATTATGTTACTGATTCATACTACAACGAACTGGGCCGGCTTTCGATTTTAGAATGGTTTTGTTTGCATTACGCAATTTCGTTCAAGAGGAAAGTTAAATAACTCCATCATAATTATTATACTTGGCCAGAAGAGACATGACCTAAACATCTAAAGAGAATAACGTTTGCTCAGATACTTTCACAGAAGCGAAGCAAGTGCATAAGAGCGTTACGAACGGAAAAAGAAAAACAAACAAGAGTCGTACCCCAAAAATAATAATTTTTTATTTCTCTTTATTTTTTTTTTTGGCGACATCACGAATACATCATAGAAATTTTTTAATTAATTTATTTTCTCACTTGGACCCGTCACTGTGGGAACATTTCACATTTTCCACTGGTCACGTTCGTGCTACAGACACACACAAGGGCTGAGATGAGGTAAAAATGTTTGACCTTTCACACTGTGAAGTCCAAGTTGAGAGAGCTATTCAGATTATAAAGTGATTTTGAAGCGAGACATAGAGACCTCAATTGAAATGCAATTATGACTTAATAAACGTATAACCAAATTTCTGGGAGGTCTTAGGAAAGGTGTCAAATTAGATGTGTGGAGACTGATGAGGGAATGAATCTGAGAGGCTCAAGGCTTTGCATGACATTGATTGATTGGACAAAGCCATAGAGGTGGTTCCGCCTACACTGCGGTCTAATCAATAAATGTGTATTGCGGATTCCTTTAAGGCGGATACTACTGCGGCAACATTAAGTCTTTTGTGTCAACGTCGTCACACAACTTCCGCTGTCAACTCTTCATGTCATGTTTGCCGAATATACAAACGCAGCATATTTATGATATATACACACATAATCAGAGTATGCTCACGTTTACGCCATTTTTATAGGCCATAACATTTTATGATGTGGCTGGTTGACATTCCAACGGGTTCACTGAGCCTTCTGGGCATTTGCACTTAGCCCATCGCATTGTATTTATGTACGTATGTATGTATACTAGATGTCTGCCAACTGGCTAGGCTATAAAAGCTAAACACAAAAGCTTGGCCAAAGGTTAAAGTGTTGAGCGGTGTTAGCTAAGCCTGGTCCACTTGCTCCACTTCCTCAGTCATATGAGAATTTCTGCCACCTAAAGTCGACCAGCTTACTTTTAGGACTTGAACTAATTGGTTTATGACATCAATTTATTGATTCCAATACTTACCGGGCATGAAAACGAAAATTAACGCAATTATGTTAAACATGTAGACGATGGTTTTTATTTTTGGTGGGGGTGGCGGGAGGAGTTAATATTATTCTCAGGTCTATGGAAGATTATAATTAAATTTTATGCTATTTATATACATTTATATATTTTAATTTGAAACTCTTGTATTACACATTTATATTTAAAGATATTGTAAGTGGCATATTCAATGGGCCTCCTAATGCCGTGTTTATTCTGCTTAAACTACTGAGATTTGAATGACCTGTATTTTGCACATCAATATTGGTGTATTACATATTAGGTAGGTAACTTATATGCTAATCAAAACACTTGAAATAATAGAATTTTTGGTTTACCTAGGAACCTTGAGTTAAGGAACTAAATTCGAGTGTAAATAGTTTTTCAAATCTATCGGAAATGTACCGGAAATGTAATTGTGGGGCTCTTTCAATTAGATTTCAATTTCACAGTAGCCGATATCTTAATGAAAAACATGAAAATAAACAATGTTTAGACTTTGTCTTGAAGCACTGTGTACTTACATACTAAATATGCTAGTTATTGGAGCAACTTTGATACAATTTAGACATCTAATTAAGCACTTTTCTCTATGTGGCTCATTCGTTTAAACTTAAAATTAACTCAGCTTGGCTTCAAATCACTCGAAAAATATTTATTTATTATTAATTCTATGTCTGTGTTTTGTAATTTTAAATAGTTATTCTAATATTCAACTGCTCATTTTTGGTATAATGGGACTTATGTAGAGGGTTTGTGGATATTTGTGGCTGCTTCCTTTACGGTGAGCTGTTGAACGCAATTGAAGGACATTTGCAAATTTTTGAATTTTTAGTATTGTTCCAAACTGTAAATGCGCAAAAAAAACACACTCAAGTCATAATGAATGGCAGCAAGAACAAACGATTGTACAAAAATGCCAATAGAAAATCTCGAGTTGCCCAGGCAACTTGCCAATTGGCAACGACAAGCTCAAACAAAATGCAAAATGCTACAAAATAAATGTCAAACGCATGCAATGGAACAGCAACTGCAACTGGTTTTGTTATGCCATAATAAAAGGAACAATAAGAGCAACAACAGCAGAGAGAGTCTCTATATTGCAGTCACCGAACCTTGATGCATGCAAATCGAATCAACTTAAGGATAAAATGTTTCAAGACAAATACAAAAGACAAACTATAACAACGAAACACAAATGGCGCTAAGGACTTGGTTAAGGTTAGTACTCGGAAAATTGGGTGGACAGGAGAGAGAGGTTTCATCTAGTGAACATATAGAAAATAGTAGTATATACGACTGCGTTTTACCGTGGCATTAGCTTAGATTGCTCTGTGGGTATGATTAAATCCATAGCTATCTCCGTGGGCATAGGATTCTCAGTTAGAGCCACCGATTCGGTCACCGCACTACGCAATCTACTGCCGCCATTTCGATGTCCTGTCACGAAGTCGGTGGTGGCCATGCTGATGCCATTCTCGCAATCACCATCGCCACCGCCGCCGCAACCGACACAACAACCACAACCGCCACAGGCTCCAGGGCCACGCTTGGAGGCAGCAATCGCCTGGCAACTATGATCCAGTAGCTCGAGCTCCCCCTTGGACATGTCGGCGCCGTGTTTGCGCCTACGACGTGCCGCCACCGCCTGCATGTTGCTGCCTGTCGTTGGACCGGTAAGATCATCATTAGTGGAGAAAGTGCACTGACATATTAGTTCTCGAAATTCTTTACGGAAGTTTTCGTTCAGCCATCCATAGAGCAGCGGATTGGAGCAGGCCGAACTCATGCCAATCATGTGGCAAATTGCATATATAACAAGCATATTCTGTGTGACAGCTCCGCGCTGCATATCGGCATACAGATTGAATATATTCAACGGCATCCACGAAACCCCAAAGATAATGGCAATACTGATCAGCAGGCATTTGGTGCGCTTCATCCGTCTGCCACGCTCCACTCGACGCTGTGCCGAACTCTGCACGGTGACGACGGTGATGCGGCTTCTCAACTTGTTGTAAATCCCGAAATAGGCCATGGACACAATCAGAATGGGGACCAAATACTGCACACACAGCGAGAAGATTGAATAGTAGAAACGTCCATTATTTATGGGCCAATCCTCAATACAGAATGTTATGCTCTCCTGTAGACCAATCTGTTGCAACAGTTTCGGGGTCTCCGTACTGATTAGCTTCTTGAATATAAACATGGGCGTGGCAAGCAGAAGGGCCAGCAACCAGATGCAAACCAATATGGAGAATGCTCCAACCACTTGTAGGCTGTCTCTTGTGGGATATACAATGACCTGTAAACGATTGGGCATAGAAATCGGATAAAAGAAAGAAAAAAAGGATGAATAAGGGAGGGATAAACAAACAGGCAAAACTTATAAGTAGGCACACTTATTTTCTCTTTGCATAATTGTCAAATATTTACTCAATCTATATTGATTTTTGCCTCGCCATCCTTTTTAATAGGCAATAAGAATTTATCGTTATGTCTGTTTGATCATTATTATACGAACCCACTCATAACTTTATCGATTAAATCGCCCCAATATACAAAAACAAAATATTTGCATGCTTACTAACCTGATATCTGTCGAAGGCTATTGCCGTTATGGATATGGTCGATACGAATATGCAAAGAGCCTGTAGCAGGCCAATCGTTCTGCAGAGTATTGAACATGACCCAAATGGCCAATACTTAAACACAATCTCCACTAGGGTTAGCGGCATGGTCACCACGCATAATAGTAAATCTGTAAACCAAAAGGGAAAAGCAAATAAAATGGCCACCATAAGTGGCAAATGTGAAGAGGGAAAACTTTTTAAAGACCTCACTTACCCGATGTGGCCAAATTGAGTATAAATAGATTGCGGGCTGTACGCATAATGGGCTTTCGAACCACTGCAATGACAACCAAAATATTGCCCACCGCTCCAAAGATAATGAGTACAATATACAGGCTGATTAGGATATGAAACCAAGGATTGTCTATGGCCCGATTTCTTAGGAAGCGTTCAATTAACACCGGGTCTAGGGTGGTTGTGTTATATGTTGCATTATAACTGCTAGCATTGGCCATTGTGGAGTTTTCTATCATTTTGATGCTCGTGGCTTGGGTAACTGTAGCCACTTCCAAGTCCAAATAGTCAAATGCATTTCGTTCGCTAAGCAATTGAAAACTGTCACTATTGCTGCTGCTCCGCGAAAAATCACTCAGTTTGTCCTCCGAATCGGTATCGGAGAGTAATGGCGCAGTTTCCGTTTGATTCACAGTCACAATCTGCAAGGAAAATGAAAAAACAGTGAGCACACACACACATTAGATTCTATATATGGCAGGAGAACCACACAAACCACGAAAATCAATCAAATAACTAAGAGTTCTCCTCTATATTGCGTGAGCCACCAACAATCATCATACAAGTATATGATTTATGAGACTGGCCTGACGCACGCGCCAATTTCACCTGCTTAAGCAAAAGGTTTATGGGCTTTGGGCCTCCATCCCGCTTGCCATTAATGTTTATAACCATCATATTCAGTTGGTTTGCCTTTTCGGTGCCAGTAGGTGGCCAAGTACGAAAGTGCTTGCCTAGTGTCTATGTTCATTTGACATGAATTGAAATTTTAACGCCATAATTGACCCTAAAAATAGCTAACCAAAAAAGCGAGGTCATAAGCACAAGAGAAAATATCCCCATAAACTATAATCCTTAAACGAAAACCAACTAAAAACAAATATGTTAATCGAATATTTCGTTTTCTTTTGTTTAATTATAACCTTTACATTCTTGTTTTGTATAATTTTCTTTGTGGCATGTTTGGAATGGAAAGATTTTTCATAATTTTCTTACAGTTAATTGGATGTTTTCAGGCCATGGGCAATGCTTTGCTTTCCTAATTATGCAACATATTTTCATTGTCGGATTCATGAATCTTATTAAGTCAAGATAAAGTAAATAATAATGCCATCGACGTTTTGCTAGGTAGAGAAAAGTTAATTTGAAATTTTGATATTAAAGTAAGATGCTTTAAGCTCAAACACACGGGCAGAAAAACAAACAGAGAGCATTTTGATGCTCATTCAGGTTATAAATGACGACATTTGCCAAAAATAATTGCGTAATTTTATGCACCAAAATGGATGCGCACTTGTCAGTGTCAATAAAAGCAAATGGCACAATGTGCCTGATGTGCTGATGGCTGTGTAAGATGCCACACTGTGTGTCTTCTACAGAGACCGCCTGAAAGTATACATTAAAATTGGCATCTGCAATAAATGAGGCGCTAATAAATCTTGCCAATTCAATCGTCATGAAAAAACAACTCTACTCTTTACCCATGGGAAATTAAGACAAGGGAAAATTTATTAAAGCCATTTCAGTTGCATTTCCAGGATCCAAGGATACATACATAGTTTCCCACAAAAAGCAAAACAAAAAAAACTTGGAACTGAAAAACCCTCAATTTGAGGTTGGTCAAACAAAATTAATTGACAAATATTTACATTTTGAGTTGAGTTTGGGGTTGCGTTTAAACAATTGAAAGTTTATTCATCTTAAATTTGTAAAGAGGTTCACCACACACTCAACACAAAACTTTTAAAGTCTTTCGCATTAATAAATAATAAAAAGTTTCTACGAAAAGGTCAAGCACAAAAGGGTCTATAGAGAGTTTTCATGTTCATCAATTTGTTGCCAAAGTGCAAATCTTAGAAATTATTGTTACGCTTGTTCGAGGTGTAAATTGAATTTTCATGTCCCTTGTACAAATGTGATTTTATTCTATTTTTTCTGGCGATACTTATACAGCTGCTTTCAATGCTTAGTTCGACAAACTTGATGACAACAAAAATTATGCAAAGTAACCATAAAGTCTCTGACAGTTGTCACAAAATTTGAATAATTTTTTAGAAAATGCCAGGAGCACAAATAAAAGAGTATCCATTCATCTTACTTATATTTTTGACATCACCAGCTCAAAAAGGGAAGCCAAAATGATGTCTTTAAGGGTAGCCCAAAAAAAAAAAAAAATCACACACTCAACCAATTCTAACCAACTGCTACTCAAGAGTAAACCAAAAGAGGCAAGCACCAATTGCCTGCCGGTAGTCTGACTCAGCTATTTTGATTGTGATTTATTTCAGCTAGCTGATCTATATATACCATATAGTATATATGGGTGGGTCTCTCCTGTGGACGGATGTTGATGTTTGGCCATCGTCTTTTTCTATTTTAAGATGAATTTTATTGCCCTTATTGTGCAATTTGTTGGCAAACAAATATTGCCGGCGTTTGCTGATAAATGTATCAATTTATATAGACGAACCTTTCTGTTGTGTGTGTGTGTGTTGACCTCGGTTGTGGCAAGGATGTTTACTTTATTAATTGGCGGCGATTTTATAAAAACTACATGAATGGAGAATGCTGCAGACTAAGACATAAGGTAATACAAAGTGAATCCTTATAAAAATTTAATCAAAACATGAAAAATTCTCAAAGTAAATAAGCTCCGGATGTACCATTATTACTTCCAGGAAATAAGGATTGGTATTTTCCATCAATGCAAACAAATAAAAAAAGGGGTCACAGGTAGATTTTATTTTATTGTTTGTATTTTGTAGTCTTTGTGTTATCTGAAAGATTTTCATTTTATAAAAGAGTTATTTATGGCATGCAGTAGCAGTTCTTGTTCTTCTTACTTATTTCTGACAACTAGGTTATTGTTGTTGGTAGGAGAACATTATAAATATATATGACTTGGGACCCCTACTTCCAACTGGCATATGCTTAAGTCAGATAGATTGCCTTTTCAGGAATTGTATTCAGAAGAGGAAGAAGAAGCTCCAAACTCCAAAAGAGAAAACAAAAACTTTTTCGTTTAAAAAAAAAAGTAATTTCGCAGCCATTTGACATCTGCCGAGCTTCTAATGGCTTCTTGAGCTAAGAAGACGCTTTAAGTATTTATATTGCAATTACACTCACCATGCTGCCAGGCTGCCTTTTTTCGCTTCTTGCTCCTTGTTCCCTTTATATTTGTTTTGTCTGCCAGTGACAACGGTTATAAAGTAGTTGCTCCTTTTATTAGAGTCTGTTTAGCTGTATACGGTTATTTAGTATGCAACTTGACAAGAATTTCTCTGTTACTGACATGATCTGTAAATGGTTACATTTGAGATGCATTTTAATTATCTTTTTGCTTTGTATATTTAAACAACACATGCTGGTGAAAATCACAGAGTTCGATGACGCAATTTCTTTTTACCCGAGGATAAAACGCACTCATTTACCCTACCATATGGCCCGGGGACTTGTTAATTTTCCAATCAAATCAACTTAATTAAAATATTTCATTTTATATGTATGTTATTGCACTTGGCAAGGGCAGAAACTTTATGAGCTCGAGGCGAAATTTAAGAAAATTGCATTCAAAGAGCCGACAAAGCAAATCAAACTTATGCACAAAATTGAACTAAAGGAAACTTTTAACCAACCAAAAGCCGTTGCAATGCAGCAGGGCAAAATTTTCGGTTGAAGCATAGTTCTAGCCTTTGGTATGCAAAACTTTTGCATCTAAATTATCAAACTATATAGACTTCTTTGTTGGTTTCTTGTTCGTTTTGAATCGTCAAATAAACAGACTTAAAGCGAAATAAACAGACTTAAATATATATACAAATCAAGTCCCCGTTGATAAAATTCAAATTAGTTCTTTAATTGTGAAAAATTCCTTGAGTATACCTTGATTGATTTTTATTAACAATAACTGACTAGAACTATTGTTGGATTTCCTATCAAACATTAAGAATTTCATTTCAGGGGGAAAATCAATTATATATAATTATTTTCCATCCATTCAGGTGGTCATTAAGTTAATTGCTTTCAGTTCATACTTAAATTGCAATAGAAAAATGGTTCGTGTCCGAAAATTTCATAAAATTGGTTTTCTTTTTTTTCTCTCGGTCTCTTAGTTTGCCCTTTTACTCATTTTCTTTGATGTGCATTTGAAATACATTTTCCATTCAATTCAGTGAACTGAACTAAACTGAATTACAACTTCCTGCGTAGTGTTTTTCGTTCATTGCTTCTTTGCCATCATTATTCTTTGGTTTATTTAGTTATATTAATCCAGAATCTGTTTTATTTTTTGAGTGCCACGTCACATTGCATTAGACTAAAAGTTGTTTGCTTTTACACGGATATTGTTACGATTATATGAATAGAAAACGGTTCCTTTTCGATTATTTGGCCAACATAGCAGCAGTCAATTGCAATAGGAGAAAACAAAAATAATCATAATAAAAACAAAAACAACGTCCGGCAAATTATTGGTTAAATTTCCGCGGCCCCGTTTTTTTTTTTTTTTTTTGAGGGTGAGACGAGATAAAAACATTTACTGACCGATGCCGCTTGCGGTTTCTTCGTAATTTTCACGCCTTTAGCATTTTAATGTCGGCACATCACTTGCCAAAAACAATACACAATTTGTTTTCCACACTTTGATGGGGGCATACCTTTGGTTTTTTATCGAGATTCCTCTCAT
The DNA here is from genome assembly GCA_018152135.1 of Drosophila paulistorum. Taxonomy (NCBI): domain Eukaryota; kingdom Metazoa; phylum Arthropoda; class Insecta; order Diptera; family Drosophilidae; genus Drosophila; species Drosophila paulistorum. Next base: position 6,013,032 of record JAECXG010000805.1, on the reverse strand, counting down.
TAGTTTGCTATACGTGAAATAATTTTCAATAATATTTTCTACAATATTGAATCAATTGTTATTATTCACAGATTTTTATAACTTTGCCAATGTTTAATTTAAGTTTTGTTGATCTCCGATAACCACACGCGTACACAGTCAGCGACCATCTGTTGGCTTTCGATATGAAGCCCTTGCTTATATAGCCTTGTCCCTACCACCAATGAGGCGGATTCTCGGCGATGATTACCACCGAAGAAACGTTGCTGCGATGGAGCGAAGGTTGCGTATACGCCGCGTCAGCCACAAGTTACAACTGAACGAGTCGCGCATCGGCAACTGGCAAAAGGCAAATGCTTTCAGTTTTGTTATGGCCCACCAGCTGGGCCGAGCTTTCTTATCAGTGAAGCTAGGGGTTGAAGCGGGCCGAAAAAGCTTTGCACAGTGGGTTAATGGAGTTGTTAAATGGTATGAAAACGAAAAAGCATCTTTAGAGATCTTCTTATCGTATTGCTTCTTATCGTTATTATGCAAACAATTTGGTGTAGTTGTTAATGAAATTTTATGGCCAATGAACAAACACAATAGCTAATTGCATAAGCAGAGAAAAATAACAAATTTCTAGTTGTCTTGAGTTTGAAATAATGTAAATTTATATGTATAAAGAATCTTTAAAGCTTTATTAATAGTTGATAAATGTTTTGTTCATTGCTGATCAAGCAATCCTTTGGCATCATATATTGACAGGAGTTTAGCAACCATATCCTGCACTCTTTCACTCTCATACATTGCATCCTGGAAGCGTATAGCTTCCGGTGTTTCATCATATAAATACATAAAATCTGGTTCCTCTTTGCCTTGGTATATCATCAACGGCTGAAATACCGTTGAAATCAACACAGCTAAATGAGAGACATAAAATATTACAAGATTTGAATCAAAAACTTAATTGCACTTAGTCAAACTTACCCATAAAACGACGTCGTTCGAACTGTAGATGGTATTCATGTAAACTAGGTAAAACTCCTTCATAGTTGAGTATCTGCAAATTCTCTTTCAAGGCATAGTAATGGTGTTGGATCAGCTCCGCTTGTCGACTTAAAACATCCTCCTGCAGCGATGTGCTAAATAAGTAATGCAAATCAACCAGCGGAGAGGTCCAAGTGCTGAATTGAAAATCGATGGGCAAACAAGTAGATGGTTTGCCTTTGTCATCATATTGAAACATCACATTTGTTGTCCAACAATCTCCATGGGCTAAGGTCTGGAAATCATTCTGATCCACATCGTACGATCGAGCAGCGTATTCCATTATATTATCCAAAAGCTGCTCCATTTTGTTGTAGTAGCGAGAATTCAGTTTTGGCTGAGACTTTACATACCGCAACAGTCCTTTGTAGAGTATGGAAAAAAGCTTTTTGTAGCCGGTGACGCCGCGTGAAAAGAATCCTGTAGAGAAATTCCTCTCCAGGACTTCTGGATAACGCTGCTTCAGCACTGTTGACGCTGCATGGAATTTCGCTAGCATTTCCAGTGTAAGTTTTGTGTGCTCCAGATCCATTTGCTTGACTCGATCGGTGTTGGTATACTTGAGTGGCGACAAATCCTCAAGCAACATGATGCACAGTTCCCGGTCAACGCATACAGCATCAGCATGCAATTTCTCAGTAATACCTACTTCCTTAAGTAGTTCGGTCATCTTAGGCAGCACAAACTCATACATATCGATTTCACGTGTATACACATTGTATTCGGCAAAGAGTTTTGCCTGTGGAGCATCAGTTGGACATGCCTCTTTTAGCACATAAGTTTTCTTCTGCAGACCACCATTTCCATCGGTATATTCAACATGGACACGTGTCATTACACCAACATAATTTTCACCCTTTGCTGTTGCTGCGTTTGAGCAGAGCTTAAGGATATGCAGTTTGTCATCATTGTAAAAGGATCTCAGCTTGGGCTCTAGATACGATTTGGTTAACCAAGCAGGCAATGCCGTTTCTTGCATATCGTATGATGTTTAGATGCTGACTGATTTGGAGAGACAACTGACTGCCAAATGTCTGACTAAAGGTTTATATTATGACGAAACGGAGGAGATTTTATCAAACTTAACTATACTACTTAGCCAAGATAAGCTACACTCATACGTAACCAAATGCCAAGTAAAGTGTGCCGCGAATTCTTAATTACCACTTGTAAATCTGTGGGCCACGTAGTTCTCACTGATGTTCTCCGTGTTGCATTATAAAAGCGATTTGGCGACATGACGGAGCAAGTCTCATCTCATCATCCGTAACGTCATGAGAGTCAGGCTTTGTAAGAATGCTTTATCATTCTATTATATTATTATTGTTTGATATCCATATTTTACACCTCTCTCCTTACACTACGCTTCAAAACATTATTCATAAAAATTCTAGAAGACAATAATTTCATTCTAAAAGGCAATAAGGTGTGGCTGTTAGATTTTGTAATGCAGTTGAATGTTTGACACATTCTTCAATCTATTTCAATCTATTTCAATTGTGAAAATTTGAAATCGGTTTTGAATATAACATTAAGTATTTTCTAGCGATTATGTGGTAGATCAAGTTTATTTCTCTTAGCCCTTATTTGTATGATTCAACAGCAAAAACAAAAATTCTTTGGTAATGCTAATGCAGTTATTGTTTTGACTCAAAGTTGAGCTGATCTTGATCTTGAATATGGTATGATTTATATGCTACGACTTGCTCATAAAATATGCTTTATCTTAATTGAATGTCAAATAAAGTATAAATATACATATTTACATAAATAAACTGGCAGTTTTCGTTGCCCAATTATAATTTTGAAGCTGAAAAACCTGTCGCGTTTGCAGCATCTCTCTTGGGGCTTGAAAATCGTCAGAGATAGTCCACCAATCGGAGAAACAAATGTAAGAGAAAGTTTATGATCAATTTAAAGATAAGGTCGTGAATCTTTTGTCTCGTCATCATGAATCCTTCCGTAGTACATTTAGCCGTCAAGCTAGCATGAGAACAGCTGGTGGAATCATAAATTTGGTGCCTGTCAATAGTTTTGAACTCATTGCTGTTTGGGGTTGGAGCAGATGAAACCGACTCACTTATGGCCTTATCATATAGCGGTGGCAGCATGGCCATAAATGCATGCAAACAAGAATGAATATTTGTAGTTAGTTTTACTATATGTCTAAATCATATTTGCCTTATTAAATCATTTACATGTGTTGGCAGCAGAGATAACAGCCGTTTAGCTTGAACTTTAGCGGCTTAAATGATATTACCAAACCGAACAGATATATCTTTATAGTATATATGTATGTATGTATCTTATTTCTGTATATGTATGTATGTACATTCGATAGAAACATATTGTTGCTTATGCGAGAGCTATACGTAGATCGCTATATAAACAATTTGAGTTCTTTCTTTTGGTGCGTTCTGTAAACAAAAGCATACCACTGATAAGGCGCTAGCAAATATTGGGGGCCAACAATGGGGCTTGCACCAGTTGGTGTCTGCTTTTTTTTTTTTTTTTGGTATAAACAAATCTTTCTGGCCATAAGTAGATACAAGTATGAAATACACACAAATTGATTGCCGCGTGAGGGGGAAAAATGTAGTTGGTAAAAAGTTGTATTGACATGCATATAAATAATTTATTAGCCATACAATTAAATTACTCTAACTAATTAAAGCAAAACAATCAAAAAAGTAACTTGTTAAGATAGTTCTAGGCACAAATTCTATTAAAATTTCCTCTATTGCAATCGTTTTGTAATGGTGTCCAAATAATTGTAGCCAGTATAAGCCTTACTCGTGGCCCAGTCCTTGCTGTAGCCATTGGCATTGATTTCATGCGGTCCAGAACTGTAAGGAGTATACGAGTTGCTTCCCAAGAATTGTGAATAGTCCGAGGGATCAGAGTCGTAAACATGGGAATGCGTTTGCACCAAATGCGGATGTATCTTGCAGAGAGTTTTGAATTTCAAATAATGTATAAGCCAGCCCACACCGCCAACAAGTAGAGCATTCATGCCCAGAACTCCAAACAGCAATGAGACTAGAGTCATCTTTAGATGGGCAATTTTCATTAAAATAATCAGAGGAAGAATGATTAGCCACTTCTTCTTCTTGCGCGCACCACGTGACTCTGAATGAGATTAGAGATTATTCAATGTCGCCTCGGAATCGCAAAACTTGGACTTACCCGACTCGTCCATGACACGGGCTCCTGTTTCACTCGATATGGCCAACTGGAGGCCATGATTGCGTCCAAAAGTCTCCATGGCACGCTTAAGGAACTTATATATGCGAGTCAGTTCGCTGTCACCTGCAAGATAAATGCAAGAAAAGTGCGTAATTAGTTTCTGTGAAAAATGGTCATCATTTGTTTATTGTTTGTACAAGGAAATGAACCGCATTTCCAATGAATTTCAAAATTTAATTAATTAACACGCGCGATAAACAACCGGAAGGGTTTATCAGCACACTCTATGGCCGCCGTACGGTGCTGTCTAAACAAAAACCGATAAACCTAACTATATGTATATATGGCTAATACCAATCTGTCGGATTGGTGTTGAATTCTATGATCATTTGAATATCCCACAGCAGCCTCAAACTGCTGCAATTATTAATTGATTTTGCTGCTAACAACCAAGCAAAACAACTTTCCTTCTTTATATTTTATTTTCGCTTTTTTCTTGGACCCACCTTCGAGGCTTTTGGCATCGTTAAAGACAACAATATCATCGGCTGGCTCCCCCAGCTGAACTAGCCTGAGCAGGCGATGTTTATCCTCATTCATTTCACGGCCATACTCATTGGGAAAGAAACCCATGCTGTTGGTGGCCAATTTCCAGATGAGTTTCGATGCCTTGTATTTGATACAGGATACTAAATTGCGTGTATCAAAGCATTGCCTTTGATTCCGAGCTATATAAACATCATTGTGCGTTACCAAAGAGCCTCTAGCACGTCCCGTAAATGGGGATTTGGTTTGAGCGTCCGTTTTAATTGGCCTTATTGTGGTTACTGTCTGTGCTTGCTGCTCCTCGGTTGCACTGCTGTAGTGGAGCAGTAGGAGTAGCAATAAAGCTGCCACCAATATGCGACACATTAACATGGTTATCTTAGGAACACAATACACACACAGAGAAAACAAAAATAAAAGTGCAACACTTGTGGCAGCCTGCAACACCGCGCGGCTGGCTGGGCGAAATACAAATGGCAATCAACAGGCAGTTGGCTACTCCTTTTATCATAAAGTGGCAAACCACAAGCCGAAGCCAGCTAACGAGTTGCATCTCGTCTTTGACTTCGACTCGTCTAATTCCAATTCATGCAGCTTGCACCGGAATTGCAATTCCTGCTGCCGATCTTTGTGGTGGATGCCAACGCCAATGCGAGTGCCAATGCCACCAAAAACTTTCTGGGTCAGAGTGGGAGAGGAGAAGTCGAAGACAGAGGCAAGGAAAATTGAATCGCATAGCATTGCTGTTGTCTGGATTATGAAGCCAGCGGGCCAATTGACCGATAGACCGCCTTACCGCTGCGTGTGACTGAAAGCAAAAGCCACAAACGAAAGTGAATCCCCATACAGCTGCCATGATACTGATAATATATATCTGTATCTGAATCTGATGGATATGCTGTTACAATTAAATCAGCCTGGCGCCAACTCATGAGACAAGAGACAATGAATGAACCGGCAACTGGGGCCACCGAGCTAGAGGCAGTGACTCTTGTAAATGATACCAATCAGAATAAGTGCGAAGGCATTTATGTGAGCTTAATCTGTGGCTAGTGAATGTGTGGATATTAAACCAATAGATAGATAGCTACTCGTATAGAGAAAAATAGATAGAGAAAAAGAGAGAGGGTGAGGGGAGGCCCAACATGTATTGTCTATACAATTTACATATTTTTACGCAAAAAAGAAATAAAACTTTGCGTTGAATTGTTGCGAATTATTGTCTTGCTCCTGTGCTCGTTTGTGTATACCTACATACATATGTATATCTATGCGATCGTCTTAATTACAATGCCAGAGACGTTGCACGCGAAAGTTGTTGTTGTTGGTGGTGTGCTCCTGTTGTGCCACCGAGTTGCCTCTGTTGCATTATTGACTAGTGAAAGTAACAATTGGTTTAGTTTGTCGGCTAAACATTTAGTTTCTTTGCTCTGCTACTCTACTGATGAATACTTGACCGTTGTTGATCGATGGCGCACATGATGATTGAATTGATTAGCTTCGATTTGCAATACGAACTAAATTAGCATTAGGTAATGGCATTTGACTAACGTAAGTCAATATACGCCTACATAAGATCAAGTTCATTCTAGTTTTTAGCTATTTGGAGCAACAGACTCTACGGCAGGTGTGTGTAGAAAGTTTAATTTGACCAACAATCGCCAGCAAAACATTATTTTTAAGCAACAGCAACAAAAAATATTTAACCGCAAGAAAATCGACCGAAAACTCGGCTAACAATGTCTAATGATTGGCAGCCTGCATTCAAGTCGATTTTTGATGAACGCATATTAAATCACGAAGCGCACGCGAACGTGTTACCATTTAGACGGTTTTCATATACCGGAGACCGCCAAAAGACAATTGAAGATCAATATAAAAATAGAAAAAAAGAAAAGAGATAGATTAGGACGCAGAAAAAAAAGCCAAAGAGCTCAAATAGGATAATATTAATTTGATTAGGTCGAGAGTAATTAAAAGTGGGGAGGAGGATTGATGACAAAATTTCTTGAACTGTCAGCCGGATGGACAGTCTAATGACCATTGGCTAACTACACTTGGCCATCTGCGACAGTTGCACTATAAAAAAAAAATTGTTATAGTCTGCAACGCGTGACAGTGAAATTTCCGTTCAGGTGCATCGCAGGTTAAACAACCTGAGTTCAAGTTTACTTTCAAACTAAGCAAAACGCTTTATGCTAAAATTTTAATATCTTAGCTAAAATAAAAACCAAAAACTATTGAGCAATTGATATCGGATGTGCATGTTAATAGCACATAGAAGCCAAAGCTGAATCAATGTCTTTGAGACTTTCACCTAAAACGATTTCCAAAATTGATTTAAAGAAATTGCTGAAAATTCATCTAAAAGAAGTGGAAGAATATTCCAAGTCTATAATTTGCTTAAAGCGTGTGAAGATTGCCAATAAAAATGATGCATATGTGGTAATTAGGTAATTTGAGCCAAAAGAATGAAGAATCAAATTGAATTTAATCAATATTATTGTAATTTATTAAAATGGGAGAAAGATTTACATTAAATTTATATAGTTAAGGCAATTGAAACCCGATCAAGTTTTATATTGGGAAGAAAGTTGTTACGAAGATGCAATGCTAAATCTCAAAAAAGGAGAAAGCTAACGAAACATAATCCTTTCACATATCCATGATATGTGTCACAGCTTTGAGCATTGAATGAATAAATGGGGCAATTCATCGATCTCAATTTGTCATTCCACTTCATTAAACTAGCCAATGCGGAAAATATAACTTGGCACCTTAACAATTATTAAAAAATAATTCATATTTTTTACCAAGATGTAAGACATTCCAAATTTTTATCTACATATGTGCGGTTTAGTATAATTAATTAATGTGTTTTCCTTAAGTCGGTATTCTTGGTTAAGAGTTGGTGAAAATTTATTGAATTATTCTAAAAAATAAAAGTGAAAAAATTATATTTCTTCGCTTTGAGGACTATTTAAAAATAGTCAGCCCAAAAAAAGAAATGCTGTTGGCAGCAAGGACAACTTGATGTTTGATGCATGAAATACATGAATGTAAACCTTGACATGGCCTCATTCAGAAATTTGTATTTTTTTTTTTTTTTTTTGACAAAATGGCAATAATTTGAAAATAAAAAAAGTAGTGGAAAAACTTTGTACAAAATCCTAACATTAGGTATTCGGTCAGGACCAGAGTAGCAACAATTATCCTTGCCGTGCTTTTAAAGATTGCCTCTCATTGCCATTAAGAATTTTAAAATACCCTTTTAAGGCGATATTTTTAATGCTCCAAAGCATAAATCAAGCTACGAGTTTCATTATAAGCTAGATATATAGACAATAAATATTTAATTTATGTTGATGTTTGATTCGAATTCAAAAAAGGACTACTACTCGCACCCTTAGGACTACTACTCGCAGCCTTAGGACTATTACTCGAACCCTTAGGACTATTACTCTCACCCTTAGCACTATTACTCGCACCCTTAGGACTATTACTCGCACCTTTAGGACTATTACTCGCACCCTTAGGACTATTACTCGCACCCTTAGAAGCTAACCACAAGTATTGCTACTACTCGACAGATGGCGCCAAAAGTTAGCAGCGCCATCTACAAGTCATGAAATGCACCTTTCGACCTTTTTTTTTAAGTGCAGACACGAACCTTTTATGGTAACTAGTTTTGTTTACGTCCATCTGAAATTTATGATATTTTCGTGTTTAAAAACAACTCAGCGTAAGAAATAAAACGAGCCTTCTTACACATTATGAAAACAAATATTAAGGCAAAAGTTTTCAATTTTTAAAATTAAAATTTATATTTTGGATTCCCATTGGTTAATTGTTGCATTTCGTATTTGATTCAAGCATTATTATACCCTTGCAAAAATGGTATATTAATTTTGGTCAGAAGTGTGCAACGCATAGAGGGAAGCATTCCGACTAAAATCGGGTGGCTATATCATATAGCTCCCATAGGAACGATCAGTGTAAAACAGTGACTTTGATCAATATCTTCTCCTATGCTAAGATTGTAGGCCGTTCTTTCGCAAACATTAGCCTTTTTAGATAAAACGTTTATCCACTTTGATGGCTATAGGTAAAGAAAGAGTTACCAAAAAAGTTGCAAAGGTATACAAACTTTGATGCGCTCGAAGTTAGCCCCGGCCATATTCTTTTTAATCCATTTAATCCACTATTTTAACAACAACATTATGAAATATCAGAATTTGATTTTAAGCTGACTCGCGCTTATCTTTCTTGGTACATAATTATGAAGATAGAATCTTTTAAGATGATATTGAGTTGGCTTAAACGCAAGGCCTAATGCATTTCGAGGAGATCGAAATCTTTAGGAATAATTCAAATATTTTAAATATTATCTATTTTTTGTATGGACAAAATTTATTCTAATAAATTAATTACAAAAGGTAGTATTTAGTCAAGCTTTCATTTTCAAAGTATTTTCTGCATATTTATACCCTTGCAAAAAGGGTATATTAATTTTGGTCAGAAGTGTGCAACGCATAGAAGGAAGCATCTCCGATCATATAAAGTATATATATTCTTGATCAGCACGACGAGACGAGTTCAAATAACCATGTCCGTCCGTCCGTCCGTCCGTCCGTCTGGATCGATGCGAACTCCTCCTAGACCGTAAGAGCTACGGAGCTGAAATTTTGCACGTAGGCTTGTATATACTGCAGGGTTTGTATATCTCGGATTCAGTCGGATCGGACCACTATATCATATAGCTCCCATACAAACGGCAAAGTCACGAACAGTGACTTTTTTCAATAACTTCGTTATTTTATCAGCAATTGCCATAAAAGTTGGTATTGGTCAGTTTTGTGTTCTTATTAATAATTGTGTCAAATTTGATCAAGATCGGGTGACTATATCTTGATCTTGATTCTTTATAATAATGTATAGCAATTGGACTATTAGGATTTATTGAATGAGCTCATCATATAATCATATATGGATTCTTCAGTTGATATTATTTTGCATGATACATTTTATGGGTTATATTTTGTGTTTCTTTTTAGCAACTTTCTTGAACATTAAGATGAATGGAAAATGAATATAAGTACATATATATCATTAAATTTTCGTTTTTCTATATCTGTCCTATGTTTCGCTGTGGTTTTGTTGATTGCTCGGTAAGCTGGCATTGCTTGTGTTCTATCTTCATATACTCGTAAATGTCTTGGGGCGTCACTCTAGAGGCTGCCACCCACGAATCCTTCACTTGGAATGAACGCTCTGGATCTAGTTTATGTTTATAGTACTCCAAATAAATTTTATCTAGAACACACTTCCGTATGTCGTTTGAATTGATTGCCCTCTTGCCAATCTTGAAGTTTTTGTGGCTTATGAATTCTCCATAATCCCACCACAATGGACATCCTAGTGCCTCCAAATCCATTATTCGCTTTTCTTCTTCTTTCTCGAAACCAAGAAGAAATGTTATGTATATCTCTTTCAGTGTATCCTCTGAATATGGAACTTTAGCCACTTTCCCGATCAACTCCCAACAAGTTGCCAGAACAAAGCCGCCCTGCTTTTCCACTGATTGAAACATTCTGAAAATAAGTAGAAAGTTATACACAATTGCAAATTCCAATTGTGGCTTGCATGTGATACTTACGTGTAAAGGCAAATCGGAAACGTCTCTAGTAGTCCCTCAGGATCGGTAATGGGTCCCAATCGGCTAAAAAAGGCTCTTTTGCAAACCTCCTCCGACTTCCACAACAGCCCGTTGTCTCGCAAAATATGACGTTTTTTCTTTTCCGACAGGCTGTGGAAATCAACTTCCGATCCACTGCTGTCTGAATTGTTCATCATGGACTCCTCGTCCATAGGCTCCGGCTCCGACTCCACCTCCTCCTCCGGACTTGCCGGGGGCTGCACTACAATGGGTGGCGTCTCTTCCGGTGGGTTCATTATTGGCAAATTGGGTCTGCCTTTAGCTGGGTGCTTCATTTCAGTGTGCCGTTCGACATTATAGCGTCTTTTCGAAGAATAGTTGCAAAATTGGCAATTTGGCATTTTCTTTTTTATTAATTTAATACGAGCGTCGATAGTTATTCTACAACCGATCAAATATTTGCTAAATAATTATCAAAATTCGATTAAACTACATAAAAGCCAAAATTAGCTTTTTTTGAAATGGCGTTGCCAGATGCAAAATTCGGATACTCCAACACGTGGTCTTTTTACTTTTGTTCGCACTATTCTCAACAAACGAAGGTAAAATGAGTTTACAATATTTTCTTGATTTTATAAAACAAATATAATTCAGAATACATTCAGAGTAAAATAATTTGATGCCAGAGCAGCCAAACAACGCGCCAAATAAAATAGCTTTTAGCGATTAAATCGATTAAGTATCGATTAAATATCGATTAAGTGGGTGTCGATAAAAAAAGCACCGTTAGGAAATATATAACGAAATTGGCGCAAATTGGCGAGGCGGCAAAATGGATAAGTACACAGTAACCTGCCAAAATTTGAAATATAATCTTAATTCTTTCCCAGGTGTGGGGAATATGAATTCTGCGACTGAGGAGAAGTTCCTGGAACGCCTGCAGGAACGGCTCAATATGATGAAGAAGAGGGCGTTTTTCAATCCGAAGACCCTCAATGGGATGCGGGAGGACTCTGTGTACGCCCTAAATATAGATGAGTTCTGGCATCACACGAAGCCATATGTGCACAAAGTATGTTTACATAACGATTTTGCATAGAAATGCGCTAATAAATGTGCCATTTTAGATATTCGTCATATACCTGACAAACCTGGACAGCGGTGACCAGGAACTGGTATATGCTAAGAGCTGCTCGCCGAAACGAGTAGACTCTCAAGAGTATGTAAGTATTCAGATGTCTTTGCTGCTCTGGGTGTAATAGCACTAATTAATGAATTTTCATTGCAGTTGACCAATTCGATGGAGACAGCATATAGCATAGTGGCAATGCTGAAGGAAGTGCCAGAAAACGTGAGGCAGAATTTAGTTGCTATTGTATCTGATAGGTGTAGGATGAACATATCGGCCATGTCGATTGTGAATTATTTGTGTCCGTTTAAGCCTCCTCAATTAATTCACGATGTGACCCATCTCCAGTCCAAGTTTTGTAAGGAGAATGATATGTTCTGCAGCCATAAAGTGGAACTTATGTGGAACAAATTTCAAAAAAGATACATATGTGCAGCAGTTGTCAACACTGCGAGAAGAGTGTGGCTCGAAAAATTATGACACATTGCATCTTTTTTGGAATTTTGTCGAAGCGATCAGAGGCACACTGCAGAAGATATTCAAGGTGAGGGATGAGATGACATTGATTCACCTTAATAGCGATAGGATGGAGCGGCATGGAAAGCTGGTTGTTTTCCAGATGCCCCGTTTGTTGATTACAGATTGTGCTAAGGGAGCAGGAATTTTTAACTTTGTAGTTTACGATGCAGCCTCAAAATTATAATTTTTCAGTCTGTGCGTCCGTGTCCGTCCACGCTTCTCTTAGGGCATTAATTGTAATATATAATTTATAGGAAATTAGAATTAAAATAAATTATTAAATTTCATTTTAAATCCACATTTAAAATAAAATTTAATAACCCACCTCACCCACCATTGGTCTTCTTATTTGTAAATATAATAATAATATTTATAATAATAAATTATAAGTAGCTACTTAAACATGTAATAGTAAACAGTAAAATGATGGCTCATTTTTTTCTTAATTTTATTTATTCTACGAACTTATGTGCAAATAAACTACATATTTTAATTTAATTAGAATTAATTGAATAATCTTTTTGATTTTTTCATTGGACTTTTTTTGAAATAGGGCGGGAGAATTGTTGTTGCTGTGTATGTCACTATTTGATGTTTGGTTGCTTTTGTTTGTTTTTCCACACGATTAAGTGAGGATTTGTTAGAGTTTCAAAATATATATCTTGAATGAAATGGTTCTTTACGATTTTTTTCAGATTGCTAAACTTGCTAACATTTTGAGCAAGTAATTTAAAAAAAACGTGGGTTTTGTTGTGTTTTTGGCTTATATCCTTTATCCACCATAAAGATACTCTTAATCAGTAAAATAATAACGGATAAGTTTTATGAATATAAAAGTATATTATACAGACTTCTTTTTAAAGGTTTGGTAATTACGATTCTTAATTAAGAATCAATGAGTTAACATTACTATTAAGTATTGATATTTTAAAATATATATTTTTTTAAGATTTGTGACTCGTTGCCTAACCGAACCTATTGCAAGTATGTATAACAAAAAAAGAATTAGCAAAATAAAAATGTATATTATATATTATCTTGGGGCTGCTTTTGCTTTTATAAGAGCTATATTATGTAATTATATAATTATAATATTTCATGTTATTTTCCTTATCTTACCTTTATTTAATAATTAGTAGTTCCCCAGCTTACTTACTATTTATTATTTCAAATACCATAATTATAATACAACATTTTGCCGACTTCTGGCTCTCAAGAGGCGCATAATTAATGAATTCTTGTCCAGTCCGTAAATGGAAGTATGTCCACTTCTTGGGGACGCTTGTTGCTCATCCGCCATGTAATCATCGCTGTTTGTTGGAACTTTTGGTGTGGCGTCTTCGACAGATGCATCCGTAGAGGTAGTAGTCGTTGGCTCTGTTGAAGTGGACAAGATGCCAGAAGCTGTAGTCGTCTCTTCTGGTGTTTGGGTGAAGGCTTCTGTTGTGGTAGTTGTAGTGGCCAAAGATGTTGTTGCAGGGACAGGAAAAGGTGTGGTTGTTGTTGGCTTACTTGTCGTTAATACACTCCTTGGTGCCAATGTTGTTGTTTTTGTTGGGCGAATCAACTCTTCGTCCATCACATCGAACATTTTAGAATCAATATTAGCCAGATTGAGTAGTTCATTCATATTAATTGGCAGTTGAGTGGTCGTAATTTTGGGTGGGACCGTTGTTAGTTCCATATTGTTGATTGGATAATAATAATATTGCTTCTCACTCTGTGATTTTGCAAAACTTGCTGGTTTCTTATTGAACATGCTCTTGACATTGTCAAGAGTTTGCTGAATCAGCCAATTGTCATTCGATGACCACATTTTTGATACCTCAGTTGAGTGGTCATACAAAGAATTCTGATAACCCTCGAAACTTGACAAATCTATTTTGCGTATCTTGCGATTATTATCTGCTAATTTGGATATTTTCTTCAATTTTCTACGAGGCAGAGAATTTCTTTTTGTTGGTGCTGCTGTTGTTGTTAATTTTCTGCTGCGATACATTAATTTTGTAGTACTCGTTTTCTGATCCTTTGATGTGTATAGGACTTTTGGTATAAGCGAGGATTGACGTGAAGATTCTGTGGGCAAGCCCTTGGAAATTTCGTCACATTCTGAATCTTTTATGATCTTCCAAGCTGTAAGAATTGGTTAGTCGTATGATTTTATAAATGTTTATTATTGATTACTTACAGCTATTCGGATCCTTGCAGCGAACACGTTCTAAGTAGCATTTATTGATGATTGTATAATTGATGCCATTGCGATTGGCACAAATCGGACTGTAGATATTTGGGCACGGAGCATCACAGTGTCTACATGAGCCCTCGTGCAAAATTGTCCAAGCTGCGGAATAAACAAGGGGAAAATTACAAACCACTACAAGTGCCAAATAAATAGTAAATAGTTTTTACCATTGCCCACTCTCTGGCTAAACTCCATAAGCGAGCAAACATTGGAAAAAGTTCGACTCTCGCCATTGAAACTGCCGCAGACTTGTTCATTGCTAAAGACACAGGGTTTCGCTTGACTCTTGGCGCGGGATTTGGTTCTGATTTTGGGCTGTGACATCACAATGGGTTTGCGGGCTGGTAGTGAGTAACTTTTCACCATGGTCCCCGTATTGCTGATGAACTGGGTGTGAAATGTCGATGGTGCAAAGATTTCTACTGCATCCTCGGCTATCTGAAAGTCTTCCACTTGATTACGCTTTTTGTGGCTACGCTTGGTGCGGTCCGAGTCCGCTTTTGGCTTGGCCTTTGGCTTGTATTTGCGGTTGTGTTTCATTTTGGTGCTATCCTCACCGCACAAACCTTCCGAAACAATGCGCCAGTCTGCGAGAGATAAATAATATTTAGGATTATTAGCTTAGAGTAGAAATTTCAATCACTTCTCACTTCTTTGGGTTTTGATATTTTCCGCATTGACCAAGCATTCATTGGAGAATGTTGATTTCACGCCAGCGTAAGTGGCGCACACCGGACGATAGATATTCGTGCAGGGCACTGGACGAGTACGTTTACGTTCACCCACCAAGACAGTGTGTTGAGCCACCTCAGTATTTTTGGTGGGGCAAACATCCCATTTGTATACGAGCCAATCAGATTTGGTTGTGCATGAAGCTCGTGCCATTTCACAGCGATTCGTAAAGGTCTTACGCTCTGCTGTATTGACACTTACACCGCAAACTGGTCGAAACTCTTTGTCACATTCAAAATCACACCCAGGTATACAGTACTGCAGAGCCACATCAACTGAAAGTCACACACAGAAATAATAAATTTCATCTATTAAGATTTTTATCTAATCTCTACTTACACAGTGGGCCACCAATTAGATTTTCATTCTGGGATTTCCTTAAATCACATTCGTTTTTGAATAACAAATACTCGCCGTTACCCCGGGCGCATACGGGAGCATTGTCATTGGAACAAAGCATTGTGCCATGATCCAGGGCAGTCACTACCGTTAATAACAATAGATATGCTACCAAGATAATGGAGAAAACTCGTCTTCCAGCCATGTTGCTGCCCTTAAGAATAATCGAAACTAACTGCAACTTGAGATGCATCTTGCTCTTTTATACACACATTACCGTCGACGCACGCGCTTCATCGCATCGCATTGATATAGCCAGATACCAGCCAGATATTATCGGGCATTCGAAATTCTGATGACAGCGAAATAAACGCGATAAACACGACCCAATGAAACTAAAGTGTCAAGTATTTAAATGCCTCCATAGATCGGATAGTAGTAGTGGTAAAACGGAATGCAGTCGATGTCTCGATATGTACATAGGCATGTCGAATTTTTGGCATTCTATTAATAGATAATGTAGGTCAGTTTTACTTAATTAGATGCAAATCGTTATTGTGAGTTTTTTTTACTTATTTTTTTGGCTTGTGGATGGACAGTTTGTCGGTTTGAAGAGCTACGTGATATTTGGTTGATTTAGCCAAAAGCCATCGACAAGAGATAAGGCAAACTTTTGCATTTGCATTGATTGTGCGGTTGTTGTGTTTTTTCAAAACTCTTTTTTTTTTGTGCACAAATTGTAGAATACTTTATATCATTTGTCTTTTCCGCAGTTTACAAATGTCTGATAGCAAAAATATCTACCAAGACAATTGTTTTTCTGAAACATAGAAAAATAGATAGTTGAATACTGAATGAATATGTTGTTTCAATTATCATGTACATTGGTTTGATAAGATTTTCATTCAACCAAAAAAAAAAAAAAAATAATATCATAAACCAAAAATATAAAGTTATCTATGAATTTAATGAGATGAGATATATATTTTGTATCTTTAAACTTGTAACTGTTTGTCTAAAGGCTTTTCAGTAATAAATACAATATCTTTTATCAATCGGAAAATTATTTAAACACACAAATTAATGAATAACCGACAGGGCCGCAGAGAGAAAATCAGGTCCCGGGGGTAACCATGTTCGGGCCCCATACTTTCCTTCAAATAAATCCGCTATATTCGACTGTGATGTGGGACCTTCTGAAAACTGCGGGCCCGGGGGAAACCCACCCGTCTCCCCCCGCTCTCGGTGGCACTGATAAATATACTAGTAAATATTTATGTAATTATTTTATAATTTATTACTGAATGGAAAAAGAGTCCTCTGCAGCAGATATTTATTATCTTCAGGCCTTTTGTTGTGGTCTGAATCAAAATCATACATTTTACAGTTTCATCAATTCAAATTCAAGTTGCAATTAGTCAATGACCAATGGATCTTAACATAGATCTGAGTTCAAATTCATAACAGAGAATTTTAAATTAGCCTTGAAAATTAGTTAATTATGGTTGAGCTTAACCATTTTGATAGTTTAACCGTTTTCTAACGCTTGCCAAACAAAACTCTAATGTAGCCAAATGAATCCACCATGTTCTAATCTCAAACATAACGTGTCCAAAGATGTTCTACCAATTTCGGTATATTCCACAGTCACGCGCCGTGTAAGTGACGGCTGCTCTCGATCTTAGTCAATTGGTAATTTTGCGAGAAGGCCAGAAACTTCTTTTGCCACTAATGACAAACAATTTTGTTGTAGGAAAAGAATAAAGGGGGGTCGCAGAAATTACAAAATCTAATAACGCGCTGCTAATGCAATGCGGCAAACGATGCCAACTGAAAGAAAGAAAGCATAAAATGTGAGGGGAAGTTGTTTGCTGAATCTCTGAAGAGAGAAAGACAAAGCTGAATGCGGCTGGTGGCTTTAAACACTGTGAGCGATCGAAAGAGAGAATGAGCCACTATCAAAGTGGTTTGCTTTTTCAGTGCTGCATGAAAAATTCGAGACAGTCTAACGACAAGAGCTGAAGCATAAAGACATGCGACGACGGGTGCAACGGCCAAAAGAGTTAGAGTCATTGAACGCTTGCATTAGACAAACAAATAAATAAACTAAACAACAAACCAGAAAACTCATATTGACCATAAGCAGTGTATTGTTAGGAGACGACTTCTTAAGTGATGATGGTGGTGCAAAAAGCAGCGGCTCTGCCACCCACAACAGCAGCAGGTCCCAGCAAGGCCAATTGCTATATGGATCAATATCAGAAATATTCAACGCACAGCGAAACAGCGGACAGTGGCAATGGCAGTGACCTGGAGAGTAACGTCGGTCCGGTCAAACCAGCTTCCAGCCTGCTGATGACCGATGACAGTGAAGAGAGTGGTCCCTCGTCTCTCGGTAGTGACTCCGTCAACTGCAGCACCACGGAATATGTGCGTCAGGCCGCATCCAAGCCCAGTGGACAGCTGCGTCAGAGACAGAAATCAATGCGAATGCTAGGAGCCCTCTTGCCGGACTCCCTGCTGCGGGATATAAGAGATCGACGTGGAGCTACCGATTATATTGTACAGTATACAAGTCCCATTGAGGTCAAGGATAAACCAAAAGTCAGTTTCGCATTGGACACAGATTCATCGTCCAGTCGTCGCCTATCCCGCGAGTCTCTAAGCGAAGAAAAAATTGAGGAATTACGCGCCGCTGTACAGCGAGCCAATTTTGTGCAAACCGCTGACGATGAGGCACCACAATCTCTGCCAACAACCACCAGCAATGGCTCCAATGGCAACCACAGCAACTATAAATACGCGGATGATCAATACTACAGCTTTCACATTCATGAGCACGAGAACTTCAGCAGCTTCACAAGCCATGGCGATGAACCAGATACGGATTTGGCGGCAGCTAGTTTAACGGAACAACAAGATGTCTTTGCCGGCTACCGGGATGTCAGATGCAGCTCCAGTTCCACACAATCCACAATCCGGTCGGCCAAGGGCACAGTGCGCGGAGTCAAGAATCGTGTGCGCAATGGAATAGCCACATTCTTGCAGTTCCAGCAGCAACCCAATGCTAAGGTAACCCATCTTTTCATAAATTCAAATATCAATTTTCCCACGACTTAGTCGCAAGTTGTTTGTGTTTTGAATGATGCAATCAGAGGGCTAGGTTTTGAGCATCATTTCTGTTTTGGCAAATTGTTTGGCAATTGACAGCACGGTCTTACGGGGAGAAAGTGCTGCGTATCTAACAAATGCCGCCGCCACTATAGAGGAGTCGATGGCTGTTTTTCAATCAGTATCTTTCACATTTTGTATTTGTGTCTCGCACTTGGCGCATTTAATTCGTAATCTAATGAACTGTGTGTGAGGTGTAGAGTGGTGCAGATTGGAGTGTCGTGACAGACCTCCGCTTTCAAGCGTCTTTTTTTTCTCTCTCTCAGTTTCTTCTTCAATTATAATGGAAACCGTTAAGTGGCTTATTTTGTCGTTGTCGTTTTGTTTGAGCTTAGCTCACGTTTACATTTCGCTTAGATAGCGCCCCAGCTAATTTAGATATCGGCATGGCGACTGACAAATGTATCTATGGACACAAACTTGAGTCGGACTGCCGCCAACTAGTCATTTCTGTTCGTTTTATTTTTTTGGGGTTTTCTATCTTCAGCATTTCCCAAGAGATTTAAAGCTTAGGTGCTGCCTGTAGAGTTGTTGATGTTGTTGTCGTTGTTGTTGTTGGCTAATCGCCAGTTAATGTTGTGCAGTTAGAGACAAAAGTCAAGCTAGCTAATTTATAGAAAGAAAGTCGACATCTTGTCAATAACGAACAGAGTTTCTTTGAGGCGTGTTCTGGGAACTAATTTTTATGCCGATTGAAACATAATTTCACATATGTATGAGAGAAATATACTTTAATGAATAGTTACTAATCATCTGATTTCATTTTATTTTGATGCATGTGTATCTAAATTATCATTTTTTGTAGTGAGAAAGTTTATCATTTCATTTATCTGGTTTATATCAACATTTTTTATTGCAGTTATTGCAGTCAAACATTTCACAACTTGTCTCCCAATCGATGGATTATATCTAAAACGTTTTTCTGCTATTTCCACCTGGTTTTCATCACTAAAATTTTTTATTATCATTGCTTAAAAAATGTTTCAAGATTATTTTATTTTATTTTCTGCTCTGGCAATAGTCCATAAATATTAACATTTTTTGTTTTCTTCTTCTGTTTTTCTGCTTTTGTTTTTTATGCTTTTTAACTTTTATTAGTTGAGCGCGCTCATTTCACTTCCAAGATTAGAAAATTTCCCTTTATCTAATTTATTACTCAGATTTTAGATCATTTTAATTGTTTTGTTTACTGTTGTTGTTGTGGCTGCTGCTTTCTTGCATTTCACTTTCGGTGCCATGGAGCAAAACCCCAGATGAATTGATGGAATGTTTTGCCCGCCTTCCAAGTAACAGAGAAACAGCGAGATCAGCATAAATTAAGCTTTGATGGCTAAAAAAAATGAATAAAAATGTTTTATGGCCTTATATAGCGGTTCACATGTAAATTAGCCAAGTCCGAGTTGATCTCAAATAGAAAGAAGTCAGTCACTAAAGTGAGATGCCTGGTTAATTATGGTACAACACAATAAGTAAAATGTAAAGTAAAAATCGAAAGTGTTAATCTCTGGTATTGTGTTGAGTGATTGGCAGTTAGCCCTTGAATCCGTCGCTTAAAGCCATAATTAGAGCAATCGTCGGGCATTTACGAGATGAATATTTGATGTCTGGTAAATTGGTCTGTTTGCTCAAATCTCGAAACCGACAAACATAATAAACAGAAAAACATAAAAAAAAAACAAAACAAAACACCAACAAAATAAAACACAACTCACTCTTTGACTTCATTTTGTCACCTTCGAGAAGCAATTTTTGAAGAGCTGCGGCGGCATTGGTATTAGCCTCTATATCGATATATATTTGTTGCTCAACTCATCGATTGGCAATCACTCTACGCTGCTGGCCATACAAGTGACCTGCTTTCTCTTTTTTCCCCCATTTAGCTGCGGCAGTTGCGGCTGCATCAAGATTGCTGCTGCTGCTGCTGCCACTGAGACAGCCAGCCAGGCAGCCATAAGAGTTTTTGGGTAAGACTGCCAGGGATTTTCCGTCTTTTTCTTACTTTTTTTTTGCACCATGCAAATGAATGCCTTGAGTTGACATTGAACACAGGGCAGGTTAACTTTAATCAGGTATTAGCTAAGCAGAAAGAAAAACTTTACAATTGGTTGCTGTTGATGGTGGTTTTCTCCAATTGTTGAAAAATTCAATTCGGAAAAACAACTTCGAACTGAAAAGTTGACTTTCCATTTGACCGCAGCCTGTTTGTTGTTTGTTGGCTCTTGCTTTTTATTTATTATATCTTTTTTGTTAAGATGAAATATTTTTCTCGCTTTTGTCTTTGACAATGTCCCGTTGCAGCTGCAATCCGTTGGGGTCTTTCTGCATTATTGTTTCCTTCTCTCTTTCTCTTTCTTCCTCTCTCTCGCTCTTTTTCTGAGTTTTCCATTAATTTTCTTTTTTCATTTTATGGCCAAGCATATTCTCGTCACACCGGTTCGAGGACGCTTATGCACATAGTTCATTGATAGGTGAGTTGCGGCTCCTCTGGTTCATTAGCCAAAGCAGACGTCACCAAAGTTGGCCAACTAACGGAAATGTTAATTGTCAAATGAAATAAGCGAGCTCCCTCCTCCTCCCTCCTCTCTCTTCTCTAACCGGTTCAGCCTTACAAAATAAGCCATCATAAATTGCTGGTAGTGAGGGGGAAAAAAATTCCAGATATTCAGATACAGATACAAACAAACAGATGCATCGATATTAGATAGCCATTGTGTATGTGTTCGCGTGTGTGTGTGAGAGAGTATTGCCGTCGATTGCCTAGCAGTTTTCCTATTATTGCTTAATTGTATTGATTAATAGGATTTTGAGTGACATGTAGCGCTGTTTGGTCAGTTGTCTTGTGCTGGTCTCTGTTGTTACGTGACCACAAGCTAATGAACTCAAGTGAGTGCAAACACATCCATTCATACATACATGCAGCATGCAGTTTGCAGTTTGACTGAAGATTACCGTTACACACAAGTTGCATGCCTCCTTAGCATAGGTCGAGGGAACAGGCAAAGCAGCTTTTCTCGTTTCATTTCGAAAATCACTTTACAACAAAAAAAAACCATATAACGAGACTATGAGACCCCATTTCGGCCATGCTTCTATGTGGGTTCTCTCACCACCTGACCATGACAAACTTGAAAATCTGAGCTCTGTGGCGAATTCCAGCTTGCTTTTTTTTTTTTGGTGACCTGCTTTTCCAGAACACTAACACAAGACACACAAAAACAAAAAACTAGAACTACTGCTTATCATTTCCTGCCACCTCTCCCCTGCTTTTGGCTTTATTTACAGTGCTATAAAGAGAAAGATCTGGGCAAGGTTGTACTGTACACGACCAGCATGGGCATCATACGGGACACCTATACGAAATGTGCCAATGTCAAGCAGATTCTGCGCACTCTGCTGGTCAAGTTTGAGGAGCGGGATGTATTCATGAGTGTCGAGTATCAGGCCGAGATGCGTCAACGCATGCAATCCACACACATACGTGTGCCCCAGCTTTATGTGGAGGGTCAGCACATCGGCGATGCGGACACAGTGGAGCGACTGAACGAATCCGGTGAGCTGCGTCAGCTGCTTCAGCCGTACAAATCGATTTCCAGCACATATACCTGCCAGACCTGCGGTGGCTATCGATTACTGCCGTGCCCCTCATGCAATGGATCCAAGAAGTCCGTACACAGGAATCACTTTACGGCCGAATTTGTGGCCCTCAAATGCATGAACTGTGACGAGGTGGGCCTCGTCAAGTGTCACAATTGCTAAACGACTGCCGAGGACGGAATATCTCTATAGTTTTTAAGCATTTAAATATTGCATTTTATAGCCAGTCGCTCAGTAAATTCTTTTCTTTTCAGTGTATTTCTTTAAACAAAAAAAAAACAAAAAACTGTAAATTCTCGATAATTGTAAGCCCAGTATAACTCAGTCAGTGAATGAAATATGGGAGCGATCAGATATAATAAATAATGACTAGGAATTAAACAATCGAAAATAAAAACAAATGTGAGAAAAGGGTGAAATCTTTGTCAAAGGATGAAAACCGGGATCTACTACGGGATTTAATTTGTTGACTAAAAGCCTATCAACTTTTATCTAATGTTTTTCTTGCATTGTCATGACGAGATGCTGAGATTACCTTCAAATCGATGCTAAGAAAACATTAAGAAAGTAAAATTGTTGTTGTATAATGTTTATTACGAAGAGAATGGAGAGCAAATTGTAATATTAAACCTAATTCTCTGTTTATCTGATTATGTTGCATACTTTTGGGATGTGACCGAATATGTGAAGCAATATATTTTTTTGCGAAAATTCAGATGAACTTGTTCAGTTATTGTTGCCCATTCTTGGAAAACCGTCCATCTCTCTCATTCCTCTCTGTTTTTCTCTCTCTTTCACTGTCTTCCTCAGTCTCCTGTTCTTGGTCCTTTTTGTGTGTGGACTCGCTTTTGGCAATTATGTAAACCGGCTTCACTTTCTGCACACCGACCATGCAATTTTCTCGCGCCATTTAATTTTTGTCGGTCCGGCGTTTGCTGCTCCTGCTCCAGCTTCTGCTCCTGTTCCTGCTTTTGATTCTTCTGACTCGGACCCTCGCATGTCTCCCATCTCTGTCTATCTTTTGGTCTACCGTAGCCTTTGGGGCAGTTTGCCCTTCGGGTTTGCCATTGCCATTTGCTTTTGCTGTCTTTGTTAGTTATTGTTATGGTCCTTTTAATGTTATTTTCCACTTGGCTCACACTTTTGTTAACATGCCGCCCGCACGCACCGAAAACCCAACTGACCAACCAAACTGACCAACAACAAAAGCGAGCCCAACCCTTTGGCATGGCCTCTTCAGCAGCAGACCCTGACACACTCACAGCAAAAATTGTTGTGTTTCCGCCTTTTCTTTTGCTGGGTAACCCACCAGGCCCCCAGATCGTTAAATTCACAGGCGGCTACATTGTAATTACCAAACAGAGTCATAGCCAGAGCCACCCGAGCCGTTGAACTACCCGTCGAGCCGTTTGGCCCAAATCCTCAACCAAGGCGGCTTGATTTATGTGCCAACAGCGGCGGCAGCGTCGTCATCGTCGTCGTCGTCATACGCAATTTTTCATAAACAATTTGGCACAATAACACACAATATGCCAAGGGGTTGGAATCGGCTTTTGGAACCCCACTCTCCTCTCACAAAATATATCAGAAAAAAAAGAAATTGCAATATTAAAATAAATATTGTAAATACCGGTAATGCTGGCAAACGGCGTGGCGTCGCCATATGAGTGGCGTCTGGTGGCCACAGCAGGATAGCTCCAACAACAGGAGCAATACTGGCTGGCAGGCGGCCAACCTGTCGCCATCGTTGTCGCTGTGCATTTAAGTCGAGTTCCGTTGTGCCACATAATAGCAGCTGGCTGCCAGGGAACAGTTAAAACCAGGACCCCTCGACCAGACTCCAAATAGGGCTTTTCGATCTCCACGAATCGCTTCTGCTACTGCCGCTTTTGTTAACTTTATCCACGGTAATTAGTTTATGCGCACCATTTCATGTGCAATTCGGTCATTAAACATTTTTTGTGCCTCCATTTAGTGGGTGGGTGGCGCGGTAGTGCGGTGGAGTACAGAGTGCGGGGAACTTTGTGTTTGTGCACATTATTATTTAGCCATATTTTTGGGCTGTGGCCCAGAAATAACTAAAAACGGCGGCGCTTAACTCTAATGCTGCATACTTGCAGGCGCAGGTGTTTTAGAGCTCACTATAAATTTGTATATTGTGTTGTTGTTGCTGTTGTCGCTCCCAATTGGCGACAAATAAAATTAGCAACACATTATGTTTTTCGGGCAAAAAACTTTCAAATTGTTCTACCCCACCCCGCTTTCAGTATTCTTGTATTCGCTCTCTCTGTTTTTGGGCTCATTATAGAGAGATTTCTACAGCGGGTCGAAATCGAGGCGGGCCACAAATCACGGGCAGCTACTCAACGGATTATTAAGTGAAAATTATGGCACTCCAAAGGCTCATAAAGCATTTACAATGCCTGGCAACGGGACAGCGGAACAGAGACGCAGCAAACAGAGCCACAGTAGCGGTTAGTTACATTTTCTCTTCCCTTTTTCATCTTTCGCCTTTTTTTATTGTCATTCTGTTTGCTGTTGCTAAAGTTGCTGCCCCGTAACCCATTTGGCCATAAAACTAACATAGCTCACATTATGCTTTAGAGGGAGAGAAAGTGGGTATTTTGTTTTTTTTTTCTACCATATCCCCAAAGAAACGTCAGCGAAAGGGCGCTTTCTTTCTCCTTTGAGTGTGTGTGTGCATAAGTTTTAATCTGCCTTCGTTACAATCAGCTGGTTCGCTCTTTTTGCAGTTTCCATACAAAAAAATAAATACAAAATCGCGAAATCTATTAAACCAAATAATAACATTGGAATACTCTTCCGAAAACAAATGCGAATGTAATAGATTTTGGTATAAAAACATAATAAAAATGACTATCTTTTTTTTTTATAAAAATTTTTATATGTTTTTTTTTTATCAAATTTATATAAAATATACAAAGTTTAAATAATTTTAAAGTTTTTCTAGGTCTTAACTAAAAACGATTTGAAAAATTTCTGAGATATAATTCTGTAAAAGTTTTCGATGCTCTTTATATATCTGTTGACTTTACTTTAATTCTAATCACCCCAAAAATGTATCAATATTGTAAATTGTTCTCTTGATTTGTTGAGTTTGAATTTAACACTTAATTATATTCTTCCAATTTCATATATTTGTATTAGCACAAACATAATTTCATAGTAAACCAAGCTCACTTGGCAAGTTGAGCCATGGAAAAAAGTGCATAGAGATTCAGATGGCAGTAAATAAAATAAAAAGAAAAAAGCAAAGTGCGGCTAAAAGATACGTAAAGTAAGGAACGAATTGATTAAAATTTATGCTCTTTATTTTCTTCAACTTTCGCCGAAATAAACACATACACGAACATTTGGTAAGAATGTCTTAAGATAAAGATAGAATTGTTTGAGAAGTTCATTCTATAAAGATATATTCACTCTTATCAAAAGTTTGCCATTCAATTTGGTCTGATCCCATGAAGAAAGAAGAAATAATTGTCTGAATGGTTGGCTAGGCATTTAAACAACATTCTGATTAAATTATTTTAATGGCAAGTTAGTATACATACGGACTGTAGATAAATAAGCCGAGATGTATGGCAAATATATGCATCGTCGTCGCTATTTTCACAGAAGCCAATTAATTCAACTGCGAACTATTAAAGCACACACTGGGCGCTCATAAATTGAGGCGCGAACGAACAACCTTTGGGGGCAGAGGGAGGAATACGAACAGGAGAAGGAGCACATCATGAAGCAATCCTCCAGAGTGAGTTGTAAATGAATGAATATTTCATAGAATGCGAATTTCGAGTAGATGCAGATGGAGTAAAGGCGCTTGCTAACCGACTTTGCTTGGATTGCCATATTAGCTAAGCCGGCAACTGATGGACGATGCCCAAATGCTGTGAGTATGAGTAGAAGGTTTTGGGTCTCGATTTAGGATTTTGGATTTGGTGTGTTAGTGGAAGGGTGTGTGTGCTTTTTTCTCCTTTTTTTTTTTTTGCTGGGCACACCTGCCCGCATGAATCGTCTCCAATGCGCTGTCTGTATATTCCTTCTTCTATGCTGTCGCTACTGTTGCTCTACGACTACTCCGAGTACTCTGACTGACTGGTAAATATTTATTGAACACGATTCGCTCGTTAGGCGGACGCAGAACACACATATAGAAGAGTCCCCCATGGCTGCTGTTGATGCTTCTCTTTCTGCCGCTGCTGCTCCTTCTGTTGTTGCTCTTCTGCTTCTCATACACATTCGTTTTTCACTTTGATTCATTCTGTAGCATTTTTCAATTTCTTTGTATGGAACCTACATGCATACACATATACAGCAAGCTTACATAGTACGTCTACTATATCAAATGAAATGGAACCATCGAAATGAATTTGAATACGCTTTCTTCTTTTCTTTGAGGGCAAATCTCTTCAAAGTTAATTAAAAAATATGTTAAAAGCCAAAGGATTTTAAATTTTTAAATATTAAAAGGAAATTTTAGAAAACATTTGTTCATATGCACAAACACTTTACTTGCAAGACTTTAAATTGTTTTTCATCCATTCGTCTCTACGTTAATTAGTGGAAAATCACTTGGCTATTTAGCACAGAAAGAGTATTAGAAATTCCTTTAGATGTTTTAAATGTAAAGTTTGTTTTCTTATTATTTTTGTTATCCGATTTTTATCTAGGATGTTGAAAAAGCATGTCCAGGGAGAGCTTAGCTGGGCGAAATGTGTATGTGTGTGAGTGGAAATTTTCATCTATAAGAGTTGGAAATTGTAAATGTGCTTGTGTGTATTAGTTTTACATAGAGCTTGGCCTGGTCGTCAGCTCAATAGGCCAGGCCAGAAAGAAACAGTTAATAAAATCCCTTGACACGAAGGCGTTTACATAAGCTTTTAGCAAATAATTGAGTGTGCGTGCCTTTGTTGTTGTTGTTGCTGCTGCTGTTGTTATTGCTGTTGTTGGTATTGTTTGCACGTGTGCCGTGCGATTGCCGAAATTGCTCGGATTGGGAACACGCCCCCATATTCCCAGCAGGTTAACCCTCAGAACAACTCCTACATCCACCCACGTCCACCCACATATTGACTGGTTTTTCGGTTTCTGTTTCATTTTCTATAAACTGGAAATTCAATTGAATTTGCAAAAATTGTTGTTTACATGTCGATTTGCTTGTTTGATTTATGCAAAATGTGTGTGCCTGGACAGCAGAAATTGGGCGTGGTCCAGCCCATAATAAACACATGCACACACTCATCGTATACTCAACGATGTGTGCCTAGAGATTTGGCCAAACAATCTTGCGCCGAAATTAGAGACACGGCCCCAGCTCCAACCTTTCCTGTCCTCTTGTATCCTGTCCGGTTCGGCTTAGTCGGTTGCGTATTAAACGAAATTAGCTGCCAATGGGCGAAATCAGATTGCCAAAAAAGGGAGCTTGGATTATTTGGCAGGGGCGGGTTATATGTGATTGCCTTGGCCTTGAGTGAGTAGATTGTTAGTTGCCTCTCGTTTCTTGTTATATCCCTTTATAGTTGTTGTTTAGTTGGCTGTAGACTTCAGAACCTTTTCGTACAATCGTTTCAATCTTGTTTGATAAATTTTCTATTTACATATGGCAAACATTTTTTTCCTCATTTTACTCTAACCATTAGCTGCTGCTTGACATGACTGGCACGTAAACGCATTACGCATACGCCGCATCATCCGGTGTGGGGTGAAAATTGTGAATTTGGCCGCTAAGTGCAGTATTCGCACTCGGAATTCCATCAACGTCAGCCCACATAATGACCTGGATGCGGACAAACACAATGCAATAACCAAAGAAGAAGAGATAGTGATAGAGCGAGAGAGAGAAAGGAAGAGAGAGATCGGGAGGGAGAGAGCGAATTATGAAAAGAAAATGGCAAAAAAGAAGTCAGCTGAGCTGACAGCTAAAAGAAAATTTGTCTTCTCTACAAGTTGCAGGCCAAGTTTGACGTTGCCGGCGAGTTTGGAGTTGAAGAGGATAAACATTTTTCAGCAGCAATAAATAATAAAGGAAAATGGCAGCTACACAGTAAGATAAGGGAGCGCAGCAGCATAAAGGGAAGAGTACCAAAGGGGATGGGAAAAGAAATATTAATAATAAAAGTACACAACAGCAGCAGTGAGCATAAAGGGACAGCACAATGGATGCGGATGTGCCAGTGGCTGGGCAGAATCTGGGCAGCCAACAAGAAAAGTGCATCCACGAATAAAATCAAAGCCATCAACTGCAATTGCACTGGATGTGGACATGTTCAGTATAGAAGGCGGAAGGGGGCAGCGAATTGAATGGTTATTGAAAGTGCTTCCCATTTACCCATCTTCGCTAAGCAGAAGGGGGGGAGTGGCCGATTGGTTGAATAAAAGTTTTCAGCTTTCCTTACGGCCATAAAACTATTACGCAAGATGCATAAAGACTTTGTCAAGTGGAAAAATATGAAAAACTTTTACATTTCTATGCAAAAGGCAGCAGCAAATGTAAATTGCTTCCACATGATGGTCATAGATGAAAAAGGGGTGAACAGAAAGTCCATGGGGGTGGCATCTTGGAATTTAATATGGATGTCAAATCTTATGTGTGAAACCTTCTATCAATTGCTGCACATGTAATTGGTAAAGTTTTTAATCTTATCTAATTGGCAAATACGCCATTTCCAGCTCAATATCTCGGCGCCAAGGTTTTAATTTTTTTTTTTGGGCGGTGGCGGTTATAAAATTATATTTAATCGAAACCTTTAATGGCCGATTTAAAGATTAGAAGAATGTGTGTTTGGTTGGCAACTGGCGTAATTCAGCACGGAAAGCAAACAATGTGGCAAGTCACAAGGCACACTTTCAATTTTCAGAAAACACATAAAACTTGATTATCTTGATTAAATTGCAAATCAAAAACATGTTTCAAGGATTACTTGTGTGCCACAGAAAGACACACACAGAAACATAGAGAAACATATATGTACATATATATGTATGTATACCACTTGACACAGAGATAGAGAGGAATATATACATATATATGTATATTTAGCTGTATTTTTGGTAAGGGGGTGGAAGGATGGGAATAATAATTGTAAACTGCAGCCAAGATTGAAAGACTATCTTTTGAAATGTACAACAGAGTCTGTGGTTGTCTATATGTATATGTGAGTTTGTCTGTGTTTGTGTGGGAGTGGCAATGTTAATCTGTTAACAAGAAGCTTAGATCGATTTCATTTTCAAAGTGTTTATATCAATTTAAAGTAATTACAAACAGCCACAAACATATGACAGAGAGAAAGAGACATGGCGAGAGATAGAGAGATGACTTAGACTTACACAAAGCACACTCAACAATTGAATGTATGTGTGTGTGTGTATGCTTAATGGAAATTATTACCCAAATTGAATGTAACTATGTGTTCTGTCAGATATACTAAAGTCTAAATGCGAAAGACAGTTACTTCAATATTTACATGTACACAGAGACTCTAGAATTGCAAACATATTGACAGAATACTTCCAACTATTTGAATATTGTTTGCATAGCACAAAAGTTTAACTCTATAATTATTGATTATTACGAACGGAATTTGCATACAGTTATGTGGGTGTTGATTAATCTCAATCAATTGATTAGTTACAGCTTAGCAAATTGATTGCATTTGTTGGAGTGGAAGGTCTTCACATCAATATGAAAGCCCAATTCGTTCAACATTTTATAAGATAGAAAGCAAAATGAAAAGGTTAGTTTGCTTGAATTTGAAATTGTCAAACAATAATGCGGTTCATCATTTACGCTATAATAAATACAGAGAATAATTGAATCGCTTTAATATATTTGGCGTAACATTTTAATCCCAGGTTTTCATACTATACATATACTTTGCTGAAATTATCATTTAAGAACTTGGCTCAATTCTCATTGCCAACAATCAAAGAAGTGTGGTGGGAAAGTAGTTCAGTCTAATTAGTTTACGTTATGTCTATAAGTTGGTTTAGTTGTTGAAATAATATATAATAATCCGCTTAAGTTGTGGCATATTTTTAAGAGCCGAAACCTTTTTACGAAATCTTTACCCAAAGAACGCTCGTTAAGTTTGTTAACTTAAAAGCTAGCCGCATTCAGAGAAGTAGTGTTTTATGGGGGGTGGCAGGGCGACTAACTAACTGCAAGTGGGGCCATACACCGACAGACAGAGTCAGACGGAGCGAAAGACCGAGAAGAGAGACTAACAGACAATGTGTAAAAATAATGAATATTACATTCAAATTTTACGAGTGCCACTTAGGCACGCGTTCCAAACCCCTTCCGTCCCCACCCACTTTTCTGCTCTGATCTGCAACAATAACAACAACAACAATTGTAACTGGGCCGGCAAAGGCAACTGGCACTGGCAGCGGCAGCGGCAACACATCTTCATATGTTGCAAAAGTCAGGCCACTCGCATAATGCCACTTCTAGAGCTATGTTTATGCCACTTTATGCAAAAATAATTGCACAATTAGTTTGAAGCTGCTCGGGTTGCTTACCGTTGGCACAGCGACACAGACAGTGAGAAAGAATGGTGGAGAGGGGAAGCAACCATGCCTTCCATTTCATGGCTCCTATCCCGTGCTCTGTGTGCAATGTAAAATTGGTTCAAGCGTAGCTGCTAACGCGCCGGAGGCAACTCACATCACCTGCCCAGCAGCCACCCAGCCAACAGACCCGCCCTCCGCCACGCCCCTTCTGCCGCACTGCTCATTAGTAAGAGTTTTGAATGCTATTACAGCGTCATCTACTCGACTCCTACTATGCCCCCAATGTCTCCCCCCCATTTGCCTCTTCTGCTGTCTGTTTGTACACATGTGCATAAGTGCAATGCAAACACACACATATATACCGTGAGAAAGAGGAAGAGGGAGGGGGAGAGGCAAACATCGACACGAAGCCGCTGGCACTTTGCTTTTTGCGCACACGTACCTTCTCATAGAAGCAGCTTTTTTTGTTGTTAGTTTCCTTGCCTCGGCCACGCCCACAAAACATCATCCAACCCTTGCCCACGCCCACACACAAACACAATGGAAGGAAAATGAGATAGAAGAAGTTGAAGTATAAAAGGCGTAACTGGCCAGCAGCAGTTGCTTGGCAAGACAATGCGCTTAAAATTGGTAAGATTAGCCTGGTCATTCGGCATAGTTTCTCCTTTTCGCCCTTTTTCTCGCCTCCCATCTCAAATGCCACGTCCGTTTCTCCGTGCTAAGCTCTTTGACATTTGCAGATTTACCTGCACCAGTTACCAGCTGTAAGTACTTCCCTCTCTTCCCACACTCTGCACTCCCTTGTCCTTGCTGGCAGTGTGTGTGTCTTTTGCATTTTTAACAACAGGGCAACAATGTTCTGTTGGTAAGGCAACTTTAGGTTTTAATTTTTATTTTGTTTATGCATTTCCTTTTTTTTTTTTTGGTAACAATGTTACTTTCGTTTTGACATTTAATTATCTCACATTATGTAGAATTTTACAGTTGTAATCCTTTAAATATCGTTCCCTCTCCAACTCCAAAAGCCAGTCTGAGTCTCTGTGACAGTTTTCAACCCAACAACTGACTCAAATGGGAAGCTCTGTCAAGGTAACAACTTAAGTGCATTGCATTTGTGTCTTTGTGTGTGTGTGGAGGTGTTATTGAACAGAAAGTCTCTATAACAGTAATTTGATTGTTCAATTGAAACTTTTTACAACTAATAATTAATAATAATTCTTAAGCTTTTCAATTAAAACTTAGCACCAATTCTTTTTATACAAATATTATTAAACTGTTGTTCTAGACTCGATCGTAAAAAATCAGCGGGTCCAAGGGAAACGAAGGAATTATTCGAGAATTGCCAAGAACAGTTGCAGAAACAAATATTTAATAACATATTTTAAATGTATTATTTCTTATACAATAAAGTATGATCTCTATTTATACCAGAGTTTTAAAGATTGAACGATTGAACCGCAACTGTAAAGAACTCTATTCTCACTGTCTTTCATCTGAAAGAGCACAATAAAGAAGAGCAAAGGAGAAGAAACATTCAGAGTGAAGAGAACGCAAAGATTTAGAGAGAGAAAAATAGTAATGAGTAATGTAATCTTTTTTGAGAACCTAATCTGCCAGATTTAATTTAAAAAAATATATGCATGGATCTACATTCCTCCTAGGATTAACTTTTGCGAATGTTTTATAGTTTTGGCTTAAGATGGGATTAAATTGACCTTTGAATATTTCTATAATTATTTCCATAAATTTCTTATGGTCCTAGCAGTTGATTTCTCATAGTTTGAATGCAATTTTAGTAAAATAAGCATAGGAAATATCCACAATTACTTATTCTCAAACATTAAATGGAGTGAATAAGAAACTTTTGTAATTAACAATAATTCCATTGTCCAACTAATTGTTAGAGAAAACTTAAACGAGAAATGTCTTAAATTGACTCTAAATGAACAAAGCGTGTGAGATTATTTTTGCCAAGTCAATTAAAGTAGTTTTGAATTAATTTATTTGAGATTCTTGAAATTTTGTATTCTCTCAAAAGGGGTAACAATTTAAAATTGATTGAGTATGCTCAAGGTAAATCTGTATATGAATGGCTATTGATAATTATAATTTCATAAATACTATAAATAATTTTCAACAACCAGCACGTAGCTCAAAGCACAGAGGGAATCCCAGTATGAATATTATCCACGTGTGTTGGCATTTTCTCTTTAATTTAATTAAAATTTTGCAATTTATTAAGTTATATAGATATAGTGTGTATATGTTGTTATGTGGATGGCATGGATGGTTTTGTCGTCAAGATACCAAAGGAATGCTCGGTTTGCCATATCTTTTTGAGCCAGATGCCAAAGACGCACAGTTTGTGCTTGTCTTTAATTGAAGTTTAATAGATGAAACCAGTGAGACAAGGCAAAAAACCAGGGCGTGGCATTGAAAAAGGTATAAA
The DNA here is from genome assembly GCA_018152135.1 of Drosophila paulistorum. Taxonomy (NCBI): domain Eukaryota; kingdom Metazoa; phylum Arthropoda; class Insecta; order Diptera; family Drosophilidae; genus Drosophila; species Drosophila paulistorum. The sequence continues at coordinate 5,979,929 of JAECXG010000805.1, read as the reverse complement.
AGACGTGTATGTGTGTGTGTGTGTGTATGTATGCCAGTTTTGCTGGCATTTTGCTTTTGGGTGTCGCTTTGAATGTTTTGAAAGCCAGCGAAGCGAGCGTGCCGAGCCGACCAAACGAACTTGGCTAACATCTGAAATGGTTGCATGGCATTTTTCGACAATTAAAATTAAAATTTAAATGAAATGAGTGTTGTATGTCAGAACCTGTGTGTGTGTGTGTGTGTATGTATGTGAGTAGTACATAGAAAAACCACAACAGAGAAAAACCAAGGGAGCAAGAGCTACAAAAGCAGCGGCTAGCAAAACAAACCGCAGCAACCAAAACCAAACAGAAGCGTTACATAAAGAAAAAGTCGACTTCGTTTTTGTTGTTATTGTTGTTGTCCTCGTCTCCAACGTTCCCAATGTTCTACTCCACGTTGTCGTTGTCGTAGTCGTCGCCGTCTGAGTAAAGAATGTGCACAAATATGTAAATGAAATTGTATGACTCGGTACACACACCCGCATATGGTTGCAACAACAACAACTACAGCAAGAAACACTCGAGCAACTTTCTGCTAGGCAAGCAAGGTGCAAATGTGTTCCCAGGATATGGTAGTATGTGCAGCATGTTTTGCATGTAGTTCGTTGACTTTTGAAGTTGCTCAACGTGCCAGAAGCAGCGGCAGCAATTGCACTTTGCCGTTACATTTATTACATTTGTAATTGTTGTCAGTCGTCGGAGTCATAGTTGGAGATGGTAGTAGAGTAGGAGTTGGTATTGAAGTCGCTTTTTGCGTTGTTGGTTGTTTGCCTAAATGCAAAAGTTGCACTCTTCATGCACTGAAAGTTGGAGCGTTAATTATGTGTCAAATGCAATTTTGGCCTGGTTGTGGAACGTGTGTAAAACGGAAGTCGTTGCCAATCCGTAGTTGTTTCCGTCCTTTGTTGTGGTTTTCCTTTTAAGCTTGTTCCTTTGTTTCTTTCGTTTTTTTTTTTTGGCATTTTCTATTGCATACTTTGCAGCGCTTGCACCATTTGGCTTTCACTTTTTCTGTGAAAGGACTCCTTCTAGTCTCTCCCAGTGGCTGCTCATAGCTCACGTAGGTGTATTTAAAATGCTTTTGCATATTTCATTAACATTTTAAAAATTCATGAGCTGCTAATTGAAAACGTTTGTCGTGCCCGACACACACACACACTAACGCACGCACACACGGTCGCTTGGTCGGCCGTAGGTCGCTCGGTTAGGTGCGTAGTTAAAAAAAAGGCAAAAAGGTGCCAGTGTGGCACTCAAAAGCCGGGCAACATAGTTTAGCACTTTACTAAGCTAACGTCTAGTAGCATTCAACCGAAGAAATCAAAGCAATCCCTTTCTTCTTCTTCTTGTAATGTATGCGACCTGCACTCAAAGTTCACCTATGGCATGGCAAGTCCTTGGCTTGGGCCTAACTGTTTTGTATGCGAAAATACCCTGAGACACAAACACACACACAGACATAGGTGGGGTCATACTCATACTGGCACACCTTCAATCACTTCCGCCGAACGATGAAGTAGCTCTTTGGCACGCTATTATTTTGCAGAAGCCTGGAGTTAGAAATAAGACATACAGCAGAGGTCTGTGTGTGTGTGAGTGTGTGTGTGTGTGTGTAATTGGAACGTGTGGGAAATATAAAGCAAAAGCCGCTATTGGTCGCTTAAGTTGTAGCCCTGTTTTACCGGATGTCCTGTTAGAAGCGTAAATAGGCATAAAACAACGAAAAGAACATTTCTATTACCTCCCCAGTCTAACAAAAGAGCACAGTGAGTTGAGTGGGGGAGAATTTGGATCCGGGATCGGTGCCAGAGTCGGAGCGAAGCAATAGACGCCTTCAACCGAACCGTGAAAACTTGTCTAAAGTCTTGTGGCGGCAAAGCGGAAATACTGCCAGGAGCTGTCTAATGGCTACGCAGCAATCCAACATTTTTGTGTTCTTACAGCCAGCTAAAGCCTGCTGCAATCCTTTTCCAAGAGTGTTTTGTTTCGTTTCAAGTAAATGCATATCGCCTTGGTAACAGTGGATGGCCAAAACTTGACGACGACGACGACTAACGTCAGCTCATTATGCCAGGTTGGCTCTTTTGTTCTGCCACTCAATGGCAGAAAGGAGTGAGACTAAGTTGGTTGGCCTTTTAAACAACCCGACACTCGGCTTCGCTTCTGACCATTTCTTGTTTAAGTCTGAACCACAAAAGCTTGCTTAGCCAGTCTTTAAGTTGGAAAAAGCACATAAGAGGTGAAAGTTGAAAGAAGAGACAAAACAGATGAAACAATGGTCAAGTGCCAAATACACGTGCGTCTTGCACGTACACTGTCGATTCTCTTCATCTCCCGCTCGTTCTTTATCTCTCTCCCTTCCTCTCTGCGTCTCACTCTTTCTGTGTGTCTTGTGCTATGTTTGTACGATAAACTGCTTTTAGTCAACTTTAGTTACTTTGGTCAAGCAGCGCTCAAATGTTTGCTGCTAAGTTCTTTTTGTGTACTTCGTTTTTTAGCTTTGTGCCTGATGCCTGAGCCTTGCCTGCGTTTTGGTCCTCGCCTTGGTTCTGGCTCCACTATTTACTGCTTTAGTTTTGTGCTTTTCGCTGTGTTTTGTTTGCTCCGTGTTTTGTCATGCCTCTTATGTCCAGCTCGAAATGTGTAAACAACTTTGGGCGCTTAGCCAAGTGCAAGGTGTACAGTGCACACACAACGAGAGAGAGAGAGAGAGAGAGAGAGACCGAGCTCACGGTAGTGGCATCACGTTCCATGTACCTACTAGTGTCGTAGTTCTTACTGGTTGGAATACGGACTATAGTGATGCAGATGCTGTTGCCCTACTGACCATAGCACGCTGTTAATCCGAGATGTTTGTTTACCTTGGCGCCGAGTTGCAGCCAACAGGAGTAGAAGAAGTAGGCACCTCATTTATCTTGCGAATGCAATAACAACGACTTAGCCAAAGCTTATGGCAGAACCGTGAAGCAAATCCATTAAATGCGTTTTATACATATCAGCAAGCGACGTCCTTTGGCAATTCTGGCTTATCATGGTATGGAGCTATATAAGACTATATACTAAATCTAAACATCTTGGGCTGAAAAGACGTACTACATGCATTTATTCCTTATTTATGAGTAAATTTTTTTAGTATTTTTCCTGAAACTTAAAAAAGGGCATAGACAATTCGGTTTAATTCTTAAGTACGACAATTGTTGGTAATTTGTTGCTCTGTTTGCCTCACTTGCTATTTCCACGGCCAATTAATGAAATGACCTGCTGTTCTACTAACTCTCCCCTTCGCTCTCTCAGCCGTCTCTGTTCAACAATCAATACACAATAGGGACACAGCATGAGTAAGGGTTTTTTCAAATTGAATTGTGTTTGCCGATCGTGTTGCAATTTTTGAATTTTTAATCTGACCAACCGCTTTAATTCGCATTTAAATTAATTAAAATCACTTACTCCAATCCAAAGCGAGTCTGCACAACACAACCAAACAACAACAACCATCAGCAGATAAAAAAAAACCCAAATTAACTTTGCAACAGATTCGATAAAGCCGCAGCTAGCTGAACGTCGGTCGGGAGGAATGAGGAAGCGGGAGGTAGCAACGGAACAGGTCGTGACACAGCAGGTGGCAATCGACGGATATAAAAAGGCGCGACCGCAAAGTGTTGCACGGACAACGACAATGTGAACGGGGGAGTGGCTGGTGGTGGCATTGGGGCGAATGGGTGTGGCCTTTGGGTACTCTGCCATTTTGTGTCGCATTTTATTTTAATAAAGGCTTTTAATTGAATTTTCAATTGTTGCTCGAGCATCGCACCCAAGTGCAATGGCAACATTGTTTCTTTTGCTGCTGTTGCTGCTGTTAATGTTATTTGAATGTTGTAATTGTTGTAATTTTCGTTATCATCATTACAATTTCATTTAGTAGCATCGGGCAACGATTGTTACAAACCACTTCAAATAACATGCAGACAAAGTGCAAATATGTGGTTAAAAACCATTTGACATAGCTCCAAACCGGAGCGAAATATAGCTGTAGGCAAAGCCAATCCTCCAACCAGTCGATCTGCCCACATTTGGTAATAATCTATAAATATATTTTTAAGTATATGAATATATGTCCGCTGGGATGTCACAAATGGCGTTCGCCACTTCCGTTTCCGTTGAATCTGCTTAGCATGGCAATGCCATAAAATTATTGCCATAAAAGATGAGTTGCCCGTTTTTTATTATTGTTTTTTGCAATCTGCACATTTTTATTTTATTTACTTTACAATGTTAAATCAATGAACGTGCCAACAATTAAAATATTCAACCAGCTTCCGTTAAGCGAATGAACAAATTGTTCTCGATCTTTTTTGTTGAAGTTTTCATTTCAATGGGTGGCAAGAGTTACTTGGGCAACATATGAAAATTATTCGCCCGAAAATCTCAATGGGCATCACTATATCATTTAACGGGTTGTATTTTTCATACTTAATGTATCACACTGCTCATATAGCGAGGGCATCTCGTGGTCGAATAATTATTTAGCATTTAAGCCTTCTTTTATCTTACATAATTGCGGAATTTCAATAATTTATTTATTATGTGTAAATAAAATCCACAGGCAGGTTATTAATTTTTAATTTTCTCCTCAGTTGTGGCCATGTTGAATGCCCTTTTTTGTGTCTGCCATGAGAAGCACTTTAAGTCATGCCAAATGCACATGCATTAACCATGACACGCCCACATTTAACCCTTGAACTCTAACCCCACCCCGATTTTACTGCTGGTCGTCGTAGATTTTTCCGCTCTTTGTTATCGTATGAACATTCCGTTGTTGTTTTTGGTTGTGCATTTTAATATATGTATGTACAATTTTCGCCAAGCATTGTTTGTGCAACAAATTTTGTTTTACAACATTTTCAATTAGTTTTCGATGCAGTTTATTGGCTATTGTTTCTACGCAAGTTAAGTGCGTACCTTCGTGCTCTCAACCATGTGGTGTGTGTGTGTGTGGATGAGTATGTGGTTTTTATTTCAGTGATTGCAATTGTGATTGTTGAATAAGTAAGCAATATTAAATAAATATACAAATACTCCATACCTTATTGTACATTTTGAGAGCATTATCAAGTGGATTGCAATATTGCAGATTTTTTATTTTTAACATATTCTGATTTACCATAAATTTGCGGCCATTTAAGCCACTTCTAATAAACCAACTCGAGTTTATTTATATATTCATATTCACCTCGTAACAAACTAAATAATGCCAATTGTGTAATCAATATTTACTACGAGCACATGTTAAGGCTAAGAAGATTATAAGGAACAATGCAGCAAACATTGTTTATCGTTGATCTATTCAATGGACTTAATCCTTTTCTTGCTGAAAATAATAGATAGGTAAAGGAAGCATTGGAGCAAATTTAATAACAGTTTGTGGGTTTGAATAATTTCTCAATACAAAACAATAGCAGTTAAAGTATAAAACATATTCTACAGTTAAGCAAAGATTCATAATATTTATGGTTATTCGAGTTGAAACAACTAAATTATCTTAATTGAAGAAATACCCTTGACTCGAGGATAAAAAGAGTTGGTTAAAAAAATCATGGCAGAGATGTCATGAAGTATAAAAAGTGTAAGAAAACCGCAGTTCGAATGTGGTTGAAAGTCATAACTTGTAAGACTCTTATTAAGATAAACTCAAAAAGTGAAAGAGAGTGCCAGAAAAGAAGTTAAGAACATGTGTGTCTGTGTGTGAGCGATAACTGAATTTTCGACATTGCCTTGACTAAATCAATTCAAAAAAAAAAAAAAAATCATAAAAAAATAGTTGCACCCAAAAATGGGCAAGGTGCAAAAGAGAAGAGTGATAGAGACAGAAAAGTGGCAAAGTGCGAGACTGCATTAATTAAAATTTGAATGCGGCCTTAAAAGAAAAGCGCAAATCTAACAAATTTTTCATAGGCTAATAAACATGAATGTGCCACTCGGAGCCAAAGCCAAGCCTGCCACCGACAGGTGCAAGCAGGCAGAAACATCCACAGAGACAGAGAGAGAGAGAAAAGTCAGAAGTTGAAATAGAAGCGTCACTGCAACTGCCGGCCGACAGTATTTTTAATTTCTGTACATTTTTTCATTTCTTCTTCTTTTATTTTTATTTTTGCCGCACTGTCACCCAATTATGTCACACAGTGTACAACAAATTAATGCCTCGTTGCGTTGATTGCGCCGAGTGCGGCTGCTGCTGTTGGCGTCGTTTCGGGTTGTGTTTTGCGGAGAGGCGCAAGCTGAAAAGTATGCAATGGAAAATTGTACGCAAAAGTGAAATCACTAAAAACATTTCGTTCGACCAGACCGAGCCAGGCCCAAAACCTTGTTTTGGCTGCCATTCTGCCAGTTGTCTGTCTCTCAGGCTCCAGTGTGTGTTTGTGTGAGTGTGATTCCGTGACAATTTCAAACGGATTTAACCGCCAATTTAAAACGAAGTCAATACAAGCAAAAGCGGCTGACTCGCTTGGCATGAAATATACTCAACCAACATACAGTGAAAATATTTAATCACCTTGCATTTAAAAGTACAACATACATAGATATTCCATAGGTATCTTAGGTATCCAAAGGCTTCATTTTCATTACAACTTTCCCTTACGGCTTAGAGTTTTGGAAATTGGACCATTTATTTAATGGTTAATTTGAAGTTGCCTTTTTTATAGTTTATATAGTTTGCCAATTTTTTTTATGTAAATATAATTGCAAATATTCCATATCATTCACTTAATATACTACATCACAATTCGCCTATATCCAATGAGCACAGTAGATGGAAAGGATATTTGTATGTGTATACCAATTGATGGAACAGATTCAGCAGAAACAGATCAACGGCCCATCAAACTGCCACATTCATTTTTTCATTGGGGTTTGCCTTTCTTTTTTTATTTTTTGGCTCGCCAAAATGCATGTCTACTCTTGGTTTTGCTTCTGGTACTGACCAACGGTGCGTATGCGTATTGCCAGAGCCAAACTGTAAAAATGTATTGAACATTTTACGCTTCTTTTTTTGCCCAGCTTCACTGTTGGTTGGTTGCTCGCCTCACTGGATGACTGTTGTTTTTTCTGTTTATTACACTGAGCTTGTGTCAAACAAACGATTTAAATGAAATAAATTACAATGAATCACTCAATCGGTTTAAATAAAAATGTTTCCCCTTGTAATGAGAGAGATGCCAGTATAAAAAAAAGAAAACAAAAGAAATGAGTATCGAATAACAGATGGGAAAACAACATGCAGAACATACGCTCATATGACGATACATTTTCTTTTTTCACATATATCAAAGGCTTTCTTTAGAGAAACATCTTTTCTCTTTACTAAAGTGATATCTATCGAAGCAGTCCTAATACATTTACCGCCAGCACATTGAACCATAAACCAATTGACAAGGCAATCATTTCGATACAAAACTCAAACAACTGATTCAATGGGAAACCTCTCAATAGATTGCCCCTCTCCATGAAAGACTTTCCGGCAAGTGTTTAGTTTTGGCTTAGTGACTATCAAGCAGGGCATGTAAATGCCATGACAATGCAGAGTTGGAGACACAGGACCTGGAGCAGGTATACTTAAAAGCATTACTTGGAGGTCAGGTCGGGCCATAAAGCCATAGAGACACACAACACAGCTTTGTCCACCTGAGTTGTCAACAAACCGTGAAATTATCAGCACAAATTGGATGACGATATCCAAAACGAGGAGTAGATTCGTTTTTCTATCTCTTTTCTACTATTTTTTCTTTTTGCTAGACCATGGCCGTAACGCATGCATGGAAAGAAGCCCTTTGGCCTATGAAAAAACCTTTTAATACAAATTGAAAATGCTTGAAGTAAGGAATGAGTAGACTAACTGAGCAGAAAAGAGCACAAAAAGACCAAATCTAAAAATGTGCAGAGGGGGCGAATCAAGATACGGGCACTTGTGATAAGTAGTTAGGTAGTAAACACAGAACTCTGAAGACCTGAGTCAGTGGGCCAATGAGTGGGCAGAATTTTCTTCCACTTAGATAAGCCACACATACACACACAATCACACACATTGCCATGGCGACACAGAAAAATCTCCAACTCCATCTTTGGCACGGCTTTTATTCCATCGGGTCTATACATAAATGTCAAGAAAGAAATTTGCATGTGATTTACTGCAGCTGCAGCTATTTATCTTGGTAACTGGACACTTTCAAGTGCAAGCAAAACTGGAGCACTGGAACACTGGCTATATAAATACTGATGTGAGACCACGATAGAGATAAAGGCAGAGAGAGAAGGAGAGACAAGATCGACGGACAGTAAACGGAAATGCGCTTTATGCAACATTTAAATGGTTCTCCTTTCCGGTTTTGCTGTCGACCTTCAGGTGCCGGCTCAATTATTTCATTAAGTTAAACGTTTGCATTCCAACTAATTTCGTCGGGCCGAGCCAAGGAACGACCGCGTCCGGGAACCGGCCACATCCGCTACAGTCGTGTGATGCAAACACGCAAAGCCAAGGCCCCCAAGTTGCATAGTCATCGAGTGCAATGGAGAGACTGAGAGAGATTGGGAGGAAAAGCCGAAAGCCAAAGCCGTAACCGAAACACAGCGAAAAGGAATTTATTTCTCAATTCCCACTTCAATTTCGTAAATTGAATGAAAAAGCGCTTAAAAATATACAAAAGCAGCGTCTCCATCCTCAGACTCAAACCATAACCCAAATAGTGGAACAAAGGCACATGCAGCCAGAAGAAAAACGGCAGAGCGAAAGACCGAATGGGAGAAGAGGAAGCAGAAGGAAAAGAAGGACAGGCAACAAAAAAAAAAGAAAAGGCAAACGAACAGCGCGCAAAACGAAAGGAAATCTTACAAATAAAACGGAAGTTAATTTACTACGTAAACCGAAAAGCATGGCGCAGCCACATCCGGATGGGGAGAGAAGAAGAGTAAGAATGGAGGGAATGGGGACAGCTGGCAATACTCGTAAGAGGCGGACATGGCAGTAACCAAAATGTTACACTGTAAAGAATTGCCACAGACTGTAAACGTTGCAACTGATGGGCTGAAGAAGCCGTTGGCTTCCCAAATGGTTTGGCCATTTAATTGGCCAAGTTTTTTGCACTGCACTACACTGCACCAGGCCAGTCTAGGCGCCGCTTAAGGTACCCAAATATTTGCTCATGCAACACAGAACCACAAGACCGTGAGTTGGTAGCAACGATCCAGAGGCAGGGCCAGGACAGGTGTAGCTTGCACTTAAAACCGCTTATTACGTTAACAATTGCAAATATCGGCTCGGATTTTGCTTACTCTCGGATAGAATTTCAAGTTGGTATTGGTGTAGGCGTAGGAGAAGCGCCAGACAGGATTACTTTGCATAATTTTAGGGGCATACAAATAACAACCGGGGGATTCACACTCACTCACACACCGACACACACACTCATACGTGAGTCTACATTGTCTGGCATGCCAATGAAAGCATTTCGCGTTCTAGCCAAAAGGAACCAAAAAATAAAAATGAAACGGAAGGAAATTTCACTAGCTGACTGCTGCAGCAGCCGCACATACAGATTTTGAGGGGCGTTATGTGGGACCATTAGAGGTTCACTCTCTCTCCCTCTCCCTCCCTGGTTGGGTCGTTGGTGGCAAGGAGTAACAAAAGTATTTGTTATGCGGTAAAAATGCATAAAAATCCCGAGACCGGCATTTATTTAAATTTATGCCGTTATAACGTAATTTTGCATTACCCAAAATGTGGGCGACCATCCGACAGAGCGACCGAACGACTCCGCCCTCAAGTTAGCTTCTCCTGGCACTTTATTGTTGCACTTGGGTTTGCTCTGTGTGTTGGTTGTGTGAGTGTGTGTGTGCGGCACACTTTCCTCAGGCATTTTTATACAAATTTTTGCATACCTTTCTTTTTTTCAAGTTCTATTTATTTATATTTTTATTTTTTTATCTTTTTTTGGTTTGTTTTGTGCAAAGCCGAAAGCTAAAAAGTTGGTCCTGTTTTATTTTTGGTTAAATAAGTATTTGGTTTGGCTATTTGTATACACTACACTCCTCATCCTTGGAGCAAATTTTTTTTAGCAGTACTCTTGTTCTATAATCTATTTTTGTTATGCACAATTGTATTGTTATTTATTTTTTTATCATTTCAATTGTTTATTCGTGTTTGCTTTGGCATAATACGAAAGTTATTCATTTGTTATGCATATGAAGTAGAACTGAAAATGTGTTTGTGGTTTATGACTGCAGTTGTTGTTGCTGTTGCTGATGTTGCTGATGTTGTTGTCATTGTTAGTGGTGGTTAGGTGGTGGTGGTGATGACAACAAAGAACTAGTTTTGGCAGTTGCAAATGGATAGGAAATGCCAGTGTGGTGGAGTCAAATTGGAAGAACGCTTGAGTGCGGTTTCCGTTTTCAAATACAAATTGGAAATACAAAATAAATAAATAGATTTCGTTTTCGTTTTGGTTTGTTTTATTTTTTAATGAAAATCCGTTTAAGCATTAGTATAAATATCCTGAAGGGTTCTCGATTATATTGACGCCCAAGAATCTAATTTGTTAATCCATTTGTCACTTCCAATTACACCAAGACAGTTAAATGAAAATGAAAATCCTTTTTGTTATCTTACTCTCTTTGCTCACTCTGTGTCGCTGTATGTCTGTATGTGTGTGTGCGTGTGTGTGTTTGTGAAGGCGTGGCATGGGAAATCATTCAATCAATTGAACCACTGACACTGCTGTCTCTTCTCTCTCTATGTGTGTGTGTTTTGAATACAAATTAGATAAAGTGATAGCCGCCCAATATTCCTCATTCTCTGAACAATGACACGCCCCTCAATCAGGCAATCTGTACAGGATTGCCATTGACATCATCGTCGTTGTTGTATTTGTTGTTGTTGTCTCTGTGATGAAAATGGAGTTAATTTAAATTCAAAGTAATTAATTAGACACCAGAGTGACCACGTTACATATATATATACTTATACATATATACGGAGTAACTAACTAATCTTCAATGTGCATTTACCTACTGATTGTGGGTATTTGTTCTTGTTTACTTGCATTGTTTCTCACAGTGTACTTTGCTCATTCGTTTGGTCCAAAGCTAATTAAACGCACAATATGCTTATACTAAGATGTGCTCCATAAGCAGACCCAAAGTGGCTTTTGGAATGCTAAATATATGTATGTATATTTGTCTATATGTATGTATATGTACATATATCAATAACTCACACTGCTTATCCAATCGACTAGGTCACTGGCCAGGCCCATATCAACTAATTTCAATGATTTTGTTTAGCTCAGTGATTCGGAGAATTGAGTTGGACGGGACTGCGAAATGCATGTGAGGCTATACATACATATGTCTTAACGATGACCGCAGGGGCAAATTCAAGTATAGAGATACACACACACACATTTGTATGTCTGCACACCAGCAATTTGAATGCCTTTCAATGAATTGATGCCAATTTGCAATTGTTAATGAAACGCCTTTGTGTCGTGTCGATTGCATTGCGGCCAGAGCCTTCAACTAACCAACTAATCCTTGAACTACATATACTAGTTTAGCATAGCTCTTGGTAAAACACCACTGGCTATATTCCCTGTCCTCAAAACCCCTTGTGCCGCTCTCTTTCTCTCTCTGTGTCTCTTTTGCAGAATAAGTTTGCATTCGTTCATTTCACTTTCCTTATTTTCTTTGACATTCGGGTTACATTTTGGGCTAGTTTCATCAATTTGTGTACATGTGGGATAAAAGGGGATCCCAAGGGATGGGTAGGTAAACTTGTCCTGTTACTACTACTTCTATCTCTCCTCTGTTTTACTGTCCCCCATTCGTTTTTCTCCCTCCAGCTTACTATTTCTGCTCATTTCAATTTTGTAATTGAGATTAGCTCTTTGGGAATAATGGAGATCAGATCGTTTAATTAACTTTGTTTTCGAGCACGTCGAGTCCTCCAACAGCTACTGCAGTGCTGTGTCAAGTACTGGCAACTGTCTGTGTGGGCGTCATTCTATGTGTCCTGGTTGTGTTGTACTTTATGTAGTATCCGTAAGCATCTGTATCTGTATTCGTTTTTGTGCCACTCTGATTGAGCTAACAAGCTCTTGAAGGCAATAATTTTACTATTGCCGTCTGACGTTAGTTGCTTGGTTTACGTATGTCCTCAGTTGTCTGTTAATTTGCTCAGCAACAATTTCATTTGTTAATTTTTGGGGCCCCTGGAATCTTTTGGTCAATTTGCCAAACAAAAGCGATAGCCTTCGTTTTTGTCTTACCGTCTCCGTCTCTCGATTTCATTTGTGAAATTGAAATGCCAAAAATGTTGCAGTGTCTGTATCTCTCTCTCCCTCTTTCTCCTTCTCACTAGCCTTCTCTCATTTCTCAGTTCCAATTATAATTATGTCAGTCTCAGTTGGAGTGGCACTCGGCTTGGCTCTGTTCGACTCTTTTGGGCCACAGTCTATGTCTATGTCTATGGTTGTGCATCTAATTTGCATTGGCCAAGGCGAAATACTCAACGTCTGCTACTGGGTTTCTTCTACTTTTACCCAATTCCATCTATCTATGTATCTCGCTTTGTTTACGAACATATTTTTTGCCATAGTCAGATGCTGGTTTTATTTTCACTTTTCGTCTTCTTCTACGTCTTCTTCTTCTCTTTGGGCTTAGAATGAGCCAAATTGCATTCAGCTGTTTGTTTTTATGCACTGTCACGAAAATTCCAAACTACTTTTGAATAATTTCATTTATGTTCCCCATAGCTGGTCGCAAAAGTTTTACTCTACTTGCCGTTTCAAATGCCTCTCGCCTCCCATGTTTCATCATTTATCCATTCATTGCTATTTTCTTCTTACAGCCACCCAGCTAGTCAGCTAGGCGGCTAGTCAGACATTCAGCCAGTCAGTTAGGCATTCAGTCACTTATTTCGTTTTTCTCTCGTAAAATGTTTAAAAGGCGCAAAAGTTGTTGTCGTGTGTCAAAAGTTCTGAATGCCAAAGAATGACTCTCCCAATCCGCCGCTCCCCTGTAGAAGATTCATACCATTTCATGGGCAACACATCTTCAGCTTAATAAATTAATTAAAAAACAAGCAAACAAAATTGTCTTTTCTTTAGTTTTTGTCCTTGTTATTAATATATGAACAAACAGACGAACATTCACATATATTCTTTTTTTTGGCGGGGGAAACAAAAGCAATTGCATTTCAAAGGATCGTCTGCAGCCAACAAATTACAATATGCAGCAAACGAATGCCAGTTAGTCCACGTTTCACAGTCAAGTGAGTTTTTGGCAGCTTTTGTGTAATGCAATTACGCATACGCAGCGTTGCTGCTGATGCTGATGTAGATGCTGTTAGTGCTGCTGGTGCTGCTGTTGCCATTGTGACTGGCATGTGCAGCTAATTAGACCTAAAATGTTGCACGCCATTTTGTTGTCAAAAGTTACCTGTGGGGCGTATCGACAGTGGTGTCTGTTATTGACAGCCAGCCAAACGATTGCTTTCAAATGTCATACCTCATTTAATATCAATGGAATTCTCTTTTCTCTTTTATATGTACATATATACTATGTAGTTAGAAGGTAAAAAAGGTATGTCAAGAGCATGAGAAATTAAAGGGCAAATAAAAGTATTCAAGACTTTATGAAAAATATTATATAGATTATTATGTATTTTTTAGGTCATGTTAGGATCATCATCATGTTAAACATAAATTTCAGCTTTATGGTGTTGAGCATTTTGAAGAAGGGTTGTGTGTGTACTAAAATTCTTTAGTTTACACATTTTGCTGGGTACAATGCTGATTCAATTTTTTGGCAGTGCATTGCTAAACCATTGCTGCATACCTCGAGGCAATGTTTGGCATGATACGTTCCTGGGCGTTGCATACTTTTAGGCTCTGTTGAAAGACTGCAAATACCATGTCTGGCCAACTGTATATCCCCTACCCCACAGTCACACACACATTCTCCCATACACAGACAATAGGAAACTTCTTGCTAACGCACAACTTTCTGAATGCCATCCCGTTAACTTCTTGGTGCGAAAAGTTGGCGCAAAATACTTTGCACAAATATTGTTTTCGCATGCTTTTGTTGCGCTAAGCAGTCCCTAAGAAGGCTCTGCCCTCTCCTCTCCCCTGCCCACTTCTTTCATCCACCCTCTTTCATCGTAGATGCTTGGCACTTGCAACGTAAATTGTATCAAATGTGCGCTGTCTTTTTAAGAATTTTTATTTTGTATTGTGTTTTCAATTTTATTTCTCTTGTTTGGCTTTTGTTTTCGTCTTGCATTTTGTGCCATGTATTGGCATTTTCAGCGCTTATTTGTATCGTTTTACTTCACTTTGTTGTTAAGGTTGCTTCATTTATTGTTGTTGTTGTTACTGCTGTTGCTGGGGTTGCGGTTGCTGTTTTCAATTTTGTTGCAAGCGTAACGCTTTCTGAGTTTCCTCTTTTCAGCATGTTCCTTGCTCTTTTTTTTGCATTATTTTCCTTCTCTTCTGTTAGTTTCTTTCTTTTCTTATTTTTTTATTTCTTTTTATTTATTTTTTTTGGCAATATCCTTAAAACGCCAAAGTTGAAAAGTTGCATGAGTTATTTTGTATAGTAAACTATACACAAATCCCACAAAAATTCGTATAAATTTTTAATTTACATATAAAAAAAGTTAATACTTTACTTTTTCCTGGCAGGTGACTTCAAGATGCCCTAGGCAAATATAGTATCAAATAACACAAGCACTTAATTAATTGCACAGATACACTTACATTAACTATTTTTAAAATGGAATCCTTGCTTGGATCGTAAGGATGTTGTTTTGATGGTATTTCCAATACTGTTGGTATGGCCATTGTATGGGCATCGATGGTTTTACGTATCATGTCCGCATATATTTGATTAATCAATATAATACCAATATCCGAACGGCTAACAAACCGCTTAAAACAAGCTTCAATCTCCTCGGCTGTAGTATCTGAAAGAACAAGAAGTTGACAATACAGCACTTAGCTGGTTGAGTGGTAGATAACACCATCTCATGCTTGCCTCTTTCAACAACCATAAAGTTGGATTCCAAACTCTTGTTTACTTCGCCAATACCGCCAAGAAGAAAGCCAACACAAGTATCCTACAAATATTACAAAAATTTACAAAATGGGCTAAATTTTGATTTAAGAACATTACCTCATCGCCAATGATGGATATTAGTTTATCAAAAGATAAGGATTCTTGTGACATGACTGTTAAGCAAAATGAAACTAAATTAAACTAATTACAAATATGGGAAACTAAAAATCAAAGCACTCTTAGAAGGCATTCCTTTATTTTTGATTAAATGAATTCTGAAGAGTTGCAGAACTCAACAGCATTCACATTTCGTTTGAACAAATAACTATTCAGTTAGACGTGTCTATCCACAGATTTTTGGCTACTCAAAGTGAGCAATGGATGACAAAAGTGCTTTTTGGAGTGAAATGGTAATGGAAAGTGCAGTAGTTTAACCATTGCAGAGGGGTACAAATCTAGCGAAAAGTGGTTGAGGGAGAGGGGGCAGCACTGGCACTGCACTTGACAGCCACGCCGCATTTGATGGCGAATCGTTTGACTGCACTTTTGCTGGAGCTGTTGTTGTTTGTAGTTTTGTCAAGCGTAAAACAAGTTTTATAATTGTTTAAAATGTTTGCTTTGTTGCTCTTGCTGCTGCCGTCCAATCCAATGCAATTTTATAACGAATTTTTGTCAGTTGCCTCTCAAAAACTTAATCGAAAACAACTGCAAATGGTGAGAGTGTGTGTGTGTGTGTTTGCTAGTGAGCGATTGTGTGTATGCTCCTTTCTACATACTGGTGACGTAATGTTAAGCTTAAAATTTAATGCTGCGACAGTTCCTAATTGGATTAGATAACTTCTCAAAAAGGGCTTAACAATGGCAATAGTAAAATGTTACCCTCCCACACATTACGCATACGCCACATAGGTCGCCCTAGTCCAATTGTCTATTGCGGTCTGTCGTTTAAGTGTTATGTGCACCATGATTGCTGCTTTCATTTTCGCTTTGACTTTGTTAACTCATTTGCGTTACATACACTCATGGATATATGTACATACATATATCGTGCATGTAGTATGTGGCAACAACAAAATACAAAAAGCATACAAAACTAAGCCATACATTTGGCTAATTGTTGTAGCAAAACTTTCAACAAAATCAGCCAGCACCATCATGTTGCCACTTGAACTCGAACTCGATCTCAAAAACTCATAGACTCTAATCCACTCTCCATCTCGGGCATTTTTCAAATCAGCTCTAATTGTTTACGTATCAATAACCAATTTCTTGTTGCTGTCGTTGTTGCTGTCGTGTAGCATAACTAATTATGATTAATGCTTTGAAGTCAGCCCCTGACATTTGCAGTTAATTGACAGCCAAAAGCAGGGCTGCACTTACATATACCATATATGTATATGTATATGCATGTGTATGACACTCACACACAGTGGTGCATTGAACTTATGCATTAAGTGGTAAAACTGTCATTTCTATTTGTAGAGGCACCAAAACACAACAGAAACCAATATAATTTGTACTGCATTCGAATATCAACAAAACCAATGGAATGGCAACCCATCCGAATCGATCCCATCCCATTCCATTGGCATCCAACTAATCGGTATAAGTGTTGGCCTGCTGACCTTTTTCCACACATTGCTAATGCCGCAGTCATCGCCACAGACAGTCAGCCTCACACTCCCCATCACAACCGGCATTTTATGTTGCTACCGGTTTTATTTACTTTATTGACTACCAACAGCAACATTGTCGCTTCACTTGCCTCCGTCCTCTTTCTGTTTTTTCTTTATTTTTTGTATTTTTGTGTTATTTGATTTTTAAATATGGTCATGGCGACATTTAAAATGTTGTGCCTACAAAATTTTCACTTATTCCCGGCACGTTTTACCTATTTTCCCATTAAGCACTAAACGCTTTAGGTCAACATGCACTCAAAATAGTTGGAAGTTTTAATGTTCCACATTGAAGTTCTTTAGTTGTCATTCTTTTCAACAGTAAACCGAATAATTTTGATTTTCTCTTTTTTGCCTAGCCTAGAACTTGTGACATGCATGAAATTAGTTTGTCCATTTTCAATATGTGATTATGTAGATTCATACATATCGACAAGTTCTCCTTTAAATTCTTAGTTATACTTTATTTTTTCGTAAATCTAGCTTCATATTTTTGTCGGTTTAAAGCAGACCAATTTTATATGCAAATCTTCTCTAGCTAACAGTGAGACTACGAACAGAAAAACGAACATTTCTATACAAAGAATATATTTACTTTTCTTCTATACATTGCTATAACAGTAATTCAAGGCTTAATCATTCTGTTGGAAATGACTAACTTAGAGAATCCCATATACCTATTTGGGTCTAAAGTATAAGCATATTATAAAATTTCTGAGCGCAAACGAATCTTATTCGAATCTTCTTTCTGATTGAATAGTCATAATTTTCTAATCATAAATGACTCCTTTGTTGAGTCCTTTTAGTAAGTATATTTTGAACCTTCTTCTAACTAGTTTCGACTCGTTTTTAAGTCATACTTTCAATCCTAAGCGACTAGTTTTATTGATTAATCGTATCAGATTCGTTTTGGAATCATACATATATTTTTTAGGTTACCCGACTCATTATAGAGTCAAATTTTGAATCATGGCCTACTCGTTTTGGAGTAATATTTATCACAAATCATATTTCAATCAAGTAAAAAAAAACACACATAACTATTTAAATCAGTTCAAAATTGACTCATCATGGTTGTTTTTGTTAAAACAATCTGCCAAACGCTGTGTGGTAGTTGCAGAGTTATTTTTATTAAAGGGAAATTTGTCATGTCTCATCAGTTATTAAGTAGTCCTCGCCAAAATATTTGTTAGAGCATTAGCCCCTTATTTCCCTAATAACATATTTTGGCTTAAGCTGTGTCTTGTTTATTCTGCCATTTGTGTTTTTCACTTTTTTTATGATTTGCTTTTTTTCTCTCGTTGATGTTATGAACTTTGGAAACGATTTAAAGACATCTTCAAAACACAAGCACGCCTGTTATTTATATAGTGCTTTAAATACCATAACATTTTGCGGTATTATATAATACCAACTGCTATCGGCATCCCAAATGCTCATCAACTATGGCTATGTGTATAGGTTGTTATTGTTGTTGCTGCTGCTGTCGTATGCACATCACGCAAATCAAACCGCAAATATACAACAGTAACAACTACATCAAGAAAGAAAAAAAAGAGGAGAAAAAAATGGCAATACACTTTCTTCTTCTTCATTGACATATTGAAGTGAAATGAAATGAACCTTTCAATGCGCGTATCAAAGAGACGCGATGTCGCTGATGTTATTGTTGCTGCTGTTACTGTTGCTGATGTGGTTGTTGTTGTTGCTGTTGCTGATTATTCAACAAATTATATTGAAAGGTAAACAGGCGTAAGAAAAAGAAGAAGACAAATACAACAACTCACAACAACAAACGCAAGGAAAGTCATGTGCAAAATGTCAAATGCAACGCGAGAGTCGTCGATTGGAATGGAATGGAATGGTATGGAGTACATGACATCGGCATTAACGTCACGGCGACAACATCAACAGATATCTTTCAGCCACTCACCAATCGTAATATGTGCACTCTCTTTTGTTGTAGACTTAGGCTCCCATCCTTCACCTCGCTTTACCGCCGCCTCTCACCACATTTAGCCTATCAATTGAACTGTAAAATTAGCATAATGACAATATAATAAACAACAGCGTCAGCAAATGGCAGCAACAAATTATCGAATGACAAACCAAAGAGGACCGAAAACCAAACTGACTGACTAAAGCTGACAGATCGACAATCGTCACACCAACAGGAAGTTACGATGAGGGCACAAAGTTTTAAAACTAATTTCATGTTGGAAGGTTTGGTGGTGGTAAAGGTTTTGCTGTCCCCCAGCCATGACTGCCCACTGACCTCATGAGTGTGTGTATGTTTCTCTCTGCCCACTACATATGAGTGCTGCAGGTTTCGGGTTATATCACGCCGCCAACCTTCCTGCTATTGCATTTTGCTGCTTGTCGCTAAGCCAAAAATAATGTCATTGCATTGTTCGCAGCATTTTCGGGTTGATAACCTCTGCGACTGTTGCTTGTGGTGTCTGTATATGTGAGTGTCCCTCCCCCTTTTTGCACCAACTAACGTACATATTTGTCGATTCCATTGACGAACTGGGTCACCACGTGGCTAAGTTGGTTACCGGGCGAAGCGAAAACCGTTAATAGAAATGCATTAAAACCGATACGTTTTGGCGTTTGTTCCAATTCTGACAGCTTGCCGCACATTAGTCTTAAGTAATGGCTGACTGAAAATCACGCTACGAATTCACAATTTATCAAAAACGTCACGTAATTACCCAACAGCAGTCAACATAGCACACAGATACAGATAAAGAAAGAGAGATACATCTACAACTACAAGTCCAGATACAGATACAGATATGTACATTGACAGTTCAAAAGATACTCCGCAGTAGAGACATGTGTCTCCCTCTCTCTCTCACTCTCTCTGTCTGTCTGTCTCAACCAGCGACTTCTTTTCAAATTCGCAGCAGCTCTACTGATTCCAGCCAGCAGATGCGTTTGATTTGTGTTCCTCCACTACCAGAACCACTACCAAAACCACCTCCATTTCCATTTTCATTGCTATTGCTGTTGATGTTGCCGTTGCTGTTGCTGTTGCCGTTGCCATTGCGTCTTCTACAGATTCGTCGTAGCTCATTGTGTTGTTTTGTATCTGATTTTATATTCCAATCACAAAAGGCGTTGTCAAAAGCGGCGACAACAGCAACGCCAAAAGTTGTTGTCAGCCCTCTGAGTAAACAGTCTCTGACATACGCGTAGGAGCAACCACTCGGCAACAACAACCGAGAATCAAAAGAAGTGATCGCCATTTGCTGACACGTCACTGGTTGTGTACAGTTCAGTTGTTATTGTCTTCTCACGAAAGAAGGGGCAAGGCTTCATCGCAAGATGAAGGGATTAAAAAGAAGGAAGATATACATTGTTGTGCCACCTCCACTTGTTAATGGAAATGTGTTGCGAACAAGGCATTTTTATTATTATTATCATCATCTTCTTGAGCAGGGTGTGCTGACTGGGCTTTAAAGTAAATACCCCGATGAACATCAATGATTCTCTAAGTGTGTGTGTGTATTTGAATAGATATTTCTCTTAAAATAAGTTATTTTGGGTTAGGCTTAATGTTACTTAACAGTCTGCAACAGTCAATGAATAGATTCCCGATTAATTGCTAATGTATAAAAAGTGTAGTAACGTTTGCATGCCTTACACTAGTGCTCATTGGCTAAATTTATGTATTTCTGTAATGATTTAATGATATGCAAGACATGACCATAGCGAGAGGGACGCAAATCCTATAGAATATATGTTTTCACAGTCTAAAAGTTCACCTCCAAGCGTTTTTTTATTCATTTGAAACTTTAATAAACTAATACCTTAATGTACTTATATTAGGAAACATATTTAAACTCCTTTACCGTGTAGTTACCGTGACTTGGAAAACATTGCCAATTTGGTTGCTAATAGCCAAGTCGATAAATCAGAGATTATGGAGCAAAGCTTTGTAAAAACCATTTTCAAACAACTCCCACTTAATTGCCCATTTAAATTAATATAAATTTCAATTTGTACACACACAAATACACACATACATATATGTTTTTGTATATATTTGTTGTTGTTCGGTTAGTTGATAAATGCAAAGCATATTGCGTTTGCCACATGTGGTGCTGATCCCCCCTATACATATATATGTATATATGTGGTTCCAATACAAGCTTCAACTCCATCTTTCAATCGCTCTCCTAACTCTGACAGTGCCAGCGACAGCTACTCGCAAGGCGTAAAAGAAATGTACAAAAATATATGTACATACATCATTTGTACATACATATCAACGCTTATAATACGCATCAAAATGAAATAAAATCGCATTTTTGTGATTGATTGAGGCATGAGTAATGAAAAATTGAACGTGCTACAGAGTCAGGCAACCAGGCAAAGAGCTTGTGGCAGGCAGGCAGGCAGGCAGGTAAGGTGTGTTTGTAGCGGGCAGACGCAGGTGCTGCGGGAGCGGTGTGTGAAGCGGACTAGCGATATGTGTTTCATGTCTGTATGACTCTGATTTTATGCGCTACATTATCTTTTGATTTCAATTCATAACAAATCAGGCAGCAATTTACCTAAAAAGTAGAAAAAAGAAAGAAAAACCAAAAAAAAAAAACAAAAAAGAAAAAACAGAAGAAAGAAAGAAACAAATCATAATAATAAATTGGGAAAAATGGAAACGAATGTGAAAAGCGTAAAAAATATTTAATCAAATTGAATTAGCCTTCAACAGAAATGCAGTGAGGCAAGCCAGCTGCAGGCTCGCAGACTTATCCCCCATCCAAACTCTCGACACAGACTCGTCGTAATACATTTGATTCGATATTTGCTCCACGTCATCTGGAAATATCCGCACAAATTACGGCAAAAGCCAAACAGCGATGACGATGACGATGACGATGACTGACTGACAAAGCCAGTCGAAAGAGGTCGAATGAGGATGAAGAATGTTTGCAACTCAGACTAAACAAAAGTTACGGAGCCATATTAAAATGTCATCGTGTCATTGAGGCAAACGCCATCTGACCAGAGAATGAATGAATGAATGCCCAAGGATGAGAATGAAATGAAAGGACTGGAGAACTGGGGGGACTGGCAACTAACGACAACATGATGAGGCGTAAACAAACATGTTCAGCTTGCAGACAGTTCAGTTGGTAGCATACGAGGGTGATGGTCAAGTAAAAAGTAAAACAAAGTGAAATTTTATTTTGCATTTGAAATGATTTTCAGCAACCATCTCCCATCCTCACCAGCCCAACCAACACACACATACACACACAAACATACACGACTTGTAGGATTTTTATTTGTATTTCAAATGTTTTGTAAATGTGCCAGCAGCATTTTGAGCTCGAGTCTATTTTGGTAAACGTGCTTTAGCCCTCCAAGTTTCGACTCTCTCTGCTATTTTCTAGCCAACTAAAAGTCGGTTCTTTTTTCTTCTCTTGTTGTGTGTGTATATGTTTTTTTTTTGTAGTATTTTGTGTGATTTTTGCCAGCCCCACACATAGGCACACACCCAATACGACACTACTACCTAGCAAAGTTGCAGCAGAGAAGCTGGCCCCAAAAACTGTAAACTCCCTGGAGGACAACTGGACAATTGGGTAACTGGCAACGGACATTGGAACCGGGCGCATGACTTTCAAACGTGCAGAGTTTGTAGCCGGAGCTGAAGTCGGAGTCATAGCCGGAGTTGGAGATGCAAGTAGATGACCCGCATGAAAATGCTGGCTCTGGCATATTTTTATGCCGCAAGCATGCAGGACAAATGGCTGAAATTTTTGCTGCTGCTGCGCTGTTGATAATGATGCCGGCGAGGACGAGGCCAGGACGAAAATGGCGGCGACGGTGACGACGACGATGCCTCTGGTCTGCAGTAAGTTTTCGATATGTGAACGTGGCTAGCCAGCGGCATAGGGTAAAAAAGTAACTACTACTTGGCATTCCCGCACATATTTGCAACCAGCCAGGACCTGCTTCTTTTTGGTATCTTGTTCGTGTGAGGACAAACACAGAAGGAGCAACCAAAAAAAAAAGGAAAGAACGAAAATAAAGAGAAAGAGAAAAATATATGGTGAAATTGAACAAGTCGTTTGTCGGCGTCCCTGGCCATAGAATTTATGTGTGTCCAGACTGCACTGCCACTGCTGCTGCTGCTCGAGTTGAAAATTAAACATTGCGTATACGCCTAGGTGCATAATAATTCATGCCTTGACTGGAGACTAGGCAGCAGGCCTGCCAGCTGGCCTGGCAGGCAAACGAAATTGTGTGTAAAATGTTTTAATATGAGCTCATAATATACGATCTGAAAGACAGACTGTAGGAGCACGGTAGTTGGACACGTAGGTAGAAAAGGGGAGTACCACAACAGCCCATGAGAGTGGACACCGCAGCTCAATTTGTGATTTATGCCTTAGACATTCACTAGTAGGAACAAGCAAGCAATGGAAAACCAGAATCCTTTCGTTATTGAATGAGTATCGAATCTGACTTGCAAGTGTTTAGTTCATGTTGTTCGTATTCTACATAGAACTGCAGTTCAAGCAAAAGACTATGAAATTTTATTGTTTAGTTTCTGGTTTACCATTGGCTGGGTCCAAACGGATATCCTGGGCCACACACAGCCTGCTGCATGCAATTGAATTTGCATTTGGTTGTCGCTAAAAACACAAACAAAAAACACAAGAATAAAAACACACACACAACATGGTGTAGTTTTTGCAAGAACATTTTTAGCATTTTGTTGATTTTATTCTAGGTATGCATATACGGTATGTCCTTGGTTTTATTTTTGTTGTTGTTTTTCCAATTGTTCTTCAACTTTTTTTGTACGCGGGGCCATCACCATCAGGGACAGCAACAACAATCAAATTCAATGATGCTTACTTTCGTTTCTATCACATATTTGGCTTTCTTTTAATAATTCATAATAAGTCAAACTTAACTATGTAAAGTTTGAATTTCTGTTAATATTCACACAAAAATTCACGAAAGTTTTTAAATAAATATTAAGCTGTTAAGGGTATTTATTTTATTTTTTGATTTTCCAAACTGAAAATAAATGTTTTTTCTATTGCCTCAACATATTGGAATTACTATACATTTGCGATAAGTATATCAATTTTTTATGAAATATTCTGTTGTTGGAAAAACAGGATTCAATTAAACTTTGAACTAATTATAATCTGCGGCTTGCAGCACAACAAAAATTCACACACATGCTGCAGCTTATGTTTTTTGTTACATTAAGTTTGTTTGTTATTATTATAATTGTTATATTTCAGCACTTTTTCCTAGTAGCTAGGTTCGATTACAAAGTCGACCGAGTGGTTTGGCTATATGTATGTTTTTATATGGCCATTTAAAATGTTCGAAAATCAATTATGGCTTGTCTGCATTTAATTAAATATAGCTGCTGTGTATTTTTTTTCGAACATAAAACCTTTTGCCATTCAATCTGAATTTTCATCTACATCGAATTGCATATTAACGCAATTACTGGCTGCCAAAAGTCGGGCAAAAGAATTTGATTTATTTTCAATAGGAATTTTTTCTACGCAAAATATTGACCAAAAAGTCAAGCAAAAGAAAGCAATAACTACACGTGTATAGGTATGTATGTACATGCATATGCATATACAGAAAATAAAAATATATATGTATGTATAATGGTCCGAGTCGTATCCGTGTGGTGGCCCCCAGAACATTTTTGTTGGGTAGTGGTCGAAATGCATTTGTGAAGCGTTTTGCAAATATTTTAGCACTTTTAAATAAATACATGGCTTTCATTTGGCACGCTTCTGGATGGTTCGAGGCAGCAGTTTGTTCAATTTATGACATCAGAAGTTAAAACGAAAGCCGAAATATACGAAAAATGGCGAATAGTAGCGTGTATGCGTCTCTCTAACCAAATAGTAGATGTGGATGTTGCATGTTGCCTGTATGTAGATGGTAAATGGTGAATGGCGACGTCAGCCGCATAAAAATGTGATGCCAACTGTGCCGCGATATATGGGTTATGTATGTGTCTGTGTGTTGACATTTCCAAATTCACATATTTATTCAACATTTTTATTTCATAGTTTCAGTTTTCAGTTATTTTCATTCAACACAAAACCAGCATTGCCACTTTCGGCCAAATTGGTTACCAACAGGCAAGCATTTAGAACTAAAGAATATATAAATTGTTCAAATATTTTCAGAAATGTTTTGAGAATTTAATAATTCATCCATTTGATGGGCAATTTAGAACTGATTTAATGTGAAAAAACATGAACATTTGGCATGAGAGAAAATATTTCATTTTTCAGTAAACTAACAATTTATCACGTATACGTTAAGTAAGCCCTTCGAAATTCTAAAATAATATAAATGGAATTCATTTTTCGGGCATTAAATTTTGAAATTATTTCAATGGTTTTATGATTTATGTATGTACTTTCAAGAATTTGTTCATCATATTTCATTTTAACCCCATTTTCTAATAATATTATCAAAAACTTTAAATTTATTTTATTTTATAAAATTTAAGACAAATTGTTTAGTTAATGCTCAATTCTCATAATATATAAAGTCTTAACTTGAGTTTAGTTACTTACAATTAAATAAGAGAGTGTCTTTAAGTAAGTTTCCAAATTGGGAGACTTGAAGTTCATCTATAGTAATCTAAAGCCATGTATTTGCAGTGGATTTATTCTGGCAAACGTTCAATTTGGTTCGATAAACGAAAAAGAAGCAAAAAAGAAAAAAAAAACCGAATATAATTTTCTTAATTGTTTGCCATTTTGCTTTCGAATCAGACAATAACTAGATATTTTGTGCCAAGGCTAATCCTTTCATATGGACCCTTCGGTTTCAGTTTACACGCAATCGACACAGCCGATCCACTCTGTCTCCCACGTTCTGTGTCTCTCCCTAGGTGTCTGTCTGTGTAGGGTTCAAGAACCCACACCAATGTCATTGACATGCCAGGAGTATAAGAGTCGAAATAAAAAAAAAAGACTGAAAATAGCAACAACGAAAGAAAAATGTACAGGATACTGAATGCTGCTGCCTGAGGGTCTGAGGGTTATGTGACCTGGCTGTCTGGTCTGGTCTGGCCTGGTTTTGGTGTGGTCTCTGCCTAGGTGATGCTGCCACAAGGCAGAGACCCTATGCAATCTGTGGCATATTCCACCTATATATATATATGTTTGCCGTTAATTACACAAATGCAAAAGTGCCGTTGAGCTTTCAAATTGGTTGGTAATAAATAAATTCAATTGAATAATTTATTTAATTTATTTTGGTGTGCTGTTGCCGCGTGACATAAAAAAGAGTAAACAAACAAAATGTTTTACTTTTTCTCCCCAAAAACCAGGTGACAGGTGCACAAAAAAATTGCCTCCTCTCTGTACGAGTTTTCATTCGTATTTTCATTGCGGAAGTGTGCAGCTAACTGGTTGCCATCGAGGTGTTAGAATTTTCAACGACACTAAAAGCCAGAGGGAAAAGTAGACAACAAAAAAATATATATGTATATAGAAAATAAAATGCATTTTCTTTTTTTTTAAGGGGGATGAAAATAAAAAATCTTTTCTTTGGTGGCAGAGTGAATTTGTGTGGCATGAAAACAAATCGTTTAATTGGCTTAAGCAAAACGTAACCATTATGCGGCCGTCGCTGCCACTGCCGCAGTCGACGTTGACTTGGGAGATTATATAACCATTGCAGGTAAAACGCGGCCCAACAATGATGTTGACAGCACTACGGAACCAGTTTGGTCGCTGCTACACTTACCCGTTTTTTTTTTTTTTTTTTAAGAGCAAACTGACGCAAGGGTACCACCAAGAGCCAAGCGCCAGCAGCCAGCCAGCCAGCTAGCAACTACCTAGCGCCACACAGTAACGGGTTTGGCATGTTATATACTTGGTGGGGGCTTTTTGGACCGATCGGGCTGGCAATGCATGCTCGATTTTTAGTGTATACATAGATTTATAAAAATTATGGAAAATCTTAAAGTTGGCTGGCTAGCTCGACACATTCGCACGCGAGCCCTGCGAGAAACCAGTCGAGTAAACGGTCCCAAAACGGAAGAGAGATGAAATCTTATACCCTGCTGTTCATTGCGATCGCTGCTGTAGCTGTAGCCCAGGTAACTAACTAGCTAACCAACTATCCTTACCCAATCAAATTCCTATGTTTTACCAAAGACTTCAGCCAAATTTCAATTACGCACACACGATGATGCCGAAAAAGCATTCGAGGAGTGCCGTGAGGAATTTTATGTGCCCGATGACATTTACGAGAAATATTTGAATTACGAATTTCCCGCCCATAGACGAACCAACTGCTATGTAAAGTGTTTTGTGGAAAAACTTGGCCTGTTCACCGAAAACAAGGGTTTCAATGAGAAGGCCATAATAAGTCAATTCACTGCCAAAAATTCCAAAGATCTTGAGTCTGTACGTCATGGTCTGGAGAAGTGCATCGATCACAATGAAGCCGAATCGGATGTGTGCGTCTGGGCTAACAGAGTCTTCTCATGCTGGCTGCCCATTAATCGTCATGTGGTCCGCAAGACCTTTGCCTGAGTTATCTATATACATAAATAATGTGATATTTTGTAGTCTGTTGAATAAAATCTGCTCGAAACTGACCTATGCCAAGGAGAGGGAGAGAGAGAGAGTCAGCTCACTCTCCGTGGCTGTTTGGTTTGCAATGGTGCATCTACTATATAGTGCGTTGTTCAGCATTCATTGAACTCTGGGGCATGATAAGAACTTGTTGATAACCTTAACACACAGTTGCATGCCGCTCCAGCAGCTCTCTGGCTGTTTGGCACTTGTCCAGTCTACTTTGTGCATTGCCAGTGTTAAGATGATGATCTCAAGTATTATTTACCCGCTCGCATTTTGCTCTATTTTGGTAAATAAACAAAAGTGTTTTTTTTGTGTCTTGCTTAAAGCTAATTGAGTTTTAAATAGGTTACAATAGCAGCTGATTTGGCTGGCGATGCCAAGATCTTGGAGAAATGTCTGCGGGAGATCAGCACTCCCGAACGCATTAATAGTGATCTAAAGAAATTGGAACGTTATGGTGAATGGACACGCGAAGAGTTGCCCTGTCTGATGCGTTGTGTGGCCAGCGAGAAGGGCTGGTTCGATATCGAGTCAAACAAATGGCAGCGAAAACGTGTGGCCGATGAACTGGGAGCGGATATCTACAACTACTGCCGATTCGAGCTGCTACGCAGGTCACGCGATGGTTGCAATTATGCCTACCGGGGAGTACGTTGTCTCAAGCAGGCGGAAATCCATGCTGGTACCAGCCTGGCCACCCTATTGCAGTGCTCTCGCCAACTGAATGCCACAAATTTGGAACTACTGCAGTATAGCAAACTGAAACCGAAGGAATCGATTCCCTGTCTCTTTCAATGTTTCGCCGATGCTTTGAATTTCTACGATGAGCAGGGCAACTGGCGTCTACGCAACTGGGAACAGGCTTTTGGGCCCAGTCGTCAGGAGCAGCAACAATTGGATTACAGTCAGTGTTGGAGCAGCAAGGAGCAACGACAGGCCCAAACGAATCAATGCTCCTGGATGTATAATGAATACATCTGCTGGGAGCGTCTCAATGGCAATGTTATTGTTGAGCAAGTCGACGAAACGAAATCAAATTAGTTAAGAATACGTTTTTCCATAAGGTCACAATATAATCATGTCTTTGTATTCAAAAATCTCACATCCAATTTCTAGTTGGCCATGACATAACAGGTAAACTGCTGATAGGTGGTGCTGCAGGGATTTCTGCCCCGACGTTGGTTACATGCATTTACATGAGCTCCCTGCAGTGGGACGCCAAGTTCACGTCGCATTGCTGCCAATTGCCAACGGCGCGTCTTCTCATCAAATAATCTCAGTTTCGAAATGAAGCAACGTGTATAACAAGGAATGGGTTCAACAACTGAGAACTTGTGATAGTCATTGATGCGATGACGTTCGGATTCTTCGATCTGAAGCAGGCATTCCTTCATGACTGTTTTGGCTGTTTCTGTCACATTTGGCAGTTTCTCGATCTGAATGAATGGATCGTTCTCCATCTGTGAAATAGGAAGAATAATCAGTGTCCATAGCTCGCAAAGGGTCATTGTCCTCCTTATCTTATCACACAATTCTACTCACACTGGCAATGCAGTGAAAGCCGGCATAGGCATGATCACAGCTGCTCTCAAACTGGCCCCTGTTGGATGCTAATCTCTCCCGGCAGGCATTATACAAGGGACGTCCAAAATGCTTAACAGTCGCCTCTTCATTGAAGCCCAGCTCTGGGTCATAGATGCCAATCTCACTAATATAGCATTGAGTAAAACAAGGTACTTCCTCATACGTGGCCGACCATTGTGTAAATCGTGCCAATCTTTCTACATTTTCCGTTGATAGTCCACCATGGCTTTCCATGCAATGCTGAAGAATGCTTTGCTCACCCTCGAATGAGTGGCATTCAAACTGCTCAAACCGAAATAAGAAGGTCAAGGAAAACTTAAATTTTTATCTGCTCTAAACTCACCACTAAAGCCAAACAGAGGCTTATTATAAGCAATGACCTAGCATTCATTTTGCTGGAAGTGTTCTTTGTTGTCACCTTTCACGTCCTACACTTCGGCAAATACTAAAATTGGGGAAAAATCTCTGACAAATTTAGATTTTCAACCCTGCACAATGCTTAGAGCATTGTCATGGACGTGGATTATTTTAGACATTGATTTACTTCATTAATTTTCCTTTCATTCACTACGCCCCTGGGCTAGAAGTGATAAGTCAAAATACATCAAGTTCAATCCGAGCTACTGATAAGCTGCTCAATCTCTTTCAACATGCTTGGTTCAAGTTTAGACCTCGATTACGCAAAAGAACTGCTGGCCTGCCCCTGTGCCCAGTACGCGTTTTGGATTCTAGATTTTACATTGAATTGCCACAGTTATTGCATAATATATGCCGCCCATTGTGATCAGAGCCAGCGCCCTGCTGCACAATTATTTTGTACTACTATTGATCAACACCTGCCAATGAGGCCAACAACAATCCCAATAGCCATTGAGTTGATGTTGTTAATTGATTTTGTGTTTTTATTTTGGCATTTTGCCCGTCCACTTGTCAGGCTTTTAATAATGTTGCTGCTGTTGTTGTTTTCGATTGTAAAGGAGCGACATCGTCCCACTTTACGCATTTTTGAGCAACCGGATTCGGATTCGTGGCAAAAGAAACATGTTAAACACGTCGTAGAAATACAAAATATACTTTTGCGACTCATCTACCATAAGCTATAAAGATGTTCATTTTTTTGTTGTTGTTTTATTTTTCATTCAATGGATCGACAATTGCAAGTGAGTAGACAAAAACAAAAACTGAAATCTTCAAAGTGGTTCTGCCAGATCAGCCTGATCAACGACAACAACAACAACAGCAACCACTGACTGGAGACTTCCACGAATCGTATGAAACCGCAATCCACGTTTCTTCCATGATTCCACAATTTCTTTTTGGAGCCACTTTGCAATGACCTTGGCTCGTTTTCTTGCGTGTTTGCCGTAAAAAAAAAAACAAAATTATAAATCCAGTTTTTTTTTTGGCTTTTTGTTATTTAGTGGTTTTTGGTTGTTTCCTCTCTTCTTTCACTCTCAGAGACAGAGTCAGTTAGCCGGCCGTTGTCAATTTTTGTGTACAAATTTTCGTTATATAGTTAATTGTTTTTTCATAGTCCATCAGTTGGTTATTTATTTATTTATTTATTGTTGTTGCCAAACGGCTTTTTGTCGCCACAACAAGCCACGCCACTGACTGTGGAGCAATGATGACGACACATTCATTGGACAAAAAACTGGACTTGGCCAGAGTCACCTGGAGATGTACACCTTATCGTTGCACCGTTATAAAAACTAGAGAATAACTACCACAACAACAACAATTACAACTACAACTACAACTACTGACCTTTGGCAATTTAAAATGCAACAGCCTAGGCAACTTTATCATCTTGTCTTGTGTGTCTTATGGAAAATGTATTTGAATGTGATTTCGAAATGCTGGCAGTTCCCAGTTCAACTGTTTAGCATTTTCATTAAGCTTAGCATAGATTTGAATATATTAACTATAAGATTTAGTTTGTTATTGTTTTTTGTATGGAGAGGGGCTTTCTTTCAAGTGTGTGTGTGTGAGAGATCTCTTTGTCGCACAACAAACAATTTATTGACACGTTCGAACATTTTAAACGTTTCTTGTGTAGATTTTCAAGGTTATAACCCAGTTTTTAGCAGGGTGCGTTCGGGTTTTTTGTTTCCTTCCATTTGACTCTCTTGCTTACTCGATTTTTATTATATGATTTTTTTTTTGGCAGTGTTTTATGGTGAGAAAGAAACTGAAACTAAAATCGAATTCGATTCGTGTTTTTTTAATATAACAAAAAAAAAAACAGCTGCAAGTCTTTTGATATCAGATGGGTACGAGATAACAATAAAGTGTCCTTGGTACACTTTCAACCTGAACTTGGACCACAGATGCAGAAGAGATACCCATTTAAAGAGAGAGAAAGAGATACCCTTTTCTGGGTAGGGTTTCTTGCGGCAGCTGCGTTTAATGACATTTACAAATTGGATCTGGCAGCTGTGAAACAGACAAAACGCCAAATATAATTAAAAATACATCAAGTTATTGTGCAGGTTGTGCAATATTTGGCAGATTTCGCATGCAAATCAAAATGCCACTTAACGGGGTTAGTTTTGCCATCGTTGTTTTTGGTATTTTTTTTTGTTTTTGCTTTTTGGTGCGGAATAGGGGGAAGTGCTAAGCCAATATAGAGTCTTCAAATGACCATAATTAAAAATACATCTCAGAGTAAGCAGCAGCATGTGGATTTTATATGTGTGGCAAGGCAGCAATAGCCGCAGCAGCAGCATCTGTCTCTAAGTAGTTAAATATATTGTAAGACAATAGTCCTAAGCCGAAAAACCGAAAGTGAGCTCCCACCCATTAATTCACTTGGCGACGGCATAAGTTTTGGGTTTACTTTTGCTTTTCGTTTTTCGGGTATGATTATGAGTATGGGGTATGAGTGTGGGGTATGGGCATTGGGTATGGGTATGTGTATGTGTATGGGCATGGCTAAGAAGTCAACAACCTGTGCGTGTTTGTTGCCTTCAATTTGGTGCAAAACATCCAACTCATTAGCTCGGCATCTTGGCATCGTCGTTAGTGGGAATTAATTATGCAGATGTATTCATTGTATTGCGATTTCAAGTGTGGTAAAATGCAGTCCGTCCGCCATTGTCGGTGTTTGGGAGCCCCTCATTTTCGTGAATGTAGGTGTGGGCTATGTTGATAATAATGACGATGACGATGACGAAGATGAAGATGAAGATGTTGATTTGAATTTTTCTTTTTCTTTTTGGGCGATGGCTGCTGCTGCCCCATAAGATAAACATGTCCATTATAAGAGCTCTTTAAAAAATTTCAATTGCTTACTTATATGCTAAATGGGATTTGTTCAAGTTTCATATACATATATATATTCGTTTAAGCTTCCGCCCATTAAAATACATAAAACTTTAAGCACTTCTCACGTCAAAAGAAAAGCAGATTTTTTGTTTTTTTTTTTTTGTCGGTTTTGAAAGTAAATTTCTCTGATCATTGACCTCGGTCTGTGGTTGCGTGTAATAATCGGCGGCCCGTTAAGAGTGTTGTGGAGTGGGGTGAGGAGATTACGTAAATCCGAAATTAGTTAATAAATGAAAATTGTGAACTGTGAAATGAGAAAAAGATCAGCTATTGTACAATAAATATATTGATATAAGGCCGTTACGTTTGAATAAAAACAAACGACACAGTCGATGCAGTTCAAACTGCAATCTTATATTGACCCAAAGGTTTTGCTTTTGCTTTCTCAAATACCCCAAGCCAAATAGTTGTCATAGGCAACGCAATAGCCTTGTTATATAAAAAAAGTTGCTTGATAATGGATTATGTTAAAACAAGTGTTTAAATGACAACAAACAAATATACATACATACTTGCTCTTGAGTAATATGAGTTCTCTAACAACAGTTACGTAATTAAGATCCTATTAGCAAATATATATACTATATTCTATGCAAATCGCCTGATAACCTCAATTCATATCACATATTTATTCCATTCCACCTTCACACATCAGTTTTTCATTTGTCATCCGCTTTTCCCTAGACTCCAAATAACTAGGTCATCAAATGCATTTCAATTGCTTTATGGACGTAGCTAGAATATAGAATGTTGATTTGATATAATTAACCAAATATGAAATGGTTATTAGTCAGTTTTGTGTTGGAACTTCACCAAAATAGTTTGAATTTGAATATAGCTGTCTTTACATTTTATTTAGATTACAACTAAGGAGGAGAGTCTTACTTCACATATTCTGATTGTAGTTAGTTTGTATTTCATTATTTTTAAAATCTGAAATACTTAAAAGATCTCTTTCATTAGAACTTTAAAATTTAATTGTATTTATCAAATAAAAAATTTAAGATTTAGAACCGAGGACATTTTTTAAAATGTTTTTAAAATTGGTTCTAGTTAAAACGACCATAGAAACACGACGACTATCTAGGGTTTAAGTGATTAATCTAGTTTTTAAGTCCAAAATGATAATAAGAAATGAAAAAGTACATTGGATAGCATTGATAATTTGAAACAAAAACCAAAAACTCCCCCCTTTCACATACATTTTATCATTCATTTTAGTCATAATTGAATAAAAACCGTTCTAACGGAGTTGCTATTCAAAACGAATGATTCCAGTCACGAACTTGACGCAGCTACAGTTACAGACTGACAAATTACCGTTTCGAAATGAGCAGCGAAATGAAAATGCACTTGCATAAACCCAGCAAGTTAAAGCCAAGAACTTGCCTGGCCAAATCAGACAAACCAACATATTCAGTTAATCAATGCGACACCCATACCCACACACACACACACACACTTCGTGTTTACTAGTTGGGTGTGCGATGACAACAAATCAGATAGCATACAAATGGCATGCATATGCCACCATGGAGGAGAATAGGTGGCAAGAGAGGAATGCAGATGACGATCGATCGAAATGGAGGGTGGCCATTGAATCAGGAGGAGGGGAGATGGACAGGGGCAGGCCAGGCCAAAACAACTTTTCTTCCGCGTTGCACATACGAGCTTGGCGAGCCGCACCCACCCACAATTGGGTTACAACAACAACAACAAAAAAATAAAATAGAAAAATTGTTTGAAAAAAGCCAACAATTAAAACCGTTCACAATCTCTGCAATAAGCAGCTAGTCAGTTCCCTCTCTCTCCCTCTCTTCTCTCACACTCTAGCTAGTGGCTATTTGATTTGCTTTGCAAGCTGATGCAATTTTAACATTTTTCAAATATTTTTAATTTCTTGTTTACAAATTACTATGTTGAACTATTGGCCAATGTTTAACTAGCTGGTAAACGGCACTTTTAGAATTTTTGACTACTTGGCATAATTTCGAATTGAATTTGATTGCAATGTCTAGTCAAAATGTGTGAGTGTGTGTGTATGTGCACTCCTTGAAATGCCAGACAAAAGTTGGGCGAAAACTCGACTTCATTGCAAATCACAACCAAACAACCACCGCCCACCCTTTGCTCACTACCCCACACACCGCCACACACCTCATCGACAGCTGCGCTTGACGGTGAATTAGACAACAAATTTTCAGGTTTGGCATGTTGAGCTCAACAAGACCAAACCCTAAAAGAATAAAACGCAAAGATTTTGGCTAGAAAAGAAAACTCTATATAAATGAATGTTTATTTGCTCCTTAACGGCTTATGAGATACTCTACACAAATGGGAGATGCAATTTGATTGCATAATAAAATGGGAATATTATGAGGTATGATTTATTGAGCAAATTTCATTGAATATTTAAGTGGTTTTCGAACTAAACATGAAGTGGTCTATTAAAGCTTCAGTGCTGGCTATTTTTAAGTCCTAAATATGTTGGTTCAATGCATTTTCTATTGGCCAATAAGGTTTTGACCTTTGAAACTTTTTATACACTCTCCTATATCGAGATAATAAATCGTTAAGTAAATCTATAAGTCGTTAAGTAAAACTTTCCAATAAGTCTATAAAAATTTTAAGAAAACTGTCGCTGTCCTCTAAATAAACATTTCTTTCTAACAAATTAGCAATTATTACAATCCTTCTAAAACTAGAACAAGTAAACATTTAATTATTCAGAAATCGTTTTTATGGTTTCAGAGGTTTCTTCCTAGCAATTTTTAGTCATTATACAACATTTGATGACTTTCTGAACTAAACTCACTCAGTTGCTATAGAGTATAAAAATTGATATAAAATGAATCAGGCAACAGCGGGAACGATTGTTTCATGAGGTATTCCAGTAGCCAGAGGCTGGCCTTTTTATTTATTTATATAAATAGCTCCAGTTTCCAACCCTCAGATATATATACATATATGTATATGCATTTGCTGCAACAGCCTCACATGCTTATTGCATGTGGCAAACGGCAGCTTGGCTATTGAAAGCGAAAGTGTACATAGCTGGCAAGGTAGCTTAGTTTGTGGTGACTTTTGCTTTGGTTTGTTTTTGTATTTTCTCATTTTTTTCTTTTTTGCACTTTTAAAACTGGTTCGCTGTCTGGCATTGTGGGCAGCAACAGCAACAGCAGCAGCAACAGCAACAGCAACAGCCAATTGCAAGTCTTCTAGTCAACTCGATTCGCATTCGGCCAACAACTGTAATTGTTCTGCGGCAGTCTCTATCCCTCTCTCTCTCTCTCAATCTCTGTCAGTGTCTGTAATTTCATATTCTTCCTGCATTCCGAAACCTTGAATCACATTTCTTGCATTTAATTGCACACATTTTTTGAAATTTGTTGTTGTTGTTTTTTGTTGCCCCACTCAAAGGCGACGTTGAGAGTAGTGGCTGCCGTTGACCGCCGTGCTGGGTCAGTATTAATAGCCGTCAACTGGTCTCTTACTGGCCTACCTTTTACTCTCCACGCACTGCAGTGGAACATGGTGGCTTTGGGCCTGGCTTGTTTTATTAAATGCCACCTATAGAGTAGTTTGACTGACTGTCTGGGCTATTTGGCTCTCAGACTTCGACTTATTTATTTATTTGCCGTTGCAATGCATAATTTGAAATGCATTGCCGTCCACCGGTTGACCATCACATTGCGTTTTTGCATTAAGAAATCATGTTAATTGCGTTGATTAACTTTTAACAAGCCTCAATTTAATTGGTAAAAACAACTCACTGGAGAAGTACTTACAGATAGAGTGTAAATGCCAATTTGATGACTCAGCCTGCTTCTCAAGCGGGTGAAGTTCACCTATGAATTTATTAACTCTTTCATTCCATATCATTTTTCATAAATGTATCTACCCGAAGGGGAACGGCACTCAAATATAATTAGCCGTAAGCCTTTGAGGCAATCTAAGGCTGAAATTCCATTTGGCAAAACTATGCAAAAAATCGCAGGTAGGGCAAAACTAAAAAGTAAAACCAAAAAAAAATAAAGAAAAACAGATCAGATTCGATCAATTGACAAATGCTTTTGCGGGTTTCCAACAAAAGAGCTCCCAAAGGCAGCGACACTTTGAGGCCTGCATACAAAGTGGTAAACGAAAAAAACAGTTAACAAAAAACTTTAAAAAAAACGTTTACAATTACAGGCGATCTGTATAGGGAAGAGAGAAAGAGAGAGAGAGAGAGAGAGAAAGAGCAAGCGAGAGCAGAAGCTGACTGCTATGAAGCTATGTTCGGTCTCAATGCAATGTCAGTCGACGTCAACGTCGCTGCCAGCAATAACAGCGCAGCTAACAGCGACGCCAACGTCTTGTCTGGATTGTTCGCGGCTGGCGCGCATGCGCAGCGGTATAAAAAGATCCCGCACCAGCAAAATCGCCACACACAAGTCCAAGTCGTCGGTCCAACTGCTGGTGGTTCGTTGTCAAGTTTTTTCTTACCAAAAAAAAAAGCAAAAACAAAAAGTGCGCGTTAAACAAACAACAACAACGACTAACTACCAAAAGTTTTCGCCCAAATCCAAATATAGAAATAGTACAAGAAAAAAGGAAATATATATAGAAACACATTACAAATAACAGAAAATGAAGAAGTTTTTAGTTGTGTTTGTTGCATTATTCGGAGCCGGTATGTATTTTTCCTGTTATCTGCTATAAAATCAAAAACAAAAACAACTCATCAGTCAAAGCGCTTTTCCGCTTGCGTAATGTACATTCATATATATGAAGGACACTTGAGCAACGGCAACTGCAACAGCAGCATCAGCGGCAACATCCATCCATCCATCCACATATATACACACATCAGCAACATCTGAGCAGCAGCAGCAACAACAGTGTTGAAAAGTGCAATAAATGAGAGTGTTTTAATGTTTTTGTTAAGCGCTTGTGCTTGTGCAACAAGTAAATCAACTATCACCCATTTACTGCTCCACTTTTACCCCCGCCAAAAATTAACAAAACAAAAACATAAAAAATAAATTTGAAAAACAAAAATGGAGAAGGGGACCCCATAGAGATGGAAATAGAGAAACAGAGAGAGGGAAAGAAACAAGGAGAAATCAAATGCAAACCATAAACGTAATCGAGTTCCCCTTATCCCCCAACTTCTTCTCTTTAACGCCATCATCAATCCGACACGTTAACTTGCATTTTTCAGTTCACTTTTGTAAACACACACACACATACTTCAAATTGGGAGCGTTTCTTTTAGCCATTGCTGTAACTGTAACTGTAACTGTAACTATAGCTGTAACTGTATCTGGTATCTGTGTATCTATTGGGTACGTTTCGATTTCATTACCTCATCGGCGACGCCTTAAAAAATAACAACAACAACAAATAGGCAGACTTTTGGAGAGGTTACAACAGCCACACACACACACAGAAAGATACGTTTAGTTTTCTGGTTCGGCTTGGTTGCAGTTTGATTTTGCAATCGATCTATCGAAATTTTGCTTTACCGCCATTGGTAATCCCTAGTCGAGTCGAGTCGAAACTATGATCTGATCTGATCTGGACTGGTCGAGTCTTGCCTGGCCCGATCTGGTCTGGCCTTATCTAATAGCATTTCGAAACTAAAGTGCTTTTTGGGTGTGGCAAATATCAAAAATGTTTTTTGCCAATTTCAGCAATTAGTTTTTTTTTTTGCTCTTTAAATTGACATTGACATTGAAAGAGTTTTTGCTAGTCAAAATGATGCGTAGTCAATCGTAGCTTAGATCGAAATTGTTAACTACTTGGCTTAAGCAGCCACTCCCCGAAAATGTCACAGACAAACCCGTTTCAAATCAAAAACAAATCAAATTAAAATCAAAGCCACCGCCTGTCGATAAGGAATTTTTCGTTTGGTTTCTATCTATATATATTTTTGGTTGTTCAACTTTTCGTATGAAATATTTTGCTTTTGCAAATTGCGTGCCATGCATTTTTGTTAAGTCGTGCATGACCGATAAAGTAATTTGGCTATTATTTTTGGTTGGCAGCTGCCTTTTTAATTGCCAACAATTTAAAAAGTTATTAAACTTCACCAGCATAAACATTTAATGGGGGACCATTTCAGATGAACTGCCACTTAAGTACATGCCTCGTACATTGTCAAGTTCAAGTTGGAATTAATTATGTAACGGCGGCATAATCGATCATTCAACTTGAATTGAATTGAATTTTAAGCCAAGTTAATGGTATCTTTTGAATAACCAAACTGTGAGGAAAGAAAAGAAACTCTCCAACACTCTCTTTATGAAACTTTTGCTTAAGATATAATAATTTCTCTAGAAGATGTCTAAATGTCTAAAAAACACTTTCCTATTTTATATATTTATCGAATTTTCATAAAAACCATTCATTTCATGAAATGCACTCTTAGTAAATAAACTAGTGGACTCTGTCGTCATATTTGTGGCTCTTAAAGTAAACAATCATTGAGACAAACACTTGAAACAAGTGGAATTAGAGTTGGGAATTGGGGGAATCCGGTGGCTGTTTTTTTTTTTTTATCAAAGTTTCAAAAAGTTACCACAAACATGCTAATCACAGCGATAAACAATTTAAGTGTCCAAAAGATTTCCGAAATAGAAGAAAAAAAAAAACAACATGCCAAAAACACACAATAAATTTCCGCATTTTGTGTGCGGCTCTTTTTACTTCTTCTTTTTTTTTGGGGTATTTTTGCATTTGTTGGCTGTTGCTGCGGTTTGCTATCGAAAACTCACACCAACCGCTAAAAGTACAACAATATCAACAACAACACTAAAACGTGGTAAACACATAGAAAAATAAATTTTTGCCATTGCCCAACCAACAACTGCAACAGCAACAACAACATCAAAAGCAGCAAGTCACGCTTGAAAAGTTTTTATTTTGTGGCAACAGAAATCAAATGAAAAGGGCCGACGTTATATGCCGCAATGGCGCCAGCATAGGATGCATTACGACGTCCCTGGCACACGTTACCAGGGCTATCTATACTGATTTATGTTGGGGGAGTTGGAGAGCCAACAAGAATGTACATAGCTAACGCTTTTTGAAAGTCAATTTGCATGCCACTTTTGCAGCACACAGACTGTGGCAAATCAATTTGCATCGCTGATGCGTTAAATTTGAAAAATAAATGTTACCCACACATATCAGATATCGTCTAAGTCGTATTCTTTGGTTAAAATGGATTTATGGCCAAATATGAGCCAGGATTGGTTGGCCAGAATGACGCATCAGCCGAGCGCAACAGCGAAATGGCAAAACAGACAAACAATAGACAAACACAATGAAACGCAGATTAACCCACATTTGAAGCATGCCGGTAACAATGTAGGTAAATATTTAAATATCATTACCAACTTGGTTGCCCCAAAACAGTTTGGCAATCTTTTCCTTCTTTTTTTTGGATTTTGGCAAGAGGAGCAATAATAACAACAGCATTTAACGGAAATACTCGAGTGTTTGTTGCTGTGTAAATACCAAAACTGTCTGAGACTGGAGTTGAGGGAGAGATACTAAGACACGAAAAGAAACGTGCTTAAATGTCAGCAATTTTCTTGATTTATATGGCAGACCCAGGCCAAGACAGGCCCGGCCCGGCCAAGTCAGCACAGGCCAGACAACAATAAACACAACCGACAATATTCAGAAATTTGCCACAAGCAAATGATAGATACAAGTGCCACATTCATATATACCAACCGACATATGTATCTAGTAGTAAACGTTTTTAGCTGGAAACGATTATAGCTCTCACTCGTACCATATGTGAAGGTGGCCTGAAAAGAATATATAAACACTGTTATATCAAGTAAACCTCTTTAAGGTACACATGTACATATGTTTGTATGCTGCTCAAAACCTTTTCTATGGAATGTGAAACAGTGTTAACGCCCTCCATAAGAGAAAAACAAAGTTTATTATTCTCATACACTATACAAAAAGCGTGTGAAATCGAACCAGAAGTTTGCATTTAAGCATATAGGAAAACACAAATCGTTTATCGACTTTTAAATCAGAATATCTAATAGTATGCTGCACTTAAAGAAAAACTAGGGAAGTATAACTAAAATGTTTCTCTGTTCTCTTTAAATGAATCCATATATATATGTATATATGATAATGATTCTGATTTTTTAAGAGCAAATGTCAGCTCGCTAAAATCAAAACTGAAGATTTAGATGAAAATAATTTCTTGGGAATATGAAAATAAATGCGAATGTAAATGCTTTCTAGGGAATATGAAAAATTCGTTGCACTTCTAGTTTTCCGTGGCACTCAAGTCTTCTTTTGGGTTCAATGGCCTTTGTCTCTTGATATTTTTCTAGTTGCTGACAGTGAAATTTGTTTGCATATTTGTCACCATTTGTCATAAAATATTCGCCATAAAAAGCATAAGCCATACGAAAAATTCCTACTCAAATAAAGAAACTTTATAGAAAATGAAGTTAAGGATATCAAATTGAATTAGCTGCAGATATTTGTAAATATCTCAAATGTCATTTTGAATTATTAAAAGATATTTATACCATTTTATGCAATTCACCAGAGTATTAATTGGTAATTTTAAATTATTAATTAATTTGTATTATTCGCATCTTGACAGTGTCTGTCATTTAAGTGAAACATGAATTAATTTGATTACATTATGTAGTAATGCGATTTATGGTGTTGTTTTTGTTGGATTGGTTTTATTTTTTTGATGGTTGTTGTTGGCAATGCTCGGTCTGCTTAATAAAGTTTGCAATTTGTGTGATTGTATATGTTTTTGGTTAATTAAATGATTATGTTAATGGACAAACGGATGTAGCAGTAGATAAACAACAACAACAACAGCAACACAAACACAAGGTCACCAAATGGTGCGCAATGAACCAACAACGCGACCAATATAAATGTCGGTTCAACTGTTAAAATGTCAATAAATATTTATTATTTAATATATGTACACACATACACACACACACAAAGAGAGAAACAGACCGACACCCGTTTACAATATTTGCTCAATTGCAACGGCAACACAAAACGAAAAAAAAAAATGTAATTAAGCGTATAAAATTGATAGATAAAATAATTATTGCAAGTAGTAAATTAAATACCATGCAGCCAACTACTAGCCATAAGGAGAACGCATATAGTAAATGTTGGCAAAAAGAATCCCAAATGTACCCCGGCACAGTGGGTTAGTAGTAACTTGTGGTGAGAGATTGTTGCTGGATTCGATTTCAAGTTGAACCGGTTTAGCCACGACTTAAATGTGGGCTAGCCGTTGCTTTCGTTTTCATTTAAGAGCTGGGAGAACCTTCTAGAAGGTAAACAACAAAATTCTATGACATAATTAGAATTTCGCTAAAATTCTAGATAAATAGTTGAAAAAATGGAAATCTTATGTCACGTTGGCAATGAATTTGTTTAAATTAAATATTTACATAAATTAACAAACTTCTGCTAGTTTCAAATGTGAGATCGAATGTGTGTCGAACTGGAACAGAAATTGAGACAAACAGACTTAAGTTAATAACTAAATGAGCACACAAATTAAAAATAGTAAAAAAAACAATACAAAATAAAGATATATATCTTTAACGAACTGGAACACAGAAATAATGATTAGAAAAGTTAAAAAATAGTTTAAAAAAACAATACAAAATAAAGATATATATCTTTGACGAACTGGAACACAGAAATAATGAATAGAAAAGTTAATGAGTGACCCCCAAATTAAATATCAGTTTTGCTCTTTCCGCTTCTTAATGATTAATTAACTGAAAAATTATGTTTCTTTAAAAACATGACAATGTTTTTAGAAGTTTTTTGTAAAGTAACCATAACTTAAATCTTTAGAAATGTACCTATATATGGCTAGGCCACATTGCTCATACGCACCGTAAACTCAATGCAATGCCATGGACCATAGACACCTTTTGCCGCTGAGGTAATTGTTTACCTAACATGTGG
Source organism: Drosophila paulistorum (assembly GCA_018152135.1). Lineage (NCBI taxonomy): Eukaryota > Metazoa > Arthropoda > Insecta > Diptera > Drosophilidae > Drosophila > Drosophila paulistorum. Next base: position 5,937,621 of record JAECXG010000805.1, on the reverse strand, counting down.
TATTTACACATACACACACACACACATATATACTCAACACTAAGTGCACAATCATCAGTATGTGCTTGTGTGTGTGTGTGTGTGTAAGCGCATTAGTGCTGCGGTCTGCACTTGTGGCGGCCAGCAAATGTGCCACAGCTCGCCATGCACTTCTGTTAGATGGCTTCCTTTTTGCCGCATTGCAATACGGCCAAGCGAGGCGACAAAAGGTAACCAAACTGAATTATTATAACTGTTAAATTATACTTACAATTTCTGTTTGAATTGGAGTCTCAAGTGGTGGAGTGAAAAACCTGTTAAATAGAGTGCAGAAGATGCCTTCTCCACACATTTAATGTATAATTACCGGCTAAAAACTATTAGCCGTCAAAAGGAAATAGAATAGAAAAAGGAAAACAATTGTGTAATTAACAGAATTATTACAATGAATAAATGTGGAAAGTTACAATAAATACACGCACACACAGGCAAATCCCTACAGATGCAAAACAAAAACAATCAAAAAACTGTGCAGCCAAGTGCTGATTCATGCAACCAACTGACTAACCGCTAACTACATATGCATAAAATACACACATGCATAAAGAGATAGTCACACAAATGCGTATACACATATACACACATACATATGTAAATATGACACTAAAGTATTTATGTTTATGCAAAAATAAATGCCAAATGAAAACAAAATTTTTTAATTAAATTCTACAAAATCATTTTATTGATACAAAAGTTTTGATTTATACGCCAGCTCAGGCAGCATATGTATGTGTTTGCATTTGTGTCTGTGTGTGTGTGTGTGTGTGGAGTATAGTGTAAATTTTTGGATATTTGATTAGTTTACATAAAATGAAAATGAAAATTGCATGTTGTTTAGGCAAGCATGAGAGAGCAAGCATGGGTCGATGATTTTTCTTTTTCTCTAACCCAATTTTCCATACCCTCCACATTTTATCTCACAATTGCTGCCTTCCTGCGGTCACCCGGTCACCCTGCTTATTCTCTTCCACCTGCAATACCTTTTTGATGACTAAGTTGGGCGTGGCTTAGAGGCTGCACTTCTATGCCCCATCTCTGATTGAGCATTGGAAATGCAATGTAACCACAGCTCTGCGGCTTTGCAATTAGATTATCGCACATGGACAGAGGGTAGAAGAAGTAGCTACTCGGTGGTGCAGTGATGTGGTTGTCGAGTGGCGTATATTTGTTCATTTTGATTGCGTGGAGGGGAAGAAAGAGTGGTCATCCTTTTCCATTGTGCACGTGTATAATTATTTTTTGACTATTGCCATTTGATTTTAAATAAAATGCGTGGGGCTGTGCCCAACAAAAATACCGCATTAGTTAGTTGTATGAATGCAATTTAGTTCGTTACGCTTTGCGGTTGCAATGGGAACCAAAGAGCGAGATGCAGATAAAAAGAGAGGAGGGAAATTGAGCCAAAAAAGGGGAAGATAAGTCCTTGATGTGAGTTTCAGGTGCTTCAACTCTTGGCCGGTTCACTCGTTGGTAACGATGTAATTTCATATCCAAAAGTAACAAGCTTGGCAAAAAAAAAAGTAAATGCAGTTGGCCCTGAGCTGTCAACGATACATCTGAGTATACATATACACACATACGCATGTATGCATATGTATGGTCAGGTTTGTATACATATCTTTTACATCTGCCGAAAGTTGTCTGCAAAATTTATTGACAATTGTCAACTCATTGTCAGTTTCAGTGAGTTTTAAAAGTGAATGCCTCTTGGGCAAGATGACAAATTGTCTCATCTTAATAAATGAGCATAAATCATAAATATTTATACATTGGCATTTGGTAATTGTTTAAACAGGCTTACCAATTTGTCTGTGTGTGTTTTGGGACTCATTTTGTAACCGCAACTTAATGGTCCCGAATATAAATAGAAAATGTGCTTTGCCTGCTGCTGTTGCATAGTTTTGTTTAAATATTTGTTCCAAGAGTTGCATTATAAGTTTGCTTATAATTTCTATCTCATTTGCAGCTGTGGCCCAACAGAGCTTCAAGTGTCCTGATGACTTTGGCTTCTATCCACATGAGACATCTTGCGATAAATACTGGAAATGTGACAATGGCGTTTCCGAGCTCAAGACCTGCGGCAATGGTTTGGCCTTCGATGCCTCAGATTCTAAATTTTTAACTGAGAACTGTGACTATTTGCACAATGTTGATTGTGGCGATCGCACAGAGTTGGGTGAGTCCATCAAAAGTAATTTCAATTAGTACTTATTTAATGAGATTATTGGTTTTAGAACCACCAATTACCACACCACACTGTGCTCGTCTCTATGGCATTTTCCCTGATGAGAATAAATGCGATGTGTTCTGGAATTGCTGGAATGGTGAACCCTCCAGATATCAGTGCTCTCCCGGTTTGGCTTACGATCGTGATGCCCGTGTCTGCATGTGGGCCGATCAGGTGCCTGAATGCAAAAATGAAGGTAAATTTTATAAGGGAAATAAAACTCACATGGAAATTTACTTAACTTTTGTTCTAATTGTAGAGGTTGCCAACGGCTTTGCCTGCCCAGCTGCTGGTGAACTGGCTAATGCTGGTTCCTTCTCACGTCATGCTCATCCCGAGGATTGCCGCAAATACTATATCTGTCTGGAGGGAGTTGCTCGCGAATACGGTTGCCCAATTGGCACAGTCTTCAAAATTGGAGATTCTGATGGCACAGGCAACTGTGAGGATCCTGAGGATGTTCCCGGATGGTAAGTTAAAATTTCAATTTATTTAAATATAATTTCCTTATACTTACATACACATGTATGTATATGTATAGTATGTTTTGTGAGAATTATGCTTTTGGTTTATTCTGATTGCTTGGAAGCTTGTTGAGTTGAAGTGAAATGTTCCTGGCCATGCTTGCACCAAAAAAATGACACTTAAATGACACTTTAAAACGACATCACAGAATCTTAGAATCTCTGTCTCTATACTCTTACACATTTTTTTCACTATTTACATTACTTTTACTATCACTTTCACCGTCTCTTACATTCACACAAACACATTGATTTTACATATGGCACTTGCATATCATACATACATATCTCTCTTGGTCTATTCTTACATATCTCTTTACCTTGGTCCCAATTTTACAATTACAGTGAAGACTACTATGGCGATCTGGATCTGAAGAGCATCCGCAAGAGCGAACTTCTAGCTGGATTGAACACTGAAGGTCGCACTAAGAGCGCGCCCAAAACCAAAGCTGCCACCTCATAAACATAATAATTATAACAACTACAACAACAACCACAACAACAACAACAACAATAATAACTAAACAACAGCAACCTACAACTACAACATCAACAACAACAACAACAACTATTACTACTACTACTATACAACAAGATCAACTCAATTTCCCTTTCATTTCCTTTTTCAAATTTCTCTTGCCTACTCTTTTTACCATTTATAATCGCCATTTCGCTATCTCTCTCTCTTTCTCTCTCTGTCTTCCACTCTGTCATATCATGAAAAAGACAGAATCAAATATCGCCCAATCTATCATACTATATCCCTTTTTCTTTTCTAATTTATTTCCGCATGTGTTTTTCCCCTTTGAGTTTTTGAGTCAATTCCATCTTGTTTCCCTTTTATGTTTCTGTTTTTTTTTTTTTAACTCACAAATTTGTTCGAAATTCATCAAATTCAAAGAAACTTTAGACAGACAGAAAAAGAACATCGAGGAAAGACGAAATCTTTCACAACAACAACAAAAACATAAAACAAAAAGAAAAATGAAGCGTAAAATTTAGAGATTTGTACATTTAAGTGATCATTGTTTATAAGTTTATAATTTTATTTTATACATAAAAAAAACAAAACAAAATATACATAAAAACCCAAAAAAAAACAAATTTAATCGTAATATTCTATTTGTTGAAAATGTGAAACGTTTTGATTGAATTAATTAACAAGCTGAATCTGTTTTATTCCTTAAGTGCTTGTTATTAAACTGGAATTTAATGAACAGAAACTGGAACCATTTAGGAATTTCTATTAGACACAAATGAAGCTTATCAAAAGATTATTGCATAATGAATAATTGAGTGTTTTTGCTAGTTCCAGTTGCAAAATTATTGCCAGGCAAGTGGAAATTGAAACTTGATGACTATAAAGTATATCGTACACTGCCTCATAATTTAGTTCACCAACAAGTTAATGTTTTATGTAGTTAAAATTTCGTATTCCATTTATCAAATTTCAATTCCCTTTTGGCCAAATTGAGTCAAGTGCAAGTAAAAAAAAACCTGTATATGTATCTCTATCAACTAAATGTCAAAGAACTTTGCCGGAAATAAAAACCGCATTGCCCATAAATGCTCGTAAAATATTTATAATTTTGAGCAAAGCGAATTCTTGTGAGTGGACCTGGGGAGGAGATATCTAGGGTGGGTGGGGTGGTTGGTTGTATTTACGCTATTTATGTGGCTGACTTGTTTTACAGAGTCTGTAAATAATAAGCAAACATAAAACTTTCTGACGCCAGCCATATTTGCCACAAATGAAAAGTTGCCAGCCATTTTCGTCCAGCATTTAGAAAGTCTTCCTTCGGTAGAATTGTCGTTGTCGTTGCCGACAATGTCGACGTCTTTTCAAATGCACAAGAACTTTGTTAATTATTCATTAGATTCTATAAACAAAAACGCGATACAAAAACTTTAAATGAATTTTCAAATTATCAACACAATTGCAGGCAGAACCAGAACACACACACACGCACGCTATAGTTATATAGTTGAGATAGAGGGAACTACACGTGGGCAGCGGGTTCTTGACAAAAGCTGGCTCCTGGCTCTAGGTGCATGTGGCAATAGTTTGTTCAGGAGAGGTTAGCGGGAAGGGTGTAAAGGGCTAGGCTCGTTTCTCTTAACTCATAAAATCTGGCAACTTTACTTTAGCCTTGCTTGACTTTGGCTATATATATGAGTGTGTGACTTTTGTATGTGTGTGTGTGTCTCGGTGTGTATGCATTTATAGTTCCCACACACTCTGAAATTTTTGCAAAAAGTTTTAAAACTAATTAAATAAAAATTATAAAACTATACAAACTCAAGGCACAACTTGCTGGGGCTGCTAAAGGACATTTTCAGCTTGGTCCTGTATGTATAGGGCTTTGTAGCCCATACACTCTCTCACTCTCTCTCTCTCTCTCTCTCTCTTTTCCTAGTCCTTCCTCTCTCACATTCTGGCGCTTTTGAGATTTCAGTGAATAAGTAGAAGCATATAAGTCGCTGGCTAGCATTCAATCGTTTTTTTTTCAAAGTTTTTGCTAGTTTTTTGAGCTTTTAATGCTACCCACACACAGACTCACCGCTAGTTGTCATCTTGTAATTTAATATGTTTTAAGAACGTTTTCTCCTCTTGTCATGGTAGTAGTTATTGTGGCCAAGAATAGTTCACTTTCAAGAAGTAAGCTATGGCAATCTTCAATTAAAACTTCCTTTCAGTGGTCTGTCTAGAATTTCTCCACCTCTCAGCCATTAACATTCAACCAAGCTCAACAGATTTGTGAAAGAAAAAGAATTGTTGAGAATGCAATGCTTATAAAAGTGTTTTATAAACAAAAATGATTAAACTTAAACAAAGTTATACACCTGTCCACCACATTCACTTTGCCAACCGCATAAGGGAACCAGATACAAACAGAGACACAGAAAGAACGAAGCCAAAACAGAATAAATGGGACTCCTTGGCAACTACAACTAGCCAACTTGTGTTGATGGATAATAGCCAGCTCCTTGCTTGGCAGTTCAAATCCTTTTAGCATTTTGACTCTAATTAATTTTAATGATGATATAAATGCTAGACAAGCACTCACAGACCCATAGATTACAACTACAGCAAACAGGTTTGAGCTTCTAAAAAAAAAAAAAACAGAAAAAAAAAACACATAAAAACAAAAAAGTTATGCTTGTCAATATATAACACAGTATAGTACACTTTCCCTTCGTCTCTTTCTTTTCTACAAAACAAAAATGAAGCTATGAGTGCTTAAACTTGGCCAAGAAAAATGTTTGCAAAGGAAAAATACAATTTCGGTCTAGTAAACTTGAGCCATATTTTGCAGCTTACACCAATTCCCTCCCTGCCACCAGCTAACTCCGACATTTATGGCGCTGACTTCTCAACAAGCTCATGTCCATGTCCAAGTGCTTCTTCTATGCAACAGGAGTCCTTGCCTGGGCTCGTTCTTTTCGCCTTTTTCATTTTTTTTGTTCGTTTTTTTTTTTGGTCAATTCCATTTAATTTAATTTAATAGCCTTGCGCTTTTTGTCATTTGCCAGAGCCACAACGCGCATTTTATATGAGAATCTGCCCCAGCACACATACATATACAGACACACACATACTATATGCCACCCAACTCGTTGCCATCCCCAGTGTCGTTCCCTATCATCTTCCTCCGTTATCATCCTGGTATTCTGCGCTTTAAGGGCAATTTGTTGTTCGCTGTGTCTGCCGGAGTCTCTGAATCTGTGTGTGTGTGTGTGTGTTCCTGATAATGTTGTTATTGTGGGTAAGGGCAAGCAGAAGCCAGCCAGCAAGCGGCATCTTTTAATCCTTGACGTCCTGTGGCTTTTCGCTTGCTATTCCATTTTATCTGGCACAGCCACAAATCCTTGTATGTGCATCACTTTCTGTTGCTTCTCCCTCTCAATCCCTCTTTCTCGCTTGCAACATTCTGTGCCTTACTTCATAACAAGGTTTTTCAACAATATTATTTTTAATTATGGTTTTAATAAATATTTCCTTTGTCAATTTCCAACATAAAGGATCAGCGTACTTGAGAGGAAAGAAAAAGAGGGAAGGGACATGGCTTAATGAAAGAAAGCAAAACGCTTGTGCAACCTAATCAAATTTATACTTGTTAACCACATTCTTCTGTTTGTTTTCTTGTCTTGTCCTATCCACACACACAAACACACACACACAGACACACACACACAAATAAACACACATGCCCCAAAAATCCTTGGCGCGTGCCAAGGCAAAAAACAATGCAAAAATTTAATTAAACAAATCACGACAATGCCAGAGAAAAGGCAACAAATACAAGCAAAAAGAAAAAAGAACAAACCAAATAAACCCAAATCAGAGAGAATTTTCTTTTAAAATTTTACATAAAAAGGAATTTATATATATATATTTAATACTTTTTCTGCTTCTTGTTTATAGCGAGGATTACTATGGCGATGTAGACCTGAAGGCTTTGAAAAAATTGGGCTATTAAATAGCAACAGAAAGCAACAGTAAATATAATAAACACAGATATACACACACACACTTACTTAGTTGGCAATTGTAAAAGAGCTGTAAGTCAATGCAAACCAGCAACAAGGAGCAAAAACAGGAGATGAGAACGAGAGGGCTTTAAATGCTTGCCACACAGCCTAAAGTACAGTGTATGTATGCACACAGAATATTAAGAATTATAAGAGAAAAATCTAGTATATACAACACAAAACACATACATATAATTGTCTATATATGTATATCTATTATTTAAACAGAAGTTCACTTTAAAGACTGAACAATAAGAGAATTCTCAACAATGAAAAGAAAACTTAATAATGAATTATTTAATAGCCCAGGATAAAATTGCTTCACAAATGTGTGGCATGTAAGAAAAGTCCAAACAAAACCTTGCCCCGAAAATTTAATGTGTACATTCATTTAAATTGTAACCACATAAAACAAACAAACAGCAGCAAATACTTGTCCATTCATTCAACAAGAAGCCCAATGTCCCCCCAAATACTCGAATTCAAAGGAACTTAGCAATGAACCACAGATGCAACACCACCAAATTCCGCGTATTCCACAGATTTGTGGCCACACAAGCACAACAAAGTCAAATTTAACTTATTAAGCAAAAAACACTTAGCAACCACTATACAAACATCTAAAATAAACAGAAATAACTTATCTAATGTACATATAGATGAAATTTAAGTTTTAAATTTAAAAATAATAAATAAAAAAAATACTTATGGAAAAAAACTTGTTTATGGGGCGAACATCTATGTTGCCTTTTCTTTAATTTCGACAAGAAGAAATTCATTTTAATGCAAAATGTTTATTATTATTTTTATTGATATATACATATATATATATATATACAAATGTTAACTTCTTTTTATATGATCTTTTTCATAAAGGATAATTTTGCCTTGCATCCTGGTAAGCTGGCCCTTTGAATAACTAATGAGAGTTGCAATGGCAGTTTAAAAGTTAATGACTGGCCTATGTTTTTCCTATATGTAGATCCATCTACTAAACTCACGTTATTATCATGTTTTAAGAGAGAAATAGTTTGCCGTTTACCATTTGCCGTGTCATTGAGAAAGAGAGAGAGAGAGAGAGTGTGTGTGTGTGTGAGGGAAAACGTTTGAAATGAAAATGTGAATTCTGCTTGTTGGCCGATTGGCATATAAATTTTGGCTTAAGCACTGTAACAAAACAGACAAACAAACGGACACACAATGTTATTGCAAGCATAATTTTCTTTACTGCCATTTGCCGTGTATTGCTTTTAGTCGTTGTCTATTGTTGCCGTTGCTTTTGCCGTTGCAGTTGCAGTTTTTGCACGTTATACAAACCATTTGCAGCAGCAACTACATGCGACTGCATTGCGGCAGTTGTTCTGGCTCGGCTAGAAAGGCCTAGACCAAACCCGGACATAAAGACGGGTGACTAAAAGACCGGAGTTGGAGTAATTGCCAGCTCATGTTTAGACGGAGGCGACTGTCATGTTTATTTTTCTTTATTTTTTCTTTTTGGGTAGGTAAAAATATTCCTAAAAATAACAATGCATAATTCAGAGCGAGACTACAACTAATGCAGCAGCTGGCAAATAGAAGAGAAAAATGCAACTGCCATCTGCCTAAATAATAAATAAAAAAGGATATGTGAAAGCTGAAAAGGCCAACCAATGAACGGACAGTGGTTTTTGTGGCATGTTGCAATAGTTGTTGTTGTTGCCATTGCCTTTGCTGTTCTCGTTGTTGCAATTGCTGTTGCTGTTGCTCTGTTGCCATTGTCATTAGCCGTTGGGCAAATAATTTAGTTTACCACATTGACTTCGATAACTAAGCATTGTGTTGTTGTTGCCATTTCTCTTACCAGCAACTGCCGACGCCTGGCTGCCATTATAGCCATTTCCACACACAAACACACACACACATTAGCCAAGTGTGTATGGGCCTCTCCCCATGGAGCCAAGTTGGGTTAGAGTTGTGTTCCACTTATTGATTTCAATTAACATGCAACAGCATGTCTTCTCCATTGCAATCCTCTACCTCTTTTGTCCTTCCTGTCTGCTCAGTTCGACCAATGCCATTGCCTGTTGTTGCTATTCAATCTTTTCATAGGCTAATGTTACACTTGTGCATCGTTACATTTTGCCATATCAGTGCCACTACACTTGATCCTGCCTCCCTGTTCGGACTGCTTGGACTTCTTTGGCTATTGGCTTCTATTGTTCCTGGTCCTCTCTCTCAATAATTATCAATTTTGTGTACCAGACTATGTACATATATATATTTTGTACACTCTTTTGTTTATTTACTTGTTGTTCTTGGCAAACAGTGCGTATGCGTGTTGTAGAGTTTTTTTTATCTAGTTTTAAAATGCAATTTCCCTTCAGCAACGTAGTAACGTAGTGTAACGTAGTTGCTCTCAAAATTTAGTTACTAATTTACTGTAACATGGAGTATGAAAATTTTAATCAACCACTTAGTTTAATTCTTCCATGAACATGCAACTGCCAGTTTAACTTTTCACTTAACTAGCGAACTAGTTGCTAGCTTATATAGTTAATACGTTGCATTGTAGAAATTTCGAGAGTGTCTTTTCTATTATTCTTGCGGAGACTTGAAACTTATCAAAACCTTGAATCTTGGCGCTCAGGCATGCTCATTGACTGGCCGTCGATAGCAGGCACAGCTTGTTTCAATAAAAAATTGGCTTTCTCTCTTGGCCATTGTTAAGCTAGCCACTAATGCGGCTCAGTCAGCAGCGAAATGCTTGTGCGAATAAGTAGCAAGCAGGATGAAAGAAAAGTAGGAAGAGAGAAAATAGCGGGATACAACTGTGACTGGGTCTAGTTCGAGCCAACTCTCTCTCTCTCTCCGCCAACTTCTCCCCGCTGAAAGTGCAATGCAATGACAATGACAATGTGCAGTGTATAGGGGTTCGATATTCAATGTGCTTGATAGTTGTGAAGGCAAAAGCGTGAAGGGGGTTCATTGGGGCATTGCTTATTTTTATTTGCCTGGCTAGGACTAATGCCCCAGCATCAGCACCAATAACAGCAGCAGCAACAGCAGCAAAAGCAGAACCAGAACAAACCATGCGCTCTAACGCCCTCTTATCCTTGTAACGACTTTGCTGCGCTTTTGCGGTTGACCGCATTTGCTGCGAAAAATCTGTTGCTGCCAAAGTATGGCCACTGCCGGGTCTGCTCTTGACCGAGTGGAGCTATAAATATCTGCGATAGCGAAATGCAATTACGTGGCAACAATGAATACAGCAGCAGAAGCAGCATCAACCAGCGATTGCTGTTGCCCCTCATTCCAATAGCAAAACACCAGCAGATACTCCAGCTCAGCCCACATCCGGCAATTGACAATGATGATGTGTACGTAGTTTTTTGTCTTCTCCGCTCTTTATGCGCACACAACGTACAAAAGGGACAAAAATTGTGTATCCTATACACATATAGATGAGTGGAATGAGCAACTATGGAGTACAATATATGTATGTGTGTGTAGTGTATGTAAGTATGTACAGCATTTTTCTACTCCTGCAGCATGTTGGGCGTTTGCTCAAGAACAAACGATACACGCGCTGGTCAGGCTAGAACTATGTATGTTGCTACATTGGCTACGTTTTTTTTGTGAATTTATGTGCTCTTCATTGAGAGTTCAATGGCTGCTATCATAAAATATTGAAAATGACAAGGAAATGCAATGGCAATGGTATAAAAGAAAAGCGTAGATAGATAAATGTAACTACTGTCACATAGAAAATAAACTATGGGTTACGTTACGCATGGCAAAAGCCACGATTGAAAATACATATCTCTTAAAGTCCATAGAAAAAAACAAAGAGTTTAAGTAAAAAGCATAATTGTGTAAAGTTTTGTTACCATTTAGGTGGCTACTTAATGGAAAATAATAATGGACCTTCCAAAAATTCACTTGTTCTGACAATATCAAACAATAATGTTGGCATTTTTCCACTTTTACTATTATTAACTTAACGCATACCAAGAATAGTCTTGGCCCCCAACCTACCAAAGTTCATCGTTCATTGCCAGCACATTCCATGGAATGGTCGATGGGGCATTCCGCCAATCTCCAAAGTGCTTCACTACCACAGCAAATAATAAAAGGAAAAAGAAAAAAAAAAGCAGGAACTAAAGTCATAAAAAGCCAATTTTTCTAGTTGTCAACGGCAAATGTGTGTGGCTTAAAATACGAGCCCGGAACCCAATTCCATTGCCGGCATTAGCTATTGGCTGACAGTTAACACCCTGGACGCATAATTACATATATTCTGGGTTTCCCCCTCCTCAATCCTCGTCGTCACTGCTGGCTGGCAACATCTACAACACGCCCCCGCTCCGGCATAGCAATTGTAAGTCATTTGAAAACAATTTTGATTATATTTTTTCCAAACGATTTCACAAATCTGTTTTATGCTTAAGCCCAGACTCGGCGCAAGACCAGAACCCAGAGCCATATCCAAACCCCTCACCACGCCCGCCGTCCGTAACCGTAACTGAGACCGAAAAAAAAGAATGTGCGTTTTGCGTATGGGTAGTTAACAACATGCCCCATAATAATAACATACATTTTCCGACCCCACTATTCTTTGCTTTCCAAGCACCACCACCAACCCCACCCCAACCAGACATATACGACGAAATGTTTGCTGTAAACGACCTTAAAAAACGAAAGCCAGGACGACTATGACGGAGTCGAGAATGACGATTGGCAAAAACAAACAGAAAATGCCAGCACATATAAAATCAAAAGCGAACAGCAAACTCATGTTGTTGTTGTTGTAGTTATTTTTGTTGCTGCTGTTGCTGTTTCTCTTGCCTTTGTTGCTCTTGTTGAGGCAAATTGCAAATAACAAGCAAAACTTGGCCGGGTGGATCGAGAGGGAAACAAACAGAAATCAGAAACAGAGAGAGAGAGAGAGAGAGAGTAAGCGCGCCGGACTTAAATAGAGTGTACTGTCAATTTGATACCCCATCTAAACCATAATTGGGTCTATCTAGTTGCAAAATTAATTTAATTATCGACAGAATATAAAAACTTAAGAAAATCATCTTTTTTTAGAATGGATTTTGTTTTTATAACCATCATAATTTTATGAAAAATTTTTAGTTGAAATACACACATATGGATATCTAAATTATCTAAGTACATACTAGATAATGCCAAAGAAGCTCTTTATCTGATATACTCTGTCTGTTTCTCTCTGCAAGGGTATTAAAAAAAACTCCGAATTGTGCGTAACATTAGCTGTAGTCGACTTGATTTTGATCGCTTCAATGAACATTAATACACAGACGATTGGAATGGGCGTGGGATGTGAATACGACAAGAAGGGCAAGAGCCAGTAGATGAGAAGGAGCAAGAGTAGGCTGCTTAAGTAGGCGCTTGTTTACATGCATATTTGTATTTAACTTTGCAGCAAAAACAACAACTACATAACCATGGTTTGTTTTTCTTTTCTCTTCTTTTTTTGCTTCCTTAGACTCAAGCACTACTTTATGGCGGGTATAACGATATTAATGTCAAGTAGATGGACGCGATTTCAAAGAATTTGATACCTAAAAGCATTTGCTGATGGTCGAAAGATATTGGGCCTAAACTGACGAAAAGAGAAATTCTATATTAGTTAACAAATAGTTGCCTTTTAGATAGTTGAAGCTACTTAAATGGTAATATTATAGTGTGTAAAGAACATCATATAGAAGTTTAATAGCTAGTCTGTTTCATTTTTATTTTTTCACTCTCTCTCTCTCTCTCTCTCTCTCTCTCTCTCTCTCTCTCTCTCTCTCTCTCTCTCTAATTTGGTCTCTTTTTTTCTGCTGGCAAATGAAGCCTACTTATAGGGGATCTTGATTTGGCAGTGCGTAAACAAAGTATCTCTGTGCGTGTGTGTGTGTGTATTGGCTGCTGTATGCGGCGTTTATTTCCGGCATGGCATATCTCGTTTTAGATGCGTGCCACAGCCAATCTCTTTTGTGTTGCGTTTCGCGTTTTCCTGTCATAAATGTTGCCCGAACCTTTGTTATGTTTCCGTTTCACTTTTATTTTAATAATTCACCCCCAACATTTATGGTATGCTCACACACAAACTTTTATTTACACACACACACATACCTTTCACATATATTTTTATAAGAGTATGTACCTAGAGCGGAGGCGTAAGAGAATGGCGACACTCATCCAAATGTAACCATAAGCCAGGTGGTCATCACCAACTGACTCCATCTCAATTTCTGCCGTGCTTTCATTGTTTACGTCATAAATCTCATTTTTTCCGTTTCCGTTTTGCCGCCCATTGACCCCACACCGAGTTCCTCTTCACCTTTCGAAAACAAATATGCAGTTTAAAATATTTGCTAAATATTCAGAAATGTACAAAATATTTCATAAATATTTTGCAATCTTAACTTTACAATTTGACTAAATAATTATTTGAATTAAATATTAATATACTTTCACATCGAATATTTTCCTCACATTTGTTAATTCGGCTGTGGCAACAAGTGAAAATTGCCTTCAGAAATTATACATTGAAGCCATTAGCCTATTTTTGAGGTACAATTTTTCACTCTTATACGCAGTTTTCCATTCAGCGTTTGGAAGAGAAAATTTCCCTTAAAGCATGAAACATATTGGAAGGATACACGGGACATTCACTCAATGAGCAACTGAGCTAAATAAGTGAGTGAATTTTTGGCGATTAAGGAAGTAAATTATTAACTTGCTCTTTCTGCATTTACAAAACGGACTTTTACTCTTAGCCAACTCGAGTTTTTGTTTTTATAGCCATTGGCAAACATTTGTGGCCTACAATTTTATAAGTGGTGAGTGAAAATATTTCTGCGAAAGATAAGTGCAGACTCCATGGCACAACGAAGAAGAATGTTAAAAAACTGTGTCTTAACTTTAAAGTTATATTCCGTTGACCACATTAGCTTAGGGTTAATAGCGCCTGGACAAATTTATAGCTGAGTTACATACATATAGTCAGTTTTGATGTGTTTGAAATGGCTGAAATGTTGGTCCTGTTGACATACTACTCGCTTGTTTTTACATAGAAATATTTTCTTTTTTTTATTTCGCCAAACATTTGAGAATATTCAGCGTATTTGCATTTGTTAATTGGCCTTATTTGCTTTCAAACATGACCAATGGGTTTTTTTATGATGGTTCAGTGACATGACAGAAATTTTGCTTTTTTTATGATTTTTATATAAAGTCGAAGGGGTTTTTCCCTGGTCAGGGTCATTTATGTCAAGTGCCGCAAATGCTCTGGCTATTTTTATACAACAAAAGATACAATAGAATGTTGGTGTACTGGCACAATATGTACATACAAGAGAAAGGACAACACACACACACACACATACAGAGAGCGCGAAGGACAAAAAGTTATGACACACCTTCAGCATTTAATCTGACGTCCTTGCAATGGCTCCAGTGAGTGATAACCATCAATCAGGCCAAAAAGTAGGCGTTACAGAGTGTGCTGGACTCTGGCTTCTGGCTGAAAGATACACCCAGTCTTGCTTAGCTGTCATGGTTGGAGTTCATTTCAATCATTAGCGTTTGCCCAGCGAGGCGAGAACACAGACAGACAGCCGGAAAGAGAGACAGAGAGAAACCAGTTGGAGAGGCGGACAAGCAAGCTCCCTGTTGATGCTGTCAAATTAATAAAGAGCAGGTCAGAAATGGGAGTGGGGAATAGGAATGGGAACGGGCTAGTGGTAGATAGTAGGCATCTTTTCTAGTCTCTAGTTGGTGGGTTCTGCCCCATGGGCCCATGCACTTTAACTCAACGCAGCGTAGCTCATAATGCCCCATAAAAAATTTGTCATCATTAGCTAAGAGCGAATGACAACGACGTCCAGTTGACTGTTGGGGCGTTATATGGCTTCTGCCAATCTATCAATGTGTGTGAGAGTGTGTGTGTGTCAGGACTCTTTAAAAGATTGTGCGGCTTCGTCCTTTTGCTGCATATTAGTCAAAAGCTTAAAGCGTTAAATTGATTGATTGTGTGTGAGTGAATGGAGCATAGAAAGGGAAAGAGGCAGGGCCAGTGGCCGGGGCATGTGGTCAAAAGGTTCGACTGTCTTTAAGGCTTTAAGCTGGCCATTAGGGTTATTAAATTTACTCTTTTGTCTGATATATATGTGTGTGTGTGTGTGTGTGTGTGCTATTAGAAGAGATAATGGATTGCGAATATTAATTTCTTTGCATGATGAAACGAATCAGGCAAGAACAATGCGCTTAATCTTTATAGACACGCAGGAGAAACTCTAAGAGAATGTGCGAGTTGAGAGCACAAGTTGAGACGGACAATGCGTTGCGCCAATAATGATAACCGGAAGCCATTAAAGGAAGTTTCAATACATGAGTTACACACACACACACGCATGCAAGCACCTAGAGTCGTTTTCTTTTTGTGTGAGCCAAGTGTAGGTGTGTGTTTGGATTGTTGTTGTTTGCCTTCCATTTCCCACTCCAGGAGGAGCAACGATGGCGGCAATATTGTAATTTTTATTCCTCTTTGTGCCATTCATGCGGCAACTTGGAAACCGGCAAAGCTTAACCGTAAAGTAAAGGTAAAGCCAACAGCAAAGAAAACTCCAGTGTCGAGCGTTCAATTCCCTTTCAATAAGGAAGCATGAGGCGTTACCAGCAAGGCAAAATAAGGGAAACCAACACACGCACATTGCAATCTTGCTAATGTTTTTCTATACGTTTTAAGATTGCCGCCTCCGTTTTCTCAGCTGCAGTCTTGTGCAGTTTGTCTTGGGCAAACAGCCATCGGGTCTATGCGGAAGTTAGCCAAATGAATGCTTTGGGATACGCAGATATTGCACTGTGATTCAGGTCGTGCCACTAGCATGGAGTCGTGTCAAATGTTAGGTAGGAGGCCCAAACAATTGACTCGATATACACCACATTTTTGCTGGCTTCAAACCATTATCAATGGCACACACTCTCGCATTTTCAATTGATTAAACATCACAGAAATACAACAAAGTATGTATATAGGTACGGATAGAGGTGTGTGTCTATGTGTGAGTGTATGTGTATGGCGCTTGCATTTTTCACATGCCGCAGCTCAAAAATATTTAAGCATATTAAAAGAAGGCATCACAATGATGCCGATACATACATATACCAACACACACACAATATGAAATTCCATTGCATTTTATAGGCTGGGGGCTGGAAGAGCCACGAAAAATCAGCACACCAGAAAATAAGCAAAAGCAAGAGAACACAATGGCAAGCACTAAAAACCTGTGGCAACAGGCCATTGTGTGGCATAAACAAAAGAGATGCAGCAGATGGCAGGCGTAGCCACATTGTCAGACAAAACAACTGAACTGAAAGCACTTTGAGTGTGCTAAAGGTGAGGACCTACACACACACACATCCAGTAGGTTCCAAGCCAACTCTGTTTGTGTGCGTATATAAAATTGAGTAGTGTTAGGAATTGGCCTTTAGGAATGTGGCAAAGTGAAATTTATAGCTCGGAAATTAATAATGACGAGAGCTCACACAATGAAGTCGAAGCAGTTAAATAAAGTGATGTGTGTCCTTCGCTTGATGGAGAATGCCTCTTAAGTTAAGAGTTAAAGCAATTCAAAGATCTTTATATATATGTATATATAAAAAAAGGAACGAAAAACTCACGAATATCCTACACTCTGTTAAGACTGAAAGTAAGCCTACATCGTTTTGCTCTTATTGTCAGCATTGTTATTAAAATTGGTTAACACTCAGAAAGTGAGGCAGTCTTGAACTTTTCTTGCAAGAAGAACTGTTTAATATTCACCATATATTTCAAAAGTTATGAATCTAGATGCTAATCAGTTTTTGTCATGGCACCTTTTAAAATTATTATTTTATGACTAAATTGCTTATTAAACTTAAAATTGTGTTTTGGCTAAACATTTGATGCTTTTGAGACCATAAAAAAGCAAGTTTCAGAAGTCCCTTACACCCCTGAAACATGGCCTTACAAATTCAGCTATAATTCCGATCAAATGAATTGTAGCAATAATATGAATGCGTGTATATTATGGCGGTATTATCCACCAAATTCGGATGCTACAAAGAATTCTGAGACCTCTTCACTAAGAAACCATACGTCTAAAATGAATTCCTATCCCGCGCATAGAAGCTTGAAATTTTGACTTTGTATTTTCCCTAACAATTTTCATATTAAATTGATTACACTTAAAAATGACTTAACATGGAATATTTCGACAAAGTCCTATCGCTTTCTTGAAACCCTTTTCGTATGTTTGCATTAGCAATCATAATTTGTTTTTGTTTTCATGATGAACTCGTTGAATTGTTGTTGCACATTAACCTTGGCCA
This sequence comes from Drosophila paulistorum, assembly GCA_018152135.1. Lineage (NCBI taxonomy): Eukaryota > Metazoa > Arthropoda > Insecta > Diptera > Drosophilidae > Drosophila > Drosophila paulistorum. The sequence goes on along the minus strand of JAECXG010000805.1, from coordinate 5,919,933 downwards.
CTAATTACCGCAGTGAGAATTTATGGCATAAGTTTTATAGAGCTCAGCGCGAATGGGCCAAACTGCATTAATGCATTAATTGTGCGTCTCATTAAAAGGAGTTTCTTATGCGCAAAACATAAAATATGCATGAGTAATATATAAACGAATACTGTAGGTATACAGCAAATACGCATAAAAATTTAATTTATTTTTGAAACGTTTTTTTTTTTTGTTTCATTTGCTCTCCGTGGTGAAATTTGGTTGCAAGACCGACATTAATAGCTCTGACCAGGCCATAATTAATGAGGATTTTATAAATGCGGCTTGAATATTAAAAAAACGAAAAAGAAACGAAAACGAATATTAAAACACAAACCAAATACCAACTGAAATACTGAAAAATAACAATAATTGTAACGTTATAATAATGCAGTAGTAATTAAGTGCATTGTTGTTGGTAACCGGATGGTCATTACAACAATGAAAATATTTTTTAATAAAATCAACAATCAGGCAACAGAACGGCCAATGTCCAGTGGCGAAATGGGAACAGGAGCAACAGTTTTGGCCCCGTCCGCTTAACCCTTTAAGGGAAATGGGCAACAAGAGCAAAATTTACGAGCGTTTCATTTTACATAATTTACTCATTTGCCAGACACTATTTAATTATATTAAAATAATGGCCAGCAAGCTTGCTGTTGTCGACTTGCGGCCAAGTGGCTGAAGTAATGCAGGAAAATGTTTCAAGTCTTCCAGCTTTTGATCTATTAGACACTCTTCTTGATAGTAATGGCTCATCGGAAATCGCAATTCAGTCAATTAATCGAAACTTTCTATTTGGTTTTTCAAGGTCAAGGTGAAAAAGTTTATTGAGACATTATTTTAATTGAGTCGGAGAAAAAACAATTGCTGTAATTATTATGGAAATTAGTATAATTGCTGGAGGGCAAAACAAATACAAAGCTTAGCTATAAAAACCGTAAAGTCAGCTACAAGACAATCAATCATAGAAAAAGTGTTCATCATGAGTAATGAAATGGACAAACCACTGCAGCGTTTCCGTGAATTGTCCCAGTACATAAATAAGTGTACAAATCTTTTGGGAGTGGATGTTTTGGCGGCCGATTTGAAGTGGAATTTTCGCACCTGGACAACAACATTTGCGATTATCAACTATACTGGCTTTACCATATTATCCATAATTCTAAATGCTCATGACTGGAAAGAGTGTCTGAAAATAAGTCTTATGCTGGGTGGTTTATTTCATGGAATTGGTAAATTCTTTACCTGTCTGTTCAAGCAATCCAGAATGAGATATATCACCTTCTACACATCCAATATTTTCATGGAGTATGAACAGCTCAGTCCAATCTATGCCAAAATCTTGAATATTGGCTTAGACCGTTTACTGCAAATTATGTGGATACTTCGTAATGGCTATTTGGTTACTTTTCTTCTAATGACTGTAATTCCCTTGGGATTACTCTACTACAATGGAACTCGCGTCACAATTATGCAATATCAGATTCCTGGACTGCCATTGGAGAATAATATTTCCTATACCATTAACTATATCATACAGATAGTGACTATAAGTGTGGCTGGTTTTGGTTTCTATGCTGGCGATCTCTTTGTTTTGCTTGCCTTGACGCAAATTCTAACATTTGCCGATATTTTGCAGGTAAAAGTAAACGAACAGAATGAATCATTAAAGGTTAAGTCAACAAAGCGAGAAGAAATGGCTCAGGTGGGCGCATTGGTAGAGGGAGAATATGAAAGGCACACATTACTCTTGGAAGTGGTTAAATGGCATCAGGAGTTTACAAGGTGAGTATAAAAATTGACATTATGATTGACATATTGAAAGTTAACTATTTGATTATATTATTGCAGCTATTGCCGTTATGTGAATGATTTGTATCATGATCTAATTGCTAGCCAGGTTCTCTCAATGGCCATGGCTGTGATGCTTAGTTTTTGTATTAATTTGATCAGCTTTCATTTACCATCTGCTATATATTTTGTGGTCTCTGCCTATAGCATGGTGGTCTATTGTATTCTTGGCACCAAAATTGAATTTGCTGTGAGTAACGAGCGGAGACATTGGGCTAGTCCTTTCTTGATAATCCTTTGAGTTTTTTGTGTTAAGAGCAGTATGACCAGGTCTATACAACCATTTGCGACATTTCCTGGCAAGAGCTAAGCAGCAAGCAACGGAAATACTTTGGCATGGTGCTGCGAGAGGCGCAACGGCCACCTACTATTAGAATTCTTGGCGTAATGCCGCTATCAGTGAGAACGGCACTACAGGCGAGTAGTCTCTCTTGTATTTCTAGCGTACGACTAATGCAATTTGTTTGCTTGTTCGCTTGCAGATAACAAAACTCATTTACAGCCTGTCCATGATGATGATGCAGAATCGCACCTAGAAAGCACTTGGCAACCCGACACCCCGGGAGCCCCGAGTCCCTACACAATCCGCATTCTGTGCTCTTAGCGTCAAGGCACTTTACATCAAGTGCAATGGGGCACCCCATACATTTTCTAATGCTTGTTTTGAATCATATTTAATGTTATACAGGGTGCTTCTGCAGATGTTGGTGGTGGAAGTGGTTTTGGTTTGGTGGTAGTGGTGGTGTTGGTGCCAGCTGGCAAATAAAATAAATTAGTTGCAGTTGAAAGGTGGCTTCAGACACAAAAGTCAACACGCAACGCGCGATGGAACCGCAAACAAACGCCAGCTGTTTGGCACAGATAAAATGGCAGGCAAACAAACTCCGCGAGACGGGAAAAGAATATCGAGACAAGAAGCCGAGACGGAGACCAAACGGAGACAGCTTTTTTTTTGGGGTGCGGGTTATGCTCTAGCTATAGCAAATCAGCTGCCAACGCTGTGCAGCTTACTGGCAAATATTAAAATGCGAATTTTTATGCGCTCTGACATTTGCGCCTCGTCTTCAACTCCTTCTCCGTTCTTATTCCCGTTGTCGTCCTCGTCCTCGTCCTGGTTCTCGTTTTCCTTCATGTTCGCGTCTCTAACATAATTCTCACTATGAGAAAATGGTAGACTCTGCTCTGGCTCTTGGCGCCTCCTGGCATATCCTTTCACCAGCATTTTCTTTACCGCATCGTGCGCACATAAATTAGCTGCCAAGCTAAGAAATGTTTGCGGGCAGCAAAGGTTCGCGCTCTCCTGGTAGCCCATTGTTGGTTTTGCTGGTTGCCGGTTGCTGCTTGTCCCTGCCGTGATAGGGCCACCTTCATTCTCACATCCAGTACCTTGCAGCCTTCCAAAAAGGGGAGCCCGCTGCTCTGCGGTTTTGTTGCGCTATGTTTATGCGGGTGGCGGCAATACTGCGCCGGGTGCATTAAACCAATAAATCAGCGAGCCACTAAAGGAAAAAAATACAATCCTGCCGAGTTGATGGTAGGGGTGGGCGGTGTTATGGAAAACATAGTGTTGTCAGGCGGTCTTTTGAGACGCCTTCGTCGCCATCGTTGTGTCGCACTGCATATTTAATCAATACGGACCACAGCTCACAAAACATAAATTAATCTTGCCGCCTTTTAAAGTGTGCCACATTTTTCGCTTGCCTTTTTTCTTCAACTGGCCAAAAAGGAACAAGGCAAAAAAAAAAAAGAGGCATTTTTAATTTAGAAAAATTCCTGCGGCCATAAAAACCTTGTCGGGCAAATCAATTAAATTTAAATTGTATCCCATTAGAGGCACATTAAATGAGTTAAGTCATTTGGGGGGACCAAAAGCCGCGTGCCACGTCTTAGAATACTTTTAATTTTTTTGTGTTAAATAGAAAGAGACAGAAACAAAATGAAAGAGAGAGAGACAGAGAGCAAGCTTTTGAGAAGGGTAAAAATGAATTCATTTTATTTTTTGACGCATATAACTGGGCCAGGCCAAATGCTATAGACATGGCTATGGGATCCAAGCGGCATCACATCCATGGATGGAGGGAACGCAATTAAAATGCCCACGAGTTACTAATTTGCCATGAAACGGCGGGTGGTTTGTTGGCCTAAGGCCTCAATTCGACCGTTTTCACACAAAAACATCACACACAAAGACTGAGAACCCAAGTCCGATTTAAAAATGTTGCCAAATTTAACAGTTGATGGCTATTAATTTATATTACGCATGATTTGTGTAACGTTTTTGTGATCTCTTTTCATTTTTTATGAGGCGGCAAGAGTTGGGGGTAAACCTAAACCAAAAATAAACAGAGCACAAATAAATCTGTTATGGAAATGTTCATGTTGATTACATCTTATTTTCTTCTTTTTATTAAACTTGGAAGACACCTCAATCAGCATATGTATATGTTTAGATCATTTATAAATTAGTTAGTTTTATGTCTTAAATATGGGCGGGCAATCGAATTCAAACTGTCACCAGGAAGATTTGTGGCGGAGACATTACGACAAAATCTGGTAAAATCGTTGGGTAATTTCTGCTGATGTTTGCTCAAACTTCACATTGGCCAAGTAATTATCGACAGGACGAAATGATTGCTTCTCCTGGCACTTAGTCCTTGCCACTGAGAGACAGTCGTCCCAGCAAGCTAAGCAAAGACGAAGCGTTAATGCTGCGTGTCGAAAGTAAACTTTGATGGCTTAATCACTTTGATAGCTAAAGGGAAGCAAACCCAAAAAGCATTAGTGGTACGAGAAGGATGTGGGGGGAGGATTAAACAAGGTGACTTGAGTTGCTTGCTCCAGTTTGGTATCTCTCTCACTCTCTCTATGTGTTGATTTTCTTTTTTTGTCGGTGAGATTTTAAAATGCACGTGTTTACCAGGCAGTGACTTAGGAAGCTTCTCTTAAAACCATGTCTAAGGGGTTGCTGCTGCTGCTATTCGTTGCACAGTCAAAGTCATAAAACCATTTAATTATATTAAACTTTTAATTGCGTAGACAGCTAAGAAACACGCACACACACACACACATCTAAAGAAAAATACATACATACTTATATAGTCCTCCTGGCAGCAACTTCGAACATATGCAAGCAAAAAGTGGTAGCAAGGGGTGACAATGGGGCAAGGAATTGAAAGTCTGTGCAACTCACAGTGGCACACTTCTTGCGTCTTTGGCTCTTGTTGTTTTGGCGTTATTTGCCGCTGCCTTGCCAAGACTCGCTACTATGTAAATGCAATAATAAAGTTATTAAAAGTGTCATAACAACTCAACTTGAAATAGCAGAAACTTTTTACCAGAGTTCTTGAGCTCCCCACAGCTCCTGATGCTTGTCTTGCCGTGGCCAACTCTTGAGTAGGGTAACCAACTGAAAGGAAAAACAAAAATTCAAGAAAAATGAAGGCGACCCGCAGTTTGAACGTCCAAGCAATTGATGTTTAATTGATCAATTAGTTGCCCTGTATATACGCACACACCAACACACATACACACATGCGTTTGTGTATACAAAAGGCATCGACAAATACAAATACATATATTGAATGAATGAGTATATCTATATACATATATGAACTGCCCCTATGTCTGAAACTCTGCATTGGAATTGCCCACATCAAAGCGGCATATAAGTATATTGACGCTCATCAATCAAATTGATTTATGCCAACAAATCATTCATGAGCAATTTCCCAAAGTGATTATCTCTCCACGAGAGAGACGAGACGACACGAGAGCCCATTGCCAGGGCCAACTCTTGTCGATGCCAGTTTCCCCAAAGCTTTCCCTCCAAAAAAAAAAAATAAAACTGAGGCAATGAGATGGCAAACGCAAAAAGCATGTTAACTGACAGCCACTAGGACAGTTGGCGAGACATAGACTCTGGCATAGTGACTCTGACTTGAATGAAGACCGGGGCCAAACACAGTCAGAGACAGAAATAGACAGAGACAGCTACAGATAGAGGCAGAGAGAAAGAGAGACGTAGACATTACGTTTCAGTCAGAGTTCCAGGACCAAGTGACTGACTGATTGACGCTTGACTGTCTTCATCACAAGCAATTTGGCCGGCAAACACAAGCTCTACACACCCACTCACACACGTATCCAAAGCCAGGACAAAGAGGAACAGCAATGCTGAGATTGCGTGTGCTTCCCGCTTGCAAAACTTTGCAGACAGTTAATAACACTCTCAACTAGAAGCGGCGACAGCCACACCCATCCACACACACACTTATAAATAGCCCAGCAGATCGGCTGGTATCATATTAGCAGGACTTGCTTATAGCAGGGCAATCAAATAAATTTTCACGCCAAAACGATCAAAGGCAACAGCAGCAAGAGCGGCAGCAGCCAGGAAACAGCAATGCAATACCAAATGGTTCGGCCTCTTGGACTCATTTTCAAATAACTCTCACACACAATCACACATGGACAAGGAAGATGAAGATTTTGCCTGAAGCTTTTGATTGATTTGCTGATAAATTGATGAGGTGGCAACTGAAATGTTGAACAGATTGCTGGCAAATTGCAGCTTTGTGAATGAATGAGAAGAAACCAAACACCCTGACAGAATTTACTTTACTTTGAGGAGAGACATTTAAAACTATTCGTTGGCGTCAATATCATTTTCTTTCGATTAGTATCATAAAAAAATATAAATGTTGCTCTTAAACTCATCTAATTGAAGATATTTGTCAGTTTGCAAATGTTAAATTCCTTAGAAGCCCCCAGAAAAGTATGCTATAAAAAATGAGGAATATGAAATATATGCTGCTGCTTTTATGGCTGCGACAAGGCGCAAATTTAATGGCTCATATGTAGGCGGCAGTTAAACAAGCAAAAGCATTAAAATGCACAGACTGAAACACAGAGAGACAGAGAGAGAGGCAACACATAAATAGATATATAGAGAGTGTGAGAGATATAGAGAGGGGACAGAACGATAGAGCGACAGCTGTTGGTCCATGATTAATGTTAGCAATTATCTGGCACAAGTGTCAAAAATATTTAAATCAATTGCAAGCCAAAGGCAAGATGAGAAACAAACAGAAAGAGGGCCGAAAGGGACGACGACAAGTCACTGTAGACAGCAACAAGACGAGACACGACAAGACACAACACAACAAGACAAGACAACACAATTCGCGCAAATTGAGCCTGATGAGGAGCAAGAACAAGCGAGCGGCTTGCCGCTCGTTTTCCTTAGTTTTGTTCAAGAAGAAGCTGCTTGTCAATGCCAAAGATGCTTTTCTTTTTAACCAACTCCCTCCAGCGTATGTGTGTGTGTGCGTGCTGCGGATTCTATGGAAACTTAAAACGACGCCAACATGATGACATAAAATGTAAAAATGAAGTGAGGGCAATGACAGCAGCAACGTGTCAAAAACATATCATTCATTTATTTTCTATTATAATCACATACACACACACACACGGGCTCGCATATACTATAACTGGTAAAGAACCCATCGAAGTTGCTGACAACGCGACAGCTTCCTTTCTTGCCTGAGTCTCCCCTTCCTGTCAGCAATTGCATTATGTTGAGGCATCATTTATCATTGCAAAAAATAAAGAACGCTCCTTGAACTCTGTTGACTTTAGATTGCATATGCTAGACGGGGTTTCAACAGACACACACAAAAACATCGTACAAAATCTCTTTAAATGTTTTCTGTAAGCTTTAAGTCCTTTGTCAAAAAGAAATTAGTAAATAAAAACAAAGGACATATTAAAACATTAAACTTTAAACATTAAAACAAGAACAGCAGGAGCAGGAATAGGAGAAGAAAGAAAAGCTGCACAATTATGAAATGAAGATAGAGCCCAGGCAACATACATACATACATACTCGTTTTGTATGCGGCTCACACACATGCACACACACGCACACATTCATATAGTTCGCCTCTGTTTTTGGTGTGTGTGTGTGTGTGTGTAACAATGGACTAAAAGTTGCGTGAAACGTTTTAACAAAGATTAATGCCTGCGATGGCTGATGATTTTTTGAAGATTAATTATGCGATGATGAGGCACACACACAAGACAATGACAGCAGCAACACCAGCATCAACAGCAACAACAACAACAACAGTTGCCGCGGTGGAGTCGTGCGCGAGAGCCAAAAGGCGGAAGCTGCTGGGTTTGTTAAAGGATTACGAAATTTGTAAGCACGCGCCCGCCGAGTATATCTCTTCGTTTGTGTGTGTGTGTGACTGTGTATATATGTGTCTGTCATATATGTAGTTACTCGTTATGAATGCCAACGAGCCTTGGCTGTGCACATAATTACAAAAAAAAAAGACAAAGCATCTCATACATTAAACCAACTCCCAGCTCCAAAGAAAAGAGAAAAAAGAAAATAAATATACAACAACAGAATGAGCAATGACAAAACTATAAAAAAAGTGTTTTTGCTTTACTTAATACGTAACTAATTTATAAGTTGTCATTTAATTCCGCTTTTCACATCGCAGATTAAGGTCATTTGCAGAATCTTAAATACCTACAGAATTATAATATTGAAGGAAGTATAAAATAGAGGTTAAAGTCACATTTTCCAGCTCGAAAGCGTTTCGCAGTCAACTGTTAAATAAAATTTAAACACATTTTTGAGGCAATTTGAATAACTGCCATCATTATAATTTGCCATGCCATAAATTGAGGAATTTCGCAATGTATTTGTGCATTTAAAGACCAATGGCAAATAATAAGCTGCCTGCCAGATTTTAATTGCCTCGGCACCAATACATACATACATATATAACTTTTCATATTAAACGCGCCGACAATTTATCTATGGATGGCAGCAGGCATGTACGTATGGCGTATACTTAATATTGCATATACTGGCAGCCAAACCAGGTGATGGAGTAAAACGAGACCGTAGTCCATGCACCATGCACCGAGTGGTTTATGGGCAACCAAAAGTTGGACAACACAACTGCTGCTGTGCTGTGGCAAGAAAGCCAATGTGATAGCCAGCAAACTGCTCTTGGATTCGGAGTTGCATTTCGGCATGTGGCAGTGGTTGCAATGTCGCTTCTGTTGTTTTATTTATCAGACAAGCAAAACTGTTGCATATGGTAGGACGACAAGGACAACTCCACTACTGACCGCCATACGGCTACGAATTGGGACTGCATCATCATCTGTTGGGATTGGGATTGTTCACTCACTACTGTGATTGTGCTCGCGTTTAAATGCATTAATGTTGCTTAATTTTTATGACCAACGAAGAGAAGGATAGAAAACGAGAGAGAGGGAGAGATGTGCCCCCCAGGCTGGCTACGATGTTAACAAAAAAGCTTTTAACAATTAAAATTAAAAAGTTCAGCATTTATGCGACATGCGAAATACAGCGAAATACATATACATACACATATGTATACATATATGTAAAAAAGAGGACTGCATAGAGCAAATGCCAAGCGTGGCATAATCAAATTCTATGTGTGCGTGCATAAAAGTTGCACCGCACACCAACTACACACACACACACACCCGTACACCCAGTCAGTGGATGGTCTGGGGCAGTCCAGTGTCTCTTCCATGGCTGTTGCATTGTGTGTGTGCTCTCATTTGTGGTCATAAAGCATAAAATGCATAAAGTGGCGTTACAATTTTATGGTACACCAAAGTCACAGCCAAGCCTCATCAACAGAAAAAAAGGCAACTTGCATATAAAAATTAAAACAACGATGGCTGGCTAAAAGGAACGACTATTTCTTACTCAGAAGGCAGACAATTAAACAAGTCAATGTGTGAAAAGGTTTTTTAAATATTTAAAAGAATAAACTAAACAGAACCATTGCCAATGCTTTAATCAATTTGCTTTATTTTAATATTTTAAACTAAGACTTAGAATGAACACATATAGAAAAAAATGTTTAATATATCCTGAATGGAATATATACAACATATCCTTAACCACATCTTTGACAATTAAGCTTTTGTTCTCTATTTACAAGTGAGGTCTAATAAACCTCATAACTTATGGTCAAAAACAAAATTAGGCAATTTCAACCCCAACTCCAACAACTAGCTGCTTCAGCTAAAGATCATTATGATGATGATGATGGCAATGCTGATGACGACTGTTTCCCCATTGGTAGGGGTCTGACTTGCCTTGTGTCTGGTTGAAGTTTGTCCCGCCAGACTGCCAACAAGCGACAATGTAAATTTTGTGTTGAGCTTTTTAATTGTGAATATTGCTGGGGCAGATACCAGTACAGGGGCAGTTCGCTCATACGCGAAATGAAAGCAGACGGAACGACACCAAACAAGGAGATAAAAAATAAAAACGAAAAATGTAACCCAATACGAAAAAGAAGAGGCTACTCTGTCTGTCCTTGCTGCTGGTTGGCAGTCGGCAAATAAATTGCTTGACAGCAGTGAGCAGTAAGGCCCCTCTCTCTCTGTGAGTGTGTGTGTTTGTGTGTGTCTGTGATGGGGACCCACTTTTAATGCAAATGCAGCAAGTGGCAAGCAACGAGCTCAAACGACACTGGCCAAAAGTGCAAAATTGTGCATTTTAATTAAGGTGACCGTTTCAGGCATCGCACAAATGAAACAGGCTCAGAACTCACAACTCAGAGAACATCTCGTGTCCCTCCCTTTTCCATTTTGGCATCGCCTTGTTAACGTTTGCATTTGCATTTAGTTGCTACACATAATTTACAGCTCTTTTAATTAGCTGCATGCCAAGCTTATTTTTTTATGAGAATTTACGCATGCTCTTAAAGTTTCTCCATATTGTTTAAATGAAAGCACGATAAAAAAAAAAAAAAAAACACCAAGGAATGGAGTAAAGTAAAAAAAGAATTCAAAAACAAGCAAGCGCAAAATGCTTCGAGGCATGCACATGAGCTCAAAGAAAGGAAATAACAATTGCAAATGGAAATGTGCATAAGTGCCAGGCGCCAAACGACGACGACGACGACGACGATGACGATGACGAGAGACAATGCCAGAGACGGGAAGAGCAAAATGAGACTCCTACTGACTGAGTGAAGGACGGACAGGCAGTCAGACAGTCAGGCACATAGATAGACAAACAGACAATGCCAATGCGTGGGCAGTAGCGGCAGCTTTGAGCACTTTGAGAACGCAGCAGAAACAAAGGCAGCAAGAGCCAAAAGTGCAAGTGACTAAAATGCAAATGTTGCATGAATGTGGGTGGATTACCATCGCCCTCGTCTGTATATGACTATGTGTGTGAGTGTGTATTGAAATGCAAGGCAAAATGGAGTAAAGCTACTACTAAGGGCGGTAAAGCAGTCCATACAATAAAATGTTTTACATCCTGTTTATTTTAGTTAAATACTCGAAATTATGTGTTTGCCAAAGTGTATTTGTTAACACATTGCTACAGCCCCTCTCCCCCTGATATCCTATTCCCTACCACTTTGATGCTCTCCTCGTAAAATTCTATGCGAGCTGCTGCGCTGAAGCTTGGATGCACGTAAGCGTAACAATGCAATTTTCAGCATTTTAAACATTCCTAAAATTTTCATTTTGACGGGGCAATCTCATATGTGTGTTGTTCGCCACATTTGATAGCCAATGCAGGCTCAAAACATAGTGTTTAAACTAATCTGCTCTAATCATTCATATTAGACGCCTTTCCATTAGTATAAATGATTTGACACCGATAAATGAAACCAAAACATTGAAAATACAAAAAGAACCCTAATTAATAGTTTTTGAAAAACTATCCAATAAAGAAATAAACATAAAATATTTACTTCACAACTATTATTACTTATATTTATATTTTATCATAGAAATCCCAACTACCAAATATTTTAAACTTATATTAATTTCACATCTCGGTTGCATCTCTCGCATCCATCCAGATCTCAACCTGTTCATTGACGCAAATTTCAGTGACATTCTTCTCAGCCAAAGATGGTAAATTTCTTCGGCTGATGACAGCCCATTTCTCCGTCTCAATATCAGAATCAGAATTTGTCGTTCTAGAAGCGTGAAAATTCGCTACAAACAAGTCTCGACCTTTGACCACACAACCCTGGCGGCGGTTAGGTGAAGAAATATCTAGTAGACTAATGGTCTCATATGGAACAAATGTTTCTTGCCACCCAATCCATTGTGTCTTGATTGGCTGCTGCGATGAATAGCCGTGCATTGAACTCAGTTACCGGAGTGACCTCATTAAAAGCTAGGCCGACAACGTTCCTGAAATCCTGAAAAATCCCAAAAATGTCTTCCAGCAAATTGGAAAAGTTTTTGGCACATTTCAAGGATGAAACGACGAACACAAACGGCCTGTTTTCCGGAAGAATGTCCACGTAAAGGGGCTGCTGTCCAGTTACATCATTTGGTTCCATAGCACTTTCACAATCCGATTTCACGGTCCGTGCTCTGGACTGAATACCGCAGAATCGCATGAGTTCACCAGACATCCATCAGACGAAGGGCTTACCAAATTCTCCTCACTGGATTCGAGAACATTTTGGAATCTGTTTTCAAAAGAAGAAATGTTTATTTAGATTTTCTATTTCTTACTTTTACCGTTTAACAGCTATAGGTTTTTCATGAAATTGTCCTTTTCGTTTAATACCTCATTAGCAATCAAATGTGGATGGCTGTAAGCATTCGCTACTAGATCATGAGGATAGCTCAATGACGGAAGATTTACTTCCATCGAGCGACACAATTTCAATACTTGAATCTGACCTCTCGTTATCGATTATGAAGCTAAAACTTTCTCCTCAGCCTCAAGAGAAAACAGTATAAAGCACACAAAATTGTCGCCTTCATAGCAAGACACAATGGGCTTTTTATACCCTTGCAAAAATATTGGTCAGAAGTGTCCAATGCATAGAAGGAAGCATTTCCGACCATATAAAGTATATATATTCTTTATCAGCACGACGAGTTCATATAGCCATGTCCGTCCGCCCGTCCGTCTGTCCGTCTGTCGGTCTTTCCGTCCGTCTGGATCAACGCAAACTCCTCCTAGACCGTATATAGCTCCCATACAAACGGCAAAGTCATGAACAGTGACATTTTTCAATAACTTCGTCATTTTCTGAGCTATTGTCGTGAAATTTCATATTAGTGAAATATATATGTATGTATATATATTCATTATCTGGTTATTCATTATAGCTATAAACGACTGTGCCAAATTTGGTCAAGATCGGGTAACTATATCAGATAGCTCCCATAGGAATGATCGGTCGAAAACAGTGATTTTTGTCAATCGTGACTTTTGATGCGATTTGTCAGTTTAATATATGTGTGAATGACTGTGCCGAATTTGATAAAGATTGGGTGACTATGTCATATAGTTCTTATAGATATGATCGTTGGAAAACAGTGACTTTGATCAATAACTTCGTTTTTTCATATGTGAAGATTGTGGGCCGTTCTTTCGCAAACATTACTTTTTTTTGAATAAACGTTTTTCCACTTTGAAAGCTATAAGTGAGGAAAGAGTAAGACGCGGTCGAAGTTAGCTCCGGCCCTCTGGTTTTTGTTTGTTGTTGCCTGGACCAGCAACTTCTGTTATCAGATCTGACTCGGCCAACGCTACATCTGAAGCAGAAATCTACAATGTTCCCGGCTGAATATTGAGCAGACTTTGTAGCTCTGTCTTGAGCTCAAGTATGATAGCTGAGATCGGCAGCTTCAAAACAAATAGCTGAAAAAGATGGTCATGATTATGAAAAGTAATATCCTTACGTTTACTAACCTTTCCGGATTCCATGATCAATTGGATAGTCAACATATTTACATTTTTGTTTGTATTTTTTTTAGATATTCAGAAGAAAACCATTTTATGTTTTTTTTTTTTATGATGTTGACTGTATGAGTTCAGGAAGTAGAATGATTGAAGTACTGTCCCCCTTGAACGGGTAGATTAGATTATGAATAAGCTTATTAATAGGCAATGGAAAAGCGCTCTATAATGTCCGTAGTGTTTCAATAAAAGATTTTAATGTAGGGAAACCAGTTGAGTAATCCGCGTTTGAGAAAGGTATTTGTACATTCACATGTCCAACTGAGTGCTTTCTGAATCAAAGCGAAAATCTCATGCAAATTTCTAGATATCCTCTTCCGAAACCATTTGTTGGCACGCACTTTACGTTCGTTCACAAGAAACACTCATCCACACACACACTCATATACCCAACGAATACCCACCCACAAACACACACACACTGTAAATAACTGTGATCCATAGAGCGTAGAGTCATTTCTCTGTTTTAGACATGTTCAGAATGGGCATTTAATGTCCTAAACGCGAACATACTCGTCAAAAGCCTTTGTCAGCGGGATACATACACTCACATTAAAGCCTTTCTTCCGGTGCCATCAGCATCATGCTATCCTGTGAAGCAACATGGCCTAGTCCATTTGTTAAATGTAGCGTGATGTTTTGTTTTCAGAGTTTTCAGTTTTAGGCAACATTTGCACTAATGACTGCACACGTTGCTGCCCCATAAGTTTGCCTTAAATAAATGTAATTCGTGTGAGTTTATTTTTTTTTTTTTTTTGTAAACTAAATAGAATAAAGGGAAATGAAAAGGAAAACGCAAAAGTCAGAATGTAAAGGCGAAGAGAAAATGTGGATGGTGGATGAGAAACACATATGTAAACATATTTCTTCGTCCCAAAACATTTCTCCTTTTTCTTTTTCTGAAAAGGAAATGCAAAAATACAATTTCAATGCACAGTCGTCCTTGTCGTCCTCGTAGTCGTGGTCGGTGGGGGTCATGCGAGCGTAAAATATACATAAAGAAATAAAATAAATTCACACGCAACTGTCAATGGTTGCGTATTTGCGAGCTCTTGGCCCCATGACCCGCACAGATTCTCCGTTTCGCCCCAGTCCCGCTCCTGGTCCCGGTCCTGGCCCACCAAACCATCAATGTTGGCCCACTCCCTGGGCGAAATCCTTGTCGTCGCCGGTTGCTTGACTGTTGGGTCTTGGGTAATATTTTATGCAAATTGCAAGTTAAGTGTGAAAATAGTAGTGATTGGTTTAATTCAGCAATGTCAACCAAATGGACCGATTCCGGCGCCGGGCTCGAACCGAGTCTGGCGTCAAGATGGGCGTGGGCAGTAAAAAGGAAGTTCTGAAACTGCAGACACAGCAGAAAATCAGCAAAACTGGGAATACTGAATGACAATTTCCGAACTTACCATCAGCAACAAGATGTAGCAGCAGCAGACAAAAGAGTGAGCGAGAGAGAGAGTCAAAAAAACAGTCCAACAATAGAGAATGCATCAATATTTCAAATACACTAACCATCAACTGATCAATAGATCCCTATCTATTGAAAGAGAAATCATATGATTTATTGTCTATACAATTTAATATTAGCAATAGTTTGATTCCAACTAAAATCTTGCTAAGAAATATTTCAAGGCGTTTACTAATCTGGTTATGAAATTTTTATAAAATCTCAAATTGCACGAAAAAGTTTTAATCCCAAGAACAAGAGTATTTGAAAAGGAAGCCATTGAAAAGGCATTGCAGATTTTCATTGTCATGTAGCAAAGTCAGCGGACCCGGCGCAAGAGCAAAAGGGGAAGCAAATGAAAATGGAAAACGAAAAAAGGAAGAAAAAGCAAAAACCAACACCAATCCCATGAACATTTAGAGACCAGTCGCCCAGTGGCAATGTTTTTTTGTTTTTATAAAATTTGTAGCGGTTCTTCTTTTTTCTAGTTTTTTCTTTTTTTGCTGCTGCTTTTATGCTCCACTCTTTCTTGTTCTGCGACGAGTGCGCTTAACCATTTAGCTGATGTAACAACCCAGGCGAGCAACCAACCACTCAGCTATCCAGCCAGCCAGTCAGCCAGCCAGCCAGCTAGCCAGGACTGTCGACAACCACACCCATACCTACACCCACACCCACACACAGACACACACACAAAACATCAGCTCGTTGAGCTCAGAGCTCGCCGGAATGTCCTTGTCAGCATTTTGCGTAGTGAAATTTTTCGGTAAAATCTATTTTTCATCTTGGATTATGTGAATACATGAATAGAAAGAAACGAAAGAAGAATGGAAAGTTTTATTGTGACAGTTGAAGTTCGTTTGTTTTCTTCTACCATCATCATTTCCCTTTCTATTCTTTTGTCTCGTTTTTACTATATAGCAATCTTCCTTCGTTCGTTCCTTTTTTTATTCATGGTCTGATGATGGACCAAATATGTTTTGGTTCAGAGTATGGCATTAATCAAATATCCGCATAATTAATTGTTCATAATAATGCCTGGGAGGGGCAAATGCTGCTAGCACACGTGACCTCAACGTGTACATTGGTACTCTATTTCCTGCCACACACACACACACACATCATGACGATGTTGCCACTGCGGCCGAGTGGCATCCAATGAAAATTGCATTTGCCATGCCAAACATTTTTGCCATTTGCCTTTTTGTGTGCACATCCATGATTTTAGCTTCATTAGAGGCATGCTCTACAAACGACAGAGTTCCAAAACCCAACCTCAATGCCTATATCGTGAGCCCTTAAAGGTATGCTATAAAGTATGCAACGTAACTGGACGGACGCGAATGCATTTGACTGTATATGGTATATGCACCTGTCTGCAATCGTAATTTCAATAAAAGTTGTTACGTGCACGTTGAAATTTTAATTGAAAGCACCAACCGCATACACACACCCACTCACACACACACACACCCACAATAACCCACATATTCTCATTCTCTCTCGCTGTCGTCCTCGGCGTGCGTCAGCTGCGTTGTGACCCTCATCAGTCGGAGAACCAGAACAAAACAGCAATGAGCATTTTACAAGGGGCATGACATTTCAAATGCGCTGCGGCCAAGAGGATTATATTGCAAAAAAAAAAGGACAGAACACACGCAGACAGAGAGAGACGTATGCGAATCTGTTTCAACATGCAAGCCATCATCTCTTCATGTTCACTGAAAATTAACTAAAAACTGCCATACAATTATAACCATTAATTTACCACATCATGGAAGTTTCTAGTTAAATTCACTAGTTTTACAATTGTTTTTGAAACAACAACCAAGTGTTAAAACAGATTTGAGTGGTACAATTTTGGCCATATGCTACAACAGTTGGTCAAATGTCTTAAAGTCAATAAAGGAATTGTTTTCCGAAACAAGCCATTCCAAAAACATAAAGAAGCTAGTCAATAACTATTAACAAACTTAAAATATCCAATATTTCTTAAAACTAAAATATTTGTAAGCTTTCTCTCTTTGTCATAATTATTAAACTATTGAGTCAATGGTTAAGTTTAGTATCTTTTCCAGAAATTTCCTTATTAGCCTTTCTTTTACTTTTCCCAATTTGATTTTCCAGAGCTAAAAGAAAACTTATTGTACATTCTGTCATCGCCTAATGGACCCTTTTTTTTTGGAAATAGTCATAGCCCAATTATATCAAGCATGTATGTATACATGTACTTTGAAAGCCTATTTCGACCATTACACTTGAAAGGACATTCGAAAGCTTGTTGAGACGAAGATTAGGTAGCTGCCAGCCAGTTAGACCCATTGAGCGAGTGAACCATCCACCGAGCCAGCCACAAACTAAGTCGTTAAAACAAAAAAAAACAAAACAAGGGAGAACAGGAACAAAAAATAAAAGGACCCTATCAGCTTACTGAAACTTTGCTGCAGTCCAGGCCTGGAGGCATGTTCGTTCGTTCGTTGGTTTGGCCGCTGCCAATTGCAAGTTTGCATGTTAAGCGCCAAAAACTTTATGCTAAACTTTTGGCATTTTCCATACATATATAAATTTATACGTTTCTTTTTGCTAGTTTTCATCTGATTCTATAATTTTTTTTTGTTTTTTGGGAATTTTAATTCCCAAAATGTATGTAAATGTTGGCAACTATCGAATGGCTTCAATGTCGTTAGATTTTATGTTTGAGAGTGCTCAACTCCCCTGATGGACTGACAACAAACTATGAATGAAGAGTTTTGGCAAACAAAAAGGACAAGATACTCAACATATGTACATACGTACATGCATACACTTTTGCCAGGCATTTTAGCTTCACAGATATGTATTTATCAAGCACTTTACTCGATGAAACATTAATCTAATGTAATTAGATGTGAATGAGAATCTACAGCAGATTCTAGTCAAATATTTAAGAGGTCCATCCTGCTAACTATGACCTCTGACTGTCAGCTAGCCAACTAGGTTGATGTTCTCTAACAAATTCAATATTTAAAATCAATAAAACTTTCTATTCTCGTCCCCCATAATTGATGGCTTAATAAACATAAAGTCATAAACCAGAGAAAACTTGGCCAATAAGCAAAGGAAAAAAGTTAGCAAATTATGCAAATGCTCAGTCGATGGGCTACAACGGCTCTCATCCTGTGTGTGTTTAATGGGGCAATACGCTCTGGTCAATGATCCAAGAACATAATTTTCGCACTCACTCTGCCAGCCGGCCCCAGATGCAATAGTAGTTCATCAAAGTTAGTTCGAACACAAATGAAACTTTTTGTGCCGCAGCCATGAAAGATGCATGACGTCTGGCTGGGCTTTTAGTTTTTTGTTGTCGGCCTCAAATTTGACTTTGCCTAACCTACCTAGTCCAGTCTAGCCCGGTGCTGCTGCTGCTGCTGACAAGCGTTTTGCAATGGCTTTGTAAAGTCAACTAACCAAAAATCCTTACAAAAAGACTGGCAAGAATTGCTAAAGAGAGAGAAAGAGAGAGAAAGACAGAGAGAGAGAGAGAGTGAGTGAGGAAGAGTAGTAAAGGGGACGATGAACGTTGGCGTTTGATAAAATGCAAAAGCAAAGTTTCAACTAAACTCTTTTCTGTGGCA
Source organism: Drosophila paulistorum (assembly GCA_018152135.1). Classification (NCBI taxonomy): domain Eukaryota; kingdom Metazoa; phylum Arthropoda; class Insecta; order Diptera; family Drosophilidae; genus Drosophila; species Drosophila paulistorum. Next base: position 5,901,194 of record JAECXG010000805.1, on the reverse strand, counting down.
TCCTTCATGTTGCAAGAACGAGGTGGAACGTGAACGTGTCGCGACCAAAAGTTAGGTTTCTCAACAGACACACCCTGCGGTTGGCATACCCATTTCTCTCTTCTAACTCATTCCACTCTAACTTTCTGGTTTTGTTTGTTGTTTTGCTCTCGTCCCTTGGCCAAATATTACAAACATGTCTGTTAAGCAATTGCGCCAACTTTTTACCCAGCAGCTCCGAACTTTCTGGTAGATGAACGGCAGGTCGTAAATTACCAAAAAAAAAAAAAAGAAGAAATTTCAAAAACAACAACAAATATTTTTCACGCGCTGACCAAAATTATTTTAAATCACCTGCTGCCCTGCATTTATCATTAGAGCAGGCACTACTCGTCCGGTCCCCGTTCCCGGTCCACCATTTGTCAGTTTTCCTTGGCCATGCTCCCTAACGACCACAGAAAGTCTTCAACTCCCTGGGCGACCACAACACCAAGCAACAATAAGAAGAAGTTTCAGCATAAGATTTGCCAAAGAGCACTTTATTTTTGCCCTAGCAATGCCACGCCCATCACCCACTCCTAACCCCCATAACGCCCAGTCTTTCATAATGTTTGTTGCTTTTGCTATTCTGATGTTATTTTGCCATTTTCGCGCTTGGTCGAGGAAAAACTGTTTTGTTATCACAGTGATAAATGGAAAATTATTTTGAATCGAGCAACTACTTAAAAGAATTCCCAAAGGTTGTAATAAATTTCGACAAACACACACACAGTCATACCCACCCTCTCACAAACACTCGCTCACACATATCTACAGGAAAGACAACGCGGCAAGGACATATTCCACTGAGCTTGGTGACTTGGCTGGCTCTGGTAATGTCGTGTCAGATAAAAAGTGGTGATTGACGAAGCAAAAGCAAAAGTCATGGCCAAATATATTCCTGGCCGAAACGAATGCAGCTATCGTTAGCTGGTGGCGCAAATATAAGCCAAATGCATTTATTTAACAAGTTAAGAACTTTAAGGTAACTCTCTCCATCTCTCACTCTTTATCTTCACTTAAAAAAAATTTTTAAAGTTAATTGGCATTTCTCATTAAATTTACAGCAAATTATTGCATGAAATTGAAAAAGCAATTGTCAACCATCAAAGGAAAATGTAAACGAAGACAGGACACCAAGTGATAATCAAAAAGAGAGAGAGAGGTAGAGAGAGAGAGGTAGAGAGAGAAACTGGATAAGCCAACGACTATTTTCATTTCATTAGATAGAAAAATATCCTTCCAGGTAGATGTAACCTGAAGTAGCGAAAGCCACAAAACCAAAACACAACACTCAAGATGCGGTCAACGTTAGACCCAACCCCAACACCCACTATCCATCCACCATCTCATCATCATCTTAACATTGCTTTGGCTTAATTTAAATTTACTTGGCAAGTGCTTTAGTAAGTGCTTATTGTGTAAAGTAAAGATTTCAAGCACCTTTTGGAATTTATGTCAAGCTATTTGAAAGCATAATACAATAGTTTTAGCTATTTGGTTTAGAAAAGGACCACAAAAACTCAAACAATTAATATTTGTCAACAATTATCCTATAAGTATTTACAATGGCATACGATAACAATGACGAGGTTTCATGCCCGCCAATAGATTTATGCATTGAGGCAATGGCTAAAATGGCAGATATTAAACATATTCCAGCAATTATACGAAATGATCCATTGAAAATGCGCATCTATTATGATTCACTGGATGTAGATTTGCCATTGAAGGAATGCTTTGAGGTGGATGATATGCTCTACTGGCGAAGCGTGGTTCTTGCCAAAAGCTCTAGATAGGTGTTGAAACTAAAGACATGGATTGATTACGACTGGAAGTGGTAGCCTCAAACCTGTGGAGCTAGTTAAAATCTGTCCAGCCGAGTTTTGGCCAGAAAAAGAGATGTCCCGATTGGCTGGCCTGGTCAAAGGGTTTGTGAAATCAATGCACATACGTCGTTTGAAGCCAACTGCATTCGCCCACTATAAGCCGATAAGCAATGTAATTGCTCGATACGGTTGCAATGAAGCACTGCAACAACTGCTAAATATTCGTGCAAAACAAAAAGCTGAACGACAATTGCTGGATGCAGGAACCAACCTAAGCCATAGGAAAAGAAAAAGAAAATAAAAGTAGTCTGATGTAGAGCCGGGGCCAAGGCATAAAGTAGACAAAATTTGCGATTTGCGAAACAAGGAAACATTAATGCAACGCATTAGACGTTATGACTATCCGTCGGAATATTGTCATTAGATTGATCTCAGCTTTGTGCGCCATTTTCCTAATTTGGACTTATTTCATTTAGAGTTTCTGGAACTACCTAGCAGTGTAGAGGATTATCAGCGTCGGTATTTGTCTAAGCAAAGTTCTCAGAACTTTGGAGAACTTGAAAATATTTCACCTCCATTGCATAAGAAACAATTGCTAGTTCTGTGTTAAGAGGGACACTGTTGAAGATGACGACATTTGGGCAGTTCTTGGGGTGAAACCTCAGTTGCCACGTGTAAGTAAGAAAAGATCTAACTGAAAACAAATAAAACTGTTCCCTCGCTGACAAAGAATTTATTTGCCCATAATCCAATATGATATCGATCAGTTTCGTCAATTTGTCCATCAGCGTGGTCCATTGAATCGTTATTACTATATCAAGAACAATAGGGATCTGTATGAGACACCGCACTGATATTTTGGAATTGTGTTGATATATTAATTTTGTGGAATTATTTACACAATGCTTTTATGTTGAATATGTCTTTCAAATGGATTATCAAAAATATTTGCCTATAGAAAAAATACATTTAATTGTTTTTAAGTGTCTTTCATATAGTATCTTAAATGTGTTTGCCCAATTTTACAATGTTTTGTGCTCATTAAATTAATTAAATATACATACACTTCACCTTAGGTCACCTCTGTTTTATTTTTGTCTATTTTTCATCCTTTTGTACAATCTCAAGGGGCTTGAAATGTCATCTGGGCTAATGGTCACTTTAAAACCTTTGCCATAAAATGCAACGTTGGCATAAACTGAAATCTAATTAAGTTGCTAGCAACGTGTTTGCTTTAACTTTAACCAACCACACCCACTCCGAAGACGCAGATGCCACACCTCATTCGAAGGTCATTTTATAAGGCGCGAGGGAAAAACCAAGAATAACAGAGAATGGGAGAGAGAGGGAGAATAAACGCTTCTGGCACTTTTCTCTATCAACTGCAACAAAGTTGAGCAGTTTGCATTTAAGCAGCATGGATTTGGGCAACAGTGTCGCCAATTTAATGCCACCTCTGCCACTGACTGACGCTGAGTACTTGGCCACTGAGCCATAAAGTCGAAAGACAGCCAAATGGAGGACCGACTTATGTGGGAGAAGGTAAAGTGGAATCGAATGAATATTAACAAATGAATGCATATGCCAGAGAGACAAGAAGACCTTCAGGCCATATGCGTATAGACGATACTTTCCCTTTAGCACCAGCCCAACCTAGCCAAGCCCAGCCCAGTTCTGGATTCCCATGAAAGAAATATGAGAGCATGTAATTCAAGTTATCAACGCGCCGAGCAACAAACTTTTCTCATCTACTTAACGCAGATAAGCGGCTGCCTTTTCGTTCTTTCTTTTTAGAGGCTTCTAATTTGAGGGAAACCGCCCGCAAAACATACACATACACACCACATACACACACACACACTGAGACGAAGTGTTGATGGCGTTAACTTAATTTTCAGGCAACAGCAGGCTCTCGACTGGAGCAAAAACTCCAAAACGACCAGACGTAACTAGGCAAATGCCACATAGAGATGAAGAGATGTGGTACAGACAGGACTCTGAGGCAGACAGAGGAAGGACTATTGCGCTTTTTTTATTCTTTTATTTTTTTTTTTGTGTCTTTTGCTTTGCTTTTGACTTCTCTTGTGTGAAATAAAATTAACTAAATACGCTCATGAGTAACATTCATAATAAACATTAAGCAAGCAGAGGCGAAAAAAGTCAAATAAATATAAAAAATAATATTTGCCAGACTCCTTTTTGCGATTATTCTCCAGAAGGCGAAATTATGGCATAAGTTACTTAGGACGCAGCTCTGGTAGTTAGATTTGCCCTCTCCCCATCTTCCTGCCTCGTCCTGCGAATGGAATCAACTGAACTTGGCTACACTTTACTTTTATGTGGCGTTCGCGGAATGTACTTACTTGCCACTGAGCGAAATAAAGATACAGATACACCAAGACCAAGACAAAAACTGTGAAACAGAGGGCGGGCGGTGACCAAAGCGACCAAGTCAAGATACAAGCACATTTGTAGCGATAAGCGTCATAAAGTTATCGTAAGTAAGCGCAAAAAAAGAAAATAAAAAAAGTAAGGGAAAACTAACCAACCAAAATCAAGAAAGTGAAAGAAAAAATATATGTACATATATAGAAGAGAAAAAAGTAGCCAAGCCACAAGTTAAAACCAGCTATGGACTTGAGATAGCAAAACTATAAGATGGACGCACTTTAGCCCATTCTACCCAGTCTATCTTTTAGTCAGCTATTCCCCTGACACAACAGGGAAATATCACCAGGAAGTCAATTTCGTAATGCCATAGAAGTTTCACTATCTGATTATATTTATATGTGTGTATATATATCAAATGTTTAATTTAACTTTTGTTTTGTGCTGTTTCATCGAAGTTAGTGAAATGTTCGATGTTGGAATTAAAATGTAAGAATTAAAAGTTGATTTTAACCTGTCATAGAGTACCTTTTAAGCATGTGCCCTTGGATGAGTTTAAAGAATAAGGGGACAATCGTGTGCCTTATTTTTTGCATTCCCTGAATTGTTTTACTGTCATTTTGGTCCTATAAGCTAATAATTAGAAAACCCACAAGTACAGGACATTTTTTTTGTTTTGTTTTCATATTGGTTTGCCTTTTCAGCTGAGTTAAACCACAACAAATAATCTCGATTGTAAGTTAATTGTACTTTTTTAATACTTGACATCACCTGTAATGTGTAAATAATTAAATGTTTCGCTCAAACAGGGTAAATTACATTCCTTAAATGCAACAGAAGGAGGAACAATCTTTGTACGCATATTTGTTGGATTTCAATGAATGCAAATGGTATGCGACTTAATTACATTGACTTTAAATACGTTAATTTGTTCTTCACTATAACAGTAAATTGCTATAAATGTGATAATCTGCTTGGGAATTAATTTAAATAAGAATAAGGATAAAATGAGTATCGGCAAAAACAAAAAAAACAGAAAGAGAAGTGGAATGGGACAGACGAACAAATAAGACAGGCAACTGGCAAAAATCACTGAAAACAAGAGAAATCTTTACAATTTAATTCACTGCACCAGACAAGCGGACAACCAGACACAAATGTAGGGATCAACAGAAGGACGAACAGAGTCCAGACAGAGAATACGGACTCTCAGTCTTGCCATTTTCGGTGTGGCTACGTCTCTTTGGCTCACATTGGGTGGCAGTAGCCACAATGCGTTGCACTTTACCAGCGAATGTCGGACATTAATAAAAGTACATACATACATATATCGTATATATATTGCAAGTATATATCCTGTGTGTATGTGTGTGTGTGGATTTGAGTTGAGCTGCGCTTAAGTGACAAGCGGACATGCATAAGTGACAGTGAAATGTTGCATATGCAACTGCGAATGTGTATTGGTTGGGGGTCTCTGCATACAATTGCTTGTAATGGTGTGCAATTCATTCAGGTAAATAAATATATATAAATATATACATATGTATATATAGATTTGTATATATATATAAATCAACTGACAGTCTTATGGCCTCGACTATAGCTTTTACAAACCAATTAAACTAAAAGGCCAAATATGCTTTTACTTATTCTTTACTTATTCCCGATACATGGAATATGTAGATATAACCTTTTGTGAGTGCCTCATGGTTAATGCGTGATCCACAGTGGCTTAAAAAAGAATTGATTGCTTCCGTCGGCAAAAAGTCAGTTGATAATACAAAATCAAATAAAAGTTGTAAGTAAACATAAAGATACCCTTTTTTTGGTTTCGCTTGGCCGACAACCAAAAAACTTTGCCCAAAGAAAATTGTGCATAAGGGAACCATTTTAAATTTTTTGGCCTTCATGTCGTAGTTAAGTAGGGAATTTTTATAAAATTGCCTGATATACCCTTTTCATTTGAAGAGTATGTCCCTAGTTGGCATCACATGACAGTGAAACGTGCGCCTGTCTGTGTAAACGGGAAATGCATTTCACTTCCGCTCTCAAATAGCAATTTTGCAAACATTTGCAACTAGTGCGACAACGGAATAGTTTTTTCCATATATAAAGTGAGTATATATTGTATTGATTCCGTGCAAATATCCACAGGAATTCAATTTGTTAGCACCTCATCCTACTGGTATTACGTCTAATAACCCAAGTCAAAGTGGATGCATGGTTGGGAAGGAATTGTTTTTGTGTCATATATAGAAAAACTTTTTGCATTTGAGCCTTAAATAGTTTTGCTTTGCATGTCACAAACTTGATAAATAAAATGTTGAAAATTAAAAGCACTAAACTATTCACTTTTCCTTCGACACACTAAGAATTTCGAATTCCAAAAAGCAAAATCTCTTCATTGGTTAGCCAGAATAGAGAAAACTCCTCAGGGCTACAGAACAGATAAGACAGAAAAAAACCAGAGGGCCGGGGTTAACTTCGACCACGTCGAAGTTTGTATACCCTTGCAACTGTTTTGGTAATTCTCGGCTATATCCTCCAGAATCCTTATAGGCAAACACTTCAACCCAAAAATTTGCAGTGTTCTCAGTATTTTCCCACTGAATTAGATGAATAACATTTTACTACGATTAATCGCTCAAAAATGATAAATTGTTCAGTAGAAAAAGAGCGGAAAAAAGCAATTTATATTTTTAAAAAATCCAGAATTCCCGCTGCCCGCTGTTTTGGTATTTTTCCCGCAATTGGACTTTCAAAAAAGCCAGATTTGACGGGAAAAAAAGCTGATTTGGCTATAGCTATAAAATTAATGAAGTTATTGAGAAAGTCACTGTTCGTGACTTTGCCGTTTGTATGGGAGCTATATGATATAGTCACCCGATCTTGATCAAATTTGGCACAATTATTAATAAGAACACCAAACTGACAAATACCAACTTTTATGACAATTGCTGATAAAATAACGAAGTTTGTGTGAAAAGTCACTGTTCGTGACTTTGACGTTTGTATGGGAGCTATATGATATAGTGGTCCGATCCGGCTGAATCCGAGATATACAACGCCTGCAGTATATACAAGTATACGTGCAAAATTTCAGCTCTGCAGCTCTTACGGTCTCGGAGGAGTTCGCGTTGATCCAGACGGACGGACGGACGGACGGACGGACGGACGGACGGACGGACGGACGGACGGACATGGCTATTTGAACTCGTCTCGTCGTGCTGATCAAGAATATATATACTTTATATGGTCGGAGATGCTTCCTTCTATGCGTTGCACACTTCTGACCAAAATTAATATACCCTTTTTGCAAGGGTATAAAAACGAAATGAACCTAACCGACCTAACCGGCGTCCAAATAATGGCAAAGAATCTTCCAAAAGCGGATGGGGAACAATTCTTTGGCTCCTCTTGTCCTGCTGTTGTCTTTGTGTCGCAAGTGAAGTGTATGTGTGATTCATTTGGAAAATTTGGCAACTTTAGTTTAGTATTTGACATCCGGTCCATTTGGTCAATGGTGTGGGCGGTAACCTGAGAGCAATCAGACACATGTTCACCGAGTTCTCGTTTGTTGTTGTTGTTGCTGCCATTTTCCATGCATTTTAAAGAACTTTCAACAACAAAAAGTTGATTTCTCTTTTGACCCATTATGAAATTGCTCTGGCAAATTTTTTGCATAAACAAAATACAAAACAAACATAAAAAGGCTGACCTTTTGCCAATCCAGAGATATGTGTATGTACATACAGTCAGAGACAGACAATCGTCTGCTTTTGGCAGAGTGTATCCCACTACTAGTTTTCCCCCTTGCCTCATCCCGCCCATTTGCTGTTTGCATAGGATCAAAAAGAGAAGGACAGTGGCGAATGAGCCAGCATGCGCATCCCAAGGCGCTTTTATTGAGCCCTTTAAGTTTTTAGTAAATAATACAAAAGCAACAACTCAAAAGACTTGGCGGCAAATTGCCAACGTTCTAATGTAACTGTAAATGTTGTGGGATGCGTAGAATTTGGATGATCAATGATGGGCATGGGACAAAGCCCAATGCCAATCCCAATCCCAAACCTATCCCTACCCAAGAACCCAAATGGGGGACAAGCGTTGAGTGGATCCAAGGGTCAAAACTTCTAAAGAATTTTGTACAAGTTTGCTTTAATTTTCAACAGAATTGATTTCCATTAAGAACGCAAACCCCATTCCAGTTAGTCAGACATTTAGTCGAGTTATCAATGTCGGCCAGTTTGCCATGCAAATGATGCATGAAGTTCTGGTTTCTGATTTTGACTCTCGGACAGCTTTGATATACACACACAGAAAGACAGAGAGATGAGTTTGAACAGAAGTTTTGCCCAAAAGGTAGACTGTGCGAATGACAAATGTAATTGACCTTTAAGCAAATTACTGTGTTCTAAGAGAAGACATTTGGAAAATGCGAACTGTAGTTTTAGCAAAGGTTTCTATTTCATTATAATTAAGACACTAAGAGTTTAATTATGAACCTAAATAGGGAAAATCGAATAACTACTATGATTATTTCCAATATTAACAACTAACAAATCATTGTATTGCACATTTTGTAACATAAATAGTTAGAAACTAATTTACTACGTTATCGTCCTGACATGATAGTAGTCATTTATAATTCTCCAATTGAAATTAAAGCAAAATGTTCAATGTTCATGTTCAATATCTTGTAAGTTGAATTTTAGGTTATTATTTTATCGGTGACTAAACGAAAATTATGCAGTACACATTTTCATATCGATTTCATTTTACATCTTGTCTAATTTTTGGCAAAGTCCTTTGCTTTTACCATCTCCTCCTGCTTACAGTTCCATATGTAGCTGAATAACCGCAAAACAGGAACAACAAACGAGAAAAGCAAAAGCAGTAAAGTAAACAATATCACAAAATGCTATATACAATGCTATTGCAATGAGTAAATGGTAAAATTCAATGAATAAGTATTAGACACGATTTCTCCATTACATCAAAAAAATAACAAGTTGTATATGAAGCAGATAGAAAAAGTAAAAGGGAAAAAATATTCATTCGACAATTTGTCGAAAATAAATTTTCAATTGGAATTTAGCTTGAGCTTTTGGATAGGCTTTATTGAGGTTGCTTTTTGTGGGTTATGGCCACTGGCCAGTTCAAGCGGTGAACATGCTAATCTACTAGAGCAAATGGTATAGACTGCCCGTAGATGCCGATGCATGCAGATGCATATGGGTAAGGAGTTTGCCAGGTAAATACAATGCAAAACTTCAGGCAAAAACTAACTGTGTGTGTGTGTGTATGCGAGAATGTGTGCCTAAGCGAGGTGTAAGCACGTTTTTATGTTGTTAACCAAGAAAGAAAAGAAAATCGAAAATAAAAACAGAAAATGGAAGAGATGCTATGGCTAAAAGCATTTCATGCTACGACATCTGCATATGCAGGCTGACTCCAGGACATGCTGGCTTCTGGATTGCCTCGATTGCTACGGCAGGACACGCAAAAGCGCAGCACAAATATTGACCAAAATGCTAAAGCATTCAGAAAAGGCCAACAACAATGGGGCAAGGGTAAAGCCAAAGCTAAATCCTAACACAGACTGTGTGTGTGTGTGTGAGAGAGGTTATGGGGAAGATGGGGGCTGTATAGTTACTGAGAGTAGGGGGCAGGATACATGTATGTCCTGATGCTTGGCATCCAAAGGCGTTTTATCCTTATGCTGGACCAATATTGCCCATTCGAAATGATGAATCACTTGTTCACTTCATTTACGTGCATTTTCTGGTACAAGATTTTCAATCCCTGTTTGTTTGATTTGCAATTCTCGCTTTCGGGTTGCACTTAACTATATTAATTTTCGAATCGATTTTTTTCTTTCGCATTTCTAAAGCTGTTTTCGATGTGCTCAACTTAAGAATTTGTTTTGTTGGTGAGTATTCTACGAATAACCGTAACAACACAAGTAGCAGTAAAAGTTTGCCTGCTGCTAGTGGTGATGGTGGATCAAAACAATACCGGAAACCGGAAACTGCCAACGGAAATGTACTTTGTCTTTTTGACGGCGGCGGCGCAGCAGTTAGAAAATACTTGAAGCAAAGTATGTCGAGCAGCACTACCAACAACAACAACAACAAGGACACCGACAACGACAATAAGAGACTGTCCTCCCCCGCCAGAAACCCCTTACATTTCCATTTCTCTTGCCTTAGGCCTATTTGGAGAAGCGCCAAGCCAAAAAACCAGAGAAAGGCCTAAGCAAAGGCAAAGTCTGCTGTTTGCTGCTTCTGCCTTTCTCCTTGCTGCCACATTTATGCCTCTTAACAAGAATATTTGTCATTTGCTGTTAGCATTTTAGCTAAATGCGAAATTAAATGAAGTGGATTTACATATTTCGTAGCCTGCCTGTACTTTTAAGTACACATAGCAGTCACCAAACCACCACCTATCCCACCCACCATTCACTTACTCCTCACTGTCCTTTTTCTCTAAATGTGAGAGTGTCTTGGCATGTGTAGGAAAAGTCTTTTTCTCTCTCTCTCTCTCTCTCTGTGTGTGTGTGTGTGTGTTTGCAGCTGCTCCGGAAAATAACTTTTTAATGAGATAAACTCGTTGATTTCTAGATTCTCTGCACTGTGGTTTCCTTTGGTGGCCACGAAACGAGCAAAACGCCAGGCGCCCAGCTTCAGCTCCTGCTTCAGCTTCAGCTTTGGGAGTCGCATTCCCCGCGGATTACACAAAGTTGCAAAATTTTCTGTGACAAATTTATTTGTGTGCCGCATTATATTGCTGTGGATGTGGGTGTGTATGTGTTTGTGAGACTTTTGTGTGTGTGTGTGTGAAAACTTAATGAGCTAGCAGACTGTTAAAGTAGCTCAACAGCTGCTGTCGCCATTGCAGCTCAGCCGTTGCTGTCTTGAAATTAAATTCAAATATTCTACTTCTATGTATAGATGTGTGTGTATGTGTATGTGCGGTTTCCATTATAATTTGCCAAAAAGTTTTGCCATTTCGGCATTTCTTTACTGGATCCACAGAATCTGCCCTTGGTTATTTGAAGATGAAAAAAATATTAAAATAAACTTAAACACAAGTTACAAATGATTGCACACTAAAAAATTCAATATATTTTATTATTATTCTATTACGATAAACTATACCTACTGTTTTAATCATTGTGCTACCGTTTCTCCACAAGAATAATGGCTAGACCAATGAGCCTGCTGAAATCGTAACGGTTTATTAATCATTAAAGTTTCTGCACCTCTTCTTGATGACATCGGCATTCTCAGCATCCATCCAGATCTCAACCTGTTCATCAGCCGAAGATGGTCAATTTCTTCGGCTAATGACAGCCCATTTCTCCGTCTTAATATCTGAATTCTGCCGTTCCAGGATCGTGAAAATTCGCTGCAAATAAGTCTAGACGTTTGGCCACACAACTCTGACCGCGGTTAGGTGAAGTAAGTTTATTCGACCAAAGGCCTCATATGGCCCCATGGAACAAATGTTTCTTGCCACCTAATCCATTGTGTCTTCATTGGCTGCTGCGATGAACAGCCGTGCATTGAACTTAGTTACCAGAGTGACCTCATTAAAAGCTAGGGAGCCCACGATCCTGAAATCCTGAAAAATCCCACAAATGTCTTCCAGCAAATTGCAAAAGTTTTTGGCACAACACAAACGGCCTGTTCTCCGGGAGTATGTCCAAGGGGGCCGCTGTCCATTTGAATAATTTGGTTCTATTTCCATTTCCGATTCCGCCGAACGTAGACTACCATCCGATGACTTCAGCTGACTTCAACCAAGACAGGCTCAACCATAATCTGACCCACAAAATTAGTGCCGTCGTAGCACGACACAATCAGTCATTTTATTCCTGCCCAACACAGCAACTTCTGTTATGAGATCTGACTCGGCCAACGTTACATCTGAAGCAAAAATCTCCAATGTTCTCGGCTGAATATCGAACAGACTTTGAAGCTCTGTCTGGAGCTCATATGGTTGCTGAGATCGGCAGCTTCATAACCAATGGCTGAAAAACAACACTTGGTCACGATTATGAAAAGTAATATCCTTACGTTTACTAACCTTTCCGGATTCCATGATCAATTTAAGAGTTCATAGATTTTCAGAAATAAACCAAAGTTTTTATTTTATTCTTGATGTTCACTGTATGAGTTCACGAAGTGATGAATGATTGAAGTACCCCTTTAACCGAGTCTAATTTCAACAACATCCCTTGTCCGATCTCAAAAATTTCTGAATTGCTTCTTTCTAACTGAAAAAAGAGATAAACTGAGCAGTAGGCAATGAAAACCCCTCAGAGTTCAATAAGTTTATAGAATTCTTAAAATCAGCATATATTTTTTATTAAAGTCTTGCCAAATACAATGTTGATATTTACATCCAGGCTTAGCTGATGGCGGAATTAATTAACAATTGTCAACATGACAACATGTATACATAGTTGCCAAATTGGTTTGCCTTTTAACTGTGCGCTAATGTAATTGCACACTCACACACACTCACACGCAAAATATGCCCTAAGGCAATGAAGCTATGTATTTTGTGTGGGGTCGAATAGAAATCTGCTATTATTGTTCCAAGGTAACCAGAAATTCAGAATATTGGCGGTTAATTTGTATTTGGCAACACCTCAGTCATCTAACATAGTTGAAAATTTGTGGAGTTTTGGTTCCAGGGGAAAGTGCGTGGGGTTGACAAGGCGTGACCGTTTAAATTCCAACTTGTGCCTTGACGACCTGGGCACTCAACTAAGCACACTATTAATTACATTAAATAAGTGCCGGTATGGATTACGTCTTATGGAATGGCTTTCAATGCATATTGCATTGTGTGCGGCATTAATTTATGATTGCTCAATTAAACCAATTAGATTGTCACGGCGCCATTTTCCTGATGATACCAAAAGCTGCTGCTTCTGATCATCATGAAGATGATGGTGATGATGATGATAATGATGAAAATGATGATGCTCATTATTGTTAGCATTGAGTGGCTTCAGTTGGCTTTTGTCGCCGGCATAAGCGCATTTGCATAACTTAAATTGAGACCCAAGTTCCCTCGACCTCCACGCTCGGTTAGCCCCATTGCCACACCCTGTGCTCGGATTGTATAGTGGTACTTGGGACATACAAAGGGCATATTGGGTATTAATCCTGCTTCGTGCTTCTTTAACAAGCCATCTTGAAGTAAATGATTTCTAGTAGCCAAAATAGTTAATGGCTTAAATTTGTATAGTAAGTAAAAAAAGGAGTAAGTGAATTAAGTTTGTTTATTCTGAGTTAGGGCACTAGTTTAATTTATTTTCGTTAATAAGGTCCCCAAGCAACTGGTAGAATCTTCTTAACCATAATTTTTCCTTAGGGGCCTACCAAAACGAAGATAGGTACGAAAAGGTTTTCATTCAACTCTTTGCTTTGATAAATAATCCTTAATATTTTCAATTTTTTGAGGTATTCTTGCAGTCGATTACATAACTTTGTGGCTGCTGCATAGAGGCAGAATCCCATCATTTCTAATTTATAAACCTAATGCGGTGCTGACGCAGCGCAGTGCAACGCGGAAGCAGCAACAGAAACAGAAGCAGAAGCAGAAACTAAAGCTGAAGGAGCAGCTGCATTGTCTTCACTATTTAAAATCATTTAATATGCAAGTTCCTTTTGTTCCCGATGCTGCGTTTGCAGCAACTCTTACCACTCAAAATGTAGCACCCGATTCGCCAACTTTGCTGTCGACTGTCATATTTATTTTTCATTTGAGTGCAGAGCAGAAATAAAACTTTGCCATTTGCCAAAACAAGGGCGCGAATGTCGCGCATCTTGGACGCACGTCAGCTGGCTTCCTCCTTTTTGGCCGGGCTTCAGCATTTCTAGTTTCAACAAAAAGTACATGTATTTTCATATAATGCAATGGCAACGGCAACACCCATCTTCTAAAGGAAGCGGCAGCAAATTGTAAATTATTTAGCGTGCCTCTGACACAGGAGAAAAAGAAGCAAAGGCGTCTGCCCCTGGCCCTGCCCCTTGCCTGGGTGTTGTCGAGGCGGATGCAACGCCTGAATAATTGAATAGACTTTTTGCGTAATAAATGCGTTTTGCCAATGTGGCGAAAGTTTTGCCATCCAATGGGCAATTTATATCCATTGCATTTACTCTGTCATTCTAGAATCTTTAACTTTTATTTCTCTATATACATACAAATGTAGATAAATACATAGGTCTATTTGTTAATGCCAATCTGTGTCTGTATGAAAGTTAGAATTTAGTTGAGGCCGTTGCCAATCAAGAACTCATGAATTTTTCAATAGCATACTTAGACAATTATGTTCCTATATAAAAATTTACCGCACGTGCTCATCTACATTAAATTTCTATTAGCGCATGCGGTAGAGAACACAAAACCTTTAGCAATTAGGCAAAATAAAAAAGAAAGCTCCACACCCCCCACCAACAACAGGTGAATTGCCGGTGGATAGGGAATGGGGTGGATGGAGAGAAAACCTTCAACAAAATGTTGAGGAACTTTTGCCAGGGTTTTGGGTCCTTAATATTGTTGCGTAGGTACATCTGTATATATGTGCGAATGTGTGTACATATACATATATTTTTTTACTTGCAACGTATTTTTTGGCGTAAAAGTTTTCGGTCGACAAGGTGAAGCGTTTTCCGGGTGGGCCACAGTTGCTGCAGGGAAATAAAGTAGTGCTTGATATACATATATATTTATAGACGGTCTCCCTGTGGAATATCATATACCAAAGTCTCGAGTGAATTATATATTTTTATGAAAAACAAGTTTACCTAAATTTGAATTGTCAGTCAGCACTGAAAATATATTTTAATATTTTATTTTACTGAAAATTAATACTTTACCGACTTAGCTAAGTCGTCTTCTATGAAAAAAGAAAAGACTGAACAAATAATTCGCTTAAGAATTTACATTTGCTTCTATTTTGTTAACTAACAATAAGTCAAGAAAAATAAAGCTTACAATTCCTGTATATTAATAAGTTTCTATTTCACTTCTTCATTTGTTTATTCCTTCGACGTTCAAACAGAGATATAACTATGATGGCCATTTCCGTACTTTCTCGTTAACTTGGCTTGTGTAACAAAAACTCGTCTCATAAACGAACGTAAATGATTGCCAGGAGAGAGCAGAGGAAGAAGAAAAAATGTGCCAGGCGACCAAAAGTTAAATGCAAAGTTCGGAATGTGAAAATGAGCTAAAGTGAAAGTTCTTTTCTTTCGATGGTTTTTTTTCTCACCCCCCGCCCCTGTGGCTGTTGGCTGTTCTTCATATTATTATTATCTGGCTTAATTGTTTTTCTTTCGAGTTTTTTTTTTTCGTTACTTGGTAAAAATTTCAACAACTTAGCTAAAAATCTATTATTATTTGGCCCTGCTCCCTTCTATGGGCTGAACTTAAGCGTCGACCATAGGCCAATGCTCGTTTATTTCCGCACGGAAATTGCCCAGTGTGACATGGCAATATTATGAACCCGCTCCCAACGACCAGGCAGAGGCTCATCTGGTTTGCCCTGGTCTCTTTATTCTCTCCTCTCCTTTCCCTCCTCTGCCACTTGTTGGTCTTGCTGAGCAAGACATCAGGTGTTTGAATGATTTGACAAAAAGTGTTTGGCATTTTGTCGAAACTCGCGTTGGAAGATTAGTGCGGATTTTATGGACTTACGCCTCGCCAGCTAAACTGCGTGGAAATCGCACGGTCAGGCAGGTCGTCAGCCAGCCATCCAGCCAGCACTCTGCCGTTTCCTGCCTCCTGTTGTCGCCTGTACCTGATGAACTTTAGTCGTTTCATGGCTAAAAGTTTTTCCTGCGGTTGCCGTGGTGGTCGTTTTTGCTTCGACTGTTGTCTGTTTTAATTTGTTTACTTTTATTATTGAGATGCCTGGCATAGTCTGTCTGGCATCCAACGTTAGCCATGTTTGATTGGCTCTAAGCTGTAAGCCAGGTGTGTGCCAGCGACTGTCAATTGTTTTTCCTCTTAGCCGAACATTTGACTTTTGCTTTTGCTGTTGCTGTTGTTTACTCTTAATTGATATTCAGTTAATAGAATAGACATGGCATGGATTTTCGCCTGTCACCAACAGAATCTCAACTAAGCCAAGACAAAATGCAGTATATCAAAGGTTGTCCAGAGTAACAAACAATTTCATCTATCGATGCCATCCATTTTGAAGTTGAATAGCAAAAACAGAAAAGAAAAAAAGTACATCACAAGCACGTCCAAGACTCATTAATAATTTTTGCTCTGTGCATAATTATAAAAAATATGAAAAAATAGAAAAACAAAACAAAAAATGGAACAGAGATCGAGATAGGGAGACAGAGAAGGAAACACAAGGCAACGGAAATTGCAAAAAACTTGCAGTTTTTGGAAGCAACGACGATGTTCACGATGACGCACTTAACTTTTAGTGTATCTGGCAATTTTTACTACACAACTCAAAGACCCATGGACCCAGCGATGGCGATGGCGTCATTGTCGATGACTTCGCTGTGGCACTTGCCTGCAACTTTGTCCTGCCATCAAAATACGCCAGCTCGCCAATAGCTCCATCCATAGCTCCGTGGACCATAACTCTTTGTGCCGTTCTGTTCAGTTCAGTTCAGTTATTGAACATTTTCAATTACTTTCAGTTGAAAGCATAAATTTTTAATAATTTGAAACATGATAAAGGGAAATTAAAGGCGAAACTTGTCAAAAACGAAAAGAGAGAGAGAAAAAAGTCCCCCTCCCACACACACACACACAATAAGGTAGTATTTGAAATCATGACGCTCCACGCATAAAGACAAGAAAAAGGGAGGGGGGTTGGCTTGTCCAGGTCCCCGTTTTGGGTGGGCAGCTGGGGTTGGATCTCTCACTTGTCGCACAGGATGTTTTATCAAACTATTATAATTACGTTGGAAAGACAAAAATTTTAATAAATGATAACTTTTTTGTCGTCAGCTCGTCGCAACTTATTAAAAGTATAACGCACAGCATGAATCGAGAAGAGTTTTCGGGTGGGAAGGAGTTGGGGTAAATAGCGGCAGTCTGCTGGGCGTGGTTGCTGGGCGTGGACGTTGCTTTATTAACGAAACGTTGCCAAGTGAATTTTGTCATCAAAGTTTATTATGCCAAAAGTATCCACGTTCTTGTTTCACATCTACTTTGTATCGGCACTCTTTTGACTTGGTCACGGCTGGAACAGGAATACGTAAACAGATATTCAATATAAGTTGTTAGGGATAAGGATAATGAAATTGCAGAAGGATGCTTCGCAAAACTCGTTTTAAAATGTATTCAACGGAAATAAACCAAAACTTTCCAATAAATTTTAATTTAATGAGGGATAAACATTTTTCGGGATCTAAAATATTACATTTCAAATTAAATATATATTAAAACCAGAGGGGCGGGGATAACTTCGACCGCGTCAGAGTTTGTATACCCTTGCAAGTTTTTTGGTAACTCCTTTCTTACCCCTTTCAAAGTGGAAAAAACGTTTTATCTAAAAAAGCTAATGTTTGCGATAGAGCGGCCCACAATCTTTTTTTTACCGCCAATTGTTCGTTTGGGAGATTTATGATATAGTCACCCGATCTTTATCGAATTCGGAACAGTCATTAACAGATATGTTAAACTAACAAATGTTTAATTTGAAAGCAATCGCGCCAAACTAGCGAAGTTATTGAGAAAAGTTTTTTTTGTTTTTGACCGATCATTCCCATTCCCTATCTTAATAAATTAGGCAGAGTTGTTTTTAGGCGTAATAAACTCACCAATATTAAATTTCATAATAGCTGAGAAAATAACGAAGTTATTGATAAAAGTCACTGTTCGTGACTTTGCCGTTTGTATGGGAGCTATATGATATATTGGTCCGATCCGGCTACCCTTTTTGCAAGGGTATAAAAAGAGAAAAAAAAAGTGAAAATATGTTAAATTGATCATGGACTGTTAAATTGATTATGGAATTCGGAAAGGTTAGCAACCGTAAAGATATTACTTTTCATAATCGTGACCAAGTGTTCTTTTCCAGCAATTGGTTATGAAGCTGCCGATCTCAGCAGCCATATGAACTCAAAACAGAGCTTCAAAGTCTGCTCTATATTCAGTCGGGAACATTGGAGATTTCTGCATCAGATGTGACATTGGCTGAGTCAGATCTCATAGCAGAAGTTCCTGCGTTGGGCAGAAATAAAAATGTGAGACCGATTATGTCGTGCGACCACTAATTTTGTGGGTCAGAGTTCATCGAACTCTAGCATTGAGTTGCATCCATTGGTCTAATAGATTTTCTTCACCTAACCGCGGCCAGAGTTGTGTGGGCAAAGGTCGAGACTTGTTTGCAGCGAATTTTCACGCTCCTGGAACGCAGAATTCTGATATTGAGACGGAGAAATGGGCTGTCATCAACCGAAGAAATTTACCATCTTTGGCTAATGAATCTGGATCTGGGATCTGGATGGATGCTGAAATTGCCGATGTCATCAAGGATAGGTGCAACCGCTTCTTGAATTTGAATTTTGCGGGTAGATAGGATTTTATATTTTAAAATGTTAAAAAATTGTACTAGCAGCATTATTAACGATGTTGAGATTTCTTTTATGAAGTTTAGCATTTTAGACTCAATTTGTGTTCAAAATGCCTTTTTATGTTTTTCAAGTGTAAGAATGAAAACATATACATTTGAAATTATTTCAATATTAAAATCCAATCTCAAAAAGGGGAAATCCCCGGACATTTTCATAAGCGTTAGAGCGTCGACAAGCATAAATGGCAACGATAATCACAGCTAAAAGTCATCAACATAATAAACCCAAGTCATTTTTTTTGTGCTTTTCAGCTAGCTATCAGACAGTAATAACAAAAACTACAACAATATCAGGAAAATTGAGAAAGTAGGAGGGGACAGTAGGGTGGAATATAGATATAGACAAGAGGCACAACAAAAGCTAAACGAAACATTTAAACATTTATAGCAACATATTTGATCACGTTTTCTCAATCATTGCCCTTACGACCCTAATCAAATTTCACCTGATGGGAGTCGGAAAATTTAACCAAAAAACAAGCATGGACACACTGTGCACTGATTGCTATCCCACCCACCACTGGGCCAGGTTGGAGCTGGTCTAGTCCTGATGCGTTCGTGCGTGCCGGTAGAGGGAGTGGGGAAAAAGGACACCAAATGGGGAAGAGAATGTTTTGTTTTGATTACAGCTTGATGGTTGCTCCTTTATTTTATTATGAATCTAATTCCTTATAATTCGTAACATATGTTTCACCCAACAGCAACAACGGAAGCAAACAGGTTTTGAATTACAAATCAGGTTTTTCCTTTTCTTTTTTTTTTTTGTTTTTTTGGCCAAGCAATAGAAGGTCTCCTTTAGAAATTTAAGTTAAGACATTGCTGATGACGTTTAACGATAATATGTATATAAATATAAACATATATATATATATATACCTATGTATGTATTAGGCGACCAACGCCAGTTGGTCTTGCCATTAAACTAATGCCAAGTGATTTGAGTTTTGCCTTTTGCCTTAAAACGCGCACGCAACATTCTGTTGACACTTTAAAGAACCTGAGAACCTCAGGCTGAAGCTGGGTCTCCTTTTTGGTTTTGGGCAAAAAGCAAAGCCTGCCTCGTGCTGGCTGTCGCTTTCATATACAAGCATACATACAAATATGAATATTTCATATCAAACACACGTCATTAGAGAGACGAGCAAAGACGAGAGTCAGTCAGTTAGATTTCAATATTTTGCACCGCAAGAGACAAGGCAACAGCGAACTCGAACAAAAGCCCAAGCGTCTATGAAAGGTGGAATGGTGGATGTTAGAGGAATTGGGATTGGGGCATATGTGCTTGACTTGCATGTGCATGTAATTTACCTAAAGCTCGATCCATTCCGGCACAGCGCCAACCAGCCAGCCAGTCACCTTACCCCAAACATCGTTCTACTCACCATAGATATATGCGCCAGCTGACCTATTCCAGCAGTCAACCATAAATCCACACTGATGATGTACTTCATGCTATTGTGCTTTGGAATTATATCGCATATTTTTGGTTTCTATTGCACATTCCTTTTTCTGGCATGCCGCACACACCGACATACACACACATCCCCCCGAGAACGGGGGGGATGGATAGAGAAGGTGAGACAGAGACAGAGAGATAATGTGTGGGGTTACTATAAAGCAGACTGAGATAGCTGCCATGCCTGAGCATGGGCATGGGTGTAGTATCTGCAGGCACGCCATTTCATCATCATCAAAACAGCTCCAGCTACGTATACATATTACATCCCAGCTCCATGGCTACTGCTTTTGTAATTTTTGTTGTCTGATGATATGCAATGACACATACAGCAAGAAAGACAGAGAGGGAGACAGATAGAAAGTAAGAATTACCTTTCGTGCTTACCTTACACGAAATTTGTTAACTTATATAAGCAGAGCAATACCAAAATTTAAACTCTTCTAATCACTTTGCACAACTACAGTGAACGTCAGCAATAATGCTGGTATTTTCAACAAATCGATTTTAAAAAAATTTCAACAAATAGCATAAAATCAACGAATTATTTACCTAGATTAGTGATAGTTTTTCTGGTTTATGATCATTTTATTTATATTTTACACAATTCTTTTCAGGCCGTTTCTTTTGTATCTAAATTGAACATATAAAATTAAATCGCATCGTTTAAGCGAACTAATAGAACATATTATTACTATATATTATACGTCCAGTTTAGCAATTAGTCTCAGTGTTTCAGATCCTTGGAACATAATCCCTCAGGTTGATTGGCAGATGGGGGAAATAAAAAACGTTTCCACGGATTTGGAAAGTTAAACGTGATGTAAGAATCAAACGGATTTGCAAAAGAAATAAAGAAAAACAAATGATTCTAGTCCAGTTTTGTGGCGGATCAATGGATTAACTTTGAAGCACGATTTTAATGAATCTCTCTCACTTAATGGTTTTCTCACTTGTTTAGTGTAGTCACTGACTAACTTGACTTCAGTACGCAACATTTTAAAGTTTTCAAAACAACATGAAGGATGTGAATTCATGAATATGTGACACCTTTTTGTAAAAAATGTTTAAACTCACTTAATCGATTTTAAAAATTCATAGATTTACTTTACTATTCACACATTAAAAAGTGATCTTTATCATTTCAGTTCAAGAACTTATCTGGAAATTATTTAGTGTGATAGTTGGCTTTAGAATTTCTAACATTTTTTAGCAACTTTATCTGCAGTGTGAGAAAGAATGAACAAACGAGTTGCTGATCTAGTTTGTACGTGAACAAGTTAAATTCTACGCAAAAGTTTATTTTTCTTTTTATTAATTTACGCATTGACTGCAATAGCTGCAAATTAATAGAATTAATAACTTGGTAATTCACTCAAATAGACCCAAAATTCTCTCCATTGTTATGGTTAGTCAAACGGTAATCCGATAAATACCAAATAATCAAAAGAGCACTCATTTGTAGCAAAGTTTTTGAATGTCAAAAACTGGCAATCTGCTTGACCATAAATGAACGTTAACCAAACGGTTTTTAACCCATTCCTTATATCATATATACCTACATATGTACATATATGCGATTCAAAGAGAGAATAAAAAAGAATTGTTGGAAAATCGCTATGTCCTGCCATTCCATTCTTTGGATGTGTGTTCAATTTTTTTTATATATGTATATGTGTGTGTGTTTTTATTTTCGCTGTGTAAATCGCAGTTTCAAATGCAAATGTAACTAAACCAATAATATTTGCAGCTGCTGTTGCTTTTCTTTTTGCTGTTGTTCTATCCTCTCCTGCCATTTGTTTAATATGAAGGACTGACTCATGGTGACTCTACCCACTCGACTGGGATTGGGGCCAATCTGCAGCATGGCATTTCGTTTTTTCTTTATCCTTTTTTTTTCTTTGTATGGGAGAAAAGTCCAAGCGAGTTCAGTTGGACCAACATCCACACAAAAGTTAATTGCCGTGCAATTGTTGTATGCATAAATAACGGTAAATTTGTTATACACATCATTTTGATTGCGCACGCTAAATCATCATACACTAGCAGGAGCAACAACAGCAACAGCAGCAACACTAACAGCAGCAACATCGACAGCAGCAGCAGTTGCAGACGATGAAAAACATTTCCAGCGCCAAAAGTAAATGCGCGTAAAAGCGTTCAAATGGCTACACAAATATGTGTGACCAAAAGAAAAAAAACGAAAATTTACAAAAAAAAAAAAAATTGGCCCAGAGCACACAATTTGCAAATATTTATAAAATATAAATAGGAAAATTTTTCAAAACAAATAAAGTGAGCAGTCTAAAGAGTCAGCCCAACTTTAATATTCATACTAAATATGTTATTCAATAGAAATTTAAGTAGCAATAGCAATTGTAATTGAAATCGTTTTTTATTAATTAATAGAAAAATACGAAAGTTATTTATAATTTATAAAGTATTAAATGGTTATAAAATAGATAGATTATAGCTTCTTTTATTCGAATATCATCTAGCATATTTTTTAGATTTTTAATCAAATTTATGAATATTTAATTAACTTTCTTTTATTGTTCAACAAAATTAACACTTTTGAAACACAAATACCATAAAACATCACCAAATTAGAAGACTCAAAGAACACTAAAAAAGTGGACATTTTTTTATTGGCCCCAAATCGGATATGGGTCTTAATTTAATGCTTTCATAGTCTTACTAGATCTACAACTCTGTCCAAGGATTCAAAGGCTTGTTGTTAATACTTCAAAGTTCTAAAATAAGGTTGAAAAAATAACGTCTAGAGTACATTATCTACCAACTCTTCAAATCTTTAATAACATTATATAAATTCGCATAAAACTAAAAGAAAGAGACGAAAGGCCCACAAAATTTTTCCACCATATCAAACATTTTTTTGATGGGGATATATGCAGATTGAATGGATCTACTTATAAATACATTCATATATAAATATAGATTGATGTTTACATCTCATCAGTTAATAACGTTAGCATTTTACTTTAAATACAAAGTTATATATTTATAAATTTTTGAATCGATTTTTTTAGATAGTATGTACAGTTAAATCCAAAAGTTATGCCAGAATTTATTCATATTGATTGATGACTCTGCTGTCATGGATGAAGTCTCAAAGGCGAACCGAAAAAGAGAATAACTTCACAGTTTACCGCAACACCCCCACAACACTTCTCTCCCCCCCCGCTTAGCAATAGCACTTAGAAATCTTTGCAATCGAGAATAAGAAGAAGTACAACGACAAATGCAAGCAAAAGCTGAAGAACCTGAAGCCACAGCAGGCAACTAACTATATACATATACATATGCATACAAACTGAATACTAACCATAGCGAAATGTTGGGCATCAAAAAACACACCACAAGCATAGCAAGGGCTTAGCACACACACACACGCCCTACGGTCTGGCAGCTGTGTGTAAAATTCATCTGTCATCGCGTGTGTAGCACCAAAAGCTTATGACGTTAATCCTTTAAATGCGCCAAATGCATGCAAAACTTTTCCAAGTGCAACTATGTGAATATGAATATGAGTATGAGGAGTGAGTATGAAGGGTGAGTATGTGTGTGTGAGTGGGATTGAGTGCGGTGTGCTTGGCAAGAATTCAGTTCAATCGTCAACGTCGTCGTCTAAAGCGAAGGCTTTTGCAAAATTCTATGCCTGCCATGTTGGCGAGCACAAAAACCATGGAACGAGTAGACACGCGGATCGACCAAGGAAGGACCAAAAGGGGAGCAGTTAGGGCGTTAAAGGTGTCACCTTGTATGCTATGGTGTTTTCTTTCTTCTTTTTTTTTTTTTTTGGGTTATATCTGCGCGCGAAATCAACCAACCGAAAGCGTTCAATCATCGTTAGTTACCATATTCTGTTGCTCCGTTCCGTCCCTCTGTTTCCTCTCATCCTTCCCTTAGTTCGTGTAAACCCTATGGTAAAGCATAACCCCATACAAACGCAGCCCAAAAGGATAACTCAAGTTACAAAAGTTGCCTAGCAGAAAACAGAAAATCACCAACAGTAAAATAAAAACAAGTGGAAACACAGGGAGAGAAGAGGTAAGACTGGAAATTTTTTGGTTCGGTGTTTGTCTCAAACTGGGTTAGAACTCACACAAAAAATTCATGATTATTTTGAGGGCGATGACTTGAAAGTGATTAACAACAATTTCATGTAATTAAAGATGGTTAACAAGATTGCTAATGAAATTGAAATTACAACTTTAATGAACACAAAAGAGGAAAGAGCCAAGAATTTTGTTTTTTTGAATTTAACCAAGTGCATGATCCATGACAGCACAATGTCTCTTCTACAAAGCTAGCACTTGAATCACTTTTGTCCCAGAAGCACACACACAGGAGAATGAGAGGACAGGATGAATTAGAGTCAGAGCTAGTGCAAGAGCCAGAGCCAGATCCAGACCGAGGAATAACTGCGAGCCACATTTGGTTGGTTTGCTCGACTATTGCCAGTCAAGAGTTAACACGAATCAATTACGCACATAGTCAGAGAGATGGAGAGTTTGAGATAGAGATAGAAAATAAGAGGATGGTAAATGGACAATGCATAGAGAAAGAAGAGGGCAAAAGCTATAGACTGGCACTTGGTCTAGCAGCAAGGACTACCAACTGTCATATGACATTTGACCAGGCCAAAGGATTTACAATTTAAAGCAAGTGGCCAATAAACCAGATGAACGACCAGCTCGACCAAACGAATGTAATGTACGTTTTTCTCTCCACATCTACACTGCTCGTATGTATGAATGTGTGTCCTACCTTTAGCCAAAGGAAAAGATGTTTCAAAAGCGAAATATTTGACTTCCTCCTGGCTAACGGCATTCACTCGTATGCATAGGATATATGCTCAAGAGCTGGAAAAACGTTCCTGCCAATATCCAATTGACTTTATGGCCAACTCCTGACAGCGACAGTTGTGTGTGGAATAATCACACGACAACATAGTCGTGTGTCCCATGTATGAATGGTAATAAAAACCATAATTACAACATAAATGACAGCTGTTACACCGTCATCATCACGGTCAATCGGTACGACAGAGGCCGAGGGAGAGGGAGATCGGGCCATATGTGCAGGTTGAAATTAACAGCTATTATCAAACTATAAAGCTCAAATAGATGGCCATTATTTTTAGACGATTAAGCCAAAACCCAAAATATAAAAGCCACATTCGGTGGTTACTATGAAATAATTAACCAAACCTTTTGATAATCTAATAAATATAACTAATGAAAATTAAGCCAAAAACCTTAATAGATACAAATTTGATTAAGTAGAACGATATTCTTGGAATTATACTAGAAAACTCTTTTGAGATGCTGGTAAGATTCACCCAAAGACATGAAAAGTTAAACGTTCAGCTTAAGTTTGGAAATTCTTATTTTCTTTTTTATGATGGAAACTTGTTCTAAAGTCCAAAAAATCTACTTATACTTAAATATTAGAATGTTTAATGCCATTTAAAAAACGAATGTAATGTACGAACGAATGTAAAATATGTTAAATTGCGATTTTATTAAGATATACATAGAAGATTAAAACATAGGAAAATTGCTCAATCAAACAGTTGATGTCCGATTTATATTCATGTCCTAACTTTCATATTGGCAATTCAGCTTCTAATTTTTTAACTTCAAGAACACAAATATGTATTTTTGTTTTTGGATTTCTACCTTCAAAAATTTAAAAGGCTAAATACAACTGGGACTTAAAACTATGAGTTTTCCATTTTCCGCGAAATCAATTTTCAGGCCTCATATAGATGGCAGAACCTTTAATTCCATTCAACTGCCTATTGACGTTCATTCGAGTCCTTCACAAATGGTTTCTAAACCACAAATGATCGGGAACATTTTTCAACTGCACAACAGGAGATATCCAAGGGACACATGATTTTCTAGTCAGGAAAATGAAGTGATTGGACCGTACCTAACCAGCATTTTAACTTAGCAAGAGCCGAATGCAAAATGCATTCACAAAAATAGTGAACCAAACCAGGAGTTGGGTGTGGAATTGATGAGGTTTTTGAAGCCCACCGATTACTCATTTCATCAGGTTATCCTTGGGCAATGTAACCACAGAAACCTATCGGTCCACATTGATAGGCTAACGGATATGAAGGTGGGTAAACCAGCGTACCGTATATGCAATTTCATAGACAGCGGGAAACATGATTGTGTCCCAGTATTTGGTATCATTTGGATGCCTTTAGCCGGCAAAATGATGGCAGACAAGTTTGGGCAACTGATAATCCTATTGAGTTGCCGTTTTAGATTGAATAGGTATAGGTATTTGTATGTACAAACATGTATTAAACATTTTTTATAATTGTCAACAAATTAAGTGGCCTTGGCAACATAAAACTTTTCGTCACATATCGTAATTAATTTTAATGGGCACATAAACTGAAGATACCGCAAGGAATAAAAGCAAAATAGGTAGCGTTGATTAGCCGCAATCACTTTGTGCTCCATTGGGACAGCTCGTTAACTGTCGAGAGTGTTCCATCGTCTAGTCCATGTCTCATGCATTTTCCATGAGCTACACACACACATATATATACACACGCAAACAAATACGTTAAAGTTGTACTAATAGTCGTTTAGTGGACTTCATTCGACTGGACTCACACACACCACAAAAACAAATGCAATCCCCTAAACTCCCACACATTGATACATATTTAATAGATAGAGCTCAGACATTTTTGTGTACCGCTGATTCAGTTGATGTCTGTGACGGTAGTTAAGCTGATTTCGCTTCTATTTTTGTGCTCTTGTCGACAAAATAATTTATAGAACATGCATTTTTTAACGAGCTGCAAAGGTAACACAACTTTTTATCTAAACCAATCAAAGCATTCATTTATTTAACAAAACCCAATGCCTTTCTAGTGCATTAATATCATTGAGTTATTTATTTAGCTTACATAGTAAGCAAATCTCTTACTGAAGATCAGCTGAAAATGGACTATCATTAATCTGCTCAGATTGAACAAAGTTACTCTATTGATATTTCCCGAAATGTAAAGTTGATTAAAAAATTTCTTTAAGGTAAATTTATATAGCCTGAAGGCAAATGTTTGCACTTTCTTATGAGTATCCCTTACCAACCAATCTAAGATATTGCTCAAATACTCACTCATTGATTAAAGTTTATCGGCATAAAGGATCCTTGAAATTCTGAACTATTAGTTTTTAAATAAACACAATATTTTGGTAAACTTTTGCTTAAAGCAAAGTAAAAATTTAAATTAATAGACAGCTTTTTGGCAATTAAACAATTTAGATTTCAATTGTGTAAACAAAATATTCATTTACTTTTTTTTTTTGGAAAGAAAATAGAATTTTAAAAAAAATTTGTATTTGCTTATTTATAAGCTGACACTTTTGCCAATGATTTTGCTTTACGCAATTTATTGAAATGTCCTCAACATAAATCTTAACAAAGCCAGCAACAATAACAAGAAGAAATGCTGCTAACCATTTGTCAATTTTAAATACATTTATTGTTGTATTTGCATGCCTGTCTACTTTCAACCAAACGAAGCAACAATAATTTAATAACCCACAAAAAGACAGTCTCACACACACACAGACAGACAAACAGAAAGAAAGTCAGAAACACATACATACATACATACATAGATAGATAGAAGGAACCCCGAGCAAAAGTTGCCCCTGTGTTGGCCAAGTGTTGTGTCTATGTATTATTCAAATTCAATTATAAAAAACGCCATAAATAAAAAAATTTGCTCACATGTTGGTTGGTTGCTTGGCGGACGGGTCGGGGGGAAAAAGAAGATTTACAGCAAAACAATAACGTTACAAAGACGAATTCGTTATACCCTAACAAAAGTGTTTGATAAACTTTTTCTTTTTATTTTTTTTGGATAAGAAGTTGTCTTGAACCAGCAAACGAGACTCGAAAAGTGAAAATGGAATATTTATTATTTCAAAAATGTCTTGAGGCTCGTTTTTCTTGCAGTCAAGAGTTCATAAATAACAAGAAAAATGGGTAAAATGAAGCGAAAAATGCAGAGGGCAGCAACAAAAATTTGATTTGACAGAGGGTTCGAAGGGGAAGGGTGTGCGAAGGGAAGGGGCCGACAAACAAATAATATTATTAGCCATAATAGTAATCAATGTGTAGTGTAAATAATAAATAACATTTGCCAGTGGGCAGCCAACACAAGGAACAAGAAATGCCAATAAATTGATAAAATATGATGAGACCGAGTGCGAGTCCTTGATGGCCATGAGCGATTAGCCACACACTCCACACCCCCGCACGACCGCACGGACAATATAGCCTTGAGGAGTGCTTACCAGGCAGAGTACAAAGGTCAAAGGAAAAACCACACAAATACACACACACACACACACACAGAGTGATATAGAGATGGAGACGGAGAAAGATACAAAGCATAAACAACATAAATTTATTTGCTGTTAGCCTAATGTTATTTATACCTTTCAATTACAATAACTGAGCCCAGGAAGGGGCGTCCTGGAAAGCGATTTCAGGGGTAGACAACAAAGTAAATAATAAAGCATGACCCATCAGCAATCAGCCAGCAAAAAGACAACCCCCTCACTCTATCCCTCTCTCATCACTATCAAATGTAATGCGTGCGCATAAATAACTTGGCCTGTACCCCCATCCACTGCCCCCCAAAACCGCGCAGTCAGCCTGACACTGGAGCAACAGCAGCGAAAGGTGTGAATATTAAGCCAACGCCAAAAAATTTACGGTTGCCCGTAAAAGTTTCGCTTCAGTCATAACTCAAATTCATGCCTCCCCGGGGAAGGGGGAAGCGACTGAGGGAAAGAGTGTTACGGCATCGGTATTGCCAACTCATTTGATTTTCAACATCGGCTATGACCTTTGTCACTAGTCGACTAACTCATCAGCAACTGACAATAAATGAGGCAACCGCAACATAATTCCTATCTAGGGCTGCAATATCAAACTAAAATTTAACAAAATAGGATATAAAATGTAAAAGAAATAAATTATCAACATGGAGTTCACAAATTTTGAAGGCAGCTGCAAAGTATGCTATACTTTTGTTACCTCACCCAATGAAATATCGTTTAAATACGATATAGATATAAAAACGATCTTTGAAATCTTGAAATTCCAAAATTTTGTTCATCCCTGTGAGAGTTAACCGCAATGAGAACGTTTTCCCAATCCAATTTGAAGTTAAAGTGGAAACTTAAGCTGTGTCGTAATTACAGATTGGTAAATTCTAAGTTTTTGTCATTAATTGTGCGGTCCGGCATACAAATGTCAGGACTGTCCATCCATTCATGGCGACGACTGATTGAGCAGCGGATACGTTTGGACAATTGATAAAATGTGATAAACGCGCAGCACAAAAACACACACAGAGACAGAGGGAGAAAGGGAGCAAGACAGTAAAGAAAAGACAAATGACGGCCAGGTTTCTCCATTAGCACGTGTCCAAAACGTAACTGCCTGCAAAAGGCAGCCAGCCAACAAATTGAATTTATAGCCAAAGCTCACCACGTTGGATGGCAGGATGGAGTCCAGTCTGGTTGGATTTGATTCATTTGCTCAGATATGGCGGCAACTTAAATGCTGCTTTTAATTTCCGACTCAAGCACTTTTAACGGGTGAAGACCACTGATATCAATTTCTGATGTGCTACAGTTAAAGCAATTTGCCTAAAAGTAGGCAATGAATTGCTTGCCATAGAGATGGGGCAGCTATCTGGGGGCATTCCATCTAAATGAACTTTGCGTGCCAAGTGAACAGAGACAACCCCCAAGGGACAACCACAAAATCGCCCCCACTTACACTTACACTTACAACCTTTTATTATCGATATGAGCGAATGCTTTAAGGTAAATAATTTATAGACAAAACAAACATTTCACATCAAAATTCTATTTCGAAGCATTTTAAATGCAAAATCCCTTGAATTTTATTCAATTGCCCTGTCAATGCGTTTTCACTCTATCTTCCCATTCCCTGACATAATCATCATCATCATCAGCAGCTTTGCTGAGTTTATGGAATCGATTTGCATACTTTAGGAAATGCCTACTACTCGTGAATCGAAGCTTGTCGTTTATCTCAGTTGATGTGAATACTGTCAAGATATAGGAAAAAATAAAAACCAATAAACCAAAATGTGCTCGCGACTCTCAAGTGTCATCAATTGTCAGCAAAACTATAAAAATATGAATGGCGAAATAGTAAAATATATTGCTTAGACATACCAGACCTCATACTATAAAAGAAAGATCCTAGGAGAAATATATTCCCCATAGGAATATAGCTTAATTAGTCTTCTATTTCTTTTTGAAATGAATCTATCACCCATAGATCATTAAAAGAATTGGGGAAATCAGCTTAAAGATAACCCATGATCGAGTTTTAGCTACCAAAAAGAGTTTGTATAATCGGAAATAATCAATCTACATAGATGAAAATATTGTCCTCAATGTAACTTTTCATTATGTAACAAGAAAATGTTCCTCTTTAACTATTATATATGTACATATATGGATGTATGTATGTATGTATTTAGGTTTAATATGCAACTGGCATTATTATTAACATTTAGTAAGTTAAACTTTTCCTTTGGCCAAAACTATTCGAATGTTTAAGCCGACTTAGGCCAAATATTTTGCTATGTCCCATTTCGAAAACTTGGCTGACACTCTAGCCAAAAAGCACTAGGAAGGGGAGGTATTAACACACATACACATCCACATACATACATACAAGCCCAGCAGTATTATGTAGCTTGAAAATCTTGGATAAAAATCGACATTAGCGGAATTAAAAGTTTTGCTTCCTTTTCTTTTACTTTCGTGCGGTAATCTTTACCGAAACATGGCGAAAAAAAACTTTTTGCTCACGCTTTATTAAAAGAATAATACAAATTTGGAGATTATTTAGACACACCGACACAATTATACCCTACGATCTTGATCCATGTCCTTAAACATAAACAAAAACTTACTTTTAACCAAATATTCTATATAGTCAATTACTCAAAATAGTTATGCTAATTAAGTATCTAGTTTAGTCCCAGTGAATAAAAATGTTTTGTAATCCTTTGAATATGTAGTTATATGCTCTGATATTTATAAGAGTATATAAAAAAAGTTTCATTTTAACGAACATTATAATTAATACACAACTTTAGCACCCAATAGTCCATTCCCTTTACCCACCCCACACCCAACAGCCATTAATACGGTTTCCATTATGGGCGGAAAGGGGCAACAAAAGAGTTGCAAGTTTGTGCTGCTGTGAATATTTTAAAAAATATAACTAAAAAATACATTTTGATTTAAGCTGCTTTTCAAATAGCAATTATTATCTTTCTATTATGCAAATGGAATGCATAGTTTAAGGCGTCAAATGCGAGGAGAAGGAAGCGGAAACGGAGACGGAGGCGATGGCGGTGTCGGAGACGCTATCAACACAGCCACAAATCAAATAACCGTTTTAATTCAATTCAATTAATTCAGTTTGATATCTAATTGGAGATATCCACTTTACCAAAGGCGACCCAAAAAACAAATGATAAACTGTCGACTGTCTGTCTGCGAGTTCAAAAGGGAGGAGGAGGTTTGGGAGGAAGATATGTAGGTAGCTTTGTGACGTCATTATGTAATCGAATCAAATAACAATTTGTACATTGTTAAATTTGTTGTCACCATTTCGATTTCAACTGCTTTTGCTGTGCCCTTTATTCCCTCTTCTTTGCTGTTATTGTTGTGCCTTAAAAAAAATGCAAATTTCGTTGCTTGTTTTTGTTTATACCCTGTAATTGTAGAGCTTATATGTAGGTGCATCAGGGGTTAAAGAACTTATTAATCTGCTTCATTTACTCGCACTGTCCCTCTATACAAAATCACAACTTATTTCAAGTCAATAACTTTTCCGTCACCTAAATCTTAAGTTTAGAATTATATTCTTTATGATGCAAATTCTAGCTGATTATCTCATCATTCTGATGCTATTAATACATATATAGAGCACATAAAGTATAGAAGGAACGAAATTTCCATGGCTATTATCAAAAGGTATAAAGTATAGAAAGAAACTATTTAGGAAAGGAAATTTCCATGACTTTTACCAAATTGAATTCGGGACTCCGAAAGATGATTTAACTTAAAATATCTTGAGAAATTTTCCAACCTATAGGCATTTAATTTCAAGTAAAGAACAATAAAAGTTAAGATCAAGTTTAGATCAGATTTCTAGAATTCATTTTCAAAATCGATCAAGGAAATATCTTAGCATTTTCATTTAATATAGGGATATCTGTAAGTCGAATAAATTACATTTTTTTGTTGGTCGATTGTTTTTCGTTTTTAGCTTATTGTTTTTGCTTTCTGTATTTTATTACGTGACAACTTTGAATTAGTCGTTTGTTTTGACTTGTGTTTGATGCCCGCCTGCTTTTAATACCCAGTTTAGGATGGACGGGGGCCAAAGCTGAAGAGACTTCAATGTGGCCAAAGAGGTGGAATGGGTGAATATATTTCCACAGTATCTGTATCGGTTGCAACTGCCTTTGTGTGTGGTTCAAATTCAAATTTTTGGTTTTTCGGTGTCGCATTTTTATTGCCCAGCTGACACATAAAGTTATATATAGCAAAACTCAATTGTCAATACGTTATAACAGACCGCACGGCGCTTTGGCACTTTGAATAAATTTATAGATAGATGATTTAGTTGGTCATGATGATATTTAATAAATTAAAATTATCTATAGCATTATAAATTTTATAATGCAGAGTAAGATTAAAGATTTCACTGGGAGAGAAATTGTTTACAGAATTATGTAATTAACAAGATATGGCCGATGCATATTAGCCAATTACCATTTACATTAAACTCATTAACTGCAGCAATTTCAATCAACAATTTGAGAATTTGCATAATACATTGGTATGACATACACCGAAATGAATTCGTTTTCAAAACTTATCTCAATGGAATCTGTCTGGTGAGACATTTACCAATTAAGAGTATAAACTAATTTAGCCTAATTAATGATGAGCGATTTAAATTGGATTTTCGAATGGGCCACAGATGAAGATTGAGGTAAAACTGACAGCTCCGCAGATGCCTTCAAGTAAAATGCCATGAAAGTTTACACAACGCCAATCCAAATGCCCAGAGACTTTAACTGAAGGAGAAGTGTCACATGCAAACAAACAAACAAACAGTGAGACAGACACACAGACATGCCGACTGACTGAATGGCAAACCGACAAACAGACAGACAGTCAGACAGCAATAAAAACAGCTGACAACTGAATCAACTCTAAACATTTACGAAATGCTTCGTGTTGAACGCCGGCTTCGAAATCAATTTTGTTTAAACTTATTACATTAAATCGTGAACCTGACCAACCGCAATATTGTCACAACAAAAAAGATTATGGCGACAATTGAATACCCTTTCATTAAAAGTAGTTGTGCGTGTGTTTAAATCCACAACAGAAACCACCCGTGACTCCCTAATCAAAAAATTTAGATTTTCAGGTTAGAAACATCAGGAATTTTCGAGGTGAACATTTTGACAGTTTAAGAGTTTATAAAAACTGCCAGATTTGTTCAACTTTATAATATTACAATTTTATATTAAGCAATTAAGTATTAAGAAACCTAAAGCCACTTCTGAGTTCTAAATAAAGCAATTTAAGATATCGTCAGAATAGGAATTACTTACTTCTATTCTATTTGCTTCTATTTGAACTATCCACATATTAAGAGCCTCAAGTAAACAATATTATAAACACATACATATATAAACAATAAATCACATTTTCAGTAAGAATCGGTTTCCAAAATATGTGAAGTTATCAGTCGTCAGATAATATGCTAAGTACATGTGAATGGAAGGGTTTGAATTTGGGCTACTATTAACGATCTCTTCTGAATCGTTGCCCCCTCTTTTTTAGTTGAGGTCTGAACTACGCCAATGACTTGATATGAGGTCGTTGCGCACTGCATTTTCCACTGGCGGCATTAAATTACAAGAGGTGCCCTGTCGGACATGTCTTTAGCAACAATCGACGAATGGGATTGCATTGAATCGAATTGAATTGAATGGAGACTTCCAAGTGTGTGTTTACAGCTGATAGATTTCGGATTTGTTTGCACGCGACTGGCGTTGCGGATGCCCAATATTATTTAGTTTTTATTTTTTTTTTTTCGCACATTTTGCATAAATTAAGATCCAAGAAAGCAGCGAGCAGCTCTCCCCACCCCATCCCGTTTCCCAAATGAACTTTGTTGTTGGTAATCACACTATCACAGCTGCTGCCGCAGTCGCTGCTGCTGCTGTTGGAGGTGATTTGCACCTATGTGGATTCAGTTGGCATTTTGGTGTGCCACAGTTCGGTTTTGGGTTCGGTATGGCTTAGATGGAAACCTACGGCCATTGGATATAGTGCCTATAGATTGTACATATACTAAAAGCCAAACAAACAAATGAAAATTGTTATAACAAAGACAAATCAAAGGTGTATAATGTGTGCCTGTTGTGAGAAGTTGGCGGCAATGGTGGGATTTCTGTTGATACTATTGGTGATGCTTTCATGGTCGCCAGTCAGTGAAAGCGCCAAATTGCCGCCAGGGCGTTTGCATCCCGCTGGCGTGGATTTCTTTGAGCACGAGTTTATCAGTGTTCCAGGTGCAGGTGGGGTTAATTGCTTACCTTTCCCTCCCATGATTAACACATCCAAGTTATTAAATTATACATATATATGTGTGTGTGTGCTTTTAGATAATGATTATGATCCCTATGGTCCCGATATTGGCAATGATGATCTGGGCATTGATGATCCAGAGACAATGCCGCGCCTTTTTCAGGGAGACATTGCCATCGATCCGTATACGTACATAACCCTTCGCCTGGGAGTCAACCCGATGAGGCATCCAAAGCGTTTATGGCCAAATGGTACAATCCCATTCGAGATTAGTTCCCGCTATCTGAACCGAGAACGACAATCAATTATAGAGGCACTAAAGACCTTCAATTCGCTAACGTGCATTAAATTTGTGCCATACGATGGAGAAGTTGAGGACTATCTGCTCATTGAGCCACCAGAGGAGGGTCCTCAGGGCTGTTGGTCATATGTGGGCAAACGTGGGGGCGAACAGGTAGTCTCTTTGCAGCGTCCGGATTCCAATAGCGCCCACTGCTTCAGTAGCGAAGGACGCATTATGCACGAACTGATGCATGCCATTGGCATTTATCATGAGCAATCGCGGGCGGATCGGGACAATTTCGTGAAAATCCATTGGGAGAATATTGTGCCGCGCTTTCGTAAGAACTTTAAGCTTATATCTCGCAAGCGTGGCAAATACTCCTTCGACTACGACTACAACTCGGTAATGCATTACGGTGAGTTCTACTTTAGCAAAAAGAAGGGCGAGAAACCCACAATGACGCCGCTACAGCCGGGTGTTCGAATTGGCCAACGGAAAACAATCAGCAAAATCGATTGTCTGAAAATCAACGAATTGTATGGATGTCTCGAAGGAAGACGAGCCAAAATGTACAAGACCTTTTGTCATTTATTAGGCTTGTAGCTATTTATATCGTATTTCTACATATGTATACATATGTATATAAATCATATTGATTTGTTTGTTTAATAAATTATTTCGCACAGTTTTACACCACTAACCAGTTTCATTATTTGCTGCCAAAGAAATTGTATATGTACACATAACACTCTATAATTAATAGTGGAAACTTATTTAAGCAAGTTTGTTCAATTTCAAAACTGGCGCCAATGACAGATTCCGACTGTTTTTTAGTGGAGTGGGCAATTTTGATATTGGATAGAACCTGTACAACTGGAAGATACTTTGGAAGTCTTGTAAAATTATCCCGTAGCCAAAGAGACTTTCCATCAGTATTTTTATTCCTCGCCTGTATACCGCGTTTTAAATATGGCGGGCATTTGTCTACCCCAGTGTGACATTTTTCTTGCAATCGGGACTTGGTCACACTGAACAAAACCGGTATTTCACAACTGGAGGTTTGCTCCGATAATGTCGATTACGATAGGTTTGCATCGATGAATACTAGAGAGCTGCATGAATGAGAGAAAAATCAATTCGAGTTAACAACATTCAAAACCAAATGAATGAATTGAATGACTTCGAAAATCGACTTTAACTGAATGAGTGTGTTGACATAGAACTCAGTCGCACAACATTCAAACGAAACACAACGAAATGAATGAGTTGCTATGATTCGAATGCATTCGAATCCCAATTCTGATTTTAGTATTTAGTATTTATTTGTATTTTATATTTATGAACTATATGTGATTGCTATACGACTAAATTAGTGTGGTCGATGGATCAGTGGGGACCTACTTAGTCTACAAAAATGTTGTTATAGGGTTCGAACCCCCTACAGAAATGAACTTTTTTTTTTATAACTAGTGAAGTAATATTAAAAGGTAGATACATCGTGTATATGATGGATTAGCGAATATTATTTTGTAGAATGTATTAGATAGCCTTATTTACGTTTTCTCGGTTCGTGGCAACTAGGAAATTCTTTTAAATTAGATTTTTCAAGATTTGTCCCAAATTGTCCAATCCATAACAACGCACTAAAGTTTTTTGGTGTATAGCATATTTTAATTTTAATAGCCCTCATTTCGCCATTATTTTCCCTACATTTTTGATAAAATAATTAGTTGTTGTTGCTTTGAGACATCCCAGTAAAACTGAGATAATTCGAGTTAGTACATTTCGATGCTTTGACACTCAATTCATTGCCTTTCAATAAACAGAGTTATGTATTTTTTGAGATTTGACAAGTACTTACTCACACTCATTCATTTCAATGTGGAGTTGTCACTCATTCATTCGAATTCAATTCGAATGGATTCATTTGACTTTGACTTTTCTCTCATTCATGCAGCTCTCTAATGAATACCGATAAATGAAACATTTTCGCCATCTGGCCACTCTATTTAACCTTTTGCCTGCAGCCCTGGCGAATTTTTTTTCTTTGATTTCGAGGTTAGGTAAGCACAACACGCGCGGGTGATGCGCTCTCGTTTAGAAAAGTGAAAATATTGCAGTATTTTTGGTTATAATTATAAAATAAATTTTAAAAAATGCTAAAACTAGTGCAATATATAGCGCGAAAGTCGTGTGAGGCTGTTGGACAGCCTGCATGCAGCTGGCGCAATTTATTGATTTCACCAAAAGCGGGAAAAGAGAAATGTATAACGCAACGCCGCCATTTTCTTTTTTCTTCGACCAACAGAACAACCAGCAACGGTGGTTTCGCTTCGCTCTGCACAGAACAACAACAAATACACGGGAGACCGAGTAGCTACAATCAGCAAAGCCATCGATTGCTACTCACTGGCCAAAAGGAGTCATTAGTTGTGCCCATATATCGAGTATTATTACCCAGTAGTTCCCAGGCACAGCGTGCGTTTCATTTAACGTCCATTCGACTTGAAACGTTCAAGACAGCAACAGCGGCCGAATATCTTCCAGAAGCAGACAAGCAGGAAACTAATCCGTCCTCGAGAGCAAGGAAATCATTTTACCCACATTCAGCAGACCAAGACGAGGAAATCAAAATTGCAGGCATAATGTAAGTAGTAACTTTCCCCATACATCAAATTAATTTCTTAGAAAACGTAGCAATTTTGAGTGTGTAGTTTTTGTTGTTGCTGCTTTTGGTTTTTTTCCGTCGCCATTTTCTCGTGTCCGCTTTGCTCTCGCTGTTCATGAAATTTTCTGTACACCTACAAAAACGAGCGGCAGCTCTGCGCGACAGTGATGAGTAATTAATTGAGAGGTTTTTTTATTTGTGCAAAACGGTTCATAAAAAGAAAGAGGGCAAAAGCACATGGCTTGCAGGGGGAATGGAAAAATTTAAGCATATGCTCTCTCCTCTCCCCCAACCACCCCTCCATTCCATAGTTAGTGTGTGCTTCAGTCAAATTGATTACTACATGGATAATTCTGTTTCTGTTTTTTGGGGCTCTCCGCAAGCAACAACTAACTGGCAAGCAGAACGACAGCGCACGTCATAAAAAGAATTTGCTTGATTTGTGAAACGTGTCTTT
Organism: Drosophila paulistorum; assembly: GCA_018152135.1. NCBI lineage: Eukaryota > Metazoa > Arthropoda > Insecta > Diptera > Drosophilidae > Drosophila > Drosophila paulistorum. The sequence continues at coordinate 5,862,722 of JAECXG010000805.1, read as the reverse complement.
GCTTCGTTTGCTTTTTTATAGCATTTTAATTTGTCTGTATGCTAAAACACGAAACGCGCACACATCGACACATACACACACATATATGTAAGTGTGTGTTGAGTGTGTCGGCGGCTGTCACTGCAGACTATTGCCATCTCTCTCGCTTGCTAGCTTGCTTTCCCTAACGCGCAACGTGTTTATACGAGAAGCGTGAAACGTGAACTTCTGAAATTCGTGAAAAATATCATTTTTCGGTGTTAATTCTCTTCTCAGTGCGACTTTTACTATATTTAGAAACTCTTGTACTTCTTTCTTTTGCTTTCTCGTCATCGTATAAACATTGCCTTAGTTCAAAATGTCATATGACGCCAATTGATTATGATGAGTCCCTCCGCGCCCCGTCGCTCAATGCCTTTTTGCATGTCACTGAGCGACAGGTAGAGGCCCACACATACAGACAAACGAAATATACATTTAGTCAAGACATTTGGCTGTCTCATAAACGCTCAGAGCGTTCCGTTTCCGTTTAGTTAGCGTGCCAGTAGCAGCTCAGACTGTCTGCCTGCTGCCTACCTACAAACAAATAGGCAAACATAGGTAGAACGGCCCAAATTGACAGAGGAATAGACAAGCCAAATCGTGATAGTTTGCCAACGAGGAGGACACCGACTCCTATGAGGGGTGGTGTCCCTCACATAGATTAATGTCAGAGTCATAAACAGTTGTGTTTTGATTCCCCCCACCTCTCTTCCAAACATCTTACCCACCCACCCATCAAAACCATTGGCGTTTGTTACTTTGAGCAGAGTTGTTTAGTTGAGCAATTGGAGGGCATGTCTTGCACATGTTTCTCTCTCTGTGTGTGTATTGTGGGGTCTTTGTATTGTGCTTGCATGTTGTTGTCAATCAAATTTGCTTTACTGTTTGTATTATTCGAAATTTATTTAATTTCCTTAACACGCAATTAGTTTTATTTAAGTTCATTGCGGTTGTCTTGCTGTCTCACTCTGGCACAGGCCAGTGCCATTGGCAGAATTTTGTCAGCTGTTTAGCAGCGCTTACACAGAGCCCAAGCAAACGAAAAGAAAAAAAAAAACAAACAGAAAAGAAAAAAGAGTTGCCAGGCCGGGCCAAAAGTCGGAAAGTCAGTCAAAAGTCAGACGTATAGAAGCAGACCCAGAGCCAGAGCCCTCAAAGCAATAATGCGAGTAAAGTAAGCTGAGCTTATTTTTATTTTAGTTATTGGTATTTTCCTTTGAATCCTCACTTTCATTACTTAATTTCCATGACTAAAATTATGCTCAAGAAAGGAAAAATGAATTAATGATTGCACAATAACCAAGATCGGAAATGGAAAACTTTCTTTGTTGTTTCAATTAGTGAACTCTGCATAGCACAACTAAATGCCTTTTAATATTTTCAAAATTCACAATCTTACAAAAAAAAAACCTTGCACTATTATATAAAATACTAAACTCTAACATCTGGTTTGTCTTACATTGAACTGAAAGTAAAACAATCTCGCATAATAAAGCAACTAATTGTCGCGTTTTCCTTTTCTTGGGCCCTCTCTCCCTCTCTCTCTCTCTGCTTGTATCCATCTTTATTTTTTCCTTTTGAAGGTTGAGCATTATTAACGTATTGGTTTGACTTTTTCAGGGCACCACACGATCGTGATTTTGGTCACAATGCACGCGGCGGCGGTGGACGCGAACGCGATAACGATCATCGTGGAGGCGGTGGTGGTTCGCGTTTCGGCGGCGGCGGTGGTGGTGGCGACTATCATGGTGTACGCAATGGACGCATAGAGAAACGTCGCGATGATCATCGTGGTGGCGGCGGCGGTAATCGCTTTGGCGGAGGCGGCGGCGGCAGTTTCGGTGGAGACCGTCGCGGAAACGGTGGCGGCGGAAGCCAGGATTTACCTATGCGCCCCGTGGATTTCTCCAACTTGACACCATTCAAAAAGAACTTTTATCAGGAGCACACAACGGTGGCCAATCGCTCGCCATATGAGGTACAACGCTATCGCGATGAGCACGAGATCACTGTGCGTGGACAAGCGCAGAATCCCATTCAGGACTTCAATGAAGTCTACTTGCCTGACTATGTCATGAAGGAGATTCGTCGTCAGGGCTACAAGGAGCCAACACCAATTCAGGCTCAAGGCTGGCCAATTGCCATGAGTGGCTCCAACTTTGTGGGCATTGCCAAGACTGGCTCGGGCAAGACCCTGGGTTACATTCTACCAGCTATTGTACACATCAACAATCAGCAGCCGCTGCAACGTGGCGACGGACCTATTGCCCTAGTGCTAGCCCCCACTCGTGAGCTGGCTCAGCAGATTCAGCAAGTGGCTACTGAGTTCGGCTCATCGTCATATGTGCGTAACACATGTGTCTTTGGCGGTGCCCCGAAGGGTGGCCAGATGCGGGATCTGCAGCGTGGCTGTGAAATCGTTATTGCCACTCCCGGCCGTCTTATTGATTTCCTCTCTGCTGGTTCGACCAATCTTAAGCGTTGCACTTACCTGGTATTGGACGAGGCTGATCGCATGTTGGACATGGGTTTCGAGCCCCAGATTCGCAAAATTGTCTCACAAATTCGTCCAGATCGTCAAACGCTCATGTGGAGTGCTACCTGGCCAAAGGAGGTGAAACAGCTAGCAGAGGATTTCCTTGGCAATTATATACAAATCAACATTGGCTCTCTAGAGCTCTCAGCCAATCACAATATCCGCCAAGTGGTGGAGGTTTGTGATGAATTTAGCAAGGAAGACAAGTAAGTTGATTGTAGAAGAAAATGTAATAAAAAATACATTGAATATTATTTTTTTTTCAACAGATTGAAGAGCCTTCTGTCCGATATCTATGACACCAGCGAGAATCCCGGAAAGATTATCATTTTCGTAGAGACAAAGCGTCGCGTCGACAATTTGGTGCGCTTCATCCGCAGTTTCGGTGTACGTTGCGGAGCCATTCATGGCGACAAGTCACAATCGGAACGTGACTTTGTTCTCCGTGAATTCCGTTCGGGCAAATCAAACATCCTGGTAGCCACCGATGTGGCAGCCCGTGGTTTGGGTAAGTTTCCAGTTTCCAAATCGAATGGGGCGGGTATTTGGGAGATGTTACTATCTAAAGAAGAAGGAACCCCTTAGCTCATATTTTGTAGTAGGGCTATATTGCTTATATCCTTTCACCTAAGAGACATCACCACCTAACCCGAAAACTATTCATTCGCCCACCAACCACCTACATACATATTACACCATCACAAACTTGCCAAAGCACATTTACCCTTCCCCACCCACCAATCCACCCGCTCTTATCTAGTTAATAGCTTGTAAGTCAAACTGCCAAACTTTAATAATCAACTTGCATTTATTCCCCCTTTTTCCCCAACCCATATCCAAAACCCCACCACCAAACCCCCTTGCACCTGACCCGGCCCGACCCTTAAAAAAAAAAAAAAAATATTGTATACAAATACATATTGTCTTTGTGCGTGTCTCTCTCTGCCTCTTTCTCTCTCTGTTTCTCCCTCTCTCTCTCTCTCTCTTCTATCTCGTTTACAGAGGCCGTTTATTGTAGTATGATGGGGAGGATATTAAATGAGAAACGACCATTGCGAGTACTCGTATCTTGAGCCGACTTTTGCCCAGATTCTAATAAGAATTGATATCTATACACATACATATATGAGATATAGAATGACAATTGAGCAAAAGGATCGATAATCATTCGAAAAGCGCGCGTATACGAGACGAATGTGAATGGAATGACTACTATCCCCAACATCATGCATCATACGTGGCCTCTGCAGTCAGTTTGAGAAAGAGTTTAAATGTAACTGAACTAAACTGAGAAAAAATCAATCAAGCAACAACAAACCACAACAACTTAATCCCAGCCCAGTTGAAGGCGGCGCTACCGTAAGCAGGCAAATGGACGGACAGACATCCGAGAAAGGCGGCGCTGCTGTCGTCGTCGCGGGGTTGGCCGGCCCGGTTGGCTAAGCACCAGTGCGCACACATTGTATACATCAGTCAGTCAGCATCAGCGCCAGGCAGCAACAGAACAGTATCGTGAATCTTGGTGAACGACGTGTTGAGAACGGTGATCGGTGATCCTGACATGCAAGAGGATGCACAATTGCCACCACAACCTGTTCCCACTCCAACGCACATACATACGAATACACAAGAAAACCCCCTCACACACAGACAAACACACATGACATTTGCCCATGTCACCCAACCACCACCACCACCACCCTACACCCTACATCAATCAAACCACCAGCAGCAAATAGCACGCCCAGAGCTCGCCTAGTTGCTTGCGGAGAGAGGACTGAACGAGGGATAAAGGGATAGCTGTGTTTTGGGGTTCGGATGCGGAGTTAATGATGATGATGATGATAATGCTGCTGCCCACGACGTAGTCGCTGCTGCTGTTGAGTGCGCCTAGCTACCAATTGAGCCACCATGCCTACTGCCGCTGCCTGCGGCGCGCCCACCTACTGCCTGCCTGCCTGCCTCCTGAGCATGAGCCGCCCGTCTGTGGTGGCAACTGCTCTACTGGACACATCGCTCGCTTGTTGTTGTTGCCTGCCTACCTGCCCCCCTCCTTTCGCGGGGGGTCAATGAATGGCATTCGTGCGCCGCCTATGCGTCCTCCTCCTCCACTTCTTCCTTTCGTTTCATCTGGAGGATGACTGGCGCCGCCCGTTGCCGTTTTTGGCCCACACAGCGGACACAGTCCGAGTATATAGAGAGTGAAGCCTCGAGTCAAATCGAGTCAGAGGCGCACGCGGGGCTCAGACGCAACAAACTCTCGCCGCTCGCTTACTTCGTGCGATTTGATATATTGACCAATGTAATGCATATATTACGGGAGAGTTTGGAACCACGAGCTGCGCGGCGTCACGAAAAACTTTGAGATTTATAATTGAGAGAAAAATTGAGTGAAACAATTTATAGCACCCCCAAGAAGGTAACGTACATTTTGAAGCATTTTCTTTTTTTCTAAACCAAAAAAAAAAAAAAATAATACAAAAACCATCCACAAAACCAAAATACTTATATTTTTTTTTTACTTACTTAAATGAGAATGAAAAGAAAAGACATTAAAATCAAAAAATGTAAAAAAGACAAGTGTATTCAAAGTGTAAAAGACATCTCGGAAATAAGCTAAAAATTGTTGCAAGCAAGTGCAGAAACTTTAAACTATTTGGCAATTTGAAAACTATTTTTAAATTTATCTTATATACATATATGCATGCGAATGCATAAGCATCAAGTTTTCCCCCCTGACTAGACCCCTAGAAGCTCCCCTCACTTATCCAAATGTCAAATCTTTTTCTCCCCACCAAAACATGCAGATGTGGATGGCATTAAGTATGTCATTAACTTTGACTACCCACAAAACAGCGAGGATTATATCCATCGCATTGGACGCACTGGACGCTCTAATACCAAGGGCACTTCATTTGCCTTCTTCACCAAGAACAACGCCAAGCAGGCTAAGGCGCTCGTCGATGTGCTCAGAGAGGCTAACCAGGTGAGCTTAAAAAAAATAAACATTTTGCTTTATAGAGAAATATTAATTCGATGTTTTTATTTTTGTAGGAAATCAATCCTGCCCTAGAAAATCTGGCCCGCAATTCACGCTACGACGGTGGCGGTGGACGTTCCCGTTATGGCGGCGGCGGCGGTGGTGGTCGTTTTGGCGGCGGTGGCTTCAAAAAGGGCAGCATTAGCAATGGCCGCGGTTTCGGCGGCGGCGGCGGTGGTGGTGGCGGCGGCGGCGATGGAGGACGACACACGCGTTTCGACTAAATACTGAAATACCCAGAATAGCAGAAGAAACTACATAGAGTAACTGAATGATTTTTTAGTAGCAAAGAAACTAAAACAGCGCCTAGACCCTAAGTTATCTTAAGTTCACAAAAACAAAACCCCCTAAGTTTAAGTTTTTCTGCAATTTTGTTAATCATCGTTGTGGAAATTAACAAAACCCGCTAAAGGTTTAATTTCTCAGACACCACTCAGTAATCCAGAAAACAAAATCACAAACATATACCATATTTATGTTTTTTGAACTCTACCATTAATTTATAACTTGTAAATTATGTATTTTGACGCTGCCCTTTTGCGGTAGCTAGCTCTATTTGCAAAAAACACAAACAAAACATGTCAGCAAAGCCACTTTTTACTTCGAAAACACCCAAAAACAAAGAAAAAACAAACAATTATTTAAATATGATGTGATAATTTTCTAATTTAATGCAATGTATCACCCCAATTAATTCTAAATACTAAAAACACTGGCGTTGTCGTCGTCGTCGTCATTGTCGCTTGTCTCCATGGAGGAGCAACAGCAAGGATCATCATTCCCCGTCTGTCCCTTGATGTGTGACAATGAGCAAAGGCTAATCAAAAAAAAAAAAGAGAGAAGAACGGCCTTTGTTTGGAATTCTTCAATTTAATACTTTTTGGAAAATAAACTTTTATTTCTTTATTTTTGGAATAACTTTGAAAATAACATTTATTACAACAAAAGAAGAAAACAAAAAACAACTGTTTAATGTACAAGGAGAGAATTTCTCACTTTCAACTTAATTTCTTGGAAAAATAAATATATATGTGTGTATACCTACCAAAACAGAAAGAACAAACAACAAAAAAATCTCCCCATTCTCTTTGTATTTTATGTATTAAATTCAATTAAAGTTTAAGCCAAAGGCGGACGATGGCGGCGAACAAAGGAGATTCCACTACTAAAGGCCCCCAGGGTTTCCCCGCAGGCTGAAAAGTCATCGACAAAAGGGGTTGGTTGGTGGCTACGGTGAACAAAGCACGTCGCGGGAGTGAGCGAATGGTGTGAAATAAGCGTGATTGCAGAAATATTTTGCAGACATCATTAAATGTAACACTTAGACATACCAGCAAAAAAAAAAGAGAAAAGTGTCAATCCCTAAAACCCGACGACCGACCAGTGCGACGCCCTCGACTGGCGTCAGATAAGAAATCGCACTTGGAATGGCTGCCAGCTAAGGATGGGGGTAGGATGTGTTGGAGGTGGTAGCCAACCGTGTTCTGACACCACATTTAGACGCAATGAAGCCAATTCACTTTCGACTTTCGATGTCATGACGAAGAAAAAGGGCTTCAGGGACAAGGCAATGCCGTTGGATTTTCAGTTTTCTTACAATTTTTCCATTCCGGCTTTTTTTGTTTTCTACAATTCTCATATTTCTTCTGACATCTTTAGTATTGAGGCTTCGACGACGTCGAGGCCGACAGTGGCCTCCATTACATGACTATTTTACCGTAGCTGAGAAGCTGCTGCCTCCGTCAGATCCTTGTGCCCGATAATGACGATGCTAAGGGCGACGTGAGTGTGGTCGGCACTCACTCGAAGGATGGGCCTGCAGTCCTGCGGTTGCGGTGACTACAAGTGAGTCGAGCATTGGGAGAAGGAAGTAATTTGTTAAATTGTTTGAATTGCGCAGAGTCGTGAAGGGATGTATTCTGTGCGGGATGCATTGAGCATTAGGGAGAGAGAGAGAGGGAACCAAAACGTGATACTCGTCCTGTTGTCTATCGGAGAAAACTCTTTGGTTAATTTTCATAACTGTAACGAGGCGGAAAGCTAAAATGTGTAGTTAAGTTTACTCAACTCCTAGAAGGGCAACAGTTAGACATACTAATCGATTTGGAAAACCTTCAAAAAGTTTTCGGCACGTCAAATAAAGTATTACGCATGTATTTATGGCAAGGAAATTTGTATAACTTTTCTAAAAGATAACACTTAATGGTAACCAGACATTATGGTAGAGAAAAGTTATCGCCCAGCCATCATTTGGAAAATTGTTTTAACAGAAATCATAAAATAAGACTTCAAAGGGAGTCGAAACTGATTAATAAAAGGTTCAAAAAAAACTTATTAAGAGGATTCGTAGCTAGCTTACCATTTTGTTTTTTAATTGTTACTGAAGAATTGAACTGAAAATGCTGCTATCATTTAAAGAAATGCTGTCCAGTTGATTGACTTACAAAATTTGACTGCCCATTGAATCTCTATTCATTTTGAAATACTGCCTTTTTAAATCTAAAAAGTTTTGAATTTGAAATCAAACTTTAAGATATATTATATCATGGGCGTTTATTTATAAATTACTTTTTGTATTTCATTTTTTACTTCTTTTGAATCTTAAAAAGATGCATACTGTTGGGTTACCATTATTCACAACAAGTTATTAGTTCAATTATTATAAAGAGGAGTTTTTCCTATTGATATTTTTACTCGAAAGCAAGGGGAAACGTCATATTACCCTTAGGGGAAAATCCTTAGGAATGATTTAAGTTTTGATTGACGACTAATTGGAAGCTTTTAGTTGAGAGAGTTGTCTCATTTATTGTCCTGTCTCATAAAAATAAGTCTCAGATTCAAATATCTCGATCTGGCTCATTTTAATTTATATGTATATTCTTTAATTTTCTCATTTCTTTTTTGTTTGGGAGAAAGGACACTTAACAACGAAGAAGAAGAAGCCGGGTCACTTACATTTGCTAGGCGCCTAGGAACGATGTCATCTTACAAAAGGAAGATGCCACCAGCATAAATTCATTAAATTTGCCTAATTTCGTTTTCGACACACACGCAGACATACAACCAGACACACTCCCACACAAACACACACACACTCACACACAGACATGAAATTCGACAATTGCCTAAGCGGTGAAAATAAATGAGGGCCGGGCCCCAAGTCAAGACAACCAGTTGGAATTTATTGATTGTATTTACAACACCCGCGACGACAGAACCACCAACCCACACCCCCACCCACATCCACATATGAGCCCACACTTTGGTAATTTGACGCGTTATCACTTGTGTTGAGTTTGTTATCATTAAGCAGACGCGGGCTGCTGCTGCTGCTGCTTCTGTACTTAAGCCAAATCAAAACTCAAGCAGCTCGGCATACGAGCCAGAAGACGAAACGAAACCAAATCTAAACCGGCGCTCAAGTTAATAAAATCCACGCTTACCCAACCAACCAAGCGACCCATCGGCCAACTGCTTCTAGCGCCCGCTCCGCACGCACATTAAGCACGCCTTAACTACCAATCCAGGACCCAAGGATCCCAACGTTTCCAGCTTCAGCACTGACGGCTCTGGTATTTAGCTACATGGACTGGGTCTGGGGGTCGCTTGTTTTTGACAACTTGGGCATAATAAGACATTAACTTCATGCACATCAAATACTTTATTTATAGGCGTCTAGAGTGAGTGTGTGTGTGTATGTATGTGAGAGAGTGTGAGTGTGAGTACGTTGCGTTTTCTTCCTTTAGCCACTTCAAACGGCTGCGATTGCCACGCCCATTACATGGCAGAGGGCAACAACATCGGCTTAGATTTCTCCAGCGTGCTCATAATTTCATCCCGCATCCTGTCTTCTGGTGTCCTGTTCCAGGTCCTTCCCTACGCTTGCTTGATTTTTAATTTCGTTTTTTTTGCTCTTGCTGCTCTTCTTTTTGCTTTCTGCTTTAACGTAAATCTTTTCTTTTATATTTTGTATGCTCGTCCTCTCTCTCTCTCTCTCTCTTTGTCAGTGTGTCTGTTTATTTACCATCGACTGTGCCTGTTTGGCAAATTAAGTGCAATTGCTTGAATTTAATTTCATACAAATAAAAGTTTTGATTAGACCTCCTCCTACATAGTCGTCGTCATCGTCTCTGACTCCTCAGGAAGACAGTTGGCAGTTGTCCTGGTGTTTGCCTGGCCTCTTCTGACACATGTGGATGCCACGGGCGGTGTCTTGTTTGTAATTAGGCACTTGGGCATGCATGTGCTCAGTCAACCGGCAGTCGTCGGCACACACACACACACACACACAAGCAAGTAAACGAATACGTGTTTGCCCAAGTGGCGTATGCGTAATATAAAGCAAAAGGCATCAAATTTTTTCCAACAAAATACATTCAAACAAACACATAAACGCATAAATTTATACACACACACCCACATAGTGGCTGTTTATCAGTACGTGGGTTATATAAATTGCAGCGTTTTGATTTAATTTCATAAAACTAAATCTTATAAGAATTTAAAAAATAGTGAAAAGAATTTTCAAATGCGAAGAAGTTTCCGACTTCTCTTTAGCTTTAATTTTTAACGGGTCAAGAGGTCTTATATATTTAATCACACGATCAAAAACGAGTCGTCGACTTAGGTATACCATACACCAGGGGGTGGGGGGGCTATATGCATAACTTAGCTATTTTTAGTCCGATTTTGATCAAGTTTGATATTTTGCTGGGTATTAGTATCCAATTTAAATGTGCCAAATTTGATTGCACAAGCCCACACACCAAATTTGTTGGCTCTACCTTTTATAGTCTCCGAGATCTACGCTTTCATACGGACAGACGGCGGACAGACGGATATAGCTAGATCGACTCGGCTGTTCATGCTGATCAAGAATATATATATATATATATACTTATGGGGTCGGAAAAGCTTCCTTCTGCCTGTTATGTACATTTTGGCGACTTTAATGTACCATTTCACCCTATGAGTGTATATTATAAAAACTATGGACATACTTTTTTTGATTCCTTAATACTTATCATTGTTATCTCTTTTTTGCAGTATATTTATATATACATATTACATTAATACAATACTATTAAACATTTTGAAAAGATAAAATCACATTGAAAAGGTGATATTAATGGAAATTAATTTCAAAGTGCTAAACCTTCCTGAGGTTTATATAAATATCTAATAATGAGAAGCAAACCACTTCATGTCATATGTCAGATTTGGGGGAAGTCCCAGAGTTAATTTGATTTCTTGTTTGCTATGCCAGAAGATGGCAAATGAGATGGGGAGATGAGTTCGAGCTTGGAAAAGCATGGGACATCTGTGTCATTTAGTTTGCCCTTTTATGCCAAAACTTGGTACAATTTGTGTCATATTTTAGATGGCCTCCTCTATCCCCGTGCTTCCGCTCTTCCTCTATGAGAGCTCGAAACATAATTCAATAAAACGTTGGGCAACATGCCGCCGAAGAGCATCCACTGCTCTGCCCATCTACTCCCTTAACATTCCCTGCATAATGATGTCGCAGCACATTACATATTATGTAAATATAAAATTCAATTGTTTAAGCATTTAGCTGGCTGCATAATTTATTAAAATGGCACACCTGACGCATGCCACCATCCAGCGGCAGAAACAAAAGGCCGAATAGAAGAGGATGGGGTCTCGAAAGGATGGGCATGCTTGCCGTTGATGCTGTGATGACTATGTCTGCTTGCTGCTATAGCCAGTTTGCCATGATGTTGACGTCTATTGGCTTTTGTTGTACTGGCGCGTATGAGATGCCTGACGGGAATATGTATAAGCAGATGCCAAACAGGAAATGGTGAGAGACGGCAACGGTGGAGAGGGGGAGGGCTACTCCCCTTAAGGTGCAACATGGACTGCATGCGGTGATGAAAATTGATTTTTAACCAGTCAACGTCGGAGATCGCCTGGGCGCTATGTCGTTAGCAAATCATAAAAGCGTAGCCGGCTTTACTCAGTAAGCTTAATAGTTGTTGTTATTTTGTCATCGCATAATAAGGCAAAGCTACTGCTGGGGCAGGAGGCAAGAAGCCAAGGCAAGGAGACTGCAGTTGACATTAAGTAAGATGGATGACATTGACGTTGCGTGCAGCATTTAGCGCTGATCCCTTTGTGGACTTCAATATTGATGCCAAGAGATGTCCTTAGAGTGAAATTCAATTTCACTTCGTTTTCTTTTTATACCATGCAACCAGACGATTATTTGATATATTTAAGTAGCCAAAATGTGTGTCTTAACCTCATTTATTTGTCTAGGTCAAAAATTTAAAGGTTCACAACTTTAAAGTTATTTGAGAATTTTGAAAATAATTTTTCAACGGAATTTTCTTTAGTTTAATACAAATTTAGCATACGTTTTAATGGGATCAAAATTTTTGTTGATGTTTGCATTTTCTTATTGGAAAGTGATTTATTAACTTGCTTTTCAAGGTCGAATATAACATAAACTGGCAGATTGGGTGAAAGTATTTTATCAACATTTATTTGGTCTACAAATTCAAAAATGATGCTTTACTTCAAACATGGTATCCTTAAGTCGATGAGATATCTTGCTTACTTCAGTCTTTGGGTCAACTTAATTTTAATTCAAGTTCTTTTTAATGGTTTTACGGCTGGCCGGCTTGATGACCTTCTCGGATGTTGATGTTATTGTTGCTGCTATTGTCGTTGCAGCTTCTTGCAATCTGTCGACTTGCTGCTAAATTAGCGTTTCAAATATGCGCAGGACTTGATGCTGTCGTTAGCCAACCAACTGATTTTCCATATTAAAGTCATGCTGCTGTTGATTTTGTTGCCTGGACGCGCACTTTATGCAAGATTTATTGCTATTTAAACGACGCATAACGTGTCCTGAATGTTTTTGTTGTTGTTGTTGTTGTTGCTGCCAGACACACCAACACAAACACACTCCTTGACAACGTGCTCAAGTGGCTGCCTGCTCATCCCACAACCCCATAGTATCCTCATTTTGTTTTCCATCCCGAGTCTTCATCTCTCCGTTTTGGTCCCACAACATGTGCAATATTTTATTTACATTTTTCACTTCTCATCGTCGTCGTCTTCGTCGTTGTTGTTGTTGTTGACGTCGTCGCCTGCCCGGACATATATATATCCTGTTGTTGAATCCTTTTTACGCCCTCCTGTTGTTTGTTTTTATTGCTCCTCTTGCCAGCCTTTCTTTACATTTTTCTTGCCACCCAGCGGGCTTTTTTGCCTTTACTTCGTTTTTTTTTTTTCTTTATTTGCATTTTTGTTTCCATTTTCTAATGAGCTGTAATTTCTGTTTTTATTTGCAGGCGTCATGCGTACACAAACAACACAAACAGTAGCAGCAGCAGCAGCAGCAACACCGGCAACATCAGCACCATAACAGCAACAACAACAACAACACCCTTTGATTACATGTGTCTGAGGTGTGAAAAACACTTCTAATATGCAAATTGCTTTCTTTTTATTCTCGTTTACCATTTCTCCCCGAGTTGCTCTCTGTGGTACGGTCTCAATGTCACTTCTCTGTCAACTTGTTGTCCTTGTTCTGTCCAAGCGTCGTGCAACTTGCAACGGCAACAGCAGGACTACCAGCAGCAGCAATTATAATTGCATTCCAATCAACCCAAATACATATTCATATATGTACGGATGTATGACCACCCACCGCCTTGTGATGTTAACCTGTTTTTAATTAATTTAACATCTGGCTAATGGAAATCGAGGGAAAAATATTTAACAAATACCTGAACTGATTTTTAACTCAAGGTTATCGTTGCATAAAGGTTTTTCTCTTTCTCTCTCTCACTGTCTCTCTCTCACTCCTTGCTTTTAAGAGAGATTTCTTCTCACAGAGTTAGACAATTATAAAATCTATAAATTAAAACTAAATCATTGTCTTATCTTCTGATAAGATTTGTGTTCAAGTCGAAAAAACATGTAACAAATACAAATGTTTAAACAATAAACAAACAAGGAATTTTGTTATACTTTTTATTTGTAAGTCTTAAGGAACTAAGAAGCTAAAAAAATGAGTAATATTTCAAATCATTTTTCGGATCACAGTTTCCAAGGGACAACAAAAAGAATTCCAGTTAGTTTTTGTTCTTTCGCTAAATTGATTGAGATCCTGACAGAGAACTAAAAACAATGACAGGTTTTAGCTTTGAGTAAGAAGTTATATTATTAGATTTAGAACAGATTAATTTAGAAAAAACTGCAGAAAATGGGTTAATTGATAGAGAAGTATTAACTTTGATAATCTTCAATGTTCCTGCTAAACAGAATGCATAATTTTTTTCTTTTGTATTTTGAATTCAAATTCAAAGTCTTCAAGGTCATTTGCTTTTGAGTATGCTTTGTGTGCCTTTGGCCTTGTTTGGCCTTTGTTATCTAACACAAATTATCAGCATTGCAATTTGTTATGCACAAATTCAATTTGCTTAACATTTCATTGGAAACTTCTGGCGTTGCAGCCTTGAGGCGTTTTTGCTTTAGCTCCGCTTTGTGATCCCACAGATTCCGTCTTTGGTAATGCAATGGCCCCATTGGTAACTCAGGGCCACTGACTCTGGGCTCTTCGCCTCTGCTTCAGTTGGTTTGCCCAGTTGACTTGGTCGACTACTCCATTAGCCTTTGGAGTGTAAAATTGTGCAAACAATTTCAATTATCCCCGAAGACGGGCTGCAGACTGCTCCTTGTCTGCCACGACAAAGGAGGGAGGGGTGGCCTGTGTGCCAAGATGACAGGCACTGGAAAAGGAAAATATGTATATGTATACATATAATAATAAGGCCAACGAAAACAAGCATTATAATGGCCGTGGATTCCGGCTTGTTTTTCCTCAAGACTCGAATATTTTTTTTGTTTTTAATTTTTTTTTTGCTTTGCTGCTTTTGTTGGGAATGCGAAATTGGAGCAGCTAAAATTTAGCGTGGCAATTGACTTCAAGTTTTTTTTTTCGGTTGCCACGGATAAATGTAATAAAGCAGATGGACCTGGAGGAGAACCTTAAGGAGGAATTGGGGCAACCAACTTGGCTGGCCAACTGAGTGAACTTTAAGCAAAAGCGGGCCACACAAATTGCAAGCTTATGGCCAATGAATGCAAGACGTTGCACAAACCGAATAGAAAGACCATATTTTTGGCATGACCCGAAGAGGAGGAACAGACAGCAGAAGATGGAGACCGGCAAAAAAATAGAGCCGGAAATTGGCGGCCGCCATTGGCTTTAAAGACTTCTTGGATGACTTTGCCTTTTGCCCAGTACTTTTTGTTCGAGACTCTTGTTTTTTTTATTTTTTTTTTTTTTTTGCTGCTTTTTGCTTTTGCCAGCTGGCGGAGTTTTCATTCAATCATCCATTTATTTTTTGACCATTTTCCAAGACAACTTGGTGGTCACGTTGCCCATTGATGATGTGCCAGTGAGAAGAGGAAGGGAGGAACTACCAAAAAGGTGGAATCCGAGCAGAGCGAGACATGAGCTACAGAAGAAGAGCGCTAAGAAATTCTTTCAGCCGGAAGCGGAGAGATAACATTGTGTGTATGTGTACGTGTGTGTGAGCTAGTGTGTGTGTATATGTCTGACGCTTCATACATAAATGCAAGTAATGCGGAAAATATGAAAAATGTTTGGCCATGTAATAAAGGCGAAAGCAGAAAGAGATGGCAGAAGCAACACAAAAAATGTGAAGCTCCACCTATACAAAATATATATATGTTTATATACTTATATGTAGTCTATATATATGTATAATAATAAAAGACCACATTACAAAGTGGCAAGCGCTATAATTGAAAATAAATACGACAGTGGAAAGTGTCCTGAGAGCCATGTAAGAATGCAGAAAATGCCAGCCAGCTGCAAAAAAAGAAAAGGCCTTCTCCAGGCCAAATAAACTAATTGATGACTGAGCTATAGTACTTTAAGTGAAATAGAATACAAAAAAAAAGCATTCGCTTTGTCATTCCCAGTTCAGTCATTGATTCTTAACTAAATGCTGCAGTATCTCCGACAAATGGTTGGCACAAATCGCATAGAGACAACACTAAATGTAAAACAGGATGGCGGGAGAAGTCATTATGGCTTCTAATGGTTAGATAAATTTCTTGTCAAGAATAATGGTGCTAAATTTAAGTGAATTCCTAGTATTGAATTGTTGGTTTGGCTTCATTCTAGCAACGTGTTTCGGCTCGTGTTTCAAACATTAACTAAGGGAATAAACATACATATTTGCATACATAATTCTTTTTAGCCATTCAGTTTGCCTTCCTATGCTAAAAAGTCAACTTACATAACAAACCAATTAACGTGGAGCACCAGGGCCAACATAATTATGCGTTAAATTGCAACACACAGTGAGTCAGTAAACCGGAATCCTATACAAAGCATCAGAAATCGAACCTAAAGTCCAATTTTCGGCGCATAATTTACACAAAAAAAAATAAAAAGTAGGTAAACGAAATAAAAAAAAAGAAGAAATATATAACAAGAAGGGCAATCTATTTGCGGAATTATTAAACTTTGTATGCTCTAACTATAACTTTTGGTAAATTATGAGTAATTATAATGACTAGTTAATAACTATTTGGTATTAACAACATCTAACTAACTATTCATAAGTTCTTTAATTATTTCAAAAGACTTACTTCGAGACTCTTGTTAAAATAGATGATCTTCTGTTTAGTTTTACTTAGGTTTTTGGCTTCACATTTTATAGTATAGCGAATATATATTAATCAACCCTATATTTCGGCTTCAAGCTGGACCTAATCTAGTAAGGAAACAACACATACATATATTACTTGATATGGCCAACTCTTTCTGAAAATCAATATGCTCTCTCTGTATAAAAATAGAGCAAAGAAATGGAAAAAAAAGAAAAATCGCTTTTCAATTGTTTGCTTGTCTGTATGTGTGTATGTGTGTATGTTTTGTGCTCGATTTGGGATAAGAATTAGGGGGTGGGGTAGAGGAGGTCTCCTCGTTTGGGATGGTTTGTATAGAGGGTGGCAATATTTTCATGTCCCTTCCTTTATGCCGCCCCTCACCTCTCTTTCATCCTCTTTGCCTAGGAAAGCAACCAAAGAACAACATCTGTGCTGTGTTTTGCGAAAGGCGCAATGGCAAATGAAAATTTGAAAATTATTGCAACAAGAGACGAAGAGCAGAATCGAGGCAAAAGGCTCTGGCACATCATTGAAATTCTTTTTTTCCCCCTCACTTTTTGGCACTTTTGGCGTGAAGCTGCTGCTGCTTCTGTCGTTATGATTATTATTATTATTGGCAGTTCACCCGCTACACACCAACTCCCCCCGATGCCACCTACAATACCACCCAGCCCCTTAACAACAGCCTAACAATAACAATGGATGACTGAGCTCAGGAATAATTTTTGCGATCCAACAAACGACAAATTTTCTTCGCCTCGGCTCTTTCAACACTTTTTTCATTGCCATACGTTTCGTTTCATTTGAGTTGTTGTTCTTGTTGTTGTTGTTGCATTTCAAATTTATGACTTTTTGACTATTGGCAACAGATTGCAAAGCGAGTTCATTATTTGGCTTTGGCAAACTTTTGAATTTTAATTTGAAAATTATGCTCGTTTTGCTCGATTTTAATGAACTGTTCTGGTGCCGGTGCTGGTGCTATGCTAGGCCAACAATTTTCCTCAATGACTTTTCTGTATTGTGTCGGTAGCGTATGAGTAATATAAGAGGCCCGCAGGCCTGTGTCACCTAATTAACTGGCAAATAAATTAGGCATATCCTTGGCACAGTGAAGTCTGCAGGATTGTTAGGGCTTGGGCTTGGGTTTGCTTATGCAGCATAACGGTGTTTATATGGGGCTACAGTTATCACTAAAAGGCCATGTTCAAGTGACACACAATATCTTCAATTACTAACAAAATAAGTAGAACACTGCCTAACAATGGGCAGTCAAAATACTTTTCTTTTATACATATGTATATTTTAATTAAAAAATGTTAAAGTTTATCAAATTAGTGGTTATTTTTATTTTTCTTCTATTATTCTTCATTTTTATTATTGTCCTTTAGATTTTTGTGATATTATTAGATAACTACAGAAGAATGAAAATGAAATCGACTAAGTTTCGATTGTGAGTTGCATTTTGGAGTAGTCATGCGGGATACAATGTGGGAGGATATTGCCAAGGTTATGGTTATGGGATTTGGGTGCTGGCTTTAGGCACCTTCTGCATGCAACA
Organism: Drosophila paulistorum; assembly: GCA_018152135.1. Taxonomy (NCBI): domain Eukaryota; kingdom Metazoa; phylum Arthropoda; class Insecta; order Diptera; family Drosophilidae; genus Drosophila; species Drosophila paulistorum. Next base: position 5,844,884 of record JAECXG010000805.1, on the reverse strand, counting down.
TAAAATAACAAATTTTATGCATTTGTCCAGAGTAAGAGAAGGGCAGAACGAGTAAGACAGAAAGGGGAATGCGTTAACTGAGCGTGCACAAAGTTTTAATTTTATTTCACGCTCTCGGCGACTAAAGTGCATAGCCACCAGCAAAAAGTCAACTACATTTGTTGATTCTCTCCAAACGGGGCAACATTCTGCAATGTCTATGATTATTTGACCATATGGGCCCTCGCTTGGCCGCCATGTCAATTCCGATTTCTCTCTAATGGAATTAAACATCATTATTTTAACTTTCAACCTACTGTGAAGCTCAAATGGCTTCTCTCCTTTTTTTTTACAAAACATCAACTAACTTGTCCAATGACAATGACAATTTTGCTGCTTATCGAAATGGAATTGCAGGCGGTCTAATTTTTTTTTTTTTTTTGGTTTCTCTTAATCCTATTGGCTTAGAGACGACTGATTAAAATGCAACAATATAAAACCAAATCGCTGATACTCAATAATTATAAATTGTTTGTTAAAAACTATTACAACATGGCCGCAAATGTGTGAATCTATGTAACTGTAGATGTGCTTGTGTGTGTTTTCACAATTATCACCGGGATTATGTTAATTTGTGCTTCTTTTTGACGCTGGCAACCACAACAAATCGCCGATTTATGACCATTTAGTAAGCAGGTTTTGTACAGATTTTACACATGTTCTGTCCATTAATTTATAGTTAACATGCTGGGCAGAAATCTAAATGGAAACGTGCTGGCTCATCCGCTTGAATGGACATGTATGATAATGAGTGAACTTTGAACTCGAATAAGGGAAAATTCAATATTTTTCCATATCCAGTTGTGGCTCGTGGCAAAAAAGGAAAATAAAGCAAAGAAGTTTCCAGCAAAGTATATTTTTGTGTGTGGGGGAAATAGAGGCACCACGAAAACTTGTTATTTAATTATAGACAAACAAGAAAACTAACAAAAATGGAATGGATTTTGGTCATTTCATTTGATCAACAAACATACATAGAGAAAGAGACTTTGACCAACTAGTTTCTTTTTTTTAGTTTGGCCAACAACATAAAAGCGTAGCAACTTTAGGCAAATTAAATTACTTACTTACATACTCATCAATTGTAATGGTACGGCGGATGGGTATGTGTGTGTGGAATGTGTATTAACCACTTCCAATGGCAGACATCAAATCAAAGATGCGCCAATGTGTTTAACTAGTGGAGAAGCCTTGGCCAAGTTGCGTAGCATTTGAATTAGCAAAACACAAAATATCTTAAATTATTTCGTTAGTAGCCCCAAACTTTTGCCATGGCACACACTTTGACACTTTTCCTTTTTCTGTGTGTTTTTTCCTCTTTTTTTTTGGTATTTGTTTTTGGGTGTTGCTGTGGCACGTTGATTCTGTAGCCCCTGGGCGCATTAGAAATGGACTGGACGGGTCTCTGGACACGTTGGTTGGGATTGTTTGATGCTTTTAGCTAAAGGGCCAATATTGATTTCGATCTTAATTAACTTTGGCACATTTGCAACAGTCGCTAGCAAATGCTGTGATGCCCATGCCCACGCCCACGCCCAGAATGCCCCCAAATATCCACACCCACACCACCTTTTGCTTGTCCCTCAAGTTCTGGGAAAAAAATATATGGAAGAGAAACCTCATTGGAGACAGAATCTATCGACCACCCACAGAGGTTTATTTGTCGTTGTTTTTACTCTGTTTCTTTCTTTATTATTTGATTTCTCCTTTTTTTTGAGTGGGAGTTGGCTTCTCTTGCTAATTTGTTTGTGTGCACGTTCCTTTCAGTCCTCTTGCCATGTCTCATTTTATCGGTTTCGCTTTCAACCAGGTTTTCTGTGCGAAATACTGTAGTCTAAAGCGCAGTTCAAATGAGTGTCAAGCCATAGGTAAAAATGGCAAAAATGAAATCAAAATAGGAGTTGCAAATGTGTATGTCGGTTGGTTGTTTGCTTCAGCACACACAATCTGCTTTGATTTGGTTCTTTTTTTCCCCTAGTATTATTATATCCAGTGGCGTATCCATCAGATGAATCAGTGGGAGAGTTACCCCTTCCCAGGAAATATTATATCCAAAGTTCTCTCTGGATCTGCCCTTGATTGCATTTCTTAGTGCCTCAATCTACCTCCATGTCTCTCTCTCTCTCTCGCTTTGTGTTTGTGGGTATGAGCCCTAAACTTTTGCCATTATCAGTTTTAGCCACCATCACCGAAACGCTAACGCTCTTTCCCTTACCCCGACTGAGCATTGATATGGTATTTTTTGATTGGTTTTGCAGGACTTCAAGTGCTGTTCGCTTTGCGTTTTAATTGCCAACTGAAATTTTGTTACACTCTAAAAAGAGAGAGAGAGAGAGATATATATATAGAGTGAGATGGTGAGGTTTCTGTAAAAAAAGCCAAATATTTTGCTAGGCTTTTGTCTGCATTCAAAGAGTGAAGAGTCTTTTGAGTGATTTTGTTGCCTTTTGTTAGCACACCAATTGCCAAATCCAATCAAATAACTCTCTTTTGGCCAAACTTCTATGGAGTTCCTGAAACTAATTTTCTCATTCTTTCTACCACTCTTTCTCTCCATAGCAATGCATTTTTAAAAAATATATACATACAACAGAGTTTAGTAAAATGAGATCTGTCTTAAATTTCTTTGACCATTTCATTAAGTCCCTGAAACTTCAAGCAATTTCAATGTGAAATTAATTTTCGGAATACAATTCACGGTGTTTTGTTTCCTTTCTCTTTCTCTGTAACGGCTGGTTGGCCTATTATTAATTGCTAATTTGTTAATTAAAATCATTTCGCAGCACATTGTTGGCATCTTTGGGGCAGCGACTTTGATGTGACCTTAAGTACGCATAATTATAATGCATATTCAAAGGAAAATAGCATAACAGTGTGTAGATTTAATTACAATTTAGCAACTTTCAACTTGAATGGCTGCCCATCAGAATTACAAAAGACCATTTGGACACAGCTCAATGAAAAGGCATTTAATAATAATATTAAGAAGAGGACTGACTGCCAAGCACCCATCATACACACACACACACATTGGCACTCAATTAACAGAGAGAGAAACGAAATAAATATTCAATCTAGTCAATGACATTTAGATACTCTACAAACGGAAAGTTTTCCTAATTGGGAATTTTACTTTTCAATTGGGTTTCTAACGTAATTTGATATATTTCCATATTTTCTATAAATAAATTACTGAAATCATGGTTTAATTACTAAACTTGAAAATGCCCCTTAAATCTTGGCCTAGTTGTATTCTATTATGTCTGCTGAAGAACAGCCTAAGCAACCTTTTTTCGCTTTAATGTGTGCAGGAAATTAAATACAGATTTTTCGTTGCCTACTTTTGTGGGCTGGAGCATAGAAATTGTTTAAAGTGCTTAAAAAATTGTTGAGAAGCGACAAAAAAAAAAAAGGGAGAGCGCGACAGAGGGTGGAGGCGGAGGGAGCTAGAAGTGAGAGCTAGTATTAAATATAAAAATAAAAAAAATAAAAATAAAACGAAACTGAGAGCGCAATAAAAAACCAGAAGCAGTGTTTCTCAACTCTTGTTTTTTTCTCTCTTTATTTTCGGTGTGTTCCAGTGGCTGCACAAAACTTTTAATTAAACAATTTCTGGCCTTTTAGACCCCATGCTTCATGCTCCTCATCCTCAAGCGTCCCTTAGTACCGCCTTCGAAATGAAAACCAAAAAACTTGTGAAGACAAATTGCATAAAAAATAGCAGCAAGAAAAATAACAGCAGCAGCTACAGAATCAGCAGCAAAAGCACATTAGATAGTCTAGCATTTAAATCTAATTAAATTTCTGACTTGTCGCTGTTGTCAAGCAAATAAATACTTAAGCGTACATAACTATGACAACAGATGAGCAATCCTTAAAGCCCAAAAAAGGACTTAAGTCGCATTCACTCTCACTCTCTCTCTGTCTCTCTCTCATTTTCCCACTCTTCCTGTGCACCAAGTTGACAAAAAACTTTTAATAAGGCAAAAGTAAAAAAAAATTATATAAATACGTATATAAATAAAAGAATAAATAAAGTACGCCAAGGTGGGAGTGGGTGGGTCGGGTGGGTTTCATTAGAAAACTGCCGTCCAGCTATAATTAAAGTTTACTTTCGCCCTGTCCGTTGCAGTGCAATACAGTGCAACTTTTCACCGGCCAACTGCAGTGTTCAGATAAAAACTTCACAGGTAGACCAGCCACTTTTTCTCCGACCACTCCTCTCCGCCAGACTATGGTCTCCAAAAATACATTACACATTACGCCAAACGACAACAGCAACACACAATTGTTTTTCGCTGCTGGCCTCCCATTAAATTGCCATCGTTTGCATTTATTTCCTTTCATTTTGTTTGACATTTTAGCATAGAAATTCGACAGGACTAAAAAAAAAACGCGCAAAAAATTTCCATAGCTGAGCTCAGTCAACCCCATAGTAGCATGGGCAAACCCTTTTGATGTAACCACGATTTTGGATAGCAAAAAAAACAAAAAAATGCAAAAAAAGGCCAACCACTGGCAAGATGCTTTCACTTACAAAACAAAAGGCAAACGTTGCTCAGTGTCTGCCAGGGACCGCACCCAGCGCCCAGTTCTCCTGTTTTCTAGCCTGTCCAGCCCATTTTACTTTTTTATACCCTTGCAGAGGGTATTATAAAATTGGTCAGATGTTTGTAACGCACAGAAGGAGACGTTTCCGACCCCATAAAGTATATATATTCTTGATCAGCTTGAGAAGCTGAGTCGATATAGCTATGTCCGTCTGTCCGTCTGTACGTCTGTCCGTCTGTCCGTCTGTCCGTCCGTCTGTGCGTATGCGTTTTACTCAGCCATCTTAAGAGATATCGGGTTGAAATTTTTTTTGGAGACTCTTTATTACCTGTGTGAGATAAAGTATGAAAATCATCGGGATCGGACTACTATATCATATATTGTTTAATAATCATTAAATGTGTTTTGAATTCAGTAGTTTGAAGTATGCGTTTTACTCAGCCATCTTAAGAGATATCGGGTTGAAATTTTTTTTGGAGACTCTTTATTACCTGTGTGAGATAAAGTATGAAAATCATCGGGATCGGACTACTATATCATATATTGTTTAATAATCATTAAATGTGTTTTGAATTCAGTAGTTTGAAAAATATTTGAGCATATTCATAATACGACAACTAATGCTGTTGATGTATGAAATTTCACTTTTCTTATCGAATTAAATATAATAAAGAACTGCAAGGGTATATAAACTTCGGCAAGGCCGAAGTTAACTTCCATAGCTCGTTTTTGTTTGTGGCCGTGTCATTTTTACAGACTAAATTAAAATATCTGCCTTTCCAAAAAGAGGGGAAAGAGCAAACGAGGCTGAGAGAGTTAAAAAAATGGCGGTCTAATTTACATTTGTAAAGCAAAATGCCAGAAGCCTTTTTCGGCCTCCCAATCCACGTCTGCCACCTCCTTAACCCTTCTTCCTACTAACTCAGTCTGTCTCACTCGCTCTCTAGGTCTTTCGCTGGTTTATTGAGATGGGGGTCAAACCAAATCTTAATCACTGTCAAGTTCAAACGCCCAAAGCTCATGAATATCAATGACAATGCCAAAAGAAAAGGACACTTTTCTTTCCACTCTCCTCCAAGCCCTTTGGATATCTTTTTAGTCATTTTGTAAACGATTTCCATACTTTTACCACTCGCTCAGCATATCAAATTGCAAAAGTGGCCAAGTGTTAAATGAATTTTTATGCATATTTATTTATATAAATATAAATGCGACTGCCGTTGTTGAGACTGGACTCCAGAGCTGAAAACATTTATTGCCATTTGACATTTTATTTAATAAAAATAAATTAAGTTTACTTTTTGGTGTCCATTCCACTTACACACACATATACATATTGAATTTGTTTGTGTATTTTTCTCTTAATTAATTTTTAATGATATGCTATTTTCTGTATTTATGAACAATTTATTGCTCAATATACAACGAACAAGCAACATCAACGTTGTCGAGTGCCCAAATTGTACATTTATAATTATAAATACAGTTCACAAATCGCCATAGCGCATAATGCAAATGCACTTTTACCAGTACAAATTGTTAGTTTGTTTTGTAAACAGGTATTTGGTACGAAGCATTATACATACATATATTTCATCATTATTTTGATTTAAATTGAACTGAAAGCATTAATCAAAGAAAAGCTGAAGTGGAACTACTTAATTTCATTTTACGAAATTGAAAAATACTCTGAAATATGTTTAAAAAAAACTTGAATGTTTTTGTTATTATGAGTTATTAAAATAAAGCTTTTTATATGTTCATACATTTAGTAATATTCGGTAAAGTTAGAAAAATGTACAACAAGAGCTATGGAATTTTGTGACTCTTTGGAAATTTTGATATGACTATATGAGTCCATTATGGGATCTAGAAAGTATTTCCCGTAGGTGTCCGATCAAAAACATTTAAGATTTTTAACCTTATTCATTTGTTTTCATTGATTTTGGAATATATAAAGCGTAAAGAGAAAAATTGAATTTTGTCCAGTACACCAGACTCCTTCCATGGATTCTACTGATTGGACTCAGTTGAAAGAAATAATTCGCTTTTGATAACGGTTTATACTTACGAAACTTAATTTGCAATATAAATTATACAGACTGTCAAAACTTAGTCTCAGTGACTTAAGGACACTTTTCTAATGCGATGAATCCGAATATCTTCTTTAAATAATCTTTACATTATAAAAAACTTTACACTTTAGTGTAATTTACGATGCCAAACGAATCAATTTCTTCAAAAGTTCTGATAATTTGAAGCGAAATGTCAAGCGGCTTCCGGCAACTGACCATCATTTGGTGTCTTTAGGTTCCTTGAATGTGCTCTAGTTCGGGATGGAGTTGAAATTGCAGTTCCAGTTCATATACACAGCTATTAGAGCAGATTTTCAAATGTGTGCTTGGCTTGCACTTTGGCTTAATGCTTTCATTCGAGTGGCCCGCATGCTCAACTTGCATTTAAGTGCAAAACTTTCTAATTATGTGCCCGAGAGAGTGAGTAAAACGACCAAACAACCAACTAACCAACCATCCAACCAACCAATTCAACGCTCAGGACGACGGCGACGACGACTTGAGTCTGGAGTGCAATGGCGACTACAACGCGCTCTCTGAAAATTAATAGACTGTGAATATGTTAATGATGCAAGTTGCGTTGCGCTTTGACAGGCTTTGAGCAGAGCAAACCTTTTTTAAAACTTAACAATATATAAATCTACACACGCACACTCACTGGAAGAAAGAGAGAGAGGAAGAGAGAACATGCTCGACCCATAAATAATAATAATGAACAATAAAATATTAAATGCCTCACTAAATTAAATGCTCGGGCCCTTTTTGCGGCTGAACTGACCTTGCCCAGTTTATACATATTTATTGTGTGTATTTATTTGTGCTAGTGCTAATTTAAATTTATTGTGTCCCGGCCAAGTTGCAAGTGGCCCGCTATAAATTTCTAATGCTAAGCCGCCACCGAAGCCGCAATCATTAATTATAATTCATTGGAGCCGGCAACGAAACGAACCGAAAGTGTTTCAACTTAAATTCCGACCCGGTTGATGAAAGGCGTTTACAATGGAGACATAAACCTGGCAACTCTGAATCGATTAGCTCTGTGGGAGACACAAACACACACACAGACACAGAGGCACAAAAACCACAGAAAAGGTTCTTTACACCAACACCAAAACCATACAGCCTCAATCTAAAATAGAAAATGGTCCCCAAAACAAAGGTTGAAAATGAACAAATTATGCACTTGAAAAAATTTGAATAAAACATCATATTTCATATTTATGTTACTTGAAGAAGTAAAAAATATGCTAAAATTGTGAAATGAGGTGAGAAAACTTATTCAGTTAATTAAAATAGAATGCTTACGAGTGGGAAGTGAAAGGATATAAAATATAGTATTTTCTTCTTCTGGGAACTCTTAATAAATCTTGGTTACCTTGAAGTGTTTTTAATAGTTGGGCGAATAATTGATTTTGCTTCAGCCAGCCAAAGTTATTGGGAAAGTTGAAGGAAATGTAAACTGTTCATGTAAAAGAAACACAGTTACTAAAATTGCTGCAGAAAAGAGTAGAAAGTAGAAAAAAGAGTACAGTTTGTGTTAATAAGGCAAATAGGATCAGAATAATTAAATACAATGCCATGCAATTGAATAGGGACAAGATTTTGTTTATAAATTGACTCCTTTTTAGAAAAAAAGAAACAACCTAACAATGACAAATATATTATTTAGCGATCAGTATATTATTAAGTGACATGAATTCAAAATTTCTCTTGTTTTAATCTCATCAATATACTAGGGACTACAACTTTAAGTTAATATATTTAAATAAGGAGGTTAATGACCTCAATTTTATTTCTTATTATCATGTGGATTATTAATATTCATTACTAAGGTAATTTTTTATAGATTTAAAGGATATTCAAGTCATCAAAAGAAGGTATTGACTTGGGCAATTACACTTAAGTATAGTTTTTCTTCTTCTCTATGAATTTTCCTAGGAAATAAGAGATTAGTAAATAAATAAAGAAATAAATGATCAAATTTTACAATCAGGTCGATTTAGAATTGTATTTAAAGCTAGGCATAATTATTACTTTACATCTGTAAAGAAGGCAACATTTTTAAAGATAACCAAAGTAAGTAACGTATATTATATTAAAGGGATTTATGGTTAAGGTTAATTACATTAGATATTCAAAGGATTTAATCGCTTAGTAAAAGTAGCTGTTGGAAAACTTCTGGCAAACCTTAGATCATATTTTTCTCTGTGTGTGTAGGGCAAAAAACTCGAAACTCAAAAACCAAAAAAAAAGAAACTCCAGCTATTTGCTGTTGGTTAAACGAAGTTGTCGTCCAACTGTCATGCCTGTATGCATTTTGCTGGCTGCTGCCGGCTGAGTAACCTGCTGGCTCTTTTCTGTGGTCTTTATTTTAGATGCGGGGGGAAACTTTTCATTTTGAACAGGCCCAATTGCTCCCCCCTCCACACCACCGTTCAAAAAAAAAAAAAAGGAGAAAAAATTACACATGTAAATTGCATGTGCAGACCGCAAAATGAACGAACTAACGAATGGTCATACGAGTTGTGTGCCTTTTTCGTGTAAACTCAAATAAGGTGTCAATAAATTGTGTCTGCTATTGGTGTTGTTGTTAAAGTTGTTGTAGTTCCAATTGCAGTTAGTGCTGATGCCTGCAAGCGTTTAATTTGCATGTGTCAGATGTCAATACATTGTCGTTGCATTAAAGTGCGTAATTATGGTAAAAGGGGCAATGACAAATCCAACTAAAACCAAGTCAACACAAGCACATCGGAGGAGATGGGTTGTGGTTCACATGTCAACTTCAATGTGTTCAACTTGCTATGGCCTTTTGTGCAATTTTGCATTCAATTTTGAAGCAGAAGCAAAAGCTCAAGCCTCGAAGTGACCCCCATCGTGGCCTCTGGCACTTTAATTACAATGCACCCATTTAAGCTGTATCCCGGCTAGGTGGTTGGCTGGTTGGTTGGAGGATACCAGAACTGACCCCTGCCACGTTCTCATTTAAATCTATTATTTGGCTACATTCAAGTGTTGCTGGTGTGGTTTTTGGGTGTGTGTTCTCTCTCTGTGTGTGTGTGCGGGTGTGTGTGTAGCAGGAGTTACAGCAGCAGCTATTAAAAATTAATTTGACACTTTGCGCTTGCATGTCAAAGTATGCGAAGGGCCCTGTCCAAAAAACTTTTGCCAGGCGCTTAGCTTGCATAATAATTAATGAATGCTGTGTGATGGAGGAGGTGGGTGAGGGGTTCTGACTTGAAGCTCGGGGGATGGGCATAAAATGTGAGAGCAAAAACTGCAATTGCCGTAATTAACGCGTTTCGTGTGCTACAAATGATGGTGCTCAGGGTTTCTAAGAGTGGGAGGTGCGGTGGGGGCGGTGGGCTGGCAGTAGTTGGTGGGCGTGTTCCTACATTATATTTAATAGCTTTCTGCGTGTGTTTTTTTTCTTTATTTGGCATTGTGTAGTAGGGAGTATGTATGTATTTGTTATTGCAATTAACTTGTTGCCAACGTCCGAGGACGTCTCATGCAAGCCAGCCATTTGCCATCATCTTGCTGGTTGACCCTTCAAATGTGGCATATGATTATTATTGCTTGTTTCTGGCACCTATTGGCCGAGTGTGCCTCGTTTGATTGACAAATTGCTAACCCAGGGTGTAGGAGGACTTAATTATAAACGACACCTGAGCGATTATTTCCCAACGCAACCCAAAAAAGGTATAAAGAGTTTGCACATTAAGCTCGCAACTGGCAGTTGTTTGTAAGGTATTCAATTTGCTTTGCTCACGTTATTCCACTGAGTCCGAGTCTAATTCGTCGGTATCCTAACACGCATTACGTGCATCCATAGCCAAGTCAAGTCGTTTGGAATGCGTGGTGTTATTACTATTTTTGGCATTTCTCTGGTGTTTTTCGTCCTGCGAGATGTAAGCACTGCGGAGTTGCGTCGTGATGAAACGGTAAACGAAGAATTTCAAACCAATGGAAACGTTGTCAACTTAACTCATATTTCCGTTTAGTATCCACCGCCCGAAATGCTCAAGGAACTGGCTCCTGTCCATGAAAGTTGTGTGAAGAAGACAAGTGTCACCGAAGGTAAGCAATTTCATTATTGTCTCCCTAAGCAAATGAGCAACTTTTCAAATGATGCTATTACCTAAAAGCATCTAATGCAAACAACACTACAATGACATCTGTCACATTGGTATTTGTATCTATCTGGACTCGTCTCTAACCATTTTATGCATCTCTGTCTTTGTATATGTGTGTTTGTGGGTGTATAGAGGCAATTAAGGAGTTCAGTGACGGAGATGTGCACGAGGATGAGAAGCTCAAATGTTATATGTACTGTGTCTTTGATGAGACAGATGTCCTGCACGAGGATGGGGAAGTGCATTTGGAGAAGCTGCTGGATCGCCTGCCCGATTCCATGCACGACATTGCGGTAAATATGGGTAAACGTTGCTTGTATCCCAAGGGTGATACCAAATGTGAGCGTGCCTTTTGGCTCCATCGTTGCTGGAAGCAAGCAGATCCCAAGGTAAGACCCTGCCTGATTAGCAATGACTCTGACTTTTTCTTTTGGCTAATGGATTTTTACTTTGCAGCATTATTTTCTAATTTAAAAACGTTTGGAGCATGAAAGTAAAAGATGAATAAGAAGCAAGGAGAAGCAAGAGTCCAAAGTATAAATTAGTCACTACTTTATAACGATTTATGGTTTATGGGCATTATGATATCATTATACGATATATTGTATATTCTTTAACGTTTGGTTGGTTAGCAATTTCCTCATAAAAGGCAACAAAAGACCCAAACAATATTTGTGTATGTGTTTCAATTCTCATATTGGATTGCAGCTGTTGCAAATATTTTTCTTTTGCATAATTGTCGCGCCTGATCGATTGCACTCATAAATCGCCTGACTGGCAATGACCTAAAGCATATTTAATTATTTAATTAGCGCTATCTAAAGAGCACCATCTATAATTTTATGCATCGACAAACATTAATGGCGGCATAATAAAATTAATATGTGGCTGCCAGCCATCCCGCCAGCCAGTTGCATCTGCTGTTTCTCAATAATTATGATATGATGCGGATACCCGCAATGCCCATCTCCCGCCTCACCCATTGCAATTCGTACTTGTATTCGTTTATGTGGCTGCATTTCTAGTGCCGTTGCCATGGCCATGCAATTTCCCATCACTTGACGCAATACTGATAGATACATACATACAAAACTGTTGCCAATCAAGTGAGTTAGAATGTGTCTACCACTGAACTGAAGCGTGAGTAAAAAGTAACTTCAATTCTTAATTAGGATAATGTATTTTTTGGTGTATACCAATGCACTAAACCATGTTCTCCTTAAAGATAGTTAACAGACTTTTTTAGTCATTTTTAAGGTGTTTTAAAATTATTCATAAGGAGACGTTTCCGAACCCATAAAGAATATATATTTTTCATCAGCATGGGTAGACGAGATATGACCGCATCCATTTGTCCGTCTGTGATTAGAAATCAATGATAATTTATGAGAAATATGTATGTCACTAGATTTCTACTATATGTGTTTTTAAAGTCTTGGTAAGAAAATGTTGGAAAATCTTAAAAAATGGAAAACAAAACTACTTGAACTTCGACGCATCCATAGTTAGTTTCTAGTTATAAGTATAACAAATAGTAAGTAATAAATTAAATGCCAAATGACCATCAATTTTGTAGATATTTTTAATATTTATATTTAACTTAATTAGGAAATTCCTCCATGTGATTAGAATTTTGAAACATTTCGTTCACGAAACTTTAAACGGTTTAATTTCGCATTCCATTTTGAGATTCAATAAACATTCTTTTATGATGTTTGTAAATCAATATTCTCTTTAATTGAAGGCCTTTCAATCATTTAAAAAATGTTTGGCTTAACTTAGATTTAATTGAGGAATCGATGAGTTAATTGTAAAATCTATGACATTTGTTTATTATCAAACAGAATGCATATGTACATATATATAAATATTTTATTTTTATAAAAATATTTCTTCTTTTACGAGTATATGTATGTATTTGCGTCTTGATTGATTGTGCATTCAGTAAATCGAACTTGAAATCAATTGAATTACTTTTGGTATTTCATATCTGTCACTTTTTGTCTTTTACTCTTGCTGTTGGCGAATTTCAATTCGATTTTACATATATTCTCGGGGTGTTATTTGATTTTTATGTCATGTTTGCCATGCTTACTATGTAGGTTGTGTAATATATGCGCAAAAGACTGAGAGAGAGACAGAGAGTGTGACACTTCACTCTTTATTGTGTTATATATGTATATAACGCCCGCGAAAAATAAAGCATTCATGACGCCGCTGAGCAGCAGCAATATCAATCTGTATCACATTGGACATATTGTCTGGGCGTGATATGAGTATACCCCGAATCGACACTCTGCCAAATTGTATGCCACACTATACCAATCATCGTTTAATTTATATGTTTTTCAGTGTTTCATTTGCCATTTTGGCATTTTGTTATCGTTTGCTGTTGCTGCTGCAGCTCTTTGGGGCGTTGTCATTTATTCATCTGTTCGTGTGTTGTGGCCAAATGCATTTACAATTTGTTTTGCCATTGGCAATTGCAAACGCGAATTGCAAGTGGCATTTGTAATTAAAAAGCACTTGTCCATCCTCGATCCCTAATGACAGTGATCATGTTGAAAATGTCAATTAAAATGGCAATGGAATATGGAATATGAGAAATAATTGTAAGTCAGACACCTATAAAATGATATAAGTAGTAAATTTGTAATCACAGTTGGTATACGAAGTTTGTTTGGCTCACAATGATCAGATACTGTTTTCTTCTCTGTTTGTTTGGTGGCTATGCAATTGGTCAGGCACCGCGTCGAGATGCTGAATATCCTCCACCAGGACTCTTAAAAATGGGAAAACACTTCCATGACATTTGTGTGGAGAAGACAGGAGCCACTGATGGTAGGGTTTGTGACTAGAATATGTATTACTATTACTATACATTTCATTGCATAGAGGCCATCAAGGAGTTTAGTGATGGTGAAATCCATGAAGATGAAAAACTAAAATGCTATATGAACTGTCTCTTCCATGAGTTCGATGTGGTTGATGATAATGGTGATGTTCATTTGGAGAAACTTTTTAATGCAGTGCCAGGAAAACTACGCGACATTTTGATGAAGATGTCCGAGAACTGTATACATCCTGAAGGCGATACACTGTGTCACAAGGCATGGTGGTTCCATCAATGCTGGAAGAAGGCTGATCCTGTTCATTACTTCTTGGTTTGAACATTTCATTTTAAATGTAATAACATTTTAGCTGTAATATCAATTTGAATTTAAGAAAAGCTTATCAATAAATGGCTTGCAGATATGGTTTCGGTTCAGAAGTAATTAGTTCGTTTTGGTATAGAATCTAAAATGGATGAATTTGAAACTTATTTGAGCTCATAGCTTGCAAATAAAGCATTTGATTTCATTACCTTCTGAAGCCAAACATAAAAAAGATATGAGTTTTTATTTCTCTGAGCAGGAAATTTTGTTTTTTTTTTTTTGTTGAGCGACAATCTCGCAAGGAGACTAAAGTATTGTTCTTTTCCCCTCGATGAAGCAATACTAAATGGTAGTTCCTTCGGATATAATGAAAACGATTGTGGTTAACGAATAATTTCACATGAAAAAGTCAATTCGAATCGTCTTTTGACTCAAAAATGAAGAGGGTGGAAAAAAGTTTATATGCATAACTTGGCTATTTTTCGACCGATTTTGATCAAATTTGGTATTTTGTTGGATTTTAGTATAGCATTAAAGTCTGCCAATTTGTTTTTCAAATTACTGGGACGGAAAGGGGCGTGTAAAAAATTTGAAATAAACTTAATCACTTTGCATACTCCACGAACCTCTTATAGTCTCTGAGATCTAGGTGATCATAAGGACAAGGCTAGATCGACTCGGCTGTAGATGCTGATCAAGAATATATATACTTTATGGGGTCGGAAAAGCTTCCTTCTGCCTGTTACATACATTTTGGCGACTTTAATATACCATATGGGATACCTATACCTACGGGTGTATGGTATACAAAGAGAGTTAGGTTGGTTTTACAATATTTAATTGAAATGGCAACTATTTAGTGTATGGTATATCTCCTCTTTTGATTACTCTTTAGCGAACACAAATTTCATATAACTTATGCAATATAAACTATATTTGCTTTGTTGCTGTGGAGAACATTAATACAATTAAAGAACTTTTTATACCCTTGCAGAGGGTATTATAAAATTGGTCAGATGTTTGTAACGCACAGAAGGAGACGTTTCCGACCCCATAAAGTATATATATTCTTGATCAGCTTGAGAAGCTGAGTCGATATAGCCATGTCCGTCTGTCCGTCTGTCCGACTGTCCGTCCGTCTGTGCGTATGCGTTTTACTCAGCCATCTTAAGAGGTATCGGGTTGAAATTTTTTTTGGAGACTCTTTATTACCTGTGTGAGATAAAGTATGAAAATCATCGGGATCGGACTACTATATCATATATTGTTTAATAATCATTAAATGTGTTTTGAATTCAGTAGTTTGAAAAATATTTGAGCATATTCATAATACGACAACTAATGCTGTTGATGTATGAAATTTCACTTTTCTTATCGAATTAAATATAATAATAAAGAACTGCAAGGGTATATAAACTTCGGCAAGGCCGAAGTTAACTTCCATAGCTCGTTTATTTACAATCCAAATTTAATTAAGACGAGTATTACCTTTAGTATTTGAGAACGAGCCAAGTTGTTTCTTATGAAATAAAGTCTTCTATGCCTTTTTTAGTCATATATGTATATACATATAGTTAGATAATTTTTACAACTTAATAGTCTTTACGAATTTTATAAGAAGTTTGATATTAAAATCAAATGTCTTTAGTAGCCATTTGGTTTGCAAATTTGGTAAAGTTATTCTTAATCTTAATATGCAATCAAACGAATGGGCTCTTTGTATTTTCGCGTCTAGTTTTATTCGAAGACATAGGTTCAACTAATGCAAGAGCACTAATGACATATGTACATATATTAGAAATATATTTATATTAGAAAGTTAATATATATACGTAGTCCTTGTATGCTTCCCAAAGATCATTAACTTTGGTCAAGAAATTTGTTTTAGGCAAATTGAAGTGGACTTTAAATGCAAATTGAAATGTGCATGGCAAGGCAACTTAAGTTATTTGAGAGTTCTATACATTCGACAAAAAAAGTAAATCGTTTTCAATTTATTGCACCTAAATGAAATTTGATCCTAATTGGCACTTTTGTTGACTCGATTAAACTTTTTGGCCTATGCCATATCAAATCCTGCCAATTAAGTAGAGATATAAGTACATAGATTTACATCGTACGATTTGTTCTCTCTATGGTTTATAGAATCGCAATGAAGCTTGCAGCTAATGATTAACGACACGCCAAAACTGCTGATGGGTGTGGTCGGAGAAGGCGGTCTTATGCATCAGCACTCAGGTAACACTTAAAGTACACGGATGCATACATATACCGTCAATTTAAGTTAATAACCGACTGCATTAGCTTATGGAAACGAAAATCAATATAAAAGGCCAAAAATTCTGAAAATGGCAATAAAGCAAATTCAATTCTGACTGACTGCAGTTGTCAAACAATATTCTTGTGCGAATCGAATTTTTGATAACTAAATAAAAAGAGAAAGAAAAAAACAACAAAAAATCGTATGTGTACCTACCTAGAGTGGCACAACAAGGAAAAGTAGTAGGGAAAGAAGAGAGAAGAAGAAAAAAGGCATTGTAAAACGAAAATTGAAATGGCAATTAAAAAACCATCCATCGTTCATGCCGCATGCCTCAGTGCGATATATATATATATATATATATATATATATACATACATATACATACATATATGTGTAAATGTGAAGTGCACGTACATACATACATATATTGTATCTATATATGTATGTATGTTGTTCCTGTAATTTCAGTCGTCCTTTAAAGGATGTGTGTTGGTGTTTGTGTGTGTGGGCAATGTCGTTTTGTGGCTTTGTTTCGGTTGTTGCGTTGACATTTGATGAAACAAAAGTGACAGTTGTGCACAAGTTGAAGTCTTTGTTTTCTGTATGTGTTTTTGGTGCACAATTTCAAAGCTAAGAGCGAATAGAACATTTTATACTTCTACCCAGCAATTCCTTGTCAACTGTGCAGCATTTAAGACTTGTGAAACTTGTGAAAATTAAATGAAAAATTGCTTCGAGAATAAAAGGCACTGTTTATCTCTTACGAGACCATTTCATTGCTCTATATATTTAGTTTCTAACTAAACATTTAACCGATATGAGTTGGTCGATCAGGCCAATCGAACTGGGTCTATGTTTCATATTCCTTTGCGGTCCTTTTCGTCGTACATGGAAGGGCACGTGGGCATGTGTTTGTCAAAATTAACACGACAATTGTAGACTATGTGGGTGTGCGGGTTCGTGTGTGTGAGGGGCATTGAGGTGGTTGGTAGAAGGAAGGAGCGCGTCTCTTGCGCTGACGACTTCGCTGACGTCTCGGTCACATTTCCGTTTCCGTTTGGCGTGCAGCTTTTTGTTCGGCCAGCGGTTGGAATTAATTTAGCGTGCGCTGAGCTAGCAAGAAACAAATGATTTTTTGTTGGTTTCCTGAAATAAAGATTACAAAACAAAAAACAAAAGACTGAACGCCTCCCTAACAACACATGCACACTTACACATACATTGTCATTGTCCAGCTGTCACGCGTGGCAGTCACATCCCCGCAATGGTCGTCGTCGTCGTCGTCTTCAGCATCAACGTTCTTCACCTCATCCTCATCCCTTTTCACTTACTTGTTCCGTCATTTGCTCTTGTCCTGTGCCGTCTCAACTTGACTGTTCTGTGTGACTGTGTTTTCTCTTATGCATCGTCGCTTTTATTTCGCCTTTTCACAAGTCGCAAACAAGGCCAAAGAACGGAATGAACATTTGTTTTTTTTTTTTCTTTTCATTTCTGACTTTTTCACAGTCGAGCTACATAAAAATGACTTTGAATGGCTTTGGACGACAACAGCCTCGGCAGCGGCCTCACATTCGGCCTGTCGGTGCAGCCTGCCTTGTCTTAATCGCCTTGTCGCTGCTCAGCGAGGCGCCCATGATGCCGCCAGTTGCGGCTCAACGTGACGAGAACGTGGGTTAATGAAGTGCCCGGCGGTGTTTCTACGCCTACTTAAACAACGATTTTTAATTGCAGTATCCACCGCCTGCAATACTGAAAATGGCCAAACCCTTCCATGATTCCTGCGTGGAGAAAACTGGCGTCACCGAGGGTGAGCGAATCATAAGTTCAAATTTTCACAATACTCTTGAAAAATAATTACGACAATTGTACTTACCATGCATACACATGCGCGCGTGTGCGTATGTGTGAATTTTTAACAACTAGAGGCCATTAAGGAGTTCAGCGATGGCGAAATCCATGAGGATGAAAAGCTCAAGTGCTATATGAATTGTTTCTTTCACGAAATTGATGTGGTCGACGACAAAGGAGATGTACATCTGGAGAAATTGTTTTACACAGTACCGAATTCAATTCGTGACAAGTTGATGCAAATGTCGGAGAATTGTATTCATCCGGAAGGTGATACCTTGTGTCACAAGGCCTGGTGGTTCCATCAATGCTGGAAGAAAGCCGATCCTAAGGTAAGATAAATCGGTGCAAACTTCTTTTAAAATGACGTTTGTAATTGTCCCTCCTTTCTCTCTCTCCCAGCATTACTTTTTGCCTTGAACTTTGGACCATAAATGCAAACATTAATTCCCTTACCGATTGACAACCTTTATGTATTGTAGCTTAAGTGTCGTTGTATTATAATATATGTAGATGGGGCCTCATGCAAGTTAAACTTTTGTAGTGCGCTAAAAAGTATGCTACACAAAGGCAAAGGTTTTGCTCTTATTTGTGCATAAATTATTTTCATATGTGGGCAAGCGAGGGTAAGGGGGCGCCTCTGTGTGTGTGTATGTGGGTTATAAATAACAATTATGCGTAAACTTTTCAGGCTTGTTGATTTCGACAAGCGTATTACATTGCAACATTTTCATACATACGAGGCGCTTTGCTTATTACTCAAATACTTTGAATTCTGTTTTGAGTTACGAGTGGAGAACAAAATTTAATATTGAAGCTGTCGCTGGTAGTATGGGTTTTTTTTGAGAGGGAACCGGCCTGCTAGTCATTAGTCTGAGAACTTAGACTCTGGGGAGGCCGAAATGAGAAACGAGTAAATGTGGAGCAAACAAAAGAAAAAAAGAACGTGAAAACAGTTCACACTGCTGGATGCCAAAAATAAAAAATTAAATATATTTAACATGAAAATGCACACAAACAAACATATATAAATGTATTTGTTTTTTTTTTTTTTTTACTCCAAGCGCATTTGTTGTTGCTGTTGAGCATAAATCATTGGCAACACTCAGGCCACAAATTGCATACTGTCGAGAGTTGGGAACAAAACGAACAATAATATATACATACACATGTAGGTATATATGAATAATGATGATGATTCTTGTAAACTGTTCTTGCAAAAGGTAATCAAATTTTGGTCATAATAATTATTGAAATATCCAAATTATTTATTTATGAATGTAAAATACATACATACATGGGTCGCTTGTGAGTGATTTAAATAAATTTCTTTAGTGAGTGACTTTACAAGTTAACTAAAGTCGTTTCTTTTTTACCCACAGACTTACCACTTCTATTTTTTTTTGTCATTTTTTTCTCACATTGCCAAAGTTAGCACTAACATTTTAAAGCTAAATTTTATATATAGACAATAGTTGGTAATGCAAATCAAAAGATTACTATTCAAAAAGATTTTTTAAGAAACAAGGCAAATAATTTTTGGGTGATTTCGCTTCGTTTCATCATATCTAACCATTCTAGGTCAAAGCTTATAGATATATCTGAATTTAATCATATTTTTAACGTAGCAGATTAAAAGGAAATATATAAGGCGTTTTTAGGGCAAAATAAAGATTGTATTGTTCTATAATTAATTTAGTTTTTGTATGGTATTGTAATGGGTGGAATGAGTAAAATTTCCAAATTAAATACTTCTAAAAATTGGTAACATTTTGATAAACAAAAAATTTTCCAATTGTCCGTCCGATTTCCTTTCCCAAATGCTTGATTTTCTTCAGATTTTTAATCGTAAATATTTGAAAAAGTTAGCAGAAAAGGACATTTAAGTATCTCTAATTAGCAAATGCATTTTCTTGTTTAAGTGGAACTCAAGAATCTTTTGGTCTTAATAGAACTGCGTGTTTACAATATTTATGGGAAAACTAATGTCAATTGTTATTCATAAGACTTTTAATTTTAAAGTATCATCGACTTGTTTGCTATTTCTTTGGACTTAACCGCACATTTATTGTGTCTTTAATGCCATCGCCTTAAGTTTTCCTTTAACCTTTCCCCTTTGTGTTTTTTCCGGCTTTCCCTGCAACTCAACTCGTATTACATTTCAGAGCCATTAATTCTAATATTTTCATTCTCTTTCCTTTTTTATTATTTTGAAATTTAACATATATATTTATTTTTTTTTTTTTGCTTCTGTCGGTCAACTGTTGGCATGCCACCTTTCGAAACTTGGTAGTCCGCTGCGGATAGCATTTGGCCCCCTTCGGTTTTGGGTTTTTATTGTTTCGACGACTTGTTGCGCAAAGCTTTTCATTTTGCAGCCAATGATTTATGTTTGTACTTGCTCTCCTTTTTATACCATACACCCATAGGGTGAAATGGTATATTAAAGTCGCCAAAATGTATGTAACAGGCAGAAGGAAGCTTTTCCGACCCCATAAAGTATATATATTCTTGATCAGTATCAACAGCCGAGTCGATCTAGCCATGTCCGTCTGTCCGTCCGTCCGTCCGTCCGTCCGTCCGTCCGTCCGTCCGTCCGTCCGTCTGTCCGTCCGTATGAACGCCTAGATCTCGGAGACTATAAGAGATAGAGCCACCAAATTTAGAATGTAGGCTCGTGTAGTATGTAGAGTGATCGAGTTTGTTTCAAATTTTTGCCACGCCCCTTTCCGCCCCCGCAATTAAAAAAAAACGTTTATCTCAAAAACTATTGTAGCTAGAGACACCATATTTGGTATGTATATTTGCTTAGTAAATGCGCTCATTTTGTAATTAAAAAGATTTTGCCACGCCCCTTTCCGCCTCCGCAATTCAAAAAAAACGTTTATCTCAAAAACTATTGTAGCTAGAGACACCATATTTAGTATGTATATTTGCTTAGTAAATGCGCTCATTTTGTAATTATACAGATTTTGCCACGCCCCTATCCGCCCCCGAAATTTTAAAAACTCGATTATCTCCCGTAATTTTTCACCTTGTGGAATCAAATTTAGCACACTTGAAATTGATACTAATATCCAGCAAAATACCAAATTTGATCAAAATCGGACAAAAAATAGCCAAGTTATGCATAAAACCGTTTTTCCATAAGGCCGGAGTTGGCCGTTGCCGGGTGGGGGCGCTAGGGTGCTCAAATGCATGAGTGAGTGAGATACTAAGATATGCTTGTAAAAAGCATGTGAACAGAACTTTTTTAAAATAGGCAAATGCATTTGTTATAACAAATTTGAAATATTTGTTTTACTGGTGTATGGTATACCTAAGTCGACGAGACGACTTACTTACTTCATTTTTTATGTCGTTGTTGTTGCTTTTGCTTTTTTCTTTCTCGAAATGGTTTATTTTATGTTTTATTATTTATGCGTATTGGTTTTTTGTGTGCGGTTTTCAGTGGTTGTGTTGAGTGAAAAGTTTGGTGCAAAATGAGCTTAAGTGTAAGCCAATGAATTGGTCTCATTTCCTCATTTCTTGTTGTAATTGTTTGGGGATTAGTTTTGGGCCAAGCTTCTGAGAGATCATTTGATGGCGGCTCCCGACTCTCTCATCATTATTGGCAGCTGGCGATTTTCAGTTGCCTTTTGTTTAATTTCATCCGGCTTGTCATCATTACTTTCAACTTAAGACTAATTTTATTGGCCATGCCCTGAGACATTCCCATTGACGGAGCATCTGTTGTTACCCACTTTACCGTTTTTCTTCTTGGGTTGGGGTTGTTTTTTTTTCATTTTTGG
Source organism: Drosophila paulistorum (assembly GCA_018152135.1). Classification (NCBI taxonomy): domain Eukaryota; kingdom Metazoa; phylum Arthropoda; class Insecta; order Diptera; family Drosophilidae; genus Drosophila; species Drosophila paulistorum. Next base: position 5,823,029 of record JAECXG010000805.1, on the reverse strand, counting down.
TTTTTCTTCCTCACTCTCTTGGGTGGGGCCTTGTAATTTGGTAAATTGAAAATTTTTTGACAGCCTTCAATGAAGTGTGGCCGACGACAGTTTACGCCTTGCGCTTCATTGAGAGCGGAAAAGTAGATGGCCCCGGCCCAAGTCCCGTTTTGAATGGATTTCCACACGAGCAGTCTGAGTCATTCATTGAGCCAGCCAATTAGCTGCCCAAATGTTGGTTAATTTCCTGGCTGAGTGTTCTTGGTGTTGTTGTTCGTAACAATATAATCATCTAATTGAATCGGCAAAGCTTTTGCCAGTTTCAGTTCCCCAGTTACAGCTCTTGGCTGTTGGCTGTTGGCTTTTAACACAATTCACCGCAAATTTGCAGGCTGACCTGTTTGTCCAAGCATTCCCATGCATTTGTAATTTGAAACTGACACAGTTGGCAGGCACCACCATGTTGGCCATGGCTATAGCTATGGGCATGAAAATGGCGATTGAGTGTGGGTTGGGGGCAGGGCCACGTGGTCCTGGGCTCGAGCACAATTAATGGAAGTTTAACTGTTCAATTGAAGCTGACTTTTTTTTCATCTTCTGCTTGCTACTGCCATCGGTTTTTTTCATTCTTTTGAAATAAGTACATGCTGTCCAATGTGGACGACCGCCCACCGCTGGCTCTCTACTAACATAGAAGTCGTTCTTTTCCTCTGGCATCCTTCTCATTGGGCCGCCTGCCTCTGACCGTGCTTTGCCATTAGGGCACTTTGTTCATTTTTCATTTCGTTGAATTTTCTGCGAGCTCACAAAGTTTTCTGTGTTTTTTTTTTTTTGCCCTCTCTGTTTCTTCCTTTTGCACTTATTTTACGCTCTATTGTTCGTTTTGTCGGCCACGTCCAGAGCACTCACTTTCTCGGCCTGCTGCACGACCCATTCATATTTTTTCGCAATTTTTTTTCCCCCATTCCCCCATTTTCCTCCCGGCAAAAAAGTAATTCAAATGGAATTAAATTTTTCCTATGCTGATTGTAGTGCTAAATTTAGGTTAGTTGCATCAACCATATAATTAGCATATACCCCGACAATTGCTTACTCCCTCTGGTGTTGATGTCTTGTCATCATTCGCCCCGTTTTTTTTTCTTTTTTTTGTGTTGGCCACAGGATTCAAAACGAACCAACGATAAAAAATAAAAAAACAGAGTCGCTTGTCTGGCGAAATGTGATTTGCATAAATCGACACTGAATGCAAATTTTACAACGCGTTGCAGAAGCGATCAAAAATTGTTTTCTCATGTAAGAGTCCTACAGAGGGAACGAAAATGAAACTAAAACGAATGAAAATCGCCAAGCTAAGCGTTAACAAACAAAAGTCGATAACGAAATAAGAGAAAGAGCTCGATTTGTATAAAAAATCAAATTAGTGTGCAAAAGTTAAAATGCAGCGACAGCTACAACGACATCGATTGCCACACCATTGGAGTAACTGAATTCCGGCAAAGGTCCATCCCGCGGGGCTATCGAATCCTGTTTCAATGGGTGGCAACAATCAAGCCATTTCTATCTTCTCCTGTGCACTTGTCGACGCGGGGTGACGATTTTTATTTAGTTTTTATTCAGAAGTTTTTTCCTTCCTTTTGTTATTTTGCATGCCATTTTCTGTAAAATCATAAAAATATATAAAAAAAAACAAGAAGAGAATTATCCGATTAAGCCCTTTGAATAATTCCATTACATTTGCTTACAAAAATATGTCAAAATTGACATGTTCACGTGGGTGTTAATTGCAAGTTCTGTATGACAAAAACCATAACTATAAATCTTAGTAAACGTAATTGTAATTACTTTGGCTGGTCATTGCAAAAAGCTTATTAAGTCTAATCCTTGCAGCTACAACTTAGCACATACAAGTCATTAGTTGCTGTAAAAAAAATCTCTTAGATAAGAAAATGGAAATGAATTGCGAAAAATTTTAATGAAAGGTTATTTAATATAAAATATGCTTTACCAGCTTTGAGTCTTATTTTGCATAATCTTTTTTGCATTTTGTTTGTCACTTTTTTCTGCACTTTAGAGTTTTAATTTTAAACCCTTTTTTTCGCACCACCACAAGTAAATCTTAATGACTTGGAAAAAAACAGTTCGGCAAATGCTATGCATTCAGTATGTCTAATGGCTGACAGCAATTATTGCATGTGTATTGAATTTTTGTTTTACTTTATATAAATTTAACTTTCACATTCAATGTCCAATTGCTGAAATGTATTCACGGTGCATTTAGTAATTACGTATACGCCATGTTGAACTTAAAGCCTTGCAATTGAGTAACTTCAAATGATAGATATTTAAGATGGATAGGAAAATGAACATAAAGAAGAAGAAAAACATCATCCAACAATGTGCAACACATTGTGTACATTGTGAAAAATATTGTACTGCATGTTAGGTATGTAATGTTTTCTTCTCAATCTATTGTATTTGTATTTCTGTAATGAATATGAAGTTGTTGAAACAATGAAAATAAGCCGTAGGGCTATTAACCAAAGAACATTGTCGAAATATGAAAAACACCGAAATAGTTAAATTAAATTGCATTGTTTTATAACTTTGCCCCATCAATGGGTCTATTCTTTTGAGATACAAGCAGCTAACAAATTTAAAACAATGTAGCTCTTTGTACATTAAAGCAAAAAAGCAATAAACTTTATTAATGCATTGAATCATGATTACTATTACTAACGCTTAAATTTTCAAGTTAAAGAAGTTTTAGTGAAATTGGAGATTATAAAAAAACCTCAGCTACTTAAAGTTAATAATAGTTACCCAATACTCAAGGAATAGTTTATCATTTGTAATTAATGGTGCTTAACTTACTTCAACTTACTTATGTCTTTGCGTTTATTGTATTGAGTCGCCTAAAGGAAATCTTTTAAAATCCTGAAAATTACTTAACTAACTTCTTCAAACCGTACCGAAAGGGATAAAGTATAAAACTTGGATTGTGGCGTTTTATTTATTTAGACCTTTGCTTTTTAAATTTCATTGTGTTGATTACATTTGACAAATATTTCTCCGATTAGTGAAATGTTTCTTTAGTAAGTACCTACATACTTGCCATCAATTCGAAGGTCTCAATTGCTTTTCAGCTATGTTTGTCCTTTCTGAGACCGCTTGCTGCAAGTTGTATGCAAATTATGCTATACGTATGTATACACATATACTCTTGTCTGGCATGTTCTATGTAAATAAACCGACAGTTAAATGCAAAACAAGATAGAAACCAAAATGGCATGCCGGCACCATTAAGGTTACTTGGGGACTTATGGAAAAGACTTTTGACCAGACACTTGGCGTCGCATTGCCAAAAAATGGTAATGAATCAAAAGGCGGTAATGGCCGAAAAGTTAGTCGGTCAAACTATACAACAACAACAAGAAACGCTCATCAAATTGGTGAGTTGAGGTGAGAGTAGAAATTGAAGAGAAGATGGCGTGGGGCGGAAGCAGAGGAAGCACGTGTCCCTCGTCTCACCATGATGTGGGCGTGTTGATAACAAGCGAAGGCGCCAAAGTCATGCATAATTAATCATCTGTTAATTATAGACTTTGACCAAGTACCTACATACCAGGCAGGGCACTGGCAACTCACCTGTCGACATTTATACGCACACATTTGACACCTAGCCAAGTAATTGCCTTTGTCCACTTTGAAGTTGTTTAGTTTTTGTCCAGGCTCATTACAAGAGCTATTTCATGTAGGAAGGTTGGAGGAGTAAAATAAGTGTAGAAACGTTTTGCGGGGAGGCTGCGGGCAGGTGTCGTTATGGAGTGTGTTCACATTGCCCACGTCGTAGGGGCATTTATATAAATGAACTCGTCGCTGTTGCTGCAGCTGCCAACACAGAGCACACAAACATAGCGATATATATATATATATATATATATATATAAGCCAACTGGATCTGGGTCTGGGTCCTGACTACCAGCTGGCATCGTATGTGTGTGTGTGTTGGCCATAGTTCACATGCATGCGTCTCCTTGTCTCTCTCTCTCTTGCCTCTTGTTCTTCTTTTCCTCTCAGCCAGGATATGGCTGAGCAAGTGTGTGTGTGTGTGTGTGCGTAGTTGTGTTTGTATGCTCTGACTGTACCATGTTTGCTGCGGAACAGGAAATGAGCACCTGCTGCTTATTTATATTTTCCGCTCACTTGAATGTAAAATTACATAATATTTTTTTTCGTTTTCGTTCTTATTCTGCTTCTGCGATGTGTTCTTTTTTTTTCCTCTTTGCTTGCCACTTGTACTAGTCTGAAAAATTTTTGTGTGAAATTATTTCTAGTGGAACATTTGAAGACAGCTGGAAGCAACCGAAATGAACGCACAGAATCGTGTTCATTTTTAAAGCAGTAGCTGACTTATTTGAGTAAGTCCTTGAATGGGCCTTTAATTGCAAAAAGTTTTAAACAATTCACCTCACCATAATTGCTTTATGCTGACTGGACATGAACTGTCACAAAAACTCGCAATGAACAATTTCTATAAAAAATAAGTATGTTTTATATAGTTTGGAAATGTTACTATTCCATTTTCAAATTAGAACAATTTGGTATTAATTTTTACTTGTATGTATCAAAATGTTTGTAGATGTTGTCAAAAAGCAACGAAACATTCAGCAAATCACTGTGAATTCGTATAAATAATCAAACCAAAAGTTCTGCCCATAAAGCATAACTAGTGGCAATGGCATCATTCTAAATGCATATTAGGAGTCTCACTCAGGTGCTAAATAATAGAGTGAGGGAGAGAAAAATTAGGAGAAGAGTATAGTTGCATTTTACCAAAAGCCACAAGCAGCACCTACCGACAATGGCCATGTGATGAGGAAAGGGCAAATGATCTTCTTCTTCTATTGGCAAATTGCCATACTCTTACGCGTTATGGTTTCTTTTTTTGGGTTGGTTGTTTTGTTGAGTTTTGTTTAGAATTTGTTTTCCTGTTCGTACATTCCGCCAAATGTTTTCTATGCATAAATTGTAGCCACATTTGAGTTTAGGCCAACAGTTTGTTTTGCTGGTCAGCCAACACAGTAAATAGTTGAAAAATCAGAAGTCAGAGGAGAGAGAAAAACAGAAAAACAAAGTTGGAGCATCAAATTATGCTTTAGTTAATTGCAGTTGCTTTGAATTTTGCATGATTACTTTTATTGGCATAAAAAAAAAAAAACTAATTTTACGAAATTCATATAAGTTGTGGGAGGGTTTTTTTTTTATTTGAAAGTTCATACATGGCTTATGCGTAATGCAATTATTTAAAGTTGCCTAGTAACTTAAATTCATGGCAAAACTAATCTTAACTCATAATTAAGTAGAGATGTTTTGGCTTCATGCGTTTTTTTCTAGTCCCTAATCAAGCTCAGTTTCCTGTGAACTATGCAAACAATCAGCTGCCCCTCTTACAGTCGCTCCGGTAACACTTTCTCGTCTCTTTCTGGAACAGAGTGAGCCTCATTAAAAATAACACCAAGGTGCAGGCATAGCAAACAAACAAACAAACCAACGAACTAACCAACAGCTCATCTTGCAGAGCCATAAGAAAATTTTATATAATTTCTTTTACCCGCTACTAGTATTTCACCGTTGGCTAATCCTCACTGCACTTGCTGCGAAGGCGGTAAACTTAATTTGCTACTAGCATAATTGCAACTAAGAGTGAATAGTTGTTGGGGGAAACTTTTGTTTCCCCAATACGATGGAAGGCATCATCTAGAGCCCGGTTAAATAGGGTTTAAAGATCAGAGTTCATTGTGCCAAAAGTATCTTTACTCATTCCACGCAAAATTTGTACTCCAATTAAGGTTTCCTTTAGATTTAGAAGGGATTCCCCTTTCACAGCTTTCTCTTTGAGTAGGACAATAGCTTTGAGTGTAACGTTTCATTTAATATTTAGCCAAATTTACTTGGTCACATAAATCAATGCCAAACAACATGCCTTGGGGAGTAGGAACTGTGCAACATATACCCGCCCGACTTACCACCCCATATGAATACTCAAGTGTCTCGCCTGTGTCGCTTGAGCAACAAATGGGACAAATTTCCATTTCAAGCCCATGCCGCATAAATGGCACATAATTTACGATATGAACAACGAGCGGCAGCAACAGCTAACCAAACATGCAGCAACTATCCAAAAAGCTGGTAACAATATTAGTTAGCACAAGCAACAACAATCACAATATCATACAACATCAGGCTAAGCATAGACAGTGAGAACTAAACAGGAGAGAGGAGTAAAGTTTACACTTGTCTATGTGTGTGAGTGTGTGTGTTTGTGCGGCATTGCCCGGCGTCAATGTGTGAAGTAATTAATTACAAAGCAACTGATGTGTATCTGTGTGCGTGTGCCCTATACTACTATCATCTGAGTGGGCGTTTGTATGTGTGTCTTGCTGTTTCGGTGTGTTGGATTATGATGCATGATCGTATATTTTGTAACACGCACCCTTAGACTCAACCCAATTCCAAAGCACACACTTACACTCAAACACACACGCACCTGACGATTATGTATTGGTTGGTTGTGCGTAACCAAATTGAATTGATTTACACCTCAGGTGGCGAGCTCAAAAACCATCTATGTAAGTCCAATTGCATTCCCATAATGATATGAAAACACTATACAAGTCTTAGTTACATATATACTAAATCACCAATCACTAAGTATAAACTTAAATTGCACGTGTAGATAATGTAGTCATATGCATTTTGATTAGTATAGTTAACTATAGAAAATGATATCTTGAACTGGAATGCAATATAAGCGTAAATATATTTACATATATTAAAAATTATACAAGCTTGCTTTAATCTAATTTAAATAAATATTAATGAGAAATTTTGGCTCGCGTCTTAGTAATTTTGATTTTATATAAGATATCCTAGGTTCTAGAAAAAAACACATTTTCTGATATTAAAAACTGTTTTTATTTATTTTTAGCGTTAACCACTTTGCCGTTGTTATATTTTAGGCTAGTTTATATTCTGCAATTAAAGTCGGTCTATCTGATCCTGATATTACAGTACAGGTGCATTATAATCATTTTCTTTAGTGCATCTGTTTGGTGAAGCTGCCTCAGATAATTACGGTGCTTAATGAGTTAAGATTAGCTGACTATTTAAAGCAAATACTTTACTTGGTGACTTTACAAACATACATATGTAGCTATAGATTAGGGCAAAGCAGCTTATCACAGAATGCATCTTCATGTCTTCTTTGCTAATTAAAAGAGTTTAAAGTTATCATAACTATCTTAAGTATATACTATTAAAATAACTTATATTAGATTTATGTGTATTCACGTTTGAAGATTAACCAACCTAATTGTAATAGGTCTTGGCCAAATAGATTTCCCACATTGAATCCTCAGCTCTCCAACCAACTTCAACCGTCATTAGCACGACAACTTTAGGCGTTGTCTTTGAGAGCTAATTGTATTCACCAAGCACATGAGCAATTCGATTTAAAATGGCGTCGGAAGGTTTTTCAAGGATATTTATGAAAGCCACACACGTGATATACCTACCAGACCAAGGACGAAAAAAAAGGCATGGAGCTCTATGTATATATTATTCGTCACGGCTTTGGAACTCGCAATGAAAGCAGCGATGCGGATGGCGGATGGCGGGCGCCCGGTGAGAGAACGGGCACATTTAAATTAATCACAGTAAAAGCGAATTGCCCAAAACAATGTAATATCCCGTGCGGGGGCCTTTGGGATTTAACAACGGGGCGACAAACAAACAGAAATCTGTAAATGCGTGAGAGCTGCCGGAGAATGTGTGTTTGTCCCAGTCGGTAGTCCCCGAACCCGGTCCCCATGTCTGTGTGCCTCAATCCGTGACGAAACCAAACCAAAACCTGTCACTGTGTATGAAAGTGTGTTAGTTCAGGCCTGCCCTGGTATGCTTGTGTGCGAGTGTGGGTGTGTGTTTATATGTGTGTATGCGTGTGGTTGCTCAAATTAAAACAAAGTGTCGTGCGTTTGATGAAAATGTAACGCATTTTCCTATTGCCAGCCAGCGACGCACATAAATGCTAATTGGCTTAAATGTGTGGGTGGCGGTGTGTATGTGTGTGTGTGAGCCATACAATTCGGTTGAAGCCTGGCCGACTGTCAGGTGTTCAAATTTAAACATTTTATAGTTTGGTTAATTGTCAAAGCGGCAACGAGCAAGCCACCTCCAAAATGAAAGGGTGCGCCAAGCATTTTATGACTCAATTATTCGATGGTTTTTGTGGCAAAGTCGACGGTTATTAAGGGGATTGGTAAGTGATACGCCAACACACAAAAAAAGGGGGTGGTTCTTGCAAGCCTCTTTCCTCTTTCCAATGTTTTCTTCTATTTTTTTCATAGACAGCTGTTGCTGATTAGCATGACCGTAGCAAGTACGTGATCCCCCAAAAAGTGAGTGAGCGGGGCAAATAAAATAAAAGACAGACAAACGAACAAAACAAAAAAAAAATGAAGAAGAACACTGACGAAACGTAAAACTGCTGCTTGAGGAAATTGAAAACAAGTGGAAATAAAGTGATTTGCCATGACATTTGCGCGTACGCGTGCATTTTCCATTCTATGCGTATTTTCTTTTTCTTCTCTATTCTTTAGACATTGCCTCGCACACCCCTCAGTACGTCTGGCTTTCCTTTGTGTGCCCACAATTTCTATGCCATTTTATGTTTATTTGCCTTCAGTCCATTACGACTTTATGCTCTTTAGCAGACAATCAACATTGTTGCTGTTGCTGTTGCCTGCCACAGCCCTTGGGCATAGGAGGGGTTGCCGCTGGTGTTGCTGCTGAGGAGCGGACAATAACCGTGCGAAAATGCAAATTACAAATGGAATGGGGCAAGTGTATGAAAGAATGAGCGAATGAATGAATGAAACAGCGACTACAGACTGAATGATTGAGTGATTGTCATCATCGTTGCCGCCGCCGTCGACTCTAAGCCAAACATTCAGTGTGGCAAGTTTGTGGCATTGGTTCGATGATAAATAGCAAACGTTTGGCCTAGGCTTAAAGTTATTTTTGCTCCTCATATGGCATAATTTATGCAAATTAATTTATTTAATAGATGAAGAAAAAAAAAACACAAAAAAACCAAACGAAACCGACATAAAGCATACCAACGGAATGGCAAAAAAGAAAATGGTCATAGACATATAAACATATTTCATGCAAGTGTGACAATTTTCGCGAAAATACATAAATATAGTGCGCCTTAAAGTAGACTCATTTATATGGCTTTATGCGCAATTTCAGGCGCTGACATTTATGATGTATTGCCATATATATATGTATGTATATACTGGTTTCCCGAGTATGTTTGTATATGTGAGCTATGCTATCGTGTGTTTGCATGATGACTACCAACTGACTGAATGTCTGACTGACTGTCTCTGTCTGTCTGGCCAAATCGTGGTCGTCTTGGGGACAACATATCTCAGCCTCAACCTCAGACTCACATGCCCAGACATATTCACCTGCCTTGAACTCTCACTCAAAATGAATAGTATAGAATACACACACACAGACAGACACATACACTAGCAAGCGTGTATATTAAATTCATAATATGTAACTAAAATCCAACTGGCATTCAACCGAACAGATCATTTGAAAGTAAAACGAAAAAGCTCCAAAGCACTTTTGAACAAACAAAAAAGATTAAATTTTATACAAAAAAGGATTACAATGCCTGAAGTACCGAAACCAACTTTGAATAAGTCCAAAGACTTGACGGAAGATGCCAAAGTTGGTAAGAGAATTATGAAACCCTTACCGGTAATACGTCCACAATTGGCCAATCAACACGACCGGGTAAGCATCCGAAGAACGTCTTCAATTTCCCACAAAAACTAGTAATTTATTTTTTATACATAGATTTGGAAACTCATGAAAATGTAGACAAGGGCAATCCATTACAAAAATCTTTGGTAAGGCTTTTTGCCTTTATTTCCATTGACTTACAAATATCTTCCGATTTCAGGTCTTTTTTTTTGCCACGGTCAATAAACACATAACCTTATAAAGTTGAAGTTCTTGTTGAATATTTCTTCTTAATTCTTTATTTGATAATAAAATTATTATTATTATTTCAAATATATAAATTGCCGCTGAATAAAGGGCAAAAGTCCCTTTTTTGAGAATAACTCTTATACTGCTGACTGGAAGTCAGTGAAAGAATATAGAGCGCATGTGCCGCATATTGAAGAGAGTTCTGAAATGAGGGTACATTTTCTCTTTTCATTCTTGGCTTATTAATTGGCTCAGTGTGTCACAAAAGCGGATTTGTGGTAAATTTTTAAGTAAATTACATTTTTCTATTTTAAGAAAAATCTGGTCAAAATTCTTTTAAAAAACGTTATCTCAAATGTTAAGAATATAAGTGGAAAATTAGAATGCAACCCCATGGGGAAGCAGAATAGCGCAAACAATGAGACTTTGTAGTATAAGATAATATAATTTTGATTATTCTTGGAGTATTTCAGTGTTTACATAGCCATATGCTTCAAGGGAGGGGGGCAAGATTTCTTGAGTAAAGCCTATAAGACATCAAGAGGCAACGGGTGAAATAAAAGTGCTTGGGATAGGCCCACTTCTTGATAAGTCCTAAGCATCATTTACGTTAAGTCAATAACCAAAACAAACTCAAATTGCCGACTGGCCGAGAGCTCTAACTCTCTTTACCCCGTCTCCTCTAATACCTATATTTTTACTTTCATTCGTTATTGAGTGAAAACGACACAACGACAATGCCGAACGATGAAGTGACGAACGACGATGAGCACCAAAAATATCCCCGACAAAACACAGGCGCTCACGACGACGCGATGTGGCATCGACCGAGCGTGGCTAAAGGATATTTTGGTACTCGTGCCAGTTTTTGCCATTGCCGCTGCTCAGTTTCGTATTCGTGTCGGAACGTGACGCTACAGTGTACTCAAGGATACGCGCAAATATTAATCAACACATATAGAATACAGGACACCAGGAACTCAACAATTTGAAATTGTAACACACGCTAACTTCTTGCTCTTGTGTTCGTCTGTAAACGGTGTGAACGGTTTTCTGTGTGCGAAGGCAGACAATTTGGCGAAAAGCGCCACAACGCGTGTGTTTTTATTTCGTCTGTCTCGCCATTTCATTTTATTGCCATTCGCGAATGCGTCATGAAATATGCAAGCCAAAACACAAATATATATATATACATATATGTATATACAATAAATGAAAAATTAAATATTAATTAAATTCACGCAACGAAATGCAAGAATATGTTCTCTCCCTCACTCTGTGTGTATATATTTTCTTGCTGATTGAAATGTTAAACAGTTATTAAAAATTAATGCGACATTCCAGCCGCCAGAATACAATACAATACAATACAATACAGTACTCTATACCCATATCTTCGCCAATATAATACCAAAAAAAAAAAAAAAAAATAAGACGGCTTGAAGTAAGCCTCAAAAGGCGGCCAACTTCCTTGTCGTTGAGCCTTTACGTTGCGTTCCGTTCAGTTTGCTTCTCGGCGTTCCGGTCGTGCGTGTGTATGACTTTATTAAAATTTTAAATCTCGCTGAACCCCATCCCGCTCCGCTCCGGACTGATCCAGCAGCAGCGATTGGCCTGGGACAAAAGTATAACGCGCGTGTTTAACTTGCCGTTATTTTTTTCTTTTTAACACATTGTTTGTGGATTTTTTTTTGAAAAATATTTTCATATTTTCACTCTTGTCGGTGGTCGAACAGTCCCATTTTCCCCACCCATCGCCGCAGTTTACCTTTACGTTAACAACGACGATCCCGTTGCGGGCTTTTTTTCCATACTCATGCTCGTTTGTTGTTGTGCTTATCACGATTAACCACCATCAACAAAAACAACTTCAACTCACTCTGCAAGGAAACAAAAATGTGCGTATAAAATTGCATTTTAATTAAATATTTTCTCCTGCATGAAAATCGTATGACAAATCCTAGCTTAATGCAAGTAACATCAATTTGTTGGCTTGGTGGGACGGAGGTAGGGCATTTATTTTTGTTAATTAATCATACGCCACGTTGACTCGCTGGTAATCTTCAATGTTTGTCGAGTGACAATGGCAATGTAATCACTTTTTAATGAACTTTACATGTAAGTTGGCATTATAATTATTCATGGGAATTGTTTGTTGGCGGATTCTTGTTATACCCTTGCAAAAAGGGTATATTAATTTTGGTCAGAAGTGTGCAACGCATAGAAGGAAGCATCTCCGACCATATAAAGTATATATATTCTTGATCAGCACGACGAGACGAGTTCAAATAACCATGTCCGTCCGTCCGTCCGTCCGTCCGTCCGTCCGTCCGTCCGTCCGTCTGGATCGATGCGAACTCCTCCTAGACCGTAAGAGCTACAGAGCTGAAATTTTGCACGTAGGCTTGTATATACTGCAGGGTTTGTATATCTCGGATTCAGTCGGATCGGACAACTATATCATATAGCTCCCATACAAACGGCAAAGTCACGAACAGTGACTTTTCTCAATAACTTCGTTATTTTATCACCAATTGCCATAAAAGTTGGTATTGGTCAGTTTTGTGTTCTTATTAATAATTGTGCCAAATTTGATTATGATCGGGTGACTATATCATATAGCTCCCATACAAACGGCAAAGTCACGAACAGTGACTTTTCTCAATAACTTCGTTACTTTTTAAGCTATTGTCGTGACATTTAATATAAGTAAGTTTATTGTAACTATAAACCAATGTGCCAATTTTGATCAAGATCGGGTGACTATATCATATAGCTCCCATAGGAACGATCGGTCAAAAACAGTGACTTTTGTCAATAACTTCGTTACTTTTGATGCGATTGCTTTCAAATTTAACATTTGTCAGTTTAATATATCTGTTAATGACTGTGCCGAATTTGGTAAAGATCGGGTAACTATATCATATAGCTCCCATAGGAAGGATCGGTGGAAAACAGTGACTTTCATCAGAAAGTTCGTTATATCCTATGCTAAGATTGAAGGCCGTTCTTTCGCAAACATTACCCTTTTTAGATAAAACAGTTAGTTTAAATAAAAGAGTTACTAAAAAACTTGCAAGGGTATACAAACTTTGACGCGGTCGAAGTTAGCCCCGGCCCTCTGGTTTTTTTTTTGTTTTTTTTTGTTTTTGCAGTCATTCAGAGAATTGGCCAATTTGAGGCAATTTTTGATTTAAAAAACAAGCATAAGCTTAAGTTTACGCGAACTACGAGGTGAAAAAAACTTGTACCTTAAAGTTTAAAGTTTAAACTTCATGCTGCTAGAAATGTTGAGAAGTTGGCTTTAGTTAGGCCAGGCATAAAAGCTCCTTGCAACAGGCCCAAAACGTTTTCGGCAGAATTAGAAAGGAGTAGTAGGAATGGTAGATAAAAATTTAACAAACTAGGCCCAGCTTACTGTTTCTCGTTGAGGTAAAGATAGTCAGTCAGCCAGCCAACCAGCCAAGTGGGCTTATTTATAAAGAAGGGAAAATGGAATGAACAAGGGTAAGCACTTTGGCCACACTTTGTATGGTTAGGAACTGTCTTTCACCTATTCCTGTTCCAATTCCCCATATAACCGAGTCCAATTGCGGCAGCTGCACGTTTTATAATATTTATGCAGGCGCCAGCTCCTTCCAACTGAACTGGCACTCATGTTGCAGGCAGGATCTGGAGTGTGTGTAGACGAGCGAGAGTGAGAGAGAGAGAGACAGAGAGCATGCAACATGAAAACGTTGCTTCATTGCCAAAAGTAACACTCCACATTCAAGTGAAGCTTTTGGCTTATATGCATACATATTCTAGTGCCAACTTGATGGTGGGTTTTTGGGTACATCTGAAAATTACATTTAAAACTATTTCGCTTGGCAAGGGCCAGAGTAAATTGGTTCAGACGTGTACAAACAGGCTAACCAGACTCAGAGGCAAGCATCAGCAACAGATGCCACAACAAATGCCTATGTACGTACCTACAAATGGTCACAAAATACAGAAAAAAAAAGAAAAATACAACACGAACAGAATACAGAAACAAGGACAAGGAAAACAACTGCAGCCAGGACACACGCATGAAATCGCTCAGCCATGAGATGAGATAAAATTAAATGTAAATGGTAAACATACAAAAACCCACCCACAAACACATTACATATAAACAAAAACACACACACACACTCACACAAAGTAAAATATTTATAAAACCTAACGCACATGTTGAGGAACGTATTCAGGGGATAAATTTAGGAGTTCAGATTGCTTTTGACAAAACCAAATTCGATTTAAATTTTCTGCAATGGGATTAAAATATCTAAGAAGAATACTCTCGATTGAATTTTAAACCCCTTCCAAACCCGTCACTGTACTATGTCCCAAAATCAAATATTTTCACTTCTGTTTGCTTACTGATGATGTAGCTCAACATTTCGGCACTGTGCTTGAAACATAACTGGGACCAACAAGACCAGCTGCAGAGCAAAGATTGATGCATTCCAAAATTGTGTGTTTCCCCAACAGTATGTTAAACAAAAAAGAGAAAAAAACAGAAAAAAGAGGAGGAAAAAAAACAAATCCAACTTGACTCTAAACAATTCGCTTGCCTCGTTTTGTTACGCTTTTCATTCCCATTCCCAATCTTCATTTGTTGCTTGTTTACAGTTGTCCGAAATTTATTATAGCCAATGCTAAAGCCAACAAACAAGAAAAAAATCGCCAAAAACTTTTTACCCCCAATGTTACAGGAACTTTCTTATAGTTCTTGATACTTTTTATTCTCTTTTCCTGTTTTCTTTTAAGCGAAATGATGGTGACCTTTTGTCATAAAGATTTAACACATAAAAATGTTATTGTAGCCTTATGCTGATTTGTGCTGACCTAGAAAAAGGACGAGGCATTTGAAAGTTTTATGGGGCTAAAGCTGATTTAAGAGTCCAAGCCGAAAAGCTTTAAGCCAATGTCGAGATTGTGAGCCAAATTAATGAAGAGCTCATAAAGTTTGTGGCAAAAATATGGCAAGCAACAGAAATAAAATCATGTGCGGCATTCATCAATAGATTTGGCCACACACACACACTGTCACATTTTATGACCATTGGAATCGAGGCTTTACAAATTTAGTCCACACTTGAAATTTATTTGAGTTTCTGCTTAATTGCGACACTTAACCCTTATCGAGGCAATTGTTCCTTCAATTTATAGTCCATTGAAAACATTTTCAAGCATTTGCTCTCTCAATTCCATTATACCTCATTTGGCAAGCCAAACTGGACAAAGAAAAGAAAAACAAAAAAAAAAAACAAAAATCCAAGGAAAACACCAAACTCAATGACTATAGACTCAGTTTACACAAAGTTTCAACTGTTATCTGTTGTCTATCAGTAAATTTTATGCGATTTTGTTTACCTATTTTAATGAGAAACGAAAAATTGCTCGCACAATGCAAAGAGTGAAAGGAGAAATGAAAATCAAAATGAAAATACACAAGCTGTCGAGGAAACTCCCAACATAAAAACCAGGTCAAAGCAAACAGAATGAAAAAAGCGAAAGAGAAACGAAAATTTATGCAAAACTCGGGGAAAAAAAGAACAGGGAACTAAGTCAAAACCAAACTCACGAAAAGTACGATGAAAATCAACTGCAAGAGGCCGAATACAAAATGAACGAATGTGTCTGTGTGTGTGTGTGAATGATATGTGTGTGTTTTTGTGTGTGTGTGTGTGATGTGTGTGTAGAAATAGCGTGTATTGTATCAAAATTTAAATGCACAACAGTATAATATAATGAATTCTTTTGTTTGTTTACTTTTTTTTTGCTGTTGATGTTGCTGATGATGTTTCAGCTAACGATGATGATGATGGCAAAAGCAAAAACAAATAAAACAATACTTTAAAAAAAAACACACACACATGCATACAAACACATTTACAAAGCAATGCAGTTACAGTTACAGCAAATACATTTAAAACTCCAGAGATGATGGAAATTAAGCATACATACATACATATGTACATATATGAAAATTAATGTGTGTACAATGTGAATGTTGTTCTTTTTTCTGTTTCTTTTTCTTATTGTTTTTCATTTTGACTTCTTTCTTTATTTCTTGCCTGCTTGCTGGCTTTCATTCTTTGTGTTTGCCTACCCAACCTGACCTGTCCAACGACAACGAAAATTTACTGAAACTATATGAAAACCCATGGCGCTACAAATGGTCCATAAATAATTTATGAACTTTTTGTATTTTACTTATCTACATACCTACCTACCTTAATATGTATGTACTCCCACTATAGTTATTGCTCATAAGTATACAATACGCGGGCTCTTTGCCAATAGTCTGGCCAATTTGCAGTCCGTCTCACCATCTCGGCCAGCTACTTAATTGCAAGCCTTTGTATTCTGCGAAATACCTGAAAAGCAATTAAACCTTTCTATTCAGCTGTGAAGGTTGTATGTATACATAATTGCATAGCGTGTTCTTTCCAAAAAAAAAAAAAGAAAAGCCGAAAACAAAAAGGGATGGCAAATTCAAAGAGAAATTTTTAATTTCGAGCTTTCATTATGTATAAGGGAAACGAGAAAAAACCAACAAGAACAACCAAGAATACATAAAGTATAAAGTATAGTTATGACCCAACAACTTCACTGGCTTCAGTTGGCTTTAAAAATAAGGTCTTGATGTAGGTGGAACACACGTGCCTAGTTAGCTCTTTACAATGCTCACAGAAAAACAGAGGGCCTTGCAGAGGGGCGGAACATGTGTCTATCCTTTGTTACTTGTTTAGTACCCATCAATAAAAGATTACCTACTTTTAGGGGCGTGATTCTAACCCATATTTCGCATCACACTCACACTCGTACACACACACACACACACACACACACATTAGCGTCGGCATTTATATTTAGCTTATTCTCAGCTTATGTTACCGCAAAACTGCACACAAATAAAATAAACACTCACAGACGCGCCTTCCTCCATTACTCGGCTGTTAAATTTTTTCTTTTTACATCACCTACATACATATACATACATATATATAAAAATAAAAGCAAATAATGCACAGCAAACATTTCATTTAAACAATCAACGTCAATGATCTGTAAACAAGAATGAAAAGGGTTTTTTTACTACTACTACCACCAAACCACAAAAAAAAAAACAAGAACAAGAAGAACAACATCAGCCAGCATATTTCAAAGGCAAGCAAAAGGCGTGCACATGCATACATCATACAAGACACAGGGGCGTATTAACCCGCAGGGGGTAAAATTAAGCTACAATAGGACTCTTACTACATCTCCATAGATTTATTTTCTCAAATCTTTGAATTTGAGATAATTCTGATATCTGAACCTTTTAGTATACAATTCTTAGCAGTTGTATATACATTTTTGGAGACCATCTGATAAGTATCTTGATGAGTAAAAACAGAGGTAGTAAAAGTACTTCATTTGGACTCAAGAACTGAAATACTAAAAAATCTATAGGGTTAACTTTTCGAAAGACTGTCGGGAACTTAAAAGAGACAATTAACTATTCTATTATAATGTAACTTTGACTACTTTAAACGGAACGCACTTCAAATTGTGAAATCCAAAAAAACTTTTTAATTTTTATTCTTATACCCGAGTCTACCATTTGTTTGAAGGAAAATAAATGAATACGTGCGAGATCAGGAGTTAAATGCAGACGAATTAATAGAAATTTTTGGAAAATTTTAGTGAAAATAATTCTGACTATTACGCTAAATATGAACCCAATGTATTTAAAGCTATATATGTATGTTCACAAAGGATATTTCTACTAGGAAAGAAACTATTTATCCAAGGAGGCAATGTTATTTTCGATCGTGCTATGATGCCTACAAAAATACGATTTATTAAACTTGTCAATCTACAAATAATCCAGCAATTTTGAAACAATATTATAATGACATCACTTCACTTAGTAGGGAGTCACAGTCTGTGAAATCTAGTATGAGAAGATTAATTGGTGAATAAGTGATAAAAATAGTTAACGTAACTTTCGAACATGAATAAATATCTTATAAATAATATTTTGGGTTGACCTATTTTTTGTCTGTCACAGGTTCTTATACCCGTGCAGAGGGTGTTATAAAATTGGTCATTCATTCTGAACTTCTATTTCTTCGATTTGCACGGCTTTTGTCAGGCACGTATCTGCATAAGGGACTTATTTCTCATAATGAATAGGAAATACAAAACTAATTTCTTTTTCTATTGGCCAAATGTAAAGGTAAACGTTTGGGGCCATGCCAATGCAAAACTAGTTGAAACTATTGATTTCGAGTTCATTTACCTATTGGAAACTTATTGTTTTACTATAAGTGATCAGCTGTTGGCTACGTCCATGGCAGAGCAAACACATTGCTTTCGCTGACGTCCATTGTTCAGCGCATAAACACACACTTTAAAGGCACATCAAGCATATGTGTATGACTGTCTGTATGTTTATGTTGCTGCATGTCTGTGTGTGTAAGTGAGAGAATGTGTATATAAGATACATTTAATATGAAGGTAGCTCGCGGGTTGCTTTCGGTCTACAAACCGTGAAAATGTTTTATTCAGCAGCAACAAACCAAACTAAATAGAACGAAAAATTGTGAGTCTCCAGGCCCAGCAAACACAAGCAACAATAACAACTATACCAGCTACAGTAGCAACAACAACAATAAGAACAGAAGCAACATCCAGGCAACAGAAGCTAAAGCGGAATACAACACGAACAGAAGTTTCCGCCCACACAGCATAAAAAAGCTGGCATTTTTCCTTTTTGGTTTGGGGTTTTTTTTGTGCTTTCGTTTTTTTTTTACCATTTTCATACTCACACTCTCTGACACACACACACACACAGAGACTTACATGTGTACATAAAATGTGACTTAACTAAAAATAAATAAGCCAAGAGCTAAAAGCATTGCTAAAGGCATCAGCAGAACCTCGAACTGGAGCAGGAGTTGGTGTAAAAAGGAGCAGTAGCAGCAGAAGCAGCAACATGTTAGGTGTGAAACCGCTGAGAGCTCCATAAAAATACATATACTAGCAGACTTGCTATACTATAATAGCAAAATCGTTTGAAATATTCATACTAATTATCCTGCAGAAATTATATAGCAATTGCCAAACAGAGTGCCAATTTACCGAAATATGAGCCAGGCGTAGCAAATTCATTTAAAGTGTTAATTTAAGCTCGGTTCATTAGAGAGAGCCAGCCAGCCAGCCACTCCCTCTTCTGGCTCCCACACACACACCTAAACATATTAAAGGCAAGCTGCACAAAAATTGACAAACAAGTTTTTGGGGTGCTTGCTTAACACCAAAGCAAACACATGTTTACAGCACACACCCACAGACACACACAGACACACACACGCATATGTAAAAGGAGACTCCAGACAGTCAACGTTTGCCTCCTTATGACTACATCAGAAAATGCTCAAGTAATTATCAAGTGCTCTGCTCTTTGCGGTATACCAAGACAGCAACGGACGGCCAACGGTTGAACCCATGTGATTGCTCTACTCAGTTGCCAGTATGTAGACCAACGACTTGTGGCTTTCTTACATATTTTTTATACCCTTGCATAAGGAGAATTAGTTCGTGGACTGCAAAAGTATAGCATACTTTTCAGGGTTAAGAACGGGAAAATAAACTAAAAATTGAAACACTTGAAAAGGTTTTGCCAAAAAAACGAGCAACTTTATCCGACATCCTACATATGGCTTTCTTATATTTAAATAGCGTCAGATAATGTAGCATATTGTTCAGGGTAAATAAAGAAATAAAATCTAGTTAAAGAATTGAACTCTCCAAATATGTTTACTATTTTTCACTATATGCTTAGTCTTCCATGATTTAGAAGGAGTTCTTTTCTAGATTTAAAAGGAGAAAATATAATTTTGAAGGAATTGTTACATAAAGAAGTAATTTTTGCTAGGGTATAGATACTTTATCATAGTTGTATGTTAAACCAAAGTGGTATTTTTTCCGCCTTGTGCCTGTGGGGCGTATGAGCAATATATTTTTGAGGGCACAACTAGTAAAAGAAGCAACACCAGCAGCCACATTGTCAACAAACTTGAAGGATTATCAAAGTCAACAAAGTGAACCAACCAACCAACTTAAGGCTCAGTAAGTCTACATGGGCAACAACAAGTGCAACTACGAGCTTCAAGAACAACTACAACAACAACAACAACAACAACTGCAATAAGAGCAGCCAAGAAGACTGCAACTTGGCCATAAACTATTTAAATATGCATTCTTAGGAAGCAAACATTTGCTATAGCTAAATTAATTTTTGCTCAAACTCGGCAGCTGCTGCACAAAAACTACTTTTTGCTATTGCCATCGCCCTTGCCAAAGCAACTAATAATTTAATTTTCTTGTAAATATTCCTGCGGTCGGTCGGTCGGGCGGTCGGTCGGTCGGTTCAGTCTGTCTACTTATATGCGACTGAAATTTAAATTTAATTTCATTAATTTATTTGAAGCCATAAATTGGTAGTAGTAAAGACATGACCAAAACTTGGGGCCAATGCACAATGCCAATTGCATTTACATTTACATCTACAGGCATTTTAAAAACGTGTGTATATGTGTGCGTGTGTGTGCTGGTTGGGCAAAACGTTGGCAAAATTAGTGCTCGTTTTAATTGAGTCTGTTAATAATTCAGTAATGGCCAAGCGGGTGGAGAACGGGAGGGAAGGAAAGCAAGAGTCAGATTCAAAGCAGTTATTCGTTGGTTAGTTGGCCAAACAGTTACAGTTACATGGCAGCTGTCAGCCATCCAGCCAGCCAGCCAATTTTATGTTATGACTAGGACCCAAAGCACATTCAAATGCAACTGTAATTCTAACCGTCTCTCTATTTGAATAGGTACGTGTGTGTGTGTGTGTTTTGTTATGCTGGTGTGTTTCAGTAAAACTAATTAACTAGTTTTGCATTCGGCTCATTTCGTTTACTTTGACTCTCAGTGTTTTTACGAGTTCTGATTAATTTTCCACTATAAATATTTATGCTGCTTCATTATGCAGCAGTAAATCGGAATGGTGTAGTAGTTTTTTAGGTTTGGTCTGAGGGCATTTTAGTTTATTTCATTTTAGACAAATACGACGCACAAAGGAACGAGGGCAGCTGAGGACACTGCAGCAGCCCTTTAATGTTTCCGGGTCAGTCACAGTCAGTCACTTCCCCTTGAGCTCGTTGTCGGCGCTTTTGTTTGTCGGCATGGACGATGACACCGGCAGACAGAGAGACAGAAGACGGTCAGACAGGGCCAAGAGAGCCGTCGGCTGCGCTTTTTACATGGCACAAGCATGAGCAGCTGCAGCAGCAGCAACACCAACAATGATTCTCTCTGTCAGTCCGTCCTATTTTCCTCCGTTGTGCTGTGCACTTGAGCGACTAAGCTGCAACAGCTCACTGGGCTGAGGCTGAGTCTGGAGCATGAGTAGCAGCGGCAGCGGCATCTGTGCCTCAGAAGCCGCCTCACTGTTGACAAATAAGCAGCACAAGCAGCCATTACAACCAGCAGCAGAGAAGGCAAAAGAATGGATGGGTTATAGGGGGTAAAGTTGGGCTCTCCACCAGAATCCACCCAAACGCCCACTTTTATGCGGACAAATTGAGCAGGACATTGAATTGTCAGCATAGCCAGGGTATGGGCTTCATGGGCTACGCAACGGCAACTAACAGGTTCGCCCTTCTTTTCCGCATACACTCCTCCACAACGCAGCTGTCAAGCAACACCAGCAACAACATCTCCACCCTTGACTCGTTTTTGCAGTTGGTTGATTATATTGTTGACGTTGATGTTGATGAAGCATGATTTGGATTTTCATCTTTATTGCATTATACTTAAAAACTATTAGCGGCTCGGACTCCGTGGTGTCGAGTGACTGCGTCAGAAACCCCGGAATTCCCGCTCGTTTTTTGTCCAATGCAGTTGCGTTTTGACATGATTGCATTAACTACTTTATTTTGACTCTAGACTCTGATGTTTCAGCTTGAATCTTACTCCTGATTGATTTATATTATTAAGCTGTTAACTCTGTCTAATAGGAAAATGTGAAAAGGGAAACAGTTTTTATTCAAAATCACCAGTGAACTCAATTGATAGGCAATATTTTCATTGGGAAAATGACAAAATGTATCTCCATTGCATGCAATTTCTGCAAGGCAGGTTTAATATTATTTTACTTATTGTCTACAATTCAAACTAGTACATTGTGAGCCATACAAATCAATGGAAAGCGTTAATTTAATGCCCAAAAACAATCTGGTTATTTATTATATTAGCCTCTTGTGATAAAAGCACTAAAGTTGACTACAAAATGCTCGTTAACATGCATTATGTTGGTGTATAAATTTAACCAGCTAGAAAATAATCCTCACCCAGTCTTCGAGCTTTGAGTTACAGAACCGAAAAGACAAATAACCCAGGCCCAGAAGCACTTCCAATATACTAAACCAAACCCCATAGACAAATATACAACAAACAGCAAAAATCTTGATAAGGAAAATTTATTAATCCCATCAACGACAACAATAACAATAAAATGTTAACAAATGACTGACAGCAAACGAAGGAGCAACAACAGCAAACAAAAATACCCATAGACTCAATCTAAAGGGTATTCGGGTATGAGTTACACGGAAAGTAGGCAAGAGAAAGCCCAGAAAGGGGAATTATCCACAACACCTAAAAGGTGTTGTTTGTTGGTTGTGTTGCATGACATTCGAGTTCATTTTGTGATACAAATCAAAATGACGCATTTGAGAATTTTATTGCAGGCAAAAATTATAAATTAGTGGGGAAAGGTATGAAGGGTTTTGCCCTCGTTATTAACAATGAAACTCAAAGATGGTCAACAAAGCAGTATTTGAAGTGTGTCCTAATCAGTTAACTGTAAGTGGGTGGATGAATGTGCTATGTGTGTGTTTGTGTGTTTGTTAGTGTGTGTGCTCTTCCTTTTTATTGAAAATGAATACAACAATGAGCAGCCAGCACGCAATGGTCACCCATATCGAGTCCATTGTTTGCTTTTGATTTTCATGCTTAAAGTGCGGCCAAGCATAGACGACGACTACGACAAGGACGGCTACCAGAAGGATGATTAGGATGATGATTAGGATGATGATAATGATGATACACCGCATTGAGTTGTCAGTAATAACTCAATTGGGTTGATCGATAGCGTTTGATAAGCAAACAGAGAACCAGAGAACTAAATTCAACTGCCAGACAAAGACCGCCTTTATTTTTATTATTGTGTAAATTTATGCGCCCGCTTAAAAGGGTCTCCCATTGACCACTTTTCTCTTTTTTGTGAGTTCTTGTCAGGAGCGGATTATCACATTTGAGAGCGTTTCCTCTATTAGACGGTAATTGATTTAAACTACTTCTCCACATTTTTAAAATATAATCCGCTCCTGGTTTTTAGCTGATTTCGTAAGCCATTTGCGATTATCAAATCGTTAATTGTGGCCTATATGGGCTTATTGAGCTGCCAGAGATTTATATGGAACGCCAAGATTAGAATAATCGCCTGACTAATTAATTATAACTTTCAATGCGGGTTGAATTTATTGTCTAATAATTTACTTTCTATCTACCATGTTGCTTGAGTATTTTCGCCTTAAAACCAATTCGTATTGCCCCTAAAAACCAATTTGGCAAGTGTCAAAAGTGGGCAATTTACTTGTTACTCACCACGGCCACTTAACCCGCTCCCCTCGCCACCTTTGCGCCTACACTTTACACAGTGTGTCAACAACAAATCAAGGGAAATTGGTTGGAAATTCATCAAAAGCCAACAATGCAAACGCCGCCGCCCAAGCATTGTGATGAAAATCAACCAAGCCAAGGAGGCTCCAGCAAATGGAAACAAAACTTGAAATGAAACTTTCAAAGTTAATAGAAATGTTATTATTTGCCAAAGAGTAACGCAAATGAAATGCGGCAGTGAGGCGATGAAGAAATTGTTTGAAATTGAATTACAACTGTAGTGTTTTTCCTTTAAGTCATTTTCATTTCAAAATCCTAATAAAATAACAAATGTCAGAGGAAAAAAAAGAAGTTTGTGAAAATCCTACTATAAGGAATATGAAATAACAGCAATCGTTTAAAATAGCAAATGAAGTAAGAATCAGATTTCTATCGGATTTGGAATATGCTAGTCCATCAAAACATTCAAAATTATGTATGTCTGACAATTGAGTAGGAATCGATTATAGCAATTTTCATAAACACTTTCATCTGTTTAAGCCATGCGTTACTTTGTAGACAATTCCCTTTTAACGTCCTTAAAGCACATACCCACAAATTTAAAAAAAATACTTTGTAGAAATATAAATATTAGACATAGTCAATTATTTACTTTAATGCATGATATGTATATAGGGAACATACTTTCTTCATCCATGGCTATGAGTTATAATTAAATGAAAAATGTTTATTCAAAGTCTATTTGGACAGCTTAAAGTTCTGCAATAAGTATTATTAAAAACTTTCAGACCGACAGTGAGAGGGGGAGACGGAGAGGGAGAGAAAGAGTTGCGTGTTTAATTTTACTCCAAAAGGGGCATGAACTTTGCACACCAATTAACATTCGAATGTTGCCGTCTCCTTCTAGCCGCAAGCACTCACGCCCTTCATAAACCGAAGAGGGCTTTAACTTTACCATACAGAAATTATACAAAGTCATCCCGTAGGAAATCGAGAGAGGGGCCAGAAAGCGGAGGTTTGCTTGAAAATCAAAATAATTTAGTTACCACCTTCGGTTCGGTTTCGATAGTCTATAAGGCTCGGAAGGCTGTCGGAAACTTTAAAAACTTTTGCCCCAACTGTTTGCACAATATCGCACTGGCACATGCACACATTATTTTCAGATAGGACACGCGCACTATAGTGGCTCGGTGGCTCGGTGGGTAGGTGGTGTGAGTTAGGTGAAAGTGATTTACCATAACTCTAAACGACATTTCGGATGCTATATTATTACAACAGTTCATCAAAGTTGGACGTAAATTTCAACTCAACCCACACCAACTATATCTAATTCCAGTTATAGTTTGGTGTCGATGTCGATATATCTATGTATGAAGAGATGTCAGCCAGGGATCAGCAACGGGCAACGGGCATCGACATCAACGTCGTCGCTAATGTAGATGTAAATGTTTGCCCCTGCCCCTCTAGAGAGACCTACTCCATTGGGAGTCACTTTTATCAAACATCCCGCTGGGTATTTGGACTCAAGCTTTCGTAAACTTTGCCTGCTGTCTGCCCTCTGGCGCTTGGTCTGCCATCCTGTTGTTGTCGTAGTCGTCGTCGTCGTTTTTGTTGAGCAAGCTCACCTCATCGAGCCTTTAGTCACAAAAAAGTTTCGCTTTCGATTTGCTGCTGCCGTGCCAGGCAGTAGCCAAAACGCAAATTGTTGAAAGTTTGCACTAAAGTCGTTGATTTCATAGCTGAGAGGTGAGCTCAACTCGTTCAGAAAGTCTGCCAAAGTAGTTGACGTGAATCGAAGAGGGATTGCACAGGTTTTCAGGGGGCACGAGGTGAACTGAAGACCATAGAACGGGCACGTAATTGAGTAAAGTTGCTGCTGCTGCGGTGAAAATGCGAACGAATGAACCATTTGAAAGCAGCAACGGCAAATGTTTCGATATGTACCTATACATATACATAAGTATAGACCAATGTAATAGTTCTCTATTTTTTTTGTTGGCTTCGTCTGGTTGCAGCCAAAAATTATAGGTAAAAGTTTCAAAAGTTGAACCTACCGGAACGCGACAATGAAAACTAACAATAATTCCAAATGCAGCATTTCATTCTCGTCCAAGCTCAACTGTTTTCCATTGGGGAATTAGGGGGCGGTGCTATGAGTGCTGGGCGGGGGCCTATGGCAAACTAAAATCCTGGCCCCAAAACTCATACCCAAGAGAATTGCGAGCGCACCAAATGCACTCAAACAGCCTGCATACTCCTGGGCATTTTAATTGTCTATTTCTGTGTGTCCGTCTAAAATTGTATACGACTTTATATGTATGTGTATCTGCAACTCCATCTGTATCTGTCTCTCTGTTTGTGTGTGTGTGTATTCGTTTTAGCTCTCTGATTGTTTTCTTACTGTTGCTGCTGATGCTATTGCTCTGCCTCTATGTAGACTGTGTGTGAGTGTAGTGTGTGTTTGTTATACAATGGTTTCGGTTAGGTTCAGTTGGATAAAATCCTTTTTTCCTTTTCTTTTTTTGTTTTTGTTGTTTTGTTTTGCTTTTTGTTGACGGTAGCTAGCACTAGAATCGCTTCAATTTATGACATTTTGACAGCAGTTGTTGCAGTTGAATCAGAAAGTTACTCTCCTGAGTAATCGTACAGCTTTTTCACTTACAAAACGCGCAATTTTGTGGATTGCATTGGAGGCAAGAACACACACACTCACGCACATACACCAAAACACACCCATACATACATCGATTTGTACATACATTTGTCTAAATGGCATGACAGATTCGAATTGGAGTTTTGTCTTGGCTTTGGCAATTAAGCGAGATTAAAAATTGCAAAAGGTTTTTTTAGACATTTTCCATTATTTATGATATGAAAAACTTGAAAACGAAAAACAGTTTTAGCAATTCCAATAAGACAAATATACTTTTGTGCAAGGTATTGCGGGGTATTTAGGCATTAATAAATTTTGTAGCAACAAGTAGTTTTTTCAGTACTTCTAATGAGAATCTTGGTAAATTTTGTAGTGCCAACCCATAAGGACGAAAAAACGATATTTTCGAAGCAATTTTATTCCGGAAATCCAAATAATGTCAACAAGACAGTTATGTTTTCAATTCTATGCAAAGTTGTCACTGCTTGTTAATTAAGATTTGTTTACCTTATACTATAAACTTCTGATCAATTCAAATACAGTCGATTTTTTAAATGCCATGGGACTATTGGCACTGAAGAGTTATTTTGAAATTAAGCCCAAAGGTCATCTCTAAGTGCAGTTCAGTGTACAATAAATTTTTACGTTTCCCCAAATACAGACTATCAATGGCAAGTGAAGAGAGTGAGCATGTGTGGGAAAGAGAGTGACCTTTGCTTTATTCTCTTTAGTCTCAGAGCAACTTGGGCGTTTTAATCCAACAGATAATAATATCAAACATACTTACACATCCTTTTTAGCTAGATACTTTTCCTCATAGAAAGCTATAGGAAAAGAGAAAGAGTGAGTTGGCTATTAAGCATATTTGACTTGCCGTCAAAGTGAGCAAAAGACACACACACACACATACACAGATAGATATGTACATATATATGTATATACTTGCCGCTCGTAGAATTCTGAAAGATGCTTAATGCCAGATTGTGAGTGTGTGTCTGTGTGTTTGTGTGTGATAATAATTCAACAAATTGTTGTTTAACAAGGAGAGACAGAACCGACCCACTGACAGTCCCGCGGCAGTTAAAGTGGGACACACGCGAGATTGGGTGGGGCCCTCGAACCACTCTCAAGTGTTTCGCCGTGTTAATCGCTTTATATGCAGCGTGTACTCGCTCGTTCTTGTATGTAGATGTCTTGTTTTAATGCAGCCACTGAGTGTACTTGAGTGTGTGAGTGTGCGATTGTGAGTGTTTGTGTATATATTTACTTGTTTGTGCGCATAACAACCTAGGGCAATATATACGCACATCTGCCAAAATATCTTACCTTCATTTCATGAAATGAAACAATTAGGACAAAAAGTTGCTTTGTGTCTGCTGCTTGTGTGTGTGTGTCTCTTGTTGGAGCCAAGGACCCCATTGCTTGCTTAATATTCCACCGACTTTACTTCGCCCCCGCCCAATTCTCTTCTGTTGCTCTCTTTCTTTCACTGGCTTGCTCTGTCTCATTCAGTGGGTTTTGGATTTCCAACCCTTTTTTATAGCTTGACAAACATGTGTATGCCTGTAAACAAGAGTTTCGTATATGTATATCTAAGTATACATATATATGTGTGGGTATCTCTCTCTGCATGTGTGTGTGTGTATGTGTGTGCGTTTAATGACAAAATAATTAGAAAACTTTTTGTGTATTTTGTACATGGTGTAGAATCTTTTGCCGTAGTTGCTTTTGCCTGTCTCTCTTCACTTGCCTTCACCTCCTGTCAATGTCACCGCCAATTTGCTACTCTGGCATCTTCCTCTTCATCCTTGTTTGCCAGTCTGCTTAGCTCGTACAGCTCGAGACGCATACATTTGCAAATTGCCCTGTACAAGAACCTACATCAGAAGCAGCGGTCTAAGGTCTTTGACAATTACATTACCAGCCAGGAGCGGCGACATTGACACCTGAGCAAATGACTACAGGAAAAACAAAAAAAATAAAGGAAGTTTTTTAAAAATTTATACACAGTTGATATTTGCTTTTTGGGGCCAGACTTTGAAGCCACAAAAAGGACATATTTTATTAAAGTTTTTTGTTTAATTTCAAAGTAATTTGCTGTACTCAAAGATCATTAAGTGGCTAATTGTGAATAAAATTTATATTTTAAACAAAATAACGAAGCTAGTTTAAAAATATCTAAAAAATATTCCTTTATATATTGATTTTAGCTAAACATAATACTTATAAGCATGTCAGTAACGGGCAAATTCCACTTACCTCTGACCCCACCAGAGCTTCGAATTTCTGTCTATGCCTACGCCTTGATTAAATTTTCAGTTTGTAGCAAATCGTGGCTAAAAATATGAAAATTATTTTTACATTGTCCAAGGTTGAACAGGAGAGAGAAGAATGAAAGAAATAAAAAACGAAAAACACTGAGATTAACAGAGAGAAATTAAGAGATAAGAGGGAGAAAAATAGAGAGAAGGAGAAGCTGGGGATTAAGAAACCATGCTATTTTGGGGTGAAACTTTAATCTCCTTGAAGTCAATGGATATATTTTACTTATTGGTTTTTAATTATCATTGGCTTTCTTACAAAACCCAACTACCTGTGACTAATTCGTTAATATTCGAACGGTTATTATACGAAACCATTTTATTTGACCAACCACTTGAAATTCAGCAATTAAATGCTTGAACATATGGTGCACAGACTGAATGAAGGAATGATGTTTCGCATAAAATACCGAAACAAGTTTTCCAGACGCAGAGGCAAACAGAATGGTAGGTAAATATAATATACGCCGCGGCCAGACCATGCCACTTTACCGGGCTTTGCATCGACTATATATATATATATATATATATATAAAATTAAGCATATATTATATATATACTGTCTTGAACATATCGGTGCTGGTGCTGGCCCACGCTGCGTATGCGTAACGCAAGAGTTGCTCGTCACGAAACCAACGTCTGTGTGTGTGTGGGTAGGTGTTTTTATTGAAGTGCGTGGTGAAACACTTTAACTTGTTGTCCAAATAACAGCACGAAACTGAACTGACCCCGGCTGTTGGCCAAGAAAAACGTACTGACAAATCGATGCTAGCCACGGCAAGCCACAAAAATGCCAGAAGACGATTGTATCTATGTAGAAAGTCGAAAAACAAATGCACTTAGATATTGAGACTGAAAGTAGTAAATAAAGCACGCAAAAACTCTATGAAGAAAGTGAATATTTCATGTTTAATGTTTGTTTTGATTTTCATTGTAGTAATTTAAAAATTCGCAACTTTTATTATTAACTAAAAAGCTTTTTTTTAGATGCAAACTTTACTTGAACTTGTTGTACTTTAATAATGGTCACTCAAATAGAAAGGAAAATGGCTAGATGAAAACTTTATAAATACAAAGATAATCAAATATATGATGTACCCAAAATGCAGAGAACCATAAAATGTTTTGCTTTTATAACAAGCATTGACCAATAAATGCTAAAGTGTTCTCCACCTACTTCAGGCACACACTCACACACACACACACGTACAAGTATTTGCACTGGTCAAAAGTATATCCAAAAAAAGAAAAAAAAAGGGAAAAAAGAGAAAACCAAAGGCAAACTTTGTTCTGAGAGCCACGTGTGGTGGTTGGTCGCTTTTTTTGGGTCGCCAGGCTGAAGCTAGTTGATTTTCAACAGTTGAGTTGAGTTTATTTTGCTCCTACTTCCAATTTTCCCCTAGCTCTCGCTCTTTCCGTCTCTCTGTGTGTTGGCCAGGTGCGTTAGCCAGGCAGTCAGCCAGCTTCCAGTTACCTAGCCAGCTCAACATTGCATACATTTTTGCTGCGTGCCTGCTATGGCAGTTTATTTCTTGTTCTGTCTTCCATTCCTGGTTTTTTATTTTTTTCTCATTCCTAGCCGGACTCAACCCAAGCGTAAAATGTTGATGAAGTAACCGCACATGTTTGCCGTTTGCTGTTACCGTACCGTACCGAAAACTCACCTCAAGTGAGTGTTTAGCTGCAAAAGTTTTTCTTCTATAGCTGGCAGCTTTGTTGTTGTAGTGGCAGTGTCTAAGCGCAAATTAGTTTGTATAACAGGAGCTTAACAATGGGGCCATGTTTATGGCCAAAAAGTTTGTGTTATGCATACAACAAATTCATGTAGAGTTGCCATTTTTATGCCACTTGTCCCCATATGCATATAAATAAAGCGATAAAAAAAATCCTTTTTTCTCTCTCTCAAAAAAAAAAAAAAAAAAAAACGAAAGGAAAGCGAATACGAAACAAAAACTCTAGTAAAACAAAAGTTTTTCCAACTAGAGCATGACATGATGCACGGCCACCTAGATGCACATGCACCGTTACAACAACAATTTCAAGAAGCAACAACAAATACAAAACACCAAAAAATATAAAATAAAATGAAACAGAAAGCACTAAAACAACTGGCAACAGGATTCAGATTCAGATTCAGTTCCAAGGACAATGTAACCATGTTAAACAACAATCAGAGTGGAAATACAAACCACTAGCTGGTAATTTTGCATGCAACGCTTAATGTTTGTGGCAAAAGTGGCGCTGATTTTGGGCAGACAACGTGGTTCTCTCCTCGTTGTGTCTCTGTATGTGTGTGTCGCTAAAGTTTTTTTGCAAAGCCCTCGGCAATGGCAGCCAAATTAAACGAAATGTATACAAAATTTTTGCTGCAGCGGCAAGCGCGTTGGCGCACTCTAAATTTGAGTGAGTGGCTGACTGCCTGCCGCCCTGCAGAAAACAGAAAATGAGTGCTCTAGCGTGGGCCAAGCCATTTTAAGACTTCATGAGAGTGAGAGGGTAAGAGGGCGTGAGGCGTGTGCCAACATTGAACAACAATGTGGCGGTTGCTCTACTCGTTGTCTAAAGTTTGAAGTGCGCATAATAAGCCAGGCAGGCGGTAAGAAGCCGCCGCACCAAGCCAAATTGGATACTGCAGATAGAGCCACGGCTCCAACCCCAATCCCAGCCATATCCCCCCGAAAAAGTAGGCAACAGTTTGCAGCCTGGGGACTTAAAGTGCTCTTGACTTGGATGATGATGGCAAAGAGTACAAGCGAGAGGGGCAAAAGCAGAGAATCTCAATGAGCCTGTCATTGTGTGAACCTTGTTGGCTTTTGGAAAGTGAAACTAATTTCCGTTCTTATGAAAAATCGCATGTATATATACATCTATATAGAAGGCATGTTATTGTTGAGTCAAAGATCAAAATTTAAGTATTTCATTTCTTTCAGTTTTGTGATCATCTCTTTAAGTATTTGCTAAAGTAAAATGACGTATGTATGTCATTTGTTTGTTTCCAAAATAATCAAATGTCACTTAATTAATCCGATTAAGCTGTGTGAGCTTACTCGACACGTTTGGAAAAACTAAGCTCATTAGAGATTAAGCTAAATGCAATTTGCTGTTGTGTGCAATTTTTTTATTTTCAATTCATCTAAAAATGATTATATAATTTTACAATTATAATTACCGTTCTCCTTTTTTTCATCTTTCTCATTTACAGACAATCGACAAAGTGGGCCAAGTGCAGGCCAGAAGAAGCTTAACCGAACAATGCAAAAATTGGCGAAAAACGCACACCTCAATGCCTTCTCGTGGCGGCAGCGGCAACTGCATAAAAGTTATGCCCTGGGCAAAAACTGTACATGAAACAACTTAATTAGTAGTTCTACGAGTTCTTGAGCAAAAACCCTAAACAAAAAGAAAACCAAGGAAAAAAACAAGAAAGAAACGTCGAGTTTCGTGCCGAGAATCGGTGAGAGAAAAACCAAGTTCGGAGTTTTAAGAAATATTTGTTCATGCTGCTTCATTAGTGTGTGTGAGTGTGTTTGTGTGTCTGCGCGGAAAATGTTTACGGCCAACAAAAACTGGAGCATCAGCAGCAGCAGCAGCAACCACGGCCCGGGCAACCTTTGAGCTTCGGCCTCGGGAATAACTTTTGTTTTTACGTGAAATTGTGTATATGCATCCACTGTGTATATGTGTGTGTGTGTGTAAGTGAGAGTTGTTGGATTTTTTAAGAAAATTAAATTGGAAACTACACCTGAAGCTGCAGCTGCAGCTGCAACTGAAAAGGCAATATATATAAATATATACCAAAGAAAAAAGAAGAAAGGTATACAAGCTGCATATAAATTATTATACTTTACACAATGGATTTGCTAAAATTGAAAGCTGCTAGCAGCAGCAGAGCAAAAAGGACTTCCACAAAGCACGTAAACCTAATGACTTCATCCTCCAGTAACGCCAACAATTCGTGTAATGGCAGACAAAGCTGCTGGCAACGTCAAGCCATCCTGCTATTCACATTGCTGGCACTCGCGACACACATCAGCATGACTTCCGGTCAAATCGATTGGGACGACGACGATGATCCAGGTAAGTGACGAGTAACAAACTATGCACAAATCGTACATAACAAAAGCTGGCCACTTCACAATCCATTGGGTTTCATTGTCCCTTATTCTCCTCATTCCTCCCCCAAAAAAATCATTTCGTGATTTGCATACCCATTGCAATTATTCGAGAGAAATTTCCGTTCCGAGTATAGACAAAGCGAAAAGCCAAAAACAGATATCAACTTAAAACGTATTGCAATTGAGATTTGGCAATGTTTTTGTAATTAAGTTTAATTGCCATTGCGTATACGCCCGGGATGGCAGAAGCTGATGCCCGGATTCAAGTAACTCCTGCTGGCAATGCTACGATTTGTTGCCAGCGTTTCTGGTATGATGAGAGTATGGGGCTTTTAATTAATCGCAGATTTATGACTTGAGGTTGTATGTACGTGTATGTGAGTTTTGCTTGGTAGGTGCACGCTCTGTCCGTGGCTATATAAATGGAATTTTAATTATTCAAAAGCTACAATTAAAATATTTAATGAATTCATAAGTCTGACAGTTTAATTGCAAGAGTTTTCCTGCCGCCTCTTCCCAGACATAAAGCAACTTTTGAGGCCACAAAACTTGAGGGGAATATATAAATAGATGAGGACAAGTTCAAAGCTTTTGCACAAAATCTACATGAAAATTGAGAAATGGGAGTGAATCACACAAATTTCTTTCAGATAAATCAAATTCTTGTTTGGAGCCTACAATAATTTTTCATCCTCACCCCTACCTACCACCACCTGCGAAAAAATGTTCAAACAGAAGATTAATTCATCTGTATACCAAAATTGGCAAAAAAGAAGTCTCTCTCTTTCAATAAACAAATTTTTGCCATTTGTGGTTGTGGACTTTTTCAATCGATTCTAATCGAAATATTACTCATACGCCACATGGTTCACTGGAGATTTTAGAGAAATTTTTGAAAATAATTGAAAAATAGAAATTAGTACTTTTTGAATAGATGATGAGTTATCCTATACACATCAAGTACATTCAATGGCCTTGCTCTCTGCTATTCATTTATAGATCCAAAATGAAAGTCTTTTGTTATATTGTGCTAGGTTAGGGGTAGCAAAATCACACGCTTTCTTCCGCTCTCACTCCCCCACCCGTCGTTTGTGTGTCTCATTTATCGATTTTCATCCATTGTGGTGGTCGCCCTCTTTCTGTGTGTGTGTCGAACGCTTTTAAGCTAACGATGCAAACTGAAAATGTTGACAACAAACATTTTTCAAGCTGTGCGTTGTCCTTGCTGCAAGGTAGAGGTAGCCCCCGACTTGAACAAATATGTACTTACATCGTTTTGCTTTGGGTGGCCCGCACCTTTCTGTCTTTCTTTCTCCCTCCATCTTGCCGCCATTCATGCGTGTGTCTGCCCGTGTGTGTATATGTATATATGCGGCCTCTTTGCTCGGAGATAGAAACAGAGCAAAGTAGACAGCCCGCTGTGATTCCATTTGGCTTCCCGTGTGTTTAAGCACATGCATACACGCATCACACACACACACACACAAACTTTTTACAGTTGAAAAATATGGTTTTGCATAAAATTTCGAATAAATGTTGCCCAAGATAAGCAGTTGTGCTTGCTTCCTTTTAGCTTGCTTTAAAGCGCCGCTAACTGTGGGATGCTGAAGCAGAAAATTATAAAATTAAGCATACGGAAAGACGAGAATGGAGGACCAGGGTTTGGCAGCAACAAATAAAAATGCCACAAATTTGCTAGGTTCGGCTTGGGGATGTAGGGGCTGAATTTGCCATAAACAACTGACGCTCTGTAAAATTATGAAATCATAAAAATATTTTTACGATTACATAAAAAAAAAAAACATAGAAAACAAAAAAAAAAGAATATTGTAAAAATGTGGGCGTCTCCATACAAAGTAATTTTGCTTCCCTTATATGCGTTTGCCTAGACACAATTCTATAGAGGGGGGTGTAATAGTCTACTTTTCTATGTCCTGGTCTGGTTTGGACCCGGCTCTCTCTCTCTATCTCAGTGGTTGTGGCAATTGCGTGATAATATAAAATTCAACTTTAGACATATGACTTCATTATTTATCAAACTGCCGAGCTTTGAATGAGCGTCAAAAAAAAAAAATAAGGGGAAAAGAGTGTAGTTTGCCTCGCATAGTTTAGCCCCACCTAACCCGAGATTGACCTATCGTGGTATTTTAGCCCTACAAACCCGTTGCCATATATTCAAATTACATGTGACCGGGCTATGCGAAAAGCCACATTTGAACAATTTCATTAGAAATGTGACACACTAAAATACACACACAAACACACACACATAGAGAGAGAGAGAGAGAGAGAGAAAAAAAGAAAGAGAGAGAAAGAGAACGAGTGTAACTACACATATGTGAGACGACGCTTTTTTGGTTATTCCATTTGAACTGAACTCTGCGGCTTTAACCCTTATTAGCCTTTGACTTTGTCGTTGCCATCGCCTTCCCACACTCAATCTTAACCATATTTCATGTTGTTTTCATTTGTTTTGATTAGCAAATGAATGCCATACGTCGCGGCAGTCAAAGTCAAGAGAATGTTGCCGGGATTGTTAGCTAACAAATTATAACGTGACTCAAGCAGGGCAGTAAAATTTGAGTATTTTTATCCACACAGGAAGACAGTGAAAGAAGGTAAGGGAAAGAGAGACAGTGCGTGTTTCACTTGCCACGCAATCTGAACTGTGAATTGGCAACCCACACATATACACACACACACCCACATGCAGCAAGAACAACAACAACAACAACAACGGAGGCAGAGAAGCAATATGTATGTATAAAAATTTTAATTTATGCCGTGTTGAGTGCGTTATGCCCCAGTTCCTGGCAAGTGTGCCTACTTTAGAGCTCCTCCGCAGTGTTTTTTCTACAGATAGCATGGCCGTCGCCTTGCTAGACCCAGACACACACACCCCTTGGTCCCTTTAACCACCTTTTGCCATCGCCCCAGTCGTCTTGGTCGTCAAAGTGAAAAACCTAAAATCGGCACTTCAGGCGCGCATTCTATAGCTCATTTGGTTGTCGTACACCTCCTTAGGCCACTTCCATGTGGCAAAAGGCGAAATGTTGGATTTACTTTAGACACGCGATATTTTTCTAGTCGGTCTGCTGATATGAGACCATATGGAAGACTCGCGAAATATGTAAAAAATTATAATTCATATTACATATTTGATGAAACACATTCAATCATTTGCCTAGGCCCTACTTGCCCCGTCTCTCTGTCAAAAGGTCTTGACACTAACGTTAGCAGCTATGGTTCTTGTTGTGGTTATTGTTGTTCTTGCTGTTCTTGCTGCTCCTGACACAACCCAATAATTACGCATTTTCGTATTTTGCGCTATGTGGTTATTTTTTAATGATAAATGACCTGGCCCAAAGTGTTGGTAATTTGGTTGGTAATTTCGCAGCTTATGCCGAAATTTCACTTGAGGCGTGTTTATACATTAGGCTCCAAGTGTGAGAAGAAAAAGCACACAGAGCGAGGCGGCGACGTAGAAAGAGGGTGAAGCGAATTACTAATTTTGGTGTCAAAAATACTTAGCATTTACCCGAGAGTCTTATGTGTTTGTGTGTGTATGCGTGTGTGAGGCATCGACAATGGAGTCGATGTCGCACATATGTATGTACATGAAACAAGGAAAACAAGATGCCAACGAATATTTGGGGTGAAGGGTGTCAAGCAACTTGTTTTGCCGCAATTTGTCATTTGTCAGAATTTAATGCACTTAATAATTAGCCAACTCTCATATATGCTTATTCACATTCATATACATATGTACATATATACATATATATTTATATACGCATTATGTAGAGTTTACCCCGTGCCCCGAACTCATGACGTGCTTATAGAAGATCGGCAGGCTCGAGGGAAATCAATAAATAATTAATTACCCGGGGCACACTATGTGTTTCAGTGTGTTTTTTTTTTTTTTTA
Organism: Drosophila paulistorum; assembly: GCA_018152135.1. Classification (NCBI taxonomy): domain Eukaryota; kingdom Metazoa; phylum Arthropoda; class Insecta; order Diptera; family Drosophilidae; genus Drosophila; species Drosophila paulistorum. The sequence continues at coordinate 5,786,217 of JAECXG010000805.1, read as the reverse complement.
TTCAAATTATAACGCTTAACTGACATAAAACATAACATATAAGAACAAAATTTGATTCGGTGTGGTAAAAAGCAGGGTGCTGACTTCTCCGGAACTGCTAGTGTGCATTGCGTCGAAGAGCCGTGCACCTACTATAGTCCTGACCTAATCTGTTCTTGCCTCCGTTGTTCTTTCATGACCTTTGCTGCAAAGTCGTTTACTGCCGTCCAAATTTCCGCGTCACCTAGCATCTTTCTCACCAAATTGGAGGGTGTGGCCCCCTCACCTAGCTTGGTGTTTAGGGATCTCCTTTCAGCGTCGTATCTCGGGCAGTAGAAGACAACGTGTTCAGCGGTTTCGGAGATGCCACTCCCACAACAGCTGCACTCGTCTGTGGTGTCGTGCCCGAAACGTTTTAGGTAGCTTCTGAAGCAGCCGTGTCCGCTCAGTATTTGCGTCAAGTAAAAGTTTACTTGCCCATGACGCCTCTTGATCCACGCATCAATGTTTGGGATCAGTTTCCAGGTCCACCTGCCCTTGGTGGAGGCATCCCAGCGGCTCTGCCATCTAGCGAGGCATCCATGCCATTGCGAGCTGCGCTCCGCTTGACGTGCTGGTGCGTTTGAGGTCTCCTCTCGGCGACTAAATATGCCTTCTGCCATTGCTACTTGCTCGGCTATAGGCATCAGTCCCGCTATAACCAGGGCAGCTTCGTCCGAAATAGTGCGAAAGGCACTACAAACACGAATAGCGCATAACCGGTGTGTTGCCTCTAAGCCTCGTCTGTAGCTTTTAACTGCCATACCTTTGGCCCAGACAGGTGCTGCATACAGAGCCGCAGATTTGACGACGCTTGTTAGCAGTAACCTCCTCCCTTGTTTCGGACCCCTCGTGTTGAGTAGCATGCGCGACAGGGCACGCGCCGATACAGCTGCCTTCTCGTTTGCGTAGGCTAGGTGTTCCTTGAAACTTAGCCTTGTGTCTATCATTACTCCTAGGTACTTGATAGCCCTTTTTGAAGTAATCACTGACTCGCCAACTCTTATTTTGGCAAACTCCACCTTTTTGCGGCTGCTGATCAGCACCGCTTCTGTCTTGTGGGCTGCTAACTCAAGGCCTGCTGTCGAAAGCCAGTTGCCAACTTGTCTGATAGCTCTGTTGCATTGGTCTTGTGCTACTTCGACTTCCTTAGCCACCACCACGAGTGCTACGTCATCCGCGAATCCGATTATGTGCGTATCGGGGTCAAACTCGAGTCGTAGAACGCCGTCGTACATCACATTCCATAAGAGCGGACCGAGAACGGATCCCTGTGGGACTCCAGCTGACGCTACCTTCTCCTTGACGCCGTCATCTGTAAGGTACCGGATTCGCCTGTCTGCGAAGTAGCTACGTACACATTTGACCAGGTATTGAGGGACTCCAAAACCCAGTAAGCCATCTATTATCCGGCCCCATCTAGCGGAATTAAACGCATTTTTTATATCCAGTGTCACCACCAGACAGTATTTTTTGGAGCCGCCCCTCCATCTGCTACCCGCTATTGCCTCCGAGGCGATGTCAACCACTTTGTGGATGGCATCTATCGTGGATCTGGCTCTCCTAAATCCATATTGCTGATCTGATAGGTCCCCACCGGCAACTATGGCTTTGTTAAGACGCACGCTGATGATATACTCGAGGACTTTGCCGGCTGTGTCTAGGAGACAGATTGGCCTATACGAAGACGCCTCTCCGGGAGTATATACATCGATTTAAAAGCCTTAAATTCTGCAAACGAACAACCCAAAATGGCCGCCATTTCCCTTTGACAAAAGAAAAATCATTTCAAATGTCATGTAACAAGAGGAAGCCGCAAAAAAAGCAACAACAAAAAACCGACAAAAAAGCAGAGGAGAAAAAAAAAGCTGAAAAGAAAGACCCAAAACGCTTGTTATAGAACGTCACGCGAAATCCTAGACCTTTCTCTGCTCCTGTCGCAGCAGACACACTAAAACTGTTCTCTTTTGTGAAACGTATAAATTTTCTATTGATTTATGCCAAGTTCGCATGCCATTTTTTCCGTTTTGCATAATTTCTGCTGTTGGCCAAATTGCACTCAGCACACACACACACATAGACAGGACCAGCAAAGGACAGGCCAAAAACAGACACAGATACAAAAATATAGAATGGTGGAGAACTGACAGAGCGGCCACGATGAGGACAGCTAAAGCAAACACAATTGTTACGATTCCGACTGTCTTTTCGCGGTCGTGGCCCGCGGACTCTCTACAACTACTTTGTGCTCTCTTTCTCTCTCTGTCTATCTCTCTTTCTATACTGCGGCATTTACAATTGCAGCTACAACACTAACAGCAGCTGCAGCACCATAACCATCACTATCTCCTAGTACCAGCACCAGGAGGAGTGGCATGAATTGTGTTGATGGAGTTATCCATTTATACTCGCATTTGCATAGAACGAGCAGCATGCGACGTCTGTGATTGCTGCTGGGGCGAGACGCTGCCGACACATGACATGGAAAAATGAAAAGGAAACCTATCGTATAGTCAGGGTCTAACCCAGACTAAGACTCAGTCTTGGTCCCAGTTTCAACCTCCAAGTCCCTGAGCAGCATGAACAAATGGTCAAACAGTTGCTACAGTAACTTGACAGCAAAAGAAAAAAAAAACTAGAAGAAAAACCAAAAAAAAAAGAAAGAAAATTGAAGTAACTACCTCTCAGTTGCAGCTGTAGCTGTTGCAGTGGCAGTTGCATAGAGAAAACGGTCTACTGTCAGAGGTTGCAGCGGAAATGCGACTGTAACATTTTCTATATACATACATATATCACATGTAAATATGATGACATTGCCTGCCTTCTGACTGCCGCCAGTATGCATCCTCTGGGAATGCCTGGGAATGCCAAAAATGTGACTCTGCTTAGCTTTTGACTAGTTGGGACAATTGCCAGAGACCAACAACCATGATGGTACTCCCTTGGCCATACTTTGTTTGTGCCACGCTCAGTTAAAAGTCAAAACCATGTTGCACATTCATCATTTAGAGTAAACAATTTTTGATTAATCGCCAAGAGTACTAAACCCGGACTTGACTAGAAGCAGCGTTCTTGCTGTTGCTGTTGCTGCTGTTGGCGTGCACTTTTGTGCAACATTTTTCCAATTGCTGCCAACACAAAAACAGAAAAACAAAAAACAGCAACAGAAATATAAAACTGCCAGCGAACTCTTTAGCACGTACGAGAAAAACAGTCCCCAAACTGAAAGACAGAGTGAGACAGAGAGAGAGAGAGAGACAGCGCGAGGGAGAAAAGAATTGTTTCGGGGGCACTCGCCTCAACACATGTATACAATTTGTTGTTGCAGCTGAGCCTCAGAGCTTGACTTGCTTTGCTTTTGCTTTTGGTGACCAACTGCCATGTTGGAAATTTGTAACATGATTGCATGACCATCACACCACACCACACACACACAGACACACATTGGCGGAACACCCCAAAAAACACAACCGAGCGGCATCCATTTGACTTTTGCATATTTGACTTTGGCCATTTTCAAAATGCTGCGTGTTTCTACCCTGTAGTCATTAAATAGAAGAGTAGCTCATAATAGCTGAACAACTCTAAACTTAGAGGTAATGCAAGATAAAAAACTTTGTTTCTATTTGCCTTCTATTTATTTGCTTTTTTGACCCTAAAAAGTATGCTAAGAAAAAAATGCAACTTTCTACAAAATGCTCATTTAAATGGTCTAGGGTATTCGCTGGTTGGAAAAACTTTTATTTCTCTCGACTGACGACGGCAAGTAGTCAATAGCAATGGTAATGGCAATGGCAAATTTGTGCCGTCAACCGTTGTTAAGCTCGCAACTTATCAAACTCATCACACAGTTGTGACCCAGGGCCACTTAATGTGGGTTTCTTTTGTGAATTTCGATACATATTAAACGGGTTATGCCACAAAAGGATTACAACACTTTTGCCTTTTTCTTACCCAAAAAGCATATCATTATGGTTAAACAATTTTTTTCTCCCACTCATTCTCCCTCTGTCTCCCTGTATATCTATCTTACTCTCACTTTCTGGCATTTGGCCAGTAGCTTTTTGACAACTTTATTAGGTTTTCGGCTTGGACTTTTGGATATAGAACCTAAAAATGGGGTCCGACATCGACGGAAAGGCGTGCGAAAAATTCTAAACAAATAAATAAAGGCAAAAACTTGTGTTGCAAAAGGGCAGTCGAGAGAAATTGCTATGCGGCATGCGTCAGCGTCAAAAACTATTTTATAGCTGCTTCGTGTTGTCGTCACGGTCCTACCGGGTGGAGTAAAAAAGGCTAACGAGGCTGCAGAGGCAGGAGAGTCAAGGCTGAGAAAATATAAACAGGATAGGGGAGCAGATGATGGTGGGGAAGGAGATGAAGGGGAATTATAAGAAAAAGAAGGGGCAATAATGAGAATGGGGAGAGCTTGAAACGCTTGTAAGGCGAATAAGTCAACGCAGCAAAATGTGTCAAAAATGAGCAATTTATTTAATTTTTGGCACACACATACACCCGAACACCCACACAATCTTGTGTATGTGTGTGTGTATGTGTTTGTAGTAAAGTAATTTTCATACTTTTGTTTTTTTCTCCTCCGATTTGACTTGATGCTATTTAAGCGCAAAACTTTTAAGTTGTTTTACAAAAGTTTTCCAGCAACATAAATTGGATTAAACCAAAAAGATGGCACCAGCGCGGCCATAAGGCCGAGACAAACACGAGGCAACAACAGTAACCAGAGACACAACCCCAAGCAATGCCCCAAACTTGACAACTTAGTTTTGCTGATGTTGTTTTTGTTGTTGCTGCTGCTGGCAAAGGGCTGCAAAATGTTTTTTAATGCTCACAAATCTAAACGAACTGAAAATCGAGAAATTGCACGTGGCAGCTTTTTAGAAAACTTGACTTATCCTGTGCTGTGATGTGCTGTCCTGAAAAGTCCTGTGCTTCTATCCCAATGCTGGTCGAGGGTCAACTCATTAGCCAAATGAAGCCAAAAACTAAACGTATGTTTGGACAAAGTATTGCCAAAAACTTTTCAATAGTCAACAGAGTTTGGTAGGGATTTTCGGATGCTTTTCAAGTGGTGGACTTTTGTGTGTATGTGTGTGTGCTTCGATCGGAAAATCGAAATGGCGGTAGTTGGAGGGTGTTGTGGCCCCTGGTAAAAAACTTTTGACCCGCTTCCCCATGCCCCCATTCTAAGCCCCCGGGAAAAAACCATAAATGTCAAAGTCAGCCAAAAGTTTGCATAGTTTTTGACTTTCAGCAGCAACGACAGGGCTCATTTTACCCTCCCTTCATCCAAAGAGTTTCTTATTCCTTGTTATTGCTGGGACCCATGTGGTTGACATATTTGCTGGGGGATTATTAATTGAAACAAGTTAATTTGCACAAAATAGAACTGGTCGGAGGCCAGCCGGCCGGCCTCCTGGATAGCAGCCACACAAGAGATAGGGAAAGAGCGAGAGAAAGATAACTTGAAACAGCCAAAAGCCGACAGTGTCAAAGTAGAGTTTGCCAAAGGCTAGCAAAAGGCTCTTTAGCCACGCCCATACCCATCCTTGTGAAATGTGGGCATGGTGAGAGGCCAGGCGCAGACATGCTAACAAGAACAAGCTGAACAAAAACGACAAACAGCAAACAAAATGTTGGCAAAAAGTTATTAAGAGTCATCATGTTCTGTTTTGTCTCAAGGATAAACTTTTCATATGCTTTTTGAATTAAATACTGGCATTTTTTCTATCAGATATACATATATAGATACATGCTCGTGTGTGTGTGTGTGTTTTTATTTGGCATATGCATATCTAGTTTGGATAAACTTTGTATGTTTGCGTACAAAAACAAGATATAATTAGCATTTAAAGTCAAGTTTTTTGGGCTTAACTTAAACTAAAATCAGTCCTAAACTTATAAGAGGTTGCACATACACACGTAATCGGACTTGTGTGTAGACTCTAGTCAATCAATATCTCTTCGACTCTGCATTTCGAATATTATGCAACTTGTTTTTGCTAATATTTGATGAGAAACTTTACTTAACTTTTATTTGAAATATAATTTATGAGCTATCTTAAAGAAAACTACATGAACAGTTCCTTGTCCAGAAGTTTTGGTTTATGTTCTATACATTAAATGGTTACCCAAGCATATTTTTTCTTATTGATGTTGGTAAATAGAAAAATGTTATAGTTATTGTAATTTTTGAGCTTACAGTTACTCGTATTATTTTATATCATTATATATTCTAATGCTAAAGCAATAATAGTATTTTTTACGCTATATATCAGTTTATTTTTTGAAATTTTCAATCAGGTAGGTGTGGAAAGTGGATGAGAGGAGCAACGAAAAGGTAGAGATGAGCTTTTGAAAACGAAACGCATCTGACTTATTTTATTAGATATACTTTCTGCAAGAGGATAAAAAGTTCATCTATAAAATAAAATAAGAAATCTGATTTCATCTTAGTTAACTTTATTATACCCTTGCAGAGGGTATTATAAAATTGATCAGATGTTTGTAACGCACAGAAGGAGACGTTTCCGACCCCATAAAGTATATATATTCTTGATCAGCTTGAGAAGCTGAGTCGATATAGCCATGTCCGTCTGTCCGTCTGTCCGTCTGTCCGTCCGTCTGTGCGTATGCGTTTTACTCAGCCATCTTAAGAGATATCGGGTTGAAATTTTTTTTGGAGACTCTTTATTACCTGTGTGAGATAAAGTATGAAAATCATCGGGATCGGACTACTATATCATATATTGTTTAATAATCATTAAATGTGTTTTGAATTCAGTAGTTTGAAGTATGCGTTTTACTCAGCCATCTTAAGAGATATCGGGTTGAAATTTTTTTTGGAGACTCTTTATTACCTGTGTGAGATAAAGTATGAAAATCATCGGGATCGGACTACTATATCATATATTGTTAAATAATCATTAAATGTGTTTTGAAAATGCGTTTTACTCAGCCATCTTAAGAGATATCGGGTTGAAATTTTTTTTGGAGACTCTTTATTACCTGTGTGAGATAAAGTATGAAAATCATCGGGATCGGACTACTATATCATATATTGTTAAATAATCATTAAATGTGTTTTGAATTCAGTAGTTTGAAAAATATTTGAGCATATTCATAATACGACAACTAATGCTGTTGATGTATGAAATTTCACTTTTCTTATCGAATTAAATATAATAAAGAACTGCAAGGGTATATAAACTTCGGCAAGGCCGAAGTTAACTTCCATAGCTCGTTTTTTTGTAAAACTACCCATAAAGGATTAATCACAGACTAAAAAATGCATAAAATTTACCATCACCATCGTATGCCTCAATTCCATTTCATTTTTCATGGCTCTGCAGCCGCCCTTTGAAGCCGCATCCAATATGAAGTTATTGTTATAGTTAGGGCTCATTATTTATGCCTCAAGTTATGCAGCTAACAGCACATAAACTGCAGCAGTAGAACAGTAATCTCACCCCGCCCACCATGTTCCTATCCGCGCAAATAATTTGCCACCATCTTAGCCAACTGGCTGGTTGACTGGATGGCTGGCTGGCTGAATGTTTGTTGTAAATAAGCACTAAACCTTACCACGGCTGTCTGTTTTTGTATATCTTCCCCAACCTTGTTCCCTGACAGAGAAAGAGCAGGGAGTTTAGTTGCCTATGCCAAGGCGCAAATGTTTTGCGGAATGTGCTCGAGTCATAAATTTTACACTACCCAGATGGCAAACCATCCTCTCCGCCTTCCACTTCCTGCACCTCCATCTCCAACATGCCATTGACTTGCATTGAATGTGTTTGTCTATGTTCTTGGCATTTACGTTTTTTTATTTTACCAACCCCTCAATTTTTTAGCTTTCTTTATTTTGCCAGCAAGCACAGACCTCGGGCCATGGAATCTGAAAGTTCCCTACTTCCATCACTATATAAACAGCGCAGACAGAGAGCCGTAAGCATTTCGCTTTACAAGTTTATCGATGCCGAATGGTAAAAACTGTAACCGTATTGACGTTAAAAATATTTAAGCAACCGAAAGAACTGAATGCAAAGAAAAAACACTATTCTATCAAAAAGCTTCATCCTGATCAGTCCAAATTATTTATTTATTTGTATCTGCTGTTTGTACTTCATCAGTCAGCTCATAATGCTTGTGATTATCATGCTTAAGGGTCTTGAATTTTTAAATTAAACGCTTTCAGGCTAGTTCGAGACCCTAGAAAGTCTCTTACATATGTTTGGACGAGTGCTGAGTCCGTGTTCTGACCATGTAGCATGTGAACTCAAAATTTTCCAACTAATCGGATTCTAATGGCAAAATAATTATCAGAAGACTGTAGAGTGCCACTCAAATACTCACACAGAAGCCAAAAACACGTACACACACACACTCACACACGACGTTGCATTCATAAATTTTGGAATGCCATTAGTTTTACATTTGTGGTTTGTGCTGAGGATAACCGCAAAGTGAAAAGCCGCAAATTTTCAAGTCATACGGAAATGAATGCCGACTGGACGGCAGAGTAAAGTGAAATGAGAGACACTATGTTAGTCGATTGGTTTGGGTCTAACAAAGTTGCAGAGACAGTTCCATATACTTACATATATGTATGTATATACAGGATGTAGATAGAGAGATATAGAAGGAATGACAGAGACAGAGACTCTGACCAAAATGTGGTGAGCTTGGTTAGCCCAGCATGTTATGTTTGTTCATGTGTTTGTGTCATTTCAATCACAGTTTTCAATTAATGTAACATCGCCGCATGACATACGGATTAAAAGGTGGAGGGTTGATGAGAAATCTGTTTTTGGGAATTAATGAAAAATGTTTCCCAAAAATGCTAAGCTCATTTTATGCCAACAACACATATTGGCAATTAAATACAGTACTAGGCAAATAAAACTGGAACAAACAATAACAATAACTGCAATCAAGCATGCAATAACCTAACAGACCGACCGACGGACTGACCAACCAACCAATCAATGTATCTCCCCCCGCAAGCAAACAGTAGGCTATCCCAGCTGGGCCAATTGACCAGCAGCTTTCTCAGAATTTGAATAATATTCAATTCAATATTGAAAACCGCTACATAAATTCAAACATTTGCATTACCACCGACATTGGTTGCAATTGCAAATAATGCGGCCCGACCGCATGGTGAATGAACTTTGACAATTTGCTTGTTGTATTCTGTATTTGGCATTGTTTCTTTAACCCGCCAATTTATTCAGACTCAATTTGAATGCCAAACTCTTTCATGGTTCTTGTAGATATTTCTAATTGAATTTGTGTTTAAAATTCGAAAATTCTTTCCGAAAAATTAAATTTACATAGCAAATCAACTTTAAGTTACTAAATGATTTACTATATTTTAAATGGATTTTAAATTAAAAAGGAGAGAAATGACCTTTGTTATCTTTATGGAAAACAGGTTGTGATTTTCTTCAAAATATTATTCAGCCTATTATTACAAATATTTATAAAATCAATTTAAATACATTTTACTATCTGCAAACAAATAAATCTGTATGGAAAACAAGTTCTAAATTCTCTTTAAAATTCAGTTAAGCATTTTGTAACCAATATTTATGCAAAAAATCTCAATACTTTCACAATTTGCAATAGAAGTAAAGAATATTTATTTAATATATTTTTTTAAAGAAACAATTCATTCCCTCCACAATAGAAATAATCATTTTGAGGATCAAAATTTAAGTCTGCAAATTTGATAAGCAAAGCTCGTATCAAATTTGTGAACAAAGAAAATTGAATTTCTTATGGAAAACTGATTTGCTGATTCTCACAGCAGTTTTTCCCACACTCATTGGATTTTCTTAATTTGATACAAAAAGTTTTGCAAGATTTAATTGAAAAATGTCAATTTTTTCCACCTTCTAAAAGAGTTAAGGTAATTAAATGGCAGTTGATTGATATTGTTTTATTTAATTAATTATGCAAAGTGTCAGAATAAAAAGAGAAGAGAGAGTGAAAATATTGTTTCTATCATTTGATTTTAAAGATTTTCTCGTTTAAGCTAAATTCAACTCTTTTCATTTTCCTTCATTTCGAAATAGATGATGATGCTGTGGCACTTAAAGCCGAATACTGTAATTAAAGTTTGGGAGGCGCAAAAAATAATCAATGGACATTCAGTGGTACAGCGGCAACTGAATTAACTCCAGCACTCATCCACACAGACACACACACAAACACTCACACAAATATACACATACACATGGAGAGAGAGAGAGAGAGACAGAGAAATGTGGGGACTGGCCAGTGCTATCGTCCATCTCGGTCCCCTTTCGACCAGCGCTTAATGCGAAAATTCAATTAGTGGCATAATTAGTTGTGGCAAGCGTTGAAGTTCAGATTTTTGGTAGACCCCACAATAGCAGCAGGAGCAGGAACAGCAGCAGCAGGAGCATCAGAGGCGCCACCAACAGCGGCAGCAAGTGAAATTGAATGAATGACACACAAAAGACTAACGGCCAATCTATGGGAATGAATTGAGAAGAAAAACAAGAAAGAAAAAAAACCGTGAACTGAACTGAAATTTCTTTGGCTTCTTTGTGTGTTTGTGTGTGTGTGTGTGGGTGATCTTGCAATGGCTGGTCGAGTTTTGTGTCTTTACCCTTGATTAATGTGAATTAATTAATTTAGTGAGTAATTTACAGCAAGCAACTGCATTAATTAACTATTTCCCAACTATTTCTTCCCAATTTCTATCCATAGAAAATTAAATTTCTTCCCATAAACGACTGTGATTTGTTGAGTTGAATTTGTTAACCTAGATTTCGATGCGCATTGGTGTTAATTAACTAAATGCAACTGCAATAAAATTGATTGTTTTCACTTTGTTTGCAATGCAAATTGCTGTTCATCCAGCTGGGTCAAATCCCCGTGGTATTGCCAACAGCAATATCAGCGGCAGCAGCCGGAACAGCAACAGGAGTAAAAACGTTGAGGTCTGTTGGCAACGGAAATGGCCAAAAATTGTTTGCCTGCCTCTTAGATCTCTCTCTCTCTCTCTCCCTCTCTTGCTCTCTTCTCCTCTGCTTTCCCTATCTTTCTGTCTGTGTTGCTGCACACTTTTTCCCTCTATGCCAATGACATTTTTGCTAACATATGCGCGGTTCTGCGGCTTTGCTGGGTTAAATTGCAGCAGAGCAAATTTAATTAGAGTTTTAGCGGGCACACACACACACACACACACATAGAATGAAGGGCGAGGGAGGGGAATCAGCATAGACTTAGATGCACATCGTAAATACACATGGATACACTCAGACAGACGTTAGTGAAACAAGTCAAATAACAAGTCACGTTTCAATGGCTAATGAGGTCATGTGTAAGAGCCAATGGCGGATGCGGCTGAGCCAAACGTCTGTCATCCCATTACCCCACTCTATGCGTTTGTACGTATGTATGTATCGGATCCTTCTATTGTTGCCTAGGTACAGTTGTCACTCACTGGCGGGCACGTTATAATAATGACGACGTGCAGTAGCAGCAGCAGCAGGAATGGAGCTTGTCTGAAGTGCCACCGACGGATATCTGGCTGAATGACTAAAGTTAACACTAACTTGGCAAACAAATAAACATGAAAACAAGGGCAAAGTGGTCGTGCCAGCAGAAATGGGGCCTGGCCAGAACACGGCAACAGCAAGGACAATATGTCAACACACATGAGCACTTCAGCTTAATGCGAGAATGTATGTGTCTGCTCTTTGTGCATGTGTTTGGGTGTGTATGCGAGACATAGGCATATAATTTCAGCTTCCGCCTAGATCCTTAAACTGTTTGCATTATTGTTCTGTTGTGGCTCCTGTTTGCTGTGCTCCTGTTTGGCTGTTGCATTACAATTACAATTACAATTAGAAAAGTGTATTTTGTAATTGTAGATTCAGTAATGTGCTGTGCATGTGAGACCAAAACCTCTAACCCCCTCCCAAGTCTACCTACCAACGCTGGCCATTAACCTGCCAGACACACGCACGCACACTCACCCATTCCCATCCACATCCCAACTCCCTTGTGTCCTAGTTAAACCCTTAAAAGCAAGTGTCTGGTCTGGTCCTGGGCAGGTTTTTGGGTTTTAGGCCGCTCATGTGATATGATAATAAATATTTTCCTTTTAGCTCAGTACTTGTAAACTTGCCAACTTGCTTGGGTTAAAGCATTAAAGCTTCAGAAGATATGTACATATGTCTACATCAAAGAGGGAACCGAACCTTGAGACTGAGTTCACACAAAATTTGTTGGCCCATTCTCCGACATCCATTGGTTAGGCACACGATGGGGAAAATCTTTAATTGAAAATGCTTAAACCTTAAGCTGAGTCTCCCGATGTTAAAGGCATTCAGCTAAATTAAACGGAAGTCAACATTTTTATTCTTAAGCAGCTCACGTAAAATGAAAGCCGATTGGCTACGAATTCGTTTGCTCATTTAAGAAGAAAATATGAAAAACAAAGAATGGCAGCAAATAACTAAAGAATTCAACGAATGAAGTGGAGTAACAACTTCAGCAGTTAGTTTATTGACTAGCTAGTCATAGAGAGAGTGAGGGAAAGAAAGTACATCAATTATCAATTCTAACTGTTATTAGTCATAATTTATGTTCATTAACTTGCATTGGAAAATTAATCGGCTTATTGGACAAATAATGCTTAAAACTATTGATTTATTTAGTTAGATGACCATTATATTTATATTTAATTTTTGTTTTTCCTAAATATAATTACTTTGAATGCTTATTTTTATACCCTTGCAGAGGGTATTATAAAATTGGTCAGATGTTTGTAACGCACAGAAGGAGACGTTTCCGACCCCATAAAGTATATATATTCTTGATCAGCTTGAGAAGCTGAGTCGATATAGCCATGTCCGTCTGTCCGTCTGTCCGTCTGTCCGTCTGTCCGTCCGTCTGTGCGTATGCGTTTTACTCAGCCATCTTAAGAGATATCGGGTTGAAATTTTTTTTGGAGACTCTTTATTACCTGTGTGAGATAAAGTATGAAAATCATCGGGATCGGACTACTATATCATATATTGTTTAATAATCATTAAATGTGTTTTGAATTCAGTAGTTTGAAGTATGCGTTTTACTCAGCCATCTTAAGAGATATCGGGTTGAAATTTTTTTTGGAGACTCTTTATTACCTGTGTGAGATAAAGTATGAAAATCATCGGGATCGGACTACTATATCATATATTGTTTAATAATCATTAAATGTGTTTTGAATTCAGTAGTTTGAAGTATGCGTTTTACTCAGCCATCTTAAGAGATATCGGGTTGAAATTTTTTTTGGAGACTCTTTATTACCTGTGTGAGATAAAGTATGAAAATCATCGGGATCGGACTACTATATCATATATTGTTTAATAATCATTAAATGTGTTTTGAATTCAGTAGTTTGAAAAATATTTGAGCATATTCATAATACGACAACTAATGCTGTTGATGTATGAAATTTCACTTTTCTTATCGAATTAAATATAATAAAGAACTGCAAGGGTATATAAACTTCGGCAAGGCCGAAGTTAACTTCCATAGCTCGTTTATTTTATTTATTTATGTACAGTTAACTTATAATGTAAAATTATATAGCTAAATTATAGAGCATTGGCTGCTGCTTATTAGTTAAAAACTTTGGTTCGTTTTGTCAAATTTTTATAAATATTTTTTGTTCAATTTCCTGATATACTAAATATTTTGGTAATATTTTTAAAGTTGTTTTTCCATTTGTATTGCCAAGAATTTATTAATGAGTATTTATATGCCTAGATCATCATTTAAACTCTGTTTTAATAGGAAACTCGTTACCCTTTTTTGTAGCAGAATTATTTACAATAAAATATAGTAAATTTAACCCTCTAAGACTACTTTCTAAAGTAAAAGCAAAAGTTAATTTGAATAATTTTTTTTTAAGTAAATAGGGGCTGCTGAGCTTAAATATGAACTCAGAAAAAATATAGAAGCTTTCGTTTACCTGGAAGGTGAGAAAATGTAAATAAGTGCCTCAAGGCACGCTTGGGGCTTGGAGGGTAAAAAAGTAGTTTCCAAATAAATTGAATTTTTTTTTAATTTTTGTTATATTTTATTTGATTACATAATTTTATTTGTTGCTATGATACTCAGCAAAACAATTTTTGTTGGCCGAGCAGCGTAAATGCAGTTTGCATTTTGTGCAAATGCACTGCGTTTGGGAAGTTTTGCAGTGCTTGCAGCTTCTATTTCCCGTAATGTCATCCAACCACTCTGGAAAATGATTGAAATGGTCAAACCTCAAGTCCTTTATTGGGTCATTTGATTTTTGGCCTTGTTGGAATTGTGGCTGCAATGGCCGCTGAGAAATTGGCGACAGCAAAGTCTGTGATGGCGACCGACTTGATCGCGCAGACAAAGATGAAGATGGTGAAGGTAAATTGTTCTTCATAAGTGGACGACCTGTTGCCATATCTACTAGCAGGTTGCAGCATGCTGAGTTTTACTTCTTATATGCCCATCCATTAGATCCACGCCTCCCATATGAGCGTTATATTCCCGTATAACTTGTGGGCAGTCAATTTCTACATTGCGCGTCGACTTTCTGTCGTAACGAGATGCCTTTGGTGTTCCTCCTTGAACTTATTTTGAAATTATAAACGGCTTAACGCCCACATAGGTCGATAATAAGGGAACGGCCTTGTTGTCTTTCCACAGTACGTTACTAACCTCCACTCCATATGAGTAACCCACGTACTCAACTAAAAAACCTCTTGGCTTTTCCTTGATGGCACTATCGTTTGGAAACTTGCAGTTTGGTATCCGATTTACCCGAACCGTTCCCAAACTTTAAATCCCTTTTGCCCGAAGGTATACCATCAAAGGCAGCGATGTGTAAAAATCTTCAAAATATATTATATGATGTTTATAAGTTTAAACAGTTTTTGTCAAGCGTACAACTATGTTGGCTGACGCATCGATATCAGGGCGCTTACTATCGTCACACAACGAGAAGTATTTCTTAATTGCTTTAAATTTGCTACGGATCATACAGGCTTGTATGGGTGCAAATGCGTTTTGCCCCCAGTAACTTTTCAAATTAGGGTAGCGATATATAGACATGTAAATTATATGTACGTATATAGTGATGAATATCTTCCGTTGTTATCTTAAACTTGTTGGCAATATTGTCCTTAAAGGCTGCGCGCATTGTTTCCTCGACGATCATACTTATAATGTCCGAGTTTAAAAAATAACAAAATAGTTGAAACGGAGTTTTCAGATCAGTTATTTTGGATGGCAACGAAGAGTCGCCTTGAAAAGCAACATTGTTTATGCGCAATTGCATAGATTGCTGTCGCCAAATAACTTTACTAGGTTCCTTTATAATTGATTCGATACCTATCATAAATAAATTAATGAGTTGTATTACACATCAAAGTAATGATTTGCTTACCAAGCCCATTAAAGCCACCAGAATACGGTAAAGATACAGGTGTTGCTCCTTCAATAACTGGCAATGGTGATCGATGCCTCCTACGAGTTTTTCGGGAATGCTCATGGCTCTTCACAGTATTTTCATTGTTTTCAATATTACTGCACATTAAGGATACAGTAAAGTCATCTTCTAATGCAGTGTTAAGTGCCTCTGCCACTCGAAATACTCGACATGTCCACATTCGACAGGACTGATTCGAACAACTCCAGCAGTAGTTCATCCGTCAAATCAGACCATTTATAGCGAGCCATTATTCAATCTCTATTAAAAAAATTCAACAATAAATAAAAATCACACACAAATCACACAAGAAGTGCAAGCAGTTGTGAAATAGCTGCTAGCAACAAATTTTGCCGTGGAGCCCCAAGAGTGCCCCAAGGCAGGTATCACTTTTACGATGCTACAAAGCAGAACTTTAACATATTCGCACATATTAAACTTTATTTAAATAGTACATTAACTTACCTTTCACGAAAAAAAATATTGAGTTCAATTGGTTGTATAAATTCACTTTTATCAACACAGCAAAAGACAATGAGCAGCAGCTGAAATTTTTGACGCGAAGTAACACATGATTCCATAATATGTTTATGAGAAGCACCGATAAAAGTTTCCGAGCGCTTTACAACATTTTCAGTGCTTTTTGGCAGTAATTTTTAAAAGTTCAACAATTTTTAAATTAACTAAAAGCTCTTAGTTATTTTTTTAAAATTAAAAATAAAATACGTGCCTAGAGGCACTCTTACGTCCTAGAGGGTTAAGACATAAAAAATTTTTCTTACCAACTTACTTGGCAGAAACTATCAAGAATGAAATGAAAGTTACACAAAAGTTTTTAATACTAAACGGTAAGCCTGCCTACGTTAAGGTGGCTATAATAAATATTTAAAGTGCTTAGTTTAATCAATAGATATGCGATACGGTCTCACACATGCCACACACGCACACACAAAAGCAAACACTCAGTGGCCACAATTGCACACTTGGCCATGATCCTAAATGCAAATAGGCGACCCCCAGAGTATATGTGGAGATTCACGTTTATGTAGTTACAACGAGAAGCGTATTCTGGGACACAAAATGTGGTGGGTGAGTCTCGGCAATGCCAAAGGGACACAGCAGGCCAATAATGGAGTCACGTCGCACTTATGAAAAATATGCGATAATCCCAAGTATAAGTTACCGAACGAAAAGCGTCGAAGTAAAACTCTTTTACTCTTATTCTCCTCTCCTGTCTTATGGCTTTTACAATTGCCCTAAGTCGGCAAAGTGGCTTCAAAAGTTTCTTATCAGTCTGTGAGCCAGCCAAAAGTACACAAAAAAAAAAAAAAAAAAAAAACAGTACCTCACATTTGAAATGCCTGCATATGTGTGGTTATAATTGTGTGTGTGTTTGTTTTTAAGATGCGCTCAAGGAGCATTTGATGATTCAGATATTCGGTAATTAGGCAGCAAACTTTTTAATAGCTTTGCTGCTGCTCCCTCTGTCTCTGTCTCTCTCTGTCTTTTGGCCACGTTCAATAAACAGACTTTAGCCATAATTTGATTATGCCCCAAAAAACGTAAAGTGCGATTCATTTGCATGACAACTAGCTGGAAAATTCATTCACCTGCCGTGTACAGATAACACAACGTGCCTTGCCCTGGGCGAGTCATTTAAAATGCAAAAAACGAACATGAAAATGAAAAATCAGCGACGCGCGGCGGCTACAAAATGTAAAAAAAAAGTCAACTACATGTTGTATGTTTAAAATATGGTGCAAAAGCAACAATAACAATCAAGAAGATATACAAAAACAACAATGAAAAAAGCAGAGGCAGGCGTAGCAGATAATCAGGAAGTGGCAGCTTATTGAGAGCACATCAAAAAATTGATTTCGGCGTAGCGTGGCTATCGATAGCATCGATAGAAGGATCATACGTGCGTGCCCGTACGCTTTAGTCGATGCGTGTGTCCTTTGAGCCAAACAACAACAACAACAATAATAATTCATAGCCACCGTGTGCGTTGCTGCGTCCTTGTGAAGGCTTAACATTTCATCCGGCCATGGTACGTAAGCGACACATTTAAGCGCACTTCCTGCAGCTGTTGCTGATATCAGGACAAGCCAGCTCAGCTCAGCTCCTCCTCCTGCTTTTCCCTTTTTCTTGTCTCTTATCAATATGCACTCGCATTAAGTGAGTTTACGTGTGATAGAATTGGCGTTGGTTCTACTGATTCTATTCCCACGGTTTTCTTCGGGGACACAGACACACACACACACACGCAAACGCTACTGTCGTCTCGACTATGCGTTTACTTTTTCATAAATTTTTGAGTGACATTTTTGATGACATTCAAGCTTTATGCCATGTACCATTTCAGGATACCCAACTAAAGGCACCTGTCACCATTGCCAAATGTGGCATGGCATGCTTAAGCGGCAAGTGTTAAAATGTCAACAGAAAACTGAAAAGGTATATCATATATAACCACCCAGACGTGCAGTGCCTAAAATACCCTTCAAATGTATTAGCCAAGTTCCAAAAAAAAATTCCACTTTAAGGCAAAAGAATAAAAAAAAAAAAGAAGTTTCGTTTCTTCTGGTGTTTGATATCAAGTTTGGTTACTTCTTTTTTTGACAAGTCACTTAATACTATTTAAAATTGACTTTAAACTAGTTCATCTAATCATGACGAACAGAATGAAAAGTCACTGATACCCAAAACATGAAAATTTTGATTGTCATCCCTTTGTCTGTGTCTGTATGTTGGTACGTTGCCATGTTGCCATTTTGCCACTTGCTTCTTGCCTCTGTGCCTTTAGGTATAAGTCAGTTTCAGATGTTGCCGGTGTTCGGTGTTTGGTGCCGCCTAACAGGATTATCTGCGAAAAGGTTACGCAATGCGTTATCACGTATCATAAAGCGTAATCTCAAGCGCGTGGTTTGTATTTACATTGCCAAGTAGATTGCTGTTTAAAATTTGATGCATGGCAAAGGAGTGAGGCTCAGCTAGGGCGGAAGGGATAAAAATGGTTGCCTTTGTCTTTGTCTTACGCCAAATTAAACAAGGCCAAGGCGAAAGTCAAATTGGGTGTCCTGAGTAAACGAAACGAGGCCTAACTTAAAGTAACCTTGAAGTCAGAGAGGGGGGCGGGGGAGCAAAATCAATTGAGCCTAGGTACGCGTCGGCGAATTGCGTTTTATTCAATTTCTTTCTCTTTTTTTCTCTCGGCACGGCTAATAAATGGATTCTCAGTAAGCGTATATGTGTGTGTGAGGGTGTTTGTGAAGACGGTTTTGAGGTTGGGGTGTTGGAGGTTTTTTTTGGTTCTGTCATGTCGCGGGTTGGCAAAGAAAACGCTGCACGATTTATGCGCCTTACAAGCTAAGCCCAAAAGTATGCTACATAAGCTCCCACCACATATGTGTATGTGTTTATTTAAGTGCAGTATGTGTGTGTGTATGCTCCTTCGGTAAGCTGAAATTCAAATTTTTTCACTACCAAATGGCGAGCAAATATCCAAAAGGGGTTCACAGCTTAAATGCGCCACGCCATTTGTCAGTGTAATAAAATCAAAAACACACACAGAGAGCACTCGGGAGGTAAACCTCAAAACCATACAACTTGGGATTGGCAACTGGGACAGTGGCGGTGGGTGGTGCGGAGGCGACAGGAATGGAGGGAGCACCCAACTGAGCTCAGGCTATTGAAAATTTATATTGGCCGCATTTGTAGCCATGTATTTTTGTTCTTTTTTTTTTTGTGGCTGACTTCAAGTCGGGCATTACCCTGAGCGCTTTTTGAAGTTTTCGCATTTATTTCACTTGGCTGCCAGAGCCATTTGCAGATTTCGTTTCTGTACTCTTGCCACTCTTTGTAATTGTATGCAGTTTTGCTCTCACGTCAATTTGACACCCAACCGCCAATTTTATCGTAAGGTAAGAAAGATTCTTACTCTGTCGACATGTCGATGTGTTTTTACGTTCCAATTTATAGCGGCAATTTCTTCCCTCTCAAATGTAAATCCAGCGACTCTACGCGACCGCCACTGTTTACATTAGTTATTATGCTTATTTATGTGATTTTATGGCCCAGCAGACGGAGCCACAGCCATTTGACTAGAGTGCTTGAAGCCTTTCAAATTGATGCGCACTTTAAATCCACCTGCGATTATAACTCCCACCGCATCCAAGTACCCCCATTAAATTAAGTTTAGCACCGCGATATGACTTAGCACAGAACAGAACAGAACAGAACAGACAAGAGCAGCGAAACCAAGCCTTTTGTCTTTGAACTCCGAACTGGATATGTATCTGTCTTTTTGGGGCAAGGCATTGAGAAATCGCCAAATAATTGCTACGCTTACACTTTGTCGCTGTGCTGCGCTGACGTTTATCTCTTGGCAACATTTACAACAGCAACAAGAAGCAGTAACTACAAAGTGAAAGTCCATCGCTTATTCCTATGGGAACAGGGGGCAACAAATTACAAATTCAACAAGCGCCAAGTGGACAACCCTCATTAATTTTGCTTTCCTCTTTGCCCCTGAATCCCCATTCATTTATCCAGTTCACCCATCCATCCATCCTGCCTACCTATCTACCGTTTGCCTTGTCCCTTGCAACAGTAAAGCTTTCTATTAAAATTAATAATGTTGCTTAAAAACAAAGCAACAAAACAAGGCAACAGCGACAAAAAATGAATAGAAACGAACAGCGAGTCAACGAGCTTACTGAAAAAGTATCTCTCAGCATGGGCCACGAAGTTTTGGGTAGCCCTTAATAAGTTGCGAACGGTTGGGTTGGGTCTTTCAGACTATAAAAATTTATCAACAACATCAATAAATGTTCAAAAGGGAAAACTGTTGAGATGGTCATTAGGGAATGAGTACACGAAATGGTGGTCTACCTTTTATTGTTTAGATTGAAAAAGATTGATTAGTGAATGTATCATAAAGGTGAATTACCCTCTTCTTATAGTTCTGCCCTAGATGGTCTCAGTAAAAATTGTATGAAAACTATAACTTTGCAGTTAAATAACCTCAACAATTTGACTTAAAGACAAAGTTGCATTGTGTTAATGACTAAAAATTACTTCCTTATAGATTATAACTCAAAGTCTTAGCTTTTTATTGAAAACATTATAATAATTAACATTTATTGATCAAGATTTGCTCTGCCTTTAATTTTGAGTGCTGCTTATGAAGAGTCCTTAATTCCTTAATCTACTTATTAATAGTTAAAAATTAACATTTAATATAAAATAAATGGGCTCTTTCGATTTGAACCAGAATTTTATAAAAATAAATTCTCTAGTTTACATATAAGTATTTGATCCCCGTTTGTATGCAGTAGTTTATATATATATTTAACGACTTTTCTTTCATTTTTTTCTGCATTTTAATAACAAACTTGATGCGGTAATTAAAACCTCATGAAAATAAATATTTTTTGTTTTAGTTTTGAACTTCTTTAAACTTTTATTACATTAATGGGTTGCTGTCTCTTTGTAGGCCAATAATCCACATATTATCTGAGCTATCAAATAGGTTGAATGTGTGGGGGCACCCACCTCCAGTTGGCATAACAACACAACGCATGTTAGAAAGGGATAGATGGTGTGTGTGTGTGTAGGTTGGTTATTTGGTCTCGTGGTAATTATTCATTTTCCTCCGGCAACACATTACCCATGCATGGCCATGTCAAAAGGCGTCTACCCGTCGCTTGTTCTCATTTGTAATTGAAACTTCCCTCTATTTCTCTCTCCTCCGCTTTGTTGCTCCTTAACCATCTGTAAAATAATTAGCATTATGTTTTAGTTACGTTTATTTTTGTCATATCACAATGGCATAGAGTTTTCTATATACATACATATATATATATATATATAACAAGCTACTTACCACCCTCGCATATTACTTTTCGTTAATTAATTGAGTTTCCATCGTTATGAATACTGCATAGATCCAATTCAAATGAATGAGCGGAGATAGAGTGAGAGCGACTAGGGGAAAAGGCAACCAAATAACCGCAGGTAACCTAACGAAGCTTGCTGATATATAAATATTTGAGGCAATTTTCAAGTACGCTGGGACTTGGCCTTTGTCTTTGTATGCCAAAGGTAAATAGCGCATTGGTAAACAAAAGGAAAAGGAACAGCAAAAGGAATCGACAAAAAAGGAAACCAAGAACGCACCAAAAAGGAAGTAACTTGGGCCCAATCCACTTCTATACTATTACCCAATACCCCTGGAACTGAGAAAGCAATCAAAGAAATTAGCAAACACCAAAAACAGCAGGCAATGAAGGAAAAAAGAGAGAAAACAGCGTGAAAAAACAAAGAAACAAAATAAAGATGGGGGAGAAAAAAAAAAAAGGAAAAATGAAAATGAATAAAAGCAACCAGAATCGAAAGAAAGAATATAACAAGGCAATGCAACTACATAAATAATTTAATATTTCCACTTCACTTGATGATGATGGCCCTGATTTTGTCTTGCCCTTTTGTTTGCCATCCCCTTTCATTCTTACCCGCTCCTTCTTTCTTTATTTTCCATGCCGTCTAGGGCGTCGCAGCGCGCTGCTTCAATGATGAAAATAAGCAATTGAATGCTCAGTTAGATGTAAGAAAAATCAATTTTCCAAACAATTTTACTCGCTTGCTCTTGCCGTTTTGCCAGTTTACTTGTTCCATTTTGTTGTTTTGTTTTTTTTTTTTTTATCGCTGCTCGTTGTTGTTGTTTGCCGTACTTTCATGCACTTGTCGCCGGCTGCGGGCAATGCTCTTTTTTCCAGCTCTAGTGTGCGGCAACAACAAAACAAAACAAAACAGCAGCAAAAAAAAAAAAAAAAAATACCAAAATAAAGGCAAATCAAAAGCAGAGCAAAATCAATCGTCAAATCACTCGAGTGCTTTCTTCGTCTCTTCGTCCGGCACTGTGTTGATTTTGTTTTTGTCTTCAGTTTATTGTGTGCCTTTTGTTCCTGCCTTCTGCTGTTTTGTTTATCCGCCGAGCCAGTGCGCCCAAAATGGCAGGCTAACGATTCCTCGGGGCCCGATACCATGTTGCACGATGGGCCAAATGCGGGAGCAGATAAGCACGCGCTCCGCTCTCTACTCCGGGTTCAGCTCCAGCTCCAGCTCTGACTCCAGCTCTGGCAGCAACTGGCTGCTGCTGCTAGCTGCCTTGTTTTTGAGATGGGGATCTACCTAAAATGAAATGGAATGGGTATTTGGTGGGCGTTTTAGGCGCTTCAATTGTGTCACGCATGCACGCACGTTGCTTCCGTTTTTCCGGTTGCCGGGTTTGCTATTTTTTCCGTCTTACTCTCCTCCTCTCTCACACACTCACTCTAATTCTTCCTTGCTTATTTTGCCCTTTTACTTGGGAAAACAAGAAAGAAAAAAAAAACAGAAGTAAGAAACAAAACAACGAAAACGAGACAGCGACAGACTGGAAAATTTGCATGCTTGGACATGTTGAAATCTTTTTGAGAGTTGCTTGCGGTACCAAGTTTTCCTTTTCTCTCTCTCTCTCTTCCTCTTTTTGGTCTAGCGTAAAAATGAAATTTGCATTTGGCAGTGGCGTGTAGATGGCTTAGTCCCTTGAAAGCCCATTTCAGAATGCGGATTTGATGCAATAAACTTGTAGATTTCCTCTTGCACATATGCATATCCTGAATCTATTTTTATACTTACAAGAACAACGAGCAATAGAAACCCATTTAATATAGATCCTTGTGATAACTAGATATTAATTTCTTATAAATGTTGCATTCAATGTCATAAAAAACTAATTTCACATAAAGAAAATATACTATAATCTGGCTTGAAAAATAATATATATCCAATTATATGAATAGGACAACGCTACGTATACGTAATATTCTTTCTAGACCCTACGCCTTTGTATTCATTCGGTTAGCAAATTTCTTTCATGCGTAGACATGCAAGCAAATATGCGAATCAGTTTGGGTGACAAAAGACAAAATGAATTGTTTGCCATGTAACAAAACCCAAAAACGAAGAAGAGTCAAAAGTGAAGTGATGGAGAAAAATGAAAGCAAAAAAAGAAAAATACTGACGGAATCCAGGCAGATGGGATAAACCGAGTATGACAACAACAAGACAGTTGTTGCACGTGTTATTGCATTTTTAAGAGATTTACATCCGTTCATGTTCTGGCTTTGCGCAAATTGACAGCCAGTGGAGGGAATTGTAGTTATGTGCTGGAAGGATTGACAATTGGTGTCCATTGGTGGTTCAATGGTTGTTTTCGAGAAGCAAATGCAAAACGATTTCGATCTGCTAGAAACGCAAAGATTGCCATTAAACGGAAAAGCTAAGCAAATTTAAAGCAGGCAATGCCCGAAGGTCATGTTGCCGTTGCCGTTTCCTCTTGGATGTGACTAAAGTTCAAGATGGAGCAGCAGGAACAGCAGTAGCAGTTGCTGCCGACACACGCAGCTGGCACCGGATGCTTTGGGGGAAGCTCGTGCTACAGTTAAAAGTTCAATTTGCGGAATGGCGGCAAAGGCATTTACACGCCCACCCGAGCACGCACACGTCTACACACACACACACACACTTACGATACATTGACAAACAGAAAGAGATAGCGAACGAGAGAGAGCCATTGAAGCGTAAGAAATAGGAGCAACAACAACAACACCATCGGCAGCAAAAGGAAATTTTGCGTTAAATTATTACTTTCCGTTTATGCAAAGCATTTTGAGCGCACTCACTTTGCTTTGGCGTTGGTTTGTGGCTGTGTTTTTTTGCTCACTATAACCTCTTTCCATTCCCCCCACTTCCTCAGATCTGTCTGTGGCCTGTCCTGGCTCTGTGCAAATTAGTAGTGTGCGACAAGCGACAAGGAAATTGCAATAGCATCTCATGATGCCACTAAATGCACTGCAAAAGGGCGTTCCAACAACAGACGACACGCGAGCGGGGATAAAAATGAGGGAAAAAATTCATTTGCTGCATTTGCAAAAATTGTTCCTTCTGTCAACAGAGCGAAATGGGTTGTTTGGTTGGTTGCCTAGCTTAGATGGCCGGAACGAGGCGAAGGAGGAGCACACCAAGGACAGATCCACCACATGGGCGTCGGTTCACTTTCGGGTAAGCAGCTGGCATCAACTGAAATGAAACGAATTGTGACGGGGAAAAGGAAAAAGCACACCAACAATGAAAACGTCGCGACCGCAGCCACTGGAACACTCTTCTTTTTTGTTTTCGTTGGTTTTTTGGTGTGGTGCAAATGCATTTTAAAGTAAACGGCGGCACTTTTGTCATTTTAATTTTGCGAATATTCAACCATTCTAATTTCACTCAACCAAGGTTAGAGACAACGCGAAATTGTTTACGATACCCTTCACAGTCTTAAGGGAAAGTGAAGGTACATATATTGAAAATGGAAAGGAAAGGGAGTTGTAAATCTTAAACGAGATAGTTAAAGGACTGGTAAACTGACTACTTCTTCTTTTTATAACATTTACCAGGTGGGACGCTTTGTAGCACTTATTTGCTGCAGAGCATCTAAAAGTCTTTGTTTTAAAATTATTCAAGGAATTTGTTTAATTGAAAATATTTCCTTCTAATAGCAGCCGCCAAGTTTTACTACTAGCCTACTAAATAACTGAGCTGGCAACTGAAAGATAAGCCCATCAGAAAAACAAAATAAAAAGGGGAGGCAAAAGGTTATAATGACGCTCTGATGTTGTTTCCTTCTACATTCACATGAATGGTAGTTGTGGTGGCCATTTATCTTGCTCAAGGTAATAAAATGTCTATAATTAGTCATTTAATATACAGATTTCCGTTTTGCGTCAAGGGGCGCAAAACTTTTACTACACTAACACACACACACACACACACAATTACTCCAGGATACAGAGTACTGAAGAGTGGGAGAAAAACGAAAAGAACACACACAGAAAATGGAGAACAAAGTTTTTCTATGTCTGAAAGACTGGGGAGCTGGGGGGCTATCATATGTGGAGTGTCTTGGGTCTTGAGTCTCTGTGTGGGTAATTTAAGTATGGCGAATGATAAACTACTAAGCAGCCGTACAACTAGTAGGGAGTAGACTAGCAGCCAGACCAGCAAGCCAAGCTACAAGGCCAGAGTATCAGAGACAGAGCCAGCGCCAGAGTAAGAGCAAGAGCCTGAACCTCAAATAAATGTGCAATTAAGAGCTGCTCGCCTTAGCGTCGGGCCACAGAATTTTGCTGCCAACTTTTCGCCCGGACTGCAAGGCTATTTAGATGCTTATATATATATGTACATATACCCTACATATATAATGTTTTGTGTGTGTGTGTGTGTGTGCACTTTTAACGTAATATGCTGCCGCTTGCGCCTGTCTGAGCTATGAACATTTTTATAATAAATCTTGGTGCTTCCGTTTTTGGTTTGCAAACTTCCTGTTGGCAACGTCTTTAGTAGCCACCAGATAGACAGAGAGACAGACAGACAACCAACCAGCCAGCCAACTAACTGAGGAGCTCAGCTTTAACTCCAGCTCCAATAACAATAACATCTCCCCATGTCCCCCTCTACTTATATCGTCCTCTCTATGCACTGTGATTTGCACGCAACATATGGACTTAACAGAGTTTGGAGCGTGAAATAGCGTGAACACTGACTGAGGCTGAATTTTGCCTCCTTGGGCAACTTTGGCTCCAAGTTTTCACGAAGAAATAAATCTTGGAGTTTTTACTTTATTACTGCGTGCAGTTGTCCGAGTCAGAGTAGAAACTTATTGCCCATAGTACCGAGTGGTGAGCAAGGCTTTAAGATTTCATTTTTGTTTGGTTACACGTGTTCTTGTGAACACATTTACATAATCTACATAGAGCATCTCCAGAACCTCTTTCTCTCTGACGCACGCACTCACTTTATGGCTTATTGTTTTGTTGTTGTCGCTTGACATTTTAACGAGCACTCAAATAAATTTTAATGTCTTTTAAATGATTTCCTCAATGGCAGCGGCAGGCAGCACCATTGATGTCAATGGCTAAAAGGCTTGATCAAGGCTTCACTTTCCATTCGCCTAATGGCCAATATTCTACGTGTTTATGACTCAACTTTAAAGGTCAATGTATTGACTTTCGTAACCAAATGAATTTCTTAAAGGTACAGCAAAACATTTATGAATATATTGAGATATCTCAGGTTCTCCTTTGTAAGGCAATATATTTTCTAGAGACTAAATTGAAAGAGAGAGACAAAATGAGAAGGAAATAACTGCCATCTGTTTTCAATTCTCCAGCAAAACTTAGCAGTTTCATCTACAACGGCAAACTAAAAGAGGTTGTATGTAAATATTATAGAAATTATCAAAGAACCCAATGGTAACTAAACTTAGGTAGTCAGATAAGATTTAAAATTCTTTTAGAAAGTCAATATTTTGTATTCAGATGATTTTTTAATAATTGATTGACAGTACAAGAGAGTAAGTTTTCTCTTATCTTGAGAGTAGATATTAAAGGCATAAACGAACATTTTAAACTACAAATTAAAGGCATGAAGTAGTTTAAACTGGGATGAAAGCAACATAACCTTTATAGACATACATATACATACACTTACATTCTTAAAACATCTTATTTCAAAATATACCAAAATATGCTCTTCTTACATTAGATAAGTACAGCTGGTCGCCTGGTTGAATGTCAACCAGTCCCGTAACTTTTCTTTTGGGCAGCCTTTGTCCTTGTCTTGGCCAAAGTTATGCCTCGAGTGCACGCTCATGGCTGTTTTTCTTGAAACAAAATTAGGGCCGGGCAACAAAGGCAACAACAACAACAACAGCAGGCAAGACGAAAAATTGTAATGCAAATTTAATTAGGTTTTAAGTGCTCCAGCGACGACAACGAAGACTACGTTTCGACTGACGCTGTTATTGTTTTTGTTGTTGTTGTTATCGCGTTGTTGTGTCTTGTCAAATATTTACTTTGAGCGCGGCAGAAAATAACCAAAAAAGGTTGGACCCTCTCGAAAAAAAAACGAAGAAAGCAAAAAAGAAAATAAGCGAAAGCAAAGGTAATGAAATTTTTCGCGCTGAGTTCTAAAACAGTTTAAAGTTATTACGCCCCGGCTACGTGGGCAGACAAATTGATTTGGCTAAAGAAACTTTGACTGGCATGAGGGCTTAAACCGTACACGGATGAATGATAATGGTAATGATGATGTTGGAACGTTGCAAATTGCCAATAGGGCAATGGGCCAGTGCTCCGGGGCTATACATATGGACATATGCATAATATTGACTTTTTTACTTTTAGAACCAAAGCTAATTAGCCTGTGACCCGCATCAAAAAGTTTGGTTACAATTTAAATCGAAATTCCGACACATTGGCCAAAAACGAATAGAATGAAATTTTTGGTTTGGTTTTTCAGTACAAGCTTCGTTTGGTTTTTATTGTCGTCTGCCATTGCGAAAAGTTTTGTCAATGAAAGTTTTTAGCGCCTTGGCAAATATGCAAATATTTGCGCAACTTTATTAAAATTCATTTTTGTCATTCATAGCTGTTGCTGTTCTGAATCCTTACACATGCATGAGTGAGTGTCAGACTGTGTTTGTGTGCGTGTGTGTGCCCAAAACTCTTGACAATAGTTCTTCGTAGTTGCTACTTTCATGGCAAAGCATGTAAGGAATTTTATGCTAAGCGGCAATAATTGCAAATTCCACTGCAACCACACACATCCTAACATATACAGAACCACACACACACGCAAATACACACATGTTTGATTCAAACTTTTGCCTTGTCTAACTGTCTGCAAATCGCAGAGCTTTGCGAAAATCTTTGCCAAAATGTTTGCCATAGGCGTTTGGTGTAGGCAAAATAACTTTTTTCAACTTTTCGCAAATAAGTATGCTATGTTTTTTTGCATGCGGCTCTCCAAACTGCACACAATGTAGTTTTACCCACAGACAGAGAGAGAAAGAGCGAGGCAGAGAGTGAAACAGAGACAGGGAGAGTAATTAAAATTGATTAACAACTGTTCAATTGCTCAGTTAATACATATAGTAATTGTATATACACATACACATACATATAAACGAATAATGCCAATATAAAACCAATGGCAACAGCAGAACCCCAATTAGTGCATCATCAGCAAAAGGATAAATGAATTAGTTATTATAAATTCCCTTACTTACGCATAATTAGAATAAAGACCATATTTATGCATATATTTCATTATAGTTAATTGTGTAGAAAGTGTATCTAATAGTCAACTAGTAGTGATACCTTGCTTTTAAATTGCTTTAATGCACACAATATAATTAATTTGGTAACAAAAAAACATGTGCAGCGTTGTTGTTGCTATTGTTTTTTATCAACTAATTTAAAACGATTCTTTCAATTGGCATTATTAACATTGCGATGATTCTGACTCGCCCATGAATCCAATTTCTACAACTGCCATATGCCTCCGAGTCCACTGAGCCCATCATTAAATTGATGGACATTGGGTAAGCGAGCCACATTGTAAGTTGGAAGATCCTGTCCTGGCAAGGACTGGGCCTGCTAGCGACCATAACTAACAGTTCACTGCACACAAACATATACAGACACAGACACTAGTACAACTTTGGGGCTTGGAGTTCCTGTTCGGCACAGAGCAGCTGCTCCAATTCGAACTTTAACTTGCAATTTCAACGTGGCCAAAAAAACCAACAAAAAAAGATTGCCAAAGGTGCCAATTGTTTGTTGGTGTGTGCGCACGTATGTGTGAATTTATCGGTTGACATGACAATGCAGCTGCAAAATGCTGGCATCGAACACCACTTCAATATGGGTTCTCCGACTGCCTGTCTGGCGACTACCAACAAACATCTACTGCCAGCTGCTCTTATGTTCCAGTCTTCATCTCTCTCTCTCTTTCTCCCTTTTTCTCTGTATCTTTACTCTTCGATCCCTTGTGAAGGAAAACTACCATTAGGTGAAATAGAAGTTTAGGGCAACCTCTCGCACTTTATGCATTCACTATTTCCTTTTGTCATAGGAGTCCTTTTTGGGGTTTGCTGCGAGGGTTGCCAAAAGAAACTAGAAAACTTTAAAATATCTTGCCATATATGGCAGGACATTCTGTATATAAACAGCAAATAAACTGGTAAAAAAATCTCACCTCTCTATATATGAGTCAATAAATTTGATTTAAAACTGCATATCTTAATTATTTTGATGAACCAACCCTCGCTTACACATATACAGGAACTTTGTGGGCAGCGAGGGTGCGCACCTCTAATGCGACCTCAACGTAAAATAATTGCTGACCAAAGTGCACTCAAATGCAGACACATGGCCACACGTGATGACCAATGCACTTCGGGTCAAATGTGCAAACATACGAGAGACTGCAAGAGCAGTAAGAAGGCTAGCACAAGGGCGAGGGTTAGGAGAAAGGGTAAACGAATGCCAGTTGAAGTGGCAGCGGCAAACCTGCAACTGAGATGGAACGGAACTTGAGTAGTGCGGGTTGGGTCTTGGTCTGGTCTTTTTGCCCTCGACTCGTTATTCTTACTTTTTTGGTTTGGCTTAGTTGAAGACAAGTCGACGTAATTGATGTAATTTCTGGTCAAGGCATCAAACTACACATAGCACGAAAACAATAGAAGAAAGAAAAGAAAACCACTCACTCCCGGAGGCAGAGTCATTGGTTGTCGTTGTGTGTGTGTGTGGCAATGTTGAAGCAAAAGTAACACTTTGAACTGTGGATCAAGAGTTGCCCAAGCATGCCACGTAATTTGAGCTACATTTTTTTTCTCATTTTTTGTTCCCGTAGCATTCGTTTTTATAATTTTTAAATTGCAATGATTCTTTCGTTTTTCCGATACGACAATCTGTCTTTAAGATTAGGTAATATCGATTGATATTCAACCTTAAAGAAATCAATAACTGTCCCCCGAAACACACACAAACACACTTATCGATATATCTCTTGACAATGGCAGAGAGCTCGCTCCCTTGAAGGTCAATAATAATGTAGACAACAAGAAGCGTGTTTACTTGTCAGTTTGCTTTTGCCTTGTCGGTTCTTTTGCCATTGTTTGGATGGTGGGACGAGCCAAGTGAATATTTGTTATTGTCCCACTTTTTGTGTTTTATCGTTTGCTCGCTTGCTGACATGACAGTTGCCCCGCTGCCAGTTGTGCTGTCTTAGACCAGGCCATATTATTTATTAAGCCGGAATTGAATTTGAGTTTGTTGACTCAAGGCTGGCAATTGGCATGCTAATTGGCTTGACGTTTAAACAACAGAAACAACGACAGTAGCTTAAGCAAGAGCACCAGCAGCAAACCAAACTGCTTCTTCGGCTTCTAATTGCAGTTTATGCAAAATTTAAGACACTAACAAAAATATTTTAATTCTTTTGTCCAATTAGGCGCTATTTTTTTGTTCTTTTCTTATTTATCTTTTATTCTTCTTTTGAAATCGATCCTCTATGCTGGAATTTATAACAAAATAAGAAAAACAAAATAAGTGTCTTTAAGAAATTTCATACACTGCATTTTCAAATTCTTGGCATATTTTTAAACGTGGTTTTTGTAGAGTGCACAAAAAATTACTTTGCTAATTGTACGTACTTGTGAGTGTGTGTGAAAATGGGTTAACACTTGCCACTGGCTGTTGTTTTTTTTACTGTTGTAGGTGGGCTTCGTCTTTGTAGTGGGCCTATGGCCAAGTATCCAGCAGAACTTATTCTCACTGTGATTCAGTTTCATGCTCGCCTCTCTTTTTCAATCTAAAGGCGAAAATTGAACAAAGGACTTTGTTTGTTTTCAACTAAATTAGTGCAAATAGTGAGCACACACATACACACACACCACACAAGCTTTGAAATGTGGGCGTGGCTGGTGTAGAACAACACCTATGCCCGAGGCAGAGGCAATGCGACTTTACCTTGTGCCACTTAGGCATTATAGTACAAAGCGCTTTGTTGTTGGCATTCACTTTCGTACATAAACACATACACCAACGCACCTCACATGCAAGTGTTTGTGTTTGTGTGTGTGTATGTTTTGGCATTGTCTGGCATTTTGTTAGCCTGCGATTTGGGCGCTCGAAAGTATGCTATGCCAGCCATTAACTTTCATCTCAATTACACAAACACATTCGCAGCAAGACAGCACAGCACCATGAGCTGGGGTATGAGCATAGGAAACACACACATTCGCATACAACTGCATATAATATAAATACATACATACATATTTATTTAAAGAATTTTCTTACGCCCAAAACAACAATAACAATGCAAGAGCAGCAACAACTACAACAAGAATAACAAACGCCTGACGCAATGGCACGTTTATGCCACACGTGACCTGCTTCTGCTGCTATTGCCGTTGGCCAGGGTCGGCTACGACATCTCAGTGGCTGCCATATAGTCGCACACTATTTTTACAAGTGTCTACAGTTAAGAGCACACACACACACACACACACACACTTAAGCGCTCGAAAAATTACCATGCTCAAAACTAGTCGTTGCCGTTGTAGTTGTCGCTGTTGCCATCCTTGTGGTTCTAGCGTGAAATGAGAAGAAAAACTTTGGCGCTCTCAGCAACAACAACAACATGAACACCAAAAGCAAACGAAGATGTATAAGCAAGCCGCGAAAGTGGAACGTGAATGTGGAGAAAGCCAAGCCCAAGCTTAAGAAGCTGAAGCAGCCGTTTCGTAGTCATGGATTTCATTATGCGCATTTTCTACCACCATTTTTTTCCCCCTGCCTTTGCAGCCAGGCGCGTTAGCATTGCATACTTTTAGGCACCGTTGTTGTTGCTGCTGCTGCTGCTCTGTCCTGTGTTTTGTGTCGAGTTGGCTTTTGCGCAGACACTGAAATGCAATTTGCATAAGTTTCACAGCTTCTTTCGTTTATATAGAGACAACTTATATATACATATAATATACACATATATACATACATATATATAAATATAAATACTATGTGCATAACCCAAGAAGCTGGGCTCAACAACATGACACTGTCAGTTGGTGTGAGTTTTTTTTTCACCCACACCCTCTCTCACTCTCTCTCTATCTCTCTCTCTTTCTCCCTCTCCCTGTGTGTGTGAATGTTTGCAAGTGCGTTAAGTATGTGTTGCCTAGCTGTTGGCAATTTTCTGAAAATTTGTATAGAAAAATACATAAAAAAGGTTCAAATGATAAGCAACAATATCCGTTTCATTGATGAGCAGTTCAAAGTGAGTGTTGAAAAGTTTTCTAACTACATCAACAAAAACTATTTTAAAATTCGGAAATTTGTTGTATTCGAAAATTCTCTTTTGTTATAAAGTTTATATACAAAATATGCAAAAATTATTAATTCAAAGTCCAAATTTATCTCTCTAAGCTAAACTGTTGCACTCCACTTTTTTTGATATTATATAATATTTTCAATCAGAATCATAGTCTTAAATTAAGATGTAAGGATGTAAAACAAAACTGTCAGATCGGTTCTCGTTACCGAGTGAAATGCCAATCCTTTTTGAAGCTAAATATGAGCTTTAGAATTATTTAGGCAACAATTCTGACAAAAATGACTTAGGTTTCAATTGTTTAATGCTTTTTAAACTAATTTGATTCTAGTCCTGGCAAATGATCATTTTTACACAATTTTGAACGTATAGATATTGTTTTGTGATTCGAAAACAATATCAGGCCTAAGTATTTTATCTTGAAAGTTAACAAATCAATCTTTTTTACTGTTGAATTCCCTTTAATTTAAATATAATCAAATAATATACAGAATTTTTAAAAAACTTAAACTTAAAAAAATTGAATCAACATGGAACTTAAACACTTTAATCTTTCTTTTGTTAGATTCGTTCTTTAAGTTCACAGGTATTGAACTATAGAAAGGACACTGAATCAAACTGAGCTTAAGCCGAGAAAGACATTAGTCAATTTCAAATGCTGCCATCAATGCAATGCAATGCATACATAAGTTAGTGGTAACTTTCAAAATTCCATTTGGAAGGTCCACTGACCTCACTGACGACTTACCACCTAAGCCACAGCACGCGCCACTTTGTCTAAAATCGAGGCAGTTGGTTTTGCTTGCCTGATTCTGCGGTCCTCTTCATCCTGCTCTTCGTCCTCTATCTCGCTCAGTTTCTTTGAATCCCATGTGTGTGTGTGCCTCACGGGTAAATCACTCATTACACACTTACGCTGGTGCGCACAGCGTCAAAGTCGATGATGACGATGACGATGGCGAAGGCGGTGACGGAGGCGCATATCACAAATTATGTCAATTTGCTGGAGCTGGTACCGCCGCCGCCCGTTTTGGGGCTAACAGACATCGAAGACTGAAGTTAACTGATAGAGGGGCTAACTTTGCTGTCTGTACGTTTTACTCGTTGAGAATTTGACATCTTACATGGGAATTACAAACGCACGAAAATTGCTTCCATGTTTTGTGTCAGTCCTTGATATACAGTCAGATAGAGCGAGACAGAGAAAGAGATCTACATAAAACGGTTTATATACATATATGTGTGTGTAGGATTGTCTGTCTGCCCGCCAACGCGTGGATGGCCGCTCGTGCGTCGTCCTTTTTTTGGTGTGGTGAGGGGGCGACATCTCGAGGTCGGCAGGAGCGGCAATTTCATGTGCAAATTTTTGTAGTGTGCCATAAATTATACGACTGGGAATTGCTTTTCTATAAAACGTGCGCATATTAAATAAATGTCAACAATTTTTGGCATCGTCTGCAAGCTGAGAAATTTTCTGTTGTACATACGAATGCGAGTGTGTTTCAATGCGTATGTGTGTATGGCGGCTCCAGAAATTAAATTACGCGTAACATGATTGCGATGCTCCCTTTTGGGTATTAATGAGCATCAGGTTCGAAAAGTAGGTTCATGATGGATGCGTGAACGTTTTTTGATGCCCTGACAGCTGAACAGGTGTGTCGACTAGAAAATTTAATCTTTTCGTACTTTTGGCATACATACGATTTAAGGACTTTCCTATTCAAAAATTCATAGTTAACAGAATATCAAAAAGTATTAATAATTACACAACATTATCCTAACATGAAATGTCTCAATTATAGAAAAAGACATTAACTTATTTAAAGGAAACTATTCTAAGAGTTCAGCAATAAATTTAATTGAAAGAATTGAAGTTTAACACAGCTTAAGAGTAAAGTAAAAATAAATTGATCATATCTAACTTTTCTTATTGTATCCTTAGTTGATTTCAAAGAAAGTTTAGAAAAAACAGATAAATATATATATTTAATGTATATTTGAAAATTATTATTCTCTGGTTAGATTACGACCTATTTGAAATTTAAATCAAACCTTGCAGTTGAGCCGGTTCGAGGTCAATCTACCAAAAGAAGATTATTTCAAAGGCAACACAAAAAGGTGAGCAGATTGTATAGCTATTTCACTACCAAGTTCTATCATCAGCAGACTTTGCTAAAGAACTCCGGAATTGCAATAGCCATACCATGTCTTCAACTTCTATGTGGTACAGTAGTTTGGTAAGGCAAAGCTCTTACACTAATTTTTCATAGCGCCTAAGGGTATGCACAAAAAGGTGGTCTTCGGTTTTATAGGCTTTACCAACTTTTTTCGCTTCATTTGGTTGCTACAATTCCCAGCTAATTCTAGCGTTGAACAATTCAAGTCTATCTTATTTGAAGATAGACTTCAAACTGATCCAGAACTAAAATCAGTTAGTGAAACTTTTCAAAATCTAAATCTGTCCTCTCTTTTCGTTTGCATAGATTCTAATTAATATCTTTATCATTTTGTTCACTCAATTTAATAAGCCAGTCGACTTTCTATAAATCGAAAACTACCGAAAGAAAACCCACCTTTTCATGCAGCTATTGTTATGCGACGTCTGCTCACGCCAATGGACAATTACGGGAAGTACAGACAAATGGACTATGAGAGCAAAGTGCGAGTGTATGTGTGTGTCTCATCTTAGGCAGCTTTAATCCAAAGCACCAACCATTGTCATTTGCTTGGATTGACTTTAGCAGTGTTTGCCAATCTACAGTTCGCTATTCCATTCGCCTCCATTACCTTAACGCCCTTGGCATTTATCTATTTCCACTGACATCAATTGGCAGTTTAAATGCAAAAGATGAGGCCGCCATGAAATCGCAGACCGACCGAACAGCCAGCAACACCCTATTCCAATCTCACACCATTGCTGGTGGGCAGTGCCATAGCCATCATCATTGTCGACGTCATCGTTGTCGTTGCCGTTGTCGTCAATTTAGCATTAATATTCCCACTCACGTACTTGGTTGTGATTATGCGACTACGACTACAACAGAGACGACGAACGTCAGCGGCGATTGCGGTTAGAAAAGAGACATGGGAAGCTAGCAGAGTGAATAGGGAAAAGGGGAGTCCGAAAGTGGAATGAGGTCCTGGTTTTTGAGGTTGGTTGTCGTGCGGTTTGCCTGCTCTTGGCTTGCGCCTTTGCCTTTGGTGCCTTGCGTGTTCAATGCCGGCTATAACGAAGGCGAGGCAAAGTCAACGTCACACTTAAAAGGCAGCGTTTTGTTGACATTTGTAAGAAATCGACGAAGGAGTCGAGTAATTGTGGCCAAAACAACAAAAACAAAAATGGGAACATTTTCATATTGTGTTAATGACTTTGGAAATAGTTTTGTCATGACATTTAAAAAGGTTTTACTCCATACCAATTACATTCCTCCCCACAATCGATGAATTGATAGTCAGAAATTGTATCTGAATTTAATTGCAATTTCATTTTTATTTCATTTCTCATTGCAGTTTCTACAGTGGCCGTGGAAGCCGTACTGGGACGCACTGCATCCTTGCCCTGTGACATTGAGCCGGAGGCCAAAGATGATCGTGTATATATGGTGCTATGGTTTCGTGAGAGTGCTGGCAAACCTCTCTATAGGTAAGTTTACAAAACAAAACAAAAACTAGACTATTTGTAGGAGTAGATAATGCAAGTTTGGCCATCAATTTAGTAATTATTTCACCTTACATAGCAACTATTTTGTAGTTGTGTGCCCTAGATCAGCTTTAGTGCAGTCATTTACCCCCTTCCTTGACCTCAGCCCTCTCTTTAAGTTATCCTTGCTATTATTCCTCCTTGGCAAAATGAACTAGTTTTGGCTAGAGATATTTCTGACTTGCTAGTGGGCTGGTTGGTTACCTTTTGATTTATGTATGTAGTAGGCTAGAATGGCTCCTTCCTGGTCGGACAACATCATGAGAAATGGCAGCAGTTCATAATTTTCAAATAATTTATTATTTTAATAACATCATCAATATCAACTCAACTTCGAGTCTGCCGACAACGCTCGACTCTCTCTCCCGCTATTTTGCTCGACATATGCCTCGGAATGACCCAAGAAAACAAAACAAAAGCAATGCCAGGTCAGGAGAAACAGGAAGAAACGCGGGGCAACAGGACCCGACATGGACTCATATATTAGCCGCAGGGCCAACACCAACGTAAAGGAGGACATCTAGGGCAGCAAAATAATGGGAGCCAAAGTGAAAACTGTTTTGGCGGCGACTTTGATTAGGGTGGGAAGTAGCGCGGTGACGGAGGAGTGGCTGCAAAGTGACATTGCGGGGTTGTGGGAGAGAAAAAGTCCTGCGGGAAGCAGCTCGTGCTGCTGCTGTTCCAAATGTTTCGGCTGCTGTTATTTATAGAGCGAGCGCTGTGAACGTGTGCTTTAGGATTTAATATGTTGCACATTATAAGCAGACATCGATATCCTTTAGCCTTGTCAATTTTGCTTACATGTGCTTCCTTTTCAATATGTTGCCAGCATGCTGAGACAGTCAATGTGTGTGTGTCTGTGTGTGTGTGTGTGTGGGTGAAAGGACCACTGGACAAAATGGTAGACAGAAACATGGGGACGCACGTGTATATCAAGGACAAGCGCGAGCTGTTTACGAGCTGTTGCTGCTAGCTCCTTGTTTTTGTTGTTCTTGTTCTAGTTATTGTTGTTGCTGCTGTTTCTGTTGTTGTTTTTGGTGCACTCAATTGGAAGCAATAAATTTCACTGTTGCACAGACAAAGCGACAAAAGAGGAAGTTGAAGATGAAGAGAGAACCAAAAAAAAAAAAAATGAGAAAACAAAAAATGAGAAAACATATAATGGAAATAGAGATGGTGGCGACGGCAGAAACGAAGATATGGGTAGACAATGTTTTTGGCTCCACATTTCCCCTCAACCCAAAAAAGAAACTAGACAAAATGTCGAAAACAATAATGTCGCAAAAATTTCCGACTTTATAACCAAAATATCCGCAAGTGATTCGAATTCGATTTCCCTTTCCACACACACACACACACACACGTTCGCCTTCAAATGAAAGAAAACAAAAAAGCAAATAAATAACAACAAGCTAGAGGCATCAAGATGGAGTCTCTTTCTAGGATCTTGGGTTGTGGCATAAAAAATTGCCAGCTCTGCGTGAAATCGAAGGCAGCAGCAGCATGGGGTTTAAAAAGGAATCAAAACCAAAAGCTAAAAACCTTCGAAAAGGCGCCGAAATTGAAAGCAGCATGTGAGGAGACGATAGAAACCTGAAGAAACATATTCACACACACACACACACACACACACACACACACACACACACATACACGCATTAGATGTGCATGGTCTTGTAAGGATGTGTATGTGTGTGTGTGTGAAGGTTTGCTACATTTTCTAAAGGCACGTCACAGCTGGCGGTCTCGCCTGCCTGCCTACCTACCACAATCCGGCGTTCTCCTGTCTAGGGGTTCTCTGCATTTGACAGCTTTACGCCAAAGACCAAAACCAAGACCAAAAAATGACTGTCCCTGGTCCTCGTCCTCGTCCTCGTCCCTGGCTCTGTCATTCCCCACAAGGCTAAAAGCAAAAATATTAAAAATTATAATGTTAACTTTTGCTTTGTTGTTGTGTGTTTGAGCCGGACTTTTAGGGTTATCGCTATTTCGGTTTTTGGGTCAATTTTTATGGCCCGAAATCTCGCTGGGATTTGTTTCTTTTTCCCCTCTCTGTCCACTCCACTTTCCCTTCGTCGATATCCCTTTTTTTTTGCACCCATATTTTGCCTCTTTGTGCTGACTTTGACCCTTGAAATGCGATTTTCATAAGATTTCTTTATACTTATATATTTATTTGTTATGAATTGTGGCCGATTGAGGAAAAAAAAACACGCACACACACAAAATTTCAGAGGGGTAAGGTAAAAAGGCGAGGAGAAAAGAAACAAAAACCAAAAGGGCCATTATTAAAATTAACATTTGCCATGACAGCCACCTGTAACGAATATAGGAGAATAAAACCAGATTACAGAAAACAAGAGGGAGCAATGATCAGAGGAGAGGTTAGGAGCGGTAACGGCGGGAGGATGGCGGTGGAGGATGAGAACAAGAACAGGCCAACTGTCACGTTCAATATTGCAAACCATCAAAAATGGCATTGGCAACGGTAGTCGTCAACGTCCGCAAAAGCCTACATAATAAACAAAGGCAAAGGCAATGCTAAAGCCAGCAGCATCGATAAAATGAAAAGAATAAAAAAAAAAAATACAGGAAAATGGAAAAAGCAGGAAAAAACGTAGGAAAAAACCGAAACAAACAAAGAAAACGCCCACCTACACGAGATGGCCACAATCAAGGTTAATTGATTTTTAAAGCCTGACGCTTGTTGGCCCTGTGGACAATGCTTTGCAGCCGCTTAAATAATGAAATTTGATGCACAGCCAAACGACACTTGAAATCAGGGACGTAGATCAACTCGAGTTCAGGAGGCGAAAGTGATGGAGGAGATGATCCAGCATCAACTTACATACTTTGCCTTCAGGGTTATGTGTTTAAGCATCAATTATTACTCTCTGATTTCCATTAAATTAGTTCTTAACAAAGGATACTAACATACAGAAAGGATTGCTCTTTAAGCATTTTAACCAATTGAAACTATTTCATTGTCCATGTATAAATGATGAAGTTATTAAGTTCGATTCCAATTATGTTTTCTATTAATAGAAATCGTTAAATTGACTATGGAAAGGCCAAACAAATTATAGCCCCAATAATTAACATGTAGCAACGTTTAATTAATTACAGTTTAAGTTTGATTCAATCAGCTAATACATTAAGCAATTTAGTGAATTGTAGTTACGTACAACTAGTAAATGGGAGAATAGAAAGTCTGACATTTAATATTTCTGTTTTTTATACTTATTGAACTTTCAGAGTTCGTTCACAAATCACTCTACTACGTCTATGGGAGGTGAATATGTTTTCTGGGTCATATGATTCCAAATGCCCTTTCGCCCAAGCCTACTGAACTGGACTCTGCTGTATGATTGTCAAAGGCGACGTAATCCTTGTACCGGGCTAACTGCCATAATCGACAGCGGTGGCCATTGTGGCGTGGCGTTGGCCATAAATATAGTCTACTTTCTGGCGATACGGTACGGGCAATCGAAAGTGCATTCACTTTAGGCGTTGGTCGTATGTGGAGTCGTAAGAGTGTGTGTGTATGTGTGAGCTCCTGTGTGAGTGCCATGCACTTGGGCGCTCAACTACTACTTGAGAATCGAAATCGGTCTGCCACAAAAGTAATAAACCACGAAATGGTATTCAAAATGGCTGGCAATAAAAGCCAGCAGCAGACGGAAGCAAGTCAGCAGTATGAATGAGAAGCTATAAGGGGTTTCGTTAGGGACTGGGCAGGGCAAAAGTAAAGGCAACCGAAAAGTCGAGCCAGAGGCAATTAACTCGAGTGCATTTTCGGGGTTTTACGACCAGCAGCAGCAGCAGTAGAAACTGTGCAAATTTCAGGTTAGATGGGGATATTTAAAACTGTAATTAAGTCGCATATACATGTATGTGTGTGTGGGGGTGGTTGAGTGTGCAAGGTTGAGAATGCAAGAGACACAGAGAGTGAGTATAAAGTAAGGAAATGTAAGAGGCACATGCAAATCGATTTCGTAGCCACTAAACTTTGGTTTGCATTGCTACACTAGTTTGCCATTTGACTGCCATTAAGGCTGAGCAATGCCACAGTCTTCGTGATTTTGTGACCTTTTCAGTTTTATTCCCTTAGTTCAGCTCCATTTGTGGCATTTTTAGTTGGGATGTGGCTAAAAATCTTAAGTTCGACAAAAAGTGCATGCGACCGCTAGAATTTCCATATTCTAATGTCCAACTTTTTAATGAGTCAAAGAAAAAGACAATCAATGGATTTTCAATTAGAAGACATTGCATTCAAAGCTGCATAAACTAAAAACCTTAAGTATCCTTGCCATAAAGAATTAAATTGAGATTTGATAAAATCTAAAATTTTCCCAAACTAAAAAGAAATTGTATTTAAAAGAACTTGAAGTCTAGATTGTATCAAAAAGTTATCCAAAAAGTAATTTTTCAAAGATAAACCAAAGCTAATGACAATTTATTCTTGTTTTTAATTAATAAAAGATTAATAGCTTTTAAAGTTTTATTTCAATTATTCGAAGATCAATCGCTTTTGAAGCTTACTTCGACTTGATCTTTATCATGTAAGTTTATACTAATATGTTGACAAAACGGAACAAAAAGGACAAAATGAGCAAAACATCGATGTAAAAAAAAAAAATGGTCTATAGCAACAAAATAACTACAAAATAGGCAAAGACCCAAGATGAAACTTTTATTTTGAATTTATTGCCGAATTTATTGGGCGACACTGCATAAATTTTGAACTTGGCCACAAAAGCGCGATGGCGGAGTTTCAGGTTCTCCAGTTTTCGGTTCTTGTGTTTTGTTTGTCTCCTTTTTTCCCCCCCTTTTATTCATTGGTTGTTGCTATTGTTGCTCATATATTCATATGGTACAAATTATATATAGTAAAAGTAAAGAAGAAGATGAAGCGAAAACCAAACAAAAACACCAGCGGCAACAATGTGTGGAATGATGCCAACAAATGTCAACACAGCGCCAAATGAGAGTGGGATTTGGTGAGAAACTTGAAAGTGGGAGTCCGAGTGGGCGTGGGAGTGGAAGTTGGAGTTGGAGTTGGATATGGGCTGATGGTAGAACTGTTGTTGGCAATAACAAAAGAAATTTACAGATATTACACAGCATGGCTCCATAATAATACCAATACACACACACCCCACACACAAAGATCGAGAGAGGGACGAAAAGGGCATGAAGAAAAAGACAGTTGGGCATCTGGTAAAAAAAAAAAACAAAGGGGCAGTAAAACCATTTGCATACTTTTGTATATATACGTGTGTACATTTAAGGGGGGTGTGAGTCTACTCCACCCCCTCTCTGTTTCTGCTGCTGCTGTTGTTTTTGTTTCATATTTTCCCTTCACAGTTGCCGTTGCGTTTGTTTTGTGCGAAAAACCAATTTAAAATTTGTTGCCAGTTTTGTCGTATGTTTTTTTTTGTTTTGGCGCACAATGAAATTGCCGCTGTGTGTCGGTAAACCCTTTTCTTTTATGCATAATTTGATACTTACATCTACACAATATATTCCACCTATACATTTTCACCTATTTTCACCTGCCCAGTTAATAATAAAATTGAAATAGACAAACTGTCAAAGCCTTAAAGTTTAGACTTTAAGCATTTCAATTCTAAATATTGCAATTAACGAGAAACACTTTTGTTTACTTGGCTTCTGATTCGCGTGCTCAGCCTTGCGCTGAAATGTAGGCAACACTTTTAAGAGAGAAAGAGTTTTCAAAGGAAAAACTCGTTTTTTTTAGGTACAAAACTTAAACGTAGGAAACGCAAAACTAAAACCTTTTATAGTTCACCTGAGCGCTGCATAATTGAAGTCAACGAATTTACTTTTTTTTTTTGCTCCACGCTAGTTTTTGACAGCAGCAGCAGCAGCATATGTTTAAACTGTTGGGACACCAACAGACACAACCCATGATGACAAGGGAGAGAGAGAGAGGGGAAAAGGTAGTAGGGATACGTCCAACGACACGCTCTGACACATATTGTCATAAAATTATTCAAT
Organism: Drosophila paulistorum; assembly: GCA_018152135.1. Taxonomy (NCBI): domain Eukaryota; kingdom Metazoa; phylum Arthropoda; class Insecta; order Diptera; family Drosophilidae; genus Drosophila; species Drosophila paulistorum. The sequence goes on along the minus strand of JAECXG010000805.1, from coordinate 5,743,705 downwards.
GGATATTGTGAGTGCAAAGTTTTTGGTCCTTTTTTTTCTTGCTGTCGGTCTCCCCGCTTAGCCCTTTTGCAATCTTTTTGAATAGGATTTTGTAAGCGTTACAAAATAAAAAAGGCAAAATAACAGGGACGAAGAAGGAGAGAGAGAGAGACAGAGAGAGGGGAAACAACAACATTAAATGGCAATATGAGAAGCTTACTTTATATTGGATTTCGGGGCTAGGCGGGGCTGGACGATTAGACTTTCTAAAAACACCGACAAAAAAAGAAAGAAACAACCAACCAAAAAAAAAAAAAAAAGAAGAGACAAAAAAAGCAAATGAGCAGAAAGTTTAGGCCAAGCCCTAAAATAAGTTTGGGTGGGGGACAAAAAGAAATACCGAAACCAGAACGTAATTACCAACCAACCATGCAGTGTGTCCAGTTCAAGGTCCGCATGGGGATTTGTTTAAAGAACGCAGCTCATTCATTCCAGGCAGAAGATAAAGTGCTACCAATTAACGCAAAATAAATAAAACTCAACTAATTGTTGGAAAAAAGAGAGCGAACCAAGACAAAAGAAATGGACGACCATCAGATGGTTGATGGTTGGCGGATGGGAAAGTAGAATGTGAATGAGACCAAAGGCAAACTCTTCAATTGGGCGAGGAGAAGTCGACCACTTGGCTTCGCTGCTTCTATTTCTTTTCCTCGTTGGTTACCACCCCAGCCAACTCATCCTTTTAGGCGACAGTCAACATTTCTGCAACTGCCACAATGTTGTCTTCTCTTCTTGGCCCAGTTTGTTATTTTTGATTACCCTGTAGAAAGTCAGGTATATACAGGAACCGATATATTTTAATTTTATATCAGTCGTTTAAAAGATTTTATGGGAGAAATTAATCTTAATTTTGTATATTTTATGTAACATTTGGTTGATGGGTTTTTGCTATCTTACATAATTTCCACAGTATTTCTAATTCGTCGCTTTCAATTTAACGCACAAAACTTATTCTATTTTTCTTTTTGCTTTTTCTTTACAATTTTTACTGCTCGAGCATTTGGCGTTTATTTATTTTTTTTTTTTGTGTTTCTTTGCCGTTTTGCTTTGCTCATTGTGCAAACTTGGCATTATTGTTTCCTAAGGCCAAGAAAAGAGAAAACACAACGTCAACACAGAGGCCAGAGAGCTAGGACAGGATGCAAACCTTCCTTGGGTTCTGCCACCTTATCGTTGCCTGCCTTTTGTTGGCTATTTGGCGTTTTTCTATTGTTTGCAAATGCGCAAAATTAAAACCTGCTGGATCCTTCTACCTAGTAGAAGGGGGCTGGTAGATGGTAATAATGCCTAAATCGCACCCGCTTTTAAATAAATTTTGAATACAACAAAAATAAAGAAGATGATTGTGGGTTCCACTACCTTTCTCTCTCTCTGTCCATCTTCCCCTCCCTGTGTCTTTCTATCTCTTTCTCTATTCGGTTCTTACATTTGTTTGTTGTTTACATTTTCTTGCATATATTTAATTAGGCTAATTAGGGAACGTGCCTCGGCCGCGAACGTGGCTCAAAAATGGCTTAAAAGGAGTAATTTATGCATAGCATGGCTTACTGCATTTTGAAAATAATTAGAAATTGGACAACACATGACATACACACCACAAAATCCAAAGATAGGGTAGAGGACCCCAAGGGGGTGCAGGGGGCACAGAATGAAACAGAGACGGCAACGCCTTGTGATAAGCATAAGAAATATGAGCACCGGATATAAATTGTGTCAGCGGCAAAATGATAAAAAACCACTTAAAGGAGCAAACAATACGGCTGGCAGTCAGCCGGCACAATGACAAACCGCTCGACTAACCGCAAACGAAAGAAGGAGCGAGACAATGAAGGCAATGGGGCCCAAAAGCAAAGCCAAGTCATAGATAGCAAACGACGACGACAACGACGACTCCGACGACAACAACGATGACGGAAACAACAAAGGGACACAACTTGCGCGGGGACTTGGCCATTGCCAAGTCATTTGCGGCACTCGGCGTTTGTCTGTTGGGATCTCTGCTATATATGTACGTATGTATGTCTCCCCCTGTACATATCTAGCGTATGGCCAACCCTCGGATGGACGGACATTAAGAAATACAATAAAAGCGCCAAAGATAGCACGTCAGGCTTTTTAATGCGCAAAATTGCAAACGTTGTGTCCGACCGACGCGTCGGCCGAGCTGTGAAAATAATGCGAAACGGAAGAAATTAGTTGCGTGCAAATTTATGCTCAGGGTACGTCTTTTCCATTCGCCTTTGCCCATGGCAAGGTTCGACCGTTAGTCCATTCGATGCGTCAGTTATATACGGTTTTCGTTTTGCATTAAGAGGAAAAGGGTCATTTAACTGAAGTGTGAAATTTCAGGCTTAACTTGCTTTAAAATACTTCAAAAATTCAAAAGTCTTACCTAAATTTTGCAATTGCTAGAAATATAAAACTTACATTAGCCATTAGTGACCCACAAGAGAAAGCTTTTTCTAATGGCATGAATTACCTATTTATGCAAATTTGATTGAAATACTCATTTATCTGCCCATGATATTAAAGAACAGGTTAAGTGCACTTTTTCTTTGTCTGTCCTTTAACAAAATGGTATTAAGTATTCGAATCAGTTAATATATATAATTTCATTATGATGGCATAGAAAGGAAATTATTTATTGTTTTTACACTAATATGGGAAAAATGTATTTATGACATCTGTAGATATTTGGTTATAGTCCTTGAGGAACTCTCTGCTCTTCTCTCTACCAAAAACATAAGGGCAAAACAAATGAAAAAAAGGAAGAATCAAACACTTTTACTCCAACTCCACATTTTAGCAGGCATTAAAATTTACGACCTCCGCTGCGACAACTCGAATGCTTTAGGAGGCACATTTGCTGACACAACTTATCGACAATATTTAGGTTTCTCGTTCTTTTCTGTTTTGTAATTTTTTTTCTGTCTTGGTTTTTTTTTTGCATTTCCCTCCGGGAAGCTAAGATATACAGCAGAGATAGCAAATAACAGTAGCAGCAACTACTTAGGCAACTTTTAACATTTATGTGACGGACACGTTTTTCCGCTTTCCCTTTTTCCTTTTTGCAGTTTCGATGTGCGTGGACGACCCTTCGAGAAGGCTCTCTACTGGTCGGATACAAACTCATTTGGGCCACGTGCGTATTTTGTTACCGGACAGCAGCCAGCCAAATTATCTGTGGACAATATACAACTAGATGATGAGGGCGTAAGTGGTGAAAAAAAGCATTGCGCAGAAAAGTATGCTACATTATAAAAATATATATATATTTTGTTTCGTTTTTCCTTTTTTCCTGCTGCTGGTTTTTATTGCACTTTCATGACTATCAACAGGTTTACCGCTGCCGCGTTGACTTTCAAAACTCGCCCACCCGTAATCATAGAATTAATTTAACGGTTATTGGTAAGTAGAGAGGATTCTGGTCTTAATGCATTGCAATGGCATCCATTAAATCCTTGTGATCCTGTTTCGCGTCCACTCTCCTCTCCTCTCCTCTTTGCAGTTCCTCCGCATCAAATACTCGTGTACGATGCCTCGGGTCGAGATGTGGCTGGGGCAGTGGGTCCATTGCTAGAAGGCGATAATATTGTGTTGACATGTGAAGTGCGTGGCGGTAAGTAAATCATGATAAACGACACAGACTCAACCCACACTCACGCACACGCACACACTCACTGACACATTTACACAGCTGCTTAAATGTAGCACTCAGACAAAAGGCTATCAGGCAAGGACACAGCGAGCAGCAGCAACAGCAGCCGCAGCAAAACGCAACTGTCCCGACTGCCAGTCAGTCTATTTAAAGAATTAAAGATGGAGCTCACCAGATAGGCTGACTGTCCGACTTCTGGCTTGTCATTCACCACCCTCAACCCCATTTGGAGTCTAAGTCATCGTAAATAATAAAAATAAATGTATGTCAAAGTCTGCGGTGACATTGCTCTGGCATCCAACCACACAGACGACAACGGCAACAGCAACACCGACTATGGCCACACAACGTCGACCTCGTCGTTGTTGTCGTCTGCTGCGGCTGTCATTGCCACTTTACTTTGAAAAATGCAACAATTTTTAGTCTGGGCTCCCTTTCTCCTTTATGTCGTCTGCTTTGGCATCGCATCGCTGCCATCACTGGGCACCTACCTTTGACCTATAGGCATATGCGGCATCGTAAATCTTTAAAAAGGTCTCCAAGGTGAAAAGCAACCGCAGCAACCAGCAGCACACCATCGTCTAAAGTCTAAAGTTTTTCCGTTCTATTCAGTTCTTTTTTTTTCTACACTGTTTGCTGGCAAGTGTGAAAAATTTGTACAAGTTGTTCGCATGGCTGAACTGCTTGGGGTGTGTGCGTTTTGCGGTCTCTTTTCACCCGGATGACTGGCTGCGACAGCATTGGAGAACTCAGTCTCCTCTCTGGCCCTCGACACGACCATTATAAATCATTAACTTTGTGACAACAATATTTTGGCTGAGCTAAAGCAAACGCCCAGATATTTTCCATGTCAGCTTGCAACTTTATTTGAGGCAAATTTTCTTGAATTTTCTTGCCAAAAATAAAGAAAATGAACACTAAGCTGATTTAAGTGCCATAAAAGCTTCAAACAGATTGTTCTAGAATCTAAAAATGCAATATTTTAAAAAGCTCAGAAGCCTTAACTATGAAATGCAGCTTTAATCTAAATGAACAAATATTGCTAATGCTAAAGGGAAGAAGGGAAGAATTATATTAGCTTTAACAATCAATAAATAAATTGTTAATGATTAAGACTGACTTTATGACGTATCTACCGAGGACACATCCAATAGATCACAGTTGGTTTATTCAAATATACAATTTGAAACAAATAAAGGATAATTATCAAGTTCATGATTTTTGAACAAATAAAAGTTAAGGAAGAATTAGTTAAAAAACAGTCTCGAAACTGAATAAGAGTCATAAGGGGATGTTCATTTGATGCTATCTCTTAATATAATTTGTTTTTGATTGCTAAATCCTAAAATTACAATACATGTACATTATATTATTTATAAAGCTTATATGATACTATAGATTGATTGCAAGCAATTGTGTCAAGCCAGATTTTAGACCTCTGAACTTGAATTTAGCATTCATGGGAATTTCTCAAGAAAAAAGCTAGCAATCCTACATGAAATCTATAAAAACTTTTATCCATCAAGTCTTGACTTTACTACAAGTACAACGTATTCACTTCCAATAGACAGAATATTATATATTTTAACTAAATTTTTGCAAGAATTTGGTTTTCCTATAACCTTGGGCATTCGTAAAGGTTTATCTCATAATTTGTCTTTAGTTTTCGAGAATTTTCTTTGGTTTTAAAGCCATTGGCAACAAAACGTAGTTGGCAGTATCATTTGCGCAATACGTTAATGCCTTTGTTTGAATGCACTTTATCTCACTTTTGATGGAGCTCAATTCAAATTTTGGTATTGCGAACTGCAGTAAAGTGTAGAATTTGCTGTTTGGGTGGTCATGATTTTGCTGGTGTTGTAGCTGCTGTTGTTTACGTGCGCGATTTGGATGGCAAAAGGATTTGGCTTCTGCTTTGGCATTTGGTGTGTGCAGGAGTTTGCTTTTGGTTTCGCTCTAGTAGCAGAAGCAGTAGCAGTGCGTCACGTCGTTGCTTTGACTAACCGCATGTGAATGAGCCAGGCAAATGGATAACTGGCAACCAGCAAGTGAAGCTCTCTGCATGCACACATCCATCCAACCATCCATCTATCCATCCGAGTACCACACCTATGATGATATTTGGAATGAGGACAAAGAACGAACATCGACTACGACGACGGCGACGGCGACGACATTTGCTTTTGACACCTGCTGAGCGACAAGTTTCTTGGCAGGCAGGTGGCACACAGGAGCCAGCTATACCACTGATTTGTATGCAACATTCTCTGAGGCTCTGGCAATGGCCCTGGCAGACCGCAATGCATACTCGTATTTCATTTTTGATTATGCAACCGCAACGTTTGCTGGGCGCTAAGCCAAATTAACTAATATTACAATTTCAAGCGCCACATGGCGCTGACAGCGGGTGGAACTGGCACAAAAAGGCTTGCTAAATTTGAAGTCCACATTCCGGAAGCATTGGATGAGATGGTGAATTTCTGATTAAAGTAAATGCAAATCCTGTAGCTATTTTTATGGCCGCTCACTAATCATAGCCCGGCTACAATAAACGCCAAAAGCCAAATTGCTTTATCAACTTTATTAACTTCGACTAATAGCAATTAATACCAGTAATAAAAAGCTAATCTAAGCGGCCTCCCATAAAACTTGGGTTGTCCATTGTGTTCTGGGGGTGCTTTAATGGGCAACCAGTATCAGGCGTTGTGCTCTATGGATATTCCGCTTCAACAGGAGCTAGAGCATTGTCTGGCCAATTGTCAGCAACCTTAAGTATGGCTTAACATGGGGCAAAGCGTTGTCTTCATTACATGAAGGAAGACAGAATGGGGAAGAAGGATGGCAAAAGGCAAAAGGGGACACAGTTATTTGTCTATTATGCCCACATTCCACACAACCACCGATCCCACCATCAACAATGTGTGTGCGTGTATTAGTATGTTTGTTTGGTTGTGTGGCTTATTGTCGCCAATGTCCTCGCTGAGTATCCTTTGCAATCAACAAACATTTGGTAGCTCAACTACTGCAAGGCAGTAAATTCCCCCCAGAACTCCCAAAGGCAAGCGATTCACTCAGCTATCAGATACTTACGAGACTCCCTCAGCTCTTTTGCTAGCTCTCAATCGCATTCGCAACAATTTCTCTGTCTCCAACCACCGCCTCCATCATTCCATTTCACTCATCGCTGGCTCAGATGCTTGTTGCTATTGTTGTTCATTTCCGCCACATTCACTTGACTCACTTAATGCCAGCCAAGGAGGCTTGGACCTATGTACACTTAAACGGATTAAAAATATTTCCTATATTTTGATATGTGTACAAAAGAAATGCTTTCGCTATCACCCCTAACAGAATTGCAACTGATAAACGAATTGATTGAAAACACAAATGAGATGGAGAAAAAAAATAGAAATCTATGCTATCTACTCTAATAAAAGTCAAGTTAATAAATAAAGGTCTATATATATGTACACTTTGAATGGAATTGCTTTCATATGAATATATGAATATATTCGTAACTCAATTCTCTTTCTACTACAAAACTTTTCCATCTAATTCAATATTCACGCTTATGCGTTTGAATGAGAAGCAGTTTGGTTGCCAACTTTGGCTACATAGACGAGACAGGAGAAAGAGTGGCGAGAGGATGTTACGGGTCGTGGCTCGTCTACAACTTTTGCTAGTTAAGCTGGCTAAGCCTTTTTTAAAAGCCTTGGGTACACACTCCTAAATGCGCATTATCATTAAAATGTTTAAAGTTTCTTTTTTCGGTCATAAATTTTCAAATGCTCCACTGCGGTCACGCCGCTTCCGCTATCCAATCCTGCCAACCATCCATCCACCCATACGCCCATCCACCCACCATCCTCATTAGCACTCAGTCTACCCACTCGCTAAGCGGGTTAATAATGCATGAGGCACAAACTTTTGCCAACAGAAAACACAAAAAACAATTTACAACAAAAAAAAAAAAAAAAGAAAAAATTTAAAATTAATTTGTACATTAAACATTAATTTTGATTTGGCAAGTGAAGTAAAGATTTCATTTGCGGCAAAACAAAAAATCCAATTCTAATAATTAAATTGAAATTGATTCTATTCCATACTCTGTATGTCGATCTGTCTATCTCATGCAGGACGGCCGGAGCCGACTGTCACCTGGTTGAATGGCACACGTACTCTGGAAGCGGGCAGCGGTGTCTCGATGGGTCGTCATGTGACCGTCAATAGGCTGGAGGTACCACAAATTACACGTTCCGCTCTAAATAATACTTATCGCTGTCAGGCGTCCAATACAAAACTTGTGGCACCCGTAGAGCGAAGCATTCGCATTGAGATGTTACGTAAGTGAAGAGTCCCAGCCCCAGGCTCAACAAATTATGAGCTCCCTCTGTATTTGCATATATCTATATATATTTTCTAGTCAAACCCACATCAGTCAATTTAACCAATAAGCTGAAGGTCTTCTCATCGAGCACACAATATAATCTCACCTGCATTGTGGCCGGTTCGGTGCCGGATACAGAAATCAGATGGACACAGAATAATCGCCCCTTTAAACGCGGCATGGTAAGCAATCCAATCCATATTCAATCCCCTCCAAAAGGGAGAGCCAAAATCGAACTCAATCTTTGCCAGAGACACGCCCAAGTGTCAAGCAGATGCTTCTACTGCTGCTCCTTGCTTTTTATTTATGAATTTCTCTCCTGACATGAAGACAGCACAATGCATACATACATACTATATGTTACTTATGTATGTGTGTGCCCAATGGGCACTTTTCTAATCGATTTCACTTTATCTTCTGTCCACCCACACGCAGCTGTCATCGAGCCAAGGCAATGGACGCGTCATATCCACATTGTCATTTTATCCACAACCTGAAGATGATGGCACCATGCTCAAATGCGAGGGTTCAAATCCTCGATTACAGAACTCAGCCATCGAGGATACGCTTATGATGAATGTCATCTGTAAGTGGACATACTTATCTTTCCCCTCCCAGTCTCCCTTACTCACCCTAGTTGATATACCTTGAATTTCGATTAGATTGTTCATAGATGCAATCTTACATATTAAATATATATGTATACGTCTATGGGTTAGGCTAGGGGGCGGACAGCTCACAAATCAAAGCCACTTGTGCAAATAAGACTAAATTATCCAGCTTTATTTACTATAGCTTCCAGTTGTGGACTAGTTGCTGTTACTTTTTTATTGGAATAAATAAAGGCAATCGGGTCATAAAAAGGCAAATGGTAAATTTGTTGTCTGGTTTGCTTTTTCCCATGTTCACTAACAAAAATATGCCATAAATTTTACTTTATATGATTATCAATTTAAAATCAACAACAATTCATAAACATAACTAAAAATAATAATATAAAAAAGATGAAAATATTACCCTCTGCCATGGGAAAGGTCAGTGCACAATATACGTTGTAAAAAAAGGAAGTAAATGGTTTTGCCCCATCGAAGTTTACTTTCAGTTTCAAAAGCTTAGTTGTCACTTTGTTGGTTTATTCTCTTACCAAAAACAAGTACATTAACTAGTCAGTAAGCTACAATTGTTAGGTGAAGATACTATCTAGTTTAGAAAGAAAGTGTTGATTAAATTTTTCAAAGTATTTTAAGCTGTTAACGAATTTTTAAGACAACCATTCACGATTAAGAACTTATAGTAAGGGTATTTGTATTTCAACATTGATATTTAGTTGTTTTTTTCTCGTATCTTAACGCTCATATAATCATAAATTTATTGAATTTTAAAATCTCACGCATGCTGGGGACACAGAGAGTCATAAATAATCAATGGCAATTCGTTTCTAAGCTTCTCAGAATGAAGCCAAGAAAATTTCACCCCACCATCTAACTTTCTGCATAAGTAAATCACAGACTGGGGTAGAAACAAAAGCAAAAGAAAAGTCCTGCATCAAAAGGAATTGATATATTTGAATTAGGACATTGGATTATGCATTTAAGAAAATTCAGCAAAGAGAAACCTTTACAAATAGCCTTTGAATTTACTGTATTTTTTTGCTTTTCTTTAACCCTTTTATGTTTTCCTTTTACACCTAACAATTTGTTGCTGCCATCTTCGTGTTTTTTACCTTTCATATATTTAAGTATATGGATATCCTGGTCCATGATGTTGTAAAAATAAAAACATCTTAAATTTTTTATATGGATCCATCATTGATATTGAGAGTCACTCGCTGGCAAGCAAAACGATTTTAATTTAAAAATTTTGTCATACTCATTGCATCAAGAATTGGGAATGAGGCATTGAGGGAGTCTACGCAGGTTTATAACGCGGTTCTGTTGTTAACTTTTATGGGCTTTTGCCCTTGGCGAAAGCATTGTCGCAACGCGGCTCGTATATTTTGTCACATTTTATTATGCAATAATATTTTTCGATTTTATATTTTATATAACAATTTTGTCGCCGTCTCTCTCTCTCTCTGCCCCAGATAGCATTAAAACTCTCTCACTCTAGCCAATTAGGTGTTGAGATTATGGGTAGAACTAGTAATTTAACAAATTATCAATGCTATCTTACAGATCCGCCACAGGTCACCTTATCGCTGGGCTCCACATTGCGTCCCGATGACATCAAAGAGGGCGACGATGTCTACTTTGAGTGTCACATTAAATCCAATCCCAAGGAGCATCGCATTATGTGGTCTCATGATGTAAGTTTCATCAAAATTGTTAATCAAAATTGAATAACTTATCGTTTGTGGCATTTTCAGGGTCAGCCAGTCACTCAGAATGTCTCATGGGGCATCATTATATCGACACGATCTTTGGTCTTGCAACGTGTGGGAAGGATTCACTCTGGCTATTATGCCTGCTCGGCGGCCAATGATCGCGGCGAGACTCAAAGTGCTCCAGTAAACCTAAGGATACGCTGTAAGTAATCTCTGCACTAAAAAACGATTTAACTTTAAATAAATAGTAAATTTTATAGTAAAATATAAATTATAAATATATATGTATTTCTCCATTTTGAACCCCTATAAAATAAGTTATTGTCTTCTTTAAACTATTTACAATTTAAATTGACTTTTGCTGCTATAAAAATTTATTACATTTTCGTTGCATTCTGTAATATTTAGAAATATGTTTTAAAACTGGGTTAACTTTCTGTCCACCTAAATTATAATAATTTATTTGCAAAATTTAAATAGTCGTAAATATATAAATTTAATAAATATCAGCAGTTCATTGTATTACTAGCGAAAATTTTTTGAAAAAACAAGACAAAAAAATGTAAATATTTTACACAAAATTATTAATATACCAAATGCTGGAAGGAATCTGTTTCATGGGGTGAGATGGGGTAGTTGGTTTTGGTTTGTGGGGGTGGTGAACTAGAAAAAAATAACCGAAATTTGCACAAAAATTATGCTGACAGTTGATGTCAGTCGAGCGAAGCATTAAAAATACATATGCATAAATTTATGCACAACTACCCACACACGCACACACAAGGACATAGGCACACGCATGCAATAAGGCAACTATTATCCATATTACGTATACGCAGCGTACGACCATGATAACTAACTGAGATGAAGCTCCAAACTCATCCAAAAAAATAGAACAAACACAGATACAAACATCCACCCACACGCGTACACACACCCACACACACACACACACACAGACACATCCACTGCGGCAGTTCACTTGACAAAATCGCAAAAACCTCCATATCCACATATAACAGATATGGAGCTCGGGGGGATGGTGGGTGAGGGTATGGACAATAGGATAGACCATAACTAAAAATATGTTAAAATGACACAAAATATTTTGTGCAAAATGCCGTAATATACACAATATACCGTTATATTGTGTCGCTATTCTGTCATGCGTATGCATATCTCTTTTTCTCTCTCTCTCTCCCTCTATCTATGTGTGTGTGTGTTTGTGTAAATGCATTTCGGGTTTACATTTTATCAAATAGACGACAAAACTTCACAAATTTTTACAATTTCATAAACAAAACATCAATGGCAGGCAGATAGTTTAATTTGAATATTAAGCCCTTTGCCATACAATGCAACAAAAACTCTGCAATTTTTGTTTGCCAACTTAAATTTTGAATACAATTTACTAGCTTTTAGATCCTCATTACAATGATTATTAAAAAATTATTCAGTTCTATGGCAAGAAAGAACAGGCAGCAACAATATCAAATATTGAATGAATGTTATTTCATATTATTTATCGAGTTGATGTTTGAACAAACCAAATGAGGCCAGGAATCATTTGTGTCTCTTGAAGAACAAAGTAAGGGGCAAGCCTTTCAATGAATCACTCTGCAAACTTTATATACAAGTATATTTTTAGGTTTTTTTGACATTTTTCTAAACAATTTTGAAATAACTGCAGAATTTGGAAGCATGTCATATTAATTGGTGTTCATATGCTTAACTCACAGGACAAAAACAATAAATTCGCATACCTCTAATATTTCTTTTGTCAAATGCAAAAAGAATTAGATTTAAAAGATTCCAAAGGATGTATGAATTTAATTAGAAATATTTGTTAGTTAGTTTAATAATCCTTATCTTACCTCAATAACAGTTTAATAATTGACTTTTACTTAATGCTATGAGTATCTTGAGGCGACTTTCTGTCTGCATTTCACACTTTCAATCAAAAATCTCCATTTACATGTACATATGCATGTGTATTTATTTATATGTATGTATGTGTATAAGTAAATGTAACTGCATAAATGTAATTGCAGAGACATGCAATGATAAATTATTACAAAAAGCAGTGAACAAAATAAATGTTGGCGATACAAAATGCTGTGAAGCATCGTACAAACAATATTGAAAATGTCTCAATTACCGTTATAGAGCATTTACTTCCGACTGTATTTCTAAATAATTAATGATGCTTAAATACAAAATGAATGTAACGATGTGAATGTGTGTGAATAAATATCCATACGCTATAGTATGCATTGTAGTTGTTTGTATTCATATGTGGCGCCCATTTAACCATTCGTTGGGAATGTGGAAAGTACCGGGGGCAAAGGCGAAACTTTAGCCCCAGAACTTATCGTGTCAGCTGGCGGTCTGAAGAGTGTGTGGCAAACTGTCTGCTATTTGGTTTCAGGGTGGATAATAAAAATGAATGATCTGCTTTTATTATTGAAACTCATAGTCATTATTAAACCATTTATAATTATGGGCCAAGCAAACGGGCAACATGAACGAACAACGAACGAACGAAATGACCAGGACAACAAGAGTAAAGCAGCAGAAAGGACGAACTGAACCAAAATGAACTGAATCAAATGGGTCAACACACGTGGATAGACAAAAGTATTTCAATGTGATGCATATGTCCCTCTCTCTCTCTCTCTCTCTCTCTATCTATAAATTTGTGTGGATAAATTCAATTTTTATTTTGCATATTTAATTCAGTTGCCAAAGAACAAAAAAAAATGCAGTTGGGTTGGGGGGGAAATTGCATTTTAAATTTAATTAATTGTTCACCCAGAGCAAGGCAATTGCATATTTTAATGGTATTTAAACATTATAAATTTAGTTTATTAAACTAAAAATTTAATTATCAAGGATTTGTATGCCTCACTGCATTTCAATTGAATTGAAATTCATAGCCCCATCCCCAATTACCTCAATTTCTAGCCATCCAGCCAGTCATTCGTTTGTTCGTCTGTAGCCACAACGAACTCAAACAATTAGCCGCAACAAATGGTTCAATGAAAACAAAATCCTGCTTCATCAGCATGATAAATACGTACGTAATAGCGTAATGAATAAAAAGCAAGACATCAGCAAACGTTTGCATTGCTTTTGCCCATTATCATTCCCAGAGCAAGCGGCGGTGGGTACTTGTTGTTACCCTTTTTGATAATTACGATAATTGAAAGTAAATACGAATACAATGCAAAAGATACACCGGCTGCCATGCAAATACGACGTGGGCTATTTGCACGAGCATCGCGCACACTCCTCCGTAGTCCGTGTAAACATTTGCATATTGCGGAATCGGATGGAATGGTTAAACGATTGGATTGGGATGAGATGTGATTTCAATGCGATGAGATGAAACTGCGATGGAATTGTAAAACTACGGAAGCTGAATAACATTCGTGGATGGGGTGAATGTGGAAATGGAGGGGAGGGCGCGTTGTTAAGGGAATTGTAGAAAAGTAAAAATTTTTGGTTACCAGGATAAAAACTTTTCATTGCCAAAACCTTCACAATATTGCTGGTTGGACATGACTATGATGAAGATAAATGGATTTATGGCCAGCCAGTAGGTCATATCTTGGTAGAAATTAATCAGAGAATGTTAAATGTGACATTCTACGATTGTGAAATTGACACTGCCACATAAATTTATGAGCATTTTTTCCCTTTCAAGGTTTCCAAGTAAAATCAACAACAACCAAATATTATGTCATAAACTTGTCGAATTATTGGCAAAGATTTTTTGTGGCATTAAATAAAACCAAATGAAATTGTATTAAAACGGATAGGATTTTATGTCATAAAATTAAAATCAATATAGACCACTAAAATGATAAGATTAGAAGCATATATGTAATAATCTTTATTTTATGGTATTTCAAAGAGTTAAACAAAGTAATCAATTAAAGAGCCTTTATTCCATTAGAAAAGTTTTTTTAATACTTACTCAAATTAAGCACACTTTATGAATTGTTACGATATTAAATTAAAGAAATTACAGTTGAAAAGGTAATTGAAGATTTAGTCAAGTTGATTTTTAAAATAGATTAAGTTTGTTATTGCAGTTAGTTTGTATATTGGTTTGTTGGTGGCTTTAGTAAAAAACGTTAGTTATGCAATAAATTTATTTCGGATGTCACAGATAGCTTGCTATTTTAGTTAATTTTTTGATGGTTTCATGGATATTCACCTTAGTTTTCGGCGTTTGTCCATTGAAATAGAGTAAGAAATTGATCTCTAAAAGTTAGGAAATAGTATAAATTGGCAAAATAATAATAATTAATTCTGCTAATTTTCTATATGTCTATCTAATTATATAAGTTCGTTTAGTACATTTTCTAAAAAAGATTTCGTATAAATTTAAAGAAGTATCGAGATGAACTTTCTATGAAAAATAACTATACAAATTTTTTATTGAGAAATGTATGTATGTAATGTAAATATAAAATTAGTTGTAGTCGCATAATTTAGGAATTTGGTATTTATTCGCTTGGAAAATACTTTACTTTATCTACTAAACCAGCAGCAGCAGCAACAACAACAACAACTTGTATTCATTTTCCTATAGCACACAAGCAGACTGAAACTTTTCAAATAATTTTTAATAAAACCAAGAAAAAGTGTTGCGGCTGTGGTAGGAAATACCTTTAGGTGCTTAGAGCTCCTTAGAATTTGGTTGTGCGTGCGTGTGAATCTGTGTGTGTGTGTGTGTGTTGTGTCTTGTTTATGACGGTATTCCGCAGCCGCAAGGCAAACACATCGCACACTTGGCGCAGTTTTGAAAAGTTCTACTCAAACTTTTCTCTTTTTTTTATTTTGGCTGTTTCTTTCCTTTGCATACGATGTGAGAAATGCGGGGTATGCCGCGTGTATGACATAAAATTTCAAGTTCAATCGTTTGTAACCAACAGAACCAAGAAACACACAATGCGTTTACTTTGAATAAATCATAAGTCAAGTGGCGAAGGCAGTGTCAGGGGGTGCGACTATGTCCTGGAGAGATGGAGGCGAACACCCTAAGGCTATGGTTGAAACTTTTAAGCGTTGACACAGTCAACCAGATGTCTATGGGGGACTGGGGCTAGGGAGTTAAAGCTTTAAGTTGGCACTTTAGCATATCCTTTTTGTAAGATGTACACCTGCTCTTGGCTGGCATCTGCTTAGATTAAATTGAAAATCCGAGCTGTCAATTATCCATCCTCTTTGAAGTTTTTGCCTCCAACTGAGCTGTCAACACAATGTTTGCAATATAAATACTTTTGCCATTGTGATGCCAGACAATTGCAGCTGCTTATTACTTTTGTTTTGCATTCCGTTTCTAAACTCAACATTATCTGACCGTCTATCATTTATTCTATTTTCCAGATGCGCCCGTCTGCAGCAGCTCTAGCATCAGTGTAATTGGTGCCTCATTGGAGGAGGCTGTGCCCATACCGTGTCGTGTCAATTCTGATCCGCCTGAAATCGATTTCGAATGGACTTTCTCAAGCAGCGGCGAGCATTTCGAGGTGCCATCGGGACATTATGCCACCATACAGGATCCCACCATGACCACCACCAGCGATGTGAGGCGCACAGTTGTCGAGTCCAACGAGACACATTTCGAAAGCTATGGTAAGCAATAGGAGGTCAGCAAAGACAAGGTCTATTCCCCCATGCATATGCAATAGAAATGTGCATTTGCATGTGTTTGCGCTTGAGCAAGCTTACGAAATTAACATTCGCCCGGGTTAGGGCCCCAAAAGCTTAAGACTGTAAAAGAAGAGCCGATGGGGGTGTGAGGAGAAGTAGGATGAGTGTGTAAGTGTGTAGACAATACAAGTTGCATATGGAGAGACTGTTACCGAGTTTTATCAATATCATGCACATAAATTGAATTATCTGTTGTGTGTCCCAGTTGGCGCTTGACTGAGTTGCTTGGGCAAGCAGAACTTATTTCATTTAACTTTGCCGAAAATGGAAATTTAATAAGCAAACGCACACACAATTACACACACACACTCATACATATCTAGATAGATAAACACAGGAACGGATTAACAAGTGCATATAGACATAAGCATCTCACCAAGTAACAAAATCAATATCAATAAACTCTCTCTCTTCTTTGCCCCTTGATTGCTTTAGTCCGGACCTGCCCTTACTTTACTATATATGTGTGCGTTTAAGATGTATTGTATTGCAATTTCTTTCGTTTCTTTACAGTGGAAACAGTCAGCGAACTGATCTATACGCCCAAGGGTGAACGAGACTATGGTACACTGGCTTGCTGGGGTCGAAATGCCATTGGCAAGCAGTCGGAACCATGTCTGTTCCAGGTGGTGCCAGCAGGTAAGTTCCTTTCGCCACGTCATTCACATTGCCTTTGTTGGTTGAATTTATTTTTATAAATTTGTTTGCCATTGGTTAAACATATATTATACATATATGTATTTGGTTTTCGTCTTTTATTGTTTGTTTGCAGCTAAGCCCGGAGCATTGCGCAATTGTACTTTACGTCCGTATGTGGTGACCTCCGCATCGCTTAATTCATCGAATCAGACGACAATGCATGGCAATCAAATGTTGCAAACACAATACGGCAGACACGAGTCGAATTACCCGCATATGGAATATGTACGTGAGCGACATAATAACGCCAGCAATACTAACAACAGTAGCAGCAACAACAACAGCAACAATAATGCCAAAGGAATCCAGCACAATGTGGTCAATAAAAATATGAAGGGCAGAATAAGTAATGCTGCTGGTCATGTGAAATCTAATAAAAATAATAATAATAAGCAACCGCAACAACGACAACAACAGCCACTGAGCCAGCAGCAGTTGCAGCGTCTTAGAAAGCGAACATCATTTACCCCATCGCAGACATTGGCAGCTCTAGAAAGGCAGCGAAATAAACTGAAACAGCAACAAGCCAACATTGGCAAAACTGATGGATTGCCAGCCAAAATGGCCAAGAAAGCCATCCAAAGTCAGGCACAGGGCCAGGGAAAGGAACTGGGAGTAGAACAGCGGCAAAGACATCGACGAAATGCAGTAAGCAAGTTAGAGCTTCAGGCATCAATAACAAGCAACAAGAAGATGGGCGCAAAATCAAATTTATCATTGTCACATGTAACAGACCAGGCCCAAAGAGTTACCACTAGCCATCATCAGAGGAAGAAGGGCCATGTCAAGAGCAACAATGGCAAACTGCCAGCAAAGTATTTTAATAAGCGACAGAAAAACATGCACAAACAGCAGCAGCAACAACATCAGAAGAAAAACAACAAAATAATCCATCATTATGCAACATCGGGGCGAAGAAAACGACAAACGGCAGCAAATGATATACCAGCATCAACTGCAGCAGCCGCAGCAGAAGCAACATCCACACTATCATCATCATCATCAGCAGCAGCAGCAACATCCTCATCGTCGTCGTCATTGTCGTTAGGTCCAACAACAAAGTCTCACATACAAAACGATGCCACCAGCAGTAGCAGCGGCAGCAACAGGGATGATATTGACATGATGCCTGCCACAAGGCGGGCACGCAAATCTTTAACCAGCATTGGCAACAGCAATATTAGCAGTCGAGTGCAGTTGGAGCAACAAATAGACCAACACTCACTACCGCCGAATGCACCACAAATTAGCAATAAGCCTGCAGCAACAACAAACAGTGGCAACAATGTAAAAGTAGCTGCAACTGAAGAAGCCAAAACCGTTATTCAAACAAATGATTTGAAGCCCAACCGAGACACTGATGTAGACAGTGATGAAATTACCGAAGATGAGGATGAAGATGATGCTGGCGCCGACGGCGACGATGCTGAAGATGAGGACGACGACGAAACAGATCTAGATGAAGAAGCCACCTCGTTGCCATCCGATCCAGAGTATATGGCAGATGATCCCAACGACTTGACCGAGTATGAAACTGTTGAGGATTTGGATCCGCAGCAACCGCAAACAGTTGACATGGCATCACTGGAGCAACAGTTAGCCTTGGAATCACTTGAGGATGCAGCTGAAGATGATGCAGACATTGATGTGGATGACGATATGATATATAATGTTAGCGACGATGATTTTGTGGCCAGTGTTATCATGTCAACAGCTGAAACAGCAGCAACTACAGCAACAGCAACAACCACTACAACAAAAACTACAGGCAACAAAAGGCCAACTGAACCAGCGGACTGGCAACAACCACATTTCGATTACTCACGCATGGAATATAGTTTCGCTAATGGTGTGGTAACTCAAAGTCTTCTTGGCAGTGGCAATAGCCCCAATGGCCCATCGTCCCTAATCGATGGCACTTCCACCAACAACATTGGCGGTGGGACAATAAATTTCGAAAATTATGATAACATTATCTACTCCACCATGGAGCTGGAGTGTATGCCAGGCTATGATGGCGGCCTCCAGCAGCAGTTCTATTTGGAGGCTTACGATTCGAAGACCAAAAAACTGAGATTAAATATGACCAGCACCTATGTGGATATGCCAGTATTTCGCATCGATTTGACAGGTGAGAATGGAAGGAAGAGAATATTAATTGGATAAGAGTAAACCAAATGAGTGGGAACAATCTAAATAGGTTCAGTTTAGATAGTTATAAATCTAGTTTAATAAACAGTTTCACACCCTATTTTTTGGTCATTAAAAGATATATCTTCTAAGAGATAGACTGAGATAAAAGTAGATTATCTGGCCTTTTACATAATGATTATGCATTATTATATTTAAATGCGGTTGGCTAACAAATCGCCATGCTTGGCATAACAAGGTTTTCGGCTCTAGGCGAAAAGCCGCAAACTAAAGACTTGACTTTTATGCGGCCAGAGCAACAGTAAGAGCAGGAGGTATCAGGGCAGCAGCAGCAGCAGAAGCAGGAGGAACAGCCCCATCATCTCAGATGTAGCAACAGCAACAGTAAAAACAAAAACAAATCAAAGTAACAAAATTGAGCAAAAAGTTAAGCAAAGAAAATTGCGCATTGCCTTCAAGGAGAGTTGAGGTTCGTTTGGAGCTGTGTGGCTGAGTGGTTGGCTGAGGTGGTGGAATAGTAGAAAGATGTCTGGCTAGGACCACGGCACCACGCAGATTAATTAGTTGAGGCTGCCAGGGACACACTCATCCTACTCATCCCTTAACATTGAAGCTGGCACATGCTGCCACGCTGTTGCCTGTTTTGTTTGTTGTAATGAATTTCTAGCTAGTCAGCAAAACTTTTATGCCAATGGCGTTCACTGATGCGGTGGACCTAAGGGTGGGGAGTAGCAGTGCCATTGGTAATGGAATAGAAAGGAGGAGGGAGTTGGGGAATTTCGTTGAGTTTGGCTCGTGGCAATCGTTGCTCCATCGGTTGCCAACAACTGAAAGTAGCGAGAATTCAAATTGAGTTGTTGAAAAACTAGATTTATTTGCGGCTAAAATTATAATATTACATTTGGTTCACTTTGTTTTTTGGGCCACAAAAAAAAATCAAGTGAAAAAACAGAAGAAAAGGGCCACAATGAAAATAAGCCAGGTTAATGAGCCACATTTTGGATTATTAAAGTGTGTGCCAGGAGGATACTTTCTATCGATGATTTCGAAGCCATCCCTCACACCAGACATGCGGTGGGGTGTGCGTGTGTGTGTGTGCCTTGGGTGTGGGTGTGCATTCTGCGATATTTGCAAAGTCAAACGAAGCGTAAAGTCACGATTAGTTAGACAGGCGTGTTAACGATGCTCTGACTTTGGTTTTTGCCATTCAGAACAAGGAGATATAGTGTGTACATATATATGCAGGAGAAGTAGGAAGGGGAACTTGAATGTTTTGTTGGTGTTTTTGTTGTGCGGCTTGCCAAATGTATGCGTGTTAGTAGTTGCCATTTTAATGAGCTGCTATCGTTGCACTACATACCACACACACACACACAACATGCCTTTCCCTTACCCACTGCAGCCCGCAAAAGTTTTGATGCAAAGCATTAAGAGGAGAAAAGTTTTTTATATTTTATTTTCTGGCTCCTGGGCGCGACGTGCTAATTAAATGCCCGTTTGCCTAATGAAGTTTACTTGGCGGCAAGTTTAAAATTAATGATCGTATATCTGTAAACCATTACATTTCCCCCCTCTCTCGTTGTAGATCTCATTCCCATGGATTATTATCCAGATGCGCATCCAGCTCTGCATTTGGTTGTCTACAGTGTCAATCAGAAGGGACGCTCGGAGCCAATTGTGCTCGAGAATGTGCCCATCAATGAGGCGGACAAGCGTTCAGGTAAGTGAAACTGCAAAGTTTTCTAGAATCTTTTACTGTTTTTTTTGTTGAGTTCTTTGTGTATGTGTGTGTGTTTACCTTGACGAGAAGTTTATCAAGTTTAGGGGGTGCGGTGGGTGGCCGACGACATTCATTGCTTTTTAAGGACCATTTCACCTTTAAAAAAAGTCATTCAAGTATTTGCATATTCTGTTTAACCGTTTTAAAGAACATTCTTGGCTCTTCCCTTCTCTTTATGTGTCTCTTTTTCCTTTCCTTTCCTTTTTTTTTGTTTAAGTACAATTGTTCTTTTATTTAACGAGTTTTGTTTACGTTGGGGGCGAGAGTTCTCCACTCCACTGGAAAGTAGTGACACAAAGATTTCTTATTCATGCTTTGTTATTCAACTTTGACGCTAATTTGCTTTCAAAGTTTCAGTTCCTCGTCTCTGCTTCCCCACAACAATCATATTTTTACACAAGAAAAGAGTTAAAAACTGTAAAATTGCATAGGGCCAGGAGATGTGATGTTAGTTTAAATCTTGTTTTACACTCAATTTAGAGTAGAATATTAAAAAAATCTCTTAATATATGATGGAAACGACTTGGAAATACCCTTTAATCAAGAAAAGTTTAAAATAATCTTCTATATGTTCATACATAGATTAAGATTACTCCTCCAAGTTGCAGGTGAAAAAATAATTATTCAAATGAATAGTTTAACACATTTTAGTAGTTTCACTTGAACTAAATTATAGTATTCTCAATTCACTTAAGTATGCAATCAAATGTATGCTATAATTATATAATTTTGGGCATCAATTTTCCCAAAAATACAATTTCATTCATCTATTTTAAAGATAAACGTTTATAAATTATGCTCAATAAATTTAATTCTCTATTGGCTCATGTCAGTCAGTAAATTTAAGCATCACCTTAGCGTATACATCAATATAATCATAATCATCATCATCATCGTTATTAACATGATGGTCATCATCGTAGATTAGGACATAGTTGAGTAACTACTTATGTTCAAATCCTGTCCACACTCTTGGGCCAGCCAACAAGGTTGTTAGCCACAATTGCATATTTGTACGCTTTGGATCGAATCAATATGAACAACAAATCCACTCAATCATCTCTTATAATACGCATCAGACATGGCAAACACACACACGTAGGGAGAATGGGTGGCTGTGTGTAAAAGGAAGAGAGATGAGTACAGGCTGAGTTGGCCATTATTTAGAAAACCATCAAACTATTCTACTATATACCATCAAGTAGCCTGTGTGTGTGTGTGTATGGTGCTTGTAGGAGTTATGGCAAATCTGTTTGAAGCCGAAATTTAAATGAACACTTGCACCTATCTAATATGTTAAGATGCAATATACATACAAGTGTCAATATTTGCACTGTGGCAAACCTAAAAAGCTTTTAATATGAGAAATGAAAAAAGGCTAAGGGCGAAAGAAGGGAAAAGGGGGGGAAACATTTTACAATGGCAAACGCTTGATGCCACATTAATGTAAATATAATCAATTTCATGTTTTAGCCAAAAAGTATAAAGAAGAAAAGGCGGAGAAGCCAAGAAAAAAAAATAGAAATATCTTGTTATGCTAAACTGACACACGGAGATTCCCCAAGAGTTACATTATACGGCAAACATGCCACACACACACACTCACAGACAGACAGCCACATGGACAGCCCCCAAACTGTAGCCGCAGCTGTGGCGTCAAGGTAACAACGCATCTGAGTCAGACGACAGGAGCAGCAGCAGTAACAGTAACAGCGGAAACCAAACAGACACTGAGCCGAAGTAGCTTCAGCATCAGCTCAAGACCAGGGCCAAGACCAGGACCAAGACCAAAACCAAGCGTACAAAATAAGTATAAACGATTACTGTACGACAAGAAAAAATACATTAAACATGTCTTATCTGAATACAATATCCCCAAAGACAACGGTGCAGAAAGTAAAGTAAAATAAAATTATATGTTACAACAGATCGAAGTGATGGTATGAGCCACAAACAGGAGCGGATTAGCTCGGATTTAAAAATGACAAGCATATATGTACATACTGATAATCTAGGACAATTTTCTTCTTGATTCAGTATCATATTAAAATTGGTTTAAATTTTAGGATCCACCAAGGACGAAATATATTTACATATTGTATCAGAACTATGTTTTCGGACATTAGCTATTTTTGCCCTTCTTTGGTTGTAATTCGCAACTATTTTTAGTTCTATGGGTTTATAATTCTAAAGTGGTTAGACAAATCTGCTGACAAGATAATCTCTTATTGTTAGTTTTGGAAATAGTGCTAAAATGACTGCGATAAATAAACCTGAGCCTCCTCATAAGAAAGTTTTATACATGTATTTAATTTAGATCTGAAAGAGAAGCCTAAGTTTATTAAAATAATTTCTCTTAGAAAACCCGCACCACCTTTAAAGTTGTATTGAAAATAAACAGTTCGAATCGGCAATAAATTATAGTTGCACTATAACCTTTTCCCAATACCTTTTATAAACCGCTCCTGTTTTGGGGTTGGGGGTGTTTTTGGTCGATATGTGCCCGGATATGTGGCCGCCATTGCCATAGACAAGAAGAAGACATTGCTCTTTCTACTACCTCTGCAGTTGCCCCCGCCTGCATGGTAGAGATATTTGTACATTGTTTCATATCCACACACCCACCACACCACACAACAACACACACCACCACCACACAACATTTTTATTTATGCTTACTTTGTGTAAACGTAAACGTAAACGCATTCCCGCTTCTGAGGCAAGTCTCTGCAAAGCCAGAGTGAAGTGAGTGGAAAGGGAAATGGGAACTGGTGCCATCGTCGTATTCCCAATACATTTTAACCAATCCACTTTTTCATCATTTCATCGAATCATTTATATCACAAACGGGAGCATTAAATCGAATTAAGCTTATGTGAAGACACTGCCGGAAGGAGAATGGCCAGATCAAGGCTAGAGAGAAGGTATTGGAGTTGAAGCCATTCACCAAATGAAACTCATGCAAACAATTGGCTTATGAGCGGCACGCAGTCGAACATTGCTATACTTTTTACCTACCCACCTACTCTTCTGCCATTCCACCATCTCCTTCCATGCTCCATGCTTCATGTTTGTGCTGGCGAATTGGTAGTCTTCCTGGTTTGGTGGTTATGCGGTAAGCTGCAGAGGTTGACTGGCCCGTTGGCTGGTGGTCTGGCTGGCTTATCTGCTTAACTTGGGGCATGTGCATAGTATAGTATATGTATGTGTGGAGTGGGTGCACCTACCATCTCCCTGTTAGCCCCCTCCATCTCTCATTCCTGGTTTTATTGGTAAATATTTGCACAAGTGTGAAAATTTCATTTACGCCGCTCTGCTTATATTTAAATTAAATTTCTTCTTTCGTTTTGGTAACATGTTTTTTTTTTTTTTTTGTTACTTTTCTCCTTTTATTTTGTTGGCATCACTTTCAAGTATCTTCCTCCAATGGAATGTATCCATATCCATACATACAAACATTAATACACACATACATATACATATTATTCGGCGAGCGATTGCTCGCTTTTATGTTCTTTTATGCCCTTTGTGCTGGTTGCTGATGCGATTGGGGATCTGGCAAATGTGAACCAAAAGAACGATGAAAATGTCGGCCAGGGAGTGTGTGGAGAGAGCGTGAGAAAGATCTGAGCAAAGGGAAAGTGGCTAAACATTTCGTTTTGGTATGATGATGATGCAGTTAAAGGTGGCATTCGAATCAATCATATTTGCAATGCTTTAAGGCGTTTTCAAAAATAAATGCAAATGGATAAGCACAAAAGTAAAAAGAAAATGTGAAGAACATTAATGAAGTTTCCATTGGATTCTAGAGGGGTAACTGAACCGAATTTTAGTATTCAGTAATAAACGTACTTAAAAATTATCTTTATTTTAACATCTACACCTTTAATGGCCTTGTTAATTGCTTTATACATTTAAAAAGCAAAAAGAAGCGCATCTTTTATCATTTTTGAAATCTATATTAATTAACTTCTGAAAATTGATTTTTTGATCAAAAAAAAGGAACTTTTTCCAACATATCTCTAATTTACAAATCCACATTGCTCAATTAATTTAAACAAATTAAAGAAAATGATAAGTAAAAAATAAGAGAAGTCACTCATAATACAAGAGTCGAGAAATCCTCAACAAAAATATTTTGCCGCTGGAATACCACTTCAAAATGGAAATCGACTCGAACAACTTGCCAAGTGCCAAATATTCAAACCAAATACGTACTTTAAAGAGAATTCTGCTTCGAATTGGATATCATTCCGTTCATACCATAACAAAATATTGTCGCAAAATTCAATTTCTTCCACCAAATACTTGCAAGTTTAGTTGGATAAATAGCCGTTGGTCTACTTGACAGGCCAATAAACTCGATGCGAGGCGATGTGCACTTGAAAGCTGCACGCACAGCGCTTTTTCACACAGATGCCACAATCTACATGTGTTTGTGTGTGTGTGCAAATAAAACGCAGGTCGCATATCAAGTGCTCAATACCGTTGGCCGGAGGCAGCGACTCTTCAACAATTGCTCGCTTAGTTTGTATTTGTTAATGCTTTAATACATACGAACAAAAACATAAAAAGAAAGAAGAAAAAAATACATGAGCATTTCAATTAAAATCCGTTTCACTGTTGGCAATGGATTTACCGTAATTGAATATGCATTACAAGAGCCATAAATATGGCGATGCCTACGTATATTTAACATTCAACAAATCATGCGCGCCTGCGGATATGCAACACAGAATTTCAATAAGCAAACATGGCGGTTTATGCCCCAGCACCAGAAGGAGGACTAAAATTGTAAAAGAGATTCCAACATAAAATAGAGAGGAATCGAACGAGAGATGGGGAGAGGGGACAGAGTATCGGTGGGAGTCGATACCAACGAGTCTGGTGTTATATAGACTGTTGCTAATTTATAAACCTGTCCCTGTCAGCCAGATGCCAAAGTTGCAAATCAATAAATATTCTTCCGCCGCTCTGCCAAATGTTGATATTGCTCATTTATGCATGGCTACGTCTAAACTCACGCCCACACGCAGAGTCGCTTCGCGTCCGATTTATGTATGTATTTTATAATTGTTGGCACATGACTTTTCAAAAAGTTCTTACATACCTACATAAACGCAACACGAATACATATTTATACCAATCTACATATCTACAGCTAAATTTGGATTGAGGTTATTAGCCGACAAGCTGACGTCTAACAGAAATTTAATTACATTTAAACGTTTTAGCAATTGTCGTGGAATAAAATCGGATTTGCAGCTTGGCATCAATCATGCAATAATACAAAAATACAAAAATTGCAAAACCGCAAAAACCACTGACTAAAATTGACGAATTCCACATTGCCTACCTAATACAATGCATGGAATACAAAAGATTTAAACGCAAAGAATATATAGACATTTTGATTTAACATTGAATTTATATTAACTTTCTGTAGGGTCAAAGAACTTTTTGTGAACATTTTCGAAAAGTTTCTAAGTTACACTAGTTGGAAGAATAAATGGTTTTCTTAATCTGTGTTTTCGATATGTTCGCTAAAAGGTAGATATTTTGGGTAAATGATTTAAGTATTTCTATATCTTGTATATCTCGTGAACCATATTGTAACATTAATCGAAAGGGAAGAAATTTGTTTTTTTTTTGACCGTTTTTAAAAGCCTCTAAATTTCACTGTCGTTTTCAAGAGTGAAAGAAAAATGTCTAAAATAATTATTCCAAGAAAGAAACTTTCCACTGTTTTAGCTCTTTTGACTAGTGTCTCTTGCCTTTTAACGACAATTCGCAGGAATCGATTTTGTAATATAAGACTTTTCTCTAGGCCAAGGGCAATCACTCCGCTTGCCCGACTATTGCTTCTACAAGTTACTCCTGACTGTTTATTTTTCATTTTTAGGTTAATACGTAAAGTATCTTTTCAATGACTTCTTAAGTTTTCAAAAATATCTTGTACAATTATTAAAATTTGGTTTGCATTAAATTTGATATATTAAGGTGTTTGCAGACATTTCATCATATTCTTTTTGACATAATCATTTATTTTATTGCAGACGGTCGCATGGGTCTCTCAATTCTGCCGCTCGCTGCTCTTTTAGCTGGCACACTATTTACCGTGGGAATTGCCGTGCTATCTGTGGTGGTTATTGCCGTGCGTCGTCGCCGAGGACAAGGAGCTCGCAACATGTGCGATGACAAGGACAAGCACCTAGGTTAGTTTATATCCAATCCACACCACACACTGAAGCTTAACACTGGTGGCCAGTCAAGTAATACGCCTTTTCCCATTTTTCGATTCGGCAGGCATGGATGTGACAGTGACAGCTCCACTAGAAACAGGTGCCGGCCATCAGCGTCTCGTTGTGGCCTACACATTGAAGCAGGGCATTGAGAAACAGCCGGACATACTGAGCGCACAAAAAAGCGCAACTGGCAGTGACACATCGTCGTCGCCGCTGGGAAATCGGCCGAGTGGTTTATTTATGGGTGGCAGTAGCAACGCCAGCAATGGAGGAGGCGTTGCCGTCGGTGGGCCGACAGCCGCTCCCAGCTTGGCCAACGCTGCGAATCATAAAACAGTGGATTATGTAAGTGCAGCCGTCTGGGTGCATCCATCAGCAAAACCTCCAGACCCACATGACCATGTCATTTTCTTTATTTTTTCCAGGATGTGAATGCGCCGCACCTGAATAGTCCGCCGTCGCAGTCAAGCACTCTCAAGCTGGAGAGCGATAATGCAGTGGGCGTTGCCAAAAGTTATCAGCCCACAGCGGGAGCCGCTCCTCCACTGCTCTATGATCCCATGCCCACGTATAGCCGTTACGACCAAATGGGACTAAGTATGGGTGGCTATGGCGGGGGAGGCGGTAGCAATAGTACGCTCAGCTCAGCCAGCAGCACCTTGAACTCTGCCAGCAATAATGGAGGAGTTGCCGGTGGTAGCAGCAGCAGCAGTAGTCATTATGCTCAGCATTTGCATCATACTCTGCCCCACGGTATGGCAGGGCAACAGCCAATGGCTAACAGCCTTCCTCGTGGCCATGATCCACTCACTTTGGCCGACTATTTGACAACCAGCAGCCTGATCGATTACAATTTGAGCAAGGCGGCAACCAGCGGTCTTCCCACGCACATGACGCTGCCCAAAGGACTTGGATTGAGTTCCGTAATGGCTGGCAATGCGAGCCTATCGCCATCGCAGCTCAACACCATTACGCATAAATCGAATGCCGGACGTAATCACATTATCACCGATACCCTGCCCGGACCCGAAAGTTGCGTCTAAGCATTTCAAGTGCAATGGATTATAGGGATGGGAGTGGGGCCACTCAAATTCCTGGCAACCAAAAAAAAAAAAAAAAAAAAAAAGACTGGCGCACACAAGAGAAACCGAGAGAAAACGAAACCCAAAATGAACTGGAGAGAAGAGCAGGGGCGGGAGGAGACAGCTGGAACTGCTGCTGCTACTACTGAATGTAACCTAGTAACTAACCGCAATTAGATAAATTGTATGGCGGCATTGTTTAGTAATAAATTTTGTAGTCTAAATTATAGTTAATGTACGGATATATATACCTATAGATATATACATATAGAATGTCATGCGTGTCTGTTTGCATCTCTGTTTGTTTGTAAATGTTTAGCATAAGTGTGTTTGTAGTTGTAATTGTATAACCTTGAGTACTATTAGAAATCTGGATAAACTAAATTTCTCCAGCATCCCCGAGTCCTGAGCTAGGCATCACATTTGTACTGTATGTTCTAACATTCAACATCAAATTAAGTTTTCTTAGTACCAATTCTTAATTTTGGAGCAACTCTCATTCCAGGCAGATGCTGGGAAAAAGGGTTTGGGTTGAGTTGAGATGCTAAATAGTTCCAAAGAACCAGTTGAGAATTAATGTCGTTGTTAAATCTGTTTTTCCATACCACAACCTCACCTCCACACTCCCTCGCTAAGACATACATATCCTCTCTACATATCCTTTTGCTGTCTAACCGAGCCTATACAAAAAGAAAAACTAAAGAAAACCGAAAACAAGAAACCGAAACCACAACTATTTGAACTGCTGCCCAAGATCAAAGAGCCCCAATGCCAATGGCTAGCGCATATGAAGGGGTGGGGTTAACCCTCCACCCATCCTGCTCCACACCTCCTAACCAAAAGAAAAAAAAAAAGGAAAAGAAAAAAATAGACCTGAAAGGGAAAAGTTATATTGGACACGTCTTGCGCCATTGCGTGCCCAGTGCTGGCCATTATTTAACTTTTAAACACGCGCCAAAAACAGCAGCCCGGCAGATTTGAATTTAATGGGCATGGTCGGTATATAGTAGAAGCATCGAACGTCGCGTTGTTCCTATTAGAACAATTCTAGGACACTCTGTCTCTCTTTCTCCGTTTCTGTTAGCCAACAAGTGAGCAATAAAAACAAAAAGTTTAGAGCAAAAAAGAATGAAGGAAAAATATGCGATAGCCAACTGCCTCGCCCCCTCCCCTATTTTCCCACCCGCCCGTAATGCCACCCATAATAAGCTCACGAGCTATTGAATGGGTATAAAGCACAATAAAAGTATGTGGCACAGAAGAACAACTGGGGGAAAATACAGAGAGAGTGGAAAACTGGGCACGGATTTGTGCGCACGATAGCGCAAAATGATGACAATAAATGGAAAAGTTTTTAATAAGCTAATAAAATGATTTATGTGGGTCGATATCTAGACAGAGAAGGCATTGGCTCAGCTGATAGCAGGTGGCCTGTTGAATTCTATCAACTGTCCACGACAATATAATAAACTTAACACCCTGCAGAGAGTTCATCTTCATTTCGATTCAAAAACATTTAATGTCCAACTCCTTAACTATATATACCTATATGTAATCGGTTACACAACGAAATACTTTTGTATATAAACTCATATCGTTAATTTACTCTTGTTAAAGGTTGTACCTTGGGCAGTAAAATAAATGGGTTCAAATAGTTGCCAGGATCTCCATTTTAAATAAAAACTTTCAATTATTATACATTACTGTTGCATGGCAATTGTTATCAAGGCATTAGCATATCACAAAATGCATATTAAAACTAAAAAAAAAAAAAAATTAACAAAAAAACAAAGCATATTAAAAAAAAAAACAAGGGTTAAAGAACTATAAGTGTTTAAAAATCAAAGAACAAAGAGAGAAAAGAAATTATCATTTAATTTTCACATCAATTTTCTTAATGGTATTTTATGTGTATATTGTGCGTCTTGACTTTCTAACTTTTTGGAATATTTTTGGCAAATTCAATTGAATTAAGTGTAAGCAAAACATTTATAGTGAAATCGAATAATGTAATGTTTAGATGTAAAAGTTATAGCATTCAATGAAACTGTCTGAGTTAGCATATTATAAATACATAAAATATACATCAATACGAATAGGGAGAAAATCATAAACTTCCTCAAGGTTTATCTAAACTACATATACATACAAATACTATATACGTACATACATACATATATGTATAGTAATGTCCCCTTCCCTTGATGCTGTAGATAACCAAAATGCGAGTAGTTGGTGAAAATGAAAGTCAAGAAAACCTGTAGAATTACATTAAGAAACTACTTACATGCATATAATATCGTGTAATATGCTAATATGTACTTATATATTTGCGATGCCTCAAAGAGAGCAAACGTTGTACATACATTCACATCCATATCCACATAAGGAAAACGTACTACACATTAACATATACATATATATATATATCATTGTAACTATCTATGTAAAAATGCTTAAAATATTTGTGATAAAGTAATAGTATTAATTTTAAGGAAAATAAAAACATAAACATATTACGAACAATTGTCCAATTAATCCTATCTGATATCTTCAATTGAAAATGGAAAATGACAATGTCTGACATGATAAGATTCACTTTATGAGTGAGGAACATACATGCTCTTCGAATCGGGCAATTGTACTAAAAGATTCTTTAATTCATTTTCTAATTAATTAATAATTAGACCCACAGCACCCGACTCTTTGGAGTCTTCTCTTTTTTATGGAAAATGGTTAGGTAAACTTTAAACTTTCTTTGTCGACATATGGCGTGTGATGCCAGAAGTTGTCTATAATGAGTCCTTCCGCATCTCAAAGAAGGTCCTGGCATTAAAAAATGCCCTTTCCCTCAAACTCATATTCCCTAGGCCTGGGAAGAGATCAAGAGTATATTTTCACGATTTAGGAAGATTACCGATCGACACCGACACCACCCAATGAGGAGCGTAGAGTCCAGTGCTCAGCGGCGAGTCCGGAGCCTTAGCCAATGGACTTGCTTGACGAACTAGACAGCAGATCGGAAGTTGACTTCCACAGCCGAACATATTCTGGAAAAAATTTATTGGGAGTACTATAATGTAGCCCCAGGGCTTTCATTCCGAGTGAAGGATTCACGGGTGGCAGCCACTGCAACGCCTCGAAACATTTATGGAATCAACCAATATGCTGAATCGGCAGCAACACATAAAAACATAGGAATAATATAGCAAAAACAAACTTTTTCTTCCTATTGGTCCGATTGATCAATCTGTAGAGCCCGGTGGAGGTAGTTGTTGCCTTAGTTGTAAAAAAAATAGTTATGTTGATAGTCTTACATTTGTATTCTTTACTAAATGATAATAATTAATAATTAATAAAAAACAAGGTTTAAAAAGCTTCAAATGCCCCGCGAATTCCTACCCTCTGAGGTTCGATAGTTCATCTCTAAAAAATACTAAAAAAAAAATGCTAAGGGTGCGAGTAATAGTGCTAAGGGTGCGAGTAATAGTCCTAAGGGTGAGAGTAATAGTTCTAAAGGTGCGAGTAATAGTGCTAAGGGTGCGAGTAAGTGCAGACACGAACCTTAAATACGTGTTTAGACCAAGTTAGCAAGGACACAATTTGATAAGAAGAAAAACAAAAAACAAACTCGCTCAATCAAATGAAAACAATTAAAATTTGTTTACTGGGCTGTTCTTGGCGCGCCCGCCACATCAATATAGTTTTTGTGACCGTGTTTAACACACCGTAGATATATATAGTGAGATGGCAGCAAACACTTAAATACACATATCAAAATAAACATCCACCCACAGTAAATGAACAATAGCCAAACAGCCAGCAACAGCTGACGCAATCTGATGCAACATTTCACAATTGCAATTTCATCGAACATTGCAAACAACAAAAAAACGCACAGTTCAAAAATTATAGCGAAACTGGTTTGTTTGCTTCAGCGGATATTACAAAAATTGCGAAATGTAAGGGCAAGCATTAAAGTGTAAAGTGAATACATAAATACATACATACATAATGGGGCCTAATATTATTATGTTTTTGGTTTACATTTTACATTATTGGTAAATATAAACACGTCTGCAGGAATTCCCGGAATCAAAAAGCTTTCTCAATTTGTTCTGAATTACGCCAAAAATACGCACAGAGTGATTTTTTGTTAGTGTATATATAGATACATAGGCGTGTGTGTACATAGGTGTGTTTATTTAGAGACTTTTTTTTATTGTTATCTGCTTCCGTCGAATTCGTCTCAGCTGATTCGATCGAAACAAAAGTCGTTTGTATAGAAGAACAAAAAAAAAACAACAAACAGCGTCAAGACGCGAAAAGCAAACAGAAAAATACGGGCCAATAATGCAAAAAAATGTTGGCCACAATGACTTCCGTATGCACTGCACTTTTTAAAAAGCTTTGAAATAGATTTTACTATAATTTCAGCTATAAGAATATAAAGTAACGGAAAAATTTGAAAATTAGTTCATATAACTTTTCATTGGTTTGGTAAAACTGTTAAAATATTTGCCCTTGTCAATGGGCTCTACTTGTAGAGTAATTAGAAAGCTCTTAGATACGCTACCAATACGCACACAGATGCAGATGCGTGTGTCTATGTGTGGGTGTTGCTACACAAAGCAGAACAAGTTATAAACAAAATCGAAAGGCAGTCAAAAACAGAAAGCACAAGACGCGAACGAACAGATAGAGGGAAATACAAAAAGCTGGGGGACTGGGTAAAGGCATACATATACATATACAATCGATTTTTCGTGCCAGTGACACAATCCGCAATTCCGCGCAGAGTCAAAAACAGTAGTAAATAGTGACCAAAGAGAGAAGGTGTAAACAGTTTGTTAAAACAAAAAAAAAACATAACAGAATAATCCATATTTTACCTATGATATTGGGTAAGGAATATATTGTTTGAATAATTATAGATAGTACATATTCCCAGTTTGCCAAGAATCGAAACAAACACACGCACACAACCCAAAGAACAGTTTCAAGGTCACGGTCAATCCCCAAAAGAGAGGACAAGCCAAAACACAGAAAGACTAACAATAAGATACATATTATGATGTAGATACAAATAAACATACACAAATAAATCTGTTTACCATTTAAAACGGCGCAATTTCGAAAGAAAATTGATTGATTTCCAAAAAAATTTGTTCTCAGAATGGCTGCATTTTTAAGCCTTTTCGAT
This sequence comes from Drosophila paulistorum, assembly GCA_018152135.1. Classification (NCBI taxonomy): domain Eukaryota; kingdom Metazoa; phylum Arthropoda; class Insecta; order Diptera; family Drosophilidae; genus Drosophila; species Drosophila paulistorum. Next base: position 5,710,414 of record JAECXG010000805.1, on the reverse strand, counting down.
CCCAATCAAGATGATGGATTTGTGGAAGAGCCGGAACTGAATGGCAATTGCAGTGTCGGAAGCAGTGGCAGTGACTACGAGATGGATTTGAATGCCAATGAATGCCAGGATACTGGTGGTCGTGGTAGAAGCATTGCCCATGCCCGGCGACACTTAATCTTTGACTTTGAACAGGGCGCTTTGCCACCAGAGCCTCAGCTGGGAAATGTGGAGTACAAATTGAAATTGGTGAATCCTTCAAGGCAACGTTTCGAGCATTTGGTAACACAAATGAAATGGCGTCTTCGGGAGGGCAATGGAGAGGCCATCTATGAGATTGGCGTCTCGGATGAGGGTTTCCTGCAGGGTCTAAGCGAAAAGGATATGAATGCCTCACTGACAACCCTCAAAGAAATGGCCCACCAGCTCGGAGCTAGCACATCTGTGCTGAGGCGGAAGACGATTGCTAGCCGGCGACTTGTGGCCGAAGTGTTAGTCCGTAAAATACCCGACGATCAGCACAACATTGAGGTGCGAGTTGCTGTACTGGGCGGAGCTGATGCGGGCAAATCCACACTTCTGGGCGTACTCACACAAGATGAGCTGGACAATGGACACGGACGGGCGCGTCTTAACATGTTTCGGCATATGCACGAGATACAGTCGGGTAGGTGGGACATTAATATAGTCATAGACATCTTCTATAAACAAAAGTAAATTCTTTCCAGGTCGAACATCCTGCATATCACATGAGACCCTGGGTTTCGACTCGCTTGGCAAGGTCGTCAACTACAAATACAACGAAATGATGACGGCAGAGGAGATAAGTGACCGCTCTAGCAAACTGGTCACATTCATGGATTTGGCTGGACATCGACGCTATATGCGCACTACCGTTCAGGCACTTAGCGGCTATTCACCTCATTATGCCATGCTTGTGGTCTCAGCGGGCAGTGGATGCAACGACTCTACCGAAGAACATTTGGCCATTGTGCGTGCCCTTGATATGCCATTCTTTATACTGATAACCAAAACAGATATTACATCGCCGGACGCTACTATTCAGGAACTGCGGCTGCTACTCACGTCGATTGGCTGCCGTAAGGTGCCTTTTGTTGTCACAAATACAGATGAGGCCATTTCGGCGGCATCGAATCAACTGTCCGAGAATATTGTCCCCATCTTTTGTGTATCCAATGTCAGCGGTATAGGCCTAAACCTAGTCACTAAGTTTTTGTATGTACTCTCACCGGGCATAAGCAATGCAGAGAAGGAGCGTCTCGAACAGGAACCATGTGAATTTCAAATCGATGAAATCTTTCGGGTCACGGATGTGGGACCTGTGGTCGGAGGTCTACTGGTTCAGGGCGTTCTACCCGAAAATATACCTATGAAAATCGGTCCATTACCAGATGGTAGTTTTCATCCAGTATATGTGAATACGGTACATCGAAATAAAGCTCCTTGCCGAGTGGTTCGTGCCGGTCAAAGTGCGTCGCTATCGTTCACACCTGATCAGGATTTGCCATCGCTACGCAGTGGCATGGTATTGCTCGGCTATACGAGCCACAATCCAGCCGATGAGCCCTACGGCACATACTTCTTTCAGGTGAGACGAACAATTAGCTTAACAATTGGCATTATCGTTAACATGATGGTTTCTTTCTTCAATTCAGGCAAAGGTATCGGTGCTCTACCATGCGACGGCCATATTCGTTGGCTTCCAGACTACAGTACACATTGGCAGCATTCGACAGACAGCCGTCATTCGGGGTATCATGGGCGGCGAGAAACTGGGCACAAACGATTGCGCTTCGGTGATGTTCGAATTTGTATGTCATCCGGAGTATGTGCGTCCTGGCATGCGTATTCTGTTCCGTGAGGGCAGCAGCAAAGGCATTGGCGTTGTCACGCAAGTGTTTCCAGTCAATAAGACGCGAGCGAAATGAATTTTCCATCATAGGAACGGGACACTAGCTTAATACCTCTTAGATTTAGCTTAAAGAGCAATATATCTCAAACATCCAATCGATGGACATGTACATATATACTGAAAAAACTTAGAGGTTTAAAGATATTTTTCGCGACCTTTGTTTGGGGTACTGTGATTTTCCGTTTAAGCTCAACTCACTATATATTAATATATTATATATATATAAATATCTGTAATCCAATTGATCCTCCTTGTGTTTGATTTTCTCTTCTATTATGTGCTTAATAAAGTAGACGATATCAAGACACTTAAAAAGCCAAAAAGGATTTGCTCAACAATTTTAATTACTTATCTCATCTCATCTCATCCATAAAACAAACTTAGTTCAAGCATTATCACTGGTCGCTGGAACTGTGGCAGGTCCCTCAATTTCCTCTGCTTTCGGAGGCACTGTGGATGTAAACCTGAAGAGCACAGGAATTTCGCCTATAATAGGATTTCCATTTGCCTCCAGCAGGCGTATCCAAGAGAGCAACGAATCCTTGGTAGACGTTCCAGTGGCGCAAATGGCAAAAATTGTGCCATCATCCTGCTGATGTACTGAGCGCAGTTTGCCCAATTGGTTGTGACGCCGTGGCGGGGCACGACCGAAGAAGGGGACGTCTATATGCGAGACATCATCCTCGTCCAGCTGTCGCTCATCCAATCGAGCCAGAAACTCATCATCGGCATCGGCACGTAGGGTAAAGTAATTGATACGCCGATTTCGTATCCATATATGGAACGGACCCTCAATGTAAAGGGCTTTCTGTCGGTTGTGTTCTTGGAGCAGTTTCGATTGCTCCGGACTCATGCCGCTTACAATCCATGTCTCATCCAAAGCATCCTTTAGCTCACTAGTCTCAAATACGCGTATTTGGGAGCGCAGATCTACCGTGCACATTCGTTCAACGGCCAATTTGGCAATTTCAAGCGTATCATCTGGCACTGGATCGGGTAATGGCCACGGTGAGAGGTTCTTGAACTTGGGCATCCAGTACATCATGCGCCAATACTTGCGCAACGGGTGACCTTTGTTGCCAAATACATTTAAGAGCATAGCCTCCATTTCGTAATCGGGCATTACGCCAAAATCTTCCATCTGCTCCAGCAGATCAATGATGCACTGCTGTTGCTTTGGATAATGCATAAACTCAGCTTGGAAAATATTTGTTGGTATGAATTTGCCTTTGGGCATCACATCAATCAGTGCCTTGTACACCTCCAGATCGTGTTCGACACCAAATTCCGGCATATGCTTAAGAGCGGCATAAATGAATTCCACATGATTGCGTCGATGGACATCACGTTCCTGAAATATCTCCACCATGGTCAAGTATGTGTTCTTTGTTTTCTCCTGTGCCGCAGCAAAGGGATTTCGTATGGCAGGCAAACGGCTTGTTGTTGCATTCTTAGTCCTGGAAAAAATTAATTATTATCCATTTGTTGAAGTTACAAAATTCCACTATCATTACCGAGAAACTCACCCGCCGGCACCACGACTGCTGCTGTTGCCAGCGCCGGAGCTAGAATTGGTATTCGACTCATCGGTCGAGTAAATTCTAGAGAAGATTGCCGGTGCTCGCTGCCGACACAATGAATGCACTTTGCGCAGCATTTCTAAGTTATAATAATTTAAAAATAAAGTAAAACTACCTAATGTGTACTGCACCGGTTACAAAACATGTTGTCATCGGTTATATCTGAGTTGTTATCGATTTCCTATCAATAGGGTGGACATTTGCAGCTAAACCATTTGCGGCTAAAACAGCTGTTCAAATTAGTGTAATAGTCTGTATAAAACTTCTTATAACAGACAATTTAAATCCAAATTTTATTATTTTCATTTAAATTTACATCGTATTTATTTAGGCTTATATCATTTAATATAGTTGGCATGACTATATAATTATTATTTTATTTTTAAATAGATATAAAAACGGCTAAAGGTCCCTCAACAAAAGACTAAGACTGTCCTTGAAGTATTTTAGTGTGACCGTAATCGTTTTCCCTTGTTTTTTTAATTTCCTTTGAAAATAAATGTTTAAATAGTTTTTGTTTATATATTTTGTGTTATTAGTTATTATTATTGCATTTTATATATGTATATAAAACAAGGCACTGAATTTAATAAAAGCCTATTCAGCTTGTGCAAAATGTAAACGAAGAAGCTTGAATGACTAAACGAAGACAACAACAAGTGCAAATTTCGCAGAAAACCCTCAACAACAGCAACAACAACAACATGAAAAGGAAAATAAACTAAACGCAAAAAAGGGAGGGAGGGTTTCATCTGAAGGGTGTTGCAATGTTGTGCTTTGATTCAGAGAAGATGAACTGGTATTATCATGTACTGGCACGTCGTCCCTATCTGGTGGTATGTTCCATAGCTGTCTACTGTGTGGCCTGCATAATTGTGGCCCTCATCCTGAACAAGCTGCCCGACTTCAGTGACCCCACCTTGGTGAGCCCATACGGCCCATACATGCTCTACGCATGCTCATTTACCCATTCCATTACTCCCATTTTTTTCCCTTAGGGCTTTGAGACGCGCGGCACAGAAATAGGCAAACGCTTGACCGCTTGGCATAATTTATTGCAGGAATGCGATGGCAACGGTGCTCTCTTTCCGAATCCTTCGAATCTGCTGGAGAAACTACATTACGATGAGTTGCACCGACACAATCAGAACCACAGGAGTCAAAAACATCAGAGGCGAAAGCACCATAGGAATAAAAACCACAAACGACGCAAAGAGCAAAAGAATCGAGATCACTCCGAAGTGGCCAAGAATATGATGCTATTAAATAAACGACTCAAGGCCACAAAGGCACCACAACAACAACAACAGACTGACGTGGACACATGGATGGGAGACAGCGGTGTGTTTCGCGACTATCAAATAACTAATGACAATTCTTCCTCCAGCTTAGAGCCCATTAGCGCGCCAATTGAATATGGCCATAATACAACTTCAGTGGATGAGGAGGCCCATCGAGAAAGGGTGCAGACAAAGAAGAGCACTTGGAAACTCCTCAAACAGGCTGCCACTCTGCCAACAACCAATGGCTGGAGTGATTCTGATATACGGCAGCCCATTGAGGGTTTCTTTTGCGGCTCATCGCCACGCAAGGAGTACTCGCACTTTGTGGTTCAGCGCATTGGTCCCAGTGGCATGGGTTCGTTATTCGATTTAAATGGTCTACTGGCCATGTGCCAGTTGCAGGAGCAAATCGGTGCCGTTCCCAGTTTCAATGATTACTGTGAGCCCGAAATGCTTACCACGAACTGTTGTCGACCTTGGTCGCTATCCAACTATGCCGCCCTTTTGGCCAACAAGAGTTCCTGTTTTGATCTGACCACCGAGGATGTGGCATCCCTGCAGACCCTCTTGCTCAATTGCTATGAGTATTTCCACGATTTGAAATTGGACAACAATTGCAATCAGAACACTCGATGCTATGCCCCCGAGGAATGCAAGCGCCACAATCTCGTCTACAATGTACTGAATTTTCTCACCGATACTGGCTTCATCAAGTCAAATGTGAGTAAATGGATTAAATATTTGAGTTAATAATCACAAAAACAATCTTTTTTGCAGGACTCCAACGTTTATTTAAAATATGCCATGATCTATATGCCCGTACCTCATTCCAATCGCATCCTGCCGCTCTTCCACGAATGGGAGCGAGCGTAAGTATAAAAGAAACTGAATCCTAATATTTGCGCAATGTATAACGATCGATGGGACCAGATGGCATGATGCCATTTTTAGCCTTCATTAAAGCCGGCAAGCATAGCTCCTCATAATAGGTTGTGAGATCGTATTTTTTGAATAGTTTACGCATCGTCTTTTCAAACATTTCAATGGACATATCCTTTGGCTTCGGTGGCGGATAGCAACCCTCTTTGAAGTGCTCCAGATCCTGCAGGCGATTATAATAATTGCCATAGGTAGTCTGATAGTCCTTTGTATCAAAATCGAATTTGTTTGCTGGATCGTATTCATTAACATTCTTTTGTTTTTTAAGTGAAACATATTCATTTGGCGAATAGTCTTTAATATAAACCGTCTTGTGCAGATCCTTGAGAAACTGTTCAATTTGATTGTACTGCACAGGAGGGCAGATAAAGAAGAGTTTAAAGATATCCTCATTGCACCATTTCATACGCAACAGATACTGTCGATACTCTTCTCGCCAATCCATGGCAGATGGCCATGTTAGGGTTTTCAATTCTTGACCGTTTACCTTCAGATTGTGTGCATAATGTCCGGATATAAGTGAGGGATCGGTTTGCTTTTTCTTGGCCATAATAGTTGTGCGTTTGGTCTTTGAGTGATCGACATAGTCACTCTTTGTGGTGGTTAGATGCTTCACGCATTTTGGTAATACATCGCCGAAATATGTTGGACCCAATTTTTTAATATCAATTTGCTCCATTTTGTGAGTTAGTTAAAACTATGAATATAAATATCTCTAATTTCTGACTTTGTTTGCAGTGAACTGAAAAACGAACTGGTCAAAGTCATCGCCATGGACTTGGGCCTAGAGAATGAGCTCTTCAATGAGCTTCTAATCACCGATGTTTGGTTGGTCTCCCTAGGCGGTCTGTTTGTCATGGCATGCATTTGGTTATACACGGGATCTGCTTTCATCACCTTTATGGCATGTTTTGCGGTTACTTTTTCGCTCGGCTTGGCATATTTTGTCTATACCATGGTCTTTGAGTTTAGCTTTTTCCCCTACATGAATCTGCTCGCTGTGGTTGTGATCATTGGCATTGGAGCCGATGATGTCTTTTTGTTTCTAAAGATTTGGCAATGCGTTCTGGCCGAGCGATTTACCAAAAGCTGTACACAATCCCAATCAACGCTTCCCCAGCAGCTAGAACAAAGTGAAAATACCGAGACATTGGAGAATATAATGTCATTAACTATGCGACATGCGGCGGCATCCATGTTTGTCACATCGCTGACCACGGCGGGAGCATTTTATGCCTCATACAGCAGCTCCATAACGGCCATTAAATGTTTCGGGTAAGTGGGATTTCGATTAATGATGATTTAACGGGATGACTTTGAATTGATGTTCCTTGCAGGGTCTTTGCGGGCACAGTGGTGGTATCTAACTATCTATTGATGATCACCTGGCTGCCTGCATCCGTTTCAATTATGGAACGTCTCTTTGCCAGCAGCATGTCATGTCGCCAGTATTCGACACAGCGACTGTTAATCGCCTGCAAGAAGTCAATTAATCAATTTTGCCAATTGTTTGAAAAGTGCATCACACAAAGCATTATGAATTATGCATATGTTTGGCTGCTTATATTTGGAGCTATGGGCGTGGCCAGCGCCATCATTGTGTTCTGGTATCCAGGACTGCAGTTGCCGGAGAAATCACATTTCCAGTTATTTGTATCGGCGCATCCATTTGAGATATATTCGAATTTGAAGCAAGCGTTTTGGTTTGAAAAACCATTGCAAATCGAAGAGAATTTCAAAATGCAAATGCGTTTCGTTTGGGGTGTCCTGGCTGTGGACGATGGTGACTACACGAACCCCAATTCGTATGGCCACCTCTACTACGACAATAATTTTAATATATCCAGCAAGGAGGCGCAACTTTGGATACTGGACTTTTGCCAGAGTGTGCGCCAGCAATCTTTTTATCAGGATACATTTGCCATGATAAAATCAAATTGTTTTATTGAGAACTTTATCGATTTTATGATGCGCAAATGCATCGATGACATGGATATTGCTGGACAGGACCGCTCGCCCTGCTGTGGTGCGAAGTTTCCCTATGACCCGCACATCTTTGAGCAGTGTCTGCCCCTAAGCATATCCAGTCTATATGAGACGCCACAATTCTATCATCCAGGCACGGCAGGACCTAAGTTCGCAGCCGCTTCATCATCATCATCTGCCAAGCTGACGGAAGATCATTATCTGGAGAATAGCAGCAATAGCAGTGATAGCCTGGAAACACAAATGGCAATCAATGGCACGGATATGCCTTTGCTTATCAAGGCTGTGGTCATTGAATTTGAATCAAATGTATCTTATAGCACTGTCTATGCAAACATACACGAGTTCTACCAAACTGTGGAGAATTGGTTCCAGCAGCGTCTAATTTCAGCGCCAGTTGGACTGAAAAACGGTTGGTTTATCAGCGACTTAAAATTTTACAATGTACAGGACACGCTATCGCATGACACGCTCATTGCCATACTACTGGCCATGGCTACATCGCTTCTAGTCCTCATGTGCTTCACCTTAAATCTGCTTATCTCCATCTATGCGGTTATCACGGTCTCCCTCACCATATTCCATACAGTTGCCGTGCTCATTTTACTTGGCTGGCAACTCAACATACTAGAAAGCATAGCTGTCAGCACCGCCATCGGCCTGGCTGTTGATTTCAGTCTACATTATGGCATACACTATCGCATGTCGCCTGTTAAGGAACGCCTGGCTGCTACACAGTTTGTCCTTTCGCGTATTATCGGACCGACGGTGATGGCAGCTGCCACCACAGGATTCGCTGGTGGTATTATGATGGCATCCAACATATTGCCGTATATACAAATTGGAATTTTTTTGGTCGTAGTCATGATCACAAGTTGGTTTTATGCTACATTCTTTTTGATGAGCTTGCTCAAAGTGGCCGGGCCGCAATATAATTTCATGCAACTACGTTGGCCATTTTGGCAGAAACATCATAATGCCAGCAATAAATTTTACGAGCGGTAAGTTTTACCATTTCGATCTACCTCTTGCCTATAACTAATTATTATTCTTTTTGCTTAGTAAACCCAGCAATGTGATTGCCAGCGAGCAGCTACTAACACCAACCAGCTCGGCCATTGTCGAATTGGCTAATTCAGAGACGCATGAGCTAGAGTCTCTTAACTCTAGTAGTCTGATCAAAACGATTTCGGGCACAGAAAGTGGTCATGCCTTGTCATCGCTACCAATTGATTTTGAGCATTCGTTTCAAACGATGCGCGATTGCAAATATCAAACTTATCCGTCTACATTACATTGAGTTGGTTACTTGTTGCCGGCCAGAGTCATAAAGTGATGGATGCTGCATCAAGCAACTGCATTTTTTTTATATACCGGCGGGAGAGTTGCAAATATCGCACGCCTCCTGCCCAGACAAAAAAAGAATCACAGATACATTTATATACAGATATACAATTGCGTGTTGGCATATCCATATATGCATTATTTAGTTTTAAATATGTATGCATGGGACATTTGTCGTGTTGTGCAAGGTTCTATATAGTACATTATATACCATATACAAATATATATATATTAATATATAAATTAGTTTTTAAGATACGTTTGGTCAGGCTGGTGTCAAAAGAATATTTACGCCAAGTTTTCGCGCCTGCAAAGAAAAACAAACTCTCTTTAGTGTGCTATCTCCAAAAGACTTTAAACAGTTTGCAATGTGCTTTCCTTTTAGTTGTACACAAGATTTGATGCTCCAGCCAAGTAAATTTAAAAAACAAAAAGCAATTAGTGGGGTACGGTCGGTATTATTAGTTTTTAGTGAGATTTTTCAAAAATGTTATGTACTTAAAAAATCTGTAATCATCGGAAACTATTTATACTCTCGATTTTTATTAGCTGTTAAATTGGGTACCACATTGTGGGTCCCTCTTTCCCCCCTCCCCCATTGTACTTAAATTAATTGGTAGTTTTATACACACGCCCACTCCAACGCCCACATGTTGTATGTTGTGTGGCGATACGTACGAAATATGTACTTACAATATGTATGATGTATATTTAAATGTGTTGGTTATTCTTAGATGTATGCATACAAACAGACACACACACACACACACACACATACTTACCTGTATTTCCCCTCACATTTGTAATAACCATGTAACTGTGATACATAAGGTGAGAAATTGAAAACAAAAACAAAAATTTGTTCTTTATACAGACATAAAGAACTTTAACTTGAAAAAAAAACCATGACGTATTGTATGTACTTAATTGCAAACAAATGAAAAATTACAAAAACAAACAACAAACCTGTACCTCCTTCATCATCAAAAATATAAAATGTGTTACAGCGATTTAATAAATGTTACTTGTGAAACAATTTAAAACTCATTTTTCGACTCTGACCACGTTAGCAGCTATCATTTTGTCTAGTATTATTCGTTTTCATAAAAAATGATGAAATTATTGTGATATACAGCTGAAATCGTTATTGTTATGAGTTCTATTCCTATTCTTCAATCATAAAAATTTGTTTTAGGGGAATTTATGTGATAACTAATACGATGCCTTGGATTCAATTGAAAGCTACTCAAGAAAGACAGTATAATTAATCTCGCCTCGTTGAGTTTGTTTTGTTTATATTTTCCCTGGCACGCGACCGGCAAAAAAGTCTTCTAGAACTACTTATTATGCTCAGTCATCGTTAATAAAACTAAGTGGCACTGAGAGATTATTATAAACATTATTCAGTATAAGAGTATAGGAATAACAACTTGTTCTAAGCGAGTATAGGAGATATAGTGATTTAATAAATGTTACTTGTGAAACAATTTAAAACTCACCTTTCGAGTTTTCTTTAGCAGCTATCATTTTGTCTAGTATTATTCGTTTTCATAAAAAATGATGAAATTATTGTGATATACAGCTGAAATCGTTATTGTTATGAGTTCTATTCCTATTCTTCAATCATAAAGATTAGTTTTAGGCGAATTCAATTGAAAGCTGTAGGACATTAAAATTATTATCGCCTAGTTGAAGTTGTTTTGTTTATATTTTTGGTTGGCACGCGACCGGCAAAAAAGTTGTATAAACTTTTGCAACTGTTTATTATGCTCAGTCATCGTTATTAAAACTAAATGGCACTGAGAGATTATTACAAACATTATTCAGTATAAGAGTATAGGAATAACAACTTGTTCTAAGCGAGTATAGGAGATATAGCTTTGAGCTTTCTAGATAAAAAGAATGTATAAAAGGCAATGCGGTTCCTCCAACGAAGCTTCAATGCGCAAAAGACTTGTATTTGTTAACCCTAAATTAGAATGAATCGTTGGTTGAACCGCGTTGCCGTTGTCACTGGTGCCAGCTCGGGCATTGGAGCAGCCTGTTGTAAGGATCTGGTTGACAAAGGAATGGTTGTTGTTGGTCTCGCCAGACGTGAGGAGCGTCTACAAGAGTTGAGGGCTTCTCTGCCAGCTGATCAGGCTAAACGTTTCCATGCCCACAAATGTGACGTCAGCGATGAGAAACAAGTGATTGAGACCTTTGCATGGATTGACAAAAGTGTGGGTGGTGTGGATGTTCTAATAAATAATGCCGGCATTGTCCGAATGAATGATGTCACCAATGCAGGCAACTCAGATGATCTTCGTGCTGTTTTGGAAACCAACGTGCTAGGTGTAGCTTGGTGCACCCGTGAGGCTTTCCTCTCGCTCCAACGCCGTAAGGTGAATGACGGTCATGTCGTCATCATCAACAGTGTGGCTGGACACAAAGTACCCATAGTGCCGGGTTTTAGCCTTAACATATACCCACCATCCAAACATGCCATTACCGCCTTGACCGAAGTCCTGCGCCAGGAGTTCCAAAATAAAGGAACTCAGACGAAAATCACAGTAAGCTCAGAATGTTTTACAAATTTACACATCAATTAACTGCTTTTTGTCTCCACAGAGCATAAGCCCCGGAGGCGTTGATACAGAAATTATTGATGAAAATCTAAAGCAAGCCAATCCCGATTTTCCTTTGCTGCGTTCGGAAGACGTGGCCGATGCGGTTACCTATTGTATCCAGACACCTCCAAATGTTCAAATCCATGAGTTGACCATTAAGCCCATTGGCGAAAAATTATAAACTAAATTGACTGAAGAAAATAATCCTTTAATAAAAAGCTTTTTTTTAATAATTTCTAATACATATTGGAATTTATTCTTATGATTCAAATCTACTCTAGTTTTTCCAATATCTTTGATTTGCTAAAGTGAACTGTGATAAGAAAAACAAACAAATGACTTTATTTTTAGACTTTTATCCAATTTTTTTAAATTTTTACATTAGGCATACAAAAATATGATTGTTTTTGGAGTATGTTGCATATATTTAAGCCAAAGAAAGGATATTGCAATTTTTAGATACGCGATAAACTGCAATCACATTGACATTAACATTTGAATATTGCTTCAAAATTGGCTCAAATATGGAAAATTAAATCCTCAACTGTTTTAATATTTCCTAAAAATTCTCATCTTTGATTTTGCAGATCTGTAAGTTTATCAATTATTGAACAATTTTAAATAAAAAACGAGAGGGAAAGGGCTAACTTCGACCGCGTCAAAGTTTATATACCATTACAAGTTTTTTAGTAACTATTTTATCTAAACTAACTGTTTTATCTAAAAAGTCTAATGTTTGCGAAAGAACGGCCTTCAATCTTAGCATAGGATATAACGAACTTTCTGATGAAATGAATATGGGAGCTATATGATATAGTGGTCCGATCCGGCTGAATCCGAGATATACAACCCCTGCATTATATACAACCCTACATTCAAAATTTCAGCTCTGCAGCTCTTACGGTCTAGGACGAGTTCGCGTTGATCCAGACGGACGGACGGACGGACGGACATGGCTACTTGAACTTGTCTTGTCGTGCTGATCAAGAATATATATACTTTATATGGTCGGAGATGCTTCCTTCTATGCGTAGCACACTTCTGACCGAAAATAATATACTCTTTTTGCAAGGGTATAAAAAATGTAAATTTATACAATTATGTATATTTAAGATGAAATTTGTCTACATTTTGGTTTTAAGCAAATCATTTAGTTCAATTTAATTTCTTTTTAAATTCAATTCAAAATATATTGAATAAATAAAGTTAAAAATTTGTATAATCCTGGCAAAGCCCTTATCTGTATTTTCTTAGTGCAAAGTAAATAATATTGTTGAAAAAATGGGTCGAGATTTCAATGTATTGACATTATTTTGAGACATCATTTATAAGAAATAAATCAATTTTAGTGAAAAATATAGGACTCAGTTTTATATTTATAAAATCTACTACCAAATCTTATAAATTTCGCATCGTTCTTTATATGTTAATGACAATTTATATAAATTAAGTTTTACAAAAATCCTGCAACTTTCCACTGAGATATGTATTTAGAATCGATTTAGTTTAAAAAAGGAAATAACTTTGCTTAATAATTTATCAATTCAATATGGGTCTAAAATGACTTATACTTTAAGCTTTCTCGCCAATAGGCTTGATGGTCAGTTCATGGATTTGCACATTTGGAGGTGTCTGAATGCAATAGGTGACCGCATCGGCCACATCTTCAGGACGCAAGAAAGGTGAGTTGGGGCTAAACTCCTTGAACTTTTGAGTCATCTCAGTGTCGACTCCACCTGGACTTACGCTCTGTGAAGGCGAAAAGCAATTAGCTAGTGTAGTTTGACTAAAAACCATTTTAAACTTACTGTGATTTTTGTCTGAGTTCCCTTGTTTTGGAACTCCTGACGCAGAACTTCGGTCAAGGCCGTGACTGCATGTTTAGATGGTGCATACATGTGAAAGCCAACGCCTGGAAACACTGGCACTTTGTGTCCGAGAACACTATTGATGATGACCACATGTCCATCGTTAACCTTGCGACGCTGAAGTGAGAGGAATGCCTCACGGGTACACCAAGATACTCCAAGCACATTAGTGTCCAGGATTGACCGAAGAACCGCAGAGTTATCTGGGATTGTTATTTCAGTTGTTGGCATAACTCCGGCATTGTTGATCAGGACATCGGCTCCACCAAGATTCTTATCCACCCAAGCAAAGGTCTCAATCACTTGCTTCTCATCGCTTACATCGCACTTGTGGGCATGGAAACGCTTAGCCTGACCAGCTGGCAGAGAAGCCTTTAGCTCTTGTAGACGTTCCTCACGTCTGGCTAGACCAACAACAACCATTCCCTTGGCCACCAGATCCTTGCAGCAGGCAACGCCAATTCCAGAACTGGCTCCAGTCACAACGGCAACACGATTCAACCAACGATCCATATTATGTTTATACTACTATATTCTCTGTATTCAACTGAACACTCAGCTAAATGTTTTAGGCCTTTTATACCTTGTGCTGAACACCCAGAAAAGCTCTAATCAATTATAAACAGTATACTGAAATATATAAAACAAATAGTCACTCTTATACGAAAACTTGCTTGTAATGCTTGCTCAACTTTATTAACGTTTGACAAACAAACAAATAACTAATGACTGTCCCAGACCTCCTCAAGCTTTTATACTGCTTTTTGCGAATTCTCAAATTTTTCCCCTGGATAAGTAAAAGGATTAACAACCACAATTATTAGCCCTAATTACTCCATACTCATGTAAAATGAAATGAAATATATTGAACTAAATACGTTAGACAGCATTTGTAATCATTTTAATAGAATATAAATACCAAAACCAGAGGGCCGGGGCTAACTTTGACCGCGTCAAAGTTTGTATACCCTTGCAAGTTTGTTAGTAAATCTTTTATCTAAGCTAACTGTTTTATCTAAAAAGGGTAATGTTTGCGAAAGAACGGCCTTCAATCTTAGCATAGGATATAACGAACTTTCTGATGAAAGTCACTGTTTTCCACCGATCCTTCCTATGGGAGCTAAATGATATAGTTACCCGAACTTTACCAAATTCGGCACAGTCATTAACAGATATATTAAACTGACAAATGTTAAATTTGAAAGCAATCGCATCAAAAGTAACGAAGTTATTGACAAAAGCCACTGTTTTTGACCGATCGTTCCTATGGGAGCTATATGATATAGTCACCCGATCTTGATCAAATTTGGCACAGTGGTTTATAGTTGCAATAAACTTACTTATATTAAATTTCACGACAATGGCTTAAAAAGTAACGAAGTTATTGAGAAAAGTCACTGTTCGTGACTTTGCCGTTTGTATGGGAGCTATATGATATAGTGGTCCGATCCGACTGAATCCGAGATATACAAACCCTGCAGTATATACAAGCCTACGTACAAAAAAAAAAAGCTCTGTAGCTCTTACGGTCTAGGAGGAGTTCGCATCGATCCAGACGGACGGACGGACATGGTTATTTGAACTCGTCTCGTCGTGCTGATCAAGAATATGCGTTGCACACTTCTGACCAAAATTAATATACCCTTTTTGCAAGGGTATAATAAGAGAATATAAATACGAGAAGGGGGCAACTCTTCTTCTGCATTCTGTGTTTAAACATTTCAGCGTACGTTGGTATATATTACAGGATTGGTGAATACCATATATAGGTGAATGCTATCTATGTAAAGAAAACACCATATTTACTTTGCACTTTCCGAAAAGCCAATTGATTAAAATATACTTTTATTTCATATCATGTTTGGTCTTTTTTGCCTCGTCATGAGCTGAGCGAGCATTAAAAACAATTTTTTGTATAAGAGTAAATGTTTACTCAGAATGAACATACATTTTATTTATCAGTAGTTTGGAGCTTTTTGTTTCCAGAAGAATCCCGTACAAAAAGTGCCAAGTGTTTAGATGGCAGCTCAGTGTTATATAGAAATTCGAATGAAAACTACCTTAAACTTTTGAATTCAAACGGCCCAAAATTTAGCCTTTGACTGGGTTTGGAAAAGTTTTTTTTATACCAGGGGAACATTGACTGTTGCTCCTAAGAAAGGGAGATGTTGAGAATTCAAACAATTTTTTTAATGCCACCTTCAAAAATATCTCAGGAAACCACAACTATAAACCACGGGATAAAGAATTACCTCGTTCAAAACATTGGAAATTTATCAACGAATATCGGATACTATGTTTAGATAATTTTAGAACATTCGCTATTTCACAAATGAACGAAATATCAAATGAAATGAAAATGTTGTGCCGCTTTTTGTTTACAAAAAAAAAAGGCTGGTTAAGCATTATAAGCAATTTTTTGTATAAGAGTAACTGCTTAAACTGTCAGAATGAGCATGTTTATCAATAGTTTGAAGCTTTTTTAATCCAGAAAAAGCAGATGGTATAAAAGGCGACGTACATTTGGACGAAAGTTTAGTTGAATCGCAGAGAAAACTATGGATCGTTGGTTAAATCGTGTTGCCGTCGTCACTGGGGCCAGTTCTGGCATTGGAGCAGCCTGTTGCAAGGATCTGGTGGCCAAGGGATTAATTGTTGTGGGGCTAGCCAGACGTGAGGAGCGTCTACAAGAGCTGAAGGCTTCCCTGCCAGCTGATCAGGCTAAACGTTTCCATGGCCACAAATGTGACGTCAGCGATGAGAAGCAAGTGATTGAGACATTTGCATGGATCGAACAAAATGTGGGTGGGGTCGATGTCTTGGTAAACAATGCGGGCATTACCCGCGATACTGAAATAACAAAACCAAATAATTCTGACGATCTACGGGCAATCCTGGACACTAATGTGCTTGGAGTATCGTGGTGTACTCGTGAGGCATTCCTCTCACTTCAACGCCGCAAGGTTAACGATGGACATGTGGTCATTATTAACAGCATTGCTGGACATGGAGTGCCTTTTGTGCCTGGTTTTAATTTCAATTTGTATGCACCATCCAAACATGCCATCACAGCCTTGACCGAAGTTCTGCGTCAGGAGTTCCAAAACAAGGGAACTCAGACAAAAATCACAGTAAGTCTTGACGTATTTGTTTCATCTAGACTCTTGCTAATTGTCTTTTGTCCACAGAGTATAAGCCCTGGCGCAGTTGATACCGAGATCGTACCCGATCAACTCAAGGAACTTGTTACCGACTTTCCCATGTTGCGTTCTGAAGATGTCGCCGATGCAGTGTCTTATTGCATTTCGACACCTCCAAATGTGCAAATCCATGAATTGACCATCAAGCCTGTAGGCGAAAAGTTTTAATTTGTTTTTAATGACTCGAAATGACTGTTTTTTTAATGATTCTGTATCTCTTATAGTAGTTTTCCACAAAAACTTTATTGTTCCACATGGTAAATAGAAAATAAACCTCGAAACCTTTATTGTATACTCTAACACAATTATTAAATACATTTATATATATTTTACCGTCATAGTGGATTTACTTAAGTGATTAATCTTTATCTTTATTGTGTATACGTATTGCGTATACGCCACGTTTGTGGCCGGTGGAATAATTTTTGTAGTGAGCTAGGTCGAGTAATCAAAAATATTTGCTTTATAGATATAAATGGAAACACATCAAGTTTCTGTTACTGACGGCTTAAGCAAAAAATAAACTGGCATTTTTACTTCTGAACATTTCTAACAGCTTAGTCTATAAGTATTACTATTTAGTTGTTGAAATTGTTCACGCTCTTAAAATTCTGAAGTTTATTATAATGACAGTTGGATAAAAACTTTACATTAAATGCAGAATTAATATATTATTTATTTTGCTTTGTGACTGTGAAACAAATTTTTAAAAATAGTTTAAGGTATTAAATAAAGCTTGTTTTAAATGAGCGTACAAACTGGCTTATAGCGTGTTATAACCTGAATTTCTCAGAGACTTTACATTGCCATTTTTCATGTAGATTTTAGCATATTGGCATATGCACATAGGTAGAAAAACAAATGGGCAATTTACTCATTGTTTCATCATTGATTGTCAGTTATTTTGAGGTTCATTTGAAGGTTATTTATTTATTTGTCGGTTTGTTTTGTCAGGTTTTGTAATTAAAAATTCTGCTCTGTCGCACCCATAACGACAATTTTAAAAATAACATCATATATTCGCAGTTGAGAATCTATAGTCATTTGTTCAGTTTCAAATGAATCTCTATTTCTCAGATCATCGCAGCTTGGGCGACCGAGTAAAGCAATGCACTGTGGTCCAAAATCCAGATTTTGTGGCATTAACCTAAAAAATTTGTTGAAACAAAATCGTATTTAAACAGTTTCTTGTTGGACAGTATACTTTGAATATATCGAATATAAAAATATTTTTGTTTTTACTGCACCCCTGAAATTTTGGCACGCTTTTAAAGTCAGGTGTTTAGTCAGCTATTCACTCTGCCAAAAAAAGCGGGAAATTGTAGTCAAACTTTGAGCCAGTGTAAAAAATTAACAAACTAACTTTAAAATAACTTTTGTAATGTAATAATATTAATCAAGGTATGTAGAATGTAAATATTGCACGAAATTTTAATTTGTATATGTTAATTGTTTTTTTTTTTGTGTAATGATTGTTTATGTCCTAAAATAAAGAAAAGTTGTGGAGTGGAAACTAACTTTCTGTGAATTTCTGCGAAATTGTAATTATAATAAATTACAGCTCAAAGTATGTATTGAATTATGTTATGATTACTTTTTCCGAGTTTTTCCGAGGTAAATTTATATTATCATTTATTTTATCATCAAATCGTCAAAAATATTTTATTTAAAATAAAATCAAAGTTGTTTATTTATAGTTTGTATTGCTTAATAAAGAAACAAACATTTTTTTTTGTTAATAACAGTTCAAAATAAAATATTAAAATTTAAGTTGTTGACTTTTAATTGCTATAATTATTTGAATTGCTATTTTTATTTTAATATGTGCAAAGTTTCAACTCTGTAACTGCATTCCTTCTAGTTAATGCCACAAAATCTGGATTTTGGACCACAGTGCAATGGAAAGAAAACATTTGCAAATTTAACGAAATGAGAGATCATACTCCATCTACATATCTTAGTTTTAATAGATCTCAAAACTTTTCTTAGGGTCCGAAGATGTACGGTCAATTTTAAACAATTTTCAAATGAGTCTTTTTTTTGCCAGGTCCTTATCACTAACATTATTAAAAATCGCATGAAATAAATATATTGATTATACTGATCATATTGATTAAGTTCGATATTCATTGCTAAGATTGCACGAAATATGCCATAGAATTGTCAGAGCTTTATATTTTCATCTAATTCTATTACAAATTTATCTGTGTCTCGCGATCGACAAGAGAATTGTTTATGAATTTAATGGGTAGGGTTTTATTATCACCAATATTAAGAGTGTGTAGATATGTAGCTAAATAGAGTGCTTCTGTACTTGAATGATGGTACAAAAAGATTTTATCGCAAAATGACCGAGCACAATTTGAAATAAAAAAAACTGCTTTATCTAGAAACTGCTTCTTGTAGAAAATATTCTCTCTATAAAAGAACTTGCAGCTGGCAGTCATAGCTCAGTCAGAGACAAACCTTTACGACGAGTACTCTTCCCTTATTCTCTTTTTTCTCTTAATCGAAAATAAACAGACCTTAATATGGAACGTTGGTTGAATCGTGTTGCCGTTGTGACAGGAGCTAGTTCTGGTATTGGAGCAGCCTGTTGCAAGGATCTGGTGGCCAAGGGAATGGTTGTTGTGGGTTTCGCCAGACGTGATGAGCGTCTACGAGAGTTGACGGCTTCTCTGCCAGCTGATCAGGCTAAACGTTTCCATGGCCACAAGTGTGACGTCAGCGATGAGAAGCAAGTGATTGAGACCTTTGCATGGGTGGATAAGAATCTTGGTGGGGCCGATGTCCTGATAAATAATGCCGGCATTATCAGCGAAACTCTCATAACAAGCCCAAATAACTCAGCTGATCTTCGAGCCATTTTGGATACCAATGTTCTTGGAGTATCTTGGTGTACCCGTGAGGCATTCCTCTCACAGCAGCGTAGAAAAGTAAACGATGGACATGTTGTCATCATTAATAGTGTCCTCGGACATGGAGTGCCATTTGTGGAGGGTTTTAATTTCAATTTGTATGGACCATCGAAATATGCACTCACTGCCATGACTGAAATCCTTCGCCAGGAATTCCAACATAAGGGAACGCAAACGAAAATCACAGTAAGTTCAAACGGATTCCTCCTATTTACACATTTACTTAATATCCTTTTTTACGCAGAGTGTGAGTCCTGGAGCAGTTGATACTGAGATTATACCCGAAAATGTCAAGAAAGTCGTCACCGTTTATCCCAAGTTACGTTCCGAAGACGTAGCCGATGCGGTTACCTATTGCATCCAGACACCTCCAAATGTTCAAATCCATGAATTGACAATCAAGCCTATTGGCGAAAAGTTTTGAGCTAAAGGCTCTTTGACTGAAAATAAAATTTAAATGTTTCTCTAACTGATTTGTAAAAAACATTATTCTTTTTAGCTTCCTTTAGATTAGGCATAGCATCTTGATACATATATAAACTTTGAATAGTTCAACGTTCTGCTGACTGAATGTTAATATAAATCTTTATAGCTAGTGGGTTAGGTCGAGTAATCAGCAATATAAGGAGCGTGTATAGATATGGCTCAGTTTGTATTGCTTTTGTCGGCGAATGATTAATCGAAAAATTGTATATTTCTAGTCATCTATAAAGCAAAAAAAAGTACTTACAGTGACTGAGCACTATTGAACATAAGAGCAACTGTTTGTTCTATAAGAGTACAGATCGTCTGCTTTGAGCTTTTTTATGTGAGGAAAAAACTGATCTATAAAAGAACCGGCAGCTGGCATTAAGAATTCAGTCAAACTTAAGCTTTCACAGCAAACATTTCCTTGACTTACAATTAGTAATCAATACATATTCAAATGGATCGTTGGTTGAATCGTGTTGCTGTTGTCACTGGGGCCAGTTCCGGAATCGGTGCAGCCTGCTGCAAGGATCTAGTGGCCAAGGGAATGGTTGTCGTAGCTCTAGCACGACGTGAAGAGAAACTAAATGACTTAAAGGCTTCTCTGCCAGCTGAGCAGGCCAAACGTTTCCACACCCGGAAGTGTGATGTCAGCAATGAGAAACAAGTCGTTGAGACCTTTGCTTGGATTGATAAGAATCTAGGTGGTGCAGATGTCTTGGTTAACAATGCAGGAATCCTCCGAGATACTTTCATAACAAGCCCAAACAATTCGGACGATCTTCGTGCTATCTTGGAAACAAATGTTCTTGGTGTATCATGGTGCACACGTGAGGCATTCCTCTCACAGCAACGTCGTAAGGTGAACGATGGTCATATAGTCATCATTAACAGTGTGGTTGGACACGGAGTGCCTGTAATTCCTGGCTTCAACTTTAACATGTATCCCCCATCGAAGCATGCCATCACAGCCTTGACCGAAATTCTACGTCAAGAATTCCAAACTAAGGGAACTAAAACTAAAGTCACAGTAAGTTCAAATGGAATTCTTCTCACCTACCCTTTGGCTTAATATCTTTTGTTTCCACAGAGTATTAGCCCTGGTGGAGTTGATACTGAGATTATCAACGATCAAGTCCGGAAAGAGCATCCCGAATTTCTTATGCTGCGTTCTGAAGATATTGCCGATGCCGTTACCTATTGCATTCAGACACCACCGAATGTTCAAATCCATGAACTTACTATTAAGCCTATTGGTGAAAAGTTTTAAATTAAATTTAAGTTGGATTTCATCGGGGCGTTGCCCTTTTTAATTGATGTAGTATTGTGTCTTAAGAAGGAAGGTCTCTTAAGTAAAAGAAGTAAAATTTGGATTCAATTTGAATGCCGATTGTAACTATATGTATGTAAAAATTTAAATTCCTTTGTCTCTAGATTTGGCTGAGTATTTAACCTTACGTCGCTTTTATTTTTACAATTTGATTAAACGACCATTGCTATGTCATATCAATTGAGTTGTTTTTTTAATTTCTTGCTTGCAAATTTAAACTAGGTATTCAATTGTTTAAACACGATAATGGGGTAGATACAGTTTGCTTCCCAGTTAGTTTCAGCTCGATTTGAAGGCAGTGGCTTCTCCAGATATATCTTTAAGGGGTATAGCGATATTTTGAATCCGCCACTGCTTGAAGGTCAAATTTATATTTGTAAGTTAATGTACTTATTGGCCGATAACAAACAATTCAATAAGGTTTGTTAGCTTATCAGTAGTTAGACACTTATGTATACGCCTACAAAAGCAATCTCAAATGCTATAAAGTTTTTTTTTCTATTTTTGCGAACTCTAATCGCATCTGTTAATATTCTCAAGTGTCGAGCAAATTATAATTTTTTATAATTTTTATATTTTCTCAGTATTCTAACAACTTTTATAAAACATTTGTCTACAGTCGTGACGAAATGAACAAAGAACAATCTTGTTTATTGATGATATGATGACGTAGCAGAATGTATTAAATGCGTGATAGACATCGATGAAGTATTATATTTCGTCATATTGCGAAATGTTGAACTGTTATTTTTCTGTTCCTTTTATTTCTCACTACATAATCAATAATAATTCAACAAAGGCTTTGTTTAATTAAACCCAATTGAGGTAATTAACATAGCAGACGTTTGAAATAATGTTTATGTAGTCTATTTCTGATGATAAGAAAGGTTTGCATAGGAAAAACACCACAAACTATCGAAAATAGACTTAACCTCTGACCTCACATGCGTTCTATTGAGCCTCATATACATATATTTGTTTATTATTATTATTATTATTAAAATATAGAATACAGTTATAAACTATCAACCTTACTATATTTTACAAGCACTGGCAACTAAGGCCTTCGGCTTAGACGAACTAGCCTGGGATTCGACCCCGGATTCTCGTTGTTTAGTTGACTAAATGACTGGGCCACTGAGACAACTCATCTACCGAGGACTGCATATTTGTTTATAGTTTTATCACTTGGCTCACAATTTGAATATCCCTGGACTTCCTATACATGTTATCAATGGCGGATCTAGCTCATCATCTTGGTGGAGGAACTTAGAAAGAAAAACATTCTAGGATATCAAATTTAGCTCTGTTTTTACTCCCGGTGTAGGGGGATAATATAACTTATTTTTTTTCTTCAGTATTGTTTAGAGGCTAATTGCAGAAGAACGAACGAAAAAGTGTTAAAAAATCTACCATCTTTTGAGTTTTCTTAATCTTAAAGAAGAAGAAAACAACAAAACTAGGAAAATTTCTGGAAAAAATCCAAGTTAATTGATTGGATAAAAATTTAATCGTATTTCATTTAAGACACTCGACGCAATGAACAAAATAATCTCTACTGCTTTGATATCTCTAGTTTACAGAAACGTTTGATATACTATAAAAGAACTGACTACTGGCAGTCACAATTCAGTCAAAGCTTTCACAGCAAACAACAAGAGGATTTACAATTAGTAAACAAAATAAAACTAAATAAAATGAATCGTTGGTTGAATCGTGTTGCTGTCGTGACTGGTGCCAGTTCTGGCATTGGAGAAGCCTGTTGCAAGGATCTGGTGGCCAAGGGAATGGTTGTCGTAGCTCTAGCCCGACGTGAGGAGAGACTGACGAAGCTAAAGGCTTCTCTGCCAGCAGATCAGGCTAAACGTTTCCACACTCGAAAATGTGATGTCAGCAATGAGAAAGAAGTCGTTGAGACATTCGCTTGGATTGACAAGAGTCTTGGAGGCGCCGATGTCCTGGTGAACAATGCTGGCATACTCCGAGACAATTTGATAATAAACCCAAACAACTCCAGCGATCTTCGAGCGGTCTTAGAAACCAATGTTCTTGGTGTATCGTGGTGTACACGCGAGGCATTCCTCTCACAACAACGTCGTAAGGTGAACGATGGTCACATAGTGATCATCAATAGTGTGGTTGGACACGGAGTGCCAACGGTTCCTGGGGTCAACTATAACATGTATGCACCATCTAAATATGCCCTCACTGCCATGACCGAAATACTACGGCAGGAGTTCCAAAACAAAGGAACTAAGACTAGAATCACAGTAAGTTAAGTCAATTTTAGCCGACTGGAAGATCCACTAAACGTGTTTGTTTTCTTTGCCCACAGAGTGTGAGCCCTGGAGCAGTTGACACTGAGATTGTCACCGATGAGGTAAAGGAACGTAGTCCTGATTTTGCCATGTTGCGCTCCGAGGATGTTGCCGATGCGGTTACCTATTGCATTCAAACACCTCCAAATGTTCAGATCCATGAGCTTATTATAAAACCCATTGGAGAGAAGTTCTAAATTTAAATTTGCAGTTACTTCTGGTTTTCAAAATAGTTTTTGTGATTATCCAAGGAAATGTTATAAAAATTAATAAAGTGTTGCTAATTTAATTCAGTTTTTTAAACTAAGATTGACTAAGGTTAATCCAATTCTACCATATAATTTCACTATATTACAAAATGTCAATCTGTTATATGTAATTGAAATGCTATGGAATATTATTGTTTGTTTATCAATTGATTTTGTTTTATTTCTCAACTATCTGATCAATGTTATTGCTAATAATTCACTAAATGGTGTGTTCGTTTAGTAAGTAGTTACAGGAGAACATAGGGAATCATCATTCATTACAATTACTAATTAGAACTAAAGAGCGAAAGAGCTTTATCCATAATCCATAAATGCAAAGTGGAGCGATCGGGATGCTTACAAGTACTCAACAATGTCGCATTTAATGGATATATTCGGACAGCTCTGACCGACAACACTGCGTCCTCGATAGTTGGGACTCTTCTCGGTGAGCAGCTTACGGAATATGGGCAGTATGGCTGTCTCACCCTCGATCAGTTCCGTCTCGGAGCTGGCCCCATAAATGGAGCTGTCAGTTTTATTGCGATGCTTTCGTTGTTTATCTGGGGCCACATTCGGCGAACTGTGATGATGCGCTGCATGTTGGATGTTGGAGTTTCGATTTAGTTTACGCGGCTGGCATGGTTGGGTGGCAGACGGCGGATCGCGTTCCCGTTCGCTATCCGTCTCACTTTGGCAAACTGTGCCCTTTTGAGGCTTGGGCCGGTGCTTGTTGCGGTTCTTCTCCGACACAGACCGCTGGATGGGCGATGTGGTATTCGGATCATAGGTCATCACATGTCCATGATGTTCCGTGCAACGCTGTGGACTCGAATAGTTACGCGGCGACTGACGCTTGGCATGCGACAATGTGTGTGTGTCCCAGAGATCACTCTGCGAGACAACAAAGTTGGATTTCAAGGCCGAACCCATGCTAGTTCGTCGATGATCCGAGGCAGTAGGAGCTATAATTTTAAGGACCATCATTATTTAGTTTATTCTAAAGGTCATATGTGCAAATAACTTACTCTTAATCACACCGGGCGTACTGGTTTTGGTATGTGGACACACATTGCTCAACTCCGACTGGGAAGTGGAAATATTTGTAGAGGAATTGCGATGTGTCGTTGCATATTTTGGTCTGGCTGTTGGTGTCTGGCTTCCACTATCATAGTGTCTAGAGGCAGTCGATTGTCGGCGTTCTCTTAGTGTACTGCAATCTCCAGTGCTTCGTTTACCCACAGTGCTGGTGATGTTGCCAATATTATCATCTGTTTGAGCCGATACCGAATTCCTTTTCTCTAAATGTCGATAGTGTTGCTGCTGTTGCTGTTGCTGCTGTTGTTGATGTTGCTGTTGCATTTGCTGCTGCTGTTGTAGTTGCTGTTGCAACTGCTGCTGTATGGGCTGCATTATTGTTGTTGGGGCGGCTACAGCGGCAATATTAGATGCAACTGGTGCATGAGAATGATGTTCCACAATTGATTGTTTTTTCTTTTTTCTAATTAGAGACAAACATTATTAGTTTTTATAGCATAGTGAAAAGATGATGACTTACGGTGGAAGTGAAGGAGCCACCGCTGTAGACTGTACAGATATGAAGGAATTATCCATCTCTACATGAGTGGAGGTAACACTATCCACACTTGTCAGCTCGGTAACTTCTATTGCAAACAGTGAACAATGCATGAATCTGTCAAAGTAAATAATGTCAAAGTACCCACCTGTGGTGCTTGGCATTTCTCGTCGTACTGGCGGTGCCGATAGCCTGGTTATATCTTCAGTCAATATGGGTTCCAGTTCCCCGCCAGCATTTGAGGTGCCCGTACAGCTAACACCATCGATCCATTTGCGAGCCTCGGGTCCGAGTTTGCGTATCAAGGCCTGCAATTCGTTTTCTTTCTCCATCAATGCTTTGCGGAAGCGGCAATTTGTATTCTTGACATCTCGCAAGCGCTGCTCCAGCTCACAAACTGATGAATCGCGCCGATTCTTGGACATGGGGCGTAGAGTGGCTCGTACCCTTTTGTCGACAACTCCTTGCGGATTGCGTTTCAATTCGACCAACTGAAAGATGTTCAACATGGGCATTAGATAACTTGTAGATTTCATCTAACAAACATAGATAACATCGAGGTAATATGATTTTGATAATACAATGTTTGAATGTTCTAGAGCAGCAGGGCTTTGAGGACCTTGCTGCTCCATATTGAATGAATATATAGTGGATAAGTATATTAAGTAAGTAGTGTCATGTAGCATTCAGAGTTATGTTTTTGAATTTCGAGTTAATGTTGTTATGTAAGTGTATTGTATGATCAGCATTGATCAGTTATCCAATTAAAATCAACTGATTATCATTGTCAAACTGCTCAAATGATCATATGTCTTTAAACAACATTCAAATGGCATTTGCACATAAATATAGAAACATATATTGCATGTATATATGATACATATTATTATATATATTACACAGCTACAGAAACTACAAAACTTCCTTACTACCAGTCTTACTTTCGGTACGAACACCAAACACAAAGTTGCTGTCGTACAAAAAATTATAAAAAACGAGAGTAAGACAAAAACTAAGTCCTTGCGATCCGATAGAACCAACGATATAGCCGCTCCAGCTAGGCAGGTGATGAATACATTATAAACCGAGAAACCAATATGCTTGGAATCATTTAGTGCCGGTATCGAGACATGACGAGTTTCCCAGGCCAAAAAGGCACCAAAGACCTGTAAATTAGTTAAACATACATATATCAAGTTATATCAAATCATCATTCATTTTAAATCTACTTACCAATAACAAGCCCTTGTAGGCATAGATAATGCTAACAAATATCGTCATATGCTCCGATTGGCAATACTCATTTTCAGGTATTACCAATACATCGTCAATATTCTCATGATGCTGGTAAAGTAAGAATTGTTATTAATGGAAATCCACATTTTATTCCAATCTCTATTTTACCAATGGTTCAAGTTGCTTTGTCTCACGATAGAATGGATCTGCTATCTGCCATGTTGTTATAATGGCAATGTCAATGAACAACAAAACGCCCACAACCATGAATAATTGATAATCCTTGATGACTTTCTTATTAAGTTTAAGGTCTGTGAAAATGGAGTGCACCCGCCAAGTCTTTGAGAACATTGCCCCAAAACTGAGACTAAATCCTGCCATTAGGATCCAAGCACGTGCTGTGCATATATAGGGAAAGGCAGCCACACTGCTCAATGTGGTGTCCAAGCCGAGGAATATAATGCTCAAATAGGTCAACATGCAACCAATGATGATTAGATTGTTTAGATGAGGACTCGACATTTTGATATACCTTAAAGTAGAGTATTAAAAAACTTGACCAACTAGAAAATTTGACTGTCAATTCTCACCTCTGATTACGATATTTTATATTGAATGCCAAAAAAACTGTCGCAATTATCACACCAATGACCGAAGCACTGGCCGACACTATATAGATTGTGGGATTAACCTGGCTATGCTCTATGTAGATCAGAGTACGATCCTTGGGCGGTGTTTTGCCTACCCAACGAACTGGTTTACCCAGGCTTAAGTCGAGATGTGCCTGCTGTGAATGATATTCACCGATTTTCTCCATTTGTCCAATTTGAAATTGATTAATCAGTATATTGGCTTTGCGTTCGTTGTTGTAAAAACGCACAGGACCCTGCAAGGATGTCGATTTAACAGTGTTTAACAGTGTCGAGTAATGTTTGATTACTTACCGTAACACCTTCAAAGGATGTATTACGCAAGGCTTCGAGAAAGACGCTCTCCCAATCCTTGACACGATAATCAAAGTGTGTCAACAAATCCTCACGTTTCTCTGCCACATATTGAATTGCCAATGCTGCTGCCCAAATGCCATCATAAGTGTAGCCATGAAAGCGAGAATACTCAGTGCCGCGTAGTCTATCATATTCCACAAGATACTCATCCGCCGTCTGCAATGGATTTAGTGTAAAGTCAAAGAACTAAAGAGGTTCAAGTACTACTTACAATGCCTGCCACAGTAATGTCGCCACTGGTGGACAATGGCAGAAGATCCACCAGGATGGCACCCTCTAATGCTGTAGAGATTTCCTCCACACTGCATTCACTGTCGAGCGTTTTGTTCCACCATTCTGTAGAGTATGTCGCCATGATAAGCCACTGATAGGCACGCCCATACATATCCAATCTGATAATTAAAACGATAATTATGACTCTTGGCCAATTAGAGATTAAGACCAAGACTTACTTGTAGGCCTCGCAGAAGACTTTTCGGGCAAAGTGCTCGTTGAAGTTGCCCATAATGATGCGCACATCTTTCTCACGTAACTTTTTCAACGATTCAGCCACATCGTTTACAAAACTTTGAGTCTCCACCACTTCCACCTCCATGGCATCCAGATCGGCGACCATATGATTATGAGGAAGTGAATATCTGGGTTCATTCTGATAGACTGTGCCCACTCGTGTCCAATTAAACTCCTTGAGCAAAGCCAAACGGGGAGCATTAAACGCATTCTCCGAGGGCACCACACGAAAGAAATTGGGAAACGCATCCTTGGTGAACATTGGATGTGTGTCCGCGTAACTCAGTTGCGTCAAATGCCAGTGTTTGCTAGCCTTAGCTATGGGATCAGTGACATGAGTACAGGCGGCTCCAAAGAGCATTACCTTGTTGGGTCCAGAGTGCATCATGTCAAAGAAGGATTTCACTCCCACTGCCGCATTGCACTTAATAGAAATAAATTATTGGTTAAATTTTGTTCCTCGGTCAAAATCTCACCATCCGTCTCACCTGAGTGTCATTCCACCACATGTGAAGCCTGTAATTGGTCAGGATGCGTGGATGCTCATTGACATGTCCCAGAGCCAATTTAACACTGGGCATAACACCGCGTCCGGTATAGGAATTCTCCACACCATCGCCATAGGGAAAGAACCCAGCTATATAGACATCGGATCGCTTGGCAGTTCTAGCCCAAACCCTTACCCTGATTAGGAGCACCAGCAGCAGCCACAATGGCAAAAGCGACTTCATGTTGAGTTGCATGTTGAATGCTTATTGGTGGACTGCAGAGAATTATAATAAAATGCGCAGAAGTCCTGGTCAATTTACATGTTAATGTCTCTAAATGACTTGCCCAAGGTCTCCAATGGCAAGACACAAGGATACACCACTGGCTGGTATGTGGGTGTGGGTGTGTGTGGGTTGTGGGGCGTGTGCGTGTGGCTAAGTATACTACTGGTTGCAAGGTTCTATATGGGCGAAGGTGAAGCGTCTCGAATAATTGAAGTTCACGTGCAGAGCAATTATATTGCAATTTCCATTTCTTTTTTTATAGCACTTTGCATTATTCTTTTGCCTTGCACACCCATTAAAAGCCTTTCCAACTTTCCACACCAACCACCCACAAGGATTTATGGCTTTTGCTTGGCCATCAACTTACCAGCTAAGCTTTAATTCTACACAATCTTTCACAATTATTTCACTATTAAATACATCATTTAAAATATTTTTTCTTTTTAGATTTAACCGTCTAATTTAAATTATGAAAATGATTTGAAATTTTTCTTGAATTGCGGAGGTCTGAAAAATTATGTATCCTCATAATCTGACAGTAAGACCAAAAAAAAAGTTGTAGATTTCCTTGTGCGCATGACCCTTGTCTAAGCTTTGACAGCTCCGCCTTGTCCTAGGCTG
The DNA here is from genome assembly GCA_018152135.1 of Drosophila paulistorum. NCBI lineage: Eukaryota > Metazoa > Arthropoda > Insecta > Diptera > Drosophilidae > Drosophila > Drosophila paulistorum. The sequence continues at coordinate 5,680,688 of JAECXG010000805.1, read as the reverse complement.
GCCATCTCCATGCCTCTACTCAATTAGCTGGCAACAGGTGGCCAAACGGACTAGCAGCTGTTCCACATTTGTTGTGCCCGTTGCCATGGAGGAAGTAAGAAAGACAACAAGGGGAAAAAAACAGAAAATTGTTATTTCTGGAGGACAAATCATGGAGGACTATGCACCGAGTCGTTACAAAATGCTAGAGAAAATTGGTGAAGGTGTCCATGGATGTGTATTTAAGGCCATCGATTTGCAACGCAACAAGGAGGTGGCCATTAAAAAGGTGGCCCTAAAGAATAAGTTCGGTAACATTGCCTTGAATACTTTGCGAGAGATCAAGACTCTTCAATTGTGCCAATCGGAATATGTGAGTAATCTTTATAGAAAGCATTTGAAATTGGATTAAATACTTCTCTTACAGATCTTGGGCATTGTCGATATATATCCCGATCTTACTGGCCTCTCACTGGTGCTCGACTATCAGCCGGATACTCTGTATAGTCGTCTGAAGAGCGAAGTGAATCCCTTGAGTAGGCAGCAAGTACGCAAATTCGCCCTAATGATGTTCAAAGGGATCACCTACCTACATGATGCAGGCATTATGCATAGAGACATCAAGCCGGCGAATTTGCTAATCAGTGATAAAGATGTCCTGAAAATTGCTGACTTTGGCCTGGCCCGTCTCCACTTTCCCGATGAGGAGGGTCGTCTCTATTCACCACAGGTCTCTACACGTTGGTATCGTGCTCCGGAAATACTCTGGGGTAGCCAGAAATATGGCCCGGGCGTAGATATGTGGGCGGCAGGTAAGTCCATCAAGTGATGTAGTTTTCATTTGTTTATATAAAAACCATTTAAACAAGGTTGTGTGGTGGCCGAAATGTTGCGTGGAGTTCCCCTTTTTGCTGGTACAACGGATATTGAACAATTGGCCATAATTATACGTACTTTGGGCACTCCCCGCTTGAATCAGTGGCCAGAGTTGACATCTTTGCCGGATTATAGTAAAATACGGTAGGTTTTCCTTCTGGCATTGACTACTAAGAATAAGTCATCAAGTGAACTTGCTTTTAAACAGATTTCCCAACTCCGTCGGCATGCATTGGGATAATTTGTTTCCCAGTTGCACACATGCTGTTGAAATTAATCTGGTCTCCAATCTGGTCATCTATAATCCCAAGAATCGCCTAAAAGCGAAAGAGGTTAGCTCCAATATGAAATTAGAATCGTGTAAAGTTGTATTAAAACTATTTTTTGTATATATTTTCAGGCCGTCGAGCATGATTATTTCAACTAATGGTTAAGTCTATGTGGTTAACAACTAAGAATTCTCTGATTCTTTGTATCTGTAACAGAAAATTATTAATTAAAATTTATAGGGGTCGATAGATAATCAAATAAACCTACTTGCACTTGAGGCAAGTGAAGAACACAGTTTGACCCTCATCGGCGGAACGTAGCTGAAGGGTGGCATAGGACATCTTGTCGTTCCCACACTTGGGACACTTTCGATCCACCACTGGGCCATCTGCTTCTGAGGATTCTGATTCTCGCTTGGCCCTATTGAAGACTTTGCTGGGATCGTATGTGTTGAATTGTATGGTAAACTCTGACTTTTCGCCACTATATACTATTGGACAGAAGGAAGTTTGATCAGAAACAAATTATTTGGGTAACAAGATAATTTACCCTCGGGCAGAAGCTCCTCTTTGCAATTGTAACAGATGACATTGCCCTTAACTTGGAGAGCAGGTAAAATGGAACCGCAGGATGGACAAAATCCTGGACAATTATTAAACACTTCCATTGTCCGCGCGTGCTTTTTAAATAACCTCAAAAATAGAATATAAATAAACAAATTGTGCAGTGTTACCAGCTCTGCCTAAAGCCTATTGCCCACTATTTTTACAAAGCCAGTATTTCCCAATGTAGAAAAGTTATCTACATGTCAACTTAGTAATTTTGGCGCCTAAAAAAGAGGGTTTTAAATAATATTTGATAAAATAAACATTAACCAACTTTTTTTTACTTTACTAAAATGCATGTCAAATGTTCATTTAATAAATCTATCTAAAAACTATCACAGGCAAAACAGCAATTACACTCTAGAAATCTAAATTACAATTACACAATTACATTTACATATAGATATGCATATATATATAGGTTAGCCGCTCCAACTTCCATCTAGGAACTTTTGTACAGACATTTTGCCATTGGAAAAGAAAGACTAACTAACGGCTTGGATGATTCTGCGGCATATTGAATTCCCACAGTTTCATATTATTGTCGAGCACTTCGTGGAACCATCTCTCCTTCTCAGGTTGCTCCCTAAAGACCACATTGAGTGACTTTAGATCCAATTGCAGAATGGCATCGTTTCCCAGAAGCGTATCCAGGGATCTCAAGAGCGTACTATTTCCATGCAACTTCAGCAATGTCACATATTTCACCACATAGTACTCATACTGCAGTTTGCGACGAGCCCAACGTTCCACAGTTGCATTGGCACTGGCCGAACGTATTTGACCCAAATGCTCGGCAAACCATGGTGCAAAATAATTGTATAGATCCAATTTCGATAGACCATTAAGACCCTTGCTCTTGATGCGATCCTGTAAAGGAAAAAAATAATAAATTATTGAAATCATTTGAATAATAACCAATTCAAATTACCTTAATCATTTTATAGTTTTTGCGACTATATACAAATACTTGATATAGAGAATTCCCAGTGGTATAGGAGTTGACATAGTGTGTGCCAAAGGACTCCATAAAACGTATGGCCGATGTTAGATTCCCGATTTCCAATTGATCCATGCGAGCTCTCACATCTGGTTCGAGCGGCTGATCGATGGGTATTTGTGAATTTAGTTTACCAGTTTCCCGGAACCTCACCACACGCACCAATACATATGAGTAATCTCCCTGTATAAAGGAGGTATTAATGCCAAGTTTTTTGGCTGCATTCTCCGGAAACCAACCGCCCGTAAAGGCTTCCCATGGCTTGTCCAAACGTTCAATTGTAAAATCACGAAAATATGCCTGAAACAGTTGGCGACGATTCTCACAGAATTCCATGTGGAAGTCACCATGGAAAATGCCAGGAGTATTATCCTCACGATTCTCAGTCAGATCAGTAATGTTCTAAAAAGTAATTGAAAATAAATGGAATGGCAAGCAGAAAATAATTGGGTTACTTCATTACCTTATAAATATTCCATGTTGGCTCCTTGAATATCCAACGCTCTGAGTCGACATTATCATTGTAGGGTATTACACGCATCGATATGCCCAAATAGCCATAACGTAGAAATATATTGATGGCTTTGCCAATGCGCAGCTGGGATTCACGGCTACCAACGATAGACAAGAGCAACAATGTCACTAGCCAGAAAATTCCCAGCCGCGGACTTGGGCTCATCTCTTAGCCTTTTCGTCTGTGTTCACCAGCATGCAAGGAAACTACAAAAGACCTAAATGGAGACAGGTGTTTACTCATGATTAGCCAACAATTTATTTTTTATTTGCAGCCAACTTAGTTGGCTATAAATTATACGAGCTCTAATTGACCGTGAACCTTCAGTGGCGCTGAACTTGAACTGCGAACAAGTTGAGGCCACCAAATGGGGCAAACGGCAGCGGTGATGATTTAAACAGAGAGGCGATCTTTGATCACCTCAAGTGGTTGCAATTACCCATCTAAAAACATAAAACATAAAAACCCCGAGAGGGATAAAGAGAGAAGCAGAGAGAGAGAGAGAGACAACCATTTAATTTGGTTCAGCAAGACAAGAAACCGCCGTCATTCGTCTGACATGCAAATTGTTTCCTAAACCATATTTATTTTTGTTTTTTTTTTCGTTTTTTGCTTGACTAAAATGGTATAACCGTTTGGCGCACTACATTAAACCGGTTTGCCGCTCGCCAATCTCCAACAACTATGACTGATTATTGCTTGAGGAAGCCACAAGAGCGTTCACTGTACATACATACGTATAAGCCAACAGCAATGACAACTACAACGACAGCAGCAACAGCAGCAACGGCAGCAACAACTGCCTAACCACATTGCAACTTGTTGCGCAAAATCCAGTCCTAAAGTGTTTAGAATTGCCGCTGTTATCAGTTGGCTAAGAAACATCAACAACAACACGTTAGACTGGTCAAAACATAAAGGTTAGCCGGGTGTTGACCATGTTTATATGAGTCACACCTGTTGCCGCTGTTGCTGCTGCTTCCAAACGCACTGAAGCGCTACATTTGACAGCGTTGACTTAGAGACTATCATTACAATGATGACGGTCAAATTGTTAACATTTTAACTCAACCATAAAATGTAGGCGACATTAATAAGTATACACACAATTTCATACAGAAAACCCATAGAGAGACTTCTAGTTCGAGTGCAGACACAGTGAAATGATTGATGATACTTGGAGAACTTCTAAGTACAGACTGAGACTTGAAAACCACAATTATATACCTACTTAGAATATGGTTACAATATATTCGAGGGCTCATACACAATGTATTCAAAATTTTTGCTTATTCTGAGTACTCATCAATCAGTGTTTGAATGATTTTCAGTGTTATTTTTTTGCAGTTTTTACTCGAACTTAATCACAAGTGTTTTATGAAACTGAATGAATTATTTCTTTAAATTAAAAATGAATCAGTAGATTTGAACGGCTGCATAAATGCATTCAAATTTAACCAAACAATTTATGAATGAAGTTTTAGAAACTTCAGTAAATGAGTGGCTAGGTATGGGTACAAAAGGGTAGCGGTCCCCCCTTGAGCATTGAATTTTATACCTTTTTTTGTTGGTTTTTATAATTCATTTCATTTAATTTATATTAAGACAGAGGCTACATTTGTGTTAGTTTTAAAGAATTTATTTCACCAATATTTTTTGGATCGGTAATAAATATCGAAGTATTAGCAGCTTATCCCTGAACTTCTATTCAATATCATTCTTGGTACAAAAATGTTTGTAATTTTCTGCCATTTGATTTTGAATGTTTTTAAGTTCTCTAAATAGAATCTCCTCCTACTAACAGCAGCTAAAATGAGTGTCTAAAAAGTGTCTAAAATGTTTTATATTTACTCAGTTATATCATTCCTTCAGTTATCTATTCATTTAATTGAGTAAAGTGATAAATAGATGAATGATTCTTGTATTTATCCAGTTTATTTAAGTTTTTTTCATAATTTTTGGCTGTCTAAACAAAATTTTAATTTGAAGCAAAACTAATTAAACTAACCTACTAACAAAACGCTAATAAGTAGAAACAAATTTATTTTTGCCTATTTTACTTTTCTGTACAAAACTAAATATGTGTTATCCAAAAATTTATTAAAAATATCTAAAAACTTTGCTATTCGAAAAGTCAACAGACTGACCAAAATGGATTCATTCATTCGATTTATTGTAGAATTTATTTTAGCAGCCCTTAAATTAGTGAAATGAAATAGATCAATTTAATTTACTTTAATATTTTCATTTTAAAACTGTTAAATTTAGAAATTTTCACGAAGAATTTTTTAAACAAAAATAGTCAAATGTCAATTATTGGATACTTTTTTAAAACTAACAAATTTTTAGATAATAAACTCTTCTCAATTTTTTACTAGGTATTTCTAAGGTTTTAATGTTTAATAGCCGCCAAAAATTTAAATACGGAATCATATGCACATATTTTTATAATTTGACTAATTTGTGTATTAGAATTTGATGAGCAGTTTGTTAATGATTTGCTTTTTGGCATTTCTAATGAACGATTAAAATTTTCAAAATTTAAAAGACCTTGTCTGCAGCTTTTTGGAAGTCATTCTTCTAACATTTATCAGTATTTAGAAAACATATAAGTAAATATGAATACCCCTAATGATTGAACTATTGAAGACAAGTTTTTGTATAGTTCCCGCACCGAAAACAAAATTGAATGGGCAACATTTTTTTAGCAATTGCCAGTGATGAACCAGCTTAAAAGCCATCACCTAAACAATATGGAATAAGAGGTATATGATATAATGATAGGTGGCTATAGCCATAACTATAAGTATTTACAATAGCAGCCCCGATGAGCATAAGACCTTGTGCAAAAAACCCAAAAAATAAAGAAAAACCAATGAATTGAGATTCAGATCGAAAGGTAGATGAAAGATGGAGCCAAAAACCGAAGACAAAATCAAAAAAAGATGACGACTCATGAGGGTGAGTGAGTATATATAGTTCGAGGGGGGTACGAGGAGGTTGGAGGTAAAAATAACTTCAGGGTAGACGATGAATCAAAAATTCAATACGTGTATCTGCGACTGCGATTGCAATGAGTTTTTTTTTTTTTGGTTTGGTTTGGTTTGGTCCGCATACTCTAAAAAGTCGGCCAGAGTCAATTGGGGATTCTTTATGCGCATTTTATGGGTTTTTATGTAGGCGGCTTGAAGGGCACACGCATAAAGGTCTGCCGTTTACACACTGATTTTCTTGTTTTATTTACGTTATGTGAATTTTATGCTACTAACAAAAATCTGTTTCCTTGAAGCGGCGTTAAACAAACGTTTAAGCTGTTTTTATTGCATATTATTTTCAAGCTAAAACGAGAATACAACTTTAACAAAAATTGACGTAACCATAATCAAAAGCTTGAAGAGCTGAGTAGAGAATATAGTAGATATGTATGTCTGACTGTATGTATGTATATAGAGACTGCTACTGATTGGTCAGAGTTGTTTTGGCAGTGGTTTGCCTTATCGCCGCCATTTAATGGGCACTGACAACACAGGGTTCACTCTTAAACCAAAAGAAAAACAAATCATTACCATTGCACAAGGCAGATCATTGAAAATTCAACAATTTTTTATTTCTGATTGACTGCGGCTAAAGGTCAGGCATTGATTCTATAGCCCCTGAGGCAATTCAACAGATACAGCAGCATCAGCAGCAACAGATACAGATACGGATACTTTACGTTTACATGTGGGAACATAAGTACGCATGGCGCCATCTCACATTGTTGATAAGCCAGACAGATTAGCCAAAAATAGTTCTTTTCGAAATTATTTTGGTGGCATAATGTTGATGGGGTCTTGAGCTATTGAATTTCAACCAAACAACAACAAAAATGAATGCTCGCAATCACACACACCAACACTCATACACACACACACCCACAGTAGAGATACTTAAGTACACTCACACACGTGCCTTCTCAATTGCAATTAAAAAGCCGGAATCGGACGTCTACCAAACACTTACACTTTAAACACGAACTGTGTGACGGACGGGACGTGAATGTGTGGGCACAACTTCCACCGCGCAGACTCGAAACAAAACTGACTGACTGTCTGACTCTGGGATTTAGCTCTGGTCTCGGGTCTCTGGCTCTGGCTCTGGCTCTGACCGGTGTTGGTGGTGGTGTCTGTGCCTACCAAAACTCGATCGCTCGTTATATTAAGAGAGAGAACACAACAATATGAGGCTGAGCAAATGCTTTAACTTCAACAGGTTGCTGTCAACATGAATTTCAAGCAACATGTTGCTGAGGGCAGCAGCAGCAGCAGCAACAGTTGCAGTTCAATGACTGGGATATGCAGAGGAACTTCTGAACACCCACACACTTACACACACACACTCTATCCACAGTTGGAAGCAACAGAACGGTAATCGTAACTTTAATGGCTATGTGGGGGGATACGACACAAATGCCTATGACCATGTCTAGGTGCTCATCATCTATCGTAGGTTTGTATGTGAGTCTCCCCCATAGCTTTTCCGCTTATTAATATTTCCCGGCACGTCGCACACTTTCCTATATTGGCATACAAAAGAACGACTGGGACTCTTGGCCTTTGTAAAATGAATGACCTGATGTTGCTATTGGTATTGGTTCAACAAGAAAACAAAAAATGACTCCATGGTGGCTCTAACTTGCGCAAGGCTTTTACAGAATCGTGGACAAAACTGTTGTAATCAAAAACTTTTTGACAGTTTCTCTAAGCGAAAAAAACGAAAGTATCAAATTCGCATTACCTTGAAATTGTATCAACCAAAAATAAATTTGGGTCAAGCCAACGCTGACAGCGTTTGAAGTTTACTGCTTAAGGTTTCAATTAGAAGCTACAGATACATTTACAGATACAGATACAGATACATTACCTATATGTGTGTATGTATGTATATACATTTCGTATACTTTTGCATAGAAACATTAAGAGCGGATGAACTTATTGCCATTGGCCTCGGGGCCAGGAAATTTCTTCGAATTTCACTACTCTCGGTTGAACTTCTTAGAATTTTTGAAGGTTCTGCTTTAATTTAGTTGTATTTTTTATCATAAAAAAACGAAAAACAAAACAAATACATACCCTGTAAAAAGTGCAAAAGGTATTCATGTATCAAAAATGGAAGCTTATACATATTAGACAATGTAGCAGACGATTAAGATCTTTATTACCCTTGACTGTGAGTACTTTCCCTTGAGAACTAGAAATATTCAGCAATTAAATAATTTAATGATTTAAATAACACAAAATTATAAATACCTATCCCATATCACACATATTAAAATCTAAAGTTATTAGATTTAGTTTAGTGTTCTATCTTACAATTCTTAGTTTATTCTCTCTACAGGGTATATAGCAGTCCAGACCTGTCTTTTCGAAGCTTTTTGTTTTGAATTTTGCATTTTGTTTTTCTGATATTTGGGTGCAAAAACTGGTTAAAAATTTGTTGTTGGTTTTTCTTTTCTTACGTTACTTTTTTGATTCGCTGAAATTCTTGTCTTGAAATGTTGATGGTAACCCTCATAATAATATAATTTGTTTATTTTTATACCCTTGCTCAGTTCACAAAACCACGATTAACTGAATCAGTGTAAACTCAAGAAAAAATTTAATATTTCCATTTTGTTGAGTGTCGTATTCCAACAAGAATTTTAACGATTGTTTCAACAGAGAACGCCCTGATAAGACAGTAGTTGCAAAATAGGAGAAAAAAGAATCGAAAATAGTTCTTAAATATGGTCAAAATCTGATTTATATAGTGTATAATAACAAAAAGTAAGGCTAATGGCTACCTTTAACCCTAGAAAGGACAATTATTAAAAGAAAAAGTATCTCGATTAAAGCTAATTTTTTTCATTTCATAATTAAAAGAGGATAAGGAACAAAATATTCGTATTTCATCAGAAATTTTATAAAATTACGCGTAGATCATAACTTTAAAATATGTAAGCGTTATTTTTAAGTTATATCTGACAAATATTTATGCCTCTATATATGTAAATTGTTTAGCATAAAATCTTAAATTAGAATTAGACTGCTTTCTATATTAATATTTTTCTTTTTGAGATGATTTTGAAAAGATAATATATACAGATTTTCGTCTGTTAATTTTATAATTTTTTCTGATTTAATGTTATTAAACAAATTGCTCGTTTCTGTTTATACCATTAACTTTGTCATTGTATTAGGATATTGTACCGTATTGTACCTTAATCTCTTCTTTCCTGGTACAATTTAATGCAATGCCCCGAATTTAAGCTTAAACGGAACCCTTTGAGAAAGTTGTAGATTCAATTTGGTGCCAATTAAAAATTCGAATTTTGTATGGGTTTTTTTGGGTCTTTTTACGATAATAATTGATTCTAAAGTGTTTATTTTGTCAAACTATGAAAGAAAGTGAATGAAATTCCCAATCGAATATTAATTTATTGATCAAAATCATTTATCATTGTAGAAACCCCCATTTTGTATAAACAAAATTATATAAAATTGAGTTGTAAACTTTATATACACTTGTTTTCTATTTATTGCAGTAAGGCTAGAGAATTTTCAGATACTTCGTATTCCATACAAACATAAAATGAAGTTCGGAATAGTTAGCTATGATTGTAATTCCCAACTAGTTTAAATGTCGAAGTTTTTTATTGCAAATTCCAGAGTGGTTTTCGAACTACAGATCAGAGAACTTGGGAGTTCTTGAAATGGAATTTGTGTGATCCAATATTTCATTAAAAGCTAGATCGACTCGACTGAACGGAAAGAACATGCTGATCAATGATATATATATACTTTATAAGGACGTTCCGGTTGTCGGCAAAGTTTCTTTTACCTTTTACATACATTTTGGGCGACTTTATGTCAAAACCAGAGGGCCGGGGCTAACTTCGACCGCGTCAAAGTTTGTATACCCTTGCAAGTTTGTTAGTAACTCTTTTATCTAAACTAATTGTTTTATCTAAAAAGGGTAATGTTTGCGAAAGAACGGCCTTCAATCTTAGCATAGGATATAACGAACTTTCTGATGAAAGTCACTGTTTTCCACCGATCCTTCCTATGGGAGCTAAATGATTTAGTCACCCGATCTTGATCAAATTTTGCACAGTGTTTTATAGTTACAACTTACTTATATTAAATTTCACGACAATAGCTTAAAAAGTAACGAAGTTATTGAGAAAAGTCACTGTTCGTGACTTTGCCGTTTGTATGGGAGCTATATGATATAGTCACCCGATCTTGATCAAATTTGGCACAATTATTAATAAGAACACAAAACTGACCAATACCAACTTTTATGGCAATTGCTTATAAGATAACGAAGTTATTGAGAAAAGTCACTGTTCGTGACTTTGCCGTTTGTATGGGAGCTATATGATATAGTGGTCCGATCCGACTGAATCCGAGATATACAAACCCTGCAGTATATACAAGCCTACGTTTCAGCTCTGTAGCTCTTACGGTCTAGGAGGAGTTCGCATCGATCCAGACGGACGGACAGACGGACGGACGGACGGACATGGTTATTTGAACTCGTCTCGTCGTGCTGATCAAGAATATATATACTTTATATGGTCGGAGATGCTTCCTTCTATGCGTTGCACACTTCTGACCAAAATTAATATACCCTTTTTGCAAGGGTATAAATATGTTAATAAAACATTTACCCAGGGTATTTAAACTGCGACTTGAGCAAAATGAATTCACCTTTTGATTTTTTTTTTTTTTTGTCATTCATGGCAAAGAAAAAAACCACCAATTGAATTAAAAAACATAATTCGTGTGTTTTTACTTGTTTTTGTTTGTTCATTTTATTTAATTCGCATTCCCATTTTCATCAATTTTATTATTATTATTAATCCCATGTTTAAACTATGTATATATAATACCATCTTTGTTTTTGTTCTTGTTTTGTTTTGTTTTTTTATCATTTATTTTAAATGATATTTTCTAACTTCTTGACATGTCTTTCGCTTGTGTCAATCCTAATCATCCAATCATTTCATTTCATTATTTTTAACAACAATTCTCTCTCAATTAGCTCAAATCGTTTTCTGTCAATTTTTGCATACAATTCTATTGACATTTGGAGATCATAAGCATTATCATTATATTCATCTACTCATCATCATCATCATCAATTTCATTATCATTCATTGATCAACTTATTCAATTAGAGAAAAATTCTAATTCACATGGTTTTCTGTTTTTGTTTTGTTTTTATTTTGGTTTTAATTAACCAAAATGTGTAATTTCATTTGGTTTTTGTGTTACTTTTTGTTTCTTTTGTTTTGCATTTTGTATTATCAACAATAAATTTTGTTACTTAATATTAGCATGAATTTTTTGTTTGTTTGCTGTTGTTCTTGTTCTTAGGTATACGGCTACAATTTTTGCTCGCATCAGCTAAGAAGAAATCAAAATCGAAATCAAATTGAAATCAAATTATACACATAAAAAACCATTCGAAATTCTAGCCAAAAGAGTTGGCCCAGAATTTTCATCGTTTCATCGTTCTAATTTCATTCTCATCTTCATCGTTTGTCATAAAATATTAGATTTTGATTTGAGCATTTTTTGGTGTTTTGTGGCACACCCAGCCTAGGTTTTAATTGGGGGAGGGGGGGTCGGGGACAAGGGCAAGGGGCTGCAAAATATACATACATATACATACAATACATACACATTTTTCTCATTTTTAGTAGGTAGTAATACTTAGTTAATTTGGCCACTTGGCTTCATTTTCTTTTAAGTGGGTAGGTAGTTTTAGGTCTTCAGTTTTTTGGTTTTTTTTTTTAATTCATTTCTTTTTTGGGTAGTTGGGTTAGTTCTATGATTTGCATAGCTTTTGCCTGCCTCTCTCGCTCTCTCTTTGTCTAGCTGCCTGTCGTTTGTTATATTCCTCTTTCTTTTCAACGCTTTAGAACCAAAAAAGTTGCATATAGCCCAGCGTCATACAAATATTTCTTGTAGTTTTCGTGTTTTGTTTGTTTGTTTTGTTGTTCAACCATCTTGAAACCATAGAATTGTTGTTGTTGTTGTTGTGTCTTGGATGTGAATAATTATATAGTGTTTCGTGTGTTGTTCAAATAAATATCGACTTAAATAGAATAAGGGAAAAGGGTGGGTGGTAATTTTAATTCTTGCTGCTGCATTTTTTTTTTTATTTGTTTCATTTTTGTATTTTGCTTTTATAAAATTCAAATTCTTGCAATATATTTACTAATTTTAAAGTTCTGCATCATTCTTGCCCAAAAATCTTGCTTCTTTTATTGGTTTTTCTTTATTTTTTTAGTGTTGGCGCTTTTGTTTCATTTATTTAACTGCTGCCTAAAGTAAGAGTGTTCCACGTGCCCAAATGAAAGTTACCAACAAAAAACTAAAAAACAATTAAATATATAACAGAATATTCATTTGGCCATCCAGTGAGATAGTTTTTAAAGCCTATCCATGATTTCTTTTTTTTTTTTTTATTTGGTTTTCCGTTGTTTTTTTTTGCAATAGTTTATTAGTTTTTTGTGAGCGTTTTGTGATTGCATGTGCCTTCCTAGCCTAAATTCAGTTGATGCATTTATGAAGCTTAATTGGTCTCAATGGTCACAAAGAAAAAACGGGTTAAGAAAAACGCATGGCAATTGCTTGAAAGAGTCACCAACAAAAGCTTTTAAGTCTTAATAAACTTTGTCTACAATCTAAGAGGACAACGATTTATAGAGAATTGTAGGCGATTTTCTAAGTTTTTGCAACCTTTTATGTAAAATTTGAAGTGAAAAATTGCACTCATTTAAAAAACATTGCAAATTCGAGTCCTCAAAGACCTCATAACTTTGAAAATAGAATTCATTTACAATCTTTTGGGTCAGAAGCAACTATTTTCAATTACATTCCCTTAGAGATACAGATCTTGAAGAGCTCTTGGCGAATCTAAGGGTCACTTTGAAAAGAAAATATTAAAAATGACCTAACGAAAAGTTAGATTTTAGCTGTTAGCATTTTGGAATGGTTACACAAGAACTAACAAAAGGTTTAACACGTTTTTAAGTAAAAATATTTATAAATCCAAAAGCTGTTGATCCTTACTAGAATGTTTAATGACAAGTCTTTAAAAAATACATTGATTAGGGACTCTTTTAGTACACCAATACTATGCTTAAGTGGCGGATCTAGTTCCTCATTTTGGTAAGGGAAATCGGGCATTTTCGCGAATAGTTTTACCAATATTAGTTTCTCTCATTTCCCACCCTAGGATCCGCCATAGATTAGAGTATTGAGCAAAGTTGTCTCAACGTTGGCCAATTAAATGGAATACTTTGTGCTCCTCAAGCATTTTTTAAAGAAAGTTTAACAGAAAAGTCATTTCTTTAAGTTAATTCCCTTTTTAAAACTTAAAAATTAAGAGTATTGAACTTAAAGAACTCCCCAGAATTTGGAGTATTATTATTAAGAAACTCATTAACACATTTTTGTTTGTAAGTTAACTTCATTTTGGGATCTCCTCCTAGGGGAGCAAATTGGATAGTTAAAAGGATAAATTAGTTTTGGTAAATTCGTCTTCCAATCTTAAGCCTTTATGCAAAATGAAGATCTACTTAGTTGTGGTTACAGCAACAAAATGATTTTTGTCTTTTAACTTTGTACTTAGTTAATACATTTAAAAATTTGAAGCTGCAAAGTTGCTAATTAGTTTTTGCTGGGTGGCTTTTTGTTTTTTTTTGTTTTTGTGGGTTTATCTTCAATCTCATATGGTTTTTGTTTTGTTTTCGTTCAGATCTTTGAATCTGTTCATCTTCTGTTTCAAATTGGTTACTTTTGTTTGCTTTTTCGTTCGTTTTGTTTGTCTCTTGGTTTCGGTTTTTTGTTTTTATTTTTTCTTCTCTCTCACGTTTTTATTTGGTTTTTGGTTTTGTTTTTGGCTGTGGGTTAAAAGGAAGCGCTCGCTATATTTAACATTATTGAACTTGACTGATTTTTCAATGTATCCAACCTGAGTTTGAGTTGTTCAAAAAATATATATATGTGTATATATATATATATATATATATGTGTGTGTGTGTGTGTGTGGTGTGTTCAATGCGTCGACCAGCGCACTTCGCTTCTGTTAAATAGTTTTTGGTTTGGATTTTTGGGTTTTTTTTTTTTGTTAATTTTATTAATTAAATGTTTGTTTAAATGTTTGCTAGTTGTTAGTATGTGTGTTTTTGTTGTGCTCACTCTATGTTTTGTTTGTTTGTTTTTTGCTTTAATTAAACGCTGCTGCAAATAATTATGTTTTTCATCTTTGATTGCATTTGTTTTTATCTTTCATTTAATTGAATTAAATGTCAACAAATATACTCCCACTTCTCCTCGTTTATGTGTGTCTATGTGTGTGTGTGTGTGTGTGTGTGTGTGTAGTTGATCATTTTCTGTATTGCATTTAAAACGTGCACATTTTTCATTTATTAATTTCTTGTTAATTCTTTGCATTTATTTCTCAGTTTTCATATTTTACTATGTATTTTATGTAATTGTTTTGTTTTTTTCTTACTTTTTCTTGAAACACTTGAAATTGCTCACGTCATATTTGGTTTTGTGTTGCTTCTTTTGTTTGTTATATTTCCTTTTTGTTTTTGTGAATATTTTTGTTGTCTTTTTGTGTCTATGTTTAATTATAATTAATTACGTAGTTTGCTATAATTTACCAACTCGTTTTACGATCGCTTTTCAAAAGACTTCATTTTGTGTGTGTGTGTGAAAACAACAGAATTTGTTTAAACAATTTGCACTTAACTGGTTTCCATTTTCCTAAACTTTCTTTTCATTGATTTCTTGTTCTTTGTAAAGTGAAAACGGAATTGCCAAACATCAGAGTTAAAAGTGTTTTTTGTTTGTTTGTATTTTTAGTTAACTTAATTACTAACAAGAGCAAGAATTACATACATAAGCGTTTAATGCTGTCTCTGGCAAACAGAATACTAACAAAATGTACATTATTAATAATAAATATGAATAATACAATCAAAACAAATAACATGAACAAATTGGAAAGATAAAAAAATACAACAAACAGCTTGCTGCTATAACTGGAATGGCAATGAATGCAATACAATAATAATAATAATAACTAAATTAAAAAAATAGAAGGTACTTATACATAAAGAGGGCAAATCCGATTGATTGTTAAAAACTAACATTCTGTCTTTGCGTTGCGACTGCAGTTCCCATAATACCCATTACATTTGTCTATATAGCTAAGCGCCAGGCGCTTCAAACCACTTTCACAGTGATTTTGTTTTCTCTTGTGGTTGTTGTTGTTGTTGCTGCTTGTGTTGACTCGTTTTTGTGCCATGGTAATACTTTAATGGTGTCGTCTCTCTGTGTGTATGTGTTGTTTGTTTGCATGTGTGTTGTTGTGTGTGTGGGCGCTCCTCCTGATACTTAATAGAGGGCCACATTCGATGCCTGTGTATATGCATCCCATTCACAATCGCAGCCCTCCAGACAATCGGGGCATTCCAGCTCACTGTCTTGTCAGTAGAGCCAGGAGACGGGCACCCATTGCGGAGTGGTATGTACACGTTCAATGGCCGTTTCTAGTGTCGCAATTGTCTCACTGATATCGTTGTTCACAATGGTCAAGTCAAAGAAATGGCCATATAGCTGACGCAGCATATCCGATTCCTTGGCCAGACGCTCTAGGCTTCCATCATACTGTAAATACAAACGCCCCCCAAAACCAATTAGAAATGTCGTAACTGGCAGTCTCTCTCTCTCTATGGGTTATCAGAATGCTTACATCTGCAATATTCTGCAACGAGGGTGCCGCTATGAATACTACATAGGGTGTAAATTCAGCGGTGCGAAGAATTTTAAGCGCCTGCGGCTCAACATCCAATATGGCCATTTTACCCTCAGTGTGGATGCGACGAATGGTATCCAATTTGGTGCCATACATGGCATCCTCATGAGTTCCTGCAATCAAAAAAACATATTAAAACGAGCTATGGAAGTTAACTTCGGCCTTGCCGAAGTTTATATACCCTTGCAGTTCTTTATTATATTTAATTCGATAAGAAAAGTGAAATTTCATACATCAACAGCATTAGTTGTCGTATTATGAATATGCTCAAATATTTTTCAAACTACTGAATTCAAAACACATTTAATGATTATTAAACAATATATGATATAGTAGTCCGATCCCGATGATTTTCATACTTTATCTCACACAGGTAATAAAGAGTCTCCAAAAAAAATTTCAACCCGATATCTCTTAAGATGGCTGAGTAAAACGCATACGCACAGACGGACGGACAGACGGACATGGCTATATCGACTCAGCTTCTCAAGCTGATCAAGAATATATATACTTTATGGGGTCGGAAACGTCTCCTTCTGTGCGTTACAAACATCTGACCAATTTTATAATACCCTCTGCAAGGGTATAATGATTGCCGCTACTGAGTGACAGAGATGGAGCGAATGGGTTTAGTTATTTACCATATTCCAAGTATTCATTGGCACCAATATCAGCCATCATTTCGTCATGCGACACAAAGTAATAGCTACGTCCATTCTCCTCCTCGGGCTTAGCAGGTCTCGTTGTATCTGTAATGGATAGAAAATGTTATATATGTTACATATGTATTAGAGCATTGCATAGAGCCGAGTCAATCTAGAGTATTCGATATTCAACAACCATTAGAGGTTTGTCTTGATTTTGTGAGTTGTAAGTAGTGACACCTGATCGACTATTTTAGCATATGATAAAGAGAAGCTTGATCATGATTAAGCGAAGAAAAATTAAAATAAGTGATTATGCAATTGGATAGAGCATTTGCTTTAAAAAAAGGACACGCCTGAAGAGTTAAATGACAGCATTATGTTCCTTTTTGGATCGAGCATGTTTAATGGTAGACCAATATATCAATATTCAACATAGCCAGTAAGTGAAACATGTTTTAGTTTATTTTTGTCTATTTGTAGTATGTTTTACTATGTTTTAGATCAGATATTTCTTTTTCTATGTCCTTTCTAGCTGAGGCCTGAGACACGTTATAAACGATGAGCCGATTATTTGAGACATTTATCGCTATTCAATAAAATTAGCTTAAACTTACGCAAGAGTTGAACTCTATTCTATTTATTTTCGTTTAACTACAAATCTCAGAAACTATGTTTTGTGGCATCAAATATATACAACTTTGGAGTACGAGGAGTTAGGTATATGAATGTAGATGAACTTCCCCAATATATAATACTTACGTGGTATGGGATAGGCGTACTTATCCGGATATTTGGATATTAAAGTATTCTTAATATGCCGCCTACCAACACCATGTGCGCCCAATAGCACCAAGGTTTTACGCTGGAAATTTGGATCACCCACTGCAAAAAATGCATAAATTAATTAATTAAGAATTACGAAATGACAATTATTCAATTCTTACCTGGTACTTTGACAACCTCTTCGTATGTAACCACATCGAGCGTATCAAATATGGCATTATGTTTGGCCAGATATTTATCTCGGCATTGCTTCTTCTTACGCCCGAATATGGAACAGTTTACTGTGGGTAATACATTAAATGGCAAATGTTATTACAATAGGCAATCTAATCTGTTAATTCCTATGATTAAAAAGCCACATGCTTAAGTAATATGTATTACATGCATCACAAAGCATGCTCCGACAAAATTTCATCCTATATAAAATACTGATCAATCTGGTCTTTAAGCATCATTCCTCTGCTGACTGGCCTCTGTGTTGGCCCAGTCACACTTAATCTGCCTTTGCAGTTTGAGATGATGTCACTTAATTTAAATTCAATTTGAACAAGGACTTTTTACATACGGTGAGTTAGATGATGGCTTGTGGATTAATTGGGGGGAAATTGGAATAAAGCTAACGATTTCTAGATGATAATGCAACAGTGATCGAGTGATGAAACGAGGGGAATTCGGTGACTTTTGATTTTACTGTGCCGTCTAAATGAGCTTTGCTACATTTTGCTGGTGAACTCTTTTATGTTTTTTGTTTTTAACTTGTTTCTATTTATGGAAAGAAATTTGTATTTGTAACGAAACTTAAAAATGGAAACTGTTTATAGTTGTTGTTGTTGTTTATTGTCAGTTATTTGTTTGTATATTTTCTTTGAGTGTTGTTTCGAGTGTTTTGTTTGTGTGTTTGCGTTTATAATTGTTTGTTGTTTGCTTATTTGTTTAACTACCTGTGGATCCATCACACCCATCTGCGTGAGCGGAACATCCAGCACCCGGTTCTCCTGCATTATATATGTATATATATATGATGGTCATACATTTTAAGTATACATATACATACATATATATGTATGTATAGTTATATATACACATAATGTAATCGATTGATCATTTGAGATTTGACGACATTGATAAAATGTTATATATATAGGTATATTGTACAGAAAACAATAAATAAAATGCTTAATGTAAAGTGAAATTTAATCGAAATAAAAATTCGTTTCTTTTTGACATTTTTTTTTGGCAAATTTTCAAAGTTTTTGACTAACTTTTGGGGCATGCAACTCTCTGGCTAAGCTTGATATGAAATTGTGTTGGGGGCATCTTATAGTGTACAAGTGTGTGTGTGTGTGTGTGTGTGTGGGTGTGTGTATATATGAGAGTTATATTTGTGTGTTAGTGCGCTGACATTCGTAGGAGAGAGATAGATAGAGAGAGAGAGACAGAGATTGAGAGCGAGAGCACATTTCCCATATTTTTTTGTTCTTTTTTGTTTTTTTGGATTTCCTTCTCTTTTTTTTTGACATTATATTTGATTTCTTAACTACTTATTCTTCATACACTTTCCAATATATTACAATTATATAGCAAACGATTGATTATATTTGAGCATCCAATTACACATAAATAATAGGCATAAGATTATGTATACAAATATAGATATATAACTGAAGCCTATCTTTAGTTGGCTTACCTTGCTCCTGTTTGGTTTTATCAACCGTCTGACAGGCTATACGCCATTCTTGCAGTTCCGGTGAGGGTATCAGTCCCGCCGATCCACCAACCGTATCCAGTCTTGCCTGCCACCAGTGATGGTCGTCTTTGCTAATGATCTGTTGGCATCATCATCATCAGTATTGTCATTTACAAGTCCTAAGTCAATGCTACCTACCTGTAGTATATCGCCCACTTGGAATGCAATGCCCGCCTGGGCACAGGGTATAAGCTCATCATCTAGCGGATTATAATCAAATTGCGCCCGCACGAATATCTAAACAGGAAGCGAAAACAAAAAATCAAAAACCAAACAAGACGACACAAACAAAAGAAGAAGTAGATAATGGTTACAATTTTAAGGTTACAACAAGACATGAAAAACCAAAAACCGCTGACGATGAAACGTGATGTGATTGCTGGCTGAGCCCTAATGCTCAAATATATGTGTATGTATGTATCTGTATGTATAGCGACTGTCTGCCAAAGTCTGCATCAGCAAAATGGGTTTAGTTTGAAAATAATTTCGAAACTCATTTACACGATAGCAGTTGTCAACAAGAGCAACAACATTTATATCAACTGCAATATGAGCAGGGCTGGATTAAGACCACCAGCCACGCCCGTGCCATGCTGCTGTTTCGGCTTACTTTTGATTGGTTTTACTATACATGAAATCAAATAGTTTATATTTCTTTCAAGAAACTTTTCAATACAAAAACTTGGAATCGCTGCAATTTATTAACAAATGAAACCTTATACATAAATGTTTGCAAAATGGCTAATGTGTCTTTGTTATACCCTTTTTATACCCTACTTCATGTAATATATACATGAATGTATGTATATTCCTTGTTTCGATTTTGCCTCGTAGCGTAGTTTATCAAAAAAAGATAACTTTGTTTGCCCCAGAATTCAAATACCCTTGTAAATCGTTAATGAATAACTGAACTTAAACTTAAGTTAAGTTTCGTTTACCAATAAATTCGTTCAGAGTTTCCTACTAATCAAACTTTAAAAGACTTCTCTATATTTTAACTGGGTTTTTAATGGATGTCTTCCATATGTTTTAGTAGTTCGATCCGACAGATTGTCAAACTTAATCCTAATTGGACCATACAAAGCTTAAAAAACAAATTCATTCCTGTAGATTTTTAGTTGTAGTCTGAATTTAACTACAGGACTTTTTGCGCTGATCAAGAATCATAGTTGAATCTAGAAAATATTTTTTCGGGGTGTGTCTTACCAAGAATTACGTTTCTACGCTTTACAAATTTAATCATTTTCAAAGGGAGCCTGGGAAAATTCACTAGTTTTGCGTGCGAAAAAAGAAGAAATTGATTTGAAAATTTGTTTTTTTTTCCTGGGTCTAAGCTCTCTGGAGCCGAAAATGTGAAGAATATACATATATAGTCTATGAGGTTTGCGTTAGAAACTTCTGATTAATAATAATACCCTCTATAAAGCTATTTATTTGAACCAAAGCTAATGAATTTGTTGTTTCTGTAACTTTGAAAAAATTCTTAAAATAAAGTAGTTCAGCTTGCAATTTCTATTAGGCAATTCCCAAAATAAATTGAATCTAAACTATGCAGTTATTTTATTTATTCCTTTAGAATATGTATTTTGCTAAAGAATTTCTTAGTAATTTGATTACATGAACTGCTATTTACTGATAAAATTGATTGAAAACTCATTGCCATCATTTCAGACAATTGAAATGTTGAACCCTCTGAATTTTGCAATTGTATATGAGAATTTGTACGTATGTGTATGTATATGTACATATATACATTGCTGTTTGACTGTGGTTAAAGTTGCTGCTATTGTTAATGAGAGACAGGATATTAATTAGACAGACAGTTATTCGCTTCTCTTGTCAATGTTCAATGAGACATGTGCATTTTGATTTATATTGTTAAACTTTGTATGAACTAATGAATGTAGGGTGTGTCTATGTGTATATATGTGTGTGTGAGACTCATACATATATATGAGTCTCTTGTTGGAATGTGATACTTACAAGCACTGGGGCGGGTCTGATCCTGAAAAGCTGCATGGTTATTTTGTGTGTGCATGGTAAATAAGGAGGAAGTAGCGAAAAGTGAGGAGTTATTTATGTTAATGAGCAGCAAAATAATTGCATAATGATTTAGACATATATATAAAGGAGGGAGAGGAGGGAGAGAACTACTTTTAGATGAAAAATGCAAGTTTAATATATGTAGAGAGAGTGGAAAGAGTTTTTTTTGGGTCTATTCAGAAAGCCATTAGGCATATTAAGTGGCAGACTAATTGGTTTTGCCTCTAACCACAAAATGCATTCATAGTGTGCACGTGTAAAGAGTATTAAGTTCGCAAATCCAAATTAAATGTCCGTCAGAAACGTCCGCAAAATTGGCGTGTAACTGGACTACATTAGCACACGAACAATGGAAGGTAATAACCCATGTTACGAAAGAGTTCAAAATACTTTACCTCACATGGCGGCGGTGCGCTACGGTACGAAGGAACTATTTTAAAGGTAACCGAACCGCGTGCCTCGCGCTGCAAACACAAATGATAATTAAACGTTAGTGGAGACTGTAAAAGGATTTCAAATTTGGTTTCCACTTACCAGCATTCGTTGCAATTGTCCAACCGATTGATGTTGCACTGGTTGGCCATTTATCTCTCGAATCTCATCGCCCACATGTAAGGTGGCCTGTCGATGTATCATTCCGCCGTGCATAATGCGAGCAACAATGCAGCGCCCATCTTCGGTCATTTTCAGTGTGATGCCCTGTATAATCAGAGATTAAGTTAGTTATTATATACATGGGCTCTATTATTGTTGTTCTCTTACCATGGGTTCATCGGTATTCTTCTGAAATTGCACTAAACGCACTCGGGTCACATGCTGCAGTTCACCGCTGCCGCCACCCTCAACGTTGTCCAGTTCATCGCCATTGAGATACGGCACCATGGGGGGCGGAGTAACGCGCAGCGCCTCCTCACCATAGACATCCCGTGCGACCACATCATGGGTGTGGAGCAGAGCCTGTTGTTAGTTAGATAAGAAATGTATAGCAGGAGGAGATGGGAAAACACACACACAAAAAGGAGGAAGGAGGGCGAAAAGAAAAAAAAAGAATAAGGTCAGAGTTGGCTAAAATTTGTGGTCTAGAGGTTCTTGGTTGAATTATGGCGAGCAATTAAGCTGCTGTCCAGTTATTATTATATAAATACATATATCTTATATGGCTAAGCAAAGCCACTTTTTGTGTGTGGAAATTAAATTTCCGATTTTCAACGCTCCTCACATATATCATAAGCGAATGTACAGGCACACACACACACACCCACTTAGAGAGTGTGAGGGAGAGAGAGAGAGAGAGACAGACTTAAGGGGCGGAGTCAGTGGTACGCCTCCAACAGACGGGTTCAGGACCGCACAGCTTGTTTACAACATTAACTGGCGACATTTGTTGCGCAAAGCCAAGAAAAAAAAGAAACAAGAGAACAAGCCGCCACATGACCTCATGACCTCCCCACCATACAACAGCCGCACACTGTGGCCCAGTCGACTACTTCTCCTCTACCTCCTGCTCCTCCTCCACCACCTCATCATCTATGGCCAGGCTCAGTTGAAAAAAAAAAGGAGAAAATCACAAAAATTTATTACAAGCTCTCAGAAGTCGAGCAATGCCGTCGAGCTATGAAAAGGGCAAAAGCAAAAGCAACATCAACGGCAACGGCTTGGCTTTATACAATTTTGGTTTTAATAAATTATGTTTAATAACACTTTGAATATGTTGCGAAATTAATTTTTGCCGTGCTCTGTGGCCTGAAGGGTCTCGACAGACCACAAGACATCAACCAGCAACCAGGCAGAGAAAGAGTGAGAGAGAGCCATTCCAACAGAGAAGAGGAGCAGGCGAACTAAAGGGAAAGGCAACCGCAACAGAATGCGTAATATGAGTTGAGCAGGCGTCGCGTCAGGGCTATGTCGTAAAAAAGGATTTTACTGCGATCCCATGCCGTGTCACTTGTGCACACACCCACACACACACGCATACCTATACTATACATTGGTAACTGCATATGTATATATATGCTAAGTACAGCTACAATGATGCCACATCAGCGCTTTTAGCCAGCGTTACCATCATCCATTGGCCCCATAAAAAACGCAATTTTCAACGTTGATGATTACTCAATGCCACAAACACACACCCACACACACACAGGCACATATCAACACTCACAAGCAGGCGGCACGTACCACTGCTCTAGTCCCTCCCACACACACAAACACGGCGCTCCGGGCAGACGCACGTTTCATTTCCGTTACAGACGCCAACGCCAACCGCAGAGAATCTGAGAAGGCATCTAAAGGTTGGCTTCAGTTCAGGATTACTCTTCTTTTTTTCGGCGCCGTTCAAAAACAGAAATTACTTTGCCATTCGGAATCGAGTTGGGTTTGGAATCGGTTCTTGCAACTATTTCAATGTGTTGCCTGCCTCTGCCTGGCACCATTCACTCATCCGCAATGCTGTGTGCATAAATATTTCAAAATGCTTTCAGCATCAAGAGCCTCGAGCCAGGAGCAGGCATCAAGGCTCACAACAAGTCAGGAGGATGCCTTTGCCGAAACCAAATATCCCTCTAACTGAATTAGGAAAAGACTTAGATGGAAAAATATGGTTGCATATGTGATGTTGGCCTAAATATCGTCTAGATGATTCGATTTTTTGGGATTTGTGTGCCACGATATATTGATGAATAATCGAGTTTAAAGGCTGATTTAGTTACAGATAAATGGAAAAGAGAGAGAGAGAAAGCGCGAATGAGACTAAACTGATTCTTACTGCCTGATTTATACATTTCATTTCATTTAATTTCTTCGTTTTGGCTCTGCTGTTGCTGCTGCTGCCTGTCACTGGCAGAACTTTTCAATCCAATTAGCAAAAAACTTTCATCCACCACCCGCCCATTAAGTGGGAGTGAATGTGAAAGTTAGTTGTTTGCCACACACACACACACTCACACCGATAACAGGCACTGCCACGCCCACCACCAGCTACAGCAGCAGCACCATCACCATCACCTTTATTCTCTCCTCCTTCATGGACCACGGCCACAAACAAAATTTGACTAAATAAATGGGTAATACAATTTCCGAAAACAAAATTAACTACTTCGAATAAAATTTGCTGAACTTGGCAACTATTTAAATGCGGCAGATGGCAGAAGGAAATAGGATGCCAAGCCATAGAATGGACGATGATGGTAAGGCATCGACTCTTTCTTTTACTCCTCCTGTCCTTCTGTTGGCAGCTTCTGGTTAGTCGACGGAACTGGGCGATAAACAACGTAATCTGATTTCACTTAAAGCATATCCTCCCTCTTCTCCCTCGGCCACCATCAGCTTCTTTATGCCATCTCTTTTGGCTGTGTCTGCTCCGCCCCCGCTCTGAGTCTTGCGGCTGGGGCATAGTTAACACCAAGTTTTTGGGGTGCCAATAAAACGGTAAATTTAATAAGCGCTTGACAGGCGAAAAGTTGAGCAGTTAAGTTTAATGCCTCATTAGGCGTTTCAAGTCTGTGACATTGATAGCAGCCACCGTCACCGACAACGTCGCCGCCAATGTCGTCGCCGCCGAAATGCTAAACTTTTGACCAAACCAACCACAAGAAATATCCCATACATACATAGGACTCAACAACCACTTCTATGGGGGCGGGGAAGGGAAGTTCGGTATGATTCTGATTTCCATGATTAATACTTAAGTGCTTGTTAAAGTTTTCCTTGGTAGAATATTCCAAAACCAAATTTGTTTGGCCATGCGATCCTAAACAATCATCAGAGAGAACCCTTGTTGCCCCATGTTGTTTGCCTACACAAAACTCTGCTGAGGCAGCAGCAGCAACAACAACTACCACCACCAAAATGTGGAGCGCAAGCCAAAAAGCAATGTCACACACAAATGAAGGGATCCCCTCTAAGTAAGTCTTGCGTATATGTAATAACTAAAAAGCTAGCAAATAATATTTAACAAGTAAGTTTTAAAAACCTTTTCAAGAGAATTTTAGCCAAAACTTTTAATGCAAAAAAAAAACTTTCAAGAAAGTTGTGAAACATTAAGCTGACGACTAATAGTTTTTGAAAATTCGTATATACCTTAGTATATACCCTAGACAAGTTCTCTTTGCTCTTTTTTGTTTTATTATTTTTTGGTCAAATTTTCACTATGTTGCAAAGGAGGTTTGCTGAATCAGCTCTAATGTCCAGTTGCCATGTTTTCGCCGCTTTTTCGGGTCATTTTTTTTCAGCTTTGCCGCTAAGCCAGGCGAACGGACAGGCAACCTGCAAAAATATACCCACAACCCAACCCAACCCAACCCAATCCCACTCCCTCTCTAAAGGTCTTCTCTCTAGTGCCGACCACACGAACGTTATTTGTTGGTTTTAATAATTACACAGCAGTGGCACTGGCAGTGGCAATGGATGGCAAAACGAGCATCACGAGAAGTAGCAACAACAACGATTTTAGTCTCTTTAATATTCCAGGCCACACTTCAATTACACACGTCCGCGCGACTGAGACTAGCTTACATTTTCCCCCTCACCACCCCTACAAAAATATTTGCTGGCTAGAGAGCAGGATGTACGCTCCTCTCACACATAGTTACATGAATGTATGTGTACGAATGAACAAATGTGGTAGACCGTTGACAGCTGAATCATCTGGATTAATGCCGAATTTTAATTAGTACAACAGGCACAGACACAAGCTGGCATTGGGGGAAGACAGGCAGGCGGACAGGCAGGCAGTCAGTCAGCTAGTTAATCTGTTGGCGAGCTCAAATCTCACTTATTCACCCTCTACTATATGTCTTCTCTATCTCCTTTTTTCATATTGCATAGTTTTAATGCTCCTTGTTTGCCTTATCATTATTCTCAAACAGAGACGAAATAAGGCTTAAAAAAGGCATTCAAGCAGAGAATAGATTGTTTAGTTCAGATAACAGCATACATACATACATTATATATGTATATGTATAATGTACATATGTGTTTGCTTTATACTTAAATGAATCTTGTGAATGATTAATTCGTGTTCCAAAAAGTTGTTTAAAGTTGTTTTTTGTGCCTGCCAGTCAAAATGTCAGATCTAGCTCAGGTTTTTGCGGGCTACCATGTCTGTTTATGTCGTTTGATAAGCAAAACACAAGAAGAAAAAAAAGTAAAAACACAGTCCGTCAGTCAGTCAGCTAGACTGACTGCCACGAGTTTCTAAAGATTTACCTTCAAAAAGAAAAACGAAGTAGGAAACTATACTTGAAAACTTTTGCACTATCAAACCAAAAATCACTTGGGTAAACTTATTGTTGTTGTTGTTGCTGTGTCTATTGGACTACACTTCCTTGATTGGAGTTCCAGCTATTGTTGTTTGGCTGGCAACCACCGAGACACAGTCTTACAGTTAACATTGGACTCCATAAACAACATTCACCGTACGACTATGTCATGGTAATTGAGCGGGACATCTTTGCTGCTGGCGTTGTCGTCGTCGTCGTCGTCGTCCTTTTCGTTGTCGGCGGCGTCGGCTAACACTTCCTGCCTATTAGTTTGTATTATTATTGACAGACAGTCCTATACTCTTTCTCTCCTCCTGTAGGAATAGGATTGATTGACAAGCTTTTCCATGCCAGGTAATAGTTAGATCCATCTCTCTCTCTCTGTCTGTGTGTCTACCTTTTATCAGCTTAACAATGGCAAACAGCGGCGACGCGTCGGATGCTTGATGATGATGATGGGGTAGAATGTTAAAATCATATATAGTATTTCCCCCGCATCCAAGTTGTCAGGTGCCTGTTCATCATTCAATTTTGGTATCGAGAAAAAAAAAAACAAAATTGATATTTTCGTTTTTTTAACAATGGTTTCTGGCCGGGCCATTTTGATATTTGGCTTCTCTGGTGACTGATGCTCACTGATGCTTTCTGTCATGTGGTTTGGCATAGTGTGGTTGGGTGGTTTATCATATTTTGACAGAGATGTCTGCTATACGCACATACACACACCATTGGCATTGCCTAATTCCGGTGTGCGTGTGTGTGCAACATATTATGCATTTATCGATGCCATCTATCTGCGGTGCGTCAACTCCTTCCTGTGAGTAGGTTGGGTCAAAAACATATTCGCATTTTTCCCCCACCACTGCTGCTTGCCGCCGCCACACACTGCTTAATAAGCAGTTCCCTGCCTCTCTATCTCTTTCACTCCCCCGAGACTAATGATGCCATTTTCATGCTGCGCCTGTTGGGTAGGCAACACTTTTTTATACTTCACGTGTGAGAGGCTGTGAGTGTGTGTGTGTGTGCCATTTTAAAACACGGCCATGTTGTTTTTGTGTCTCCTCACACTCCTTTTCCCCCTTTTCTCATTCACACAATATCCCTCTCTTGGTTTAGAACTCACGCTTTGCACGTTTTGCGGAGTTTTTCTTTGTGTAAAATATACATTATTATTTTGCACACTCAACACTTCTGGGCGCATTGTCTATGCCAGGCCGTATGTGTGTGTGTGTTTACAGTGCGTGCGTGTGTGTGTGTGTGTACTGCATGTGAAATTTGTTTATTCAATTTCAACTAGGCAAACAACATGAAGCCGGCACATAGGGCGATAACTCACTTTTCTAACAAGTAAACTAATTATTTCTTGACTTTTTTGTTGCTGCTGTTGTTATTATCAAGTTGTTCTTGTTATTGCTGTTTTTATGTTTACTTTATGAGAGAAAGGGAGAGAGAGAGGGAATCTTGGGGACACACATGGTACATGGTTTGGGCTGCGTTCACTTTGCTTGGGGGGGAAAGCGGGCCTACTAAATTGCAAAATAATGTACACACTTGCCGTTGTAATCGCCATTGTTGTTGAATGTTGTTGGCACAGCCTCTAACTGCTTGTTCCATGCCATTGTGCCTGTTCATCATCATCAACAGCCTGCATGTGTGTGTGTGTGTTATGTACACACACTAAGGCAAGTGGCTGATGCTTGTGTCTTGCTTGCGCAATTAACGCATTCACAAATGAAGAGTGTCAAGGCTTCAAGGCAGAACAGTCAGTCAGTTAGTCACTTAGTCAGTCAGGCAGCAGGCACATTTTTGTCCCATTTTTGCCAAGCCAATAATGGGGCATCACTGCCTCTGACAGTCATTCCTTGGCTCCCCCTCTCTCCCAGCCTGCCCTTCACTCTAAAAGTTCTGCTATCAAGATAAAACTTTTCATATGCCATATGCCCAAAATGGCTGCCAGCAAAGGGAATATTAAATTTTTTGGTTTATTTTTTTTTTCTTTTCTTTTTTGGCCCATGCCCACGGCACAGCCCATCAAGGTAGATAAAATATTATGAAAATCACAATGTGGCTGCTAATGTACTTGCAACCAAATTATAAATTCCACATACACGTATTATATATAGTAAAGTAAAATTCACCTGATAACCCTGCAATTTTCATCATTCCTTTTTAACTTTATCAATTATTCTAATAATCTTAATGCATCAGATTTCAGTAAAATCGGGCACTTTATTTTTAAAAGTTTAAAATTTCCTTGTTTTCTCCTACTTTTTTTTTATCGAAATATTGAATGCATTGCCATAACATAAATAATTATAGTCTCATTATTTTAAGAGCGCGAGGAAGAGATAGGACACTGCGTACATTTGGCAATTGCCAAAACTGTTGTTTGCCAAAACGTTTTCAATCGAACATTGATATTATCATTATATAAGTTGAAATTAACGATTCAGACTGTCACAAAGACTGCGCTTCAGTTTATTTATTACAATAGGTAGGAGAGAATATATATTAACTGGTTTTTCTAAAGGAAATCAATAAAATTTTCATAAAACATAAAAATTGGAATGGTGCTTTGTCTACTTTTGTTTAGTTTTCTTTACAGGTCAAAAAAGATAGAAAGAAATTGAACAAAATTTTGGTTTTCTATCCATAAATGTTGGCGCGCAACCTTTTAATCATTTATGGCCGTAACATTTTGGAATTGATAACAATATACATAAATATCATAAATCAACAAGAGATTACAATTTCAAATTGCTTTTCAGACCCATTTCATATGGACATTTACTTCTTTTCAAGTCACTTTAAAAGTTTGGACAATCATCATTATCATTGAGCGCCTTCGATATATATTTCTTCCTCCGCTCCATCATCATCAGCGTCATCATCTAGTTCATATCGTTATCTGAAAACTCAATTTAATGCTACAACCACACCTTTTGCTAGTTCCGTTTGCAGAGTATTTTTGGGGATGATCTACCAAGCAAACAAAACAAAACCAAAAAAAAAAAAAAAGGAGAGAAAATGCCAAAAGCGCCTTGAAATTAGCCCACCCTGACGCTGTCATCCTGGTTGCTTTTTTTTTTTTGTCTGTTCTCCATCATAACGAGCCTATTTGCTATGCCGCCCATCTACATTGTGGAATCGAGTTGAGTTGCGTCGAGTCGAGGACCTCAGCTCTGCCTTCTTGTGTAATATTTATGTAAATTCGCTAGCCCGACGCAAAAATTGAAAGGCGTAATGGTTTGTTACGCTTGTTTCAGGCGACGTTGAGCTGTGTGCCTATTTTGCATATGACTTGGTCCCTTTTCTTTGCTTCTTTTTTTCTTATATACTAGACTAGATAGAACTTTTACTTTGGTGTGTCTCTGTGTGTGTGTGTGTGTGAGTTTACCAAGTTTTTCTCTGTTTCTTTTGTTTATAATAAACGACAACGAGCATATTAAGCTCTATAATCGAGTGGAAGAAAATTATTTTGTGTGAACTAATTGCATTAGTAACATTCAATTTGATACTCGAAACAGGGAACACACACACACACAAAGTAAATGGGAGAAGGGGCGACAGGATGTAAGAGTAAAAGAGAAATAGCGTTAAACGGCAATTGTCACAAAGCAGAATCAAAATCGGGGACTTTTGACGGTCGACCCAGTCAGTCGACCCAATCTAACGTTTAGTTTTTGTGTTTCCACATTTTAGTTTGTCCTTTCTATGTTATTCCATTTTTTTCTCTTTTTTTTTTTGCTGCCTACTTTGGTGGGCACTAAAGCAAAACTTGTGCTGCGCCTGCCGGTGATTTAGGATAGGATAGCAAAGTCAAACCCAAAAGCTGTCCCGAACTGAGCATCGCTTGGGCAATCATGTGAATCGAGCTCTTTATAATTTGGTTGAAAAAAAAAACTACGAAAAACCAAACAAGCAAAATAGGCAAAACTATGCGATTGAGCACTACCACGTAGGCTGCTACGTCAGTTTTATATATATAAATATATATATACAGAGATATATGTGAGTATTAATGCCACTTAGTAAAATAGACCATGATTTGGTTATGCCTCAAAAAGTATGCTACATTTTCAAAAGCCAACATAAAACTAATGGAAATGAAACATGGAACGGAAATGGATTTCAAAGAAATTGCTTTCAATAATATAACGTTCGATCCATAAAGACTTCTTGACTTACATTGGGTTACTTACTTTCTACACTAGTTTATGGGTGGAAAGGAAAAGGTTTTCATTGATTGGGGCCAATCTAAAGACTCCTAAGGTCCTTCATTTTCTTTCATGGCACAAAACCAAATGCCCTTTTGAGGCAAACTAAGCAGCATAAGTAGATAGATTAGAAGATTGTTTTTACCCAGTTAACATAACGATAATTGCATATTTGGGGTACAAAAAAAGAACAAAATCCTAGAACACATCTCGTCGCACGTAAATGGTTACATATGTCTTTTCCTGTGGTTGCCATGTGCGGTCTATTTGTACATAAGTCTCTCTGTCTCTGTCTCTATCTCCGTTTCTGTCCCTGGGTATGCGTGTGTGTGCGGGTGTTATTGTGGCACACCCAAATTAAAATAATCTTACATGTCGTTGACACATTTCTGGGTGCTGCCAAAATGTGTTGGGCACTTGGTTTCCTTTAGCTTTGCTTACCTGCCAGGCCAACAAAATCGTTACAGACGGATGAGCGTGCAAGAGAGAGAGAAAGAGAAAACGAGAGATACATTTAGTAAGTATGTGAGTTAAGTTGAATAGATTGATATATACACACTATATATATTTATATGAAAGATAATCTTTAGGTATATATATATATATACAAGTACACTCTAAGGCTATAATTATACGAAACAAAACTGAAAAGCGCAAACATTTTGTGGCAAGCTGCGTCTGCTGCTCTTTTATGATAAGTAAATGCAATTAGTTAACGAATCTCATTTAATAGACAATTTAATACCCAGAATAGTTGATTAGTTAGCAGTATGTAGGAGTTAGTTATAATTAGATGCCCTTTCTTTTTTTTTTTGGTTTTTGTTTTTATTTCTCTCTCACCTGGTGTCCGGAGCATATGGAGCCATTGGGCACTCGCACACGAAACGGACTATGCACGGGGCAAGAGGTGCGCGGCCCCCAACGCGAAGAGGCGGCCGCCTGCTGCAGGGACAGGGCTGAGCTGCAGGGATTGAACAGCGTCGGCGGGGGCGGACAAGGCGGTGTTGTCATGCTTATCGAGCTGAGGCCGCTCATGCTGCG
Organism: Drosophila paulistorum; assembly: GCA_018152135.1. Lineage (NCBI taxonomy): Eukaryota > Metazoa > Arthropoda > Insecta > Diptera > Drosophilidae > Drosophila > Drosophila paulistorum. The sequence continues at coordinate 5,648,844 of JAECXG010000805.1, read as the reverse complement.
GCAATGTCCACCCGAATGCATGGCAGCATCCGCTGCAGCTGCAGCTGCTGCCGCCGCCGCCGCCGGGCATTGTGGAATACCCTGGCCACTGCTGCCAACGCCGCTGCCGCTCATGCCGCTGCTGCCACTGCTGCCGCCGCCGCCACCCAATAGGGACATGTGCGAGCCGCCACCGGACATCAACGATTGTGATGTGAGCCCATGATGCTGGCACATGCCGACACCGCCGACCGATGTCACGCCGCCACCGCCGCCGTGTCCTGTCGACCATTGATTTCCTCCTGCTGCTCCGGCTCCTGCTGCTCCTGCTCCACCTCCAGCTCCAATCGCTCCAGCCCCCTGTGTGTCGCCGCCTCCGCCGCCGCCACAGTAGTGATCCACCGTAAAACTGTCTTGGCTACCAGAGCATTGCAATCGATGCGGTGGCGGTGGCGACGTTTGGCGCGGATAAATTGTGTAGGTTGTCTCACTTGTATATAGTTTCTTTAGCTTTCTGATATGTTGCTGCTGTTGCTATGCGTGTTGCTGTTGTCTATGCTGTTGCTGCTGCTTCTTATGTTGTTGTTGTTGTTCTTGCTATTACTGGTAATGTTGTTGCTGTTGCTCTTGCTGATGCTGCGTCTATCGCGCATTTGTGGCATCTCTTGTGGCCAATATATTTTAGCTGCTTGCTTTTTTCAGTATATTTTCGCTTCTATTTATGTCTCCTAATCACAGCGTTTGATGATGATGATGATTACAATGATTCTCAGGATGCCTCTTTATGGCTAACAACCACCAAAAACAACAACAACTACAACAATTTTTCGTAATAATTGTAATAATAATAATAATAATCGTTATAATAATAAACAACAACAACTATGTGAGTATTTGTCCTCGGTCTATGAGCAGCTTAATCTCTCTCTCTCTCTCTCTTTCTCTTTCTCTCTGTCTTTTAAGCAAACAACAACAATCGATTCTCGTGGGTCGCCGTTTATCTCTTGTTGCTCCCTTGTCCTTTTCTATTGGTTTGCCTCTTTTTGGTTTATGTAAATTCTGTTGCTATCACTGTACATTCATTTAGTAGTAATTTAATATTAATACTAAAACAAAAACGTTTACTCTGTTGTTTCTTCTGTTCTTTGCTTTGTGAATTATTGTTTCCTTTTTAATTGATTTATGTTTGAGTGAGTTTGCCTTTTCTTTTTTTTAACTTTTATCCTTTTTGGTCGCTGCGTAAAGTTTTCCTCTTGTTAATTCAATTTAATTCTTATGTTTAAATGCTTAAGTTTTGGTTTTTTGTGTGTTTAAATTTTATGTTTGTTTTTTGGCTGCAATTTTATGCAATTAACTTTTAGCATCACAATTGTAATTAAGTTTGGTTTATAAATTTGGTTTGTTTTTATTTGTTGTCTGTGTTTAACTTTTTACAAGTGTACGCAAATTGTTCACTTTATATGTTTTTGTTTTTTAGATTTTTAATACAATTTATTAAAATTTTGCATCGGTTTTTGATGTTTTTTGGTTTAAAATTTGTTTTTTTTTTTAGAGCATGCGAGTTCTGCAAAAGAAAATTGTTGAAAAGCCCAAAATTTAACAAAATCTATTTGAAATTGACTTTACAACAGAGTTGGGGATTCATGGGGAGGTGTAGGAAATCTACTGCAATAATTAAATTAGTCAGTTTACTGATCTAAGGGAAAGAATGGGTAATTAGAGAGAAGGATTACTGGGGAAAACACACGCTCAGCACAGGAAGCAGAGGGAAAAGATAGACACAAACACATAAAAATAGTTTTGTCAATATGAAAATGAAAAGTTCAATTGGGGCAAAATAAAGTTTTCATCAACTTAAAAATAAACCAAAAGTTCCCTGATCAATATTCGTTGCTGTCACTGCATGAGAAGTGTAAAAGACAAGTGTCTTAGGAAGTTTTTAAACAATTTGCTTAACCTAAATTGGCACTCAAAAATGTTAGAACTAGTAGAATTCAAATGAAGCTAAGTTTTAGAAGCCTAACTAAGTATAGGAAACTTTAAATAATACTACAGACATAAAGTAAATGATTAATGATTTCTTTGAATATTTCAAAATTAAGTTTTTGTCAAGAAAATTCATTGGAAATTCTTATTTCAATGCAAAGGTTTTTCCCACTGCCAAAATGAACGCTTTCTCAATGTGTTCTAAGGGAATTGCTTTGTATATTTTAAAATAAAGTTTTTCTCAAGGTTTTCCAAGGAAATTTCTTTAAAAATTCTAGCATTCTAAACATTGAAACTCAAGGTTTTCTAATGTAATTCTTTTAAATATTTTTCTTTGAGTTTAATCAAGACAATTTTCTATATTTTACTTATGCTAATTGAAGTTAAATCTCAAAACTTATTGACAGCCATAACCCATAGGGACTAGGGAAAAAAGCCTTGTCAGACATCCAAATTACTTATTAAAATGAAAAGCGACAAATTTCACTATATAGTCATTGAGGGTTTCTCTTTATTTTGGCCCAAGAGAAAATATCTTCTATAATACTTCGAGTGCTGCCCCCTCTGTGTGTCTACCTCTCTTCTTTTATTTACCTACTTCTGTTTTTAATTAAACTGGCTGCCTAGACAACAACTAAACATGTTGTTTTATGCCCCTAAAAAAGATAAAAAATGGAAAACAGAAACACACAAAAAGAAAAACGAAACGAAACGAATAGCTACCCAAGGGAATGGTTTTATCTAAACGGTTCCCAAAGACAAACAACAAAAATAAGAAGAAAAAAAGAAAAGCAGAGACAAAAAAGTTTGTGGGAAGAGAATATGATATGCGCTAATAAAAGGACCAGAAGGAGCAACAGCAGCAGCCATATCAGCAGGTTCCTAGAGATTCTACAGAGGCGGACTGGTGGCTAACTGGTGGCAGCAGCTGATACTCGTATTAGGTTAAAGACTCGAGATCCCATTTGCCATTCAAAGCGATTCCCTGGCGACTGACATAACCGCAATTCTAGACTATTTATGCTAAATAGTTTTCACTGTAATTTTACACTGACTGAGAATAGGCTAGCAGTGGGTCCGGATCCGGCAACAGCTCCGGCTGTTACTAACATCGTCGAATTAAATTAAAATGGAATTGTGAATGCTTAAATAATATTCGCATAATAAAAGGGCGACCAAAGGCGCCGAAATGTTTGCCTCGGCAGCTTCCGTTGCCGCACTTTCGGAATGCTAATGTGGCTTATCCTCGCGCTCTCTTCTTCCTCCTCCCCATGCCACAGCCGCTTGCTGTCCATAATTGAATGAGAACGTGCCAAGGCTCTTGACTTTGGCCCACTGAGTGGGTGATGCTTGGCAAGAGGCGGAAGAACGGGCGGACGGACGGACGGAAGGAAGGAAGGAAGAAGAAAAAAAAACATGCGCCTAAAGAGAAACCGACAGAAGAAACTTTGCAGCGGAACATACGCGAACAAAATAACCAAATTCAATTCATAAAAGATTCAAAAACCAACAACAAGCAAAAAAAAAAAAAAAAGAAACCCAAAAACAAAAAGGAAAAAATCCAAAAGGCGAAAGAGAGAAAGAAAAAACGTATGGAAAGTGTAGAAAGGGGCTGGGGAGGCCTCTGCTGAAAATCCAAAAGAGAGCAGAAAAATAAGTTGAGGTGAGTTTGTGGGAGGACAAAGTCTATCATCACCCGCCGCACTCTCCTTCCCTACCTCTCTATGAGTGTGACTCTGTGTGTGTGTGTGTGTGTGTGTGTGCTGACGGTTATTGCACTTGGAATGAGGCAAAATAAATGAATCCAAACAAATTTTCATGTATTTGTGTACTAACGCAGCTCTGTACCAACTCACAGTGGGTCATATATTTAAATAAGCCGCTCATAAATAGAAAATAATATATATTCTAACTAAAAGCTTAGTTTATTTTTTGCCTTACAGAAATTTATTAATATCGAATATTAATTTTGTGTTTAGCATTATTTTCTATGTCAATAAATGCAATTTATTCTGATTTTGATTTATGAGCAGATTTCTTTGTTAAATGGCCCAGTGTGCATGCTGCTGCTGCTGCTGCTGCTGCTGCTGCTGCTGCTGCTGCTGCTGCTCCTCCTGTGATTGTGTGTCTGTGTGTGTGTATACACACACATTTTTGATAAGGCAGACGGAAATGGCATGGCAAAGGAAGCGGCAATGAAACTGGAGGAGGGACGACTTGAAGGGAGTCTCTCTGATGCCATTTCTGCCACTGTGCTGAGAACTGAGCAGTGAAGTGAACCGAAGTTTGGTTTGTTTGTTAAAAAGGAACGTCAATGGGGGGCGGGCGGGCGGATTGAGTGGGTGGTGGGTTTAGGTGTTTTTTTTTTTCGTTGTGGGGTGTTTGCTGACTGGGTTTGTGGGTGTAGTAGTGGGTGGGGGGTAAGGGGAGAAGGGTTTTGGCCAGGTGTAAGTTGTAAGTTGGTGGGGGTGGGGGTTTTTTTTTTGCTATTTCTATTTCTATGCCCTTTACTTACTGCTTGAAAAGTTGTTGTTATTGTTGTTCTTGTTCGCTTGTTGTTGGTTTTTCTTGTGTTTTTTTTTTGTTTGTTTTACTTTTTCTTTAGTTTTCAATTTTAGTTTTTCATTTAAATTTATACTTGGTATTCTGTAGTTGTTGTTTTATGTTGCTGTTGTTGTTGCTGCTGTGCGTAACTAACTCGTTGTGTTATTGCTGCTATAAATTTTGTTTATTCTTCCTCTTCTACTACTTGTTCTTTTGCTTTTGCTTTTGCCATACAAATAATCCGATTACAGAAAGTAATCTTTTTCACTGCGAGGGTTGCACACACTTGCTACGGTTAAGACAAATGTCAGAGGAAGTTACGGAGAGGGTGAGGGGTTTGGGTGGGGGCTGGTAACGCAAAGAGTCATGGATTTATAAACTAGTTGTTCATTTTCATTCAATTTGCACATTCGACACGCACACACACACACACATATACATATAGATGTAAATAAAAGGTGCGAGAATAAACACGGATACCGTTAGAAATCAGATTAATTTAATTCAATTCAATTCAATTTCAGTGCGCGCGCGGCGCCTCGTTCTGTCCTGTTCTGTTCTGTTCTATTCCTGCGGTTCTCGTTTTTTTGCAAAATCATTGATAATAATTTTGGCAAATCGATTTGGAAGTGCGGTTGTGTACTCTCCTCTCTTCACTCCCACCCCTCTCCCACTCCTCGTCTCACTCATCAAATCCTGTGGTTGTTGCTTCGCACGAAGGCGATGACGAGAACGAAATTTGTGAGAGAACGAACATTGCTCTCGTGTTTCATCTCGAGCAACTCAGCGCAACTCCCACACATACACACATAGACACAGAGAACTATGACTTAGGGACATGAGTGTGGGCGGACGGGCGAGCGGGTGGGTGGTCTAGCTGACCGAACGGAACAGAACAGAACTAAACTGAACTGTTGTCTGCTTTTAGTATGCAAAAGAATAGAAAGAAGTAGATAGAAGAAGAAAAAATTGCCAAACGACCACGCACTGTTTATCTACATATATATATGTATGTATTGTACGATGTCCTGTATATATATGTATGTGCTTGTGTGTGTCAGAGTCATGTTTTTTCGCGTGCAAAAATCAATTTGAATTCTTGTTTCTCTTTAGAGTTCTGCAGTAAGGAAGAGAGTAATGAAAAAAAAACTGAAATTTTACAGCGTTCAAGCTGTTAAGTAACTTTTTAATTTGGCTGGGAAAAAAGTTTCTCGTCGTGGCACTTGCGCTTCATAAATTAAAAAGTTTTGCTTTTTGGCTTGTCTTTCGTTCCATTTTTCATTTTTCCTTATACACATATATATTTCTTTTTTTTTATGTTGTTTTTTCTTTTTGTTGTACATTAGTTTTTTCTCTTGGGTTCACTTTTTTATTACAGTTTTTTTTTTCGTTTTTTTTGTATTTTTTATTGTATGCTTTTGCATTAGCTGTGTGCCGTATGGCAAGCAGCGAGGACATATACGAGGACGAGGCCGAGGACGTGTGCTACACTCACTTTAATATCTGTATATGTGTAATATGTGTGTGTTGTGTATGTGTGTGGAGTGTGTGTTTGTGTAGTGTGTGGATGAGTGTGTGTGTGTGCAGCAGCCGTCGTTGTCAATGTGTGTTAAGCGCTGTCCGTGCTCTACTACTGGAGCTAAGCTGCTCTTGCTGCTGCCACTGCTCCTGCTGCTGCTGCTGCTGCTGCTACTGTGTACCCGTCCTTTCCAGGCAAGGGCTCGCGTTATACTGCCAAAGTCCCAGCTAGCAAGGTGCACAATTATAGACTGAATCCTTAAATTATAGTCAGCATTCAGCAAATCTCTTTCTCTCTATCCATCTCCGTCGCTCTTTCTCTTTTTTGGCTGAATGCAGCAGCAGTAGTAACAGCAACAGCAGCAGCAACAGCGAAGGAGGCTGATGAAAGCATTTTCACCTAGCAATCAATTTCCGGTGCAGATGGTATGGAGAAGATGTGACCAGCTTCTTGGCTTGCCTTGCCATAAGTGCGAGCGAGATGACTAGTTGATTTACTGTGGGTGGCTAACTGACTGGTTGGCTGCTGAATCTGTGCTGGGATTTCGGATGCTGGCTCTGGGCATGCGCATTACCCCCAAACCTCCCTCCTGTGCAGGCTCCACACAGAGAAGATTCATTTCTCACTCATTGCCAATTGCTGTAAGCATCACAGTCGACGCCAGCAGCGACAGCAGCAGCAGTAGCAGCAGCAGAAGCTGTAACTAACGTGAAGAGCATGCAAATATTCGTAATTTATGGCGCAACGTCTACGCCACGTAGTCGTTAACCCAATCATAAGCAAATGCTGGCGTCATTCTCATCATGATCAACGATGAGTTGCAGCTGCAAGCCAAACTAGGTGACACACAGACACATGCAGATGCACACTCACTTACGAAAGTATTCAACAGAAATTAGAGACCAGTTAGACTTTCAGCATGGTCACTTTTTTGCCCCCTACCCCCCTCCTACCACATGCGGGCGCCACAAAACACACAAAAAAAGGATTCATTGCCAAAAGAACTAAACGAAGAAGGTGGAAACCGCAACCTAATTACACACCAGCCCATCCTCGTCCATTGGGGTTAAGCAAACAGTAGCGCAACTTGGCCGGAGACCCTCAGATACCATTCTTGATGAGTTATGAATCTGTGGCTAAGGCACAGCAAATATTTATGGAATACTTATGAGCAGGCAGATGGGCAAGGCAAAAAGAAAAGGGCAAACAACAAAATTGTGGGGAGAGAAAATACAATCGATTGATTTGCAAGGACACAACTGATGCCACAAACACACAACACACACACACACGCATAAACTGATGTTACACAGTTCACTGTAATTAATGCACAATATAAACGCCTATGGCCATAGTCTTTGTCTTCAGGTCGTTTGTCAAGTGAATTGGAATACATTTAGACGAAGGATTCACACTTATTCCAGTGTAGGTCAAGGCCCACAACATATGTAATAGCAGGAGCTATAAACTATTAACATGATGGCCATCGCCAGCATATATCGAGAGTCAAACCGACACAAAGGACGATACGACAAAACAGACACCCAGGCAGACAGACATACAACGAGCGAAAGAGATAGAATGTCGGCAATTTGGCACGAATTTGTCATTTCATCGAAGTGGCAACAAATTCCACTGCAACAACAATGAGATGGCGATGGCGATGGCAATGATGATGATGACGATGATGCCTGTTAGCAGCAGCACAGACAGCATCAAACTGTGGCAACTGCAACTGTGTGCTCTCTCTCTCATTGCCTCTGCTCGAGACAAATTCCGACATTTATGTGTAGAGTAACCTTAATGTGTCACTATGTTGTGCCTGTTTGGGGGGCAAAACGTATGCAGGTGGAGTGGGAACGGCATGGTAGACTGGGTCTGTGTTGTCCGCAGAAGGAAGGCCCTCTTCGGTTCCTGCTCCTGACAGGTTGCTGCTTGTTTTACCTTCTCGTTGACACGTTTAGTTGTCGTCTAACACACTCACACACACACAAGCAAATGTGTGTGTGTGTATGCACACACCGCATATCCGAGAGTACTTTTAGTAAATCACAAACTAGTCAAAGGTAAAACGAGCATTGTAATAATGCTGATGGCTTGCCAAGTGAACGAGCCAAAAAAAGTAGAAACAGAGTAACCCAACAAAAATGTGACGCAAAATAAATGCAAATTCGGCTTTGGCCATTTTATAAATTGATTTTGGCATTACAATTGGCCCAAAACATGAAATCGTGTTGACTTTCCACAAGTCTCAGCTGGACAGCGCCAGCTTTAGGGTGAGCAAAGACAACAACCAAAACACAGAAGAAAAAAACAAATTCTAGCAATTGAAAGACGTGCATAACAATAAAAATCCAACATTCCTAAATAAAAGCCAATCATTTGGAAGACTTAAATAGCATCATAAAAAAAAGGTTACACTCACAAAAATTATATTGTAACATGTGCTAGAATTTGGTTTTTGCCATAAATACTATAAAGTTTGTCTATTCCACATTAAGCCAATATCAATCATTTTGCAAGCAATCATGGATCATAGGTGATCCAGATTTACGCAAAAGTATTAAATGTTGCATACTTCTAGGCTCCGTTTTGATGATTTTACCCTAAAAGACAGGTCAAATATCAACTAAAGGCGGCTATTTAAATAGATTGTTAACAATCTAGACAAAGATTGTGCTTTTATTACGATTTTAATTGATCTACATTTCCAGTATGAAACACTTCTTTGCCATTATTTGGCTTCAATTGAGAAATATGATAAGAATAAGCAAAATTGATCAATAAGTGCTAAAAAGGGTCATTAAATCACAGCCTAGAATAAACACTGGCATCATATAACTTGTTGGCAGAAATCATTTATTTACTCTTACACTTTGTGAAAGTTTTTTTACAATTACAATATGGAACTGTTGGTTTGTGAAAAGAGAAGTACTACAACGTTTGGTTGCTTAGATGAGAGTGAGCTCAATTTCATTGTAACAGAAGCTTAACTAGGGTTGCCACATGTACAGGGTTGACAGATGCAGTTCAGAATTGCCATATCAAGAGGAACGTACGATTTAAAACAATTTAATATTCAATATAATAAACATACATTGACCTTTATTTCCATATTTTGTCGTCAATGATTTAAATGACTGAGAAATGCGCAAAGTTTGGTAAACATTCCAACTAATTTTGACAGAATAAACAATTGTATAAACATTTGACTTTGTTAGCGAATGTAGATCAAATTTTTAAACTATTTATTCGATACTCCAAACAAATAAATCTGGCCCAAAGTGCACTCTTAAAAAAATGTTATGTAGCTATAACTAAAATTTAAATTTTAATGTTAAGTTGGCTATTACTTTATAGATTTGGCTATTAATATTAAATAAACGGTTAATAAAACATCGCTTATCTAAATCGTTTTGCCCTCCTCTAAATAAAACAATTAATTATGCTTTCAATCTCAATCTGAAAACAATTCATAACCTTTTAGGAGTTTGCCACCTGCTTCTATGTGTGTAACATTAATTAGATTATCCAACAGGGCCCATATTATAATAATAATTTTAATAATAAAATAATAAAATCTTGATAAGCCCAGACCAACTTCAAAGTGAAAATTTCTCAAATAGCTGGCAAAGAAAACTTTTGTTTTTCTATACTAGTAAGTTGTTTTTTCTACTTTTCATTCCGCCAACTTTTACAGACATATAGGAAAAGAGAGAGAGGGAGGGAGGGATAGAGAGAGAGGGCCAACAAGAAGTATGTGTGTGGCAGCCAACACTGCGGCAACTTGAACTCACTTGCCACAAAAACTTCTACAACTCTTGCCGCAACTTTCTAGACCACAACCCACTTTATGGGCATAGCCACACTCCCTTCCCTTCCCTTCGCTTGGCTTACCCTCCCCACAAACCAACCAAGCAAGCAAAGACTTGGATAAGCTGGCTAGTAAGTAGTAGTCATTATGATTTTCGTTCAACTATTATAATTTACCTGGTGATGCAAATTATTGTAGTAGCGTGTTATATATGCGGGCAGTAATTCAGCCGTCTCTAGGCCAATCCACTGAAAGACACTTAGTTGTTGTTGTGTTGGCGATGAGGGTGTTGTTGTAGTTGCTGTTGTTGTTGGAGTTGCTGTTACCGTCATGGTTGTTGTTGTTGTTGTAGTTGTGGCATCACAGCAGCAGCAACAACAACAAAATTCCTCTTCTATATCGGTGGACGCGGCCATTCAGAAAACTTGTATGCTAATTGGATGCTTTTGTCAATTTATATTTTTTTTTGCTTTATTTTTTGTTACTTGGTCCTCTCTTCTGCTTGTATTTATTATAAAGTTAATGTTGTTGTTGACAATGTTGCTGCTGCTGTTGTTGTCCATGTTGTCGATGTAGATGTTGTTGTTGTTGCTGCTGCTGTTGCGCTAGTGTAGCACATTTAAATTTAAATTGAGTTATAGGCACGCCAAGTTCTGTTGTAGGAGGTGGAGAAGGAGGAAAAGGCGAAGAATGGGGCATTTTTTTGTGCTGCCAATTTATGAGCAGGGCCACCGCTCGACCCCAACGCCAGGGAGCAGCAACATCATCAATGGTGGCGGCAACAGCAACTGTAACATTTGCCATTTTGTCAATTGCTCCCATGTGAGTTTCAACACCAAAACACGTGGCGGCTGACAGACAGGACGTGGAGGTTTTTGCTTGCGGAGGTTTTCCACGCTGCTGCGGAAATTCACGCGTAATTGGCACACTGACACGACACTACACACTCCAGAGACAACTCGTGGCTCTTTCACGTTTCGCGTATCCGTATAGCCGTGTGCCCGTGTCCGCTTTCGCGTCCTGTTAATTGGGTCAAGCGAGTGGAGAACGGTAGTAAGCCACTTGAGAAATAGACTCAGCTTAACCCCAACTCAACTAACTCAACTGAACTCGACTCGACTTGAATCGACGACTTCACAGCAGTCTTTTACTCTATTTGCCTTTGGCTTGACAACGGTTTCGACTAACTCACGACCCACACACACACACAGACACACCATCCAAATGGTTTGATAATCCTTCTGGGGATGGGTGGATTTTCTTGTATTTTTTTTGGGTTGTGTTGGTTGTTCGCGGCGTTTCGCTTGTTAGGCGCCTTTTTCACACATGACTTGCCAAGTGTCAAATAAATCTAATGCGAACCTACGTTGTCTGTTGTCGTTCCCTCGCGGCGGCTGCGCCGCAAACTAAACTGAAAAAAACCGTGTGCACGCTTATATTTTTTCTCCATCTATATGTTTTTTTTTTGTGTTTAAGTCAATCACGAATGCTCTGTAGTTGTCCCCACCCCGCCAAATGCGCCACACGCACACATACACACATGGCAAGGACTACTGCCTGCAGTGGCATGGCATTCACATCATTTCATCGACTGCGCTCAAACTGCACTTTGCAGAGCGTGAGAGCAAAACTCAACCAACAGCAGGAGCAGCAGATGCTTTTGCAGCGGATGTTTGGACTGCGGTCTAGAGGCATTTGCATTGTTGTTGTTGTAGCTGTTGCTGTTGCTGCTGTTCCTAGTGCTGATTGTGTTATTGCAACCCTGGTAGGTCTCCTCCCCCTGCTGTCCTAGCAGCTCTGTGTATATAGCATTAACACATTCGTTGGGTCTGCTTTTTCCGCAGTTGTTCATATTTTCTCCATCATTTTGCCTTTTCATTTTCTTTTTTTTTTATGAAAATGAGTTGAGCCGAAAGCAGCTCAGCTTGCGTCACACACAAACACATTCACAGACAATTGGACAGAGACAGTCCAAATGAAAGAAAAACAGCCGTAGTAGTGGCAGTGGCAGCGACAGAGACAGAGACCAACCCCAGTAACAAAACAAAAAAAAAAAGTGTAGTCTGTTTCAAGGAGCAATTAACGACAGTGGATGGCACAGAGTTATGGCATTGCGTTCATATCGCACACAACCAGTCCCCAGACCAACAGAACCACCAGCCAAGTGAGAGGTATAGAAAATATATTCTTTTTTTTTTGTTTGTAATACTCTTAGGCAAGGGCGGGCATGTCCCGCCTTGTACTCATTCTACTTAGTAGAAGTAGTTGATGTAATTAAATAAATTTGTATTTTAGATTATAATCAAATTATTATTTATGTAGGCAATAAAAGAGAGAATAGTAGTAGAAGGATATTAAATGAATGGACTTTTTTCTTCTGATTTGATTTTAAAACATTTATTAAGTCACATGATAAACGAAATCCAACCAACTGCATAATAACTGTAGTAACTGTGCTAAATCGCAACCTGCGACATCCAAAAACCTTAATAATAACAAGTCTATAAACAGTTTGTAGAAAAATCTTCTCAATACTTAAGCCGAAGGCTCTCGACGCCAGCGCTTTTATCTTAAGTTAGACTTTATTTCAATTATATCTAACTTCTTAAATAAATAAATCTTTACACTTGCGAGAAGTTTTTTTTTCCTTTTTTGAAAGAAATGTTTACTTGACAACCAAAATTCCAGAAATCTTATAAAAACTATTGGCTTTCTGGCAAGGACAACAACAAATTGGACAATTCGCAGCTCCGTTAATCTAGTTGACTAATAAACTCTTGGTCTATTGATAAATCGCAAAAATCTTTATGCATTTGTAAAAGAAATGGCAGCCAAAATTGTGGTCAATTTGTAACTAAGTTAAGAAACACGCAGTCTATAAAAACAACTAACTACTTGATAAATCTCTCAACAAAAAAAAAAAAAAAGTGACGTTATTAAATTCATTGCTATGTTTAAGCCAGTGTTATCCACAAATAAAATATAGTTTAATATAAACACCATTAAATCCATCGGGGCCGCATACATATAACTTTCATAACTTGGTTAAAATTTGAAGGATATTTTCGATGCGACTCTCATAGGATTTGGGGGAATATTCCATTTTTCTGCTATCGTTTAATGTTTTTGTCCCCTTCCCGTTGTCGGTTGGCCCTTTTGGTTGGACTCTGTTGCAAATGTATGGGCATATGCCGACAACGATGGCACTTGAGCTGTGTTTTGTAGCATACTTTTCTGGGCAAAAAGCCTTCAGGGACGGCCACAAGCGCGGATGATGTTGTTGCTGTTATTATTGTTGTTGTCTTTGTTGTCGTTGGCGCTACTGTTTGTTATATACCAGCATCCGAATTTCATTTTAGTTTATTCTGATTAAATTGTTTGTATTTTGGTTGCATTAGCAAAAGCATAGTATATATATTACTGTATACGTACGCTTTATGTTTGAATTTGTATCTCTGTTTGAGCAAAGGATTAGTAGAACTGTCTGCGACTCAAAGCAGACAGCGGTTGGAGTTTGAGTGCATGAGTCTCTGCTTGTTTGTCTGTACTAAATACATTTCAAATTTGTTTAAGCTTATGCTCTGAAAGGGAAGGACATAGTGGACCACAGATTGATATGACCACAATGCCCAGTACACTGACCAAATGGGCCAATGAGTTGTGGTGGGTAGGGCAGAGTAAATTGACGCAACAATGCAGATTATTACGAGCTTAAGCTCCTCATTCAGCTTGCCACAAAATAAAGCAAAATGCGAGTAAATAAACTGTACAATGGCACTCACCTGCATATGGGGGGAGGCGAGAAGCAGCATCAGTTCATCCTTGGCATACTTATTGCCCACATTGGCGCCCACAGCCGATAGCAGCTCGAGAACATCACGACTACGTGCCACAGCCTCGGCAGTGGGTGCACGGCCATTGCTCGTTATGACTGTGGAGCCAATGCGATCGAAAAGCTGTAGAAATTGATGGAGCCGACCATCTCGTAGCATATCACGCAGCACATCGGCATCCACATGCGCATCCTGCAGTGAATAAATATCATCTAGGCAATCTAAAATACGTTGAACAGCTTCAATGCCCGCCTCCTCGTCGGCCCATTCGTCGGGTACCCCAGAAATGGGCACTGCAAATATTTCAATATCCATAAATTAATTGCTTAATTGACAACTTTCAATTTGACTCACTGTCTGCCGCATCGGTGGCATAGAGCGGATCCATATTAGTGCCACCGGCTATTGCCTGGACAGCTCCCTTCAATTTGCGCCGGGCATTGTAACGTTTCAATTCCTCTACAGTCTCTGAGAGATGTGTTCGCTGTAATTTGTCTCGATCGCGTATCCAGGGATGCTCCAGCACCTCGGTAATGGATAGTCTGTGATGTGGATTGGTTGCCAGCATTTTCATGACTAGATCCTTGGCATTGGCTGAAATCGATTTCCACTCTGGCGCCTCAAACTGAAATGCATATGAGCAGTTAATAAGTTAGTCCCTAGTTGAACGTGCCAATTTAACATACCGATAGCCTGCCACGAGCAATCGACTGCTGCAATCTCACACCAGAGCCTAGAAATGGCAATCGACCGGAGAGGAGGACATGCAACATGACTCCAGCGCCCCAGACATCGCAACCTTTGCCATACAGTCGCCTGGTCACCACTTCTGGCGCCATATAATGCGGACAACCCACACGGCCATGTGTTTCTATGGTTTCCCGCGTTCCAGGCAATTGAATAGCTGAACCGAAGCCACCCAATTTCACTGGCGCCGAGTTATCCACAGTGGCAAGCAGAGCACAAGCGGGTCGCACATCTCTGTGAAGAATGTCGTTTTCATGACAATATCGCAATGCTTCCAATATCTGCCGCATATAATGGCTGTAAACAAGTCAGGAAACAATTTTAATAAGTAATTTTATCGACAATTGCAAAACAACAAAAAGGTTAAAGAAAAGTAAAATGAAAATGCTGAATTAAATAGATAAAGTTTATAACATTTTCTCCTTTTAGCAGGGATTACTTATATTCTGGAAGCCATATATTTCTAGATTTGAAACTTGATAACCTATAGCCATTAGCAATTAAACTTACAAATGTTCTTAAGCTCGTAAGAAGTAAATTATAAACTAAATTATAGAATTTAACAGAAACAACAAATATTTAAAGAATCAAATTTAAATTTCTCCTATTTTAGCTCACATTTTCCTATTTTTTATCAATTTTTTTGAAGTTTTTTAACTTGATTATGTAGAAAATTGTATCCTCTTTGTTCTTCCTGATAACCATTTAAGCTTGGCTTTAATCTCTGTTTCTCAACTTAAATTTCTTGATATTTTTGACTATTTACATTGACATATTGTCAGGCTAGTTTAAAGAAAACTCATCATATATGGAGTCATAACATCTTTTTTGATAGAAGTTTCTTACAAAATCAAGCTCGGTTACGAAAGAAATTAAATTGTTATGGATATTTAAAGTAGAAGAGCTCAATAACTAACTAAAGCAAAGTTAGTATAATCCATACATACAAATTCGTTAAATTGCATGATTTATCGTAGTTTCAAGTAAATATTTGCTAATTGTGATCAATACATGATCATAAAATATCATTTAATGATCTATAATTCAGACTAATGCAATAATATACAAAATATTGATATTTTGAAAGGAACAAATTAACCATTTGGCACAACAAAATGAAAACAACAGACAGATATGTTCAGATATCAATTATAAGATCATAATTTTAAACAAAATCTTCAATTTACAATTATTTCATTTCAATTGGTTTCAATTTAAGTATTTAATATTCATTATTATTCAATTGGGAATGAAATTGATTGGCTTTAAAGCCAAGTGGGATCTCATAGGCATTACTATTCTACAGTAACTCACCAAGCCACAGCCTCGCTGTAGACAAAGCCAGCAACGGCGCGACGCACAACCTCGAAGCACAAGTCGGAGCCTTCCATGCTGGGAGAAAAAGGGAAACGTTGTTAGTGGCCTAAATAGAAGCATACAATATGCAAAATGAAGACGCGTGTTACTTACAACTCGAAAACCATGTAGAGCATGCCCTCTGAGCTGTAGGTTTCCAGTAGCTCGACAATGTGCGGATGCTTTAGCATGTGACATATTGTGGCTTCGCGTTTTAGATCTGTAATATTATGGCAATTAGTTGACATTAAATGGGTAGAGAAGGCAGTTCTATGGCCGCCGCAACAATGGCGCCTTGTATTCAGACCAGAGAGAGCGACAGACAAACAGACGGGCTACTCAAACGGCACCAGATGCCAGGCATCTCTAATGGACTTAGTGGTTGACTTATGTGCCTGCCATGTATCATTTAGTCAATGCTCCAAGTCCAGACGCCTTTGCACTTGAGCAATTTCTTTTTAATTGGTAAGATTTTGGGGCGCCCCTGGGAGAAGGAAATATGTATATAGAGAGGATATATGTATGGGGTTGGAATGTGGGTGGGTGAGTCACACGTGCTAGTGATGGTCCCTTCCATTTCATGTTGCCATTGTGTTTTGCTGCACAATTAGTAGCCACATAATTTTGAATAATTGAGCAGCTTAATTATAATTTATTCACACAAATAGGCTTGGTCTCTGCCTATTACTTCCTCGTTCACTCTCTCTATCTCTAGTCGCAACAAGGTCGAGGTCGTGGAATATATCCACAAAAAAAAAAAACGAACTCTTACCCGCTGTGCTCAGTCCTGGACTCGCTGTGAACTTAGCCACATCAACAATTTTGACAGCAAACTGCTGATTGGACTCCCTGTGTATGCAACGTCTTACTATGGAGAATGGTCCCCTGGATAAAATCACAAAAGATCAATTAGTTGAATCAGGTTAAACTTCTCTTTCTCCTCCTCCTCCTCCCCCGTTTCAACGGACATCTTAGGTTAACTTTAGCTATGAAAATATTTCTAGATAAATAATTTCAACTTTTGAAACTATCATCATAACAAAAAGTAACTAAATGCCAAGTTTTCGGAACGTTACATAAAACAAAAAAAGGCAAAACAAAGCAAAAAAAAAATTTAATAATGCAAAAGTCGACATGAAAAGTTTTTTGGCCAACTTTTCTTCCTCTCGTGGGGGGAAGTGTGTGAGTTTTGGCGTTTAAAATTTTTTGGCCAGGCCCCCTTAACTTGGCGAGGGTCCGAGGCATTGTCGACAGATGATTTAGTGCGTTTTGTTGGGGAGCCAAAAGACATAATGAGATGTGAACGTGAACATGGCTTTGAATGTGGATACTACCTCACTATGGCGGGGACGGGGGAGGAGGAGGGGGAGGGAAGGACATCCACCCACTGAAACTTACTTGCCAATGACCTCGCAGAGCTCGTAAACATCGTCAAAGAGAATTTCGTCTTCGGTCATTTTGAATAATTGATGAATTGATGCCTGGGCTCAATTGCTTTTTTGGAATATTGATGGGTTGTTCTCACTCCCCCTCTCGCTCTGCCTCTCTCTCTCTCTCTCACTCTCTGGTTCTTTTACACAAAATAAATAAATACAAAAAATAAAAAACAAAACAAAAAAAAACAACAAAAGAGAAGAGGAGACGACAAACAACAGCTGGCGTCCACAAAAACTTTTTTGACCAAGGGCGGGGGAGTAATGTAGAGAGGAATATTGTTGCTCTGCTTCTTATTGGCGTTGTTGTTGTTGTTGTTGTCGGTTCGTTGTTGTTGTGTTGTCCTTGGTGCTGCTGCTGTCGCTGCTGCTGTTGTTAAAGATTCATTTCGTCACATGTAACTGAAAAATGACACAGAAATGTTTTTAATGTAATAAACGGAAATGAGAATGGGCATTCATTATACACAAAATGGGCCCCAAAACCCACTCTTGTATATCTTGTATATCTTATTTGAACAATCTCAACCTCTGGGATCCTCCCCCAACATCCAACGGCTACCCCTCCCTGTCTCTCTGCCATCATATTGACTCGTTATGGCTAATGCAGAATGTCAATCACAGAGGTGAAAATACGTAGACCAAAAAACACAACCCAAATCAATTACAGGCCACAGACACGCACACACACCAACACTCACACACACACACAGAAGACACAGAAAATGCTTCAAAATATTTGGAAAATTTCATCAATCGTTTTGATGACGCTCCTCCTAGGATCCTCCTCTCCTTTCTTTATGGTTTTGGCGGAAGGAAGTCTCACTGTCAACGATTTGAATTTTGTAGCGGAAATGATTTGGGTGTGCGGTTTCTAAGAGAGATAGGCCGAGAGAGACAGAGAGAGAGTGGGAGAGAAAAGGTAAGTCAACAAAAGGTAGAAATTATTATTATCTCACTGATTGACTGACTTTGCCGGCCAGAATGACTGGTTTACTGAATCAGTTTGTTGGTTAGTTAGTTAGTTAGTTGGCTAGTTGAGGGGCCTCTGCTTTTGTCTTGGCCACAAACATCCTTTCTTGCCATTATTATGACTTTTTGGTCGAAACCAAAAGCACACTTGAACACACACACACACCAACACCAACACAGAGAGAGATTCAAAAAGTTTGTTTGCCCCCTTTCGTTCCTTTTAAAAGCCAGCGATAGAGAGACAGAGAGAGAGAGTGTGTGTGTGTGTGTGAGGTTGGCAGGAAGAGAGCGCAGGCGCAAAGCGGAATTCATGTAAAATTCCAATTGTAATCGTAAAAATAAGCTAGGTTAAAATAGCTCGGGCTCTGGGAGCACTCTACATAGCTGTGCCCGGGTTGCATGAATATTTAAATATGCAACAATTTACGATGCACAGTTTACACACACACACACACACACACACACACCGAGTGAGAGAAAGGACCCCTCCATCACATACAGGCACTTGCAGAGGACCAAAATCTGTTTGGCCAAAAAGGACATACAGAATCATATTTAATGCAAAGCTGCGCATTGGGCGCGGTATATAAGCGAGGGCGAAGCTCAAGCGAAGGTAAAAACCTTGCTCGTGTGCCTTTGCCGCTGTTGTAAAATGCCTTGACACTTTCAAACTATGCGACCTTACCACACACACACACACACACACACGCACACACACTTATAAGAATTTGCTCCTTTCATGCCAGAACAGTTTCACAAGATTCACTTGTCGCTGACGACAAGTGCCACCGCCTCACAATTAGAAAATTGATTCTTTGTCTAGTATTTTCACAAAGGATTTGCATTGCAGCCAGGGAGGCAGGCGTTTTGCCTCTTTCCGCCCCTACGCACATTCCGTCACATTTGCCACCCACTCATCTCACACCCGCACAGAAATTTTTGTAGATTTTTTTTTTGTGTGTGTCGTACAAACCCCTTCAATTTTCTTGGCTTTTTGCTGTCCGAATTAGGGCTATGTTGCTGCCTATAACTGATTACGCGTTTGTTGGATTCAATACACTTAAGTCTACATTTGATTTACACAATTTAAATTATAATTATAAAGCTTATTTTTAACATAAAACAAACACGGCCCGATTTTAACGCCAGTATCGATAGTAATGCGATAGTTCGATGTAAATTTTTCGGTTGCGATGTATCGCACTTTATACGCACTTGGTTATCGATTTATTATCGGATTTCTCAGTGCAGTCACTTCGCCTCGACTCTTTTCTCGCTCACTCTCTGAACTGGTTCCAATTGCCTCTCCCAGGGCTGCAGCGTGAAGAACTAGTATATTTCGCCGACTCTAATACTTTCACAGCTGTTCGAAGGGCTGAACCAGTCAGGCTCCCACTATTTTTTTTATCTGGCTTTTTTCCCACTATTTATTTTTGCGGGAAAGTTTTTTTTTTGAATCATTTCAGCACTTGTTATTTATTTATTACTGTTATTAATTATTATTACTTTTATTCTCTCTTCTTCCATATTCTCGTAGTCATGATGGATATATTTTCTTCATTATTTTAGGTGCATATGCCACTTTTCCGATCAACTCTCAAAAAGTTGCCAGATTAAAGCCACAGATCGAAACGTTTTGAAAATTAGTCGAAACTTGTGATACGTGTATAGGCAAATCGGAAACTTTTTTAAACGTCCTTCGGGATCATTAATAGGCCCCGATCGGCAAAAGAGAACGTACCTCGTCCGACTGTCAGAACAGTCGATTCTCTCGAAAAACTTGTCGCCGCTTCCTCGTCGGCAGGCTGTGGAAGTTCACTTCCGATCTGCAGTCTCCAGATTGGCTTCGACTTCGGACTCGCCGCTGGGGACTCCTCATTCGGTGGGAGGGCATATGAGCTTGAGGACTAACCAGAAGTTCCTACAACGTTTAGAGGAAACGGATAAATCTCTTTTCAATGCCAGGACCCTCTTTGGCATTATAGACGAGTTCTGTCATCACACGACTTATGTGGACAAACCAAGTTTACAGCTTACCAAATTATTTTTCATAAATATATTCTGCCATTTTAGATCTTCGAGCAGGTCCTTGTGTATGCCAAGAGCTCTTCGCCAGATTTCAAAAAGAATTTGGTGGCAATTCTTACGGAAAGGTATAAAATTAACGTTTCGGCGCCGTCGATTGTTTCTTTTCTGTGTTCGTTTAGGCCTCCCCCACTCGTAATCGATGTGACCCATACATATCCTGTCCAAATTCGGTAGGAGAGTGACATGTTCTGCAGCCATAAAGTGGGACTTATTATGAAAACTAAATTCAAAAAAGAGACTTACGTACAGCAGTTGTCAGATTTTGGAGCAGAAATTGGCTATTCTGCCTCTCCTCACGCTGCCTCTTTTGTGGATTTTTGCCAAGGCGTTGAGAGCCACGCTGCGGAGTATATTTCAGGTGAGAGATGAGGTGACATTGCACCATCTGAATAGTGACAGGATGGAAAGCATATTGCTTTCCGCATACCCTTAATGACGCTTGAAGATTGTGCTGAGGGAGGAGAAATTATCAGCCTCTTGGTGTATGATGCAGCCTCAAAATTGTCGCTTTTCTGTCTGTTCTCTTGTAGATGTGTCTGTCCGAGCTTCTTTCAGGGTAACGTTTAATTTAATTTCAGATTTCTTAAAATTTTCCCTTTTTTCATCGCGAAAAGGGTACATGGAGTGCTTTATACATCACGAAAATGTCTCTGACACCGATGGTTGCGACGGTTCGGAAATGGAGAGTGCCCGGTACATCCCAACAACAAAAATTGCAATGTATAGATGTAGGATGCATTACTTATAGTACTTATTAATCATTAATAATAATACATAAATTCTGAACACTGCATTAGGGCCTTTTCATTAAAATGTGGCAGGTATTTTCGTATTAAATGTAAGAGAAATGTAATGGTAATATTTACTCTTTATATAAGTGTATAAGTTCTAAGCGCTGCATTAAAGCCATTTGTTTTTACGTAAATAGAATTTAATCATCTCAAAGCATTAGACACATAGTTACCAATATTTATGGAGTGTTAAGTCATTTGTTTTTTAAATGGTTTTAGCTTTAATATGCATTTCAATGCCAATCGAAGTAACTAAATGTTTATTACTTATTCCATGTTTAGAACTAACATCGTTTTTGGCTAGGCACTGCATTTCTCTGAGTAATTAAAAATATTGAACAATCATTAAGACGAAAGATATAAAAAATAGAATGTCGTTTGATTTAGCTTCACCATAAAATAAAACCACATGATGAACACGTTAACCATACGAAAATTTATCCATGTGTAATATCATTTTTTTGTTATCTATCCAAGTGCATTATAAACAAATGCGTCAAACATTGAGTTTCTCTGGTAAGTAAGTAGTGCCCTTCGAATATTCAACACAAAGTGCTATGCAAATTTGGCTTGTGTCAATTTTTGTTAATCACATTCAAAAGCCTTTGTCCAATGCCTTTTCCAATTCGAATGCCTGATAGCTAATGCATTCTCCCATGAACCGTTGGGCATTATTGTCTTCTATTGCTTTTAACTATTATCTATTATTATTACAGCCATATGCATATGGCATTTGATAAACCCATTAGAATAAATTAAGATTTCAACATTAATATGCCAGTCACATGAACTCTCCGAAACCCACACAAACAATAGGTGCGTAATCTTTAAATCAACTGGCCTCAACTGAATGTCTTTGCGTTCCGGGGACCCTCGAACCCCGAAACCAAAAACCAAAAACCAAAATAAACTCAAACATAAACATCATCAATTACACAAACATCGAACAGCGACAACAACAAAGACAAGAACTGTAGGTCGTTTCCATAGCCGCTAGGTTGGTTGACAAGCAAAATAAAAGGAACCCAGGCAAAAGAAAGAAAAGGCTCAGGTGAAATCAAAATCAAATCCAACGCCAAGAGTACCTCTCGTCCCAATACCCATAATCATTCGCATACACATTCGCCCTGTAGCCGTGCACCCAATCCCAGAACCCAATCTCAGTTCCAGTGCCTTGTCGCCGTCATCATTGTCGACGTCGTCGTCGTCGTCGTGGCCCATCATTTGGACTTGCGACTGTCGCACTTAATGCGTGTGGATGGACATGAATGTGTAGGATTCGAATTGACATTATAAAAACTGGTTTCTGGTGCCAATATACATATATAAGTATATATTGCCGGTTAAGCGTCCTACGCGTCGCCCCTGCTGATCGTCATGTACCTGCCTACTTGTTTCTGTTGTCTCCTTTTTGTTGTTGTTGTTGTTGTTATTGTCCTCTCTAGGATATTACCTGCAAGTGTGTAGGCCTGTGGAAAATCAACTCAAATCTGCTGACAGTAAACTGATGCCATAATAACAAAAGATATTGTAGTCCTATTATAATGAATCAGGTTTTTTTTTATCATTTAATATTCTGCCAAAAGATATTGATTGATATTTTTGTCAGCACACACAAAAGATATTAAAGAAACGGTAAACACAACTCGAAGTAACTGAAAATTCTTACTCCCCATTTTCAAATTCCCTTTTATTTAAATTCATTTTTAATCTCCAACTGGGTTCGAAGTTCTTTTACAATACAAATTCCAACTGGAAGAGAATCTTGCCTCACCAACAAAGAACCAAGAAAATATTCTTTCCCTTGATTCCAACTGAGAAGCAATAAATTAATGAAGATTTCCTATCTTTTCTTTCATTGGTTTTCCCCTTTAACACTAGATCTACCACACCAGTCAAAATGACTGGTTTTACTTTTTATTTCATAAATATTGATTAAGTGTTTTTATTTTTTTTTCGATATTATGTTATGACTTTTTAAATAACCACTAAATACAGATAATTTGATAAGTTAATTTCATTTTGTGTTTATAGGAAAAAAAATTTTTTTTGTTTTTGGCACTTATACCGTAACCAGTCATTTTGACTGGGTTTATGATTATATATATATATTATATATATATATATATTTATATATATTTATGATATCATATATCAATATCAGTATCAATATCAATATGAATATCAGTTATCAAGCCGAAGAAAGGCGAATGAAAATCACCGTCCAGTAACGCAGAATCCCCGGCCTGTACGTAAATGGTGCCAAATAGGGCATTGTAACAACAACAAGAGAACTACGATTTGTGGCGTCTGCAAGAAATATGTTTGCGGAAAATGTGTAGAAAAAAAGTTTCTAACACAATTGATGCATTTTTATTTTTTTATTTATATTTTTTTATTTCTCATTAAATCTTTTAAAGGATTACGAATTGTAATATAAAATAATAGGACTTTTCTTAACCAGTCAAATTGACTGGCTTTGGTATAAATAGGTATACAAATTTCTTGGTAAATCTAGTGTTAAGTGTCATTATTGTTTCTTATAGAACCAGGGAATTAAGTGTGATTTAAGAAATGCATAAATTACACTTAGAGAAAATTACCAAAAAAGAAAGGAAATCGGATTATATCTATTTTCTCTTTGGCTCTAGAATCTTTGACCTTTAAGTTAATTTTTGTAAGATTAGAAAACAAAATGGTATAATAGAATATATTAAGGATAATAATTTTAAGAAACTAAATTTTGTATTTTTTATATTTTTTGAAGTTTTTGTATATAATCGGAAATATAGCTGAATGTGTAAAGTCACTTTGAACTTTGTAATGATGACAAATAGTACTCCAAACAGTTTTCCAGGCTTCCAGGTGTACATATATGTATGTATGTAGTCAACTTATCATAGCTTTCCAGTTAGATATTAACATATATTTTAAAGTCTTTTGCTTTTTTTCCAAGGAATATTGACACACTTAAAACCTTAAAATCTAAACAAAATTGTATGTTTTTTGTTTCAAAAGTTGATAAGAAAAATTTGTAATTGACCAGAATAGAAAATAGTCTAAGGAAAATAGACGGAATCATCCAAAATAATAATTTCTTTAAAGTTTAATTGAATCTGATTAAAGACTTAAGAGGCAACAAAGTTTATTTATTCTTAAGTTAATCTTAATAGACTATTTTTGATCAGTCAAACGTTTCTCATCAGATATCTATCTTAAGTGACGATTAAATTTATGTGGTTCAGGGTCATCTGTCACTTTTAAAACATTTGCTATACAAAATATTTCAAAATTTTCCTCCCTAAAAACTAACCTCTTGTTCTAACTTTGATCTATTCATGGCAGCAGCAGCAGCTGTACTTGATTCGTCGTGCTAACTGGCATATTGTATCAGGATGCTGTCACCTCATCATTGTAGACACTCAAAATGAAAACAGCAGCTACCTTACCCTGGGCCTGGACAACCACCCGATGCGTCCCTTGGCCATGTTATGCCATATTCTTTGTTAATGTAGTCAAATTACATTGCCTGGAAATGCATCTTTACCCACACACACATATGTACATACATACGTATGCATACGCGTATTCATTTACCCATAGGTCGAGACTGGGCCCTAACTTTGCTGTGACTTTGCCACTGGCCCTGGCCCTGGCCCTGTCTCTGGCCCATATGGCAACAGCAGCGGCAGCAACAGCAATTAACTTAAAATGTCATTAACCAGCCATTGTAGGTGAGAGGCGCAAAACTCAGACAGAAACCGAGAGATGAGAACTGAGACTGACATATGACAAGGCACATCAAGCAAGGAGACAGACCAGAGCAGATCAGGCCAAACACAAACTCAAAACCAGGTTCAGGCTCAGGCCCATCCCAGCATCACTAAAACGCCCTCGCTGGTTACCCTCCCTTTCTCTCTCTCCCTCTCTCTGCATGTATATTATATTCCTTGACGTTCCACCGTGGCATTAAACGCTTGATTAAATTTCACTACAAATGGGCTGGGCAGGGGAAATACATACACACAGATGTATGCATATCCATCCATCCATTATTGGAAAAAGGTCATCCCAACACAGTTCTTTGACCATATGCTGTTCAGAGCCAAGCCGATCTACAGGCCCACATCGTATACATATTTATGCTGATGTTTTGACTGTCATCGCAATTAGAAAGCTCAGATATTCTTTCCTATATATAAAGTATTTGTTTACACTGTAAGCGTAAAGTATATTAAGGGGGATAAGAGTAAGAGATTAAAAACAGTTTCTATTTGGACCTATACAATATCTAAGCCATCTAGCTATCATCCATATAAATCGAACCTTCCCAATGTTCTTCTGATTCAATAACTGGTAAAAGAGATAACAGGAGAGAGAAAGGTGGGTCGAATGGGAATCGGGCCTAGGTAAAAGAGAGAAGAGGAGAGAGAAAGAATTAATAATTTTTCCAGGGTATTAAAAGGTCTTTAGTCTAATTTATTGCATAGAATTTGTTTTTTTTTTTTTTGTTCTTGTTTTTGCTGATCTCACTTGCCACATTTCTTGCATTTCATTTCCCATGAAACATGTTCCCTTCCGGCAGAAGCACCAAAAGGGGGCAGTGGGCAACGAATTGGAGGGGGGAAGCCTAAAAAGTGCGGCACAGCGAAGCGCGCGAGAGCGGTGAGAAAATGTTTTGCATTATTTACATTTTTACTGCAGTTAGTTAGCTGTTCTGCCTGACGGTTTTTTTTTCTGTTCTGTTCCGACTGATTCTCTCTGGTTCTGGCCTTCTTGTAGTTCATCATCATCATTTTGCCTCTGCAGGACATCCGTCATCCGTTGCGCTTGCTTTGGTTGTTTTTTTTTCCCCTCTCCATCTCTCCCTGTGTGTGTGTCTACTTTTATTTGGTTTTATCGCATCGCTTCCTGCCTGCTAACCGAATACCCATAAGTCTGAACCTGTTGCTCTCATTAACAAATTGTCAGGTGTGCCCCAACGTCGACAGAGACTGCAGTTATTCGTCATGGTTTGGTTAATCAGCACAGAACCGAAGAAAACAAAAAAAAAAGTACAAATTGCCATCTAGAACATGTTTGCAATTCAACTGTAAAAGCGTTTAAACGGAAAGTTTGTGGGCTTCCAAAAACACTTAGCCAAGAATCACCCTCCTCCTTCTCCTGTCATTGAATTCTGAGCCCCTCTCTTGGCTGGTCTTGACCATTTCTGTGTCTCTTCTGTTTCTCTGTTTACCTGCTCGTAAACAAATGCCGGCTTAATCAATTCGTAAAACTGTTTAAACTTCAAGTGATAACAAACAAAGGCGAGACGCATTGAAAGAAAGTCCCAGGGTTTAGGTTCCACCACCCCTTCCCAAAACAAAGAAAATACAATTTGATGAACAGCATCGCAGCATCGGCGGCATCTCTCCCTGTCCGTTTCAGTATCTCTGCCTGGGATGCTTCTTGTTTATTTTCTCACAAAGGCGGCAAAGCAAATAAAAATGCCCATTGCCCGTTGCTTTCCAGAATTGATTTTGAAAACCTAATCAAATTGAGCAGCCGCAACAGCCAGCAGAAAGAAGATGCTCATTATCAATTGTAGGGTAACTTGACTTTGACACTCAATGTGCCACAGGTCTCGAATTTTAAGATCTGAAAATGCATGTGCTGAAATGTTAAAATCGAATATAACAAAGGGCCTAAAGGTCTAAAATACATAGAAGAAAACTTTAAAGACTTTCTTTTGAATTTACAAATATACTAAAAACATTATTACGAAATAATGATAAAAATACTATTTATATTTTTTCAAAACTGAGTTTTAACTGGGCTTGAGGTCAATAAATCTTACTAATTATAAGATTTTAAATCATAGGCAGCACAAAAGGTGAGCAGGTTGTCTGTATAGCTATTTCAAGAACCACCAAGTTCTATCATCGGCAGACTTTGCTAAAGAATCCACAGTTGTAATGGCCACAGCATATCTTCAACGCTAAAAGTAGTTGGGAATTCAAACGACATGAAGCGAAAAAAGAACGGCAAATCTTGCAACTGCAGATTCCACCTTTTTTATGTGCATACCGTTGGGCGCCATCAGAATTAGTGTAAAGGGCTTCGCCTGCCTATAATTTAAAATCTTACAAATAAATTAGTAAGATTTATTGACCTGATCTCTGGATTTATTGACCTGAAGCCCTGCTAAAACCCAGTTTTAAAGGATAATAAAAACGGGCTTTCTCTTTAAAAAATAAAGCAAAAGTCTTGAAAATTTCAAAATGATTAAAGATGTTAAAGATGCTTTACAAACCTTATCCGCAAAATGTATGAAATATTTAGCCACCAATCCCTTGAAATGATAAAGAAAGAAGTTGTTAATTTTTGGGCTTTCTCAGTGCAGATTTTCCTTTAAAATTTTCCATGGTCTTCCTCGGAATTTAGTTCACATTTTGATGGTTTGCAGTTTGCAATAGAACAAGAAATTAAAGTTTGGTCTAAAACCAAAACAGGCGACTATCGGGCGACTATTGTGAATAAGTAATGAAAGTATATTAAGTATAAAATGTTATTTTACTTGGCTAGAGCCGACAGAAATTTCAGTTCAGAATCCAAACGATTAAAATCTTAACAAAATTGACACATTTTGGAAAAATTAAAAGCCAATCCAATGTATAATGTCATGGTAGATTGAGCTAGGCTTTAACATTTCACATTATAGTTATGCTCGGTCCCAGACCTGACAAAAACAACAAACTCCTTATCTTCTCTAGACAAAACTATACATAGACGCTGAAATGAGAACACTTATGATAAATACTTCATAAATTGTTTATCAATGTTTTCAGTTTCCGTTTCGGTATGTTATGGTTAAAATTAAATTACTATGGTTTAGTTAAATGCAAAATGTGTTATTGGAAATAATAGATTTCAAAAGAAAGACTAGAAAATGAATACAGGATTTTAATGATATGGTAAATCTGCATACCAAACAACTTACAAGACATGTGCCCAATGTACTTTTAGAGGCAGGTCTCTTTACAGAGACTTAATTATTGTTCTCCGTTCTTCTAAGAATGTATTAGCTTTTATATCTAATAGTTTTTATTTCACCATCATTTGAAATGTCGAAATTGTGATGCATAAGATAGAGTATACAGCAATCGCTGTCATTTGGCAAACAACTGGTTATAGTGTTTTGACGACCACCACCAGGCAATAAAAAAGAAGCAGTGCCCTCGTTCGATTTGCTGCTGCTTCATAATTAAATATCCAAATTAAGAGTAAGCAAAATGCCATCTTGCCACTAGCTATGTAGGGGTTGCATCTGTTTTTTTTTGTTTTTGGTATCTGTAAATAGCAAATGCAACCAAGTGAGGCATTTTATGCAACACACGCCAAAAAATTGTCTACAACTTGGAGGTGAACCAAGGGCAGAAATAGAGTATGGAGTTGGGGGATCTGAGGGAGAGAAAAAAACAGAGACCATCATTTGCATGAACTGCCTTTCGTATTGTGTTGTTGTTGTTGCTTATGCAAACGCATGGGGCATGTCTCCCGCAACTCTAATGACTCCCCAACTCCAACGCCAACTTTAACTTCAATGCCGACAGCGGCTCCATCTGGCCTGGTCTCTGTCTCCCTGCCTCTCTCTCTCTCTCTCTCTCCTTGTCTCTCGTTCTATCCGTTCGCTTAGGTTTTCCAAAAGGCGCAGACAATGAAAAACATTTTCCTGTCTCTGACTCTTTTTTTTGTGTTTCGTTGCTGTTGTTGTTAGTTGTGTGGTGTTTTTTGTATATATTTTTTATGTTTGTTGCCTGCACTCAGCAACCCCTGCCCCAGCCCCTATCCTTGCCCCTGCCCCTGCCCCTGCCCCAGCCACGATCAACATAAAAATCCATATGATGTCGATGTCGATGACTTTTTTGTTTTCGTTTTTCTATGCGTTGTTGTTGACGACGACGTTGCCCAGAGTCGAAGTGCTTCGATGAATCTCTCTCACACAGACACAGAGAGAGAGATATATAGATATATATATTTAAATGTGCATATATGCCATGTATCCATTATATCCACTGTCGACTGTAGTTCTCTTTCTCTCTCTGTGTCTAATCTCCTAATGTCGTTGAACCTTTCCTTTTTTTTTTATTGTACAGCAAACAACTTTATTATTATTATTATTTTCTTTTTTTATGCGAGTATTTTCCTCATTGTTTGTACTCTGCAGATTCGCTCAGTCGCCCTTGTATGCCGCCTCCCACTCTCCGCCAGCCCACCTCCCCCACAGATCTATGTTTAACATAGTAGAAAACACAACACAACAACAGAAACTGATGACAACGATAACAGCAGCAGCAACAACAACAACAAATGCACACGTGCATTCTCCTAGGGCCTCTGCCTCTTAGCAATTATTTCCAATTTAGCAATACAACACAGGCAGCAAGCAGCAGCAAGAGCAGCATCAGTCAGAGTCTGAGGCAGAGGCAGAGACTGAGACAGTGGCCAGGGCTTGGCTTTGGCCCACTCCTATTGTCTTCGTTAGTTCATTGGCCTTAGCAGCCCCGGCAGCTACAGCTACAGCTTCAACTTGAGCTCCAGCTCCAACTTTAGTCCCCAGCTGCATCATCCACATCATCAGCATCGGTTGGGGTCAAATCAGCCAGCTAGCTAGCTCCCTGCTCCATGCAATTACTTCATGTACTTGGCCTGTAATAACACGGAGTAAAACTGTACGTAAACTGGTTGCCCAGGATGCTATGATGATGATGCTGCTGCTGCTTGCGAGACTGTAGACCAGAGAGACTAGAGAGTTATCTATATCTATCTATGGTCCCCTCCCGTGACTAGGAAAACCAGTTATTGGGGGCCCAGGCTTGTTGCACGCCCATTTCTTGCCTGCCATGTTGTCGTTGTCGTCGTCGTTTGCTGTCAGAGGCAATGATCATGCCAAGCCAGGAGCAGGCTGGAGCTATATAGTCAGACCTGTTCCTTGTCCCTGTTCATGTTTCTCTGTGTTGCTGTTGCCTTTTTTTCTTTCTTTTTATTTTGGCTCCAACTTCTTCTTGTTGGATCAACTTAAAGGCTATTGACTTTGTTTTTCTATTGCCAGTCTTCTGGTAGAACACTTCCTTCTTTCAAGCTGGGATATAACATTGAGTTCATTGAACTTGTTGCTGGGGGAGGGGGAAGGTGTAGGGCGGAGGGGCTTATTCTAATGCCTGGGCAAACGTGTTTGGCAACTTGGCAATTGTGGGTTGCAGGCGGCAACTCCAGATGCCAATACCAACAGCAGCAACAACAACAACAACATCAACTAGAGTCAATAGTCATCGTTAGGGCCTTACAAATTGACCACAAGTGTATTGAAATTTCATTAGGGCATATCGCTAAATCAAATTGTAACAATATTTTCATTAGCAAAATGCATTCCTAATGAGTTTTGAGTCTTTCACTCTAAAGGAAAACAAATATTCTCTTCGGTTTAATTAAACAAAAACATCATATATTAGGACCTAAATGGTTCAATGAACTTTATTTTACAATTTTATTTGTTGATTGGAAAAATTCAGACAATTCAGACGAAAAAATATTCTCCAATTTCTCAAATAACTTAATCATTGCTATCAATTCCTCAAATTCTATTTCGTTTAAGAATTTACGCCCATTTTTTAAGTACCATCTGTTCCAATGTGCCCAAGGGCTATATGCCCTGTCAAAGTACAAGTGGAACTGGGTCTGGGCATTGCTGATGGAGATGGAGATGGAGGTGGAGGTGGAGGGAACTGGGGCTGGGCTGTCCATCAACAACAACAACTGGTAGGCCCTGGGCTCGGGGGCCAATCAGTCAGCGAAGCACTCAGCCATGCGTGAAACGCAATTGCCGATTGCCTACACACACACACACACATTCAATTAATAAAATCAACAGCAAAACCGTTCTGCTTATTCTTATCGCTCGCCCTGTGCCCTTCTGATATAACCCATCAACGACAACCATGTCGTCCTGGCATTAAATTTCCAACTATGTCCCAGTACAGTCAGAATATGGATTCGAGTCGCTTGAAAGGATTTTCACGTATTCTATTACTTGGCATCTATTATGTTGCTCGCGGTTTGTCGTTGCTCTCGTGCAATTTGGATCGAGAGCAACTGTTGCTGCGGCCAATACAACGTCGCAGCAATAAGGTTCTAGCCATGATTTGGCGTAGCATTATTGTGCTGATCTATTGGTCAGTGATACCAACACTTTTCGGTCAATTTGTGCAGAAACCCAAAAGTTCTGCTGATCTCTTTGCATTGCTGCAATCGAGTTCTGTTTCAATTCTGGCCGTCACTTCGTTCATTATACAAGCCAGCAGAGAGGAGAAATTTATTGCAATCTTAAATCGTTATTTGGAATTATATCGTCAGATTTGTTTGGTAACTAAATCAAATCAGTGGGATATTTTTGCCGGCAAATTTGTCATATTGTATGCCTTGAAAGTGCTGCTAACTCTTTTTGGTTGTGTTCACGAAGTGGCCCCATTGCTGCAGGTGCAATCGATTGTGCAAATAAATTTGGCCCAAATGATTTCAGGGATCTTTGGCATTTACATGTGGTTCGGCACACTCTTTCTGCTGGATGCCTGTTTCCTGGGATTCCTTGTGTCGGGTATCTTTTACGAACACATGGCCATGCACATTAGAGCGATGTTGCAAAGAATGCGTCCCATCGAATTCCAGGAAGAAGATGTTCCTTCCGAACGTATGACTCACTATAAACGCATGCGTTTGTTATGTGATTTTACCGATGAATTGGATGCCTGCGGCTCTGTTTACAGTGAATTGTATGACGTCACTCTGTCATTTCGTCGCATTCTTCAATGGCAAATTGGCTTTTATATCTACTATAATTTTTGCATCATTTGCCTTATGTTATATCAATGCATTCTACTTTACTTGAGTGCCGAAGAAATGGTCATACTTACCCTAACAATGGTTGGCATTAAATTGGCCAATCTAATTCTGCTAATCATGTGTGCCGACTACACTGTAAATGAGTCCAGGAAACCTCTCCTAATGCCCTTGGATATAGTTTGCACCGACATAGATCAGCGTTGGGATAAGAGTGTAAGTACACAAAAATATAAGACCTTCATAAAGACTTTAAATTGCTTAATTCTTCTTTTGGATTTTCCAGGTGGAAACCTTTCTCGGTCAACAGCAGACACAAAATTTGGAAATTAAAGTTTTGGGCTTCTTTGCCCTGAATAATCGTTTCATATTAATAGTTCTTTCGGCCATTATATCATATCTATTCATATTAATACAATTCGGCTTGTCTGGCGGTTTCGAGAATTCAAAAACCTTAGAGTCAATTTTTAATAAAACTACCATTCAATAAAATAAAAATACCGATTTCCTCAGAAGAAGAATAAGCTTAAATTCTTAAAAATTTGGATTTTAGAAGAGAAACTTCGTATATCAAAAAATACTTCAGATAAGAGAATCTTATTGAGTCGAAAACACGGCCATCTATGATAATTAGTCCCACATTTTTCCATCTATAAGATTGAAACTCGGTATCTAAGCTTTAATATTCGAAGTAAACTATATAATACATAAAATCGTCCTGATAGAACTACTATAGCATTTATTCATCATAGGATTAAACCCATTTTCAAACACTTTTAATTCTATATCAAAAGCACTCAAACTGCTGGACAACAACATCCATGTTGACCTCCCACTTACAATTAGACCAGAGACGGACTAGTGATTTTACTCCCATTTCATGATTACCTTCGATTATATTTGCTTATTGTCCATTTAGCAAAGATCGCAAATAAAATAAATCTAAGAAAACAAATTGTTTCCATTATAAAAGTGAAAATCAGTGAACAACTTTGATTATTTTACAAGGAGCTCTAAAATTTGTAAGCTCTACCAGTTTTTAACATTATTAAAATGTTGTAAGTTAATAACATTACATTGTTATTGTGGTGTATATCTGTTATATCGGGCCAAATATCTTTTATATTTCTGTAGACATGCATATCAAATCAGACTGAATGTCGGATCTACTCACAACTGATGACCAAAGACCAATCAGTCGAAAATTGATTTTAAGATCAATAAGATCGCAACTTTCGAATGCTTTATAATAATTTTTATGTTTGTCAGTTGAGAATACTTAATAACACTGTGTGACAGCATTCAGCATTTCTTCAGATGGATCAATCATTAGTGAGTTTTAAAGTAGTAATAAAACTAAGAAATACTGTGGATCAATATTCCTAAATATTCTGCTAAGGCAAGACTCATTTTGTACAGTTTTTTACAAATATTTAGCCAATTTTTATAATATTTTTTGGAAAGGAAACATCACACGATCCCCTTAACAACATTTTAATATACTTTATCACATTGGCGAGCTGTTTAACATGAAATAAATAAGAAATCCATTTCAAAGGAAAGATTTAAAAATAAAATTGCCAAAGCCATATAGGATTTTAATAGGTTCAGTGACTAAAATTGAATAAATACTTATCAAAATTGAAGTTTTTGCCCCTATGAGGATGTTTAAGGATGTCCTGACAATAATTTCAACTACACAGTTTTTGGTTATATTGCAAGTTAAAAATCTTAAAAGTCTTGAAAAAATGGGAATAACATTATAAATTTTGTCACATTGTGTGGCATTGAACTATTTTATCACCTAGGCCCTAGGAAGAACCTGTATAGAGTGTAAGTTACAATTCCGTAAAGTAAGAACAAAATCGAATGACTATATAGTGGAGCTATGTGGATAGAAAATTTACAAAAATTAAACTTTTTAAGGATAGCTTATCAAAACAAAACCAAAATATTAGCCAATTTGTAAACTTAGTTGTTGTTTAAGCTCATCATAAATTGAAAAAAAAGTTATTCTTGTAGAGTTTTTAGTAAATTAAAATAAATTAAATATATATTCTTTTGACTTAATAATACTAATTCCAGTTATATCTGCCTTCAAGACTCAAACCCATGACACTAATCTCTTGGACAAGTCACTAGACAACGAAATAATTCACTTGAGCCACTCGCTTTTTGGTTGCAAATAGAATTGAATTGGATAGTGTGAATTGGCCACAATAAAACAATAAATAAATAAGAAGAATAATTAAATAATAAACTCTATTCTCTATGCGATCTTTATCTACTCACAATTGCACACACAATTTTAGCCAAAAAACTGGTTGAGTAGTTAGTTGGGCTAAGCTAGTTGGTTAACTGCAAATTCATTTCCTGGAAATATCTAACCAAGTGAATCCTAAGACCAAGATAAAGAAGAGAAAAAAAAAACTAGAACTCGTAAATTTTAAAAAGCAGGTAACAAAAATTTCTAACAACTTTCTCATCACCCCCACTGAATTTTGAACATTAAACTTGTGAATCTCTTCTGTTTCACCTACACACACATACACATGGAGAGCCGCCTTATGGGTTCATTATCGTTCATTATATCATACATACCTTGAAATTGTTTAAAATTTTTGGACTGTTTTTGGATGGTTTCCCCAAGTTTGTTCGTTAAGCAGCAGCAGCTGAAGCAATTGGAATTTTTTTGAAGACTGACACGGTGTAATTATCATAGCTAGAGCTTGGATTTTTTGGTTTTCGGGTCGTCAGTTCCTGCTACGCCCTCTACTGGCCCCCGATTGCTGGCCATTATCAACATCGTCATCTACAAGCAGTAACAGTATGTAAGCTGAAGTTGGCGTTGGAGTAGACCCTTTCCCAGAGAGTCTTTGTCTTTGATTACATTTTTTGTTTTTGGGCGTCAGCCAAGCGTAACGCGCTTGTCACGCCTATTATATCTGGGCGAGGTTAGCCCCGAGTCGGTGTTGTCATCATCTGAACTCTGATCTGACCTGTGGCTCTTATTGTCTGTCTGTCTGTGATCCGCTTGGCGAATTACACAAAAAAAAAACACTAAATAAATAAATAAATAAGCAATACAAAAGCAAAGAGCAAACAAAACGGCAAAAATTTCTGCGCCTTGACTGCAACTGAATTAATTTTTTGTGCTCTGCTCTGCTCCGGTGCACATATGCTCCTCTCTCTCTCTCTCTCTTTATCTCTCTCTGTCTCTGTTTGGGTACTCCCAATCCCTGACATTGACGAGAGAATATGTACATTCAAATTTCTGTTGTTATTTTTTGCCCATTTGGAGCTGGCCAAAACCCGACTACCCGGACAAGCCAAGCATATATCCGGCTAGGCTGGTAGGTACTAGTTGCAGGTCCCCAAAACCCATTAGCTGGTCATTTTTGTTGTTACCGCTGGTTCCTGTTCATTCCAAGTATTTGCAATGTAATTAGCTTTTGGCAGAGATCTCTTCCACCCCAGTCAGTCAGGGCCTGAGATGCTATAGAAAATTCTTAGTCTGTTATTGAGGATTGGCGCTCAGCTTCAAAAGTGCTCCTGCACATAGCCAGAATGCCACAAGTTGAAAGACGCCGCGCCACACTCCAAGAGACAGAGAAAGAACGAGAGAGAAGTCCCCCCCATGACGCTCCAAAACCATATGCAACTCGGCGCAGTGTGTTCTGTGGTTGCGGTTGCATATGTACATATAGAAACTTGTATGTACAGAGGCATTCAGCGCTCATTAAACACACATTCTATTCAATTGGGGCCTCACACTTATCAGCAAACAAGGCGGCGAATGCTTTTGACCCCAACAATTTCAGTGCCCCCAAGTCTCCCCCCTCCCCACTCTCTCCCTAAACAGCAGCTAACAGTGAGCTTTACTTTCACTTACGAATGGCCAGAAACAAAATAGAAAACAAAATCACAATCGTGCCAACTGCGGCAAACGATGACTCCGTCTTGATCGTGTCTACGTACATATATAGCTCGGATGGGAGGGATGGGGGATTGAGTTTGTTCATAAACGTGACACAAACAAACAGCTTCATTTGCCATTCCTCCTCCCCCTCCACCCTAACATATAAATAAGCGTGCCCAAATTGTTGTTTGAAGTTAATTTGTAGAGCAAGCAGTCTCACTTGAAATTCCATGAACAGTCCCCACCGATTGCATAGTATATTGAAGGCTCTCCAGCCTGCTTTACTATTTCTCGTTTATCGTTTTCTTAACATACATACATAGAATGAAATAGAATGTGTGCCAGAGAGTCAGCTACTTGTATACAATACTTGTTTTGGCCTAAAAAAAAAAAAACACCAAACATCTGACACTGGCTTAAAGTTCGCCCCAACGAATTGCCAATGATCTATAAATTGTCATGTCTAAAGTCTCTTAAATCAATCAATGAAATTTCTTTTATGATTCTAGTAGCATTCGAATTTATTCGAATTCTTGTCTGACAATGTAACATCTGGCAATTGTCTTCACTTTTTCCTACTGAAACATATAATAAATCAAATACAATGTCTTAAAGTTCCTTATGTAGAATCAGAGTAAACAATTTCAAGTTTTGTAGATATTGGTCTGGGATAAAAATATTCAAATTCAGTTTAAAAATTTCAATCAATAAAACTGAGTATCAATATCAAACATTTTTAAAGTTTTGCCCTGATTTACTCATTATACGATACTCGATTGTATCGATCTACCAAAGATTTCTTTGTAAATGATTTTATTGAATTTGAAAATAAAAGAAAATCATTTAGTTACAAATATACATGGAATCCAGTTAAAAAGTTAATTAGATATGTGAGTATATATGTATGGAGATATATAAGTTGGTTCCTTAGGAACAAAAGATGAGACACATAAACTTCTGGGAATTTGTATTATTGCTTAATAAAAGTAAAATGGAAGATCAAATGTTTTAGCTGATTAAAAGTAATTATGTTGATTACTAATTTATTAACCTACTATCATCTCCTTTATACCAGATGGAAGAACCTATCAAGGAATTGTTTCATACTTATATAGTTAGTAGGTATCAGTCAACTAATTAACGTCTTTTATTTTTCCGATTTTTGTCTTATCTATGTAATGGTCAATGGTTATTTGACATGGATCAATTTCGGCACTGTTTTCTCTTCTTATGATTAAGTTGTATGACTGCGAATACTTTTAAAATAATTAAACCATTTTGTTATTTAAAAATAAAAGAAACAAATTCGTTGATTTTTTATAAGTATTTAAAAGTACTCATTGCAGTTCTCTGGTACCTACCTATATGAAATATTATATCAATTGTAATATATTTTGAATACAATTATATAATGTTGCAAATAAACAACACTTTTTGCATTTTTATCATAGTATTTTCAAGAAACTTTTTTTTTTGTTTTCTTAACGTACCTTTTACAGGAATTTGACAAAAAAAATGAAGGCGAACATAATGTAATGTTCAGATCTCAACCATTATTCTATAACTATTGATGATATGATGATATTTAAGGTTAAGAAACGGATTGGTTTCTATTATGTGTATCAGCATTTCAGGTCTATAATCGACAAATTTAGCATTTTGCCCATATCAAACCCATATACAGTAGAATCCGGTTATAACGACGCTCAAGGGACCGACCGAGGAACCGGAGGCCTTTTATAGAAGTTTGTATTTGGACCAACCAATCACTCATCGAACTTTAGTCGCTATAACCGAACGGACGTTATGATTTATATTAACATATGTATGTGTTTTTGTATTTTATGGAAAGTAATACTAAATGGAGTTCCATTATTGTCACAAATCTATTTAATTAAAAAACTCCATAGAAGTCGTCGTCTTTTTCAGTCAACATATTTATAAATTTTTTATTATTAGTATTTTGTCACTACAAAAGATAGTAGACGGACCTCTTCATCTTAAAGGTTCAAAAATATATTAATAATTGCTTAATCATACATTTTGTATTTCTTTTTATATATTTCTCACACTTACTTTTAAATGCATAATCAAAATCAAATACCAATTTGAATTTATATGCGCAGCTGGTTAACTCATTTGATTATCGTTTGTAATGTGCGATTTAAGGCGAAATTTCCTTCGTTTTTCTGTTTGAATATTTTGTTTTCCATTTCTTAAATATGTTTAATTTTAGTCAAATCATGACAGAATTTCTTATACTTATAGATGGAAGAAATTATGCTAAA
This sequence comes from Drosophila paulistorum, assembly GCA_018152135.1. Taxonomy (NCBI): domain Eukaryota; kingdom Metazoa; phylum Arthropoda; class Insecta; order Diptera; family Drosophilidae; genus Drosophila; species Drosophila paulistorum. Next base: position 5,610,700 of record JAECXG010000805.1, on the reverse strand, counting down.
CAGGTACAAATTCTCTTCTGTAAATAGGATAATCTAAAATCCTACTATGTTAAACTCTCTTTTATCTTTAGTCAGTTATATTATAAGCCATGAATTTCAGCAGTTTATTTCATTACCTGAGTCTATATTCTCTTGAATGGCTTAAATAAAGATACTAAAATAGCTCACAGTCATTTGACTGTGATTATATTTTTAGATGCGGCACTTAAAAATGCAGTGACTAAGTTTTTTTGTATAGAGTTGGTTATTAAGAATTAAATTCTTGTTTTTAATGCCGGCAAGTCAATCTGAACATAATTTCTTGAAAGTTCAGACAAGACATTCCTATCGAAATGCACTTTTTGAAAACCTGATTGCATCAATTTTTTCAATCCATTAGATACTACTTGCCTAAAGTTCGATGATAAATTTGTAAATGATCGTTTCCAAACGCAAAGATAAAAGGGAAGATAGCGAGTTAGATAGGCTTCTTGTGTAGTTTTTGCTTCTGCTTTTTGGTGTTTTTTGTTTATCATGTCTTATCAAATGTAAAATTGTAGATACAATTTATTTCGTCATCATTTGCCAGCTGTTGAGGCAGAGCCACAAACATAATGGTTGGTTCCATATATTGCGTTTTATAGTGTATCCAAAAATGCGTCACCCAACTCAGACCCCAAAATGACGAGACAGAGAGGTAATGAGAGAGAGAGAGATAGAGGGGAATATCACTCCATTGCTTGGCGTTTTTTTTTTCTGTTTTTTCGTTATTTGTGTGTTCGATGAACCGAATTTGGGGAGCTGACCCACTTTTCAAACACAAAATTAACGCACTTTATGGCAAATGGAATCCACAAAAACCGAAGCGTTAGAAATTTAAAAAAAAAAAAACATAAACAGAGAGTGAGCCCCACTAAAAACGATGGAGAGAGAGAGAGAGGGAGCGAACTTAGAAATTCATAATTGGGGTCGACGTCAACGTTGACAGCGACGACGACGGCAACGTCGACGACCGATCATAAAAAAATATATAGTATATGTATGTATGTATGTACATATTGATTTGTTGTTGTTGCTTTTGTTGTTTCTTCTCTTGACTGTAATTTACGCAACGCTCGTTCGTTTGTCGTTGTCTCTCGGCTACTTGTCTTTGTCTTGCCCCAACAGCAGCAGCCTCAGCCCCCCCAAACCGAACCCCAAGCCCTCAATCCGAATCCCCAATGCCCCAGCACGAGATCAACAACCATCTGCAACAGCCGCTCTCGCAGTTGTTGAACTTTTTGCAAAAAAAAACACAATAAAAAAACAAAACAGCTCCAAAATCTGAAATCAGAAACCTGTTCCGAGGCCTAAGCTTGGGCTTGCCACACGTCTCGGCCAAATCAAAAGCTGGCTAAAAGCGAACCTCAAAACAAAAATACAAAAAACCTGACGTCAACAGCGCTGTTCGATGCTGCTGCTGCTGTGGCTGTTGTTGTTGTTCTTGTTGATCTTTTGTGACTGTACTTTTTTTATTATTATTAATATTGTTGTTGTTGTTGTTGTTGTTGTTTGCATGGCAAACTTGTTATTTGTTGTTCTTATGGTTGTTGTTGTTAGTGTTTTTGAGGCTAGTTGATTGATATGGATCTTCAGCTGCAATCGATTTTATTATTAGTCATCATCATCATCATCTTTAGCTAAATGTTTGACCTTCAGAGGCTCAAAAGAAATCGCTGCATCTGAATCTATAATTTAAGCTAGGCCACTTCTCTTTCTCCCTCGCTCTGTCTCTTTTACACTAGCTAATTAATAGGTACAGTATCCCTAGAAGCAATTTCCCTTTTTTTTTTGTTTTTCTTGGCTAAGCCACGCCTAGTGCTTGTCGTTTTTTGGAACGAGCGCATAAATGACGCTTTCCTGTGTACTTAAGGTGTCTAAACTTGACTACCGTGCGGACTTGGACTCGGACTTGGAGTCCGCAACCTTGCCCAAGACACACCAACACACACACACACCAAGTCGATGCTGTCGATGACCATTATTTTAGCTGACGGCGATATATTTGCTCAGCGTCAGGCAATGCCAATCCACTCCACTCCACTTGGCGAACTGCGACTCGCATCTGGGCTCTTACTACAAATCTTCCAAACCATTCGACTCTGACTCTAGAGAGACTGACTTGTGGGGCTGTGGCTGGGGGGCTATTGGTTGGTTTTTCTGCTTTCTGCTACCGTCAAGCTTTTTGTTTTTGCTGTACCCGGTCTCGGGGCTGAGGGGCTCAGAAGCAGAACCAGAGAGAAGAGTCGTTGAGCGGAGCATGACAAACAGTTGCAGCCAAAGCAAATAATTAGTATACATCGATTATCTTGCGTCTCGGTCCAAGTTCTCAGAGTTAAAACGTACCTGGACCCGTTGGCTACTGTGCACAGCTTTTTCCCTTCCCTTCTCTCGCTCTCTCTCTCTCCTCCTTTACACTCTCTAAATCTCAGAAAGAAAAAAACAGGTCCATCTCCAGATGTTGCTGGCACGTAGCACACGCGCTGCTCCTTCTACGGATGCTGCTGCCGCTGCTGCTGCGACGACTTCGAATGCTGCCTCAGTCTTCAACTGGGCGTACGTCAAAAAGCGCCTACGCCAGCGCCTCATGCAACCCACAGTAGAAACGAGTTCCCTTTTGCAATATTCACATTTTGAATCCATCCATATGTGTGCCCCCACAGCGGAGCAATGGAGCAGCCCATAAAATTTCGCGCCAGAACTGTACAAGATATGGATACACAGAGACGTGTGCTCAGCTCGTGCCAATTCTTTGTGAAACGTTTTGTCGTTCGATGGTTTCTGCATATAAATAAGAATATACACACACACACACCAATACCCACATCGTGTGTGTGTGTGTATGAGTAACTGCAATCTCTAGATATTATGGGCAATTTTTAATTAGCCTCTCTGCATTTATTCCTAAGGTGAACGGTTGCATATAAAAAAACACAAATTTCACAACCAAATGCAATAAAGATTTCTCATTTCACAATTCGTGGCAACTCAAGAGCCCCAACAAATCAGGTAAACTTTGCTTCAAAAGACATTTGGAGACTTTCTATATCCGCTTTTGCTTGAAAATTTCAGAACTAATAGAAACTAGAAAAAGTAAAATATGATTGAAATTCATTTATAATCAGCTTAGTAAATCTAACTAACTAATTAAGCAATTAGCAAATCAACAGCTAATTCCGCCCTAAAAACGAATTAACAGTTAAATAGAAGGTAAGAAAAGGTAAAGTTGTAGTAAATTTAATCGGACAAAAAATCAAACGTTTTAAACTAGACAGGGACGGATCTAGAAAACAAGCTTTTCGCATTAAGGATAGTAGAATAACAATACAAAATCCTTGAAATGGGATACATTTTTTACAAGATTCCCAAGGTAACGTTTTATTTAACGAAAACTATGACTTTTCAATCTCAAAAATGGCCCAAAATGTTATTCAAAACTTACTTAGAACAACAATCAGAAGAAAATAACTTCTTTAAAAGGTATTCTAAACGTTTAACTAGGATATTTCTATGATTTTAACACATTGCTGTACCCCAGTCAAAGCAATTCAGTATAAATGTTGGGATAATTCCTTGAGTTTTTTAATTTTTATTAAGAGTTCTGAGTTCTTCTTTCGAATTACTCTAGAAACTTGTAGTTAGTTATTATCCTATTTAAAGATATTTATTAAACTTAATGAAAAGAATCAGCTCTTCGGAAGGCTAAAAGAATCCCAACAACAAATAGAAATACACTGAAAAATGGATTAGTTGAGTAATTTTTTACTATCAGGATTAAACACTAAATATTATCTAAATATTATATTGTAATAAACATAAAGAATCTAAAGGATTTTTTAAACTTTATTTGAATAAATGTTAAGATGATTCTTTGACGTTTTAACTAAAAAAAGAAACGAAATTGAAATAACTTATAGGCCATGCAATTAGTCCTAAAAATACTTAATTATTTCCATTGTTAATAATAAATAACAGAGTTCATTTATTCAGATGACACGTTATGAGTTAAAAAAGTTGTTACAATTAACCAAAAATACAACATTACAAATGTAGTAATCATCAAAAGCCCTATCAAAGGTTCAACTTTAGGTTTACATATGTTTGGTCAACCTAATTGAACAAGAAATTATATCAAATTATGGACAGGCAATTATATTAGAGGGCTGTTTTTTTTTGCCGGCTGTCAATTTGTGGTCTTTAGGTACTTAATTTTGTGTAAAATCATTATAGTTTGCTTTCCATTTACGAAAATTTCTACCATACTTCCTGGCTGATACATAAGTTAATGAGTTACCATGGGAAATTGCTTAGATTTCTGTCGATGTTGTTGCTGTTGTTGTTAGCGGTGAGAGTGCTCCAAGCAGCAAATGGGCTCCCTTTGGATGAATGCTACCGGCTACCTCAGCTAATCTTGATTGACTCACTCACTCATTCATTCACTTTGGTTGCTTTCGGTATATATAATGATGATATTTTCATCATCCGTTTGTTTTATCAGAATATTCTTTGGTGCTGTTGTTGCTGCTTTTGTTCAAGTAGCTGTACATTTTTGTCAGATATATAAGTATATGTATGTATATATATATTCAGTGAAGTGTTGGCAAAAGCTACCGCTACCTGCACTTGAATCTTTTGGATTTTTTTTTTGTCTAGTGAAATGTTGAAAGCATCATTAATTCCTTTTCTTTTTAACTTTAACATACTTGTCGGAGTCTCTACCTACCTACATACATATATAAAAGTATGATAATTGCAGAATAAAAGTAAAGAGTACAGAACAGAGGCAGACGCAGAGTAAGAGTCGAAGAAGTGACCCATAATTACCGCACTGGGTACAACAGAACAATCATGGGAAAAATGACTGTAAACTGACTCTGTGGACTCTCAGAAAGTACAATAATTTAAGCAATGCTACGTTTTATGATTATCTTGCCGTTTACACAACACGCACAAACAAAAAATGAAGAAAAAAACAAGTATGTATATATCTTAAAAGAAAACTCAAAACAAAAACAGAAAAGGCACGCAGCAGGAGCAGTTCAGGTCAAATTCTCCCCATTCGCGTTGAGATTGCGTCGTCGCCACAGTTCTGTCAATGCCCAAGATAATGCCCATTGCCATGGCAATTTGATTTTTTTATTATCATGATTATTACATTACGATCGTAAAAGCCCTTTTACCTGTACCTTTCAAGTGTACGCTACGGTATCTATCTATCTTTTTGTATGGGGCGAGTGGAACAAGTGCATAATGCTGCATGGGTGACGAGCGAGTTTTTTTTTACCTTTACCTATGCTAATTAGAGCGACGGCCTCGGCCTTGTTTTTATGCGCATTTTGTTGTCGTTTTTAGCGTGAACTTAGCCATTCGCCAGGCCGAGTTGGGCCGATCCGTTTTACTTATGTTTTCTCGGTCGCGGACGTTCGGTGGCCCGGTAAATGCATAAATTTTCTGCTTCATGTCAAGCAAAAGTGCATAAATAATTTATGCAATCAACTTTCATGGGAAAAGTTGTAGAGAAAAACGTTAAGCGGAAATTGGTATTGAGTCCTGGCCAAACCGAAATTCGGTTTCAGCCTCAGACAGGTGTCTGTGCGAGGGGGTTGGAACTTTGTTAGCGTGATCAAAATTGTTCTAACTGCACTCCATATTGTAGTAAGAAGGCCAAATAGGTGATCATAGCGGATAGAAAAAATAATGTCAATTCGTTGGAAACTTCAAATAGACCCAAGGGGCGTACACGTAGATCATTAAAATGCAAGCGATTTAGAAACATTTCCATCTAAAGAAAAAGAAGACAATTAATGACCTATAGAAAGGTAAAAACTTACTTCTCTATGCTGATATTTGGATTGATTTACAAAATAGTTCTCCAGACTTAGACGACGTATCACTCCAAAGTTACTCACAGCACTATGAACTGCTAGAGTGAGAAGTAATACATCAACGAACATCTTGATAAGCAGACCCCATAGATTTAGATTACGAAAACCATTGCGTATTATAACATCATAGGAGATCAGTGCCATTGTCGATAAACTCTGCACCAAAGTCAGAAAGAGTGGTACTTCAAAAATTCGTTGAAACTTCCTAGAGATGTCTTGTATCTCATCGTAAATGTCCAAATATTCTTCCAAGCGTAATCTCATGGTTTTAGATTCACGTAGACTTTGAGGTTTTCCAGAATGAAACTCCTTGTAGGCAAACTGATTCAGTTCCGAGTAGAGGACACCAATGCTTAGATAACCCACGAAACAAGCATGCATTATCATTGATGTTCCCACAGATGTATAAATATCACACAAAATGGTTAAAATTGCCATTGGTGTAGCCTTCAGATGAAGCAAACAAATGACATAAGCCAATGATAGCAATTTAATGCTTAAAAGTATCAACTCCAGTATATGTCCAAAGCCGTTCTTCTGTCCACCAGATAATACATGTATTCTGCGAAAGAGCCTGAAAAATCCATTGACCAGATCTATAATCCTTTGATGGTAGAACAATTGCAACACAAATATGCAAATCGTACAGATCAGGCAACCCAGCAAACGCATTTCAAACATTGCCGTCAGATAACCATGAGAGACACTTAATGCCCATACCCCATAGCAGTAACAGTAGACGGAACTGCATAGGAATCGGGTCAACAAGCAGAACCACTTGAACCAGTTGCGTTTATAGGCCACCAGAGGGGTATAATCAACTTCGTCATTTCGTTTCACACCAAAGCTAAACACGCCAAAGAAGGCCGAATAATGGTACATGAAATAAAGCAGACGACCCGATATTCTGCCAACATTTTCCTTCCACTGCCACTTGCCAGACATGACTAAACCAAAAGGGTTGTTTGGGTTTATTCTGTGAATAATTTGGATGATTGTAAGTGGCAAAGCAATTATATTGATTGGTTAACCCCAAACATATGCCGCAAATGAGGTTTATCTTTGCCAACAATATTCACATAGATAAGCAAGTGCATTACATTAAGGAAAATTGACTGAATTGACTAAATATTGATGAAATTATTATGGCTAACATTTCATTTCCAAATAAATTGTTAAACATTTCTTTAAATATATTTCCCAATTTGTTTTAGCTTGAAAATCATAGGCATAATCTGATGGGGAAATTTGTTAATTGATCTCACCTAACATTTGGAAGACAGTTTTGTCAGTTTTTGTCTTTTTTAAATAGTTTTGTTGATCAAGTTATGATTCATGTTAATACGAGAATTAAAATGACTCTTCCATATGCTTAAAATGTGATAAGAGTCTTAATAATGACTCAGAACTGATTAAACAGGGTTCAGCAAGACGAAATTATATATTATTATTTATCAATAATTACAAAGAGTTACAAAATTTATAAATTTGTTGCAAAATCTAGGAGGCTTGATTAAACTAAGGCCGACCATTTAATCCATTTAGTCCTTAAATATCTTTTTAAGGCTAAAAACCTTTAGTAGGTTATTACGTATTATAATTAGGCATATATTGAAAGTCGGTTATATAATTTTCATAATTTTTTGGACAAAGAAAATATTAGCCCATCAACAACCTTTTACCGTTAACAAAAGCTGACGAAACTACATCCAAAAAACTGGAATTTTAGTCTTATTGTTCTTTTTGGTCTTTGATTTTAAAATCAATCACTAAATTATATTGTCATTAATAAGTTAGAATAAATCTCTCTACACTTCTGAACAATATAGTTAGTCATCAGAGACAGTGCCGGATTAACCAATGGCACGGCATTTGAGACCGCCCATATAAAAATATTTCTGATCACTGAAAGTTTGGTCTATTGTTAATTAATTTGCAAATAAACCAGCCTAAGCAAAATGGTTAAGTTGACAGAAATTTGTAAATGTTAGTCACGCTAATTATTAAGTAATCTTTTCAACAATATAAAAAATACTAAAAAACATCAAAAATTCCAATAAATTTTTATTTTCAATTTAGAATTCAATCCTTCAATCTACATTAAAATCTATAAATCTATAATCTGTTTGCGGCAATTTTTCCTACACTGATAAAATTAGTAAATTGATTCAAAAATCTAAACAATTAATGCACTTTTGAAATATAGAAAACGCAAATATAGAAAATGTATAATAAATTAAAATTTAACTTATTGAAACAGATTAGAAATTGGTCGAAACTCAGTCTGAAAAAATAAACTAACTTTAGCATTGAAATAAGATCTTCTAATTAGCCGAAAACTTAGATTTTGTTTTAGTTTGACTACTTTACTAATTCCTTATCAGAATTTGTACTAGACTATTGCAGATTTAACTAGAAAACGAATGGTTTTATTTATTAATTAAACTTCAATTGCAACTTGCATTGTATTATAAATGTGAGATAAGTTATCAATCCAGAGAGAAAGAAAAGAATTAGCTCATTGGAAACCTCAAAGAGACCCAAAGGACGTACACGAAACTCGTAAATATTTAAGCGTAACAAAAAGGTTTCCAGCTGAAAAACAGATTAATTTAGTGATTAGTTCATTAATAATCACTATGACTCACCTTGATGTGCCATTCATTGTGCTCGCTGACATAACAATTCTCCAGACCAAGACGACGTATTTGACGGGAACTGCTTACAGCTCCGTGAACTGCTATGGTCAGGATTGCTATATCCAAGAAGAGTTTGGCCACCACAAGCCAAATGTAGGAAACAATTGTCCTGGAGAACATTATGGCATGAAATGAGACCATAGCAATGACTGAAAAATTAACCGATACACTGATCACTAGCGGTACATTGATAAGTCGATTGAATTCGCGACCAACACTTTGAATTTCATCATAGACGGCGAAACACTCGTCCAGGCGAAATCCCATAGCCCTCAAATGTCGCCGATTAGGGCATGCATCATGAGGTAGCTCCAAAGCACGCAGCTGGCGGCGTAAGTCGTGGCGTACATAGCTATTAAAATCAGCAAAAAGGGCACCCAGACTGAGAAAACCCACAAAGCAGCTATGCATCACCATGCCAGCTCCAATTCCGACAAAGATTTCGCTCAGCACCGATGAAAAGGTAAAAAGATCAGGCGAATGCAAAAGCATAGGCCATTCGCACAAGAGCTCATGGAATATGCAAAAACTCTTGATCAGAAGCAAGACCAATTCTCTAACGCCACCAAATCCTGACTTATCCTTGCCCCTCTCCGATAGGGCACGAACTCGGCGAAAGAGTCGCAGAAATCTATTAAACAAACGCAATAAACTCTGACCATAATAAATTTGCATCACAATAATGCAAACGGCACACAGTAAACAGATCGTGAAACGCGCAACATTGACCATCAATTCAAAGCCATCGGAAATAATTCGTAGGACATTCCAATATGTGTAGCAAAACCAAGAGCTCAACACTAGACGTAGAATCAAGCTATACCATTTCTGCCAATAACAATTGACGGCCATCCATATACTGTTGCCCTCAAAACGATTCCTTTTAACCGCAAACGGGAAGATTCCCAAGAAACGGCCATAGAGCAAAGTGCAACGCAGGATGCGTGCTGAGAGCGTGGAAACGCTGAGATTCCTCAAGATACCGAACATGACTGACATTCGATAGGAGTTTAGTTTAGAAGTCCATATTAATTATTTTCTTAACTAATGTCAGCATATCATAATATTTACTAGAGAAACTAACTGTAACTGTTATTGCCATGCACTTGGCAACTAGCTAAACAAATTTACTATTAGTGAAGATAAAAGAATGAATTTCTTAACTAATGTCAGCATATCATAATATTTACTAGAGAAATATACGCAGTGATTAGGTTAATGGCTGTAACTATTATTGTCATGCACTTGGCAACTAGCTAAACAAACAAGTTTACTATTAGTGAAGATAAAAGAATGATAGTGAAAATAAATGGCCCTAGTCTTAGGTTATAAAATAAATGATTTAAACATCCATTACTTAATTATTTAACTACTAAAGATTCACAATGTTAATGTCTTGTCTTTGCAAAAATGTAATTTTAAATTGGAAATGGTCAAAGTTTATTTATTTTCATGCCATATTGTACTATAAAAATGAGATAAGTAAACAAGCCGGATAGAAAAAATATGGTAAACTCATTGGATACCTCAAATAAGCCCAAAAGACGTACACGAAATCGATAGAAATTCAAACGGTTCAGAAACATTTCCAACTAAAGAAAGGAAGAAAAAAAAACCCATATATGTAAATCATTATGTAAAATATGAAATGTTATTTATATTTACCTTTAGATTCCATTCTTTTTCATCGTTCATGTAATAATTTTCGAAACTCAAACGCCTTATCATGCCTGAATTGCTTGTAGCGCCATAAACTGTCAGGGACAGTAACATTACATCGATTAGCAGTTTAATGACAACTCCACATAGACTAAGATCAAATTGATAAAACTCCAAGACCAGTTTGTAGGAAACCATTGCTATTATAGTCATGTTCAACATTACAACCATAAAGAGAGCAAACTGAAAAATGCGATTGAAGGCATTTCCAAGGCTTTGAATTTCCTCATAGATGGCCAAACAGTTGTCCAAATTATGGCAGGCTTTTTTTAAACGCATCCGACTGAATGATACATTCAATTCCCGAAATTGATTTCTCAATTCATGGCAAATATAACTATTTAGTTCAGTGAAAAGATAGCCAAGACTTAGATAGGCGATAATCGATATTTGCACGATCAAATTGGCTCCGGTTGAAAGAAACATGTCAGTAATCACACCAAAACAATCTTTAATGGTTAAAAATTGATAACGATATCCAAAAACCGAAAATTGAACGAAACTTAAATTCAAACCAATTACCAATAATAAGAAAAGTTCTCGATTGCGGCCATAACCCAACTGTTTGGGTCGCCTCAATTCACCGACGCGATGGAAAATTTGGAAAAATCTTTGAACCAAACGGATAAGATCTTGTCCATTCAAATATTGCATAGCCATGATTTGTATGGAACAAGCCATGCAACCAACATATCTCACAGAAATCAGCATCAAAGCATTGCTATCCTCCATACTAAACTCAACTGCACTAAAAGCGTAGTAGATGAAACTACAAATTAATGACAAACGAGAAATCAGGCAAAACCATTTTAGCCAATGGTATGTAATCAATTGATTCTTTAGGCTTATGCCAAAAAATGTTATGCCATAGAAAGTGGCATAATAGAAATAAACGCGTAGAATTATTGCCGATACTTGTGAGGACTTCATTGGACGACAGCGTTCGGAAAAAACTAAAAGCTAATAGAAAAAAATGCAATACCTAATAATATCTATACAGAAAATTTTCATTTAATTAATTCCTCTTTCATTTAATCTACGATTAATTAGTGAAAAAGCATTGGGACGGGTTTTAAGATATCGAGGATAGGCATACATAGGAATATGTCCATAAAGTAAAAAAGAAAGTTAAGTTTAGGCATAGACTTTTCTTCTTTTTTATTTCAAACTATTTTCCGAATAGGGCTTCTGATAGTATCTATGTGAAATAATAGGCAAAAGCCTAATTGTCACCATAAACTGACTAAATGCTTTGACTCAAGTGAGTAATAAATTGACTACTAATAGCTTGTTTGACATTAAGTACTGATAAGCATAGTGTATATCAATTGTTTGTTGACTTTGCTTGTCTAGTTTCATTTAATTATCATGCAGCATATTGTTTATCACAAGACAATCTGATCTGAGTCAAGTCTACAAATATATACGTATATAATTATATTCCACATTGTTTGGAATGAATAACAAACAAGAAAATATATTATTATTAGTAAACATTTTGTATATTACATATGTAGATGTACATATATAACAATCTATGTTTTAAAAGGGATATTTTAATCTAATCTAGATATCTTACATTATTTTAACAAAATTACCATTTCTTTTACTTTTGATTAAGGTTAAATCTTTTTTATACCCTTGCAGAGGGTATTATAAAATTGATCAGATGTTTGTAACGCACAGAAGGAGACGTTTCCGACCCCATAAAGTATATATATTCTTGATCAGCTTGAGAAGCTGAGTCGATATAGCCATGTCCGTCTGTCCGTCTGTCCGTCTGTCCGTCCGTCTGTGCGTATGCGTTTTACTCAGCCATCTTAAGAGATATCGGGTTGAAATTTTTTTTGGAGACTCTTTATTACCTGTGTGAGATAAAGTATGAAAATCATCGGGATCGGACTACTATATCATATATTGTTAAATAATCATTAAATGTGTTTTGAATTCAGTAGTTTGAAAAATATTTGAGCATATTCATTGATTTGAAATTTCACTTTTCTTATCGAATTAAATATAATAAAGAACTGCAAGGGTATATAAACTTCGGCAAGGCCGAAGTTAACTTCCATAGCTCGTTGAGAATTATAGCCGTGGAAACTTAGCAATAAAATCGCATTCTCTAATGTCCACATTGGCCAGAAATTTGGTATGAATATTCTATATATTTTCCTTCGTGGCCTAACTTAACATTAACCTTACGATTTTTGATAACTTTTCAAAGATATAGTTGAAAAAAAAACTAACTCATTTGCTTCGGTCAGAAATTGTTTTACGTTAAGTTATTGTTTTTAAATCCAAAGGAATACTGATAAAAAAAAAAAATTCGAAATAAGGTTAATTAAAGAGGATCAGAAGGATGCAAAAAACCACTGAAAGATCCCTCTTCCCCCTTTTTAATGAGCTTTAAAAACTTCAGCTGTAGGGACTTCTAAACTAGAACTGCGCAATTCAAGAAGAGAGTTTATTCTATTATAATATACTGCGCAATTCAAGAAGAGAGTTTATTCTATTATAATATATTTGTTATTCCATCTTCTCAGATTAGCTACTCATTGGCTCAAAGAAGATGAGAATCAAAATATATAATTTCAAATCACGTTCTCAGATCTCTAATACTTGTATAAATGTGTCTCAGTTACAAAAAGATACACTATTGGCTGGCTGGGGTTCACTCACTCTCCACTTGCTTTTCATCGCCTCACTTTTGCTTTTGATTCACACGCTCACGATCCCATGGCAGTCCAATTGAGTGGAGATACAATCCGATACATACTCCGATCCTGCATTGCTGCTCTGGCCTGTTGTTTGGCCTCACGCTCCTCAAGCTTCGCCATGTAAATGACGCCCCCATTTCATGCTGTACGTGATCTTCTTATGCTTTGGAACAATATATATCTTTTGTGCTACATCTTCTTCTCTCGTCTTTCATAGCTATCTTAGGGCATGTGCACGAATTACAAGCGACCAGGGACCGACCGATTTGCGTCCAAAGAGCTCACAGATCTCAGAGATCTTTCAAGTCTGTCAAGCACAGGGTTCCTTTTGTCTGTCTCTCTGGTGGCATTTGAAAGAAAAATTTTCACGTTGTTGAGATTTTTTGCTTTCCCTGTTTTGTTTTTCTCCTACTTTGCAGGCAATTACCGTAACTATGTACAATGAGGGACAACGGGGCAATTGTATGTGGCACGTATGTACACATATTTTCCAGCATTGTACCTAAAACAAAAATTGTGGGAACAATCATCAAAATCAAGAGAAACAAAAGCAAGAGCAATGCTTTGCATGCTGTTGATTTGCTGCTGCAAATTGGCTGGTATTTTTTTTTTTTTTTTTGCTTTATTTTTGGGATCTGAAATTACGACAAGCCACAAATGAGGCAAGTCGAGGAAATCATGCGAATCGGCTGGGGCTTGGCCACAACTTGGTCAGCAGATTAGAGCAACAGCAGCAGCCACCAGCCCATTCCACTCACTCTTTCACTATTCCATGATATTCTTTAACTTGGCTTGACCTCACATAATGGCCCAGACACGCAGCCTCAAGGAAGGCAGTGGGTTCCGTTTTGTGGCAAGAAGATGAAGCGTAGACGGGGCCAAGAAGTGCTTCAGGGTTGATTGATTTCAATTCCATGTAAGATTGAGAGGTAGTCGACTCTCTGTACAGTTCTTTCAAATGGCCTTGGCTTGCTTTTCATCGCTTTTCCAGCCAGTGCACTTTTTCTCTCTCTCTCTCTCGCTCTCGCTCCAACCAAACCCACCCCACCCCACCCCACACTACCACCGACCGACTCTATCTGACATTAATGGTGATTAATGCTCATTGCTCAATGCAATTAAAATTATGTTCTTTTTCTCTTGTATACTATAAATTATTGTGATTTTTCTTCATTCTTTGCCTTACTGTTCGCAGCTTCCCGTTTTTGCTAAGCGAAAGGGGGAGAAAGACAAGGAGGGCAAGCAAATTTTTAAAAAGAAAAAGGCATTAAAAATAAATAAAATAAATGTGAAAGCCAAGAAAAATAGAAAATTGAGAAGCAAAAGCAACAACAATGGCTGAGCCATGTCGTTGACGTCGCCATCATTTTTATGGCCCCAGCTCGAATTTACCGTTACAACAGAGCCAAGAGTCGAGAAAGAGTCAGCAACAAATCAACAAAGCCAACGTCATAAATTTTGTTCATTTTCTTTTTTCTGCAGCTTTGAATTTATTGCAATGCGAGAGCAAAAAGAGAAATAGAAGGCTCTTAAGCGACATTTAGATACCCTGTAATACCCAAATTAAAGCCGACCGAAGATTTTCAGCAAGCCTATCTCTTTTTCTCACTTAAATGACCTCTGAGACCATTTCGAACTTCATTTACACTGCCTAAAGATTCTTTTAATACTATAATTTTAAACAAAATAATTTGTTATTATTTAGGAGTAACAGTAACAGCAACATATTAAATACACATTAAATTTGTCCCAATTTTTAGCCAAATTGACTCGAGAGACCTGTAAATCGACATATTTCAAATTCAAATTCAAATATTTCAAAAAAGCATAAAATTTACCCAACGGTTTTCGAAATTTTTGCCAAATTAACTTGGATTAGACAATTGAATCTATTTCAAAGGAAACTAACTTGTTCTTATAAGTTGTATTAAAGTCGTAAAGTTTTTGGAATAAAATTATTTGACTTATAAGAATGTTTTATAATTATCTAACTTCTATATATGTTTATATATAGGATATGTATTTAAAAACTATTTTGAAGAATTTATTTAACACATAATCATTTCCTGCTAAGTTGAATATCATTAAATTTATTAAGTATTTCAAATCGAACAAACGACAGAGAACTAAGGAATAAAATATTGAAATTCTATTACCTTAAATTGTATCTCAGGTATATTCTTAAGGACTTATGTACATAAATACAGAGACATATTGGACATTATGCAGTACTACTTTAAAACCAGAAAACAAAAACATTAAAATAATTAAAGTTAAGCCTCTTTTAAGAAGGGATATCTTATGGATACTTTTTTGCTGACAGCAACTAAGTAGAATTTTATAATCTTGAACCAAGAGCTTACCAATTTCTATTGTTTTTCAAGTTAACTTAAGTAAGAGATGAGTATTAAAGTATTAGTTGGCTCAGTTTGGCTTTAATATGCTCTAATGTAACCTACTAAATACACGGTATATGATAATAAAAACCAAGGCGCAGAGCAAAATGCGGCCAACGCAAATGCATACCTCTATTCCATCTACACACACATATCTCTCTCTTTCTCTCTGTCTGTCTCTGTTTAGTAACTGTATGTGTGTGTGTATCTTTATATTGCCATCTCTGTCTCTATAAATGTGTATGCGTGTGTGACTGCAGTGCGAGTGCAGCCATTAAAATCTTGAAATTGCATACTAATAACCATACCAGGCCGCTAGTTAAGTGGGCAAAATATGTTGTACATGCTTGTTACTAAATGCAGAGCATGTAATTTGCCTTTTCCACATTGCCATTATTGCAACATACACTCACACACACAGACATTCACAACAAATACCTACTTGTTCCTATATTGCATTCCTTATATGCGTGTATCTAAAACTTATATGAATGTTTGAGCGTTCAACCGCCCCAAAAAAAAACACAGGAAACCCACCTAGCAACCATATTAAATAAACGGATCCAAAGAGCAGCATCAATCATCATCATAGTCGTAGTTGTAGTCATCATCATCATCCAGGCAACGCCAACGCCATCACCATCGTTTGCCTAAGGCCCCTGCCGGAAGTGACAGCCAATCTAATGTTAAGTGCCCACTCCACCAGCTACACAAAACTAGATACATATGCCCGGACAGACAAACAGACCGACACATTACAACTAGAAAGCATTTTCTGAAATATCCACAGTGAACTCTCAGTAAGATCAATTCATTATTGATCATATACAGCTTTATATTGAAAGTCAGAAGTAGTTTTGGCGTCATAACATTTAAGAGCTGAAAAAAATCATATCAAGACTTGACTTTTGAGCGAAGAGCTTAAGCACATTATTTATATATCATACTCCAGAGGGCTTCTTCTTCCTTGGTGCTATCTTTATTTATAAACTTTTAATAGGTGAAATAGACTCTCCTGAGCTATTGAACCAGTTAAACCTATCTGTACCCCATAGACCTACTAGAAGTGTTATTCCTCTATCCTTAAAACACTATTCTTTGCACTAACCTTTTCGAGTCCTGTTCTGATTACAATATTCTGTATCCCGTAGTCAGTTCAGAAGCCTCTTTTTCTTTTGTCAAAACCTCTATTTTAGCACACTTAGGTCGTAACTAGCTGTAGTTAATCATATTTTTAATTGTTTGTCCGTTTTAGTTGTATTTGTCCAAGCTGCGCCCCACGGTCGGTCGGGCGGGAGGTGGATAGCCCTCTGCTTGCCCTCGCGCGAAACAGGCTGATGTCCTGGTGTCGTATGGGCCACTTGAAGGTACTTCGTCCAGACAATATATCTTATTATCAAAAAATTAAACACAAAGATGCAGATTCGTCTGTTCTCATTAGTTCGGTTTAAGAATCGCATACTCCATATCTCTTCAAGTTGTTAAAAAGTATTTCTCAGATTAGTTTTCGTCGCTGAATCCGTTACCAAGCGATTTAAGTTTCAAGTGGTTTTTTAATTGTAATATCTATGAGAAGAAATTCCAAACTGAAAATTGTCAACGGATCAAGTAGATATAGCCATTTCGTAGCTTTACAAATTTAGCTATATCTTGAAACAGATTTGATTCAAATGAGGTAGAAATTTTACTTAAGTATATACAGTCTGAAATGGCAAAAGTGAGACTCATACTTGAGTTTCTTAAAATTTCCGGGTATATAGTCTCTAATTCTGATAGCAACCAAAAATTTCTTTCTTTCTCCACCAATTAAAGAAAACTATTCAAAAACTGTTTATAAAATTGATTCGAAATCGATTTAGTTCATTATTTTGCATTGTTTAACAATCTTAATAAGTCTGTTGGACCTAAATACAAAGGCTGCTGTAAATTAACAACTTATGACAACTTGGCCTATTGAGAGAATTTCGTTATTGACTTGCAGTCATATCATTTATGGCTATATAACAAAAACTTCTCTCAACTTTTGTCGAGCTTCTTGATCAAAGTTAATAAACTAAAGTAAATGTTGAATGCAGAGACTAATATAGACCAAATTATCTTGTTGAAAATGCTTAGCTTCCGTGATATGGCAAATTGTTGATAAACTTTCAACCCTACTTACTGATCGAAAAACATTTATCTACTTCGAATTTCATGTGGCAGCTGCTTGAAATCATCTTGTGAGTCATTTTGAAAATGCATTCTCTTAGTCAGCCATTTGTTTAAACGTCCATAAAATGAGATTTGACTGTAAATTGGAAATTAAAATGCTTCGCTTTTTGGTAAGACGATGTGTGTGTGTAGTGCATCCGCAGCCTGAGGCCCTTTTTAGAGTCATTTTCCCTCGTTGTTTTTTCATTCTCTTTCTTTGCATTTTCATTTTCTTTACGCTTCAGGCACAAATCACGCCATTCCCCTCAACCCATTTTCGTGTAAGCAAATAAAAAAGCTTTTAAGATGTGTTTTTTTTTCATTTGTTTTTTATATTTTTGAGATTTTTTCTCATGTTTTTTGTTTTTGTTGTTTTCTTTTCTTTTTGCTCCAAAAGGTAAAGTATAATTTTTTTTTGTTTGCATAAGTTTTACAATTGTTTTTTGTTTTTTCTGTTTTTGTTTTTTAGGGGAAATATACACAGTAATTTTTTATTTGTTGTAGTTTTTGTTTCTTTTTGTTTAAGCTGCTTCGAGTTCACTTTTCTTTTTCTATCCCAATATGCCAATATACACAGTTTTGGTTGTTGAGTTAAAAGTATTTAAAAAAAGATTTAAATAATACAAGTTATACATACATATATATATAATTATAATATACACAGGCAAACTAAAAGTACATATAATTATTGTAAAAATTTTGAAATTTTGACAAATGACTTGAGAAAAAAATGTTTCAAAATAATAAAAGATAGACAAAGCATTTTTACAATAGATAGTTAGATTAGAGAAATTTTCAATCCATTCATTAAGAATGAATGGAATGCTTTTCGATGGTTGGTTGCTTATTGGGATCCGCTCTCATACAACAAAGTTGCTTTTTGTGTTTATATGTATTTGTTTTAAATAATTTCAATTATATAATTACATTTAGTTAAACCAAATAAAAAAATAAAAAAAATAGAACAGAAAAATCAATATAAATGGTTTCTCTTTTCATTTTCTTTTTAAATTATATTGAGATCATGACACAAAGTAGTTTGCAAATACTTTAGACACACGCGTACATCATCAAGACACACTGAGAACGCTTGAATTGGTTGGTTTGGTGGGTTGGTGGGTCAATGGGTGATTGGGAGTGTTGGGGATCGATGAGTTTTAGTATCTAATGGATGCACAGTGGTTTTATATATATATATATATTTATATAAATTCTCTAGTTTAAATTTACTATAAAACAAAATGCTCCTAAAACAAAGTCTCTTCATTTTACGTATTGCCAATATATTTGAGATGATTAAATTGAATTAGCTTGGGCATTTGCATTGATCAGAGATCGAAACGGATGAAATTCCAAATGTAAGGCAAAAATAGTTTAGATCAATCTGGGACCTTGTTTGCTACCTTTTCCTCAATTAAATCAAAGTATGTACATCCTTTACTTATTAATTAGTTAATCATTTGAGTTGAATTAACTTCTAGTTTTTATTCAATCCACTATGCATCCGGGAGTTTTGTGTGTGTGTGTGTGTGTGTGTGTGTGTGTGTGCTTTGGGGATGCACGCATGTCGATCTTATTTTTGTTGTTTAATTTTCATCAAATATTTTGTTTTTTATGAATTTTATCGACAACATTTTCATTCAAAAAAAAAGAATAATAAACGTATAAATTATATTAAAATTACTATAAATTATATATCAATTTATTTATTGCCGTTATCGTTGTTGTTGTTGCCGCTTTCCTCCGCTTTATCCATAATTTCACTATTAACGCTTTTCAACTGAGCGTTGTTGTTGTTGTTGTTGCTGCTGCTGCTATCATTATTATTATTGTTATTGTTATTAGTAATACCAAGTGTTATTACTGGCACATTCGAATTTCTCATTTTAATATTTTTACGCACAGGGTAAGTGGCTGCAAATAGAAAGAGTGAGAGAAAAAGTCAATTAGTCACATTGCAAATGGCAAATACCACAAAAAAGTGCAACAAAAAACGTCATATAACCTTTAAAACGTAACAAAAAGAAAAGGGAAAGCCGCAGTAACACGCGAAAACTGCAACGTGCCAAAGAACAAATGTGTACCTAGTGACGGGGACGGGGACGTCGACGGCGCAGCAGACCCTCTTATCGGGCAACTTTTTTCTTCTTTCTTTTTTATTTTTATTTAGACCTATTGACAAATAGCTGATAAATGTCATGGTCAAATCCACAAGCGAACGCGATAAGTGCAGTTGAAACAGAAATGCAGGCAACATCGTATAATCTTTGATTGCAATCGCTAGTTAAATGCGTAGTGAGGGGAATTGAGATACAATTTACAGTACATCAATAAAGTATAGAACCGCAATATTCCTAATTGCATATGGTGCGTAAAAAAAACACTGTAGGGAGTTGCAATAACTGACAAAATATCCTGCTAGGTGTGTTCATATACATGATTTGTGTAATTATTAAGGGGAAGTGTCTCAGTCCTTAGTCCTAGTTATCTAGTGCAGTCTTTAAACTAAATTAGTTGAATTTCAAAAAGAAAAACTTCAAAACGAGAAAAATCTAATTAGGTTCATTGTCAAAGATTTGACTTTTGCATTTCTCGATGGGCTTTTTGAAGACGTAAGACGAATTATGAATTATGAAAACGATAATCTATTACTTTTGTAATAAATTTTATAATCTACAGGATTACCAACAAATAAAACTTACTAATGATAACTTTTTTATATTTAAATTCACTTTTTTTTAACTTTTGTAAAGGTTTAAACAAGCAATTTTTGATGCTTGTGTTGAAAATCATAGAAAAGAAGAAAAGGAAACGCCAGAATGTCAAAAAATGTTCGCTATTTTATCGCTTGTGAGCACGTGTTTAAGTAAATGGTCAGACTTTGTCAAAAAAGTGTCATACTAGTATGCATTCCTATTTTTCTGAACACAGCTGTAAGCGGTACATCGCTCAGATATAACGTAACGCAATTGGATCAATAGGAAGTACTCTCAGTTACGTGACATTACAATGGGGTAGGGTGGCTTTATTTAACGAAAATTTTAGCGAAAAGAATTATAATTTTTAGGTCAAAATCGAGCAAAGATTTTTATGCAAAGATCCTAAAAAGGGGGATACGAAAATGGCGCTCTAAAACTCTGTGATTAGTGAAAGGAATACAAAGATATAAAGTGTAAGTTTCTTTAGCTAAGTTATTGCAAGTGTCGTTAAACTTTTGATGAACACTGTACGAGTATAGCATGACTGTTCTTGATATTGTAGTCGTTGTTGTTGTTGTTAGATGACTGCGGTTGCTTGATTACGGCAAACCGCTGGAGGAGGTTTTATAAAAAGCTTACAATTAGATGTTACGACAACGTTGTCGTCGTCGTCGTCGAGCAACAACACTTCACCGTCTCAGACAGATAGTCAGACAGACAGACAGAGAACCAGCCACAACTACAACTGCGCATTGACCTAAAATCTAGAAACCAACCAACAGTCGGCCCCAAAACCACAAAAACAAAAACCAACTGTGGCGTCGCAACGTTTGCTGCTAGTTTCACATTATAAGCAAATGTACAGTTAGAGAAGGAATTTTAAGCCAACGACAAAAGAAGTTTGAGTTGGAAAAAAATGCAAGACAGAGAGAGATAGAGAGAGAGAGAGAGAACAGTGTCAGGGAGGGAGTTGATCTAAGGCAGAAGACACCAAATAATAAACCAACAAACTAAAGAAGCAAAAGGGGGGTGTGGTCCTTGTAAGATTTGAAAAGTGGGGGCGACACCATGGCTTTAATTTCGTTGTAAATTTACCGTTATCGTTATGGGCATGCACGAACGCAGCTGGCTTGGCTTTAAAAAGCTTTCGCCACAAAAGAATAAACAAGAAAGGGGAAAACATAGAAAGAAGACGAATTCTTAACACAAGCACCGACAAGAATCATACCCTAAAGAACGTTTTGAGAGAGGGTAAATGCCAAAAGATCCACAACAAGTTTATCAAATCGAATGCCAAAGTAAATTTACTCAAAGCTTGGACAAAAAACTATTAAGGAGCACTTGAAACTGAGCCTTGTCCACTTAAGTAGATCCCTCCCAGGCATTATGTGTGCCAAAGATGCGGATATACCCGTTCAACAGGTAGAGAGTTAGGAATTACGTTTTTGGGGCCAACAACAAAACGCGTTTTGTTTACGAAATGGTGTGTGAAAACAGGAACGGCAACATAATATAAATATTTATATGGTGGAAGCAAAAAAAAACATGTTCAGGCGGGTGGCGAGGCAGCGGGGGCAAGGTAAAAATCCAAAGCAAAACAAAAACCCCAAAAAATAACGAATCCATCGCGTTGTCTCTAACTGTGCTGAAGTACAGTGGTGGTCAAAACATGGAACAACAAAAAGAACACAAAATATTCTAACAATATGGACAAAAATTTAAAAATTAAGATTGGAGCATGACAGAGCGAGAGAGAGAGAGAGAGAGACAGAAGAGAGCCAGCGGGAGCATGATAGACTGTGACAAGGAGAGAGAGAGTGGAGTACCGAGAGGGGGAGGTGCGATAACAGAACTTGTCTAATTGATATGTATGCGCGCATGTGTGTGTGTGTGTGCGTATTGCGGCTCTGGACCTGCCACAAAAGTACAGCAAAAACATTTGGCGCTGCTGTACTTACGCGCCCCGCAGCCGCAGCAACACCATTTTTTTATGTGGTGACCTTCACGACGAGTTTTGAAAAACATCAACAACATGCGTGCGCGAGAGTTTTGTTATGATCACCATTTACGCACGGCTTATCAGCGTAGAGACCTAAAAATAAACAGAAAACAGACCAAAAGAAAGAAGCAATTCGCGCCAAAAGGCAAACCAACAAAATAAAAATATATATGTACATATGTATAAAAAAGAAATCATCAGTAGGCAAGAGAGCCAGAGAGCAGCCAATGATGATCGCAACAGAGAGAACGAAAGAGAGAGAGAGCCTGATTGTCTGGGGCTGCATGCGTGTGTGTGTGTGTGAGTGGGCATACGACAGGCGTATAAGAGTGACGATTGCGACGACGGTGACGACGCGACGTTGAGATTGCGTTTGTGGTTGTGGGTGCGGCTGTCCAATAACAAAATAAAAAGAACAACAACAACAACTAATGTACAGTTGCGCCTCTCGAAGGCGTGTGCCAAAGTGTAGTAGTAGTTTTTTTTATACAAATACTCATTACTTGTCAATATAGGGTATTAGAAATGTCGTCAAAGTAAAAGCTAAATGCAGGCACTAAGTAAAAATATAAATAAAATAGAAACTTTTAACAATAGAAGAGTTGAGCTAAAACGAACACAAACACATACACACACACATTTGCATCTGTTTCTATGCGTATCTCTATAATTAGTGTGTACATATAGAGAACTTTGTTTAAATAAAATAGTAGTAATTACACTATTTAAAAACTCATTGAGATGTATATCCTACTGTACTTGTTGGCAATCAAATGGATTACTACTAATTAAAGAAAACTAAACAAAGTTCATGAATTGGAAAGAATTTAACATTTTCATTTCGGCCAAGTAATGCAACACCTGTTATTTTATAGATATTACACTTGGATCGGATATTTAGTTTCAAAACACCTTCACATATTATTCGAATCACTGTCAAATAGGGAGAACCGGTTTTCGATTTCAAATGAACATAAAATGCGAATGATAGTTGTTTCAAATGTGAATTGGCATATGGAAAGAAACCTATGCAGGCCAAACAACAGCAACAAGTAGGCAAAGAAGAAGCAGAGGCGAAGGAGAAGCAGTAAAAGAACTGCAACAACAAGGCGTTGGCGCTGATTTTCAGTTTAATTGAGGACTCTCAATTAATTGCCAACACACACACACACACACACACAGTTGCAATTGATTTACAAACAAAAGACAACCAAAAACTAGCGCCTAAATTTTATTTTGGCGCGCAGAATTTGGTCTCCTTCCCCTTCCCCACCCACCTTCATGAGGGGTTTGTGTTATTCAACAGTTGTTTTTCATTTTCTTTTTTGGCGCACAGTTTTATTTTTTGTCGTCTTTTTTGTTATCTCTGTTGGCGCGCTTTTCGTTCATTTTCTTGACACATTGCCAGAAGACAAACTGGCGACAAGCAAGTAACAAGATTACAAATTTCTCCTTTCATTCTGTGTGAATGGGGGCGAATACACTCACTCACTCACTCAGTCAGTGGGCTGTAATAAATAGTGAATAAATATAATCACAAAAGAAACATACACTTCAAGTTTCATAGGACCTTGACCAATCGCAAATGATAAGAGAAAGCTGTGTGTGATATCTCACAAAAACAAAGAAAGAGAAACACACAAACTAAACAATTTTAAATAATATAAAAAAAATGGAAAAAATATAACAAAGAAATGGCCAAAAACAAAGAAAAAAGATGTTTATATAGAGAAAAACAATATAAAAGCCAAAATAAAATTTGTTTTTCTTTCGCTTAATTTAAAGATTTATTAAGCCTTTTTTTCATTGAGCAAAGATTAAACCCTACCGGGTTAGATAGCGAGAAGGAGAGAGAGAAAGGAGAGAGACAGAGAGCAAAATCTCAACTCATAACTTTGACGAATGAATGTGACAAAAAAACAAAAGGGATTTCAAATGAACGATAAGAGCAAATTTAATTACAGTTAGTTGGCCTTGGCAAAGGCAAAACAGAAGCGGAAAAAAAAGCGGACCCTAAAAAGGTTTTTTTTTCTGTTTAATAATTGTGTATTACGTATTCTGCTCGTATGACTTGCACCTGAACAAAGACAACGAAAGAGAGGGAGAGCGAGGAAGAAGGGAGACGAGAGATAGAAACGACAATAAGATGAAACACAAATGTGAAGAGCAAAACAATCAAGGGAAAAAAATCACAAAATAAGGGTGGAAATAAATGAATGAATGAACTGTACAGAAGGAAGGGAACAAAAAGGAAACAAGGACGTGGCCAAAGGGGGGCTTGTGGTTGAGGGCGGGGTGTCTTTTAAATAATCGATAATTATCTGATCTAGCCCTAAAAAAAAGAACTTTTCCAATTACCAACAACAATTTCATCGAATGCAAGAAAAACTTTCATAAATTAATAGAAAACTAAAATGGGGTTGAATTTTCCTAAGACACTTTTCACTGCAACGACCATGTTGACCGGGGGTAGTTTGAGAGGGGAAGCTATTTTGGGTGGTTGGTGGTGGAAAATATATGTATGTATCGCTCACCTTTAATGCCTTGTGAATCGGCGCAACGTTTGCGGGGACCCGTCATATCCCTACAAAGCAGACTTGTTGTTGTCACTGATGCTGTTGTTGTTGAGATCCGATTGATGTCGACACCCAGATTCTCCTGCTCCTGATTGCACTTTGCCATCGCCTTATTCTTATCGTCCAATTTGTAATTTGTAATAATAGCAAATCGCGAATCGATATAACGAATATTTTTCAGATTTTCCTCCTCCAGCCGCTTATCAATGTCGCCATCGTTGCGATCGGTGCCAAAGAGATTTCTCTTACAGCCCATCCTTCGCATGGGATCAGGTGTCACGGCAGCTGATGGCAGGGTACGAACGCCCATGGGTTGCACCGGTAAAGTTAGCATTTTTACTCTGTCAGCTGTTTCACTTTGAGTCTATAAAGTTTTCTTTTTTCTTTCTCTCCTTTTTGGGGCTTTCTCGTATGCTTTGCAAGTACTTTTTTGTTTCTTTTGGAATATTGTGCTTTCACTTGAACTTTTCTTTATATATATACATGTGTATGTATATATATACAACAATTATTTGGCACACTCTTGCACACTCACAAACACACACACACACACCTTTTTTTTAATTCAGCTAACTAGCCGCAGCATTGCAATTCATTTCAAACAAAATGCAATTTGCCGATTTTCTAATTAACACATTTTTTCCGTCTTAATTGTTGGGTTTGTGTTTCTCTTTTTATTTTATTTGGGGTTTATACACATTAAATATCCAGCTCGCCTGATTTTTTACGAAAATATAATCCACAAACGAAGCGAGCACACTTGAAATTTTCGTTTTATAAAATTAGAAATTGCAATTTGTAACTCGAAATGCAATTTCTGCTTTTTGGCATTAACAATTTAATTCGTCAAGTACTGAATACTATTCAGTTAAAACATTTTGTGTTTATTTATTTTGTTTGCTCACTTCACTTGAAACGAGACTCTACGACGGAGCGAACGACCCAAACGCTTCGATGTTAAAATTATAAATGAAAACGTTGAAAACTGAGACTCTCAGTCCCAGTCCACATGCACATTGCCAGCTGCTGCTGGTGGTTTGCGCCGGCAACAGAACCAGACGCACGACGACGAGTATGTTTCGCTTTAACATAGAGAGAAATGTTGGTGGTGGTTGCGCCGGGAACACAGGCGGGGAACCAGACCCAGTCCCAGACCACGACCACGACGTAGACCGAGAGAGCTGTCTGAAAGCCCGAAACACGTTCAAACAGCAAACGAGCTACTCGCAGACCATTTCCACAAAGCGTAACCTATGTATGTAGTAGAGACAACGACATTACTTGCTTTTCATTTTTATAATTCTATAACTTATCTGACAAACTCCTCCGTTTCAGGGCGGGGTATAAACACAGTTGGGGCCGTCTTCAATGTGATATCCATGGAATCCCTTCGCCAATAATGTGCTGTAGTGGCATGCGGGGCACATCGGGCTTCCAAGAACCTCGAATTTCTTCTTCAAGACATGCGACACTGTGCATTTCAAATTAAAATCGGTGTCTTCAACGCCATCATCTTATAAGGGCCATCTTTTATCTTATTTATTTAAATAATTTACTTGCATTAAAGAAAAAACTACAAAAATAACAATGTTTTGTCAGCTGATGTCAACCGATTGTTTATCAATCATCGATAAATTATACAAAACTTGAGTCGAATACGAAAGATCGATAAGTTTATATTATTGTATTTCCCGATTAGAACTTTTTCTATTGTTTTTGTTATTGAATGATGGATAAATACTTTTAAATATGAAATGATCGACAACCAGATAAGCAGATTGAATGGAGTTTGCTAACAAGGAGCACAAGGAAAAAGGACGAAAATACGATAACATTTGCATATGTAGGTCATTTGTTGCATAAATTACGCAATTAGCAAACTCTAAAAGTCATCAATTATTATGGCTGTTACAGCCAAAAGGATGCTCCTTCTGAGTCTACCTCGCAGGCGACCCAAGCCTCCAATTGCAATGATCTAGGAATGCTCGTAAATCTCTAAAACGCCAAATGCCGCTTAAACACATAAAGCCAAGACCCTGAATCACTTCGATCGGAATATATATTGTGTAGCGTGCGCTAGTTTAAACTTTCAAATTTTTGAACTTAACGTCTTTACGCGCCACTTTGCCAATAGCGATTAATCAATAAATAAAAATATTGGTATCGATCGAGCGATAACCGCATAATAGGGGGATAGCGATAAATGATCTATCGTTTTTCTTGAGGTGGCAACGCGCTTCATTTTTTGGCTAGGCTTCATTTTCATTTTAATTCTGAGGAGAAAAGTGTTCAATAAAAAAAAGCTGTAGCCCAAATCTTTGGTTATAAATCATAGAAGGTATGTAGGTTAATTCGAATTTTTGCCCCGCCGCCATCTGCATCTTACTCCATATCTTAGATTGGAAACCTTACTTTTTCCGGCCAATATTGCTGGTAGCTTTCGTTTGGGAGGATTATTTTCTGGGAACCGGCGCGTTTACAAATATCCATTTCTGGTGACGGAGCACGTGTATTCGAATTTTCGGTTGTCGTGGCCTTCTGGAATTGGCATTCAGGACATTGAAAAGCCACCGCCAACTAAACACCGGCAGTGCCACATCGTTTCTAAGTTAAGGCTTACAGTGCGGCCAAACTGTCTCATTTCCCGAAAGGTGTCCTAACCTTCGGTGCACTGGATTTTTTCCAAATTCTGGATACTGCTTGCTGTTGCCCGATTTAGCGCATTCCATGTGACCACCTCGAAAGCTCCTACAATTGTTTTTTTGAAATTGACCTCGTTTTGAACGAAATCTTTAAGTCTCGATATTTTCATTTCTGATCTTATTTTTAAATTTCAAGTCCTAATCAAGTTAAACCAAAAAAAAAAAAAATGTAAATAAGTCAAATATGGAATCGATTAAAATCTCGTTAAGGTTATATTAAATAATTCGAGTCGAGAGTAACGTAAAATATAGTAAATGTAAAAGCAAAGTGAGTGAACGGAGTTAATGGTGGTCATAAAGCGCGAAGGAGAAATCATCATATAAACACCTTCCCACAGTGCATCGATGGAAGGCCTTTCAGCGAGTAAACTATGGGGTAAGTGCCTAGTGTATTAAGCAGTATCAATTCGGCGACTTTTAACCGAGTTTTTGCGAACTATGGAGAACGGTAGTCAATTGATACTCTGATTTTGTTGATGTAATTTCTATTTCAGCGTTTTGTGATCAACCAAATAATCGAATTGAATATAAAAAAAAATTTCCGTAAATAATGCTTGACTTGAAGAGCAATCAAAAGCAATGAGTGAATTTGTGCGACTTGAAAATTTAAAATAACTTTAAAGAATTTAAAACAAAAAAAAAAAAATTAAAAGAGAACTTGAAAATAAGATGAATAATTACAAGAAAAGGTTAACTTGATTCATTGGACATTCCTTCTACATTTTTTTTATTCTATAATCTACTATATATTCTACCATAATTAATAATGCGTAACTTGTAAGCTCTCTCGTATACTACTAGTTTTAGTCCCTATCATTCAATAGTTTTAATTTACTTTGAGTTCCATCGTTTTGCCAGACTGAAAGTTCGGAATCTCAAAATGTTGAGTCATACCAGACCAGCGGTTTAAGATTAGTCAGTAAATATTTCTTTAAAATTTATTCTGTACAACTCGAAATGCTCCTATCTGAAATTATAATGAAATTGAACATGATTGCTTAAGCTTTGAAATTAATTTTCCTAGTGACATGGGTACATGAGTTGATATCGATCAGTTTTTTTTTGGGAATCTTTACAAATGCCAATAAAGATTCATGGTTGGGAGGGTATAGAACTGATAAGGTCCATCTACATCTTGACCTCAGTAACAGCTAGCTTGTGACCCAAAGGATACACCTTCATTTCTTTCGTTTTTTATTAACATGAATTATTTACTGTTTTCGTAAGTATTTTCGGCCCGACATTTTGATTTCATTTAAAGTTAGTTTCAGTAGAGATCCTAATAAAATTAAATTTTATACTTAAAGGTAGAGATTCAGTAAACAACCCCCCCACCCCGCAAGAGCTACGGAACCAGAGGATCTCGATCTGCTGCAATTCACCTACCGCCTTCGTTTGGTTATCGATAGATTTATCGTCGCTGTGATAGGAGAACCGATAATATAAAAATTAGGGCGCGCAACGAAAAACCGAATACGAAGGTTATATAAAATTTTTGGCGCCCAAACGTGTGGGGCAAGATGAAAGCATACTCAACTCCTTGACAATATTAGATATAGACAAGAAGTTTATTTAAGTTACGGCATGTGGTTATTTTGACAGCAGACCACATTAGAAGTATGTAGTTCTACCCCAAGTGATATAAAGTGTTGAGTTCAAGTATTCAGGAAAGTCTTAAGATCAAAACATGAGGTTTCAAATTTTTCGTCGATTTTGTTAGATTATATTATGGTTTAACTTACGCGGATAAATGAACCTGCACGGTTTAAGTCTGCTTGGCGAAGCCGATGTTTCTGTTAGGAATATTCCGCCGCAAAGTTAAAAGCAAGAATGAATGTAAACAAGAATTTCAAAACTCTGTATCACAAATTGCTCGTTTAGTTAAGGTCCTCGATAATTTAGCACTCGTTTAGTAAAGTCGTTCAATCTTTTCTTAACAATTTAGATTATTGTATATTGGATGTTTCGATATCAGTACTGATTGGATTTTAGATCATGTTACGACAGCTGAACGTCTAAAAAAATCGAAGAGAACACGAACATATTGTTTTATAGCAAGACTTGGATGATTAAATGTTCTGGTGTCCGGATCTTGGTAATACAGATAGTATAGCCTTGCCGATCAGAAGATTTAAAAGGCCAAAGCCTGACTAAAAGAAACAATTTTATAGATGCAATAGCCCAAAACAAAAATAGTAAAGTTACCAATATTCTTTAGGTTCATTTAGCTAGTTACGATTTCAAATCATGTACCCAGTCATGTCACTTTTAGGAAAATAATTAAAAAAAAAAAAAAAAAAAAAAAAAGAATGTCTTTAGTTCAACATAGTCCACCAAATGTGGACACCCCAGCAGAAAACATATGCAAAATTTGTTCCTTGGTTTTGGACAACACGCAAACATGTTTCTGTACTCCCTGTAAACACATTTTTCATAAATCCTGTTTGGAAGCTCTACTAGAAAAGGAAAAGCATTGCCCAATTTGTGAGAGTGAGATAGATGTGTCTAGTATAAAGCTCGTAGTAGGCAACTGTTCACCAAAAGCTAAGGAAAAACATTTGTCATTGGCACCCAGCACTTCTCGAGCATGGACTCGTAATTTTACAAAACAGCTAAGTCAAGTCCCAAGAGACAGAGCAGAACAGCTCAACGAACCAGCTGTATCAGTTAGCGAAGCACCAGCATCATGCTTAGATGCCAGTCACAGTAGTAATCAACCAGAACCGCAATTACCTAGAACCATGCCTAATCAACGAAGAGCAAGACCCAATCGTGGTAATAATACTCGTCCTAATCGAGATATCGATTATACGGTTATACAAAATATGATAGAACAAACAGTTTCTCGTGTAGTATCGTCGTTACCTATGAATTTAGGCCAGCGAGAAGTCCCATTAGACACGGTCCAAACTCGATCTTTGATAAGTTCGCCCTGCCCTACAACTGTTCAAAATGCAAAAATTGCAAATGTAATGCAGAAATGGAATCTACGTTTTGACGGATCTACAGAAGGTCTAGGAGTAGAAGAATTTATTTATAGAGTAAAAGCCCTAACGGAGGAAACTCTTGATAGTGATTTTATTGGGGTGTGTAAACATATTCAAATATTATTTGGAGGAAAAGTCCGCGAGTGGTATTGGAGATATCATAAGCAAGTCCCGCGAATAGTATGGAGCGAGTTTTGTTCAGCTATTCGTCAGCAATATAAAGACTATCGATCAGATTTTATGAGCAAAGAAATGATTCGTGCGAGAAAGCAAAAAGCTGGAGAATCTTTTGTTTGTTTTTACGATGAGGTAGCTTCTTTGATTGACAAGTTCGGTATAAAGTTTGAGGAAGAGGAGCTTATGGAAATTTTACAAAATAACCTGTTGCCAGAGATACGACAAAAGTTACTATATCAATCCATCGCATCAATAGGTCACCTTCGTAGATTAGTACAGATGCAAGAAAATCTAACACAAGAGCTCAGCCCTCAAGTAAAAGTAATTTCTAACGTCAAAGCGAATGGACGCAGACAAATTTTTGAAATTCAAGAAGGGGAAACCGAAGATAATAAAATAGTTCCAGACCCAGATGAGGAATATGAAGTTGCCGCTGTGCAAGGGAAATTCGTTTGTTGGAATTGTCGCGAAGCCGGTCACACATGGCAAAACTGTCTAGAGGAACGCACCATTTTTTGTTACGGTTGCGGCACGGCCAATGTTTACAAGCCTCAATGTCAAGATTGTATAAAAAGGTTAGCGGAAAACCGACTGAAGGGTGCATCCAGACAACGTCAGATGCTCCCGCAATAGTTACATCAAACTCGGAAAACGTTCAACAAAGTATCAACATTGTGAATCACAAAGTAAACGTACGAAAGTCTCAAAAACTCCCACTAAGATTTTTGTCATATCCGGAGCGTTTACAACATTACCTTACTGTTAAAGACAAAATTTTCAGATCTGACCAACCCTTGGCTAAACGCACGTTGAGACTAAGGAAATATTATGATCACGCAAGACAAACCAGGAAACTTTTTGTTGCAACAATTTTTAGAAACGACAACGATAATAGGAGCTACGCAGAAGTCTCATTTCTTACGTTCACAGAATTAGGTTTATTGGATACCGGTGCCAGCATTAGTTGTATAGGCTCGGATTTAGCACAAACAGATTTTTCACATTTTCCCCAATTTGTAAAAACTAAAGGTCAAGTGCGCACAGCGGACGGAAACGGCCAAAATGTGATTGGTATGTTAGAAGTAATAGTACGGTACGGTAGATTGGAAAGAATGTTAAAATTATTTGTAATTCCCACGTTGAAGAAAAGATTAATATTAGGTCATGATTTTTGGAGAATTTTCGAACTTGCCCCATCTATAATTAGTTCGATCGAGATTGGTTCGGAAAAAAAGTTAGAGACTGACCCTAGTTCTTATTCTCTTTCGTATTCTCAAATTAGACAGCTGGAAGTCGTCAAGCAAATGTTTCCCAATGCAAGTCATCATCTCGGACGTACGTCCTTAATAAAACATCATATTGAGATTGGCGAAGCCAAACCGGTAAAACAACGTTTTTACGCTATTAGTCCCGCTGTTGAAAAATTAGTATACACGGAAATTGATCGTATGATTCAACTAGGAGTTATCGAACCAGCTGTTAGCGCCTGGAGCTCTCCTATTCGACCAGTGATAAAGCCCAATAAAGTGCGACTGTGCTTAGACGCTCGCAAGTTAAATGCAGTCACAATTAAGGATGCTTATCTTTTGCCCAGCATTGACAGTATTTTTTCAAGATTACCCAAGGCAAATATTATTTCCAAAATCGATTTAAAGGATGCCTATTGGCAAATAGAATTAACCGAAGCATCTAAACCTCTTACTGCATTTACAGTACCAGGAAGACCGTTATATCAATTCAAAGTTATGCCTTTCGGCCTTTGTAATGCCACATCTACTATGAGTCGTTTAATGGATGAAGTAGTTCCTGCTGACCTTCGCCATTGTGTTTTTTGCTATTTAGATGATCTGTGTATAATTTCAGAGGATTTCTCATCCCATCTTTCAGTGTTAGCAAGAATTGCGGAGCAATTTCGGAAAGCTAATCTGTCCATTAACATAGAGAAAAGTCAGTTTTGTGTCGCAAGCATTAGTTATTTAGGATATGTGATAGACAGTAAAGGTATCTGCACCGATCCGTCAAAGATTGAATGTATTAAAAATTGGCCACCACCTAGGAATTTGAAACAAACTAGAGGATTTCTTGGAGTTTGCGGTTGGTATCGTCGTTTTATACCGAATTTTGCCGATCTCACTTATCCTATAACGGAACTGTTGTCAACAAAAAGAAATTTCGTTTGGACTACGGAAGCTCAAGCTTCTATGAATAAGTTGAAGGATCTATTAACTTCTGCCCCTATTCTACAAAACCCGGACTTTAATAAGAAATTTTTCTTACATTGTGATGCCAGCGATTATGGTATTGGCGCTGTACTTGTCCAATTATCAGACGCAGAGGAAGAGAAGCCTATTGCTTTCATGTCTAAAAAGTTAAGTCGTGCCCAACGCAATTATAGTGTTACTGAACGCGAATGTTTAGCCGTTATACTGGCTATAGAAAAATTTCGGTGTTATTTGGAATTGCAAGAATTTGAAGTAGTTACTGATCACTCTAGTTTATTGTGGCTAATGCGTCAACAAAATGTTTCTGGGAGATTAGCTCGATGGATTTTTCGCTTACAACAATTTCAGTTTAATATGTCGCATAGGAAAGGAAAAGAACACTTGATTCCTGACGCGTTATCAAGATTGCCCAACCTTTCGATAGAGGCGATAGAAATGGGTCCTATTATAGATCTGGACTCTGAAGCATTTTTGGACGATAGTTATATGTATCTGAAGAAGAAAATCACTGAAAATCCAGACAAATTCCCAGATATCAAAATTGTAAATAAACATTTGTATATTCGAACCGAACATGCCAATGGAGATTCTTATCAAGAGAAGCTTTCTTGGAAACTATGGGTACCGGATAAACTCAGAGTTGATGTTCTAAAACAAGCTCACGATAGCCATACCTCTTCACATTCAGGTATGCAGAAAACCATTGACAAGATACGTAGAACTCTTTTTTGGCCTGGTATGGTAAAGGATGTACGTGACCATATTCGTCAATGTGACACTTGTAAGGAGTCCAAAGCACCAAATTATACGCTTAGACCACCTATGGGACAGCATATTCCCACTTGTAGACCTTTTCAACGTCTGTATATCGATTTACTTGGTCCTTACCCTCGTAGCAAAAATGGATTTGTCGGTTTATTAATTGTTCTTGACCATTTCAGTAAGTATCATTGGTTACAACCTCTGAAAAAGTTTCGCACGGAGGATATACAAGAATTTTTGTTAAAACAGATATTTCATTGTTTTGGAGTACCGGAAACCATCGTTAGTGATAATGGTGTTCAATTTAAGGCAAATTCATTCAATTCTTTTCTTACTGAACTAGGCATAAAACATCAGTATACCGCTTTATATTCTCCGCAAAGCAACGCAGCTGAGCGTGTTAATCGTTCTCTGTTAGCTGCGATCCGTTCGTATTTAAAAAATCAGGATCAAACGCTTTGGGATCAACATTTAACGAGTATATCTTGCGCATTGCGATCATCGTTGCATCAATCTTTAGGTTGCTCACCCTTTAAAGCTTTGTTCGGACTGGACATGGTTACTCATGGTTCAGATTATAAACTTTTAAAGGAATTAAAGTTGTTACAGGAGCCTATAACACCGCTCAATCAGACTGACCAGTTAAACCTTTTGCGACAGGATATAGGAGAAAATATTAAGAAAGCATATGATCGAAATGTAGCACAGTATAATCTTCGCAGTAAGTCTGTCTCTTTTAAAGAAGGCCAAGAAGTTTTTCGCAGAAACTTCGCGTTAAGCAAATTCTCTCAGAACTTCAATGCTAAATTAGCCCCTAAGTTCATAAAATGTCGAATCAAAAGGAAGCTCGGAAACTGCTTTTATTTGTTAGAAAATATGCAAGGTAGAGAAGTAGGAACATTTCACGCTAAGGATATACGGAACTAATTCCCACTAATATGCTGCCTAACGTTGCATATTATCGGGTGGTGTAGCGTGCGCTAGTTTAAACTTTCAAATTTTTGAACTTAACGTCTTTACGCGCCACTTTGCCAATAGCGATTAATCAATAAATAAAAATATTGGTATCGATCGAGCGATAACCGCATAATAGGGGGATAGCGATAAATGATCTATCGTTTTTCTTGAGGTGGCAACGCGCTTCATTTTTTGGCTAGGCTTCATTTTCATTTTAATTCTGAGGAGAAAAGTGTTCAATAAAAAAAAGCTGTAGCCCAAATCTTTGGTTATAAATCATAGAAGGTATGTAGGTTAATTCGAATTTTTGCCCCGCCGCCATCTGCATCTTACTCCATATCTTAGATTGGAAACCTTACTTTTTCCGGCCAATATTGCTGGTAGCTTTCGTTTGGGAGGATTATTTTCTGGGAACCGGCGCGTTTACAAATATCCATTTCTGGTGACGGAGCACGTGTATTCGAATTTTCGGTTGTCGTGGCCTTCTGGAATTGGCATTCAGGACATTGAAAAGCCACCGCCAACTAAACACCGGCAGTGCCACATCGTTTCTAAGTTAAGGCTTACAGTGCGGCCAAACTGTCTCATTTCCCGAAAGGTGTCCTAACCTTCGGTGCACTGGATTTTTTCCAAATTCTGGATACTGCTTGCTGTTGCCCGATTTAGCGCATTCCATGTGACCACCTCGAAAGCTCCTACAATTGTTTTTTTGAAATTGACCTCGTTTTGAACGAAATCTTTAAGTCTCGATATTTTCATTTCTGATCTTATTTTTAAATTTCAAGTCCTAATCAAGTTAAACCAAAAAAAAAAAAAATGTAAATAAGTCAAATATGGAATCGATTAAAATCTCGTTAAGGTTATATTAAATAATTCGAGTCGAGAGTAACGTAAAATATAGTAAATGTAAAAGCAAAGTGAGTGAACGGAGTTAATGGTGGTCATAAAGCGCGAAGGAGAAATCATCATATAAACACCTTCCCACAGTGCATCGATGGAAGGCCTTTCAGCGAGTAAACTATGGGGTAAGTGCCTAGTGTATTAAGCAGTATCAATTCGGCGACTTTTAACCGAGTTTTTGCGAACTATGGAGAACGGTAGTCAATTGATACTCTGATTTTGTTGATGTAATTTCTATTTCAGCGTTTTGTGATCAACCAAATAATCGAATTGAATATAAAAAAAAATTTCCGTAAATAATGCTTGACTTGAAGAGCAATCAAAAGCAATGAGTGAATTTGTGCGACTTGAAAATTTAAAATAACTTTAAAGAATTTAAAACAAAAAAAAAAAAATTAAAAGAGAACTTGAAAATAAGATGAATAATTACAAGAAAAGGTTAACTTGATTCATTGGACATTCCTTCTACATTTTTTTTATTCTATAATCTACTATATATTCTACCATAATTAATAATGCGTAACTTGTAAGCTCTCTCGTATACTACTAGTTTTAGTCCCTATCATTCAATAGTTTTAATTTACTTTGAGTTCCATCGTTTTGCCAGACTGAAAGTTCGGAATCTCAAAATGTTGAGTCATACCAGACCAGCGGTTTAAGATTAGTCAGTAAATATTTCTTTAAAATTTATTCTGTACAACTCGAAATGCTCCTATCTGAAATTATAATGAAATTGAACATGATTGCTTAAGCTTTGAAATTAATTTTCCTAGTGACATGGGTACATGAGTTGATATCGATCAGTTTTTTTTTGGGAATCTTTACAAATGCCAATAAAGATTCATGGTTGGGAGGGTATAGAACTGATAAGGTCCATCTACATCTTGACCTCAGTAACAGCTAGCTTGTGACCCAAAGGATACACCTTCATTTCTTTCGTTTTTTATTAACATGAATTATTTACTGTTTTCGTAAGTATTTTCGGCCCGACATTTTGATTTCATTTAAAGTTAGTTTCAGTAGAGATCCTAATAAAATTAAATTTTATACTTAAAGGTAGAGATTCAGTAAACAACCCCCCCACCCCGCAAGAGCTACGGAACCAGAGGATCTCGATCTGCTGCAATTCACCTACCGCCTTCGTTTGGTTATCGATAGATTTATCGTCGCTGTGATAGGAGAACCGATAATATAAAAATTAGGGCGCGCAACGAAAAACCGAATACGAAGGTTATAATTGCCTGAATATAACCAAACTATTTGTTGTTCTGGGCATAGCATTGAATTTGGTTGAAGATGATATACAATTGTCAGATCTGTTGCGGTTCATTGA
Organism: Drosophila paulistorum; assembly: GCA_018152135.1. Lineage (NCBI taxonomy): Eukaryota > Metazoa > Arthropoda > Insecta > Diptera > Drosophilidae > Drosophila > Drosophila paulistorum. Next base: position 5,573,762 of record JAECXG010000805.1, on the reverse strand, counting down.
CGAGGAGCATATTACGAGTCGCAATGTATTAAGCTATTTGCCTGAGCATGTGGCAGTCCATGGCAATTCTCTTCTCAAAGATATAGAATTTAGGCAACACATGGACAAGTGTAAATACAAGGTGAATTAGGGATCATTTATGCAATAGAATAGCTAACTTAATCTATTTCTCTTTGCAGTTCATTCGCATGAATATAGCCCAGATGTCCAGTTTCATAGATCTTAATGGATTTCGTTATGTTTATGAGCTAAGTCTCCCGCCCATGGTGGCTAGCTATGTTATAAGTCTAATGGACCTTATGCCGCCAGCTTTTGAGCCAGTTTTTGGACTACAAAATTATCCGCGCTATGAGGCTCGTGTCATGGCTTATATTGTATATGTGCTAAAGTTGTTGTTTGGACTAGATGATGTAAAAGAGCGTAGTATATCCCTATCCGCCCAAACGATCAATAAACATCTACTGCAAGCAGCCACTGAAGAAGGTAGTTCTAACAGCGCAAGGTCTTGGTTGCCCATTACAATGAGAGTTTTGCCGATCGTTTTGGGGTGAAAACTCAGCTGGGACGGCAAGTAGACGATATGCTTAACAAGGAGCGCAAGGATAAGGACCAAGATTATAATCTAAATGACAGTGTACCACCAGCTTTGCAACGACTCTACTCAGCCAGGTATACGGCGAATCGAGCACGGAAAGTGCAAGCAAAGGCCACATCGAATTTCAACCTAGTCTAACGCCAGCCCACAGCTACTTCAAGCGATTGCTCTTCTATGCATAACGTGCAGAAGACCGTCAAGATACCCAATTATATGTATGAGGAGCATTCTTAGCGACAGTTAGCACCGTTTAAAAATCAAACAACAGAGCTCGCCGAGAGACTGGCAACTCAAGGATTTGACCTACGTGTAGAGGAGTTGGCCTGTCAGCAGGACTACGAAAAAGTGGGCATATTTCAAACCCTGCTTAATAAACGACGCAAACCAAAAGAAAGTCGCGCCAATTGCGACATTGAAATGGATCAATGGCTTGAAAAGTGAAGCTTTATATTTCGTCAGCCCAGATTGCTCTTAGCCAGCAGACATATAAAAGCAAATTCCAAGCCCCCGGAGAATGCCTAAATAATACTTTTGGGAGGCACCGCAGGGTAAGAAATTCTGCCATATGCTATGATATTTCCTGTTTTTATTGACATTGATCCCACATTGCAGCCTGTGAACGTAAACGTCAAGGATGGGTAAAGGCAGAAGCCAGAAAATTCCTCAGCTGTTGAACGTGAAAAATTTCGTGTGGAAAGAACACGGAGTAGCCTTCACTTTGGCGTCTGCTTGTCTGTTTTGGAAACCATAAAGTTATATTTGTTGAAAAGCAAAATAAATCTATCAATATAAATCATACCTATTTCCTCCATCGCTTTATTTATGGCCTCTGGTCCCATTTTGGTGGCCGCCACCCACGAGTCTTTCACCCAGAATAGGGATCCAGACTCTTTGCTTGGAAGAAAATAGTCGGAATAAATTTTCTCCAAAATCTTTTTGACGACTGCCGGACTTTCTGAGTCTTGGGGCATGTGGACGTTAAAGTTTTGGTATCCGATGAATTGGCCGTTGTCGAACCAATACGGGATACCAAGGGACTTCAACTCGTTAATCCTCTTATATTCCTTTGACTCGAATTCCAACAAAACAGATGAGTAAATGTTTTGAAGAATTTCCTCGGAATAGGAGACCTCAGTCATCATAGCCACCAGAGGCCACAAAGTCACGTGTCGGAAGCCTCCTTGCCTCCGAACAGACTCAAACATGCTGAAATAAATAATTGATAATTGTATTTCATTTGTAATTTTAAAACATTAATAACTGAATACTTACATGAAGAGGCAAATTGGGTACTTCTTCAAGAGGCCGTCGGGGTCGTTAATGGGACCCAGTCTTTGGAAAAAGACTTTCTTTTTTATTTGCTGTGATTGCCAAATTAGCCCTTTTTGAGCCAGATAAGCAAGTTGCTGCTTCTCTGGCAGGACGCGAAAATCAAATTCAGAGTCGGACTCCGACTCCGAATCGTCTTCCATCAAAACAGGTGGAATTGGAGGCGGCGGTAGTGGCACATCCGACAATGGTGGTGGTGTCGGTTGTGGCCCATCCTCCTCAACGCGATGGATCTCCGACAATGGTGGAGGCGGCGGTGGTGGCACATCCGAAAATGATGGTGGTGTCGGTTGTGGCTCATCCTCCTTCTCATGGCCATCGATCCCCGACAAAGGTGTTGGTGTCGGATCCCGTTGAGGTTCCTGCCCCGATGTGCTGGGGCTCGCCTCAAAAAGGCGTTTTCGTGGAGTTGCGCCATCGCCATGGTGTTTACTTGCGATGTGGCACTTTAGATTAGAGAGTCTAGTAGACTCGTAGTCGCAGAAATTGCATCCAGGCATGGTTTTGCTGTGGTTTGCGTTTGGCGATTTGGGTGGTTTGGGTTTATTTGTTTCGATTTCGATAACAATATCGATTCCTTAACGTGCTTTTGCGCCAAAATTACATGTTGGGCCAAAAGAAGATATCGATAACTAAACAGACTATCGATATCGATAATTAACAGACGCCAGCTTTGTGCGCCAATATCGAAACCATATCAAAATCAACTGCGAGCGAAAGCAAAAGCAAACAATGGATTTGATTATTTTCAACAATTTGAAATTTAATTTCAATTTCTTCCCCGGCCTCGGGAACATGAGCGGGGCCCATGTTTCAGCGAACATCAATGATGCACCTTGGTGCATATTACAACACCAAAGAATTAACGAATATGCAGTCTCAAAACCTGTATGCGTTAAACCTAGACGAGTTTTGGCATCACGCCCAGCCCTATGTCCACAAGGTAAATATTTATAATATAATAATTTAAACCAATTCTAATTATTCCTATTCTTTTCAGATTTTTGTCGTTTTCATGACAGATCTGGACACTCGAGTCTGACGAATATGTAAGTACAGTGTCAAAAATTATGTGTATGAATATCAAAAAAAGGGAAAAAAATTTTAAAAAAAATAGAAAATGAATATTTTTAGTTGTACAGTGGCGGCAATGAATTTGAGAACTAACATTAAAAAAAAATCGAATGAATCAGAATTTGAGGTAAAAAAAATGTATCAAATTCATTGCCGCCACTGTATGTAATCGAAATATAATCCTTCAACGCAAATTCCTCGTAGACCGTTAGAGCTACAGAGCTGAAATTTTGCATGTAGGCTTGTATATACTGCACAGGTTGTATATCTCAGCCGGATCAGACCACTATATCATATAGCTCCCATACAAACGTCAAAGTCACGAACAGTGAATTTCCTCAATAACTTCACTATTTTCTGAGCTATTGTCCTGAAATTTAATAATAGTGAGTTCATTATAGCTATAAACGAATGTGCCAAATTTGGTCAAGATCGGATGACTATATCATATAGCTCCCAAAGGAAAGATCGGTCAAAAACTTATTTTTTGATAATTTTTTATACATTCATTGAAACTAATTATTAATTTCTTCTTATATTTATCACTTACAGATGACCAATGCGCAGGAAACTGCTGAGGCGATTCTGGAAGTGCTGGAGGGAATACCGAAGCGATTCCGACTGAACATATTTGATGCGACACATCTTTTGGCGAAGTTCGCCAAAGAAAATGATGTGTTCTGTATCAACGCCGTGGAAGTTATCCTCAAAACTAACTTCCACAAAACGAGCTACGTTGAGCAACTGAGACAAATTCGCAAAGAATGTTGCTCCATCAACGTATCGAATCTAAGCCTTGTTTGGGCTTTTATTAAAGCCATTGCAAAAGTGCTATGCAATGTATTCAAGCTTAGAGACCAGGTCCTGTTAAATAACATGAACAGCGACCAAATGGAGCGTCATGGAAAGAATATTGCTTCCATGATGCCCATTATGTCTTTGGAAGACTGCTCGGAGGGGGGAGGCCTCCTTAACTTCATGGTCTTCGATGCGGCGAAATTTCTCAAGCTTAGACGGACCTAGAAGACGTGGTATGTAGATATATGATTTAACTTGCTTTAACCAATTATAATTTTATTGTTTCCAAAACAGCCAGACGCCAAATTGACGGGTACTCCAGGTCCAGAGAAGGAAGGAGGTCGAGGCGTCATCAAAGTCCCGCCTTGTCGTTTTTTTTCTGGAGAAGGGAAGTATTTTGGATTAAAACTTTTCAATTTGTGGTCCTAATTTTCTTTTGCTTAAAACTATTCTCTATTTTCAGTTTTATTTCGTATGTTACAGTTCACCTGTTCGCGAAAAAAAAGGAAGTATCTGTATTTCAATATATATGTTTTATTTATGATTTAGATCTAAATTGAATTTTTCTTTATTTTCAGCTAATGACGCAGCAGATGATGATATGAAGTGTTAACTTCTACCGTGATTGGAAATTTGACTACTCGATAAACTGCACAGGAATTACCACTGCTGAATCAAAATACTATCGAGTTAACAAGTTTTGAATTGGAAATGAAACAGAGAAATTTTTATTGAAAGAGATGGGCGAAACGACTTGTGATTACCGTTCATATAATTGTGATAACCTATGATCAAGAATGTTGGAATGAAATTCACTACTTTCGATCAGGATAATGACAATTTTTGGTGGCAAAATTGTGCTAAAGAATGTCATGGAGCTTGGTGGTTTAATTCCTGTACTGGATCAACAGTTTTTCTATTTTAATTGTTTTTTTCCAGGTTTTACTAATAATCATGCTTGTAGCCCTAAAAATTATGAAATTCGCTTTTTTATTCACTTTGTCAAGTCAAATAATCGAAAGAATTTTATTTTAAAAATTGTAAACATTCTCTGTAGTTTAATCTTTGCCTTGTCCAATTGATCAAAGTCCAAAAATAGTATATAATTGATATTTTTTTGACAAAACTTTTGAGCTTAATATCTATAATGCAACGATTACAGAAAAATAAATCAAATACAGAAGATTATGATTATGTGTAATTTTAAATGAAATTACTTTTCAATAATAACGCATATATTGTTCAATTATAAAGATGATGTTTATTTTCTTTGTTCTTATTTTAGTCGCTGTTGCTGCAATTGTTGCTGCTGTGTTGTTGCTGCTGTGTTGTTGCTGCTGCTTTTGTTGTTGGATGAATACTTTCAGTCATTTATATTAATATTGCTGGCATTCTGGTTGGCCATATCCATATTAGCCCGTGAGGATTGATTAGCCTGTGTTAGCCTAATTTAATTCGCCAATTGATCCGATAATGTGCAAAAAAGAAAAGAAAATGTTAAGAATTGCAATGAAACATCTGTGGGCAAATTGAATTCCAATTACATATGAATAATCTTTAAATTTTGTATATTTTTTTATTTTAAATGAATGAAATGAAATATTTGAATGAACGAATGAAAAGCCAAGTATCAGCCTGCAACTTTTGCTTTTTTGCATTTTCAATTTTTTCGTCCAATTTTTTTTAGACCAACATATGGTTTATTAACTTAGTAAAACTTTTTGGTAAAAAACTCTATCCAGATCCATTTACATCCATAACATAATCCATGAAAAATAGACATTTAAAAATGAAATGTAAAAATAAAACAAAAAAAAAACAATTTGCATTAGAATCAAATAGAAAATTTTATTTGGAATTAAATAGAGTTTCTGAAAATGCTTTGAATATTTTGAAATATTTTTTAGATATTTCATTTAAATAAATGCACCTTTTTGAGATTTATTTGGATAAATTTACACATGTAAAAAATCTTTAAAAATACTAGTTTTAAATTTAAAGAAAAGTACTTATTTCAAAAACTATATTAACTAACTATATTAAAAAAAGTATTTTTCAAATAAAATAATTTATTAAAGTTTGTATTATTGCAACTTCTTGTAGAGGTCGTCGAATATTTTTGTTTTTTTTAAATTACATTAAATTAAATTATGCGTACGGTATTTGAGGACAAAGTAATAGTGAAACTAAAAAGCTTATATTTCGAACAAAATTTAATGAATCTTGACGAAATTTTTACACAATATTTATTGGTTATATATCTATAAATTTATTCAATAAAATTTCCATTGGCTGCCTATTTATTATATATACATTAATTATATTAATTGCAGTCTTTAGAGAAGAAACAGTATTATGAGGATGTTTATTGGTCAAAATTTTTTTTGAAGGGTCCTCATCAATAATCGCTTGCACTTTTTGCGTTTCGATATTCTAAATCGGCGTGATTTTATTTAAAAAAAATTATTTGTAACAAAAGTAATTTCGGAAAGATATAGTAACATATGTACATGTCCTCAAATACCATGCGCACCCTGTATATGCTTTTATTGTAAATATGCTCATACATATGCATACATAAATATATCATCTGTACTTATATATGTATGTATACATTTTCGGCAATCAATTCTTTAAATTACATACATATGTATTCATTCATACATACATAATACATACATACATAGGAGCAAGCTGATTTCGATACCTGTGCCAATACTTATTTGATGTAAATTTGTGCTTTTTTTACTTTTTAAGCTTAAACTTATTTGACTCACTGTACATACGTCATCAACGTGCAACTTTCATTCGCAACATCATCCAACATGCAACCCAACAAAACTCACTCGAACTCGAGTCGAACTCGAGCAAAAGAGTCGAACTCGAGCAAAAGAGTCAAGCCGCAACCACGCAGTCGAGCAAAAGAGTCGAACTCGAGCAAGAGTCAAACTCCGACCGTCGTGTCGAGCAAAAGAGGAAAATTTCCCTTGCCCAGTATTACCTCTCCAATGAATTTGCCATTCTTTTTTGAGTCTGACAATGTAGCCATTTAGCTAGATTTTTTGTTTGGTAATTCTTATTAGAAAATGTTTAATGATCTAATGTTATTAATATTATTCATTGTAAGGGCGTTGTTCTTTAATTAATTTATATTTACTAATTAAAAAACTTTTTTTACTTGCAAATATATAAAGAAATACTTACAGGTGTTTGCATTTAGCTATTTTTAGCTTGAAAAGTAGCAGCACTACTGTTACTCTCTAAAAAATTAGTGACAAGAGAGCCAAAAGAGAGAGAGAGAGAGAGATAAAGGGAAATTTTCTTTATCAAATAAGAGAATGGGGGGGACTTTTGAAATATGTAATTGTAAGATTTATGAAAAAAATAAACAACTGATATGAAATCTATGTATTTTTATTTTGGACTGTATTTATTATACAATACTTCATTGTATTTGTAGATGACGATTTGCATAATCAAATTAGTTTTCATATTTGTATCCACTTAAATCTAACTGCCAATTTTTGAACATTTTCTGGCTTAAAGTCAAGGTCAATTCTAAATGTCATGCAAAATTTAACGATTTAATTGGTGAAACTCTTTTTAACGAAAGCTGGAAATTAGATTAAATCAGGGCCGGATTTATGGAAAAACTCGCTCTGGCAGCTAAAAAAGAGTTTTGAAATTCTTTTGCGTTGCCAAAAATGGTGAAGTTAAGACTAAGATCCTTTCATCTCCCTTTTAGAAAAAAACAGAGCGAAATCTCGAGACTAGAGCTCTTAAATCTGGTATATATATATATTATTGAAAGTACCTACATTCTGGCTTTAACCCCGTATCTCGAATATTTGATCTGCATCTCAAAAATCAGTGTAAAGTAATCAAATAATTAAGTTCAGTTCTTCCTACCTATTTTTTTAGGTATCTCCCACTTTCTGCCAATTCTAAAACAACTTTTTGTTGACTCTACTGGAAACAAGGTATGAGCATAAATAATTTATGACATAGAAATACATACAAAAACGTACGAAACAAAACAAAACAAAAACACTTTCGCGCTCAAGGCGGGCAATTCAGGCGGAACGACAGACGGTTTAGACAAAATGAAAGTGAAAAGAGTTGAAAAACCACATAGAAATAAAATAACAAATAATAACTATGTATGTATGTATGTATGTGGGTAAAAAGTAAATTTCAATAATTGCTGAGTCAGCCAGTTTGAGCCTAGCCCGTTAGCCCGATAAAAACAGCTGGATTTGGCATTGAAATTGATTTCGTTGTTGACTGGTTGGGGGATCGTCTTGGCCAGTGATTAGTCATTTTTCCTACCTGCAGGACAGACCAGAACAGGGTTGGTTGATAGGTTGGAAGGGTGAGGTCACTGTACAGGTCGGTCTCGCATGCAAAAAGAATCAACCCTCGCGCCAAAAATGGAAGACCAAGCTGAAAACAGATTGAAAATGGAAAAGGTGGAGGGAAAAACGCACAACTCTTGAAAATGTGTGAAAGTTGCAGTGAATGGAAATGGAATGCGTCATTTCCATGAACTGCGTTTTAGGTTTTAATACCATGCACCTTTTCAGATGAAATGTATATAAAAGAAACAGAGGGAAATGTTTCCGATACCCCATATATAGAAGCTATATTCTTTAGTTTTGTCATTGAAATTTGGTATACTGTATTTAAAAATCAAAAAACTATTAGTCGACAAAATTTCACAAAAAACATATTCTAAATAACCTAGTTATAAGCCTAGATCTAGTTCCATAAGTGAGCCAAACGAACAGTATAAAAATCTGTCCTTATCTGTCCTTAATTAAGAGTGAGTGAAATAGCCTAGATTTGCTATAAGTGATGGGAATTCTACTTGGTGCCCCTTTAGTGCATGGTATATTCAATTCGTTGCGTTGGTTTTTACATCTAATTCATTCAATACATAAAATTTTAATAGCCATGTCTTTCGAGTGTGCCATGCCTGAATGTATCTTTTATCTCTATTTTGTTTACGTGTTGGGTGCAGTTGATGGGCTACTTTCGTTGTGGGTATCTCTGTTTGTCTATTCAGACTACTTCCGCTAAAATCAGCTTTCATTCTGGATGCACCAATATCACATGCTGTGTGAGTCATTAGAAATTAGTGCATTGGCCACGTACTACAACCAAAAAAGAGAAATAATGATTACCACCAATGGCAATGTGGCACGCGTTATCCAGCCAGCCATCCATCCAGGGGATGGGAAGCCTGATGTCACGTTTGCTTAATTAATATATGAGCTCATTAAAGAATTCTGGGCAGACGTTTCTCTCTCCCTCTTCTCCTCCTCTGTCTTTGTCTCTTTGTGTTTTGTGTGTAAATCTGTCATTTCTGCATCCACAACTCTAAACTGCAGATACATAAGCAATGTATCTAGCAGATACATTTAGGGTCTTTTCAGCCCACTATACTATTTATAGTGCGTGGGGAGCAGTTGCCCTCGTCTTTGACATGCATCATATGTACATATATATATATTTATATATGCACATGAATATATTTCTTTCAACCTGCCCCAGGTCTCCTCTGCTCTCTCTCTCCGTCTCTCTGTTCTACTTCTGTCTTTCTTTCTTTCTTTTTGAGGCATCTGTAAATTTTGCGCCAATTTCTGCGGCTGCGGCTGCTGTTTCTGCCCTCATCATTGAGCACAGACACACGCACAGTCAAATACCTGCTGGTAATTTTGAGCAAAAATTTTGCGCCAAAAACCAAAACCTGAATCTGACACACACATTCACACAGGCATACATCCTGGCACTCTTCTTCCCGTTTCCGCACTTGAGATACAATCCATCCATCCCAGCCCGTTCACATTTTGTTGAGCCAAGGTGGAACAAGTGCTTTGCTTTTTCTTTTTTTTTTTCTCTTTTGCAGCAGCAGAAGGCTCAAAAAATTCTCGTTTTATTGGTACAATGAGCCCGATGCCGATGCCGACTGCCGCCGCCAAAAAGTTACCATCTGCTCCCCAAAAAGCATAGACTGGAATTGTCGTTGTCTCGTTGAGACTTCTTTTTTTCCTTTTGGCTTTTTAATTTTTCAGCTCTTATGGCCTTGCTAAAAGGAAACCAAAATCAAAATCAAGTAACACAAAAAAAAAAGGGTCAAGAGGCTTGTGTTGAAATCAATATTCAGGGCTCTCAGTTACCAATTGGGAGAACGATCAAGATTGATTCCTGATCGCTTTAGTCAAAACATTCAATCTTCCTTACTAAAGACAATCATTTGGGTTCTAAACTGTGATTTGATATCTGCAAATTGTAGACGATTAGTTAACCAAATTCCATTTATGAGGTTAAAATAAAAAAAGATAAGATACATTCAGAATCAACTCTTATCAGATAAATATTCACCAGTAAGCATAAATTATGGAAAATTTTGAAGTGTGTTTATGTTTATGTTTGCTAAAAGGAAACCAAAACCAAGTAACAATCGGGAAAGCCATTGCGTCGACTCCAGTATACCATGCACTGGAGATCTATGGAGTCAAGGTGCCACACCCTTGTAGAATCCTGCAGGTAAAGAATGTCATCTGTGTCCAAAAATATGAAACAAATTATCAAACATAATTGTGAACATTCGCAATACTAAATGTATTCTGCAAATTATATGTAAATTTAGTAAATAATTGAAATAGTGGAATAACTTATTTTACATCATGATAGTCCTACAAATCTTTGAGAATCAGTTTCGTGATCGTAGAACTTGCCATATCATTCTTATATGGACATTTTTCAAATCTTCAGGCTCACACCTACGAATCTGTCCATGAGTGTATTATATTAAGCTGTTAATATGTTTGTCAAAACATCAATAAGACATGTTGGATTGCGATAGTTTAAATATTGGAGAAGTCTTTTATAACCTTTTTCGTGTTATCTTGACAATCGATTATGTGTAAAAGAAAGATAAAGTGTAGAGTAATCTCAGAGTAAACTTTCCTATAAATGGTGTCACCTTTCTAATTTTTAATCATTTGTAGTGCAAATACCAAAAGGTTTCAGTTCTTAGAAGATTCAAAATGAACATAAATTCAAAAAATGGCATTACCATACGCATAATGACGGAAGAGGATTACAAACAGGTAAAACCTTTCATGGGGGAACAATTCTGGCTAAATGGTGAACCACTGTCTGCCTCAACTGGCGAAGATGTGCAAAAGTGTACGGAGAAGGAGCAGGATGAATATCATTTATGGATGATCAAACAAGGAACTTGCCTCCTCGCCACAGACGAGAATCAAAATGGACGCATTGTCGGCATAGTATTGGCTACCGCTCAATATCCCGGCGATCTAAAGACAAACCATGAAAAAGCTATTGCACTCGAAAACCATTTTTTCGGACGTTTGTATCGATTGCTATCCAAACTTGAAATGGATGGAAATGTGTATAAACGCTTTGGGGTCGATAAGTCCATCTATTCGGACACCACTAGCGTGGATAGACTGATGACAGCCTGTTGTACAAGTTTCTATGCCGCCAGGCAAAAGAATGCCTTGGGGATGGAGTGCGTACACTCAATTACCTATGCCGACTACAAGGATGAGAACGGAAATGTGATCTTCAATCCAGCTGCACCACATACCAAAGTTCAACTCAACTTCAAAAATCGGTTAAGTTTAAGTCAATCATTAACAAAATACGCAAAAAATAAAGAAAAGATGCATTTGAAATAATAGATATGAAGACGACAAGAAAAGAAAAACCTCAATATGTAAAATAGACCCAATATTTATCAGAATATCGGAATTAATCTAAACAAGCCAACTCATATGGAGCCATATTATCTTTACTGCATTCAGTTAAATATTATTAATGTTATTTAAATGTGTTTTTATATTTAACCTATTGAAACAGAGAAGACAGTTTAGGGTATGAAGTTTTTAATGATGAAGAACTTATTTTATAATATACATACATGCCAAGTGTTTTTGTTTTAATTTAGTAATACATAATAATCTTATTTTCGATTAATTAATGAGTAAAATTTGGCTTCTATCTTAAGAAAAGGTATGGGCAGCCAAAGTCCTTCTGTTTACTTATTATTCCATTAGTTATAATTACCTTTTAAATTGTTGATAAACATTAAAATTGAAGGAATTGAATTGTTTTATTCTTTGAGTTTCTCTATGTACAAATAAAAGGGAGTGCCATCTGTTTGTTTATTGAAAGGCAGAGTCGCACATCTATTGTTCTATTGCAAAATCTGAGGCCAAGAGTTCAAAAAAATTAACCAAATTTGTGTATATTTATGTAAAACAAAATCCAAATAATTCCAAGTACTCGATTTTTCTATAGAAACTCACACAAAAGCAATCAAATTCCATGTCGGAGACTCTATCAACAAAGTAGTAACGTTACGTAACTTCAAGGGGTCCTTAATGCAACCTCAAGGAACATCAGAAAATTCAAATACAAATTGAAGTCATTTTTGATTAACATTCACTGATATTAATGGACACAAAGAATAATATCTCTCAAGACCTTTTAAAGATCAGACTTCTAATAAAAGCTTAGGTTGCGACGTTGTAAAGAACTTTTCAATAGTCCTGCGGATATCCGATGTAGATATAATTATCATCCTCATAATAATCATCATCATCAATCATATTATTTTAATGACAAATCCTTTGCTGGCATTTTAACTTATCTTATCTAACGATAAGTGGCCATAAATATTTGTTATCACTTGTTACTCTATTTACTGCAAAGTGTATTGTTATTAATAATTAAATATTCTTTAACAAGTAATAATTAGCAAAGTTTGTACAATAAAATAATAAAATTAAATGAAAAAGTTTACAATTGGCCTATTATTTTTTTTAGATTTCGATTTTGAATCTATTTGCTTATCACATTGTACCAAGGAATGGCTTAAAATGTTGCGATTGTTTAAGAGTTAAGTCAGAAAATAATTCAAATTCAATAATTTATTGAAAGAAGATATTTGAAGGCTTTTCTGTGTATTTAAGGAATACAAATGTTTTTGAATATTGAAATTACATTTTAAAAGATGTGTGTTACTTTAGAAACATTGTATAAGCAGTAAAACATTATTATTTTCGACCCTTTCTTAATATTACAAAATTTAATAGATCGAATTTCGAAAAACAAAACTTAGTTCATAAAAATTTTACAAAATTTAATCATATGAAGAAAATTCTAATCATTTCAAGCCTAAATGTTGCCAATTTGAACATCAATTTCATTAGAGAATTCAAATGGAGTAATTAATAGATAGAAAAGATCTAATCATAATTCATATTTCTCAAAAAATGTTTCGGAAGTTTTAGAAAATTTTTTCAAGCATCGTAAGTATTTAAATTAGTAAGCAATCCTTTAGAATCGAATTATGAAAAGGTTATTTAAACTTAGAAGCAAAGACTGAAACCGAAACTTAAACCGTCATAATTACGGTTATCATTTGAAAGTGATTTATATTTACAAACCAAAACCGAAACCTGTTCATCAGAAGAAAGCGAATCCGAAACGGTATTTTGAATTGGTTTGATTCTTTGCTTAGTACTCATTAGTTCCACAAATAAGTTATGTAGTTATTATAGACCTCAGTGGCGGATCCTTGATGGGGGAAATGAGAGAAAGTAGGGAAAGTCCGAGATTTAAACTCTGAAACTGATCAAATTTCAATATCCAAGGAAGATTTCAACTTCAAATTGCCCAAAACTATAAGCTAGACCACTAAAATCATTAATTTAGATGTTAGACAAATTGATATTCTATATTAGTAAATAGTTTAAGCAGAGGCACTTAGTTGGCTCATCCATGAAAATGCCATAAATTTAATTTGATTTGCTAAAACCAAAAAGACCTTATGAGAAATCCACTTTCGCTGTCGTTTTGTCTTTCCCTACACTGATTATTATTATTACCATAATTGTTGTTGTTGGTCTTGTTGCCACAGTGCTAATTTCCTTCATTTATCTTTTGTTCATTTTTTTTGGGTAAACCAAAACTGAGCTACAGATACAGATACATATGTATCTGAATCTGTGTATCTGTTGCTGTATGTATGTATAGCTATTACAATTACTCTACGTGACTCTTGGACGCTTAATTGCAGCAGCAGTCCGAGAACGAGTCCGAGCCTGGGACGTCATAAATCTCACGAGCCTCCGATTGCAGTCCCATCCATCCATCCATTTGTTCGTCTGTTCGTTCGTTTGCAAAGTGTCCAGTTCTAAGCTGGCTTACATACAGATAAGAGCAATTAGGCGTAATATGGCATAGAGAGGTGTTGGGATCAACGCTCAGGTCTCTCTGGTCTCAAAGGCCCACCACCTGGCTAATGGTATCGTGTGACCGCACCAAAAAAAAAAAAGAAGCTCATAATTCACCACAACTGTCCACTAGAAATGCAAAAGATTTCGTCTGGGATTGGGAAAAAAGTAGCAACCCCAACCCCAACCCCATCTCCTCCCATCTCATAAGAAAGTGGGCCGCTTGCATAAATCAAAAGGCGACTTTATGAGCCTCTTGCATGTTTGTCTCTAGTGGGTCAGTCTCTGCTTTTTTTGCCTCACTGGTGTCCATTGCATGCAGCACGCCAGTTGCAACTTTATGTTAGATACAAAATCTTGACCCACTTGTAAGTTGTATGTTTGTTTCCACGACTCGGCCCGTTACTTTTCACACTTTTAAAACTGGTTAAACTAGCGAAAACTAGCGACAATTGTCGCCTGCAAAGGGCATTCGTCTGGAAAATGCCAAACAAAGGGTATAAAAGAGAGACAGAGGGAGACACACCAGCATAATTCTTCTGCTCTATTGTAATTGATAGGCATTTAGATTGCCCCAACTGGTTTCTTTTTCCTACATTTATTGCCGCATTTTTATTGTTTAAGATTTTTTTATATAGTTTTTCCGAGTTTTTCCTCTTTTCTTTCCTTTGTATGTGCCAACAAAAGAGTTTTTGTTTCGTTTCAAGTTTTTCTCGTTCGCTGATCGTTCAGCTCAGTGGGAATGAGTTATGAGTGCTTGGGTGTGGTGACCTCTTCCCTCTCATTTGGTGGTGGTTAAATGCAGTTCTCTGGCTGAGTTTCCTCCATCTAGGGAGTGGCAATGGAAATGTGAAAATGTAAAGGGAGGTCTATTAATGTAATACGATATGCGGTGCATGAAAAATCAAATGAGACTTGCCAGAGGAGGGCAGAGTATTGCAGTTGGTCAGTAAAACTGATGTGAATGTGGTACGCTTGTCAGGCCAGCGAGTTCAGTTTTGTTGATGTATCTTTACTAGCAGATCTTGATCTCGGCTCTGGTCTGTTCTCCTCTGGTGTGCTAAGCCGACAGCCAGTCAGATGGTCAGTCATTTGAGTCTGGCAGATTCAGACTGACATGTTTAATTCTAGCCTAAGTAAAATGCAGATACTATTTATGGCATATTACATTACTTTTGAGGGGCACGCGATAGGTTTTTGTGGTCCACACGCGTGTCCAGCTGCCCAAATATTTTGCCCTCTAACTGGCAGAAATATAAACGCCAAATGCCCAAAAAAAAAATGACGCCTATGCAAACAATTCTAGCCACGCAATCTCTTGAAGATCCGATCCCATCCCTTATATGGAGTGGGGGCCCTTCATCCATCCATCCGTCTCTCTGCAATCAGCGGCATGCGCGTTGTTTTTTCTTTTTTATTTTGTTTATTTTTAACTGCTGCTATTTTGAGTTTTCAGTTTGTTTTTCCCTTGTTTTTCCTTTTAAATTTTGTTTATTTTGTCACACGCCCAACGTCAGTTTTGCATTTGCATGCGAGAACTGGGAGTGGCAGCCCAATGAGGGCAACTTGCAACATGCAACTGCAACTGCAGATGCAGATACAAATGCAAATGCCACACCGTGTGAGTGTGTGTGTCTGTGTATCTATATCTGTGACTGCAGCTTCGGCTGACTTCCTGTCTAAATAATGGCACATTTAATGCAAACAGATGCAGAAAATACCAAATGTTTGCATTGATGCAATAAAAAATATATGCAAAAAAGAAAAAAAAAATAATTAAAATCATAGAAAATCTGGGCAATAATCATACAATGCTGAGCCCGGAGAGATAAATATAGTGGGTAGTAAATGTAAAGCAATGGGATCTCCAAATACCTACAGAAAATGGTTGAGCTGATTCAGGTCTACAAAGAAATATGTAAGGAAGAAGGGGCCACCTCTTTTAATTATGGCAAAAGAGTGTGTTCACAAAGTGAATTCTAAATATTGCTGTTTTAATATACTTTCTTTGCAAAAATGTTTCACATTGAATATAGGTTTCCAATGATTTAAGTTCTTTTCCATATTTGGCCCAGCTATCTATCGTTTGTAGGTCCGAAACAAAACCCGATCCATAACCGGGAGAAAACGTGAGAGAGAAAATATGCAACTAAAAAAACACTTTTTGTCTCACAAATGGAATTGGATCCGAGTTGGATCAAAAGGGAAACTAACATATAAAATTAGTCTCATTGTCAGAACTTTAAGCGATTGACTTTCTCAAAAACTAAATACACTGGGGGTTACGTTTGTAGGAGACACAGTTTTAGGTGAATCCGAGTTTAACGAAACATGGGTTCCATACTATAAAATAAGGAGTCATTTAACAACGAGGATCCGGGTTCGAATCCCAGGCTATAGTGTATGGATGTAGTTTTTCGTCTAATCCGGCTTATTTGCCAGTGTTTGTCAAATGTAGTTGGGTTAATACTTTACAACTATATCCTATATCCTATATCCGATTGCCGATTGCCGATTTCAACTTAAATATATATATTTAATGGTGTAGGATTGACCCAATTCAGCATTGTAATACTGAAATAGGCTTGAATAAGATCTTGTTAAGCTTGGGTCAACGCTATCTCCATCCTCCTTTCCTTGAGCCTATTACTTTTGTCACCTTTTTATTTAATATAAATCAATGCTTCAAATCGAATTTGCTTAAACGCCAGTAAACTTTTATACTCACTTATTATGTATAAAATAAAATGATATTATTACATATGTAAATCTCATGATAAAGCTTATTCGTCGTTTTTAATAAATTAGGTAAATGAAAAGGCTTCAACTAGAAATACTGATACTAATGGCAACAAGAAGCTTAGGCCAGTTAGTTAACTAGTAACTAAATTACAAATCTACTTACAACAAACAGAAAAATCCCTTAACTTCTTAAAGTTTGTCGTTTTATTTGGAAAAGTTCTAATACTGAAAGTTATACTTGTTTTTTAGATCGGTTCATAGTACCAAAAATTTATCTAAAGCCTAAAAATCTACTCAATGTGTTAAGGAATTTTATATTATTACCGTTAAAATATAACACCGAAGTGCCAGAAATAGAATAATTGTTTAGTTTTCTAATGGAAAATACAAATTTATAAATAATTAAAATGTTTTATAAAAATAATAATAAAAAAGTGGTTTTTAGAGAACCTGAAAAAATTACAAGATTTAGATAAAAGATGATTCTGACATTTGATTCATCTGCCTGATAATCTTATCTTGCCACACAAACATGACAATGGAATTTATTAAAAAACAATCCATCAGACATTGTTTATAATTGTTTCGTTCTTCTTTCTTTATTGTTACTAGGTCTGTCATACGTCCTACAGTTAAACAAAGAGTTAAATACCAAATAGAAGGGCAAGAGCCACAATTGTTTATATAAATCCACAAATATGTTTATATATATACCTATAAGTCTATAATTTCTATTTATATACCAAATTTATTACACATTTTCACATTTTTCAATTGCTGAGAAAGAGAGAGGGAGAGAGAAAGAGAGAGGGAGATTGGCGAGACTAAATATTCAATATTCGTTGCCAACAATTACATAACTCATTTTTATGGTCTGACTATGACGAATGATTTGATTAAAGTTAAACACGCTTGAAAGAAAATTGCAAAAATATTAATGGCTTTCGTGTAATTCTAGTAGCTGTACTTAAATATTAGTTACCCATGAACTTTACTCGTTTTAGCCATGGTTCTGAATGTTATTTTAGGGCTAAGACTAAACCGAAATGGTGCATTTCAAGAAAAAACGGTGCAACTGAGTATAACAAACTATTATCAATGAAATGGCCAATATTCAATTCTCTGGTGTGAATCATGGAAATTCATCAGTTCAGTAATTGATTAACTTTCAGTGGGGAACTCTGGGTTTTTGGACTTCGAATAAATTGAGTTTGTAAAATGAACTCATTGTTCATCATAGTTCACCCTAGAATAGTTCCACTGTATCTACATACATATATAGATAGACACATCTAATGCATTTCAATTGATGGAAAATATTGTGCAATTGATTGACGTTTGGCCTAATTAACACAGACACATCTTGGCCCCATGTGCCTTGGGAAGGGAGGGGAGGCCATTTATTATTTTCAGCTTTCTTGCGGCTAACACTAAGAAACTTCTGTGAGTTGGCCGACTACTGGGCATAATGATGATCCGCACAATTCGAGAGGGCCTTAGGCCTATATTTTTTTGTTGCTTGTTTTGTTTTATGTTCTCTTGCTAATCGTCCGATTTTTCTACCGTTAAGTGGTGTTAAGTGCTACCCAATCCAGTCGCCTGAGTATATCATTCATTATGAGGCTCGAGTTTCAATTTGCGGCACTCGGCGATTGTATAATTAATAATAATAATAAACTGAAAAAAAAGAAAAAAAAAACAGAAACGCTATCTCTCTGTGAGTGTGAATGCGAATTTTGTGAGGGCAATTCACATGCAGACCGCAGCAAAAAAGAAATCAACGCCAGTTTTCGATTTCCGCTGGCATTATAAACAAACAGAAATCCATCCATAATGACATTTAGTGTCCTTGCCCAACATTAGCAGCTGATGACACATTCAATTATGCGGGCTCCTTGGCAGAATGATCGTATTGTCATGGTTTTTCATCACATTACAAGCTAAATGTTTTATATTATTTTATTTCCCGCACCCTAATTCGAATTTGTAGCGCTCTTGATTGATCGATGGTGGCGGTTGGGCGGTATTACTACTAGAAGTACTGCGGGTTCTTTAGTTGAAAACTAACAAAAAATCCATTACATTAGAGCCGTATATATTAGTAACCTCTTGGAAAGTGGTCTAAGGTTCACATAACGACTTTTCTTTTAGTTTATTAGCAAGTTATTCTAATTCTATTATTGATTTAGTTTATTCAAATTAAAGTCGTTACATTGGCACAAAGTCTGTTAAGTGAGCAAGTGAGCCGGAAGTGCTAAGGTTTGAGTAAAAAGTGAGCCGGAAGTCCTAAGGTTCAGTAAAAGTGAGCCGGTAATTGAAATTCTGGTTAACAGATGGCGCCACTGGGCGATTAAACTAAAATGATCGATATTTCTTATCGATAATAGTAACCATAACAAACAACAGCTGATTCACAGTATTTAATTCCAAGTGTTTTGCTATTTCTTTAAAATTGATATTTAAAATGCGACGCCGCGTTGGCTTAGGAGCCATTCAGCAGCAGAAATTGGCTGCCGAGAAATACAAGGACAAGGGAACCGATTTGCAGGAATCCCAATTGGAACAGATGACCAAACAAATGGAGGTGTTCCGTGGCAAACTGGAAGAATTCGCCATGAAACACAAAGAGGACATAAAAAAGAACTCGCAATTTCGTAAGCAATTCCAGGAGATGTGTGCCGCAATTGGAGTTGACCCACTGGCCACAGGCAAGGGTTTCTGGAGTGTACTCGGCATGGGTGATTTCTACTATGAGCTGGGTGTTCAGGTGGTGGAAGTGTGCCTGGCGGCGAATCATAAAACAGGTGGCCTCATGGAATTGGGAGAACTGCGTCGTCGTTTAATAGCCGCCCGTGGTCAGAGTCAAGTGCATCAGGAGATTACCAAAGAAGACATATTGATGGCAGCCAAAAAACTGTCAATCTTTGGAAATGGGTAAGCATAACAGAATCAAATTTCGCGATTTCTAAATAACTTTCGAACTTTTCCGAATAGTTTCGTTGTCCACAAACTGGGAAAGGGCAAGTACATAGTGCAATCGATCCCTGGAGAGTTGAGTATGGAGGAGACCAATATTTTAAATGCTGCATCAAATACAGAACAAGGCTGCGTAACAAAATCTCAACTTATCAACGATCTGGGGCAAGTCACTTGAATTCAATTTATTCTGACTCACTTAAATCTATACATATATTTTGATATTTAGTTGGACCGACTACCGCGCCAAACAATCCTTGGACAAAGTTGTTGGTGAGGGTCTCTGCTGGATTGATAGGCAAAATGAGGATGAGCCTAGCTATTGGTTTCCCAGTTTATTTCCCGGCCGCAATTCTATTGCCGTGGGTGCCTCTTAATACCAGATGTATTTAAAGAAAATATACATATATATGTTTAAATATATAACTAAAGTTTACAATCTATGGCAAAAATTCTTATTGTGACTGAGGATTCGGCTGCCTATTACAGTCGCCGTCAACTTTGCCACCTTTGAGGGCGTAATTTTCAGCCAGAAGTTCACCATTATCCAATTTGAGTTGATAGATTATATTTTCAAATTTTTGTGTGAGATCATCCATGGCAGCTTTATATTTTAGTTTTATATCTCTGTGAGCATCCATATATTTTTTGATACGTTTTTCGTAATCCTTTTTGCTAAAAGAGAATAACATGAAAAAGTAAGATTTACTAGAAAAGTTATATCCATGCCCGAAATTGTTTAAAAATCAACACATAATGTTGCAATTTGAATTGAAAACTATTTATCTATAGTTAAAGGATGGTTCCATTTAATTTTCATGTAATTTTTGTGTTTTCAACCACATGAAATTGTTGTATTTCGAAAATGCTTTTAAAAATGGAATCTCCCTATAGATTGTCTATATATTGTGTACTTACGTCCTTTCTTGAGTGTGTTCCTCACTGCTGGCCGAACGTTCCATCATATTTAGACGTTTGTAACTGTTTTCCACTTCGGCGGCAAGTTTCTCATTTTGATGCAAGGCCTCTTTATATTTCATTTCCAGGCGAGCGTTGCGCGATTGTGCCACTTTCATAGCACCCTTGTATTCTTTGATGTAAGCTTGGATCTTTTGCAACAGCATTTAATACCAATTAGTTTATGTTTATAGAAATTTCAAAATTTAATTCTTACTTTATCTCGCAGTTCGAATATAGATTTATCCCTCTCCATCAGTTTGGCTCTCAGTTGGTCCACTTCAGTGTCGACACGTTTGGCGGCTTCCTCCATAATACAGCCAATATTGGTGGCCAAATGAGCGGCTTCCTCTTTATAGTTTTCGGCCTGCTTCTCGGCACTCTCCCTGGCCTGCACTGCCGCTTCACTCACTTGGATGGCATCCTGAACTTTACGCATAGCAGTTTTCTCTCGCTTGGTGCTTTCGATTAGTAAATTTTGAGTGTGATTTAATGATTTCTCGTACTCTTTGATTTGCTTCTGTAGGTGCACAATTTTGTTTTGGCATTCTTTCATGGCGTGTGCATTGGAGACTTGCAGTTTCTCTAATTGGTCGCCGCTTTTTTGCTTGTGGTCGTGCAACGCCTTGATCATATCGGACTGATTTTTGAGCTCCTCTTGCTGGGCATTGCTTTTTTCCTCCAAAAATTGAACCGTCCTAATGTATTTGTCGTTGAGCTTGAGTTAAAACATAAATATTAGAGCAAAATTAAAATTTATTACTCGATAATTTTTGGTCTCTTTATATTAAAACTCTTGGCATACCTTGTCATCGCCCGATAATTGTAGCTGGGCACGATACTGTTTAATCTCCAGCTCCATGTTCTCAATGGTCGTTTTAGAGCATTCCTGCATGTGCAAAAGACTCTCGCGTTCCTCACGCAGGGCATCGACCTGTTTAATGGTCTTGGATAACGCTTCAGCAGTTAAATGAAGACGCTTATGCACTTCCTCCATGTTTCCCGCGTGCATGGATTCTCTATATTTGCCTAGTTCACTGCTCAGACGCTGATTCTCTTCGAGGACAATGATTACCTGGGCACGTAGCTGGGATTGCTCTTCGCGAAAGTTTTTTAAATCGTTATTTGTGTCCGTCAGCAAACGTTCCACACCAAGGGGCACTTCCGCTCCACCGCTGCTAGACGAGATGGGAGAGTGTAGAAATGGCGTAGACTTAAAATTAGTATATGGTTTTGTGTAGTTTATATCTGAAATTTGTTGTACCAGGAAAACTTATAAGTGCTAGCCTCCTGTGTCATTTCCAATTTTTGCTTCATAGAAATTTATATAAAAAATAGAAATAATTTCATTTTAAGTGAAATCTTTTGAGATTAATGCAATTGGCAGGTTGCTGCTGTCCACTGTCACCGGTTGACAGTTTGTCACCCTGGCTGCAGGTAAGCATAGAAAAAAATACAGGTACTCACCTGGTTGCCACTAGCAACGCCAACAACAATAACAAAAGGAAAACAATATTTGTTGTACATTTTATTTTGGTTTTTCATTTTAGTTATCCCTCATGATGCCGCTGTTCAACAAGAAATTCGAATCAAAACCCATTCCGGCACGACAGAATCGCTGTAATATTGGTCATCCTGTTGTCACGGAGGATCTGGATGACTTTCGTCACATCTCATTGAATTTGGGCAACAAGGAGCTGCGTTTCGCCGATGGCATTTGGATGCATTCGTCACGTAAAGGCGATGTGGATGACATGCTCCGTTTGAACAAGAAATTCCGTGCCCTCGAGGAGGAGAACAATATGTGTAATCTGAAAATTGAAGTCATGTTGGATTTGCTGGCCGAACATGCCACGGAACTGAATGAATTGAAACCAACCAAGGACAAGTAGCTAACATATTTTTGGGTAAGCAAAGGAAAAGCTAAAGAAATATTAAGTAAATTTCTAATGTGTACAAAATTATTGTGTTTCAGCACTTATTTGCAGATGTTTAGCTGAAGATTTGTCTCTAAATGTCTAAATTATCTGGATGTTCGTATATCATAACTAAATCATCTTCACTTTTTTTCTTAACAGCTCATTGAATACCTTTAACTAAACCCTTAATATTGAGTCTTTATATTCAAAACATACGATTAATTAACATTTATATTCAATATAAACAATTAATGGTTATTAGAAACTATTTTAGATGTACTTGAGGAATTCTAAATAGACAAATAACTATAAATGTTTCGTAGAATGCAAATAACTTGAGTAGAACTGAACAAAGAAAACCAGTTCAAGCTAAATTTATATTTTCGCCATAATTATTAATTATAATAACTTAACCATTCATTTATTTATTTAAATTATCCTCTTTAATGTTCCAAATCCCACAAGTTGGCATCTTTTGCAGTTGTTTAGTAATTAGAAAAGGTTTTATATAACCCTACCGATATCCAGGATTCATTTATCATTAAATTTTGAACACACAATTCTAGTTCTCGTTTTTACTTAATTAATTATTTCAATACATAAAAATTCACATGAATTTTCAACTTGAAAACTAATTGTCTGGGGCATAAAATTTACAAATTTTTTGTTGCTGGAAATCCTGTTTCTTGATACCCTAGCAAGAAGTTTTTCAGTTACTATAAAAAGGTTTAATGTTTTAAATATTTTGTTCATTTTCCGAAATCTTTTGGCGGGGTATAAGTTTTAGAATTTTGCAGAATTACATTCAGATTGAGGCGTTTTAATTAGGGTGGGTCAATTTGTATTAAGCAAAAATGCGTATTAAAATTCAAACAGTTTCATAGTTAAAATCTAAGTTAAGGGGGAAAAGTACACTCGTTTCCATTTGTTTTGCCAGTTTTAAACGTAGAATATTTTGGGTCACAAATTGTCTTATTTCATTTATCCAAGTAGCTAAAAATAAATACTTACAATTAAAAGTATTTTCAGGGAATGTTTCTACTTCTATAAAGAAGACAAATTTTAAACTCAATTCTTTTAAATTCCTTACCTAATACATTACTTTTGAAATTTAAAAAAAGGAAATAAACTAGATTTGAACTGAGTATCAACCAAATTTCGTCTAGTATATAAATTTAATGTAAACCTAATTGTATGTATTATTGTGCCCTTGGAAAATCGTTTGGTATAAATGTGAAGAAAATTTTATAGATTTATTTAGAGAATTGGTAGCTGCCCCCTCCCATTCCATCAAACATTATATATATTTATATTAATAGTCTTCTAATCAGTTCATATGCTTATCAATTGCTCACCTGCAATGCAGTGGGCAATGACAATAAAAATAAAGAAATAGCTGACTTCGGCTTTTGTTGACTAGCCCATTGGGCATTATTTTGGATTTGTAGCAATGAATGGGAGCTGGTCAAAGTGTTGGCCATTGTTGTTGTCCGCCGTTTTTGGCAGCAATCTATAGACGCCATCGAGTTTTGTCGTCGTCGCCGTAGTCGTCGAGCTGCCGCTTGGCTCCCGCTCTATTTATTGTATTTGATAAGCTCTCTCCTTCAGTCCCTGCTGATAACCTGCCGATATGATAAACCCCGATGAGGCAGGCAAATGGATAGAATTGGGAAGCCCGATCGAATCGAATCGAATCGGATAGAATATAATTGGATTGGACACATGTGGATAGAAACAAAAGTATTTCGTTGGATTTTTCGATATAGCTCCCACCAAAAACAAAAAAAAACAAGCTCTTTAATCTTTTGGAGGGTCTAACGGGCGGGGGCCATTTGGGTTTATGTACATAGGTGTGTTGCTCATATCGGTGCTGTATATCGACTACTGTATATTTACGCATTGATATTGATATGGCGATAAGCAAAACTGCTTATAAAACACATTTATTTAGTTGTTCCCAGAGCAAACGACGACAACTGCTATGTCGAGGCTGACGAGTTGCTCGCCTCCGAGGGGTAACACTTGTTCGATTTGTGTATTACAGTAGTTTCCTGATAGCCACCTTTACGTACGGACGCGTTCGGGGCACAAAACAAACGGACAGACGGACGGAGAAACGATCGATCTATAGATCGTTCGATGTGTGGCTATACCATCAAATATTTACCAAGCGAAACGAAACAAATTCAAAATAAACAACAATAACAGCAAACTCTAAATAGAATGAAAACGTTCCAACAACATACTTACAAATAAGTGTATATATAATATATATATAGACGACCGATCGTACAAAATTCGCAAAGTCTTAGAGCTAAGGCCAATCGAATTTCACATGGCATTAGGTAACTAGAGCCGAGAGTCGCCTACAAAGGCGACTGCTACTTAATCAAAACTAGCCATATCAGCACTATTCTCACAATATATATATAAACATATATATTTACATGTGTGTGTGTGTGTATGTGAAGTACTTTCATACGATATCAAACATACCATCATTTGCCATTCGCCACTGGCTGCGGTTAGTTCAGATCGGGGAGCTGGCCTATAAACAAATTGTCTATTTGCTACCTAATAAATGATATCAAATAAATCAATTGAGTCTATGCCAATCAAATGGGGCAACAGTGATAAATCTTGATCGTCAATGAATCTTCAATGTCGATCAGATCGAAAACAAAAGATATATACATACGTGAACAATGTGTTTACAAATTTAAATTTGTGTTTTATGGGAATTTCGATTAAAAATTCGCCAAAGTTTTTTTTTTCCATTTTGTTTGTGCCGTTTATCATATTCAATTTTTAAGTGCTTAAAACGTAATCAATTATATTTTCAACCATAAATTTATGACTAAAGCTGTATGGATACTTAAATTAAATGGTAAGTCATAAGGTAAATCCTACATTTATGGGAATAAAATTAATTATTTTAGAGTGAAGACAGAAAATGTTAGAATTCGAACTGGAAAGAATTAGAAAGAAAGATAACTAAATGAAAAGTCCATATAAAGATTTTGAAGTTTTCTTTAGGTATAAATTAATAAATAAATATCAAAAATAGTTGCTATAAACAATAATTAGTATTGTTAATTTCAAATATCGATTGCATTGGTTTTTTCTTACTACAAAATATATTTAAGTAACTGCCTCTAATGAATACCGCTTCGAAAATAATAAGATAAAGGATGATCGATTATGTTATGGCTCTTATGTTTTTAAATGCAAGTCGATTATATTTACAATTTAATTTTGAAATCTTATAATTTAATTGTTTTTCATTTTTCCATTTTCTTGGTACACAAATTCTGCCACAATTTAGATAATTTTCAAAATAAATCATTCATTAGGCATTATCAATTGAAAGTCAAGAAACCAAATGAGATCACTAAATTTTGTGTTGCAATCCTCAAATAAGTAGCAAAAAAAAAAAAAAAAAAAAAAAAAAGAAAAATAAATAAACATTTGATAAATGAGCATTATCACCCTTCAATGATTTATTGTTGCATAAATTTTATTCCACCAGTTGACGTTGTGTTACCATTTCTATTTTTTATTATTATTATGATGATTACCAATAATGGCTGAGAAAATAAAAGAAAAAAACAACGAATTGCTATAATTTATATGTGAACGAAGGATTCGGGTCTAAATATTATTTGGGTTTTCTGTTTGTAGGCGGGTCACCCGCCGTTTGCTCTCAATGGCCAAGTAAATAAACAATAGAATATTTTGGCTTTTTTTTTTTTTTTTGCTTCTCATCGACGGCCACAATAAAATGTGTGAAAAATATGCTCGAGGCAGTGAAAAATGCAGCGCCGATATAAATAAATAAATAAATGGGGGGGGAAAAAAAACAAAAACCAAAATAACAAAGCCCATGAATCGTGAAGCTCGTGAAGTGTTTGCTATAAAATTAAATAAAAATCAATCATGCCCAAAATGTAAAATGGAATAAAATGAAAATAAATATTTTTGGTCTGTGTTTGTGTATCGGTCTATGAAAAAAATGAAATTACTTGTTAAATACAGGGTGTCGTAGACAAATTACACTTACAAAGCTCAGATAAACTTGAAACTCTAAACTCTTATCATTCAGAACGTCCAAAGATACGAGATGGATCTAAAGTGATTGACCAATCAACTACCAAAAAGTCGAGTACTAAGATAAGGCTTAAAACAAGTTTCAATCTTACCAAACATAAGACTAGAAAGTGGCAAAGAAAACTGCTTACTTTTAATTCCTAACAATGTGGGCCAGTTTACAATTTCTCGGTTTATGTTTCATAAGTCTTCGTTACATCTTCCCAAACATATTTTTCAATTATTCTTCAATACCTTAAAAAGAATTTTAGTCATCAATTCTTTCATTAATTGAAAAGAATTATTCTTAACAACAAATCGGATTATTGATTGAGAATCGAAATGGAATTGACAAAAAATGTTTAATCGAAATTCTTATACCACTTTTAATGGTTGCCAATAATTGACAAATGTATTCAATGTCAAATTTATGTTCAATTTTGTTTTAGATTCATCTTATTCATTAGCGTTAGAATGAAAAAAATTTAAAAATCATTTACTAATAGAACCTGAGTTACTTTTGGCAGAACTTGGTTAAAAAAAAGTGATCAAAACTGTTTCGAATTTAAAACTATACTCAAAAGCGATATTTTTTAATTGAGAACAGGACGTCAAATCGAAAAAAAGAATTTTACATAAATACTTTAATTATTTTCTATGCTGATATACTGATTAAAAACACATCGATTTAAAAGAGAACGAAACTGTTAACCGAAAGTAGATTTTAGTTTTAGATTCAACAAATTTAATAAAAATCATAAATATAAAGCGTTCTGATAAATATTTGAATACCAAAATATAATAAAGGGAAGGACATGGAATACTTATATTCAATTGAATTACATACATAATAGGAGCCATCAAATTCAGATTTAAACTTATTAACGTGGTGAAGGTTTTTAATTTTCTAAAACTGTCTTATATTATACATTTCGAAGTATAGTTCCTGAAAATTTTGAAGGAAATTCGATAAATACTTTCGGAGATGTAGCTAAATTTGTAAGGCCACTTTGGAGCGACTACTAAAACTATAAACGCGTTTTTCTCACGTTTTTTTATTGCTACAGTCAAAAAAGTAACACATGATGTGCTCTTAGATAAATAAGTTCCAAATAATCAATTTTAGACAGTTTCGCTTATCACAAATTAAAATTTTTTTCTTTTAACTGTATATATTCCATTAATAGGGCGATTCTGCCAAATGTTAATTAAACTTATTATTACATATGGAAAAAAGTTATCGATAAAAATTGGGGTGAGCCTATTTAGTTGCCACACATTGTATATATAATTTCTTTTCTCCATTCATAGGTTAAAAAATTCTTCGACAAACTTTTCATTGAACAATGCCCTGATGTTTGCAAACAATTGGATATGAAATGAGCTTACTGAAGATAATGAGCTTATGGCTAATTGGCCCATTGATATGTGGCCTATGCTTAGCTGATGGTTACTTTGTCGATTATACAGGTGAGCTAAAGTTAATTATAGTTTAGACTAAGTATTGCTGATAGTTAGTTAGTTGTGCTTGGTAATTTCCATGCATTTTCTTTAGCAAAATTCTATTCGCTTGTCGGAATTGTCTATTTTGGCAATTCATTTTGAATATGCCTGGGATTCTTGTTTATCAAAAATGTCGCAAATGTTGATAAGATAGAGATACTTACAGGTACTCAGGTACACATATTGCTATCCGTCAATATACAAAAGTATATGTATATATATATGTGTATGGTAAACAAGAGTTTTGATTTCTGTTTTTTTTTTGGTTTTAATTATCAGTTTTGTTTTCCCTTTTTTTGCTTGTAGAAAACACGGAGCTGATACAGCAACGAGCTGGTTATGATGTCAAATTGCAATGTGATCTCCGGGGTCTGGTTGATGAACGCAAATTGGCTGACATTAAGATACATTGGTACTTTAAGGTAAGTGCATGCCTCTCCGATATAAATGAATACATTCTGCATTATATCCATTTATTATATCCATTCAGCAATGCAGCGATAACAATTGCTACCAGTTGGAAACCGCCGAAGACTGGACAGCACTGCCCTGTCAACCGAGTCTGTGTCGTCCGGAATTATGGTTACGCAATGTCACAGAACGTTACTCTGGTCTCTATAAGTGCACCATTAATCCGCATATATGGGATGCTGGACAAGCGGTGGATGTGCAATTGGTGCGCACCTATCAGTTGGATGTGAAAAGTAAGACTTCTTAAAAGTTTCGATTCCTAATTTGCATATTAAAGTATCTTCTTTAATTGCAGATAGTTCTTTGGCTGCTCCAGAGTTTCTGGATTCATATCCTAGCAATAAGACGGCTCGGGAGGATAGTCGAGTGGTGTTCCAGTGTCGTGTACATAGTGAAGAGCATCCCACAATTAAATGGTTTCGTCGTCGCTCGTATGTGGGATCAGTGCCCATTGCTGACACTCAAACGACATCCAATTTCAGTACTCGCATTGTGCGTTATAATGGAAGGACATACGAGTTGTTGTCCACAGCGCCAGAGAAATTAATCAGTCCACAGATCTATCTAAGTAAACTCATTCTCAATGGCATAAGACCAAGAGATGCTGGCTTCTATGCCTGTGTGGCCATCAGTTATCGTGGCCATAAGATTCGAGAGGCCTATTTGGATGTACTCGAAGATGTCTATTGGAGCAATTACGATGACAGTGAGGAGGTTGTGGGCGACACGAGTGATCCTCGTGAATTTTATTTACTATTCCTTATGCCTCTGGGTCTGGCCCTATTGCCCATTAGTGTCTGGTGTGGTTATTTAATATATAAACGCTGCTCGCGACACGGTGAATGCCAGCGCATGGATCAACAATACTCGGATGAGGACTTGGAACGCTGTGTCCTTGGTGGCAATTGTTGAGATCATCCAGGCGAAACTAGTATACATTTACGCTTATTATGTTTTAGTATTTGAAGAAGACTGTAGCCTAGAACTAGGAAATACATATGTACTTAATTAAATCCTATATAGTATTTGGAAGAAAATCAAAGTAATCTTTGCCTTTGTAAGTTTCCGAGCTGAGTGCAACTAATTTTGAATTGTTACTGGGGCAAAAAGCATTAAACATACATTTCAAAATTAAATTGTATGAAATTCAAAATTTGTCTCGTCTCACAGTTTCCAGAAAACAAAATAATCAAAAATCATCTCTGGACAAAACAAAAACAGAAAACGCGCAAAAAAGCAGCCCATTTTAGATTTGGTTCTTATGCCCGTTCCTATGATCTTTGAGGTATTCCTGCAGTTCTACTTGATGCGTCAATCTGAGGTGCATATCTATTTTTTGCGCCTGAGTGTGACTGTTATCAATCAAGTTGGGGCATCGATTGAGGAGGCAACTGCAGCTGTTTAACATCAAGGACGAGAACAAGGACTTTTCAGTGAATTCATTTTACAATCGAGGGGTGGGCATTAGTCATCATGTCGGCGCCTGGACATACTAATGGATTTCTTGAGTATTATGAATATATTATGCCCGGACCTTATCAATATCCTGTGGCATTAAACACGCAAACATTCAATGACTATATGGCGGATGACGATTTTATGATGTCGCCGTATTTGCCAGTTGCCAATACGGTCACATATATACCGGATCCAAGTCCATATGGAATAATTTCCTACTTCAACGAATTGCCTTGCCCTCGGCGAGCAGTTTATGTGGTACAGGAAGAGGATGTTCATGTAAGGGAAGAGACAATACATTTGCAATATAATCAAATAGTCCAGGCGACTGCCCAGAAACCGACTCTCAATGTGGATGATGATGAGGATAATCAAGTAGAAGAAGATATGGACAATTATCAGGAGGAGGAGCAGCAGCAGCAGCCTCTTCATCCTAATCTAACAACAGAAACAATGGACAAGAATCAGAAGAAGCCAAAGACCCAAGGCAAACGCAAACGCATCTATCAGGCCGAGCAGGGTTATCTGGTCGAGGAACCATCAAGTGAACCATCCGACGAAGTTATAGAATAAGCCCAATTTCAATGTCCTGATCAATGTTTCGTTTATTTCTGATCGAATTTCATTCCAGTTGATATTTTCATTACCCCGTTGCATTTCGAATACGAGCGATTTTTGATTTGTGCAGAAAGATGACCACAAGAAATGATGACCAAGAGACATGCTAACCCATAGACATAATGATCTAAAACCATAACAATAAGAATTTCACATGGTGCTAACTATTATTTGCCCGTACATAACTACTCATGTATGTACTTTTGTAACGAATTGTACAAATTGTTCGTTTTTCAATTTTGTTGCAACTTGAAAGTGACTCACCAACAAAAAAAAAAAGACTAAAAATATATATTTCATACATTTAAATCGTAATAGGCGTTTTTTATTGGTAAAAACCTTTGTATTATTTGTTTGGATTTGTGTATCTCTTAATTCTGTTCAGCTTGTTATTTTAATTATTTTTATACCCTTGCAAAAAGGGTATATTAATTTTGGCCAAATGTGTGCAACGCAGGAAGCATCACCGACCATATAAAGTATATATATTCTTGATCAACACGACGAGACGAGTTCATATAGCCATGTCCGTCTGTCCGTCCGTCTGGATCAACGAAAACTCCTTTTAGACAGTAAGAGCTACAGAGCTTTTTGCACGTAGGCTTGTATATACTGCAGGCGTTGTATATCTCGGATTCAACCGGATCGGATCACTATATCATATAGCTCCCATACAAACGGCAAAGTCAAGAACAGTGACTTTTCTAAATAACTTCGTTATTTTCTGAGCTATTGTCGTAAAATTTAGTGAGTTCATTATAGCTATAAACGACTGTGCCAAATTTGGTCAAGATCGGGTGACTATATCAGATAGCTCCCATAGGAACGATGGGTTGAAAACAGTGACTTTTATCAATAACTTCGTTTTTCCTTTGTTAAGATTGTGGGCCGTTTTTTGAAAGTGAGGAAAGAGTACCAAACATCTTGCAAGGGTATACAAACTTCTTTTAAAATCGTATCAATTAATTGTGAAAACGTCTCAATAGCTAAATTTTGAGTATGGTAAATGATTTTAATGTTTAAATGTGTATTAAATTCTTAAGTATGTATTAAATTCCCATATGTATAAGTATTAATTAATTTTTGACCTCAATTTCTTTAATGAAGAGACTTCTTGGGAGCTAAATTGTTTTTTATTTATTTTTTTTTTTTTTTGGGTTTGATTAATTCAATTCAAAAATTATAGAAATAAAGAAAACAACCAAGAGAGTTTAAGAATATTTTTATTTATATGATTATCTGGCCTTTAGCTCCTAAATGTATGTATCTCTTCAATATGGAAAACAAAAATATCCTTACCAAACATTTATATATTATTTGCTATTTTGAAAACTGCTTTATGAAAGTGACAATATTGATGTATGTGTTCGCTATATCCTGGTTCGATTGTTTTTTAAAGAAAAATTTGAATGGATTTGAATGGAAATGAATAAATTTCCCTCTCAAAACCGAGATTTACATCTGAAGCTGGTTAAGTAAAATGAAGTTGTTTTATTTAGTGCGTAATCTTTTAAAGATTCTAGTATTCGGGCTTAAGAAAGAGTATAGACAAGGGTATACTTAGTTCTATAGTAATTCAGTCCATTTTGTGGTTTAATTCAGGTTCTGGTCTTATCTTGTGAGGGTATTTCCGGGTCGAACCTTTTGGGGTAGACTTATTTTCGAGCAGCTAATTTGATTATTAGCCCAACACATGCTTATCGACGCTAATGCTCTCTAGTGTCTCTCTCTATGTATGTGTCTCCCCCACTGATACTCGCTCTCTGTTTCTGTGGACTGGCCACATTTGGGGCCAGTTGTTGGCGCTCAGTTGTTGCGTGGCCATTGCTAGTTTCAGACGTGTCTTTGTGTTTGTTGTGTGTAGTTTCTAGTGTGAAACGTGTGGAGGAGCACCCATTTGACATAAAATAAACAAAAACTATTTTTAGTCTGCAAAAATTTGATTGCTTTTTGCCAAGCACTGGTCAGATCAACTGCAGCAACCAAAAATGCCGCCCTTAGACTGTAAATCACGACGGGGCACCAAAATATCCGTCATCATCTTGGGAAGTGCCCTGTGCTTTGTAATGATGGCTTATTTTGTATTTGGAGACAGCAATGACGAACAAGGCTTGAGAAATCTACGCATGATATCCATTGTGAGAGTGACTAAAAGAGAAAGAGAGAGAGAGTCAATCAATATTAGAGAGAAGGAGAGAGGCAGTCGATTAATGTTTATATTCTCTCTTTGTTCACAGCTGTTTCGCCATGGCGCCAAGAATCCAAGTGGTTTCTATCCACACGATCCTCACGCGGCTCATGACTGGCAGGGCGGCATTGGTGCCCTTACACCGGTAAGTCGTCAGTCAAGTTGGTCAAGTTAAAACGAGGTTAATGTGGTTTGTTCTTGCATTGCAGAAGGGCAGCTTGCAATCTTATAATCTGGGCCGGAATCTACGCATGCGCTACTATCGTCTGTTGCCATCGAATAGTATATACACACAGCAACAGGTCCATGTACTTAGTTCCGCTGCAGAGCGCTGCGTGGTGCGTCAAGTTATCTAGTGATATATATAATCCGATCCCGGTAGGCCTTAATCAGTTGGCTGTTGTATATATATGTATATGTTTCTAGATGAGCGCACAAAGCGTTTTGGCAGGTTTTATGCCACCGCTGGAGAATAACAATGTGTTGCCCATACCTTGGCAGCCGGTGGCTGTAAATACTCTGGCTCGCAATGATGACATTGTAAGTTTATATTTTGTTATCTAAACCAAATTAGAAGATATCATTTAATTGGCCAATATGCTTAACTATATAGTTACTGGCCCAGAAGAAACCCTGTCTCAAGTATGATAATATATTGCAAAAACTGTACAAATTTCCACCACCGGATTTGCAAAAACTTAACGAAGAGAACAAAGAACTCTACAAATTGCTTACGAAAAATACAGGCAAGGTAAGTTATTTAGGTCCACTAAGCAAAAAGAAACTACTTATAACTGTTGACTACTTTTTATTTCATAGAATATCTCTAATGTTCTCGATGTGGAACTTCTCTATGGCACTTTGAAAACTGAAGAGGAGGCCAGTTTGGTGTTGCCCGATTGGACAGAGAATATCTATCCGGAGGAGATACGTCCATTGGCCGAACGTAGTTATGTGCTCTTCACCGAAACGAATCTAATGAAACGCATTAAGGGCGGTGCATTTTTAACCGAAATCCTAAATAAGATGCAAAACAAACGAAAGAGAAATTTAAATCCAGATCGCAAAATATTTCTATATGCTGGCCATGATGTTACCTTGGTCAATGTCATGAACTCTTTGGGTATATTAGATCAAACCGCTAAATTGCCAGAATATGCTTCTGCTTTAGTATTTGAGCTTCATCATAGCAAATCGTTTAGTAATGCTGATTTTGAAGTCAAGGTAAGTCAAATGTGGATCTATCGATGGATATGTAATAAGCAACAAGGTAACAAAGTTCTTTCAAGCCCGTTGCATATTTCTTTGGGCACATATCCCCTAATTTCAGATCCCAAAAACCGCTACATAATCTTCTTCATGTCAAATTATATAAATGTTTTTCTTTTCCAGTTGGTTTACTACTATAATAGCGAAGATAAGTTCCCCAAGGAGCTGACCATACCCAATTGTGATGCTCCCTGCTCCTTGACACAATTCGAAGACTCTCTGAAGTCATTGTTACTTGATAAATACGATGAAACATGCGAGAATCATGCTCCGGATTGCAAAAATTGATCTGCTTTATTACTAATATCAATATTATTGTATTTTAAATGTTTTTTGTTTTATTTTATGTTATTGTTGAAAAAATTAAGTATGTATGTATATGTATTTATCTCGCCCATAGGCGGATCTGCGGCTGTGATATGGGGGAAATTGGACCCTTAATGTATGCAAACTCAAACGTCTTGGAGTGCCTATTGCATACTTTAGGGTACAAACTTACCCCATTTTATAGCCCCAGATCCGCCACTGATCTAGCCAGATTATATGAGGTTATAAAAAAGAAAGCTTTCTTTCTAAGCAAAACTAAACATTTAAACTTCTCATTTATGACCTTTAGCTTTATGAAAGAAACTTTTGGCTTCCTGTAAAATTGGTTTAAAAGAAAGACTTCTAGAGGGACCACTACCTCGATATATAGACGTCTCTAGCATTGGCTGCTTCCCTTATAAACTATAAAGTGAGCTTGTAAAAGATTTTCGTATATTTTCACATTTACAATAACAAAATAGATTACAAAAAGTATTTTTGACAAAATGAAATGTATGAAGCGTGCAACATTCTTAGCAGAATTTCAACAAGAATCGTTTGCCTAGTGATTTTGTTTTCCCTTTCGTTACCGACTAACACAACCAATGTGGCAAGTCAAATGAGTTTCAGGCAAGAACGTAAAATAACCCGCAATGTGCCATATAAAGAGGCGGCTAGCTGGAAGAGAATGACCCGAAGTAAAAGCAAAGTGGATGTTCATCGAATGTATGATGCCTATAGGCAACGGTTCAGAAAGGAAAGTGATGATCCTGAAGAGGAGGATATAGATGGATATATGAAAGAACTTTTGACCAATGAAAAGGTTGAGGATATTAATGATAAAGCTGATATTAAGTCAATAAAGAAAGTAACCCAACCCACAATAAAGACTGATGAGCTTTCAAAGAAGGAAGAGGATACTAATAACAATGTTGATATTGAAACTGATCTTAAATCTATAAAGAAGGAAATCCCTCTAAATAGGCATATTGGTAATAAAGCTAATATTAAAAACGATAAATCTATAAAGAAGGAAAACCAAGTGAAATTGGCTAGAACTTCCACAGAAAGCAAGATAACCAACGAACTACTGAAGGCAATGGAAGGAAGAAAAAAGCTAGAGATAAAGAGTCCTGCTGTAAGTGGCATGGTCATAATGAAATTGGATGGACCTCCTCGTATGGGAATAGCCTCTTCGAAAGTTCTACCTCCGCATGCTGGATTCAAGCAACAACTTGATGAAAGTAATCGTCAAATTGCGGAATTAAATCGTGTATATCATGAGATGATGAATGCATTTCAAAAGACCCTTTCCATCTCCCCTGGAAAATTGTCAATGACCAAGCCCGTACACCTAAGCGCTATCACACAATTGATAAATTTTTCCAAACGCTTAGCACACACAGATCTGGTAGGTGAAATAGCCAAGAAGATCAATGATGAAATGGAGCTAGAGATCAACCAACCAATTCTGGAGAATACACAAGATGTTAGTCTGGTGGCAACGGACGATTCTCAGTGTGAAATGAAAGAAACAGATGACATTAATGAACTATTCGATCGCATGGATCCAAGAAGGGCTACTTCGGTATTCAAGCGTGTGGCCAATGAAATGAAGGCGGTTCGTCCACTCATTGAGTCGGGAGGTCTTTACGATGAGTACAAGAAGCGTCTGTTTCAAATTCTCAAAGAGCAAAAATATCCACGTCAGTCTATAACTAGTGATCCGATTGAAAGTGAAGCTAGTCAAAAATTAATTAAGGAAACTACGGAAACTCGTTTACGTGAAGGGGAGGAAATGCCCACCAAATCATCGGTCAGGAACAATAATTATCTCAAGGCACTTGAAACCTATATCAAAACTAATAAGGAAAGTCAACTTAATGGTGGAGTTAAACCTTACTATTTGCCCAATTCAAAGAATCGGCAGTTGGTTTGGAACGAAGTTCCTTTGCTCAAGCCAAAAGACGGCGAATCCCCAAAGAAAGATCATAAAAAACCAATCACAAATAATCTTTATTCCGGCATTGAACCCCTACAAATTGAGAGCGGCATTAAAGCCTTGAAGCATTCTTCTCTTTTTAGCCTCTTGGAAGAGTATGAAAAACAAATTAATGATATTACTCGCGCCCTGCAGGACAGGCAACGTTGGTGGAAGGAAGCCTTGCCTAACGATAAACCAAATAGTGGCTATGCCCAAGGATTTTTACCCTCTAAAGGTGGCCAGCTGACCAGCTGTTTACAGGAAAGTCCCGAAAGGGCCTTTGTCAGTTCAAATACTTTTCCAGGAGTTCTCTTAGATTCACCTGCTGCCATGAACTATCAGCAGCCGATTGGAGGTAATGTCATTGATAATTTGGCCAGTCAAATGAAACTGTCACCCTTGGAGTTGGCCCAGCGAATAGCAGCAAGTTCCGCATCGGGTCAGAACATGCAGGGGATTGGGATGGTGATGGCTTCAACACCGCCGCCTCCTCAGGCAGCTACTGTGGGTGAGTTTTTCGGTATATGAAAGTGTCTCGATTCATTTGTTTAAGATTATTTCAAAAGCAAGCCAGATAAATGTAAACCAAATGACAAATGCTACCAAGGCCACCACAGAGAACCAAGTGCAGACGCCCAATCTGTCTCCCATATTAGATAAGATTCTACAACGTTTGGAAACTATGAAGGATATGAAATTAAATCAGGCTGAAGAATCTAATGCAAATCCATTGCCCTGTTGTTTTGCTGAACCCTCTGATGGTGAATCAAATATAGTAGATCATTATGAATTAAGGCAATATAGTAAATTTCAGGTACTCCTTGTGATTTGAATGGATCTTGGGAGTCCTCGCTGTTGGGTATACGCATCAATGTCAGAGGAAACACGAAAGGAAGCGGCGAAGATGAAGTAACGAAACCCACGTGTGCCCAACCCAAGAGGAAATCATATGCTAGCCTCTCTAGCCTCGATCGTCAATGGCGACAATGTGTCAAGATCAATAGTTCACAAATCAAAGCACTTACTCCAGGTGTAGCGCCCACTTTTCAGTGGTTGAACATTACCATACAGGAGACAACACCGCCAAGGCAGCATGAACTCATTGATAACATTACGGAATGGACCTTTTCGGGTTACACCCTGAATATATTGGGCGGACCCATCAGTTTGTCCTGCCGACGTACCGACTCC
Organism: Drosophila paulistorum; assembly: GCA_018152135.1. Classification (NCBI taxonomy): domain Eukaryota; kingdom Metazoa; phylum Arthropoda; class Insecta; order Diptera; family Drosophilidae; genus Drosophila; species Drosophila paulistorum. The sequence continues at coordinate 5,536,027 of JAECXG010000805.1, read as the reverse complement.
AATATGATTGGAACATTTGTCGGCTATTGCCGTACTTGCGGGTGTGTGGACACGGTCTTTGGCTCATGGACTTTTTGTCAGCCTTCGCGTGACTGTCAGGACATTACCACATCCATTTTCGATAGACGGGACATGCTTAGACGCTATAGCATGGAGGACAAGAGGACGAGTCGTTTCAAGGAGCAATTATATTTGCGTAGTAAATTTGCTAAAATGGAAAAGAATCGTCAGCAAGCCAAACAAATTGCCTTTGATAAGGTTGAAGCCTTTCCGCCCCCACAAAATGAGAACATAAATTCCCAGCCAGGACCTGTACAGGAACCGCATCAATCTCGACCAATTTTCCAGTCATACTAGTTAAATTATTTTTTTTTATATTTTGTTGTGTGTGTGTTTATTTTGATAAACTTATTCCGTCAAAGAGTTTTCCTTGTGGTGATTGATGAAAGACATGGCATAGCCAATGGAACGTTTGACACAGTGTTCATCCATTTGTTGGCCCGATTTGCATTCTCTGAGTTGTTGGGTAACATACTGAACAATGCGCTCTTTCAGCTGTTCATTGTCAATGCGTTCCAAACGCTTTTCCACCTTGTGCATCAAAACATAGGCCTCCGGATAATCAGCCACATCACAGGGCCACACTGAAGAGTGTCTGTGCGTCCAACTGGGTCTGCGATCCTCCGTAGAGTAGTCCTTGGATTGGCGCAGTGTTCCAGCCCAAGTCAGGGCTAAGCCACAGCCGAGTATTAGAAAAGCAACAAGCACAGAGCGCATTCTACCTAGTTTTTAAATTAAACGTGTACTAAGTCTATATAGACATAATGCACGATTTATATACACAGATTTATCAATAAATTCAACTGCCAAGTCAGCTAAAACTTTTTGCCAAGGGCTTTGAACCCACTTGGGTGAAATTGATAGAAATCTTTAGATTAAAAATTGCTAACGAATTCATTTATACAATTGATTTTTTGTTTACGTTGCGTTGTCATTTTATTTCTATTAAACGTTAGTGAATTATTTCTTTGCTTTAGAGTAAATCCAATTTCTAATATTCTGTAAAATTTGTAATTGGTTTTAGGAAAATCTTTTGAGCCTTGTCTACCCACCTCAATGCCGTTGCCTGTTAAAGCGGAACATTCCATTATTTCCCAAGTGTCATCCTCTAAACGATCTAGACCCAACAGATAAGACATCATTGAGCTTGATATAGCACAACCCAAATCTTGCTTATTGGCCACAATCAAAAGTGGCACTTGCTGGAGGTGATCGTTAAGGATCAAATCGCAAAGTTCACAACGTGCCTCACTTAAACGAGATGCATCTTTGCCATCAATGACATAAACCTACAAATACTTCAAGTTTTAGCTTTTAGATGGAAATCACGTTTTTTCGTTCATACCACAGCCTTTTTGTTCTCATAGTAATTTGACCACAACATACGCTTTTGAATGTGACCACTGAGATCCCAAAGGCATACCCGTGACCCTTTGATTTTTGTATGCATCTCATGGGGCTCCAGGGTTGGCATCATTGGCTATTGGCAAATTAGTTTACAGAATATTAATCGTACTTTACTGAACTAGAACTTCTTACATAGTCACTTTGATCGTTGACTAATTGAGCGACTAAAGTGGATTTGCCTGCATTATCCAAACCCAAGACTAAGATATTAGACTCTTGAGAACGGCTGCCCAAAAGATTTCGGACTAGGAAAGTTAGCACGTTGGAACACATCGTCTTTGAATTCTTTTTATCTATGTGTAAAATTTGAAGAGTTGGGCAAGCGCTACTATATGTTTCAGTTTTGTGTAGATATGTATATTATGTTCTTAATTGTAATAAGCTTAAAACATATAAAATAACACTTAATTGAACTACTTCTTCATATTCTTGCAAACCCAATCCATTCCTTCTTTAAGGCCACTGCCGTCAACAGCTGTGCAGGCTTTAATTTCCCAGGTGCGATCCTCTAAACGTACCAAACCCAATGCCTCGGCCACTTCGGAGGCGGTCATGGCACTGGGCAGGTCCTGCTTATTGGCAAATACCAGCAATGGAATCTGTTTTAGCCGATTATCCATTAGCATTTCGAAAAGTTCGCTGCCTGCCTCCGTAAGACGTGTCCGATCCGTGCAGTCAATTACATAAATCTGTAGGAAAACGTAATGTAAATTTGCCCTCAAATGCAGTTTAATTAGATGCTCACCAAAACATCGGTATTGGCAAAATAGTTTTTCCAATATGGTCGGATTTTCCATTGACCTCCAATGTCCCAGACATTTAGCTTAAAGCCATCCGCCGACACCGATTTGATATTAAAACCAGCCGTCGGCGTTACCTGTAAAGGATCAAAACACATTTTAGGCAAACATATGCAAATCTGCTCTTTGATACACACCGTTGTTATATCCTCCGATGCCATTTGCTTAAGAATTGTTGTTTTACCCGCATTGTCCAGGCCTAGTAGTAGAATCCTGGCTTCCTTGTCCGGATTTGGCCGCAATTTACGCAGGAGTGACAGCAGGCCCTGTGTAATGGGAAAAATACTTTTAAAAATTGATATGGATTGGATTGAATGAGGAGCATCCAGTCCAGTTTCCACTATAGAGCCCTATAGCAGGACATGATGGACGAATTAGACAGCAGTGGATCGGAAGTTTACTTCTACAACCTGCCGGAAAAGAAGAACGTCAAGTTCTTTGAGAGAATGGGCTGTTGTGACAGTCGGGGAAGGTTTTCAATTGTGTACAAGTTTCGACTTATTTGCAGAATGTTTCAATCTGTGGACAGCCAAGGTGGCTTTAATTTGGCAAGTTCTTGGAAGTTGATCGGAATAGTGGCCCAAGTTCCATATACACCTGAGATTTTGAAGAAAATATATGTATGAAGAATAGAGAATAATGGAGTTGGAGGCACTGGACATGCCAGTGTGGTGGGATTATAGGAATTCATAAGCCACAAAAACTTTAAGATTGGCATGGACTCATGCAATCTAAATGTCGGACATGTTCTGGAGCAAATTGGGAGTTATACAATGTAGGCCCCGGTCCATTTATTTCGAGTAAAGGATTCGCGGGTGGCAGCCACTAGAATGACGCCCCAAGACATTTGCGCATTTATTGAATTAACCCACATGCAGTTTTAGTTTTACATTTGTATCCGTTTCCTATATTAAATGATAATACTAATTAATAACAATAATAATAATAATATTAGTAACAAGTGCTAAAATGTTTCAAAAAGTCAAATTTTTCCGCGATAGCCTACCAGTGCTAAGGGCTGAGTCGACTATCGAATTATCGAGGGAACTATCGAATATACTATCGACGGCTCGACGACACTTATTTAAGAGAGTGTGCTCATTTTTAATGGGAGCGTACGCTTAAATATGAGGCGCAACTTGAAACTGGTGAGTGTTATTGTTTATATCAGGTTTGTTGTTTTTGTTTTTGATATTTGTGGATTAAAAATAGAGTATTTATAAATCAAAGTAAAACTATAAATTGCCGGGAAAATTTACATGTTTTCTTTGTGGCCCAAATATTAAATCCTTATATTTTTGAGACTTTGGCCGACTTTCCTTTGGGAGTCTCATATAGAAATGCGGCCAAATAAGCTGAAAGATATCAACGGATCAACCGACTAATAGACGGAATGAAATGGAACTATATCCACATTTAGCATGCGATTTCAATCCTTCGATGCACTGAAACGACCTTCAATACGAGAATGCCCCCATTCGAAAGAGTAGAACAACACACACGCACACACACACGTTACCATGACATTTTTGGGGCAACAAAACGGAAAAAACAACAAATACTTTAATAACTAACAATTACACCTAATATTATTTGTATTGAAATGCAGGCGATTGTTGATTCTAACAATAGACATACCATTTTATATTACAGCAGCAAAAGTTATCACAAAACGATTCTGAATTCGGTGCCGATCTTGTGGCTTAAACTTGAACTTTGGGTCGCAAGGAGAACAACCACCGAAATCCACGAAAAAACAACAAAACGTATACAACTTAACAGGTGCAATGCCACAGAGTAACTGAATAAGAACGCACAACGGCGACGGCGCGGAAATAGAAATAACCGCCCGACCTGAACGGAACCGAAACTGAAACTGACATACCCAAAACGGAAGAGAAGATGCAACGGCAACGGCAACGGTTGCTATTTACGGGCTTCAATGCATTCGGCCAGACTAACAAAGGCAATGACTGCGCCGCTGCTGACAACATTGTATTCAGCGGTTTGTAGATCAACACGATCATTGGAATCAACCGCATACTTAATTGAAGTATACTAAGTAATCCTTTTTCATTGTAGATGTGGATAGACCTCAGCCCGGAGACAATTGCTTAATAGCTCTCAGCTGGCGCTACACAGTCTATGCTGTGGAAGAAAAGATCTGGCTGCGTGGTCTCCTCGACAAGGATCCAAATGAATGCCTGGAAGTCGAGGCTCCTGATCGAATTCAGGCTCTGGCCGCTAGTGATTCGCATTGCTTAATCTTGCTGCAGAATGGTGATCTCTATAAGTTGCAGCCCCTTTTAGAGGCCACATTGCAACGCATTCAATTGGAAAAGACTACCCTGAAAACCAATACACCAGTTAAAAGATCTATATTTGGTTTACCCAAAGAATCTTCTACTGAAATTACACACATTGCCTGTGGAACGCAAATCAATGTGGCCATCAGCAGTACCAATGCTGTCTATAGCATTCCCAGTTGTCTGTATCAATTTCCCGAGCGTCAGTGGCGTGTCCAACAATTGATATGTGGGCATGAGCATGCTTTGCTTCTCAATGGAAATGGTGACATCTACTCCTGGGGTAATGGACTGTAAGTATTAAATATATATTTTTGGCATCTCGTAAATAAATGAATAATATTTGCAGGCGGGGCCAGCTGGGTCAGTCCGTACTGGGGGTAGAGGAGACGCCACTGCTTCTGGAGGCGCTGGCTGGTATCAAAGTAAACATTTCACTTGTTCTTAACTCTTATCTATTGTATAAACAAACGATTCATTGCAGATAACATTTATTGCTGCTGGCGGTTGGCATAGTGCTGCCATTTCGGCTTTTGGAGATCTCTATGCATGGGGCCATAATTCGCATGGCCAGTTGGGCATGCGAGTTATGAAACCGGGCGGCCTCCTAAAAGAACCCACCGTGTATCCATTACCTCAGCTAATTGAATTACCAAATACTGAGTGCTGTTGTCAAAAGGAATCCCACGAGGATTCATGTGCACCTCTTAGAGTGTTTGCGGGTTCGCGTCACACCCTGCTATTGCGAAGCTGCGGCAAATTATGGGGGACTGGATGGTCCTTTCATGGACAACTGGGTAAACAGCAGCGAAATGTACAATTTTTAGATGCATTTCAATCTATCAATGACATTCGCCTAAATCTTGACTGTGATATAAGGTGTGGTCCATGGGCAACCATGATCACCTACTTAAGATCGGAGAAAGAATGCGCGGCTTAAATTTAAAATTTTAGACAAATGATATCCAAAATATAGCCAAGTTTTCTTTAAATACCCGGAATTTTTAATATAATGAAGACTTATTTTGTACTCTTTCCCTTAAAAAGGTTTATTGGTACTCCTAACAAATCGTATACTTAATCTGCAATCACATTTTGAAATGCTAAATTTAATAGTTACAAAATTGTTGTTGTGTTTTAAGATAAAAACAAAAAAGCCGAAACACAAAGAAAATATAAGAATATATTGTCAATATAATAGTTCCATAGATGTGTTAAGTAGAGAATTAAGTACATATTATTGATCCACTGAATCAAATAGTTACAAAAGATTATGCAGAAGTTTATTTTTGAAATGATTGGGGCAAAAGATTTTAAAATGCTTTTTCCATTTCTTCATTGGAAATTGGTTTGTGTCTCGGCTAAGCAAAGTTCACTATGACGACAGAAATTAAGTTTAAACTACCCACCGACAGATGGCCAATGAACTTGGCTAAACTATAGTCATCATTAACTTGAACTATTTCGATGCGTTTGTAAAAAGAAATTATTTAAATAGACGATTTTGTAATAAATTTAGTCGTAAGTACTACCACGATTACAATGTTTTACAGAAACGGATTTCAATGAAGGATTTACTATTATATAAATACAAAGCTTAACCACTCAACCCCTGAATCAGTAGATATGAATATACTTATGTTTGTACCATCCAGTATTTAGTAGATTGTTTTAACAGATTTCATTTTTGTTTCAAAAATTTGTTAGCTCTACATTTGATTAAAATATGACACGCAATATTCCAAGTACTCTAGTTATGTGTAATACAAAATAGGATTGTAAAAGGAATCACTTACAATGAAGCTAGTCATGTATGACTTAAAAAGAAGTCGAAACTGATTAAATGAAGCATTCATTACAACTCATTGCAGCTTATTAAGAGGATTAAACCAGTAGCATTCCGAAAACTATGTTTCGAATTTCATGGAAACTAGAAACTGGAAAAACTATCACTTTTCAATAAGAAAGTTAGAACTTGAACGAAAATCGTTCCCAATCTTAGATCAATCTTTCGTTTTTTACAGACTGTATATGTTTTTGCTGATATATCCAATTTTAATCGCAATTTAGCTTATTTTAAAATTGAGCACTTGGATATTTGAAAGGAATAAATTTCAACCTGATTTTTCAAAAAATTCTGATGCATCACAGTTTTTTTTTTTCGAAAATTGGCAAAAATTTATTTCTCGAAATTTTTATGCAGATTGAAAGTCATTGCTCTAACTTGAAAATAAACAAATGAATAAATAAATGAATTGTTTAAATAGTCAAAAAATTAGCTTAATTATAGCTTTATGAAATTCAGGTTTATTGGAATATTTTTATGTTCATCGGATGTTTATTTGTTGACCTTGCTTTAAAAGATAATTTACATTTTACAATTTAAAGGCAATAAAATGAGATCTTAATTTTGAAAATGGGTTAAAATTTTACAAATTTATATATTTGAAAAGTTAGGAGTTTTTAAGAATTTTCCTAATTTTTCAAGTTCAATTTTTGTCAATTTACCTACGGATTTTTCTGAAAATTGTATTTTGCATTAGTCATTTCTGACCATAAACCGTTGTCATTATGATTATTACAATGAGAAATATGATTAAAGAAGATGTTGATAAGATCACAGAATTTATCTAGTATCATTTTGCAAAAATATATTCTAAAGAACTGATTATCGAAAAAGTTATCGACTCTCTTGCTTCGATGTTTACTCTTAGTAGGCTTACCAAACAAAATTTTAGAGATTTAATTTGTTTTTTTGTGTTTTTTTAACAAATTTAAAAGACATTAAGGATTAAGAAATCTAATATGGCGTAAGTATTGATCAAATGTGAAACGTGTGAAATTTCCAACTAATCTATATAGTTCGATCCCAGCCCGGCGACATATCTTGTATTACTATGGAGAGTGTCTATCCATATTTTATATCCATTCATTTATACGAATAGCACTTTACAGGATGCACTTGGAGCGGATTATGCGAAGATGTGGAGCAAAACCAATCGACATAACGATGATGAAGATTCGGCAGAGTCCTTAAAGCATTGCCTGCTGCTGACGCTGGTGTTGGAAATAATATTCCATCCGTTTGATATAGTCTAAATGTAAACGTCCAGTCAGAAAAACAGAAAGCTATACAAATATAGAAGTATCATACATACATATAAGTTTGTATAAGTATAATTTTGTTTTCTTCTGTTTTGTTGTTGTGTGTTTTTTTATTTTTTATTATTATTTTCACTTCTGCCATTTTATTGGCTATCAAAAGTAAACAGCCTGAGTTGCCTCGAGTGCGGGACACAAATTTTTTTTGTCTTGGGGTAGGACTGCGGTCGATGTGCCATTGCTTCTTTTGTTGTCGCTGAGCATTTAATCAGTGAATTTTATTTTTAAAAAAAATGTTATTAAACAATATTTGCTTTTGCGCTAAAGTCAGACAGAACAGTGCAATAAACTTTTGAGCACTTGATGACTGATCACAACTGGCTGACTGACTGACTGACTGACGGACTGACAGTACGACCAACTGACAGAGTGACAAAGTGCCAATTAAATATGGATGCCCGATTTTTCCCCTTTGTTTTTAGCTAAGTGGAATCAAGTAGTATATATTTATATGGCAAGTTTATTTCTCAGAAATGTGCGATAATTTCACTTTCGTTGTAATGACTAAGAATTTCTTATGCCATGATATAACTATTTGCTTAAGGCGCAGTGTTCGATTAACTAAATATGAACTTTACCGAGACAATATATATATGTATATATGTGTGTAGGAACAATCAGAAGCAAAATAAATACAATTCTTTGTAAGAAAAGTCCCTGATATAAATGAATCTTCTGAACACAAGTAAAAATTTCTTCCATTTATACACATATACCTATTTAAATAAGCTTCCCTATAATGGATCCTCTTCAAATAGAACGTTCAATTTTATAGTTCTTACAAATTCCATAAAGACGATTTCTAGTTGAAGCTCTGTTTGTCCTTTTTTTTATAACGGATTCAAATCTGAATTTAAAATAAACTTATTGTAGTAAACTTATGCTACTTTGAAACGTGTTTTCTGAATGATGCATTGAGTCCGAATCCGTTTTCCAAATCAAATATACTTTTAAATACGCTTCGTTGTTTTTTGACTGATATAAAACAATTATTTTCAAAACACACAAACCTTTTTTGAAGTTTTATGTTACGATATATCTTAAACCAGAGAAAATCTAAAAATTTGGACAACGTAGTCGGATTCAGCACAAAACTTAGCACATATTCTATTAAAAAGCATATCTAAAGGTCTAAGTTTTGTCAGCCTGTGTTATTATTGTATTTTGTGAATAAATTTTACACAATTTTTTGCAGTTTTCCAGTTTTCAAACCAACTAGACTTGTATAAGGCAGAGGTCCAATTTTGATAGTTTAGATCCGTCTGATAAGGAAAGGCTACTATAACTTTTAATATCAGAAAGACTGATTCACAAGGGAATTTCGTTATACGATTTTTAGTAATAATTTCATTAAATTTTTCTTTTTAATGAGCTTATTCAGGTTATTCTTGTTAATGATCTAGGCATTTCTTAATCAAAATTATTATCAAACTATTCACTTGAAAACAGAAAAGGCAAAAGAATCCACTACAATAATTTATAACCAAAATCAGGGACATTTTCAGAAAGTTTTCTAAACTTTTGACAATACGATTTAAATAAAAAATTGTCATTAAATTTTTGGAATCTTCAATAATTTAAGAAAACTAGTCTTTTTTTGCTTACTTCTCATAAAGTTTGAAGGGTATTAAAAGTTTGTTGCAGCAAAGGTAATTTTTAATTTTAGCTATTTGCTATTGAGTTAGATAGTCATAGATAGAGTTTAATTTAACTAAACTAATAACGCTTTGATTCACAGAAAGACAAAACATTTTCAAAAGGTGCAAAATCATTGGGAGTGGATGGACTTTTCGAGTATATAGTTTTTTGTATCTGTATCTCTTTGTGGCCTGCAACCGAGTTCAACGTTTTTGTACATGTTATTTGCCAAATGAAAATGTAAAAAAAAAACAAATGTTTATCTTATAACGCACTGGCGACAGACAGAATGTGGTGCGTGTAAATAGGCTTTGCTTTTGGGCTTTACATTTTTATTTTATGAGCGTCATTTTCTTTTTTTTTTTAGCAAACTTTGTTATCAACGAAAAAAGAACCCTCTAAAGAGGAGAAAGAGATCGCGGGGGGTTATATTTAGGCGGCAAAAACTATTTGCAGGAGGGAGACAAAGACCGTTCATAGGCGTTACAAGGGAAAGGGAGTTTGGCGAGTTCAAGCGCCTAGCTCAAGGCAATTGCAGACTGCAGCTTATCAGGGGAAGCTAACCACTTGAAGCATTGCCGAACGGACCAAACGAAAGGCCGACAAAAGTGCTAATTGTGGGCCTCATATTCTCGGTAGTTGGGAGTTTTCGTTATTCGAAAATTGTAATTCATGCGTGCCTGCAGACGCCAAAGTTTCAACAGAAATCAGTCAATCATAACCGAAAAAAGAAAAACAGAAAAAACGTGCAGAAGCAGTAGAAGAAGAAGTCCAAGAACAAGTACCATGTACTCTCTGTGGATATGCAAGGCTTGGGCATGTATGTACATATGTTTGCCTTTCGTCCAAGTGCGTGCTGAGCCGCATGCAAGGCTGGCTGAACAGTGGCTATGGCCGTTGTCTCCTCGATTCTCCTCCCTTCGGCCTGCGGCCTCCTTCTCCCCTCAGCTTAGTTCAGCTCATCAAAATACCATTATAGGCCTTTTTTGTGTTTTGTTTGTGTGTGTAAAAGGTCTCTCATCACTTTTTGCCCCGCTTCCTGACCTATCTTGGCGCCTTGGCGGTTTGTGTATCTATCTCTCTTTGTGTGTGTGTGTGCCCTCAGCCTATTTACTTTTGGGCGTACATTGAACTGCAAAAACCTGTGCAAACTCCTACCACCTCGACTAACTAATCATCACTTTGTTTTTCTGCTAATGACTTGCCTTGGATTTGGTGTTCCTTTTCTACCTCTCCCACTGCTCCTTCCACTCTGTGTCTCTCTGACTCCTGCTATCTTACTCTTGAGGGAGGAGGTTTTCTGCATTTAAGTGCATAAAAAACACGTGTGTTCCCAAAACGTTTCGGCATCCCAAATGGAAGTTGCCACCCATTCTCCTCGTGCCATAAAAATTATGCATGAATGTATTTGCTTTATTTCTACACTCCTAACATGCCCCTCTTGTTTCCCCCGGCACATACCCATTCACATTCATGCCCAAATATAAAAAGTTGCCCTCGACTAGCCCAAAAAAAAGGAGGAAAAAAAAGAAAACATAGAGGAGAAAAATGCAAAAAACCAAAATGAAACGAATGCAACGTCGCTTTTTTACGGCTCCATTCATGTGACGACGGAAGTGTCAAGTGGCTGTTGGCAACTCGTCGTCGACAACCAACTCTCATCCTGCGCGTCCTTTTCGTCAACGTCGCAGTCGCTGCTACTGCCACTGCCACTGCTTCTGCTGCTGCATCGAAAATGCCGTTATTGTTGCCAGTTGTCTACATGCTCCACACACACACACTCACTCGACCTCTCTTTCCTCCTATATGTACACATATCTATCACCCACACCCGGAATGTCTACGTGTTTCCAAGTTGCAATCTGCTTGCCGCTCTACGCCATGGCGTCTGCCTTCGAGTGGGCCAACTTTTTTCTTTTTTTTTTACACATATTCACATATAAACACACTCATGTATATATTTTCATCTTATATGTGTGTACATTTTTTGTTTTTTTTTTTCTACATTTTCATATGCCCTTCATTTAGCTGCGCTTTGTTCTTTTTTTTTTGGTGTACAGTTGTGATTTTTGATAGAACTTTATGGCGAAAAAAAGAATAAGTAACTAGCACGAAAGCGTATTTATATCTTAACCCACTAAAAAGATTTTTAAACAAAGTTATTTTCACTGATTATAATCATGTATTAAAACAAACATGGAGCAGACAACATCAGGGATATTAGTGAACGAAAATATAATGGGAGATTAGCCTTATAATGAAATCTTTTTAGCAATCTTTTGTAAACATTTTTTAATGAAAAAACTTTCAAAATATGCTCCACTTGTTTAAGTAAAAAATTTATTAATATTTTATATAATCAAATCTGGGCTTGAGGTCAATAAATCTTATTAATTATAAGATTTTAAAACATAGACAGCACAAAAGGTGAGCAAGTTGTCTGTTTAGCTATTTCAAGAAGTTCTATCAAGTTCTATCATCAGCAGACTTCGCCAAAGAATCCACAGTTGTAATGGTCATACCATATCATCAATGCTGAAAGTAGTTGGGAATTCAAACCACATGAAGCGAAAAAAGAACGGCAAATTTAGCAACTGCAGATTCCACCTTTTTATATGCATACCCTTGGGCGCCATCTATACAATAATATTATTTTTTATATAATAATATTTAATAATATTCAGCCATTTTTAAATCCAATATTTACATAAAATTGGTAATCATTTATTCTATCTAACAATCAACACATTCAAATTAATAACAAGAGAAGAAAAACTTCTTACAGCTTTAATAACTTTCTCATTTTATTATATATTATTTTTGTCACCTTAACGCAAATTGTATTCCTTAATTTGCTTCTTATGTGCCTTTTTTCAAGAATCAATGATTAAAATGATTATAAATCGAATTTTTAAAAAACTGTATTAAGTTTTCATTCATCATGGCAATTTTCTTGTAAATTTTGGGATTAACAAGAATAAGTTGCCTTTATGAAAAACTTTTGTATTTTATGTTCGCATGATTATGGCCTTCGTTTATATTTTCATTTCCAAATGTTTGATACCATTTTAATATAAACTAAATTGCAATTAAGACTGAACACAAAATAGCCCAGAGAAAAATTACACTTGGAAAATTTAATAAAAGTTCCTTAAAATTCTTCACATTTCTAAATTTGTAACTATGCCAATTTTTGGCTCTTATATTTAGTTATTTATATTTATTCCTGGATAAGTTATTTTCAATTGTTGGCTTAAGAATGAAAAAAAAAACACTTAAGCCAGAAAAATAATGTTTTTTGAGATTTGGACCTTTTTGAAGTTAGTCAATACTGATAAGCTTATGAATTTATAAGACTTGATATCATAGGCAGCACAAATCTTGTACAGGTCGCTTTTTTAGCTATTTCAAGAATCACCAAGTTCTATCGTTAAAATTGGGAGTTCTATTGGCCATACTATGTATATCTTCAACTACATATAACTAACTACATGAAGCGAAATTAAAATCGATTTAGAATCATATAAATTCAAAAGATTTAGCCGTCTAAAACCCAGTTTTCATTTTATTTAATAGAATTAGGTAGTTAGTTAGAATTTTTAACTGATTTAATGATTAAAACAATTTGATTCATATTGCTTATGTGCAAGGTTATTTAAAGACTTTTAAAGGGAATGTTTTTACTTCATTTTCTTTTAATATGTATAATTATTAAGAATTAAAGGGAATGGTGTCGTTTAAAAAGTTTTCCACAGCAAACACTTGAGTACTTTATTAGTTGAAAATTCCATGACAGGAATATAATTTGTATTTGTGTAATTTGCGTTGACAACATGATTGTGCGCTGTCCTGCCTGGTGGGGTCGCTCTCCTTTCAGTTGTTCGGGACAAGAGCGTAGCCTAATTGCAGTTAGTCACTTACATAACCAGCAATGATAGGCACGATTACATGATTACGCGGATTGCCAGCAGTTCCATGACCATTTGCCACAACCACAACGATTGCCACGACGACGACGACGATGGCTACCCACGCACTGGCGTTTCACTGGTTGTTTTCCCTTTCTGTGCCTAGGCACATCCTATTTCTAGTTGGACATTTGCATAGCGTCTGCAAGTGGGGCCCCCCCCCCTATAATGTAATTCTGTTGCCAGTTTTAGGTCCAGCACGACCTTCGCCTCGGTTAGCTGCACTTTTTGGCCAAAGCCAAAAGACACACACACACACAGGCTCATCCAAAACGATGGGGCTATATTCATGTCCATGACCATGGCCATTGCTATTGGCCTGGCCTAGCTGTCTGTGTTGTTATTTTTGGCTCAGCATCAACATTGAAACGTGCTGCCAGGCTCCATTGCCGGTTGCCAGTTGTTGCTGTTGCATGCTGCATGCTGGCAGCTTCATATCTGTGGCATTGGGGCGATGTCGATGTGGAGGCACAGTCAGCAATTGGGAGTCGTGTTGATGTTATTGCACTTCTTTGCACTGTGGCATTGACATTGAGGGGGAAAGTGTGGCAGTAAAGTCCACAATGTTTTTGTTCTTGTTGTATTTTTGGCATGCTGCCTGCCCGCCTTACTGACTGCCTGCCACACTGCGTATACGTAATTTGTTCGTTCTATTTATGCTTCCCTCACACAATTTGGTGATTCATGGCAAATGAAATGGACTTATCTTAGATTATAACTCATTTGCTTGCGCCTAAAGAATTAATGTTGTATAAGTATTTACCTTTTAAATATTTCTGCATCATCTACTTTTCACTCTCTTTCAATTTATTATGCTTTCCCAAGATCAACCATCCTGATGCCTTGGTCTGTTCGATAGTTTCATTTGAATTTTTTTGGTCCGTTTCATCCCCCAGCAAAATGCGTTCCGACTTTGGCCACTTCACTTGCTCATGCCCGCACACATTCGATTTATATGCTTCGATAATTCTAGATTCTCTTGCTCTCTCTGTCTCTTATGCTATGTATCAGTATTTTTCTTAACATTTTTTGCATTTTATTTTCATGATTTTTTTTTCTGTTTTTTTGCCTTCTGCTTTTTTGCTCGTTTGCATATTAAAATTTCATATGAATTTTTGCTTTATTAATATCTTGCAGTTATTTTTTTGTTGTTGGCTTTGGCTCTCTAGCTGCCTCTGCTACGGTTGCCAGGGTTAGTTGAGTTCTTGCTCCATTTGCCCCATCAAACTGCACATTGAAATTAAATTTCATTTGTCTGCGTGGCTGAAGGGAAGGTGAAGACATGGTAAGCAGGGGAGGGATAGCTAGTGGTTCTTCATACTACATACATACATATCTGGGGTTTGGCAAGCGCGATTTATTGAATTATTTAGCTAGCATCTGGTAAATTCGATTTGCTTGCTAGCCAGCCATATCAGATACAATTCGCAGCCACATACATACATATGCACATATATAAATACATAGATACATTTGTATGTACAAGACACATGTGTATTAACGCCTTTACCCATATTGATTCCCCAACATCATGTAGAGTTCAACTAATTTGTTTTTTACTTCATTGCCTCGACTGAAGATGATGATGATGAAAATTACGATGCTGGCGATGACGACGTCATTGAAAATTAGACAAATTGAAAGAGTCAAAATGGCAAAAGGGACAAACAAAAATTGAAAATAAACAAATAGAAGAAAAAAACAGACATTCATTATGAAGAACTTGACGTTGTCAACCAATACATTTGCAACACAATCAATTTGCACACCCATACAGCCGAAAGCATGTCGTTTAAGTAGCAACTAGCCCGAGAGCCCCCATCAATGTGTGAAGATTATGGGTATTCTTGTTGTAATTTGAACTTATTGGATTGAGAATACCCTTACAGTGAGAATTTTCATTCAATCATTTTGGATTCATATTTTATTCACATACGCAATAACGGATTTTTTATCAATGCAAATGTTCGGTCGGAAAAGCCTGTCATGTAATTTTTGAAACATATGTATAAAGTTTTGAACTGTCCAATCCTCTTTATGTTAAACGGCATAAGAAAAGCAATACATTATTTAAAAACTTAAATGTTTGTTCATTCTATTGCATACTTTAAGGGATAAAGTTCCCCCATATCGTACTTCCAGATCGGCTTTTACATAAGGTAGTTTTATTCGCTACAAAATCTAAATTTTATATAAATACAAATATTTATAATAGATGCCTAAATTTAAATGAATTTGGTACTGCTAAAAGAGGGAATACCTATATCGATACAGTAAGATCTGAATTCAAAATCTAGGCTTAAAAACTTTTTGGACAACTTTCATCTCAAGACTCTAGTTTAATCATAATACTAAGGTAGAAACCTTCTAATTCTTCTGACTTACAGTAATCAATGGACTTAGTTATAAAGTAGAATTTTAATGACATCGATTATTGACATCTGTTTTTTATAAGTTGCATTTGTTTGGCTATGTTTTACCAAGGCTTTCAATAAATGGCCATAAGCATTGAGTATTATACAATTTTTATAGGGTTTTTGCCAAAGCAAAAGTAATCCCATTTATTTTCCAAAAGATTACAAAACTTAATGTATTTCTCGCTGTTATGTCAGGGTAATTTTTAGCTTGAGTACCCATAATAAAAAGATATTCTATCTCTCTTTTGGGTGTTTATTTTGCTGTTATTTTTTTGTTTTTTGTGTGTGCCTCTTCTTTCTGTTCTTTTTGTGTTCGCTTCGACGCGTCACCGATTTTACTTGTGCGTGCGTGTGTATGTAAGTGTGTGTGAAAGTTTATTCAACCAAACGTTCGGTTCATTGAACTTGGCCGAATGGCGAATATTCGGTTGTCGTAGGTTAGGGGCACCCCATTGTGCATTCACAAAATGAAGTTGCGGCGAGTTTAAGCACACATACACAGACACGCACACACTCACACATACGCTAAAACCCATTACTTGTCTCTTTCTAGCTCTCTTTCCCGTTTTTGATTGTTGCCTCTCTTTAACATTTATGAAAAGACAAACTGACAAACTGACTGACTGGCAAAAACTGTGACGAAAAGTGCGATGGCAAATGCACTCACACACACACTCATATACATACATACGCGCATTAAATATATGTATATCAAAAGCGCATAAAAAGCAATAAGTAAGTACTTTATGGCACTGAAGAAGTAGCATTTGGGCAGCCCTACATGTGTCCATACAGGAAATTGGGGGAGGAGCAATAGCATTTGGGCATGGGCATCGGATATAAACATTCACACACACACACACACACACAGATATATCTATGCATAATAAACTCATTGATCATAAAGCAATTTAAACTATGATGGGGATGACTTTTGAGGATTATACTCAAATGTACACACAAGCTAGGAATACATACATAAATACAAGTCCACAAGTCCAAATTTTCAGCTTCACTTCTCTTCAAACTATCCTCACCCTCTCCCCCAAAACATGTTTATGAAGGCTATCGAGATTCTAGAGGGAGAATAAAAATACCTCATAAAGATTGGCCCCATATTTTTATGAGTACTTCATGCACACCATAAGTAGTTAAAATCAATCTTTGAATATTTTAAATACTATTTCGAACAACAATTTTGAGCTTGAAATTTAGAGACAAAGTTTTGAATAAAGGCTTTATTTCATTTCGTAATAATGATACCTTTAAATATTTATGTAAATAATTAATAATAATAGCACTCAATTTGTCATTCTTGAATAATTTTTTTAAAAGGAAAAGCCAAAGGGAATAGTAAAAAAGGAGAGAAATACATATAATGGTTTTCTATTTTAATATTTAATGAATAATGCCTTTAATGATTTGTTATTTTTAATAATTAATAAAGTTAATTTTTGTATCCGCACAATAGAAATAGTTAGCATAAATTGAAATGAGTAAAAATGTAAATAGTTACTTCAAAAAGAAAAAAATTATATTATATATTTGGAAAACTTTTTTAAGTAGTAAAATCTTTTATTCAATTAAAGTTAACTATTGATGTTGACTAAAAATTTGATGTAATTTTGTATAATTCAAAATCTATTAAAATAAAGTTTAAAATAAAACACCTTCTCGACCGTTTATTCTCTTATGCTTGATGAACTTTAAAGGCATCTAAAGTTAATTTTTTCTCTTTATTTTTCAATGAAATTCAAATCTGTGTGTGTTTCCCGACTTTCTTTTGAATTTTTTACCTTTCAATTATCTGGCTTTGAGTGCTAATCATTTGACATTTCCATACATAACACCGAATTTAATATACCCTTTGCAAAAGTATGCAACTATTTGAACAAGTCAAATAATTAATGGAAATGTTATTGGCCATAAGAGTGTTAATTTTCTCTTGTGGAGCAGCATCTACGGGAAATGTATATAAAATGGGTCAACATCAACTTACCACAAAAATATATGTACATACTAGAAGCGAGATCAATTGTCTGCCTCTGTCTCTCTTCGGTTCGGTGGCATCTTGAGCCAAAGACCGCCCATAGACGCTTTCATAGACGAAATATGAGCGGCAACCGAAATGCACCAAAGCCGGATCGGAACTAGTCATATCCAGACCAATCTTCTTCTCACACTCAACTTTCCATCCTTTTTGCCCTAACATTTTGCATATGGGTAATTTGAGAACATTTGCGCTTTAACTGCATGCAATGCAGAAAAAAAAACGCAAAAAAAATTGTGGCAAAGCCGAAAAGGCAAAAAAAAAAAGAGAAATATGTGCACATGTGTCGCCTGGGCCATGGTCTAGCCAAGTATCTATGTAGATGCGGCCATGTTCATGGTATTCTTTGAAAGGCCTAAACCGATGTTTTCTTCTTCATTTCTGTTGTTGTTGTCGCTGCTGCTGCTGGTGCTGCTGACTTTGAGGGCTTCATCATCTGCTTTTGGCCGGTTGCTTGACTTGGCTTGGGTTGGCTTGGCTTGGCTGCCGACGAAAACTGACAGCGACGAGCCATTGGAGTGGCTTAGGCTTAGGTTTTGGAGTAGGCACTGCCACCAACCAGATAAAAGTGGCCATACCCAAGGGTAGGAGACACAACACTACCGACAACGACATCAAGACAACACGACAACAACAAAAAACAACTTCAACTGGCGGCACATTTCAAGTTGACTTTATTTTCAACATCGTCGACTTTGGCCGTTTCCATTCTGTTGCTGCTTTTTGGTTTGCATTTTCGCTTTGCTCTTCGTATATATATTTTTTCTTTCTTATTTCTTATACATACGACCGAAACTTGATGAATTGGGAATTAATTCCTTTGACATCATTTTTTTCTCTATCTCTCTTTTGGTGCTGAGCAGCTGGAATATCAAGATGTCTTGTCTTGTCTTAGTAACTATGAAAATTTTGCTAGCTGGAATTATTGTTGATCATTTTATTCATTGAAAGAAATCAGCCTTAAGATAGGCAATGAAATGGAAAGTTTAAATTGACTTTTTCTTTTACATATAGAAATAAATTATAAGTCAATCTAAATAAATAAATATTTTATATATGACAGGATATAAGAGAGGATCATGGCCTTAACTTTCGAAATTGAAATTGAATTTACTTATCGACATTTTGGCAGTTCATTAGTAAAATATCTAAACCGATGTTTTCTTCTTCCCGATGGGGTCCTGGATTAGGGGCGATTCACTTTTGTAGAGTACTTATAAGGACGTCACGATTTAATTGTAATGGGACATATCTATTATTTAACTGAATCGTTAATCGATTAATGGTTGAAAGAATCTCTTCTTGGCATACATATTCTTTAGATCCATAATTCTTTCTTAGTTTCATAAAAAAATCTGATGTATCAATAAGAAATAACAAGAATTTTAGAGGACGTTTTACCTTCGTTTATTATTAACATCTTTATCCAAAAAGGTTCAACAAATTCAGGTGGAGCTCTACTTTTTACGTCTTAGCTTGTCGATATTGTTTTTAGGAACTTTTATAGCAAAATATGTGCACCTTCCCAAAAAGACAAAAAAATTCACTACTTGTGCAGACTATAATTTCTTAATTCATATATATAATGTTTTCTAGTTGCTGTTGCTTTCAAACCATATTTGTGTTAGAGATAAATTTTAAAATATTGAAATTTGGACAATTTTGCCCAGTAATGTTAGGATTTCTCTTATGTATGTTTTGGTATAAAAAATTGCCTATATTACGTTTTGATAAAATAAAATTTTGAATTTCCAAATTATTTTCAAATAAACATTGGTAGATTCATTCAGTTGAATAAATATATAAATAAATTCTTCCTATCCTACTTAATGAACGTCACCAGGTTGTTAAGATGAACCTTTGAATTTTTATGGTAATTTTCTAGGCAACCTCGATTGACTAAAGTGGACACAAATCAACATGGAGAGGGACCCAACTCAACCTCTTAAAAAAATTGTAATTGTAAATTAGAATTGGGACTACTGCATCCTAATTATACAGGTCTAAAACAATCATCTTACGATCTCCGAATACTTTTGGTTTTGGTTTGGTACCCTCGTTTACAATTTTTTATAACCTTAAGTAAATAATGTCAAAAGCCAGTTAATTCATTAACAAATTGTCTTTAGTCCTGTAATGCCCTTGATACCCTAGCACATTCCCAATTGAATGAATCTTAAATACACACATATTCTATACATATATGTGTATTGACATTTTGGGCGTTTGGCATTTGATATCCTGGGCGTGTGTGTGTGTGTTTTTTTTTGAGGCAAAAGTCATAGAATTGGTTTTTGCATACGCATTTTGCACTCTCACTCTCAATTTTCATCTTTATCGTTGTCTCCTTTTAACGCTAAGACTTTATTTACACTTTGGGGTAAACTTGGGACTTTTCTTTTAGCCCCTTTCCCTTATGGTGCACCACCCCTTACGATGTCCCATCGTGTGCATTGTAAAGTTCATTGCACTTTTTGCGCAGAATTTGTTGCCTAACCAGCCGAAGAACAAAACGCACAGACGGACAATGTGTTTTGTTATTGTTGTTGTTGCTTTCCTACTCTTTGGCATTTTGCATCATGGTATGAGTGTGGGTTTTTTTCGTGTTTGGCGTTAACATTGGCAGCAGGTGTTTGACATTGCGTCAAAGGTATTGTTGTTGTTTTTGTTTTTGTTGCTGCTGCTGCTTCTGCTTCGACTTCAACACCAACTACTTGGACTGGTTACCTCACAGGCTGACAGCCTGCCACAGGAAGCCATACAGCATTTGCCGTATGTATGTGTATGTGTGTGTTTGTATGAGAGAGTTCTAGCCAAGTTGTTTTTATTGTTAACAAGCTTTTTGTTGTTGTAGGTCGCAAAATGTGAGCCACTAAAGAGCATGAGAGAAAACTGTTTCTGTTGTTGTTCTTGTTGTTGCGAAAATAACTTTTTTTCGGTACAAATCATTGTTCAATTAGAGCCGGGACCTCAGCAAGTTTTGCTAATTAGCCATATGCATAAAAAACATAAAAAACTATTAGGTATAGGAAAACTAAGATAAACTATATACCATAAATTTTCAATTTAGCCCAAGGGTCCAATTGGGAGCAAATCGAAAAACTCAAGTTTGAATGTATTTTGTTGGTCTCCATAGTTGGCGTCATTTTACGTTACTAATTCATTCTTAAGCATAACAACACTTAAACTACGAAAGATGGTGAATAAAATTTCCCAACGAATGAGATATTGTTTATTATAATCGGATAACCATAGATATTGTATATTGAAGCTATTCTTTTTCATATTTTCTTTAACCAAGCCAGATTCAGGAATGTAGTTTATTATTAAATTATAAATATTAATACAAAGAAAACCTTTAAAGTGAAACTTAAATGAATGAATATTAAATGAAAGTAAATATTAGAAAATTAACAAAAAAATTTAATAAAACAATTTCCCAATGGAATGGAATTCACTTAAAGTCAAAGTTATCATTAAATTTTATTAAAAAAAACAATTTCTTACGATTTACATATGCGATGCGGCTAATGCTAATTAAATTCTAATAGATTCTAAACTTGTTAAGGGCTTTTCAAAAGTTTTAGCATAAATTCACGCTTAACTTAATGCACAACTAGCCAATTCAGAGAGATAGATAAAAAAAAACAAACGCTTGAAACTTAATCAAATAAAACTTGAACTAAAAACTCAATTGTTAAGTGCTTGAATGGTCGATGCGAATTTCTAGTATAAGTAGAATATGTAGAATTTTTTGTAAAATAAATATCTATTTGCATTGGCTTTCAAATGGCTGGCTGGCTGGTTGGTTGGCTATTTGATTGCTAATTTGATGCCCATTTTGTATTGGTTATTCCTTTCAATTCCTTTCCTTGCCCTTTCCACTCCTTTTCTCTGTGTTTTATTTCGAATTTATTTGCCTTTGGCCAACAGCTGCAATTGAAAGCAAATATAGCGTATACGCCCCAGTCGACTGCACTTACGCATGATGTTCTGTTTCTGTTTGGCCTTTTCTTTTTATACCCTTGCAAAAAGGGTATATTAATTTTGGTCAGAAGTGTGCAACGCATAGAAGGAAGCATCTCCGACCATATAAAGTATATATATTCTTGATCAGCACGACGAGACGAGTTCAAATAACTATGTCCGTCCGTCCGTCCGTCCGTCCGTCCGTCCGTCCGTCCGTCCGTCCGTCCGTCCGTCTGTCCGTCCGTCTGGATCGATGCGAACTCCTCCTAGACCGTAAGAGCTACAGAGCTGAAATTTTGCACGTAGGCTTGTATATACTGCAGGGTTTTTATATCTCGGATTCAGTCGGATCGGACCACTATATCATATAGCTCCCATACAAACGGCAAAGTCACTAACAGTGACTTTTCTCAATAACTTCGTTATTTTATCAGCAATTGTCATTAAAGTTGGTATTGGTCAGTTTTGTGTTCTTATTAATAATTGTGCCAAATTTGATCACGATCGGGTGACTATATCATATAGCTCCCATACAAACGGCAAAGTCACGAACAGTGACTTTTCTCAAAACCTTTGTTACTTTTTAAGCTATTGTCGTGAAATTTAATATAAGTAAGTTTATTGTAACTATAAACCACTGTGCCAAATTTGATCAAGATCGGGTGACTTATCATATAGCTCCCATAGGAACGATCGGTCAAAAACAGTGACTTTTGTCAATAACTTCGTTACTTTTGATGCGATTGCTTTCAAAGTTAACATTTGTCAGTTTAATATATCTGTTAATGACTGTGCCGAATTTGATAAAGACCGGGTAACTATATCATATAGCTCCCATAGGAAGGATTGGTGGAAAACAGTGACTTTTATCAGGAAGTTCGTTATATCCTATGCTAAGATTGAAGGCCGTTCTTTCGCAAACATTACCCTTTTAAGATAAAACAGTTAGTTTAGATAAAAGAGTTACTAACAAACTTGCAAGGGTATACAAACTTTGACGCGGTCGAAGTTAGCCCCGGCCCTCTGGTTTTTTTTTTCTTCCTTCTATTTTTTCGTGCTGTAATTTTTCTAAACATCAAATAGTAGGCTGGCCCAGGACGAAACGGGCGAACGTCTGCATGCATAATGCATGTGCAAACGCATAAAAGGATATTGATCTGCCCCCAACCAGCAAAACGACCGCTAGGCATTGGTGAGGAAGAGCAAGCGAGTGAGATATATAGGGGAGATAGAGTGGGATGGATGGGGGCTGGGCCGCAAAACTTTTTTCATTCCATAAAAAAAAATAAGTAAAACAAGCATCAGGAAATGATAATGGGGTGAGGAAGCTTAAGCAGGGGTCCTCCAAGACAGGCCTCGAAAATTGCTTTCGCAATTTCTGTATAACTCTTCTTGTTTTCACATATGTACAATAATTTGTACATATATTTAGATATATAAATATGTATATGGGGTATGTATGTATATACTTTTGCCATTATATGCATTTTCTACATCGCAACTTACGCACTTTTCGTTATGGCCTTTTTGTTTTTGTGCTAACATGCGTGTGTCCTGCGGCCTGTTCAAGTGAGCTGTGTGAGTCAGCCAAGTGCCAAGTTTTTGCTGCTTACGCAATATTTATAATTATAATCATATTTTCCCCTACAATTCGTACACATATGTACATACATACATATATATGTACATATAAATGTGTATAACTCTAGCGACTCTTTCTGCCGCACTGCTGCACAGTTGTTAGGAGATTTAAATTGCATTTATAAAGACATTTCTGGCCTATACCTTTCATGTCATTTGCCTCTTTTCTTGCCTATTTCTTCCATTAAGCTTCTTTTTTTTTTTGGCTAGCCTAGGGGCACTTCCTGTCGCCGAAAAAAAAATGGAAAACAAACATCAAGGGTGAACAACATAAAAAAAAGTAAAGTAAAATTCATTTCCCTAGCGCACGACAAAGCCTTGTCGCCAGTCTGACGTTAACTTTTGCATTTTCATTTTGGTCAAAACAAAAACTTTTCCTCAAACCAAAAAATGCAGAAAGGACATAAAATAAAAACACAAAAATAAGAATGTATTTTGCATTGATAATTAAGCCAGAGAGTGAGAATAGGGCGCAGAATTAATAAAAACTGAAAACTAGGATTCTGCATTTGAATACTCTTCCTAAATTCAAAAGTTGCAAACTTCAAATTGTTTACTCTTATTTTTAAGTATTTTTTTGCTGAGATTTTGCATCGATTGCTTTAGGTCTGGAATAGATTAACACTTAGTTTATATTCAGAATGTTAAAACTATTTCAAAATCTGTAAATAAAGTTGGATACATTTGGGAAAAACTATTAGACATATATGTACATATGTAATAGATATAAGCCGAAAAAAACTTCGCATAATGTTAATAAAACTATAAAAAAGCCTTTAAGATTAGATCAAGCTCCTTTTTCAAATATTAACATTTTTCTGCCACCAAAGAAAAAAAATTGTAGAAAAATATCTATATAATTTCAATCCTTCTAATCCCAAAGATTCAAACCAGTTAGACCAGAGTCAGTCAACCTATTGCTAAACCTTTGTGGGAATGTAAAAAAAAGAAGCAAAATCAAAAATTCTGCTGGGAACAAGCACAACAACTCCAAAAGTAAATTGACCTTTTTTTTTTTTTTCTTATATTGTTGTGTTTTTGTTGAAGTTTGCCAAAAATTTCAATTCAATTCAATGATTTATAGCACAGTCACTGGCCACATAGGTTCTGGCTACTTTTCGTGTTGACCCCAAAATAGCTGGGGTCCTTGCATATTTGACAAAACCACAAAGAGAAAAAACAAAATGAAAATGCATAAAAAAAGAAGAGAGAGAGAGAGAGGATAATGGACAGAAATGAAAACCTTCTCTCTTACCAATACCAGGCACTGGACAAATTTATGATAATTTGAAACGAAAAGAAATTCAAAACGTCCACCATCGGGACGTATAAAATGACATTAGTACATCGTCCATTATTGCCATGAAACATGCTCTTTTGTTGTTTGTCGAAACATTTTCTGGGCCCATAGGCGCCCCTGTCACGCCCACTCTCAGTTACTACTACACTGACACACGGCATGGTCTTTGTTGGAAAATTATGACCGCCAGCAAATTGTAAATTATATTTAATTAAGGCTGCATTTTTGAATACAAACCAAGCTGTAGGTTCTGTTTTTTTTTTTGATTTTCCTTTGCATTTGCTTTGAAAAATAGCAGAAACCATACAAATAAAAAAGCAAAACCACATGGAAGGAGAAACAAAAGAATTCAATTGTATTTTTAATTAGGCAGCATTTTGTGTTGTTTTGCTTTTACTTTGGTTTATGCAACTGCTTAATATCATTTAGGTTTTTGCAATATTCATGCCACATGGGGTACTAACTTTGCATGCCATGCAACAAGAAAAAAACGCACGAAATGTCCTTTATAAATACTTGACGACTCAAAAAAAAAATGCCCAGGGTGTGTGTTTTTGAGGTGCAGAGATTAATTCTTGAAATTCCCAATTTGTATTTTAAAAGAAGAGCACAAAAATTACAATAATTACAAAATGGCAATAATTTTAGCTCTAAAATTACTCACTGACTGAACTACAAAAATCGGAAAAAGTGTTTTGACTAAGCAAAATGCTTAGTCATTGCTTGTTTTAAATATTTGAAAGTTGTTGCCAACTTTTTTTCATTTAAATAAAAGGAATTTTATGAAATTAACTATTAAGGAGTAAATTTTCTTGTAGATTTGTTCTTAATTTTACCAAATTGAAACGGTGTGGAAAGAGATAAGGCTGCAATCACTTTGACTAAATATAATGACGTACACAAGAAATTTCGATAACATTCCCAAAGAATCTTCTAAGAAGCATAAAACACATGTGTCAATATTTTAATATATTTCAATTTCTATTATTTACTTTAGGACTGAAAATAAAAAACCATTTTTCTAAAGTAAAGATTTTTAAAAGACCAGAGACAAGTATTTGCAATTCTTACATTTTTTTTTTACAATTTCTTTAACAACTTACAGCAGTTTAAAACACAATTCAATTGTTTCTTCTGAATTTCACCAACAAATTAAATCAAATTCAATTCCGCATCAAATAAATATTATTGACTAAAATCAAACAAAAATTGACAGAGATTTTAATTCATAAAGAATGAAAGATATGGTAAAACGTAGCTGGTGCTTTCATATCATTATATGAAATACAGATTTATTATGTCGACTCTCTGAAGTCGTTGACCCATCGAACTGAAAAAAATAGAAACAAACTATAGATCTAGAGAATTTCTGTTTTTGCTTGACGAATGTCAAGGATACCCAGAGCTAGGAAGGACAATTACAGTTTCCTAATAACGCCATCTATTATTGTAATCCTGGAAGTTTATTTTGCTTTACACAATAAGGGATCATTGTATAATTTAAGATGTCTGTTCTTAACATTATAAAATATAGATTTTTAGGCTGTAAGAGAGACAAACTTCAACAAGAACCAATAAATCTTTAAAAAATGTCAAAGTCCTTAGCTAAACTCCATATATAAACTATAATTATAGGTTAAGAATTAAGAAAATTTGATTTGGCAGCAATAATAGTCCACTTTAAGACATGTCTTTAGGTCTAACCAATTATTACCCATTAAATACATATATATACATATACATATAAAAAACATCATACAAGTGTGAGTGCATTTCCAGAAATGGACTTTGCTCGGCTACTAATAAATTTTTGGTTACCTTTTCCAAACGCAAACAAAACCAAAAGAAAAAAAAAACTTGCAGTTCGACAAAAGACAAAGCTACAGCCTGTTGGACATATTTTAGCCAACTTTTAAAATATGCTGGCAGCAGCTGCAACTGGACAACAACGCTGATGATGGCCATGCCAGTCAGATGGAGGCAATCGACGTTGTCATTGTGCACCAAAAACAAAGCGAAACACTAACGAAAAAAAAGTGGTTTTCTATATATTTTTCTAAAATGAAAATGTCTAGTTTTTGCTCATCAACGCCGACTCGGCTTGGATTGGCTTGGCCTTCCTTGCCAGCTTTGTGGCTGTTTGCTGTTTGGTGGTTGGCTGTTTGTTGGCCAAAGTTGTCGCCAGGTTTTTATGCTCCTCAGACTCTTGGCAATGTCATTAACTTGGCCAGCCGCCTGCTCCAGCGGTGCCAGTGGTGACATGGGCAACATGATGCGCGATTTGAGCATTAATGTTCATTCAGGTGTGCGGGTTTTTCTTTCTCCATTGCTTCTGCTGCTGCTGCTGCTTCTCTAATTTTGCCAAAGTACAAAAAGTGCGTGTGCAATTATAAAATGCATTTCATTGCTAAGGTCCAAGTTGCATCCCCATCACGCCCATGGTCTAAGCAAAGAGATGCAATGACTTTGATTTCGTGTCGCCAAATTGCTGATGCTCTCTGCCCGAAAGGAAGAGGTTCATTAAAAAAGTATTTGAGCTGAGATTTTTGCCACACATTTTTGATTGCCAACTGGCAGACCCTCGATCGAAACGAGTTGCCACTGCAAAGACAGAGGGAAGAAAAAAAACTTGACCAGCCAGCGCACTCCTCTTCATCATCATCATCATTATTATCATCATCATCACTGTGATTACCTGCGAAACTGAGTACTTTATATGTACTAGAAATGCAGCTGTAAGATCTTCTTGTTGTTTGTCAGATTTGTGGTTTTCCTTTCGAAACTTGCCTATCCCTGTCCCAGTTCCCTATCCCACATCATTCCTCGTATCCCCCTGCCTACTGCAAATTGCATTTCTGTTTTCGCAATGGTCAAAAAAAAAAAGAACTTTACGAGAATCGTTTCTAGCCAGTCTTTTTCCACTAAAATAACTCAACTGATTGACACTCAGGAAACGTCAGGAATTTGATTGGCTTTTATGACTTTGCCGCCGCTTTAACCATTAGACAAAATATTTTATATACCTACATTTATATACATATTTATTTATATATACAAATATATGTGTGTAAAGGTAAATGAAATTTTGCATAATTTTGCCGCTGCCTCTTTTCGTTGGCGCATAATTAGAATTCATAGACATGTGTCCAGTGAATAACAACAGAAATTGTTGTCTTCGTCATCGCTGTTGGCCATCTTATATATGCCTAGGCCATAAGGTTCATTGACGCTTCACCACAGAACAAGAATCAAAACGAAACTGCGCCAAAAATAGCTAAACACAAAAAACCAGTTCCAAAAATGCAACACAGACAGGTAACCCAATACAGGAATTTTCATAATTTTTGCATTTTTATAGAATATACAAAAATCCATAAAAAAGAAACAGCACAACACAATTCGTTAAGTAGGCACAGTCAAATGATACCCTTTACACTTCTCCCAAGGCAAAGCATTGGCGAATTTAGAAAACTCGTAATATTGTTTTGAAACATTATAGATTGGTCTTTAGATGGTATTAGCGACAAAGCTTTAGTCACTAATTACTAATTAGTAGTTACGATTCCACAAAGTACTTCTTAGATTAAGTTGTTTGAAATTTCAGACTTGGAATTTTTATCGTTTATTCTTTACAAATATTTGACTAAATTCCTTTTGAATCTATGAAGAAATTAAAAAAAGTAAGTTAAATGCTTATAGAAATAAAAATAAATTAAAAGAAGAATAAGTAAAGAGCTCTCAGATTATCTTTTTTATCTATTGGCTTCTTGTAGTTGAAGTATTTATTGGGATAAAATATAAGAATATAATAAGATATTTTAATTAGTAAAATAAGTTAAATTATTTATTATTATTTGAATTAAAGCTAATAAAACTTACTTATTGTTGCACTAAAGCTAATAATAAGTGTCATTAGATATTTTTCTGGAATAATATGAATTAACGCAAGTTCTTTAGTTAAAATTAATTTGTTTTCCAATTTCAGGAGAAACTATTTGTGTATTATAAATCCAAACTAATGGAACCAGGTAATATTACCTGTTAATATTTTTAATATTGAAGTGTATACTTCACCTGTTTTACTTGTTAAAATTTTTAATTTTTCCATTTTTCCATCTAAGTCCATAGTTAACTAACCCAACTCTGTAATCGTTATAGGGAATAAATGATTCCTCCTTTTTTTCTGTTTTTGTTTTTGGGTTCATTGAACGTGCTCAAGGCTATCACTTAATAGAGTTTTTGTTGTTATTTTTGTTGTCATTATCATCAGATGTGCATAAAGTTTTTTGTTTAGCCAAGGGCCGAAATTGCAACATGGATTGTGAAATAGAGTATGTCTATGGGCGTCCATTTGTGTGTGTGTGCGTGTGTGTGTGTGTGTGTGTGTGTGTGTGGTCTACACTAATTAGCTTTAGCCATTGAAAGCGCATTTGATGATGGCACAGATTTCACTCCAGTTCATTCCATTCCATTCAATTTCATTGATGCAATCGCGCCTTATTGCAACACCAGAAGGGCAACAAGCAAACCTCTTTGCCGATTTTCATTCATGCCGCCTGTCCTCATTGTCTGTCTTTTTCACTCTGTGTGTGTGTGTGTGTTGGGGCTTGTGTATCGGTTAGCTGGATGCGCATTTGGCTACTTCAGTTGCCAAGTTACCAGGCTGGGACACACCTTCCGCCACAACGCCACGCTAATCACGAGTAGAAGGAGCCAGCGCCGGCAGCAGCGCGTGGATAAATCAAAATACATTCGAGACGTGAGCAAAGCCGCCTCCTACTTCTCCTTCTCCTTGCATTTTGCTCTCCCTGCTGCACCAGAAGAGACGACTTAGCCATACAGTCTGATGTCTGCATAATCCGAACCCAAAGAAAGTGCCGCACATGGGTCTTCGTTTCGTTGACTATGTAGTTAGCCTGGCTAGCTGGGTAGCTGGCTGGCTGGCTCTTCCAAAGACATAGACATTGGCTCTTTAGTCGTATCTTTCACTTTGATTGTGGGTCTGGGTGAGACTGCTAGATTTGTCGGTTGGCTCGTGTGGAGCTCGTGTTGACTATTGTCGTTGTTGTTGTTGTTAATGCACTTGCTTTATGTTGCCAGCCACTTGGCCACTTGGCTACTGTTTTGTTTACCAATGTCTGTATGTATATGTATATATAACTCAATCAGCAGTTGCATCTGCATCTCCATCACCTTCATTTGCCAACATCTTTTTGACCCACAACAAATTGCCAAAGCGATAGACTAGCCCATTATGTTATGAATTTGATCGGGCCACACGGTATGCCAGATATGCGGCAAAAAAATAAGAGGAGAAAAAACTAACCAACCAACCACTGTCCATAGATGTATTTAAGTTCTAATGAAAACCTAATTACAAAATCAGCCAATACTCTCAAGACTCACTGATAATTAAGGCGCACACTTGGCGACATCTTCGTCGTCGTCTTCATCGTCTCTCTATGAAAACCACATTTAAAAGCCACATTAATGACCAAGAGACAACGATGCGACCGACCACTTTGGTAAAATAGGAAATTGCCCACTGCTTTCGTTTGGCTGTTGTTTGGCTGTTCTTTGGCTGCTTTTTTCTTCCAATTCCTATTCCTATTCCTATTTTTTGTTTCTGTTTGTTTGTTTGGTTGCGTCTTCTTTTCGTCCATCTCCATTTGAGAAGACAAGATCAACACCGTTGACCAATCGTGTCGCCTTGGCCTTCTCTCTCCACACAAAAAAAAACCAAGTCGTTGCTCTGCTCTGCCAGTGTCCAGCGTTTTCAGCATTTTTAGTTAATTTACCAGGAAAAACATTTGAAATTCTTAAACAAAAAAGAAGAAAAAGAACCAGCAACAACAAGTAGTCGTATAGAAAAGAGCAGCAAAAAAAGAAGTCACCTCGCCTATACTACGCCTTGTTATACTTTAACTTTAGAAAAGAGTAGCTCAGCTAATGCGATTTAGTTTTACATTTTGATTCCTTTAAACGTAAGATATAATTTTAGCTTTATAGAATTTAAAAACTAACTAACTAACTAACTAACTAAATTCGTAATATTATTAGGAAAAAACAACCAACGAATATAAAATACAAAGTTATGTGCCGTGCCAAAATATCACAAAAAAGTACATTCAAAAATTCAAAATTTCAATTGATCCCAAAACGATTGCGGGAGCTAAATTGAAAATTTATGGTCTATCCATTACCCAGATCTAAAACTTTATCAAAGGGATATTAAAGATCGTTCTATTACGATAACCAACAGAATACTAAACAATTTCTTCATTAAGATGAGAAAATAGGAAAGAATTAAATTTCATTATCAAAAAAAAATTTGTTTCATTTCATTATTATTAAATTACCTATATTCAATTTCAGTATAAATACCAAATTCGACTGATGGATTTAGAAAGATTTTTGTGACTTTATTCTTTGGTTTTAGTCTAACAAAGTTAAAATTTGTATAGAATTAAAGCCAGCTTTTAGATTTTATAGTTAAGTGTGAGTCATCTCTTTTGAAAGTGTATTTGTTAGTCGAATTTATACCATATTCTATTTCAGTTGTTTTCCTTTACGGTGTTTTTTTTTGTTGTTGTTGTTGCTGCGGCGGCATAGACTAAAAATCGCATTCGATCATTTATGGGATTTTATTTGGCGCGTCAGCAAATGTTGCTAAGCAATTTATTTATGACATTTTTTATTGCTATTGCCCCCAACCCCAAACGCAGATGCTGTTGCTGCTGTTCCTCTGGCTGCAGATTCGTGCAACAATTTCTAGGCGGGCTGCTCAGTAGCAACAACGATGGCGACAACACAAAGTCAGAAAGTCAGAGGCAAGTTCCATATTCATCAGCTGCGACACTCTTCATTCTTGTTGGTTGTTTGCTTGTTCTGTGGCTTGTCTTGTAATTTTGTTTGTCGGGTATGTTTTTCTATTGAAACCCAAACTGGATTTTGTCTGAAAATGATTTGCTGGCCCATACACACACACACACACACACACATACGAAAGCCTCCTCCGACCTCCCTCACTCTATTGACAGTCGTTGCAATGGCAGTGGCAATGGCTAGTGGCAATGTCTCTTGCTGCTGTTCCTGTTGCTGCTGCTGTTGCAGTTGCAATTGCTGTTGATTTTGCCATTGCATTTTAATTAAGTGCATTTTAATGAGGCATCATTGGCCCGCTGATGCGATTTTGTACAACACCAATTACATGAATGCATTTTAAATAGTCTCAGTCAAGTCTGGGAAATGCCTCAGACCTATGCTGTATTTATTTAAGTCAGCAACTAACTAACTAACGAACTAACTAACCATCTGACTAACTAATAACAAAAATTTCAACAAAAAAAATGACATCTGCTAATTGTTGAGCCTATTTAAATTAGCTTCCACGTTTGCGGTTTTAAGTCATATTGCGGTTTAAATAAATAACAAACAAATAAAAATAATGAAAAAATGTTAAAAAAAAATGCAGCGGTAGAAAAATTGTCTATTTAATTTGATTTCAACTGTCTGTGAATATTTGCAACTGAATCCATTCCTCCAACCATTCTCCCAGTTTTTTTTTAGTCGTGCTAATGCACGTAAATAGTGGGAATTGAGTTTACTCTGCTGTCCAGGTGACAACAAACTTTTTAATGGAAATGCAGTCATTCGGTATTCATAATAAGATTGTTTACAGTCGAGTTTATTTTTGTTTCATGAGTCGAAAGAATCCATGCCAATTGCTAGAATCAGTCCAATTATCCTTTTGATGTAAAAAATTGAAAATTTTTCAATAAAGCAGGAGATTTTCAATTTTATCAGTATTTTTATACACAATTTAAACGATTTTATAATGGCTCCTACTAAAAGAGTAACAAAAGCTCTGTGCAACATTCATTAGATGTTAATTTAAGGACATCATTTAAAAGTTTCCTAAAAAATCTAATTGTTTGGCTTATCTTAATGCTAGAGGTTCGTTTTGATTTCGAAACGTCGAATTCATTCTACATTTTTCATTAGTATTTTGCCCATCCTGATTTTAAAACTTTATGCAAAGTTAATGCCTTTTTTTTTAATATGTACCTTTAGGTAAGGCTTTTTTTCCCCTCTCCTCTTTTGCCCTCCAATTGCGTAATTTTCATTAGTTTGCTGCATTTGCAGACAAATTAAGAGCTGTTGATGTTCAGCACTCACTCTTATTCTCTCTCTCTCCCTTTTTTGTCTATCCCAAAAGGAAAAGGACTCCCCCCCTCGAACGAGAATATGTGAGAGTGTATGAAATAAACCAAAGTGCGTATCTGTGAGATACGCATGCAAATAGCTGAATGCAAGTGCTTCTGGCCGCAGGACTAACCCTTTCAGGCAACCATCCTAGATGGATGCAAATGTGTTTGTGTGATTTTCAATTTTTTCCATTTTATACGCAAATAATTGTGAATTTTTTATTTTTCCCCCATTTTAGTACTGACTACGGTTGGTTATTGTTTGGTTTGGTTGAGTTTATTTTTTATTTTTAATTAAAAGCGGAAGTAAAGATGATGGAGAGAGGATGAGTAGGATATGACTGTGAGGTAAATGGGCTGATTGCAAGCTTTGGTGACTTGTCAAGTGAGTGCGTGTGTGTGTGTGTGTGGGCATGGCACTTTGGCATATCAGTAACAGCATCTGTATTTTCTAGTCTGTAGTGTTTTGCCAACAATGCGATTTTTCAGAGTATTGTTGTTGCCATTGCCATTTCAAAACTCCCTTCGTGTGACGGACATATACATCAAATCATCAGCTGCTACGGCGATTTCAGACATTCACCAGATGAAATGTCAAATGCGTTCCCACTCCCGCATGAGATCCTTCGCGAGCCCATGTCTATGAGTGTGCGTACATACATGTGTGAGTAGGATATGTCTATGGGATATACTCGGGTGACTGCTGCTTAGAGGATAGCAAGCGCAAACTAAACCAAACTCAACAACAATAAAAACATGGCAACAATTCAAAACTGAAGAGTTTTTCAAATAACGAAAAAGGAAAAAAAAAAAAACATAGAACTCAGAGGAAAGAGCACAAAAAGGCTTGCAACAAAAAAAAAAAAAGGAAAAAATCGAGAAAATTAAAACAAAACAAACAACAAACGCATCATCCAGCAATGCAGCCAGTCATTCAGTCATCATCATCAGCATCATCAGCAGCATCCTTTGGCTCTGCCCTATGCCACGCATGAAGAGATTTCGGTTTAGCTTTTGATTGACGAACTTGGCTTGGTTGTTATTGTTGTTGTTGCTGCTATTCCTGCCAACCAGCCTCCCTAGCAGGATGCCTTGTTGTTGTTGCCGCTGCCGCTTTTCACTCAAACTCATCAACGTCAACGACGCATTCAAATCGTTTTGATGGACTGCCACAGCTCTCCACCCTCTTATCTCCCCATCCTCTTGTCCTCACGCAGCATATCCTGCCATGCACAAAAAAAAAAAACCAAACACAACAAATCCAAAAGGAAAAGAGAAGGCATAAAAAAACCAAACCAAACCAACCCAAACCAAAACGAAACCAGGAGAAGAGCCTTGCACAATATTTGTATTTTACGCAATTTTCAGTGATTGCCACATGTCGACTGAGCCTGGTCGGACTGGCTGATTTGCAAACCGATTTTCTGTATTGTTCATGTCAGTCAGCGCATTGTTCTTGATTATCATGCAACAATATGCGGTAGGTGGCGGCGGGCGACATTTGTGTGGCAAGTATGTATGTATGTACTAAGGACTAAGCTCCAATTGGAGACTGGGCCTATGTTTGCTCTGTCATTGTCTTTGCTTGCTGATTGAAAGTTAGTGCGACAATTATTGTGGCATTAAAATATGTTGGCAAAACCTTTTTTCAATAGCCCAGCTAATTAAGCGAAATGCTTTTTGTGCTCAGCACACATTATGTATACGCCATGGCGTACAGAAGGAAATGGTAAAGCTTTGTCTTCACAATAAAAGAGAAAGAAAAAGAAGAGGGTTTTATATTACAATGATTGGCAAATAAGCAATAATGGATAACTGTAAAATCGACATTGATTTTGAGAATTCTATATGTTGTATATGTATTTTCTTTTTATCAACAAAAGTCTTGCCAACATAATGAAAAAATAACAATTTTGGCTTAAGATTGATTTCATGTTTTTTATGAAAAGTCTATATACAGTTTTTTTCAAGAAGTTTAGAGAAGTCCTTTGGCTAGATAAGCACATTGGAATGGTTCATAAATCCTATTCTTATTGAAGCAAACACAAATTTCGTCTTTATTGGTTATTCATTCCCGAAAAAATGTCACTTTAGATTCATATACCAGCAAAGCCATAAAAGCATCAGAGTCTGTTATGATTTGTAAATTTTAAAATATTTAATAGCTTTTTCTATTGACTAAATGAATTCATTTCATAAAATTTGCATAAACTCCTTTGAACTCATCGTGTTCATAAAATGCCCCACACACACATATGTAATCTATATACATATTCATTTCCCGATCAGTCTCTTTCTCTCGCTTGCCATGAGCTGCCTAATTCGCTTAACAATTTCCACTGCAACGCCTTTTCACAGTTAATTTGCCATAAAATATGCCAACATAACAACAGACGACAGCCTCCAGTACTCACTTGCCATTTTCCAGTTGCCAGTTGCCACTTGTCTCTAGGGAGGGCGAAACTCTTGTCTGTCTCTCGTTGTTGCAATTAAATTAGCAGGCGTAGAGCTGCAAGGATTTTTGGCAGTAGGAGTTGCAGGCTTTGGTATCGCATAAACTGTTGCCAAAAAGTTTTAAGCTGCATTTGAGGCTTCTCCGAGAAGTTGCCTAGCGGCGGACAGATTGTTTTCACACCACCAACTTTTTAGTGAAAGTTTTAGTGTTTTTCTTTTATTTTTATTTTAGGTTTAATTCTTAATACTCTAACTCAAAGTTGTGGAACTTTTCTTGCCATTAGAGTTTTCTCTAACCTGTATCCCTTATTGACTATATAACACACTTAATCGTCTCTTGTAGTAAATATTAAGCATATCAAAGTAGCCTGCATTTAAGGGCATACAAATTTCGTGTCTTTCGGTCTTTGGCTTTTACATATCAGATTTCATGGCTTAATCTTTGTCTGACAACTGCTGTGAAGCTGTGTAGATTTCCATGTAAATGAGAAGGCCACAAAAGTTTTGCATATTTTGATATTTAGAATGTTTTCACTAACTAACTGGCAAACTTGTTGCTGATGCCAACGTGTTGCATTTGTATTTAACGCTTTTGTGGTAAGTTACTCTGTAAAAACTCCTTGACGCCGAGCTCCCTCTCTCCGAGTGTGTGTGTGTGTGTCTGTATAAGAGGATGATGGTTTATTAAATAGACTAAACATGGAATCTAAATGACTGTGATGATTTCTGTTTAGAGTAAATGATATCTCTCTTAAGGACTGTTCTCTAAAGATGATTTAAATTATCATATAGTTAGCAAACTTTAAAGTTGTAAGACAAGTTAGTTAGTTAGTAGCTATGACTTCTTGTAATAATAATTTTCATAGTAACATGATTGATTAATCCTTTTTAGATGTGCCTCCTTTTGTATGATCTTTTTATTATCATCTCCTTTGTTCGCTTCTAGCCATTTTCTGAAACCATAAACAAAGACACGTCACCAGCTCTCCGTATGGTAGGTAGTAGGTAGTTAAGTAACCGAAGCAGAGCCATAACGAAACGTGACTATAATATTCGAAGCGCTTTTGGGAACGTAGATCAGTTGTAACAATAAAGTGAAACGGGAAACATCGTCTGGAAATGATTCGGCCACTTAGGTTGGTCAATTTGGCAGTTGTGCTCTCACTCTACATGGCCTTAAGCTTGGGTCAAAGTGAACCGAGTCTCTATAGCATAGTAGATAATGTAGAAACACTCGACAACAGGACACTGGAATTAGCACTTAGTGCACCATCCATGGGTAAATTTGTGCAGTTTATCAATATATTTTGTGGCCATTGTCGACGCTTTGTGCCCACGTTCAAGAGGATAGCCATTCAATTGCATCATTGGAGACGCCTACTCAAGGTTTATGTGTTTGATTGTGCTCAGGAGCAAAACGTTAAAATCTGTCGAGACTATCACATCAGAACGACACCTACGATGCGTTTCTTTCACTCGAATTTTAAGCGTTCTGAGCATGAAATTGGCAATACCACTAACTTACGGGACTACCAGGGTATTCTTGATTTTCTGGCCAATCAAGTGGGCAACAATACATACGAAGCAGAGGGACAACCAACATTTGAGTTGATCACATCAAATGATAATCAACAAACCATATGGATGGAGAATGACCTATTGCAAAGTAATGTTAAATACATTGTACTTGTCTATCAACCGAAAGGATCAACCATTGGCAGGGACTTACTGCTGAAAACGATTAGATGGGAAGATGCCGTTGTAAGGATCACAGATGATCAACAATTGTTGTTAAATTTTAATTTGGATTCTGGCCTTGGCAGTATTTATCCCGAAGAAGATATCCGTTTATGGCTAAAAGAAGATGGCGAAATTGACCCAAAGAAGGTGAAATTAGTAATTTTCACTCGTAGTGGTAATTCAATAATCCTTAAACCTAGAAAAGACACCTTAGACGAGTACGTAGAAGTTACCACTGATTTTTTCCGGGTACAAGGATCTTGGGTGCATTACTTAACCACAACCAAAGCACCAAATTTAAGTTTTACTATGGATCAAGAAAATCAAATGATTCTCTCATATGTGCTAAAAAACAAACTTCAGATCTATCGTTCTGATTTGGAGCAGGCAATTCATAAGCTCATACACATTGAGATCCCAAAAGTATCGGTTATAGAAGGTGACAGTCTGATAGCATTGAGAAGGCTTATCGGTTGGCTGGCCATCTCCAAGCCGATAGGTGCAATTGGTGAACGGTTTTTCACTCTGCTGCATCAAAAACTATCGCAACAGCAGAAGCTGACTGGAGCCCAATTCCAGGACCAGGTTAAGGAATTGGAGAAACAAGTACTAAAAATCTATAAGGGAAAACGTTTTGTAGGCTGTGTTTCCTCGCGTCCATTCTTGCGGGGTTTTACCTGTTCCCTGTGGACACTCTTCCATTACCTAACCGTGCAGGCAGCTAAACCACCCCACAATACCCAGCCAATTGGTTCACTAATTACCATTTATGGTGTTGTAAAACATTTTTTTGGCTGTGAAGATTGTGTTAATCATTTCTTGGAAATGGCGCAGCGTCGGCAAATAAATCGCCCATACCAGAGAGATGAGGAAATTGAATGGCTATGGGCGGCTCACAATGAAGTTAATCAACGTTTGGCTAATGACTCAACAGAGGATCCTAAATTTCCGAAAATTCAATTTCCCCGTCAAATCGACTGTCCAGAATGCTATAAGGCAAACAATTCGAATAACTGGGACTCAAAGAATGTTGTACGTTTTTTAAAACGCATCTACGATTCAGATAATCTTAGCAATTTTGGTTACAAGTAAATGCATTTTTGTAGATAATCTGAAATTAATTTATATATAATCAATTCTATTAACTTTGCTAACAGAAAGCAATATTTGAATCGAATTGAATTAAACGATATAGTTCAAGTTAAAGTTAAGTATTACTTATGTAATGTTACAATAAGTCACACAAAAAACACATTTTTTCAGTTAAATAAAACTAAATGTATTCCTTACATATAAAAAAGTTTGGATAGGAAATTTGTTAAGTCAATAATAAAATTTTCTTTTCTAAACTAACAATATATATATATATATATACAACCTGCAGGAAAAGCAAATTGTTTTTTAAAATAACTTTTTCAATGATTTTTCTAGATTACAAGCCTGTTAGTAAATTGTGTAAAAATTGTTAAATGAAGCATTGAGCTGATGTAAAATTAAATGGTCAATTAACATGGCTTATTTTGTCATTCGTTCCAAATAGTTATGGACCTTATGGGCTTATTCAATGGGTTTGTGCCTTGAGTTTGAGTTGTATGTGGTGGGGTTTGCCTTACGCATGATGCAAAATGCAAAACGCAAAATGTAGGTACATAAATTATTTATAGAACATTTTTGCAAAATATCTACGCACTAATTTGCGTAAAGTAATCGATGTGGTGGAAAAATTTTTCACGCATGCCTACCTAAGGGGCCGAAAGAAGAAGGTAGCAGCTGGTCTGGGGAAAGTAGCAAAATTAAACCCTAGTGAGTGGGTGGGCACTTACCTGGCTGACAGACTGACAGTAGCAGCAACAGAGAGAGAGAGAGGGAGAGAGAGTAAGTGAGTGTGTTGGCTGGCGATTCGGCCATGGGTGTAGGGGAGTAGTGGTAGTGATTGGATATAGACGATTAGGGCTAAGAAAGAGAGGGAGGACAGCCATGCCCAAATAAGCAACAATAAAGGTAAAATGCAACGGAAGCTAAAAATTACCTACCCCAATGCACTCTAGGCATACACGCCCACGAAACTTTCTTTATTGTGCGTAAATTGGCACCCTTTCTATCACTTCTTCTCCTTCTTTGGTGGGTCCTATGGCCTCCCGTTCTTACTGTCGAAATCCAAGAAGGGGTTTGGGTTATATTGAAGTTAACGCATTTACATGCATTTATGTAATTACGTTTATGTGAAATTTATAATATAAATAAATAAAATGCACTCAGTTAAAAGAAGTTAAAGAAACTAGAAGGGCGTGTGAGTAGGAATGAGCTTATATCGATATTTTTCTATACTCACACACATCAATTTGTTCTAAAAAGTATTGCATAAGCTTGAGGGCAAAATGGCTGGCTTTGCCTGCCATTTTGGAGGCAACTGTACTACGCATTATTTTTTGTTCGTGCGTGTCTTTTGAAATTGAAGGTTCGTTTCTTACATTTCAGCTGAGGCAGTAAATTTAAACCACACACACCTTTACACACATACATATGTACATGTATATAGATATATCGTCCAGGAAACAGGAAACCAGCGCCCATTTGTTGGAATGCAGTTTATCTTCTTTGTTAT
The DNA here is from genome assembly GCA_018152135.1 of Drosophila paulistorum. NCBI lineage: Eukaryota > Metazoa > Arthropoda > Insecta > Diptera > Drosophilidae > Drosophila > Drosophila paulistorum. The sequence goes on along the minus strand of JAECXG010000805.1, from coordinate 5,496,303 downwards.
AGGGGCCCAAAATCGTTTTTGTGCGTAAAATGCGTAAAATATAGACAAAATGTTGCAAGTTACAACACTTTGGCATTGTCCGTGTTACTAATAGCAAACGGAAATTGTGGCTTTTGGTTTATGAATTTGTAGATATCTTAGTATAGACCCCCCACCCCCCTCCCACTCCAACCAGCAAAAGAGCCACATAGTCTCTCTTTCGAGGGTTTTGGAGCAAACCGGAAGTTTGCTAATTGGGCGTTTGCTGTAGGAATAGATTTGCATAAGGTAATTGCCAGAATGGTAAAAGAGGCCAAGACTCGCTTAGACTGGCTTACATCATCACTTGAGTTGATTTTCATTGCATGCATTAACCAAAAACAATAACCCCGCCACCAACCTCCACAGAAGAATTATGCACAAATTATTGTTTAGGCATTTAAATTAAAACGAAAACAATAAAAGCCAACTGAAGCAGCTGAAGCATCAGTCAACCCAGTCAGCTAGTAACTTCTCCTTGTTATAATTATGTAAAAACAGTATAAAGATTGACTTGACTTTTATACACAATCATACACACACATGCACACACACTCACACACACACATGTTATGTTGCTGCTGCTATAAGCGCATGCGAAGGCAACATAAATTTGTACTAAACACAACTGAGCAGTATATAAGGCAGAGATAGGGTGGAGGTAGGAAGACAAACCTACAACAACAACAACAACAACCTGGTAATTATCAGTGGCTTAGCGGCAAGCAACATTGTCTATCTTGACTGCGTCGACAGGCGTCCCTTACTTACATTTTCGCCCTCTTCACTCCATTCCTTTCCTCGATTCCATTCATTCAAAACGCGAACACACGCAAAAAATGTTAAGTGAACAAAATTTTTTTTATATGTAGGTACATATATATTTTTTTTTTGTGGCACTTGCGGGAGTAAGAAGACTAAAGTAGCCGAGCGAGGCAAGGGCGGGGGTAGGAATTAGCTGCTGGCTGTGGCTGTAAGACCCCCATCTTCCAACCATCATTTTCTATGCCGAACTTGAGCATTTTTCTATGCGGCTACATACTTATAATTAAAAAATACTAGCAAACAAAAAAAGAAGGTAAATAAAAAAATATTCCTAATTCCCAGGGTTGCAGAACAACTAATATTTAGGCTGCTTCAGTTAAGTTCATAATGAAACGATGAGAAGATAATAACTTTAGTTAAATAGGTAGGATCAATTGACACTAAGATAAAGCTTAAAAATAATTGGTCGATATTCTTCCATATAAAGCTATTCCATTCGTATTATTTGAACATTTGAAAAATTTAAAATTAAACATAAATATATCCTTAATTTGAAAGAAACGTGTCTCTGATAATATTTTTTAAGATAAAATCTCCTTGTTCTTTTTGATATTTATAACTATCAATGATAATTAAAATATATGCATAATTTTCAAGTTATTGTGGTCTTCTTCTTATGAGCCAATTGCTAGTCTCTGGTCTTTGTTTAATTTTCCATCCCTATTTAGCCCACTTTAAGCTCTAAAGCTAATGTAGGCAGACCAAACCGAATGCAATTTGGCAACAATTTTCTCAAAGTTAGCTGCAATAGCAAAAAAACAAACTATGCGGACGATGCAGCTGATTCTGCGCCCCTCCCTCTATCCCATCCACCATCTCTTTCTACTCTATTCGGCCCTTGCTTGCTGTTGTACAGCTTGTCTCACACCCACTATGCCACAATTTGCGGCAGCGCGTAATTAAAACAATTTATGTATAATTTTTGTACAAGTGCTTTTGAATACTAGAGAAAGAAAGAAAGAGAGAGAGAGAGAGAACCCAAAGCCAAAACCAAAACCAAACTCAAACTCAAACCCAAACCAGGGGCTCAACCCTGGGCCGTGTGCTTTTAAATAATAATTTGCTTAGTTTATGAAGTGCCTGGTATATGCATATATATATGTGAGTATGGATGTGTGTTTCAGTGTGTGTGTGTGTGTGAAGAGAGTGTGTGCTACATAAACAGAACATTCAGTTTTTCCTTCTAGTTGCTGCGCACAATTTACTCACTTGGATGCATTTTAACATATTTCGTTACGTTTTCTGCCAAGTAGAGTCGATTGTTGTTGTTTTTTCAGTTGGCTGGCATACCCTGTAATGTAGAAATTAATAAGGGTATACATACCTACCAATTGCCAATTATCTTAAAACCAGACTCTTGCATTAGGTGGACCATAGAATTCCCAATTTTGTATACTTATATGATCCTTCAAAGAAACTCTTCAAAAAGAAGATTCCTTTTAATGCTTAAGTCAACTTTGTTTTAAGCATTTAAACGTAGGTATACGTAGTATATTCGTATTATCATTCTGGTATAACTAATATATATACATATATTGTACCTCGAGGTTCTATAAATCAATTGTTAGTTTAAAATCCGAAAAATAATAATTCAATTATGCATTTATTTACAATTACTTCGTAAGAGTAATGAACAAATATACTTAGAAGTATTAAGAGATTTTAGGTCATTTGTTGCTTAAAGTTAAGACCAATATGATTGAAATGTCTTTAGAGAATTTTATGAAAAAAAAACCTTAAATTAAATGTTGCCTCTTCCTTTAAGCCAATATTTGTTAGACAAAAGGTTACAGAAAATTCTGAGAGGGTATTTTCAAGTCTTTTCTTAACTAATGCTTTGCAATTTTTTTGTTATATTAAACATACATACCTATATATATTTTTTTTTTTTTGTTGGATGCAGCTCACCTTAGGTTTAATTTGTTTGAGTTTCATGCAGCAGCAGTAGCAGCTTCTGTTGTGAATTTCATGTGCATCTGCCGCTTTTTCTCTCAAGTCGAAAAATATTTGTGCACGCAAAAAATGTTAATTGCCACAGCAGAAGTAGAAGCAGCAACAAGAGCACAAAAAAGCAAACCATCAATGTGGCCGGGGCATTAAAATATTTAGGTTGGCTATTGCTTCCACTGCCACTGCCAACTCTTCCCAGGCCCAAGTCGAGACCCAAGCCTAGGCCACAAAGTAACTTGCATGGCCGTTAATGCAACTGCAACTGTAACAAATTGCAATGTCGCACATCTGTCTTGGCTGGCGTTTGGTTTTGCCTAAAAAGAAAAAGAAGCTGAATAACTAAAACTCTCTTCGCTCTGCCCCTTCGTTTGTCTCAAGTTTGACTACAAGGTCCACATCCAGGGCTTCATATTTATATTTGTTGCACTTTTTGCTAAAAACTTGCTAAAAAAAAAAAACTTGAAAAAACAGAAAGAAATTGTCGTTGTTGTTGCTGGTTGTTGCCAATTACCGGCCACCGGGAACCCTAGCAATTTGGTCATATCCGGCCCCCTGGCTGATGTTTGGCCAAAGCAAAAACAAAAAAAAATATATGAAACAAAAATCAGGTTTTTCCTTCACTCGTGTTAGCCACTGCACTGTTTCTACCCCCCCACTCATGTGATGCCGAGTTTGATTTTTCGTTGCTTTAGGTTTTTCCTGTTTTGGGGCCCAACTATCAATTTTTACACGGGACTATTTAGTTTTTCAAAAAAACTTCATCTCATCTCACAACAGAGATAATTGTTATATAAAATTGCTTTTGGAAAATTGTCCAATTTGGATGTTTCATATGGAAATTGTGATGGCCATGGCAATTTGTAGTTAAAGCGAATGAAGAACTTTTTATAGCCAAGGCATACTAGAAGCACGGCCAAGTTCAGCTCAAGCAGCATTTAGTCAAGACACCTTGGCCAGTCATTAGCCACATTTAGTCGCTGATGATCATGGCTTTTGCTATTTTGCTATTCTTGCTGTTCTTTTTATTGTAACTAATGAATATGGAACTTGACTCCAACTCCAACTGCTTCTCCCGTTTCCCGTCTCCCGTCTTTGACTCTGACGAAGACTCTGCTCTATGGCATGGGATGAGGCTGAGGCCATGTCTTTTGTTCAATTTCTAGCACAATGTTGTTGGTATTGCTGTTAGGTTTTACAAGTTTTAAGTTGTCGCTGTGTGTGCTAGGTCTTTCGCTCACTTTTGGACGCGTCATCCGGCCAGTTTTTTTGTGCCACACATTGCCGCACGATTCCGCGTTGCATTTAAACAACAGTGGCAAATGCAACAAACTATAGGCAACAGTAGTAATATTGGTAGTAGTAGCAATTGCATTGGCATCACCATCATCATCGAAATGGCAGCAAAAAATGTCATAAATAAATTGCTTAGCAACATTTGCTGACGCGCCAAATAAAATGCCATAAATGATCGAATGCAAGATTTTTAGTTAAAGACTCTTTCAACGGTCACCGATGCGGGGATTGTTGCAAAAAGGAATTTCAAATGCTTTTTCCTCCTGTTGGGTAAATTAACTGAAAAATGCTAAAAATCGTTGTGATGAGTTTGCTTATAGGGTTGATGAATGTTTTTAGCATCATTATACATACATACATACATATAGTGTGCCCATTAATGTCTGACCACAAGCCTGAGTCTGAGACTGAGCCTTAATGACAATAACCAATGATCTTTAATATTCTAGCTATTAAATTATTGGTTACACATTGACAAATGAAAAACTTTTCTAAGAACTAATCATTTCAACAATCTCCACATGAGCTGGCTGTTAATTCGTCAATAAAATTTGCTAAACGGAATATAATTCTTGTGGCTTTACTTAATACATACATATATTTTTTCAACATTACTCAGTTAAATGCATCTATAAATATTAATGAGTAGAGTTTAAAATTTCTTAATTCTATAATTCTTAGCTGAGCTTAAACGAGTTTATCTGCCATATTTTGGCTTAAAAGTTACAAGAAAGGCATTTTTTGGATTCGCTTTAGTTCTTTGGTTCAACAAGAAAATTCATAAGTCATTTAGCTGCATTCTCACCTCTCGATGCAATCAAAACAATTTGCTTCCATTTTCAAACACTCATACATTCTTTTAACCGGCCATTGGCATGCCAGAGGCCCATTTGACTTGGCTAAAAATGTTTCAGCTGCAGCCAAAAAATACTCAACGAATCCAAGAGTTGGAAATGGTGCCCGGTGTGGCAGTAACATCAGCAACAGCTGCTGCTGCTGCTGTAGCAACACCTTTGCTAATGCCTGGCATAACAACTTAATCCACCTTGCCGGCTTCATTCTGTCTGTCTGCTAACGAACAGACATCGCGGCAGCCCCAATCTGAAGCACACCTGAGCGAAGACTCCCAATCCCAAGCAATGCTGATGACTTTCCCAAATGACTGTGTAGGCAGTTTTAAGATTGAATACCCTGTAAAATAAAGGTATGCGGAAGTTATTAACGAGAGTAAATAAATAAATCAAATAAATCTCGAAAAACTTGTGACCCAATTAGTATTTGAGAAATCAATAATTTAATAACCAAACATTCCAACATTTTGTGGACCCCAAAAAACTGTTAATTTTAAGTATGGCATTCCTTAACTTGGTTCCTTTTACTTACCTTTATATTATTCTTTTTCATTATAGGGTACATAAGAAACGACTCTCCAAACTATAAATTGGTTTCCTTTTTTGACAAGGTGTTCAAATCAAAGCACAATCAAATTCCCAGTCCCATTTGTTGGCTTTCTTATGATCGTTTGTGACTATATTCACGTTGCATGTCCGATAAATTTGGCTTCTTAATCGGCACTTGCCTTTTTTATCTTAATCTCAATCAGCATTAAACTAACAATTTTTATGTTAGGTTTAAAGGGGGAGGAAGCATAGAAAAGCAGCAAACTGCAGTAAAGGGGGCAAATGAATTCTAAATTTAAATTTCGTCCATGTAAACAGAAACAAGAACAGTGAAACACAAAAGTGGATACATGGAGCCAGGGGAGGAGCAGGAGAGCTGCCAGTAGTACCCAGGCAGATGCAGATGCAGTCGGTGAAAAGCGAGATCAAGTTCAACGCACATTTGTCCTTGATAATTGAAAACAGAGCGAATGCAGCTCTGCAGAGCAAAGGGGAGCCCAAAAACCAAAAACGCAAAAAAAGGAATACTAAACAAACGAGCTATGGAAGTTAACTTCGGCCTTGCCGAAGTTTATATACCCTTGCAGTTCTTTATTATATTTAATTCGATAAGAAAAGTGAAATTTCATACATCAACAGCATTAGTTGTCGTATTATGAATATGCTCAAATATTTTTCAAACTACTGAATTCAAAACACATTTAATGATTATTAAACAATATATGATATAGTAGTCCGATCCCGATGATTTTCATACTTTATCTCACACAGGTAATAAAGAGTCTCCAAAAAAAATTTCAACCCGATATCTCTTAAGATGGCTGAGTAAAACGCATACGCACAGACGGACGGACAGACGGACAGACGGACATGGCTATATCGACTCAGCTTCTCAAGCTGATCAAGAATATATATACTTTATGGGGTCGGAAACGTCTCCTTCTGTGCGTTACAAACATCTGACCAATTTTATAATACCCTCTGCAAGGGTATAAAAATAAACAAAAATTATGGCAGTGGATCGGTAGACTTATTGCATTTTCTGCCTCCAGCCTCTACACTACATCAAAGTGGAAGAGCAAATGGGTATGAGGCTGCATTTGGCTCCACATTACAACACTCAGAAATCGTTTCAAGTCGACTTTTGAATACTCTGTGATCAATATTGATATGTTGGGATAGGAAGAGGATGGCTAGAGGCGAAATAGTTTATTATTAAAATCAATGTTAATAACTTGTAGGCATATTTAAAGGATGAGGATCTATTGTAGTTTAAAGGGAAGTATTAACTTGGGGAGCCCCCAGTTTCCGCAGACTTTCATATCATTTCTGTATTTTGCGATGCATTTATCCTACATATTTTCAGAACCCCTTTCTGAGCACATTCTTTGGCCTTTCTCCATTTTGAGATCTATCCAACAATTAAAGTTTTACTGGAAGAATTTACAAAGATTCAGCAAAAGGTGAAAGTTTAATATTCACTAAACTTGAAACTTTCAAACTTTGAGAATCTGCAATTCTGCCTATTTTCGAACGATTTCCTTTTTTTTTTTGGAAATTAATCTTTTAATATTTATTTAAATTGAAAACTTATATTATGGCCACTTTTGACAACAAATCCAAAACAAAATTTATGTCAAAAATTCTAGGTTTTAGTTTGAGGTCGATAAATCTTACGTATTTATAAGATTTTTCATTGTAATTGTAAATATTCATCCAATATTATGTATTTCGTTTATATGTATGTATAATCTTTCTTTTGAAATTTATGTATAACTTTGATTCCAAACGCTTGTACAATATCAATATACTCTTTCCCACCATTGCTATAGAGTATGATAAACAAAAAATTCAACAAAAATAAACTCAGCACATGCACAAAATGTGCGTAGCGTCTGCCAAAAATACGCCAGCCATTAAGTGGGATCCCTTGCCGCTCCCCATGCCGAGGAGCAGGGCCCAAGAAGGCACTGAACGATCGGGATTGGGATCGAAAATCGCAAAGTCCGATCGTACGTGCCTTTGTCTCTCTTTCACTCTCTACTGCACTCCCATACTCACATCGGTTGTTCTGCCCTCTCGTCCTCTCTCTCTTTGCAAGAAATTTCCGAAAATTTGCAATTGACTGGCTGCGTCGACGACGAACGACGATGACGGGCGACGATGGCAACTCAGGCAAAAAAAAAAAACAAAACTGAAAAAAGAGGGAGAGCACAAAAATGTTTATGCATTTTTCTGGTCACTGACCGTACTCAAGGTTTTTCGTATTCTGAGGCTCCTTCGACGCTGCGTAAATTGCATGCGCACAAAAATTGACGAATATGCCAGGCGACTTAAGACCGAAAGCGGTGAAGGAATGATGGCAGCGGGTGGCGGCTGCGGGAAATCAGAGGCAGAAACCAAGACGAACGCAACGACAAAATGTGCACCAAAAAAAAACAACCAAAACCAAAAAAAAAATACGAGTGCTTCAGAGAAGAAGAAGCCTGTGGCAAATTTGTTGCACTCCAAAGTTGAGCCCGAGTCGAACAACTTTGGCTCCCCTTCTATAAGACATCTTATATTCTCTTCTCGTCCCCCCAAAACTGGGTTTGCAATTTGGAGACGACGACGACGACGACCGACCGACGATGATATAATTTAGCACGAAAGTGAAGTCTGTTTTTGCAGCCGCTCGACCAGCCGCGGTTGGTCAGGGTTCCGAATTCTTAAAATGAAACCGAAATGTGCCCTCTTTCGAGGGGCAATGATGTTCTAGAAGTTCTTAAATACAAATACCTAGCAATTAAAAAAGGTATGCTGGCATTTTATTCTTGGTCATATTATTATTTGACATAAAAAAAAGGATCATTGGCTCTATAGTGAACTATGACGAATATATCTACCTAAAAGATCTGTGTTAAGTTGATCAGAGAGAACTAAAAAATGGAAAATTAATATTAATTTAAATCAAAGTCTCAAAGACTAAAGCTATATTAATTAGTGTTCAGATAAATAATACATAAAGTTTTCAAATTATAATATATCTTAATACGAAAAACCTTTACTGTTTCATTTTCCAAAACCAGAAGAAACCGGAATATTATTTTGACTCGGTTTTGTTTTAATTTTTTCTTCATATTTTCATTGTTCATATAAGACATTATATTAGGAATTACTAGAAATTACTTTGCTATAATTGTTTCTTGTATATGTTGAATGTTTTAAAGCAAATTTTTGTAGAAAATCGATCTAAAAAGTTATAAATTGCACTATTTGAACCAGATTCGATTTAAAAAAGTCATAAATAATCATTAATTTGAATCAAATAATGATCATAAATCGTGAATACTAATATAATAAACAAAATATCTGCTAGAGAAGCCGATTGCCTTACTTTATAATAAGTATTTTGTTCCATTTTTATTTTTGAAATAAAATAAGAAATGCTCATATAATGTTTTTAATGGGTAACAAATATGTTCATATGCTTGTATTTTGTTATAATTCTTTTTTTCGGTTTCGGGCTGCTGCAGAGTGATAAATTGTTGTGCGTGGCAATGGATGTATTCTTGCATTTGGGGTGCAATCGGAATTTGATTGTGGTAGGACGACTTTAGGGGACGACTGTACCTGGCCAACTGCTCTGGTTTTTTAGAGTTTTTGTTGTTGCTCTTTGCTTCTGTCTCTCTCTCTTGCTCTCCCTTAGCCCTGACCACCCGCAACAATCGAGGCGCGAAGAGTTCTCAAATTACAACGCCAAATGCCAAGTCAGTGACCGATTATATTACCCAAAGCGTATGGGCAAAGAAAAAAAAACAAAAACCGGCAAAAGACAGGCGCGTCATTATAAAGCGTTGCCGTTGACGTCGCTGCTGCTGCTGACTGCACGACGACATCGCTGTTGGCCCCATAAGCCGTTTTTTTTCAGTTTTGAGGCCTCCCTTTGGCTGTCCTCTGGTTTACCTGTTTCATTGCTGCTCCTTCGACTTGCTTCTATTTGGTTTTGTTATGGCACATTAGTTTGTGTTGCTGTTGCCTTTGATGACTCTCTTTCTCCAAGGCTCTGACCGTTGAACAGCCAAAACGCGCTTGATCAAAGGCCAAGCGATGACTGCGTAGGTTTTCGACTTTTGATAAATGCATCATCAGACACACTAGGGAAAAACGATGAAAAAAAGAAAGGCAAAGAAGCTAACATTAACTTTTGTGTTATTTGACCATGTTTTTAATATACTTAATGCATACCATCTAGTAATTACATTTTAATTTCATTTGTTCTTAAAGTCTGAGTAGATAATTTAATGGCACATAGAAGGGTAGCCGAAAATTGCAAATATGGGGTTTTATTTATCACTATAGGAAAGAAAGTAAATATCAGCAAGCAATTAGCTGAATCAAACGATTCGAAGAATATTCAAATTTTCTGTAGGCTATGTAAATCTGAAATATATTTACATAAGCTAGCATGGGCTTAATACAGCTTAGCTTGCTTAGCTTTTAGTGCCATAGTTAGACAAAAATGTAAGTGTTATATGTATGCAAAATCCAAAGAAGCCGCCCAAGTTCGGAGTACAACGAAAACGAGTAAAACAAAAGTAGTCAATGCTTTGGCTTGATACTCAGTGTTAGTTTTGGTATTAGCCATGTTTGCGAAACTCACAAAACTTGACGCGTCAACCTAAGCGGCTTTGCTCTAGGTCAAGTTTCAAACTTAACAAGAGCAAAGTACAAACCCGAAGGTTTTAGGACAATGTTCACCTGTCCTGAAAGAGTTCCTGGGTAATTACACTCAGATGCTGTGCTCAATTCGATTACAATTTGCGTTCGGCAATGGCTTGGAAAATGGCCTTAATTGGCTCCTTGTCTGCTGGCCAGTTTCGATATGAACAGCTCTAATTGAGCATAATCCCTCAATCATAGGAGTTGAAAAACCAAACTGCACCCACACATGTACGAAAAAAAAATGCGTAAAACAAAAAAAAATACAAACAAATTGAACGAAAGTTATTTGGCACAGTCGAGTCAAGTAAGTAAAATGGAATCAAAAATGCAGCAACAATTTGATTGGCAGGCCAAGCCAATAAGCGTATGAACCTACCAGTATTAATAGAAGAAACGTATGTACAATACGTAGACGAATGTGGTGAATAAAGGGGGGTGGACGGTGGTTGGAGGGGGCTAGAGTTGGAGCTGGGCAAAGTCTGAAGTGCTTTTGGGTAGGCCTTAATTACGTAATGTGTGCTTCGGGTTATGCCAGTTGAGTTATGACCAAAGGAGCACTCTATAAGTGTGTGTGTGTGTGTGTGTGTGCGTGTAAGCAGCAATTGCGTAAAATTTTAATTTCGTTTTGAAAATTGCATTCGAAAAAATTGTTTGGCCTGAAATGGAATGGTTAGCGTCTGGTTTTGAGGCCAATGACCAGCCAACACACTTGTAAATATAAACACTCCCTCTCACTTACTCTCTCTCTCTCTCTTTCTCTTTCTCTCACGCACTTTTTAACAAACAAAAGTCGTTTATTGGTCTATATTGATCTGTTTGAACCCTTTTTTCTAACACAACATCTTGGTATTACTATTATTATTATTTTTATTAAACAACCACCCTATTAAAAGGAATATTCACCCTTTTTTTTGGGCAAAGGAGTCGGGGACAATTATTCCATGTTGGGATAGGAATTGCATGTGTGTGTGTGCTTTCCTTTGGTGCTAGTTTAATGGTAGCATTTCCGTAGGGTAGAATATATATAGTACATATATTATGGAGTGAAACCCTAAAAGATGGGGGCGTGGCTAATAAGGTCATAATGAGCTAAATGTATATAGTCTATGCTTGGTTTTGCCTATTCAAGCCTAAAAATAAACACAATACAAAAATTATAATCTATAGCTTAGAGTTGTTGAACAAAGAATCGTCGAGTAATTTAGTTGGAAACACCCACACACAGCCCCCCATCGCCTCAGAATAGGCAACATGATTTTTTTTTGTTACAAGTATTTGCTAACGAGTTCCACGAATGAATTACAGAAATTCATTTAAATGAATATGAAATGAATATTTATCATAAAGCTGAATAATTTCAAATGCGTTGGCAAATAATAAAAACGGAAACAAAAAGTACAATCGCAAAAAGGTTAACAACAAAAATATATTTTTTATTAAAAAATATACTCTAAGGTCATTTAATTATATGTTAGTTGAGCATATCAAAATAGTATTTAAAGATGCAATTAAACTAAAAACTAGATCTATCGAAAAGCAAAATAATTTTAAACATATTTAGAAGCATTTATGTATGTTGTTTTATGGGATGATCCAAAAAAAATTATGAAAATTGGTTCAGCGATTTTCAATATACATATTTATATCAATCTCTACAAAAATATGTTTTAAGGAAGGACATTTAGAAATGTCCTAAAAAAGTTATATCACTTAGACAAAATGACAATTAATGGGTATTCCTGAATCAGAAAGAGGAACAAATTTTTGGCTTTTTATATTATTACATAATTTGTTAAGCTTCTTAGCCTCATTACATATGAAGACTTACAAGATTTGTGTTCTTAATGCAGAGCGGTTCCTCGTGGAGTGAAATTTTCCCACTTAATCGTGACTATAAGTCTGAAATCGATTTCCCTTCTCAAATGCTTGATTTATGAAACACAAAATTATAAGCTAGTTTCGCTCCTGACTTCATCAGAGCCCTTGTGGATTTCTGCCATGCTTTCTTCTTGACCAACTGCATGTCAAACCTAAGCTCTTTTCTACATTGTTTAATTCAATATGATTACTAGTCTATATCGTACAGATCTTTTGTCATTTATACTCCTAGCTTTTATTTTTGTACAGAGAGCTACCAAAACGCAGTTGAAATTTGTTAAAAATTTAATTTCTTAGCTCCCAAAAGTATGCTAAGAATACATTCCTGAGATTACGCCCTTAAGTTAGCTTAATTTGATCCTTTTTCGCTTGTATTTTACTTAATATGGCTCTCTTGATTTTAGTCAGGGCATCTTTTAGCCTGTATCTTTTGAACTTCTCACAAATTCGCTGATATCTATCTCTCTCTGTGTCCCTGTGTGAGCTTGTGATTATTTTTTTTAATAAAAATTTCCGCTGCCAGGCATAGGCTACGCACTTTGTTTAACAACATGACACCAACAGATACAAAAAAACCAAACACTCACACACCCCCCACAAGACACCCACACACACACACACACAAACATATATATTATTTGTGTTTTGTGGAGCTTTTGTGATTTGTTGACGCGGTTTTATATTTTGTTCTTTGTTGCTAGGGTTAAAATAGGTCTCTTCACACTGACTGAATTGGCCGTAGGCCTTTTTCCTTTTTACGCATAACCAGCGATATAATAAATAATACAAAAAGTAATTTTGCCCATATAGTAGAAAATACATATATATTTATTTCTTTTTTGTAAATCTGCTGACAACTGCCATTGCAATGGATGGGTAGATGGCTGGAGGTGCTTACAGTATATACCTATGTATGTGTATATAATAAAGCACAGCTCGTTGACATTTAATTTCTAAAATAATCACATTCTCTGACTGAATACATCCGCGATGTGAAGTCATCTACCTAAGCAAACCAACCAACCTAACCATCATCTATCTATACATATACTCGACTCTTATTCGCATCCATCCAACTGATTTAATGAGCTAGATACAATTTAACAACAGCTTCCTGTTTGGTTCCTGTTAGCGACTGCATTTCAAATCTGTTTACTTCCTTGGCTAACAGGCAGCGCAGGCAGCAAGCGGCGGCAGCAACGAATTAGACCAAAACCGTAAATTTTGCTGATCTGAGAACGGAAGCGACTCTGGGAGACAGAGAACGAGCACAGATGCACAACAGGCCGATAGAAAGAGATGGAGAGTCTGTGAGTTGGTGTGGAAAAAGTTATCAGCAGGATGCAACAGCAGCGTTTCTTGTTGTTGTTTTTGTTGCTTTTGCTGTCGAATATATCAAATATCAAGGCACCAAAAAAGCACACACACACACACACAAAAAAGACAAATAAAAAAAACAAAAAGTGCTTATCAAGGCAAGCCTGAAGCCCCATCCCAACCCCCGTGCCATGCAAATTGCATCTTGAAGATGCAGCCTCCTCTCGTATTTCGCAATGCATTCCAATCTTTTTGCATTTACCCTTTTTTCGGTTTCTCTTTTTTTTTTTCATTGCTTCTTCGTCGTCTTTTTGGCATTGTTTGTGCTGTTTTATACACACATATATACCTATATATATATATAAATATATGTATGTGTGTATAATTTATTTCTGGTAGCAAAGGGTTGAATTTGTGCTTCCCCCTTTGCCGGTGAGAACTTGTTTCTACTGTTAGAATATTGTGGTTAATCTTGTCGCCGTTGCCTTATTATCTTGCATAAATATGGCAATCAAATGCTTTAGAGACCAAAGGTGTTATCTTCTTTCTTTTTTTTTTAATCTGATGTTGTTGTTTTGCTCGCAGACTCGTTTCAATTTCGACAGTCTTGTGAAAATAAAATCGACTAAAAATTTTGATTACAATGCGAATTTACGAATTTGCATTGTTCTATTTTGCTATTCAAGTAGTTGAATGTTAAGGAAAATAATCTGGAAATGTGCTCGCACTTCTAAAACTTTCTTCACTGAACTTTTGTTTCAACTGCCCCCTATTGAATTGTACTTCTAAGACTGATAGGCAGTCAAAACCAAGAGCCAGAGATCAGAGTACACTTTTCTTAAAGATTATTATGAGTTGAATCCGAATATGTTCGCCATAAGTTGAGATTTGCTCTGGCTGAGGAACGTTTTTGAAGCTACATTTTTGTCTCAGTCAAGAAAAGATAAACGATATTTAATGGATGACTTTGACTTGACTATGTTCTTTTAAATATTTTTAAGTTTACCTAAAGTATCTTTACTTTTTCAATTTTCGTTTTGTATTTGAATATTTGCTTGTTTTTCACATTTTTGAAACAGGGCAATCGTTTGCTTTAATTTACAAATATGGTTTAGTATTTGCGAAAAAAATTCATATCTTGATTTGTAAGTTTACTTATATATTTATAATCCAAAATTGCAATTGTGGAAAACGCCCAATTCTTATATTAGTTAGGCCTTAAAATAGGTTAATATTCTAATAATAACAATTATTATATTGCATATATTAAAAAAACTAAGAACTTATATTGATCTATTAAACTTTTGCTTGTAGCTCCAATTAAGGAAATGTCTATCAGTTTTTTGAAAAGCTTAATTTTGTACTTAACGAACTAATATGCAATCAATCTTCCACTGAACTCGTTATTGGATTCAGCAGTTTATCTATAAAGCATGAATTATTTTAACTTTGAAAACTGAAAGCTCCTTTTCTCAAAAATTTATATAAATTCTGTAAATTTACAAGAATGTTATTCCATCCTTCTATCCTACATAAATTTATTGCAAATAAAATAAATTACTTAATGCTTTCGTTAACCAAGAATAATAAGCAAACAATTTTCGGCTAATTAGAGTTTCTCTAGCCTTTAATTTAGAATTTTAAGTTAAGAGTTTTTGAAAAATAAATACCATCTTTCGACACAAATATGCTAATTGGAATTATACTTAGACTTTATTAATTAGCCCAAGCCTGATTGAAGTCAAATTGTAGATTACTTTGAATCGCTTATGTCAAATTGTACATTAATATTTATTTATGGGACAATCCCAAAGCTGTTAACTTCACTTGTTTTTGGATATTATGTGCTCAAAGAGCGGCTAAGTGTTTGGGAGTGAGATAAACTCAAAACTGAATGCGCCGTAAACTTGCTGTGGTGAGTTCTTTCATTTTGAGTGAGTTAAACAAAAGTTGAGTGCATCTTAAAGCCGAAGGGGCAACATTCTCTCAATCTCTCTTTCTGTCTCTTCTGATTTGCATGTGTGTGCGTGTGAGTGTGGCACATTTTTTAAGTTCCCTGAACCTGTAGTGGTGGAGTGAGTGCATATTTTGGGTGGTTGCTAAAGCCATGATTGAGAGTTTTCATGGAGCAAGTTGCAGTAACTTTAACCCCATGAAATTTTCATCAGCCAAATTGCCATTGCTGCCCATCATCATCATCATCAGCGGCAGACGCAGCACCAGCAGCAGCAGTGGCAATCTCAATGTAACCAGTTGCATGCGAAATGTTTGCAACAGGTGTGCAAAATATCATCATGCCCATGACCATGCCCAGACCTAGACGCAGTCCTAGCACTAGCACCACTGCAGCTCCAGAAAGTAGTGGCTTGGGTCTCTCAATGCCTCAGACCTAAATAACATATCGTTGTGGCTAAAGTTTTCAGCGCTCATATCTTTTTTCGCATGATAATAGTTTCCCTTCCGTTTGGCTCCCCAAGGCACATTGGTTGCCCTCCATCATTGAACTGTTTGTTGCCCTCATCTCTCATCTTGTGGCCCTTCTGATCCCATGTGCCTCTCTTCTTTCTGTTCATTGAAATTGACTTGGGTTAGTTACGTTTTGGGATTTACTTTTGCCTAGTCCACCATGTACATATACATATGTTTATTCTGTTAGTATCTTTTATATATCTTTAATAGATTTTGCCGTTAGTTGATTTAATCTCTGTTCTGATTTTCAATTAATACTTGTTTTTCTCTATCATTTAGTTTTTTTCATAACGGTTGCCATTTTAATTTACAATTTACATACAGATACAAAATGTCGACCTGTCTGGCTGTGTGTGTTAGCCTGCTCCATTGGCCTGTTCTGTTTGGTTAGCAATTTGTGACACTTATTGTTATTATTATTGGTCAGATCACAGTTTTGATTGACTTTGAATTAATCTTGACAGATTGAATAGTGTAAGAATGTGATACTAAATGCAGATTGAAACTTTTGTCCTCATTGAAGAATAATCAATCGAGAAAAATTGATTACAATTTTACTAACGGGAAGCTAATGAAATATAAAATGAAAAATAAAGACTCCGTTTTATACTAAAATATCTTTTCGGAGTCGCACACAGTTTTGATTATCGTTCCTTCAGCTTAAAGATTTCTAGAGGAATTCAGACATTTGTTGGGGGATGGAAAGTTTGCTGACATAGAAAGGAAAATTTTCAACATCTTTATACTAAAGGCACCTTAAATTTGATCTAATTTATAGCTTATCTGCATACTTTTTAGTTAGTTTATTTATTCATAAAATATCTCTCCGAAATAGTATTATAAACCCTAAAAAGTCTATTCTAAAGAACCTAACGAAGAATGAATATAGACAAGTATTATAAATAAGTTCTTGTTTTAGAATATAGAATTAAGAATATCATATTCAAAAACAT
The DNA here is from genome assembly GCA_018152135.1 of Drosophila paulistorum. Lineage (NCBI taxonomy): Eukaryota > Metazoa > Arthropoda > Insecta > Diptera > Drosophilidae > Drosophila > Drosophila paulistorum. Next base: position 5,479,496 of record JAECXG010000805.1, on the reverse strand, counting down.
AAACAGATGTAAACTTGTATTAACTTGGCTAAGAATCTAAGAAAAAATGAAGAAAATAATGCGGAAAATCACATGAGATTGCATTAAGCATCTAATGAGCCAAATGTAAGTCTAATTAATATTAAATATTTCTAACAATTGCTGTGATAAAGTATTTTCAATGTGATAATAAATGTCAATTACAATCTCACTGTCAATGAATCGCATTGGAGTAACTGGAAAGTCATATCAGATTCGCACGCTTCAGTGAATCCCTTCTAAATAAAGATCTCAACAATTGTGATTTGCTGATATACATACATAATGCCAACACTGATGGCCAATTCACAATTCGATCGGGCACTCTATATTCTAGATATGGCTCCCTCTCCCTACATCTCTGACCCGCCAGCCATCGTATATCAACTTCAGCTTCATTGAACATTCGATTCGACAACTTCAAAGTGCAAAATTCAATGCGGCACTTTACTTACTTAAAACGTTTTAGGCCAAAAAGTTTGTCGATTTTTTGTTTCTCTAAATTTTCAATTTTTTGTGGTTTGTGTTTGTGTGTGTGTGTGTGTCAGTATTTTTTTTTTTTTTTTAAAGTACCTGGCATTTTTGTTGTTGTAAATTTTGTTCAAGTACGTCAAGTTCGATTGCGTTCTTTACCTTGAAATCTTGTTTTCTATCCGTTGTTAAATATTTGTTGCGGCTTGCCAATTGCCTTTTATTGTTGTATCGCATTTGCAGCTGCAAATCTTTTGCATGCAGTCCCAACACAGTCCCTCCCCTTCCGGCCCCCCTTCTTTACACCGCCCCCGAAAATGGTTAATATAATATTTATTTATTTTGCATCTATCTGCATATATTTCATGCGAGGGTCGTCAGTATCATCCATGAATTTTTAACTTTTTTTCAATTTTATTTCTTAAAGCTGAAGATAATCGAGAAATAGATTAGAATCTTCTACTAAGCAAACTTGTCGAATCGTTAGGTTAAACAGATAAAAAAGAGAGAGAGTTCTCATCTCTCATCTCTCACCTCGTCACCTTTTGGGAAACAACTTCATTTGATCAATTTTATAAGCAACCCTCTCATAAGTGAAACGTCATCAATTGTGATGTTGATGTTGCTGTTTCTGTTGCATTCTTTATTCTAAATACTCAATTTGCATTTATTTTTATATGCCAGAGATTAATTTGTGTGCTGATAAATTCAATTAAATTGTTTTATACATTTGGGTGCAATTTGTTGTTGCGAATGTTGCTATTTATGTAATTATTTTTCTTTGCAATTTCTGGTGTTGTTGTTATCGATGCTGTGTGTGTGTTTTTTTTTTATCATAAATAACTTTAATGTATTATTAATTTTTTTCTCAGCTCATTCAATGCGGAAATTGATGATGGCAAACTAAAATGCCAAATGCACACACGCACACACACTTGTACACACATACACACACCCACATATTTATGTATAAATAATAAATTAGGAATAATTGCAAACTAGATTCGTCCGTCAAATTTTTGCATTTACATACTCAAAAATTTCGTTTCGAATATTTTTGTTTAACTATTTGTTATTTGTTTTGCATAAAACCTTGACATCAAAATATTTTTTAAGCTCAAATATACAAAAATTATTACGTATACGCCGCGTTGCGACTGTCTGGCAACTCTTTGCCTTCTATAGCCCAAAATGCAACGCTTCGTTGCATACGCAAAACCGAAAAAACAACAAAAAACTAAGCAAACACGCTACAACAACAAAGAGTCAAATATATTTTATTTAAATTATGCTCGACTATTCAGTATCCTATGAAGGAAAGACATTATCAAAACGAAAGGGAAGAAGCACATTTGGCATTTTCTTTAATCCTTTACTTGTTTAAGTAGAATATATAATTGAAACTTTATACCAAAGTATTCTTAAAGAATTTAGATTCTATCACTTATCTTTTCGTGTAGAATAAAAATATATAAAAGTTTCATCCTTTACATTTCGTCTAATAAATGTAATTGAAATTTCTTAGCAAAACCACGTTGAGGTATTTAAATTCACTACTCAATATTTAACAGTTTCTCTAAAGAGTTGTCTAAAATGTTATATTTTTTATATTATTTTATAAGAACAATTGAGTAAAATAAGAAGTTATTTGCGTTTTTCTCCTTCAGCTCTATAGTAAAGGGTATCGCTGTTGTCGTTGACGTTGTTATTGCATTCAGTCTCTTTTTCTGCCATTTAGTTTTGGCTGCGCTTGGCCTCCATTTTGGCATGCATTCATAACGCTGCAATGGAAGCCGAGGTTCTCATTGGTTTCCAATTTTTGCTATTTGCTATTTGAGCTGCCGCCGTTGCAGTCATCGTCGTCGTCGTTGTCGTCGTCGTTGTCGACGTCTCCATTCTCTGCCCCTTTCTGCTGCCCGCAGTTTCTGCCGCTTTGTGCCTAAAATTTATCGTTTCGTTTTGTTGTTTTCGGTTAATTTTTTTATGTTTGTTCGTCGCATCAACCTCGAACTTTAGATTTGTTTGCAATATTTATGAGAGCATAACATTCTGTATTTTTTTGTGTTTTGTTTGTTAAGTATTGTAGAACTACGTGTTTTTTTTTTATCAGCGTCTTAAATGACCAAGGGCAATATTATATTCCGTTTGGACTTTAATTGGAGTGGCCCAAAATCAATAATTAATGGGATTCATTTTATTCACAATAAATGATTTCAGATGACAAATTTTCTTTTTAACCTTGTCGCCGAATCGTCAAATGAAGTTACATTGAAGTGAAGATAGCTAGAACTACATACATATGTATACATATGTATATTAAGTTACTTGACTCTCCTATTTCCACATTCATTCATTGGTTGAAAAATGATATTGTTCAAGTCACTTTCAAGCTTTTTTCATATTTGGCATTAAATGAATTGATTCAAAAGACCATCTCAATTCTAAAGACATTTTAATAGAATATGAATATGAAATTAGATAATCATTATGTCATCTTTGGGTTATGATTTATTAGAGAACAATTGAATGTTAGCTATCAGTTTTTTTTAAATACATTTACAGAACTTTCTGAAAGCTTTATAAAGGAATCGTAATTTCTGTAGTTAAAACTAAATAGTCAATAAAATTATTCATGCTCACTTATTTCCTTAGCCGAAGTTTTTTAGATTGTCTTAATAGTATGAATGATTTGGGTGTACCCATGGAACACAAATTAAAATTTAACCCATTACAATTGTAAAGGCCATGGTTGTTCTTGATGAAAAGTATTGATTATCCATACACAACTAAAATTCCATTTTATTTACATTGTCAATTCTATCTTAGATTAAAAATCTTGTTAGACCTAATCAAATCTGATCAAAACCACATAGTTGCTTTTCCTATGCCTCAGATTAGTTTTATGCACAAACTTTTAAATAAAATCGCCTGAGTTTTTGACTAAGATTAACCTATTGCTAGAAATCCCTATTCCTGTGCCTTATATCAACCACACAGAGTTCTAGAGTTCGCTGGTTACAACTTGTTTACCCTGTAATCTACTCAGAACCTTCTCTTCTTCTACTAAAAAAAAAATCTATCCTTTCCTATTTAGCGCATAGATAGCTGTAGTAGTAATTTTAAACTATTTTTCTTATTTGTGCAATATACGGCTGCGATCTTTGGTCGATCAGGTGGGAGATGAGCAGCTCTCTGCTTTATCTTGCAGGTATATAGCCAAACAGTAGCAATAACCTTTTTATACCCTTGCAAAAAGGGTATATTAATTTTGGTCAGAAGTGTGCAACGCATAGAAGGAAGCATCTCCGACCTTATAAAGTATATATATTCTTGATCAGCACGACGAGACGAGTTCAAATAACCATGTCCGTCCGTCCGTCCGTCCGTCCGTCCGTCCGTTCGTCCGTCCGTCTGTCCGTCCGTCTGGATCGATGCGAACTCCTCCTAGACCGTAAGAGCTACAGAGCTGAAATTTTGCACGTTGGCTTGTATATACTGCAGGGTTTGTATATCTCGGATTCAGTCGGATCGGACCACTATATCATATAGCTCCCATACAAACGGCAAAGTCACGAACAGTGACTTTTCTCAATAACTTCGTTATCTTATAAGCAATTGCCATAAAAGTTGTTATTGGTCAGTTTTGTGTTCTTATTAATAATTGTGCCAAATTTGATCAAGATCAGGTGACTATATCATATAGCTCCCATACAAACGGCAAAGTCACGAACAGTGACTTTTCTCAATAACTTCGTTACTTTTTAAGCTATTGTCGTGAAATTTAATATAAGTAAGATTATTGTAACTATAAACCACTGTGCCAAATTTGATCAAGATCGGGTGACTATATCATATAGCTCCTATAGGAACGATCGGTCAAAAACAGTGACTTTTGTCAATAACTTCGTTACTTTTGATGCGATTGCTTTCAAATTTAACATTTGTCATTAATATATCTGTTAATGACTGTGCCGAATTTGGTAAAGATCGGGTAACTATATCATATAGCTCCCATAGGAAGGATATTTGGAAAACAGTGACTTTCATCAGAAAGTTCGTTATATCCTATGCTAAGATTGAAGGCCGTTCTTTCGCAAACATTACCCTTTTTAGATAAAACAATTAGTTTAGATAAAAGAGTTACTAACAAACTTGCAAGGGTATACAAACTTTGACGCGGTCGAAGTTAGCCCCGGCCCTCTGGTTTTTAACAAATTTTTATCCATTGGAAAAGTTTTAAATTTAAATTTAATCTGTAACTATAAGTTTTTGTAGATTTCTCCAAGCCAATCTAGCTTATATCCTCGAGAGGGAATAAACAGTTTTTTAGCCTGTTTTAGCCAAACCAACTAGTTGATTAGTACTGCCAAATGGCAGTGGTACGAGGCCATTAATGTAATAAATTTAATTAAGCTGCTCCTTAGCCATCATTTAATGATTTTGGTTATAACATAAGATAGCAAACTGGCAAACTGTGTCTTTGGCAACAGGAAGGAAACCAATAGCAGTTACAGTAACACACATTTGCCATTTTCTGGCCGACAGCCATGATTTCCATTTGCCAACCGGACGGTAAGGTCGCTCCTAAGCAAGTCAGGGTCCAAGACAAGTTTTTTTTTTTGTTTTTCTCTCTGATGACGACAGCGTCGACGCCAACAGCGACGGCGACGACTTCATTGGCGGCTTTTATAGTGAGTATTTAGCCAAAGCAGTTTTGTTAGCTGTTAGTTATTGCATTTTTACCATTGCACTTGCCCCTGGCTTTGAGTTGTCTGGCTTGATAGTTAGTTAACTCGTTTGCGTTTTGAGGCTTTTCGGCTTGATAAATGACTGAATTACAACTTTGTATATAAGTGTTTGGTTGTGCGTGTTGGCCATTTTATTGCTCTTGACCTTAATGCCAATACATTGACGACTATTGTGCATACTATGGGCATTATCAAATCTCAAGTTCACTGTAATAGCTTTCCTCATTTCGAAGACCATTTTCTGTTCTGCGGCTACTGCCACAAGTTTCGGCTAATGTCGGACCGGAAATAGCGCGCCCATTTCCGGCAGCACTCACACCCACTGAGACCCACTAGACCAAGTTTGAAAGTAGCTGTTGCTGCTGCTGCTTCTGCGTCTGCTGCTGTGGCTCCTGTTGCACGGACATGTTGCAGGAAACGTAAATTTATCGTTGCGAAACTGAAGCTTTCCCCCCATCAAACGGTTAGCCATTAGAACCATCGTTTGCGGTTTGGTTTTTTGGGCAGGGGGGGAGAGAATCATTTCATATTTATTCGTGACTCACTTGTTGCACGGAAAAACTAATTTAGTTTCGTGTGTCGGCAACTTTTCAGGGTTTTCATTTAAATAATTGCCTTGCTAATGGCCACAAATATTAAGCAGTTGCAACGATTTAGTTTCCCCCAGACAATTAATTGGAACAAAGTTCAAGATAAATAGACACACACACTCACACACACAGACTCACTGACTGTCAGACGGACGGATGGAGAGACAGAGAGTAATAAAAATCATGGCATTTATATCAGTATTGGCTTAATAAATATATGGTTAACAGGCTACCCCTGGGTATTTTTTTTTTGCACACTATAAACTGGAAATTGTCCGAATATAAATAACCAAATGACTGCAGCAATGCAATAACAACAACAACTGTTACAATAACTGGTTCTATTATTTAGATTTTTTTTGTTGTTTCTATTAGTTGTTGTTGTTATTATTTATATGGCCATTTTGTTTTTTTTTTCTTTGCCTCTTGCCTTTTTTGTGTGCAATTACCTTGAATACATTTTTTTTTTTTGTATTTTTAATTACAATAATTTAGCAAATGTGAGAACTAACTAAACAAATTGGCTTAGAATAACTCTACAAAACATCATTTTGAAATACTCTGCTAATGGCAAAATTCTTATAAAGGCCAACTTTAAAACTTTCTTAATTAAAGTAAATGCTCATCTTACTCTTTGTTATAATTGAATTTATTTTGGCTAAATATTTTAGCCTACTGATGGCCTGCTCATGGTCAGATAGATATTTAGTCAATAACTAACAGCATAGCATCTACTTACTTATTTTTAGAGCCTATAACTAAAGTCTTGTAATAAAAGCTATTTTAGCATTATAAATAAATTGATATATAAACCAGGAAAACAATTTAATTTCTTACTATGTTTTTTTTTAATAATAGTTAAAAATTTTTAATTAAAAAAAGTTGTTAATAAAATGAAGTATTTTATTGGATTTTAGTATGTTTTCGTTTTAGTATCTTTTCTAATGCATCTGATTATTATATTTGAATATTTTTAGTGTATGTGGTTTAGGAAAATTTAATTTTGATCTTAGTTGGTTCATTTCCTGAAATCGTTATAGATTTACCTATGCATATATTTTTAATAACTCTGTTGACTAATTAAGTTTTTCTCCCTCCCCACTTGCTGATGGTAGAGAAATTGCCGTTTCGCTATATAGTAAATATTTGCAAACTATAATCTATTGGTGAGATGTGGAGTGTGTATTTGTGTTTGCCGTCAAAGTTGGACAGCGTCAAAACGAGCTTGCAAATTAACTGCATAATGAAATGTTTATTCTATGCAAATTGCTTGGCAACAAATTTTGAGTTTAAAACTCAACTGTGTAACTGAGAGAATTGCAGTAAGTCGTCGATCTACATCTACATTTTGTGGCATTTATTTAAGCTTTAAAAGAATTTGTTGATATTGATATGGAATTTGGTTGGGTTTTTTTCGAGTTCTTTAAGTCGAGTGACATTAGGAAAGGTCAGTGCCACTTTTTGCTGTCGTTTGTGCCACAAATGCATCAAAACGCGCATAGTTTTTTGTCTGCCTCCCGTCGTTTGTCGACATGAGAAGCGGGGGGCAATAAGGGGGGCAACGAGGCACAAAAACTGACTGTGTTTTGCGCTTACTTGCTTTTAATTCTTACATTGCGTTTCAAGTTGCAGGGCACACAAACACACACACACACACTATAGAGAGAAAGAGAGAGAAAGAGAGAGCCACGCATACTCTGTAAACTGTGTGGTTGCAGCTGCAGCTGCAGCAACTGCAGCACAAATAGTACTACAAAAAAAAAAAAAAAAGAACAAAAAACGCGCAACTCATTTAAAAATGCCAACGTCCATCAACGAGGATCGCCGAAGATGGCAGAATTTGTTGTCGTTTCGCTTTTTTTGTCAAATTGTTTTGCTGAATTTTCTTGAGAACTTTTGCATTGTATTGCATTATACTCCCCTCCACAAGCAACCGCGTGAACCCCTCGACTAGTCCCAAGTCTTCTTTTTTTGCTGCCGCAGTTGCAGCTAGAGCGAGATGTCCGAGGAAGTGGCCACAACTAAAGATGACAATGAACTGTTTTTGTCTTGCTTGGTTTTGGTTTACTTTGGTTTGGCCTGATGCACATTTTGTTTGAAGTTTTATTTAAGTTGAGTTCAGCTTAGGTCAAGTTTCTGCATTACATAATCTATGCAACAGCAACAACAGAAACAAAAACCCGTCTTTCATTAGCTCCTTGTTTTAATTAAATTAAAGCAGCAGCAAAAAAAAAAAAAACGAAATAAGAAAAATGGATCTACATTCCTTTGACTTTAAGTAAACGACTTTTCATATTTTCAAACGAAGAAAAACAAAAAAAAAGACCTGTAAAAGAAGTTTCGCTAATTGAAAAAAGTAAAATACAAAATAATGAAATAAAAATCTAAAGTTTGTAATCAAAAGTAAATGGATCATTTTTCTACGGCATGTGTACTACCCTTTAAAACAAAATTTGCATATAATTAATACTTTAAACGGAATTAAAAGATTTAAGAATTGAAATTGAGGACTTTTAATAATAATACGACCTGGGCCTCATGAGCTTAAGGTTTAAAAAGTAATACTTTTTTCACAATTTTATGAATTACAGTTGAATCCGGTTAAAACACCTCCGCTTTTAACGTCCGTCCGGTTATAGCGACTAAAGTTCGATGAGTGATTAGTTGGTATCAATACTAACTTATATGAACGGTTAGTACGTCTTTCGGATATGAGGACGAAAATCGTGGGTGCCTTGCGCGTCGTTTTAACCGCATTCTACTGTATTTAACTTTTGGATTAAAAATGTTACTCTTTCATTTAAATTTGCCAAATGATGTAAACAATTATAAACTTTAATGATTTAATAAAATATAGCGATATGTGCCTTGACACACTCTCAAGTGTTAGACGGTTAGGGAAATTTTGCACATAAAGTTTTTACCTGTCTACCTCATTTCTCTAGGCTCTATTTTGGTCGATTACAGAATCTAATTGCAATTTAACCATTAACATGTTTTAAAATGGCAACAAACACTTGCAAAGTTATGAAATATAAATTTGAAAGATAATTTTGAGAAAAATTATGATTTTTGAATGCGAATTTAAAAATATTAAGATTATACTTAAATTTTGAAAATCGGATTCAATTTCAAATAGCTACAGATTGCTAAAGCTTGGAAGTTCTTGGAAAAATGTCAATTTATATTTTCGGAAGTTTAAATTAGTTAAAATGGCTAAACTAAAACATACATATTTTATGGCATATAAAGTAAAGTATACAAATTATTAGAATTAGATCTGAGACAATGCATTAAAAAATGGGGCAAGTTGAGCAGACTGAAAATATATTTCATTTGCTAAGAAATATAATAATACAATTTGTGATGCCTAGACTAAAGATAGAGAATTGTCTGGCGTATAATTTGCTGGGGCATTCAATTAAATTTAATATTGAAATGACTGTTTTTATACCCTTGCAAAAAGGGTATATTAATTTTGGTCAGAAGTGTGCAACGCATAGAAAGAAGCATCTCCGACCACACAAAGTATGTATATATATTCTTGATCAGCACGACGAGACGAGTTCAAAAAACCCTGTCCCTCTGGTTTTTTAGTATTTTTAATAATTGAATAGAGTTTTTCTATGTTCAATTTTGCACTTGCCATCTTTAAGGGGAAATTTCAAGTGAGGGCTATTTATTTGCGGCACTTGAAGCTTGATAACCATATTTAGGCCACAAAACAAAGCACACACACACACTCACACATACACACACGAGTACAAATTGCAGCTAAGTGAAGAGTACTTTATTTAAAGTGCTTGGCAATTTTGTGGTCCTTGACTGGCTGCAACATACCGAAAACATACTCTCACACATACAACCATCAAGTTCAACTCACACACTCACACAGCTCAAAAGTTTTCGGCAGCAACATTTTGTGGTAGCCTCCGGCAAGTAGGGGCAGGCCATGAAGAGGAAAGCTGCTTAGGCGCCACCTGTTGCCAGCAAGCAAACTAATTTCATTATGGGTCTTGGGGCATGCCGCCTGCTATGAAGAGGCAAAAAAGGAGCAACAACATCAACCACAACAGCAACACTCAAAGTGTGATTATGGCATCTAAATTGAAAATTGCATAGGACTTTCGTTTTCAATCTACACAAACACACACATACACATGCAGTCTGCTCCACTCCACTCTCATTTGACGGCTAACTGGCTGGTTCAGTGGCTCACTGGCAACTGGCAACAATCCTCATTCACTCACTCTCGCACACACACAGACACACACATTCACCCACTTATATGCATCGTCTGGTTAGTTGCCACCGCCACCCACCTGTTGGCTGCAACCATTTGGATTAGTGTCTGCTGCTGCTGCTGTTCTTGTTGTTGTTGTAGTTGTTGCAGCTTACGTTCTATGCATTTTCATTGCAAATTCAACAGCATCAACAAACACACACACACAAATTAAATTGACTTTGTTTTTCGAAAAATTTAGTTCAGGGTCAATTTTGCATGTAGACCAGGGCAAATTGGGGGAGAGGTATTTGTGTTATATTCCACAGATTTTAGGCATTTTTAATTTGATTACATTTGATGAATTATGCATTCATTGCGTATACGCCAAGTGGGCCTAGCTGTACCACAGTTTCGTTTTGGTAATCGAATAATATTAATTGTTTGGTATATTGATTTATATTTTCTTCATTTCTAGTGGTATATCTAACCCCATTGATCTTGGTCAATTCTCTTCTTGGTTGCTTTTTTTCATCTTCCTGCTCTCATAATTTTCTCAACTTCTCAGCGTGTTTTTTGTTGTTCCTCTGTTCCAATTCTCATTAGCAAAAAAGAAGATGTTGTTGTTCCGTTTTTTTCTTTTCTTTTTTTGGTTTCTCTTCTTTGTTCTCTCTTTTGTTGTTGTTGTTGTACTCCACCCATTTAGCTGCTCATTTAATTGCATAGCATTGCATTCGCTTGTCCCAACTTCACGTCCTTCTGTTGCAACCACCCCGATGCTCGCTGACTGCCAAAACAAATTGTGAGAAAAAAAAACACAAAAACAAAACAAAAAAAAATAAGAAGAACGACATAGTACTACATAAAAACAACAACAACAAAAGCAACACAAAATGTGCGTGCTACATAAATTAAAAACTATGCTTCACTGGCCCTAGAAAGAGATGGCAAAAGAGGTTGGTGCTGCTGCTGTTGCCGTTGCACTCTCTACTTAGTCGATCTCATATTTTATGTCAAGTCTCCGTTTTTTTTTGCGTTCTCCTCATTGCTCAGCTTGGTTTTGCATTGAATTCGGGTTTAAAATTCTACTTGTTGCCACTGCCGCTGCTGCTGTTGCTGCTGCTGCTGCTGCATCATGGCATATTCGTCAATTTTTTTGTTGCTGCCGTTGCAAGTGGCTGCCATCTTGATTATGTTGTAGCTCCCGTTGTTGTTGTTGTTGCTCTCTCTTACTCTGCCCTAGCCGGGCGTCTGCAATGATAATGATGTTGTCGATGATCATGATGATCATAATGATGATGATGGCGTGTTTGCTGTAATTTGCGCTACGTAAAACGTTCAAAAATGTAACAACGAACTGCAGCAACAACAAAAAAATTGCTCTCTAAATGAAGGGAATTGAGTTCTGCGATCGTTGACGCTGCCGCTGCCACTGCTCCGCAGTCGAAGTCGACGCGCTGCCGCTGCAGAGCACAAAAAAAAAAACAAAATATAAAGGGCAAAATACGAAAAACCTTGAGGACGGTCAGTAACCGACAACCGCCAGCCCAGTAAAATTTGTATGAGTTGCAAACGAATTTTGTTTCCTTTTTTATTTTTCGTAAATATATACCCTAACAAATGGGGTATCGATGCTTTTTTTGGGGCGTGGGGTTTTCATCTTTGATCAAATCGGTAATTATTTATTATCTGTCCCAATTTTACCTCCATTTGTTTGTATGAGAACATGTTATCTTTTTTATTGAACCCATATTGGACTAATGTTTCTCAATAGTAAATATTGTATGTGTGATAAAATTTCATATCTTTGATATGATGATTACATATTTAATTTAAAGTGACTGATTTGTTGGCCTGACACTGATTTTTGTCCACTTATACTTTGGGGACTTGAAACCATACTTCTGATTCAAAATATCATACAGTATCCAAATAATTTAAATTCAAAAGTAAGTATTATTTACTGCAAATAGTGCAAAATGTTTGCAAAGATTTAAGATCATGAAGTATTTGTTCGAGAAAGAGCTAAAAACTTTCTTTACTCGAAACTGAAATAAATAACGTTAATTATTATTCTTATAGAATCAAAATAATAATTAAAACAATTACTTTAGAAATGTTATGAGATGTTTAAAAGTATTTTAAAACTAAGAATATGAATATTCTTAATACATAATTTATATAATTAAATTGGCAAAATGTGTAGACTGAATGTATGACTGAATTGAGCTTTTGGCTATCCATTTTGAATACATATTTAAAAATTAATATGTTTTATTCCTCTAATACAATGTTAATGTCTCCAAATATATAGCTAATAAGGGTATGCCATAAGTCGACTTGAGTGTGCGGGTACATTGAAGTATTTATTTTTGGTTGCGCTTTTTGTTGCATTTTCGTTGGTTTCCATTTACTTTTTTTTGTGCTATTTTGTTTCATTTATTTTTTGTTGTTGTTGCTGCTGTTTTCTTTTATTTTCGTACAGTCAAATTGCGCATTTTTTTGGCTTTTGGGGTGGAGCCTTCTCTGGATGCGTTCTGCTGGCTGAGCTTCTGCCTTTTGTAGCTGCCCGGTTTTTTGGGTGAGGTCGTGGTTGTTGCCGGTTCATTTTGTGAGTTTTTTGTTGTGTTGCTTCTTTTATTATTATCTTTTTTTTGTGGTTGCTGTATTCTTATTTCCTTTTTTTTTTTTTTTTGGTTCGTAATTTTGCGTCATCAGCGCAGCAGCGGGGAAAGAACTCTGCACTTGAAAACTCAACTGGCGTGGTTAAATGGCGAGATGGCGGTTTGGCGAGATGACGTTATGTCGGTTTGGCTAGCGGGCTAGCCGCTGTTGGCCCGAACCGACATCAACGTCATCATTGTGGACTTTAAGTGGTTTTGGGTGTGCTTGTCTCGCTGGGCATGCATGTGTGTGAGAGCGTATGCGTGTGTGTATCTGTGTGAGAGTATCTGGACCCCATGCGGTTAATTTATGCCCTGCTGCAATTTTGGCAGACACTGCAAAAATATTTTTGGTCTTGCACTTTTTGTGTCTTGCGTTCTGTTTTGGTTGTTTTTTGGTTTTTGTTTGCTAAAAGCCAGTTTCATTTTTAGAACTTTGGCGAACCGGTTTTTGGTTTTGGGCCGCGGCTTTCGATTTTATTTGTTGCCGTCGTATTAACTGGTTGTTGCCGTTTTAGTTCTTTTTTTCGCTTTTTGTTGCAGTTGATAAATCTCAGCAGTGTCATAAATTTGCATTGGGCCATGCCATTGGCCCTGACATTTCTAAGGCTTCCTTGCCAACTAGCAAAGTCTTGATGCAGCAGGCAGCAGCCAATGCAATTAATCACAGCCAAATGCACAGAACGACCATGTGAAATGACAAAAACGACAGACAGATAGACATACTGAGCGAATCTAGGAAAATCTTTACATATGTATGTATATACAGATGTATACTGAAGTTATAGTAATTCATTTTATCCAACTTATCCATACAGTTCGACAGATGCGGCCAGACGATACCCCACCAACGTTTCGTTTCGATTCCATTACATTCATTTTTTGCCACACACACACACACATGTACACACATATTTACCTGAGTGTAAAGGTGCCGATGATGATATATTTCCATGTATGTGGCAACAATTTGATTGACTCTTTTGCCCGGCCATATCATATTCAGTCAAGCCAAACCAAGCATCCAACCGAAGCAATCCCAATAAGAGCATCTCTACCTTCTATCCCAACCCCCACCACGAGACTCATCTGCAAACCTTCTTTACCTTCTTTACCTTCCTTACCTATGTGGAGTAAACTGATTATTTTTAACAGAATCATTATCGTCGTCGTCAACGTTGTCACTGACATTGGTGAGCAACAACCGGCAGCAACCAAAGACCAAGAGCATTTCAGTCATCCAGTCATCCAGCCTAGTTACAAATTTAATACCCTTGATCGATTGATGGGTATAATCAATTGAACAATTAATTGGTAATGAATTTACATGTCCACATGATTGACGACACTTAACCAAAATGATTCATCAGGAGTTTTTTCATTTAAAACAAGTTTTTTATGAAACAAATCTTTTTGATATATTGTAAAAGGTCTTAATAAACATTTATAACTATATGTAAAAAAACCAAAGTTTCCCCTAGTTAGGGTATTTATGTTTAGGTTTATTGCTTTTATTTAGGTTTAGTTTTTTTTCTCATTTTTTCATAATTTTTTTCTCCTTGCTGTGTGTAATTTGATTTTCTGAAAAGTTTCCGATTTCTAGTAAATTTTTCGCACAGTAAAAAAATGTCTACAGCTTGGGTTTTTGTGGTTAATTTCTTTTAAATTGTTTTTGCAGTTGTATGTATGTACGTATGTATGTATGTATGCATATGGCCTTATCAAAAGGCTGGCACAGCTGCTGTCAGACTACTTACTTTGGACTTTAAAATACTTATGCATATGTACATATATACAGTGTATACATAATGTTGGTACCTATGTAATCTTGCTTCTTATATGTACAAAACTGGCACTGGGTACTTGTATCTTGCAGTTTATGCATGACTCAAAATTGAAATTCAAAACGAACTTGACAAAATTAAAAGAAAGAAGCTTCATTCATGCACGCACACATAAAGAGACTAAGCAAACAGCATACACACACATACGCATGACAGGCCAAATAGCCAGCTAGTCAGCCAGTCGGTCGGACGTTCTGACGGTCCGGCAGTAGTCAGTAAGTCGTCAGCCAGCGCCCTCAATGCACGCTTTATGCGATGACGACAACGCCGGCGATGACAACAACGTCAAAAGCAAAAGCAACAGCAGCAGCAAAACGCAGCCAAAAAGTTCATTGAACCTGGCCCAGTGCGAATTCGGTTGTCGTAGGTTAGGGACGACAGACAGAGCAGGCGACCAAACAGTCAACTATAGGGGCCAAAGGGGTCTGTGCTGTAAAAGGGGCCTGGAACGTCGACGTCGTCAACGCTGTGCAAATAAGTTGCTGCTGTTGCTGTTGCTGCTGCTGCTGCTGCTGTCGTCGTCGTTGCTGTTGCTGCTGCTGCTGCCAAGTGTGACGAAAAACATACAAAACAAAATACACAAAAACAGCTACAACAGCAACAACAACAAAAAGTGTATTCAAAATAATAATAAAAATCGGTTGTCGGTTCAGTTCATGCCCATGCCACATGAAGGAGGAGTGCTCTGCCAGTGACCGACCGACCGACGGACCGACCGACCGTCAGACAATTGTCTGCTATTCTCTGTTCTCAATTCTTAATTCTCAGTTCCCTATATTCTCTGCATTCTGTTGTGTTGGTCATGGACACAATTTTTGTGAATCATGTGTCGCGATAACAATATATGTATGTATACACATTATAATATGAACGAAAAACGAATCATAAACCACAAAAGTTGAAACTCTTTAGCCCTCCCCCAATCCCTTTGTCCATCTTCCGTTCGACATTTCTTTACATACATATGAATATCTCCCTCTTGCCTTCGTTCTCTTCTTCTTTGGTATAGAAATATCAACAATTTAGTATGAGCAATGAGGTTTCTGAACTTTTCTTTCGTTCATATGGCTCATTGTTCTGACCCTCAATTTGGTCAAATGATTTGCAGCGAACAAAACAGAAAGAAGTTTTCTCGAGTGGGTGGGATATTTGTTACGGTTTGTTTGTTTGACGAATATTGGGTTACCTAGCCATTGAAAGCAGGCCAGTAATTGCCAACAACAAATTACTGTTATTTACTCATATGCGTGGATTTTTTGATAATGCTTTAAACATTAGGGTTGAAAAAAAGGCAAATGCAGAATACAAAGAGAAATTGTGACTACATTTTGGGGTTCTTTTGCCGACATAAAAGAAACCAAATTGAAGCTCATTTGCCTTCTGGAAAAAGCAACCAGCCTCTGCTTATCATTGCGAATCACAATGTTTCCCTTAACCGAATAAGTCTCTGTACTTTTTGGCTCTAATGGAATTCATTTAGAAAACAAATTCTATTTAAAATGATTTACTTAAAATATAATTGAAAAATTGTATGCCATTATTATTCATTTTTCTTATTAAAAGCAGTTTGCATATTTCTTTTTTTGCTTCCTCTCCAAGTTAATGGACAATGCATTAACATTTTAAAGTTATTTTGCAGACATTCAAGAACTTTTAAATTACAGAACCATAAGATAACTACATAGATCGAGTTAAATTTCTTAGAAAGAAACACACAAAAATTTAAATACAGATAAAATCAATTCGATTAAACATAATAAAACAATTTCATTGAAATTTGATTAAATTTTGAGATGGCCTAACCTATTTTGTTTTGTATAAAACGTGTATCTTAATATAGCTTCAGAAATTTATAGCTTCATTAACATTTATGTCTTAAATTTTGACTAGAATTTAGAAAACCAGAGGGCCGGGGTTAACTTCGACCACGTCGAAGTTTGTATACCCTTGCAACTGTTTTGGTAATTCTATCCTTACCCATGGCCATCAAAGTGTAAAAACGTTTTATCCAAAAAGTCTAATGTCTGCGAAAGAACGGCCTTCAATCTTAGCATAGGATATAACGAACTTTTTGATGAAAGTCACTGTTTTCCACCGATCGTTTCAATGGGAGCTATTTGATATAGTCACCCGATCTTGATCATATTTGGCACAATTATTAATAAGAACACAAAACTGACAAATACCAACTTTTATGACAATTGCTGATAAAATAACGAAGTTATTGTGAAAAGTCACTGTTCGTGACTTTGACGTTTGTATGGGAGCTACATGATATAGTGGTCCGATCCGGCTGAATCCGAGATATACAACGCCGGCAGTATATACAAGCATACAAAATTTCAGCTCTGTAGCTCTTACGGTCTCGGAGGAGTTCGCGTTGATCCAGACGGACGGACGGACATGGCTATTTAAACTCGTCTCGTCGTGCTGATCAAGAATATATATACTTTATATGGTCGGAGATGCTTCCTTCTATGCGTTGCACACTTCTGACCAAAAGTAATATACCCTTTTTGCAAGGGTATAAATATAAAATTAGCAATTAACCGAGAAAGATGGAATATAATATGAAAAAATTTCCAATATTAAAATAAGTTTTTTTTTTTATGTATTTCTACTGAAATATTTTTTAATAAAGTAGGATTTTCGATATCAGATTTCTATAGCGGCTATATGCTTTAGTGGTCCTAATCGTCGAACTAAAATTAATTAATCTTAATTAGGTACTGAAAAGCACAAATAATGATCATGACTTTAGATTTCTAGGTAAGGGTGTGAAGTTAATACGTACAGACGAACAGACGGACACACTAATATCGATTCGGACTTTTACGCTAAATTGACTTCTGATGGTTGTAAAAACGTCTCCTTCTTTGGGTTACAATCATCTTAGCAATTTTATAATACCCTCTGCAAGGGTTTAAAAACAGAGCTAACATTTTTTGCCTCCCAAGGATCATTTCCTTACTTAAATGTTTTTGAAATTCGCTACATTTCCATGTCGATAAAGGTTGTAAAATAATTGAAATAAATAAATAAAATATTCAAAGGTTATAAAATATGTGTTTAGGAAGATCACAAACTTATCTATAGACAAATTTAAGCTTAATATTTGTTTAGCTATTATTGTAATTACCATATCTACAATTCTACATATACTTTTTCTATTTTCCAATTCGAAATGAAAGAAAATAATTAAATTTGTGGTCTATTAAATTTAAGTGCTTAAATTTATTACCTAAATACCGAGTGGCAAATGCACAACTGCTAATTTAATGCACATTAATTTGCCACAAGTTCAGCGACCACACAAACACACTCACACACACACACAAACAAATTAAATTGAATGCTTTGCCAACACTTTCGCTTTCGACTTCATTGATGATATCTAAAACACTAAACACATCTAAAATTGGCAGCCCCAAAAACAGCCCGGTCCTCCCTGCGGCAGCAACAACCACAACAACGGCAACAGCAGCAACAACATTAGATATATACATATGTATTTGTTTGTTTGTAAACACGTGTCTATATATGCAAAAGGCCGCACGGACTTCATCTGTTTTTGCATTTGGCATAGAGCCAAATAAAATTTAGAGATTTGACCTTACACAATGAAATGTTGTCGGCGTGCAGCAGCAACAACTCGGCCCAAATGTGGCAAAACATTTCCGCGTGGATGCTGGCTCCATTAGAAAATCATTTGTGGCTGCTGTGGCTGCTGCTGCTGCTCGGTTGACATTGACATTGGCTAAATGGCAATTTGTGCGTGCCTCTGTGTCTCGGTGCGTCGTCGTCGTCTATGTGTGGCAAATGTAAATGCTAATTTTAAATTGTGGGCAAACCAAACCAACTGTTGCACTAGGCTAAAAGGTATTTTTATACCTATGGACATATTGGCATGCCTTTTGGCCTTTACTGACCTATAATGGCATGATGAGCAAGCAGTTCGCTTCTCGCTGTCGCTGGTATTATTATCAGTTAAATAGTTATCTTATCAGCTAACTTAATCTCTCGATGCATATGAGTGGGTATACATACATATATAAATACTTAACTGAACTTTTTCTTGTCGACATTATTGTTTTCCATTGAAAATTAAAACGTATATGCCTCAAGGCAAAAAACAAAAATAATAACAACAACACAAACAACAGCTACAGCCACAACAAAAAGGAAAAGTAAAAGAAAAGCAAAACAAAACAATAACAACAAAAAAAGCATTTAAAATATTTATTGTATATGTACATTGTGCCTGACCAAGGCCAAGTAATTTTGTATTGATCCCAAGTTCCTTGGCCTCAGCAATCTGTGAGGTTTTCATTGTTGTTGTTGCTGATGTTGATTCTTGGTCATTGGCTTCGGCTGCTGTTGCTGCTGTTCCTGCTGTCTCTACTGCTCCCCATGCTTATTTGTTGATTTCATCTTGGTTTGTTTGTTTAGAATTTTCGTTTGCTTTTACTTGAAACTGAATTTGGCATTAAACAACTGAGGTCATCGTCAGCTGCAATGCAAATTAACTTATTTATCCAAATTCTGAAATCTCTACAGATGGTTTCAGTTGTATCCATGTGGAATCGTTTTAAAAACTATTATAAACTTGTTTGAGTTAAAAGACCAATTAAATTGCTGAAATATAATTACATTGATGTCTGTACTTAGTCCATTCCTAAAAGTCCTAAAAAGAGTTACTCTCGGATAAAAAAAAACTTGTTGAAAATGAACCTTGTTTTGTTTGGGTTTAAAACAATTTAAGTATATGTATATCTATATGATATAAATAATCTATGTGTATAACGAATATCCACTTCTGATTTCTTAACTTCTGTAGAAGATCATTGACGGTCTCTGCTGATTTATCAAATGAAATTTTCATTAAATTATAGCACAAGAACTTAATTTTTTTTGCAATCATTAAACAATTTTTATATTTTAAGGTTTTATTAATTTTGGTCAGATGTAACGCCAGGGTTAAAGTATTACCCGAACCTCTGATTTTTAATGTTTTTATTATTTAAGTAATATTTAGAATATTTAAAAAACTTTTAAAAGTCTGACAATATTGGAAATTTACTTTTAATATTTATGTCATGTTCGATTATATTTAACTGAGCATAATATTAGAAGTCTTTTTAACAAAAAATGATGGTCCAACGGCGTCTTGTACTATTTGGATATTGTGGATGGACACCAAGATCTATCTCAGCTCAAGTTTTGAAAGTAAAAAATCTTGATTCTGTTTTTAAATTGAGAATTTGATTAGTCCAATAAACATAATTTAATAACAGAATCAAAGTTTTTTTATTTAGAAAAAAATTAGAGCCAAACAACATCGAATAACTTCTTTTGACCCACCTTGCTTCTTGTAGTTTGCACATAAAAATTTAAAAAAAAAATACTCCTAGTTAAAAATTATGTAAGATAAGAGATAAGGCTACACCAAGGAGTTGATTAAATGCCAATCTCAATGCATATATTCAAGTACGATTTGAATTATTTACTAAAATGGAAAATGTATGATAGAATTTTTTAATTTACATTATCATATTGAGTACCTGTAGTATTTAAGATTAAATAAATTCTGCTTTAAAACTGATTGTGATCAAGTGACGTAGGCGCTAGATGCTAACTTATTAAGTCTGCTCGATTAAGTTTGCTTCCGCTCTTATATGTAACTATCGTTTATAGGAATATTTCAGTTTTTAATTACATAAACTAAGAACATTTTTAATTAGTTACTGTTTTCTTTTGTTTTTTTTGCAAGTGGCTGTAATTTTAGTTAATCAAAGTGAATAAACAAAACATTTATTCTTAATTTAGCTTAAGCATTGGCAATTATTACGGCGTTTGCTTGATTTTTATCTAATTGTGTTTAATTTCGCTCATTATTTATGGTGGCCAGGTCCGTCGACTGGTTAGCGTTAATGCCCAACTATTTCCTTGTGCCCACTGCAGCAGCAGCAACTCATTTTAGCTTTCAACTTCCGTCTGGCTGCAGTTCCGTTTGCCAAACAACTCAGAACGGATGCAATTGGCTTCCTGTGCTGGGGCTGGGCGATGACTTTAGATGCTTTGGGACACATGGATGAGAAGTAGCTTGGGACCCATTTGGTCTCATTTGGGCCAATCACACTGATCATCATTTTGTGCATTTTAACTCTAAAGGAAATGCATAATTCTGGCATGGCAATAATTGAACATTATTCATTAATTTGGCTAAGATATGTTACTAACTATTCACCATAATATACATCTTGAAAATTCACCTCGGTCTCATCCCTATTTCATGTTGATGGTGATGGATGCAGCCGCAGGGCAAATGCATTCTTAAGAGAGAGAGTTTGTGTGTGTGTGTGTGCTTGTATGGGTAAAGTATCTTCAAGATGCACAAAAATGAATTTCTTTCCTGTGCCATTGCATTCGCATTGTGTTTGCCTGCAGTGGCGCGTTTTAATTGCACGTGTGTGCGTCTGTTGCAGTTGCATGTATGGATGTGTACGTATGTGTGGTTGTATGTGTTTGCGCACCCCTTCGGCTGTTTACATTTCGACAACCCGTCGCATTTTAATTTTAGAATATATTTTTGGGTCTGGATTTCGCACAGCTCAGCTTTCAATGTGCATGCATGCAATGCGTTTCATTATTTTGTGTGTTTGGGCTTGAAATGTGAGTGTATGTGTGTGTGTGTTTGCCTGCTGCATTTTTCATTATGCAAAAATTGCATACCATTTTTTTCCCCATTTTTTTCACATTTTTGTTCTTTTTTGCTCTTCTCTTTTTTTTATATTTTTTGGGGAACTTCGAGCGGATTTTTTTTTTTCAAAATGCATTCAACAAAATTGCACGTTTTGGTTCGTGCATCTTTAGTGTGCATCGGGTAAAAATGCAATTGCAATAGGGTGGATTTTTATGGGCTTCTCTTCAGTTCTTTTTATTTTACGATTTTTTGTGTTTTTTTCGGGGCTTTTTTTTATTTTTTGTCGTATTTGCTTACGTGGTTTTAATTTTAATTGCTTGTCGTCGGATTTTTTGTGCATATTTTTCGTGTATTCCTGAGCTGTGCCGTGTGCATGTTGTCGCCGATTTTATCTTTTGTAAATACAGCAATTATGTGTGTGTTCCTTTATGGTGACATTATGTTTTGAAGTTTTTTTTTTTGCCGTCGTTGTCGTCGTCGTCTTTTTTGCCCAGTGAAGAGTGAGCGAGTGGTTAAGTGGTTGGGCGGTTGGAGGGATACGAGTTTAATGAGAACGGATGTGGGGATCACTCAAAGGGAAAGGATTTCACTTAATATTTAGTGAATGGTTCCGCATTTTTAATGCAGCATTTTTGTTTTTTTTTTATAATTTAATTGCATCAATTTTGAAATTTTTATTCAAAACGCAGAAGAAATCTTTAAAATTTTAATGTTTCAGTCATGAAATTATTTATAAATACATGAATACTTAAAAGCAACATTTTTCGGTAAAAAATGGTTTCCAAAAAATGTTTCTTGTTGCTTGTTTATTAATTTATGTGAATTCACTTATTGAGGTTTTCACACTCTACAATGTTAAAATTCCAAATATCCTTTGTCATAGCAAACACGTGTCCTGAGCTTCATTAAAAGATACTCTTGGGAAATTGTGCCCTCGGCTTTAAGAAATCGTGAGAAGTTCGACAACAATTCAAAATCACACTTGAGCTACCCAGGACAAGTTAATGATGCATTTCATTTTACATAAAGACTAGAAAACTGTATTGAAAAGTTTTGCTAAACTAATTTATGAGCCAGCACTTTTTGATTTGATATATGTATGTAGATGCAAAAAGATTCTGAAATCTTAATGTAAATATAAAGAATAGGTTGCTTCAAAAATGAGAAAGTTATTTTATTATTTCATGTCATATTATTTTGTATAAATGCTCACAAAACCTTTAAAAATAAAGTTTTAAGAACTTAGAAACAGAAGGACAGGATACTTTAAAAATAAAGTTTTAAGAACTTAGAAACAGAAGGACAGGAGTCTGGATTATTAAATTAAAAGCTATAAAATTCAATGCGCCCTTGTTTAGAATTGCGACAACAAACCAGCTAAGTTTTACCATCATCGGTTGACTATATAATTTGTTAAACCCAGGTCTAAGTTCAGTGGATCCTCGTTGCAGCATCTTATTCGTTAAGCAAAATCACTTTTTCCATATGAATCAATGTAATATTAATAACACATTCATTTAGGTTGATAAATAATACACTTATTACATGTTTCAATTTGAAACAAAGAAAAATATACATATTTTTATGACAGCTTTTATTGAAAGTAAACCACTATGTTTAACATTTTTTAGGGAACTATATATGTTTTCAAACGGAAAGATACTTATGAAATGAGAAAAAAGAGTTCAGTAGACAGCTCTATGAAGTAAGTTTGGGATTTTCCCTGTTTGCTTGCCTAACACAGACATCAGTTTTTTAAGCAATTAAAGTTTCCACCTTTTTCATTGCTCGTTATCCAAGAGTTTCGTTATTTCGCGGCATTCGTTAACCGAGGGCCCACTGTTTGAAGTTCTATTAAACTTCCAGCTTCTTTACGTCTTCCGGTATTTTACTTTATTCCATTTCACCTAAAGCATTTTCCAATGACCATGGCAAACTGAGGAATTGAAAGCGAAAGTAATTTTAGAATCAAGGCTTTAGTAGATTCCTTAACCTTCCAAATCTAATATATTTCTTCTCATTGCTCATTGAGACACCACTCGAATGCCCCACCTACCCCACCAGCAACCATTGTCAATTCAAATGCCACAAATGCCCAAGGTCAGACATGGCGGTATATGTATTTGAGTGCTCGTAAGTATTTGTAAGTGCAATTAAGTTTACAAATATTTTGCTTATTAGAAAAGCATTAAATGCAGTACACACAGAAACAAAAAAAAAAAAACAAAAAACATATAAAAAACACACACACAGAATTCTGCAATAAAAAACAACAACGAAACTAACAAAACAATTACTATTTTTATAATACACGAATTTGTTTTGTTAGTTTTTTTTTTCATTTTTATTTTACAAGCATGCAAAATAACAAAATGTGGAAAAAAAAAAAACGAAAAATTACAACGAAATTTTCGCATTAATTGAGGGACCTTGAAACCAGTCACGACGACTAGAATTTCTGGCAGAGACCAGGCCCAGTCCATAATTTGTTGGAGTCGCCAACGCGCAGTGCCGAAAAAAATACAAAAAAACGAAATATTTTTTGTCTACAATGACATGCAATTGAGTCGCTGTGACTGCCTGCGAGTCGAATCGAATTGCAGCCTGACTGCCAGTCAGTCAGTCAGTCAGTTAGTCGGTCGTTTGGTCTGTTGGTCCGCCAGGCGAATTATAATAATTTCAGTTTGCTCTCGCGCTCGACATTCGCACAACCGAAAACCACACTGAAAAAAAAACAAAAAACAAAAAAACGCAAAAACTAAAAACAAAAAACAACAACAACAAAAAAGTGCATGTGCAACGGTCGCGCGTTGCCCAGAGTCAGTTGCATTTCGAGCGGTGAGTGAGCGTCTCCAGTGCTCTAAACAAAGCGCTGTGTCTCGGTTTCGGACTTGTTTGTAATGCTTAAAATCGAAATCGACCAGAAAAAGTAAAAGGAAAACTACGTAAAAAATTCACCAAACTGGCGAATAGAATATCAACAAAACCAAAAAAAAACAACAAAAAACTACTACTACTATTACAGGAAAAAGTGTATATAAAATAAAATAAAATCTGAGTGCAAAAAGTAAATTCTGAGAGCGCCAGAACTGAGCGCTGAGCGTTGAGTTAGTGTAAGTGTGTGAGAGTGTGTGTGTGTTTACCAATACCATGACATTAAGGTGCATTTGCAATTAAAAAAAAATGCACTATCGCTCGACACTAGCCTCCCCTCATTTCCCGCGACCTTCTTGTGGACTGAGTTGTCGCTTGCTCAGTTCTCGCTCATTCACTCAAAAAGCCAGGAGCTGCTGCTGCTGCTGCCGCTGCATTGTGAGTTGACTCTGGCCACCATTTTCTTTTTTTTCGTTTTTGCTTCTTCTTCTTCTTTATTTTGTGCTCTTGCTCTTGCTGCTGCTGGCCGTTGTGTTAACCAATTTCGCTTTTAACGTTTTTTTGCCGGTTGCCATGAATGAACGGCTCACCAATACAAATGCAACTTAGTTAGGAGCCAAATGCTAGCTTCTAGCCGGCTGTTGGCTTCTGCCTCCCACTTGGCAAAGGCTCTCTCTTGCCGCTCTCTCTCTCTCTCTCACTCTGTCTCTTTGGTGGGGTTTCTCTGTCTCTTTATCTGTCTGAGTGTGAGTGCATGTGAATGCAATTTTTTTTCCTTTTGCCCTACACCTACACATATGCACTTTTGAGCGAGAACCGAGAACTGGGAAACTTTTCTTAGACTTCTACATGTGTGTGAGTGTGTGTGTGTGGGGAGAGCAACTGACGCTGGCTGCACTCAGTTCTCAGCAGCAGCAGCGGCTCTTTTGGTGGAAAATGGGTATTGGGTACTCCGTGTGAAGCTCAGCTGGATGGCAGGCAGCTTTATAGTCGGTCGTTTCGAGCGGTTCGGTACGCTGTTGTTATTTTTTTTTTGGTTTTGCTTTTGGCTTTGGCTTTAGCTTTAGATTCGGATTCGGTTTGTTGTAATTGTAAAGGCAGCGCCGCAGCAGAATTAGCGGCAGAAGAGGCAGCAGTGCAGTTGACGTCGTCGTCGTCATAGATGTAGATGTTGTTTTTATTGTTGTCGTTGTGGTGTTGTTGTTGTTGCTGTTTGCGTATTAGTAAAGTTGTCTGCGCTTGTTGTTAGTGTCGGTGTTTGTTTGTTGTTGACGTTGGTCGCGGTGCGCAATTTTTATTTATTTTTCTGCTGCTGCCTCAGCTTGCCTTCTCTTCAACACACACACACACACACACACACACACACACACACACACACATGCAGCCATATGCGTGTGTGCGTATGTGTAATTCTGCTTCTTCCTCATTGAACAAAAACAACAACAACATCATCACAAAGTTTAAGTGCGTTTCATCTTGTGATAACTTTTTCTAAATGGCACGCCATGTAAATCAATATATAATATTATCAACCAAAACAAAAATTTATTAAAATTTATCAACAGTTTTTTAGACCATTTGCAAAAAGTGCTGTGACCTCCAATAATTTTTAAATAAAAACAAATCCATTTTATAATAAAAATTTCTTCAAAGTGAGTATTATATAAAAATATTTTTGCATGTTTTAATAATCAATATGGTAAAAAGAAAGAAAATTATATATAGACATAAAAATTCTGACATTTTTGCGGCATTTTTGTTCATCACTATGTGTGTGGGCGAAGCATCTGCCTATGTATGTGTGACTGTGTGTGTGTGAGTGTGCTTATCTGAGAGAGCGACTTTGTTGCAGCTCAAAAAAGGTCAAGCATTTTCCATAAAATTAACACAATTTTCCATATGTATATTTTATTTTAATATTTTCTTAGGCATCTTAAAAAACAAAGCTTAATTTTATTGATTTTTATTTTGATGAAAAATGTGGCGTTATCTGTAAAACTCATATTCATTTTTTGCTCTCCATAATTCTCCCCTTTTACCTATCTCACTCTTACTTGGGTCTCACTCTCTGCCACTCTCTGTTTTTTCCCTGTCTCCCTTGTAAAAGTTTATTCTCTCTTTCTTTTGTCATTTGCACTCAAATACATGGAGTTTTTTTTGTGTTTCTTAATATATGTATGTTTGTGATAGTTGTGAAAAAGTCTAGTAGGGATATGGAACTAGGGTTAGGGATATATCCATAGGTCCTTCTAACATATCTGAGATCTTTCTATAAACTTAATACTCTTGTTATCACATAATAACTACACTGTAAGATAGTTAATCAGAAAGCAACTAGACCTTACCCTGTGATATAATTACTAAAGTTCTTAGTTTTGATAAGCGTTTGAAATGAAATCGGATTTCAACTATTTACTGAAGGAATTATAACCTGAACCTAGGCTAACCTAAGTGTGGACCTGATATAGATAACTACATATAAGAGTTAGGGTCTTTTGCTAAACTATAAACTATATAATATTATTTGAAATTAAATGTTCTTAAATCAAGTAAAATACTTAATTGGCTATCTTTAATGATCTTAGAAGTCTTTCTATGCTTATCAAATCCTAGAAATCTATGCTTATTTGTTTAAACATTTGCTTAGAGTATATACATACATAAATACACTTATCTAATGAGTCCTATATTAATGGAAAACTACAAATTCACTATGTCAAATTGCTTTATATAATTTTTGAGACAACGAATATGAATTTAGCTTTGTAGCTTCCTTGAATATGTTTCGTTTGCCAAAACTTTTTTGTATTTCTGCCATTTTTTTTAAATTATTAAACATTTTTTACTAAGCCTACTTTAATACTATTTTTACTGGTCACACTCCTCACTAAAGTAGACTTTTCTATCAATGTTTTCAATGGCCGTAATTTGTATTAGTGATCCGATCCGACAAATCGTCAATCGTGATCGCAAAACCACAGACTGAACAATGTATGTATATATACATAGGGGGTCGACAATATGTCCTAAGCAATTTTATATTACTTTTTGCAATAAAAAAAATAGTCAAGAAACAGTCATTACTTTCATTAGTTCCACCTAAAGACCATATTATTTTTTATTTCAATAAAAGTATTGAAAATATTAAAAAAGAGATTGAGAGATTCATTGAACTTTGATTGCCTTTTATTTCCTTTCATTTTATTCCCAAAATTTGATTAAACAGTTTCCCATAATTGCCTTCTTTACTGAAATCATATAATCAATTGTGTATAAAATCAAAAATAAACTATAATGTACATATGTATATAAAAATGTGCAAGTTCGTATATATGTATATATATACAAAGAAGCTCAACAAGTGTCACATATGGAGAAAATGCTGGCACTTGGCGTCACAATTCGTAATAAACTTTTTCGGTTGAGTTTGTTTACACAATTTCCACTATTTCTTTTGTGTGCGTATATGTGTGTGTGTGTGATTTCGCCTATCGAAATACAACAAATTCACGGAAATCTTTATTAGTAATTAGTTAATGCGCAAATGTGAATGTGTCGCCTCAAATTTATAACATTGGCTCTGACAAAAAACTGGTAATAATTAAAAATAATAGAAATTTCCAATTAATGCGCTTCTAATTTCACGTTGACAGACGGAAATGGTTTTTCAGTAGAGATTTTCTTTGTGTTTGTTTGTAGATTTCATTTGATTTCATATAATTCATTTAATGCTTAATTTATGACAAAGTCAGCCAAGACAACGGCGACAAGACAAATAAAACAATGAATCAGCTTTAGGGGACAGACAGAATGGATGGATGGATAGATGGATGAATGGATAAATGAACAAATGGATGGCCCACGCAGTTGGAAATATATATTTTTTTTATTTCTCCTAACATTGCAATAATAATTGTTTTCCATTTTTAATGCGACCGGCACGCGTTGTCCTTGGCTATATGTTTTTGTTGTCACAAAACATGATGAGGAGATGATTTTGTGACGTTGGGTGGCATTTCCGCATTGCAACTAGTTTGAGGCTTTAATTTTTACCAAGAGAAAGAGAGAGTGAGGGAGAGATATGGAGAGGCAAGGGGTAGAAGTAGAATTATTTGATGGAAGTAAAATAAATTGAATTTTAATTTCATGTAGCATTTATACAATGGCAAATTGATTTGAACAGACTATGCCAGAGACCTGGCAGGCGCTTCATCTTAGGCCATTAGTCATAGCTGCGGTGAAGAAGCCATTGCCGACGGCGGCAAATCTGCCAGGATTAGCATTAGAAGCAACAGCAGCAGCAACAGTTGCCGACATGCAACAAACAATCATCTGACTGTATAGCTGGCTGGCTGTGGCTCTCTCAACGTTGTCATCGGCCTCTGTATGCTGTCTGCCTGTCTGTTGTCCCTCTGTCCTGGTGTCTGTGTCTGTCTCTGTGCCTCTGGCTTTGCCTCTACATGTGTGTGTGTGTGTGTGTGTGTGTGTGTATGTGCATGCGGCACGTAAGAAACGAGTTATTGGAACAGGTTCATGACCTTGACCATCAACACCGTGGCAAGGCAACACTTTTATAATGCAACGGCAATTGCTTTACCAGCAGCAACACTAACAACAACAGCAGCAACAACAATAACAGCAAACGTCTGCAAAACTCCGCTGGCAAAGGAAACTAAAGGCAGCCCCCGTATAGTAGTTGCTGTTGCATTTGCATTTGCCCATTGTTCGCTTTGCAATGGATTAGATGCAGGCAACAAGTCGCCGGCAACTCAAAGTCGGCCAGTCGTTCACCAAGTTTGCCTTTATCATTCGAATTGTATGTATGACTCACTTAAGCTCAACAGGAGGCAAGCAAAGGGTTAGTTCTGGTTCAAATAGACGATAAATATACAAATATAAATAATATATAAACTACTATGTATTTATACAAGTATATACATCAGTGTTTTGAATGATTCACTGGCCTTCTTTCCTGGTTTAAAGACTCAAAGTTTTCATTTCAAATTAAATAAATAAATGAAAACCCAAATTTGATTTACTCATCGCCTATGCCTCACAGCAAATTAAACAAAAAACTATGATTAATACCATTTAATGAACAAAAGAAATTCAATAAAATTGTATATATATTCTTTTTTTATAAGTTCTGATTTTAAAACTGTTTTTCTATATCATATAACGGGGAATTTTCACAACGCAATTGAAATAGAAATTTATACAAAAATATATGTAAGCGATATTTTGATAAAAAAAACTAATTTACATTTTATCAGGGACTTTTTGTGTTTTTGTATGCAGTTTGAGTCGAAAACCAGTTCAGCCAGAAATCTCGACTTCTAATTGCAGTATTTGACTAAAGTATTCACTGAAATGCAATTTGAAGCTTAACTATTTCAAGATTATATAAACTTTGTCTTTATAATTTTATTTTTATTAATTGAAATTTAATTCTAAAAAAAGGAAACATATTTCCATATAAAAATTTATGTAGCCTTATTGTTTATGACTTCTAAAATGAAGTTATAATTGGGACAAATTTCCGAAGATTGCCAAATTTTCAGTAATGCCTAACTTTAATTTTCTTACAATCAAATCATACTAAATGAAAATAAAGAATATGTAGTCTAGACAACTCTGTTTTAAACGAATTTTTCTTTCTTTTAGCCTCTTAGATCTCTTAGACTTTTTTAAAACAAAAAAGAGGACGATGAACTAACTATATTTGTTCTTGTTCAGCGAATCAAGTCGAGTCTGTCTGACTTCAAGCTCTTAATTTGAAAAGGAATCTAAAATAAACGTTTAATTGAAATTGATAATATTTCAAATGTAAATGAGCCACAATTTTAACTAAAGACCACCTATTGAAACTCGATAAGCATGACGCATTTATACCTTATTTAATAATATCTGAAAAGCTTTTCATCCATTACTTTTTGTGGTTGTTCCATTTTAGCTTGCAGATCTCAATTATGACTAAAATTATTAACAGATACCTTAAAGATTAATAAATAATGATAAATAAAATAGTCCGAAGGCTGAGAATTAAATATTTTTAAATTGACAACTCTAGGATGAATTCTTTTAAAATGAAATTATTTAATACTTTATATTTTGATTGTTTGTAGAATGCATTACAAAGGCGTGCTGTAAAATAAACTATGAATCCTATGGTTAAGCCAACAACTAGCAACTTACGCGCCATCTGGCTATATGAAAACTCCAAAGGCAAAAGTAGAGAGTGAGAAAAACTAAACTGTTGCTCTATAGTAGTAGAAGTACATGGTCGTTTGGTGGGTGGAGTTGAGGGAAGGCTTTTGGCATTTTTTTCCAGGATTTTGCTTTCTACTTTTTGCTTACTATTTTTTTCGTTTTTTTTTTGTTTTGGTTTTTCGCCACCCACCCAATGTTGGGAGTATCAGCCCACAAATGCTGGAAATGCTGGAAATGTTTTAAGTATATAGCAAAGTGCAACAGGCAGTTGTTGTTATAGTTGCTTTGGTTGCTCTGCTTGGCGCAGAAGGCGTGGTCGTTAGAAGACCGAAAAAAAACAACACATATATACATACATACATATATGTATGTATACAAGAAGTGTAGCAACAAAAAATGTTTTTAATTTAACTTTAGCCATTGCACATACAATACGTATAAAAAATATATACATACATATACATAAATTAAGATGCACAGTTTGCATAGGAAGAGAAATGAAATTACATTTGATTCTGGCAACAGGTGCTGGTAAAATGGTAAAATTTTAATAGTAGAATCGTTAAAAATAATGGAGTAGCTGAATTTCGATAGACACCTTTGCTATTTTACATAGATATTCCTATTTGACCATGGTTTTTCGTCTATAGCAATAATATTAAATGACCTTCGGTTTATCAAGTGTTACCACAAACAAAAAACTAGTAAATTGTATACATATTAAAAAAAAAAACATTTTGTAAATATCAATAACAAAATGCTAAACAGAAGAAACAAAACTAACAATACCAATAATTTATTTTTCTACATCTATCGGCAAATATTCGTATATATGTATAAACATAATCGCATTGAATTTTTTGGATAACTTGCATAAAGTTTGCATAATTTGTTTGATTAGATTATAATATAATATTCTATTGACTATTTGAGAATATAATGTTTGTTTACATAATTAATGAGGTTGTAAATTGGAAAAATAAATACAAATATCGATTATTAATTAAAGAATAAAGTATTTTTTTGAACAGAAATTTAACTTTTATTAACTATAACACGAAATGAAATGAAAATCAAGAGTTTAAAATGACTTTTTGAAAAAGTTCCAAATTGCTTTCAGTTCAATAGATTAAACTGGACTCTTAAATGGATTTTATTTTATTTCTGAAGCATTCCACAAGAGCTTTTAAATGATGTCATGCAAATGGGGGCTGAAAATTGGGCGGAGAGGAATGCCAAATCAATTAAATGCATAAAATTCTACCACTTTCCACATTGTGCCCATTGCAATTGGAGGGCTGCATGTTCCTCTATTTGGTTGTTTTTTTGACGATACATGTAGAAGGCACACAGACACACACACACACACACACATGCATATATAGAGAACATATATGTACATATATAAGGGAGAGACAACGTATGGCCATTTCTACATATTGACGTTTCGTTGGCGACAATTGATTTTTGTTACGTTTTCGTTTATTTGTAATAGTTTATATTGTTGTTGTTGTGTATTTTTTGTGCACATTTGATGTTGTTGTTGTTGCTGCTTTGTTTTTTAGCAATTTAGTTCGTTTGCTTTCTGGGCATTGTTGCCGACGCCGTTTGGCTATTATTTAGACAACTGCTGAAAAAATATTTTCCTCACATACCCTCCCATCCATCCTATCCTCTTCTACTCAACCACACACACACATACCCCCCTTTGTCATATCTTTTCTTCTCTTCACTCTCCAATCTATCAACAGCGAGGCCACACACACATGCACGCGCTGCACTTTGCTGCATTGTTCATAATTTGTTGTTCTTTCTTTCTATATTTTTTGTATTTTTTTTTCTATTCTTCATTTTATATACTCTTGCATTTTGAGAGGTATATACAATTTGGCAAAAAATTACTATAGCTTAATTGTTAGTATAAGTAAAACTGATTAGACTAGTAAAATGTGTATTTCTTTTCAACGAAAATGTTTTTTGCTGATTGAATCCAAAAAGGATTTAAATCTCCCATCATTTTTGTCTTTTGCTTCGTTTAGATGTCCAAAATGTACTTCTTAACTGATTCTGATTTGATGGATGATAGCCCATTTGATAAAAGGAGATTTTTGAATAGTTTTAGCAAAGGGTATAGAGAAAACATTGCATGTGAAATTCCATTCGTTTTCCGTCACATTTTCAGTTTCATGCAATTTCCCAAACTGCATGCGAAGTTAGTTTTTCTGGCTGCTTTGTCGGCTTGACTCAATATCGTCTTATCTAATTTTTGTTGCAATTCGTTTGTTTCCTTTCCATTTTTTTTTTCTTCTAACTGCTTACAAGCACATTCGAGAATCGTTCCATATACATAGTTATAGTTTTCTTCACTTATTTTTTCGCATTTTGTTTATTTTTGTGTCGAAATCAGGGCGAATCATCATCAACATCGTTGCTGTCGTGCCCGTTGTTTTTTTTTTTTTTTTTGTATAACCAAGATAAGGTTTTGCGAATGAGTGGGTTTTCCTTGTTGTTGTTGCTGCTGCTGCCGTTTGCCTTTTTTTATTCTTTATATAATTTGAGACGAAGTCAGCGTCGGCGGCCAGTTGAGTTTTTTTTTTCTGGGCTTTTTTTTGTTTTTTTGTGTGTTTGCCGAGTTAATCATTTCGGGCGAAATTTGATAATTTGAAGGTGACCCCAATTTGTAACGATGTTGTTGCATGCACTTAGCTAAAAGAAACTGAACAAATGCACTTGCACATTTGATAAGTTGGAAGGGCAGCAGCAGCAGGAGCAGTTGCAGCAGCCCCACCATGGCGGCGTATGCGTAATATGTGGCTTGCATATACATAAATAAAAACGATAATGTGATGATGCATTTTTGCCTGCTCACGTATTTATTAAAAAACATTTCCATTACATTTGCCAAATTGCATTCGTCGAAGAAAGCCAAGAAGTATGAGCTGAGCTATATTCTCTCATATCTCAAAAGCAGTTTTAATAAAACCCGAAACTGACATCATAAAACATAGCATACATATGACAGCTACCAGCCAGAGTCACCCAGGTCGTATACGTAACACTTATAACCTATGGCATACGAATACACATACACACACACGCATATCTATATATTTGAGTGTGGGCTGAAGGTGGCAAGGAGTGCAAGAAATGCCACGCCCAATTCACACACAGACACAAAGCAACAAGTCGTTGTACCCAAATATATAGCCGCAGCAAAAACGAAGAACTAAATAAAATGGGCAAAAAAAGAAAACAAGAGGGCGGAGCAGCAGCAGGAAGAGAAGAAGTAGGTGGTGTATACCACACCACAACACACCATACAACCACCCACCATACAACCACCCACCTATCCTTCCAAAACTTCCAATAGCAGCCAAAAAAAAAAAAAAAAAAAAAACCAAGCAAAGTAAAACACAAAAACAAAGTTAAAAAAGTGGGGTGTGGGTTGGTGGAATGTGTTAGTAGAATTGGGTGGAATTCGGCTGCGTCTCTGTTGGCGTCGCCAGCGATGCCTCCTGTTGCGCATATTGCAACGAAAAAGTTTCGTAACGATATTTTCACATTTCCAGTAGCTCGTGTTGGTGTTGGTTCTTAGTTGCTTGGCTGGGGTTGGTCCCCACTTTGTCTAGCAGAAAGAGAGAAAGGAGAGAGAGAGAGAGAGAAAAGTCTGCCAGATAGTTGTGTGTGTGTGTGTGTGCCGAGAGGTCGTTGTTGTCACTACTATTATTATTGTCGTTGTTGTTGTTTTTGCTGCCAAAATGTGCACAAAACATGTCGAAAATGTGCCACATGCCAGCAGCCAGAGCCATGTTCTACCGGTTGCTGCTTCTGCTGCAGCTCATTCCACAAGCTGTTGCTGCATGCAACAGTTATGCCGACATATAGACAAAGATGCACACTCATACATACACAGAGAGGACAGAGACAAGCACATTCACAGATATAGACAATGCCGCAAGCCAAATAGTGCCATACAAATACAGACAACACATTTCGACATGGCACATTTAGCATCCTTGAGCGGCATTTAACTTCATTTTGTGCACACAACACCCAGGATACGGGAACGATGCTTGGCATTCTTTTTGTTTTTGTTGTAGTTGTTGCTGGTGTTGTTATTTTATTTGATTTTAAAACAGTTCTAGGGTCTCGTTTATGCAATCAATGTCAGCAGCAGTTTCATTATTTGGAGCTTGCTCTTTTTAACTAGGTTTCCCCCACAAAAAGGAAATTGAATTTTGGGGTAAACTGGAAATTTACGAACGTTCCTTTTCTCTTACTAATACAGACAAACACACACACACACTAACAATAAAACATTCATTAGGGTCAAGAGCAATTGGAATGGGCTATCATAAAAAAAACGAATGCTAGTAATCCCAAAAAGACTCAGCATATGTATGTGCATACAATAAATCAGCCAATATCAACCACAACAACAACAGCAACAAATAAAACTCAAAGCCAAGAGCAAGTCCAATGGCAACAACTGTTGCTGTTGCTGGTGCTGCTGCTGCAATGGCTAAACTTGTCTTTGGTTGCAGTTTTCGGTTTGTAGGTGAGCTGGGCCATGAACGAGCTCGGCGACCTTACTGCCATCATAGAGCTGGTACCACCAGCGCGAGGCCTATGTGCCCCCCATCCCGGCCCCTGCCCCTTCAGCCACTACCTCCTTCCATTGCAGTTTCAGTCATTGTCGTGGTTTTGTCGTGGCTGTGCGCAGATTGCAGATCAACGTTAGAAATGGAAATGCGCTTGACTGCATACAATGGCAAAAGCCACACCAACAACTTCAGCAACAACAACAACAACAGCAACAGGCTGCAACAAATGTGTGTTACTGTAACTGAGCCAACCAACCAGCCAGATCTGTCGGTCTGTCTGAATGTCTGTC
The DNA here is from genome assembly GCA_018152135.1 of Drosophila paulistorum. Taxonomy (NCBI): domain Eukaryota; kingdom Metazoa; phylum Arthropoda; class Insecta; order Diptera; family Drosophilidae; genus Drosophila; species Drosophila paulistorum. Next base: position 5,444,259 of record JAECXG010000805.1, on the reverse strand, counting down.
TACAAGTCGGCTGGCCAGTTAGTTAGCCAGTTAAGCAGCCAGCAGTGACTTTGGTTTCGTTTTCGATTTTCCTGTCATTGTGTTGGTGTTGTTAGTGTTGTTGTTATTAATCTTGTTGTTGTTGTTGTTGTTGTTACTGTTGGCTCGTGGCGCGTGCGCCTCTTGCTTTAGTTAGTTGTTGCATGTTATGTTGCTGCCTGCACTTGTTGCACATTGCACGCGCCCCACGGCAACAGGTGAGAGTAGTTGCTATAGCTAAGAGTTGTCATTGTGTTAAATGTTGGCATTGCACAACATTTTTAATGGACAATAATCTTCTATCAGTAGACATCAGACATCAACCAGGGCCAAAAAGCTGCAAGTGACAGCATCAACGGAAATGATGAACATCTTAAAAACAAATGCTAGAAATTATCACCGGAAACGATAACACTCAGTTGGAAAAGACGTACAAAATATCTTTAAGCTATAGTTATATTATTATTATTTCAGTAGCAAAATTCGAGATTAAAAATAGAAGGAAACTGGAAACCGATCTTGTAATTTCGATCTCCATTAAAGATTATTAGTTAGTTAACAATTATAGGAATTGCCATTTTTTCCTCTAACCTTCTCAGTTGACTACCCTTGATGTGGTCTATTACAAGTATTTAGCATATTTTACCTAACTTGTTTCTCATATTGAAACCATTCGATTTATTAAAACATTAATAATATGTGTGAAATTCGAAAAAAAACACACAACTGAAGGTCGATTAGTTGCAACATGCAAACCTTATGTACTTAGTCCCTAATTTCTAGAAAGTAAATTCATAATAATTAAACACAAAAATTATGAGAACAATATAAAGTGAGTTTAATATCGATTTCCGCCTTTTTCCTAAACAACAAATTGAACGCATAAAATTTAATTTGATTAATTCAGCTAATCAAACAACAAATTAATGCATGTTAAATAGTTAAAAGAGGGGGATAAAAATGAATTCCTAATGAAATGCAAATTGAGTATTTAAAATAAAAACAAAAAACTAGCAACAAAAAATGCAAAAATACCCATACATTTGTTCAATATATTAAACACTCGATTCGAACAACAATGGAAAATTGCAACTGTCAGCAACAACAACAACAACAACAATTATCAAGGTTTAACATTGGCCACGATTTCCAGCAATAATAATTAACTTAAATTTGGCCCAAGCCTTGAACAAAAAACTTTGATTGCTGACAAAATAACAAAAAATTGAATTTTAAATAAAAATTAGATTTCAAAACTGGTTAAGCGAAATGCACTTTGTGCTGTATATTCTAGTATATATAATATTTTGTTATTGTAGTGCATCTGGCCGATCCAACCGATATTAACTGATCGCCAACTTGTTTTTCATAACAATTTCTGTTGTAAATTTGTTGTTGTTATTATTTCGTTTGGATGCTAAGATCGGTTTGTACCTTTGTATCCAATAAATTGCGTTCGACGTTGTTGCCATTTTCTTTACGAATTTGTTTTTTTGTTGTTGTTTTTCTATTCGTGATTTTTTCGACGACTTCGACTATAAACGACGACAACGACAACGGCACATGTTTGTAGAGAAACAAAAAAAAAAACTATCTCAATATTCTATATTATATTTTATATAGCTACAAGTTCCAAGCTGCAATTTGGCCTTGATATTTTGAAAAAAAAAAAAATTTATTTATGAAATCAAATGCATGCGAACGAGAGACGGAGATGCAGATACAGATACAGATAGAAATAGAGATAGAGATATATATATAACGACAGCTACAGATACTTTTTGCATTTATTATAATGCCTTCGATTGAATGAGAGCTCTTACAACACATAAGTGCAGCCATCTATGTAGATGTTTCTTCATCTTCTTTCTATAAGGAAGTAAAACAAATTTTACATATTACTAACAACTGAAATACCAGTCAGAAAAGATGCCAAGATAGATTAGATCTATCTAGGATATATATAATTGCTATGGCAACAAAGAGTAAGACTCGCTATGTAAATAGCCAAAGTCAAAGTCGAAGCATGTTCTTCTTTTAATTACAAAATTATTTAAAATAACACCAAAAACAACATTAAGCAGAAAATGAAAAGGAATAACAAAAAAAAGGCGTTGGGCTGGCACCATGAATCGCTCAATCTCCTTCAAGTTGTGGGCCAAAATTGCTTCTGTATCTTCTTTTTTTGCACATCTCTTGGGTTTTGGTTTGAGTTTGGGTTCGGTAGGCAGAGCAACGTCCATCATAATCAACGTCCATCATCGGCTGCTGATGCCGCGTGCTCAGTTGACACGCCCACAAAGTTGCTACTGCATGCAGCAAGTTGCACGCCAACTGTGCTGCAAATTGTTGTTGTTGTTGTTGCATCTGATAGTTTGTGGATACTTTTGGCACTGCCCGCCTTTGGCAATGGCAGCGCGAGTAATTTTTCATCAACATAAGGCAGGTTGGCAGTCATCTTCCTTCCAAACTCTTGTCGGCTACCAGTTTTAGCTAGGGATCTGATCTGACTGCCATGTTGCAGGTTGCCTTTAAATAAGCGCCCATGTAGCTGCTGCATATCTGATATTAGAATCTCAATTAGTTTTCCACTGTCTTTTTTGCGTATACTAGTTACGCTTGAAGCATGTTGGGGGTATTGTAATTTGCTTTCGGTAGGCCGTCTCAATGGGCAGTACCGAAGCTTTTGCTCCTTCTGCCACTTGAATGGTAGCAGGTTTTCTTATAGCAACAGCAACAACAATAACAACAAAAATTCACAGTAAAAAAAACAACAAAAATATAGCTTTTCAATCAAAAATGATAGAATGCTTACAAGTTACAATTAGTTATACATTTTATTTATTGATAAACTAAAATGGAAATCAAATGAAATATGAAAATAGATAAGATTTAGATTGAATGGATAGACAGATTACTTTAAGTTTAGTTGCATCCTGTTCTACTTCTCACATTTTTGGCAATAGAAGCCCAAAATTGTCTGCCAATTATTAAAGCTTTATCTTTAAATTACATAGATAGAACTAAACTTCTCTGCCTTCATCACCCGGCTGCCATATTAAGGAGCGTGAATGCTTCCTGTTTAAGCCCTGAGAGAATAAGAAATTACAGCGAATCCGGTCTCTTTCAGTAAACGCTTTAATTGTAATTGGCTTAAAACTACTTTTCATTTTAAAATTCAACGCAACGTACTTTAAAGTTGAGAGAAAACAATTTGCCATTAAGATGCAATCAAGCCTTTAGATGTTGGCTTTTGGTGATTGATACGATTTCCGCTTTGGATAAATTTGATAGATAAATACTTTCGAATTGTACCAAAAGCATATTGAATCTAATTGTACAACTAACTATATACATATATAGTATATGGGTAAGCAGGAGAGTAATAGATATATTCTCATACAGAAAACCCAACACGTTCGACAATTTACGACTTTTTAATAATAAATACAACAAAAATTAATGCAAACGCCAAACGGCGACGCCAAACGACAAATGCATTTGAATAAATTAATGTAATAGACAGCTTAAATGACAACAAAAACAACAAATAAGATATGGCTCCCTTGTTGTTTTTGTGTGTGTGTGTGTGTGTGTGTAACTAGGAAATATCAAAAACTGGTAGCTGCCCGAATAGTAAAAGCCCCCACAATTATAGCGAAAACCACAAAAACAAAAATTAAAAAAAAGCAACTACAACTAGAACTACAACAACAACAACGCACAACTGGCTGGACAAGAATGCAACTAAAACAACAAAACAAAAAAAAAAAAACTAAAAATAATATTAATGCAAAAAAAAAAAATTCAGCATATGAAATAATAATAATACAACAAAAAAGAAGAAAAAAAAGTGCAACAGGTTTTGTGTGTGTTTTCGAGCTAACCTTGAAATAAAACTCGTTTAATCATTTTTCAAGCGTTCGAAAATGCAACAACAAGAACATGAACAACAACAACAACAACAATTGCAGCCAATATATGAAATTTTATATGGCGCATTATAGATTTAATAAATTAACACTAACAACGCCATTGAGGGGGGGAAATTTTCGTTTCACTAATTGCATCAAAAATTTTCCAATATTTATATACTTATATATATTTTTTTGTGTTGCAGGTAACACAGACAGACAGAACAGATACAAGTACAGTTGTGTTCAATTAGTGTACCTCAAAAACAAAAAATATGGCCGAGTGCTCATTTGCCAGATGCCAACAGGAGCGGCGCCTCATCAAGCGAGAGCTAATGAAATGGTCCAAGGATATGCTACATATAGTTGGTAAGCAAGCGAAAACTCTTCCTATAAAAATCCATCTAAGTATATACGGAAATACGTTCTATATATATTTATATATAATATTACCTAACTACATATTACTTTTCCAATTAAAAGTCTATGAGCAGTTTTTTTTTTTTTTTTTTGTGAAATAAGCTCAATGATTTTCTGATATGCGACCGGGTTGAAATCTAAAGGGAATAGCCACACCAATCTCTTCTTCTATATCTTTCTGTTTTTATTTTCCTTTATTCTTTATCTTGTTGTTCGTGTATATAACTAGAGCAATTTTTTTTTGTTCGTTGTCGGCAAACACTTCCAGCAACTGCGGCGGCATCTTCCAGCAAATCCTTTGTACACACACACACACACACCTATACCTGCTGGCATTAGTATTAGTAAAGATTTTTATATCCTTCTTCTTTTTTTCTGCCACACACTTTAAAAAATCAAATGTGAAAAGTGCATATTCATTTTGGCAAAATGTTTGCCAGAGCTTTGAAGAAAAGTCTTTATAATATATAGAGAACAAGATTTGGTTATATAATGATGATATAATGAAATAAAGTGAAATTTATCATTAAAGAGTACAGATATAGAAACAGATTTTTTAAGATAATCTGTTGTCCTTCATTTTAAATATTGAGTTTTTGATTGACTAGATTGACTCCAGGGTCTTAGGTACAAAAACAAATACAATTTTGGAAAATCCAAATTTGAATAAGTTTCTTCGTTCTGTATCTTTTTTAGATTATTTTTATTTTTTAACGTTTTTAATAATTACACAGCTACAAATTAAAGTCTAAAATTGATTTAGTTAAATTTTTGCCACTTGATGATATAAAATTAGTGTGAAGAATATAATTTTTGGACATTCTTTCAAATTCAAACTGCAAAACAATTTGAACAATTACGAACTATAATTTCTATCCATTCAAAATATTATTAACTAGATTTTTTTGGGAACACCAAATGAACTTGAAAATTCCATTTTTTGTGTTATCTCCTCTGACTGACTGACTTTAATATTTTGCGAAATTAATGTACCACAATAAGCGAACCTAAGAAAGGATATAAAGTGCTTCCCCGAAAATTGCAGATGAGATTTGATTAATCGTTAGAGTATTCAAAGTTTCATTGGAGTAAAAGTTAAATTTGTTCCTATATTTTCAAGTATCGAATGTATTTGGAAGGATTCTATGCGTGTGTGTCTGTGTGCAACATAAGATAGGATTTCTACGAAGTCTCTTCTCTCATATTAAGGCTGTAAATGGGATTTGCTGGTAAATGGCAAATGAAGTGTGTGGGAGAAAAATCACAAGAAACAAAAACGAAAAACAAAAAATGCATATAGAAATTGACTTTATCCATCCCTAATCAACATAAGTTGACACCCCCTCACATAGCCCCCACTTTAGCCGCAACAGCTTTAGCTTACACCATATGGTACTGGCTTTAGCGTTCCATGAGTACATAGCACGTAAAGAAACAGAATATAGAATATAGCAGAGGCAACGAAAAAAAAGAGAGGAGAACTTTTAAATAAAAGTAAAATAAACAAAATGCAAAAAGAGGAAACAACGAAAAAAAAACCGTGTGCCCAGGCGCCCAGACGCTTGGCCTCGCTCGGCCTGGGTCTGGGCCTGAGTTGGCTTGGCCTGGCCAGGTCTGGCCAAAGCAAACACCAAGTAAAAATTAACATAAATTGCATTTTTTTCGCCCGTCTTCTTTTGCCTTGGCTTGCCTTTGCTGTCTGCCACCTTATCCTTTACCTCATGCCTGAAACACTCATTTCGGTTTTTGAGCACGTTTAGCACGTTGCCATCAAGTCGCCCTATCCCTTGGCCACCCACACCACCAAACCAAACCATCCCAGTCCTAGCTCATCCTTATTCTCTATACCCAAACCATCGTCACCTGCATTAAAACGTTAAATGCCTTTTGTTGTTGTAACGAGTGGGTGGGTGGTATATACCACCTATATATACAATTACTTATATATATATGTGTATGTAGTATATGTATGTATTTGGTTTCGTTATTTTTTTCAAGCTACAATGGGGTGGTAGCCTGGCATGTCCTTGCCTGGCCGTCCTTCGTCCCTGTCTCATGCACTCAATTACTTCCTCAATGCGCTCCATAATGCTTATCGTCCTTGTTTCTAGTTGACATTCCCACACAGCCAGCAGCGCTTCCAATGCCGCCTGGCGACAGAAGCAGTTACCCCAAACCCAAGCTCCAGCCACCAAACTAAAAACTCAAACCCAAACCCTTGGCACATTTTTCCAACGACAATTTTTGTTGGATCTAGTTTAAGGAGAAGGAGATGAAGGAGAAGGATGAGTTGCATGAATGCGAGGATTCACCGTCGTCTTTCCACGAAGCTGCAGAATACGAATATAAAAAAAATATCCAACACGGTGTCTGGGTTTTAGGATATATTTTCTGGGTTTGAGTTTTGGATTGGGTTAGTTTCGCAGCTAACTGCACCTACATAAAGGAGACCAAACAAGGAGTGTGGGTATTCTATGTGGGTATGTGTGTGTTTGTGCCCAAAACGAAGTGCTGGAAGATAACGAACCACACTTAAGCGCTAGAGAGAAGCAGGTGGTGCGGTGGTTCTGTTAGTAGCTGTGGATAACAGTTTTGGTTAGAGGAGGAGTGTATCCCTACGAAATATATTGCACAATATAAAAATGCAGACGATGACTGCCGAATGCGTTGGTCTACCTTCTCCTCCCTCCCTCCCAACCCAAACCCCTCGTTAGAGGGACGGTGTTGTTGGTTTGGTGTGCCGAAAGCCAGAAAAGGCAGCAACAACCGAATCATCCGAATGCTGCCACCGAAAGACGAGCCAACGAGGAGCGAGCATTGGCATCGTCTCTGCTGTTGCAATGGCTTTAGCCTCCTTTTTTGTGGCCGATTTTCGTTGCCCTCACCCAAATGGGAGGTGTGTGTATGTATGTTTGTATGAGTGTGTGTGTTTCTATTTGGCACGAGCAACGAATTTTCTTCCATACCATCTTTTTTCCTTCTTTTTATTCCTTGGCCCACCCAACAACGTTCGGGTATATTTTTTTTTTTTTTTTTTTTTTTGGGTTGATCGAAGAAGACGCCAGCCAGGCAGCCGCTGGTTGGCTAAAGCAGTGTGGGTAGTAGACGGCATTGGGACACAAATCGGATTGGGTTTTTCGGGTGGGTGGAGAAGGCAAAAACTTATATAGCCTGTTGCACGAATAGTTTGGTCCTGGCCCTCGTTTCTTTGGTTGTGTACCCTGTGCTTTCCGGGCAATGGCTCAATCAGTGTAGTAGTCTTCCATTTGATTGCAATGGGACATACGTATACCACTTGTGGATTCTGATATGGTCAGGCGCCATGTAACACAGATAAATACATGGATAGGAATATATATAATACATTCATTTTGTATTTATTGTAGATTTTCAAGAATATTAAAGCAAGCCGTTTTAGATATTATGCATAACTTTTTACAAAAACAAAGTTTTTAAAATTAATGGATAAATAATATAACTAATTGGAGTTTTATTTTTAGTTTGAGTTTGTTTTGAAAACTCTTCTTTAGCCTTCTGCTGTTATTTAGGAGTATTCACAAACCGTTTTTGATCTTGTTGAATCTAAAATCTTATTATTAATATTCTTTCTTTATTTGTAATTTGTTTTGACAGTTGTTCTTTAACTTTTAGCTATTAAGCAAAACTATTTAAAACAAAACTTTTTTAAACTTGAGAGATAAAAAATCTTACCATCAAGATTTACTTTTTTGGCTTTCCTAATTTGCCTTTTCTTTACCATTTTGACCAAAGGCTTTAAGGTTCATGATTCACCTTATGACATTTCCCAACAATTTGTTAATATCAATAATAAGCCCGCGACTTTAATAGGAATAACATTTTATGTTATTTTCCAAATTATTTTGCTGCTAAAGATAAAAGACAATTTAGATACCTAACAAAATCAAAATAGAAATTGAGAAAATCAACGACCTGTTGGGCCATAGCAGCAAAGTGTGAAACTAAGAAAAATTGAAGTGACTCTTTGTAGTGGAGCGAAAAGTATCAGAGTATTGGGGAAAAAGCAGCGAAGCAGCAGGTGTTGGGTAATATTGTGGGCCATTTTTCCCAACCATTGAAATCTAACTACATGCCAGTTGGTAGTGGTTGCTTCTCTTGTAAGCGAAACGCATCTTTCGATTACTACAACAACAATAGGAACAGCAAAACCAATGAAGCCGATGCCAAACGTCGGTGCCAGCGTATTCTTCATCGTCATCGTCTTGTAAAAAAAGGAGGAGATGCAACAAGCTAGAATGCCGATGACGATGCCACCAGTTGCCAACAGTTGGCTGAGGGGGTTGAGTGGGTTGGGTGGTTGGATTCAGCCCGGAATCGCATCGTTTTATGAACTACGCAATGAGTACTCCACCTACTTTCCAGACACAAGCTTCCTCTCTCCTTCTTCTTCTCGTATATATGTACATATATATGTATATACATATATATTTTTTTTTTTAGTTGAATGTTCTCGCAATATAGCGAAGCATTTTTTCTGGCGGTTTTTAGGTTACATTTTTACGAGTTCTTCACTTCCACTATACTAGTTTGTTGTTGTTGTTATTTGTGGTAACAACCAGGACGACGCCAACGCCAAAGCTAACGACAATACCGACTACGACAACGAGGACGACGATGACGAGGAGGACAACAACGCTGATGACGATGACGCTGCAAGTGCCGAAGGAGTCGCTAATGCCGCTCTTGTCCTTCGTGTTAGAGGGGGACCAACAACAACAACAATACGATAGCAAGGACATAGCCAAATTCATGTACGCTCATTCTCTGACTCTGCCCCTCCAATTCTGGCCCATCTGGTGTTGCCGAAGCGCCACAAGTGGGTGAAACCATGCTGGCGGCCTCATGTCGTGCCTGCATGCCAAGTTTTGGGTGGCATTTCTTCCTGGTTTCGGTTCGTTCGACGTGTATGGTGCGAAGAAGAGATGGAGCGGGTAGCATCTGGGTGCACAGAAATTGGAAAATAGATTTTTTGGTTGGTTGCTTTTGGTCGTCGCTTTTTTTTTCTTTCTCCACTTTTTCCTTAACCCACCTATTGTTTGGCATTTTTTTTCTTCTCCCCATTCTGTTCTTTTCTCGTCCTTTGCTCCTTTCTTATGTGCATTTTGGCTACGAGGAGCAAGCAGGATGCAGTATTCATGGGAGGTTGTTTGGACAGCCGTCCAGTCTAAGTGTCGGTCGTTTGGTCGGTCTGTCAGGAAGTCAGTGGGCTGAGGTGGCTTTGGGGCTTCAGTTTGATTGTGAATTTGCCTTGGTCCAAGGTAGGTGAACAATATTCGCTGCCAGCATGATGATATCCTCCTGGCTGGACGCACAAGACGCAGCAAACTTTTTCCTTTGCATTTTTTCTGCAGCATTTCCTTTTTTTACATCCTCGGCTGTATTTTTGCTTTATTTTCATTTTCATTCTTCTTTTTTTTTGTGTGTGTGTTTTGTTTACAGAAAAAATGAAGCGGAAGCACGAAAAAGCACAAAGTTAATGTGAAATAGTGTGGGTGCAACAGGGTGAAGAAGGAGCAGCAGCCGGGTGGGAGACGCGAAAGACATGAGGCAGGAGGAGGCTAGAAGAACAAGCAAACGCGCCAATATGGCGCTAAGGACATTGGGCAAAATGCAGTGTAAAAAAAATGCACATTATGTGAGTTTGTGTGCGAGTTTAGCTTGCGTGTGGAAGTATAGCTGGAGTGAGGGGGCCATGAGATGGTGGCAAGGCGTTGGGATGAGGCAAAACACACAAAAACAAAATGGCGCAAAAAAAAGCTACAAAAAATAGTCGACGCTAGTTGGTCGGTAGATGGTTTGGGTTGGCGTTTGGCTCCGGGTTTGGGTTGCCATTTAGGGGCTGGAAGACGAAAGGAGGCGGTAAGGGGCTTCTCTGTTGGCGTCGCTGCATTTTATTTTGTGCTGAAAAAGTTTCGTGTGCTCGAAAAAAGTTTCGTCGCTTCGTCGACATCGTTGCCTGTCCTGGTATGGCATGGCATGGCATGGCGTTGCTTTCGTCGTTTGCTTTTGGTAGTTTTTGTTGAAAGGTGAAGGGGTGGCGGTTGGAGAAGAGGTTAGAGTCTGTGTGTGTGTGTGAATAGCATTTGGCTGGGTTTGAGTTTTGCAGCAACATTTGGCTGCACTCGGTTGGCTGAATGGCTGCCTTTAACTGGGCGGGCGGGTGCCCGCCTTATAGTTTGGTGGGTGTATCTGGCATTTTTGTCGAATTTGCAGTAGTTGTAGTCGTAGTAGTTGGCAGCGACGGCAACAGCGACTGCGACTGCAGAGTCAGAACTATTTGTCTGCTGCTGCATATTGGCGTTCGGTGTTCGGTGCGCATTGTGCAACAAGTGAGTTTGGCAGCAGCCACCAACAGGACGACAACTACTTTTCGGCAGCTTAACCAGCAGCAGCAGCAGCAGCAGCAACAGCAAAAGTAAAGTGACACTCGTTTTTTGATGGCATTTGGTAACCATTACCTTTTTGAATACACCGACTTTACCTGCTCTCAGTTAATTGTGTTAACTTAAAATGGCAAAAGTGGTCGCATGAATACAATATCAAGCAGTTTGCAAGGAGCTGCCATCTGCCATCTGGCATTGTGGCATTCGCGGACTCGAGTGTTGATTGAAGCAACAATTGGCGCCAACTGTTGCTCCCTTTTGACATTTGTTAACGTTTTGACGTCGCTAACGATTTGAATTGTTGTTGTTGTTGTTATCGTCGCTGTCGCGTTCGTTTCAAGTGCTGAGACAAAAGTGTTGTGTGCTTTTGTGCGTTCCGCTCGAGCTGTCGCTACGTATGTGTGTGTGTGAATGTGTCTTGTGTAAAATTTAATTAAAGACATTGTCGTCGACTGCAACGAGATAATTTATGTGTAGGCTTTTAATTAAAGCGATCACACCAACATTTGCATACAGACACACAGATACAAAGCGGAACTTACAAGAGTGGGAGTGAGACCGCCCGAGGGCAAAAAGGACAGAGATATAGAGACATTTTAAAAGTCTGGCAGATAATTGCTCGATGTCTAGCATATGTATGTCAAAACTTGAATAGTTACAAACTTTGTAACAGTTTAATCAAATTGACTGTATTCAAAAATAGAAAATTGATTTTCGTGGAAAATTTGAAAACAGGTAAGTAGGAATGGTAGTAATAAATAAATATGTTGATTCAATTAAAATCTAATTTAAAATACTTGTTAAACCTTGAAGACTTAGGAATTTTTTTTGGCAAGCCAAACTAAAATCTCTTAAAAGTCAAGTATAACTATAACCAGAGGGCCGGAGCTAACTTCGACCGCACCGAAGTTTGTATACCCTTGCAAGTTGTTTGTTACTCTTTCCTCACCTTTAGCCGTCAAAGTCGAAACAGTTTTATATAAAAAGAGTAATGTTTGCGAAAGAACGGGCCACAATCTTTACATAGAAAATAACAAAGTTATTGATCAAAGTCACTGCTTTCGACCGATCATTCCTATGGGAGCTATATGATATAGCCATCCAATCTTTATCACATTCGGCACAGTCAATAACAGATATATTAAACTAACAAATGTTTATTTTGAAAAGTAACGAAGTTATTGACAAAAGTCACTGTTTTTGACCGATCGTTCCTATGGGAGATAACTGATATAGTCACCCGATCAATAAACTCACTTATTTTAAATTTCACAACGTTAGCTTAAAAAGTAACGAAGCTATTGAGAAAAGTCACTGTTTGTGACTTTGCCGTTTGTATGGGAGCTATATGATATAGTGGTCCGATCCGACTGAATCCGAGATATACAACCCCTGCAGTATATACAAGCCTACATGCAAAATTTCAGCTCTGTAGCTCTAACGGTCTAGGAGGAGTTCGCGTTGATCCAAACGGACGGACGGACGGACGGACATGGCTATTTGAATTCGTCTCGTCCTGATCAAGAATATATATACTTTATATGGTCGGAGATGCTTCCTTCTATGCGTTGCACACTTCTGACCAAAAGTAATATACCCTTTTTGCAAGGGTATAAAAATAGTTGATTTAAGTGTGTATTTTAACTTCTTGCTTTCTAATTCTTACGCTTTGAATTCATAATTGGTCATTCATTTTGACACCAATTCCTTTTGAAAGATTTTTTTTGGTAAGACAAAAATAAATTTGCTAATTTCCTGAGGTACAAATTACAATAATTTAACTTAATTTAAAGTTTATTAATTGATTCAAAAAGCTACCGATTCATTCTTATTCCCCATTTGTCTTAAAAGATGAATTGTTTGTTTTAAAGGATAAACGGTTTAAAAAGAATTTTTAGAAATCGTTGAAAAAATATCTAAACAAAAATGTAAAAGACAAAAAGGATATATTTAGAATTTTAAATTTTAAAATTTATTTTAATTTCATAATAATAATTAATAAGATTAACTGACTTCCATAAATACCCCACATATTCATTGAAAAGAATAACCAAAAAAGGTCGAATAAAAAATCCAAATAAATTAATAAATTGTAAACTTCTGTGTACCAATACTTTTCAGTTAAATGAAGCTTAATTCATTCATTTAATTCATTTTAAAGGCTTAACTTTACAAGTATTAAACGATTTCTTTAATATTTATGAAAAGAGACTTATTAACTTTCATAAATACCAAACAAAAAAGGCTACTTGGTGATCCCATAAGTTCTAAAAGTTGGTTTCGTACAAGCAATTTAAATTGCATTTCCAGACTTTATCAACAGTTTAAGCAAAAATGGTAGAAAATGCCGTAAATGTTGGCCAACTCTAGCTTTTGACAGATTGTGAAAACATATGTCTAAGAACACACTCGTTAACTAAGTATTTTGTGCAAATTTGCAACACAACATGAAACTAAAGTAAAGTAAACCTTGAAGGCAACTAGTGCAACAAGAATTTTATGCTTATATGGAAATGGTTTTGAGTAAAACTTTTGCAAATAGACAACAGCCCGCAAGCAGCAAATCGTTCGTACCAAACAACAAAAGCTAACAATGTGCCAAAAAGGAAAGGAAAGGAGTAAAAGGAGGAACAGAATGAGCAGCAGCAGCAGAAGCAGCAACAGACCAGACACCCAGAAAACCCAAACATGCAACGACACTGATGGCGTCGTTGTAGACGTTTATGTTTGACTTTGTAACATTGTTATACAGCAACAACAAAATAGCAAAGAGAAACTAGCGCACTTGTTGCATAAGTTTTACCCACACACACACACACAAACACACGAGTTTTCCGACTCACACCAACAAGTGGCAACGCAGAAAAGTATGCAAAGACTTGTGGCCGCCACATGCACTTCACACGTCCTAACACCAAACAAGGCGCAGTGGAGTTGACTTCAGCCCCAGCCTCCGGCCAGTAACGTGGTGCGAATAGAGGGTAGAGGGAAAAAGCTGTTGTTATTGCTATCGCGGCACTTTCGGCGATTTTCGACGAACGCCTTCCCACCATGCATGGTGCTTTGCGAAAAAGGGAAGTTTTCCTCTGACTGGAATTCTCATCCAGCCTCAGATGTAGCAACAGTTGTCAACTGTCGACAACTTGTTGTTGTTCCATGTTACACTTGTTTGCTTGTTTGCTGCTAATGCTAGTCCCTTGGTTGGCTGGGTTGCTTGGGAGAAAGCCAAAAAGGATGAATGGCTCCACCAACACATATGTAAGCAACAGGTATATAACAGGCAAAAGACTGGTAAATTGACAAAGCAATTTCAATCTGTTGACGGCATCTCAAAAAGAATAAGAAATTTCTGTATTGTTCCGAGTGCCAACGGCCACACCCAAAAATACCATTATCACTGCATATTCAGGCAAACATTGAAATCATTTTAAGTTGTTGTTTTTTTCGGCCTGCATTGTTTCCGCCTCCAACCGATACGCATACAAAGAAAGGACACTCAGAGAGAAAAAATTACAATTTTCATATTTTTTTCCTAAGCTGCTTTTGTGGGTTCAGTTTGGAAAACTTGTAGAACCCAAACCCATCATAATACCATACTTTTTTCTATGTACAAAACACAAAAAAAGAAAATGAACGAAAACTTCTTTGCTTTCTTTTTTATTTTTTAACTTGTGGCACTTGTGGCGTTTTTCAACTCCTTGAAGCAAGAATTGCCAGCTTTTGTATGGACACTACAAACTGTACTTCCGTTATATCTGCTGCGTCTTTGTTTCCCGAGACATGGCAAAAAAAAAAATGGCAGAAAAAAACAGGCAAGAGAAACTAGTGAAACAGGCGACGACATCTAATCGATAAATATTCAGCACATTGCTTGTAAAAATACATTGAAAATGCATTAGAGTGTGGCTCTACGGCATGAATTTTAATGTCAACCATTCGAATTCGTTCTCCCCCATATTGTATAATTTCAATATACATATATCGAGTATAGACATTTTGTTCATTTAATTAGGAGCAAGTTGACTCCTGGTTACTAATGCAGAAATCGTGTGCTATAAATTTTTTTCTAAGCAAATCTGACAGAACCATCCAAGTGCAAAACAATTTCCTAAGCATTTAATATAGTATATACTAAGTAGATTTATGTATAAATGCTCTCAAGGTTGAGAATACGAAAACTAATCAAAATCCAGTTACCTGTTGAAATTGCAATCAAAATGCTGGCAAGTCAAATGCCATGTGCCGGCCACTAATCAAACGTAACGAAATTGCCAACATAAACAAGCTGAAAGAATGAATGAGACACGTTTACCTTGGGTTTTGACCAAAATGGCGTTGCAACGGTAAAGTTGACGATGGCAGCGAATCCGACGACGACAACAACAACAATAACAACTTGTTGAACGACATTTACGCGGAAGCAAAAAAATAAATATATTATAAAGTGCGAGAGTATTTTAAAAAATATTCAATTCGAATGTACATATGTGCAAAAGCTGCGTATACGTAATAAACCGTCTAACTATGTATAATGTATGTACTAAGCACAGCATTAAGCAGCAAGAAGCTGCAACTAAGTATCAAGTAGTTGACATTATAGCCAAAATTCTGCACGATATTGCTCATACGACCTGTCGCTCAACTTTAAAATACATTTCGAACAGTGAAATGAGGGAACTTTGTTCCACAAAATATGCAATATATAAGAACAACTTGTAATCTCCAAAGGATAAGAAATAATCCTCTATTTTCAAGTAACAAGGCACACTAAAAGTTATGAATTTGTTGAAAAAAAAAAGAATACTTTCCAAAACTCTAATGATATTTTGAGGGAGGCTGACGAACAATTATTAGGGTAGACTTATCAAACTTAGTAGCAAACTTAAGAATGACAAACAACTTAGTTAAGAAGGAGAGGAAGCCATATTTCCAATCAATCAGTTAATAGTAAAATGGCAAAAAAAGATTGTGGCAATTAACAATTAGCTTAATGGAATGAGAATTGTTTCAGCGAAAAAGCACTACATATTACGACCAGTAATGAATTATTCATTTGGCAGCTTATAAAAATACTCAATGCATGCAACAATATTTTCGAATTCAATAAAAGAAATTGCAATATACACTCAATAATAAATATGTGTGTACAGACCTCAAGAAAACAAAAAAAATCAAGTCAAATTGATTAAAAGCTTATCAGTTGATTAAAATAGAAATAATGCAACAATTATTTGTATATAGCCACAGTTCAATGAAGATGTTGTGAAAAAACTGCATGTGTCTCAATAACTTTTTGTGTGGCAACAAAAAATGCGTTGTCTTTGTCGTTTGGAAAAACAAAAAGTCAACAAAAACAAAGATAAGCAATGAACGACGATCAAACTGTGAATATGTATACACTAGAATGAATTATACAGAATTTTTACTCTCACATACACATAAGCAATTACACTTACAATTACAGTCAAGTACACTCGGAGAAAAGGAATAGTTTTTAATTGGCCCAATCTTTGCATTGCATTTCAATTTGTCTAAAATGAGACAAGAAGTGGGTGAAAGATATTAAATGTATAACTATTGAGGACTTCATATCTAATTGATTTGACAACTTGAATAGAATGAAATAATTTAACTTTAATTATCGGATTCCGTTTTTGTTTTTTGCAATCTTTCAACTCGAGGTCATTCTTTTTTTCAGTTCTGATGTAAAAGGGCTATTTAAGAAAAAACAATCATACAATTATAAATAATAATATCGTTTGTTTTTTATGAGTGTATGCAAGGGCTCTTATCATTCAATTTTTCGCAATGCAATTTTTATAATACCCTTGCAGAATTGGGCATATTGATTATTGCAAAGACTTCTCTCTGAAAATTGTAATATTCTATAACTTTCCACATAATCTAGCTTTCCATTTGATGGGGTAAAATGAGGATTGTTTGGTCATAAATTTATAAATCTTTCTGTCAGAAACTATTAAGCCATTCTAAGTCATTTTTTTGTTCCTAATGCTAGTCTATATTTTATTAGAACACAATCTTTTAAATCAATTTTGGAATATCAAGATTGGATTTACTTACAATTGATCAAAAGAAGTTATTATTTTGTTGCGTATATATGTATATATTTTGTATGTAACACGTTCTCTGGGAAATGGAACGGAATTGTATGAAAAAGTCGCTTGGATCTAATTAAGTGTTATATACATACATATATAGTTTCTTTTCAGGTGTTATTTGGCCAAGTCGTTTCCTAAGGGTATAGCAGCAATGTAACAACGGATATTAGTTAATTTTTTTATTATTTTATTATTGCATTAACTAATGATAAATCAATCAACCAAAAGGCACTGCCTTGTTTTTTTCCAAAATGCGAGAGCAAGAAAGAGACAGTGGGATAGCGAGAGAGTAAAGCAGAGGGCGAGAGTGAGATAGTAGAGGAAAAGTAAGTGTGTAAGTGTCGCTCAGTTGCAGCATTCGCCATATGACTTTGCAACTGTTGCGCTCGCATTATTGTTGTTGATATGAGCAAGGGCTTACACACACACACACATGTGACAGCTCACACTATGTGTGTGAGCATTTATGCGATAATACCTTGAACGTGCGTCAGTCAGGTCGTTGGCGTTTACAACTGCAATTGTTATTGTTGCTCTTGTAAGTAGTTTGTTGCCGTTATTGTTGCTCTTACTTACGACTATTGCCTAAGGCAAATGAAATCAAAAGTGTGTAGAAATAATAGCTAACATACGAAAGACTTGACGAGATGCACCCCTCGATTATTTTAGTTCTTGAGTTTTCTTTTTTTGCATAGAAAGAAATGTCAATAATTAGTCATCTTAAAAAGACAGCCAACAATCGCATGACACGTTTCGCATTTTGGACAATCTAACTGCGCATTTAGTGTACCCCTTCTCTGACATCCCCGTTTTACCCATCAATCCATCCAGTTATCAGTAGAAAATTTTGTAGTTTTTATTTTTTATTATTTAGCAGTTAAACAAAGCAAAAGCAAAGTTCATATTTGCCAAAAAGAAAAAATAAAAAGCCACCAAAAAAATATATACCTATATAATTTCAACTCTCTCATTTACATAAATAGTGCAACTAATTGTAAGAATATGTGTGTGCTTGAGTGAGTGAGTGGTGTGCGTCTTGAGCCATGTTCTTGAGTCGAGTACAAACATTTGAGTCGGCTTCAACTGCATGGGGAAACTCACCACTAAAGTGTTGCCCCCTTCGCAGTGTTGCACTTTATTTCAATGAGCAGAAGTTCATCTATAAAGTGAGTGAGTTTTTGTTTTCGAATGGTGATTCTAAGATCTTTAATTTTATGTCATGTTATTTAGGATTTGGGAATTTAAAAAATATTTGGATAATACTTGTAGAAAAAAGATCTAAAAATTTATTTAGCTTACTTACAATTACCATAAGCCACTATTATCAAATCGGGATATACATAAATCACTTAGTTTTTTACCCTTTTTTAAAATCATGTTGTTTCAAAGTGTTTTAGGAACATAAACCAAATCTTTTTCCTAATAAGTATTAGATGCCAATTTTTTAAGACTTATTACCATGGAAAATAAAATATTTAGAACCTAATCTCTGAATTATATGTATGTATATATAAGTGTGTAAATTCTACAAATATATTGAAATATGTATATATAATATAATCGAATTTTTTAATATGGAATGTAATATTTTAGGTTTCTTTCAACAACGAAGGCCATTTTTTTTTTTTTACAATCCAACGATAGCAAATATGAATCATTATAAGTTGTTGGTTGATAATTGAATTAGGGACTTTACACAGAAATCAATTTCGACATAGGAAAAATGGAAAAATTTAAAACATTCTCTCTAGCTTTTCATTAAAATTGTGAAAAATATCAAATTTGGACTTCTTCTTTTTCAATTTTTGTTTTTGTTTGTGTGCTGCCCCTAAAAACTTACCATTGTGCAGCTAATTGCTGTGACGATGGCAGCGCTGTAGCAGAATTGCATTCTATATGTATGTTTGTATGTGTGTGCGTGTGTGTGTGTGTGTATTTCTCTGCTTATTAACTTAACCCACAGTTGTATGCGTATGCGAAATAAAAACAGGCGACACGAAAAAAAAATGTGGTGAATAAATTTGAGATGCTTGTCTCTCTGTTTCTGTGTCTGTGTGTGTTGTCATTGTTCTATCATGTGTGCGTGTGTGTGTGAGCGAATGGTTAACAATTTTGAGTGACTTTTTCTTTTTTCCGCTGCTGTCCTTGCGAGTGTTTTGGCCTGTGTGTGTGTTGTGTGTGTATGGCACGTATGTGTTAATTGTGAGCTACATTTCTTATGGCAATTGTCAAACAATGTCAAGCTCTGACAAGCCAGGAAGAGAGGACACGAGACTAGCGGCAACAACAACAACACCAACAACAACATTGACACCGGCTATTTTGGCAGCGCAGTCGGCTGGCTTTTTATCAACGCGCGCTGGCTTCGCAGTCATATTGCAGTTTAGCCGAGAATTGCATTGCTAGCTGGCAATGCATTTCGCTCATCGTACGCTCTCTCTCTGTCACTCTCTTCTGTGGTCTGTCGCTCTCTCTCTCAGGCGCTCTCTCTCATTTTCTCGGTTAAGGCTGAGTCTCTCTGTGTGCGGCTTACACTTACCCCGTTATGTGCTACACTCCTAAAGTTCTCGCGTTTGCGCCCCTCTCAGTGACTCAATGGTAATGATTCTCTCGCTCTCGCAGGTCTCTCTGGGAGCGCTCTGAGCATTCTAGTTTTATGTATGAATGCGCTTGTATGCAATTTTTTTTTGTATACATTTTGTCGTATTGTTGTTGTGTTTTTCTTCTTTTTTTTTGACGTCGCTGCTGGTGCTGCGGCGGCTAGTTGCCTGTCTTCGTGTGTTGTTGTGATATAATTTTGCAGTCGGCTTCGGCAGTCGCATAAACACAACGCATCCGATATGCAACGGAACGCATTTTCGGACGCGGCCCGAGACGTACCGAGGTTTAGGTGTAGCGTCCGACCGATCGCGTATATCAATCGTAAAGAGCATTAAGCACATTGCCATTGCCCATTATTAACACGTAGTCATTGCCAATAATTGTTAAAACAGAATTTCCCAAAAAAAAATTAACAAAAAATATCAAAAATAAGCACAAAAAAAAAACAAAATTATCAAAAATAATATAAATTACAAATTATTGAAAATTGAGAATAAAAAGTGACAACAACAGAAAGAAACATAAATATTTAAATGAGAAACAAACATCATTCGGGAGTGTCAGTGTCAATAAGAAATCATAACAGAAATTTCGGCATATCAATGAAATTATCAGCAAACATATATTCCTTTATCAAGTATACGCAGTGTGCGTCCAGTGATGAGTCTTTTTGGGCAATGCACGCAACGGGAAGGCTTTCATTGACTTTATTCGTTTTTTCTGATTTTTTCGGTTATTCTTGCTGGACAATAATTGAAATTGTCTCGTCAACTGTGTGTCTGTGTGTGTGTGGGCATGTGTGTTTGTAATTGTGGTGTGTGTGTGTGTATGGGTCTACGTTAACGTCGACGCCAACGACGCAGTCACTGTCGCCGCTGCTGCTGTGCTGCCGTTGTCGTTGCCGTCATGCAAAACGCGGAAAACGTTTTTTTCGCGCACTCGCAAAATTTTTATAGAATGCATTTTTATTTCGGTCTTTTGGTTGAATAGTTGCATTGCCCAGCTCATGTGCGTATTTAAACGCCTGCGTGTGTGCCTCATTATCTTCTGCATGAGTGTGAATGTGTGTGTCTGTGCGTGTCTGTGTGTGTGATTGTTAATTTAAAATGCTACAATAAATTCTTAAAAATATTTTAAGAAATTCGAAAAAGTGCATTAACATAACATACAAAGCAAAATCTCGTGATAAGAAGTGCTCAATTTGTGGAATAACCCTTAATATCAAAGAAATAAATAGTGAAATAAACTACAAATCAATAAAAAACAGAAAATCATATCAAACTTTCATACAAACATACATACATTTCATTTATCAACAACATTTTGCCCTGCACTTTGGTTACGCTTCTGATGAAGTTGGCGAACAAAATTCATTTGACGTACCAAATTTGTCTTACCTAAAATTAAAAAGAAAAATACAAATAAAATAACTAAAGAATTAAACAATGTGAAAGAGAAAAAAATATACCACAAAAGCAGCATATAAATGAACTGTAGCAAACTTCAGAAACAGAAAAAGCAGCAGCAGTAAAACAAAACAAACAAAGCAGCCAAAAAGAGAGAGAGACTGAGAAAAGAAGATGTAACGTAAAAAATAACAAAACAAAAAAAGTGCAAGCTGCAAAAGAAGTATCTACAAGTACCTAACCGAGGAGTAATAACTAGAGTGTGATGGTAAAGAGGTGGTGGTGCGGGGTGGGTTAAAATGTGGGCGGTTGCCGCCTGGCTAGCCGTCAACTTTATGCAAAGGCAAATGTAACAAATTTTTGTCAGTTTCAATTTTCGTCAGGCCACACTCCCCACCCACATCCGCAACATCCACCCCCCACCCCCACTAACGCAGCAAACAGTGCAACTCCAGCATGACAATGGCCAGTGGTTCCCATTACCATTTCATCCTGCCAGTCCTGGCATTTACTTTGCCGTCGGGTTTGGCGCACAGCATAATGAACAGAGAGAAAAAAAATAAAAAGGAAGATGAAAATAAAACACAGAGACCCCACAAAAAAAAAAAAACACAAATCCAAAAGAGAAAAAAAAACTTGCAACAAGAAAAAAAAATTGCAAATTAAATAGCCAAAAAAATTCTACTGCCCGGATGGTTTTTGGGTTCGGTTCGCAGCGAATTGTCCATGCGCTGCCATCTGCGCAGCAATCGGAATACCATCCAAGCTTAACCCATGTGCGTTCAACATCTTGGCTAGCTGCTGCAACTCCCAATTGAATGGCTAACCAAACTGAAAGCAGCGCAGCATCATTTGATTTTGCTTATTTCCTTGGCTTGGCTCACCTTCCGTTACGTTTTGTTCCGTTCTCTCTCTCTCTCTCTCTTTTTTTGTTGTTTTTGCACCCTGCCTCATCATTCTTTTTGTGTTTTTTTTTTGTTTTTTGGCACATCCCTTTTGCCCGAAACTTAAATTACTATTTACAATGGTTTTTTCATTTTTTTGTTCTTTATTTTCCCCCCCTTTTTTTTTTGGTTTTTTGTTTTTACTGTTCAAAACTTGCCCGGCAATGTATTTTTTCTCCCATTTCTGGCATTTTCCGCTGCCATCAACTTTTTTTTTTTTGCCATCTTTCTCAAAAGTGAAAATCTTCCCAGTCTTGACCATTTACAACCTGGGGCAGCTGGGCAGTTAGTTAATTTCATTTGAGTTCATATTTAACTCCGTTTATATCCAGAAATTTAAATTGTTGCCCTAACATTTTGCATAAATTGATCGGAAAAGTACTTGAAATACTTGAAAATATTAAAATATTTTGGTTCTAATAGTTCTTCATAGATTACCAATTGAGTTACTTTAATAGTTTTCAATTTAAAGTTTGATTTCAATCTTAAGGAGGTCGTTATGAAGATAGATTTTTCAACATATTTTAGAAATTACTGCAAATTTTTTGCATTAGCTAATTCACAGATTTTATGCTGAGTTATCGTAGAAAGTTCTTTAAAATGACCAACCAAAATGTATATACTATAAATGTTTAAACACATTCTTTATTAAGCGCCGCTAAATCTTATCAATGTCAGTTCATTGACAAAAGAACGTGAGCAACAACAAAAGCATTAATCAACGAAAAATAAAACAAAATCAAGTAAAATATAATAAAGAAACAATAAAAAAAGAGAAAGAACGAAAAAGAAATGCCATAAATAGCTTAAATATTTGCCAAAGAGCGATAATTTTTCTTTTTATCATGGAGATTTCAATTTCATTTTTATCTTAACAAAAGTGCAGATGCAATGACATCATAAATCACACGTTTCACAAAAATTGACTGAATTCAAACAACAACACCAAAAAAAATGTTCATAAAGTTTTAACCATTTTGTTTGATTCTCAATATTTTAATAGCAGCAGCAGCAGCAGCAACAACAACAACTAAATTTTTGTTAATAAATTTATGTTGAATTTAATACAAAATAAAGTTATATACAACAACAACAACAACAACAACAACAAAAGTGCAATCCAATATTAAACATTATTATACAACAGCAACAACAAATTAAAAAGAAAGCTAGCAACAAAAAAAAAGGTAAAAAAAAGGTAAAAATAATTAAAAAAGTTGAAATTACTTTTGAATTATTTTTAATGCTGTATAAAACGAGGAAAAATATTAAAATATTACATTGAAACATATCACACAAAACACAACAACAACAACAAAAACCATACCGAAAACCAAAAAATAATAAAAATTAAAAAAAAGTTGAAGAAAATTATAATTAAAATAATAAAATACATACAACAACAAAGTGCAACAACAAAATCACACAATTGCCGCTGTCTGTAAATTGAACACACATACATACATATATATATATAAATATATATGTATAAATACATATAAAAAAGGAAAAAAACGAGAGCTTGGGTAAAACAAAAAGGGATACAAAAAAAAACCGAAAATTCGTTGCGAAAAGCCGTTTCATTTTTGCGCTGCATCATATTTACTTTTTGCTCTACATAAAAACAACACCAAACAGCAACAGCAACAACATCAACTCCAACAACAACAGCAATAAGGAAAAATTTAACCAACCAACAGCCGAAATATATATAACAAAAAAAAAATCTGCAACAACAACAATAATAACAATAATAATTGCCTGCATTTTGCCTTTTGTGCGCGCACCGAAAATCAAAAAAAAAAAAACGCGACAGAAAAAGAGAAGAATTTATATATATTGTATATAAAAGGCACAATATAAAAAAAAAAAGTTATATACAACAACAACAGCAGCAACAGAAGAAGCATCACCAACAGCAACAGAAAAATTACCGCAGCAGCAGCAACAACAACAAAATCAACGCCAGCAGCAACATCCAAAGCCACTCCACTCGACTCCTCCGCCAACAACTCTTACTCTTTTTTTACATTACATAGTGCCGCAGCGCAGTCGCGACCAGCAGCAGCAGCAGCAACATCATCGGCAGCAGCAGCAGCAGCAGCGCAGCATACGTAAGCTGCAACAGCAGCCGCCGCATGGTGGCAGCATCAACATCAATTTCGCTTTTGGGCAAAAATAATTTAAGAAAAATATATGTGATGCTATGCACATCAGCAGCTATGAATTATGTACGTATATCCATTACATCTTGTTATTATCTTTTTCATTCAATGCAATTGCAATTAATTTATGAAAATAATGCACCAACTATGTATGTATGTACATAGTGCAACAGAAACATCATTTTGCCACTTGTCTTGAGAGGAAAACAAACCTTAAAAACCCCTTCCTGAAAATCGATTAGCACAAGGAATATGTTTTCAATAAATATTTGACATAATTACTCACTAAAAATTCATGAAATTCGTTCAAATTAATATAAATTCAAAATGTAAAGTTTTTGTGGAACAACCGATTAGTGCATTCTACCAAAAAATCAACCATAACTTACATTGCGATGAGAGATGGGAGAAAACTGGTAGATTATATAAATAAATTCAGAGCTTGAAAGAGAGTTTTCAAAACTGCGAAATGCCTCCAAAATTTACTATTACTACATGAGGATTGTTAGGAAACAGAACGATTTTTGATTTTTTATGTAGCAAAATTCTATAGCATGTAAAAAACAATCCCATCACATTAGCTTATACATAGATTATTGAAACTTATATATTATTGGAAGTAACATAAATAACAATAAATAAAATCTGTTAAGTTCTCTAAGGGATAGTTAATATTTTAAGGTCATGCGATTATGAGGTCAGCGGGATCAAACCTCTATTTTGGCACTTAAGCCAAGTTTTCACGGCTAAAACGACTTGAATAGATTTATGTTCATGTTGGGTTAGTAAGAGTAATTTATTAACAAAAAACCTATAGTGGAAACTTTTTATGATTTCTTCGAATGGGGATTTGTTAAACAAAATTTGCAGTCCAAGAAGTCGCAATACCCGATCTTATCAAAGGAAAAGTTATGTCTTTAAAAGCTAGTTAAAGAATAAATATATTGGTTCTTTATAATTGAAGATAAATGAAGATAAGATTTCAAATATTCCAGATAATTTATTCCATTATTATTTAGAACATTTATAAAAATCTAGATTTAGAATCTAGATCTAGATCTTTCAGATATTTTATTCAATTTTGTCATCAGATCATTCACACTTTTGAAAGAATCTTCAATAGCTCTGTTCTTACTTTTCAATTTTATATTTTTTACTGAAGTCCTAATATAATTAGATGACAGGGTTATTTCAACTCTCAATGCTGAAATATCTAATCTAAATTGATGTAAAGTAAATATGTATTATAGCTGATCTACACCAATAAAGAAGTCGTTATAGCTAACTTATAGGCAGATTTGACTAGTAAAGTTTGGTAAACAATTGAAGGAAGTCTAAATTCTTACAATTTTGATCGTGCATCAATTATTTACCACAACATTTTCATTGAACTCTCTCACCTTTACCTTGATTTCATTATTTTCCCTTAATGCGTTTTATTTACTTACAATCTTGTGAAATCCTTGAGTTTCTTATTTCGTATCAGTGAAAATAATTTCAAAATATACAACATCAATAACCTTTAGCAACTCTTTTTGGTTTTGGTTGTGTTACTTCATTTCGTTACTCAAGAACATTGAACGGTTATCAGTTTTGTAAAGCCTCCATATATTAAATTGTAATTTGTGCAATAACTCATTGACATTGTCCTTCAGTGAAAACGAATTCTTTATATGTGTATCTACAAACGTGTATGTATGCATTTAGCGAAAATCAGTGCAAAACGTACAACGAAAAGCGAAATGTGTAAACAAAGATATACACAAAGATACTTATCAGAGACTGTCGTCACAATGGTTTTCATACAGACAAACGATCACAGTAAAATACTCATGAATAGATACACACTCATATGTAACCACATACTCATATGTCCATATACATATGTATGTATGTATATCAAACTTAAGGACAGAGGTTCAAGCAACTGTAGAGTGGTTTCTCACAAAATATAAGTATAAACGATCATAAACGTAATGCCAATTCGTGAATTACAACATTTTATATCTATGGCAACAATCTGCATTCATTCAGAAACTGAATCAGAATCAAATTATATACATATCTCAGACTTGTGTCCCAATCAAGAGCGGAAGTTTTTCTTTTTATCCAGCGTGAAAAACGTAAAACTTAATGCATATCTCTTTTCATTTCTTTATTTTTTTTTTTTTTGGTTTTTATCTTAAAATGATGATGAGCAAGAGCCACCACAGCTGAAGATAGTTTTAATTCAGAATGTGCTTAATATTTATTAAGTGGGTATATATATACATCTATATAATAATCTACCAGCAGACACATACAGTTACGTACCTTATCAGTCGGGCCTGACTCGACCAATTCTGACCCAAATTGCGAATACAGAAACATAAACTCTGCCCCGCCTCGCCCCGCCTTGCCGCGCCTGATACGAGGTAGAATGTATGTACTTATGAAATCTCTCTCATAAAATACAAAAAAAAGGAACAAAAATAATAAACAGAAATACAAAAAAAGTTTAGCAAGAAATTATTGAACAGCAACAACAATACGAAATGCGAAATATTGATATTGAATGCATTGCATGAATCGTGCAACAGCAACAAGAACAAACAAAAGCAACAACAACCTAAAATGTGAAGCAAAAAAATCAAAAGCGGAAACATTTTCGCGATTTTTTTGTTATTGTTGTATTTTTTGCACTCTTTCTCTTATCAGCCGCAAAAAATTGATTTTATTTTGTGTTGAAAATTTGTGTGCCATAACGAAAATTTAGTTCTCTATGTGTAGCCACATATAAAATTATATATAAAATCAAATATATTTAATATATATATTTATATATTATATATACATACATAACTAAAATGATATTATATATCAAAGCAGCTGCAAAAAAACGTCAATACAAACACTAACTGCTCATAGTTTTAGTTATCAATTTGGTTTTTTCTTCATTATTACTACAATTATGAAGAACAAAATCATGGGATGTACATATATAGAAATATTTCATATACTTATGTATATGTATATGTTCGTACGTATTCCACGAAATAGTTTCTACTGATAGTATTCAGTATGTATTGTATATAAAAGTCAGCTCAGTCATAAATCTATTTCAGCTTTATCTCTCTTTGCTTGAGACAGCAAATTATACAAAAATAAAACTAGAATTTTTCGAATTCCAGTTATAGTCTATTCAAAATTTATGTAATTAGTCATAAAAGTAGTTTTTAGATATTCTTAAATATGCAAACAGATAAGATCAGCCGAGACAAACGATTAAAACATTTCTATAATGATGAACAATTTATTAAAACCACAATGGGAAAATTTTGCTAACTAATCAAAAACTACAATCATGACTATTGCACTTGGATTTAGAATTCAGTGAATCATTTCAAATTCATTTCAAAACTAAATCTCACTTCAAGTAATCAATATAAGACATGAACCAATTTATATATATTTAAAGAAATTAGTAATTAAATTCAATTTGTTCTTTGTAGTGTAAGTCCCATTGGATCATGAATTCATATAATAACAAAGGGTTCTTTTTTTATTTTTAAACAAAAAAAGAATGTAATCTACTTTATGACAGCAAAAGTTCTCTTATTTTTGAGACCCTATGAATCACAGCTCTCTACAAATTTGGGTGATTAACGAGACGAAATCTAAAAAAGAAAAAAAAACCCAAACAAAAAACAAATATAATTTAATGTGGTTTATTTTTTAAAGACATATCATTAGAGCGCAATTATTTATATTATTTTGCGTAATTTTTAATCCAAAGTAAAGCTCAGTTTATTTAAGTTGTGATACAAAATGGAAGTCTTCTCGGGAGACATTTAATTAGAATTGAATTTAATAGTTTGTCATGAATTTTCGTTGAGGCAGCTGTTTTGGTCATTTCTATTAGATAATGGACAATCGAAAATTGTTTACACAGATAACGCCAATTCCACCCAACACACACACACACACTTAACAATAAAACAAAAAGGTGTTGTAAATAAATGCAATGGGATGGTAAACAAAACTAAAACAACAACGTGACAAATGTGTGAACATTAAATATACTTATTAACAAAAAATAAAAACAACAACAATAATAAATAATAAAAAAAAAAAAGTTAAAAAAAGAAATGTGAATTGCAAGGCAAAGTGAAATGAAAACTGCTGACTTGGCCAAATAGAAGAAAGCTTTAGGTGTTCTGGGAAAACCCAAAGACCACACACAAACATGGTAAATACTTACTTACTGACGTCGTCTATATATATACATATATGTATGTAATTAGTTACATTAATTCATAGTCCATTGGCATTTAATGCCAAACAAATTTATAAACATCAATGTCTTTCGGTCAGATCTGGCTGCAATCTCTTGCCAATCATTGGGCTAACCAAACATTTTTACAAACGGAAACAGCTGTCTGTGTTGGCATGCAGATATGCCTGGCTAAGATGCTAGGCTTTTTGTCTAAAAAACATTTCTGTGGGAAAGGAGCCGTTCAAACAGGAGGGGGAAAGGGGAGGAAAGCGATTTCAAGAGCAAAGGGAACAAACGTCAAACAACTGCCAAAAGGAAGCTGCTACTACCAAACACTCTACTATAAAAAGAAGGGGGAAAAACAAAACCAAAAAAAAAAAAACTGAAAGAAGCAGAAAAAATATGCAGCCGGCTGGTCGAACTTCCACCAATGCTACAGTTCTAGCCATAAAAGCAGCAACAACGACAACAACAACAACAGCGGCAAAATAGTAACAACTGCCTACCAACAAATGAAAGAACGAACCAACCTGCTGCCTGCCGGCCAGCCTGCCTGTTTGGGCCTATGCATTAAACTTGGCTAACGACTTTTTTCCGTTGGCGCTCTTGACTTTTGCATTGAAAATCGTGCAATTCACCTGCTGCCTGGCAGAGTAACTAACTGCAGCAACAACAATGACGTTGAATGCATCTGCATCTCTACAGCAGCAGCAGCACCGTCACCGCCACCACCACCACCATCAGCAGCAGCAGAAGCAGCAACAGCAGCAGCAGCAGCAGCGTTGTTGCATGTTAATGTTACAGCTGCACTTGCACTTGCAGCAAACTCCGCGTCGTCGTCGTCATGAATGACGCGACTTGAGCTCTCTTGCCTAGGCTGCTCCCTACCTCCCTGAATACTTCCACATGCAATTATTATTCTTTTTTTTTTTCTTCTACTTTTTTTTCTAGGCTGCAAATTGCACGCCTGCATCTAGCTGCCTCTGTATATACAACTCTCTCGCTCTGTCGCTCTGTAGCCGTCTCACTCTTTATCTTTTTCTGACTCTCTATCTTAAACTCTTCTTAGCTAGTGTTTTTTTTTTGTTTTGTGTGTTGTTGTTGATTTTACAAGGTGTGGAATGACTTTGGTAGCGCCTGCTTCATCGTCAAACTTTATGCCCCGTTTGCTGGTATTGGTTTCGGTTTCGGCTAAGCCAACTGCAACAACAGAAACAACAACCTCAAGTCCAACTCCAGCTTTTGTGGCATGTTATTGCTGTTTGGTTGCACGTTTATGGTCGCGTTTTAATGTAATTGTTGTTGTATTACAGCAAATTGTTGCTGTTGTTGTTGTTGTGGTTGTTGCTGCTTTTGCTCTTGTAATTTGCCATTCATGTTGTCGACCAAAGTGGCGATTTGTTGTTTGTTGTTAGAAATGGGAACCGCTGATGCGACTGTTGATGATCAATTTGTTAGACGCTTTGTCGTGTGCCACACCAGATTAGTTGCCCCCTCCCCTCTCTCGCGCTCACGCTCCCTCTCTCACTATAATCACAATCAATGCCAAAAGAAAACCCCGACTTAAAGAGTCTGTCTTGCAACCAAATTGCCTGGCATTAAATAATAGATATTAGCGTTATTTTGAAAACAACCTTCAATAGACAAAATGAAGAAAAATCGAAAATAATGTTTAAAAGAAAGGAAAACAGGTAGCCAAGTGCCAATTTGTTAAGAAATAAAGTTAACTATAAGGTATATATCAACCTATAATTTGCTCACTTTCCAGTCGATTGTGGGTGTGGCAAATATCAATTTTTTTTAACTCTAACTATTCGAGTTTCCATTTGGAAAACATTTTTCCAGGTATTGCACATGCAAGTCAAGAAATGTCATGTTCTAATTTCAATTAAGTTCTAATGTAAACTAGTTCGATTTTACACAAGCCAACAAAAATGAGCCGAAACCGTAGACCCAGAGACACTCTTCTAATACGCTGAGTCAGAATAAGATCTCTGAATGTTTAGATTAGCTCTTGTTCAGCTAAAATATGCCAAAAATAGTTAGTATACCTTTTATTTATTTGACTTTGATTGCTTTGGTTATAAAAATGCAACTAAAACGATTGGTACTAAGGCCATCGACTATTGAATCACACTCATAAAAAGTCCATTGGCATTAAAACATAATTGCTTAGAGAATAAAGATATTAAGTTTTAGAGAATAGAAGCTCTAAAGAATAGACGACATTAGAAAAACCAATAAGATACAAGTTTAATTCCAAACATGTTTGAAAAGGTTTTAAGGTAGGAAAACTAATGTCAAAAAAGGAAAACCTAATAGTAGAGTTATTTTCATCCCATTTGGAATTGTAGGGCATTATTGCCAGCTAACACCCGCTACCATTGGGAAATTTATTATGACATTGATGGAAAGGATGTGCAAGTGGCATAAACCCACACACACGCACACACACACACACATATATTGCAAAATGAATGCCTCTACTGGCCTAATGAATAACTGGAACTGAACTCCCTTTCAGAAATCATACATATGTATGTACATAGATATGTGGAAAAGTGAGTGAATGACTGAGTGACGAGCAAATGACTGATACTGATGGCAAAAGTAACGCTTCACAGTGTCATAGAGCCAGAGTCAGTGGCAAAGTCGAAGCCAAAGCTCTGTTATTAGTTAAATGGCGTATAATGGATGAATAACTTGGTGGCCAGCGGTGGTTAACAAACAAAACAAAAAATGAAACCAAAAACAAAAGTAAAGTCAATGCGCGTGCTTTTGTGTTTGGCAAACTGTTGGACGACTGACGACTAACGCTGTTGACGACGACGACAACGGGCAACTGGCGACGGGGCCACACCTTAATAATTACTTAAAAGGAAAATAATTTACGAAATTGCATTCATAGTTCAACATTGCAGTGCTCGGTGCAACAAAAGCCAGCCATAACAAACAACACCACCAACAATGCCCCACAACAACAACAACAACAAAAGTAAAACAAACGACCAAGGCAACAAAAAATAAAACACAAAAAAACAAAACTAATAGAAGAAAAAAAATTGTGCGAAAAAAGTCAAAAGCTGCTCGTAGCCATTTTGTATTGCCAGCATATTGAGTTTCCTGTGGCTCGCATCGGTAAACATTTGTCCCACGGCAACAATGTAAAAGAAACAACACACAAAAAAAAAAAATAGAGACTCACTTACCGTCCAGCTACTCGTTTATTGTCACAATTTCTTGACCAAGTATTGGTATAAGCCATCTCAATAACCCTAATTGCCAGGCCAGCTCCTTATCGAAAAGTCATATTTTTTAATTACACAAATTGATACAACTTAACTAGCACAAGAAATTTCATTTACCACATTATGAATAATATTGGAAACTAACGTAAATATTTTAGGATCTGACTAGTTAAAAACTTTAATTACAATATCAAATCAAGATATTTTCTAATTATCTTTACCTCATTATAAATTCATCATCATTTCCAAATAGATTTCCTTGCCAGAAGGTTTGAAGTATTCAACAAATTTTGTTTTATTTAGATTTGATTTCAAGTTTTTTCCAAAAATGCCAAATTTTTTTGGCAAAACGATTGATTTTTCTCCGAATAAGTTGGATCTGTTAGTGATTCCAATATAAAAATATATTTCTTCTAACTGTTATGGAATGGATTGTCTTTTCGAAAACTCTAACTGAGTCCAAAATATGCTTTCATTAAAATAAATAACAAAAAAAATTTTTAAATGAATTTCTTCAAATTTTCAAATTTCACATTCAGATTTCTTCAAAGATTTTTTGTGATCTACAATGTTTCATAATTATTATTTACGAATAAGAAAGAAAAAATAGATATTTCTTGCCAAGGCTAACAATTTAAAGCCATCCTTAAAGTGTCTGAAGTCATTTTTGTAGTTGTTTGACAGGTCAAAATTTAGATTGAAATGAATGGCAAGAAAATGTAAAAATGTAAAAAAAAAAGAATAACCAAATTTATTATAGTATTTAGTTCAAGCGTACCTGAGTCATGAGTCTAACTAACTGAAAAACATTCTGGCACATTTTCAATGTGCTAATGAAAGACAAATGACTTTTGCACATTCCAATTCAATATGCATTCAAAAGATCCACAATAAGTAAAGTCTTTTGTATTATTTTTTGAACATTTCAAAGCTAATGAAGTTCCTAAATAACAATGGCAAAATTTTAAATAAATTCTATCAAGTTTTCATATGTTTTTATGATCTTAGCAAACAGTAGTTCTTTTTGTCATCTATAATAATTTCAATGCCATTTTCCTGAGAAATGAATTGTAGAAAATTTATACTCACTTTCCATGGGAAACGAACCAGACAAACAGGCAAACAATTTCGTCCTCGAATGCAATAGACGAACACAGACTTTGTGTAACCTTCGGCAATTGCTAGCTGAATGCCAACTTGGGATAGAAATAACTACATAAAAGTAAATATGAGAAAGTGCATCTATTGTATTTGCAATTGTCTAGCCACAAAAGTGGTTTGAATATGCAAAAGGCGGTAGAGCGGGCTGCCGTTTGGACCACTAATTCAAGTGTCAGCTTAAATATTTTTTTGTTCACTTGTTGTTGTTGTTTCCTAGTAATCAAATTCCAATAAAACTAAGTCTGAGGAATGACAAATACTTCCCCGTTTAGTTGAACAAAAAACAAAATTTGCATTAATCAGTGACTCAAATGTTATACGAAAACAATGAAAAATTGCACACTAAATGAATAAAACAAAAACACGAAAATAACAAAAGTGGAAAACAAAACTTAAGAAAAGAACAATTTTTTTTGCGGGAGCGCCCAGTGGCAATAATAATTCACGTGTACATATATCTGTATCTAAGCGCTAACGAAGGCAGAGATCAGCTTCGATCCATTGTTGTTGCACGTATACACAGACACACATACACAGACACACATACACAAACACACATACACAAACACACATACACATGGACGTAAGACGCGAAAAACCATGAACTGGAAAACCTTGAAAACTCAACTGCAATTTATGTTCATTGCAATTTATATTTTGCGTCGGTTTTCTGTTCTTAACGTTGCGTATCCGAAAGATACTTTTCTTTTTTCATCAGTTTTTGCCTTTTAACGTTGACAATTTCCTTTTTTCTGTTGAGCAAAATCAAGAATTAGATTTGTAAACCTTTCCAACTCTGGCAAGCTAACTAATTATCAAGTGAATTACATTATATACTTCACCTTTACAACCCCCTCACCATCGCCCTCTTTGCTTTTCGCTCTTTCTCTGTCATTTTTTCTTGCAATTTATTCACAACTTTGCATTTCTTTTTTGTATTCTCTTCTTGGGTTTTAGTTAGACATTTTTATTTTCCTTGTTTCTTTTTTCTTTTTTGTCCGCACTCAGTCAGTTGTAATTGTATTAGAGAGAGATAGGCCTAGGTAGCACCCATCCGTTGTTAGATTCGCAGTCCCATCCGCATCCCCATCTAGTGCCACGCATGTCTCAAACTGCATTATTATTATAATTTCTTGCTTTTTTTCCTCCCACTTTTAACCTGGCTAGCAGGTCGTAGAGCCCATAGGTTATTCAGTTGGTTAGTTGGTTGGTTATTTAGTTAGCTTTGGCCTGCCACAATTGTTTTATAGAGAATTCGATTTGGTTAAGTGCGCTTATGTTGCCATGTTTAATTTTTAAACTAAATTATTATTAACAGCCAAGTGGCTGGCTTTGTACTAGGTTTTTTTCCGTCATGTTTGTTTTTTTTTTTTTGTGTGTTTATTGTTTCATATAAATTAAACAGTGTGTCTCGACAGTTTGCGGGCTTTTTATTAATTATGCATTTGCCTTTGACAATGCAAGTGAAACGCCATTGATTAGAGCGGGAGGAGGAGTTGCCTCCCCCGCACGGAATTGCCGTCTTTTAGCCAACTTATTGCATGGAAATGGCAAAAGTATTATTTTACAATTTAATTATTAATTAATTCTTTAAATTTTCAAGAATATCTAAAGAGACATTTTAAGGCATTTTCTTTAATGGGATTACATTTGTAAATTCAACAAAACTATAGTCTACGGAAAGCTATATACCCCTTTTGTTAGGGTATAGAAAAATTTGCATATGCCAATGGCTCTCAAGGCTAATCAAACGAAAAATGGAAATATAAAAAAAAAAAACAAAAAACTTTGCCACAGATCAAAAAACCAAAATGTCAAAGCGACGCCAGCGTGGGCGACCCCTTTACTTCTCCTCCCCCCCGTCATCTACCCACAAACGTTTGTCGGTTCCAAATTTGGTCAAACTAAATTTACAACAAATTGCAATATAATAAATTAAATACCCATATAGAAAACAAGCCTTAATTTAGATTCTCAACCGTTCTAAGCGTTTTTCTTCATTTTTGCAGCTCTATCGTTTAGTTTATTTTTATATTTTTTTTTGCTGGCAAAGTGCAACACAATTAACACCCCAAATGCATACAATTTTTGTTAACAGTAAAATTTGTTTGTCTCAAAAATAAACTAGAGAAAAAAGAAACAGTCTTTTTCGACCTGAACATAGAGATACTTACTGTTGTACAAATTTTCCACACACACACAGAGACATAAATACCATATAGATAGGAGGTCTGTTAATGAAAATGAGCAACAAAGCCAACCTCAGACACAAACCGCATGCAAATGTGTGCAAAAAGTAAAAAAAAACAAGTTTTTGCAACAAAAAAAAATTAAAAGAATTAGAGAATTTTTCAGCATATACGAAAATGCGCAAAATACATACACTAAATAAGTAGAAACGTCAATAAGCTACGAAAAAAACAACAACCTAAAAAAAAAAGAGAAATACTGTGTGCATATGAATATTTTGCAAAGAAGCTTCGACTAAGAGAATACCCTTGATTATTTTATGCCTCTGCTTTAGTAAGAGTTTTAATCAAGAAGAAGATTTAGAGATAGTTACTCATTCTTATTTAGGAATAGAAAACCAAAAGATGTGGCTAAAACTTAAAGATTCAGAGACAAAAACAAGCCTCAAAATTCTCTGAATAAATATTAAAATTGTCTTAAAATAGGCCTCAACAACTTGTAATAACTTAATATACCTTTGCAACTGTTAGATAAAGGGTACAAAAGCCAAAGAAAACGAAAAAAATGAGCGCACATTAACGTACCCAAATCACAAGGCAAAGAGAAATAGATAGATAGATAGAACAAAAGAAAGAAAGATGGAAAAGAATTGAAGAAAAGAGATGGCAAAGTGCAACGGCGGCTTTGTGAAAAACCTGACGAAAAACTGGCATGCAAAATCACATAAGCGAAAATTCATTGAAAATTATGTACATATGTAGATGCAAATGATATACACACACACAATCACATGTATGTAGATATTTTGCTAGAAGAAAAAACTAAGCTAAGCTATTCGTGTAAAGTGAGCGGTTCAAAAATGCAGTGCAAAGAAAATGAGCAAAAATTAATTTTGTAAGTAATAAGCAAGTTTAATTATGCATAATTGGGATGCACTTTGAAAAAAACTGAGAAACTGAGGAACTGAGGGGGAGAGAGAGAAAGGAAATTAACTATAACTATGCAGTTATGGCAGAGAGTCAAGAAGTTGGAAAATCACTTTTTTTATGACAAATAAAAATATACATTTATATCTATTATATATTGTGGAAGACGACAGTATGCCACATTCAACTCAGCACACCCAATTGACTTTTATGGTTTGCCTTTTGTAACAGTAATTCCACAATTTCATGCAATGTTCAAATATTCCTACACTCGCCCTGACATTCAGTTTGAATACCCTAAACCAAGCAAGATATATTTGAAAAACTATATACAATGGGTTATGGTCTTTAAGATGCTGGAATTTTTCTTTAAGTTTGATTTTACGCAACAGAGTCTAAGTTAAAGTTGTTGAATTGTTGGAGGGAAACTCTATGTCGACTAGTTAAAATGAAATTGTTTTATTGATATTGCTATTGATATGGTTTATTCTATCAAATATTCAAGCCAACAAAATGCTTATTATGATATGATATTATGTAGCAGTTATGTAGTATTCATCATTCATTTATATAACTTTTCGCTACGCAATCGTTTAGAATTAGTTAAATAATAAGCTCAGTCAAATATTGTCAAAAGATCATCAAATAGTCGTTGAGAATGAGAGTTGTTTATGTGTGATTCATTGCAAAGAATAAACATCAATTAGTTATAAATTATTAAACATTTATTTAATTAATGAGCATTTTTCGTTTTCGTTTTCCCTTTTTGTTTCTTTTTTGTTTTGTTTAAATAAGCCTTAAGTTGAATTGCAATTTGAATAGATGCAGTCAGAGATGGGAGAGAAATTCATTTGTAATTATTATTTGTGCAATAAGTAAATAAATTAAAAATTATTTAGCTAGAAATTTATAAGGTGAATGCGACACGTTGCCAAGCCCCAGACCCAAACTCGAAACCAAACCCAAACCCAAGCCCCGTGTCCACACCCAGTACTCCCCTACCGCAAAATCTGTACCCCTGCCGATGCTCCCCCCACTTCACTTATCCACGACTTTATCCCACAACAACATGAGGTTCCTTCACCACCCTCCCGCACCCAACCAAGTGGTCGCTGCTGCTGTTCTACGTATGCGGAATTAAGCACTGAAATTGTAACCAAATATGGCGCAGCAAGTTCAATTCTAATTTACTTGTTGGCCCATAGAACGCGGGCTAGAAGGGAAGGGTATTCGGGGGTGACAGGGACCACAATATTTTTCGTTTTTTTTTTTCGTTGTCTTGCTCGCATTTTATATCAATTGATTCAAGGTTTTCTGTTGCTACTTTTGATTTGAGTTTTTGTGCAGTGGGCTGCATATACAATATGAACGATATTATATATACCTACCCCATATGTATAGGCAAATCGTGAGCCTTCATTGGAAGTGACAACAAATGCATTTTTAAATGATTGAAAATTAACACGACAAACGGCGATGAAAATTGAAAATGAATGACGCTAAAGACCAGACAAATGGATAGAGATATTGTAATATAATATAGCTACAAGGTAGATCAAATAGGCCTAATGATATTATATACCAGTTATGTGGTATTAATCGTTATGAGGATTGATTATATTTAGTTGGACAGATAAAGTAATTTACTATTAACCTCTTATTTTGGTTTATTTCCTTTGTATTGAATCGAATGAAAACAAGGCCAGTTGAAAATAAATAAAATGAATGTCAACACATTAAATGGGCATAAGTATAGCCAAAGACTCAAGTTCAGTTTCATCCGAAAAAAAAACATTTAATTGTTCCGCTTTATAAATATATCAAATTTGCCATGAAAGTCCAAAATACATCACTTTCTTTTTGTCAGTTCAACCATGTGTGATATCTCAATTGCTATCAGATTTCCCAGTCGTGGTATTTTTTTCCTTCCCATCAACATTGTCTGTCCTGTCGTTGCATACAAATCACTGACAATCACAGGCAGCCGCCAGTTTTGGGTCCTAGCGAAGCAAACAAATTGCAGCTATCCAACAAAAAAAAAAAAAAACAAGCGTGGGGAATAAAGAGATGCTCCTCTTTTTGTTTTGTATGGTTTTTATTTTCGGGGCCAGAAAAAGCACAGCCTTCCGCAGCAAAGGATAATCCATGGCACACATGCCGCCACTCGTCTCTGGTGTTTGTTCCCCTACGTCCCTGGCCTCGTTCTTCTGCTCTTTGGCAATTCGCGACGAGGTGTTGCTGGTGTGGCCGCGAAAAAAATTGGCAGACGCCTGTCCGGGTATGTCTATAAGGTTTTTTTCACATTTTTTTTATGCCCGCCTACAATGCAATCAAGTGGATGAGTGGTTAAGGATGTGGGCGAAGCAGAAACGAGAGGAGATCACTGTGGAGTGAGTGAGTGAGAAGGGGAGAAAGTAAAGAGGACCAGCCAGTTGGCCTGTTTGTTTATGGGACGAGATTGCAACCAGTACCAACGCATACATATATATAGCACTCATACGCCATGCAGGCAGAGCATGGCCTAAAAGGATTAAGGCGATCTGTGCGCAATCCGCGCAATTATCCTTTCATTGGTTAAGAGGAGTGGAGTTGGATGTGCATGTGTGGGTGTGTATTCTGCCACTGTTCGTTGGCAAAGCCCAGAGCAATTAGTTGCATCACTCAACATTCCCTTTTTTTGGGTTTCGTTTTTTTTTTTGGTTTTTCTTCTTTTGGCCAGTTGACTTTTGGCTACAGTCTCTGTGTAAAGTGGACTCGGTTTGGTGTATGTGCCACTTCACTTTTGTGCTGCGCTTTGTTAGCGTTGCGTATACGTAACGCAATCATTTTTATGCTCATTCTCTCATTCGTATGCTACAGTTTTGTGTTTTTTGTTTTTTGGGTTTTTTGGTCACTTCATCCTATCTACGTACGTAATTATGTGTGCCATGTGTCCATTTGAAGTGTACACTTAAGTGGCCTTAAATTGGTTTCACACTTACCCATTAAGTGGAATAGCACTGCAACTGCCACTGTCTGGGCAAGGTTTTAAGTTCGGGTGCGGCTCTCCTTGTCTGTTTAGATGTTGATGCTGTCAAAAACAAAGTTCATGTTGAATGCCAACTAACTGTTAAACTGGGCTAGCTGCGGCTGCTGTGTGTCTAGAGTAGAGTGTGTCAGGCATCAGCATTAACTTGGCCATGAGCTGATCAGGGTTGATTTTGGGGTGTGGAAACTGAGGTTAGTTTAAAATATATACTCACACTTGTTCGTTCTAATGCTGTGGTTGTTGCCACTTGTTGTTTGGCAACTTGTTGTTGTTGTTTCCAAGCATTTATATTGAAATGCCAATGTTCTGACTATTATTCTGGCTATTACACTTCTATGTACATACCAACATAGATATGTCATCATTTCTGGTCTCGTCTGTTTGTCGTGAGGTCGGAAAGGGAGACTAAGTCAAAATCCTCCATTCATTGTAAATTCAACTAAATCCATGAATAAAATTTCCATCCAAGCCAACTTTCCAACGGTCTGCCTTTCGGTTTGTCCAATTGTTCAACCGTCTGTCGTCTCGCCATGCCATGCCACATTTTATTGCACATCGTTGCCTGCATTTAACAATCGTAACTTTGCTCTCGCTCACTCTTGCTTGCTCTATCTCTCTGTCTCTCTCTCGGTTTCTGCCTCTATGGATGGCTGTTTGCAGCATTCGCATCCTGTTGCCTCTCTTTCTAAAAACCAAATTGAATTTCCGAATTCAATGAATGAATGAATAAACGCCTGAATTGGTTTAGTTTTAGTTGTTTAGTCGTATTTTGTTTGCCTGTTGCATACTTTTTGGCTGCCGCCTGTTGCATGCTCCAGTTTTACGATTACTATATATATATAGTGCATATATGTATAACCATCTAAATATATATGTATGCAGGCACACACACACACACACACATGTGTCTGTGCCAGATTTATGTATATATTGCCATCAGTTTAATATTATTGCAACAACCATCGTTCGTTCCTGGGTCGCCTGTTGCTGTTGGAATCTGCTTACAGCAGCTGCAATTTTAATATCCCCTTTCCCCGCCCATTGCAATATTGCTTGCCGCTGACGTTTATTTAGATATTTCACTCCCTTCTTTATTTTGTTTGTTTATTTTCTGTGCTCAGGGGCATTTGTCAAGTTGCTTCTGCGAAGGAAATTGCATTTTTCGCTATTTTAGATTTCAATACATTTTTCGGGGCGGCTGCATTCAAGTCTAGGAACTCCATATCGCCATTTGCCAGGGTTTATCTATATTAAAACACTTATATGCTCTGTCGGATATTTTGTTGGCCGACATTTTCTTTTATGTTGCCATAAAAAATATGGCAACAAATTTCCGAAATTTCCATTAAATGAGAAAACTTTTTTATCTTCTCGTGCGAAAATGTGCTTAAATGGCCGAAGAAAGATAATACAAATAATCTTAACTTAAATCAATTCGTTTATGCTTAAATTTCATAAACACAAAGAATATTTTTAACTAAAATGTTAAAAAAAATTGAGAATTAAACTTTATTCCTAATATTGGATCTTTAAAATTGATTGAACTTTGGGCAATTTTTACTCTTTCATATAAAGAATTAACTATTTTTTAGAAACATAATTTTCTTTTGCAAAACTTAATCCATGAAATCGATTATATCTATAAAACAGATGCATACGAATAGTCCAATTCAGCTGTGTTTATCTAGCTAAATGAATGCTCTTAAATTTAGCAAGATATACACAGATACTAATATTTAAAATTCAAATAAGTTCAGTGATTTATTTATATTAATGCTGTAAAATGAAGCTATATAATGCACTGTGACAAAAGTCAATCATAGTATTTTGTTAACTTTCGGTATTAGTATAATCCTTAGATACTTTAGAAACCCAACTTTCTTTCTCTATTCTCTTTCAAATCAGGCCATTTTATAATAGAAGTAATAAGTATCGACGGAGAGATATTTAATTTGAATAAATATTTAGTGATGTAATCACTTAAAGCATCATTATAGTTTATATTTAGTCTTGTATAATACATAATATAAAGAAATGTAAATGAAAATGATATAAAAGTTCGCTCCATATGTTAACTATATTTTTTATATTGTTCTTAAACAACAATATCTTTAATACAGAGACATTAGGTAAGAGTTATTTTTGTTTCTTTTATTGAAAAAATCATCGGTCGTTGCTAGTTTAAATAGTTTTTGAGGAACTATACAATAAACCACTAAATTTATTTTATAAATTTAGTAAAAGAAAATGTTGGGGGCCCATAGCTTTTAATTCTTTTCTCTCTGCGCAAATCTACTCCACATTCTGGAATTACATGTACAGAAATTACAAACATATGTACTTATTTAAGCTCTATTAAGAGCGGTTTAAATGTTTTGCTAATGACATTAATTCGTTTTGTTAACAAGCCTACGAGCCCATAACTTCAATTACCCAATCAATCATGAATGCTGACACCTGTTATTAGCAATGGCAGAAACTCTCAACCTTTGCACTTAGTACAACAATTACAGGAATTATACAATTTGTATGTATGTATTAATGTAGTTTGAATTGCCAAATTCACAACAGTTTAAGGAGTTTTTTTTTTGTTTGAACCGAAATGAAATCGACCAATTGCAGGTCGTTTTTGAAGAGCTAGGCAAACATGCAATCAAATGCAATCGAACTAAAAGAGGAACGAAACGAAACAAAAAAAAAAAAGAACCGAAGAATTTTTGTTTTTGTGTTTTAGCCGAAATATTTTGCAGTCTAGCCAATCAAATTGCATGCAGGCCGAAAAGTGCATGCGAAAGCGCATTAGAGTGAGACAACGATAGCCATACGAAACATACGAAAACATAGAAGGGGTTGGGCAAAGGAGAATGAGGAGGAGGAGAGGGTACACCCACGCCAAAAAATAAATGTACACGAACGAAACGAACTAGCATATGAGCCGAAGCCGAGGCCGAGCAGGGCAATCGAATTTATTTGCTGTTTCTAATTTTTACCCCATACCCAGAAAACGACACTGACGTTGACGACGACGACGACACTGACAATTTCTATGGCAAAGTGACACACAAAAAAGCCCAAACACACACACACACCTACAGACTGATGCCATGTGTTTGTGTATTGATGTTGTCAGTATGTAAATTGCCATATGCGACAAGTTTTGCTCGAGTCTTTGGCTTCTTTTATAATTTTTTTGGGGTAGGTTACGTTTTAGTTGTGAAAGGGTTGCTGCTAATGGGTCGCTGGCTGTCAACGCTGCATACTAGCCCACTGCTTGTGTGTGTGTGAGTGATTGTAGGTGAGATTGTATGCGTGTATTGCTGCGTATATCCTTGCATTTTGTGCAATTCATTTACATTTCGACGCTGCTGCCGTTTACCGCCTTACCTTGCCATAGCGCTGAATAATTTGGCCTAAAGCGTTTGCCTTACACACACACACACACAATTCACATACATATGGATATGCATGACACGTGCCCTGTGGCCGCAACTCGCATGTCCTTTTCATTACACACAACATTAACAACAAGCCACTCAAAAAACAAAAAAAAAAAACGGTCCCTCATGCCATGTAAGCCAAAACGCAAAGCCAAATTTTCCCTCGTTTGCTTTTCATTTACACGCATTGGCATTTTACGTATATACTTTTCGTCTTTTTCTTTTTTTGGTTGGCAAAAAGTTCACTCTTTAGCTTTGGCTTCGTTTTGTCCTTGCAACTTTTGTGGTCTGTGGCTTGTTGTTTTCATACATTCTAAGCAATTTGTTGTTGCAACCAGCCAGCCAGGATATTTGAAGCCGGCCGGCAGTCCCTAGGCCCCTCCCCCTCTCCCTCCAGCACTTCTCCATTAAGCCCTTACGCCAATTTAGCCACCAGTTAGTAGGTAACTGGCTAGGCTAGCCTAGGTAGAAGTACATTGACATTAGACATTACTCAAAATGTTATGCATAACGCGATGGCGTGTAGGGCGGCACTATATACAACAACAACAACAACAATAAATATGTTGAATTTATAATTAAAGTATTTTTACTGGTATTTTTAGGTATTTTAATTATTCGTGGGTGCAGCACAAAAAAAACCTAAAAGTTAAATTCGTTTTTATGCCAAATTGTTTCTGATGGAAATTTTTTTTAGACCAAAAATAGCACACAAAAAGAATAGAAATAGAAATGAAAAAATAAGAGTAAAAATTAGAATTGAAAACTGATTGGAAGTAAGGAGGCATTTATAATATTTTTGAGAATATTGATTTACTAAAATAATTATTTCAAAATTCTATCAGCTAATAAAGCTTAAGTGTTAATATTTAAAGGACTAAGGGAAGAAAGTGAGCTAGTTAGAATAAATTAATAATTGATTATACAAACTCTCTATATATTAAAAAACTAGTAAACACAAAAGTTTTTATACCTTTCACTTGTATCCTTTTTGACGCCTTAAGTGCTAGATACTCTGAATAACTAACTACTTATATAATAGCTAACTAAGGCAATTATTTCGGCACATATATGTACATATATGTAATCTAATTACCTTTAATTATATGTGAAAACGCCCAGATGTTATTCGCACTATACCCATGGAGTATTCATGGATAGACATGTATATGTATAATAGACTCTAAGGTGGAGCTCAAGGTATGAAAATGACATTTGACTTTATGGCACGCATTCATTTTGCCGAACTAAACCATGGCCAATAACGAAATTCGTAATAGCAAAAATGTCAAGATATTGTGGCATATATATGTATGTATGTAAATAAGTGGGTGTGTGTGTGTGGATATATATGTGTGTGTGATGTATGTATAAGGTTGACATGGGTTGCATGCCACAAAAATAATGCAAAAGGTAATAACAAAAGAGTCAAGTATATAAAAAAAGAAATATATATGTATTATACTCGTAGTCAAACACATATGTACATACCTATATGAATAAATGTACACAAGTATGTATGTATGTTCATACATCATTATGGTAATTTACTTATATAGACGGCTTGACAGCCAACAACAACAACAATTGAACAGGAACAATGACAACTTCTCAAAAATGGCATAAGAAATTAAAGGATGAGCAATAAATGAAATGAGGGAGCAAAAAAAAAAACGCGGATTTATTTTTTTAAATGTTTCACCTACGTACATATGTATGCCCACTTTATTTACCTAAAATATATAAGGGCTTATCTACCGACTGGCACCAGTACATATGTATATATCGTATATAATGTGCATGTATATGAGCCATATAATGTGGCACATTAATCGATAATTGCATTTTTTTTTTCGTCCATTTCTTTTGCTACTTTTCATGCGTTGGCTGGTTGTCTCTCATGGCGCATGCCATTTGCATTTGTGTGCGTGTGTGTGTGTGTGTTACCTTTTTTTAAATGTGTTTTCGTATTTAATTGCTTTTTTTGAGTTGTTGTACACCTACGTAAAAAGCTAACAACATGCATATTAATCATACGCCCCATGGGCAGATGTATACACTTTAAGCCATCCGCAATTAGTTCAGTCATTTGGCTTTAATAGTTAACTTTGATTAAACGCACTTTCATTTTTGATTGCAATGATGACGCTCTGTTAGTTTTAGGTCTCCCCATGTCTCCTCGGCA
The DNA here is from genome assembly GCA_018152135.1 of Drosophila paulistorum. NCBI lineage: Eukaryota > Metazoa > Arthropoda > Insecta > Diptera > Drosophilidae > Drosophila > Drosophila paulistorum. The sequence goes on along the minus strand of JAECXG010000805.1, from coordinate 5,399,820 downwards.
TAAACCGCAACGACCCTAAATAAACAATAAACAAACAAACAAACACACAAATAGACAAACAGACAAACAAACAAACATATGTACAGACATACTGACAGATAGGCAGACATAGCCCAACCTACCTGACATGTCACGTTGTGTAGTTGTGTGCCGTTGCCTTGAATGCGAAAAAACACACACACACACAGACAAATTCGCACACTAACACACTCACACTCACGCACAGACAGTCCCATGGCAGCAGTTGGAAGCTTGCATAGGTCAGGCCTCCCATCGACATGGTCTAAACTGACGACAACATGCACACACGTCTAAGGGCGGGTGAGGATAGGGGCGAAAAAAAAAATCTATTTAGCATACATTCAGGCGCTTTCTCGGCATAATGCAAAAAAACGCGACTCTAGCAGACAGCGAAATCAGAGCCAGAGTCAGAGCCAAAACCAGAACCAAACAGCTCTAGTAGCAGTATTGAAATCTTGCCTTGCCTCCGTTGTCGTTGTCGTCATACGCAATGTGTGTCGCTCAACCACATACAAACCCATAGCATACACACATATGTACATATGTATGTACATGCATACATCGCACGCACATATGGCAGACATTTTATGCGTGCATTGTACGCGTTTGCTGCCTGGCTGACAGTGCAACCCCTAGCCTTATTTTTTACACATAACTGAGCTGCATTTCAAAGTAGATACTCTGGGCCAAGTTGAGTAGCTGAAATTAATCATTAACCTGGCAGTTGAGTAAGCAAAGCAAAAAATAAAACAGACATACACATACGTTGGCAGTTCGTTTAAACAAATTATGAACCAATATTTGTAATAAAGCAACAAACTAGGTTTGTTATTATTGCCGCTTATATATAAATACCTGATCTGCCAGGGGGAGGTCTTATTATCTAATATTTATTTGTGGATTTTGTGGTCCGAACAAAGTTTGTATGTTTCAAGTTTATATAATATTTTGTTACCTGATCTCATGCCAAAATCGTTACACAAATTTTTATTGTTATCTTATAAAGATATTCTTTAATAAGTAGATTTATTAGCTTTTAAAGATATTGAAATGAAAAAAGGATTTCCAAGTAGCTAAATGATGATGTTCTTATTAAGCCGAATTGTAGAAAGTTGTGGATAGAGTATTTGAAGAAGGTTGCGCATATTTTTAAATTTCTGTATGTGTGAGTGTTTTTTTTTTAATAAAATTCACGTGAGTGTTTTTGTGTGTATGTGTGTCTGTGAACTGGTTGCATTTTAAAGTTTGAGATTCGCAGGTCCCTTGCGTACATTCACCTCGTTTTTTCGCCTTTTTTCGGTGCGTGCGGTGATGTTGGTGGTAATGACGGAGACGGAGGCGGCGACGGTGGCGTTAGCAATGTTGACGCAATGGAAACACAACCCCCTAAAGCGCTAACTTTACGGCGACGACTGGCGACGACGACCCTGTTTATTTGAGCGCTCAAAAACGAAACGGTAACAAGAACAACAAAATGCAACTGCAACTGCAATGCAATTTTTACACTAAAAAGTTTTGAAAATGACGCTCCACTTTTGCGCCGGAATGAGCAGCAGCAGCTGACGTTCAGGCGGGGCGTCGTCAAAGTCGTCGTCGTCGTCGTAGCTTCCAGGCGCTTGGCGGTCCCCACTTTGGGTCCCCAACTTGCCAATGCACGCACGAAACGCACGCACTTTTGCGCAATCAGGACGATGACGCACCGACGCAAGGACACAACATGACTAACGTTGCCGTGGATTGCCCAACTTCCGGCTTAAAAAAATATATATATCCATAAATGTATTATGCTCTCAGTTTGTTTGGGTTTTTGTTTTGTATTGTTTTAATAATAAAACTCAAAACAAGAAAAGTCCTACAAAATGCAGCCAAACCAAAAAAAGAAAAAAAAATGCAATATGCATTTATTGTTGGGGATGCCAAGGTGCCCCATTTCACTCTGTCTCTCACCTTAATTTTTCTTATATGTATTTTTTCTTTTTTTTAATTCGCATTTCGTGTGAGTTGACGCGTAGCCTTTTGCCATATGCGCAAAAACTTTTGCTTTTGAGCCACGCATGCCTGGATATTAAAGTGGCACCACCAGCACCACCAATCCCCCGTCCCACCCTGTTGCTGTCGCCCTTGCCCATGCATCCGATTGCCACGCGTATCCATCTAGCCTTAGCCTATGCATTTTGCATTAAATTGCATAACTTTTGTGGCAATTAGAGACAGTCGCCAAGGCTCCAAAATGCAAGGATATGCAGCAAGGAGTTGCAGTCTTTACCATATGCAAACACACAAATCTATCAATTTTCCACTCGTACATTCACACACACACACACAGGCATATGCCTGAGCACATCTACATATGTACATAATAATTACGCATACGCAGCGTGTGCCATATTTATACAGTGGATAATTGACTGCTGCCATTTCTTTCATTTCCTTTTTGCCATTTTTTGCTCCCCTTATATATACATATATATACCCTTTTTTTTGCTGTACATTTCAATTAAGTAATTTCTGTCTGCTCAAATTCCCAGGCGCAAGAAAAAAGTACGAATGCCAAAGAATTGAAAAAGAGAAGAAAAAAAATATATTCAAAAGGGTTATAATTGCCATGCCAAGCAAATTATAGTTTATTAAGCAAATCGACTTATATAAAATTCTTGAGTGAAAAAATGCCATATTATGGCAATATACAGACCATTGCGATACGACTCAGACTTATTGAATTATTTATTCAACTTAATTATTCATTATTTTCATTTCCAAACCCATTATATTTTTAGGCTTAGAACGCGTTGCTGAAGAATTTATGGGTCGCAGGAAATGGAAACATTATCAGGAACAACTGACGCGCATCCAACTAAATATCGCAGAGCACCAGCCCATATTAATAGGCCCAGAGGACGAGCAATACAGCAGCAACAACAGCAACAGCAGCAGCAACAACGGCAACGACAACCACTGTAAGACACAGAACCACCGTCTAAATAAGCCCAACGTTCTACAACAACATTTAAATAAAACGCTGCAATTGCAAACAGAAGATTTTGGTAAGATTCAGTAAAATTAACAAAAAAAAAAAATTTAGGTAAATAGAGTTTATCTTGGCTTGACGGAAAATTCTAACAAGAATTAGTTGTTAATTTATTTAGTAACTAACTTCTTTTAACTGCCTCAAGCCTTTGTTGATCTTTGCTTAAATCAAGATTCATTTGTCAAATTATTTAGTACATATCAGAGCTCGTAAATAACACTTCTTTAGTCTCAATATCAGAGTAAAAGTATTCGGTCTTAGTAAAAATTTAAAAGATTTATTTCATTTTTTACTGTCTTTAAATGAATTTTTGTTTTAAGACTATGAACTTGTCAATCGAAAGATAAGACTCAGTTAGTAAGAGAATACCTAAAAAAGTCAGTTCAAAAAGTTTTCTAAACATCTTTATATTAATTTTCCTTGCTAGGAGGCCAAACGAATATTCTAACAAGTATCAGTTATCAATTTATTAAATATATAAACAACTTTTAGCTAGGCTAAAGTTTAGATCCCAAGAAACAAAGCTTAATTACTTACCCATATGCAAGATCATAATGAGAAAACTGAAAGAGCTTGAAAAAGTCGAACCAAAGCGTAGTCGTGGTTCTATTTAAGCTAGAATAAATATTTTGGAACATAAAAATGATCATATTCATCATATTCGATTATATCTGTGCATTTGTAGAGATCAACTACACATCACAAGATTCGAGTGCAACATCACCATCACGTACACGTACACCATCACCACCGCCAGAGCCCAACGATTGGATACCGTCTGATAAGTGCAATTTCTGCGTTAACGGTCGCTTGTTAACGGTGAACGCCATAGGCGAATTAGTGGCCGAAACGGCGCCCACATTGGCCATTCAACACAACGGCAACATAGTGCACCAGGTGAGTCTCTTCACTCGCACTCAAATTTTCTCTCTACTAATCTCATACTTTTGGAACATTTATTTAATGTATGTATATTAACTTTAAACTTTACCATGCAGCACGACAGTGACAGCAATTCGAGCGCATCACTGCACATCAGCAGCAGCAAAACTTATAACAACAGCAACAACAAGTCTGGAGCGCGCAACATTACCGCAGCAGCAACAGCAGCATCATCGGCGGCAAGTGCAACAAATTCTCAAGAACTTTATAAGCTGCTAACCCAACAGGCTGTCAAAATGACATCAATGGACTCAATGGCCGCCCAATTGGCACTGTTAGCCGATTTCAATCTGATCAATTCATTGGCAGTGAATCAACAGCATGTTAACTCGGTAACGCCAACTACCTCAGAAGATATTTCTGCCGTTGCAATTAGTCCCACACTCAAAGATACACCCAGTCCCAGTGTAGATGCTCCGCTGGATCTTAGTAGCAAACCATCGCCGAACTCATCAATTAGTGGCGATATAAAGTCAACCAGGTAAGTGTTAAGCCAATATATTAAAAACCTCCAAGTTCATATAATTTCATATTAATTATACATATAAGCAGATAGATTTACATATATAAAAATGTATATAGCTATGAGTATATATACATACATATCCTAGCATTGCGCAAACGCCAAAAAAAGAAGAACGAAAAAATTCAACCATCAACACAATACATAAGAATGCATGTAAAAATGAATGCAAAATTAAAAAATAAAAATAAAATAAAGGCACTTAGTGGCACTTTAATACCCTTACTGATAATTTTGATATACTTCTTAGCTCTTTATCATAACTACATTCATTGCTTAATACTTAAACTTTACGATCAATAGGTATTAAATGAGGTCTTTTGGTCTTTGACCTCGAACCGGCTTATAAGCTAAGTTTAACATTCGAATCAAGGTTAACAAAGTAATTACTTAAACTATTATACAATAGAACTCTTTAGCTGCCAGATGTTTTGGCTTACATGAGTCATTAATTTTGTCTTAGTAAACAATTTATAAACATAAAATGGGTTTGATTATTTTTTTTCTCTCTCTTATCCTTTACACAAGTGAGGAGTGAGAATAATAAGACTTATTGGATTTATTAAAACTTATTAGAATATAAATGGGTTATGAAATATGTACTCAATACATCTGATTCGCCTTTTTACAAAGAAGTTTCGAGAATTAGCTAAAATTGTCTTAAAATTTCATTATACTTATTTGCAAAATATTCGTTTTAGTTAAATGAGTTGAACGTGGAACCAGTTGTAAGCAGGTGGAAACTATAAAATTACATTAAACTACATACAAAAGAAAAGAATTTAATTACTACTAAAAATTACTGATGTAGTTAAGTATTGTTAAAGATAGACTTCATATAGATTCAAAATATATAAAATTCGTCATAATTTCACACATTTTGTATAGGACCCAGGAGTGCAACGGAGGGTTAAGTACAAGAAACACACCATAAGCCACTGTTAGCTAAAAAATAGTCAATCACTTGACTTACCAAAGCCAAAACCGAACGTTTTTCTGATCGTTAGCTGCTTAATATATTATTTTAAAAGCAAATCTCATTAAGAATGGATTAATCCCTACTTGGAGAGTAAAAAAAATACATATATGAAATAAACAAAAAAAAAAACAGGACTCGTTTGCCAAACAATACATGAGATAATTGCACTTTGGGCGTTGCTGTGTGCCTCCGCCTCTGACATTGCATTTATTGTAGCATACTTATCTGGGCTGGCTGGCTATAGCCCATCAACCTGCACAGTGTTTTTTTTTGGGTGTTATTTGTTGGTTGGCAGGGAAGCTGCTTTTATTGTTATATGCCTATATAAAATCCAGCAATTGCACTTATATACATGTATATAAATATATGTATGTATGTAACAGGTATATGTTTGATTGTGTGGTTTATGAAACGATGCCGAAAATTACACATACGCCCCATAGCACAGTAGAGGCAACGCATCGCTTGGCGGCCACGCTTAATTACCAACGGAAGGGCTGGGCAAAGATGGGCGTGTGTCAGCTGCATAAATTTGCATAAAATTTGAGCAAACAGAAAGCAAAAAAAAAAAAAATGAAACAAGAGGTAAAGAAAAACTGCAAAGCAAAATGAAAAGAACAGAAAGAAGAATGCAAAATTTATGTATTTCGTTTTGTGTTCTGCACCTTAACTCCTTGAGGTTTTTTACCAATTTTTTGTTTTGTTTTTGTGCTTTCTTTCCTCCTATTTCGTTTTTTTAATTACTCTAAAATGTTCAGAAGCACCTTTTATTATTATTTTTCGGTATGTTTTTGTGTATATGTGTGTGTCTGTGCACTTCAGACAACAGAGCCTTGTTAGTCAGCAGGAGCTAGCATAGTCAACGTGTGCATAATTTTCCAGCACTTCCACAATTTTTGTCATTACTTTTTTCGGTTATTTTTTTTTTGTTTTTTTTTTTTTTTTTGTGATGCAGCGGCGACTGTGGCAACGACTGCGGCTGCCACTTGAGCCGCAAACACGAGTCCTTGTCTATTGTCTAAAGCATGGCCAAGTGTTTGTTAGCAGCCGCCGCCATGCACCATCTCGTACACCTATTTTAATTGTCATACACAAAAAAAGAAAGGGGAAAGGCATAAAAAAAAATGTCGAAAAATGGGAAAAACAATAGAGGAAAAGAGATGGAATAAAGGGGGCAATGTGCGGTAGAAGGTGAAAGGCAAAGACAAAGTGTAGACAGGAAATGCGACAAAAAAAAGTTGGGAGTTAACTTTTAGTTTAAAAAAATGCATTAGACAACGATCGGCAAGTGCTTACGATAGGAAAGAAAACTAGGGAGTCGTATCTTTGGCTATCCTTTGCCCACCTCTGCCCCTCATTCCTCTCTCCCTTTCTCTCATTCTCCCTCGCTTTCTCGCTATGCGTTGCTATGTAGTTCCCTCTCAGCCACAGTCCACTTGAGGCACAAAAGCCACTGACGCTGCAATTTTTGGCTTTTTTCGAGCGTTTATTATTTCATGCTGCTGCTGCCTGCTGCTGGTGCTGATGATGAGGCAGCAGCAGCAATGACTACATTGCCACTCCAAGTCAAGCTGCAGCAGCTCGGTGTCGTCGTCGACGTCGCCGTTGTCAGCCGTCGCAGTAGACAGAAATGAGTGCATCATATCGATCGCTTTTTTTTGCATGCTGCGTTTTACGTTTTTTTTTATTTTTTTGGTCTTTCTTCTTTGCTACTTTTTTCTATGCACTTTGGCAAAAGGTTGCAGGAATGGGGTAGGAGGCGGTGGGGGATTGTCGTTGGGTATATATTCATTATTTTTCGTTTACGAAAAAGTCTCCCGACGCACACATACATTAGCACACACAAAAAAAAAGACGAGATTGTGAGTGTAATAACTGGCATAGAGCGATGACGTCGACGTCAGCAGCGACAGCAACTGCAACTACGCTACCGCCCACCCCTTTCCCTTACGAAATTGCACAAAAACAAAAAAAAGATGAAAACACCAACAAAAAAATTTCGCTTATTAATGCAGGCAGCGAATACTAAATACCCTTTAATTAAAGTGAAACTTTCCCAGGAAAAACTTAAGAATAAACTTTGCTTTTGCCTTGTTAGTGATCTTGGAATGATCAAGAATATATATACATAATATGTACTACAATTCTCTAGTAGTCTATCTCCAATCCAAAATTTTCAGGGTGTCATTGGAAAAAGAATAATAACAAAAATGCTTAATGCGTGCACTGGCTCATTGTTTTTTGCCATAATTGTTGTTGTTGTTGCTTCTGCTGCAGGCCAACAATTTTTAACAGGGTTTCTGCATGGTATTTTTTTGTTGTTGTTGTTGTTCGTTGCCATATTTTTTGTCATTTCAATTGGGGCTAAGGCCCTGGACCTGGTTTGGGCCAGAGAAGGAACCTTTTTCGGGTGAGTTTTTCGACCTGGCTGATTGTCGTTATGTGCGTGAGTGAATGAAATGTCGCTTAAATGAGCGAGATAGAAAAAAAAACCATATACAAAAATGCACCAGTTCGACGTTGACAGCGACGCCAGCAGAGACAGACGTAAAAAATGAGTGCATATCTTCCGAAAAAATGCAACTGCAGTGCATGCATACATACATATGCATACGTGTGTGTGTGGGTGAGTTTTTTCATACATATTTGAGTGGGTGTGTTTGGGTGTGTGTGTGTGTGTGTGTGTGTGTGTGTAAGAGGGTTTGCTGCGCACGCATCAAGTGTAGACGCTGGGGGGCAGGATGAGGCGACTGCATTGGCAACAAAAACAAACATGCAATTGCATTCATACCCACACACTGACACATGGATACATATATATGTACATATACATGAATGCAGCACACGCACACATTCACTTAATGCATTTTTAACAAAATTGCATTCGACGGAGACGACATACACAAACACATTCACATGGAGAGAGACAGAAATTTACGGTATGGGACAGTTGGAGGCATTGTATGGCATCGTTGGACGCAACATCGGATGCCTGTAACCCCTTCATCTTTACATAAGTACACATATAGCACATAGCGCATTCCATTCATCCCTCAATCCCGTACTCCCTGCCGCCTCTGGCCCGCACCCATGTAATGTCAGGAAACCCCTCTTTGCCCCTTGATCCGCCACTGGCACATTTAGCGGTCACGCAGCACGCAACGAAAGAGAAAGACTAAAACAACTGAAATTTAAGACACAAAAAACATAATTTTGTAATTAAACTCTAAAGGGCAAACAAATAAAACAAAAACAGCGAAAACAGTTTCAATTTTGTTTTTATATGTGCACATAGAGGCAAAAAGTAAGCCAATTTTAACATATTCAAATAATTATCATTCATTGAACTTTATCGGCGTATTGAGTCGTTTATTGAGTTTATAATGCGGTTGGTTTTACAGAAGCAAAAACTTAATCCACTTTTTGAAAGATTTTTTTATCTGTCCTACCTTTATATGTTATACATATATAAGTATGAATTGAGCTCGAACATGTCAACGATTGCCTTTAACCTCTAGTATAAAGATTACCTTGGGTAAATTAGACTTTTATTACATAGTTTCAAAGTTCTCGTTTATTTGATTTCGATTGCGAATTATTGAGTCATAAGACAAATTCCAATTAGGTAAAAGAAAATCATAATATCCATAAAGTTAAATAGGATCTCTGCATGTAATCTCAAAGAAGGCAACTTTGGCTACGCCGAATTTTGTATACCCTTGTAGTGCGAGCCATTTTGAAATATTTTATTTTTTCACTAAATTTCGATAATTAAGTTTCATTTTTCAAAAATTTGTGTATTTCATAATATTATAAGAACTTTCTCACCAAGCCTGCTTGAAAAAGATTTTTAAATATTTAATTTAGGTAGAATATTTGTGTAGGATTTCGATTATCGATAATTTCTTTAGATTACATTGCTAAATTATATGATTCGATGCCTAATTGAATTTTCGAAGTTATAACAAACAAAGGCGGGACCACCCATTATTAGTTTGTTAAAAATACCAAGTATTTTAGTTATAAACTGAAAAAGTGTCTTACATTTCACTAAGATTTATATTTTTTGACCTATCTCTGATGAACAAATTTTCAAAACCCTTTTTTCATACTTCTTTCAAGAAAAATTATAATAAATTAATCTCATAACTTTGAATATTTAAATTTGTCGTATTTTAAAGAGAATTCACTGAATTATGGTGTAAAAAATTTTCAGTCAATTATTCCAAGCGGTTTGGAAAATATTTAACATTTACGGTGAGTGTAAGGGGGGCGCTAACCTGATGACGCGCAGTGTATATAGATTTGGCAATATCTCCTTTCTGGCTTACTACTTAGCCGTGTGTTGTCAGAGTCCCTCGTTGCATTGGCATTTTCATTTCATTTCAGTGGCTGATGTGCGTTTTACCTTAACGAAATAACCTCCAAAATTTACCCCTAGATCAGAAACAGATCCTTTTCTTATAACCGCCATCCTTAATATAACAGCTACAGAAGCTGTTGGAACCATTCTACAGCTGCCATTTTGGGTCTTATAGCCGCCATCACAATAGATTATCGACGAATTCCTAGAGATCGACTCTATATATGTATCTATATCTGCTTGTACATAATAGCTTAATATTAATATATTATATGTATGATTTATATCGATTATTATAATGAATTGCTGTTCATAAATAAGCTTTAATCGAATTGCCGAAAAAAGAGATTACGCATATACTTATATACTTCAATATTCTTTTATATATGTACATGTATCTACAGAAAAGTGTGTGTGTGTGTATATATAGCTACTTATGTCTGTGTGGGTTAATGTGCATATGGCGGGGTCGTCTGTTGATAAATGAAACCTGAGGTAGGGTCGTGGTAAATAAAAGGTGTGGGATGAACCGACCAAACAGAAAAAAAAGGAAAAACACAACAATATACGCACACAAAAAAAAAGACTGTAAAATATATTTCAGTTGGTACTGCAAACAGCAACAACAACAACAAAAACATCAAGCCAAAATGCAACAAAAAATAAATCGAAAAAATCAACCCTTTTTTCATACTGCTGTTGCTTTTTGCTGCTGCTGCTGCCACAAATTAAAACAAAATGTCAGAAAAATTGCAATGCCAACAACAACAACAAAGACGAAAAATACAAACAACAAAAACAACAACAAGAAAAAAACGACATTAAAAAATGATGGCACATTTGGGTTTGGGTGCAAATGAATCCTTGCCACATGCGTGCAACAAGAACAACAACGGCAACGGCAACAAAATGCTCAATGTTGTAGAACAACTGTTTACGTTGCAGTCACTGTCGCTGCCGACAGCAACAGCAACAGCAGCAGGCTGGTTGCAACAGCAAATTGCAATTGAAGTGCAGCCAAAAGGTAAACGACACCAACAAAAAATCCAAACGACATTGAAATGACATTTTTCATTTCATTTTTTATCCTTTTTTTTATCCCCCATCCATACCTATTTTTGTTGTTGTTTGTTGTTGTTGTTGTTGTTGGTGAAATGCTGGTGTTGCTGCTGCTTCTGGCAGGAGATCAGGCCCAACTCAACTCCCAAGTTTCGGGATGGTTGACTTCACTTGGTGCAATTATGCAAATTTTTGCATATCTCGCTCCTTCTCTTTCGCTCTCTCACCATGTTGTTGCCTCATTTTTTTCGGGGCAAATTATTTTGTAGATGCAAAAATGCGAAAAACTGTCGCCATTAATGATGATGTCTCTCTTTCCACTTAGTCGCCTGAGTTGCCTACGTTTTCCCCTTAACCCAATCCATTTACGGTCAGCAAAGGCCACGCCTCCAGCTTAACATTTACTGCCACCTGCTGCCGCATTCTGTTTCTTTTTCGTGTGTCTGCACAAAATTTCAGACATTTTCCAGACGCGCACAAGAAATCACAAAAAAAAGAAAGAAAAAAAAAACGAACCCAAAAAATAAAAGAAATATGAGAAGAATGAAAAATGTCGGGGGAGAGGGAAATAAAAATTACTGTGACTTTGCCAGGGCCATGAGACACAAGCACAAGGCGCTGAGGACAAGAAGCTGTGCGTTTTCCTTCGCTACCTTCAGACTCGAATTGGCGACAGCCAGTCAGTCAGTCAGTCAGTTAGTCAGTCAGTGCAATGCCCCGCGCTGCCGTCCACGAAAAAAAGGGTCTCGAGCTCGTCTCGTCTCGTCTCCTGTCGCGTGTTTCTCCCTGCTGACAGAGCATAAAGAAAAGAAAAATTTCGTACGGCTTTCACTGATGTTGCTGCTGCTGCTGCTACTGTCGTTGTTGTTGTTGTTATTCTCATTCTCGTTGCACAAAAAAAAGGAGAAAAAAGTTGCCTTTTCAAACGGGCCACCAAAAGTGAGCGGGCCATCCAACCAGGAACAGAAACAGAAGTGCTCTGCCTCGCCAGTGTTTGAGTTTTGGGTTGGATTGGGTTGGGTTTTTGGACTCGAGTTGGCATTAAGTGAAAAATGTTTTGTGAAATTCGTCTAATGAACTTCAAAAACATGTTTGTCCCTTGCTCTCTTAACTCTCCCCATCTTTAGCAGTTGCAGCTTCTGTTTTTAACTCCTAGCCCTCCTCCTTTTGCTGCTGTCGCTTGTCATCTTTTGTCTCAGTAGCACCCAAAAAAAAAAAAGGGAAAAGTAACTGAAAATTGTATACCAATGCACATCCTTGGCTTGCCTTTGACTATGTCCTTGCCAAACTCTCCATTTGCCTGCTGCAGACATTTAAGAAGCACTCATTGTCAGCGCACTTTTGCGAATAAGTGTGTGTGTGTTCGTCTGAAGGAGTACCTACCGAAAAAAAACCCCTGACAAAAAGCACACAACAACAACATCTTTACTCTAAAAGAAAAGATATTGCATATATTCATTCTCTTTATTGGTCTTTGAAGTTGCTGACAGCATTTAAACATCAAGTGAGAAATCACCAAAGAAATATGAGTTGATTGTGAAATATATCAATTATTACAGAATTGATAAGGCAATCTGAATGATGATATCAGAATAATATATTTATTTTAACTCATTTCATCAATGATTTTAAATCCAGTCATTGCTTATCTTATCACAATCTATCCATAATAAAGCCATAAAAATATCACTTGCATCATTGTTTTTGATTTCAACTGTATATAACCCAATTGAAATCAATCAATAAAAATATTTATTTATAAGCAAATTTTGAAATGAAGCTATCTAATTATACCATAAAGGGCACTCAGAGAAAAGCCAAAATAAAAAGTCAAAAGGAATAGTGAAGTGAAATCAAAAGGAAAAGGAAAGATAATTAGAAGCCACACAAAAAATGGAAAAATCTAACAGAGTTGAAAAGGAAAATTCATTGAAATATTAAGGATTTTACGAAAATTTATCTATAGAAAAAGAAAAAAATTCATAAAACTTTTCATTAATTTTCTAAAGGCTTAAGGGTCCAAATTAATGTTTACCCATTTGCTTTACCTTTGCAGAGCCCTTTCCGATTGTGCGACACCACTTTCATCGGCCAGACGCACTTACAGCGAAGAGGATCTGAATAGAGCGTTGCAGGATGTTTTGGCCAATAAATTGGGTACACGTAAGGCAGCCAGCCAATACCATGTGCCGCGTTCCACACTCCGAAACAAGCTCTATAAGATTGCATTGGATACCAAACGTCTGAATGCCCGAACACCGCCAGAATTGTTGCGGCTGCAGCAAGAGCTTGAATTCGATGAACCAGACGATTCGGGAGAAGATGATGCCGATGGTGATGAGCATGAGGCTGAGCATGAGATGGAACGGGAGAGCAATGCATCGACGCCGCATCAACAGCATTATCAGGATTTGGCCCAGCGCATTGCGGCCACTGCCCAATTGAGTAAACTTAGCGTCATGTCCGAGCACAATGGCAGCGATATGGGTGATGATCTGGAATCAAGATCTGCTAATATTTCGCCAAAATTACCAAGGGGTCAGGTATCATCGTCGGGTGCTGCGACAGCGGCAGCATCGGCTGCTGCCTCTGGTCTGCCCATGCCCATCGATCCCAATGTCCTGCTGCATACGCTTATGTTGGCCGCTGGAATTGGTGCAATGCCCAAATTGGATGAGACGCAGACATTGGGGGATTTGATTAAAACGCTTGTGGTTGCCAATAATGGTAGCATTATCAATGAGACTTTGGCCAATTTAATGACTGCCAATCATGAGGTGGGCAATGGCAATGGTAGTGCGAATGCAGCATTGCTCCTCCAACATCAGCAACAACATCAGCAGCAGCAACAGCAACAACACATGAATGCAGCATCCGTTTTTCGGCATCGTTTACCAAAGTCTGAAACACCCGAGACCAGCTCCTCGTTGGACACCAATGAGACTGTCGAGGATTCCATACTGAAGATTCCGTCCTTTAAGATCAGCGGCCCGGCCAGTATCTCGCCAAGCATTCCCAGCAGCAATATCATAAACAATAACAACAACAACAACATTAATAATAATTCCAATTGTAGCAGCAATCGAAATGGCAGCGGCAGTGGCTCACCCATGCTAACAGCTGCAGTGGCCAATACAAATTACACGGGCAACTCGTTACTTTCGCCGTCACCCACATCCATACAAAAGATGATGGCCAGCAATATACAACGGCAAATCAATGAACAGATCACTCCGGATGTGGCAACAAGCTTACGCAATGGCAATGCTGGCTCCAACGATTGCAGCAGCAACAATAATGGCGGCAGTGGCATCTCCTCCAGCGGCAGCAATTACAAGAAGCCAAGCATATCGGTGGCCAAAATAATTGGCGGCACAGACACCTCACATTTTGGGGCTTCGCCCAATCTGCTGGCCCAACATTCGCATCATTCCCATCTGCCTGTTCATCATGCCGCTGCCCATGCCCACCATCAGCAACAGCAGCAGCAGCAACTGAGTGCAGCGGAAGCCGCCGCATTGGCGGCTGGCAAGGGAACACGTCCGAAACGGGGCAAATACAGGAACTATGATCGCGACAGCCTAGTGGAGGCAGTCAAGGCTGTGCAACGGGGTGAAATGTCGGTGCATCGGGCGGGCAGCTACTACGGTGTGCCGCACTCCACATTGGAGTACAAAGTCAAAGAGCGGCACTTAATGAGGCCGCGCAAACGAGAACCTAAGCCGCAACCTGATCTCGATGGTCTGACCGGAAGGGCAGGGGCCAGCAAACTGAGTGCACTCAGTCAGCTGGAGAAGCTTAAAGCGGGCACCAACAGCTCCAGTCAGGCCAATTCCAAGCTGAGCAATGCCCTCAAGAACAACAACCAGGCAGCGGCGGCGGCGGCAGCAGTTGCGGCCGCAGCAGCAGCACCCAATGGTCTCAAGTTGCCCCTGTTCGATGGCGGTGCGCCGTTGTCCTTCCAGCCGAATATGTTCTGGACCCAGCCGAATGCAGCGGCCAACTATGGCCTGGATTTTAATCGCATGGCCAGCGCTGCTGCTGCTGCCGCCACTGCCAATCATCATGGCCATGGCGGAGTGCCGCCCATGAAGAGCGCTTTAGAGATGGCCGAGAATATGTACGATGGCATTATACGTCAGACCCTGCAGAATGATGCCAAGAATCAAGGCAATGGCCATGGTCATGGTAATGCCCTGCTCGATCAGCTTCTGGTAAAGAAGACCCCCCTGCCGTTTACCAATAATCGTAGCAATGACTATGCCTCCATCTGCCCGCCAGTCAGTACCGAGAGCATTAAACGCTCGGCCAGTCCATTGGGCTCATATGCGGATATTAAGCGGGAGCGTCTTAGTGGTGAAAGTGGTAGTAGTAGCGATGAGGAACTAAATGATCATCATTCCCACAGTAACAACAACAACAATAACAATAGCGATTTAGCTCACAATAAAAACAAGAGCAACAATGGCACCACTAACAACAACAACAATAATGGCAACGGACGCAGCCGAATGGCCTCAAGGGACTCGGAAACGGATGTGAGTAGTCTAAAGAGCGAACAATCGCATAGCTCGGCCCAAAAGCATAGCCACCACAATAATAACAAAATGATGGATCTCAATGGCCAATGCCACAGTGGTGGACACATTAAATGTGAATCAACGCCAAGTCCCAGTCCAGCAACAGCAGTAACAGCAGCAACAATTGGACCCAACAGCAGCGGCAGCAGCAGCAGTAGCAGCAGCAGTCGCCATAGCAGCGGGTCCATTCTGCATGAGAAACTTGCCCAAATCAAGGCCGAACAACAGCAACATGAGCAGCAACAGGCCGAGGAGCAATTATAGGAGCAACAGGTGGCAGACTCAACATTTGCCCCATGGCCACCATTGGCCACATACTACTACAGCTTCTAAATAAAAGCAGAGCGGATAGATGCAACCAATAAAAACAAACAAAACAACAACCAAAATTGCAAACAGATAAGCAAGTTTTTCAGTGAAAAACCAAACAAAACAAACATAAACAAAAAAACACATTAAACGTTAGTTAAATATGTGCGTTCATAGTTAGAGACGCCAACTAGCTCTTATTGTTAGTTAAGATATAAGAAACAAGATGCAACATGCAACCAGAGAAAGAGAAACACATACATACATACATACCTACACATATAAAAAGTACTTCAAAACTTGCAATGTGTATATGTATTTTGTTTCATTTTGACAATCGACTAATAGGCATTCTCCTGTACAAACTTTCTTAACACACAAAACACTCCAACCAACACAAAACACAAACAAATCTTAACTCAAATGGGCTAGTTCTTAATTCTGTTTCAAAATTGTTGGAAACCTTTATATAATCTCCACTTGGTAAGAATAACTTGAACCTAAAACAATTTGGCAGTGAACAAATTCTTATATTCACATAGACTTTACCAATATGAAAATTTACAAAAATTGTAATCAAGAAATTAATCTATAATAAGATGTCCGATTGTCCACAGTTGTAGAGATATGGAATCGCAATTCAAGTCCTTATATATGAAAGTCTTGAAAAGTCTCTTTCGTTGAAATAATTAAAAGATTTTCTACAAAATATACATATATACATAGTTAGAACAATATCCAAAAGCGTAAAATACATGCAAATTTCGGCCAAGTCGATTTTTGTTCATGGCCCATTTTGTTTTTTGTTAAATTGCTAATGGAATCCAGAACGAACCCCAAGGAAAACAAAATGAGAAACAACAAAATAAACAACAAAAAAACACCAAACCATACAACAATGATAAACAACTAAAAGACCTTAAGACCAAAACAGAGCAAAGTAAAACATTTATAATTTTGCATTTTATATTTTCGAAAATAAAAATATAATTAAAATTTTTATTAGACACACACACACACTCACATATACATATATAGTAATGTGTATATGTAGCACACATTTTGGCGTCTGCATTGATTTGTGTAGAATTTAGAAACAATTTTCACATTCCATTGAAATTTTCTAAGTAAAAAATTTGCCAAGCAGACGCCAAAATGTTTCATAGACAGTGAGAAAGAAAACAAAAACAAAAACAAAATAACAAATAAACAAATAACCAAACCAACTACAACAACAACAGCAAAGACCATAATAACAACAGTAACAACAACAACAACAACAACAACATCAATAAAATCCGATCAATAACAACAACAACAACCAACAAGCAATAATAATACAATACTCTACAATAAAACAACAACAACAAAATAGCGAATCAAAATTCAAAAACAAACCCAAAAAACCCCAAATTCAAATTCACCAAACAAAAAAATTTCAATTTATTTTTTCATTCATTTTTAGTTGAACAAAGTTTTAATTTCAAATAATTATAACAAAAAAGACAACAAGAAAACCCTGAAACCTTAAAACAAAATAATCTTATAACAAAACAAAAAAAGAAAAAAAACAAAACGGAAATCAATAAACAAAGCTGCCTTCACATTTACAAATTAAATAAATTAGTAAGAATCAAAGAAAAAACAAAACAAAACAAAAACAAAGATGAAACAAAAGGAAACGTTAGGAAAGAGCACACAAAATATTAATAAATTCAATAACAACAACAGCAAACACAACAAAAAGAACAACCATGAAGAAAAAATACGCAAGCAAAATTTCAAAAATCCCCAAAAAAAATACCCTTACACCCCGAATCCTTAAACAAATATACAAAAACCCCATACCCCAAAAAGATTGCTACAAAATTTGTAGAACTATATTTTACACATACACAGAGAAAAATTCGATATCTAATTTCAACTCAATTAACTTCATTCTTTCAGAAATTTTCTCTAAACTCGACATTTCCAACTCACCCGTAATACAAAACAAACAAAAAAAACCAAAAACAAGCAAAATTTACATGTTTCGATGTTTATATATACAAATAATACAAACTAAAACAAAAAGAAAAAACAAGAATACAAAATTATATGTGTGTTTAGGCATTAGAAATTAACCATTGGCTTAATTATGTAAACAAGGTATAAAACAAAAATTGATTACAAAATTTATCAAAAAATTAAAAGCAAAAAAAATCATAAGAGTATGGTAAACCTCTACATAATTAACACAGCATAAGTACTTACTTATATATGCGCATATATGTATATCTATATCTACATACATCAACATATATATGTGTATATGTATACATGGGTGTGTATAATTGTGCATATTTATGTATGTGTGTGTCTTCATCACTACGCGTATACCTCAAACACAACAAGCAAAAACAAACACATGATCATTTTGAGTCACTCTACCTACTAACTTACCTACTAACTAACAAAAACATAAATACAACATATTCTATATTTAAATTTTCTTATACACACGATTTACAAACCAGCAGAACAGAGAAAGTGAAAACTAGAATATCGTATGACATATTTACACATAAACCAAAAGAGTCATTCTAACCCCTACACACAAGTCCTGTACCTTTTAATACATGGAATGAATTGTAGCAGTCTATTGATGGTTCAGGATCAGACAAAGATACAAAACCGTATAAATCCGTTCAAGTCCTAAATTTCGATTCACAGCCGAAGGAGCTCTAATCAAAGTTAGATAAAACGCTAAAGACATATCATTCCATGCTTAAAACAAAAAAACTATTTTGGCCAACTTTAACATACTACACACACACACACACACCTCCTTTCCCCTCCCCTTTTCTCGTTTCGAAAACTACATAAATAAATGTATGCGTAAAACAAATTTAAATTCAAAAAAATAAAGAAAAAATACAAAAAAATATATAAATATATAAATGTACCTAAAAAAAACAAAAACCATATTTTGTGTGCTAGCTAGTAAGTGTCAAAAACAAAGAGGTAAAATTATTAGAGAATAACCAAAAAAAAAAAATGGAATTATACAATATATCCATATATATATATTGAAAAATGTCGGTAAAAAATGTTTAGTAAATTATAAAGAAAACAAATGGAATGAAATAAGAAATGGAAATTACATTCGAAGCAAAATCGAAAAAAAAAAATGATACTTCAAACTGATTCAAAAGGCATTTTGTCTTATAATTTACATAAAAGTTGAAAAGAAAGAAAGGCAAGTTTACTACATGATATGTGAAATATTTATTGGCTATTATCCAAATTACATTTGATGTGCATCAATGTTGTGGTTTAGTATAAAAAATATGAAGAAAAATAAAACCGAAATTTAAATTAAGGCGTATATACAAAATTCCGAAATCAAACATCCAGCATTAAAAAGAAAATTTAGCAAATTCTTTGTAAAGAAAAAAAATTAAATTGAAATGCGAATGAGAAATGAAACCCAACAAACAACAAAAACAAATTGTTTATTATATAAAAAAAAAAAATGGAAAAAATGTAAAAAAAAAGAAAAGGAAACGAGAATAATTAAACAAAGTGTATTTATTGCTAATTTAATTATATTTGAAGTATACATACATATTTATTATATATACATACATATATATTAGACACACTATCTGTGATTAATAATCCAAAATTTTGAAGAGCATTTTCTGAATAATGTTGGTTAGGCATAAATTAAACAAAATGGATGAGAAACAACAACAAAACGATTATAATAAAACAAAAACACAAAAATTTTACACACAAACTAAAGAGAAAATAAAGCTATATAAAAACAGATTGTAGACAGATCGGATACAACAACTACAATAACAGCATGAACAACTGCAACAACAACAACCATATAACACAACCAGAAGTAAAGTAAATGATATATATCTATATATATCGGAATACCAACTGATAAAACTGAAAAATAAATGGCAAAAGCACATCACTAACTTTCATCAAATCAAATGAAATGAAAACGCATATATAGTTGTATATATATTTTGGAATAATGTTTACTCAACTCTGACAACTAAAATATAAAAAATATAAAAGGAATCTACTGCATTAAAGTCAAAATTAAAAATAAAATGAGAATAAACCAAATGCAAAACTCTTTGATAATTACAAATTATACAAGAAACACTGAAAACACATTTGCAAACACATTTATTTTCATTAAACCAAAATTATAACAACAAAAAAAAACAAAACAAAAAAAAACAACTTAAAAGACAACAAAGAAAAAAAATTATAAAATAAAACAACATGAATAAAGTGCAATTATACGGTTTAAATAAGATGTAAAAAGAAAATATAAAACAAATACAAAAATGAAGCATGTTTAGCTAAATTCCAAAGCAGAGAGAGAAAAATGTTCAAAGAAAAATCAAATTCAAAAATCATTAACCCATAACAGACATGCCAGTCCAGGGGTCCGTGGCAAAAAGGTTTAATTTAGTAAAATATAACTAAACCTCTTGTCATGTAGACCAATTGATCTACCACAATATTTACACACATACAACAGGAAACAGTAAAAAGCAAAACCAAGTCGAAAGCAACTAAACAGAATGGGGCAAAATGTCATCCTAGTAAAGGTAAAACAAAACAAAAAAAACAAAATGTAAAAACAAAACAAAAAACTAAAAAAAAAAATATATAAAAGAATTAAAAAGTCGAGTGTAAAATGAGGCGTGATAGCTTGAGAATGTTGAATTGTATAGAATTTTTGCATATTCATCTGGCCAAAAGAACCCGCTTCATCTAGCGCCGAAAAGTAGGCAATAGCTGGGGCAAGCGGTTTGTCAATGGCCGCTGCCTGGATGAGCATGCAAAAACGCTCAGGTACGTGTTTTATTTTTCGGAGAGAAAAAAGATTGATTACCCATACATTACTTATTCTTTGTTTACTACTATAACTACTACTACTACAACAACAGCAAAAAGAAAATACAACAAAAAAAATATAAGAAAATTAGTTAATAATTGTAAAAAAACAAGCAAAACA
Source organism: Drosophila paulistorum (assembly GCA_018152135.1). NCBI lineage: Eukaryota > Metazoa > Arthropoda > Insecta > Diptera > Drosophilidae > Drosophila > Drosophila paulistorum. The sequence continues at coordinate 5,378,984 of JAECXG010000805.1, read as the reverse complement.
AAACAATGGGAAAAGAACGAAGTCATAAATTTATGATGTATGTAGTTCATTTCGAGCAAAACTTTTTCATTTGGCATGTGTATAGAAAAGCAAAGTCTATATATATATATATATATATTGTATATGATATGATTTGAATCAAAATTTGCTGAATATAAGTGCATATACATTATATTTAGATTTTAGTTTGATATATGTTAAAGAATAAATATTATAAAACAAAATTAATTACAATTTATTATTATTACGTTTATTACTATTATTAGTTATTACAATTAACTAAGCAAAACAAAAGAAAAAGGAAAAAAACAGGCAAATCAAAATTGTACTTTTGTTCTTTCTAGTTTAACTTATGTTTATGAATTATACACTTACTTACTTTACATATATATATTTACATTCAATATACATATTGTTGTTAGCCTTGATTTATGGTTTGTACATATTAGACAACATATTAGAAAACCAATCAACAAAATGGTTCTTAAAACGAAAACCTAAAAACCTTTTTTCTATTACAAATGGGCAAGACATTTGAATTTATAGTGCAATTGTTTCAAACAAGACAAATACAACCAACAAATACATATATGAATACTGTATTAATCAGAATTAATTATACATATATATGTATATGCATATTTAATTTATTCAGCTTTCTTTGCAATGCCAAGAAAAAAACCTTTAATTGAAAATCAAAAATCATTTTAAGTGCATCAACACTTTTTTTTGTGTTGTTCGTTTTAAATATTATTAATGCTAAAGCCTAGTTTAAAGCCTAGGAATTTCATTTCAATTATATACACAAAAGCATCACAAGAATCCTAAAGAAAAAAAAAACAAGAAACAAAATCTCTTCATTCAAAAAGTAATTTTTCTTTATTTGTTTTAACTTGAGCGAACCAAAAACAAAAAATCAATCAACTTAAAAGCAAAGATCACAAGCACACGAAAACTGTAAGAAACAATAGCCCAAAATGCAACATACTACAACAACAACAACAACTTCAAAAACGACAACCATAATAGCCCAAAAATAATTGAATTAAAAATTGATTACGAAAAAAAAACAGAAGAAAAAAACATAATTTACTGCAACTACCAAAACTTAACACAAAACAACAAACAAAAACAAAAAAATAAGAAAAAAATCTACAGCCTAAAGTCGATTGTACTTTTCTTTTTTCTACAAGCAAATAAAACCGAAAAATAAACAACAAACAAACATACAAACAGCAACAAACAACAACAAAATAAACGAAAGAAAAACCCAAACAAATTTTTATTAAACAATAGTCTTACTACTTACTACAAAACATAAAATAGCAAACAGTAATAGAAATAGCCACAGCAATTAACTTTAAAGAAATCAGCAAACCACACACACTCACACATACACACAGAGCTACACTGAGAGAAAACGAAACTACAAATTCCGACAACAAACAATCACAGATAGAGACACAGTAAAATATGTCTTACCCAAAAACAGATTTTGTAATTTCTATAGCCATAACCAAACCAATTAAACAATAGCCACATAATTAGAGATCATAATTAAATAGCCAAGCAGCGTACATACAAAACAACAAACAAACAAACAAACACCTACAATAGACAGAGACAACAATACAGTTAAGCAAGAGAGAAAAAAGATAAAGCACAATATCGAACCTAAGTGCAGTTCAGATTCAAATGAAATGTTTGCCCAATTATTACTCATACGCAATGTTGCGGCAAAAAGCAAACAATTTTTATTTCAATTATTCAAATACACACACACACACACACAACCTTACATCCCAACAATAAAAACAACAACAATAGTAAAACAAGTGAAGAAATATTAATCATATTAATCAGCAAAATGGCAATAGTTCTAAGTAAATTGGCAAACGAATAGAAAAACACTCTATATATATTAACTTATTTGTGTCGTTCTTTACGTTGCCTTTTTGAATCATTACAAAACAATTGAACTCACCCAAATAAAATAAAATGCGAATTCAATTGCATTTTCTGTTCATTTTTGTTGAAAAATTTTCTAATAATAATAAATCTCTATAGTTTTCACTTTGTTTTCCTTTGTTTTTGTTTTGATTATTTGGTACACAGCCAATAAGCAGCATATGAGAAACACATAAACACACACACACATTATTATTATTAATAAACAATAGCCCATAAGTACGCAAAATCATAATTAATTAATTAATTAAATAAAACACAGCAAAGATTATAGAACAAAACTCAACAACAATACAAAAGAAAACAAAACGAAATCTGCGGCCAAGCGAAAAACGAAAATACAAAAGAAAAACTTAAAATTTTATTTAACTAAAACACATTCAAAAATGAGAAAAATATTGAAATGAAATGCAAGTAAACGAACGTTAATTTTAACAACTAAATGAAATTTATCGAAATAAGTTGATTAATTTGGTTTAACTAAAGCAGCAACTATTTATAATCATTATTATTATTATTATTATAATTATTGTCCACCTTAAATTAAAAATTATGAAGCGTGCATAATTGTTATACACACACATAAATTAAGCCTAAGTTTTATAATTTTTCGTTATCTTTTTTAGTTTTTATTTGATTTTATTTGATATATATATATATTATACATAAATATACAATATTTACGCAGCAAACGTTTATGAATAATAATAAAAAAAAACAAAAACAACAACAGAAATAAACAAACAAAAAGAAATATATATATTTTTCTTTAGTTAAACAATTTACAGTTTATGTTTGTTTCCTTTTACCCCGTTTTTGAACCGCAGAGGCTTCATTTCCATCAGTTTCACACAACATAAATGAAAAGTAAAGAAAAAAAAAACCCGATTATATTAAGCACACACACACACACAGAGGAAACATTCAACTCACAGACAGTTACAATTGCTACAAGTACTTACTTATTATGTATTTACCACATATATTAACTATATACAATAGTCAACTCTTTATGATTAACTAAACAGAAAATTGATCAACATCAATAAGAAGAAATAACTAAAATATAAAACTAAAAGGAAAATAGCCCAAAGTAAGTATTGGCTATGTATGTGGTTTAAGCCAGATTCTAATATGGCCAGTATTTGCTCCATTTTCACATTCCAACTTATGCTACTCAGAATGTGGAAAGCACAAGGTCTTATAACTTTGAAATAAAATCAATTAGCTTAGTCAAGAGACATCAGATATTTTCATATTTAAATCAAAAAAGCTCTTTGATGCATTATAAGTACAGTCGAGTCTCGATAATTCGTACACCGCTAAATCGAAAACGTCAATATTTCGTAAGAAACTGCTGGTCCCTTTAAGAAATTTCGTCCCTTGGAAAACCCGGTAAATCGAAAACCTCTGAAATTCGTAGAAAATTCTGTTCCCTTGCCATTTCGAATGATCGAGACTCGACAGTACTTCTTTTTGCGAGGCCACAAATTCGAACTAATTGTTAGCCGATTTTGATCAAAATTACATTATTCGAAGGGAAATTCAATTTACTTTTTATCATCGATAAAGAAAAATAATGTTTTATTATTATTTAGTGACGTAAAATCATGCCAAGTCGAAAGACAACAAAAAAATACATACAAAAATTAGAATTTCCCTTATTCGAAAGTTAAATTTGAAATTTATGGCACCTTGATTTTACTAGAAGATGATTAACTTTATCTAAGAGTATATATATTAAATATAAATTTTATAAAAAGTTTGTTTTTACCAAATTTCAATTTCAAATTTGAGACTTTGCGTCAAAACTCACCTAAAAACAAACCGGCTAAAGCTATAATGACCAAAATTACGGTACATCATTTCAATGCAATGACCAACTTTAATATAGTTCTCACTAACTTATTATAAAAATTGACTAAATTTAGAAATTGGAAACAAAAAACAATCGTTTCGTAGAAATATGGCCAAATCTTTTAGCTAGACTAAACTCTTGACAATGGCGTTTGCTTTAATTGATATTTTCGTATCCTTGTGCTCTCCATAATCTTGGTAACATGATTCAAACTAATAGACAGGCAACAATTACCCAATTGGCTGAAGAAGAGAAGAACGAATAAACAAATCGAATGCATTAATACAGGCACTTTTGCAATTTTTTCATTTGTTGATTTCGAATAAACTCATGATTATTATTTACAATTTTCAGTTCATTTATAATTTGAATCTAATCGTAAGACTTTCGAAAAAGGTTTTTGGCTCAAACAAGTTGCAGCCCACTTAACACATTTTGGACAAAAGAAACCAAAAACAAATAAAATTTTGAAAAAAATCACGACTTAATGGCATATATTTAAACTCAACAAACAGCTTCAGGGACCAAACCAAAAAACAAAAAAAGTAAAAAACCAAAATGAAACCAAACAAACAAAAACAAGAAATTAAATAACTGGAAATTCTCAAAAAAAAAAAAGGAAATAATGAAGAAACTGAAAAACTCGACTCATCATCATGACGTTCAGAACTCTGATGCATATCTCAAGAAAAACAAAAAACATAAAAGGAAATGCGGCAAGTTTAATTCTGTTAAACATGAAAATAATAATTCAAAAGGAAAAAATTCTAGGGATCCATTTCGGAATGAACTTGAAAACACGGAAAATGTTTTTACAAACATATATGTATATAAAAAAAAAACCTTTTGGTAATACTTTAAGCGTGGAAAAATATAAATTAAAACAACAAAAAACAAAAAGTAAAAACATTCTATCAAAATTAATGGTATGTATATTTGGAATTGCATAAATAAATCCAAAATTTGTATACGATATGGCAGATAAATTGAAAACTTGTCATTAAATTTAAATTGATGTAGAAACTAACAAAAAAGTCATATTTAATAATTCAATATTTGGCTGGAATTGTATGTTTAGATTAAATTTAAGCAGCAGCAACTAAATAGGAAATTTACAATTTTATTTTGATAAACAATTTGTCCGAATTTTCCCTCATCATTTATTATTCGTGTGTAAATAAAAGAAGCTAAATTATATATATATGGAGGATATCAACTAACCCATATATACACAACACAGACACATACACACTTGAACACACACACACACACACACACAAACATACGAAGTGGGTTTTCTACAACAAGCAAAAAATGATAAAAAAAAAAAAAAAAAAAGGATAACAAAAAAAAGGTAAATAAGAAAAACGGAAAACAACCTTAAAAATTATAATTAGCAAAATTTTTGTCAAATCTAGTAAATGCTAAATTCAAATTTATAAGTACATATTCAATAATAAAAACCAAAAAAAAATCGAAAATGAATGAATATGTACATAATTATGTGTGTAATTATTAATATTATTATATTAAACATTATGATTATCAATATGTATAATTATTTCAAAAGTTAATTCTGTTCATCAAATGAAACGAATCGAAACGAGTCAAAAACCCCAAAACCAAAAACAAAAATTCGAAAGAGCCAAAACAACAAGAATCAACCTAAAAATTGTGCTGAATTCCAATGAATCATAAACATTTCCAATCTCTGTAAATTGTTTAGCAACAACAACATGGCAAAATCATTGTAAAAAATTATAAAATAAAACCACAACAAACAAAAAACAAAAAAAAACATAAAATACAAACATTAACAAAATGCAAAACAAAAGAAAACACGGAAATAAACAAACAAAAAAATATAAATTTATAAAAAACAAAAAATACAATTTGTGTATATGTGTGAACAAAAACCAAAAATAAATAATAAAAATAAAAAAAATAGCGAGTATAATGGCAAAAACAACTAAACAACACACACAATTTGCAGCAGAGAAATCACACACAGAGGAAACAAATATAACTATTAACTTGTAATGATGTGAACTTGGAGCATACTCTCAGTATTTTTATTAATACTGTCAATAAAAGTAAATAAAAGATCAACCAAAAAAAAAAAAAACAATCTACAAATGTTGTTTAAGTCTTTGCTGTTTGGGGATGCTTGAAAAAAGGTAAAAAGGATTACCATTGAAGAAAACGTCTTTTTGCACAGGACGAGTCTCCAAGTTTCTCAGGCGATTCCTTGAACGGCAACCGAACCTGTATGCGCCCTGATTCAAGGAATGTGTGCACCTGAAAGTGAGCTTCACATGCTTGTTCTTCTGAGGTTTACGAAATATCTTTATTTTGAATTCCAAGTAGTTCATCCATTTTCCAAAACCTTTGTAATAATATGTTAAGGTCTTGCTGTTGCGTTAACACAGACACATTACAAATTACAAGTGTAGTGTTGAGTTGATTGAGGCTCAGCAATCTTACCCCCGACGATCCATCCTAATGCAGTTTCCACTAGATGAGGAAGACCAATTCCTAAACTAATTTTAAGCGTCTTAATATTGCAGCTTCTTCTGAAACGTTAGAAAACTAAAATATAGGAACCATTTTCCTAGTAACAACCAGTGCAATAATCCATACATAAGTTTTCGGAGGGTATCAACGCGAATTACAAGATCACTTTCTTAAAATTTTGAAAAATTAAAAATTAAAATGGATAAAAAACTAGCAAAGATAAAAGTTTTTTGAATTTTTAAAACAATTTTGTCGTCACTGTGTCCTTCTTAGGCTGTATTTTAAACAATTTATATCCGGTTTTTAAAATTCAAAAACTATCGACTTAATCTCAGATTAACACATTTGAAAATGACATAAAACACTTGGATCTATCAAAAAGTGTAATAAATTCGAACCCAGTTTGAAAAAAATTGAGATTTGGTGTTCACAGACCGACATGATTTTTGTTGGCGTTAACCTGAGAGGTGTTCTTAACTAATTCTTAACTAACTGACTGCATACTCAGTTTTTGTCCATCACATCTAGATTTTGAGAAATTAGGGGATCTGGGGTGAAATTTGGCACCCGAAAGTATACTATATAAAGTTAAATATTGTTTTTCTACATTTATAACAAATTTTATTATTTGTTGATCAAGAAAAAAAGCTCTTGTTTGTAATAAACAATTTATTAGATGCATAAAATTCCAATAATTCTTTAAAATTAACAAAATGCAAATTCTTTGAATTCTTATAGCATACTTTATGGTTCAAATTTTACTCATTTTGAAACCATATCCAAAGTGTATGATATTATGCATCATAGCAAAGAAACGACTCTTTGATATTGTGTGAACTGCGTTTAAATCATACCTTATATATGTATTAATAGGTTAGAATAATAATATTTTTAGTATAATAATTTGTTTATATTATACTAGAAAATATTGCAAATGAGATCATTTTGAATAATTCCAACGCATGTTTTTTTCGAAATCCTGACGTGATGGGCAAAAACTAAGTACAGAGCCGCGATCAGCACCCTCAAATTACTATAAGAGACCTATTAAACTTGGAACACTTTTTCATGATCTCGAAAATGTCAGCCTGTGTTATTATATCGATGATTTTTTCAAAAAATATTTGGAAAATAATAATTATTTTCAGTTCCTGGTTTTGAGCATTTATCCAGATTGAAAGAAATCTTTCTAACTTATAAATTAACATAGAAATATAGTAGCGGATCTACGGAGGGTGAAAAAGGGTAAATTTCCGAAAGATTGGTTAAAAAACTTTACTCGGTCAAACAAATTTTTGACTTTGATTTCCCCCCATTAGAATTTAAATTCGAAACCTTTAAAAATGAATCAAAACATGTATCAGTTTCAAAGATGAATTAAAACATAACAAGGTTTTTCAGAATTTTCCAAATTTGTTAATTTACTTATTTTGCTGAGAACTTCATATATTGGTAAATGAATAAAGATTCAATCAATTTTCCAGAATCTGCTGATGGTGCTATATGGCAGGTCCAACACTGTTGACTCTTAAATTCTAAATTTTAAATGATAAACATTTTTTTGGAATTTCGAAAATTGGCGATAGAAGAGACTTGATCGTTTTCTTATAATTCCTTTATAATGGTATTTATGGTTATAAAGCGAAAATTTTCAATACCTTTTCGAAAAGTTGGCTCTGAATCTTAAACAAAAAACAAACTGGCTATGAATAACTAACGAAAATGTATTAGTATTATAAGAATTTTACAAGTTTCGAGTTAAAAAGAAGAAAAAATTTGATGTGGCGGATGAATTTTAATAAAAAATAAAAATTAAAAAAAAAAAAAAGAAAAAAAACAAACAAAATCCAAAATTTTTTGCTGGCGTCGATAAATATTGCAAATTTTTCATAATGGCCAGCAAAATATTATCAACTGGCCTTAAACTGGCCGATTTTGTGCGTCCCGATTGCTGCAAAATAAGGGATCCCTTGCCAAAGGATGCAGAATGTTTCGCAAAGGACATATCGAAGGATCTGGAGAAGCTATACCAGCGCCATGAGCGTATGTTTGTGAAGCGGAAACGCCTAATGGAAATGGCCTTGCCAGTGCGACGACGTTGCCGCTTTGTGCCCAAATGCGCCTGTCAATTTAGCAAGACCATTGAAATAATTCCGGCGTATCAGCCATCCTACACACGTACAGAGCAGCTGGCATTGCCGACAGTTCGACGATTGCTTAGTCGCAGGGAATACGCCATGGCCAAAGGTGATGGTATAGGCGAGAGTATATTGAATCGATTGCTACGTTCCAGTTATCTATCGATGTACAGTCGTCTGGCCAACATGCAGCCGCTCAAGAAGCCGTAAGTTTGTTAGATTATTATCCCAACATTTTCAAAACTAAATTATCACATTTTTCTAATTACAGAATCAAAAAGAAGAAGAAGACGAAGAAGCAAAAGGCACGCCAAATGAAATATCTGGAAAATATGGCCAAACCGAAGGTTGTACCCAAGCCACCCAAGCGGGAACGTAAGGTCGGTGAGATGAGTGATCGACGGCTTAAGAAACTCTCTCGACCCAAGAGATATGTGGAAGAAGTCCCACCGAAATGGGAGCTGACTGAGACATTGCGCGACTACAGGCCCACTAAACGTATCTTGCAATTGGCCAAACATGTTATTCGTGAAAATGTCCATATCAATGAGGAACCCCAAAAGATTGCACCCAATGCCCTGCACTACAAACGTGAGTTAAACTTGATCTTCTGAAGGGATTGCCTTTAAACTATGTTCTCCTTTACAGCTTCCGCTCGCATCAAGGAGATGGCTCAGCCATTGTCTGTCCATGAGGCTAATATGGTTCCGGCCGATATCAAGGAGGAACCGTTTGCCATCTCGCCCAATGCCCTTAAATATAAGGCAAGTGCTCGCATTAAGGAACTTGCCGAGCCAAAGGAATTTGAAAATGCTCACATACGGGACAATCCATTTGCCATCTCTCCGGCGGCACTCAAGGCCACGGCATCGCCTCGTCTTATCGAATTGGCCAAGCCAAAGGGTGGCTAGTGGTTTAGTCAACTGTTGCATTCCTCCGAAAGCTAATATGATGCTTTGTTATATTTGGTTTATTTTGTTATTCAATATTATTAAAATGGAAATCTTGTGTACAATTGAATTGAAGCCATCGAAGTCCAATGATAGATTACAGTGGTCTAATACTGAGATTCCCAGTTCCGGACCACTAAAATCTGTCGTTAAGCCTCTGTTGGGTGTCTATTATAGTATTTTGGTAATGCCAAACGCCTCAAACGTGGAGATGCCTTAAATTGTTTGGAAGATTCTTTGGGCCACCTTGACTCCATGGTATTTATGTAGATCTTTGGCTTGGCTAGCTCCTCGATGCGTCGTAAGGTGGCTTTAGATGCCTGCGGACGACGAACATGTTGACTTTCATGTTGAAAGTTTGTCGTTTTGGGTTTTGCCAAATATTCAATGCGCTCAGAAGCTGAAAGTAATTGACTGAGAATAATTCTGGCAAGGCTTCGGCTGCAGCTGTTTACCTTTAAAGCTAAGGGCACTTAGGGATACATTCGATGCATGGGCTGATTTCAAAAATTGTACGCTGGGCTGAAACTTTCGTAGACGTTCGTTAGTCCTCAAAGGATTCTCTTTAGATTGAGTTTTGCATTGTGATAGTTTTTCTAAACGAGACGACAGAGCACTGGCCACATTTTGCATTTCTAAAGTTTCGTAATCATTTTGATCCATATGATCTACCTGTCCTTTGGTTGAGAAACTGCAATTATAATTGTTATTATATATAATTATTATATTATAGTTTGCTTACTTACATCTGCTTTGGTAGAAACTTTTTTGGGGTCAGAATACTTAGTGTATTTAGATTTTGGTTTAATGTGGACTCACTTTGCTTCGCGCAGGACAATGTTTTACTTGGAAAATCAAAAGCGAAATATATATACTAAGATAAATAGTATATAATTAGCCACTTACCCCACCGCAGAGTAGTTCAGCTGGCCATTTAAATCACTTTTTTTGGACTTGGCCTGCTTCAGCAAACGCTGACTCGACATTTTCATCAATTCAGCGCACTGAAGAAGGAAACTCCTCGCCTGCAGATATGACCATTGCGAGGCATTTGGAGAGTCTCCTTTGACACGACCTGACATATTTAGTTTTTTAAATTTACAGCGTTTTATTCTTTTTTTTAGGTTTTTTATTTACTTAAAATTTAGACAGCTCAAACTGACAAAGTTGGCATGGCTTTACAATTTTTTTGTTTAATAGATTATGAGTTTATTATCGGTTCGCCTTCAAGTGGATTCAAGTGCCACACTTTGCTGCGCTATCAGTTTATTTATTAAATTAATTAATTTGCGTTTGCTTTTCATTTTTTTCTTGTTTTTTTTTTCTTTTTGCGTTGTTGCACAACAAAATAAATGTATAAACTAAAAGTTGGCACCAAATTCTAGTTTTCAAAAAATACATAAAAAAAAATAATACAACATAATCTTCCATCATCATCGGAATTACGGCCAATTTGATAAAATGTGGGAAAAGGGCAGCTGGGAAATTTTTGGGATCGGAATAATGGGACGGGGACTGTCAATTAAACTAAACTTAAATATTCGCCAGAAATAATACTCGAACAATGTGGAGAAACATATTGACTGCTTCAAAGAAAATAATGCAAATATGGGCGGGAGGTATTAGAGGGGGGAACTAAAAACAGAAGTAGAAGCGTAAAATTTGATTTAAACGAATCAATTATTTTGGTAGCAAACAACACACAACTGTCAATTGTCTATGCGTGAGCCTTGGGTGGACCAATGGTTCCTGCCTGGTGATCTGCGAACTAATGGAGATTAGCAATCACTGCGCGTGTAAAGTCCAGCGTGGTCGATTGACCGCCCAAATCCTTGGTGCGCACCTTGCCATCGTTTAGAACCTTATTGATGGCATTCTGTACGACCTCACTGTAAGTGGGCAAATTAATGTGACGCAACAACTTGGTGCCGCACAGCAACATGGCAGTCGGATTGGCCACATTCTTGCCCACGGCCTCGGCGAAGGTGTGTCGTGCACCCTGAGGAAGGAAGACAATGGAAATGAATTGGAAATCGACTTTTGTCAGTCCAACTGCTTACCGGCTCAAACACAACAGCCTCGGATGAGTATGATGCTCCGGCCACGACGCCAGCGCCGCCCACCAAACCGGAGGCAAGATTATCAACAATAGCGCCGTATAAATTTGGTGTAACCATCACATCAAACTGATTGGGATTGGATACCATTTGCATTGTGGTATTATCCACAATCATTTTCTCAAACTGTATGCGTGGATACAATTTGGAGACTTCCTCGCAAGACCTAAGGAACAGACCATCGCCCAGCTTCATAATGTTGGCCTTGTGGACAGCGGTGACCTTCTTGCGATTATTCTTGGTGGCATAGTCGAAGGCGAATTTGGCAATGCGCATGGATTTCTTGGCAGTTACAATCTTCAAGCACTCCACAATGCCGGGCACCGATTCGTGTTCCAAGGCGGAATACTCGCCCTCGGTCTGTTCACGAATGATGACCGTATCGATGTTTTCATGGCGGGTCTTGACGCCAGGTAAACTACGGACATGGACCACATTGGCATACAGATCCAGATCAGTGCGGAGTTTCATGTTCAGCGTCTGCAAATCACCCACATTGCTGTAATCGGGGGTGGCCAGAATGCCCTTAATGCAGACTTTATTTTTCTGAATGGAGGCCACAACATCTTCCAGCTTGGCACTTAGTACGGGATTGATTTCCGACAAGAAGTACGATTCAAAATCCACAGGTACATTGGCTGCCTACAGAATGGATTTAAGCTTATTAAATGATTTCAAGTCCTCCAAGGCCTTGTGATCCCTTACCTTGAACACCTCTTGGAGGGCATAGACCAACTCGGGTCCAACACCATCGCCGGGTATCAATGTGCAGGTGGTCCTATTGGCGCCATAATTGGATTCCTGCAATATAACTCCGTATTACAAACGAATGTACAAATTAAAATTAATCCAACACTCACCTCCCTGAGGGCAGTCGAAGTATGAAGGCTGCGTGTTGCTGCCGCCTATATATGGGAGGAGATCGCAGAAAAAGAAAAAGGATATTAGGAGTTTTCTTGGTAGGATTATAACCTCACAAATTTTTCGCCACTTTGTGCTGAATTTTTTTTTTTGCATAGCCACAGCAGCTACAGCTGCGGCTGCTCGAAATGTTTATGTAAGCGTTCGCATTGAGCCAAATCAGCCCCAGCCTCACCTGCAAAGCTGCGCGTCCCAATGTTCTGGCCAGCATCGACATGTTGCTTGTTTGTTGCTACGTTTCACAATTGACGTATTGGGAGCTAAATTTAAAAGTGTCCAATTGTATTAAACTTGAAATTATGCCTTAAGACAAGCCACCACCACGGAAGATTTCAATGGAACGAGCAGACCAAACAGCTGACCAGCATTGGGCCAGAACCAGGGTTGCCGCAATCCTATGGCCATATGACTATATACACCAGTGTTGTTTAACGCTTTTTCACACGCATTTGTATTTGGCGGCAATTGGGAATTTAGAATTTTAATATTATGAATATCTAATTTTATTTATATTAAGACATCCATGTTGTTTAAGTTCATAATGTTCTACACAATTTGTCAAGGGTTACTAAAGTTCAAAAAATTTCCCAAAGGTTATTTATTTACTCCCAATTTCAGTATTATATTAAATCTACAGGTGGCATGAACTACTTTACTCAATAAGGAAATTCCGGACGTATTTATTATAAATGAAATCTGTGACTTTCTAGTATATGCAATTAAATGATTGAATCATGTGATACCACGGTCCTTTATCGCATAAAACCAACTTTTGAATTAACAACTCAGTAGCTTTTGGTAGAGAGATAGATGTCTGGCCTTTATCTATTTAGAATTTGTTTAATTGTAGCTAAAAACAAAACTTTACAAATATATATATATACGTTCTTTTAAGATGTTTTTTTTTTCATTTCTTTTATAAGATGTTACATATTGCTGATCTTTTCATCTAGTTTCTCCATTAACACAATTTATCAAAGGATCGGACACGTATGCATGTTTATGTGTGTGTGTTTAGTGAGTTGTGTGGGGGGGAAAAACATAGTTTACAAATACAACAATCCACTGGCGGCAGCATGTGCCATAAGCGTATTGGCCGCCTGTTGCGTCTCCAACATAAGACGAGTCTCCTTCATCCATTCACCGGCAATTTGCCGTGGTGCACCTTGAAGCAAATTCAAGTACTTAAGGGCTTGCAGGAAATCACTGCGATCCACATGGTACCTGAAGAAAATCAAAGCGTCAGTTTACAATTCGAGGAAAAGAAAACATTAATCATATTAATGAACTTGTACCTTGCCCTATTCAATATTTCATAAGTATCCAATTTGCTATAATCGAAGGGCTTATTATCGAGTTCGTCCTTGGAAATGGGATTATCTGGCCTTAAAATGAACAGGGATTGCAGATAGGATAGGAAATACATTGGCAAACTGGCTCCACCCTCAGGCACCAAAGCCAATCGACGTGCAATACGTTCCACATTGAGGAAACGTTCGCGCAACGCATCCTCTGGATAAACGCCACGTTCCTGAGCCTCTCTGGGCATGCTTTGTAGAACAGCCGATACCAGTTCGTCTCCCTCTAAAAGTACAAACAATTATTTATTAAAAATTGTAATTATTATTTTGTTTTATAACTTACCAGCCACCTTGGCAATCGCATTGATTTCATTCTTCAGGGGTCGCAACTTCTCCTTGTAATGCACACCGGGAGTGGCAGTGCGTACTGAAGCCCAAAGGGCTTGACAGGCAGCCCACAAAGCTTGTGCCTGATTGGCAGTTCGTTCCGCATCGGCACGTTCTGTGTGGAAATTATTCACCGAGATTATTTGAAAGTCTATTGCTTCTGATTTTATGACAATTTAGGTAATGAGAAATGAGAAAATACCTTGGAACTCATCCTCTATCTCTACACAAGCAGCATGATTAATTGTTAATCATAAAAAAGTTAGTTTTCTGGCTTACTTAAAAAAAGCGAATTGTTGCCTACTTAATCTAATTAATTGCTTACCCGCCAAAGCAGCATCCATGCCACGTAATTTTCCAAGCATGGCAGCCAGTTGAAGCTTATAGTTGGCTTTTTCGGTGGCCAACTTGTCCTCCAATTCGCGCTTGAAATTCCGTGTCAAATCGGTTTCACGCTGAGCCACAATATCCTTGATATGATCGGTATGCGCTTCAGCTTGCTTCTTAAGCTGCAGTCGCAGTTGCTTATCCGATTCAGCATGAATGTGGAATATCTTCTTTTGATTCTCCACAGCCAATTTACGGCGCTCGGCCTCCAGATGATATTCCAATTGGGCACGCAACGCCTCCGAATCATTGTCACCGCGAATAGAATCAATAGCACGTTTCAGACGCAATTCCCCATCAGTTTGCAGACGCTGCAACTCCTTCTGATAGGCCAGGACATGACTGTAGGCATGGAGAATAAATAGATCCAAATCCTCTTTGGACAAATTCAACTTCTTCTCCGACAGATTAATGCCAGGGAAAATTGATTCAATTTCGTCAATAAAATAATTGCGAGCCTGCTCGACATTGCGCCAATACTTATCCGATACACTTGCCGTATCCTTGTGCCTATAGAGCTCATCCTTGACATTCGCAATGTGATCCACCAGCTTTTTGATCTTGTTACGTACCACCTCAACGGTCTGGTGATTTTGGGCAGTGGCCGCTTTGCTAAGTGCCAGCTCGCACTGAGCTAGAAAAGGTCAACAAAGTTAGATGAGTTATAGTTTAATAGATTATGACTCACCGATCTTCTCCTGAGCTGTACGAGCAGCTCGCTCAGCCGTTGCAACAGCTGTATCTCTGGCACCAGCACGATTCTTCAGCGTTGTCCACAGCGAATTTTCACCATTCTCAACAGCTTTGTCCACGACTTGACGAACATCCTCATTGAAACTGAGGAAAACAATATAATTTTGGTTACCACGCTCAATTCAGTGTAATTGATTGGACTAACCCCTTTAATATGGCAATAGCCGCATTATACTCCTTGACAGCCAACTGGGCAGCCAGTTCAATGGCCGCTTCCAATTCTCCAACTTCACGGGGCAAAGGTTCAACTTTAACTGCAGCTGGCTTGGGAGCTGGTGCTGGAGTTGTCACAACTTTGGTGGCTTTCGCTTCACTTGGTTTGGCTGCCGCTGTGGGAGCAGGTTTCTTAGTCTCTGGCGTTTCGGTATTCACTGGCTTGACTTTAGTCTCCGATTTTGGGGACTTGTCACCGCTGCTACTACCAAATAAACCAGTCACCTTTGATGTAACCGAATCCACGGTACTTGTGACACTATCAAAACCAGATTTAACTTTATCGATTTGTTCGTTGACATTTTTCGTAATGCCCTGGAATGGTGGCTGCTCTTTGAGAGCCACTGCTATAACAGATTCAGCTCCGGGCACATTCTTCTCAACCAATTTGCGAAATTCACTATCGTATCTGCGACAAAAGGAATAAAGAATCTTAACAAAACAAATTGATGGCCATGCATATAAAGGAACTCACTTGGCATAGGTAATAACGCCGCCGACTGCAACCAGAGGTGATACAAAGAGCAGCACTTTGCCAAAGCCAGCTTCACGCATATGTGGCGGAGGTGGCAGCCCACCATAGCCTCCTTCTCCTTCTTCATTCCCATCTCTGCTACTCCTTTCGTTTCTCCTGTGGTTGCTGCTGCTGCTGTTGAATTGTCTGCCATTTGCCGTTTGCTGCAGCGAAAGCTAGAAAAGATACCAAAGAAAATCACGTTTTTATCCATTTTGGGGAAGAGCAAGTCCTCCTGCCTGCCCACCAATTGCCATTTGCATTAGCGATCTGCTGGAATTTTGGATATTTTCGCATATTGCCCACATTTGGTAGATGACATAACAAGCGACGACTCTTGTATATTTTTGCAATTGGCTTGGGGGCTGGGGCTCTAACGGTGGGGGTGGGGGTGTGGTGGGGCGAACGTGACGATTGATTTTCACGCTGTGTAACTTACCTGCCACGCGCATTTGCACTGCTCTCTGACCGCTAATCGATACATGATTGATATTTAGTTACAGAATTTTGTTAGTTTTGGCTTTAGCTTAGTGCCCTCTGCTGCAGACGCTGGATGTTATAACCGGCGGCGTGAATTAAGTTCCCCCAAATGGCCAAATAACAATTCTCTCGGCAACGTTCAATTCTCACTGCTTGCTCCCGTCTTGTGTGTGTCTACGTTTGCTGGTGAATGGTAAGACACAGCTGCTTCTTCCATCTAAGCAAAGATCTCTTATTTCTAATTACCCAACTAAGCTCGATTCAGTTGGACTCTTAAACATTCAATAATTTAATTCAGTAAGAATTTTGTTTGCTGTTTTAATGACAGCGTTTAAAGTGTAAATGGAGTAGAAAAAAGAGCAAGAGGAAGCTTTAATGTGTGAATGGCAAGTGGATTGTGTGAAGCAGAACAGCTGATTACCAACCAATAGAGATGGGAATATCTCAGATTTTGCAAGCCTAGTGAAAGTCTCCAATAGTATGTAGCAAAAATGGAATAATTAATTTTTAATTCATTTAATGAAGGCATTCACCAGGTAAACTTGTTTACAAATCATTAAAGAAATTAGTTTCCTTTGCCATTTTAACTCTAATGGTATGCAGACGTGATCACAGTGATAGCTTGTCGTGACTTGCTCATCTCTATTGGTTGGTGTTACGCGACTGAACTAGCAAAAAAAAAGTTTTGTTATTAAATTGTTACTTTCGTTTATAAAAAAGGTCGAAATGTTGAGAACTCTTTTCTCTGGCGGTAAGTAATTACATTCTATAAATGAAATGTCCAAGTCTAGATATGAAATTTCTCATTAATAGCCCTGAGAAGCGCCTGTCGCTTGCCGGCAACGATATCGGTTCTACCTGCCACACAACGTGCCTGCTTTTCCCAGCTAATGGTGGCTCAAAAGCCATCAACTATATTGCCAGCCTGCAGTCTAACAGCCACGAGCACAAAGCAGCTCCTTCAACTCCTGCCACCTGCTCTGGCGACCACAACCAGCACACGCACAGTAACCAAATTCTCCCTCATCAAGGGCAAGCGCAAGACGTCGAAGGCGGTTCTGAAACGCTTTAAGCGCCTGGATTGGGGAGCCTGGATACGTACACACACTGGACGCCACAAGAAGATGTTCAAGAAGTCGTCCGCTTTGCGTCGCCGACTAAGGCAGCATGTCTTCACCAATGCCACGCAAAGTTGGCTGCTGGACAAGATGGTCACCAACTTTTGGCGTAGACCCAAACACTATATCGATGATCCCTATGCTCCCTATCACAAACGTCCTGAATACTTTGCCACCAAGGGGAAGACATTTAAAGTTTAACCAATGTTTTTAACTAAATGCAGAATGTTTTGTTTAATTATATAGAACAATTTGTAACATTTTTTTTAAGGGGCAACAACTTTGTTAGTCATTGTGCCTAGGCCAACAATTTCCGTTTTGATTACATCGCCGGGCTGCAGAAACTCTGGGGGACTGCGATGCATGCCCACACCCTTTGGAGTTCCCGTGAGAATAATATCACCGGGCAATAGGGTAATTGTCTGAGACAGACGATTGATAACATCATCGATCTTGTAGATCATGTTGCCCGTATTGCCATTCTGCTTCTCCACACCGTTGATCCAAGTCTTCAGTGGTAAATCATAGACATCCTTGACCAGACTCTTGTGCACCACAGCTGGTCCGAAAGGCAGGAATGTATCCATGGATTTTCCAATCAAAAACTGACCACCGTTGCGCTCCTTTTGCCAATCACGAGCCGAGATATCCTGGGCAACACCATAGCCGAAAACATAATCCATTGCATTCTCTTTGGGCACATGACGTGCGACCTTTCCAATGACACACACCAATTCCACCTCCCAGTCAATTTTCTGTTTAAAAACAAATATCACATCTGTAATCTCTAGAATTTCCCATTATCTGACACTTTATGTATACGTACGTCACTCGCTTTATGCGCTATCACATTATCTTGCGGACCAACAAGAGCATTATTGTACTTGCTAAAGAACATGGGCTCTTTGGGTGCGGGCTTGTTCTGCTCATCGCAATGGTCCTGATAGTTCAAACCTAAAAAAAAAGACTCATATATATAGAAAATTTACTTCACCTTTGATCACCTTGCACCGATAGACTAAGAGATCTTGAGTTTACTTTAAACCTTACCTATGCAAATAATTTTGCCAGGATCGGTAATGGGGGGTAGAAATGTGACATCATCATTTACTTCCAATTTGGGTTGCTTTTGAATCTTCTTTGACAATTCCTCAATATTGGGATTTTGAGCAATTAACGCCTTCAGATCGGAGGGCACGCCCTCTACGCCTGATAACTCCACTAATGATTTTTGGTCATCGGCAAGTACACCCAAACGTTTGGCGAGATCGCCTTTCCGTAAATATTGAACGAAACGCATTCTGGCAGCTAGCATTTATGACTGTTTTATGGACGAGACGTCTCCACTTGACTCCAGACAACAAGTTTCCTTACGTATACGTAATATAACACGATCAATACCTATTGAGGGGGATGACAAGTCTTTTCCAGCACTGGAATAATAAAAATCGTCAGTTTTGGTTAATGCCCTACAAGAATAATCGATATTTTGAAAGTTTAGCGCTTTTCTCTTTGGAAAGGCATAATGCAATTATTTTATTAGCCAAAGGATTACACCTGATATTCTCATTTTGCAACAAGGTTTTAACGCATTAACTGTAAAGTCTAGACGCTTTCGATATCTTATGCCAATTTTGTACAATGGTGATTTAAAGCATGCGCTTCATTCGCTGCCAGCAGACACTTTGCTATTGTCGCTGCTACCAAATTTGTCAGTTAATTCGAATCTCCAACGCATATAGGCCACACGCATGCGATCCCAAACATTGTCAAGCGAGTCCATTGCTGGGCGGACATCCAATAAAGCAAAGCGATAATCCTTATCGACCAAACCGCCATCATAGTAGTCAATAACATAGCGTACATCCTTTCCACATCTATCCACTATCCAGTCGTGACGATCGAAGGGCAGTTCATAGCTATTCAATTTATCTAGATTAGAATATTTCTATTAACAATTCTGACTATAAGACTTACCCTAGCCAACTGCGGAAACGGGCACGGGGACTAAAGTCCTTGGCCTTTCCGCCAAAGCTCTTGAGACGTGGATTACCACACTCCTTGGCGTGCAACGCTTCCCATTTAAGAACCTCCTGCCAGGCCTGCTCATTGTTGGCATTGTGTATGCGTATGATGTCACCCATATCCTTTTGGCTGACATCCTCGTTCTTCCAGCGCCAGCCCTTGCGTAACATGGCATTCCAGAACATCTGTTGGCTGGGATATTGCCAGAACTGAGTGCTGCCATCCTCGGTCACTTTGGGTATACTCGATGTCTGACGGTCTGTGGGCAAGGGAAAAGGTTGATCCTTAGCCGGTTGCTGATTTGCTGGCGGCATCATATTCAACGGATTCACATCGCTGGCATCATGCTGTACAGGGCATTCAGAAGCTCGCTGCATTTTTGGATGTGGCGGCACAGCTGATGCTGATTGTTCGTCTTGTTTCTTATGCATGGGACACTCAGGTGGTGGTGATCCACCGCCAGCCATGTGCTTGGCATGATCAGCTGGCATACTCTTGGTGGCCTCTAACTGTACGATTGTCAACGGAGTATTACCCATGATGATGTTGACCTGCAAATAGAATCTGTGTCAAAGTCACGAGCAAAACAGAATCCTCATTCTCCTTTCAGTTGCGTAACTGGACCATTTTCGGCAGACAACTGGAAGCATCACAAGGCACCTGGTCCAGTGAACTCACCAGATGTGTGTGACTCTTATCCGTGCAAATATGTCTAATAAATAAATAGCAATCTTTCAACAGATTTAATTGATAATTTAGTTTTGCATTGCCAGCAGGAGGGACCGAAATCCAGTTAGGTTACGATTATGGTTGTCAGAGTATCTGAAAAATGCTTTTATTTTATAATGTATTAGTCTAGCATACAGCAAGCGTAAAACTGATAAATTTAATACAATTAGTTTATGCTTAATTGACACTAAAAGCTGTGCTTACTTTTTATTATATTTTTATTAAGATTATTAAGACAGGCATATAAATGCTGTGAGTTGGCAACTCTACGGCATAACATCCACCAATTGTGGACATTTACCAACACTGACAATTGTTTTAGGTAGTTTTCAGATTTTTGATTAAAGTGAGTAAATTTTTGAACGCTACCATAAATATGACCAACTGGACTACAATACAACACTCAGACCCATCTAGCCAACAAAGGAAATCAAATAAGATTAATCTCTACCTCGTATCAAAGAATTCAGACGTCCATTGCTAGTGTGAAGCTCCTGTGATGTAACCACATCCCATCTCTTGCTTTTTTTGCTGTTGCTTTTATTGTTAAACATTTCGAGCAAGCATTAATATGTGTTTTTCCCTCACCCACAACAGATGACTGCCGTGTTTCGTGTTGGGCTGGTGCGGCTGGTCAGCCGCGGAGCCGCCGCCTCTGGTCCCAGCTCCAATGCTCTGCTGAAGGCCCAGGCGAACGCTTTGCCAGCTGCCTTCATGCAAAAGTGCAATATATCTGGAAAAACTATGCGCGGTGGTCCTCGCGTACCCAAGGCAGCACCATATCCGTATAAGACCAAGAAGTATAGCGTGATTAATTCATTCTTCGACAAGACATCCAAACGTTTCGATGAGAATTCGAAAGTGATCTGCGTCGAGGGTCCTGTGGCGGCTGGTAAAACGAAATTTGCCAAAGAGCTGGCCGAAGAGTTGGATATGCAATATTTTCCAGCTGTCGATATGGATTTAATCTACATTAATCCCTATGGCTATGACATGCGTCAATTGGATGCCCAAATGCCGCCCAGTTGCCGGAGTTTTGATGTGAAAAACTTCTGTCAGGATCCCAATCATGATCTGGCTGCCTTGTTCCAGATACGCATGTACATGCTGCGTTATTCGCAATATGTTGATGCACTGCAGCATATATTCTCCACTGGTCAGGGTGTTGTGCTCGAACGTAGCCCCCACTCGGACTTTGTCTTTATGGAGACCATGTTCCGTCAGGGTTACATTTCTCGCGGAGCTCGCTCTGTGTACAATGAAATTCGTCAGAATACCCTGGGTGAGTTGCTGAAGCCGCATTTGGTCATCTACTTGGATTTGCCCGTTGATGCTGTACAGAAACAAATCAAGTCCCGTAATGTGGACTATGAGGTCAGCTCCAAGGTGTTCAGCGAAGCCTATTTGCGTGATCTGGAGACACTGTACAAGCAGCAGTATCTCAAGGATATTTCCAGTCACGCAGAGCTCCTTATCTACGATTGGACAGCTGGCGGTGAAACCGAGGTAGTTGTTGAGGATATTGAGCGTATCGATTTCGATCAACATGAATCGGATCCGCATAACAAGAAAATGCTCGACTGGCGCTTCCCCTTGGAGACCGAATGGTGCGAGGCTCGCATCAAATACTGTCACGAGAAGCCCGATCTGATGAACTATTTCAATGTACCACGCTACGATGTGCCCGAACTGCTGCGCAGTGCCGATGACAGCAAAGTCTGGCGCGATGTCTGGTTCAATGTGAGTTTGAAATTGCTTTTAATTCAATCCTTTGACTAATCTCGATCGTTCCATTGCAGGCGCCTGGCATGAAATACCGACCCGGCTATAATGCTGATATGGGTGACACTGGACTGCTTACCAAGACCAAGGTGGGCATCAACGAAGCCATCTAAGACTTGTCCTTGCGATCAGAGTCTATGCAATGTGAAATTCATTTTTGGCTAAATGTGTTAATTATATAATAAAAAAAAACTAGTGAAATAACCAAAATCGTCCTTGGATATAATTAAAAAGGAATTTATGCCCATCCATTAGCAAAATCGCTTCAAACAGTCACAAAACAAACTTGTTTAATGTTGTATAGTTAAATTCATAATATTACAGATTATGTTTGTACAATTATTTAGCACATTTAACTGTCGTGCCCTATGGAACATTTAAAATATGTTTAATGATGGTTTTTCTTTTTAATTAAGCTGCAGGATATATTCTATTGATTTATTCATCTCTCAATCGCTATCGTAATCATTTTTACCACCAACACCACCGACCGAGGTTAATGGTCGTCGTGATTCCTCATCAGAACCATAGACAACATCCTCATCGGAGTCGTCAATCATTGAAATGGCGGGATTATCTTTGGTTACGGCCAATTCGGCTTGGGCAAAGCGTCCATCTGGCGAATACACATACGCCATGGTGTACAAATAAAAATTCAATAGCCCATAGAAGCACATAAACTGAGCCGAACTGCGATAGGTGGTATTCAAGGTGGCAACAAAATTATCCTCCAGTATTCCAAAACCAAAGCGACAAGTTGTCACCGTTATCGAAATGGCAAGGACAAACAACATAAGCAGAGTCAGAAACTTCAGTCGCATGTCTAGAAATTTCACAAATCAAATTAGAATTAGTTTTTCATAACACTTAATCCTTGAACTTTACCAAAATAAGGCATAGATCGAAGCTCGGTATAGGCGCGCAGTAGTAGCAGGACAAGATATAGGACATACATGCAACAGGCAATATAGAAAAACAGCTTAAAACCCTGTAAATCAAAAATTTCAATCAAAAGATTTGTTTAACTTTCTAAAAGTCATCTTTACATTGTAGTTTTTAGTGTCCACGAAATGGCTATAAGTGGGATCTTTTAGCTCATTGCACTTCTCCCAAGTGGCCAGGACAATGGCACACAACCAAATTGGCATCACGATTATCACTTTAACCAAATAGAAGCGCACAAAGCTTCTTTCATTCTGACGCAAGCCATGATAGATGCACAGCCAGAACATTAACAGAGCACAGAGAAAAGTCGCCTGGAGTATGGCATCCAGCATTCCCGGAATCCAGGAGTTCATTAGAAATATTAGCGGAAAGAATGGATCTGTAAAGTCAGCACATATATAGACGATTCTTTAGTGGATTAAAACTTCTTCCAACTTACTGTCATAGAGCAAAAGTAATGGCAATAATACGGATAGCCATTTCTGTTCGATCGACCAATCGTAAATGGGAAACTTGCGCAAAGTGTGTGCATACCAGCACTGCAAAAACAAAATATGATTAACAATCCAAACAAAATTAATTAATTTCATTATCCAATTTCACTTACAATCACAATAAAAGTGAAGAGAAGAAAAATGCATCTAAACCAGATCTCAATTTGCGTAAACTCTGGATTGTATGTCTTGAACTGAAATGGAAAGGAGGA
The DNA here is from genome assembly GCA_018152135.1 of Drosophila paulistorum. Classification (NCBI taxonomy): domain Eukaryota; kingdom Metazoa; phylum Arthropoda; class Insecta; order Diptera; family Drosophilidae; genus Drosophila; species Drosophila paulistorum. Next base: position 5,355,178 of record JAECXG010000805.1, on the reverse strand, counting down.
AAATTAAGATATTTAGTTTTTGATAGAAATATCATATACGAAATTGTTAAAAAATATAAAGTTTTCAATAGATAAACTAACGATTAGATGACCTTATTAGCCCTTATCACAGAGGCTGATTCAGGAAGAAGCAACTGGGGGAGATATAAACATTATATTCAAAGTTCCAACTTCAAAATCTTTCTCTCGATCAGCTTCTGCCTTTCAATGGTTTTTCAAAATTATAGAAAATAGTTTGTTTTTTAAGTTACAAAAGGTTTGGATTTGTTCCTTTTCGATCATAGATCTTGGGGAACTTTGCTCCTTAATGTATGCAATGAGTTGTAGAAGTATTCATTGTATTTAAACAAATTTCTAAGTTGTCGTAGGCCTTTACTTAAGAAATGATATATTAAAAACTTTTGATTTAAGGATTCCATCTTATCCACATAATATTTAAAAATTTCTTTAAATGTCTTTTAACTAGCGAATTATTTGAGTTCTCATTGCATACTTCAAGGGGCAAAGTTCTGATCTTTTCATAGCCATTGTAGATTACAATTACAATGACACTTAGTTAAGTAGATGTAGAGCTTATAAACACAATTTTGAATTAACTAAAGTGAAAATTAGAATGAGAACAAAAAAGAACTTTATATATACAATGAATAACTTTATATATAGGTTCATTTCGAATTCAAATGACTTAATACTCAACCAGAAATCATTCGAGCAGTCCGTTTTTGAATCAATAACTGCAGTTGATATCAAATAAAAAGATTTAAGTCTAATGACTTAAAAACCAAGTGAACTTTGTAAGTATAGACAAACAAATTTGACTACTATATGTATACCATATTTTCTACCAAATGTATGTAACTTATTTATGAAAACTCACGTAAAAGGTAATGGCACGTATATTGTATTTCTGATGGAACGACTCCAATCCGTAGAAACGCACTGTGATGATGTAGTGGGCATAGTCTAGAAAACCCAAATGCATCACCGTAAACTCCTCACAATCATTTCGTACACAAATCAAATGTCTTGTACGATTGTGAGCAGTGCTAGAACCCAGGACACTGAGTGGCTTATGCTGTTCATTGACTCCATCGATGGTCACGCTGACCTGGAAGCTTTTGTCGTAGCGTTCATCTACAAATAGTTTTTTTTAAGTAAGTTTAAATAGTCGAACAAATGTGACTTACCATCGTTATTGTCGGTGACCAATTTGGCTATTAGCCACAGCTGTTGCGAATAGGTTGTGGTTAATGGAGATTTCATGGCAAAAGGACCAGATGCCAGAACCGTAGGACTATGGGCCAATGAGGTATTGGCCAAGATCTGTTCAGCCGTCAATGTCGATGTACTTGTTATGGGTGGCCCAGTTAAGCCAATAATAATGCCCAGGCCAAAGCATGTGAAGAATCCCAAAAAGACCATCACAAATTCACGTTTGTTTATGGAATAGAGACGCATGTGGACACTTCGCTCGCAGCGATCATGATGATAGGCGGGCGAGATGTATTTACTAAAATCGCTAAAGAGATCGCTGAATTGCGACAAAGAGTTTTTAACCCGTAAGAGAAGACCACCGGACGGCAACTGATAGGCATAGCCCAGACCCGAAGCATCTGCAGATTGCTTGGCCATGGCTATTGGCTGGAAGTGTAAGTTGGCTACTCCGCTGGTCTCTTCTTTCTCTATATATATATTCCTTTTTTCTACAGTTCTCCACTAAACATATTGGCGATATCTTTATTTTTTTTTTTCAACTTAGCTTAGATAAATATTTCCAAATTTTGCGCAGTTTCGTTTCGTATTTGCTTGCTTGGCCAGAGAACTTATTGATTTTGGCCAAAAAGTCGCATATGTTTTAAACCTTTGGTGGTGGCTTTTTTAAGGCACTGCGCATGCGCTTTCTTATCAGAAGGCAAATGAAAATGTAAACAACAGTCAATACTACATCAAGTGGAACAGTAAAAAGTTGTTTAATCACTTAGGAATCCTACAGTAGGATCCTATCCATGGGCTCATATTTTTCAAAGTGTTACAACACAAAACAATGAAAAAGTAAACCGATAGCAACAGTATTTTCAGAGTTCCTTGATTTAATATCACTTTTCATTATTCTTTCAACCAAACTTAACTGGTTATATATATGTTTTAATTGAAATATAGCTAAAGATTTCGATATATTGTTTAAATATTTTACCCTACAGAAATGTTGGCTGTATTCCTGATATAATATTTGAACCTTAATCTTAAAACTTTTTGTTTAAGAATTGGTAGCGAAACTTTCAAAACTTTCAACAAATACACAAAAAGTGAGGATTTTACGATTTTAAAGACCATCAATATCAGATAATTGGATAATAAAATGGGTCTTCAAATAAATAAACTCTGTTTTCAATAGTTTTAACTTTAGTCAATAAATTTGTTTATACATTTGTGGCTTAAATCTGATGGTGAGGCAAACTACACAGGACTTAATCCCAATATTTGAGTTGGCCATCCCAGCCAGCTGTGACCACTTTGCTGGCCTCATGCGGATGCCATAGGGCGCTGATGCAGACGCCTTCGTGAGCTTGCCATTTCTTATACATTTTCGTTGTCTTCCAGTCCCAGATGTAGCATTTGCCATCACCATCGCCAGAGACCAAATAACTCATGTCCGGCGAGAAGTCCAACTGGCAGGCATAACCAGAGACCATGTGGCCGGTGAAAGTTTTCTTGCGATTCATTTTGAAGCGATTGAGGGCGGAGAATATAACGATTTTATTGTCCAGCGACTGGCATGCCATCCATTTGCCATTGGGGGCCAAAGTGACGGCTGGCATGGAGTGCATAGTGGGATCGGCAATATATTTCATATCCACAGGTATATCCCATTCCCAAATGCGCATAGATTTGTCGTCCGAGGTGGTAACAAATCGACGATTGTCATCCACGAAAGTAATTGTGCTGACTGAGCCCAAATGACGGTCATATTCCTGAACAATGTCGCCACTGCGAGTGTCCCACTGGAAAAAGTAATCACTTAATACGGAATCTCTTTCAATGAAGCAACAACTTACGCATATAATTTTCTTGTCAGATGTGCCAGCCACAAATAAATGTTGCTTACTATTATCCGGATGGAATTTGACACAGAAGGGCATTTTGCGGGTGGTAAAACGGGAGACTACATCGCCAGTTTCGGCATCCCAAAGCTTTATATAACGATCATAGGAGGCGGATAGAAAGTTCGATCCTCTATTATTCCAGGCAATGTCCTTGATGGCTTGACGATGGCCCGAGAAGGTTCGAATACAACGACGTTCGCCATAAACTTCCCACAACTTGACACGGCAATCCATTGAACCCGACAGAAGCAGATGAGCCGTCTTGGGGAACCAGCGTATCGAAGAGATTCCCTTATTGTGTCCCGTCCAGGTGTGTATGTGTGCCTTGGGCAGAAAGCATTTCGTGGGCGGAGCATTGGAACGCAAATTCACACCCAAATCATGCGGAGCATGCAGATACGAGCGTCCTTGATAGTCATAAGCATCTTTGACTGTAAAAGAAGGTTAATTAATATTTTCCCCTGGCAGAGAACTCAACTAATAACTCACTGTGCAATGTGGACTTCTCCTCCAGCGGCTTATCCTCGGGAATGCGACCACGTTTATGCCGCTTGGACAACAACTCGTCGAGTTCAGCTCGCTCTTGCTCGTTGGGCTTGGCCACAGTCACTTCGTTTTCGTATTTTCCCCAGGGACCCAGGAACCCTTCAATGTCCTCCGGACGGTCGTTCTTCTCCTGTTTCCGACTTTTCTTGGCCTTGGCCCCCTCGAACACAGTCTTGCCGTTGTCATCGTAGGCCGATTGCAAATCACCCACATAAGATTGACCATCGGCCATCTCATCCACACTGGGATCCAAGGCATATCCATATGTGTGAAATGTCCGGCGCTGATTCTCAAACTCAAAGGCATTGATGTGTGCCTTCTCCACGTAGCCGGCCAGTGTGTTTCGTGGTGCACGTTGTTGCTGGGTCATATCGGGATGTTCGGGACCCTTAACGGGTGCGTACATCTCATCGAATCGGGGATTGTAAACAACCTCCTTTAGTGTGGGATCCAAGGACCGAGGCACTGCAGCGGCGCCAATGGGCACTACATTGGGGGCCGCACATACGGCAAGATCCATGGACAGGGAATGCGTCTTATCCACAGGACGCAAATGCTCCGGCGTTGACACGGGCGCGGGAATGGTGGCATCACTTTGCTCATTATCAGATTCACCTTCCGATGAGCTGGCATACGATTGCAAGCCCAACATCTTACAAACGTCGAACGAATTCTGTGTATTTGTTGACAAAGTGCTGCAAATAAATCACAATCAAAGTGTACAGCACGAAAACAAAACAACGAAAAGATATTTCCATTAATTTTTGGAAGAAAATTAATCTTCACGCGCAAAAAAGAATAAACACAACATTATCCGGGTGTGGCAACCCTGAAATGAATTTAGTGATGGCCCATAGATAGTGATGACATTTTTTTTGAGCCAAAAACGCTAGATCAACGAATAAAATGAAGCTGTATCCCTGGGAAAAAAAGGTAAAAATATATAGTTTTTTTGGTAAATATTTACTACCGCTACTCGAGATTTCAGTGTTGGAAAATAAAAAACGGCTTAAAAATCCGCTAAATTGCGTTTTAGTGTTGGTTAACGCAGTTATTTTAGGTTTTGGTGTTGCCAGACTGTCTTGTTTTTTGGCGCGTATTTTAAACAGTGTTTTCTTTTGGCGGGCAATATAAACCGTATTGTTAATTTTATTTTTTTTTTTTCCCCCAATCCAATACTGCGAAAAAAAGAGGAAAAATATTACTTCAAAATAAGACTTAAAATACAGATTGAAATATTAAGAACAAAAAAGAGTTAATTTCAAACTAAAAATATTACTTCAAAATAAGACTTAAAAATACTGATTAAAATATTAAGAAATAAAAAGAGTTAATTTCAAAATAAAATTAAAAATGAAAACAGAACCAAAAATAGAAAAATTCAAAAAAATCATCCAAACGACGGATGATGAGTTGCTTGAATTTTTGTTTGCTCATGGAGCACTTTGAAGGACAGTAAATTGTACCTCCTGTGGCAAACCAGCGACATTGACCAAGGAATTTAATTTCCGATGTCAACATCAATACCGATTCGTACAGAATCGTCGTTAAATGTTAAATGGGTGTACATTTTTGTCAGGAAAGACAGGATTTTTGAGCAATCTAAAGTCTGGGAAAGATCTGCTAACATGGAGCAGAAGTTCAATGTGGATGAGCATGGGATGTCGTTATTCGGGAGGTATACTTGTTACTGGGGGGTGAATTTGGGAAACGGAAATGAACGCCAGCTCTGCTTGAGGTAATAAGAACCGTTACATAAAGCCAAACACTATCATTATGTCGGATTTTTGGTCTGCGAAGGGGGTGCATCAAAGCGTAACTTTGATCTCTAAACGCGTTTATATAAAAGCCTGGAATTGCTGACAACCAATTCTAGTAGATGGTGAAAAATACGAACCTACCACTTCTTGGTAAAATTTTGTATCTTTCAATTACGCTGTTGATTAAATCAACGCCTTCTATGTACCTATTGCATTGTGCACCCGCAAAGGGACTGTCAATTTCAACATATTCTTGTTTGGCTTTGTTGAATCGACAAACTTTGTCCTTGGGAAGTATCCCACTGTTGGACAATTCCTCGTCCAGTTACTCAATTGTTTCCTTGTTAGAAGATTCGATGCCTCATAATTTCCCTAGTTTATAGTTCCACAATTTTCCCGAAAAGATTAGTCAACGTATTCCGTTTGTACATTTATTTGCGTTCGTCGCATTGGAGTTCTCATGGTACAGTAAATTCTTAAAGTAATATGCTACGAGAGAGAGAGCAATTCAAAGTACAATGTAAAGGGAAAAGCAAAATATTCAAAAGAGGCAATGAATTGAAATAATTATCAAAATAAAGTCGAAAATTTAGTTGCCTGGGCACTTCTCTGGTCATTCTAACAGGTAGACTCTATCGGAGTTTCAGATTACTTAGACATGTTAATAAGAATGTACTTTCAGCTAAGTCTAGTTACTGCATCGAGTAATCCTTTCCGCCATCAGCATTTCTATTTTCTTTAGCTAACTTTGGAGGCCTTGGAGCAGACAGAAAAAATTTGTATTTTTCTTTGTTCTCAATTCAATAAAACAACATAATCTTAATAGCTCATTCCGTTATTAAGCAATTTTTTTTTAAATGGTCCCAAAAGACACACAAAAGAAATAGCAGCAAAAATAGAAGGTCACAGTTATAAAAACAGTAGCAATCATTAGTAGTAATACTACTGTATTAAGTAAATTAATATTCAAGTATTCATAAAAATCCATAAAGTATGTGGTTAAATCTTGAAATTTCAAATGCTATCAATTTGCTCTATTTTAAATGAAGCCAAATAATCTAATTAATTAAAAATTTATTTATTTTAATGCCAATTTTCCAAAATAGTAAATATTTAATCCTTGAGTTTAAATTAATTGATATCAAAATAAATGAAGTAAGTAAGTCGTCTAGCCGACTTAGGTATACCATACACCAGTAAAACAAATATTTCAAATTTGTAATAACAAATGCATTTGCCTATTTTAAAAAAATATTGTTCACATGCTTTTTACAAGCATATCTTAGTATCTCACTCACTCATGCATATGAGCAACCTAGCGCCACCACCCGCCAACGTCCAACTCCAGCCTTATGGAAAAACGGTTATATGCATAACTTGGATATTTTTAGTCTGATTTTGATCACTCTTGGTATCTTGCTGGGTATTAGTATCAAATTTAAGTGTGCCAAATTTGATCCCACAATGTAAAAAATTACGGGAGATAATCGAGTTTTTAAAATTTTGGGGGCGGAAAGGGGCTTTGCAAAATCTTTATACATACAAAATGTGCGCATTTACTACAATAGTTTTTGAGATAAACGTTTTTTTTTAATTGCGGGGGTGGAAAGGGGCGTGGCAAAATTTGATCACAATTCGATCACTCTACATACTACATGAGCCTACATACCAAATTTGGTGACACTATCTCTTATAGTCTCCGAGATCTAGGCGTTCATACGGACGGAAGGACGGAAAGACGGACGGACAGACGGACATGGCCAAATCGACTCGGCTGTTGATACTGATCAAGAATATATATATTTTATGGGGTCGGAAAAGCTTCCTTCTGCCTGTTTCATACATTTTGGCGACTTTAATATACCATTTCACCCTATGGGTGTATGGTATAATAATATTTAAAAGAATTTTTAATTAATTTGAATTTTAATGGCTGTCATTCCGACAGAAGAAGGTTTGATAATAACGCGATCAAATTGTTAAACACCAGGCTTGTTTTCTATTCCTTATATTTTCTTAATTAAATTCAATATTCCATTTAGGTAAATACATATGTAGGTAAACATATTCAACCTTTAACTTTACGTCATTGCCCATTGTATAAACCTAATTGCACTGAAATATAACAATTAACACACTATTATATACATACATAAATTTCTGTCAATTGCCTTTTGTAAAACTACAATTTTTTTTGTCACCAGTCCATTTGAATTTGCCGCAAAAATTTAAATATGGCGCCAATTTTATACCAGAAAATTTGGTATCTGGCAACGCCATTTGGCGCGCTTTCCAACATTGTCGTAATATTTGGCCACACTATTTTAGCTGGAAATAGTTAGATTCAGCTATTTTTAGCTTTAATCCCGCTAAAAAACTCAATTTTCTTTTGTTAATTACACAAAAAATACGAAATAAATCGCCAAGGCGCACCTGAGGTCGTGCTCGTGGAATTTTTCTCTTTCGTTTGATACCAAATGTATGTAGTTTAAGCGCGTTTTGGGCCCGAGTAGCGGTAGTAAATATTTACCGTTATATACAAACCGAATGAAATCAGAATTTAAGGTCACAAAAAATGTATGTCTATGTCTCAAATTTTTTGCTGTTACTGTTTGTGGGAGGAATTTGTTTGTTTGTGGCTAAAAAAGCTAGAATTCCCGCTGTCCGCTTTTCAAATTTATCCCGCAGTTGCATTTGCAAAACAGCCAAATTTGGCGGCTAAAAAGCTGAAATGGCATCACTGCCCATAGAATGCAAACAGCAAAGCGAATTCAGCACAGCGAATTCGGGCAAAGGTCTTGTTGTTGTTTTATTCCGCAACACGTGCGCGCTGTTTTTTCGTTTAGGATTTTATTTTAAACTAATATATAAATTAAATATAACTAATCATGTCGATACGGGAGAAGCTGCTGATGAAGAAAATAGTGAAACGTGAGAAAATGAAGAAGGAGCTCTCACAAAAAAAAGGCAAAGGTCAAGCCCAACAAGTTGTTCCTGCACCGGGCAAAAAGAATTCCAAGAAGCCACCGAAGCAACCAAAGGGTCCTGTGCCCCCTCAAGAAGGTAAGTCTTGGTAGTCCCCTGGAGAAAGATCACCTTAAGTAATTGCTCTATTTTGCCTCACAGATGATGATGATGTGGATTTAGATGAAGAGTTCCAAGAGGCACCTCAAATCACAAAGAAGCAGCAAAAAACACAGAAAGAGAAGCCACAAATTCAGGTGGCCAATTCGGATTCAGAATCCGATGACGACGACGATGATGATGATGACGACGATGATGAGATAGACAGTGATGGTTAGTAAAAACAAAGATCTAGATGTTAGATCTCTAAATGATGATTCAAAGGCGAATTTGATTAGTCCAAGAGCAGCGAGTTAATGTTGCCTTGGGCGGAAATGAAATCTATTTAAATATTTAAACTGATTATAAGTATTACAATTAGAATTCACATTTAAGAGAAACAATATTTATCACATTATCAATTTTTTAGCTGCGGATTTCGATGAAGAAGTGGAAGAGGATGAACCAGTGCCGGCCAAGAAATCCAAACAAGCCACGACGAATGGTAAAAGGAACGACAAGAATGATGATACACCATTTACTGTAGAATCCTCCTTGTCTGCCCTGGATCAACGTGATTCCGACGATCGTTCATTCAGCTCACTCAAGGGTTGCGTTTCGGAGGCTACTCTGCAGGGAATTCAAGAGATGGGCTTTAGTGAAATGACGGAAATCCAATCGAAATCCATTACACCACTGCTCAAGGGACGTGATCTGGTGGGTGCCGCTCAAACGGGTTCAGGCAAAACGTTAGCATTTCTTATTCCTGCCGTTGAGCTGATCAACAAGTTGCGCTTCATGCCACGAAATGGCACTGGTGTCATTATTATCTCACCGACACGTGAATTGTCCATGCAAACGTTCGGTGTCCTGAAAGAATTGATGGCCCATCATCATCACACCTATGGTTTGGTGATGGGTGGCTCCAATCGGCAGGTGGAAAGCGAGAAGCTTGGCAAAGGCATTAATATTTTGGTAGCAACTCCTGGTCGTCTCTTGGATCACTTGCAGAATTCACCAGACTTTTTATATAAGAATTTGCAGTGTCTGATCATTGATGAGGTAGATCGGATATTGGAGATTGGTTTCGAAGAAGAACTGAAGCAGATTATAAATCTTCTGCCAAGTAAGTAGCATTTGTTTGCGCTTCTTTTCGGGTTTGTTGACATTTTGCATTCCCATTTTCAGCACGTCGCCAGACCATGCTCTTTTCGGCAACGCAAACGGCTCGAATCGACGCCCTTTCCAAGCTGGCTCTTAAGAAGGAACCCATCTATGTGGGTGTCCATGATGATGAAGCAAATGCCACGGTCGAGGGTCTAGAACAGGGTTATATCGTTTGTCCGTCGGAGAAGCGGTTACTTGTTCTCTTCACTTTCCTGAAGAAGAATCGCAAGAAGAAGGTCATGGTATTCTTCTCCTCCTGCATGTCTGTGAAATACCATCATGAACTTTTTAACTATATCGATCTGCCTGTGACCTCCATACATGGCAAGCAAAAGCAAACGAAGCGAACAACAACATTCTTTCAGTTCTGCAATGCCGAATCTGGGATTCTACTGTGTACAGATGTGGCTGCTCGTGGCTTGGATATACCACAGGTCGATTGGATTGTGCAATATGATCCACCAGATGATCCACGCGAGTATATACATCGAGTGGGTCGTACTGCTCGTGGTTCCGGGCAATCGGGTCACGCCTTGTTGCTAATGCGGCCCGAAGAATTGGGCTTCTTGCGATACCTTAAGGCAGCCAAAGTGCCGCTCAATGAATTTGAGTTCTCATGGCAAAAGATTGCCGATATCCAGCTACAGGTGGGTTCTAATTATATCCCGTTTAAATAGTTTAATTAATTTTCTTGTCTTGTGTCCATTTGCAGCTGGAAAAGTTAATAGCCAAAAACTATTTCCTCAATCAGTCGGCCAAGGAGGCATTCAAATCGTATGTGCGAGCCTATGATTCGCATCAGCTGAAACAAATATTCAATGTAAACACTTTGGACCTACAGGCGGTGGCTAAAAGCTTTGGCTTCTTAGTGCCTCCAGTGGTTGATCTCAAAGTGGGCGCTGCGAAACGCCAACGACCCGAGAAACGTATGGGTGGAGGTGGATTTGGCTATTACAAGCAAATGAATGATACAAACAAACAGCGTCACTTTAAGCAGGTCAATCGGGAACAGGCCAAGAAGTATACGCGTTAAGCATCGAAGAGAAATGACCTTAAGTACCGTTAAAATTGTTTCAATTTTGGATATAAGCTAAAGCAAATACCTATAAACATTTATACATATTAAATACAACAAAAAAAGAATCAAAAAATGAATGTGTCCATTTCACAAATTCACATAACCATTTCGCGCAACTCATCCCACTCGCTTTTGATGCGGATGTGGCTTCTCCTTATTTGTATGTTGTTTGTTTCAAATGTTTATTGACGCGCTGCCTCTTTTTGCAAAAACGTATTAAGCGAGTTTTGCCAAATTTGGCAATTTTTTTTATATATACCTACATATGAATATAGATATCGGTACACGCTTAGAGCGGACCTCCGTTGTGGGCAAAAAAAAAAAAACCGATCGTTGTATTAATATCAATGAAATAACGTAATATTCTGTCGTATAAATCATTCAGCATTCATTTAGAAAAACTCACGGAACTATAAAACTTATAGATAAACTGAACTAACCATAAATTCAATGCTTGATTGGCTAACTACGAGAATGTCGAATGTATTTTGGTAGAAGATAATACCCGTAGTGCCTAAACTAGTAGTCTATGGCATAGTCATACTGTTCTTGAACTTTAACCATGATGATTAAGAATATCGTTTTCTAAAATATTAAGTTTTTCATGTTTAGAGCACTAAGTAACCATTGAAATATTCAAGATTTACACATAAATATGGAAATTACTCATGTAAATAAGAAATTGGTAGTTACAGAATCCAACGACAAAATAGTTAAAGGTCTTTATTAACTTTGTGTAAGTGCTTTCTAATAAAAGTGCTTCAATTCTTAAACATTAACCGATTTCTATTCATTATATGTCAAATTTGGAACAGAATGTTACAATTTGTCCATCCTATAGTCAATTTATTTGAACTTGAGAATATTGCTTTGGTGTCTTTTTCCAACTAAAATGTGCCAGTTTCGTGGCCCACACTCCAATTAAATAGAATAGTTAGTGGCCAATGCTTTATCAATTTGTGACATATTTGCACCCACTGTAGCCAATGCAATGGGCATTCGCCTTTGCCAATTGAAATGGCCTTTGGGGGAGCTGGAAATAATTTTCTAATCAAACTTGTTTAGGCTGCCAAATGAGAAGACACCCACTCCAAATTCAGTACCACAGCCTAATGAAATCAACTCGCAATCGAATGTGGCATGAGGCAGTCATCAAAAACAATGTTGCAACAAATTAGTTATTGGCCGGATGGGGTGAGGATGAGGAGGAGAATGTTTGGGCGGTGGAAAAATGCCTAAAATAACAACAACGCCTACCAAATCGACGCCCCCCATGAAAATCCAAATGTTGCACTTGTTTTTTTGGCTGTGGAAATTCTATGAATGAACTATCAAGTTGGCCCATTCATTCATGCGGGACTTGTTAAAACAAATTAAACTTGGGTAAAAACAAAGTCAAAAACTAAAAGATCTTATGAATGAATATACAAAGACTTGCCCAACTTCTCCTCCACATTGTGGCCCAAGAGTGTGGGCAGTTGACATAGAAAATGCATTCGTACAGGTGACAAAAGTTTCAAAAGACTGTAAAACTAGTTATGAAATTGTTTGGAAATCTATTTCTGTTTTTAGCAAGGTTTAATAGAAAACTTTATAAGCTATATCTAGTTTATACGATTTGACATAGCAATTGATTTTGATTAATTAATTGATATTGATTCTAAAGTACCAATTACTATTACTACAATAATTCCAGGCACCTTTTACTACTTATAAATTTGACAAAGGCAATTTTAGTTTGGTCGTCCTAGGCTTCGATTTTTTAAAGCTATTAATATAACCTTTAATAGGGCAATCTAGTGCCGGATTTAGCTGTTCATTTTAGTGGGTGAAATTGGACATTTGGGGAAAATATCAGATACTGTGGAGGGAACATAAACCAGTTTTAGAGGCAAAGGTTGTTTAGGTTGTGTACGAGGCAATTTCCATCATTTTCCTCTCCAAGAATTCACCATTGCTCAACTATTAAAAACTGATTGCATGTTTCCTTTTGCGAATATTTTGTATAATACTTTTCTGACTTTAAGGTGCTATAGTATGAACATTGTGAAATCTGTTAGAAGACAAAGAGATAAATGGAGAAAACAGATTCCATAAAAAGTAAGAATTATGATTGGAAGAGAATATCTCATAAAATAGCTCACATATGATAATAATATAAAGTTTTTTTAAACAATCTAACCATATCTCATGGTCAATAATCGAGTTTCAATCGGACAAGCAATCAAAATTAATGAATTATGATATTAAAAACAACTTAAACTAGCTTCTGTTTATTATTTGTAGGTATATTACGTATACGTAGTGCATTGTATCAAAGCGTTCTCGACTCTTCTGTGGGTTATAACACACTACATCTGCTACATGTAGGTGTATGTATGTATGTATGTATGTGTAAGATGCCATATATGCATGTGGATGAGTGAGTTTTTATTTTAAACTGGTGTGTATGTGTGTGTGTGGGCGTCAAAGCCAGTCTTTGCCACAAACTCTAAGGCCGGGACAGGCGCCTACGCATCATGTGCCATGCGTAATGAAAACAACTAAGAGCTGGTTAATGGCTGATTGCTTGCCTTTTAACCAAGATTCGGCTAATTACATGCACACAGGTTGCTCGTATACATGTACATATGTATGTTTCAATTGTGTGTGCCAAATTGGCAATTGGCCAACTCTTGCGGCTAAATTCAATAAAAAAAAAGAGGAAAAAAAAATTGATTAGGCCGAATTTGCATCTGGCCAAAAAAGAGCGGATAGTGCCAAGGATGCATGGCCTGGCCTGGCCTGGTGCTGGTGTGAAATATTGCAAGCTAAAAAAGAGACACATACACAGACAGAGATTGTATCCCACCCGCCGTAACTGGTTGTTTGTCAAACTGTTGGCCCGGTCGACTTCCTTATATGACACTATATATGCGACTACCAGCAACTGTGCCTCAATTGGCCGAACAATTCAAATGCATTTTAGATGCAATTTTTCTCCGTCGAGTGAAGCCATAATAACTCACACCCAAGAGGCAGACGACGCCATCGTTTGCCAGAGTGGTGTGAAAATCCAGCCAGTTGGCCATTTGGAAATTGAAAGTGCAGCCCAAATGGATGCCACACACATTAGGGTGACCCATAGGAAGTTTAGTCTATAACCTTACATGTCTTTCTAAACTGTTTTAGTTAGTGCTTAGTTTAGTTAAAGCAGTTCTCATCTAAACTTTAATAACAACTGATTTGTTTGTCTTGGGATATTCTCATTTCAAAATCTTTCTTCAAGAGTTGAAAATTTAAAGATTTTCCAGAGATTTGTCATGTCGTAACACTGATTCATACAGATCTCTTTGAGATTGGTAAGCCCTAGAGATTAAGATGATGTGCGGCCCACAACAAAACTTAACACTTTTGATTGTTAATGTAGGTGTAAATATTCGAAAGGGCTTTTTTGCCTTTTACATTGTAAATCGAAAATCCATAAGCATACAATGTCTTCATCTTTTGACACAGATATTTCGAAGGTAATAAAATACTGTATTTCTTTGACTGGATAGTCCGGCCCACACACATCAGGCCAAGTGCGTGGTAATAAGTGGGCGGCAACGGCGGTGGCGGTGGTGCTGGTGTGTGCTGTTTGGTGGGCGCCTGCTTTTCACTGGCCTCTGTTAACTTTCACGTCTCATTTAAGTCATGCGGGTGCAACACACGGAAGCCGAAAACAAAATGAGTATCTTTGCAATGGAAAGTAAAAGTTGTAGTTGTTGCAGCCATGTCCCAGGGTCACTTATATGGTGCGTTACCAACTCTCCAGCAGCAAAGACCGGCATTCGTCTTGCCAATTTCAATTTTCCCACATGTCTATTTAGTTTTTTTTTTGTACCTCCAAGGCAAGTTTAACACCAATATTTGGTAATATATTTTCAAGCCAGTATGCGCAAAAGGCGGGAAATTTGCATGAACTTTTGGCCAAATCACTGCCCACGAACAAAGCAGTTGTTCTAATCTGCAAAGCAATTTCCGTGCGTAATTAATTCATATTCATTCGAACCAACGAACTGCCAACGAACTTACCAAATGAAAGTGCTGCCACTTGTCAAGAGCCTCAAATTTTGCTCTTATCGTTTATGAAGAATGCCAAGATCTTGTATTAAGCTTGTTGAATTGTGTTTAATTAAATATTTTCATTAAATTTTTGAATAAAGTTCTTAAATCGTCTTTTAGACGACCAGCTGTGCATATGTATCTTGACTAGGTGGCAACTCTGAAATATCTGATCTCAATGCAGAGCAATGAATGGAAAAAGAACTCGCAAGGTAGGGTGTAAGTATTTGGTGATCGTGTGACGTCATAATTGTGAATTAAGTTATATATATTTTATACAATAAGCAAAGATTATATATTGATCATGACTTTGCTAAAATTTATAAAAAAAAATAAACACCATTCTCAATAAACCAATGTACTTACATATATCTAAAAATGTAGAATATATTGAGTTTTTCTGACCATGTATACTTGTGACGTCAACGCAGAGAGAGTGCGAGAGCGAAACATACGCCTACCCTCGAATGGCTGGTCGTGATCTCACAATCTAATCGCGGTCTACGCTTCGCATTCAGTTTCTTCAATTTTTCAATTTTTCGTTCAATTCAAAAAAAATTCAGTTTCTTTTTCTCCGTCTTTGCGCACGGTTCAGTGTTAGGAAGTAGGAAGATCGATCGTTCAATTCAAAAAAAATTCCGTGCGTTGTGTGCCCATCCGACTCGAATAACAGTTAAATAAATTACAAAAAGGGATCAAATTTATTGTTATTGCGATTGTGTATGAAAAATATTCCATAAAATAAATTAAATTTATCGAATACGAAATGAGAGCAAAGCCCCCGCATTAAAACCAAGTTATAACTCTAGCCTACAGCAGCATGCAACAACAACAACAACAAAAATTGTGCAAAAAAAGCCAATCCGTTCTGATCAAATGATTTTTTTGCCACTCAGGCAATGGAATGGAATTCTAGGAAATGATTTTCACATTATTATTTGCTTTTCTGTTGCTAATAGTAATGAAAATAGGAATATTTGTGTAGATATATTTAATTTGCATATAAAATTATTTCCCTTTTTTCCATCCTCTCTCTCTCTGTCTCTCTTGGTAGAATTCGATCGCATTGCAGCAGCCAACATACAATTGAGCGAGTGTGAGAAGAGCAGAGATATTTTGACATTCCGCTTTCATTCATCTCCGTTGTGGTTATTGCGCTCACGCACACTATTGCTCGCACCCGTTAAGATGTGTGAGTGTGTGTATGTGTGTTGTGCGATCGCTGCGCTAAGGAATTTTCTCTCTCTTGCTCTCACAATTTGTTTCTCCTTCTCGTTACTGTGTTGTGTTGTTGCTGTTATTTGCTCGCTCGTTTGAGCCCGATATTTCTCTCTTTTGTACCTTGTTTTACGTTTTTTTTCTGTTTTTTTGGGTGGAGTTTTGTTTTCATTTCGTTTTCCGTTTTTTTGTTTTATTGTTGTTTGCCCTCCCTCGCCCATCTCGCTCTGCTCTTTTTCTAATGAATTCTTGATCGCAAAAGCAATAACAATTTTGATGAAACTATTTTACAGTACATGCCACACACAACATCCCCCCTCTCTCTCATCCTTTACACACCGCTCGAGACGTGTTAAATAGAAGAATAAAAAATTGTGCAACACCAAAATACAAAATTAAAAATTAAAAAACTATAACAAATAAATAAAAAAAATCAAAAACGAATCTCTATCTCTATCAAAATAAAGAAGAAAAAGAATATAAATAAAAAAAAAACACTGTGCACACATACATATACACAAAAGAATAACAAACAACAATAAAAATGAGTGTTTGTGAGAAGAACAACGTTGTGCAACATCAATTGCAACAGGCTGCCGCAGTTGCTGCAGCCGCTGCAGCTGTACAGCAGCAGCAACAACAACAGCAACAACAAGTGCAACCCCCGCAAATTGTGCCACAGCCACATTTGACGCCCCAACAACAACAACAAAGCACACAAAGCATTGCCGACTATTTGGCCCAATTGCTTAAGGATCGCAAACAATTGGCTGCCTTCCCAAATGTCTTTACGCATGTCGAACGATTGCTGGAAGAAGGTAAGTCCTGACTCCCCACCCTCATCCCCTACCCCTCAAGAATCTTACCACTTTTCACTCTAGTTTCGATTTAGCTTGAATTTTCAATATATTCTATTCGTTTTTCGATTCAGCAGTTAGTTTAAAAAACACAAAATTGTTTTATTTTCATAAAAATCATTCGCAATACGTTTCAGTAATCAGTTTAGAAAACTGAGATTTGTTCACTTTGATATTTTTATATCCTTATAAAACATTAAAACCCTTCGTGAAACGTTTTACAAGTTAGTTTAGATAATTGAGTTTATTTGGTTTTAGATTTTTATAACTTATAAAACAACAAAAATAGCATTCGAAAACAACATTTGGTGTAATTTGTTACAAAATATTAGATTGAAGTATGTATAAAATCATCGCATTTACTGAGTTAAAAAGAAACAAACAGTCATGTTATTTAAAAATTGAGTTCAAAATTGATCAGAATTTGGTCAACATTTTCAGTTAGTCTAGATATATTCATTATTTCTTAAACTGAAGTTTTGTCTTTGTGTTTATGTTGATTCTTTGAGTGAACTTTAGATGGCGTCTGGAAGTCAGAATCAGATTCCCCCAATTCTTTTTGTCTTCTTTTCTGTTTTGTTGTGTTTGGCTTTGAGTTCATTCCACCTTACACACACACACACATACTTACGAGACCAAGATGATCACGATGATGATGATGCCTCTTGTTTGTTATTTTTAGTTACTTCCTTTTTGTGTGCCACTTCGTAAACGCTCTCTTTCTCTCTCTCTCGCTCTTTCTCTCAATCTCTCGCTATGTCTATCAATTCTCTTTGGATTTTTGTCTGGCATTGTCCCTCCTCGGTGTATTGCCTTCTTTGTTGCATGTTGCCTGCCCCCCACACGTCCACTCCAGAATTCAGGGGAGCAATGGATGGACCCCCACCATTTGGGTACTTTTATTATGATCCACGCACTAAGAAGGAAAAAGTGCAGAGAAAGAGATTGAAAGAAAAAGCAACTTTCGTTACCAAAAAAACACCAAAAATGTATCTGAAAGATACAAAATGAACAAATGTATGCCTACCCACGCCTGGTCAAAAGTAAACACACTTGAATTGACTTGACTTGAGAGGCAGAGGACGAACGTGCCACTACCTGATTGCAGCGCCTCTTCTTCTTTCTCAGCCTTTAACTCTTACTCTGACTTGGTATTTGCTCAACATCTGTTGCCCATATGCATATGTGTCGCCCCTGTTAATGACAAAATTATGTTGCACAGAGATACAGATACCGAGGACTGAGACTGAGACTGAGACACACACACATATGTAGATACTTTTTTTTTTTTTTATTATTATTTTGGATACTAGCTGCAAACTAGTTTTTTATCTACAAATTGTGTACGAGTATTTGCTAAAAAACCAAAAACCAAAGCGTTGACAATTTGTAAAAAAAAAACTCGTTCGACCAGCCAATGAAATCGGAACGAAGAAACAAATTTAACCAGCTTCACTTCCACTCCATGGCCCTCGCTCTTATCAGCGAGCGAGTGACTCTACCTACCACCTACCCAACTATCTACTCCCACCACATTCTGGCCGTTCTACAGCCAACACCAAACTCTGGTCATCAGAAAGTAAAGGAATATGTCGAGGAACCGGCTTGGACTTGGACCTAACTGGCTAACTGGCCCGACTGACTGCGGGCTGTTAACGGCTTTCAACTTTTCAACTTTTTGCTAGAAGTTTTTGTTTTTGTGTTGTTTTTACTTTATATATATGTATATATGTATTTATTTTGTTTTTATAAGTACGTTTTTTCTTTTTTTATATATATTGTACAACTTTCTCTTTTCAATTGCTGTTTGTTGTCGTCGCATTTGTGTTGTTGTCTTTTGATATGCGGGCCAAAAGTGTCCCATACACTTGACAAGTGGACCAAATAAAGCCGCAGAGGCATACATTGCACACGCACAAACACAAGGACATTAAAGGACTTAAAGATTCCTTTTTTGGTAAAGTAGCAAGGGAAAACTTCTTATACATATTTAGTTTCCATTTCCTTTGAGTTTGTTACCTTATTTTCAGCCTTAAATATTTAATTTTAATTGAATTATACATAATTAGGTTTTAAATTTTGTATATCCTTTTTGACTTGCATCTACAATTATATAGTTTGATTTTATTCTTCAGATTTTGTTACTTGGGTTTCTATCAATTCGATTCAATTCTTACCACTTCATTTCTTGATCTTAAACATTATTTCTTCATTTTATTTTGTAATTAAATGAAAATTTGTAACAAAAAAAAGCGAATTATTAACAAATAACCTTTAGAAAATCTGGTTAGTTATATGCATCTTTTAGATTTTAAAGTTTTCGGCCATATACAGTAGAATCCGGTTATAACTTCCGTCCGGTTATAGCCATTAAAGTTCGATGAGTGATTGGTTGGTCCCAATACAAACTTACATATATGAAAGGGCCCTCCGGTTAGTACGTCTTCCACATACAGTGATACATGTTTCGATACTTTGAGAGGCAGTAAAACCCAGAAAAATGCATTAATCGATTCCAAATTTTTACCAAAAACCCATTAATAATATATAAATGGAAAAACAAAACATTTTATTCATTATTTTCTCCTTAGTTCGAATAATCCAGAAAAAACTTTAAAATCCACTTTTGCTCGTGTAGCAAAACTTATAGATAAATGATTTTTTTTAATACTTAGTCCAAAGGCATTATGCTTCAATCACATTTGGCTATCAACGGTCTGGGCATACTCTCCATCAATTTTTCTATCAATCCGTGCAGTAGAGTGCTCCATTCCTCTTGGACTCGACTCAAAAGCTTGTCCATTGTCCTTGCCGGAGTATCGTAGTGCGACAGTAGCTTCTTTAGCAGAGCCCATAAGTTTTCGATCGGATTTAGATCTGGGCTTCGAGCCGACCTTTGCATCATCAGAAAGTTTGACTTTCGGGCCATTTTCTTACAATTTTGGCCGTGTGTTGGAAAATGACTTCGCTCTCTGGATACGCAGTCTTATCTTTTAAATCAGGAAGATTGAACTCCAATATATCTAAATAATCTTCCTCTTTCGTAATGCCATTTATTCGGACCAATGGGCCGTCATTTTCTTTGCCTTTTGGTACCTTTCCGACTTTCTAACGCCATTTACGGATATAAAACAAGAAATAATTTATAGTTTTGTTTTGGTCTAATGCAGAAATATTTTCAAATTATATTATTTATGCAAGCAGAGCAAACCCACAATATAATTTTAAAAACAGAAATTGTTTCAAAGAATTTTGGATACTCTTCAAAGCCCATTAAAAAGTTTTGTATCCTTTTAATTTGAAGAATTTTACAATATTTTATAGAATGATAACTTAAGACCTGCACTCGACCCGAAGGAAGGTTAAAGCCGATCAAAGAAATATATAGCAAACTAATGACACTAATATACCCTTTATTTATAGCCCTAGGGATAAATAAAGAGCCACGAAACCGACAAAAAAAAAGATGAAAAAATGCAAAATCAAATGTTAAGTAGCTTAAAATTAAAATTCTGTGGCCCACAACGACGTCTCTAAGGGGAGCAGGGAGGTTGCAAATTTCATGAGAGATGTCTAATTGGGTGCCGTAAACCCCCCGACCCAAAAAAAATTCTGAATTGGTTGAGCGCGGGTGTGTACATATAGAATTTTTTCGTCTATATGTTTTGCTTGGTTTCTACTACCTGTTTTTATTTTTTTCATGTTTTTTTTGGGGTGCTTCTCACTTGAAATGCACAACTTGCGATTACATTTAAATATATATGTTCAAATATATATATGTAGATACATCTATGTATGTATATCTATTGTATATATGTATATATTCTTGTCTCTCTTTGCTTATTTATTTATTTGCCGCTGTTTTTTTTATTGTCTTCATTGCTTTTTGGCACTGCTGACATAAATTTTGTTGTTGCTTTAGCTTTCAACTGACTCACGCCTTAATAAAATAAAGTAAAATAACATAAAAAAAGAAAGGAAAGAAACCACAGCCAAAGTAGAACTTTGGCAGAAAACGCGGCAGGTTTTTTGTGTTTTTATGCAGATACGTATATTTGTATGAAGATATAGGCATTGTATCTGTTAGATACGTCTCTATGACACACGACACGGCTGGAGCACGTTTCTTTCAATTCGCATTGTCATATTTTTGCACAGTTGAAGTGTGCCTAGACTGTGGAAAGACGACTATGACGATTACGATTACCATTATACGATTGCGATGCAACGTCAAAAATGCTCTCAGGTTACGGCTGGAAGCGGGGCGGGAAGCGGGGCGGGAAGCGCAGCGTAGACCAAGCATAACTGCACGTACTTAACATCCAGATTATAGAGTGTGAGATATCATCAAAACTTCCGCATGACAATTGACTATCAAATGTAAGGCCAATAGCAGAAAGTTAGGCTAAAATCGATGGCTAAAATCTACACCTTTTTATGCCCTTGCAAAAAGGTCAGAAGTGTGCAATGCATAGAAGAAAGCATCTCCGACCATATAAAGTATATATATTCTTGATCAGCACGACGAGACGAGTTCAAATAGACATGTCCATCCGTCGGTCTGGGTCATCGCATCGACCGTCCGAGCTACAGAGCTGAAATTTTGCATGTAGGCTTGCATATAAGGCACAGTTTGCATATCTCGGATTCAGCCGGATCGGATCACTATATCATATAGCTTTCATACAAACGGCAAAGTCACGAACAGTGACTTTTCTCAATAACTTTGTTATTTTCTTAGCTATTGTCGTGAAATTTAATATTGGTCAGTCTATTACACCTACAAACGACTTGATAGAGATACAAATTAGATAGAGATCGGGTGACTATATCATATGGCTCCCATAGGAACGATCGGTTAGAAAACAGTGACTTTTGTCAATAACTTCGTTACTTTTGAAATTTCTTTCAAATTTAACATATGTTAGTTTAATATATCTGTTAATGACTGTTTTGAATTTTATAAAGATCGTGTGACTATATCATATAGCACCCATAGGAACGATCGGTGGAAAACAGTGACTTTGATCAGTAACTACGTTATTTCCTATGCTAAGATTGAAGGTCGTTCTTTCGCCTTTTCTAGATAAAACGTTTCTCTACTTTGATGGCTATGGGTAAGGAAAGAGTTACCAAAAAAGTTGCAAGGGTATACAAACTTTGACGCGGTCGAAGTTAGCCCCGGCCCTCTCGTTTTTTTATCAAATCATATTTTCAACACCGCCCACGCCAAGAAACGTCTGTCTCACTCACTCTCATAGTGTGTCATCGTGTTTATGATGATCATCTTGTAGATACCAAAATTTTTGTTTTGCTCTGCGTTGTGCATTCTAAAAACCCCCCTCAAAAAAGAAAAAGAAGAAGAATTACGCTTGCCCGTTTGGCTACACCCGCTATGCGAGAATGTTTATATAGTCATAGATATATATGTATATACAACCTATATACACCTCACACACACACACACTCATCTATAAATATATATATATACCTCTATAAGTGAGAGTGTGTGTTTGTGTAAATCTTGGCATTTCCCAGATACACACTAGAAAATGTTCTGTGCTGTGGCTCTGCTGTGCCGGCCGACATTTATTTTTCATGAAAATTTTGAAATGTGTTTCATTTCATCTAAATTTAGATTATTGGAAAATGGTTTTTCTATTCGAGCGAACGATCGAATTGACTTGGACTTGTGAGAGTTTTGTTGGAATTTTCCTTGCCTTTTCTTTCTTTTCTTTACTGTGTTGTTGTTGTTATTGTTTTTGGGCGTTGCTGGAAAATGTGAATTCATGTTGCTGGTTAAAACTAAATGCAAATAGAGAAAATGTGGCCAAAATGCAAATATCACCTCAACTAAACACGCCCATCATCCTCACTGTGAATGAAAGAGAGAAAACTACAGGCGTTTCAATTTCATATTATCATAGGCAAGGGAGGGACACCGAACCAACAACAACAACAACAA
This sequence comes from Drosophila paulistorum, assembly GCA_018152135.1. Classification (NCBI taxonomy): domain Eukaryota; kingdom Metazoa; phylum Arthropoda; class Insecta; order Diptera; family Drosophilidae; genus Drosophila; species Drosophila paulistorum. Next base: position 5,332,334 of record JAECXG010000805.1, on the reverse strand, counting down.
CAATTGACGTGCTCATAAATTTGTTGACAATTGTTATGCGGAACGCGTAGGCACAGCTGCTTGGATGGATGACCCGCACCCGCACACAGGCCGCACAGACCCGCACTCAAAATCGTTTCCTCCCCCTCTTCTATCCCCTACTACGATTCATTGCGTTTTCAAATTCAATTAAAATCTTTTGTCATCGGCCATCGATCGTTTGTTTGTTTGTTCATTCGTTTGATCGTTCGTTGACTCGATTGATAGTTGAGTTGGTTATATTTTGATTTGTTGGTTGGGCCAACTAAAAGAAAATGCAGTCGAGCGTTTTAGCCAAAAACCCCATCACAATTTAATCAAAGTTAAGTCCATAATATGTATTATGTTATAAAAGGGCAACGTTCGTTTGTTGATTGTTGACCAAAATTCGATTTAAGCCATTCAATTTTGTTAGGGGCGAAAGTTGTGCAGTTTGTCTGGCTTTTCTAGTTGACTGGTTGACTGAATCTAGTGGGAGGTGATGCTGAGATGATTTTGCGGCTTATATAATCCATTACAGACTGAAAAACTCTGCATTTCCTTTTGGGAAAATGTATATTAATTAGCCACTTGTTGATTTTCTCTAAGCCGCCACATGACTTATGCAAACATCTTTTCATCTATGTTGTATGAAATGATTCACTTTTTAATCCATGGCAACCCTCAAAGTAATGAATATATATACATTTTCAGCCTTCAATTAGCGTTTTTCTTTGGAATCCGTTTGCACCATTTCACATACGAAAAAACATAGAAAGAGATAGAGAGAGAGAGTGAGAGAGAGACAGTAAGAATCTCTAAGCAATTTGAGTGCCATTCTGACTCTTTTCCACTCCCCCCACTCACACACACACACACACACACACACACACACACACACACACACACACACACACACACACACACACACACAAACAGAGACAGAGACAGAGACAAACACAGAGAATGAGAGATCATTACGTCATTTTTCTTATGTTATTTGATAGCCAAGCTGCAGCGCAAATAAAAAGTGTTTTTTGATTTAATTTTGACAAAAATAGCAAAAAAATTAGAAACAAAGCAAGAGAAAATGTGAATAAGCGTAATTAAAATATTTTTCACATGCTCATGTTCCACACACACACACACGCAACACATGGAAATATTTACCACCCCTTCTATCACCCCCGCACATGTACCACCAATCCACATCAAGGCCTCTCAGGAAGAGGCACGCGACTACCGAGACTACCGAGTGACTACCAGCAGAGCAACATCTTATGTACATACAAAAACCATGTGGCCTGGCATTGGGCAATTGCCTTAATATGCCCTACCAAGCTGCACAAATTGAACAATTTGATAAGATATACGATTGAGAGATGATAGAAGATCGAAGAGGGGGGGATGGAAGGCGGTTTTCGGAGGGGGTGTTCGTTCTACTTCCTTTTGAAGTACACAGCTCAGAACAGAGCGCCATATGGTCGATCGGTCGTTCGGTCGGTTGTGGCTTCAACTCGCTTTTGGAACTCTCTGGTCATATATGGGCAGACGATTTGGTTGATTCTACTACAACTTCTCTTGCCTCCACTTGAGTCAGTTGCTGCAAGTGAATCACTTTTATTGTGCAATGCAATTGACAATCGATTTGGTTCTTTTACTTCTCTTCTTTTTTCTGGTTTTTGATCTCCATCTCCGTCTTTGTCTTGTGTATGTATATAATCGTTAATCAATTTAATGTTTTTCAATTGCCGCTGCTCCGTGTGAAATGCGGGTCCATAAAAGAAAAACAAAGACAACCTTAAATCACTTTTCGGAACAAAGAAGGAAAGTAAAAACCCCTCGAAGTAAAGATTCAATTGGCTTAAAGGCAAAATCATTTAACAATTAAGCCAGAAAGATGATTAAATGAAAATATTGCTGAAAAGTCAACATTAAATAATGAAAAAAATAAATCAAAAAGGAATGCAAACAGTTTTTTTTTAAATTTGTTTTTGTCGTTTTTTGGCGGTTCCCATTCACTTGACAAATCAACAAAGAGCCAAAAACTATGGCAAACATTTGAAAAAGAAAAGATATCCAAAGAAACTATGACAACATAAAATATCAGCAGCAACAACAACGGCCACAAAATATGCGTCATATCTAAGAAAGCGAATAGAAAGGCAAACGACAACAACAAAAACAATTTTGCCGACAACGTGCAAACATTGAAAAAAAGATACTAAACACAGCAAAGATTGAGATACATTTTTGTGTGTGTGTTTCTTTTCGTAAGCATCATTGAATCAAGAAGTAATGTGTCTACTGTCTACTTGAGAGGTAGCTATACACACACACACACACACACACGCACATATGATAAACATAAAGAAACGAAAATTATGCAAACTTGGCCAAAAAGAAGTATGTAGTAGCTACTAACTCGAGTGCCCTCAATCTGCAGTGCTGCTGTAACTGCAAGTGATCGCTGCATGAATGAATGCGGTTGTCACGTCACTTCTGTGTGTGTGTGTATGTACCTCTGTGTCTCTGTGTGTGTGTGTTGGCATTTTTGGTATATCTTTTGGCCACTGCCAGCCGTTTTAGTTTTGCGCTATTTTCGCATATCGCATTTAAGCAAATTCATGAAATTTTGCCCCTTGAAATTGTTTCGATTGAAAGGTTTTGGTATTTCATAAAATTTCACAAATGCCACGCCCCAATGATACCCTAATTGTTGCATTTGCCTTCAGCTGTTCATTTATCATGACTCTCGTAGTGCATGTGTGTGTGTGTGTGTATCTCTTTCTGCGTGTCTGTCTTGTTGGTTTGCCTGCATTGCTTTGGTTTTTTATTTTACCAATTTCGATTTTTGGTTTGTCTTGCCTTTGCCTTTTGACTTGTTTATTTTTTTTTTGGTGGTTTATATTTCTTTTCTTCTTTTATTTATTTTCATTTTTGGCAATTTGTTATTACTCGTGCCGTGCTTAGTGCGCCACGATTTGTTGTATCTGCTGCAAGCAAATGTATTTGGGTTAAATGCCCATTTTTATATGGACGCCCAAACATTGGCCATGTCGCGTTCCTCCAGCCAACAAACACCACGACAATCATCAATAATTATTGCCATTGTTGCCATTGAACGTTTTATTTCATTTTGTCTGTATTTTTTACTGCACGACAATTTCCGTTGACTGTTCACTTAAGTGTCTGACTATTAAACAAATGTCTTAATTTGCATAGGTAATATTTTTTTTGCATTAAGTCTTTATTTTGGCACTACTAAAAAGAGTTAATTTGAGCTAATTTTGGGTATTTAGGTTAAGAAATTCTCAAAGGAGACTTAAAGATTCTCTGTCATAGACTGCTTAAAACATTCCACTGATGCTCTCGCCCACTCTCTTTGTCTGATTTATACCTAGTTGTGCCTCATTTCAAGGACAACTTGTGGAGATTATCAAGACATCTTGAGCATGGCGACAAATGTTTTGCTTGAATGTCATTGGCATATACAAAAACCAGAAATCAACATACTTAGGTTTATGTATATGTATATAGAATATATACATATTAACACTATTGAGTGCACTTGCATTTTCTAAAATGACAGTGGGTTGTTGTCGCATACCTTTGGAGCAACAAAATATATGTATGCATGTAGGTTTTCCGGTTTTGCATTCACTCTTAAAAATAAAGACGAAACCCACACGGCCCAAAGTGATAGTTGAGTTGAGGAATAGAGATGAAGACAACTTAACAAAAATGAAAAGAAAGATTGTCGTATTGCCTTTATGTTTGTCGCTGTCTCTATGTCTGTATTTCTCTTTGTTTACTAAAAATAAACATGAAACATGTGGGCGCTTCGAAAAGGTGTTAAGAACAAGTTGCACAGGAATCAAGCAAAACTTTTATTCAGCAGATACAAAACGTATATATAGTTTTCTTGTACTTGCATAGAGGAATTTATCATAATAAATCCCCTCACCAGGCCAGCCAAAAGAGAAAAGTCGGCATGGCTTTGGCTTTTGTTTCCAAACAAGTTGTCAGGCTTTTTTTTTTCTTTTGCCTTGGTCATTTCAATGTTGGTCAAGTATATTACGGCTATATAATTATGCATATGTATGTATCACTGTGTGTGTGTGTGTATACTTAACTCGACAATTCATATAAAGAAGATGGTAGTAGACAGGTAGGTGGTGGGTAAGTAGGCAGGCAAGTATGTTGTAGGTAGGCAGCATTATTAACAAGTGTGTATGAGAGAGTGAGTGAATTGTCGTCGTAATAATTTATAGGGCTCTCTGTGCTGGCCATGTATTGTCTTTGTTGGTTGTCTGCCATGTGTGGGGGCTGTCACACAATTGACTGTTTGGTTTGCCTTATTAAAGACCTTGCTACGTGTGTCACGTTGCGTATGAGCGATAATCAAAATTAATTATACGCCAAGTAAAAGGCACCAGCAGCACCAACAGCAGCACCAACAGCAGCAGCAGCACGATCAGGTAACACACACGCCCACATTTCAGCATACCCATTAATAAAAAAAACAACAAATTATGAAATAATCTGTGCTGCTCTGTTTTTTAATGTCTAAACATAAAAAATAAAAACAAACCAAGAAAGAAAACTGTTTTGTTTTTAGTTTTAAGTGCCCCAAAAATGGAAAACTTGCTAAACTTTCACTTGCCTTAAATGTCATACAATGATCGCTAAAATATGCAATTAAAGTTGAAAATTATTAACTTGCATTTTGATAAAAGTTTTGATTACAAGCATTATCTAAAATTATTATACAAATGGTCTTTTTCTTTGAGTCGAAATAAATTTTATATATGATTAAACATTGGCTAAGAAATGTCATAAAATGATGTCTATAAATAATAAAGTACAAACTGTTAGGAATATAACACCAATTTAGTAATTAAATATATATACATACACATAATTAAATGTTGAGTTTCCGGTTTAAGAAATTTGAGAAATTTTTAAAACGAAAAGTTGTCAAATTGATGTGCATGGCGAATTTCAGCCAAAAATCATTCTTCGTTCTTTTATTCCATAGATTATCTATCTTTCTGTGAGTCTATTTGAAATGAATAATAGAAAATGGACCATAAGATTAATACCATAAGGAGGGGATGGAAGGGAAGAAGTCACAAAAAGTTTTCCCTCACGTCAATTGGTATATTTGTTGCTGATGGCTCACAGCTTGTTAAACATATTTTGAACACAAAATGTTTACACATTAGTTGGCTGACGAGCCGCAACAATATGGAGAAATCCAATAACAAAATGAAATGAGAAGCAAATCTATATATTTTGGTAAATCTTCCAAATACCAAATGGCCAACTAAGCTAACAAAGAAGAAAACAAAAACAAATGAGGGAATAAAATTTGGACTTTGGTTGAAACAAAAAAGAATTTTTGAGAACCCTAAAGTTAATGCCAAGAGAGATATAAAGAAAGAAAATTAGAAAATTTGTAGCTCCTAAGTAATTCATAATACACACACACACACACACAAAAAAAGGTCATGAACTTTTGCGGTGGCTGTTTGTTTCAGAAAAACCGCCATCGTGCCTCCTCCATTGCCATTGCCATCAACAAAATTTCTCTTTCTATTCTATTTGTTCTTCAGTTCAGCCATGGCTGACGCGTCGCCGGTTTACGTTCCCCACAAGTTGCTTGGAGTCCGGAAAAGTCATTCGACTACTCCAGAAATAAACAAGCAATGTGGCAACAACCGGAGGCAGCAACAGCCATTGGCCAGACAATTCACAGTCGAGTCGAATCGTAGTGCGTCGGGGTGTCACAGAAATTTCATCTTATAAATATGCTTATAAATAGAAAGATGCCCAAAAAACAAAAAAGAAACGAAACGAAAAAACCCAAAAAGAACAGCCCAAAATGTTCAAAAGCGGCAAGCACAGCCCAGCAGAGAACATTTTGCGGTATTTTTGGTTTTTACGAGAGTTCAACCGTGTTGATTGAGGTGTTTACGAAGCACAAAAGTGCTAAAAGACTAAAGATCCTTAATGTCATTTCAAAAAATTTGTGTGTTTACTATAATTATCTCTTCAACTCGCAGAGTTGAAAAGGTAAAACGCTCAAACTCAAATTCATCTAACAATCAGGTGATCTGTTGGGATTTTCCCATTCTAATTTTGTTGCACTTTTCTTTTACCGATTTTTTCCATCCATGGAGTGTCCTTTATGGTCTTCAAGATCTTTTTTTGGTCTCTTAGTCTTTGGTCAGATTTTTAACGGATTTCCTTAACTTTATTAACTTATTCCATTGTAAATTTTCGTCTTTTATTACTGTGTTTAGGTGTACTTAATATTTTATTATTATTCTCAGTAGGTGCAAGTCTCCCCCATCGGATTAAACTATAATAAAACTTATTATATAGCTAAAAATATGTTTTTTAGATAACGTTTTGTAATATGCCAAGAAAGTTGTGAAAATGTTTATTTTAGATTATAGTATATGTATTAAAGTTTAAGATATATCTAAATTTAGAAGTCGTCTTATCACTATGCAGTAGTTTTTCACCTAAATATTGTATCATAATTACAAGTAAAAATTCCCAAAAAAAAAAGTATGCTGCCAAGGTCTTTTGGTTTTAGTTTTTCTGTATATTACCTTTGCCCAGATGGAACTTGTTGTTTTTGTTGTTCACATTACCGCCATTTTATTTGTTGCCTTAACTAATCTAATCTATGAACTTCTTTTTCTTTCATTTGCAGGTGAGTTTGTTTAACGGAGCTTATCAGTGACTACCACAGGCATAAACACTTGTGGGCATTCATTCGGTAGCAGCAGCAGCAAAAACCATAATAGTTTGGTCTAAAACTAACCTGATTGGTTGAGTACACAAATCGTCTATTATCTATACTAGATGCAGTTCATTTGTAATTGGTCCAAGCAACACAACAACAACAACAATAATGAAGTGCGGGGTGGGTTTGTCTGTCTGTCCCATCATCGATACTTATTATCTGGCTTTGAATTTTATTACCGGCTATAAAATAAGCTTTGCTTGTTAATTGCTTTATAAAAATGGGCGCGCATGTGACGTGACATAGAGAAAGAGAAAGAAGACTACCGTTTTTTTTTTCTGTCTACCCTTTACCATATAGGGTTAATATGTTTGTAACAAATTGGAGTAAACAAAATCCATTTCAAATGTGTTTAATAATTAATATGGATTGTTTATTGTTTTTAGACGATTAGATAGCAAAACATCGAAAGATAAATAAAACGTTTGTTTAGTATGGAATTACATAGAGATTTCTCAAGGTGTTTAAGGAAATATCTACCGATTACTATGTATATACATAATTGGTTTACATTGCTGTCAAGTATTTGAAATGACTTTTAATTGTACAGGGTATTTGCCAATGCAATGCAACGTATCGAGTGTGTGTGAGTGACTGTCTGTCTATGTGTCTGACGAGTTTTGCCGGTTAAATCAGTTATATAGAAATTTATGCCCTATAGTTGTCATTTGTTAAAAAGGTTTATTCCAATCGAGAGACCCCTGCCTTGCCCTGGTCCGTACCCTATATACATTTGAGTCGAATCACTCCCCTGGTGCGCTCCAGTGCGCCCCCTTTTTCATTCATTATGTGAATCTTAATTAATTTTTAAATATTGACAGACCAAAGCAGCAAACTGCCGGGGTGTGGCTTCCTGCCCCAAGTAGTACTTACTATAAGCGGGCGGACAACAAGTTTATTTATTTATCTTTTTTGCCCATGTTTAAACCTTTTTCTTTTTATCTTTCATTTTGCTTTCTTTTTGTTATTGTATTAATACCTTTTTTGTTTTTTGTTTTTTTTGCCCAATTTTCCACTTTAATCATTTCTTTTTTTGCCTTTGCTTTTACAGGGGAGCCTTAATTATTGACACTTTTCTCATTTTTTCATTGTATTTTTCATCAATTTACGCATTTATTGCATATATATTTGGCTCGATACGCAAGGGGGTTTTCCCAGCCTCTTACGTGGGGGTATTTCATTTTGTTTTTCGCATTGGAAATTGTGCTCATGGGAACTGATTGATTAGCGGGGCAGTTACTTGGCAGCCGCAGTAAATGCAACTGCAACAAAAACTGCCACACAGATATTTGCAATCTTTTTTGGCAATGACAAGTTGCAGTTGCAATTTACTTTTTGTTACTGAATGTTAAAAGGGGGGACAAAAAAACCAAATTCCCGTACAATTTTCAAACTTGTTTATTATTTGCTTTGTTGTGGTTGTCATTATATAGTAAATTTGTAGTTTCATCTCTCTTTCAAAATGTTGTTAGTTTGGTAAATAATAGATATCAACCATATAAGCGATGGACAGGGAAGGAGCTACAAGGGCCATTAAACAAATAGTCACTCATTGTTTTTAGTATATCTTGTGACTCAATTTATTCCAATATATCAAATATAAAAAAACTTTAACTGAACTGTAAAGAATTAGCTGGCTTAAATGCAAAGTTTGACGTAAAAGAATTAGTTAATCCTAAAAAGCTCTTTAAAATAATGACGAAGAACTGTAAATAGAAGAATAGACGTAGTAAAACTGATGCTAAAGATAATTGCCATCTTTGTAATGTTCAGTTTTAGTTGGAAACTTCTAAATAATATTTTCCATTTTTAACGACTTTAAGTCAGCTATTTTTTTCCCACTTATTTGTGGAATATCTTCAAGTTTAACACGGCTATGACACATCTCCTTTTTTTTGCATTGACAGTACACAGGAATATGTATCTTACGATGAATCAACTTCAACTTGGCATGAAAGTAAAATAAATATTTCCCAATTACGTTTAAGTGCGTTTATTTGACAAGGGGACGAGGGAAAGGGGACAACAACAGACATTTGAAATCCGATCTACCAACAAAAAAAAAAAAAACGAAAACCAAACAAAAATAAAATTACTAATACATCAAAAACTGGTATGACAAACAACCTTGGCCTTACTTGTTTGCTTATTTGCATTTTGTCAATTGTTTTCAATTTCGTCTTGTTATTATAATCATTTATTTTATTATTATTTTTGTTATTTTGTTGGCCACCACGCCCATTCTTGGCCTGTGATAACTAATTGTGAGCTTAATGTCAAGTTGCAAGGCTGCTTACCACCTACACCAACACACCACAAGTCTCACAAGTATTTGCTTTCAAATGTGTGGCATGGGAACACACAGCATTATGATGCAGAGAGACGGCATTAAAACATCATTTCTATTTCCATTTACACTTGTGCACAAGTTGGCGCTGAGTTTACCTAAAAGAAATGTTAGCTTAGTTTATTTGCTTTGCTGCCATGTTGACAACAACTTTCCTTTTTTTCCGCTGGCTTTGGCCATTGTCTTTGAGAGTCTTTCGTGGGGTTTGAATCTGAAACGGAAAGTTCAAATTCACGCTATTCGGCTTGCTATGTGTCTGAGATGGCATTTCACTTCCTTTCCAACGCCCTTAAGACAATCAGACAAGCAGCCACATAGCGACATTTACCTATGTACATGTATATGTGTATATATATATGTATATGTGAATATGGCCAACTCGTCAAAAGGCATTCTGGCGTGTCGAAAATCTGGAACGTCAACAGTAAAACGAACGAACCAACGAACTCATCATCATACCAAAATCTGGCACAAAAAAGAGTTGTAGTACCTTTTACTTCCACGACATGTGAAAAAGAAAAACAAAAACCAGAAAGAAAAAAATGAACCATACGACAAAGTTGCATTGTTTTTCCAACCAAGCAACGATATTGCTGACACATTTTACTAATACTTGCGACTGTCTCTTGGGTCGCTCAGTTTATCACATGTTCTTTTTGGTCTTCTTGGCGTTTTCTCTTTCTCGCGGAATTGTGGGTGTTGCTCATAATGATGATGATAATGATGATGATGGGTGCTACTATTATTACTGTAGCTCATTGCCGCATGGCTTTTTGGCATTAATTTTAATGCCCTTAGTCGTCGCTTGTATCGACTGGGAAGAGAAGAAGAAGTAGGGTGTGGGTTGGGATGAAATGTTGAGTTGTATTAATGGCCGAGTGGCAAAAATAAGTCTGACTGTGTCGCCAAGCAATGTGCTTAGAGGTATGGCCGCTAAACCATAGTCGTCACATTGCATGCCCATTAAAATCCTCAGTATATAGGTATAGGTACATATATATAATTTTTAATACTTTTCTTTCTCTTCTCTCTTTGCCTTTGTCTTTCTTCTCTTTCGCGCGATGTACTTAAATTCGTCTTATTAAATGGCAATGGCTACTAAAATAAGCAACAATAAAATTCGTATTTAGGCAGGCATTAAATAAAAAATGCTAAAACGAAATTAGTCATTGACTCATAAATTATTTGCATACCCTGCAAATGTTTGAGCCAAAACACAAAGAGTATTGATTGAGAAGGTATTCAACAGTTTAACCTACAAGTATATTCACTGGAAATGTTTGTCTGCATGATAATCGCTTGGTTACTAAATGCCAAAAACTACAAAATATTTTTTATAGAGTAAAAGTATCTTTCTTAGAGGACATCATTTAGTCTGTCATTTACTTTTGTTAATAAGAAATTTCTCTTGTTGTCTCTCTTTCTATCTCTTTGATTTAATCACAGCAATTAATTAGTCGTCATCTGTTTGATTTCAAGGTGTTTAACATGGGCTTTAACAATTCAATTTGCAACAAATTTTAAATTGTGTATGTAGATAAATTTTAAACAATTGTTGGCGAGAGCAATGATTGTAACGATTTATATTTATTGTTATCTCTGGAATGTTATAATTAATGATGAATTAAATAACTTTTAGTCATTGCAATGCCATATCAATGCAATGACTAATAGAATTTAATCGAAATCAACATCTATCTAATAATAATTATACTTTTATTTCGATGAATGGCATCATCAAATTTTTTATATTAGCTGTCAAATAATTATCATAAGAGAATAATTATTACATTTTAATGAGGAAATTATACACCAAAAATTCCAATTGCTGCACATATAAAAACCAGAAATTAGCCATTTAATAAAATAAATGTAAACCCACACACATACATATGTTTGTTGGTATGGCTAAAAATTAAAGTTAAAAATGGTTGGTTGTTTGCTTTGTTTGTTTAATATTTGTGCCTTTTGGTTTGGTTTATTTAAACTAACAATTGGCACATTTATTCCATTTATTCTTTGTTATTGTTGAGATTAATGTGCGTTTTATCAGTTTCTTTTCATATTTATGTGAAATGTTTATATACGGCTATTAAGAAAGAGAACAGCCAAATGGAATCAATGTGTTTAGTTCTAAATCAGGTGTGTATTTTCAACCGATTTGAATCAGTTTTCTATTGTATAGAAAATTTCCTTTTCCATTCAAATTTACACATGTGATAGAAAATGAGGAAAAGCCTCTAACATATTGTAAATTTAAGGGCTTTGAGTATTTATATTTACTTATGGGGTTATCTCTTTATAGACGATGAGCTCAAACTCAAACATATTTGAACTATGTGCTTTAAATATGTTTCACAAATCTAAAAAAACGACTAGTGGCTTCATTTAAGTGTGGGTACTTACTAGTGATGTGAATTTCAGTAAAAACATCGATGTCTATGCTCATCGATAGTTTCAATGTTAATAATCGATGGTGCTTATAACATAGGGCTAAAATCTCGATGCATCGATGTATGTCTCATGTTTTTCACAAGTATTAAAATTCACTGTTTTCTAATAATCAAAACTTCTAATAATAGTATTTAAATTAATCTTAAAATATTGAAACCAGCTGGTCTCTTTTCTCATTGTTATCGTTATCTTTCAAAAACTATTTGAAAAAACATTTATGGGTTTTACTTTCCGAAATAAAATTTCGTTTACCTGATTTGGACTTGTTCAATTTATTGTATCTGTTAACATTTTGTCAGTCGATGATAAACTCTTTAAGTCATCTTTGCTTTCAATCTGAATAAAATGCTCTTAAAGTTTTAGCTTAAGTAAGGTTTACAATGGGTTTTCAAAGACAGTTTCATTTAATTATATGATAAAATTTCATAAGTGACAAATAGAACCGATGTTTTTGTTAAACATCGATACATCGTTGAACATCGACATCAATAAAAACATCCGTAAACATCGCCAAGAGAACATCTTAACGGATAGTCTGGGCTTTTCATTGATTTCCTTCTCATTTCACTCTGAATGTGTTTACGAACTATTTATTTTCTTAGTTTTTGTTATAATTTAAACAACGTTTTATTGAATATGTCTTTTTTTATTCGGACATCTATGCAGGTTTCATGTTTTTCTTTTTTCTGTTTTATTTACTTTTATTCTTTTGCCACAACAAAAACAAAAATGAATTAATAAGAAATGTGTTCGAGTCGCAAATATTATTTTAGCAGATTGTCGATCGTGTGAATCAACATGCAAATGACACATTTACGAGTATAGAAAACAAATTCTAAAAAAAAATAAATGTTGGAGACAAATATTTATGCACTAAATTTCATGTCATATTTTCGTTAATTTAAATATTGTTCTTCACAGTTACTTGACCATGTTTTTAACCCAGTTGAAAGTCTTTAAAGTAAATTTAGTCAATTTTCAGTTAATATTTGGCAAAAAAAAAAATGCAGTTAGACGTAAAATGTTCTCCGTAGAGAGATAAATTTGTGAAGCCCAGTAAAATGGAATTAATTTGAGGCGATATATATTATAAGAATTTGCTATTTGATGGCTAATCAATATGATAAAGTAGTTGGTTCCATCGAAGATGTTAACATTGTCTTCTCGCAGTGCGTGTTAGCCTAAACATCTGTTCATTTCAGAAGAGACAATATGGAAGTATGTACATAATGATTGCTCATTGCTTTGCCTGTAGAAATTTGTATGCAAACAAAAAATTCGCGAATATATAATATGAAATTACTGCCAAACCGATTTGATTGTTTTGTTGGTTGCAAAATTTCAAGGCCAGTCTTGCCGTAGGCAAAATCGAGTTCATGTTGAAAACATAAAATCAAATGTCTCTTTTTGTTGCTTTTGTACTTGCAATTTGTTTGTTGGCCAGCCAGAAGCAAGGCTTTAAAAGATTGCAATAAAACAGAAAAATAAAGCAGTGTGAACTTTAAACGTTTTTGTGTACGGTAATTTAAAATAATTTCGTTTTTTGGCTTTGTCATGGTTGGTGCCGCTGCTGCTGTGACAATTTGTTAAAAACAGAAACAACTTTGGTATTGTTAATATGTGGGCGTTTGCTGAGTGGGCGGTGGAAGCGGGGAGGGCAGAACAGTTTGCGCATTTGACATTGTTTTCTTGGCAACCCAACCCACACTCTGAACTCTTTTTTTGTGCTCTCCTTGTCATCTAATTCGTGGTATGAATGGCTTTGCATTCATAAATTAGCTGGCAGATACTTTACTTAAGATATAGACACAATGTGGATGTGTGTGTATGTAGGCAAAATGTATATATTTATTTATATACATACATATGTCGTGAGCCAATGCAAATTGTTTGGCTAACAATCAATCAGCTGAGTCGGCGACCGAGTTAAGTTTAATTTGGTTTAGGTGTCGCCTGCCTGGCATTTCCTATGAGATTGACAAGTGTGGGGATTAGATTTGTGCATGTGTGTGTGTGTGTGTAGGCAAAATAATTGGTTTTCACACCATATTGAAACTGTATTACAAGCCATGAGAATTCACAAAGCAATCTGCTTGCAATCTAATTTAAATAATAATTTATAACGACAATTCAATAATAATCTTGAATTGATAGCAGAATCTAATTTTATGCCAATTCCATGAAAATCATGAACATTAATTTGTCTAGAAACTAAAGGAAAACGATTGACGATTGACTAGTTTTCTATAAGTTTTCTGATAAGCGATATACTATGACTATTAAGAGACATGTATGTACATATGTATGTGTTAAATGTGAATGCTTTCAGTTGAACATTTTACAAAAATGGCATAAACTGAACAACTTCTTAGGAAAAACAAAAAGTTCTTCGTACTCTGATTAGTTTAAGTCTTTGGATTTTCTTGGCGTCTGATGTCAATTCAGAAATGACTAAAATTCTAGGGATCCAGGGGGGGAATCTGGAGGATAATCTGGATAAGTCCTGCCTCCGTCGAAAATGACAGCATTTCTTAAGCCTTAGATCTTAATTTTCTAATCAGACACTCGAAGTTTGAAATATTTTGAAATATTTTCTAGATCGGCAGATGATGAAACCTGAAATAAACGTTATTAAAAAATGGTCAGGAATAATAATTGGAATGAAAATGGAATTAAAGCAACTCACATTTTTATAGTTAAGATAAAGTGCAACAGATTTGTTGCTAACTTTTCCCTAAGTAGGTGATGGAATATTTCCAAAAACAGTTTTTAGAAAAACAACTTGCATGTTTTTTATTTTCGACTTGTCTTTACGATTTTATATATCTATTTGAGTAGGCATTATGCATTCAGTTACATACATGTAGATGTAAGTTTGTATTTTTGTGGCACTTTGGCAGACTAAAGATGTAGCGTAGAGAGAGTAAAACCCTTGCCAAAAATCGTAATGCATAAAATTTGACAATTTATTGACGCTCGGTTGGCTGGTGTTTGCATAAAATGAAATTGCGCACACAAGAAAGAAATAAAAAAACACACACACACACAAGTCTAAAATTAAAATTCTTAAAATGCAAAATGTGGCAGGGCTTTAGAGGGAAGGTTACAACACCCCCTCACCCCAAAAATGCATGCATTTCTGTTGGCCAGAATGAGGTATACATATATGTAGGTGCAACTACCAGCCAGCCAGCCAACAATTTCTGATGTCATCAATAAATCAAAAATCAGAATATGAGCAAATCCTTTTGCTTGTCTTGGCCAATTGAAAGCCTTCAAATTTTGTGTTTCTCGTTATGATATAGGCAGAATTTTTAGTAGTTTTGTCTAATAACAAATTCGTTAGAAAAAAGGTTTGCCAACTCTAGAGCGAGAGCCACTTAAAGCAATGCGTTTTTTTTTGTGTGGGGGTTGGCTATAAAAATTATACAAAATGATAATAATAATAATAATAATACTTGAACACACACGCAAACTATATTTTTCTATATACGTATTTGTATTTGAAATATGTATAGATTTGTGTGTGTGCCTTAGGCACTCACCAAATTTGGAAGAGCTGTTTCGTGCCAAATATAGAGAGGGTCTGGCTAAAAAGTTCAAGTCATAAAAACAGAAAAACAAAAAAACCAAAACGTACATATATGAATGTATGTAAATTATAAGTTAAAACTTGACTTGCATTAGAGAGCGGACTTTGAATGAATGAAACGAAATGATAGAGATCTAGATAGTCAGCAACTTGCCTTAAATGAACACAAACGGCCAAGTTGTTAATGAATAAAAAGATCTTTCATTGATAATTATATTATATATTAGATTGACAAGACGACGGCCTAAAACCAGATTGCTGAGTTGGCCACCTACACGGGCACAAAACAAAAACAAAACCTACGGCAATGGGTCTAACTCTCTATATAACCTGCCCGCCAACAGATTTATGCCCTAAAATGGTCAGCCATATGGTGTATGTGTGAGTCTCTGTGTGTGTGTGTGTGTGTGTGTGTGTGTTGTGTCTAAGGTAAGAGGTTTAATTATAGCAAAACTGACACACAGTTGAAGTAGGAGAGATTACAGACAGCAAGAGAGAGAGAGAGAGGGAGGGAGAGCGAGGCGGGGGAAAAACTATTGACTAAGTTATTAATTAAGCCGCCTGCGCAGAATATGGTCAAGTTAATTATTGTAATTTCTATAAACGCTAGGTGAGTGAGCGAGTGAGTGAGTGAGTGAATGAATGAATGAATGAGTTAGTTGAGTGACTAATTCGATTGAATGATTGCCCCCAAGCAAGCGTCTTTTGTCTCTTCACTCTTGCCGGCTCACATAGATATATATGTATGTATATTGTATATATGCAAATTGCAATTTTACACCAATTTGGCTTGGCTTATTCATCTAATCCGCCTCAATTTTCATCTTCACATCAGTCACGTCGCCATTGGTTGGGGTCTGCCGGGCCGATTGTCATCGTTTGATGGACTGACTGACATTTGCTCGATTAAAATTGACAGCTGGCATGATTGCATTCAGTGTATCTACTGGCGTTTGGTCAAAAGATCTCCGCTGATTTCCACAAATGCGCCCAGATGGAGGCCAAAAAGCACAGAAATTTTTGACTTGCGTGTCACAAGAAATTATGTACAAATTATCAATGAAAAGCGCGCTTTTGCTTTTCAAAATCTGTTTTCAAATCTTTACATACATACATACAATTTATGCCGACACATTTTCATGTTGCATTCTGTTCTCTGTTCTGTTCGGGTTGAAAAACAAACGAGCTATGGAAGTTAACTTCGGCCTTGCCGAAGTTTATATACCCTTGCAGTTCTTTATTATATTTAATTCGATAAGAAAAGTGAAATTTCATACATCAACAGCATTAGTTGTCGTATTATGAATATGCTCAAATATTTTTCAAACTACTGAATTCAAAACACATTTAATGATTATTTAACAATATATGATATAGTAGTCCGATCCCGATGATTTTCATACTTTATCTCACACAGGTAATAAAGAGTCTCCAAAAAAAATTTCAACCCGATATCTCTTAAGATGGCTGAGTAAAACGCATTTTCAAAACACATTTAATGATTATTAAACAATATATGATATAGTAGTCCGATCCCGATGATTTTCATACTTTATCTCACACAGGTAATAAAGAGTCTCCAAAAAAAATTTCAACCCGATATCTCTTAAGATGGCTGAGTAAAACGCATACTTCAAACTACTGAATTCAAAACACATTTAATGATTATTAAACAATATATGATATAGTAGTCCGATCCCGATGATTTTCATACTTTATCTCACACAGGTAATAAAGAGTCTCCAAAAAAAATTTCAACCCGATATCTCTTAAGATGGCTGAGTAAAACGCATACGCACAGACGGACGGACAGACGGACAGACGGACAGACGGTCAGACGGACAGACGGACAGACGGACAGACGGACATGGCTATATCGACTCAGCTTCTCAAGCTGATCAAGAATATATATACTTTATGGGGTCGGAAACGTCTCCTTCTGTGCGTTACAAACATCTGATCAATTTTATAATACCCTCTGCAAGGGTATAAAAATTGGCAACAATTTTTCCTTATTTTTTCTGGAAAAACAAACTGAAATATGTGTGCCCGATGCTTTCTTCTTTCTTTGCCGTTGCTATACAGAGAATCAACCACATATACATATATAGAAACAAATATATATTTGTGTACATTTTTATATATATTTCATGATATACATTATAATTTATTTATATGGCAAGGCGGCGGCTAGCCACATAAAATAAAAAACCCCAAAAAATATACAGGAGAGGCGATGCATAACAGAAAATATAGGTACATATACATATATACAAAGAATCATTAATTTAAATGCCAAAATTAAATCGTCTTAAACAAGAAGTTGAGCAGAAAATATTGAACATTTTTGTTGTTCTTTTTTGTTTTTGCACCAAAATGGAAAAATATGTTAAACCTTACAATCAAGGTAAAAGAAAATATGTATATCGGGTCAAAGAACTGGTAACTAGGCAAAACGAAATGAGTTCTATTTCCATACCAAACATAAATTGACAAATTAAATTAAGATACTCAACTTTTAAAGTACTAAAAAGTTTTTCTGCTAGATGAAATACAAAAAAATGAATGCAAGTAATCAAATTTTGATTTCTTGCTGAACATTTCGTCAAAAAATGTCAAAGTCTAGCAAAATTTTTTGGAGACATAGCAAAGACGAAGAATTTTAATAAATATCCAACTCAAAGAATAAAAAAATTAACTTTGAATACTTAAATTATTCGAATTCTTTATTCAGGGATAATTAAAACTTTATATTATTTTATGGCTTTGCCCTCTTTTCTGTTGATATTCCATTTAACATGATTTGTTTTATATATTCCCTTAAAGCTTTTTAATTGGTTAATAGCTTACCTTTTGCGAAATTCCAAAATAGATTTTAGAATAATAAAACAAAAGAAGCTTAAGAATTGTTTGGGAAAAAGTATTCATTTCGTGTTGTGAGAAAGAAACTAATGGAAAAATTATTCGTTAACCACAATCGTTTCCATTATCCCCGACGGAACAACCTTTCAGTATTGCTTTATCGGAGAAAGTAATGGAACAAAATGTATTTCTCTATGTTATTTATTAGAAATATGATTTCATTTGTTAAACCTCATAAATCGTTTATTTAAAAACTTTACTTTTTTCATTAGTTACTTCAGAACTTTCTTCTAAGTCTTATATTACCATTCTTAAACATTTCATGTTAAATTTTAGAACATGCCTTATTTCAATTACATAACACTTTTTGCTCTAATCAAATAGAACATCTATGTTGATTTTTGAATGATGCAAACAAATAAAAAACAATTTTTTCTAATGGCAAAAAATAAGTGAATAATTTGTATGCGTTTTTTTTGCGTGTGTCAACTCAGACATTCAATTGATGTCATACCGTGGCCGTTTCTTAAGTCATCTGAAGTGTGACATATGCAACAGCAACAGCCCCTATCCCAGTCCGCCCCCCACCGCCATCTAAAGCACCGCATCATCATCATCATCATCAACAGTACGCCACAATCTCAGTTTATCTAAGTTTAAGTGACAAATTGTCATAGCAATGGGTTTTTTGTTGTTGCAATGTTACGGGCAATGCAAAGCACATGCCAAAAACAAACAATGCAAGTTCCTATTATGCAAAATAAAACAACAACAATAAGAAGGTAGACTGTTGATCAAATCAATTCTAAAGTCACTGTCAACTGTCACAGTTGGGGGTACTAATATCCATAATTGTCACAGTAGTCGTCCAAAAAAAAAAATAAGATGAAAACCATTAGAAAAAAAGTGTGAATTATGGATGGGTGACATGGCGTTTAGAGACCATTGACTAGGTCATTCTAGTTCTCTCGGTTTTGTAGAATTTTTAATAATAGTAATGGCATAATTTGTTTATATATAAACTAAATGATTTCATTGTCTCGTTGGTGGCAAATGCATACACCTGACTTTTGAATCTAATAAATTAGCAGCATTAGCCATCCAATAGTTGTATTCACACGCCATTCCATTACACATTTGATGTGCTTAA
This sequence comes from Drosophila paulistorum, assembly GCA_018152135.1. Lineage (NCBI taxonomy): Eukaryota > Metazoa > Arthropoda > Insecta > Diptera > Drosophilidae > Drosophila > Drosophila paulistorum. The sequence goes on along the minus strand of JAECXG010000805.1, from coordinate 5,313,112 downwards.
TAATACTTATAAAAAGGCAAATTAAATGTAATTTAATACGTGCATTTAACTAAATGACAAATGGTAACTATTGTTGTTGTTGTTGTTGATGATGATGTTGATACGTTTATGTGAATAGGGGCCATGGCAATTAAAAATTATTAAAATTACTTTTCGGCTCTTTATTGTCCACTCTATGTATACATATGTACATAAACATTTAACATTAATTATTCATGGTCTTGTTTTCTTTATTTTATTTATTCTAGAAATTGCACGCGTGCGTGCTTCACTGTTCCAGATCAATGGCGTTAAGAAGGAACCCTTAACTCTGCCCGAACCCGAGGGAGCTGTTGTTACAATGAATGAGAAGGTTTATGTGCCAGTTCGTGAACATCCAGATGTAAGTTATATCAATATCAAAATCAAAAGCCCAAATCGTAAAAAACATTGTCGATGATCTAATTTATGAATCGAAGCACACTTGAAGCGTTTCCGCTAATTAGAATTGACAACACACACACATACACATAAAGACGCCAGCAGCTCAATGAGGCTCAATGAGCAACTGGTACACCGGAAATGGCTTTAAGGTGTGCCCTCTAGTGAGGAGGAATACTACTTTGACTTTATTGCTGCCACTGCTGCTGCTGTTGCTGCAACAAATAGGCGGTTAGGCAAGACTCAGACAAGTCATTCAGTTGTCTAACAATAGGAAAATGTTTTCTTGGGCTCGGTCTTATAAGTAAGATGCCAAATGCAAAATGCGTAGCCAACATTTCCCTCCCCGTTAAAACACTAGATAAATCCATGTCCCATAGCTAGATTTATATTTATATATATATGGGTTAGACAAAATCACTGAAGCGTTTTAGGAAGTTGTTTGACGCCGTTTGCGCGTTGTAGGCGTTTTTGTTTTGCCGCCATGGCAAATTAGAATTTGATTTAATTTTATGCAATTTAAAATGTTGTTTTTCCGCGCTCCCTTTTCTTTATGTTTGTTTTTGCTTTTTTTCTGTTTTTTTCTTTTGTGACTTTTGTTTTCTTCGTTTAATTTGGAAATTGTTTGGGCGTAGTTTTACTTATTTATGGCTGACAGCAGGCATCATGTATTCAGAGGGATATAGAGAGAAGGGGGTGTAGGATGTGAGGCTAAAAAAGTGGAACTGAGGAAATTTATTTTATTGCATGACACACTTAAGTCTATGTTTTCTTGTGCCTGTGTGTGTGTGTCTGTTTGTTGGGTGTGAGTGCTCCAAATAAATGCATAAATTTAAATATCATTAATGAGAGACAAAGACCAACAAATAACTCAGACAACATTTCTATGTATCTTTGCTAAAACAGATGTTCAAATATATCTATGAAGTTTTATTTTTTTGTTTCTCGTCTCGCCAAATGGCGCCAAACACTTAGAAAACGACAGCAGATCGACATTTGAAGAGACTTGAATGTTACGACAAAAATGATTGTTGATCTTGCAAATTATTATTATTATTTATAAAACTAACAAAAACTGGATTACAAGAATAAATTTCAAGCACAAGAGATCAAACAGCTGAGAACAAATCTGAAACTCTCAAATCTATAAGATAATAAACTTAAGACACCAAAAGATAGAGTAAATATATAGTAAATATCTTTATACTCTAACTTTGATTGCCTATTACACGGGCTTATATTAAGTAGTTGAAGTTAAACAAGTTAAAACAAGAACTGAAATTACTTTATTCGGTATTCACTTACCGCAAAATGGCGAAAGAAATGAGTTGTTTTTCAACATATCAAGTATACGTAGTGTGTACTTAAAATTTGTGAGACTTTATGGATAACTCTTTCTTCTTTACATATATTTTTCTATTTAAAGACAAGTTTTTAAGTGATATTCCTAATAAATTTATGTTTTAACTGCTTGTTTTTTATGTCTATATTTAGTGTATTTGCATTAGGAAGTTATCTTTTTAAACCGATTGCTGTTTTTTTTATTATTAAACATTAAGCTACTCCATGAGAACCACTTGTAATTGTTGGATATTCTACTTGGTGTTTAATAGTTTCCATTACAAGTTCAAGTTCTCCTTCTTCTTTGTAGTTGTCATCTTGACCACGTCCGTGTAATTTGTTATTTGTCTAACTATAAACGATTTCCAGATGACTGTTGTTAACTTGGCCATCAAAATCAAATATCACTAAAATACTGTCTCTCTCTCACCCGGCTGCACAATGTTGTTGGGCCCATAAAAATTAATTAAACCATGCTCAAACATTTCTCATCAGTGCCATTTAATTAATTACTTCTGGACATTGCATAAGCCAGAGTAGTAGGATAGCTCAGAGCAAAGCTAAAACCAAAAACTAACAGTCGAAATGAACATAAAATTGGATTTTATTAAGGCTGACCATGTCACAAATGTGATGTGTTCTTGTTGCCACTGAAAGTTTCTGAACAGAACAATAAAAAGAAAAGAAAAAAAAAATGAATATGAATGAGTTAAGGTAATAAATTAAAATTAAGCAAAGGAAAGACTGAAAAAAAGAAAAAGAAATAAAATAAAGAGGCAACAACATAATTTTTGAGCGAAAAAGCAGAGCAAAAAATAAAAACCTGAACAATTTGAGTTGATGATGACGCTGCTATATTTATGTTTTGATGTTTTTCCAAATGAAAAGTGGCACAGTGGCTGATGAGATTTATGATCTGAGGGCATAGGTTTTTCTATCTTGGTGTCGGTTTTTATTTTATTTTATTTTTTCGATATTTCCTCAGGTGTTCGAATAGTTCAAATGTCTATTTTTAATGCCAACCAGCTGAAACATTTTCTGTTCAACATCTTTGGTGCGGGCGTGTGAGCTTTGTCATAAATCATTTTATTTAATTGCAATATATCGAGCAAACAAAATTCGCACACACAGACGACCATCAGAAAATTATATATACATATACACAAGCACATTGATTTTTCGGACATATTTCATCCAAGATAAATTGCGTTTCAAATAACATGAAAATGCAACAAGTTTGCAAAATGTTTATTGGTTTATTTAAGATGGAAAATTGCAAAAAAAAAGATATGTAAATTTCATAGCTAAGCTATATATAATCAGTCTATATAGATGCAGATCTTACATTGGCTAATAAATTTTAGGTAAATTTTTTGTTTAGATAGTTGGCTAACGGGTATATTAAAGTCGTAAAAGATGTGATTATAATTACATTTAGTCTATTTTCATTTAGATTTTGGGCAGCTTCGTCATCGGCCATAAATTTCAAGGCATTAAACTGACTGTGCTGTGTCAATCTTAATAGCCGTAAATAATTTATACCATATTTAAACAATGCGAATAAAGATTTGTCAGTTAGTCAGCTAGAGTCGCCTGACAACCGGCAAATGCAACAAAACGCCATGTAAATAGACAACAATTTGTCAATGAGCCATTGTGGTGAGAGGAGAGGAGCTCACATTGTATCGTATTGAATCTGCGCTGCAACATGTCAGGCTCGTTAATAACCAAGACAACAAACACACACACATACACGCATACACAGCCTTTAAATGCGCTCAACAGCAGACGGTGATGTTGTATTGTGGCTCCTAGTTGTTGTGTCCAAAACATAAATACAACTTAATTAAAGTCAACAGCAACAACATCAGCAGCAACAAAAGCATTAAACAGTTTACAATTAATTACTACAGACTATTAACGCTCTGCGAGTTGATTTAAGGCGGACGACTTTAACTTGTTGGCCAATGGTTCACATGTCTTTTGTTTTCTCTGCTTGTATGTCTTTCTGTCTGTCTGTCTGTCTATCTGCCTGCTTGCTGCCTGTCGCTCTGTGTCAATGCTCATTGCTCATACGCCCCGTGGTTAGAGTTGGACACACATATACATTCATGCGACAGTTGACCCACTGAGCAGCAGGCAAGCAAACAATTTTCTACAAAATATGTATTATGTTTGACATTTTGTTATTGTAAAACAATTATTATGCACACGAAATACCAAATGTCTGATATCATCCACAAAGAATGACTACAACTTTTTCAAACACAACAAATTGCAAAGAAGTTATCCACGAAGACCATTTTCAATGTCTCAGAACCTTTTTGTTTTCCAGCAAACTGCCATTGAATTTGTCAGAAAATTGTAATTGCAATTCAAATTATAACTTTCCCTGTGCATCTTGAATTGAAACACCAAAGGGCAGTGAAGTAAAGGACAGTTCTAGTTTAAAAATTCCTTTGTTAGAATTTTGTTAGAGGCCAAGCGAGAGAATTTTCCTCTCTAAAGTCTAATCTGTGCTCTGACTTTCATATCTTTTATTAATGTCTTCAATTTTTTCCACCATGACACTCCTCTACATTAAATTACAGAGTTTTCTATTACCAAATGAGCTACTTTTTTTGCCCTTCCATACATCTTTAATAATTCTCTGAATATGTATGTATGTGTGTCTGATGTTGATTTGTTAAGGTCGCGCTAGACTTGTACCATTATCTATTGAATATATTTCAACTGCTGTTGCTGCTGCTGCTGCTGGTGGAGCACTTAGGCTTAATCGTTTTTAGCCAACCATCATTCATAGGCGAAACCCATTCGTTTCAGGTATTTTTGTTTCAAACATTATGTGAAAAAGTCAATTAATCCACAAACTGCAGCAAATTAGTCATAAACATAAAATGCTAATTACGTGCAATTTTTATGTTCACGGTGGTTGTTTTGTGTTAAGTAATTTAATAGGTACACAAACGCATTAGATGAAAAATGTGGCTCTTAAAGCGGTTTTAAGTTTTGCCTTTTTGTCTCCCACTCGCTTTGTGGCCATCTATCTCTGTTTCCTGTGTGTGTGTTTCGGTGTGTGTGTTGTTACATGTCAAACTTTGATTTATTTTTCCGTATTGTAAATAGACGCGCTTTTTGTTCCACGTAATTATGAACACCCATACACTATATACTAAATACCACATGCTTACATACATACATATGTAGCTACTTATATGGAGAAGAGTATGAGTATGAGAGAAACGTAATCTATTTGATCTGAGCCGACTGATTTCAGCAACAAGTGTACTCAGTTTTTGCATTTTTTCTAATTAACCAACGACCGTCGGCTAATATGAAAAGATGTTTTATGCTACTTTAAAATATTCAGAAAATTCACTTTGATCCATGGTATTTAGATATGATGGAAAATATATACTATGACTACTATTCCTTTTGAATGGAAAAGCCTTTTTATGTTCATTTTGATGTTTGGCTATGAATTAAAATTGATTCTTGCCACATGTTGATAAGTAGCTTTTGTGACAACTATTAAAAGAGACTTGCCGACTGGCAGTCATTCAGACAGTCGGCTGGTCGTCATGGAGTATTCTTTCTCATAAATAATTTGCATCTCTGATTTCATACAATAAATTTACAATTTGTGTGCAATAACCCATATTTTTATTTGGAGCCTCTTTTGTGCGTTTTTGTGTAATGGGCTTATCAATTGTTTGTACCTTTTTTGCTTTACGTAGAACCTTATCACCGGTCACAATCTATCAAATGAGGGGCACACGAAAAAACATACGTATTTATATATAAATTATTTGTCCGCTTCACTTAAAAGCAGCTCCCAGATTTCTGTCTGTTTGTCTGTCTGCTTACAACAAATTTTGCTCAAGTGGCTCGCTTATCGCTCGTATGACTCTTCCCTCCTCTGTCTCTCTCCCTACCTCCCTCTGTTACTTTTTCCCTGCTCCAACTCCAGCCATGCCTTTTAGGGCCAACGCGTGCCACTTGAGGCATATAATTGCTACCAAAAAAAGCATTTCGGTTCCACATAACACACAATCATTTATTTGACTTGCTCCAATATTTGCTTAAGCATCTTTATTGTATTTGGATTTTGCTTGATTTTTTACTTAAAGGTCTTAAAGTGCTACCCGAAATTCCAGCAATTAATTTCCGTTAAACGCCACTTGAGTTCACATTTGTGTAAACTTTCTTTATGAATCAGGTTCGGAGTCGAGGAAATTAAATAAAAATGTCCCATAATAAAAAAAAAAGATATTGTTTGGACGCTTTAAATGTTAATTTGTTTCATTTTGAAGTGCTTCACATAAGAACTATAAAGAACAGATGATGATCTTGGAATTTTCAACTAGAACTTCGTTCGTAGTGTTTACAAGTGCAAGATTTCAATTATGAATTTTGTATATTTGTTTAAATTATGCTCTTAAACCGTCCCTGTATTGTTTGGTTTGCTACTGCATTTTTAATTAAGGCAGCAACCGCAGCAAGGCAAGGCAAAAGCAACAACCGATAACCATCTGATAGATACATCCTATATACTTATACATATATGCCTATACAGATAAGCAATGCAAATGTTACTCATGATGTGCGTAGTTACTTAGTTAAATATAAACAACAACAACAACAAAAAAAATAAACAGTGCACAAAACTTTGCATTGGCCTTGCATAACAAAATAGCAGTCAGTGCGTTTTGCGCGCCTCTACTTAAAATTTAATTAAAAACTGCAAAGCCATTAGCCTGTTCTGTTGCATTAAGTGCATCTTGGCAATATTCAATTGATTTGGATCTACGAAAAAGCAGATAGATATGTGCATGCGTGTATGTATCCATGAGCTACAATTATAGACACTCAGACACAAGGGATGGCTGCTGTATTGCTTCTGCGGATATTGATGACCACATCGACACATATAAAATAAGATCATCATCATCGCATTTCGAATAGATCTCTCTCTCTCTCTCTATTTAATAGAGAAAAACAAAAGCCAACTGTTTTCCCACTCTATGTGTATTATTTGTGGGTGGTCGATGACTGAGCCAGACTATGGTCTCTATATGTATGTTTGCTTTGGGCTAAAGTGGAACTAGTTTGCCAAGTAATTTATATAATTCAATGAAAATTGTTTTTGATATGAGAATTGAGTGGCTAATAAATCTAATTTATCGAAATGTCTTGAGGCAGCGTGTTGTGCAAAATATGATAATTGGTGCCACAGTTTTATCCAAACTGAAAATCTCATCATCAATTATACACACTTGGATCAGTCTTGGCTTTTAGCTATACTGTTTTGTGTGTTGCCTTATCCACAAAATGGTGGGCAGTCATGTCAACTATTTGCCATCATCACTACCATCATCATCCAAAGCCATAGCCATCGCCATAGCCATGAAGCATTCAACTACATGCTTGATCCAGTCAAAATGCTTTGAATGTCGCCGCCTGCTGCTGTTGCAGTTGCAGTTGGTCGGTTGGCCTGCCTATTTGGCTGATTGGTTTATCGTGGCAAATTCAGGCGTGTCGCCTTAGGTCATATTACGTTTTCTATTGTGCCAACTCCTTCCCTCACTCACTCCTCTTTGCTAACTTGCTGACAGAATCTGATCGAATCATTCTTAACCACCATGCATTCAAGAATTGAGTTTCTATGAGTCAACTAGACATAGACATTGACTGTTTTTCTTTCCTTTTATACGAATTGACTTTTAATGCGTTTTAAATTTATCTCCATGAACTTTGGCCTTAACTTAATGTGCCTAATATTGTTATTATTAGATTTTGCTAATGATTTCCTGTTGATTTAATTTGTTTTTTTTTTCTTTCTTTCTTTTCGCTCTATTTGCAGTTCAATTTTGTTGGTCGCATTTTGGGACCACGCGGCATGACAGCCAAACAATTAGAACAAGAGACTGGCTGTAAGATAATGGTCCGCGGCAAAGGCTCCATGCGCGACAAAAAGAAGGTAAGTGGCTCCCGTAGAAATATATGAAAAGTCATCATGAAAAAGTGGGTTATATTCTAATGGAAGATGATTGTTTGAAAAGTTAGCCAAGAAATGAATTTGGGCAACAATTTTGACAAAAATTAGTTTTAAATTTTGATTCAAAGTCCAAAGTTCTAACAACAAAACCATTTGAGAACCAAAAACGCATTCATTTTATCGTTTTAATCCAATCTTATCTATTTTTAGATTCATGTCTCACGTCATAATCTTTTATCAAGTAAAAGAAAATTAGTTCACATTTAATATTAATAAACCATTTTAATGTGTGGACTAGTTTTTTCTTTGGTTTCTTCTCTTCTCTTAAATAATTCACAAGCATTAAAATATCTGTTGACAGTTCGAATTCCATGCCAAATGAGAATTATAGTCAATTAAAGCTACACAAAAATTTGTGTGTAAGAGAATTTCTATTATTTTGAGACTATATGTATATACCTACATACATGCATGATTATACAGATATGTTCATTAGGTATATATAAGTATATACGCATATCTTGTCACTCAAATGGTCTGATGATTTAATTTCCTTTAGCGCAAAACAAAAAATAAAAAGAAGAATCGAGAGACGATTAAAATGTATTTTTGTAATTTTCAAATGTAGCGAGCATTATGAGAGAATGCGAGAGACAATCAGACGGACGAAAAGGCGGCGGCAACGACGACGACGACGACGACATGTCAGACAAGTATTAAAAATAAAAGTCATTTCATTTCGCTTTTATAACATTGCAATATTTTGTTAATTTAGTAGCAATACGAGAATCAAGAAGATGAAAATTTTTAACTTACACCCACACAGACATCACAAAATCTTCTGAGTCACTCTGAATGTTCTCGTTAAATTGTTGCTTCTTTTCATTTGTTTCAAATGCACAGATGTCGGCGTTTGTATATAGATAGAGGGTACATATCCACTATATGGGTGACATGGGTGAAAATGTTGTTTGTTTACTTGCATGTGATAGAAATAGCCCAAAAGGCATTAGTCATTAGTCTGCATAATGCAAAAACCACAACAGAAGAAAAAGAGAAGAGAAACAAAATGCGTTGGCCAAAGTCGAAATGTAATGAAACTTAGGTAACAACAACAATATTTTTGGTTTTCACCCACCAGGAAAAGTAAGCAAAGTTGCCGCTGCCAAACTAAATCCATAGACAAAATAAACTATGACAAACTCTCCGCGTCGAGAGTCAGTCAGTCCTCCAACTGACTCTATGATGATGCGGCTCATTTCCACTTGACAGTTCTTAATTTGACACTTGAACGCAACTGCTTTGGGTTTAGTTAGCTGGACGCAGAAACTGACAACGCCAAAACTTCAAAAGCCAAACAAAATGTGACAGCTCTTTGGCAATTTTCAGACTAATTGATTAGAAATATGTTTCCGACTTTAGCTTCGGGTATTTATTTGTTTGCTGTTTATATCCGCCCAAAATTAGAAACATTAACTTGGTTCAACTTTCTGACTAATTTGCCAAAAAATTTGTGAAAAATGAGAATGACTTTTTGACCTACAGATTGCCCTTTTCATAGATTACCAAATTAATAATTCAAATGCATATTTCTGCTCTTTAAATGAAAAATTTATATCATTTGGCACGTTGTTTGAATAGAGATTTTTGTGTGCCAACAAATTACGCAGTAAAACTTTGTAAAAATGTGCAAAAAAATTCAAATTATTGTTATCGTTTACAGGAGGATGCCAATCGCGGCAAACCAAATTGGGAGCATTTGTCCGATGATCTACATGTTTTGATAACAGTTGAGGACACAGAGAATCGAGCCAAGGTCAAACTGGCTCAAGCCGTGGCTGAAGTTCAAAAATTGCTAGTGCCGGTAAGTGTAATTCAAGTCAAAAGAACATTTAAAAAGAAAATGGAGAAAAACTTGCAAGATTAAAATGTGTATTAAACTCATTTGTGAAAGTTGAAATTTGCAGTAAACGTTTGTTAGTTTGAGTATGCAAAGTGTTCAAAACACATGAACAAAATTTGCATTATTTTCAAAATATAACGCATACGACAAGTTGTTTATGCTGTGACAAGCCAAAGAGTTGAGCTTTCTCTTTTCAAAATTTAGAAATCACAGCTAAAACCGAAATATATAATGGTTTAAAGTAATATTTTGGTATTGCTGCAAATTTCAAAGCCAAACACAATCAGTTGAAAGTGAGATTTCAAAATGAGCAATCAGAAAGCAATGGCCTATGATTAATTATTAATTAAAATTAAATCACTGAACAATATGCAAAATATAATTTTGTACGACCAAATGCATTTGCTATTAATTGCGCTGTCCTTTTTTTCTCCCTCGAAATAATTAAAATAATCATAATTAAAAAAAAAATAAACTATTTCATAGCCTTAACATGTTAACCACAATAAATATATTAATGATGAATTTGTTTTTTTTTTCTTACCAAATCTATTAATGCTTTAATGTATTTTGTTTAATACATTAAACAAACACACACACACATACACGCAAACAAACAAAAATCTTCCTCTTCCACACAAAAAACATACGCGTACTTATACTAACAGCAAGCCGAAGGCGAAGATGAACTAAAGAAACGTCAACTTATGGAATTAGCCATTATTAACGGCACTTATAGGGACACAACAGCGAAATCTGTCGCAGGTATGTCAAACAACAACAAAAACCAAGTCTCTTCTATCTCTCTTAATCTCTTTTTGTTTGCCTTTCTCTTCCTTGAATGAAAAGAAGAGCAAAGACAAAGCAGAGTAAACAGCTAATCCTTAAAAAAAGAAAATAAAACCAAAAATATAAAAATTACTTACCAAATCGTAACAAAACTCATAATATATAATAAAAATCGCTGCCAGGCGATTTGTGCCTGCCCAAGGAAATGATGCAAAGCCGATATAAACAATGCTAATATCAATATAGTTAATTATCAAAAGCTAACCAATAATGATTTATGCAATGTTTTATTCGTTGATTTTTTACATACTGCATTTTTGTGTCCGACGACCAGCTTTCTCATGCGTTGGTTCAACTTCTGCTTCTGTTCTGTATCCCGCAGTGTGCGATGAGGACTGGCGTCGTTTGGTTGCTGCAACAGATAATCGTCTGCTGACACCCGCCCTGCCCGGACTGGCCGCCCAGATACGTGCCCCTGCCACAGCCCCATTGGGCGCACCATTGATACTTAATCCACGCATGACCGTCCCAACGACAGCGGCCAGCATATTGTCCGCCCAGGCAGCGCCGACCGGAGCCTTCGATCAGACCGCCCATGGAATGATATTTGCATCACCGTATGGCGATTATTCTCAATATGCAGCCCTGGCTGGTAATCCTCTGCTGACGGAATATGCTGATCATAGCGGTGGGTTGTTTGCTAGATAAACCATATACATACACACACGTAACTGACACAAACCAACACATACACACACACACCCACAAACACATAACTACTTTTCTGGACTACATTTATATTATGAAACGACATTTAAATAATTTATTATTTTTAGCTTGACTATATCACTGATTGATTTTTAAAACTATTTATTTAATTATGCGCCATAACAAACACAAGAAACCAACCAACCAATCAACACACAAACACACACACATACATATATACCAAATCGTACCAAACAGCATTGTATCACAATTTAATACTTTACATTTACATACATATACGCCAATAGAAGTAAAGTAAAGTAAAGTAAATAAAGTAAAGCCATAGTTAGTCAGAGGTCATCAGTCAGAGTTAGTTAGTCAGTCAGTCTTAACTAGCTTGTTCGAGAGGCGAGTCTTTAGTATGAGAGTTCTCCCTTCTATTCTATGCTATCCTAACTACAGTTAACTCAATGCAAATCTAATGATTTCTTTAATCGTCCAACTTATTTTTTTTATTATTATACCTATGTAGAAATAGGCAAACCCCTTGTGAGTTTTGAGTTCCATTGTTAATTTAAACTTAATACAAACATTAACCCAAGTGCAATATGAGAAAGAAATTACAAGAAACTTAGCAGAGAGTATTATATTTTGCATTGTTTCATATACACATAAATCATATCAATGATTAATATTATTTTTACCTAATATGCATTTATTTTTGAATTGTTTTGTCATTGCTTTTTCCATGAAAACAAAAAAATTCAAGAGCCTTAACTTTAATTCTGTGCCTATGACTGCAAAATCGTCCATTACTCAAGATGTGTCCATATTCAAGATGCTTGTCCGATTGCCCTTATAAGTAGGCAACTAATTTTAACAGAGATCAAACAGAACATTAGAAGAACTTAAAATGGAAATGCATTATACATAAATCAATCAATCAATATAAAGTAAAACAAAGCAGACAAAGTTTAAACTACAAACAAAAATTAATTGTTAAAAAACTTTCAACTTAAATTGAAAACAAACATTTTGTTAATCCAGAATTTGAGTAATGGTTCATATATATTCTATCATACACATTCGTGGATTGTCGGATGACATCGGCAACAATGCAATTAATTATCTAATTCAATTATTTATTTTCAAAGCAGTGCCATAAAGTATGCTATAAATAATAATTGTTTATTCTATGCAATGCACGCTTTAACCCTTAGCATAGCTTTTTAATTAAAATTAACCAAAAAATTGCTAACTGCAAAATGTTAACTCAAATCTGTTTATATTTATTTCCCCCCAACAAAAATACTTTGATTATTTCTTTTTTTAAAATTTATTTTATCTTCTCTTCATATTTTGTTATAAACAAATATTTACAGTTGGTCGATATATGCATGCCGGCTCCGTCTTTTGAACTTTTTAGTTGTTTGAGTACAGCAAAGAATTTATCCATTTAAATTTATATTTACAAATGAATTGTTAGTGCACAATACAAATACACACAATCACACACACCCAAACATACACATAGATTTATATACATATATATACATAAATATATATAAATATGTATCATTATATACATATTTATTTAGAAACAAGAGCAAACGGCACAAAAAACAACTGCAAAAATAGAGAAGAAAATACTCAAGAGGCAAACTCCAGTTAATTAGAAAAGAAAAAAAAAAGCGCAAAAAATATTTTTCAAAAGAAAACTAAAAAAAAAGTGATTATAATTTGTTTCGTTTAGGGTTTTAGGATGAATTGGCAAAAATAAGTGATTTTTAGGCACTTAAGCAAAGGTTTTATATATAAATTATTATTTCGGTTTGTTTTTGTAGATTTTTGAGATTTTATTTTGCTTCAATGTATGTATTTTTAAATGATTAATTTTAACCATTTTTTCACAAAAACCTTTTCAATTTTCAAAGTATATTAATTTCCTTTGGAAAATGAGTATATTCTAGTTGAAAACAGCAACAGCAACAACAGCAACAAGAACATGTACCAAAATAAAGTGCAACAATTCGCAAAATGTCAGAATGTTTGTTATGTATGCTTGTATTTGTTTGTTTGTTGATTGTTTTGGAACCATGAGTATTCTATTCTATTTAGAACCTTCAACTAAGTTGCTGAGTTACATTTATATATATATATATATATACAGCAAATTACTAGTACTTAGTCTTTTAATTTAGTGTGTGTGTTTTTTCGATCGTTTAGTATGCTTGTCTTTAGATTTTAAAATATTTACGACAGGGTTGAAGGGTTTATTTTTATTTAATTGTGTTTTTATTGTTTCTTCTCATTACTATACCCTGTACCTCAAACATATAAAATGTCTAAAAGTCATATTTATTTATTGTCTGTTTATAAAACATCCACTAAATGCAATAAAAACAATTTTAAATTGTTAGTTCCAGTTAACATAAAAGCAATCGAAGCCAATTTGGTGTACTGAATATATGAAACGGGCAATTTTTGCTCCTTAAACTATGCAATAGACTGGAAAAGCATTCATTGTTTAAACTTTTGTATGTCTAATAACTCAAAAATTGCCCACAAGCAATGCCTGCTTCACGGTTTTCTTTTTATCTACAGAATATAACAAAACTTCTTTAGGAGCGAATTCCTGGACTGCTTATTGCATACTTTTGGGTGCCAAATACCCACATTTCACCTATTTAGATCCGCCTACGAGTCTTAGTGTGGTACAGGGTATTTTAAAAATCGGTCTATACCGTCTTTATGTACCGACTGGTCAGCCTTAACTTTCGTATATTTGATTTTAGCGCAATGTGTAGCAATTAGACACAGTATTTATGCACAAATGTACCTTCTTCTCATTACAACAAAGTTCAAGTTACGACATTTGGTTTTGTGTATACCGTTTAATTTTTCCAGCCAGTGCCATTATATTTTTTTGAGAGAGAGTATATTTAAATGCAGTTTTTTTCGTTTTTAATTGATTATCTATTAGAAAACTATCTACTCTAGCTATAACACAAAAAAGGAGCCTTGAATCAAAGTGGTGCTTTTAAAACTTTGCTAGGACATAAGTAAATTAGTGAGTGGTTTAGGTTCAGGTTCAAAATCGGGCTACAGGTTCAGGTTCAAGCAGCCGTCCACAAAAAAATAATTATTTTGCACAACTAGTCAAGAGCAAATCAAGAGGATGACAAGAAAATTTTGAAATCGAGCAGAAAAACAAGCATAACAGCTGGAAAAAATGCTAAAGAAACAAACCTTATACAGATGCAGATATATGATATTTTCACTATATAGTCTTAGTAATTTTTGTTCATTTAGTTTAAAGTTAAGCTGCTTGAAAATCACTTATTTTTGTGCCTTTCAAAACAAAATAAAAGGGAAGAAAAAGGTCTTGTTTCGTTTTCAGTCGTTAAAACGACACAAACATACACACACATGCACACACCTACACATAAAAACATATATATACAATATATATATACATATATAGACGACTCATTCCAAAGAAACAGAATTTAAATGTAAAATGCAAACAATGAACAATATCTTTTTTTCTTTCTTTCGGCAAATTCCTTGCACACAATTCTAATAGAGAGTGAGGCAATGTTGTCTAAAAATAATATCGGCAGCCAATTTGAATACTTTTGAAAAGAGCAAGAGCATAATACAATTATTACTATAATAATATAATTATTATAATTACAAAGTTTTCGTTTTTTTTGTTAGCTTTAAGTGTAATTTGTAGACAAATATGAGAGAAAACCCAATATTTATTGCCCCCCCTCCCTAAATATATATATATATACAAACCGAACAGAACAAAACTACCACAAAAACAAAATCAAATATATATATATATATATCTATATATCTACATGTATCGTATCGTATATTTTAGTAGGCGCCCTTAAGCAGCAACGTCGTTTGGCGGCTAACAGAGAGCACCCCTATCAGCGTGCAACGGTCGGAGTGCCAGCCAAGCCGGCGGGTTTCATTGAAATACAGTAAAAACAGAAGACAGAATCAAAGTAACAATTCGAAAACCATAAGAAAGCTAAGAAAATTCATTTGATTTTTGATATTAATAACAACCACATTAAGCCTTAAGCAACTCTTACATGAAAGCACTTTAATGCCAAGATTATCTTTCGTTTTAAAAGTGCATAATAAAAATGTACGTTTATATTATTTTTTTTGTTACAACGTTCAGAAATAGTTTTTTTTAAATACCCTTTTCAAATTTAGTTCAATTCTAGTTATTTATTTCAATTTATTTACATTTTTATTTTATTTTTTTTGATGAAACTGTTTTAACTTTTATTTTGCTGCAATGAAACCCAGCCAGTTGCTGTTGGCCAGGCCAAAATGCCGCTCAATAAACTCAGTTAACAATCAAGCGCGCGCGCCTTCACAGGTTAGTTGTGTTTCTCTACTCATTTTATTTATTTTTATCTCTTAAACAATTGTTTTTTTTTTTAAATTTGAATTTGATTTGCGAGTTTTTTTGATATTTGATACAAACCATACACGCACACACAGACACACAAAAACACATGCAAAAAAGAATAATAAAAAAAAACATAAAGAGAGATCAGTGCAAAAAGAAACAAAAAGAACATTTTTCTTGTGAAAATTTGTATTATATATTTTCTTCGTTTTCCACGTTGACTTGTGCCTTTGACGTTAAATTCAGCAAATTCAATTATATAGTAAATTTAAGTGAGGAATATGAAATTTGCAATTTATTAGAATATACGCGTGTTTTTTTTCGTCTCTCCTCGTTTTGTATTACTCTTTCTTAAGCCATATATAAATATATATATACATACATACATACATACATACATATATGTATATGTATTTATCTATATATAAATGTAAATTAAATGAAAATATATAAATTTTACATGTGTATTTAGTCATTAAGTTTATCCCCTTGTTAGTTTTTAAATGTTTTATTACTTTGTATATCAAAATGAAATGTATGTTGCAATTGAACCGAAAGTGTACCAGAAAAATAAAGATCAATGATTTTTGTTGAAGTGAAGAAAACAAAAAACAAAGAACACACAAAACAAAAAAAAAAAAGGAAACACAAAAAAACGACAAACGACTTTTCTGATTTGTGGATGGATTACCAATTATTTTCTCCAACATTTTTTCTAGTCTAACGCTTCTTAAATTTCGAAAACTCAAAGCGATAAACAACAGAAATCTCCTCTTCTCTTTAAATCCAATATCAAATCTCGACACACATAACTCATTGATCACTAAAAAAGAATTAAGAAAGAAATGACACTTAACTTTGTTTGTTTGCAACTCTAGAGCATAAGCAACTACTTAACTTAATCGATAAGCTATCAAAAACACACAAACACACATCTAGCTGAAGGTGGGTTCCCTATCACCTACAAGCAACCACATAAACCTACTTACCCTACAACACACAAACATCCTTAATACTTTTCCTTCTATGCTCCTCTTTGCCTCTGGGATAAAAACCACATACCCTATATAAAATGCATCAACTAAATGTCACAAAGTTTATGATATCCGTGCAAACTAAATCTTCTTTAACTTGTAAACCGATCTATATGAAATTTGGTGCTCCTTAGACAAAGAAATTCTTTTCCATTTCACAATCTATTAACTCTTGGCTTAAGCCAGACACAAGCATATCCTAACATACATAAGCCCCCGCCAGGGGACCACAATCTGGCTGTCTATGTGAACTACGATGTCTACCAACCGAATCCAAAGAACTTTCGCCCATTGCAAGGGACTTAACAATTTCAAGACAAACAACAAATACTATCAACATACACAACATCAATCTCTCTCTCTCACACTCACTTTCAATCTATATAATATATACTTATAATATATGTAATTTAACACAGATTTGACTTAATCCTACATACATTTTAAGCTTATACTGGTTCTGGTATCATTAATTAATACATATATAAATTGTTTAATATCTTTAGTTCTAATAAGTTTGAGTACAAAATATTTGTATGTATAACTCTTTGATAATAAAATTGCATATGCATTTGCTTACAACACACCCAAACAAGAGAAACCACACACACATACACACACAAACACACACAGAGAGAGATAAATCCACACCCATACTAAATCGATTCTAATGCCATGCCAGAAACAAACAAAAAAAAAAAATTGTATGATAAATGAAAATAACTTTGTGCTTGACAACAAACTGAAGAAAACTCATACTCAACTTTTCTATAGTCAAAATTTTAATTTTGTAAATTATTTATTTAAAAACTTCCATGTATAAAATACCAAAACAAAAAAAAAATTGTGATTAATGCTTTTAATTTTAATTTAAATACTTTTTTTGTTCCTCTTTTCTTTTGGCATTTATGAAACGATTCCGTCCAATGCATTTGCAATTTTATTTCTTCTTTTTTTTTTTTTCTTCTCCCCTCTAATAATTATTATATCTAATACTATAGCATTAATAAAACAAAGTATATATACATTAATATATATACAAATCATATATATATATATTTAATACAAAACAATATGTGAAATAAAACTATTGCTAATTTTAACTAACCAAAGGCCAAGTTAACAAAACAAAGAAAAAATAGTAAAACAAAAAAAAATGACAAAAAAAAATTGAATAAAATTGAAAATTTCCATGTTCTTGTAAATTACTTTGAAAATAACGAGAAAAAAACAAACAAATTGAATAACCATAAACAAATGTTGCATTTAATAATTATAGCACAATCTATACACACACACACCCATACACACACACACACACACAATTGCAACATTCTCGTACGTACTTTTTTATCTCGATCGTACGATCTCTATCTAATTAATCATTGAACATTATGTTGTATGTGTTTCTGTCTTTCTGTCGAGCCAAACCAAGGGATGCGTGCAGAAACTAATTCTAATATCTATTTGGTTTTTGCAGGCATAACTTGTGAAGATCTAAACAAAGAGTTACTAAAACTATGACTTGCATGATTCTGTGCCCAAAATCCCAAAATTGATCTATTTGTTTTAGTCATTTACTTGGTAACTTTTTGCTTAATCTTATCATTAAAAAAAGAAAAACAACCACTTCAAATATCAACTTAAATGTGTCTTAGCTTAAGGTTTTAAAGTGATAAACTAAACTAACTGCTAACCATACGATATTAACTCAAATTTCCACTTCTATGACTCTTCTTTTTTTATTTCCATGCTAACCCCAAAAAACAAAAAAAAAAAATAAAACCAAATCATAAAAAACCAACCAAAAAACTATACACACAAAAATACCACCACCAACAACAACAACAACAACAAACAACAAACAACAATGCATTCTAATACATCCACCCAAAAACCCACCAATACCTTTTGCATCCATCGCCTGTCGCCTGCGTTATTTTTGGGTTAGAGAAGAGAGAACTGTATCCTCTGAGAGAGATTGGGCCAACAGCCGCAGCAGCAGCAGCAATTGTTTTGCAAGCAGCAGCAACAGCAACAGCAGCAACATCACCAGCAGCAGCAGCAACAGCAGCAGCAGCAGCAATCACATAGCATATTGTCTTGTGCCATGTTGTATGTGAAATGTGAACATGTCCACTGACCAACTATTTTCTTACTTATACTAAACATCGTACAAAAACAACAAAACCTACAAAAAATATTCAAATATGTTGTGTGGCTTGTCTGCTGGCGCTTTAACCAATTTCCCCAGAAAGTGAGATAGCAAGAGAATGTGAGAGAGTGAGAGGAAGGAAGTGCGATTAAGTATATATAAATATGTGCGCCTGAATAATGTCTCCATCCAATTTTTGCATATTATTGCAATTATGTATTTGAATCTTGTGGCCATTACAAACAAAAACAACAACAATTATATTAACAATAACAACAACAACAAATTATTAACAAACAAACAAAAAATCAAATTTAACATTTAGTAGTTAAATTAATTATACAAAAAAAGAAAACCAACAACAAAACATACATATATAAATGTATGACTAATGAATTAAGTAATTACTTTCTAGTTTATAACAAAAAGTTCTACGAACAAAAAAACATACTTAATCAAACAGCAACAATAACATATTTTTCTATATATAAACAAAACATGAAAGTATGTTTAACTTTAGGTATAAATTAAAATAAGAATTTTTCAATTTTTTTTTCAAGAAGAGAAAGAAAAATCATGTTACGGAATCTCACAAATGAAACTCCATAAAATCATTTTTTATTATTTTTATTGTAATTTGCAAATCTCTAAACAAAAAACAAAGAAGAATCTTAATTAATTTTTAGTTACAAAAAGAAAACCACAACCAACCAACTCATTATGCAACAGAAATTCCATTTGTTGTAAATAAATATCAAGTTTTCATAGAGAAGATTGAAAATAAAAGATATACAACTACAATTGAGTAGATTTTAAAGGCCGTCGATCTTTGAAATTTGGTTTCTTGTTGAAGTTATATACACATTGGACGTTTCTCTTTGTTAAAACTTTCATAATATTTAACTAACAGCCATATTTAGTTAATGAAAATGAAGTGAAGAAAATGCAAATGCAAATAATAATAATTAACATCATACATACTGTACAATCTAAATTTTAAATTATTTTAAACGCATAAAGTTAATGTATTATACTATACCATACTCTATATATACATACATATATAATCAACATAACTTATCAGATATGATGTTAATTATATAAAAAAAAAAATAAAAAAAATGAAAGTGTGAGTCTCTATACAAATTCTTTAATTTAAAATAAATGTGAGGAATTTCTCTCTATACATATATAAATATATATTTTTATGTAAAGGAATCTTTCACATTTCATGGGCAGATTAGCAGCCTCAATGAATAAAAAACATTGCGTAGAGTTATGTTTAAGCAAAACAAAAAAAAAACAAAGTTAAATAAATTTGTAACAACAAGAAAATAGGCAAAAGAAAAGAAAACTTTTATTGACAAAAAATAAAATTGCATTTAAATTATGGTACAAAGCAAAAGAAAAACACCAACTAAAACAAAAATAATAACCACCTGAACAAACCAGAAACTTTATTTTAAATTAAAGAATTTTGTATGTATTTGAAAAGAAAGCGAAAAGAGATAATATGCAAGTAATTAGTGTGCCTTTTTAATTAATTTCGATATAAGTTGAGTTTAACAAACTAAAATCTAAAGGCAACAAATGCAACATTATGGAAATTACTCAAAGATAATGAAAACGGAAATGAAAAGAAGGAAAATGTCTAGTATTTGATTAGAGCGCAGCATACTCAGCAAAACAAATGAAAGAAGTTTTATCATTTTCTCTAGAATTACTAATAATATTAATATTACAATTATAATAATCTATTTACATCTATTACATCTATTGTGAACGGCAATTGTGCAATCGTAGGGCAACTCTTAGCACGGGCCAGAGAACTATTTTCTATATAAATTTTTCTCATGTTTGGCCTATGAGCTAGAATTCGATCCGATGATCGAATTAATGAATCGATTATGATTGTGATTACGATTTTTTGACTCTGATTACAAAATTGATTTCGTGGCTGAAATTCAATACGATATATAATTCGATGATTGTGAGTAACTTAATACTGTCGTATATATATATATATATATATAAAGAAATTTATCTATATCTGTAACAAGTAATTAAACTATAAGACCATTACGAATTGAATGTTGTTGTGTTTTAACCAATTTTAAACCCATTATTTTTCATTTATCATATTCAAGAACATAAAACTTGGCAAGAATCATGGATTAATTTGTTCAAATGAGAAAAAAGAAAAACAAACAAAATACATTTATGTTTAATAATTATTAATATTAACTATCATAATAATAATAATAATGCAAATATGAAGCGAATCAAATTAAATTGTTTACAAAGTACATATAGTTCTTTTGCATAAATAAATGTTTATAAAAAAAAAACAATTTGTTTGTGTTTATTATTAAGGGAGCAATTGGAGGAGCGTTCCCCCAAATATTTAATGTTACCTCTATAAATCTTTCTCTGCATCCGTCACTGCGTTGAGTAAGCATTTATGTCTTAAATTAATATGAGAAGTCGGAACATCGAATGATGAAAATGTCAGAATCTAAACATTACAACATAATCCAGAAAACAATTCGAAGATATGGAAAATAAATGAACTAAGACAGTCAGGTCCAAGTTAACGTTTCACATTACGAGATCAAATGTAAATGTAGCTTATATTGAAAATGAATCAATTGAAAGTATCTTTCTGTCTGCAGGTTACAGTTTTTGGTATTAACTATGGTGTGAAAGCCAACGGAATTTAATTTTTAACCCACATTGATAAGACTAAAAGGTAATTTTGATTTTGATTTGGCAATAATTTTACTTGTACCACTAAAAATATTAAATTTTGACACGCATGCATAATTTCAGGCTGAGTTTGGAGCATTTCGTTCAACCCCGATCAACACTCTCCTGTATGAAGCAGAGATATTGCCTTTTAAATCGAGATTCAAACTATCAATAAGAAAAATGTACAAATCTTTGATGCTAGTATCGAACACTCCTTTACAGGAAATTGTAAACAGGATTAAGAAACCGAAGAAACCCCCCAGAATCCCATCCTCCTTGCATAAAGCAATAAACTTCTGCATAGAAAACGGTTTAATGTTTACCCCACCAAGACCAAGAAAACAAAAAAATCCCCCATGGCTCTTTATTAAGAAAACCCTAAACCTTTCTTTACACTACATAACCAAGTCATCAACTCCGTCCATAATATACCAAAAGAAGTTTCTCAGCCTTAAAGATGATCTGAGGGACTATAAGTTCATATACACAGACGGGTCCAAATCCAACCTAGGAGTGTCCTATAGCATAACAACAGAGACCGAGATTATTAAAACCGCCATATTACCACTCCACTCCTCGAACTACACGGCAGAAGCAGCAGCGATTTTAGCTGCCTTTGTCAGCCATCCAAGCAGTAGGTCAAACAAGTAATCAAAACCCGTATACAACAACCCGCGATATTCTGACACACCAATACCCAAAAAAATTCCTAGTATGGGTCCCAGGCCACACAGTTATTCAGGGAAACGAAACAGCGGACTTGGCCACCAAACAAGCCCATTAATTCCCAAATATAATAGAGTGCAATATGAATTAAAAAGATGGAATAAACTACATTAAGAGTACTTTTAAGGGATACAGTAGGGATGTATGGCTAGAAACATCAGACCATTACAGGACACTCAACCTACATAAGTCAAACCACAGTGAAGGACTCACAAATAAAAATAGAAAACCCCATCACTCTGGTCGACTTCGTCAAATTCCAAAGACTTCGGTTTGGACATACCTGCCTCACCCATGAGTTTCTCTTTAAGAAAGAACTTCCACCACAGTGTGCTGAATGCAACAGACACAACTCAGTCCTCCACATAATAGATTGTCCCAATCGTCTCGACTCCCTCAACAACTCCAACGTCCTTTCCATTAAACAATTCCTCCAAGAAGCAAACCTATCCCATCTTATATAATCATCTGGATCAAAGTTACCTAAATATCAACTTTCAACAATACATTTTAGACTTTGTACATATACACATATACATCTATTATCCTGGAAATATATTTCTAACTAGTTAGCACAATTTTAGCTTAAGGCCTAGTATTTAAAGCTAGATTTAAGAATTGTCCGTAATTTGCAATTACGGTTTCAATCCAGACTATAAATAAATAAATAAATAATTAAATTTTGACACGTATGCATACTTTCAGGCTGAGTTTTTAATTGTTATAAAATTCTTGTGATACTTAAATATAACTTAGAAAACAAATAATCTACAAATGAATTGCTTTAATTATTAAACTTTAATATATGGACTTACTCACTGTAAACACTAAGGAAGCGTAATAAATGTGTCTACTTAATAATTTTTATTTTTTTTAATTTAATGCTCCATTATTTCTTCATCAAAATTAAAAGCTTGATGAATGCATATTTGTCTTCACCTTCATATTCTTTTTTTAACACTCATACACAAATGTATTTCAGCGAGTCTTAATGATCAATATTTGGTGGAGAAGTAAGTCACATGTTGTAATCAGATTTACAAATTTCTTTAATTTTTTATTGGTTTTATCAATTATGTGTTTTAAAGTACTGCGTTCCAGATAAACGTCTTAACTGCATAGTACTGCTTATTCAAATTTCAGACTCGTATTTGTCAGCAACATATGTATACAATTTTCCACAAATGGGGAAAAAGTTGTGTTACCAAAATTGTTCAGTTATGTATAGCATCAGTCCCACCGAGAGCGGGGAAGAGACGGGTGGGTTTCCCCCGGGCCCGCAGTTTTCAGAAGGGCCCGCGATACATCACAGTCGAATATAGCGGATTTATTCGAAGGGAAGTATGGGGCCCGAACATGGTTACCCCCGGGCCCCCATTTTGTCTCTGCGGCTCTGTATAGCATATTCACTTGCCTAGTTAGATCGTAATTAACAATGCGAGAAAAGGTAACAATGAACATTTTCCATTGGCATTAAAAATTTGTTACATTTTGAAACGGATACTGATTTTTGTACGTATTTTTGCATTGTTTTCTGCTCAGTTACAGAATCCTCTGTGTTGGTTCCTAGTCCACAGCAAAACGCATTGCATACCTACAAGGGCCAAATCATATTACATGCCTGTTGCGTGTAATATGAATCGTGTGGTTGCCTGTCTGTCTATGTGTGTACAAACTTAATTGTTAACAGACCGAAAAAATACATGAGAAACCTATTTTTGTATTTATCTAGAAATCAAAGGCAATTAGACAAATGTTTTTAGCTTTCAATTTTTAAATGTAAAAGCTTTGATTATTTTTTACTTTCTATTTACAAGCAGAGTTTTTTTCATTGTATTTAGTTATTTAGTCTTAAAAAAAATGTACATTTTATTACAGCATTCAACATTCTAATATCAAATGGCCTTGCATGTTGGCAAAAAGAACAAAAGAAATTTAATAAAGTGCAGCCTGGAGTGGGTGCTTCATGGTTGTGAGTGCTGGTCCCTTTGATTGTAGGCTGGAAAATGATATGCGCAATGACAAAATAACTCAATTATGTGTGTCCTAACGGTAGGCTTTATTAGAAGTCGTGTGTAGTGCAAGAAAAAGGGCAAATGCTTTGGCCAAATCAAGGCGACAAGTCCAGCGAACAAGTTTCGCATATTTTTGTGAAATTGCAATTGTGAATAGTTCCCCGAACACAAGCTATTCGTAATGAGAAACTAGCCAACAGGTTTCGATTTCAAACTTTGCACTTTGTTGTGGTTTCTTTTCGAAATGAAACATAGCCAATTTAACTGTTAGGGATGTGAGTCTTATGGCGAATTTGAGTTTTAAAGCAAACATGTGAGACGCAAATGCATTAAGATAAATAAATCTCTTGTCAAATTGCCTTTATCATGATGTTGTATATATAATAGATATGTATGTATCTATATATAATGTAGACATCGGCTTTTAGTAATGTAAACAAACCAGAGAAACACGTGCTCGGCATGGATATGCGCATGTGCAACATTTAACAGTGAGTTAACAGCCTTCAATTCGTTAGACATAAAAGGACTTTAGTTCGGCCGGCTTGCTACAGTTCGGGATAAACGGTCGAATTGAACGGTTTGTTCTGTCAATATAGTCGCTTGTCTGCTTTCCCTTTTATCACTTTGTTTGGCTGTTTCGCTGTGGCAACAAGTGTCCAAAATGTGTGTACGAAATGCTTTGTTGTCGTGTCTTTGGTTTACTGTTGTGTCTATCGCCATTGCTTTGCCTGGCACTGAGCTTACTCAGGTGCCAGCGCAATTGGCACATGTTAATAAATGTGGCAATACTCAAAAGATGGTCGATGAGTGCTTTAACGATTTGCCCGCCCATCTAATGGATTTTCTGCAAAATACAAAAACCGTTATCAGCAAGAAAGAGATCACAGCCAAATGCAAGTACGTATCCTGCCTGCCTGCCCTTCAAGGATAAAACGTGTCGGCTCCTAAGGGTTTTTACTCACTTAAGCATCAACGTGAAGTGTATTACTTTATTGATTACGCGTACCAAGTCCTTAGAAGGAAATTAATTTCAAATTTTACTGTTTGCTTAGGTCCATTTTTTTTTCTTTTTCCTTTTATGTATTGCTTGCGTATTAATCATTCGCCTGTAATGGACTTAAATCTGACATTGATTAGGAATGCTTCAAAATTATAATGAATTACATTGAATTGGCATTAACAAAAAGGACAAAAATTTGTTGTTTCATCAAAACTTTAGACACGGTAACGGATTTTGAGTTTTTGTCCAATTAAAAATTGATTTGTTAACGCAAAAAGGGTCTGGAAAAGAAAAAAAAACATCTAACACTCAAATGCTGTAATGTCTGAAAATGTCAATCTGCTTTGTCACGTTTTTTTTATGTTGTTGTAGTATTTTCAATCGCGGAATGAAATGCTTTGATGACTATTCGGCACGTTGTCTACAGAATCGCAAACTAAACACATTTAAAAATAACGTTGAGGGTGCCAGGAAATTCTTCTACAAATTCTGTGGTGATACCGACTTTCAAAAAGGTAACTAACAACTATATAATATCAGACAACAAAAAACAACTAATACTATTGCAACACACCAGACAGTTTAAATACCCTTTAATTGGAAGTTCTACTAGGCTTAGTCAATAGTGGATTAAGTTCTTAAGTTATGTTTGTTTCTTAGAATTCCAGAAGTGAAAGAGAGCCTAAATTACTTTTGAAGTTTTCAAGTTTTTTCAATTTGGTTGATTGATTGATAAGCTTGTCTAGATAAAGAGAAACCTACGAAGTAAAAGTTTTAGTAGTGTATTATTTAGTGCGGTGCCACTGCAAGGGCATAAATAAAAAACAACCCCGACAAAAAATAACAACTGTTCCAGTTACCATGATGTGTTGCCATGTCAAAGGATGTTGTGAATCAATTTGACAAAATAAATTTTGAGATAACATTAGCATAGCCCCAGGCGCCAAGGTGTCGAGGCGCAAACATTTGCACACTTACACATATAGACACCCATACACTCATCCACACACACACACGCACACCTAAGTCAGTTGGTTTTTGAGCCCGCAATAAAGTTTGCATAAAAGACTTTTGTAAATTTTGTAGTCAGGGACTTTAAGTGCTTCTACTTTTGTGTATTTTTTCTCTTTTTTTTTGACACAGAAGATTGAACATTACTTATTCATACAATGAAACACCTGAAGATACAGATACATAAAATGACCTACGTGTCACTGACTCTTTAACTCTGACTCTTGGACTAACTTTTTAGATTACCTGCGGCATAAAGATTGCTTTGCCTACATTCAAATGGATTGGGTTAGTTGCACAGCCGAATTTGAAGCGATACTCACGGATGAGATAAATGATTCGACACGTAATACCAGCGATAAATTTGCGGACTTTTGTTGGTAAGCTGAACAAGAATCGAGTTATTCAATCAAACACCAAACCAACCGAACCCTATATTGGCTTGCAGTGCCCGGCATGCATACGAGAATTGCATCTACACCAGCGCCCGATACAAGTGCTACAAAAACTCGGCGGAGTTTGCACGTGAAACGGCCAAAATGCTATCCGATGGCAAACACTTTCGAAACTGCGACGTATTTGAAAATGTGTGTGCAAAGGCTGCTTCGCTGATAGTTTTCCACCGGCTGGATATTCAATTAGGATTGCTGCTATTGTTGTTCATAGCATTGCGAATTTTCCCATAAATTCGCAAAGCAAAGTGAGGCTGTATGTGTGTGTGTGTCTTTGATTGTGCGTGTGTGTGAGTCTGTGTGTTTGGGAGTATCGAATTGAGAGGGGGGTACTCTATTGAATGCATTTGGTCTATGGGGTTGTCCTTAAGAGAATGCATAGCATTCATCTAGTTTTGTTATTGCACTTGCAGAAGGGTTTGCCTAGGGCGGGTTACTTGGTCGGACAGCGGCTTTGGTTAGTCTTTAAAACCAAAATCCTTTTCATACAAACAACAAACCATAAATCAATTTACAGGGATCGTTTGTTGTCCAATTTTTGATCAATTTCTGTATAATAGAAAACTGTTTCAGTAACACACAAATAACACAATAATGTTACATTTATAATTGTAGTTAATTTCATTTTACAAGTTCTAAAAACTCCATAGTTGAAAGCAAAAATGTATTTAAAAACAATAACAATTATATATTTACATATATAGACGTCGTAATTACTGTTGCTAAATGTGATCACCTCTTCGTGTCCGTATATAATATTTTAGATCCCTGTAAATACAAAAAAAAAAAAAAATAATAAAAAAAATTAAATACACAAAAAAAAATTGTAAATCTCACATTTGAATTGTTTCATTTTGAAGTGGTTGAATTGCTTCTTGAATTCAAGTTTTCAAAGATAATTAATTTAAAAACTAAATAGGTCGATGGATAATAAATCCATCTGTTTATGGTTCATGTTCTTACCGTCAGGATCATTTACTTTATATATGTTTCTTGGGTACTCCAATGATAATTTCACAATTATAAATTCATTGGGTTCATTAAAGCAGTTCAAAATAAAAAAAAATTAATTATATAAACTTAATTATAAAATGGTTTGCCCTACTTTAAAATATGCTAAACAAAGTCGTAGCCAGAAAAGATTTTGGTATAGAAAAACTGATACGTTGTTCGATAGGCTGATATTTCCTCTGATCTCTAAAAAAAATGTGTTTGGCCTATAAAAGGATGACCTGACAATTTCTACTATACAGTTGTCTTTATTTCCTTCATACGTTCAAAATTCCGTTGGCTTTAAGCCAAATTGGAAATTTGTCAAATTTTGTTAATTGGCTTGATTTTTAATAATTTTATTTTGCAAGGTAACTTTAACTAAATCGGGTACGCTGATTCTGAAAATGAACTCGATCCGAATTTTGTAAAATTAAGGGATCTGGGTTTGGAAAATAGGCGCTCAATAGTATACTATATAGTATATAGTATAGAGAGTCAATGATTGGTTTCGAACATTTTTTACAAGTTAAAAAAAATAGTCCTTGCCTTTAAATATTACTGAAAAAAAGTTTGTTAGAAACAACAGGTTTCAATAATTCTCTAAAATTAAACAAAACAAACAATGCTTTGATTCTTTTTAAAATACTTTTGGGTTCAAATTTTACACATTTTGCAACCATAATTAAAGTGTAAAATACTTATTATGCGTTATAGCAAAAAAGTATTGATATTTTGTAAATGCTCTGAAATTAAACCTAATATATTAATGGGCTTAAATATTAATGTTTTAGTATAATATTAAGCTTATACTACACAATGACGTGATTGAGAAAAACTAAGTACAAGCCATTAATCAGCACTCCCAAATTACTACAGGATACCTATTAAATGTCATTTCATAAAAAAATAAAAATAGAAAACTTACATGTCTTAAGCGAAGGAAGAACCAAGGTTAACACTTTTCCAGGACACTAATTACTACTTACCGACTGCTTCAATTTCTAAAGTTTTTTATTGCTTATTGGCGGTAACAATACGCTTTGAAAGGCTTAAATATTAATATAAGTATGTAAGGAAAAAGTTTATTAAATTGTTATTGTCTAAAATCGTTTTCACTCACACACAATTTATTGATTTTAAAGTTGTTTTTGTCAAAAGGCATACCTTTGAGTCAGAGGATAGATATACATGGATATAGTATATTTATATGTACATATATTGGCAAATTCTTGAATTTCAATAAGCCACAAAAACCAAGAACCTGCACAATAGAGAGTTCTTGTTCACCTGGCAAAAACTTTTCAATATACACATATGAGAGCCCACATATTTGTTAGCTAAATAGGTGTAGCTTTTGTTTTAGCGTCTAAGATTTCAGCGTTGGCACAACAAGGACTCGCCCAAGTTTGCTAAAAGTTAGCTCGCATATACATACATACATACATACATACATGGTAGATATTTGATTTTGCCACACGTGTTGCATGGCGGGAATTTAATTTCGATGCACTTCGTTGCAGGAGACGTTAACGCTAATAGGTCAGACACACAGCACTCCATTATCGAGGCATGGCCCAACCTCTTGATGGGTATTGACTAGCGACAAAAGCTTGCGCGAAGAACTTACAAACGAATAGTAAAAACTAGCTGCAAAAGAAAAAATTCACTGCAAAATGTTGCAATTAGTTTCTTGAATGAAAATATATATAGATTCTGTTTTTTTGTTAGGGCTTTGAGTTTTTCTTTCACTTTCTTCTGTCATCTTGTGGGTTGCTGTAGAAACTGGAAAATGGTCATGAGGTTAACTACGCTTGGCTAAACAAACCATTGACATGAACCTGCCACAAGCAGACAGACAACAACAACCAACAATGAAAGAAAGCACATCAAAATAAGGACACCGTGTAGTGTCCTGTGGGCGGAAATGTGCATATTCCTTTGAAAACTAAAAATACTTAGTCTTGATACAATCATCGCTGTTTCTACTTATCACAATTGTCTAGAAACTATAATTATATAGAATTGTAAACAATTTAAATAACATAACATAATTATCAATAGGTACATAAGGATTGAAATGAATTTATAAATTCAACTTGTATTTCATCAATAGCTCGCACTTTGAAGCACAAATTGTAAATAATTGAAACCAATTTAAGGAGCAAAAAGACACTGAAAATTAAATATTCGTTGTAAATATTAAGAAATCCATAACGACCTTCGATTCTTGTGAATCTATAGAATTTTAAATTTTATATTCATGCAAAATATGTAGCTAAAACTGTTGTTATTTTTGCTATGTCGACGAGAATCTATGTTGAGCTATGTTGTTAACAGTCGTTTTGGGGAGTCACGTTCCACAGAAGGCAACTCAAAACGGGCTCAAGGGGCTTATTTTCACTGTCAAGTATTGTTTATGATCTCCGCTATTATAATTATTGTTGATATGACCGTGCACAGTGGTCAAGATGTCGATTTTTGTTTGGCATAAACGACTTATTCACTCCAAAAGACCCATTTAATCGTATGGGCCAAATATAAAATCAATTAATTTGTCGATTATTTTTTATTCAATTTACTTACAAGTAGTTGGTAATTCAGGACTCAAAGTAGATTTTGATAAATTAAAACGTTAGCCTAAAAGTATGCAAACACGTCGAAAAATTAAAGTTTTTAGCGCTATGAATAGAATCATGCTTCAATTGCGGAATAAAATAATACCTATATATAAATTACCATTACCTTAGTTTTACCAATTTATTTTATTTTTATTTTCCATACTTCATGCTTTCAAACAGTAGATAATGCCATAAAAATTTTTATTTTTAGAAACGATATACTAACAATATATATGTATGTATATACCTATTACATTCTTTATTTAAAATAAAAAAAAAAAAAATTAATTATTATTATCATATATATAGCTGAAATTAGTTTATGAAAAAATTAAGTTAAATTAATTTTTAACTCTTTGAACATCTTTACCACAATTTAGAATACACTTAATGACATACATTGGAATGATTCAATTATAAAAACTTACAACGTGGAGCAAAGGCAGTAGAAAAACTGGTCTGAATAGTTAAGTTAATTTTTTAGAAAAACGAGCAAAAAATATATTTTATTTATTTATTTATAATATGATTGGGCAGTGATTGCAAATTACAGTCAATCTTCTTACTAGTTATAACTCCTAGGCCTTACTTACGCATTATATACAATATAATAATGACAAATTACACCGAGTAAATAAGTTCGACAATCGAACAAATTACAAATAAGTTGAGGTTATGCTTAGATTATATAAAATAAGATAACAGTAAGACAATTATAATGTAGAACAAATGGAAATGTATGTCAATATAAGTATGTAGCCCGATTATAGATATCGATGGCACATCAGTCATAAGTAGATCTGATATGGTCAACAGTTAACAATAAAGACCTAGTTCATTAAGCTGCTATGGTTAGCTATTATCAATAAAGACGGATTTTGCTGACCTAACACTAGGTCGAACTATGCGTGAGCTCTCTATTTTTACTATAAAAGAAATGCATTATTCTTTCTAAGATCAGATACCAGTTGTAGCTACATCGGGTGTGCATCGCTGTGGCTTTGGCCCCCATCTCTACCTTTGTAATCTCACTCCGAAGTCCACCCAATTGATGTGTTGGTTGCGACAACTTTTAGTCACTGGTTTATGTGCTAGTGCCTATTTACATATAAATAAATAAACATTTAATAAATACTAACGTCTTTCATTGAACAATTTTGTTAACTAAAAAAAAAAAAAAAAAGGGATTGCTAGACTAAGTAAACAGAAAATCAATAGTCAGTTATTAGAATTTTACAGAATTTAATCAAATTTAGTTTCTTTAAATACTCTCTTCGAAATAAATTAATTTTTACAACAAACCTGATATTTTTTAGGCGAAAAGAATCGGCTTTAGTACCATAGTGCAGTGACCAAACTTATCTACAGTTTTACTTTTACCCTTAGCTTTGAATTTATTAATATTTAATCTTTAAGAAATAATTCAAATTATAGTCAACAATAATTATATTCTCAATTCTCATGAAAATTATAATTTTGTTTAGTGAAAGAGACTAACTATTCCTATAAATTGTTTTTGTCCAATTTGGAAAAATATTTCTTAACAATTTGATAAAAATGTTAAATGTGTAAAAGGTCATTAATTGCCACGTTTGGCCATGTTAAAAAAATTCTATTCATTTTTTTTTATGCAATGAATAAAAAGAGAATCGACAAGAAGGAATCCCTAACAATGCGCTGTGAGCCTTTTGGAATTTTTAATTAGTCCTTGACTAGTAAGCCATAATTGTGTCCCCACTTTGGGCGTTAATGTGATGTGGTCGTATACATATATACTATAAATAGGCATTTATCACAAATATTTAATTAAGCCAATTAGATGATGTTGGGATTGGAAATAAAATGGGCTAAGGGCTTACCCAATAATTAAGACAGACAGAATAATTTACAGTGAACTTTGTAAAAAGGCATATCAATTATTTGTTTCACCCATTAGTAAGGATTAAAGTTGCCACGGTTAACTACGTAAAATTTATGGAATATTTATGAAATCTACTCGCATTTTTGTACCTACATCAACAACATCGCCGAGAGTTGTATAGACAAAAATGCAAATTGTATGTTTATATGGCCATGAGTTTGATTGTTTTCAAGCAAAATATGCGTTTCGTAGTAAATAAATGCAACTTTTTTTTAAGCCTCTGCTGAAAATTGTCCCCTATTTTGCAATGTGTGCCATAAAATGAAATAAAATGCTGTAATTTAATACATGTAAATATTTTATGGATAGGACGAAATTTCAATCGAATTAAATACAAAATTTATAAACGATGGACAGCAACAACTTGTTTTCACTTAAGTAAGAGCCAGTAAACACAAAAAAAAAAAATTCCATTTAAATCAGATAAATATATTTCAATTTTTAAATAATCTGAAAGGGAATTTTCATACATTTCTTAGTCATTTTTTATTGCCATTTTGTTAATAGATTAAAATTCGTTATAAATTAAAGTTGAGCCATGCAATATATGGACTACTCTTACCCTGGACACTAAAGACTGTCCATACCAAAATGTAAATATGTATAAAGATTCAGATTCTCAGAAATCTGCCACAGAAGAGGAATCTGTTTGGTTGCCTACGGTTGCTTCTTCTTTATGGAAATGGCATCGTTTGTTCTGTAAACAAATGGAATTCGCCACCAAAGGTTGAAAATGAAATATTTGATTCACTTGGAACTTTTGCCAGTGAAACCAGTCTAAGTTTGCTTGGTGACTTCTTAAAGTGTTTTCCATTCCATTCTCGATTCTCGAAAGTAGACTTTAAAATAAATAAGTATTAAATATTTTATACGTGGCATAGCAATAACCAACCGATAAATCAACAAAACAAGATGCGTCCCTTGGCTGATATGGAAATGAAACGATGAAATTGACTTATGGTTTAGACACGGTTGGCTCGAAATGGTTGAGAGTCGCGTACAAAAGTGGCGAGAAAGACAGAAAGGCAGAAAACACAACTTGGGAATTGAATTTATTGCCTTTTTGCCTTACCCATTTGCACATCGAGCTGTATTTTATTTTGTTGCAACTTCAATGTGCATACATACATATATATGTATAAGTTGATAAACGTAATTGTGTTGTATTGTTCAAGTGAAATGCATTGTCTACCATTAACTGCTGAATGTTATTTAAATACATATTGCTCATGATGCACTTTATTGAAATATGTAAAGGGGTAAATATTTCTTTTTAAGTTGTCGACGATATTGAAAATGGAAACAATTTCCATTAAAAAAATACATACAATGGCAAAAATATACAAAAAGAAAAAGAAACAATTTGCATATTGAATATGGTAAAAAAAACACAATTACTATTCCACAATTTGTTGATATTTGGTGAACTTGTTATCAATCTTTGCAGCAAGGAATGAAACCGACTCCCAATAACGTTCCGGTTTCGGTTTTGGTTTCCTTTGGTCTGCTACCTTTAGTCCTTTGTTTAAAGGTGTGCCAATTAACTGATTTAATATTCCCTTTATAAGGATCGTATTTTATTAAGAACCTCCTTGAAAGGTAGTTACATCGGGGATAATTATTAACAAATAATTTTTCGTCAAGTTGAAGCCTTTTTGCCAAATCTCGGTCTTTTTAGTATATTCTTTCAATTTCATATTTTCTCATATCTGGATATATTATTGCCATCATGGATAAAAGTCTAAATTGTTTACATTAAAAGACATTTAGTTTTGAATTTTCACTTTGGTTTGGTCTATTTACTTACTTTTTGATTCTTTAATCGTATTTAAATTTATAGTTCAATTTCGATTTCAAACTCAACAACAATCTCGTAGATTTATCCAAAACTCAAATTCCCTTAATTTTATGTTTTTTTTTTTTTTTTGAAAACTAATAGTTATGCCAATTATAATTAGAGCTGATGTGAAAAAATCAAATTTAGATTCGAAATCAACCCAGTCAAGTTAGTCAACAAAAGTAGAAAAACTGACTGCAACAACGATAAAGTCCGATTTGGTTCTGCAATGATCTTAAATCAAATGAAGTAAGTAAGTCGTCTCGCCGACTTAAGTATACCATACACCAGTAAAACAAATATTTCAAATTTGTAATAACAAATGCATTTGCCTATTTTAAAAAAGTTCTGTTCACATGCTTTTTACAAGCATATAAGTAAGTAAGCATATAAGTTAGTATCTCGCTCACTCATGCATTCGAGCACCCTAGCGCCCCACCCGCCAACGGCCAACTCCGGCCTTATGGAAAAACGGTTTTATGCATAACTTGGCTATTTTTTGTCCGATTTTGATTAAATTTGGTATTTTGCTGGGTATTAGTATCAAATTTAACTGTGCCAAATTTGATTGCACAAGGTAGAAAATTACGGAAGATAATCGAGTTTTTCAAATTGCGGGGGCGGAAAGGGGCATGGCAAAATCTTTATAATTACAAAATGAGCGTATTTACTAAGCAAATATACATACCAAATATGGTGTCTCTAGCTGCAATAGTTTTTGAGATAAACGTTTTTTTTGAATTCCGGGGGCGGAAAGGGGCGTGGCAAAATCTTTATAATTACAAAATGTGCGCATTTACTAAGCAAATATACATACCAAATATGGTGTCTCTAGCTGCAATAGTTTTTGAGATAAACGTTTTTTTTGAATTGCGGGGGCGGAAAGGGGCGTGGCAAAAATTTGAAACAAACTCGATCACTACTACTACACGAGCCTACATTCCAAATTTGGTGGCTATATCTCTTATAGTCTCCGAGATCTAGGCGTTCATACGGACGGACAGATGGACAGACGGACAGACGGACGGACGGACGGACGAACGGACGGACAGACGGACATGGCTAGATCGACTCGGCTGTTGATACTGATCAAGAATAATATACTTTGTGGGGTCGGAAAGCTTCTGCCTGTTACATACATTTTGGCAACTTTAATATACCATTTCACCCTATAGGTGTATGGTATAAAAATGTAGAGCTTAAACTAGACCTAAAATAAATGAAAACTAAATTAGAATTCAACCAACAATTAAGGCTCAAATGCAAACTGCATTTTCCAATCGGATGGTTTTTATACCCTTGTTATACCCCTGCAGAGGGTATTATAAAATTGGTCAGATGTTTGTAACGCACAGAAGGAGACGTTTCCGACCCCATAAAGTATATATATTCTTGATCAGCTTGAGAAGCTGAGTCGATATAGCCATGCCCGTCTGTCCGTCTGTCCGTCTGTCCGTCCGTCTGTGCGTACGCGTTTTACTCAGCCATCTTAAGAGATATCGGGTTGAAATTTTTTTTGGAGACTCTTTATTACCTGTGTGAGATAAAGTATGAAAATCATCGGGATCGGACTACTATATCATATAGCTCTGGAACAAAAATTTTTGCAAAAAAAATTTTATAAAATAAAAATTGGAGTATCCCCATGAAATTTACCAATATAATAGAATTTGGTATAAAATCTCAGAACCCAACCTGATCGGATAAATAGAACACAAGTTACAGTCAGAACAAATCGGTTCAAGCGCTGCCGGCAGCGCTGCTTGCTGCCTACTACGTCATCATCAAATCAACAGAACACATGCATACACACACAGCACGGATTCATAAATTGTATGTGTGTGTGTGTGTGAGCCGTTGGCAATTGTGGTGTCCAATTTTAAAAATTTTAACTTCGATGATTTTCGATAAATTAGTATTGTATTAAGTATTTTTGCGGCATATTCATAATACGACAACTAATGCTGTTGATGTATGAAATTTCACTTTTCTTATCGAATTAAATATAATAAGGAACTGCAAGGGTATATAAACTTCGGCAAGGCCGAAGTTAACTTCCATAGCTCGTTAAGTTTAAAGATTTTCTTCCATTTTTATACCATACACCCATAGGGTGAAATGGTATATTAAAGTCGCCAAAATGTATGTAACAGGCAGAAGGAAGCTTTTCCGACCCCATAAAGTATATATATTCTTGATCAGTATCAACAGCCGAGTCGATCTAGCCATGTCCGTCTGTCCGTCCGTCTGTCCGTCCGTCCGTCCGTCCGTCCGTCCGTCCGTCCGTCCGTCCGTCTGTCCGTCCGTATGAACGCCTAGATCTCGGAGACTATAAGAGATAGAGCCACCAAATTTAGAATGTAGGCTCGTGTAGTATGTAGAGTGATCGAGTTTGTTTCAAATTTTTGCCACGCCCCTTTCCGCCCCCGCAATTCAAAAAAAACGTTTATCTCAAAAACTGTTGTAGCTAGAGACACCATATTTGGTATGTATATTTGCTTAGTAAATGCGCTCATTTTGTAATTAAAAAGATTTTGCCACGCCCCTTTCCGCCTCCGCAATTCAAAAAAAACGTTTATCTCAAAAACTATTGTAGCTAGAGACACCATATTTAGTATGTATATTTGCTTAGTAAATGCGCTCATTTTGTAATTATACAGATTTTGCCACGCCCCTATCCGCCCCCGAAATTTTAAAAACTCGATTATCTCCCGTAATTCTTCACCTTGTGGAATCAAATTTGGCACACTTGAAATTGATACTAATATCCAGCAAAATACCAAATTTGATCAAAATCGGACAAAAAATAGCCAAGTTATGCATAAAACCGTTTTTCCATAAGGCCGGAGTTGGCCGTTGCCGGGTGGGGGCGCTAGGGTGCTCAAATGCATGAGTGAGTGAGATACTAAGATATGCTTGTAAAAAGCATGTGAACAGAACTTTTTTAAAATAGGCAAATGCATTTGTTATAACAAATTTGAAATATTTGTTTTACTGGTGTATGGTATACCTAAGTCGGCGAGACGACTTACTTACTTCATTTACAATCATTCCTTTCAAATTTTGAACATAGTCTTCGAAAAATCAAGCCTTTTCTTTGATCATTTGATTAGAGTATACAATTTGCTAAATTGCAATTAAATGGATATGTAACATATTGAAATTGTCTGAATTAAATATTATGAAATAGCAAATTGACGTAAGTTTCAAAGAAAAGGGCTAAAAACTCTTACCTTTTTCCGTGTGTAAGCACAAACATTCACATTTCCAATGAACATTTGAGCTTCTTAGCATTTGGATTACTTTAGTGATTTGGCTTCAACAAGCAAATGGAATTATGTACTTTAAATGAATGTAATTGTAGCTGCTGATTAAGTTATACCTGAAACATGGAAATATAGCAATCTTCAACCCCTCGGTTCGGATTTCCCCTGATTAAACATTTCAAATGAAGAAGCCCTCGTTTACCACATTTGTTCCTAATTAACGTCTCATTTTAAATGATTATATTTAGTGTATTTATAGACACCACAGACACCACACTCTGTAAATTTCTAGTTGGAATTTGATACATTATAACAAAAACCGCAAATTTAGTTGTAAGAATATTTCAGCTTCTACCCCTGTCTATTTTGTGGTAACTATGCAAACTACATAATGAATCTTGTTTTTCATTTCACACTTTTCACTTTTCACACAAATAATCTGCATGAGGGAAGCCATGTTCGAATCTATAAATGAAAACACATTGTTTGCTTAGCCAGTTATAATTTGCGTAAGACCGCTGTCATAATCATTATATCCCCGGCCGCCCCCACCGCCACCACCACCACCATAACGTGCACCACCACCGCCACCACCACCGCCGTTACTGTAGCCAGGTCCAAAGTTTCCTGAATAAACTGGACGACCACCGCCGCCGCCACCTCCAGAGCCTGGATTATAATAGTTTCCACCTCCGCCATTGCCTCGGCCACCGCCGCCATTGCCGCCTGTATAGACACCAGGAGCTTGACCATTGGGTGGATTACCTGAGATCAACATAATATTAATAATAATGCACTTCTTTTTTTGAATTAATTTTAAAGTATGCCTTACAGTCATAACAGCCACCGCCAATGTAAACAGCTGCCTGAGCCACAGTCAAAACGGACAGGGCAACAACCACAAATGCCGTAAAATCTCTCATTTTAAAAGTTTCGGTTCCCCTGTTGATCTGATGGAGTATTGAGTGAATCTGGCAAAAATTTCACGGCCAGCAGGCATTTTATATGCGATGTGTTCGTTCGTTGAATATTGTGTGATTTTTTTATATTCCAATACCCTTTACAATCTTTGTGAGAGGGTAAACTCGACTTGACAGCCACGAATTCAAATGCGGAGGATACATTTTTAATGAATCGAAACTTAATTTTGTTTAGTGATAATTGATTGATTAAATGAAATCCTAAAATAAAAGAAAATAAGATTTAATAGATAGATTTTTTTCTAGAATTTGGGAAACTACTTATTTTGTAATTAGAGATATCATCTTTCAGTCGGTATATGTGAATAACGATTATCAGGCTCTTAACGAAAGTCATGAATATATCCCAATTCAATCTCTGATTATGGCTTAACATAATGATTTCATAAAGGGCTCAGTAGAGCTATGAAAACAAAGTGAAAACAGTTTCATCTACTAGACTGATTGTTAAGGAAATTTTCAATTCTCACTGGTATGCCTAAAGAATTTGATCTATGTGAAATATAGTATGAAGTGTTAGGTAATGCTGAACATCTGAATAGTTTAAATTTAGAAATAAAGCAATTTGAAGTTTTTCGATTAGTTTTTCATCGAAATCGTGTAAATTCGAACAAAAAGTGGCCAAGAGTATCTTGTCGGATAAAAAATACTTAAATATAGACGTAACCGAAGGTTTATGAAATGGTCTAATACGCTTAAATATTAAGTATTCTTTATGATCAAATAACTTAACCTATTCTTATTCTTATTTTAGAATGCATATATATTATTTTAATTAAAAACCACAAACAAATACAAATAGGTTTCATAAAAGAAATTTTTGGCTATTGTTATTAATTTGGAATAATTCTATTCCTAAAAATTAAATTTTTAAGTTAGTTTTGTAGTCATTCTATTTATTATTACTATTATTTAGTATGGGAAATATTTGTAAACTATTAACCTAACTATTTTTGAGAAGCATCAGCAACTATGGCCTTTGGCTTATTATTCATTAGTTACTTATACTTGCTATAGGATATCGCAAAAGTCGTTGCAATTAATAAGAGCTTGACAGATTTTTATTTTTGTTATCGCTGAATGCATATGACAGCTATATATGTATATATGTATGTAGACAGACAGACAAGACAGATGAGAAAGGCGCTACGTAAGTAAATTTTAATCATTATAGGGAAATGCCCAGTTTTTATATACTAAGCATTTCAAAATAATTAGTAGCCATAGCTAAAGCTGCTAGTCGCTGGCTCCATCATGCGTCATATTTATGCACTACAAACATCTTGGCGGTTGTAAGGCAACTGAATAACTGAAATGCCGAGAGTCACGACTTTTGATCAGAACAAAGACTTATATACAGACAACAGGCAGGCTGGCTGGCTAACTGGCTGGCTGGCAGGGCAATGCCAATTTCTAAAGAATCATTACCATTCCACTTGCCATTCATGTTCATAAACTTTAAATGCACATTTATCTTCTGAGTGTGAGCGTTTTTTAAACAGAATTTCAATATTTTGGGCGTGTTTGGTGCTAAGTGTTATTGCTTTAATTAATTACCTCTTGATAAATCAAATAAATCAATTGAGTATTTAATTAAGTTTGTTCTAGCTTATCAATGGGAAAATCACAGATGTACATAGGGGTTTTTTCACTAATTTTTTTTTTTTTTTTTTTTTTGAAAATTGATTGAAATTGAAGTTTAAATAAAACTATATACATATACCGTTAAAGGCGCATTTATATGCAATTAAAAAACACATAGCACTAGCCACATTATTTATTGATAACACTTAGCACACTTTCGACACACACACTGATAGAGAGGCTAATGTAGATTATGCAAATTGAAAACAAATTTGCATATAATAGAATAAATATATAAAAAGTATATGACCATTCAGTTGTTGAATCCATTCGTTTGTTGACAACGAGATGGGGCGATACCTGATGTTGGCATCATGCCTGGTGCTCTTATTGGCGGCACTGCAACCAGCTTTGATCACCGGTAAGTACGAGTAATTTTATGATCAGCCAAGATCTTGATAAGTGTTAATTATCGACCATTATTTATAGCCAAGCCAAGCCCCAGCACAGTGGTAGTAAATGGTGTTTGTCTAACATGTGAGTACAAACTAACAAATAAGTAGAGCCAGAAATAAATAAATAATTATTTAACTCACAGGTGACAATCCAAATGGCGATCCGGTATATATAGATGGTCAGGAATATCGCAGTTTTTCATCACCTAATAGCAATGGCAATGTCATAATTAATCGTCCCGGTTATAATGGTCGTAATGTTGGTGGCACAATTATACGTAGAGGTGGCAATACCATTGTTAATGGCCGTTGTCAATATTGTAATGTGGATCCTTGATTTTAAGCCATAAATGCACTGGGCAACCGAATTGTTTATAACGCTTTTATGAAATATATTCGAAAAGAAAGTATCTCAATACTCTATTTCAGAACCTTCATACTGAAATTTGTTTTAATTTAGTCATGGATTGGCCTTTATAAAATAGAAAATAAGTTTAGCATGACTTGGTTTCTGTTTTCTAAATCGAAACAGTGGCGGATCTAGCTCATAATTCTTTGAAAATAAAGTAAAAATAATTTTTGCATATCAAATTGAGTTTCATAGATAAAATCTTGTTTTTTGGGGGTAAAATTTACCACAATTCTCCGGCACTTGATCGAAAACAGGAAAGGATTAGATGGTAAACCAAATTTTCTAAGATTTTAAGTATTTTTTAACGGGAAAATACGTTTTCATGCATTAAGGTTAAGTACGTTAGCTTTTACTTTTTAATCAGCTAAAAATTGATTAGAATTTGCCAGGAACTGATCCAGGATATCCCGGATCATTGATCATGCATCGGTAATGTAGTAACTCTAATGCCTAAAGGTTTATCCCACTTTAAATGGCCTATTTTGATTTTGTTCATTACACATTTTTCAATTGGACTCAACCCCAACATTTGTTGACTGAATTCGTCCCTAAGTTTTGCCAAATTTTAACTTTTGCTTGGCTAAATTGTATATATTTGGTTTTGTTCTTGTTTAGTTGACCAAATCAAATGTTAAATGTCAAAAAGATCAAAGCTTACCAAAATAATATTTTTCTGAATTTGATTACATTCATTATTTTAATTTAATACAATTTCAAAATAAACAAATCAAAATTTGTCTCATTTCATATCATACACATTGATATATTTCTTTTCCAATTAAAGTTATTTTCTTCTATGAAAAGATTTTACTCCTCAGTAGATTCAGCATTTCCGTGATTAAATAAATGACAATTACAATGAAATAAATTGTATAAGTTGTTAGGTCTTTCAGCTGAAACTGCTGGAGTATTGCAATGTATGTCCAATTCTTTTTGTTTCCTTTAAATAAAGCAAGGAAATGAGGTAACTTGATTAAATTTCAAGTAATGGGATAAACTTAAATAACTTTTTAAATATATTAAATATGCAAGACCTTAGTTTTTGGTTTGCAGTCTCTGACAAAGTTTTATTCCCCTTAACTCTTAAAAAATTCTTCGTGGTTTTCGCAACTGAAACACAGGAGATGGAAATTTCCCTTCAATTCCAAATATATGTATGTACATATATGTATATAAAATCAATATCTGTGTATAAAACTTAAGCAAAACTGTTGAAATGTTTCTCTGCTGCCACTTCCCCTTTTTTTTGCCACCTGTAGGAATTCTATTCAGTTCAAATTGAATGAACTAAATGTTTTGGCAAGTCGCTTAGGGATGATTTTTCTTTGAAAAGACATAATAACAAAAATAGCGACGAAGTCGTACAAGGGAAATTATTGCCAAGAATTTTATTGAACTTGCTTATTGGTTAGTGAAAAACTGAGTAAATAAAGTATGACAATGACAAAAATGTTCTGTAAAGGAAGTGGAATATTTCATATTATATTAGCTTATTGCATTATTACTTTTTTTTAATATGCGGCACTAACTCAATCACTTATACAGTGATACAATGGCCCTAGATGTGATTGTTGATAAACTTGAGATATTTTCTTACGTGTAACATT
The DNA here is from genome assembly GCA_018152135.1 of Drosophila paulistorum. Lineage (NCBI taxonomy): Eukaryota > Metazoa > Arthropoda > Insecta > Diptera > Drosophilidae > Drosophila > Drosophila paulistorum. The sequence goes on along the minus strand of JAECXG010000805.1, from coordinate 5,270,695 downwards.
GCGTATGCTTGATATGTGCGAGTCAAGTGATAACAAAATATTTCCAAGTTGTAATTCCTTATGCCAATTATAAGCATTTTCTTTCAAGAAGAATGAAATAACAAAAAGACCAAACACACAAATGACTTTAATATGAATGTTTGTGTATATAAGTATCTACAAATAGGTATATATACCTGTGTGTTTGCTGTCTCCTTTTCGTCCTCTCTTCCTTTACAGCATCATCATCAGGTTCCTCAACATCACAGGAAACAATGGCGTACATAACAAACGAATAAGTATTTTTTCTATTTTGGCTTGCCCTAAAGAAAACAATATGCAACAGTATGGAAAATGAAATTTAATGCCATCTTCAAAAAAAAAAAAAAATAAGCAAAAAAGGTAAACGTACAAATTTTAGGGGAGAGGGCAACACAAATTACCAAAAAGAAGCCCCGAACAGAACGTTTAAAATCTCTTTAGTTGTGGAGTGAGATTTAAGCCAAAGTCCAAAACTGATATGGGAAAATCTTTCTTTAGCAGTGAGCAGTCGAATCAATTTCTTATACGATTTGTAAGGCACACATATTTTTCAGTTTTGCTCTTTGATTATTAAAAAACAACAAAAAAAGAGAGAATAAAATGCCAATCTGTGATTGGTATTAAAAAAAAACGACATATTCTTGGCCAGGATAATGAAAATCCAAAATTTACTAACATGGCATTTTAAATACCCTGGAAAATTCAGCTCAGTGCAAGGAATTTAATAGGCTTATCTAAAATTGACTTACATTTACTCAATTTAGACAGATTTAAGTCGTAAAATATGAAAATAATAGGTACATAAATGACTTATAAAACTCAAATATACCTATTTCAGCACTTTAGAAAAAAAAGAAGGTCAAGGATTTAGTTATGATTGGCTAAAACTATACCACCTGATTGACTCACCTATACTTATAGTTCAAATTGTTTGAATTGTTCCAAAACATGAAAATAATTCAACGATATGATTCATATTTTGTAGCGATATAAAAAGATTATATATTTCAGTACTTGGCAGCTACGAATTAAAGTCCGTCGCAGTCCAAATAAAGGAAGAACGGCTTTGGAGTGAAGTATACAGCTTACATTTTGCCAAGTCATATTTTTACTTTTTTAAGATTTCAAATTTTAAGATTTCTAGTATCTATTTTCTGTCGTTAAGCATATTCGCTTTAGATAATAGAAACGAGAGACATTTTTAAATGGTAATTGTATCAGAATTTTCTAGACCTATAAAAGTTTCGGTCCTTTCTGGCTGAAAATCTAAACCCAAGCCTTGCAAATAAAAGCCAAAAAGTTGATTTTTTAAACGTAAAGCCCCCCCCAGTATTAATTGAGGCCCATGGCCTGTATTCTTCTCTACTCATCAACTCAATGAAATAATATTTTAAAGTAATGTGTTGGTGTTTTTTATTTAGATGATGAGCTGGTTATGTGGTTATGTCTGCTCTAGTTTTTTTCCGCAGGTGTCTTGAAACAGACTTATTTCCATTTACGCTAAGCAAACGTTTAGCATAGTTTTTCAAAAATCTTGAATGTTATGAACACACTTGTAAACTGTTTTGAAAATGTTGTAAATATAGGAAGATTGTGATAAAATACCTAAAAATTTTATGATTAGCTCCTGCAATTGATTCCGTAGTTTTTAGGTCTTTTGGCCTCACATTGCTTTACGATGCTAAGTTATATTTAAGTACTTTTGTTCCTTTAACTATATGGGAAAACGAAACGAATTCTCTGTCGAATCGTAAATTTTCTATTCAAAATGGATAAAAAAAGTAACATAGTTTTTAAAGTACCACAAAAACAAAGTATTTTGATGAAAACAATCCCAAATATCCTCCTTCTTCTAAATCGAGAATTTCATCACTTAAGTTGTAAAACCTAACAGTCATAAATTTATGCCCTCAACTGTATGTGGATTGGCAAATATTTGTTTTTCTTTGTCTTGGGCTAAACAAATATGCCTTGAGTGGTAAGTAATATACAGGGGGAAACAAACCAAAACTTATACCTTACCTTTTGAGGCTATTTTCAGTAGCAATTGAATTTTCATCATGTGGAATTTTTTCCAAATTTTAGGTCAATTTTTTTTGCTCTATTTGATACGACGAGAAATACGTGAATTTATCGAACATAAAGAGCCCGTGTTTCGTTTTGCACTTGTGTGTGTATGTGTACTTGAGTTGCCATTGTGGAACTTTGAAATGAATGAATTTCCTTGCCCCCTGCAGATATGTAATACATATATTTTCATTAGGTTTCACCATTCTTTTTTTTTTTGTTGTTGCTTCTGTGGTCGAGAGTAAACATTGATTTATTAGATTTTTGCTTTGTCCCTTTGGAGCATCTCTCAATTGCTCTAAGACGGTCACGTGCTGATTTTGGATATTGTATTTGGTCCCTGAATTTACATTATACATATGTTCAATTAAGGGACTTAGTTTGCGATGTCGCCAATCGATTCAATTTAAATTATAATTATATGATTATCAAGAGAGAATATAGTTAATGTTCTCTCTCTCTTTCTCTTTTTCTCTCTCTCTCTCTGTGTCTAGATAAATGCAAATATGAGTTTTATGTGTTTGGCTAATACAAATTTATGCTGAATCATAATTAAACTGCATGCACGAATGGCTAGAAATATGTGACAAGGGAATCGAATGGAACGTTGAGTACAACTGACACTCAGAGCTCTCACTGACATATGTAGAGTTGTCGTATGGCTTGATAAGGGGGTAGGGGGAATTTAGATTAAGAGATATGTACATATATGAACTGCAAATGCGAATGGTAAAGTAATTATGAATTTATTTTGCTTGCATTCAAACACACAAAAAACATGCAACAATGGCAAATGAAAAGATTAGTCACAACGACTGGAAATGTCAGATTATTTCTAAATTGAATTTATGTACATAGTTATCCTGCAAACTATTTTTACAAATTTGCCGACTAATGCTTAATTTGTTGCAGAACTTTTTATTCTTAAGTTAACTTGGCAGTTTGCTTAAAACGCAAACATTTTGCAGGTGAAAAAAGTTTTATTGTGCACAAAACTTTTTCTGTGCATAGAAAGAATGAGTAGGAAAAAAATACAGAATTCTAATTGAAATATTTTTGCAAACGAAAAGTTCTTACTTAAAGAAACTTCAAATTCTCAGACAGGGCCAATGGCCAATGAAAAATGTCAAAGAATTTACTTAAAATGCAGCCAGCCAAGTGGCACTTCATTAAATGCAACTCAAAACAGTTGCCCAAAGAGACCAAATGGCCAGCTAATTGAAGATTTATGTGTCATTAATCATTAAGACAAGGCGGCAATTAATGCGAATGACAAGGAATAATTAACCAAATATTTCAAGACCTAGGTCAAGACTTTTTGGACTCTTAAAGTGAGTCTATGCTAAATTTGATTTAATTTTTACATTTACTTGAATAGACAGAAATCGCATTTGAAAAATTCTGTTCCCATTGTTTGATTTAATTTTTACATTTACTTGATTCTGTTCCCATTGTTAAATGTTTTAGTTAGTTTCGCTATTAGCTTTTGACTTTAAATTGTTGGCAATAAATATTAAGGAAACACAATCAATGCCGTTTCATTCTGTATTTTTTAATTCTCCTGTCCGTGGGCAATAAGAAATGTTAAAAATATCCTTTTAAGCACAAGGCAAATTGTCAATAAAAGCCTTTTAAAAGCCTGGAATTGTGAGAGAGGAAAACCAATATTACGAATCCTGTTTTTATTTAAGAAGTCTCCAAAAAAAATATATATATATTCGCAAAGGTATATAAATTTGTTCAGGTTTATGTCCATTTGGCCATACCCAAAATATATGTATGTATGTATATGCAACAGTTTTCGTTTCTTTTACTACTCCTTTTCAACTTTTCGGTGAGAATTATGTCAGCTGCCGTCAGTCGCGCCGCCCCTCCTCTTGCCATTCCCCGCACCACAGTCATCTGCCGCCAACAGTGTGTCTTTAGTTGTCTGTGATGTTCAGAGTCATTTGTTGTGATGATGATGGTCCAGTTGACCAGTTTTTTCTCTTTACCCTGTTGTCAGTGGTAACCATGTGGCGTATACGTAATGTGTGACAAAGATGTGTGTGACTGCTCATTGCAGTTGAATTGGGCACATTAGCAACTGCTTTATTAACACTTAAGTTCTACTGATTTGTCATCTACATTTAGTTTGGCTTTAATTCGCATGAATTGTCTGTCCAATCTAGTGAATTAGTAAGAGAAATTTTTTACTTACACCTTGACATTTGTGCATACCACATGTTCATGCTGCCTGACCTTTGCCTTTGTCGGTATTCTATTCCATTGGTTACCAGTAATCCAATTATGCATGCATTCACAATGCAATTAGAATCTTTACAGGCAAGAAATGTTCGTTTTGTCGTGGAGAGTCGTTGAGAAAGATTTTTTTGAATAAATTTTGTCTGAGTCTTTAGGAGAGACACCGCAAATGTATATTTCTTTTGAACTCTGCTCACCTGTGACAGGCAAAAAAATAGAATTTATATATATATATTATGAAGTAGGTCCATTTATTCAATTGTTATATGCCTTTCCCGTTCATTTCGTTTCTGTCTCAATGGTTGGTCCAGTGAACTGCTGTCAATGCTTTATCCAAATTTACTTTACGGGTCGTCAAGTTGTCCCTGGACCTTGTCTTCTTTACCCTTATGCTCTTACTCCCCAATTTTGGTTAGCCAGGTAAGTGTAAGTGTCTGCACGTGTTTTATTTGATTTAGTTTTGGCCATGTGAGCTGTTTTATGTTGAATTAGTTAAACTTTCCTGTGGGTTTTGATGTCATTGTACTTTAGTAAAGTGTTTAAATGCATTCATTTTATTTGAGCTACACAATTCACTTGAATTATTTGGTAATTCTGCATAAAACAGGTGAACTCTCTTATGAATTTGCCATTTACCTTGATATTTTATGTTCTGTGTCATATTTATAACGAATTTAGAAATTAGAAATTACAAATAATTAATTGTGGTTTTAAGAAAATTCATTCAATATTCGCTGCATAGTTTTCCCTTTCTTAGGCCTTGGCTTCATTACGTGTCTTTGTTTTTTAATTGATTAATTTTATTAGTAAAGGGAACCAGAATTGTTGAAAATGGTTTCCTAAAGTATGCAATAAGCATTTAAAGCATTCGCTTATTGAAATAAAACCAAAACTAATGACATGGGCTCTGAACAAGAAATGGTGTTCGATTCACTCTTATTAATTGTTACAAAAGTGTTTTAAATACCATGAACTTTTGGCAGGCTATAATATATGTGTTAAGTATGAAATGTTTTGGTTTGGTTTTTTATTTATACATGTACAACTAAAATTTATTGGGAACCTCCAGTGGATAACAAATAATAGTCTATTATATACAATAGATTTTAGCTGTGTATACATACATATGTATATAACAAAAGAAAGTTCTCATTCTTTTTTGCCTCCCATTAATAAATCATCTTCGGAGTTCGTCTTAAGTATATATTTTCAAAAGCGAATACCCTTACATACTATAGAGGCACACCCACTCAAAGATATGGAAATAATATGTGGGCAATGGATTCAGCAATTAAAGTGGCTGATTAACAGGTGCCTTAGAATCGCGCTGCAGTTCTACACTACACCGAAATCTCAACCTGCATACAGTGGAGAAGCAGAACACATGAACATACATATATAAAGACCGGCTAAATAAACACCCCAGTAATCGTGCTAGACGCTTACCCCCCGCCTGGCTTCGCAATAAATATAGGCTAACCAACATCAACAATAACAAAGACAAATCACCAGCAACTAAATATTTCCAAGCTGACACATTAAAATTTACTAGAATTAGACTAGGACACACAAATGTAACCCATAGCCATATCCTATCGTAATCCCCTCCTATGTATGTATGTATGCACTGTAATACAACTCTTAACATTTTACATATACTTATTAATAGTCCACTATCCCGACAAGAAAGATTAAAATTCCCCAAACCTACAATTAAACAATCGACTTCATTCCGGAACATAGAAGAAAGCATTAAATTAAATGTCTTATAGCTAAAGCTTAAAGCTATACGCTTAAGGCAGTAGTTGCCATAGCTTAACTTAAAAATTTGCGTCAAGCTTGTAATTTTGGGTTAATTATTTAATAACAGAGCTCTTACACTATTTTTTCATAGCGCAGAAGGTAATGCACAAAAAGGTGGTCTTCGGTATTGTAGGCTTCGGCAACTTTTTTCGCTTCATTTAGATGAATTTCCCAACTAGTTTTAGCTTTGAAGACATGGTATGGCTATTGCAATTCTGGTCTGCAATTCAAAGACTGCTGATGATAAAACTTGGTGGTTCTTAAAATAGCTTTACAGACAACCTGCTCACCTTTTTGTGTTGCCTTTGAAATAATCTTCTTTTGGAAGATTACTCCAGCTAAATTGCAAGGTTTGAGATTTAATAACAAAAATATTTCTATATTTCTTGGATATATCAATTGTTAATTGTATTGTTAAAATACTATTTATGTATGTATAAAGTTAAGTTAATTATTGTTAATTGCCATTTCCAAAAATGTGTTATATATATTTAAAAAAACGACTTCGTGGACTGTTAATTGTATACTTTACGGGGGAAAAGGTCCCCTCTTTCTCACAGCTCTAATTCTCCTATTAACTATAGAACTGATTATAGAATTGATAAACTTACATTTTTTGTAGCTAGCCAAGACGCCCACGCCAGCGCAAAATGACACCCAGCTGACTAATCGTGTAAATTACTCCTGGCTTGGAAAGGAACAACGTTAACGATGCGATGTCCAAATGTGGGAGACTAAATCCTACTCTTCTTAAAATAAAGCTTGGGCCAGAAATGGGTTTGGGTTTTTAGGACTCGCGGGTCAACAGAAGCCATTTTGAACATAAAACACTGCCGTCTTTATATATTAACCTCCTACCCACATGTATATATGTATGTATGTAAGTATGTATATGGCTAAGGACCACGAGTTTTATGGCCTCAACAACACTGGGCACAAATAGAGATTGTCCTTAGTGTTTATGGCTTAGACATATGCCTAACAAATTTTGATATATGTACACACACACACGCACACATATTTGCATCAATAAAATCAAGAGAGTTACTATGTTTGCCATATGTTTATTAGATTTTAAATATATAATGCAATATAAGTAGTAGGTGCTTATATTCAAGGCACGAGTCAGAGCCAGTCAGTGTTATGTTGCTTGTATTAATAGCATTAGTACAATATGAAATGAGTTTTTCTCTCTACAGGTTGCCCTGCAGAAGGCTCACATTGTGAGCCCTTCTTGTTGACTTCCTGGAATTGCAAACAATGTTTGACTCTCTCCCAGTCAGTCTGAATGCTTACACTATACGAGGGGGAATAATAAACAAAAGGGTAACAAGGAGGAGACAAATTGTTTTGCTCTGGCTGAGTGTTTACACTAGCGAGAAAGACAATGAGAGATGAGATAGAGAGGAAGAGAAAAATATATGAATTCAAGCTTTAAAGGAACTAAAACTGTTCCTGGCCATATAATCAAAAGTTTTACTTTGATGTCAACAATGCGTTGGCCCCAGAAATAAAGGCGTTTCTTTGCATTGCAATTAAATGGAAGGACTTCCACCTGGTTAGCTGTTAACACCTCTTCAACATTCAAACAAATTTGCAACAATTGACACAAAAAGTACTTCATCCTGCTAATAAGAGCTCAGTAATCAACCAAATGAAATGCCTTACTTAAAGTGATTAATTTGTGATTGCAAACGATATTGGTTTTAAAAGCTTAAATTAAAATTAAAGTCAGCATCATCTCATCTAATGCAATTTGTCGGTTGTCAAAATCAGGCAAAGTATAAAAATAGCCATCAATTGCCACTCTAACATCAAATTAAAGCCAACTCAAGCACGTGTTAATAAGAACAGGTAGTAGGCCAAAAGCAAAAGCAAAAGGAAAACAAAAAAAAAAAAAAACAAAAACAAACCCTGTTGCTAGGTGTCGACAGAATTACTTTTCGCCAGACATGCCATGGCCAACTGACGATAATTGGTAGCCCCATTGAAGCCCAAATATGCTTAACCATTACCCCTATACATAAATACTTGGCCATAATTAAAGTTAAAGCATAAAACGATGAACTTTATGAAACGATGCTCTGTGCTCTGAGGCCAATAGTAATGGCTATGACTACGCATTATGCAGATTAACAAGTTTGCCGTCTAGGATACTCTCGGCATTGCAGGAGCAGCTGCAGAGTCCAGGGACATGTGTGTGATAATGTTTGAAACAATTCTTACTACAAGACGACAGTTTGTCAGTTTTCTATTGCTAGTTGCAGCTGTTAGCTGTGTGATAAGATTAGAATAAAAAGTCAGTATTAATATTTAATTGCAATTAGCTCAATTATATTTTCATCATTCAGTGAGTTTGCATTTTGTATAAATATTTGTTTTAAATGATTATTTTTTTATGTCTTATTATGCAAACATTTTTCCATTCACTTTTTTTTTATTGAGAAATTAAAGAAGCGTCAATTCAATTTAATTAAGTCTCGGTTGTTGTAAATGGAAATGTATGTACGGTTTGAACTGTTGTTTCAGGAGTCTTTTATCTGTTTTCAATTCCTATTTAAATTCCATCGGCATATCTGTACAGGCTATGTCGGCTTTGTTCTATTTTCAGATATTTCCAAACGTGCCTTTTGGTGATGGCAACGCACAACTCTAAGCACAGAGGAACCACAATCAAGTTACTCTTAGACTGGAGAATTATCAAACAGTCATGGACAGTCACATACGAAAACCCATTGTGGTGGTGGAGCATCATGCACCACTGTTTTCAGTTCTCACTTGTTGAATGCAGTTGGACGATTTGAAGCACAAAAGAAGTAGCCCAACCACATTAAGTGGGCCCATTGCCAATTAACAATCGAGCTTTAGGCAAGTGTTTTCCTTTGTCTTTTTAATATGCTCCTACGACAAAAGTCATGCCATGCAGTAGAATAAAGAGCCTTCCTTCTCATTTTGATGTGGCCCTTAGCTGAAAAGATAATGCCAGGATAAGAAAATCTATTCGGTGGTAATTCCATTTTGACAGTTAACAAATAACACTAACAATAATAAATAATAATATTAGGAATAAGCGTTGAAATGCTTCAAAGAGTCAAAGCTCTCCACGAATACCCTACCAGTGTTAAGTTTTGATCCGGAAGTGCTAAGGGCGAAGACGAAAGTGCCAAGGGAAATTTTCCCAGTATTTAATGAGTTCACTAAATGACCAATAGGTGGCAATTTTATATGGCGCCATCTATGTTTCGCAGTTGAAAAATTGTAAATAGGTTGAAATTTATTTTAATGTTTCATAAGAAACGAAAACAAAAACGAATAAAACAAATAAATTAATTAAGTACTATATAAATTAACAAATCGAACACATAAATTTAAAAATATTACAAAAACATAAAATCCTATTCCATTGCAAATTCAAAGACAAATAAGTTTACCATCAAGATTAAATGTGCATATAAATTATAAATTTTATTACTTACCACAGTATTTAATGATCTTGGGTTAAGGGCGCCATTAATATGCTGATATTGACAATAATGCTGATCTGATAAAATTCCAATGTAGAGTAATTAGCTCAATTTTTTTTTAAAGCTTTCTTTTTGATTATTGATGTTTTGTTAATAAGGCAATATAATAATAATGATAATAAAAATAATAATAATAAAAAAACCAGAGGGCCGGGGCTAACTTCGACCGCGTCAAAGTTGGTATACAATTGCAAGAGTTACTAAATCTTTTATCTAGACTAACTGTTTTATAGGAAATAACGATTTTATTTAATGAAAATCACTCTTTTCTACAGATCGTTCCAATGGGAGCTATATGATATAAATACCCGATCTTTACCAAATTCGTCACAGATATATTAAACTATAAAATTTTTAATTTGAAAGCAATCCCGTGAAAAGTAACGAAGTTATTCACAAAAGTCACTGTTTTTGACCGATCGTTCCTATGCGAGCTATATGATATAGTCACCCGATCTTTATCAAATTTGGCACAGTCGTTTACAGTTGTAATTAACTCACCAATATTTCACTATAATTGCTCAGAAAATAACAAAGTTATTCAGAAAAGTCACTGTTTGTGACTTTGACGTTTGTATGGCAGCTACATGATATAGTGGCCCGATCCGGCTGAATCCCAGATATACAACCCGTGCAGTATATACAAACCTATATGCAAAACTTCAGCTCTGCAGATCTTACGGTCTAGGAGGAGTTTGCGTTGATCCAGACGGATGGACAGACAGACGGACCGACGGACGGACGGACATGGCTATTTGAACTCGTCTCGTCGTAATCTCTTGATCTTATATATTCTTATATATATACATATGTATGTACTTTATATGGTCGGAGATGCTTCCTTCTATGCGTTGAACACTTCTGACCAAAGTTAATATACCCTTTTTGCAAGGGTATAATAATAACGGACAAACGAACGGGGCAGCAGCAATAACTGATACGCCCTCAGCAACCCCTTTTTGTACGTTCAGCGGCGGAAGAAAGCGCAAGAATTACAATCCCACACTTACTTCCTCCCACACTTGCTTTCTCTCACACCTGCTTGCGCTTACTGACATATGCATGTGTGTGGGAGTGCACTTTCTGATCGGGAGAGTGCAAAAAGGGAAGAGGAAGAATGTGTGTGAGAATGAGGGAGTTGCAGCAAAAGAGAAATTGGCGAGGGGAAAGAAAGAGTGTGGGTTTGATCGAGCTTTCGCTTCACTACCAAAATCATTAGAAATGTTGCCAAGAAACTTCATAAATTTAATCAACTTCTCATTAAATTGAACAATAATTTTGAAATATTTATTTTCTGAACTGAATGTCTGAAACTAAATTCCAAAATTTAGCGGGTATTCAACGGATGTGGCGCACTTGATCAGTCTGGCAACTGTCAATTATTATTTTTTTGTTACTTGTATTGGGACTGCAAACTGTATTCAAATGCAACAATTGTCATTCATCTAAGTGCAATGTTTGTTGTTATGTTGCGAATAAGAAGAGATGAATACATTTTTAAAGGGGGCTCCGTTAGGCAAGCCGCCGCCGCGAAAGTATCAAAAGTTTAGCGATCACCGTTTGGCTGTGTTTGTGACGTCAAAGATGAATTTTAACTAAAGAAAATAAAAAGTAGAAAGAAATTATATAAATGACAGGTAAAGGTACTTATTGAATAAGATTTTTATCTCATTGCCTTAATGTGTTTAAGAAGAAACATACGAATATGTACATATTCTTAGCCATGTTTTTTATGCGCTTGCTAAAAAAGTAAGTACCTACATATGTATTTATATATACTTAGTAATATATGTATTTTCAAGAAGAGTCTGACTTTTAGTCTGATTGATTCTACTTTACATTACCTTGTCCTTCGTTTAAATTAGATCGTTTCATTTAACGTTTTTAAGCTATTTGCAGTAAATTGACCGCCTTCTGTTGCAGGGGATGGAGCACAGGGAGGGGGCATTGCTATGGGGCAGGATTCATACGCGTGTTGACCACAGTTGGAGCTAATGGAGAGTTGGTTGGGCTTTTTATTTTTCACAGCGCGAGTTCGCGCTTTTGTAGGACACAACAAAAGCACGCAGATGCAGCAAGGGAAAGGGGAAACGGAAAACTGAACAGAAATTCTGCAATGACCATTTCCTAGTGCCGCCTTTGATTCGATTAATTGATGCATTAAACTCATTTACGCATAATTAATGCCACTTTAGCGTATGGGTTTTTTTCAAATTATTTTCCTTTCTTTTTTTGTGATATACAGAAGAGAAATCGTAATTTTTTTGTTCGCCTATTCATGCTCAGCTGGCGGCATAATCAGGAATTCAAGTCGTGCGACAAATCAGCAGAGAGACAAAAACAAAAGCAAAAAAAAAAGGAAGAGAGAGATTTTCTAGCCTGCGGCAAAATGAAGGCATGGAAAGGGCACTGGGAAACAGGAAGCACGATGAAATTCAGCTGCTGCTCTCATGATATTTGTGCGGCAACTGGGAGGAACTGGATATATGTAAGTTGCTTGAAGGTATGTTAGAAGCCAGATATGTATGTTTGCAGATAGATAGACAGATAAGACATAAGGATGTGCAAGTTGCATGCCACCTGGTGGGTGTCGTCTTTGGCTACGTGATTCCTTGACGACACTAGTTCACAAATAAAGTACAAAATGAAAAGATGGAGTCGAGGTTGAAGTATATGTCAATTCCTTCAAGTTTTCTACAAAAAACTACATAACTAAAGACAAAGTGGCAGGCCGCATTGCTCGTTCGTTATGCCACATGCTGCATGCCGCATGCTAATGTGAAAACTTTCGTTGTAGACTTAATTTGGGTCATTTCCTTAAAGTGCATAGGACTTGAGAACCTCTCTCTTAGAGAGAGACAGAGGGAGAGAAAGAGGTTGAGAAAAAAGCAATTACAGATAAGATCGCCTCATTTGGGTGCAAGTTGTTTGCCAAGTGTTGAGAATTTCGCTTTTCACACTTTCCACTAGATCTTTGCCTTTCAGATAACCATCGGCCATGTATTGAGTTTCGCTTTCCGTTTGCACAGTGACACAGATTGCCAAATGAATTGGCCATCTTCCTCATAAACATCTTACAAACTACATATATTTCCAGCGCGAGAAGTTATCGCCATCCCGAAATCATTTGGCCAAAATCAACAGGAAGTGGCAAGGTCAGTGAACTCTTTAAAGCATTAATATTAATTAGTTGCACTTAGGTGAATGCCTTGCATACGAGTATATGGCATAGAGTTTTTTGAAATCTAATTATCATAAAATAAACAAAAATTCATACAAATCCATGCACCACGCCTCATAGTTAAGAGAGGGGCCAGAACTTTTTCGATGCCACAAAGTAAATTCCCAGCGTACTCCATCCCTCTCGTTTCTCTCACCCCATGTTACCCTTCAAGTGCGTCTTGCATTTTTGCTGATGAGGGTAATTAAAAAGTTTTAGACATCAGAACCGCCACAAGACCCCTCGCACCCGCCCCAACACAACTCTTAACGCCGAATAAAACCAAAAAGTGCAGCCAAATCGGTTGAGATGATGTCCCCGTAATCGTAATAAATGAAGGGGGAGAACCAAATCGACAGCCATGCATCAGGCCAGGCATAAATAAGACACATTAAGTTTGTTCTATTTGCAAAAGAGGCATTACCACCAACCTCTTCCCTCCCTCTATTGGCTGGATGCAGAGAAAGGGGTCTAAGTTTTAATTGTCAGCTGTCTATGTGCTTGATATTTGGCTAATTTCCCATAGAGTTTTTCCATCCTTTGCAGCAAAGACGACAACGATGACGACGACGACGCCGACGATGACTTTGTGCCCAAAAACTTTTCGTCTGCCAAAGTTTTATGACAAATTTTTGTGATTATGCATCCAGCATAGAGAACAGCGTGTAGAATGGGTGACCTATGGGATTGACTTGGGCGAGCTGGGTGGGTGGCTCACATTGAAGTTGGGCAAAGAAAACTCCTAAAGTTCTATGCACATTGTTTGTTGTTGGCATGGCAAGCTGAAATGCAAATTAGATTTTAAATAGTTTTTGGTTTGATTGCCGACTGGAACGGACTGCCATAGATCAAAAGCCTAATGCCATTTCAATTTGACTAATTTGAAGAATAAGAAATAAAAACTACCCAATGTAGTAAGTTAAAATGTTGATTTTAAAAGTTCCCTGTATTAAAACCCTAGAAGGATTCGACTGCTAGGCCAAGCTACTTCAAGATGTCTTTGATATACTCTGCCATGAATAACAGTAATGGGTATCTGACTGACTGACTGGCTTAAAGTCAGCATTCCCATTGCAAGCAACCCCTAAATGCATTTTGGAGTCCGACTTTTGCTTTCATAAGCCAAAAACCCCTTGATTTACTCACTCTCACTCACTCACTGGTAACGAGCCCACACAAAAGCAACTAATTAAGAAATTAAAATAAAAAAATAAACGAAATGGCCAAAAAATAAAGCAAAATGCAAAATGCACTTTGCATGCAAATTTTATTAAAACACAACAAAAAACAAGGATGATTTTTTTTTTTGAACGCAACAACAAACAGAGTGCAACGAGTGGTGTGCCTTCAACGTTGGCCGCAAAAAAGTGCAACTCTTGCACAACGCCTAAAAGCAGGCAACGAAACATGCAAAAGGACAGGGTAGACTGACCCCAAACCTCGAACGTCTCCAAAACGCAGCCAACAAAACGATGACAATGACAAAAAAAAGGGGAAAAAAAAACCCGAAACGAGAATCAAAACAAACAAAATTGCATAGGTACAAAAATATCTTAAAGCTTTTGGTTTGGGGGGCGCTCTGTTTAATTTTTGTACTGGGGAAGAGATGAAATGAGATGGGAGAAGACGACTGTTGGTCTGTGCACAACCAACAAAGGACTGAAAGTCTCCCATTCCATTCCTAGTGCTAGCCATCTCAGCAGGACGACAAATTGCAAAAATCCGTAGCATGCTCCGCTGTTTTTGGTTTAGTGCAACGGAAATGTGAATGCACCGTAAAGTGAAATGAAAATTGCACTTGAATTTTCCTATTTTTCTCCAACTGTTTTAAGCGTTTTGTTTTTTTTTTCTCATTTTGTAATTTTCGAAGGCCAAAAAAAAACTAACAAAATACAAAAAAAAAAAATTGAAATTAAAATGAGCGCAGCTAACGAGAAACAACTCAAACATCATAATTTCCATAGGCACCTTATCTAGGGGCGTGGCATGTGTATGTCCCAGAGCAACAACAACAACAACAGAAGGAACAACAATGTAAGCGCCCACGTACCAACGCCAGCGCTAAAAAGGTGCAATCCAGACGCCGATGGGCACAATGTGCGGGGGGCACGGTAGAGAGCAACTTGTTAGCTTGCTGCTTGTTCATCAACAATGCAGTTCCATCCAGATTCCCCATTCCCCTCCCCCTCCAACCACCTTTGTCTCCTTTTTGGCCTCTGCATCTTGTATGGAAAAATTTCATTTTCAGTGAGGGTTGCGCAAATAAAGGCACGAGACTTGCCGCATCTCGTTGCTTCTCGCAGAGGCAGCTACCAGATTTTTCTTAATTTTTTTCCCCCTCTTCTTCCTTATTTCATGTTGTTGTTGTTGTCGTTTTTATTTTGTTTTTGGCTTTCTTCCTTTTTCTTATTTTTGCTCTTGCCAAAAAAAATAAGAGTAAAAAAATTAAAAGAATTTTTGTTAAAAGCGCTTCAAGTGGGTACTATGATGTCGTTGGCGATGTCGCAGGATTCAGCGTCGACGTCGTCGTCGTTGTCGGTGTGGTTGGAGGTCTATGTGTCTCTAGTGGGCATGTGAGTCTCTCTCTCGTGTGTGTGTTTGTGTGTGTGTGGCTTACAACACCTTTTGGGTGTGTGTGTGTGTTTGGGTGTATCCCCCACAATCCCTCACTTCAATCGGGCCATGGAGGCGGGTGCAGTGACACGACGACAGCAACGACGACAGCTTCAGCGCTTTTGGCTTTGACGCTTGATTTTTAGCTGAAGCTTTTAATTTTTATTTTAATTTTTTTTCTTTCTTTACCTTTTGCACACACATCAACACACGGTTATATATATGTAAATATTTTTATTTGCACTCTATTTATGTCATGCAGCATGTAGACTTATTAAATCTGTCTGTGACAGCTGTTTAACAATTGAAAATCGTTGCATCTGATCTGGTCCTTCTACATAGTTGTAGAAAAGTGTCGAAGAAAAATATGTGATGAGAAGATATTTTTCTTATTCAATTATCGCTTGTATTTCTCAATTAGTTTTAGCAATTTATTTTTCAAGTTTAACAATGAAACCTATTAGTTCTTAATTTCACTCTTATGTGACTTGACTTACACTTACACTTTAATACACTTCACGATGGCAAAAAACTAGTCAAAACTAAAACAGTCAAGCCTGTTCTCGTTTTCAAATGGTTCTCAATAATTTTTAAACTAATTAAATTATAGAATTAGTGTACTTAAGACATCCTCAGATGTTGAAGACGATTTCGAGCTGTTTGCTAAGACGATTAATTGAAAAACTTGTACAGTCCATTGCCATATTATTAGACTTATGCTTAAAAATTAAGTTTTCCTGGCTTATATCACGTCAATAGACATTAACAAAGCTATTCATGATGAAACATCAAAATTTATTATAAATACAACAAATGTCACATAGAAAATTAGAAATTTACATGAATATGAAATCTATGAAATCGCTATTGAAACACGTTAAATTGTGAAGTTTTACCAAGTTCTACCACTCAAGTTCTACCAATATATTTACAAAGAGATCATAATAACAACAAGAAATGTGAAGTAAAAGTAGATTTGCAGCATGAGTCTAATAATATAATAATATTGTCAGCAATGGATCTTACCACGATAGATTTGACACTTCATTCCTTGTGTCGATTGTCATTATAGAATCAGAACTATAACATTTAAAATTTAAATCCAAGTCGATACTTTCAATCGTGCAAGATTGAGGTTCAAAAAGAGGGTAGCAAAATCGGAATCGTGTAAGGCCCAATAAGAGTTGGTGTTAAGCAGGGATCAGGCGCCATGGACGTATCCATTGGGGGAGTGTTTGGGGTCTGGACACGCCCCGAAATCTCAGTAATTGACCCTTTACTTAAGGATGTAAAGGCTAGTTAAGGAACTAGTGAGTTTTCGTAGTGGTCAAGCAATCCCGAGAGAAAATTACTGAGCCAAAAGCCTCGAATTTTTAATCAGTCTATCCCCAAAAATATTATCTATATCCGTCCAATTCAGGAGTATATGTTTTTCGAAGAATACAAATATTTAAATTGTAACTTCTCCTAAGCATTCTACAAAATGCTAAACCATGAAAAGGATCGTTAATTAGCTTTGCATAAAGGTCAGTTGAATATGAAAAGTTATACTTTTATAGATTTTAAATCGAATTTTACGAAAAGGCCTTGGTAATGGTTTATGATCCCATCTTAATCTCTTCCCTGTAGGCATCATTTCAAACGCCTCAAAGGATTTACAAGTAAAAATCTTAACTATTTCGTTTATAGGTAGAACATTTGATAGTTTCTATGAATGTCATTTTCAATTTATGACAGAGATTTTTTTTATTTGGTAAATGTTTTTATTTTATCTTTTCAATTTTTGTTTTATTTTGTTGTTTTTTGATGTGGCTTGTACTTGGCTTTTACATGTGTGTGTGTGTGTGTGTGTGTGTGCCTTTTGGGCATTCCATGGGGGCGCTGCCGAGTTGTGTGTTGCATGTGTTGTTGGTGTTGGAGTTGTCGCTGCTACCTGGCTTAGCATTTTAGCGATGCATAATTAATCTGTGTGGTGACTTTTATCCCAACATGCATACATCTGGTAACCCTTTTTCTTGTTGGCACTTTAGTCGACAAAAAATATCTTTTATTTTATTTTTAGTGGAGCTTTTTGAAAACGAAAATGGGGAAATGTTTTCATGTATCTGATGTAACTTTTTGGTTTATTTTTTTTTTTTTTTGAGGGGGTTGGAGAGAAGGAGGAAGTGCGAGAAAAGCGCAAAAAAATGTAACAGGCATGCTTGACTGCCGACTACCCCTGTGCCATTTCCCGCCCGCGAGCCAGATCCTCCTCTCAGATAAATGGAGGGTAGAGTTGCGTTGTGTATTGTTTGTCAAACAACTTGAGAACCTACGAAAAAAGAAAAGCCAAATAAAAAAGAAAGCTGCAGCAAAGTTTACTGTCCTCATACTCATACACTTTACCTGTGGGCGTTTTGAATGGGGGTAATGACTTATGGCCACCATATGAGGAGAGGGAGGAAAGAGGTCGATTCCGAGTTGACTGAACACTCGAGAGTTTCTTGAGAACAAACCATTTTTTTCTTCACATTTTTTCGGCTTGTATGACAAACTAAACCCTCGAATCGAGCTCATTATCAACCCTTTTGGTTTAATTTTTTTTCTTTGGTCTCTTTAAAGGGCAAACTGATAAGGCATGCTTGGGCGCCTTGACCATTGTTGCGTGGCCGTTTTAATTGGCCGGATATGCTGGCCCAAAATCCACATTTAATTATGTGCAAAAATGCATTACATTTTTAATTTCAAAGCAACAGACAGTAGCAGAGAGAAAGGAAAACTGCTTAATTTTCAAGAGTGTTTGCTTAGATTATTTCATTAAATTGACCGGGCGACAAAAGGCGGGTCCGGGTCCAAGTTCCTTTGTTGCCGCGGACAATGCCAAAAGTAAGGGCAAACAAAAGTGTTAAGACAACTGGCCAAGACTCGACTGGTTCATGCCATAAACGGCTCGGGCAAGTAGCCATGCTTCTTTGAAGGACGCAGCAGACTCCTTCGGGTGGCGCGGAACGTGCACTTAATTAAAGATAAGAATTAACTGCTGATTAGTAGTTCTTCTTTACACTTGACACTGTGCAGAGAGAACAACTCCTAGTTGTAGTCGTAGTAGTGATATCAACTTGGAGTCAAAGTCCAGGCACGTAGACAGAACAGAACAGGACAAGACAAGGCAGGACTTGGACTGGTATTAGGAACACTTGGACTTTTGGTTTGGGCGAATGTTGGGACTGCTAACGAGTTTTTATTTTTGTTTCATTGCTGACCGAAAAGTTTACTCTGAACCCAAACGAATGATGTTTTTTTTCTTCTGTTTTCTGTTTCTTCGTTTCGTTCTTAATGTACCCAAATGATTAATGTTGCCACACAAAAGATGCTGAATGGTGGGGAATGGCAGAGAGTAACCAGCCAGGAAGTGACCAAGGAAGGGAAGGCTGCATTACCGATACATACAATGCATTGGTCCCTTCATATGCCATAATTGATGTAGCAATCCTAGGCTCAACTTGTTTTCTTCTTCTTCATTTTGCACACTTTTTCTTTAGTGCATAATTTAATGCGCCTACGTGTTAATCACGGCAATTAATGTATGACCTGCTCAACTGACACGTTTCTTCGCCAGAGATACAAGAGATATACATTTACCCCAAGCAGACAGTCAGACCCATAAATATCAAATACTTGCAGGCACGTTTCGACATTCATCCGAAGGAAAACTTTGCTCTCTCTCTTTTTCTTTTTTTTTTCTTTTGGCACTCTGCTTAAATGCCTCATTTTCCAGTCATTAAATTTGGCTGACCAATTTCTCCGGCCATGGTAGAAAATATAGTGTACAATATGTGGCAGTCGACTTATTATTGGGTCTAAGGCGGTTTGAAATATGTTGACAATGGCGCCAGCAACAAAAGCTCTATGGATAGTAACCATTACTATCATCCACACCCTCTGACAGCCCTTTCTCTTTCTCTATCTCAATCTTTGGTCCCCCTTCCCCCAAATGATAGACGTCTTTGACCGGTTTTTCACCCTTAGCGGCATTTGACTTTTTGATTTGCTTTATGCTACTTTTTTTTTGTTTTTTGTTTGTCTTCTCATTTTTTCTGGGGTTTTTATTTTGTTCATACCCTTGCCAAGTCGGAAGCATAGCCGCCTTACGCTAAAACTATATAAACTCAAAACAAATAAGTTCATCTCTAAATCAACATTAGTAGACTCAATGATCTAACATTGTAAAGTAAGGTGGATTTACTCTAAATCTATTCGTGTAGAAAGAATAGAATATTAAGTATAAAAAGCAAATGTTATCTCCTTACTTAAATATCTGTCTAACTCTCACATTAGCCAAACTCAAGTTAAAATAATGACCTTAAGGGTCATTTTAATTCTGCTGATACAAGGTATAGTTTTCTATTTCATAGATTATAATCAGTAGTGGATCTACAGCGGGTGAAAAAAATGTAATTTCCCCCACCAAAAAAAAATCCGAGTCGGATAGAAAATCAGAGTTTGTTAAAGAAATTTTACGCACGATCCGCCACTGTAGATAATGTTATGATGATTTCCATAAACTTGTGTTCCTACTTCTTCTTTGCAAAATTTAATAAGAGCATTTCTAGTTCGTCTTTAGCAAATTGGATTCATAAATTTCGAGTTTTTTTGTTCGTTGTTTTTATTTGAGAGCATCAGCAAAAGTTCCAAGATTTTTGTTGTTTTCATTTTTTTCTTTTGCTTGCCATTTCCTGGGGGGCCACAAATCAAAGCGTTACAAAGCTAGCAACGTGTGGAAAAGTTGCAATGCAACATTTGACAATTTATTATACGCTTTTGATTCGACGCGGCAAATGTGTGTGTGTGTGCGATGGCGGAAATGTTAAATATTTGTTATTGCAGTCTAATGCTTTCCTGTTCCTTCCTCACATAAGACAACAAGTAGGCAAAATGACTACAACAAAAGACAGTATAGACTCAATTATGCCCTATATGAGAGAAATGAAAAGCAAATTTGATACATTTGATTGTGAATTGAATTATTAGTTAATCTTTTGCTAGATTTCTATTCTGTTTATCTAGTATATTGTTAAAGGATATCTATGCGTCAATCTCTAAACAGGCCAGTCATCAAAAACCTAAATGTTCAGATTGAATCTATCAAAGAGATATTATTACTGAAAAATGTAGGAATAGTGGAGATTCTTGCCTAATTTGAGGTTATGTTGTATCAGACAGACATTTGTTCTTTAAAATGCCCTCGAGTTTACCAAAAATATTTAAATTTGCCACTATAATCCATTAGTAAAGTATTGTCTCTGTGTCAGAGTTTTGTTAGCCTGGTATATAGAAAAAAATCACTTGCTTAATACCAATATACCCCAAAGAATGATGATATAAAAGCTTTCCAAGTACTTTTATTGGCAATGAAAACTATTAGTCTAAGCCATAAATCTTTAAACTATATAAATTTTTCCCCAACTCACAAATGCATATAGGCAAACACAGAATAGAGAGCATACCACAAGAACTGAGCTCCATTTGGGGCCAGACATGGCACAATTATGACAATTTCTGATGCATAACGTTGCATCCATAGAGCTTTTAATGCAATAAACCAGCGACTGCAGCGTCATTAACACTGACAGGCAGGCGGGCAGGCTAGAGGGCTTGCTTGATAGTGGGCAAAGGTGTGGGACGAGGGGAGGGGGTGTGCCACCTTTGTCGTGCACTAATTGTCTGACCAAAGTGTGCAGCGCATGCACGCAACGCTCCAATTCAGGTGTATGTCAGTTGGTCGGCATTTACCGCAAAACACTTTACAGGCAATTGTCAGTTTTGCAGTTTGAGCTTGAGTTTGAGTTTGTCGCTTGCCTCTTGCCGTTTGCAGGCATCAGATAGTTAGTTAGGTGTTAAGGTCGTTGTTATTGTTGTTGTGCTTGTAACTTTTTGTTGCTGCCCGAAACTCACTTAGCAGTAGTAGCAGCAGCAGCAACAGCAGCAACAGCAGCAGCATCGCCAGCTGACAATGACAGCCACAGCCCCAAAACCAAACGTACTTGGCTGGCGTTAATAGCTGCCTGCCAAGTGTCTGGGAAAGGCTTTGCAGGCAGTTGCCTAAGCGACATTGTCACTTGCGGTTGGTGCCTGCTGCTGCTGCTGCTGCAGTCACCATTGCTCCTTTTGCGTGATTCACTTTAAGATATTTACCACCTGCTGCTCTATCTCTATAATAAGTGACAGAGAGTGTGTGTGTATCTGTGTATGCCAAAAAACAAAAATATTTCCTCAAATATTGAAACGGAAATCAATTAGCAATAAAATTGCAAATCAAACATTTGTCAATGTCCTTTGGGAATTATGCAATATCAGCGAAATTTTCAACAGCAACAACAACAACAATCACAGCAGCTGGCAACAGAACAACAATATTCGCATCCACATCCGTTGCTGTCAGCCATTTCCGGACATAATTATGCGTAAGCAAAAATAACAGAGGAAGAGAAATTTATGCGAATGACTCCATGACACTTTGGCATAGCAACTATATGTATCTACCTGCCTGAAGCACTTAGACGCGGCCTTAGTCCATGGGCCATTGCCAATGTCATGATGTTTATATGGGCCAGAGGAAATGGCTCAGTTTGCATTTTGTTGCACTTACCTTACCGTTCCTTACACTCCTTACTCCTCACTCTTTTTTACTTGGCAGTCAAACGCAACGCGTGCATTATCCCTACCAACATTATTATCAGCAACAACAACAACCCCATTACCATTACCATCATGGACGTCCGCTGATTGCCGCCGGCAGCAGTTACAACGGTGCTTATGCCAGTCCCCATTCGGGTTATGGGTAAGGAAGAGTAACATTGACCAGCATTGGTTTTGGCTTTTACTAATGCAAGTTTAAATTAGCAGCATAGAGCCTTCTGTAGAATATGAGATACAGGATACACCACCATCGGGTAGCTACTCATCATATCATCCATCCGCGGGCAGTGCACCCGCATATCCACCGCCACATCAACATCATCATCAACCATCGCCGCCCCATAAACCCAAGTCGTCATCTTCAAGTTCGGGTAAAAACAAGACAAAAAAGGGCTCTGGCTCTGTGATGTCCGCTCTGACGCTCCTCTCGTTCTTCTTCTTTGTGAATATGCTGCAAAACTGCATTAAGGATCATATGGCTGATATGAATCCCACCGTTATGGTGCTCACGGCAAGCGGTAGTCGCAATCGCTTCAATAAATTAGCTGAAATGAACTCACGCGAACAAACCTCATCGCCAGCATCTACCACAGCATCGGCAGCCCAGTCTGAGGCGGCGGCATCCTCTTGGCAGCAGTCAGCGGTCAGTTCGGGCCCCGTCATTGTTACGCCAACTGTGGTGCTCCAATCGCCATACAGTAGCGGTCTGGTGACTAATAAGCCAGCCGTCCACCACCATAAGCCACCATTACCAGCTCAATCCTATGGCCCCCATACTCAGCATTATCAGCAATACAATGACGATGATTATAATTACGGCCATCGTACTCCCGCCCCTCAAACAGCCCCCTATTCGTACTCAGCTGATTTCTATCCTAATCGCACACACATTGACCAATACCAGTCTCAGAGACCAACCAGCCACTCCAACTCCAACTCAAATTCTGATTACTATCAGCATCACTACTACCCGGACAGGCATCATTACACGGACGCTGGCTACGACTCCGGTGGTTTTGATTCTGATTCTGACTCTGACTCGGGTTCTATTTCCAGTTACGGCCATCGGCATCATCCTTGGTCTTATGGCGCCAACTCGCATGCAGGCAACCAGCAACGTTACTCATCCGCACCATGGTCTTCAGCTTCGTTGGGCGCTCAGTCGGGCGTGAGCTCTTACTTGGATAATGTGCGGAGCAGGCGGCAAGGTGATGATGATGATGATGATTTCGATGTCGATGTGAATGCCGATGACGATGACCAGCGTCGGCGACGAGCCGATGCTTTCTACACACGCTCACACACACGCACTAATTGAATACAGAAAGCGCAGCGCACAATTGTATGCTATAGAATGTTATACTCAATACTCGAAGTTAACCCATTGAATGTTGACCCCCCACCAATAAACAAAAACAAAATAACAAATGATTAGATGAAATTTTTGTTTTATTTTTTGGCCCTTCTTTACTGCTGAAGTTTCGCTCATGAAAGTTGAATATCTTTTGCCTTCATAATGGGTTAATGTTGCTTGGCTCACATGTATTTATAATTAAAAGCAAACAATGCACAGAACAGCAGACAAACAAAACAGAATAAAACGAAAAAGAGCAAAGCGACAGACGAGATGCAGAAGCGACAGCAGAAGCAGCGGAAACGGCAGCAAGTTGAAATCCTAATGAAAATAAATGCTAATTTTGTTGCACAACAAATTAAATGAGCTCAGGCACACGGTGTGGCATTTGTATTTGTGTGTGCGTGTAAGAAAGGATAGAAACCAGAAGCAGAAACTAAGACTTTATTTTATTGCCTGCCACAACTATGTTGCAATTTGTGTTTCGTTTACCTTTTACCCCGCTCTCTTTTTTTGGTGGTACTTTTCTCCCAACGTTTACTTCAGACCCTCTATGTTCCAACCATCCATTCAAATTCAAAAACTGTTGCATTTTTAGCGGTGTTTCGCCTGCTTATTTATTTAAAGGTTTTTACTTTGGTGCTTTCTTTTTTGGAAAAGAGGTTGAAGAACTTGCAATTAACTAACACTGAAGAAAAGCAAACTCATGTTAAAAGAGTCGCAGACCCCCACACCCGCAGAAGAACTTTAATTAACACATTTAGCTCACTTTAAAATGCATTATGCAATTTCAGCGCCGCAAACAATGCTATCAATTTCAACAACTTTGATTAAACGTCATTTACAGTTTTGCAGCTGTTGAGAAAGAGAGAGAGAGAGAGAGTAAGAGAGAGACAGAGTCTGGAAATGGAAGTTCGAGTTGAGGATGGATGGAGTTTTGTGCATTGAGAGTTGAATTGGGCCTTGGCAATTGGCATTGTCAGCGCTTTGGCGGCGTCTGTGTATTTTTTTTGTTGCCCACTGCTTCATTTGCAATTAAATGCATGCAAAGAAGTGAATACACGGCGTCTGCTGCAGCTGTAATAGCAGTTGCTGCAGTTTGCTGTAGTTGGCATTGCCAATGCAGTTGCATTTCGGCTTCGCAGTCATCGTTATCGCAGTCATCGTCGTCGTCACCACTTAAAAGTGTAATTTAAAATTCTCTTGGCTGCCATTCAGGAGGTCCACCCTGTCTCTCTGCACCTTCATTTCTTCACTTTGTGTCGGTGATATGCCTGCCTGCTCCCAGCTACTAGCTACCAACACGCACAACGGCTCATGATCCTGGTCGCTACGTAACTGTGGTCGCACACCGTGCGTATGAGTTATGCAACGGCTGCGTGGCAGCCAGCACAAAATGAAGTTAATATAAATTTGCTTTACGCCACACAGAAGCCTCTATGGATGTGTGTGTGCGTCTGCCCATATATTTAAATAAATTTATGACTTTAAGTGCAAACTGGCAGCTAATGCGTGATTTTTGGAGTTTTAACGAGGCAACAACGTCCAACAGAGACGCACGTGACTTGTGGTTGCCAAATGAAGTCAGTTTATTGCTAGCAGACTCTATTATCAAGGAACGGGGCCAAACAGGTGGAAATCTCTTTCTAAGTAAATCTCACTTCATTAATCCTCCTTCTTTTCCACTACGGAAGAGAGTTAGCCGGCTTATCTCAAGATAAGATAATAAATAAACAAAACTGTTTTAAATTTTAAGGCAATAAACCCAGAAAGCCTGGTAAAAATATTTCTTCTAATAATATTCTTCTAATAATTTTAAGCCATTGAGAGATATGTTAAAAGTTTAAGGCAGTAGTCTGCTTTACAGGCTTAAAAAAATCGATTTTTATACCCTTGCAGAGGGTATTATAAAATTGGTCAGATGTTTGTAACGCACAGAAGGAGACGTTTCCGACCCCATAAAGTATATATATTCTTGATCAGCTTGAGAAGCTGAGTCGATATAGCCATGTCCGTCTGTCCGTCTGTCCGTCTGTCCGTCCGTCTGTGCGTATGCGTTTTACTCAGCCATCTTAAGAGATATCGGGTTGAAATTTTTTTTGGAGACTCTTTATTACCTGTGTGAGATAAAGTATGAAAATCATCGGGATCGGACTACTATATCATATATTGTTAAATAATCATTAAATGTGTTTTGAATTCAGTAGTTTGAAAAATATTTGAGCATATTCATAATACGACAACTAATGCTGTTGATGTATGAAATTTCACTTTTCTTATCGAATTAAATATAATAAAGAACTGCAAGGGTATATAAACTTCGGCAAGGCCGAAGTTAACTTCCATAGCTCGTTTTGTTTTGTTTTAAATCTCTTCCAAAACTATCCAAGAATATGTCTTTAAAATTCGACATATTATCGAAGCTAGAGCAGTTTTAGTGGCCGAGCGTCGAGCAGGTGCGAATACTCACGCAGAACTTTAAAGCGCGTTTTCTCGAGTTTTCATTTTCACATTTGAACTAAAAAATAGAACTTGTTTTGGACTTAACGTAATTTTATTTCGCAAAAAAATTACCTTTTTTTTCAAACTTCAAAAAAATTCAGAATTTCATAACTTCTTCTTTAAAAGAAACTTAAAAACTGAAAAATTAAAAAAAATGTTTGTTCCACTGTTTCAGATGCATAGCAAAACCTCCATCACCGACACCGATTTACAAGTGCAGACTTCAGGCGCTCCAGAAAAATACTTACAACTTTAAAAAATTGCAATACTTTTTAAAATTAAACGCTTTTTTTGGCTTCTAAGGCAGACTACTGCCTTAAAGTATGATACTCTGATCGTCAGTTCTTAATTTGCTAAGTTTTGAGCAAATTATTTGGTTATCAACTTGTTTTAACTTCATGTTTTTGTCCTCTGTATTCTTTTCGTCCGACAACATAACTCTTTAAAGTAGTTATACTCGTAATATCAATCATCAAAACTATATAATTTATACTTTAACAAAGATTTTACTTGCTTTGATTTGAGTAAACCTTTCAGAATTATAATACATATATATACAACAGATAGCTCTACTGATCTTTTATAATTTGTACAATGTTTGCAAGGAAAACAATTGTCAAATTGTTTAAGGCTCTTTTCGCTCTACTCTGCTTACTTTTCTTTAGAGAATAAGTGTAGCTATATAGTACATTCGTTTTATTTCAGAACTTGTCTCTATGCAAATCAAATAATTTAAGTAAATGTCCACCAAATTGTTAATGGCTTAGCCTTAATTAGTTCTTAAAAAATAAATC
Source organism: Drosophila paulistorum (assembly GCA_018152135.1). Classification (NCBI taxonomy): domain Eukaryota; kingdom Metazoa; phylum Arthropoda; class Insecta; order Diptera; family Drosophilidae; genus Drosophila; species Drosophila paulistorum. The sequence continues at coordinate 5,243,875 of JAECXG010000805.1, read as the reverse complement.
AATGCTTCTCAAGACTTAATTAATGCGTTTCAAGACTTACCATTTTTTGGACAAAGTTTTATGTTAGAATTTAAAACAGTTGCAGAAATGGTTACAAAGTCCTCAAACCTTCATTTTGTCCTGGGTTATATGTAATCTGATAAGACTTGTTATCCTTTAGTGGGACATACAGCCTCTTACACGTGATGTATTTTCAAACTATGCATTCGAACTGATGTTCATTTCCAGAGATTGAGAAAATCATCGTCTACTTGCACACAGATGTTGATCTGTAACGTTAATTGTTTTGTTTATATGGCAAAATTGCCACTTAAAGCTACGTTTAAGCTAATTTACATTGGCAAATAAGAAGCTTAAAAAAATTGCTTTGACATATTGGAAAACAGTCACGAAAGGGATTGATCTCGTAAGGGTTGTTTGAATAGAGAGAAAAAATTGTCTGCTTTAGGCAAGGAACCTTTAAATCAAATAATGCCTTCTGTAGGTCTAATAAAAGTTGATAAACTCAATTTGAGGATAAAGTTAAACTTTCTTTAGATTATTAACCTATGTCTGGCCATATATATAGTCAATATAGTTAGACAATTATAGTTAAGCACTGCCTAGAGCTTTTTATATCAAAAAGACATATTCCCTTTTCAACTTTAGGACTACATAAATTTCAATTGTTTATTTAAAACTTTAAGACATTTATATGATATGAAATTTATCTAATTTATTGGGTTTTGCATGAATTTAAATTGAGCTTAACTGTCAGCCTAAACTGGCTGAAAGTGAAATTGTTCATTTGCTGCTCTTGCCACAATCTGACCACATTTTAAATGTCGTTGTCTCTGTCTGTCTCGCTCTCTCTCCATTTATCTATGTCTCCCTTTGGCTGTGTTTCTGTCCACCTGACACATTATACAATATTATACATGCAATAAATTTACTTAAAACATGCATAAATTCATAGTGAAAACTACATGCATGTTGTTGGTCTGCATTTGGTTATTATTATTTTTGTTTTTTCCACTTTTTTTTTTTTTTGTTGCTTCTTGTACTTCATTAAAAAATAATTAAAAATTGTAATCGACGCAAATTTCTGCCTGCCTTTGCACAATTATTTATGCTGCTTACATAAAGCACAAAATTAAAAGGCATTAATTTGCTCATGTCAGACTATAAGTGTTCAGTAGATAAATTAAAAACAAACAAGTAAATATAAATGTTTCCACCCAATAGAGGAGAGAAAAGGGTAAAAAATAAAAGTGTATTTAAATGAGAAAAATATGAACTATTTAATTTTTCGAGCAGAAAGAGCAGAGGCAAACAGATTTAAGTTTTCATTTACGCATGAGGCAGAGCAAGAAATCCTTAAAACAAAACAAAAAATAACGGCATCTGGCAATAACAACAAGGACTCTCTTGTTTACTCTGCTTGTAGCTCCTGTTCTTTCTCTATATTTATCTCTAGAGAAAGCTCAATGCCTTTTTGCTATAGCTACAGTTTTATATGGCAAACAATTACGGTAAGTAATTTATTTCTGCTCAACTGAATTAGAAATCTCTTTAGCACTAAGCCAGTTTCTAAAGGAGAAAGGGGCAGAGACTACACCCACACACACACACACACACACACACACACCTACAACCTACTATGTTGGTCTATAACTTGGCTGTTGTTGTTTTTGCTGCCTGTGCGTGTCTGTTTATGAAGATACAATAAGATATGCAAGGGAAATTAATAGTACTACATTTTTTACAACACTTTTGTCTCAACTGCTGGCGCAGCTAGTGCGATAATTCATTGCCTGTCTGTGTGTGTCTCTGTCTTGTCTTTCTATCTCTGTCCTTCTGTCTGTGTGTCTGCCTATCTGGATGACTGTTTGCCTGCTTGCCACGCACTTCCTGCTACTCCAAGTCCGACGCAGCTCTACCAATCCTCTCAATCCTCACACTGAGTATCTTACCTACCACTTTACATCTCGTCCTTGCCCTTGCCCTGGCCATGATTCGTTACTTTCTTTTGCTTTTCGTGTTATAATCGGCTTAGTCTACGTTTACGGTTTGCTTTTTGCATTGCCTGCGCATTTGTGTATGGTAAGAGCCATGCCGTACCCTGTGTGTGTGTGTAGTGTATAGTTCCCCTTTATGTTCGCTCTGTCTATTTTGCGCCAAAGGTGTTAAGTTGTTATTTTATTGCATTTTATTTCATTTAGCTGTGAGCCTTTTATACGCTTTCTAAGAACACTAAAAGAGTATTATGACATTATTGTTAAATTGGCAAAAAGAAGCAGCAAATGGATGAAAATTTAAACCAAAAAATAATCTTCATCTGCATTAAGAAAACAGGAAATTTGTTTAACATTTCAATTACTTTTTAATTTTTAATGGTTCATCAAAGTAATTGAACTCTTTCAGTTTAAATTATTAACAGATGGATATGTATTTACAAAGTCAATTTAAACAAACATATGTATGTACATATATATGAATATTTCGAGTGTTTGGCTTAAGTTGCACTAGTTTTAGTAGCAATTTAAACTAATTGTTTCCAAATAGTTTTAATTCGTTTGATTGATTTGTTAAATTTTTATTTATTTGTAACAAATTTGTCAGCAATTTGTTTTACTGGTTAAAAATTTAAAAGCCAATTTATGCAATCGAAAAACTTAAAAAGAGAGTCACGTCTCTTGGCAATGGCTTTCTTTTGGCATGCATCATTTATCACACAATTTAAATGTGCCAACATTTCGCATGCATTTGTTGTTGCAGCAGTTGTTGGGCCCTACGGATGCCAACAGGCCGCATGGCCAACTGCAACTGCCTTTTGGCTTGGCTTCTGCTTGAAGGGTCATAACTCAAAGACAACACCACTCGTGAGTTGGTTGCTGTTGGTCACATAAATGTCACTGCATGTGGCCCAATTGTGTCGCAATTCAGTGGTAAATAAATACGTCATAAGCCGCCCAACTTCACACCACAAAAGCCTTATTCTAAAACTGTGCAACATTTGCCCATCATGCAATTCAATTACACTGCATAAAACTCTTAAAAAAAGAAATGAAAGAAAGAGAAAAATAGAGGGAAAAATAAATATTATCGCCTGCACACACTCAACTTGCACACACACACACGAACACACTAGGGGCAAAAAATATCTATTAATACCCATATATTGCTAGGGCTTTAAGCTTGCTACAAATTCAATGTGCGCACACAATTCAGTGCCAAATGGGATTTTGGGCTAACAAAACCAACAGCAACACCAACACCAACAGCAATAGCAACAACTTTACGGAATCGACTAAACTTTATGTGCATGTTAAGAAAAGTGCTAGAGGAGTTTTTGCTACATCTATAGCTATAGAGCTGGCCATAGTCAACGTTTTGGCCAACACACGGAAGTGAAAACGTTTCACACTCCAATTGCTTACTAGCTAGCTCTTTCTCTCTCCATCTTCCTCTGTGTATATTGTTGGCAAAGTTTACGCTGTGAGAAGCGGCACATAAAATAGTTTTAAATAAGAAAGGCGAAAGCAAATAAACAATTCTATTTTTCTTGTTGAAGGAGGCGTGGCAAGGACACACAGGAACACACACACACAGACAGCAACATACAATAAATGCATGGACCAGCAGTTGGTATGAAGCAGAAAATATTTCTATAGCATACTTTGCAGCGTCTGCATTGCATTGGCATACTAACACAGACGCAGATACACACATACATACATAGTTGTGTGTGCATCTGTGTGGTTTCCCGTTTAGCTGACTTGGCCGTGTGAACTATTTAACAAACAGATTTTTAAAGGGACATTTTTAAGGCTTTCCATTATGCATACAAACGAGCCTCCATCCTCCCTCACCAATCCCCCTCCACCCACCCAATGGCATTGCAAATCACCCATTGCACACACACACACAGACACAGACACAATATGCATTCCACTGACCAGTTGATTTAAATTTAAATGCGCATGTTGTAATTAAATTGACTTTTCTCCCGACTGGCTTTTGTCTTTTTTAATGTTTTGTGTGCACGAAACCAAATGCCAAAAATTATGCAACTGCAACAGATGTTGACATATGCCGCCAGCGGCCATTTTGTTGCTATTGCCGACACCAGCGCTGACAATAGCCACACCCACACCAACGAACTCACACCCCGTAATGTGCACGCATGCCATTGAGATTTGAGCCATGCAATTTTAACGCCTCAGGTCGCAGAATTACACGCTTACTCACACACACGCACACACACACTGAGAGAGAAAATACAACCACATAAACTTTACCCAATTTATGACTTAATTTTAATATAATGTCAAATATTGTTTACCCAATGCTATTTTCAATTTCGTTTTCCATTTGCTACACTGAACTGAGAAATCTGCAAAAATTTTTGTTCAAGCCACAAAATGGTTCATTATACTCGCCGGTCGTCGCTGTTGTTGAATTTTGCGGTCATCGTTGTTCCTGAAAACCCAGCCAAAACCCACTGCCCTACCCATCCTCATCTCCAGCTCCTCCACTCTGTATAAAACTGATACATGGCGAAATTGGAACGCATGCGACAGAAATGCCATTTGCATGGGTCTGGGTCAAAATGAATGGCTTGGCAACTAGGCATAAATTCTATTATAAATAACATTTAGAGCATACGCGGGTATTGCAGCTGTCAGCAATGGAAATTGGAAAAAATATGTATATATATGTACATATGTATATGGGATATCGGCAGGAAAATGCTACTCACACAATACAAATTGCGGTTTCTAAATTGAGCAGAGCTGCTGAAAGCGACGCATAATCAGATTTGTTTATTAAAATTCTTGTGCATTTCACATGATTTTAATTTTTTATTTTGTTTAGTGGACGCTTTTGCGGTTTTGAGGTCAGAAAATTATTGAATGCTTTCGACATAAGAGTTGGGGACTATAAAACTGTAACTGATTGGGCTATATCTCATATAAATTTTATAATAATTTAATATTTAAATTTTTGTGTTTCAGTTTTAATATTACAAAAGGAGATCAAAGACAATTTGTAACCGATGTGCTTAGGTTTTTATTGCTTTAGTTTATCCAAACCAAACAGACATTAAATTTAATACTTCATTGAGGGAATTCGAGATTCTTTATTAATATAAAAAGTAATTTATATAGAAGTCATTCGAATTAGTTTAAATGTCAGCTTATAATTTAAAGTCTGTCAAGCAGAAATTTGTCTAAGTAATCTGATAAAGCAAATCTGCACTAACTAATAAGATAACTATGCTCATACCCACACACACAGTTACGCACACATCAGACATATATATTAGACATTCCCTTGTACATGTTTATATATAGAGAACTGTTTGCTCAATCGGCATAATGAAAAGGCTCGACTTCAATTAACATTCTCAGCTGACAATTAAATGGACTAATTAACGTTTCATAAACTGTTTGATCGCACATTATGCACATTAAGCATACGACATGTGTGACGGCGGCTAATTCGCTTCTTTTGTGGTATGTATTAAGGATATCAGGACATTCATACAAATTAGTATCGTTAAGCCAAATTATGAAATGTAAATGCCACGAAGAAGAAGAAGCAACACGAAAAAACAAAAACAAAAAGGATTACGGAAATGACTGATGGACAAAAACAAAAAACAATTAGGCTGCAAAAACAAATTATCGTAATTACAACAACAACAACAAAGATAACACAGACCTATTGGAATGGGCGAGGCAAACAATGCGACAACAAATTGTGACAATTTACCGCCTGATTAATGACAGTCTGTGGTTCTTTTTGCCCAGACAGACACAAATTGTATTATTATATACCATAATATTGGCCAAAATAAACCATCATCAATTTACCAGAATTTTCTCAGTATGGAAATGGTTAACAAAATAATACACACACACACAATCAAATACAAATACTTATGCACAAATGAACTTGAGATAGATATTTATGATTCAACATCTGTCTATACGATATGTATTTAGATACACATGATTATTTTTCGTTTGTTTGTTTGACCAGAATTCAAATTCTCTATCGAATTTGATCGACGTCAAGGCACTTCAGCGAACCAAAAATCTATTTTATACCACAAACTTTTTCTCAGTATTTTAAACTGACGATGATTTCAGTTTTTCTTGTTCTATTGATCAAATCAATTAACACCTCTTCGCTTATAGTTTATTTGGCTCATTAGAGCAAACTTTTTGTTTATTTCCTTTTAAATTAGGCTTTACCTAATTTTTTTATGGCCATTGATTACCAAATAATGTTTTTTTTATATATTATATCATTTTCATAAGCTTTGGTGATTTTTTACTTTATTTCTCTACGAATTCTCTCCAAAAATAAGACCATCACTAGAAATACTTTACAGAGTCACTCTCCCAAGGAAAGAGATATTTTTAAGACCAAGTTCTTTCACAATAGTTCACACGAATTTGGAATTTCTGACTTGTTCCGTTTAATAATCAGCAGACCGAACATATATGAGTAATAGAATTTAAACCCGGTGAAACTGTAATATATAAGTAGTTATAGTTAAGATACTTATCCTAATAATTTAGTTCAAATTAATTTTATAATGGCTTTCACTTAGCTTGGCTAAAGCCAAACAAAAAAACTGACAGCAGCCATCAAACGTTTTTGAATTCTTCACTGTCAATTTGTCAATTGAGTTTTGAGTGCTTATTTCGATTGAACGATTAGAAATATAGAAAGGATTGGTTGCAATTCCCAGTTCAGTTCTTTAAGTATTTTGGACGAATCATCATCATCGTTAACTTTGTCAGATCAAAATGTTAGCAATTTGGTTAATATTTCTGCTTTTTGGACAATTAAGTCAAACTAAACTTTCAGCGGTAGAAACTAAAGATACGCAGCTAAATTTTCTAAATCGACTTATTGAAAATATACAAAAGGAAAAAGCTATAGGAGTGATTTTAATTCTAAAACGCCATCAGAATGTGAGATGTGTTGTGGATCAATTAAGTCCCCCAAATTACCCAATAATTCGTTTCGATCAACTGAACAACATTAGTTCAAGAATATTCTCGAATCATCAAGTTCTAGCTCTGATTTGCATCAACGATATTATAGACATCAAACTACTGCCAATTATAGCCGATATTGTTAAACAAAGGCGATACGAGAGAATTGTAATTTGTATGGATGCCCCCAATTGGAAAGATCTTCTACAGTTAATAATGAAACAAGTGTATGAATCCAAGTATGCCAGATTATTGGTCTTTAATGTTGCAACTGAAATTGGTTATCGGGCGGTGCTGCATCCTGTTCGTAATTTTATTACAATCCAGAATATAACTACATTGACAAAACCAATATTTTTCCATGAAGTCAATTTTTACGGGAAGCCTGTTTTCTTTTCCGGCTATCTACTGGCTGAGAGTTTTCTGCAACATAATCCAGGAAGTGGAAATTTGATTATGGAAAGATTAAATCGTAAAATAATATTTGAATTTTCCCGACAATATAATATAAGTTGGATATTTGATAAGCGAGAGCTTGTCGAAAGTGCTCGAACAATGAATTCGATTTCAAAAACGCAGAAGGTTGAAAAAATTAATTCTAGTAATGGCTTTTTCATAGAACCTTTTACACAATCATCGATTTTTATTATCGTGCCATGTAGTAAAGATATAACCATTTCGGATCTTTACAAGATGCTGGCAATAAAATCATGGTCCATATATATACTTGCTGGCTATGTGGCTGTTTCCATTATGGAAATATTAGTACTATATATATCGAATCGAAAACGACCAACATTTTCAATGTGTTTCAATGTTTTCACAAATTTTCGTTTTTTTCGTGCCATACTTGGACAATCGTTTCCATTCGGTCGACGGGCAAGTTTCTCCTTAAAACAGCTAATGATTGCAATCAGTGTATTTGGTATGATTTTTAGTAGTTTCTTTGGCAGTAAACTAAGCACATTATTAACAGTTAATCCCAAAAGCGAACACATCAAAAATTTCAAAGAACTGCGAGATGAGAATTTAACTGTTGTCTTTGATGTCTTTACCGCCGTTTATATTCAAAATAATATTGATGCAGATTTCTTTCAAAAAACCCTACCCAATTCATGGATTGTGACGCCCAAAGAACGCCTCGACATGATTTATTCGTTAAACACCACTTATGCCTATCAAATCTACTCAGAGCCATGGCTAGCTTTAAAGGATATTAATCAAAAACATCGTATCTTTTGCACCACCCCAGAACTTCGAATCGTCGAAAATGCAGCTTTGTTTGCAAATTTTGATGGACATTTCAGTGAACTATTTCGAAAATTTATCTCCTGGACAAAGAGTGTGGGTCTTTTCAAATATTGGCTAGAAACCAGTCTAGAAAAAGAGAAGGCATGTATTCGTTATATACCAACAGATCATGTCTTACCTCTCGATGTACAAAGTCTGAAATGGGCATGGTATTTATTGGCAATTGGCTATATTTTATCGATGTGCATTTTCTTAATCGAAATTTGTTTGAGACGTAGGCAAAGAAGAGTCGTGACTTTACCTTAAAATAACTTTAACCAAATCAAAATTTCTTTCCAAGAATGATATTTGATCTGTTGGAAAAAAATAATAAATTGATAAACAAGATAATTTTCCTTACGGAAAGCGGATTTTATCCACCAAAAATCTATAGCACTCGTAATTAACTTGATTAACATCACCATGAAATTATACAGCACTTAATTTTGTTAAACACTTACTAATTGTAATCTTTAATAAACAATTCTTGATGTTGAGCAAATGAAATACTCGCTTTAAGTTCATATTTAGTAAAGTTGAGAAAAATTATTAATAATTTCCTGTTCCTTGCTAATAAGTTATTATTTTTATACCTTGACAACTGTTTAAGTTATTTACATTTGGTTTTTGTAAACGATTTGATTGGTTTCTAGACTTGCATATACATATAAATATAAGCTGGAAGGCTCCGCTGCCAAAGCTCTGAGAAGATTCATTTTACTTCCACCTATCAAGGGAAATATCCAAGGTGAAAGCCGCCTATTTAGGAAAGTGATAAACCAATCGAAAGTATATATGGGATCTCTGGTGGTGCTAGATGCAGTTTGTAAGTACTTCAATGATATGTACAGCTAAATTGATCAAATATGTACTGACAAAATTTGTGTTTACCCAAAATTACTTTGGCTTAGGTAGCATTTCTGTCTTCTGTCTTCAAGCTGTCTATATATTGTTTATAAATGTTGTCTTAATCTTAGATTACTTGATTAGGATAAAATTTGTTTCGTTTTGGTTAAAGCTTTAACTCTAACTTATGTAGCAGTTTGTGATAAAAAATGGAATTATACTTTCCAACCAACAATTACTTTAGTTATTAAAACATCTGTGTCAGTCAGTGGTAAGTTTACTCCATATTTGGAGTAATTTTTCTAAAATTTTCAACATTTGCTGTCTAGTGTAATCAAAAAGGAAACTCGCTGTCTCTGTAAATGTTTATTCAATTCGTATTTATGGTTGAGCATTTGCTTTGATTGCCTATTTATCTATTTATTTGTCCAACAACTGAGCATACCACTTGGCTCTGTTGGCAGATGGATATCATTGGATGGATGAATCGTAACAGCAGCAGCAGCAGCAGCAGCCTGTAGGCCTATCGATAGTTGATCATCGAATTGTTGTTGGCTGCACGACAATTTCCACAACAACGACGAGACGAGACAGCAGCAGCAGTCGTGAAAAGTTTGTTGCGCCGTTTGGAACGTGCGCTCACCGCTTCATTGTGTTAAGAATAAGAAAAAATTTCAGTAAAAATGAATGTGTTTTTGGCATTTGTTGCGCATACGCCGCATGTGCCACTTGTCAGCAACTAACAAGCGACAAATGGAACTGTTCGCTTTTGTGTGTTGTGTAAATTGTGTGTGTAAACTGAGTATCGTAGGCGTGATCAGCTAAAACGGAAATAACAAATTTCTACAAATACCAAAAAAAATAAGCTGAAAAAATTAATTACTTAGTATATTTCAACTGTTTGTATGTGTCTTTGTTTTTCACATATTTGTGCCTGTGTGTGTAGCTAATCAATTAATTTTAGCAAGCAGTAAGTAAACTCTGGATAATTATTACATAATTAGGCTATTAAACACTTTGAGGTGCTTGAATAACTTTAGCAAATGCTCAATTAATATTATCAACACCTTGAAGAATGTCGCAATCATTTAGTTTGCCTGTCACATGCCTCAAATAGTTTCAGACTTTCTATAGTAATTTCAAAATTTATTGCCCTACCCCAACCAAGTCACCTCCCCCAACCCTCTCTAAAATACCGCAGCAATGGGCGGTGCTCTATAACGTTTTACAAATCTGTTTTATACGCATAAATAATTCGAGTGAAAGAAATTTTTATCACCTCAATCAGGGCATGGGGAGCGGGAGGAGGAAATGTGCTACGAATGATATGTAAAACAGAGCAAAGCAGCATCAAATTGTTTATAAAAATCACAGCTAAGCACAAAAAGCTTAACAAGAGTCAAAAAGCAAAACATTAACCCACTCGTACAAACACACGCAGACATTTGGATGGAATAAAACAGCTAAAACTAATACTGCCTGGCTAGCTGGCTGGCTGGCTCTCTGGCATCAGTCAATGTCAGTTGGCCAAGTGCCAGGAGGTCGACAGTGGGTGGCGTTTTACTAGACAAACAAAAAAAGGGAAAGTGTGCGGCAGTCAGTGGTTGACTTCATATACACTTTCAGGATGCTTTCAAGTATTATTTTTTGTTTTCTTTTTTACTTATCTCTCGTTATCCCATACTTGACAAAATCTCAAGTATTGTTCTAGCCATCTACAAGTGGGGCCAACATATAGATTTTCATAAATTTCCATATATCTTCAGCATATATATGCAAAGTCATATATCTATTCACTCGATTGCAAACATATGTTAGACGACAACAAGGCATGCCAAATATTTTGCAAACAACAAAAAAACGAATGAAAATAAATGTTCTATGTATTAAATGTTTTTTAATGAATTCCATTGAAAAGTTCAGATATCGTATACATATATGCCTTTAGGTCAGCCAGGCAATGGCCGCCAAGTGCTGAATTTATTATTTCATTAATCATTTCAAATGTTACAGTATTTGCTCTGGACTTTTTCAACTCGTAAAATAAATTCAACTTGTTTTTCTTTCTTGTTCAAGTTTATGCTTATAAATTTTGTTGAACTTGTGCAATAATTGGCATCATATACAATATAAATCCAACTTAATATTGTATACAATGGTATAATGTATAGCCAATGATAGCATCTGGTCAAGGTTGTAAACTTGAACGACATTTTAAGTGGGTCAGTCAGTCAGATGGCAAATTGAACAATAAAGAATCTAAAAACTCTTTCAAATTTGCCAAAAGTTTAAGTTACTTGTATATAGGAAAATGGTTGTTGTTTGTAATGAAAAAACAATGAAAAGAGAATTTATTATTATCCCCTTAATACTCTTAAAATATGCAGACATGTTAAAACTAGTAACTTAATTCACTCTATAATTTAGAAAGTCTTATAGTCACGAAATTAAATGCAAAGAGAAATGCTAAATTTAAGCAATTTTCGTCATATTTCATATTAATCCATTCATAAATTGATCTTGATCTTTGTTGGTATTTTTTCTTTTTGGCTGCATCATTTCCGTTTCAGTTTTGCCAAGAATTTACTCACCTTCCTTTCACTCTGTTGCTGCCACTCTCTTGGTCTTTATACTCTGCCTGACTGACGTTTTCCAAATTTTCGCAGAAATATTTCGTGCAATTTTTATGTGTTGGGCATTTTGCCTATGTCTGATGTTGTCAGTCAGTCTCTCTGTCCTCCTGTCTATCTGCGTGTGCTTGTGTGTTTTTTGCATTTAGCGTTTATCTATTTTCAAAACATATAAATACAATTCAATGGAAATTGCGCCGCAAGCTTTTGAGTAAATCCCCATGGGAAAATTTCGTTTAAAATTGGCTAAACAATCGATTGCAACGAGAATGTTGATGGTTTTTGGATCAGCAAAGTATCCAAAGCATCCAATGTATCCACTTCTAAGCACACGTCGCCTTTTTTAGCATTGTCTTTCATTCTAATGATGACGTCAAACGTATAACGATTTTTCTTTTTATCGTATTTTTAGACTATGTACCTCAGATAGTTTTACGTTGCGGCCTGCTTTTGGAGAAATTTCTGCGATTTTTCTTCTTGTTTGTTTCATTTTTATTGCTGCCTATAATTGGTTCGTTTATGTGTGCAAAGAGATGGCGAAATGGCGCCCTGAACTTGAATCCATTTGATGTGGTTGCCACAGGAAAACGTTGTGAAGCAAAACGAGGCAAACTCATGGGGGCTACGGCTTGTCTTTTACTCGTAGACTATATGTATGTATGTACATATATAATTATATACATATATAAGAGTAAGTACTCTTGCATCGGATTATGATGTTGTACGCAGCTCTGGGGCCTGGCGCTGTGATTAGTTTATTTTTGGCACGTTTTCTTTAATTTGAACTTTGGTTCGTTGGAAGAGTTTGGAAATGAAAAAGGGCATCGCAGCAAAGTGGCAATGGAGTGGCTGACTCACTAAAAACACTGAACAAAATCTAGCAATGAGTTGTCATGGAAGACTTTAGTATTCAAAATACATGGAGTTAAGGCATTCATTACTGATATAATTGTCACTTGATCCCACTTGATTCTTGTTAATACGATTTTGTTCTAAAACAAAGCCATTATATTAAAAGTTATCAGTTATTTATCACAAAAAGACTACAAGTATTCATCAAATTTCTAAAATTTTCAAATTTTTTCCATGTCAAAGTCAGCAATTCCAATGCCTATTTTTAAAAGATTTAAACTTTGAAAAATATTCCTCAGGAAAAGCCCCGAAAAACCACTTGTCATGACGATAGACTCATAGCCAATTTCAGTAAGGCCGATCCCTTCTTATTGATATTTATGGCAATACGTAGTTTTATGCAGAATTCTTCAAAAAAAAAACAGCACCTTAGAGATCTGGCTGATATAAATACTTATAAAAAGATATATTATGTATTTACAACGAGCAGACAAATAAAATAAACCACAACATTTTGTAGCTTTGTAGCTCAATTAAACAATTATAAATTTCCTAGATAAATATTTATTTGAAACTTTTTATTGTACGTCTATAAAAAGAGATTTCAGATAAATCTTCTTAGACAATGTGTAAGAAGCAATTTTAATGGGGAAATCTACTTATAAAATCCGCATTGCAAATCTAAAAAATATTCAGAATTTGTGAAAAAATTTTTTAAAATTTACTTAAATCGAAAGTTTGTTTTGAATTTCTTGCACTTAATTGAGGCAGTTTTCATATCTATTTCTACAATAAACAGTTGAAAATTCCTTTATTATTATTATTATTACTATTATTGTTTAGTATAATTATTATTATTAGTATAGTAAATATACTATATTATTGTTATTAGCATAGAATATAGTTTGCAACTTATCAACTTAACCATGTTTTACAAGCTCTGGCAACTAAGGCGTTTGGCTTATTTCCATTATTACTTTTACTCATTGAACTGAACAGAAATTTAATACTTTTTTGATATAAAATATATTATCTATTATTGATTGTTTAATGCATTTACAATTCTGGCTTAATTGAAACCTGAATGAGTAATGCGACTGATGACACACTTATATAAATGTATGGTATATAATAAGATTTGTATATAATGACGCATAGTAATACACTAAAAACACATTCCAGAGGCAGCATTTAGCTTTCTAACCACCAATTAATATTCATAAGCAATATGTTGTTGATCATCATCAACATCGTCGTGAGGCGTTAAATACAAAACGCTTTGTATATGTAGATGTATTTGTATAATAATTAAAATTAATTATGCCATGTGTCTTTTTGTCAAGTGTACTCGAAGTGTGCTGCTCATATTTGTCCAGCGTTGTCATCATCATCATCATCGTCAACATGAACATGATCATCATCTCATGGAGCGTTGACTATTCGCCTGGGTTTCCATTGAGCCAAGAACAGTCGCAAATCAGCCACCAGCCAAGTCGAAACTGATCGAAGCCATAGCGTAGGCTGAGTTTGTAAGTACTTATCTACTTATGTATTTATAAATTGTCATTAATTAATGTAAATTATTTAAACTAATTACAAAACACATTTGTTTATATGCCATCTTTCAACAGGTTAAACGAACAACAAGGGGAAAACATAATTTTAAATATATTTTAAAAACGATTTGTTTATAAACGAAAAAGAAAAACTACAAACTAAACGACAAGTAAAAGAAAAACACATAGCTTAAATGGATACACAATTTGAGGATAATAATTATAAATAAATAGAAGTAAACTAAGAGAGAAAGGCAACAACAATTAAAAATGTTTAATTTGCTGCGACGCAAACGTCAGAGAAAGTCGCACAAAAGTGATGAGGATGACGAAGAGACAACGCCGCCAGCAATTGCCAGGAGCGCCAGTAATGAGAAGAGAGATCAGCCTCCGAGATTCAGCTCTCAGCAGAGAAAGGCAGAGAACGATAGAGAACCAAGACGTGCCGTGATCGAAGAGCTGGAGGATTTCCCTAGCGACGACGACGAAGAGTTGGCGTGTGTAAAATTAGCAAAAACAGCTGCTAATGGCCATTCAGCCATCTCTTTTTGGCGCTCCGACAATTTGAATATAAATAACATGGGCAAAGGCAGTGGGGCGACGACGACAACGACTACGTCGAGGACAACGACTGTGGCCGACGCAGAAGCTAAAGATGATCATGATGATGATGATGCTGTAGCTGTTGATGAAGATCGAAATGCTGCGGCTGTTGCTGTTGCTGTTGGGCATGGCACGGACAGTCAAAACGAGGCAGCCAGCGTGAACGCAAAAGCTAAAGCCAACAACGCCAACGACGGTCAGCTAATTGGCAATAGATATAGCCACAATATTGGCCCACTAATCGACGGTAATAACGGTGATGGTGGTGGCCATGATGGCACGGTAATTGAGGCTGTCGCATATCGTCAACAATCGCAATCGAACGAACAGAAACGACAATCGCGTTTATCTATTGGCAGTTTTGCCCTACAATTGGGCAAGGACAGGGACAGTCCCAAGGACAGTGTTAAAGAAAGTGAGAAAGTTACTGAGAGCAGTAAGAAACGTAAGCCATTACAAAAGAGTCGCGAGTTTTTCAGTGAGATTTTCATGGCGCGAGGACGTAATCATCAACGACAACAGCAACGACAACAACAATCCTCCTCCTCCTCCTCCATTAAAGCAGTTAACATCCCCCACAAAGTCGACGTAATCGGTCAGGCGTTGGCAAAACGGCCAGCAGCATTAGCATCAGCCCCAACACACCTTGAAACGAACTCCGACCCCGCCGTATCCACAAATAGTTATCAAATGACTATGTCTAATAATAGACCCGAGAGAATCGATCTCAATCTGAAAGAGCATGAGAGCCATCGCGAGCGTCGCAGTAATTCAGCTGGAGCAGCATCCGCGGAGCATCATCATAGAAAAGAGTCGGAAGCGACAGAAGCAAGAAGAGAACACTCACTTTCCAAAGAGAAGAGAAACAACGGTCCAAATGTCAGCTGGCGAACAACTCGTTCACTTAGCGCCGAGCCAAGAAGAGATGCCAGAGATGATGGAGATACACATAAAGATTTTATTCAAGCGGCAAACGTTGAGCAAAACGCAAGTGGCTACAACGCGGAAGAACTCAAGAAACAACAACAACAACAACACCACTATCAACGGGCGGCAGGCAATGCAACATTGCCTTGCATTGGCCAACAACAACAAGAACTAGAACAACAACATCAACAAGAGCAACATCAATTTAGTGACATAACTAACATGGGACAAACCAGTGCCAAACCCAATGAGGCAACATCCTCTGCACACAGCTCACGGGCCAGTACGCCGCGTGAGTTTCGTGAATCGACAATAACTGGAAATGTACCTATTGCTCCACCGCGTCTTCATTCACAAAAGTCACAGGAATTGCCCAAAATTACCGTAGTGGATTGCAGTTTCGAAAGCGTCAGCAGCAATGAGGATCAAACTAGTAGTCCGCATCCATCGATGGGTGAGGAAGTCTTTTACGATTTCGAGGCACAAAATCACAATTCGTCGGCAATTAATATTGAAGAGCTAAATGAGGCGCATATCGAAACGCTGGAGGATGAAGTTTTTGCCACAGATATACCCACAACGATCTATCAGAATGGCAATGGCCGGCCCTGGACGCGTTTGAGTCACGTCAAGCTCGAGAATGTCCAAGAGGAGGCCGAAGAGGATGATCTAGAGGCCAATGATGATGATGATGATCTGGATGAGGCTGTGGACATGGAATGCGACGAACATGCCACGCCCAATATGTCTAGGCAATCGGCCAGCAGTGAACGCAGCGCCCTTAAAAGTGATTCCAATTTGAGCAGCAGCTATGCGGACTCCGGCATAGGCATAGGGGTCGAGTCACAGCAGCCGCAGCAGCAGCAACCGCCACAACCTCCGCCCCGCAGCTCGTCCACAACGACTGCAACTTTGCCGCTACGTTCGCCCTTTATACGTGATGGCAACTCAACGGATTGCGAGGAGACGCTTTTGCAGTGCGACGAACTCGACGATGAGCATTTTAGCGAGCGTTTGGTATGCATTGAGAGCATTAGCCTGCCGGATGTGGTAGTAGAGTCAACAACCTCTGCCACAACAACATCGACAGCAGCAGCAACAACAACATCGGCAGCAGCAGCTACAAATGGCAGCAGCAGCAGCAATGACCATGATGGTCACATCAATATAAATATTGCCAATGGAGCCGGCGGCAACAGTCTGGGCAATGTGCATTTTATACCCATTCACATCGAAGGCAGCAATTCGGCACGCAGTCGCAGCAATAGCCCCAAACAACGCAGTTTCGACGACACTTGTCTTGGCCACAATATGCCGCCCAGTGTGGAAATAACTGAAGATGGCAGTATACTAAATGCGCCACTACCACATCAACAACAACAACATGGACGCGATACCCAGGAGCTCAAGTAAGCGATGATCTAATGCCAAAAAACGTAATCTTAATTTATGTGTGTGTCTGCATTTGTATATGTGCTTTTGTCTAAATCTAAATGAGTCAGTTTCCAGCTTCTTTTGTTTATTTCAATTGTCAACATGGCGTATGCTTTATACATTTTCCTCAACCAACGAATACTGAGTGCGTCTGTGTCTTTGTGTGTGTTTTGTTTTGCTTTGCAGCTGCATTTGCAACTGCAACTGAAGTTTCCTTTGTGCCATCGTGTCAAATGAGACATGAGGCATTAATTAATTGAATCACATGTCATCCAATTTTCCATTTCCCTCCTTCATTTTATCTGTCAAGGCATCTTGTTGCTTTGTAGCCCATTCATCTTGATCTTGGCACGGCAAATGCTTTGATTTGTCTTATTTCCAGCCAAAGATACATAATATATGTATATGTCTTATGTCTTCTATATGCAGGCCATGTTCCTACGTACGTATGTATATATAGTTTTGGCATCTGCCAATCATTTTTAATAGAAATAAGGAGGCCGCCTTGATTTTGGCATAGAATGTTTAGAACACAAATATCTACATTTTCAGCACTTTGAAGTTTCTGAAAGATAAGCAGTCCTTAAGTTCTTTGTTTTTATTTCAAAAATCTAGAAATTATAGCCAGTAATTTCAGTAATTTTTAACATTTTCTTAGGCAGTTTTATCATTTAAGTATTAATAGTTGATCTTCTTTTTATTTAATTGTCCCAAGAGCTGTTTTTAATAGATTTACAGCATCAACATTTTCTTATTCAATTATATTTTTTATTAATATTTCAAAGGAAATTAATATTAATAGTAAGTATTATTAATGGCTTACAGTTAATGTACAGCAAAATTACATTACTACATTCAAATTTATGAATTGAGAAAAGATGATAAATTTAATATTTAATAGTATGTTGAGATGAAATTAGATTAATTAAACATCTAAATCTGAAGTCAAAATCAGAAAAACGAAAAACTGTTTATTATAGTTATTAGTATTTTATTTCAAATTCTTAACCTGAACCTTAATTTGATAATAAAGCTCTTGTGTGCGTTGTTCTAAGTGTCTAAAAGTTGTCAGTTGATCGGTTAAAAATTATAGTTCTCAACAAAAGAAGTCATCCGATGTTGTTTGGGTCTCATTTTTTTCCAAATTAAAAACTTTGTCTTTTTAAATTATGTTTATTTAAACTATGAGAATTTTGTTGGTCAAATAAACATCTCATTTTCATAACATCGGACGACTTCTTTTTGCCCGAATGACTTCTTTTGGCCCACCCTGTATATTCTATATATATGCTTTAATATTTA
Source organism: Drosophila paulistorum (assembly GCA_018152135.1). NCBI lineage: Eukaryota > Metazoa > Arthropoda > Insecta > Diptera > Drosophilidae > Drosophila > Drosophila paulistorum. The sequence goes on along the minus strand of JAECXG010000805.1, from coordinate 5,225,440 downwards.
CACAATGTTTTGTATAAAATTATAAAATATTAATTTAAACTTCTTAACGTTTTTGTTTTGTTTAGAATTAGGTACAAACAATCTTGCCCAAATTATTAGAAACAATGTGTTAATATTTTGATTGATTGTATTTATGACATCTAAGTGATTTTGTGGTTTCCACTACAAATATAGAATATTGAAAAGTTAAATTATATAGATTATATGTAGTTGACAACTTCTAAGCAAAAATCAATATATGTATATATAATTTTTGCTATGTATATACACGCAAAACCATTTTGCAGATGTTCTTCATGTATTATGGGTTCAAGTTCATTCTCTTGAATAGTTCTCAAAATAAAATATATGTATGTTGAAGGAAAGACACACTTGTTCTTGATAGATTTCTCCCATTACGTATAAGTGATATGGTTTTTTTTTTGTTTCGAAAAAGAAAGCACAACAAATTCATAGACAGACCATTGTTTGGCCTTCTGGCTGTATGACAGATTGTGACAGCCGTGCGACAAGTGTCTAAGCCATAAAATATTGCAATACATATGCCAGGCCACTAATTATTCATAAATATTTATATAAATTATTTAATATTTGCCATATATAAACATATATAGATAGAGAGAGAGAGAGTGAGAGAGAGAGAGAGAGAGAGATAGTGAGAAACATTTTCGTATCTGTCTTTTCCTGTGAAAATGCATGCGAATAATTTTTCTTTAGATTGAGGTTTTTTTTTTGTTTTTGGCAACATGTTCGCAATTCCCACGCTCGTATTTTTTTTCTTCGATAATTTTGTTTTCATATTTGCAAAAATGACTACGTCAAATGTGCATGGGATGGACGCAAAAGGCGAATGCGATCTGTTTGCTCTAGTTTTTCCGGCTTTTTTTAGTTTTTCGCACGCCGGACGTGCAAAATAAATTTCACTAAAAATATAATGTGAAAATGTAATTTGTGCACATGGCAATAATTAGAGCAGACTGGCACTTGTGGAATTTAATTTAGATTGTTCTTGATTTTGGTTAATCCATTTAACAGCTGGCCACCCCCCCCCACTGGAAGTGATAGAGAGATATATGTATATACACATCAACTTGGAGCCATAAGTTACCATTGAAAGATTATGTTTATACTAACACAAGTGCCTGCATATGTGGCGTATGCGTAATTTCCCTTAACCTATGGGCTTACATTTAGAATACTCTTGCAGAAAGGGAATATTTCTTTTTCTAAAATCATTGTTGGTTTATTAAACGATTTCAAAGGGCATAGACAATATTTATGTTATTTTAGTTCAAATATCGAAGAGTATTAATCAATTTTGTTCAAGGGTATTGAATCTTCTGCATATACTTTGTTAGCCAGTTCTTTTGTTTAGATTAGTTTAGTTGAACAGTTTTAATGAGAAACTTGGATCTAATGTATACAATTGTATAAATTCTTTAAACAAAAAGTCCAACGCATAGAGAAAGGCAACAAATTTGTTGCCAAAATAATTGAAATAACTTTCGAGAAAGCATCATCGTCTCTCTAACCATCCTCTCTATGTCTTCCTGCTACTATCTCTCATGTCTGTGTTTCTCTTGACACAAACAGAAAACCGCGTGTCACAATTTTGATAAATCCGCTGCCCATTGTCTGCATATACAGAGACAGACACAAAATATATACATAAAGTGTATAGATATATGTATGTATATATTTTCGTAGTAGATACATTTGTATCTTTAAAAATAACTTTGCGCATTTTCGCATTGCTTTTCGTTCAAAAAAGAAAAATTGAATACGTTAAATTCAATTAAAACGTATTTTATTTTGCGTTTAAAGCCAAAACAAAACAAATATTATATAAATGTGTGTCTCTCTCTCTCTCTTAAGATCAATTTTTGTATAGCAACATAAATTATGATTCTACTTACTATATGTACGTACGTATCTCTTGTTGTGAGAAAGACATTTCCTCAGTGTGTTTTTACACCTCATTTTCATTTAACGAGTTTTTCCATTTTCCCATTCAAGTGCGTCAAAAGAATTTATACCTATGCCAATCTATAGTAGGTGTGTTTTGTATATATTTATTAGTATTATTAACTTGTTTCTTTTTTTTGCGCTTTTATTTTATATTATTTTATCTATTTATTCATGTTAAAAGACATCCGCTGCGTGTTCTGTGCTGACGTTGAGTGATTCATTTTGTTTTCTTATTTTGAGGATTTTCTACAAACAAAATTTTCATTTTGACTAATTATCTGTTATTTGTGCCCAACACTTAATCCACTCAGACTTGTGATTCGTGGTGGTTCCTGTATTAGTCACAGAAAAGTAATTCAGTTCAAATTTGTTTTTGCAGAAGGGAACTGAAGCTTCAGAAGGCACGCTTCAGTACACAATTGGACGATGCCCACAGAAATGTTCAAAATCTGGAATCCAAAGTTTGTGATATGCAAGTTAAGATACAAACTCTGGAACAGGAACTATCGCTGAAGCAATGGAATGTGGAAAGTAAGTGGGAAAACAGTTTCAAAAAACCCAAGCTACCTCAAAAGAGTTCCAAGTTATAATATAACATATATATAAGAACTTTTAGAAAATCTTTGAGAAACATTAATGTTTTTCCTATTTCGAAAAGTACATCAAGTTCAAAATCAATTTAATTTGTATACTCAATATTTAAATTGAGGAAAATGTGTAGTTTTTCGAAAGAAAACATTTGCAAAAGTTTATTTAAAACTAAATGTGCATTATTGAAAAGATTTATGTTTATTTATTGCCAATTTCTGTTTTCTAGGACTACAGAGTGAACTTACTGCCGCTCATAAGGATGATGAATATGTGCGTAAAAAACTTAAATTGCTGGAAGATGAGAAAGTACATTTGCGACACAAATACTGTGAGGATGAAGATGAATTCCAACGCAAATATAGTAAGTTCTATCCACTGAAATGTATGCAAGAATATTAATTATCGATTTCCATTAATTTAGACGAACTCGAAGCTCAGTATAACGAACTAAACCAGAAGTACAAAGAAACACAGAGTCTGGCTAGCAGCCTACAAACACAGTTGGCCAATGCCACAGACGAAGTGGAAGAGTGGCGCAATGAGGTGAACAAAATTCGAACTGAGTTGGAAGAACAAATACGCATACTCAAAAATGCATTCGATAATTCTGAGGCGGAACGCAAAATCTGTGAGGATAAATGGCAAAAGGAGTTTGAAATGCTTAGAACACACAATAAAGGTAAGATTTGAAACTAGTACGAAATGGGAAAAAGTGCTAAACTGTTTGCTTTTTTCTCGTTTTTCAGAGCGTGAGGAAACTTTGATGACGGATTGCGAATGGCAGTTAAGGCAAATGCAGCGTCAGTGCAAAGATAAAGTCGACAAATGCAATTACGAAAGGAAACAGGCTTCAGCCAAGGCTGATGAACTTGAACAGGAGTTGCAATCGCGTCGCAAGGAGACCGAGCATTTGCGCATCTGTCAGGCTCAGGTGAATTCACTGCGTGGCGTGGTCAGTGAACAGGAACAGTCCATACAGACGCTGATGGATCGCATTGAGAATCTTAAATATGAACTGCAATCGGGTAAATATACACTTTAAATTGTCTTTAATTTCATTTAATCTCAGAACAATGTGTCATATATAGCCAATGAAAATTTAGAGGCTCAAATTGAAGCGGTACATAAAATCAAATATCAGTGTGATAAGTGAGTAATACAATTATAAATAAATATATAAATTATATGTTAATGTTTATCTCGCCTTTTCATTTCTAGTGCCATCTATGATAAAGAGCGCCAAATGATCTACAAAATAGATGAGGTACGCAATGATGCTGCCGCCTTTTGGGAAAATAAACTTTAGTAAGTTGAAAGTTATTTGCTCAATAGACACTTTTGATTAATAACTAATCTAATATACTTGCAGCACAGAGATGACAAGACTGACAAATGAACTGGAATCCGTATATGTGGACGAACGTCGTGAAGCTTTGGACAAACTGCAAGATGAGCATGTTGAAGAGCTCAGAGCATTGACCAATCGCTATACGCTCAATGAGGAGGAATTACGTGCAGAGGTATACGAAAAAGAAAGCACATTTAGGAAGAGTTCTAAAAATGTCTACTTTTTAGATAAGTGAACTGCACGAGAATTTGGAATTGAAGAAACAGGATTTTCTTGCCCTACGTGAACGTTCCGATAATGCTTTGCTCCAGACTCGCATGCATTTGGATCGTGCCGATCGCGAGTATCAAAATGCCATGTGTCGAGAGGAAGATCGACGCGCAGATCTCGAGGAGAAACTCAAGAAGGAATTCGAAACGGAGAAACAGGAAATGGAGGAGAAATTTCGTGAACGTTTGGGTCAAGTTAAAGATGAATTTGCCAAAGAATTGCAATTGTCCACACAGGATATGGTAGACTCACATCGCAAGGAGCTGGGTATATAAATATATCGAAATTCTTTAATGGACCCTCTTAATATGCTTTGATGATTCTTATACAGAGACTCAAAAGGCTAAATTGCAAGCCGAAAAGGATGAAGCAATGCAGGAACTTGTTGAACGACATCGCGCCAAAATTACTGCTGCCGACGAACGAATGAAGTGAGTTGCATGCAACAAAGTGTAATGTAAAATGTCTGCCCCTAGTTGATGAAGTTCTACTGATTGTCATTGCTAGAGCCTAACTAACCTTGGCTTTGATAGTATGAAAAGCTCTATACACATCTCTCTCTCTATCGCTATCTCTCTTTCTCTGTATCCTCGGTTGTTTTTCATCTTTTCCATACATTTTCATATACTTGTCTTTTGGTTTTTTTTTTCTCTCATTTATGATTAACAGCATTGATTTAGATTGTTCAACATCAACGCATCTAGTTACCACCGCCTTGTGTGTGCTTGCAAGGGGGGCGTGTCCATATATGCCAACACTCTATGTGCTATATCTGACCATGTCACCATTGATTGCCCTAGCATGTTTAGTGTTCAATATTGTTGCTGTGCTCTATATCAAATATCGTCATCTTCTGTTGCGCCATTGAAAACGTTTTAAAATTCATAGATTTACAATTTTTTTTTCATAATATATATGCATTTTACATTTAACCTCGACACTTTCTACTTGGGCATGCTCCAGAATTGAGCTATATATGAGTTTGATAAATATAACTATAACTTTAATTTCTCTATATTTTTCGCTATCCAAAACCTATCCAAACTGTGTCTATGCTTGCGTGTCTATGTATTTGTGATCCCATCCTCTTCACCTAACTCCACATAGTGATACAGAGCTTCGGCATCAGCGCAATCTCAAGGACCTGAAAGCTGCCTACGATGCGGAAAAAGCGGCGTTGGATAAACGTGATATAAGCAATGCCAATGAGATCGAGCAACTTCATCGTAAATGTCGCTGTCTGACCAATCTGTAAGTGATTGACTCTATCTCTTGCCATCTCTCTCTCTCTCTATCTCTCTCTCTCTCTCTCTCTCTCTCTTGCTTGGCCGTGTTGTGGCTATTGTGTGCTAAGAATCATCGCCTTAAACTATGCTCTAATAATGTCCATTCTTTTGCAGATTCGAGGAGATGCGCATGCGCTACGAAAGAAGAGATCCACGTGCGGAGGATCTTCGAGAAATCTCCGAGTTGCGTACTCGCTGCGAGAGTCAGGAGAGAGATTTATATGTTCTTACCGATCGCCTGCGAGATATGCAAAATCAAATGGCAGAATTACAACAGAATGGAGAAACGGACGATGCGCAGTCACGCAAAGTCAATGGAAAGGCCATTAAAAAGCCGCCACCAAAAACGATACCCACCAGCTGTGATGTGATTTATGAGGAAAACGAGGAGCGGGAATCCCCGGAACAAGAATCCCGTGTCCAAAATAATGATGATAACTCATCCGAGGGAGATGAAAACGAACATGAACCAAGTGACACCGAATCCAATCACACTATCGAAGTGAATGGCAAATGTGTTGATCATATCAACGAAGATGATGCTCATATGATCACGGCAGTGTGATGATACCATCAAACCAAATGAACAAAACTTGGCTGTATCCTTTTTCTCAATATGGAATCCCCAAATTTAACACATACTTGCAAAGTTCTCAGCACCCAAGGAGCCAATTACGAGGAACCTATGTACCACAGCTCTTTGGCTGTTCTCTGTCGATATAAACACAGTTTTTGAAACATGCACAAAACGCCTAAAAAAACCATAAAAAAGAGAAAAACAAATAATTGGTTTATGAAACCACTGAAAAAAAGAAAACAAACAATTAAAACGAAATAAATGTAAATATTTTTAACAAACGAAACTCTTTACTGAATTTTCCAATTCAAACTCTCAACCCGCCAAGGGATAGCTCGAAAAGAGCATGCGCATGAATAAGTTTTATTTGTAGTTAAAAAATCTGGGGTCAAACATATAATTTAAAATAAAAATTTTAAATTTAATAAAAAAAAATTTCAAAATATTTAGATAAGAAAAGAATAAAATATTAGGGCTCCACAATTCGAAGATATAAAAGACAGAATTAACTTCGAAGTGTTTAAGTTTATTTAGATGCATATTTCCTCTAATACAAGTTCTCGAAAAGTATTTGAAAAAAAAATTCCAAAATGCCAAAAAATTTGATTTTATCTATAAAACATGTCAAATTTCGATATGCAAACATACATTGTTCTCCAAAATTTCTTATTTTTCCACTGAAATGTCGATTTTCATCAATTATTAATACTATTCGAATAAATCTCGAACTGGGAAGTCTTATACCGTAATTTCTCGGGTTATAAAAGGAATCTACGACGCAAAAAATTAATTTTATTATAAATAAACAGAAATAACGTCAAAATTTCGCAATATTTGTTCGTTTTTTTTGTTACAACTTTACATATTGTAGTAATTTTTAACCCTTTATATGGCCATGTTGCATATCTGCAACATAGCCTTTATAAGGTATGTTACAGATATACATCAAACAACTATTCGAAGTTATATTGTGCAGAATTTATTTTGTTGTATATATGCAACATAGAGTGTTTGTGTTTATATTATATGTTGTTATGTGTCATAGATCTTGTCTTGGGTTTGTTGTATGAGACTACATATATACAAATAGTACTTCTTACGCAGGAAATATGTCAGGAAAAGGTTTGACACCTTCACAGGTTGAAAATTATCTTTTTCCAAAAAACCTGTTTGATGAAATTACAATCGAAACAAATCTTTATATTTTTTTTGGCGAAAAAGACCCTAGAGCACATGCCAATTTTACCTCCTTAGATATTCGACAGTTTGTTGGAATAATATTATACATGTCAATTTGTCACATGTCAACAATAATTGGAGTACCAGGGATACACTCTTGTCACTATCGGCTATTCAAAATCAGGCCAATAATAGATGAACTAAACAAAAATTTTAAAAAAGTTCCTATGGAGCAATTTTTGTGTGTTGATGAACAAATATGCTCCACAAAGGCTAAGAACCACATGAAATGGTACAATCCTAACAAGCCTCATAAATGGGGCTATAAGATTTTTGTACTTAGCGGTAATTTAGGCTTCTGCTACAAATTCGAAATAGATAGGAAAAAGTGGATAAAGTACGGCCTAACTAGCCAGATTTGGGTGCGGCATCAAACTGTGTCGTAAGATTGGCTAGAGATATGCCCAGGCATCGGAATTATCGATTATACTTTGATAATTATTTTAACTCCTTATCCTTATTGAAGTACCTGGCGGAAGGAGGTATTCTAGTTTTTGTACATCACGAGGTACATCAGTGGAATTTGTTGCCGACTACGGTGGAGTAGACATTTCGCTAACTTCATGGGCGGATAACAAAATTGTTACTTTGGCATCCAATTACGCTGGAAAAAGTCCCAAAGACACTGCCCGACGTTGTAACGTTATTGTAATAAAGTCCAAAAGGATTATATTCAAAGCGACCGTCCATTTGCAATAGCACAATATAATAGCTACATATATGGGTGGCGTTGATCTCATAGATAGCATAATTGGAAGGTATAAAATTTGGATAAGAAGCAGAAGTTGGCAAGTTCGGGTTTTTTATCACCTGCTGGACTTGACAGTCAGCAACGCTTGGTTGTTGTATAAACGAGTGCTAAAAGAAAATGCCTCGACAAAAAAACTTTTAAGCTCATCAGAGTTTCGGCTAGACATCGCTGAAGTTTTGAGAAAAGTAGACACAAAATCTAAAACTGGAAAGCGAAGTTATTCTGTTGAAAATGAATTGCAGAAAAAAAAGCTAAGAGGTCCAACTCAATATGTACCAAATAAAATGGTGCGTCAAGATCAGGTTGGGCATTGGCCAACGTGGACTGACAACCGAACCAGATGCAAATATTCAACCTGCACTGGTTTTTCACAGACAATGTGCGAAAAATGTGACGTTCATTTATATTAAAATAACTCCACTTATTTACTTAAACTAACTTCGAAAAATATTTAGTTTTACTTATTACAATACACTACGAAATACTTCAATTATTTTCACCACAAGCCATCTGTTGCACATATGCAACAATCCTTTTTTCCTTAAATAAATGTCTAAAAAATTAAAATTTAAAAAAATAAAAAAAAAAATGGGATTTTTTATTTTTCTATCTAATGAAATAAACCACATAAAAATCCGACAAGGTGCGATATAAAGGGTTAAGCTAAGCTATTAAGTATCCCTAATGATAAACTCGAGTAACACCCATTGTGCAATACATAGATCTCAAGATAAAAATAAGCTCTCTCTCTCACAAAGAGAGAGATAATCATGATCCACGAGATAAATGAAATAAAGAGGCATTCGGTGAGTGACAATTGAAGTGAACAGACGTATTTAATATCCATCCTAAAATTCAGAAGTGGGATAAAACCTGAAAAATTTTTGTTTTTTTTTGATCGCAACCACTCACAACTGCCAGAATTAAAATTAGTGTGTGAAAAACTTGGAATTACAAGCCATGGAAATAAAACAGCTCTAATTGCTGCTATTATTCAGGCCTTACCATCCTCTTCATACACACATGCGTTTTACTACGAGAAGTCTTCGATGGAAAACAATTGAGGACAACGAAAGTACAGTAGGTGGTGAAATACCTGAAACTGACGCCAATGAAGACGGCGGCAATCGTGTAACGGCAAGCATGATTCGGCAATTCTTGGAAAACAGCGACGAAGAGGGAGACAACAACAACGCATTAACGGACATTGCAGCGAGCTTCGCCAACATAGAAATCGATGACGTCATGACAAATATGCTGGAGAACAATACTTGTGACGATCCTCACGGCAACATTGAAACTAGTGGCAATACTGAAACGCTGAACGCTGAAACTAGTGGCAACGATGGAGAGGTTGGCATCACGAAAGCAGCTAACAAAAGTGGCCACACTGCACTAATGAAAGTTGAATTCAACGTCTTAAAAGAAATATTACCTGAAAATTATGGGCAAACTAAATTTGACGAATGGTTAACAATTCTAAATACCATCAAGAACACTTTTGAGATAGACGATCAAAACTTACGCACACTCATATGCGTACGACTTAAAGGAAAAGCTCTCTTTTCGGTGAAAAAGAAAACATTTTAGAAAATCGTCGAACATTTAAGCAACGGAAGTGGCAAAAATCTGAGATGTTTGCTGAGTATTACCACATTAAATCGGCATTGGCAAACAATTTGCGCATGGGCGACAACGAGTTGGTCCAGTATTTAATTGATGGAATTCCGGATATTCAATTGAGGACAATCGTTGAAGGTGAGTGACAATCGAAGTGAACAGACGTATTTAACCATCCATCCTAAAATATGAATGATATGGCATAATGTCAAATTCGTAACAGACTTTCCATTTAATTTAAAAGGCACACCAAATGTTTGTTAGGTTACGCCATCAATCTGTTGGGATTTCAAATAATGGGAGCCGGCATCAAATACTGGTAACTGGTACGGACATTAAATACAGGTATGTTTTGTTCGAGTTGGTTGCAAGGAGTTCGGTGTGGTTCGATTTGGTTTCGGGTGGTTCGATGAGATTTCGGGTGGTTCCAATGTTCAATTTTGTACGGCGAAGAGAGTCGTGGCGAAATTTCGTGTTCAATACGGCTTGGGCGAATTCGGCCTTGCTTTGCCCACCCCCGTTTTGCGGGAAATTCGAAATTTTTGAAATTATTTCGAATCTGAATGTAAAGAAAGGCGGTCGTGTGCCGCGGATAAAACGGAAAGCCGGGAAATAATAAAGTGCGTTTTTGTGACTGGCTAATCGTAAAGTGCGAATAGAATTTGATAACAGAAACACAAATAATTGATATAGAGCCAGAGATCGAAAAAGCAAATTGTTGAAACAAAATATAAAATCCTAAGAATATTCTAACGCGATAGCAGCATAAACATTTTGTTGTTCTGCTTGTGTTTTTTTTTAGTTTAGTTGTTGTTTTGTCTCTTCCCTTTTTCTTGTGTTCACCGTTTTCTTTTAACGAAGTCGTCGTTTTGTCTTCTTGTTTCGTCGTGTGTGGTTCCTGTTCTTTCCACCTCCTTTTTAACCAACCAGCGGCAATTATGTGCTCTTAAATAAAAACAACAACAACAGCAAAAAATATGAAGAAGCTGCATCTGCTGTGCAATTAAGAGGCAACAATACATGCATACATTTTGTATAAATTATTATAATCACATAAACGAAAAACAACAACAATTTGTGGCAGTGTTTGCCGGCAAATTCATAAGGAACAGAAGGAGGAGGAGGACATTAAAGGTCATTGGCGCTGAAACTAAGGTCATCTGTCAGGTGGAGCAGCTTAGGCGCTTTAAGCAACTTTTTATGTTGCAAGTGACAAAATACAATCAAGTATCCAGCTGCTGGTGCTGCTGCGCCTCGTGTTCTTTCATTTCTACCTCTCCGTTCTAACGGTAAATCATTGCTCATTGCGTGGGTGTCAGTGTGTGTGTGTTTGTGTGTTATATTGTGTTTTTTCTAATTTCGCATTTTGCCGTTAAAGTGCGCAGCAGCTAAAACCAATCCCAAATGCCGCAGCAACAACAACAGCCCCATAACCAACAAACACAACAACAACAATTACTTATAACGTCAAGCAACATTGATGCCAACAACAACGCATTACACTGAAGCATTTAAAAGGACCGCCTAAATGAACGTAAGTGTTACTTACTACTTTTTTTATGTCCTTCTACATTTTGAGTTAAATGTAGATTGAAGAAGAAGATTTGCAGTCAGTCCAGCATTAAGTAAGCGTCACCTTTTTTTTTCCTCTGCCATCTCTGCTTCTTTTTCTACTATTTTTACTTCTCAAAATGTTGCAGCAGCCTCCACCAAGCGCCGCATTTAAAGGATATTCCTAATCCGTTTTATTGATTGCAGGCCAGCACAGCTGGAGAGCTGAAAGACCGTTTCTCAGTGTGTGTGTGACTTAGTGTTTGTGTGTGTGTGTGCCTGTGTTTAGTTGTTCTTGTTGTTCTCCGGCAATCTGTGCCGCTTTTTATACTCTGCGGGCCAAGAGCATATGCATTTTTAGCAGCAGTTTGCTCTAAAGAAAGGCAAAAAAATATATGAAATTTTTAGGAAATTTATATTTCAAATATTTTCTTTTACCTCCGATTTTGTCCAAACTTTGTGGTTATTGCTTGAGTGATTTGGATAAATATCAAAATAATCTTATATATTTGTATTTGTTTATAAAATTTCATCGTGAAAAGACTTTTATTAGGAACTCTTTAGATAAATTTGCTATTAATAGAATCTAAAGTTTTTAAATCGCATCAGATTAATATAAATAACTAAGGGCAAAGTGGAATATCGTTTTTTAACAATCTCAGCATATTTTTAAAGGACAAACTAAAGTCTTACGAGTAGTTATTAAGTTTTGTTTAAATCTTTACGGAAAAGACACCTATTATCCTATTATACCTACTATCTAATCCTGATTCCTGCTAAATTACAAGAAAAAACACTATAAAGTTCTCACAATTTTGGTATTTCTTAGTTTTCTTAGTAATTAAATAGTGCAAAAATGAGTAAATAGCTTCATATTGGTATTAAATTCCTAATTGTTAATATTTAAAAGGTATTTTTGATTTACTTAAGTCAAAATTTCAACGAAAATTAATGGAAGAAACAGAATATTGCAGAGAATTTTAAAAAGAATCCCGATATTAATCATAATAATATTAATACTATTATAACTACATCGATTAGACCCAATTTAACAACTTATATGAAGTTGTATTTATTAAAAACTTAACTTAACTTTAAAAAAAACTTAACTTAAGGGAACCTAATAGTTTATTATATTTTAAAAGAGTTTTTAATGTATTTATTGAGAAATTTGAACTGATATTAGAGAGAAAATTTCAACTAGTATCCCGTTTATTAATCTTTTAATTAGATAGATGTAAGGGTATATAACTAACGGCAAAGTGAAAGTTCATCCGGTTCTTTTGTTTTGTTTTTTTTCTTTCGTTTTTTATTTCATGTTTTTACTACTTCTTATTCTCATTTTCATTTTGGGGTTGTTGTTATAAATTTGTGTGACTGTCTGCCTGCTGTTTCTCTTCTTCCTTTTTTGATTTGTTTTTTATCTTCCCTTTGCGGACTTCTTCTCTCACGTTTCGTGTTTTGACTTTGTACTGGATTTATGTATGTTGGATAGGTAGAAGCTTATAACTTTGTGTTTTTTTTTGTTCATGCCAATTGCAAATTGTAATTAAAATGCCTACACAGGAATAAAAGAAGAGAGAAGAAGAGAAAGAGAGACAGATAAGCAAATAACACACACAACAAAAAGATAGAAATCGTTTGCTTGTAAAATAACTTTATCAAGAAATTAAGCAAAATATTCAAGGCACCTGCACCCGTGGGCATAACTCAATAATCACATCAAATGTGTCTCCTCTTCGGCCAGAATATCATCCACAGTCTACAGTCTCCAGTCTTCAGTCAGGAGGCAACACCTCTCCTTAAGAGGTGTGTCCAGAACGCCGCGCGTAGCCGTCAGAACTCTCGGAAAACAGCTAATGCCGTCGCACAGCTGCGCGCCATTTAAGTCGCTGACAAGTGTTTTGCCGGCATGTCCGGAATGCAGAGGCCAGAGCCACCAACCACCATCGCCATCACCAGAAGCCGCAGAGCGCAAAAACTGGCAGCCAACATTGCTACCAATTATGCGATAAGCAGTTGAAGTAGCCCCCTCAATCTTTCTCTCTTTTCCCCCTCCTCATCGCTGGTCTTTCGTCTGTCCACATTTTAAAGTTGAACCAAAACGAAAAAAAAACAAATTTTAAATGTTTTTAACAGTAAAAAAAACCTTAAATTTACCCTAATGTTTGTTTTACAATATTTTAGCACTCAAGTTAGAGAAAGAAATATAATTTACTTGCTAATTATTGTAGGATTAGCTGTAACTTATCCGCAACACATAAAAATGTGCCATAAAAACGTCTAAAGATGCAATTTCTTAGTTTAAATATTTGAAAAAATATTATTAGTTATTTATTTGGAAAATTTATCTTAGTAAGTGTCATAAAAAATGCTTTGTTTTCGTCAAAATTGTTTTTTGTTCGTCAAAATTGTTTTTTTTTTTGAGTAAGTAATAATATTTACAGAAAATAAAAAGAGAATGTAGGGAAAGGAAAAACAAAAGTTAAATTTAAGTACATATATTATACATATATGTATATAAAAACAGGAAAGCAACATAAAAAATGTTGCATGGAAAAACTAACAAAAGACCGCGTGTACGCGGCGCGGCCATCAAACGAAACGAAAAGCGTGCAGGCGCTGCAACAACAACAATACAACAACAACAAGAGCAAAGGGAATGACCTTATATTGCAACTGCAAGTCAAACAAAGGGCCGCTAATAGTTGAGAGCAACGAAATGGGATGAAAGCGAGACGGGTGAAGCCCAGAGATGATGATGCCGCTGCTGCTGCTGCTGCTGCTGCAGTTGCTTTTGCTGTTCCTGTTGACGGTGAGATCAGCGCCAGAGCCGAAACCGGTCGACCCAAGCCTTTTGCAGGGCTGCTACTGCAGGGCAATTGGGGCAAAAGCATAAAAATCAGTCAAGAGTCGGGCGAGCATTAAAAGCGACAAACAAACAAAACGAACCAACGAACGAAACGAACCCAACCAGCAAAACAAACGTATGTACGTAGAGCAGGACTCGGGGAACACACTCTGCGTAGAATTGCACTGGTAACTGGGCAAAATCTGTGGACAGGGACAGGGAATGAGACTCTGGACTCTCTGGACGTGCACAAAACCCAAAAGGCCGCCCGCCTGGCATAGCAGCAGCAACAGAAATCGATTTTCTTGCAAACTTGGCCGCCGCTGCCATCCCAACCCAGCCCAGCCGCAGGGCTCCTCCTCCTGCGTCTCCCTACTACTGCCATTTACCCGCAGTGTGTAATGGATATGGTCGAGGCTCGCGCGCGCTTGTGCTCGCTCTCGTCGCGGTTTTGATGATGATGATGCCCAAGCCCCAGATCGAGAGGCCCAGGCCCCAGTAAAATTGCAAGTCAAACTGTCGTCGCTTGGCGTTGTTTAGTTGTTTTACTCGTGGCTTCAACCCATTGGGTAATTGCAATTGCAATTTTCTCTAAGCCTCCGAGATGAACAGCAGAATCCAAATCAGAGTCAGAGAGAAGTTTGTTTCCGAATCCCGGCAGTCACTCAACCCCAGTCCAGTTCAGTCCAGTCCAGTCAGTCAGTCACGTGTACTGCTCATCTTCTAGGAGGTGGTGAGGGAGGCGCGAGGAGGGGGAATGAAATCTGCAAATTGCATTTGCTAGCGCAGCGCAACGAATTTAGTAGCCCAGTCCAGTGAATCCTGACTAACTTATTTAATTTGTGGTATAAATAAATTTGTTAATGCAATAAATCTTTCTGCTCGAGGGGGTTTACTTTTTTCTTCTTCTTCTGTTTGTTTTCCGTTCGAGCGAATGCATTTAAATACCCTCCCCCCCTCCTGACAAAAAAACTGAAATAGTCACTGCTAATGTAAACTTTGAAGAATATTTAACTATTACCCCTTATGGACATGAATGTTTGTAATTTTTGTGATATGCTTTGTCTATCCTCTACAAATTTAGTGTATATTCTGTGATTTATCACTAATTGAAATCATTCCTTAGAGCGGAATTCAAAGCACAGCCAAAGCTAGAGCCCATTCCCGGCAAGAACAACATAATTTCAAGAGCAAGTCATGAGCATTTACCTGGGAATGTTTGAGTGTAGGCAAAGGGAAAGAGTCATAGAGAGAGGGGGGCCTAGACAGAGGAATAACGAAAATTTGCATGGCCTGGGCAGCAATTACCGTTGCTACTACTACAACAACTACTGCGGGGCCACCACACATCACTTGAATTGCTGTTGTTGCCTGCAGATTTTGCCACCTGCTTGTCTGGGAAATCTGTTGGATGGATGCTGTTGCTGCTGCTGCTGCGTGTGTGTTCCGCAGGTTAAATGACGTGACTGTCAATATACGAACAGGAGGAGCCAAACACGATGCCAGCTTGCCTCTTGCCCCTGCTTACCATCATCATCATCTCTCTCTCTCTCTCTCTCTCTCTTAAGTTGGCATCCTTCCCTACTTGCAGCTCTCCACCCGTTTGGCTGGCACTCATCATCAGCATCGTCGTCATCTTTTTGCACTGATTTCTGCCTTAGCCAGCCGCTCATCAGTAAGAACAACAACAACAGGGGGTTTGGGTGATGTGGGGTTACCTCAATGACAGACAACCAGAAACAGCAAACGACAACAACCGACGACGACATGGTTTTATAGAGCCTTCCAACCATCCATCCATCTAAACAACCATCCATCCATCCAGCTATCCATTTACCAGGAGCTCAAAAACATCCTATTCAATCTCTTGGCGACCTGCTGCTACTTCTTCTGCTGCTGCAGTTCTGCGTCAAGGTTCTTCCTCTGTTGCTGTTGCTTTTCTGTTTGTCCCTCTTTGCTCTTCCTCTTCCTGTTCTTGTTGTTTTACTTTTGTTTTCTGTTTTTGTTATTTTTCCCATTTTTTTTTTCGTTTTGTTTTTGTTTTTGCATTGCCATTGCTTTAATTATTGTTCCGTTTCGTCTGGCATTTTCGCTGCACTTTTCTTCGTTTTTGTTTTGATTTTGTTTTCCATGTTAATACAATAGGCCTACCAACCTATGGAAATCATTTACATACAGAGTTAACCAATTGACTACTAGATTATCGATTTTTAAGTCGTAAAGTTGGCTTATGGCTAATTGTTGGTAAATTGTTTAACTTTAAAGAAGTTAGCCTTGAAAGTTAACAATTATCTATGACCAATTTGGCTTATTGTTAGTTAAAACAATCTAATCAAATTATTTAGTTTATATAAATTGTGAATGATTTGTTGGCTTAGTTCTTGCCTTTGGTTTTTGGTTACCAGTTGCTGTTGCATTTGAGAGAGAAAAATGTTCGCATGTAATTATTTGAAAGCATTTTTTGTTTTTGTATTTAACCATGTTGTTCTTTCTCTCTCTCTCTCTAACACTCTTTGCCTCATGGTTGAATGTCTGGTTGCAATTGCAACTGCCACCAGGCCACCTTGCCACATTCCTGTAAACTTCTCACCCACCCGAAAAAACATTTCACTTTTCTTTGTGCAAAATGCAAAGTTCGTAGCCCCCTGGAAAGCAAAAAAAATGAAATAAAAAACAACAAAAAAAGGAACGAGGCGTTTCTAACAAAAATTGCGGTAAAAATCTAACAAAAAAGCAGCAAAAATGCATTCAGCATCTACAGGAGGCGCTGCGGAAAAGGAAAAGTAGGAGAAGGAACACTCCGCTCTAGATACTTTTTTTTTGCACTACTTTTTGTTGGCCATTTTTGTGTGACTTAAATTGCATTTTATTTCTGCAACGTTGCAAAACATTTATTTACTTTCATGGTTTGTTGAGTATTTGCCAAGCCACAAGAAACTCCAGAAAACAGGCAACAGCAGCCACGGCGATAACGACGAGGCATGAAAATCGCTGAGGATGATGTTCTTCATGATAATGATGATGCTTACAACGATGATGATGATGTTGCTGACGAGAGAGTCTGAGTTTCAGACAGGAACTCTCTGTTGACTGCTTTTGAACTTGTGCGTCGTCTTCAACCTCGTCGTCCTCCGCTGCATCCTTAGACAATGACAGATACGGAATAAGACTAAATATACATATATCCTCACCATAAGATGATGACTTGAAGATACCCTATCGAACAATCATAGAGGGTAAAAATGAATGGATTTGAGGGTAATCTAAAAATGATGTTTCCTTCTTATAAAAGATTGAGATTGTTATTTTATTGAAATAACAAGATGCAGATGAAGAGGCAGCCAATGCTGCTACAATTATGCGCTAATTAAATGCTACATAATTTTTCGAATGCCGAAGACAGCTAAAAAATGCATAACATATGTTGCACAGGCTGCAGATGAGACGAGACCCGCAATCGAAAAGTTAGACTCCAAACTCAGAGTCAATGGCAAGAGAGAGAGAGAGAACGGCTTTGTTGTGGCTGTGTAGCTGTGGCCTCATGCCGCAGGCCGCGGGTAAAAGAAACAATTTTCAGGCAGCAACAACAGCCACATCCAAGAGCCATAACCATAACATGTTTTGTTATTAATTATAGTTTACGCAATGCAGGGGACAGGCCGAAGACAACAACAGTCACTCAGGCCGGGCAAACGGTCTGCACAGGCAGGCCATCCAAATGGCAGGAAGCCGACTTGACCATGTGCCTCTCGCTTTGCCAACTCCTTCTCCGAGAAGAAGGTTGCAACAAAAAATAAGAGTTCACTTAATTTGACGCACAAATGTCAGTCACAAGATGGTTGGGCTGACTCAGTGAACCGCGTCAGTTGGTGGCTCTTTGAAAATAACTCAATAACTAATCCTTTTTGAGTGTAAACTAAGGCGAAAAACCAAAAAAAAAAAGGGTTGCTCCCTTGCCTCTGGGCGATTGGCATACCAAACATTGGGCCAACATGTGGCAAGAGGTCTTTGTCTTCTTTCGTCGTCGTCGTCATCATCATCGTCGCCGACATTGACTTGACAATAAAAATTATCATAATTATATTTAAATTAATATGCAACAAGCCAACAACAACAGAGCCAACAGTCTCTGGCAGGCAGCAATTTCCTTTGCTCTCTCTCTCTCTCGACAAATTACAGGAAATGCCAAACACCAAATATAGCAACCATCTTTCCATTCCTCCCTCCCTCCCTCCCCTTTATAAGCGACAAGCACGACCCTCTTTGACTCACTTGGTGTTAGTTTTCTCGTATTCGTTATATTAATTAGAAAACTAATGTCTGTTGTTCACACGACGCGACGTCTAAGAATTCTTATTTATTATCATACCCCCCATAAATTTTAACCCTTAGAAGGGTTAAATTAGAGCAAGAAAGGCAAAACACAACGAAAGTAAAACCAAAAGTGTTTATACCATACACCCATAGGGTGAAATGTTATATTAAAGTCGCCAAAATGTATGTAACAGGCAAAAGGAAGCTTTTTAGACCTTATAAAGTGTATATATTCCTGATCAGTATTCACAATCAAGTCAATCTAGCCATGTCCGTCCGTCTGTCCATACGTCCGTCCATATGAACGTGTAGATCTCGGAGACTATAAGAGATAGAGCCACCAAATTTGGTATGTAGGCTCGTGTAGTATGTAAAGTGGTCGAGTTTATTTCAAATTTGTGCCACGCCCCTTTCCGCCACTGCAATTTGAAGAATATCGATTATCTCCCGTCATTTTCAATCAAATTTGGTACACTTATATTTGATACTAATATCCACCCAAATTTTATCAAAATCAGACTAAAAATAGCCATGTTATGCGTATAAACGCCGGAGTTGGCCGTTGCCTGATGGGGGCGCTAGGGTGCTCATATGCTTGAGTGAGAGAGATACTAAGATATGCTTAGAATTTACAAAAAAAAAAAACGTAAATGCATTTGTTTTACTGGTGCATGGTATACCCAAGTCGGCGAGACGACTTACTTACTTTATTTTTTACTAAGAGTATAAAAGAACCCCTTTAATTATTTATGTTATTATTAATTTAGTTAAAAGTTAAGCTATGGAAAATGTTTTATAAATATTTCAAGAAATCAATTCATTATTTTCACTTGTGTTTTGCTGTGACTTTGACATTACAATTCATCATTCCATTCATTAGTCGTTTGTGTGTAGCTGCTGCCACTTTCTCACCTTCATTTGACATTTAACTGTCAATTAGATAACGCCCTCATTTTCCGTGGCATGCCTTATGAATATTTTAATTAATTTACATTGTTTGAATTTGGGATTTTTCTAGGTGCGTCTGGAAAAGCGTTTCATTTCGTACCTGCCGCAAATAATTTATGCAAACTATTCGCATTAGAGTTGCATGTGTTTGCGTTTTTTGTTTTTTGTCTTGTTGTTTGTCGCATTTATTTATAATTTATATTGCAATTAAAAACTAATATTGTCGCCAATTGTAATTTATGCACATTTTTAATTGCAGTTGAGAGACAGAAACTATCCTCCCCACCGACCGCCCGCCCGCCCACTCGTGCAACAACAACACAAATTTTTGGTCACATAAATTAAATAATTAAGTTAATTTTGCATTTTTGGGCAATGTGATTTCACATTATATTTAATTTGGTCTTTTGCATAATTTATGCTAAATTGTATTTTATTTGATACCATTCCTCCATATTGAAAGACAAACTATGCGATTCAAAATGTTGCCCCTCATCGCTCATCAGCAGCGATGATAAATGATTTTTAAAATGTTGAACTGAAAGATTTATATATGTAGTCCGCCGATGGTTTGTGTTGTTGTTGGTGTTTGTTTTGTTATTCGTTTGAATAATTAATTGTATTTTGAAGCTTTTGAAGCAAAATATATAATTCGTTGTAGTTCTATGGGAATTAGTTACCTCATTCTCTCACAGTTGAGCCTAAGCAGGCTCAACTCTCTTGCCGCTTGTCTCTTGTATTTCTTGTTTCTTTCTCCAAACAAATTAATTTGCTCTAATCTAATTTAGTCGTTGTGTTCATCTGATTGGCTTTAACTCGAATTTTACATAGTTGATATGTCGGTACTATGGCTCAGGCGCTCAAGTCTTCGTCTTCTTCTTATAAGTAGTAGACCGGTTTGGCTGTTCTGTGGGGGTTTCAAATGTTAAATTTGAGTAGCGCGCAACATTTCAAAGTATTTAAGATGAATGACAATTGATAAATTCTGAGCAGCGGCTTAGTTTCGGATTAGTGCCTAGAGAGAACTGGTTCAAAGGTGATTCAGAATTAGATGATGTGATGTGATGGGAGTTTTTTGTCACGCTAATCATTCGTTCATACATAAAAATTCATTGTATTTTCAATTTAAGCAAATAAAGCTTTTGGACTTTCTTTTGAGACAATATTTCATTTATGTAAATGTATTCATAAAAGAGTTTCTTATTATCAAACTGGGCACTTTTAGTTATAAATAGTCTTTTCCAGTTCTAGTTTTCTAAAAATTGTACCAAAAAGCCAGAAAATGTTAAAAATGGTGATTGATATTGGATGTCCTTTAAGGAGTTAATAGTCCTTACAGCTGTTGACAGACTACAGACTTTTCTCGCAATCCTTTTCAAGACTCTCAAGTTAAGCGCTGTCTTTAACAAACCAAAGATGATTCGTTTGTTTCAATAAAGATCTTTTCACGATCTCATTTTTGATTGTATGATTTACAGTGTATGTACGACGGCAGCGCTGCGGCAGAACTAGGCCCTAGACCGGTGAATGGGCCGTGCCACTGCTCCAAAGTGGCTGTCAAGTGACATTAAAAAAGAAAACTCATTTTCGAGACAAATTCCTAACCAATAATTTAGATTTTAATGTATTGCATCTTTTCTTTTCTTTAATTTGGACTCAAAAGCAGTCTTTATTTGTTTATGGCTAATTTGTTTTTTTGTTTAATCAATTTTCATATATCCAGCCCACGACTTATTATAATGGAAAGCTCTGAAATTTATAAGCATCAAAAACTATAGTAGTCATTATAGGTACCTATTAAAATTATTGAGTTCACTACAAATTTATGTAAATTGTTTTGTTGTAATTTATTTAATGATGCTTTTAATATGGTGGTTTTGCTGTGTTTGCCTTTTTTTTAGTTTTCGTTTTATGTTGGGGTCTTTCGCTATAATTATGTATTTTCAAAGCAATAACAACAAAAGCATAAACTGGTTTTTGTTATAATAACATGTTTAGTGAGGACTTTTTTGTATTTTTTTGGACTATTTTGGTTTAATTTTTATGTGCACATAATGAGTTTAATTGTTGCGTAGAGTTAATTGAATGCAATAACAATCATGTGAACAATACAAAATATTTAATGCGGCCAACCAACTGATTTATAGCCAATTCACATATGCAGATTAGAGGCAGCAGCACCACAAATAACTCTCGAAACTCTGACATTTAAGCTCGTTGCAAGTCAAATTAAAAGCAAATAAAAATCCAAAAAGACAACCAGACAACAGACCAGACATAGACACACTGTTTAGAGTGCATACATGACCGCTGAAGACAGCGATTTAGATAGCAATAAAATGCGGGGCTAGTTCACCTCTCTCTCTTCTTAAACTGCTGCACATGCTGCTCCATTACCAATTCAGAAATCTTGGCAACAGGGAAACATGCTGCTGCAACAACCACGTCGACAACATTAGAGAAGTCACGAACTGCAACAGAGCAACAACATACCACAAATACATACATAGAAAACATTTATAGAGATAGATGTATATAAACTTACCTACATGCAACATCGGCGGCAGCGGCAGCAGCAGCAGCTAGCAGCTACATATATTGTTAACATAAACAAAACATTTATGACTATTTACAGTTTGAGCCCAAGACCAACCAAAAACTGAACCTCAACTGAACTCTCCATGTACGTGAGTTGCTGCCGCTGTTTGTTGCTGCCGTTGCTGTTGCTGATGAAGTTCAATGAGTTTTCGGTGTGAAAGGGTCAATTGTGTAAATAATAACGAAAAACTGTGAACAGCGTCAACAAAGGGTAAACATATTGTTGTTGTTGCCGTTGGTGGGCAGCCCAAAATCGAAAAACTCATAAAAATATCACACGCATATAGGAAAAACATGCATTGCGATAAGCATTGCACTATATAAATAAACCAATACAAATACACAAATAGGTACAAACACATTTATGTATTTACCACTGTGTGAATATGTGTGCACACTGAATCAATAAAGTTTAGCTACATTAGCCATAAAACACATAACATAAGCAAAAAGATTATTACTCTATCCTTTTAGTTTTATAGTGTATTTGTTGCAGACTAAGTGAACCCTTTATATGGGTATTAGTTACTTTCAATTGACGAAATGTTAAGAGTTACTGCAATTTATATATGAACAATAAGTGAATTCATATAGAAGCATATTATCTTAAGCTTTTCATACCCTTGTAAAAAGGGGGTGTTAATTTTGGTCAGAAGTGTGCAACGCAAAGAAGAAAGCATCACCGTCCATATAATGTATATATATTTTTGATCAGCACAATGAGACGAGTTCAAATAGCCATGTCCGTTTGTCCGACTTTTGGATAAAACGTTTTTACACGTTGATGGCTATGGGTGAGGAAAGAGTTACCAAAACAGTTGCAAGGGTATACAAACTTCGACGCGGTCGAAGTTAACCCCGGCCCTCTGGTTATAATTTGACTTGATTTCTAGGTATTACTTCAAAATGTGATGATTGAATCCCAGAAAAGTCCCAAGTATTTACTTAAGGCAGAGCTCTGTGGCCCAGTCATTTAGGCAATTAAACTAAGAGGATTCGGATTCGATGGATGTAGGTTTGGTCTAAACCGATGGCCATAGTTGCCAGTGCTTGTAAAAAACTAGAGTTAGGTTGATCGTTTTCAACTTTATCCTGTATTGATAATATATATGTACCTATATTATATATTTTCTTCTAGTAATTCATAAACGGGTTTTTAATAATTAGCCCCATTTTCTAAAGTTCCTTCCTACAAAATTTGTACTTTGTGCTAAAACTTTATTGACTCACTGTTTGGGGGAGTACGTGTAGGTATCTCTGTATATAGTTATTTCAGTCACAGTTCAATTGGAGTCTATAAGTGATAGAGCTGAGGGGGCAAAGGGCTGCCTTTTGGTAAGCCAGTTTATTGGCCAGACATTCTGTCGCTTCGCTCGTTCTGTCACTGCATTTTTTTTTTGTTTTTTTTTTATAGCGCAATTAAATATGGTGTTTAATGCATTTGTAAATAATAATAAATAAAAAGCATTTACTACAGCAATCGAAATGAAAATGAAACGAGACGAGAAGAGAGACAAGAACAGAAACGCACACACAGAGAGAGAGAGTGGTGGAGATAGTGTGAGGAGGGGAAGGGAGACAGAAGAACCATGGCAGAGCGATAATGAAGTTGAAGTTTAACTGCAACTGCGAACGGGCTCTGGGTTCAGTTGCTTTATTTGCCTACAGGAAATAAAAGTGTCATAAAAACTGTCATGGCATTGCCGCATCTCATAAATGCATATAAATTATGTCGACATAATTTTTACCAACATAGATTGAATTCGTTGACTGAAGGGAGGAGGGAATGAGGGGATTGAGCTCTTTATGCAGCTGGTTAGGCACGTTATTCGGGCAATTTGGTTTTATTGTAACCCGTCAATTGTCATTATGAATAGGCCATTTTATGGCAGCATCTAACTGTACTTTAACTACATCTATAGGAGTCTGTTAATTGATTTTGAAGTATGGCTTGCCAAGCTTGAGGGGGGACGTTTGACATCTATATAACCATAATCTGGCATTAAAGTGGCGCTCAAAATTGTCATTGACATCGGATTAGATGCCAAGGAAAATGTTGTTAAACAAACTTTCCATTAACGATTGAGATAAATAAAATAAAATACTAAATTATCGTACAATTTGTAGCTTTTGTTTTTAGCTAAGCAATTTTTATGATTATCTCTTTGATTATCTTTGTCCTTAAGGCATATCAACTTAACAGATTACTTAGTGACAAAGTAAACTTTATGAGTCCTTTGAATAATTTATTGTGTCATTATTTTTCAAATAATAATATAAATATTAAAAATTTCGGATTATACTGTTAGTCAAAATCGAGTTCTCTAGGGTATTTGTTTTTTTTTTTTAAACTTTTTCTTAGTAAGTGTATGCAAATTTCGTGGCTAAACTTCATGAACTCGATTTGATCCTTTTGCCTTAGCTCATTGCCTGATTGCTTTGGCTTTGCATATTTTTATTCTCCCTCATGTTGCATAATGCAAATGAAGCAGCGAGTGGTTGCAGCAGCAACAACAACAATTGAACTGTCAGCTGGGAAAAAGATGCAAATGTCGAGTGTGTGTGTGTATGCCATCGATTTTCTGCTAAGGCGACTAAGGGTTTATTTGTTGTTTTTTTTTTTTTTTATTGACCAGACAAAAATGAAAACTGAATTCTTTGACAAATGATTTCAAAGCTCGAGGCACGGGAAATGGTTCTAATTGTGTAAGTGCGTACGGCAGAAAGGACAATGTCTATGCAATTTTAACCCCAAATAAATGCCTCGGGCTCAATGTCACATAATACTCAATCAAATTAATGTTGAAGTTGACTCAAGTAATTAAATCTAAAACTAACAATAGCCTCTTGTAAGCAAAGAAGCCTCGACTCACACACACACACACACACACGCACAAAGTAAACTCTCTATAAATAAGAACAATTTTCATATTAATTTTCATAATTTTCCAATGTTGACAGCAGGGTAAATATAAATACACATAAGCAAACACAACACGGGGAAATGGGAAAGGGACAAAACTGACTTAAAACGAGGAAGAAGAAGAAAAAAAGAAAACGAAACAAAAGGCGTCAAGTGAAAAGGATACATTACGTGCCAAAGGACAATGGGGGGTAAAATACATTGACTTAACTGGACTGGGCCCTTCTAACCGTACGTGTGTGGGTATAGTTGGTCATTATAACAACCTGCTGTGTGTGGGCGAGCGTGTCCCTGTGTATGTGTGTCTGTGTGTTTGTGCGACAATTTGCCTAATAACTGGGTCCGAGGTTGTGGGATATTTACCCCCTTTGCGGTTAGTTTGAACTGTTGACTTTGCGGTAAGCACTTTAAATTGATTAAGTTGAGCTTGTCTATTGGCGGCGCCTCCACCATTTGCGGTTGCCCGCTCTTCTGGCCACTACAAGATACTTAATGCCAAACAAGGCTGCAGTTTGCAGCTGCTCTTTGATTAATTCATGGCCTCAGCTCACATTCACACTTTGCCAAAGACAACTCCTGAGACACACTAAAACACTTGAACAATACTACGAAAAGAAAAAGGCAACTTGAAGCAATTTACATTGCCGTCAAAAAAGCTGCCGACGACGCCGTCGACAATGTTGTCGCCTTCGAACTTGTAAGTTCGACTCTGTCACTTGGCTTTGGCAAAAAAAGAAGAAGGAAGCAAACTTTCCAAGTCAAGCGTTGAAATTAAACTTTAGAGCAAAACGCTTCTCTTCTTCAAGTGCCAGTCAGACAGCCCAAAAAAAGTTACAAGTCACACACAACAAAACCAACAACCAGGGCAGGCATTTGGCATTGGACGGTAGGATGAGGATGAGGATGGTGGGGGTGGGAGGAAATTGTTCTCGGTTGTCATCGTGTTGATGTTGAATGTTGCTGTGTTTTTTTTTTTTTTTTGCCAGCGGCTTCCAAAAATTAATTTAACTACGAAAAGGAGCTAAAAATAAAACAAGAAAGGATGACAAAAAAACAATAAAAACAAAAAGGAAACATTGTCAAGTTTAAGTTTGACGCTTCTGGTCCACTTAAAGTTTTGCACCTTTTTGCAAAAATTACATATTTCTAGACATCTCACCTTAACGCACTTGATATATAGTACAGAGAGAGAGAGAGACTCGAGAGATGAGAAAAGTATCTACAAATTTTTGTGCAATGTCATGTCATCATTCTGGTCTCTGGGCCTGAGCTGAACTGGGCTGGGCTGGATTGGGTTTTTGGCAAGGCAACGAAAACCAAACCAAACCACAAGACTGGCATCGAGCACGAACTGACCAGAAGTTGTAAACTGCTGCAGCAGTTCAATCATGCCAAAAATGCCACACAAAAAAGGCTTAAATTAAAGTTGGGCAAGTTTTGAGTAGAGAGAAAGATGGTTTGGTCAGACTGTTGAATGCTCGGTATCGGTATAGCCGGCATAAGAGGCTAACTCCTTCTTCCAATTTGCTGGAAATCATATCAAAGTGTCAATGTGTACATTGAGATGGAGATGGAGTGGCATAGACACTGGTTTTGAACTTTTGCACCCAAAAAAAGAAGAGGATGTTGGTCCCTCTTTGCCTGTAGTTGTTAACTGAATACAAGAGGATGAACATTTTTGGGTTGAGTATGGGTTCTTTGTGGATGATGCCAAACATGCTAATCTCTCTCTCTCTCCTCATCCTAACTACCTTGGTCTGTTACTCTTTGAAAGCTGAACCTGATATGGGATTTATGGATGTCGAAGGAGACTCCAAAATTTATGGCCTAACTATAAACAAGACCCGTTAAATAGAAGGGGCTAGTTCGATTCATTGATGATTTTTTCAATTAACCAAAAGTATTAGAAAACATTTGGAAATCTTTCTTTAACATTTAACAAGAAAATTTTTTCAAATATTTTATCGTTTTTTAATCCATTATGACTTGGTAGTTGAACTTTTCTTCATTTTGGTTCTCATTCATTATTATTTCATAATCCATTAATTCAATTAATATCCGATTTCTTACATTTACATCTTTAATAATATTTGGTCTAAGAGTTTTCCTCTCTCCCCCTACCCGTTTGTTCGGTCCTTAAAGCTCGCTGTGTACACTCTTCAACTCATATATTAGATGCCCACTTGGTTGGGTCTTCTTAAGCTCTTGTCCTGATTCCCGCGACTAGCTACAATTGCAATTTGCGAACCGAGAGAGAGAGGGAGATAGAGAGAGATGCGACAGCTTGAGACTTGGTGAAATTTTTGTTGTATCTTTGGGAGTTTGCGCACCGTCACCATCAGCATCCGCATCAGCAGCATCGGCATCACCGTCCTCCTCCTCCTCGATGTCGTCGTCGTATGCGTTGTTGTCGCCTGATGGTGCACAATCTACTGTGTGTGTGTGTGTAGTTGCTTCTCACTTGAAAAAGTTGCTCATTTTTACACACTTTATTTTTGGTGCAACGACTGGTAGACTGTCAGACAGTTGCTGCTGCTGCTGCTATTGTTGCACTTACAACTTGGAACATTGTTTCAGCACTTAAGCGACATCATGCGCACCACTACATTCCCAAAGTGTATGAAAGTTAGGGGCGGAGGACCTAAAGATGAAGAAGGAGGAGACACAAACGAGATGAGGCTGCATTCACTTTGCCCCCCACAGTGTCGAATGTTTGAACATTGTGGCAGAGCCAGAGAGCAGAGCAAAAGCAATCCAAAAACCAAACCAAACCAAACCGAACCGAACCAAAAACCCAACCAATTCACTGCACGTCGTTGTTCACGTTCACATTTTCTCTCTGTGTGTGTGTGTATAGATGGGTGTGTGTGTATGTATTTTAGCCTTTGTTTGAAGTTTGTCTTCGAATGGAAAACTTTTGTGAAAATTAATTACGAATTCGTGAGGTCAATCGTTTTTCGGTGATAATCGAGTGGGTGCCAAGAGCGGCAAGAATGAGTTAGGATATGGAAAGGAGAGGGAAAAGCAAAAAAGGTAGAAGGTGAGGCAGGTTGTTTAAATGCGCTTCCAGCGGGGGGTTTCACTTTTGCGTTTTTGGATCCAACATTCATCCATGTCTACGGTGGTACCATGCTGTGAGTGTGTGTGTGTGTGTGTATCACCGCCCTGGCTGCACTTTTAGAGCTGCTGCTGCAGCATCCTCGGGCTTTAATGGCTAACCCAAGCAGCAACATCTTGTCGTCGTCATCGCCATCATCATCATAATCATCATCATCATCATTTTCTTCATCATCATCATCATTCGTTTTCGTTGCCTCTGTGAGCTTTTTGTTTATAATTTGGTAATTTGCAGTTTTGTCGTCGTCGTGCCAAAGATTTTATAATTTTTACTTAAATTTCGCGTCGGTAGTTTGCCGTTCCTTCATCTTCAAGTTGCATTTTGCATAATTTTCCATTTGGTAGTTTTTGGATCTCCTTCTCTTAATGTTGCGTGCCTGTAAGTCGTGAGGCGTAATTAGAGAGTTTATTTTATGGTTTGCGGTTCGCTACTGTTTCCCTGGGTGTCCTAACTTGATTTTCCAGCACCAGAGAGAAACGTTTTCTCTCCATTTTTGAGATTTCTTTTTTTGGGGTTTTTCTCAAACCAAAGTTGCCTTGAAGGTAGTAGCCTTTGACATTGTCATCGCACTTGTCAGCAACAGCAGCAGCCACACAACATCAACATTGTTCTTGGTCGATGTCGTCGTCGTCAACTTCGTTATCCTTTGCCACAGGCACCCTAAGGCACTGTTGGGCTTCGTCGTCATCGTCCTCGCTGTCGTGGTGGTCGACATTGTTGTCTCTCTGTCTTTTTGGCTTTGGCTTTGACTCTTTGGCCCCTTACCTTATAGAAAAGACATACTCGACAGCACTAATTTAAACTAAATAACTTTGACGACTTGGCTTAATTCTTTGGCCCATAGCTTAACCTTCTCATGAACCTTTTGAAAAGTTTTCTTTTAGGCCTTTCCTTCCAGCATCCAGCTAATCATATATAATCCAAAATCAACCAACCATTCTTTTCCGGTCAGTCATAGGATTTTATATTTGTTTAGGAAAAATATGTAACGAAAACTAAATGAGTGATCCTTTAAAGGATTGCATGTTTGTATATTTAATATATTCAATGCACACACACATATGGCGTCAAAAATTTAACATGCAAGGATTTCATTTGGACTCTCTCTCTCTAAATGCTTTAATTAAATGAAATCTCATGGTTTTTGTGATGTGATGGCGGGGACTGGACCGGAACTGGGAATGGGGAGCGGGAGGGTCATCTCTTCCTGATTCGGGTTTGTTCATCTGTGTGTTCATCCTCTTTCTCTGTCTCTCGGGTTGGTAAGTTTTTTTTGCTTTTTGTGAACATTGACTCCTTGTAGCACGTTTTACAGTTACACGCACAACTATGCGATGCTAAAACTGAAACTGGACTATTCCATAGAATGGAGAACGGAGATGTATCCTCTCCACCGAGAAGGCATTTGTGTGTGTGAGAGAGAAAGAGAGAGAGAGCGAATAAGGTCTGGCATTCAAAAATTGAAAAACCAAAATTTAAGCTGGGCAGCTTTTTGAATTTATGACCAAATGGCACACACAACACCCACACACAGACAGATGAAATGCTCTTGGGAATAAAAGTAATACAAGAGACTGACTGGTCGGTGGAGAGAGGAGGAATGGAGGGGATGAAGGCCAATGGCCATGGGGTGGTGCGTAACTGAGTGGGAATTATGTGGGTAGGACACGTAATGGCATGAGAAATGAGCATATATTATTATAAAGCATCTCACAGGGTAAGGCATATTTAGTTAAAAGTTGATAAATTGCCTAGTTTTTGCCTGGATGAACAATAGAGGAGAAACCATTTTATTTATATAGAATTATATATACTTCTGTATGGATACATATGCACAAAGATCTTAAATTAAATGTAGTAAAAAGTTTTTAATTATAAAGTTACGGCAAAACCTCATAAAAATAATCAATTCAATTTTAAAATGTCCTGAAATTATGCTGTAGATATACTTAATGTTATTCATATATGAAGATCGTTTAAGGATAAGAAAATTGAGTTGGCAATTGTTATGGTTTTTCCTTTGAAATTGAGTTAAGAATAGATCCGCCTGATTATAAGAGGAGTTTTGTTTTGCTCTGCTTCTTACTTTTGGTAATTAGTTTCTACATTTTAAATCTCTATGGAATTTGGTTTTGCATTTACTTAATGAGTTGGTAAGTCCGTGCCCAAAAACCAGTTGACCAAAAATGGTAGGAAAAAAAGGACACAATTTTACCTTGCTCCTTGAACACAAAATATAATGCGACACATTGCAGGGTTGTTTCTAATCCCAAAATGTAGCAAAAGGCACACTCATACACTCAGACACACACATAAGCCAAGAATTTTCCATTACATTCCATTCTGGCCTCGATGTCGTTGCTGTTGTGAAATCAGGCAGCAAATATTGCTCGGCTTACCTGTGGACTGAACAACCAACCGACCTGTACCCAACCAGCAGCTGCTGGCACAAAAAGACAATTATTCATGTATGCATGGACTATAATGCTGTGTCTTTCCATCTCTTTTACTCTGTGGTATATCCGTCTCTCTCTCCTTCTATCTATCTATCTGTTTGTTCAGAGTTCTTCAACGGAAGCATTTCACTTTGCATTATGTAAAACATTTTCACAGGCGACAAACATTTGCATGATTAACCATAATTGAAAATGTAAGAGAGAGGCAGAGAAACAGAGAGCCGAACATTAAGAGGAACTGACAGGTAGATGGGCAGGTTAGCAATAGAGTTGGGTTAGTGTATATATAGATAGCTAACTGGAAATTCCAATCAGTAGCGCTTCATTCAACTCAATTTATCTACGCATAACAGGCGGCAGCAGCTACCCAGTATCCAGTCATCCCAACCGAGCCAAGCCACCAGCAGTTAGGAATTTTCAACATGTTGGCCACTTTTATTCATCGTCATCTTCAACTTGCCCCTTTGTATCTTTTATTGCCGCCGCCGACGCCGCCGCTGTCGTCATCATTGTCGCTGCCACACACAAACTCAGAGAGGGCCAGCCACTTTACCTTTTTGCCACGCCCTCTATAAAGTTTTTCTTTTTGTGGGAGTTGTCCAAGACATTTTTGTTGCTACTTGGCAATAGATGGGTTTGTAACTGTAATTTGTAAGCTCATTTATAATTGAATAAGGTAAAAGGGCCAGGAAACTGTTGCTTTTTCTCTCGGCGCTCTCTCATTAATGTTGCAGGAAAAACTCGTAACTCAAAAATCCGAAAAGCACCACAATCAGTCAGTCAAGCGAAGCCAGTTTTCTAGTTTCCAGAAACAGAAATGTCGAGTTTTTTTTCCATTCTCTGGGCCTAATGTGAGGCTTCCTGTTTATACGGATTTTGCCTTAATTAGTTGATCGCACGTGATATGGCCCGCAGGTCGAGTAGCAAATGCTTGGGACTTTAATTTGCTGCTGCTGCTGCCTGCAACTCTTCTTACCTGAATTGTAAATCTTGTGTAGCACTCCCTCCTCCCCTTGCATGCCCTCATCTCTTTGACTCTTTGTGTATCTCTCTCTCTTGTTATATTAGCACTTGTCTAGCTTTAAATTGCTTGTAAAGATTATCTATGGAAAACTCACACTCAATTTGCGCCGTCTATTTTAGCATATATAATATAATCTGTGCAAAATCTTAAGTAGCTTACAATGAGGGGCGTTCGCTTGGCTTCGCTTCCAGGCATAGACACGGCAGAAGGAAGAAGAGGGACAGTCGGTCGAGAGAAGGGAGTGGGCAAACGATACATACTTGACTACAAGCGCAATGACCATCTATCCTTGTAAGCCAAAGGATACATAAATTGCAGCCTTGCATATGAACATAAATAGAGAGAATGAAAGGGACAGCAGGAAATGTGTATATAAAGAGGCAGAGAAAGAGAGAGAGAGAGACAAAAAGTGAGAGAGAGGTGGGCCAAATTGAAATGGCCAAGCAAAAGCACAGCTGTTGCCTACAAATCTAGCAAGCAATTCGACTACAACTGAAATAACAATAATATACCTAACTCCTACCCCCGCCCCATCCACCTTCTTATATATGTATTAGTATATCCTATACAACAGTTGTTGCTTCCGTTTCATGTCGTTGTCACTCATGGTGTCCTTGTCCTTATTGCTTTTGTTGTTGCTCTTGCTCTCGGTTGGTTTTGTAATTTGATGCGCGCTTTTAGTTAATTGTGGCAGCAGGACATGAACATTTTGGCCAAGCACAATAACTAAGCCTCCTTTTGACAGTCGCACACACACAAACATAGAGAACTAAACTAGTTGTGGACGACAAATTTGGGGCCCAGACGAGACCTAGGCTAGGCCAGATGATTGTAAAGAACCGGACAGGAAAGCAAAGGACATTTGCCGCAGTTGTTGTTATGTCGGTTTTTGATCGCTCTCTTAGGAATGGGCTTTTTGCCACTACACTTGTTACGCATTCAATTTGTCTCCCTCCCCCGCAACACTCTTTCTCCCTCTTTAGCATATTTTAGTTAATTAATTTTGTGGTTAAGTGCAAGCAAATTGTCTGAACATTCTATCTACACACATACAGAGGCAATGGGAGAGAAAGATAGATATCTTCGATGGAATATGCATATGACTTTGATTGGCAAGTGATGTGTATGCAATGTTCTATTAATTGCCTTTTGAGTAAGGGTCTCCAGCAGATTGCCCCTCTTTCTTATGTGGGGGATCAAATGCTTGAAGCTTAAAACTCGACATTAAATTATTTGATATGTTGTCAGTGTCTGTAGAGAATGCTGAGGTCTAGTAAAGTCTGCATTACATGGGCAACAACATTAAACATCATTTGAATATAATTGAAAATTGTGGCTTTTCCTTTTTCCCCATAATACAAATTAGATTGAATATTTTGCATGCAACTATGTGAATTTTAGTCAATGCACTTGATTAATTAATATTATTATTCATTATCGATTCTGTGGCCAGTTGTTGGTGGAGTTAACAAATTGAATGCAGAAACGAATAAAACAAATCCGTACAATCCTTTATATTATAGCAATTTATACTTCAAATGTTTAAGTAAACATTTCAGCAGGCAAACTATACAAATTTATACAAAGGATATGAAATAATGTAGCAGCGACTTAAGATACTTAAAACTTGGCTTTAAATTTCTTCGTTTGGAAATTGTGTAATTCTAAATGGTTCATAATCTCTTTAAATTATATTAGATTGGTTTTTTTTTTTTGGCGCATTTTCATTTAAATGAACAAACGAAAAATCATGCCAAAATGTTAAGTTGCCACTTGAATAAGTCCACTCATTACTTATTGAAGCAGTTGTAGCGGAAAGTTACAAATTTTATAATACGCCTATCTCTCTCTTTTCTTCCATGACGTATGCTCTGTCTCACTCTCTGTCTCACTCTCTCTCTCCCTCTCTCTCTCTGTTCAGTAATTATGCGTGGCATATGGGCGTATTTCATCAACTTTTCAATATGCAAGTTAACCCACCCTCAAGATTGAAGGCAAATGGATTCTCAATTGGGGTTAAAACTTATTGAAGCGCAAAATGCTCAGCAGTTTTGTTTCGTTTTGTTGTTGAGCGTAAAAAGTAAAATTAATTGAGAACCACTACAAATGCAATACAATGACCCATACATGTGACTGTGTATATGTTTGTGTGTGTGTTTGTATTTGCACTTGCAATTTGTAACTGAAGTTGGGCTTGTCAATCTCAACACTTAGCAATTGGACATGCAAATTTATGGAATATTTTGTATGTACAAAACAACAATTGTTGGCCGACTTGGGCTTCTCTACTTACAACCCGACAGCACTTGACCAACATCATTATCCCATTCTCCATGAACATCATCATCATCATCATCTTCGTCGTAGTCGTAGTCATCTCGCCTCTCCATTAGTCATCTTTGGCTAAACGCTGTTTGAGTTTTGTATTACTCTATCCTCCTCCCTATGCCTGCCTTTATTTTATTAGGGTCTCTCCTTGGGTCCACTGATTAGCGTTTTGCATGCAGAATGCATAAATCACACAAAAGCCAAGGCAAAGGCAAAGAGCTACATACATAGATGACGGGGACTGCGAAAGCGAACCCAAGACTAGTTCGCCCAGCAGCTTCCAATTGCAATTGCCGGTCTGCTGTGGCGACGTTGTTGACATTTTTATTGCCTGAGAAAATAGAATTTTGTTTTGTTGCTGCTTTTGCTGCATTTTTGTTGTTAGTGAAATGAAAAAAAGATTTAGCTGCATAAATTTTGGGTTTTTATCGCATCTAAATGGCCGCAAAATGCTCAGCGTTTTGATATTATTTTCTTTTTTCTACATTTTGCCCTTTTCGTGGTGGTTTTTTGTTAAATAAAATAAATAGTCAATAAATAAAAATCAACTTGCAGTGGGCGGCGTCGGCATATTAAGGCCAACAATTGGCCAAATAAGTGGCCATATAATAAATTGGACTTTCAGCAAAGTCATAAAAACGATGCATGAATCAAGCATGAAAAGTAAACGAAATGTAGAGAGAAATTAAATGCTCAAAGCTTTACAGCAAAAAGAATCTCCTTGAAATTGCAATAATATCAAATTAAAGCAAAAAGAATCTCCTTGAAATTGCAATAATATCAAATTAGGTACTAAAATGGCCAATCAAATTGTGGATGAGTGGCAAAATTCAAAGAATTACCATTATCGCATGGATTAAATTAGATTATAGCTAAAATTATATTGACGAGAAGAAAAGTGCGAGACGGTAGAACCAATTACATTAGACGTATACTTGATTTTTAGTAAGCTATTGAAAGGAATACTTTAGGTCAAAGTTTAGTGACAAAAATTGTTTACAATTCATATAAAATAATTTCTATGCAAGTGTTGATACTTGTCAAAAGTTTTTTTTAATTGGAATATCTTATCCTTGAGTCAAGTGGTTTTTGCATATAAAATACAATATTTTTAACCTTACTGCATGCATTAAAATATCATAGAATCCAAAAAGAATTAAACCACTGATGCTAACTGAAATTGTTGCATAAGAAAAAGAATGAGAAAACGAGATAAAATATAAAGAGCAAGAGGCAACAAAATGCTAGAAAAAGCAAAAGCCAAGGCTAAAAAAGTAATAAGGCAAAGACTTTTACTAATTGAGGCCAAAAGCGGCAGCAAAAACTCTAGAAGATAGACAGAGAGAGCGGGCAAGAGAGGGGGCAAAAAATCGAGCAAAATTATGAGCACGAAAAGAAAATAATAATTTCATTTTACAACAGCAGCAGCAACTACAGCAGAGGCAGCATCAGCAGAAACGGCAGCAACAGTGAGCCTGAAGTGCCGAGAGCCTGGGCAGCCTGGGTCTGCTGCTTCTGGGTCTGGGGCGGCTGCCTTGGCTTTTTCTTAATAGCCGTCAGAGATTCTTGGAAAAAATAAAGCACACGACGACGACGACGACGACGCCGAAGACGCAAGTTAAACCCCCTCGCACCAAACCCCAAAAACCCTTTTCTCTCAAGCTGCCAAATGCGAGCAAGCGTTGAGCTGTGAAAAGGAGCAGCGGCGGCAGTAAGAGGCAGCCAAGTGAAGTGGCATGTGGCGTTGGCGTCGTCAGGTTGCTGCTGCTCCTGCTATAGCAAAAATGCGTTCTACTTAATGTTGCATGCATTTATAGCAAATACATATTTCCCATGCCCATGCTTAGGTCCAAGAGAGCAGGCCCACGACCGCCTTTGCCTGCCCACAATTGCTAATGATGCAGCATCAGGAGCAGGGAGTTGTGAGCTAGTGGAGCTTGGAGTGGAAACATAGCATAGGTCCCCAGACTGACTATATGGGGCGTCTGCTGCTACTTCGACTTCCACTTCTACTACTTGGCGCTCTTGTCATTAAGCTGCACAACATTTACAGTTCTTGCCCGTTGGCTGGGGATGGCTTACTGCTTTTCGATTTAACTGCTGATAGCTTTTGAAGTTAGACTAAGTTACGTAGTACACTTGGCGCACACTTATCTATCATTATCATCAGCACACACACACACACACACCACACCATACGTTGTGGCAACTTTTCTATTACGCTGCAAACTGCACTTATCGTCGTCATCTGCAGCAGCAGCAGCAGCAGTAGTGAAGACCGAATGCGTCCACTCTAATCACTATATGCATCAGCTTGATGGCATTAGTTGGACTGCTGGGGATGCTACTTGAGTTGTTGCTATCTCAGCTGATGATGATGATGAGGGACGACGATGACGATGACTATGACGACGACGACATAGAATGGACTTGGACTTGGTCTTGGCAGCTGTTGATTCTGTTACTTTGCCTTCTTCAGATTCTTCTTCAATTTTTTTTCTTTATTTTGTAGCCTTAATTTTTGTTTAATGCCAGTTTGTGTTGCCAAACGCCTGCGGCCTGTTTTTGTATAATTTTTGTTCTCTCTTTCATTTTTTTCTTTTAATTTTTTGTATTATGAATTTGCTGGAAAATTGCAATTTTATAAGTAATTTCTTGTTGCCTCCCTTTTTTTTGTTGCTAGTTGGACGAGATGCTCGTGCTGCTGCTGCTGCCGTTATTAAAATAATTTAATTGCTTATTAAATCATTTTCTCATCTCCTTATTTTCTCTTCTCTTTTTAGGTAAGTTTTTTTCTGATTCAACCATTGAAGAACTGTGCCCTGGACTAATTAGTTTGTTTGGGGCGTTTGCTATTGCTATTGCTCTGGCCACGACGGTTGCTGCACAGCTTTATTAACCGCGCTAGAGGTTGCAATCTGTGTGCGCTGTCAAATTAAATGAAATTTACACTTTACCGTTAAATTGCCAGGTACGTTAGAAAATTGCACAGACAACAACAAAGTTCATAAATTTTTACTACAGGTTTTTGTGTACATTTTAAAGTTGATAGCCAGAGAGCTTCTACCTTTGAAATTGATCCCAAAAACTAACTCTTCCTGCATTGCAGCCTACCTGAACTGCATTTGCCCTAAAGCGAATGATTTTGACACAATTTTTGCAGAAATAATTCCGAGAGCAGGCGAAGTTTATATACACTCTCAAATGCAACTTTATACCATATTATTATGTGTCTTTGAAAAAAAACTAACAATTGATGAGTAATATTAAAGAATATTGTTTAAACAAAGAGGACACAAATCTAGTTGTATAGCCTTAAGTTTGAAATCGGAATATTGATATGCCCATATGGTTTGTTCCCAGAAAGCGAATCGCCTATATGTATTTCATTTCAAGTTAGTTTTATGGCATAGATTTCTGCATTTCTATTCGTTTCTCTAGAAATGCATTATGCATTTCACTGAAAAATGGCGACCATCCCTTCCAGAGTTTCATATTTACCATGCCTCAATGCATTTTGCCACTCAAATAAGAGAAAAGCTACTATTTGACTGCACTTTTTGTTGTTGTTTTTTACCCCTTTTTATGCAACTGGTTTGTATGCATAGAGCGAAATCGAAAAAGGCTTACAGCAAATATACAAAAAACAAAAAAAGAAGAAAACAACTAGGCGAAAAAAAATTGCATGCAGATAAACAAAAAAATAGTTGAATAAACTTTGGTTTGGTTGTTTCCCCTGTTCAGCCTTCAGGGTTCACAGGGAGGTTGTGCCACATAAAAAATCAAAAATATTAACAACATCAAAATTGTTGGCAATAGAAGCAATAGAGTTTTAGAAAAGTTCGAACGACAAATACCCTGTAGTAGAAAATAGTTTTGAAGCTCAATGCAATAAATCGAAGTGGATAAAGACTTGATTCTTACGAGTTATAAAATGAAAAGAGATAAATATGCGGGAGTTGTACGAAAATAGTGGCACAACATTGACTAAATTTAGGGAAGTTCGTTTGAAACAAAAGAAATGCTTTTCAATTAAATAACTTTCAATACCATTTATAGTTTGAGCTGTTCTAATAGTGATAATTCAGTTATATGTTCTATCTATTCAAATAAACCACCTGAAAACACTAGGCAAAAATGGCAAATGAAGTCCAAATATGATCAAAAGAAAAGCCTAAAAATTCAAAGTTAATTGAACTGAGGCCTGGACTTGAATCTGAACTAGAGCCGTGCCATGTTTTGTGACTGTCTACCAACGGTGTTGGTCCAACTGGTTCTGTGTTTCTTGCCATTGTCTTGGCCAATGCACTTGGCGTTGGTTTTGTATATTTTTTTTTTTTTTTTTGGTTTGTCAGTTTTTGCCGGCTGCCTTTGACCACCAAATGGGATGGCGTGTTCGCAGGCTGCGTGCCCATGCTCTCTCTCTTCTTTTGCTCTCTGAATGCGGTCGGTTGTTTCATTGCATTTTTTTTGTGTTTAGTTTTAACAACTTGTGGGCATTGTTGGTCTACATGTTGTACAATAGTTACATGCCTTTTACACATGTCCAGCTGACCCAATTCCTTGTTTTTTTCTTATTATTCCCATTTTTTTTTTGTTTTGGTTGTGGTTTTTGGGTTTTTAGTTTGCATTTTGTGCGTGTTGTAAACTTTTGCATATTTGGCATGTTGTTTTGTTCAAAATTTGATCAGTGCCGAAATTGAGTTTTACCATTTTATGCAATTTCAGAACAGAATTTCCATCCAAATACAAAACAATAACCCAATCAAAATGATGATTTTTTTGCCCCCTTTACGCTCTCTTCGTTGTCCGCTTCCTCTTGCCGGGTTTGTAGACCTAAATAAATAAGAGAAGTGTCAACAATATTTTGGGATATGTTCAAACTAAGTATTTGGGTAAATATTTTTTGGTTCAACTGATTTTTCGTCACATAAGCTGATGGCTGATGAGGGGGGGTGAGAGGTTTGCTAATTTTCTGGGATTTCCAATAGCATGTAAATAAACAAATACAATAAGAACAACAATGTAAAATGTTGACACAAAACATGCAGTTTTTGAGAGAAAATCCAAATGAGAAGCGCTGTGAGAGTGAGGGGAAACAACAACAACAACCACCAAGTGAAATTTGCTGCCCATTGACATTGCATGTTTTCATTAGAGCCCATATAGTACCGGCGTTTATTAGTTTTTACACACCCTTCCCCCTACCCTCCTCTCCCTTTCCTCTTTTTGGGCATTGAATGTGGTGATTTTCTTTTGCTTTCCATTCCATCTGTCCAGCCATCAATACTTGTCGCTTAAAATTTCTCTGAGACTTTGCACCACCACCACTACTACCACCATTCTCAACACCACCACCCTGTCCATGACCACGGCCATGGTTTGGCCTTCATCAGTGAGCTTCATTTATTTTCTGTTTAACAGCATTTAGGGATTTTCCGTGCATTTGTCTTATTGCTCGATTCCAGTTTTGCACACACCCCAAAAAAAATCCAAAAAAATAAAAGAGGGTTAATAATTTATTGTTTGCAATAGAATGTGTGTTCTTTTCTCGCTCTCCATCTCTCTCTCTCTCTCGTTCTCTCACTTGTCAGTTAATGCCTTTCGAGTCCTTTTTAGGCCTCTAATAACATCGTGTTCGCTTGCCGATTTTGCTGATTTGTTCAAGGATTAATTTGATGTCAAAAGGCAGTTGTTTAATTCATTTTTAAAGCCAAAGCCGTCTTTTGTCTAAGAACTGACCAAGTCTATAGATTGCCCAGAAAACTTTTCCTAAACAAACCCAAAAAATTTCAAAAAACGAAAAATTTTACAAAAAAAAAGAAGAAAAACAATTTTAAAGAAACCCAAAAAGCAATTTCTATGCAGACCGCCCAAATACAATCACAACACACAGACTAACCGTAACCAGTTGGTTGTATACGACTTAGGGATACCCTTTGGCAAGTAACTTGAGAATAAAGTCTACAAATTGCAGCTCATTTTTTATTTTCAAGGCCTGATAAAAGTGTTCTGCCTTCTAATTGTTATCAAATAAATAAGTATATACTTATAGCTTATATGTATCTAACCAAAGTATATATAACTGAAGATGAAATGAACAATATGTTCTCCATTGTTATTTATTGACTTTGATATGCCCATTCTTTTGGTCTGTGCAATAACTGCAGGGTATGTAAAGTCAATTTACAGCACGAGCCTCCAAGAAGTAACAAAAGGTATATGTATGTATGTATATAGAACCCAGGCCATAGCTCGGTCCAAAGCGGCGGCAGTGTTGCCAATAAATCCGTAACGAATCCTTTTGCCAAAGTAGAAGCGGCAACGACATCGGCAACAACAACAACACGAAAGGATCTCCGCTTCAGTGCATTTTTGATGGACGTATCCGAGCGTAGCATATTGATGGCAAGTTTTGCGCATTTTACGGATATTGCACAATTTTGTTTTTTTTTTCTTTTTTGTTTGACTTTTACTGTTTGGGCTCCTGTTAAAGAGGCAACTGGCAAAAATAATAGAATGAGGAAAAACGCAAAAAGAAATGATTAATTATCCCAAGCAATCGGACGGGGCGTGATTGAGTGTGAGAGAGAGAGAGAGAGAGAGAGAAAGAGAGAGAGAGAGTAAACGCAAAGCACTTTTAATTGGCTTTTGAGTCGATGGACTAATAAAGATAAATTGTTTTTTAAAAGCAAAAATGTTGACAATGCTGGAGCCAGAGCCAGAAATACCAAAACGAAAAGTAAAAGAATAGGAAAAAAGGACACGCCGTTGTTGTCAACAGCCAGGATATGACAGTTTATCTATGTCAGCGCAGTGGTACGCACTCAATTGGAAGATTAAATGCAAGCTCTCACTCCACACGGAGTCTAGCCCATGATCCAGACACCTCCAATTCCTCTACCCCCGCCCCAAACCGTCCGTCGTAGTGTCTCTGGCCAGTCTGGCACTTGCATTTCCATTTGCCACCAGCTCCATGGCCAGATCAGCCCCCACACACCACCTTATATCCACTTTAATTTTATGTTTTGTGTTATTTGCCGCCCCAAACATACATACATACAATACATACAATGTGTTGCATTGTATTGCGGCAATATGTGTATTCCATCCATGCTTATGGGTTTCTTTTTTCGGGTGGCTACCGTAACGCGCCCCCCCCCTTTTATATGTCTCACTCTCTCCACAAGCGATTCAAATGCCGCTGCTCAACCATTTTTGCGTATGAATTGTAAAAACACCGCACACATATTTCACGTTATTGTTTGGTGAGGTTCTCATTCCTTCCCATTGCCATTTCCATTTCCATTCCCAATGCCTGGTTCTGGCTGGCTAGCAGGTAACGCTGCAGCCTTTACCCTCTTTCGGTGTCTGTCCATTCAGTCTGTCTGTGCCATTCCAAGTCGTGCCATACATTTGATATATGTTTTGGTGTCGAGCATGAGTTAACTGTGTCACAGGCATCGTAAATTTTCGCCACATTGCTGTTACTGCTGCAGGGACAAAGGACACAGGGAGGGAAGGAGTCACACTAGAGACTATACATATATAGAAGACAGAAGGGGAACGAACAGCATCGGGTTGGTTTGACTGAGTGCATTGAAATTGCTAGAAATAATCGTAAAATGATGAAGTCTTCTCGCAAGGACATTGCATACTACAGATGAACTCGTGCTGCCTTTCAAAAATAATGACTTATGTGTTTTTGGGCACATTTTTTGGGTGGCTTCATTAAATCAACAATTTATGAAGACGACGACGATTGAGCAGAAGTTATCTTTCTGTCTTTATTAGCATGAGCTGCATGCTCGTTTTGTTAATGGTTTTGGCGAAAAAAACCAAGCAAGAATCTTAAAATTGAGCCTAACAGATCAGCATATTGATTAACCAATTTAAAATTTATGATTTTTATGAATTATGTCAATTAACATTAACAAATATATAGACATGGTTAACAAGGAATGCGTAGAAAACAACGAAATCTAATGGGGAAAGATATTTGACACCAAATTGAAGTTTCATATTGAAATTGAAGCCCAGGAATCCAATTTACTGTAAAGTAGACAGAAAAATCTGTTTGCAAGTTATATTTTTCATAATTTTCCCAAAAAAGAAAAGAAAATTTCTTTTATTTATTACTGTATGAAGAATCAGTAATAGCAGTAGAAATTCTTCTATATCCTTGCTGAGGTAAAGAGGTCAAAGATAGACAAAATTGAATTAGGTTATTAATGAACAGTTTTCAGCTTTCACATTCCCATCATCTATTGGTTACCTAATTATTTTGTTGTAAACTTGTTGTTGGTTTTTTGTTTTTATGGTTTTACGGACAGCTCATGTGTTGATTAATGTCTCTACTTCGACTAACCACACAAATGAAGAGCCCAAATAACACAAGTGCTAGAAAATATATTAAAGGACTAATTAGCAGCAGCAATTAGACTTTGAAGTGGCTGCCAACAATGCAACTGTCAAACCAAGCGGATATAAGTAGAGAATATGTATGTATATGTGTGTATGTGTCATGAAAAATGATACACAAAATTCACTCAATGTACACACACACACATGAAGTAGGAAGAATTGTGGAAAGAGGATAGCTGGTGAGGTAGGGGCAGCTGCGAGACTGCCAGGCAGCCAGTCAGCCAGCCCGAGAGCCTTGTCTGCCTTATGCCTTTTGGGCCCTTTTGTTTTATGCCGCCGCTGGCCTTTGTTTTGTCGGTTCTGTCTGTCAGTTGATAGCGATATATATAAATGTATGAGTGTGTGTGTGTGTGTATTTTTGGCTGGGGCAAGTATAGAGTATAATTTCGTTTAATATTGTTCATTTTAGTTGTGTAATTGTGTGACGTTTCTTGTCCTCATCCTCATCGTCAACCTTCTCTCATTGCTGTTGTCATTTGATGTCGTTCGTCCTGTGTGTGTGTGTGCTGCTTCACTTTCCTTTTTCAATTTTTCATTTCAACTGAAATTTCATTGTCTCAAGTCTGAGGGGGGATCAGTTTACATAGTCAGGGACCAGCCAGGGCCAGCAAGAGAGACGAACGACAAGGGCTGCCTTGAGGGCCCTATGGCTCTCGGCTCTGGGCAACAGTCGCGTGGGTATTCAACACATTTTGGTTTTCTGCCTACCTACATACATACATACATACATACTATACATACCTTAAAGAGTGCCTTGTCCTTCTTATGCCTTCTTGCCTGTGAGATCGCCGCTGTCATATTGTTTGAATTGAGAACCTAGGCAGCAGCGCCACATTTTGACATGACATTCTCAAAGTTCTTTATCTGATCGGACGTCGCGTTGCGTTCGCAGTCATTTGGAAAATTTTCTTAGCTCCTTTTTTTTATTTTTTGAAATATTGTATTGTAATTTTCATTAATGTTTGGCTTGGAGTTCTCTCATCTCCTTTTAGTTTTATGGCATCTGCGCTGGCACACCAAGATACATGTCTGTATATATATACATAAATACGTATAAAAATAATTCTAGACGACAACAATATTGATGGCGACAGGCTAATCAGAATGATGAAATTTCAGTTTTTTATTTTTTCATCTTTGTTTTGTGTGTATTTTATTTGAATTTTGTTGGTTTTGGGGTTTGCTTCTTTTTTAGAGAATTCAGAAATTTGAGACAGTTTGTTGATGTGTTTTTAGGGTAATGGACATTGACACTGATTGGAATATTTTAGATTTTCTAAAAGATTGTGACAGCCTAGGGCATAGAATAGCAAAGGTGTTTAGTTGAGGAAAGGGCAGGCAACATCATTCCTAAGATATCATTATTGATATGTACATATGTTTGACAAATTGCAATTCATAGAGTCTTATTAAGATTTAGATTAAAAAATATTAGAAACTATGAACTTTGATTCCCTTTCTGAGTGTGATCCATTCTAGCTGGGCCTTTATGGGTTATAAATTTGTTAGATCATCGTGTTCTTATTAACGATCTTTTCAATGATCAAGGCCAATATCATAACGCCTCTTTTTTGTCATCGTCACGCCTTCCATTCAGATTGTGTGTATGTACTTTCAATTGAATCATGTTCGAATGTTTATGGATGCCGTGTTTCATGCTCCCCACTGATGCGAGCTTTTTTTTGTAATTTTTTTCCTTTTCATTTTTAATGTTTTTGTTGGTTTTCTTGTTTTTGGTGATCTCAACTAACTGCCAATCTCCCGTGGCGCAGTAGTGCGACGACCACAAACACGCACTTTGAAAATCATTAATCAAGACCCACTTAAATTTAAAACGCTTACGAATTGTATCGCCTTGCACGATTTTCAACGATAACGATTTCAGTATTATTTATTATTTTTTATTAATATTAATACAATGCCGTTTGTATTTACCGTTCCCATAAATTAACAATGAGAAAAAAAAACTCTCACACGCATGCGCCGCCTCCTGTGACACAATGCGAACAAAACTTCCGATGAAATCTCAATAATAAGAGAATAAGAGACTGAAGCCCCACAGGAAGAGTAAACGAGATGGAGTGTCCCCATCCGTAGATCCAGATCTTCCCCCACACACATACAGACACACACACACACAAATCGGCATGTAAATTTTTGTCGCTTCTCTGGAATTGATTTATATCTGCAGCATCGGCGGCAGCGGCGGCAACTTGGCGTACTTCACTCTACTTTATTATTCATTGGAAACACAAGTCGAATGGGCGCGAGATGATGATGATGATGATGATGATGATGATGACGAGATGATTATGATGATGTCGATGGTGGAGGAGGAAGGCGGCCCTAGTACTGTGTGCAGTCAGTAAAATTAAACAGAAAAGAAAAACGCAGCCGCCATAAAACTGAGGCAAAATCAAAGCCAAAGAGCTTTGAATTTCAATTAATTTGACTGAATGGCTGACTGACTGATGGACTTGAGGACTGATGGCTCGGCTTGACTTGTCTTGGCTCTGGGCTCT
Source organism: Drosophila paulistorum (assembly GCA_018152135.1). Taxonomy (NCBI): domain Eukaryota; kingdom Metazoa; phylum Arthropoda; class Insecta; order Diptera; family Drosophilidae; genus Drosophila; species Drosophila paulistorum. The sequence goes on along the minus strand of JAECXG010000805.1, from coordinate 5,180,733 downwards.
CAGGGTCCGCTGCGACCAAAGTTACTCGTAAATGTGGGCATTTTCAGTTTTATGGGTTAATTGCCATTGTTTGGCAATCAAAGCCAAATGCCAAAAAGCCAAAAGAGAGTGGGAGGGGGAGAAAAAAAACATGAAGAAACGAAAAACAATTTTAAGACCTTTCCTGTCGTAATTCATATTGGCAGTAGACAAGGAAATTGTTAAAGAGCCAATCAAATGAAATTCAAAAGAACCTAAAGGACTACAACGACAATATGACAATACATTGAGAAAATGTTAAATTGGTTATTAATCAATGGAAATACTCAGTTAAATTGAATGCCAAATTAATATTTATGGGCACGTTGTGTTGTTGTTCTTCTTGGGCTGTGTTGGCCCATCTGAAGCTTAATTAATGAATGAAAATTCTCAAACAGTTACTCAATATACATACATATTTCAATATGAAATTGTATGCATGTATTTCAGAAGGGAATTAAAAAAAAGGAGAACGGCATTAAAACAATGCCAAAAGTTAATGGACCACAAATATGCGTTTCGTGTTCGATATATATTTTTTTGTCTGTTTAATATTTTTCCCCTTCTTACATTTTTCGTCTGTCATTTGAAAGCTGGCAACGGGGAACATCAGCGATGTCATGAAAGGCAATAATGCAATTATTTTATCACACACCGAGGATGCGTTTTTTAAAGCGTAATAATCATAATAATAATAGTTTCGAGTTGTAATAATAATAATAATAAAATTGTGAAAATAGCCATAAGCCATCATCAGCCAGCCATTCAACCAGCCTACTCACTCGCTTTCCTGCCTGACTGACTGACTGACTGGCCGAGTAAATTGCTGTCTGTATGAAAATTATACCATACATACATTACGTAGTACATACTTATGTACATACGTTTATGCATACATACATATGTATATGTATATGGCGTATATACACAGTAAAAATTTGATTTACCAGTACAATTAATAGAATAGTACTTAAGTACTGCATTAAAACTAAATACAAATGTTTTCATTCTTTAAATATCCACATAAAAACATAATTAACTTGAATTTCAACTTTCAAAGATATTTGTGGGGGCCTTTTGTGCGTTCTTAGTCAATTATATTTAATTGATTTGTCTTGATTATTTTGCTTTATTTTCATTCACGTATTCATTTTATTGTTAATTTTCTCTCATGTGCCCATTTGATTTTAGCACAAACTTGGCAAATAGACAATAATTAATCGAAGTTTATTGTTGAAATACTAAATAAATTAATATTTTTATAAAAATCCGTTTATTGTTATTATCCTTTCATGTGGCCCCATTGAGACTATTGTCGTCTTGGCCAATTGAGATAAGCAATAATCGAAATTTATTGATGAAATACTAAATAAATTGTTGTTTAAAAAGATCCTTTTGTATCAAGGGATTCGCTAATTTTTGATTTCGCTCAGTGTAGACATGAACGTTTATATGGATAGCTGCATTTAAGTAATTGTTGCAACTGATGACAACGTCGCATTTTGGCTCGCTTGCCTGTCACTTGCATTGACAATATGCGAGAAAAATAACGAGAGAGAGAGGGAGAGTTGGAGAGGGAGATGGATATGCATGCAGACAGCAGCAACTACAGCAACTGCAGCAACAGCAGCAGTAAAAACAGAAGGGAGCCAGCAGATCGAGGGAATTCTCATATATAATATAAACTGCTGCTGCAGCAGCAACGGCGACAAATTGAAGTACGCTTAACTGAGCGAGAGGAAGAGAGTTAAGACCCCATAAAATATGCAACTGCAACAACAAGAACAGCAGCAACATCATCGTCAGACGCAGAGGCAGAGGCAAGCAAGCGGCAACCCCCTGCCAATAAAATTTTATTAAACGCCATAAAAATATTTATGAAATTGTTGTTGGCGCAAAGAGTCGTGTTTATTGTTTGCCCGTTTGTGCATTTAAAAAACAAAAAAAAAAAAAAGTAATAATGCGAAAATTATACAAAATACGCAAATGATAATGCAATTTATTTTGAGATAGTTTAAAACGGAAATGGCCAAAAGATCGTTTAGATAAACTCCACAGATTTCAGTTAAAAACAACAATTAATATATTATAATCATGCCATAATAGATTTAACTATTTAAAATGTGAAATGACTTAATGAAATATTACTTAGTTGGATGAAATCGTGGGAATAAACTGGGCTAAACTATCAGACTTGAGGTAGGAAAAAAATTAACAAACTAAGTGTATTAATGTTCAGTAAATAAAGATACTTAACAAATCTAATAGAAAATGCAAATTTGAAAGTAAATTATTCATACATTAATACAAAAAGAGCAAGTTATTTCATCTTTGAAATTGGAATACCATTACAATCTCCAAGCAATGGTTTTGGTGTTGGCTAAATTGAATTTTCTGTTGCCGAAATCAAAGTAAGCTAACCTCCAATTTGGCTATGACCATTTTACGATTGCAACTGGCTCACGCTTCATTGCATTCCGGGCAATAAGTAAGAAGGGTCGTCGTCGTCATCGGCGTCTCTACTGCATATATTCATGTTACGGCTTTGACAGTTGAACGCATTTTTGACACAAATACAGAATAAGCGAGATATGAGGAAGGAAAAGGTTGCGACAGAGGAGAGTAAAATTGCGTGAGTGTTGCACGTGTCGTGTTGTTGGGCGTTGTCAATGGCAACACCAACGACAGCAATCTAAAAGCCTGAACACAGCATGAGACTAGCAGCAGCAATGCGGCGGCAGCATCAACCAGAATCAAAGCCAGAGCCAGGACCAGGACCTGGACCTGAACCTGCAGTCAGCCGGAGTCAGAGTCAGAGAATCGAGAAACCGGAGTCAACAGCTCTCGGCAGCAAAAATTTCACACTTGCAGCACAGAGAAAGAGAGTGAGAGAGAGAGAGAGAGAGAGAGGCAGTCCAACAGTCCGTGTTGTCGTTGTCGGTGCCTGCAATTCAATACTCGCACGCAATTTGAATTGACTAATCCAAAAAGCATTTCTGACACTTGCTGCCTTCCGCACTCTGCGCATCTCGCTTGTTGCCCTCCCTTTACTTTTTCACTCAATCTCTCGCCTGTTACTAATGACTTGGCACTTCTCGGAGGACAGAAGGACAAGAGGACAGGCCGGCAGGCGGACAGGCTGGCAGGCAACTGCCAACTGACAACCTGTGCGTTACGGGCCCCGCCTTATTGCCAGCTTTGCTGTCAGGCATTTGTCATATTTCTGTCAAATAAGCGCTTTTAATATTGATAGCTGTTGCTGCTGCTGCTGCCGATGCTGCCGCTGTTGCCACTATTACTACTACTACTTCTACAGCGACTGTCAACAGGATGTTGGCTTCAGCGCGTTTCGAAGCTTGAACGAACGCTGTGTGCAATCAGGCGTTTTATGTGAGCAGCTTAATGTGAATTTATTGCATTTTGCCGACCAACAACCGCCCTTCTTTATACCTAATGAGACCCAAAGTAAGAGAACTTTGGGAAACACATACACACCAACCAAATCAAATCAATAATTTCCATTCATAAGGCCCCCAAAAAATTTGGATCAAAATCAATGCAACATTTTGGCCCCTCATACCCTCATATACATACATTCGATGATGATTTGATGATTCGATGTATGAGGCTTGCTTAAGCTGCCAAATATTATGAGGGCATATCACACCGAAACATTTTTCATTGTTGTTGTTTTTTTTTTTTCGAGACAATGGATGAATGGTCTGGGTCGGGTTGGTCTTGTTGGTCGTTCGATCATATCGATGGGTTATGCTCGTTCTTCTCTCATTATTATGACGATAATGATGCGTCTGATGATGATTACGATGATGATGATTTATAAGCGTCTGTTAGGCAAACTGTAGCGCCATTTGTTTGCATAACCAACAAACCATACAAATGTTAAATTATCAGACATTAAACATTTAAGCAGAAAACATGCTTAAAGCTCTCCTTTAACCTATTGTTGCTGAAGCCACCTGCGCTCTAGCTGTGATGTGTGCGGGCCACCCGCTGCGTTTTAGCCAAGCTTAAATATGCCCCACAAAAAACAAAACCCAAAGAAAAATTGATATAAATAAATGTGTGGTATATAAGTAGGTATATGTATGTACTGCCTGGAGCATTGCCCATATTCTTCCTACCTACCTATATATGTATATGTATATATTGGCTCAAAAATGCAAAATGCCAAAAGGTCGTCAGCCCAGCATGCAGCATTTTGACAGTGTGAGCGAGAGACAGTTGAAAATTGTGCAATACACAACTTGGGCTTGGCTGTGAGAGCAATTTCTAGTTAAAAATTCAGGTGAAACTAAATGGTACGATGACCTATCAAAAAGAAATATCGTCAATCAGATTGACTTCAATTTCAATTAATGCCAATTGAGAGCAAAATTTATAAATAAAACCCAAAGAAAGAATATGTCTGTTTTCTGTTAATTGGATGCTAATGGAAAGATTGATAACAGATAATGAATATTGATAACTTGCCACTCGTTTGATTGTTACCATAGAAGAAAACTCAATACAACTTACCAAGTTCCGGCTAGTTGGTTGACTTTAATTTAATTGGCAGTATTGTATACATTTTTACTGATTTTACAATTGCTAAAAATATGCCTTTCATTGGCCATTACAAAACTAGACACGAACACGATTTAAAATATCTTTTCTCTTGTCACTTAAGCGATTTATTGCAATGATGCAATAAATTGAGGTCAGAGTTGTTTGTTTGGTTCAAAAATAGCCAAATATGTATGGAAGTATGTATTGATATTTGGAAATTTGATATAATGCAATTAATTGCTAATTGTTATTGGCCTAAAAATGTGTTGTGCACATGTCCAATATATGCATTAGCCTGCCATGATATCCATTTTGCTTTTTGCAATCAAAGTGGCTTGTACTGTTTGCCAATTAAATGCCTTTAGAATTTATTTAACAATTGTGGTTTAATTAGAGTCATGTGAACAAAACTAGCAGACAGATTTATTTTTATGTGTCTTGTAGTCAAAATGTTGCTGATAAATTCAAAGGATAGCATGGAATGAACTTATGTCAGGCCAGGGCACACCTCCAACCAAAAAGAGGCCTACATACATAGTTAGTTTGACATTTAATTTGAATTGTAATTAATTTATTGAATGCTCGCTCACTCGTCGTTGGCTTCAATGCTTTCAATGTGTGTGTGCCCCGAGGTTGTAAAATTTTAATGTCCATTTCATTATCTTGACTTGAAAATCTAATTACCAAAAGTGGAGACTGCTGCAAAGTCTCGAGACTCTGTGGACTCTGTAGGTCTCACTAGGTGAGTGGTGTTGACTGTTGATGGTGGTGCTATTTGCTTTTGAGGTGACAGTAGTCAGTGAGGCAGCAGCAGTAGTAGCAGTAGCAGCAGCAATATGTGACCTAAACCTCACCGACGTACCACTTGCCACTTGCAGCTGACGGCAACTTTGCTCAATTAAAGAGCCAGCAAGGCAACACATAAAGAACCCAAAAAGGTAACCGCGACTTGGCCTTTATTATTATCTTGATGAGCGCCCAAACTATTTTACGAGCTCAACAACAAGTTAATTAGCCATTGGTATTAATGCCCCCTCAGCGGGCACATACGGCAGCAGCAGAAGAAGCGGCGGCAACGTCAGTTGGCTGAAATAGAAATTTAATTTTTTTTTTTCAAATGTGTTTTTGCCTATACCTATATTCTTTTTGTCCTGCTGCTGTGCTCCCCAGTTGTCTTTATTATCTTGCTCATTATGATTTTATTTGCCTTGTGATTCTTCTTAATTATAATTACCATTGGCAAATATTGCGTGCCTCTCTTCCTTCCGGCTCTGTTCAATTGTTTGATATAATCAAGTGCGTATAACGAGGGAATTAGAATTAGCCATGTTAATTACCGCCGACCAGCACCGAGCAGCAGCGTGTGAACAAATTTTTGTCATTTCCTTTTCACTGTGCACCTGTGCGCTTGGCTAAACCGAAAAATGATAAATGAATTGCAAGATAAAAAGCTAAAGTAAATGGCTAAGACGCTGTGCAAATAATTTTAATTAAATGCCAATTGCCTTCATACGCCATGTGTGCGAGCGAGCCACACAGATGGCAGATAAAGTGCCAGCTGACAGCTGTTGGCGTGTTGCAATAACCGAGAGCCAAATAGCGACACCAGCAACAACACGACCAAATCACAATCGTAATTTGCTTGCCCGTCATTTATTGACGCTCAATTTGATTTGGCTGGCTGAATGGTTTTACTGCCGCCTCAATGATTGTCCACCTCTCACCAAATTGTTGCCACAACTTTTTGGCTAAGGCCAAGAGTCAACACGATCGGCCTTTATATAATAACCGCAAAAGACAAAAAAAGCAAAAAAAAATAATAAAAAATGAAAAGGAAAAAAGAAGGTGTGCAGGGCTACGTTGTGTTCGTTCTCAAATTGTGTTCAAATGACACCGTTTAAAACAAACGACGCGCCATAAACAAATTAAACTTGTCCAACAACAACAGCAAAAACAACATCGACGAACCAAAAAAACACAAATCGAAAATGTTTAAACTTAATGCGTTCCGACAACGCCCACGAAATCTCTTGAATTTGAAATGAAGGCAACAACTGCAAAAGCAACAAAAGTCAACAAATTATCATCATCATTGTGTTGTTGCTGTTGTTGTTGAAGTTCAAGTTATTGTTGTCGTTGTTGTTGTGGTCGCTGTCAAATGATGTTGCATTAAATTGTTGCCCCTGCTGCGCGTTTGCTGTGTTGGCGTACAAACAAACTTTGACCCCAAAAAAAAAAGGAAAGAAAAATTCAAAACCAATAGATTTATAAGTGAAAGGGTTTCTATTTTGGATTTCTTCCATTGCTTCATTACTATTTGTTCGCACGGAAATGTGGCAAGAAGTGAAAAGGGGGCCGTTTGTCATGTGTCTTCCTTGTGGCATTTGCTGCACTGCACATGGTTTAATATAAAGGTGCGCCTGAAGTGGTTAACCCAAATCACATGGATTTTTTTGAGAGCTTTCCAACACACACAGACACACACATAATTTGGATAAATCAAAATATGAAATTGCCCAAAAATCGTGTATAATAAAACGATATATCAATAAATTACTCAAAAAAAAACCTTTGGCAACCTTTAATGTCTATTTTGGTTTTTATTTTTTTTGAGAGTAACTACCTTAAACGAAATTATTACATTTGGAGCAAAGTCATGTCATGAATTGAAGCAATTTGTATTATTTTTTTAACTTGTAACCGGTAACTAATAAATATATTATCATGAAAGAAGATTTTTAAAACCCCATGTCCTAATTCAGCTGTTTTTCAAGCCATTATTGTTTACAATTTTTGTTATTTAATTTAGATTTATACGTATTAAACGAGTTTTCATTAAGAAGGGTTTCTCATTAAGTCTCTGTCTAATATTAAAATCTTTACCTTTTGTGTTATTTGAATTAATATTGACCTCTAATATAATGCAGCTTTTATAGATTCATAGATGCCTATATGTACATGCAATTGCTTTTCATTTGCTATTTAAATCACTTTCTCTAACCACTCGTATTTAAGAAAAAAGATGCACCCTTCAGTAGAGAGAAAAAAGCTTCATTCATTGACAGTTTTATTGGTGAATAATTGCTAATCATTAAACCATTTTGTACGGCATTTGTTCAAGACCATCCAAATGATTGATCTATTCAATATCAAAATGAAAATGAAACAAACCAGCTGCCAGTCAGACAATAGACAACGGACAATCAGACAATAGACGGTAGACAGAAGCGGCAACAGCAAATGAAGAAGTGAAGAGAGAAAAAAAAAATCAGCTTAGTCACACGGCTGGCAGGCCGAACAGACAGTCGGGCAGGCGGGCAGTCAGTCAGCAGAAAGCACATAAATTATATGATATAGTCGTAGATGGATAGATGGGAGGCGGGTGGTGTTGAGGATGGGTGTTGGAGGTATGACGAGGGCGAGGCTAAGGCATTTTCAATGATTTCGTTCGACTAACCAATCAAGCAACCACTAAAATAATCCATTAAAGATAAACTAAAAGCAAACACTAAACTTTTGTGCTAAGCCAAGGAAAAACCGCAGCGAGAGAGAAACGCGAACGCGAAGACAAACGCGGAAGGCAGGCAGCACCCACAAGCTGATAATCAATCATTTATCAATGAGGAAAAGCAACGCTATATGCCACACGCCCATAAACTGCACGGTGCACTGTTATGTTCCCCATGCATCAATGCATATGTATGTATATGAGTGGGTGGGTGTGTGTGTATTTGTGTATAGAAGCTTTTAGTTTGCGTTTAACGCCTCATAGATTCTCTAAAGCGTCAAGTCAAATGATGAGAGAGAAGGGGACGCTACTGTAAGAGGCGGCTCCCACATGGGAACACTTCAAAGATGTCTATGATAAAGTGATATGAATGCTTTCATGTGTGTGTGTGTGTGTGTGTGTGCGTGCACGCATTATCCGCTTTTCGGCAAACCGCAAACCCTTACCTACTACTACTACCCCCTATGATAAGGAATTTCCCCATTTGCCCACCCCCTCCCTGTTACTCAGCCAGTTGGTCTATTGATGAGAACTAGGAATGTGTCTGTGTGTGTGAGCAACCGCAGTAGCTGCTGTTGGGTTTAATTAATTTTCTAGCATTTTGAATTTGATTTGAATCTTGACTGAGTTGCACTCAGGGCCCCGCGGGTTGGTTTTCTCCATTCACATTCACATTGATTTGTTCAGATACTGATTTTAGATTCAAATCCGAGAATTATTCTGTGTGGGAACAACTTTTTTGTTTGCCCCATGCGGGTGGGTGATGAAATGGTGTTGCCTTTTTCATAACAATTGAAATTTATGCAATGCTAAATTATTTAAAATTTATATTTTCACTGACTTATTCTTCATTATCTCTCTCTCTCTTGTGTGTTTTCAGAATGCTGCCAGTTGCCGACCTGAGAGGAACAACAATGCGGAGGAGCAGCGGCTAGTAGAGGATTGGCCGCTTTAAAATGAAACGTTATAAATTTTTACGAGTGTACATCGTTACGCACTGGCATTGAATTTTTACGAGTGTATATAATACCATACGCTTCGGAAAAGAAAGGCAGTTTAAAACAATAAAGAGAAAAATACAAAACAAAAGGAAAAGAGAGAAAGACAGTAGAGAGAACAGACAGAGCTTAAACACCGACGACGACTAGAGGAAATTGCAAAGGGAGGAGTACACTAGTAGCAGCTTGGGCAAACGTTCTAAACACGTGACGCTACCCCCCATTCCGTTTCTTGGTAATCGACGCCATTTTGTAACGGTAATTGGCCTTGCACACGTGAACAAGTGAATAAGAGTGGGCACGCCCCTACATCGCCCCCCCAAAGCCTGAAAGTTAACCAATCATAACGATGGCCGTTAGCAACATTGTCTGTGAATGGCTTCGTGCCTTGGGCTTGGCACAATATGCCGAAAGTTTTCTTGACAATGGCTATGATGATTTGGAGATATGCAAACAGGTCGGTGATCCTGATCTGGATGCCATTGGTGTGGAGAATCCTGGCCATCGACATAAGCTCTTGAAAAGCATACGTTCGCTTAGAGAGAAGGGTGCTGCCTCTGTATACTTTATGTTAAACGATCCAAACTCATTGTCCGGGAGCATGGAAATACTTTGTGAAACGCCGCCCAGCAATGAGCTGGAGTTAGTGCTGCGCGAACAGCTGGAGACGGATGGAGTGCGATTGACAGCGCATCCATATTCAACACCGGTAAGTCCATGTCACTTAATACACACTCAAACACATACTGAAGTAGATGATTTTGATTGGGTGTTGTTAACCAAGGCGAAAGATTTAATGAGTACCAGTGTCACCCGCTGTGATTGTAATTTGCACTGATTGGCATTGAGAATGGGGGGAATTCGAAAGGCAGAAGAAGATTGGGGCCAAAATCATGGCAGAGAATGCCATTAGCAGATATTTTTAAAGCAATCTTAACTTTCATTAAACGTATTTCAACACTCACTTCAACACACACACACACACACACACACTTTCACACACTTGCCAACAGAGACAAGTTTCCAAGTTTAGCAAGCTTTTTATTACAAAATCCAATTGCAAACAAAACTAAAATTGCACTCGCATTCTCCCATTCTTAACACTCGGCTGCTGCAATTCATCCCAAAGCAACCACCCACAACACAAACGGGGAGAAGACTCAGCAGCTGCTCCTTGCCTCTCGTCGCATTCAATGTCAGTTTACATACTTAAATTAAAATTCTCGACATGCGAGGCACACACATAGTTAAAATGAAAAGGGAGAGAAAGAGAGATAGATAAAGTGAGGGCATTAGGGGAGATAAAGGGGCAAAGGACAGACCGACCATTGCCAAATGTCAACCCCGGTCCACACACTTGACAGTAAAATGGAGTACATTTAAACAGCGGCAGCTTCAACTCCCAACGCCAACTCCGACTCCAACTCCAACTCCTTATTCCGAATTCAGCTCCAACTCTCCAAACTGAAAAAACTCTTTTGACCACTGGCCAAACGGCTTTTATATATGAGGAGATAGAGTATATAGCAGCTTTTGGGGCTTTGGCTTTAGCTTTGGTGCCGTCTCGAGTGTCACGTTGCTGCCGGGCTTCCATTGTTCCAGCACCCCAGAACCAAGTGCCCAGTGTGTTCGGTGTTCAGAGAGTTCTCTTCCAGGTAGGCGACATATCATGTGCCATTATGCATGGGAGTGACGGTGTGTGTGTGTGTGTTACCAAAAGGCACCGACGCCTCATGCCTGGTTCCGGCTCGCAATTCCTGCAAATCCACTCGAGCAACGAGCAGCATTTAAAAAGAATGCCTTTGCCTTTTGCCTTCCCCTTTGCCATCTCTGCGCATCTTTTGCAGCTTCAGTGTAATTAAAATAATGCCAAAGAGCAGACAAGCTACCCAAAATGCAAAAAAAAAAGAAAACAAAAAACCCAAAGAAGACATGAAAAACTGGCTACATTTGATGGACAACAAACAACCAAGCAATGGAAAGAGAAAGATGATGGTAGAGAGTGGCAGAGCATCAGGCTTAAAGCTTGCGTTGATTTATTATGCAAAAATATTTCGCAGCTAAAATTATAACTAAAAACCAAAGTAGAAGACGAAGAACCTAACCCAAGTGACCTAAAGGAATTTAGCACATCAATTCAGCAAAATGTGATTTATATATGGAGACAGGATTCGGGCCGTAAGCAACACAACATTGGAGGATCAACAGCATCCTGTCCAGCTTCGTTGGCGGCAAAGCACGAGGGTTGAGCACAAATCACGTCATTGAGTTGTTTTCATCAAAAGGGCAAGCATCAACACAAAAAAAAAAAACGACAGAATCTTAAGTAGGGATAGGGAAACTGCTTCTCCATATGCTTCTTGATGATTATGACGATGATGAAGATGAGAATGACGTGATGATGCAGTCTTCTGGCTGTCTGTTTTACTCACTCATTTCCCTCACAGACTCACTCACTCACTCACTCGCTCATTCATTCATTCATTCGCATTGCCCTGTCCGCACTCCTTCCTTCGTTTACTGGTCTCTGCGTACGTTTTGTGTATTTTTATCCGAAAAACTATCTTGGCTGCCGACTGACGACGACTTCTTGCAGTTTTGTATCGCTTGCGTATCGCTTGGCATACAATTTTTATTTATTACTCATTCAGCTGCAAAATTGTTCCTTAATTGCCCATATCAGCTGAGAAATGAAATTTATTACCTGGCGTGTGTATATCGCCAGTCGCAGCCCAATGGCCAGCGCTCCAGTGCCAAAGAGCCAACGGAAAACGTTGGACAACAGACAACGAGGAATGGACTTACGGACGAGTCCTAAAACTTTTGCTGCCGCATCATTATCAGTTCTGCAGTCCGTCCGCAAGTCGTATACTCTCCGTCGGCAGTTGGCAGTTTGAGTCTTACTGTCTTGCCAGGCAGCCAGCCAACCGGCCAGCCGCAGCAGCTAGCTAGCAGTTCTTTTCATGCCTTTTCATCCCACTCTTCATGATGTCGGCAGTCCCCTCTGGCATCTCGACATCATTAGTTTTGTGCGCCGTGCCGACAACGTTTTGTATATTTACTTAATATTGCAATGGTCTGTGAGCGAGTGTCCAGCATCGAACGAACGTATCCATGATGCTGCCATTTATCTCCGCCTGTATATGTGTGTCTGTATAGTCCGCGAACGTTGGACACACACTCATACAAAAGCAAACTTCTGTGATTTCTGATTTCTTATGCCAATTTACTGTGAGACTTCATCGTTGTTGTTATTTGCTGCTGTTGCCGTTGTTCCACATAGCCGGCTCATCCGTTGCGGCTGGCCTCATCATCATCATCAACTTTAGCATCGTCGTTGCCATAGATCAAAAGACAGTTTGCTTTAGTTTTACTCTACCTACCTACCTCTCCCGTTCCCCGAAGTTGTATAATTTTATTTTATGTGCCTTTAGCCTTGACCAGGTCAAGTTGTTTTGGGGTCGTCTTGGTCTCTCCCTGCCTTGGCACCGGCAACGGCATCAACATCGGGTCTTGGGGTCTAGATTTGATTCTGTGCCTGGACCTGACTGACTGTGGCCTGTCTGACTGACTGACTTTAAGTTATTTCTCCGCTTGGTTTTATTGATTTGTCCTCTTTGATCTTCTGCCTGAGCTGTGGCATGATTTCATTTTTATGAACTTGACTTTTGCGCATTTTCATTTCGATTTCTTGCTCTTCTTGGCCCGTTTTATGCGTAGCCTCCGACAAAGGAGTAGTAATTGCCGCAATTCAATTAGTTCAATTTCTGCCTTCTGGTCATTATTCTTTCATATTGTGATATTAACTCATTTTAATGAATAAAAATATTGCAAAGCACAAAATAAAGTTGCCTAATGAAAACATTAACAATTCTCTACTTTCCAAGCTAATTTTCGAAAACAAAAACCAATGGCAACAATTTGCATAGTTTAGCAATTGCTTTCATTTAGCCATTAAACTTAATCAGGTATTTAACACCAACAAAAAAGGCAGGAAGTAAAGTAAAAACAAAAAAAGGGGGAAATACTGTGAAACCATTCATTGCTCATAAAAAATTAAAGTCTAATTGTAAGGTGGAGAACGGTAAAGGTAGACCCCAAAACATAGTCGCGGCTCAACATTTTGTTCATTTGTTCGTCCTTCGTGGATTTTCCGTTCATGTCCGTTCACCAATCATCAAGAAGGACCCTAAACTAAACTGGCAAAGTCAGGCGCACAAGGGCAAAACCCTCTTCAAAATACACACACACCAACAGAGGAGGACGCGTGCTTTTTAATTAATTTAATTGCAATTTAATTACGCTTGCTATTTAATTAAACACATTGGCAAAAGTGAACAAGCTAACGAGTCAACCAAAAGGCAGGCCAGGTCGGTCGGGCCAGGACTTCTAGCATGCAAAACTTTTTGCCAAGCCGAAAATGAATGAGGGTAAACAAGGACATACAAAAAAAGGGAAAAAAGTAAAAATTGCGAATAGTTTCGGCAACAATTGTGGCTTAATTAGACATGCAGTTCGTGGGCCGACCCCACCATCAAACAATAGTAATTGATTTGCCGTTAGATGGATTGGGAAGAGTTCCTTTTCAAGGAGTTGAAGTAGTTAGTTAGTTAGTTTGTTTGTTAGTATTTGCAGCCCGTTGATAATTGACGATTAATTTAATAGAATGCCCAAGTTGGGAGTCATTGGTCGTCTTGTTGTTGTTGCTGCTGCTGTAGTTTTTTGTCGGCATGCTCAATTGTGCGAAGTTATTTCGCATGCCGCGAAGTGGCACCAAAATGCTGTCGTCGCCTGTCTTCCTGTCGCATGTCGTCGTCGTCTTCTTGGTCGGCTAGTTGGGATTCTAAACAACTTGCCACATGCTTGAAAAAGTTTCCGCTAACTGCCAGAGCTTGAGATGGGAAGCTTGGACTTGGCCTTACTTGGAGTTTATCTCATATTTCACATGCCGCCGCAATTACTGCCGCCACAGTGGCTACTTACTGGCGGATTCAACTTGCAACTTTAGTTCCTTTAGCATTGCACTATTACCACTCGTTGCCCAGTGTCAACTGCCTACACAAGTAGTGAGTATGGACCTCCTCCTCTTGGATGTGGACTTGGAACCTGGACTTGGTCTTGGTCTTGGAGCATGGACCCTGGACAAGGAAGCTGAAGCTGCCACCATGTGCCGCCATGTGTCCACTGCCTTGAAATGTTTCATAAATACTTGCGCAGCTCGGCAACATTTTGCTTATAAATCAAAAAGTGGCCACGGCGGCAACTTGCAGCTCGTTGACAGGCGCTTATAAATCTTGTCGCGCACTTCTTGCCAATCGCGTAGTTGCTGCTGCTGCTGCTATAGAGGGCCACTTGTGCGTTGTTGCATCGCATCGCATCGTATCGTCGTGTAACCAATTATAGAAACTGCAAAAGAGGAACAGAGACAAGAAGAGCTTAGTCCTTGCTCTCTGCTCTCGGCCTGCCAGTCTCTGTCCCTTTAGTTTTTCACTCTTTCAATTTGTTGGCCTTTTTGCTTAATATTTATGTTGCTAAAGTTCCTGGGCAGTGGGAGAACTGGGATAGCTAAACAAATCGCATTCGAGTTGACATAACTCGCTGTCAATGTGTCGTCTGCATGTCTCATAGTTGTTGATGCTGCTGCTTCGTTGTTGTTGTTGTTTTTGTTTTTGTTGTTGCAGCAATTACACATTTCACAATTGTGCCACGCTAATGATGGGAGTCCCACGTCCGAAAGCGCCGCTGACAACTGCCTGGAGATTTTCTGACATTAGCCAATTGTACAATTGCGTTGTGGATAGTCAGTGAAAGGCGGCCCGGCCTAGAGACTGACTGGCTCTTCTGTCCTCTTAGCCACCAATCCTTCCCAAATCCCCCCTCCCATGCCACTGACTCTAGTCGACTCAACTCTTGTTAGGGTGATTGTGCTGTCCGGCCTATTGATATGGCCCGTCGCTGCTAAATGTCAATTAATGTCATCAACCATTTTTGCAACGTTTTCGCTTTTAATTGGCGTTTTGACTAACTCGCCTAGATCTCCCTCCCTCCTATTGGACTCCCCTAACTACCTAGCCAATTGGTAGGAATGGTTGTTGTGGGCGTTGGTCAATAACTTCCCTTCTGCTCTTGACTTCTCCAAGTCTGTGCTAATTTTTTGCCTCTCTATTTCTGTCTCTTCTTTTGCCTCTCTGTGCTCAATTCTCTTTTCATTGAAAACCCAACTCTACATTTCCAGTTTCAATTTGTGAACTGATTTCTTTTGAGGAACATCTGCAGCATGAGGCATCATTCAGTCAGTGGCAGTTAGTGAAAGTTGTTTACTTTACAAGCAGCTGCTGACACATTTTTCCCAAACCATTGAGTCCTTTTCAAATGCGTTGCTCTGGCTGCAGTTGCTCTAGTTTTTGGTCAAAACCTGGACAACAGTAGCAGTAGCAGCAACAGCTAATTAGAGCAGCCAACGGGGTCTTCGTGTATAAATCAAACATTACACAAGTGCATCATCAACACGATGACGTTGACAGGGGAGTTTAAAGAGCGGGGGAAAGGCCTATGGTAGTTGATCCATGTTTGCCGTAATTAACAAACCAACTCCCGCGATTAGAAACATGTTACTCCCTCCCAAAAAAAAGAAGGCAATTCCAAAAAGGGAAAATCTGATTCTACATCAAACACGCTTTAAAAAAATGTCAAAAGCTAAAATTATAAAATATATATTAGTAAAGCTTGAATAATTTGAATGGAAATTTAAGTTTTGTATAAGTTTTAGATGAGTCACTTACAGTCTGATGTATCTAAATCTAAAATGTAAAAAATAGGGTAAAAGTGAGACAAAAGAGGAGTATGCAGTTTTGGTTGCAAACATTATGCAAATAGACATAGGCAAATGGTGCAAATTTTGCCTCAGGGCCAGGGAGAAATATATCGTAGCCAGCATCCGCAGCTGGAGAAGATCTGATTGCTGTTGAGTTAAGATTTCGTTGGTTCTTTTTATTTTTGTTTTTAGTTGTTTTGATTTGCCTTGGCCATGTTGTCATATTTTGCTTTCATGCTGTGGAGTAGGACTAAACGACAAGAGCATAAATCTCACTTACCTACAACTTGATTTACTTACTTACTTCATGGACTCTACACACACATGCAGGCATGCAGTCAGTCAGTCAGTCACCCAGAGTCAGTCTGCTAGTCAGTCAGTCATTCATAACGAATGTACCCTGTCAACATTTCAACTTTGCGCCATTTATGTTGGTCAACCGCCTGGAGTTTGAGTGCTGCAAGTCGTGGGTGCTCCAGGTTTCTCCCCTTCTTCATCTTGTGTTTTTCTCAGATTTTGCATAAGCAGACGCGCTGCTCCGCTGCCCTCTGGTTTACTCTGTGATCTGGAGGTCTTAACCGTAGGCGTAGATTTTTATTTTGGATTTTCTTCATTTCTTTTTTAGCATTTCATTTTTTATTTTTATTTTTTTTTCCTTTTTTGGGTAGGTGTAGTTGTGCTTATTTCCTGTTTTATGTGTGGTCCTTCCAATGTGTACATTTGTATGATTCATTTGGCAATTTGAGACATGCGACATTTGATATAAATGTTGACTCTAAAATGTAAGAGTTGGGGATTTGAGCGATTAACTGTGCAGGATTTGCACTGGTAAAAAGGAGAAACTCATTTTGTTAAGACGACAGGGCCATTCATATGACACGTTGGGGCCATAAACCGAAGTGTACCAACTCATAATGGTAGCTACCACACCTAAAGTCATCATCATCCATGCAACAAGCACACAAATCAATGCTTAAACATGCAACATTAGCCAATGGCAAAAGAGAGTCTGTAAATTGCAACACCTGCAACATTTTATCACCTAGCAAAAGCAATTTGGAGCACCCACACACATTCACACACACACACCCAGCTATAGGGAGAGAGCAATGGAAATTTAGTTGTTAAAGTCAAACAATTTCCACAATATTTCTGTGCATAAATTGCTGTCGTCACACAAAGAAACAGCCGCAGCAGCAACAACAAGAACAACCTCAATCGTCGTGGTTGTCGTGCCTTGCCTTTGACATTGTTGCAAATATACGTTGCATCCGTTGTTGCAACAACTGTCGCTGCAGTTATTCTTGCTGTTCTTTGTTGCGGTGGCGAATGCTGCTGCTGCTGCTCCCCATTTTTTCGCTTTTGCTCTTTCTTTCTGTTAAACAGACCCCCGACCACTCGCAGTTTTGGGTCATAAATTTCAACTGGGCGACATTTGGGCATTTTTCCTGCATGTTGGTTGGTTCGTTGGTTGGCTGGCTGGCTGGTTAGTTGCTTCAAGTGAATTATGTTTTACAGACGCAACAGCAATGCAATGCATTGCGTCTTGGCCCTTTATTTATTAGTATTGAACATTTTGCCGGTTAATTACTTACTACAAACCCAACACACACACACCAAATGGAAAGCAATTCCATCATAAATGTCATTCACTTGCATTTCAATCTAATTATTGGGGAATATCATCCGTCTGTGGCAGGTCTTTGGAATATTACATTTTAATTAGCCCACGCCAATAAGTGAGTATGTATCTCCCTCACCCCCCTTTCATATATTCTCTGCCTTGTCTTTCGGCTAATCTCAATTGCATGCTGCATTCAGTGGGGGTATTCAGTTTAATTAATTTTGCGTATGCCACGCGTGATGAGTGTCCAATATCCGCATGCAATCAAAACTGTAACCCCAACTGTAGTAGTGTAGTATAGTGCGTGCTTAAGCGGCGCCAATGGCCAGTGGAGAGCAGGACATGCATCCATCCATTCATTTAGCCAGTGATCACCAAACATCCTCCTTGCTCCTCGCTCTCCTCATCTTCTCCATTTGGCTCTTATCTGGCTCTTTCTCCTTGGGCAATGCTTTGAAGCGCGCTCATCAACGGGTTTTCGCAAGCATATCAGTTTTCATAATTGGCACTGCCAGTCCTGGACCAACCTGGTCATCTTCGTTCCAGTTGTTGTTGTTGTTGTTGTTGTTGCTGTTATTGCTGGGCAAACATTTCATGTTCATGCTTCCCACTCAAGTGGACATTTGAGCCTCCTTTGGACGTCGCAATGTCTGTCCATTACTGCTGGTGCTGCTGCCGCTGCCGCTGCTAAAGCAATGTGTTGTATGTATTTCTGTGTTGTGTCTGTATCTCTGCTGATATGTGCAGCATCATCACCTCATTTAGATATGCGATATGCAAAGCTTTGGCTACGCTTTACAGCTTCTCCTCTTTCTGTTCTCTCTCGTCGTTTTCATTTTTATTTTTTTTCCTCTCCATCTGAGAAGTAGTCATCGTCGTCGTAGTCGTTGCCGTTGTTGTTACTGTTGCTGTTGAACTTGACCCTGGGGCTAAGCCAATGCAGAACATGCGCCTTAAATACCCGGCGATCCCATACCAAACGGACAACGTACAACATACAACATGCAGCAACGACGCTTCGTCTGGTAGTTGTCGGCCTAAGCAACCAACCAACCAACGCATTGCACTCAATGAAATGAATTGGTTGACATTAGTAAGCATACGACTAGTTGTTGTTCCTGTGGTTCTTTATGCATTACATTTTACAGCCTATGTAGAGAGAGAGAGAGAGAGGGAGAGACTCTTGCAGCTAAAATTATGTATATACATGGGAGAGGACCCGATAACTGCCCAGAGGCAGAGGCAAAGGGGCAGAGAAATAAAGGAAAAGGAGGTCGAACCAAAGGCGTGAGGATTGAGACAACGTTGGGGTCTTAGCTGCCTTTAATGGGTATATATGTCGGATTGTTTAAATGCGAATTGATATGGCGAAACAGCGAAACCTTTAAAAAACCATAAGCTTAAGGTGCGAATGTTATAAAAAGATAAGAAGGAGTGCAATCGAATGAGTGTGAACGATGAAAACGAGGGAAAACATGTTTTTTAGATAAACTTTAAACCCAACATATAAACCTATACATAAAAAGTGTAAATGTTTCAATTAAATTTAAATTAATCTAGTCAAAGTCTTATAAATTTGATGTGTTTGAAAAAATTAAAGAATTTCCATGTAAACATCATGTAATTCATTACCAAAAAAAAAGTTCCTAATTAACTCATCCACAGTTCTACATGTAAGGCAATTAACGCTGATTTTACATATGCATTTCTATATATGTATATGTATTTCTCATCTGTCATGGCCTATCAAAGAGTTGTCCCTTTCACAGCTGTCTGAGCCGCTCAACCCAATTCATATCAATTTCCATGCCGCCCATTTCCACCCCTCCTTCTCGTCGTCATCGTCGTCGTCGTCACACATTCCCAACACTCAGCGTTAACTAATTTCGCATGCCGTGGCAAGCAGCAGCACTTCATTCCCAAGCCCCCAACCTCAACCCAATCCAACTCCGACCAGACCAGTCCAGACAAGACAGACAAAATGCATAATAACCCCCACAAGTGCTCAGTGCCCAGTGTATACATATATATATGCTGATGCTCAACCCAATTTCATATAGCGCGACAAAACTCGCAATGGGGATCAGTTTGGTCCGTCTATCTGTCGGTTTGGTTGGGGGGCGGGTGGAATGCTACTACTAAGTATATGTATATCCGCAGTTTTGTACAAATGTTGAAACGAATTCGCCGTGGCGCACTTGTCTAAAATGACATAATTTACGGCATAGCGCACTGTACATGTATGTGAGTATAGCACCCCGACCCAAAAGCACCCGTTACGCCCACCCAACTGACATCGCTAAAAATTATAAATAATATTTCACTTGTACGAAATTACCAGAGAGCAACAGCGAAGCCCCACGCATATGAATATGAGAATGAGATATATATATACATATGTACATACATATACAACATATATGAATATGGGAATATCAGACTTATTCCGTTTTTTCCCTCTCGCAACATTCGTATTCATAAGGCAAATACATTTTCTTGACTCTTGCCCGACTTTTGCCTAGTCCTCCTAGTTCTTCCATCTGTCTGACTGTGTGTCTTGTCTGTCTGGCTGTTCCGTCTGCTCTTATTGCCAAATAAATTCGTGCAGCAGCGAAAATGAAATGTGTAAAATATGTTGAACGGCTGTGGAAGCAACCAGCCAGCAGGAGGCTGTTTGGATGGTTGCTTGGTTGGTTAGCAAACCTCTTTTCCAACGAAACTAACTTGGCTTATATATGTACATATGTATGTACATATATCGAGGGACAGAAAGAGAGTCGAAGTCAAAGGCATTTTTATATGGTTTTCACTTTTCTGTTTTGTGTTGCTTGCTGATTGTAGTTTGTGTGTAGTTGTAGCTGTAGTTTTTTGCCGACCCCAGTTCGGCCTTAATTAACTGCTTATGAATCTGCATATGCAGTCGTCGTTCCATCCTCCTCTTGCACTTCACTTTACTATACACTATCTTCTTCTGCTGTGTCTGGTGTAGGTGCTGGTGCTTGCTACAAAAAACAGGATGCTCATTTAAATATTTAATGAAGTGCTGTGTTGCAGTTTTGTTGTTGCTTTGCAAACAAACAAACCAAAAAAAAATGTATATATGTATATACATAAGAAGCAGCAAATGTACAGCAAGCTCTAAATAGAATGAATGAAATGGAAAGTAGTTACTCATTATTGAAAAAAGTCTGAAAAATAAAACTATTAGTGGCAAGTAAGCCTGGTCAATTTAAGCCTGGTCAATATCGCCAGGTCTTTTCAAATGAATTTCAAATCTTCGAAGTGTTTAAAAACTCTTCTAAAATTAGGGCTAACTGTGTCTTAGTTCAGTGAGATCGCCCACACTAGTGGGTACTCACTGTGGAATGCTTAAGAAGGCAGGCAGACACAGTGAGGCAGCATGCTAATCATGCCATGGTAAATGTAACAGTTTCTGGTGCTTTTTTTTCTCTTCTGGAGAAGTTTTCATTTTCATTTTGCCTTTTTCAATTTTTTTTTTGTTTTTTGTTTTGGCATCTACTTGAGGGCGCCTTTTTGACCCATTTCATCAGGACTCTCTTTAAACTCAAAAAATGCGACGACCCCGCCCATAACATTTCATGTTAATCTAACCCCACCCCTTGCGAGGGTCTGTTGTTTGATGTGTGGCTTCGTCTTGCAGGGCACGTCTTTAATTAGAAAATAATCGCAAACGGGGAGCGACAGTAAGGAAAATCAAGGAAAAAGGAAGGGTAAAAGGAAAAACAAAACCGAAATATACACAGACAAACCAAACACACACACTAGGACACACACAAATGCTGCGACAATGACGTTGTGGCAGAGATGATGATGAGGCGCCTCAGCCTCAATTGATGGACATGTTGCTTGCTGTGCTAACTGAGCGGAGCTCGTTCAAGCCTTGACACATGCCAAAACAGGCAAACTATGAGACAGCTTTTTTTCTCTCCTGTTTTGTGTTTTTTTCTTCTTTTTTTTTTTTTGGTTTCTGCCATTGCATTACATGGACATGCCTTCCATTTCAGTTGGCAACACCTTTCAGTCAGGGGCGTCAGTCATGGCCTGGCCTGGCAGCATCGATTCGATTGTGGCCGTGTTGTTGTGGTTGGCCATTGTCTCCATCATCATCATCATCAGCAGCAGCAACAGGAACAGCCACAGCCACAGCAACTTGGTCTGGCTTTCGACCGCCTACACAGCTTTGCTGATTTTTGCAAAATTTATATTACTTCTGAGAGACAGAAGACAAAGAGAGAAAGAGAGAGTGGGGCAAGTTTTTGTGGTTTTGGCAGCTTCAACGGACCGGACCGCATGTTGTTATCATGTGACATATGTGCATCAACGCCCCATGTTTGGCTCAATACAGAGAAACTGAAATACAGACCGAATCAGAATTGGAGTTGGAGTAGGAGTCGGCGACCAAGACAGAGGCTGTCAACGCGCCCAATGAGACACCCATTGATAGATAGGGAAAACAGAGAAGTGAGAAAGAGAGAAAGACACAAACGTAGATGGAGAAGAAATTTATGCTGGCAATACAGTGTTTGATTGGCAAATGGAAGACATCACGCGGCGTATGCGTAATTTGACAAGCCTTCAAGTTGCTGTTGCAATCGCATTAAATGCCACAACGACGACAACCTTTCTAAGTGGTAACTTCCGCATATTCTCCTGCTGCTGCTAATTGACAGAAAGAGGGTTTGAGTTGAGCATACATACGGAACAGAATAGATAGAGTAAAGAAGAGAAAGGAGTTCGCTGGCAATTAACCTGCAATGCTTAGTTAGTTAGTCCTACCTATGTATGTAGTCAGTGGGGTAGTTGAACTCACCTGGTTGGGGGGCTTTTGTGTTTTTTCGGCAATAAACTAATGAGCGACAAAATGCAAAAGACCCAGACACGGATACAGACAGATAGACAGAGGGACTTACAGATAGACGAACAGATAGAGACCCACTGTGGCACATTCACACTTGGGCACATGCAACTCGTTCTAGTCGGAGCCTTAATTAGAAGGCTAGCAGCTCGTTGCCTGTTCTAACTTGGTTAGGTTAGGTTAGTAGACTTTTTGCACTATATGCAGTTGGCTGGCAGTATGCACTATTAACCCTTTGTGCTCACTTCTACATATGTGTGCCTCCATGTGTGTGTGTGTGATGCGGGTGTCCTCTACAAATCTCATTTAGCAATTTAGTCGCACACCCACTCATTGCCTGCCCATCCCGACTTGACTCGACTCGACTATGTGCGATAGGAATATTCACTTCCATCAGTCGTTTGCTCGTTTGCTTGCTCGCTCATTTAATTAACAGTCGCGCGCCACGCCATCCCAGCCAGCCAGCCAGGCAGTCAGCTAACCAGTCCCAGATCCATTGCCACAGTCAAGGAGGAGGCCAACACAACTTGGAGGCTGGGCTCAAGGCGTGCTGCAATGATTTTTTATTCGCGTTTTCTGCCCTGCCATTCTCTTGGCTGTTGTTGCTGGCTCATCTCGAGATGAGCGAGTTGCATGTTTTTAATTATGAATTATCGTACCAAATGACTGACTGACTGGCTGACTGACTGACTGACTGTCTGTCTGATGTTGGTGGACTGTAGCTTGTTGCATTTAAATGACATAATTATGGCTCATAAAGAAACTCCCACAACAATGCTGCTGTCGGCATTTCAAAAGCCATTCCGCGACTTCCTTTCCAAGCTCTGAGTCTTGTCTTTTGTGTTTCCATTCATTAACCTCCTTCCACTGCTCTACTTCCACTCCTCCGCCTGACTTGCTACTCCACTCCGCTTCGTATGTATGTGCAGATTCAGTAAATTAAAATTTGCCAACTAACTGAAAAAAAACTTTCCAGAAAATAACCACCCACCCTCCACCACCAAAACAAAAAGGATTCTCTCATTCTATTTATATTGTATAATAATTTTTATTTCTACCGAACGGTAGCCACTTATCTGCCACGCCCATTGCAGACCACAGTGTACTTCAATGGGCCATTGTGAAATGTTTTTTAACGTTAGCCAAAAAAAAAAAAAAAAAGAATTTCGGCCAATTGAGAGAGTATTTGAGCGTTAAGGTGAAGCGTGCATTGCCATATTATGTGTGCAAATAGCCCAAAATTTTATTTCAATTTTATTTTGTTTCGACAAAAATAATTCCTTTTCACTTTTTTTTTGTGTTGCACCCCGGTGCTTCACCAAGGCCACTTGTAAAAATCATTTTCATTATGAGTGGCAAGCCAGAAGTCAGGAAGGAATGGGGGAGAGGGAGTATGAAAAAAACCGAGAATTGTATAAAATAAATTGCCAAATAAAAAGCAAAATCATAAAATTTCATATCGATTTACACAGTCAATGGCCTAAACAAACAAAATGATGAGCGCCAATGAAGCGAATGGTAAAATGTTTGACTCTCTCTCCCTCTCTCTCTTTCTGAAATTCAAGGAAGGACGAATGGAAGGAACAGGCTGGTGTTATTGAGGCATATTGAGATCGACATGGCAAATTTTTAGGATTTTTGTGGCGAATGTGTTGATTAATATTAACTACAGTAAGCACTCCATCTTGCTAACGTACTTATTTAGATTGAATTGTGAATTACTTTTATCTATAGACCACTGTGAAAGGGTTTTAAATCAATTTAAATTGTTAGATCTCGTTTACCGATTCGAGTACCTACTGTCGATGCTTCATTGCTTTGTATTGCATTTTAGTTGCAAATTTTTCAATTTCAAGTGAATTGGACTTAATTGAAAATTGTTTGAGTTGCTGCTATTGCTGCTGTTGTTGTGTGTGCAGGGAAAATGAAAATCAATATGAAAATGCACCAAATTACATAAAAAACAAGTCAAGTGGCCCGCCGTCCCCCATCTAAATGAAGTTGTCGAAAAGAGCGATACCCATAGAAAAAACGAGCAAAACAAGAACATTCGTATCAAATGTTAATTAAACTTTACAGCTTAATGACAGCTTCTAGTTTGCATATAGAGAATTTATTTTTCAACACTTTTGAGTAAGTGTCTGTCAATTTGTATGAGAGTCCCTATGATTTCAATAATAATATAAGTTATAGAAATATTATTATAATTACTAAAAGATTGCGATCTACAATTCTTAGAGATCCAATTAGAAATTCTCAATCTTCCCTTACCAATTCATTTTCCCTTAAAATAAAACCAATTATAAGAGTATATACACTTCACTAGACAATGAATCGTTTTTATTGATATTATGTTTTTATTTTATTTTAAGATTATGTTATGGATAATCGGAATATTTCGACTTAATTACTCAGTATATAGAAAACTTTCAATTGCAATTAAACAACGAGAGAACGAAAAAAAAACAACACAAAATGAAAGCCCGTA
This sequence comes from Drosophila paulistorum, assembly GCA_018152135.1. Lineage (NCBI taxonomy): Eukaryota > Metazoa > Arthropoda > Insecta > Diptera > Drosophilidae > Drosophila > Drosophila paulistorum. The sequence continues at coordinate 5,155,841 of JAECXG010000805.1, read as the reverse complement.
TATGATGGCTAATTAACTATCGATTGTTCTGAATTTTTTCTATTTTTTGTTTTACTCTTTTTTTCTATGGTATTTGTTTTAATATTAGTAAGCACTTACAAAAAAAAAAATTGCATATTTTTTGCCATTGCCAAATATTACAGAGCAATTATAAATAGTTGAAGCGGGCTTTGCTGTAATTAAGCATGCATGAGACCGCAAATTTTGCATTAACATACCGGACATGGCATATATAGTAAATACTTATTGGTAGCAGGCATTAAGGAGGGGAAATCGATAGCTTTTTTGCATAAGCTGATTAATAGAAATGTGAAAATTGAGGAAAGGCTTAGCACAGGTTTTTTTTTGCTAATTATAAAATGGCAAATTAATAAAGATGAAAAATATTCCAAACTAATAAACACACACATAAATGTAAAATCTATTAGTTAGCCTTTAAGCAGCGATATTATCTTTTATCTCATGCAATCTATCTTTCTATCGCCTTACTCACTCTACTTTCTATTTGCATGAAAGTGTGCTGGCGCATAACAATGTGATTAAGCATTATAATATGTTAATGATATCAGCATAATCTAAGCCCACTTGTGAACTAATAATTAATTTTATTGATTTGTCCTCGGCCCAAAGGACTTGGTTTTCCTTTCCAACTATTTGGTTTGTTTTCAGTTATGGTTTGCATTAATTATTGTGTGTTAAGATTCAATGAAAGATAAATTAATGAAATGCCGAAGCTGTCTCAAAAACTATTCATCAAATTGGGGGAGGGGGTGGAAATTATGTGCTAATGAGCCTTAATGGCGTCAACAAAAAAGTAGGCAACACTTTTGTGAAAATTTTAATTTCCTTCTACACGCATGCAGGAAGTACGTTCGTGTGTGTGTGAGGGAAACGTTAGATGGAGACGAGTAGTTAACATGTCTACAACGCAACACCTACACAACTTGATTTATGAGGTATTTACTAACGGGCGAGCGGGCTAAAATACGAAAACCACAGCCTCAGCCCAAAATGCCGCCGGCCTGTCAAATCTGCAGCCAAATAAACTTACTGCCACTTCTGCCATTGGGTGATATGCTGCTGTTTTCATTGCTGTGGCTGAGGCTGTTGCTGGGTTTTTATATGCAAGCCATAAACTATAAGATTTAATGTATGCCTAACGCGCACCGCCACCCCTCTTACGCCCTGTCTTGGGCTGCCTCGTCTTAGGCAACGTTTTCTTTTGCTCATTGCTCGTAATGCATAAAAACGCAGTAAAATGTTCCCACGCAATTAATTCAACGTTTGTGCCTCACTTTACTGTACTATACTCTTATTCGTACATGTTTTGGTTCATTTCAGAGTTTTTTGTTTTTTTTGGTTCTTTTCTTTTTTTGTTAACTTAATTGGTAAACATTTTGTTACACTTTTACGAGCGCCAAGGTGAAGGCGCAACATCTAAAAAGGAGACCTGCCGAGCCACTCCACATACAATTAATGAAACAACTTTTAACAACTTGCACACATACGTACACACACTCACACACACACACACATAGCCATTTAATATGCCGTTTTTATTGTTGTGCTACTTGCCCTTTTGTTAATTAAAACACAAACACGTGCAAAACGTATAAAATATTCATCAGGGTGTCCTGTTCCTGTCAAAGTCCTGGCAATGCCGCAATGCTATGATATCATTTCATTTCATTTGAAATTTCGCTATGCCATTTAACTTAAACAATTTCTTTATATTTTGTTTATTCTCTCGTATTGTTATTTTTTTTAGATACCTTGTAGAAATATGAATATAGATTTAAAGGTTATGCTCGGCGTTAACAAAATAGCTTCAAATGGCATTGACTTGCTGCAGGGTATTAAATAGGATGGATTACATCACAATTTAAATACAATGTGTCTGCCATGTGAATTCAATCCTTTTAAGTAAAGAAACATTTTCATTACATTAACAAAAATTTTAGCTTAAAGAAGAGAGAGAGAGAAAAAAGAAAGAAAATCAAAATGGAGGAAAAAAACACACATTTTAAACTGAAAGGCCGCTAGATTTTACGAGGATCTGTGCGATTTTTTCTGTTGATTTTTCATATACATATATATTACATATATATATGTATGGATATTTTGTACTTTTTTATGACTGTTTGTTTTATTTGGTAAGATATTTTCAGTTATGCCTTTTTTACGGATAGTCCTTTTCTTACTTTCTTTTGGCTCTCATCGTTTCAATGTTTGTTTGTTTGTTGGTTTGCTGTCGTTATGTTGAAAACAATTTCATGTGCTCGGCTTGTTCGACCCTTTTTGTTGTTGTAGCTCTTTAGTTGCTGTTGCAAAATTTTGTGGCTGCCAAAAATATGCGTGTACACAAGTTGATACATATATATACGAAAAGAAAAAAAACAAAGTCATAACCTCAACAGGGTTATCCAATTGACAAATATATAGAAGAAAATGAATTGCAACAGCAACATATATATTTTTGATATTGTTTTTTTCTAGATGATAAAGTAGAAAAGCAGTCTTCAAAATTAAAAGGAACTAGATGATAGTCGTCCTTATAAAAGATACATTTAGGGGATATAAGAGATTTTGTGATTTAAAATTTCTTGATGCAATATTCTTTACTGCCTTTAATTGATATAAGATTAAAAAATACAGTGGGGAAAGAAGTCATTAAAATCTTATTGAAACCTTTTCGACTTGAACTCTAACATTGAAAAAAGTAAAATATTTTCGCAGGACACCCTACTAATATACAGTGTAAACACATGCACACACACGTTCAAAAGAGTTAATGCTAGCTCGCGCCTCTCTGTTGGTCTCTGTCCCTTACTGTTTGTGTGTCTTGGCCTGGTTGCATTCAATGCCAAAAATATGTAAAAAATCTACCCCAACCACGGCAACCATGGCACACCAGCAACATCAAATTGTTTCATCATAAAAAGATGGAAAAAAAACGAAATAAGAAAAAATAAAAAATAACAACGTTTGTTGCTTGTAAAGGAAAGTCCGCATTGCAAAATGAAAGAAAAATTTGAAAAAATCGAAAAAAGAAACCGCATGAAAAATAAAGTGAAAATCAAGTATACGCAACGTCAAACAAATGCTATTGCGGAGGATAAAACGGAATAACAACAACAATTGCAACATTGGCATTTGTTTCACAGTTATAGAGAGCCACACAGAGAAAGAGAAAGAGAGAATGCGACAGAGGTATAGAGGGAGCAGATCGTAAAACTGTGGTATTGGTTTTTTATGAATACTTGAAAAATTTCATAAACATTTCTGTTGCTGATGTTGTTGCTACTGCTGCTGCTGCTGCCGCTTATGATGATGTGCAAACAACACAAATTGCTTTAAAACTGTAAGCAATTCGGCTACGGATCTTAACTTTAAGATGCTTAAAGTACAAAAATTAAATTATGTTGTTGCTGTTACCGCCTGGCCCGGTTGCATTCATGGTGGTCGTCGCTTGTCACGCCGACTGCGGTTTTTTTTTGTTTCGGCCATAAAATTCACCTTGAACAAGGCTCGTCCAAAAAAAAATTGAGAAAACGAAACAGCAGAACAAAAAAAAAAAACAAAATATTAAACACAGCAAAGAAAAATCTTGATGCAATTATTCATATACTACACACACACACACACAAAAGATTGGTGGTGAAGGTGTGCCCCAAGGCAACAACAGCTGCTTCAATCCATCTTTCTACCTCCTCTCAGTATCATCTTTGCTGGCTAGCTAGAGTTCTTTGCTTGCAATTGACTGACTGACAGGTTTTTGGTATGCTCAGACCGTTTTCAATGCGAAATTCATTTGTCATGCTTATAATTGTCTCACTCCGAAACCGAAACCAGGCAAATTGCAGTCCAGTCCAGCTTGCCAAAAAGATTGGCCCAGCAATTTTAATGAAAACGTTGTTCCTCTTCTTCTCCTGCCAGCGATTCGAAACTCCAACTCCAACTACTTGGACTGCCTTCACGTATTTTTATTTTGGCTCCAGTTGTCGGCGGAATGGAGTTGAGTCGAGTCGAGTCGAGTCTGTGTGGCCGCCCCGATTGCTGTCAGTAATTATGCTTAATTTTTTGGCTGTTTGTTCTGTAGTTTCTTTTTCTCTTTTCCCTGGCGCTCTCAAGTGAAAGGGCATTTGAGGCAGTTGAAACATTTATTTGCCTGGCCAGGAATCGCAACGCATTCTTCTTTGGATGATGATGATGATAATGATTGGGATGATGATGATTGGGATGGCTATGGCGGCGATGATGATGATGATGCTTTGGGCTGCCGTTTAGCTGCTGGTTTCCCTTTAGCTTTTGTTGTCAGTATTAAGTTGTTTGGCAGCTGTTGCTGCTTCTGCTGTTGTTGCTGATGTTGCCTCTTATATTCGTTGTTTAAAATTGAATAATGCCCGCTCATTTGCTTTTATGACATTTCGATAATGATGATTGTTTGTGTGTTATGCCTTTGTTCTGGCATTATCTTTATAAGGCAAACAAATTGTTGTAATTTGCCGACAGACAATAAAGAGGACAGACAATTCTCTCCCTCCTCTCCCTTCAATACTCTGTGCACAAGAAGAAAAAGAGGACGAATTTAATAACAGAGAATACAGAGAAGAAGACAAAAAAAGACACACACTTCACCACAAGTCACTCAAATATTTCAAAGCTCTCTTTTCATCTGACGGTAATTCAATGCCCAATGAAATCGTATAAATCTTTAACTTTAATTCCCAGCCAAGTATAGAGATCAAAAGTAACGCAAAGTGAAACAACAAGAATGAAAGACAACAAACAAACGAAAAGGCAAAAAAATAAAAATAAACACAGAAGACAGAGAATAAAATGAAATCGATCATGATTGAAATCGAGCAGAGTCTGCAACTTCCACTTGCCAACAGACAACCCGACCAACTTGCAACTCTTGATTCCCCATTCTGATTTTGATTCCATTCCGAGTGTTTTGTGAAACATCAACATTTTGACAGGCACACAAATCCTCTTGAAATGAGATTTATAAAACAGCACAGAGTGTAACCTCCATGAGGAGGGCAAAACGCAAAGTCATTGTCAGCGCGTTGCGCTTGGCTGCAAAATCAGAAAAGCAAACAAAACAAAAGGGTCTACCAGGTCGTTTGGATGATGTGATGTGGTCTGGCCTGCCATGGCCTGGACTGAACTGAACTGAACTGAACTGGACTGGACCCGGTTGGGTCTTGGGATTGGTATTGGCCGCGGCTTTAATGTGTAACATGTAGCCAGGTTACCACATGGCTTGGCTAGCTGTTCGCATGGGGCTTATGTATGAATGTTGCTTTTGTTGTTGTTGTTTCTGATGTCCCTTCTTCTTCTTCACTCTCGCTATGCCGCTCCTCATTGTACGTATTTATTTTCATTTTCAAGACATTGTAGTGTCATTTCAACGACGACTTGTCCAACCGACCGCAGCATGAAAAGTAAATAAAAAGCTACAATGCGTCGCATCGAATCGCATCGCATTGCAATGCTCCGATTCTTGCCCATTGCACATTGGTTTGAAATATATTTTCTAATTTTATTCCCAATGCAAAGGAATTCTGTGTTTTTGTTTAGTAAAGATCAAAAGAAATTGTAAAGAATTTCACTAATCTACAAGAAAAAGAAGAAGTTGCTGGATTTATTTTTAGTTTTTAGACATCAAAGTCTTTGTGGAAAAAATTAAAGATCTGTTTATAGCAACAAATCCAAATTATAGTTGGTAGATTGCTTTAATATGCTATAGATTGGATTAGTCACTCCCTCCCCAACTTTGATTAGTTGTGGCCCACTGTGCGTTTGCCTGGCCCAATCCGTGGAACAATCCGACGCTGCAGCTTTTAATTAAGCCAAAGAGCAACTGGTTGCCAATGTCTTCGATGTTGAGGGAAAAATAAAAACCCAAAAAAAGAAAAGAAAGAAAAAAAATAATTTATCTGCTAGTAAGCCGCGTATATGTATGTACATATATGTATCTGTATCTATATCTATATCTGTGTATCAGTATACGTATCCATATCTGTATCTGTAACTGGCAATATGTATCGCGCCTTGTCTTGCCCTGCCCCTCAGTGGTTGTTGTTGTTTTGTTGCTTTGTTTGTTTAAGGCTCTCATACAGCTGTATGCCCCGCTGTGCCGGCAACACCCCAGCAACATATAGTATCCACGGAGCCAACCAATCGACCGGCCAACCAACCGACCCACTCAACATCACAGTGTGGCCAGGCTGAGCTTCCAGCATCACGTTCATGCGTGGCCACATTTTTTTGTGCCTGCGTTTTGTTCGTTTTTATGGCAATAATTGCAACTTGATGACTTAATTGCGGATGCAACTTGTTTTCCAGCAGCAGCAGCGGCAGCGGCAGAAGCACGGGTATGCCTGGAAATTGAATTTTTCCACCTGGCCTAGCTAGGAGCTCCCTGGCTGGCTCACTGCTGTTTTATTTTTTTTTTTTTTTGCTTCTCCATCTTTTTCTGATTATTTTCTAGGTTTTTTTTTGCTCTCGCTCAGTTGCTGTTGTTGTTGTAGTTGTTCATTTTAAGCAGGATATGATGCTTTCATTATTGTAGCAGAAAGACGGGGCGACGGTCTGCAATTTTTCCCATTGCATAAGCAAATAAAAATTCATTAATTTATGACTGCCAACGGGGCAGACTGACATACATACATACATTTATGTAGATATATATACTTATATAAGTATTTGTATAGGAGAATCAGGTATCTGCTGTGGCCACAGCCTCAGCCGCAGCCTTGAGGGGCAGCACTCCATTAGTTGAGTTTGGAGTTTCAAGTTATTTTTATAATCGCAGCAACGTGACATTTATGCGAGTGTTCATGTAAATGATTATTACGTGCCGATATTGCCCCCCCTGCCACCACCACCTTGTCCCCTTTCCACCGCCTTGTTTCCCCTTTGCTTATTCTAAGAAGTTTTTTTTTTGAACTTAAATTAAATGATTTAGTGCAGTAAAGTTGTTTGATTTTTCTAATCCACTCTAAGAACTATGTACAAAGTAGGTGTATATAAACTTGTAGTTTTTGCCGATCTGTCATTCCCTCCATCTGGTCGAACGTCTCTCGGCCTGTCTGTCAGTCTGTCTGTCTGTCCGTCCGGCAACGACAAAGTAATTTCATGTTTAATTAAAAAGAATTCTGCGTCATTTGCTTGTAGCAACAACAAATGCCTAGGTTTTGATGGACACTTTTGCTATTCACGTGCTCTTTTGTCGATTGTTGTTTTATTTCTTGTGGTTGTTGTTCTTCCCGTTGCGATATTTATGTTTAATTATAGTTAACATGTTTTTATGTCCATGTCTGTGCACGACTTTGATGTTCGTTTGTAATTATGTACATTGCGTGGGTCTTCTTATTCAAATCAGTCTGACATGAGCCATAAACCTTAGATACTTGTGGCTGGAGTATTCGAACAACCAGATTGAATTGATGGCTTGAAGCTTCAGCTGCGGCCTGAGAATCTGAGAATGAAGTGGGCTGTAAAATAATTGACTACATATTGCCCGACATCATTAAGCAAGAGAGAGAGCCCAGCAAGATGGTGATAAAAATGATGTTGAGTGACAACAAACTAAATCAAAATGGAAAATCAAAGCAAACTTTCATACCTATCTATAAATCAATCGAAGACATATCAATTCTTTGTCAGTTTGTTTTGTTAATTCTGACTTTTCTTATCATTTAAGAATTCCAACTAGATCAATCACAAGGTGATCTCTTCTTTGTTTGTCTCTGTTTTCTGAAGTTCTGATTCCTAGGACAAAATTCTAACGAAATGCTTTAATTTAGACTCAGTTTGATTTACTTATGAAGATTAAGTTAACTTCACAAAGATGCCTTAAGATTTACTTTTGAAAAAGCACAATGTATCTGCTTTCACTTTAAATGTATGCAATCCGTATAAAATTGTAAATCTTTTTAATGTTCTTTAAATGCAATGAATTTACATGAGCGCAATTAAAAGAATTTCTTGTACTTGCACTAAATATTTTCTCGACTCGTAAAAGTTTTTAAAATTTCCTTGAGTGGACGAGTTGCGCTGATTGTTCATTTTATATCTTTAATTGCATTACAAACATTTACCTTAAAATAAAATACAATTTAATTAACATTTCTTTCTTTTCACCTTTCTTTCGTTTCAGGTAAGTTTTTATCAGAAACCAAGACACATGCATGCATGGTAAATGGTGGTGAGGGAGATAAAGGGAGCGAAGGCGGATGCCATTTCATATCCGCATTAAAATCGAAACGTTTTGTCAGACTTTAAATCAAACGTGGGTTAAATTGTAAACGTAAGTGCCTTTAACTTCCCAACCAGAAAACATTCCATAACAAAACTTCAAGTGAGGAGAGGGGAAATGAAAAAATTGATAAGGTCCGCCCCGTTTCGTATGGAGTTTAAAAACTCATTTAGTGTCCAATCAAGCGGCCATAAAATAAAGTCAATAAATCAAGCATAAAAGTAACAAATGCACAGGCAGCTAACAGATAACACGCACCCAAATACACGCACACACACACGTACACATACACTCATAACATGCATGTGAATGTGGTACTGAATTTCAATAAAATTCGATACGTTTTTCGGCCCCAACTGCATTGGCCGCTCTGTCTCTGATACTCTGACTCTGATTCTCCAACTGTTTGGAGTGGGAAGAAGTGTGAGGAAGAATTCTCTCTCTCCCTCTCTCTCTCTCTCTCTCCCTTTCTCTCTCTCTCTCTCTGTGTTTATCAAGGTGTGATGATCACTTGCGTGCCAGAGGCGCCTGACTTGCATTTTAGAGCATCATCTCTTCGAAGTCGTCGTCGTCGCCCTTGGAGAATCAATAAAAATAAATCGAAATGTCACAGTATTTTTCAAGCAAAAGAAATAATCAATACCCAAAAAAAGTGTGAGGTCCCGCAGCTACAACAAAATGTAAAGAAATACCTGTAAATGACATTGCGGACAGCTTAAAATTCTACGGAAATCCCCAGCCTACACATCCATTTCTTTCTCTATCCGTCGCTCTCACATTGTCTATTTATCATAAATTAATTTCACAACATTTTGACAATTAGTTGTAGCTTAAAGATATTGAATTACTTTAAACTAAAAAAAAATATTTTTACTGACGAAAGAAACGGAAAATCATTTCAAATTCAAGAAATCAACAATCAATTGTCGATGGGGCCACATAAATTTTCAGCATCGTGCTGAGCAGCGGGTGGGCAGTTAGGTAGGTAGGTAACCCAAATCTTCCCCGAAAAAACAAAAAGAACCAAGAGCAAGAGAGAGAGAGAGAGAGGGGAAAAAAGCCAATCTTCAATTCAATTCAATTCAAAGTAAAACCAAACGACTTACCATTGCCCAGCCTATCCACAAATTGCTCGTGTTCAGCTTTAAATCGTTTTACGTAGTTTTCAGAGACAAGTTCCCGTAAATGTTTGCCAAATGTGGCGCTGTTTGTAAATCACGCACGTTGCACGTTGCACGCAAAGCTGGCCGATCGGGACGATTGGGATGCGAGTTCGCTCTCCTCCATCTTGTATCGAAAGGAGTCGGAAACAGACACACAGAATCAGAATCAGAGACGGAGTCGAGGTGAGTCTCACTCTCTCTCTTTGGGCCTCAAGTATGTTAATCTTTCTCGGCGTGACTTGGGAGGGAGACTTGGTGTGGACCAGGGATAGCTCTTAAATTTATGCGCTGTTCAAACGGCGCGTAATAAATTTGTTTGCTCTTCAACTGTGTGCGCGCATGTTCATTGAAATTGTTGCCGGTTTGCTGTTAGCAGGCAAAGGAGACGAGGGGCCGAGCAGCCCAAAACTGATTTCCAATCCCAGTCGCAGTCGCCCAGTCGCAGTTCCCCCATTTTGGAGGCAATCCCCAATGCTCTCATCCCATTGCCGCCAACGGCCACTTCATTTTGTAGCTTTTAACAGCATTTCAGCATTCTTCTGTATTTGTTTATCTAAACGTTTTATTCATTTGTGTGGCTGGCTGTTTGGCTGGCTGCTGCAGCCTCCGTGTATTCTGTTGCCAGTTGTCCATTGCATTGCTTTATCTTTTGGGGCAGTTCGTGCTGCTGTTTCTGTAGCTGTTGCTGTTTGCTGTTTGCCGTTTGCGATGACCGTTCCTGGCGGCCTAATTGATGCGCACTGTGTTCTTCCTTGCGGCGGCTGCGCATGCGCAACATTCACACTTTCGTCTTGGATAGTTGCCCGCCACATCTCGCAGACCCCATCGGCCGCCAAGTTGATTGCACATTTTATTTGCGCATTTATTTGCATTTTTTCTCACACCGCATTCGCGTTTGTCTCTCTTTCTTTTGGCCTCCTCCCTTATTCTGTCCCAGTCCCTGTGCCTCTATCTGCCCCTGCCACATCTTGTTGTTTGTTCTGCAATGCAATTCAATTGTCTGCGCTTGAATTCCTTTTATTTTTTTTCTTTTTTTTTTTTTATTTTTGTGGGCTTTTGGATTTGGTTTGTTTACTTATTCGATTTTATTCGTTTGTTTCTCATGTTTTGCCGCTGCTGCGGCCGTTTAATAGTTCATTTAGTTTGCATTTTTATGAAGTCTTTGTGTGGGTTGTGTAATAAATTTAACTCAAGTTTATTTATGTGCCATCTTCAAGACATTTATCACTCAATTTGAAGGCGTAATTGGGCGCAAAGCGACAGGAGGCTGCCACAGGAGTCAGAAGTCTGCCAACGATGGCATCTGTTGCATATTTTGCATATCGTTTATATGTATGTATGTATATATTGCCTGCCGATGTCGTCTCCTTTAGCTGCAGTTGTCTTCCAGTTTGAAGATGCAGTTGGACTTGGTTTCCATTTGATTGGCAAGCCCCACTTACCTGAGAGAGATGAATGTGTGTTTGCTGTTACTGTTATTGTTGATTGGCATAAAGAATGACCAAAATTGGATAATGATGATGATGATGAAGATGATTATGGCAATGGGATTGAAGATGAGGATGATGCCACTTTTGTGGCATAGTTATTGACTTAACGGTTTCCCCTCAGACTTGTATATGCAAATGACACTATGTAGATTGGAAAATCAACTGTGAATAGACAGGCAGGAAATCTATTACTTTGCCATTAAAACGCAAGGAAGAAGTAAATTAATTTCAAAAGTTATTATTCTATATAAGAATCAAATAAAATTGAGACACATTTTATTAAAATATTATTATTTAATTGACTTTAAGTGTTTTCCTCTCTTTAAAGTTAATATACTGTAAACCAATTGCAAGTCAACCTTATTTAAATATTTCGGATCTTAATGCTCTAGTTTTTTTTTTGCGAATTTTTGTTGACTTTGCTTAGCTATTTTAGCCTATTTTTATTTACACTTTACCTTATTTCAAATTTTAGTTGATTTCTTTCACCAATTTTTATCTATTCAAATGTAAATCAAAATAATTTCGCAAATGGACAAAATTATATGAATTTCATTTGAAAATTGCATAATTCATTTACCGCTTCATCAAGCACAATACGTTTAGCATTTCATTTGCTGTCCTAGTACTTTTCCATTTTGGACGAAAACAATAGGCACTCGAATCTGAATTGAATTTGAATTTTCACCTGTCTAGCAATTGCACATCGAAATATTCGGAACAATGTGGCCCCAGGACAACAAATTTGAAATGTTGTTAACAAACACCGCAGACACGTCATCTACTTTTCGTATTTGCCCATTAAACAATAAATAAGCAATTTATGTAACAAAAGAGTACGAAACTGAATATATGATGAGTTAGAAGGAGAATAACAACGGGTGCGCCTGATTGATAGCGCGCAAGTGTAAGCAACAGACTATGCAAAAATTGCTACAAAACACATGCAACACATACATTCAGACACACTTTCAGACATTTGGCAGCAACATCAACCATCCATTTTGTAATTTCATTTCATTATGCACCAGAGCTAGAGCTGGTGCTGATGAATGGGCCCCATTGAATGAGACCATCACGTATTGCTGCTGTTATCCTGTAGTCTGTTTGCCTTTAACAACTGTTTGACCGAAAAACTAGTGTTCCTTAAATTGCTGCTCCTGCTCCAAAGAGTGCATGGCTATGGTCAGGTTTCTGTTTCACTTCGGTTTCACTTCAAATTCGACAAGTATTTGTTGCTGTCTGATTGCCCGCAAAGAGGAGTAGCATCCAAAAAAAAGGGGGCAACAAACATGAGAAAAATAAAAGACAAAAAATAGGAGAAAGAGACAGATAGAGAAAGAAAGAGGAGAAAAATCGAATTTCCCGTGCGGACTGATTCGATTTGGCGTTGCAATTTCACGCTGTGTTATTGCAAAGTGGCTGCAACTGTCGGCGCCAGGCAACGGCAACGAGCAATGGCCACGGCCACGTACATTCACATATATTCAACGATGCTGAAATCCACCGCACGGCATCAGCATCAGCATCAGCGGTACCAGCAACCAAAAACCCTTCCTTTCGACCATGCCAAAACTTCCAAAATAGCAATTTCGACAGCGCACAACAATGGTCTGCACCCGGAGCCAGCAACAGCAACAACAGCAACAGCAAAAAATCTCATTTAGTGACGAATTAAGCGCCAAAACAGACAGCCGAATCAGTTAGTCAGAGAAGCGGTCGACACATAGAGAAAGAGAGGGCCACCATGACGGACCATCCCTTGATACCGTAGTAGGATATTTGGCCCCGTCGGCCGTTGGGCATTGTCAAGTGCAGCAAGTGCACAGGAGCAGGTCGCGTCGCCTTTTCATCCTGTATATATATATATATATGTATATACGTATGGGATAACTCTGGGTGCTATCTATGACCACGGATCGATTGGTTTTGCCCATCTGTCCTCTATGTTCGCACAGCTCGTCTCTTCTTTATCAACATCATCCACATAGATTCATTCCTCCTGCGTTGCGTTGCGTTGCCGGTTTGCTGTTGCGCTGATGGCGCTGTTTATGGCCTTAAACGTCATTTTGTGCGCGCTCATTCACGCCATGTTTGCCACTGGCATGCCAGGACCTCAGTTCCTCAGTCCTCCGACACTCAGAATGTTGCTCACTCTGATGGCATTGTCTGTGCACTTGCACCAGCATCCAGCAGCCAGCGGTTGCATCCAGTGATATGGGTGAGAGCGAAGCTTGCTCCCATTTTGACAGATTGTTGCAAGGGCAAGTGCAATATTAGAACATGATTTATTTATGCAATTTTTACCATAAAAGCGCGCTATACTCGTGCATGCTCTGTTTCTCTATCCTGTTTCTTTTTTGGTTTTTCTCCCCTCTTTGCTGTTCCCCCTCTCTCCCCACTGGCCATTTTGTCTATCTATTGGCATTTGTCTATCATTTTGCTACGAGCTGGCAATTTGTTGCTTAAAAGGCAGGAGAATAGCATCCAATGCATTCTACGAGGGTTGTGACACAAAGTTTTGGAATAGAAGAACTTTTATTCAAGTTGAAAGACAAGAGAACTGAACAAAGAGTGAATATGGCAAAAATTTATCATTACTATTTTGAAAATTTAGTTTGGTAATGTGTGCAATTAGAGCAACTTATGATAAAACCCTCGCTCTTGTGTGAATGTTGCTACCGTTTGGTGTAGTGAAATGTAGTCTCATGACCATTAGTCTATGTGTCGGCACGTCAATTTGTTTGTCTGTTAGTTGAGTTTTTGAGTTTGTCTGCTGACTGGCACTGTTGAAATTATGATATGTAGAGGAGGCGTTTGGTAGAGATATTCAATCTAGTTATGAACCAAGAGCTATTGTGCTTTTGTGAACTCATTGCTGTGTAATTAACGAGCTCAGAAATCTATTATTGGCCAAGTGTTGACTAGAGTTGTTAATTTTTAGTTGATGAAAGGTAAAGATTATAGGTAAACGATTGGGAAAACTTCACTTACGTCAATGAGAATTCAATACCTAATACTGTTATATGGACTCCCCTACCTCGACTTCGACCACAGTAATAGAATGCATAATCAACATTTTTTCCTTAAATAATATGAAAGCAAAATATGCAAAGTGAAGTAATTCAAAAAGAAGAAAATATAAAATTCCACAGCGATAGAGAGTGGGAGAGAAAAAACTGTTTGAGAAATAAATGAAGCACATTATAAATGCCAGAGTACATGCTAACTACAACAATTATCCTTAATGTTGCCAACAACTACAGCTAACGCCATTAGGTGAAGGAGCCATCCAACTTAGCTGGGACGCTCTTTTGGTTCTTCTGGCTCCTGTCCAGCACTGATCACTTGCAAAAGAAAATTCAAATTAAAATGCTTCAAATGGTATGCAAAATAGTTGCAATTTTGCGCCAAGCGAACGCGGAATGCTCATTATTCATCTGGATGTGATGCTTCCACTCCCCGTCTTCCGATATGGTAGGGCGGCGAAGTCAACGCATGATAATTTCATGGGAAAAAGTACAAAATAAAAGAAATGTCCTCTGGTGACAGTCAGCAAATTTTACAGCAGAATGCAATGAGAAACGAATTAATATCTCGCTTATGTTGATGGCCAAAACTCGTTCAACTGTGTATGCTCTGCTCCTCTTGTCATCAGCATCACCACCATCCTGGTTCAACGATGAGTAAAACTGCAGTTAATTATAAGACTCCGCCGGTTTTCCATCCTCTGTCAATCCGCTTTATTGTCTAGGAGCTGTGACCGTGTGTGTTTGCTTATTGATTTACGGTAATAAGGACAACTCCCCAGTTTTGAAATGCATTGTTGTAACTGCTATGTAACTGCTTAATATCAACCGAGGCACCCAAAGGACAAACGCATGTTAACAAGGCGTCGTAACACGCGACCATCCTCCAAACACTAGCAAAACAACATTCAACCCTCAATTCCGATCCCTTGTGCTCTATGCGGTGTACGTGTGTGTGTTTGTGTGTGTGTGTATGTAATCAAAGCCAGCTGCCGGCTGCATTCCATTTACCTTGCTCAGCCACTTTTCAATTATGTTATTAAAACAGAGCCCCAGAAGAACTTTTGCCCACTAAAATACTAGCCTGGCATTTCCGTAACGTTGCGTGTTTTGTGTTTGAAACACTTGTTGTTGGCTTTTTTTCATGCATATTTTTTGTTATTCCCTCTCTTGAATTTTTTTTAAAACTAACTCATAAATGTTAGTGGCAAACATGAAAATTCAATTATGAATAATACTCCAAAAGGTTGACGCCCCAGCAATAAATGAATGTGTTGTAGAATTGGACGACAACAACAACAACGACGTCGACGACGACGACGACGGTTGGCCAAGTCTGTGGCTCAAGGCAATTTACATGGGCAAATATTATAACAAATCTATGATGAGTCGAGTCGAGTCGAGTTCCATTTGCAATTGGAATCCGCAGATAGACAGACGGAAGAACTCAACAACCGACAGACAGACATATTTACATCGTCGTCTAATTATGTCGGAATGAAGAGAGAAAGAGAGAGAGGGAGAGAGAGAGAGAGTGTGAGAGGGAGAGAGGATGGGGGGGTTGGGTGGCAAATAACATTCAACCATTGGAAATTGTGACTGGCTGTGTGTTGCGGCTGCAAATAAAAAATAAATATTTGCATTCAATTTCGCAAACGCGCCAACTTGCCAAAGGAAAATTGTGCGTAAAAAGCATCGGCATATTTGTTAACCTCAAGCAACAGACCAGACCGATTTCCATTGCGATTTCGATTTCCCAGACAAAATCGATTACCAACTGATTGACTCAATGGCTTGGCTTGGTTTGAGTTTCAATTGGTTTGAATTGAAGATGGGGTGGGGGAAGCAGGTGGATCAACTCTCTAGTATAGTAGGAGTTGGGGGTAGTCATAGTAGCGACAGCCAGTTAAAATGGTAATTGACTTTTACGCGAAACCGCAATGTGTTTGTAAACTTGTTGCCATGTTTTCCTATGCATGTTGTTGCTGTTGCTGCTCCTGCTGCTGATGTTGATGCTGTTCCCCAGTGCAATAACGCGACGAGCAGGAAAGCAAGCAAGCAAGCAAACTCGAATGCAATTTCACAAAATGCTAGCATAAGCCCAGGCGTCTCCCCTCTCCACCATGGAGGACAAACTGCTGCACAGGAAGCCAAAGGCAAAGGCAAAACTTGCTGCTCCTGCTATCCCATAATGTCATATTAGAGTTTATCAACTGGGATAGCTATGAAAATTTAGAGCACTGCCACCGCTCGCTCTTTCTATCCCCAACTGCTTGCGCTCTTGCCAAAAGGACGACACAGCCTGCAAATTTCAATTTCGCGCACACTTTGCACAGATAATAGAAATTTCTTTCTTTCTATCTCGGTTGCTGCTCCTGCTGCTGCTGCTCCTCAGTTGCAACTGCCGCTGCGTTTATTGACACAAATCGCAAACGCATTTGGCATAAGTACCGGCCAAACAAGCTGTCGTTCCCAACCCGTTGCCTTGCCTTGCCTCATCCCCCCTCGTTCCTTGACATTTTTACTTATTGTTTTTCCTTATATACATTTTTTTCCTTCTTCTCCTCCTTTTGAAGTGCTGCAAAGTATCTGGGTTATGAGTGGTTTAATGGGACACTCACTCTTTGTTAGCAAGAAACTACTACTAATACTACTGCTACTACCAGAATCTTTTTCTTTGTTCGTTCAGCTTGGTTGATTTTAAGAAAGTTTTGGCTAGTGAGGAGAGAAAGGGGATTACTCTCTAAGCTGCTTAGAATGTGTAATGCAATAGTTTAGCAAAGACTGAGTATACAAAACGGAAAAGCTTAAGAGCCTGTCCATCGGCATTTCCAACTAAACGATATTAAAGATCATTGTCCTATGGGAATAAGTGATTTTTTCAATTAAATACCGAAAATAATTGTCATGATAACTAAACTCACTATTGTGGCCTACAAATAAAACAATGTAAGAAAAGCAAATCTCACAAAAATCTAATAAGATAAATATCTTAATTTAGTTTAATTCAAGGTTTAGTGTAATAATTTAGTTTAATTGAATGTTTTATGGTTAAGTATACCTTAGAACCGATGCACTTTCAAAGATAAGGTCAATAATTAAAGCTTTTATATCAAAACTCATTTAAAATGTTGTGAGTTTTAGACGTAAGCGTCATTCCAAATCAATTTTAATATTGATTTTGGCCTTCAGTTTTCAAATGACAATCAGCATCAATATAGAATTTTAGCATTTGCTCGTTTTGTTGCATTCTGATCATTTGTCAATCAGTTAGTCGATGTGTCTCCCAGAACACATTAAATCAGATTAAGGTCCGACATTTTCGTTACGGTGCAGATAATTTACAGTTGACCCTAACATAATTCCATCATCTGTCTCTGTCATTGGACTAACTAATTCTGCCGTCTGCCATCTAACCAATGTACACCTTACCATAACTGTGCCACATTTGCCTGATTAGCTTCTCAGCTGCTTCAGCAAACAGATGCCTAAAACCACCCACCCACCGTAGGCAGCACCACTACAACATCCACTAGCAACTTGCACAATGAAATATATTTTTAATCAAGCCAAATCGAATTCAAAGCAATACACCGGTGCCTCATTATTTAGGCAAATGTGTTGCCATTAACTACACAACGGTCCGAACAACATTTTGGGCCTTGGGATTGGGCTCAGAGCCCAAGCGGTGGTAATGCCGCAGAGGAGGCGAGGGTAAAAGAGAGATTCACAGTTGACCCAAAACGCAAATTGACAAATGTTGCCACTTAATGTGCTACAGGGCAAATGTTAAACAATTTTGTGTTTTATTTTGTATGCCAAAAATACAAACTAATTAATATGAGAAATGTCAGGGGAATTGCTGCCATCGCGAGGGGGTAAAATAGGCAGAGCGCGAATAAGACGAAGGAGGAGGAGGTGGAGTAGCAGTAGCAGTAGCAGGAGTACGTAGGAAGAGGTGGATAGCTGGATCGGTGGATGCCGTTGGCACGCATTGAATTTTATTTGATTTTGTAAAAATTTAATTTCGACAAGGAATTTTTCTTAGCATGTCGACACTAGGCGGCAATTTCTCAATGTTGTGTCTCGCGGAGGTCTTCAAGTCTGATGTAGCTGGAAGACGAAATGAATGAGGCATCAGCCACTCACACAGCAAGCGAGTGAGTGAGTGAGTGACTTGGCTGACGACTTCCTACAGTTTGTTAAGGGAATTTTGCATTTTGTTTGAATTATTGCCTTCATTAAGATTGCGTTGTTGATTTCGTTATTCTTCTCTCTCTTGGGTTTTTTTTCCTCCTCAGCCCGTCACAGCTTGCTGCTGCCAGTTGCACAGAGAGTGAGCGACAGCATGGCTCCGCCTTTCCCATTTTCAATCCCATTGCTTCACCAGGTTCCCAGGTTTTTCCCATCCATGGATCTTTGTGATACACCTAACCACCGGCACCATCTCCAACACCCGCTTCTACAATTTCTTATGTCCTATTTGTTTGAATGTTGTGACTGCACTTGACAATAAATTTTATTGTACCTACGCAGACGACACAAATTGTCGCAACGGCTGTCTTTGGCATATTTTTAGCTTAATTGTGAATGAAGTTGCTTTTCCTCTTTGCCACCCATCATCATCGTCGTCGTCGTCGTCATCGTCCACGTCATTATCATCATTCCCATCAACCTCATCGTCGTCTATGCCATGTGCTGACATGTGCCACGACGGGATCTGAGAGTCTTTGACTGGCTGACTGACTAACTGACTGGCTGGCTTGCCTACGCGAGCATAATTGTGCGAAATTCATTCATATGGAAAATTTTTGTTGCCAGTCATAATTATGCCATTATTTTTGCCTTCTTTGCCGCCTTCCTATCTGATTGGGTCAAAGAGTTTTGGCTAATGGTTAATATCGGGTGGGCGATGTTTTTCAAAATTTATTTAAGTCGCAACTAAGTATAATGAAAATTCTTGCTTATGACTGCATTGTAATTTACATTTTCATTTTTACTTTTTTTTTTGGTGGACTTTTCCTTTCTTTTTTGTCAATAGCCGCGGGGCATTGCAGGGCAAACTTTCCAAATTTAACGCTCGACACAATGGGACACGGATAGGAATATTTTTTCTGGTGCAGTAGCAACAACAAGCCGTATAACAATTACAACTAGCAACTCCCCGGGCAGGAGCTGGCATGGATGGCTGTATGGATGGTTGGTTGGTTGGGTTGGTTGAGTTGGCTTATGCAAACAGGAAACGCATAATGAACCACAGGCCATTCCCGGAGTCACACTCCGGTTCTGACTGTGACTGCGACTCCAACTCCAACACCGAATCCGACTCTTCATATCCAACACTGACTGGCTTTCATTCATTTTTGAGCGGTTTCGTGGTTAACAACCGCTTCCTTATCCTTATTATTTTAATGCCTGCGGCAACATTTCATCTTACTTACTTTTCCCTTCATATTTCCCCATTTCTTTCATTCATTTTTCGTTTGTGTTTTTTTTTCAAGAATTTTCATAGCATTTTTTCTGTGTTGTTGTTGCTATTATTCCTTAAATATTTTAACTACTGCACAAAAGGGAGGAAGAGAGAGGCGAGAGAGGGTTTCTACTAGTACTAGTAGTTGGTACTTGGGTTGGGTTATACTACCTGTTTGTCTGACTGAGTGTCTGGTAGCTGGTTCGCCTGTTCTTTGTGCACATAATTGAGGTTAACTGCGTCCAGGTGCGCCAGGAAACGCTCAGCCCATTGTTGCAAAGTGTGCCAAAAGGAAAAGTAAACATTTTTTTTCGAGTTTCCCTCTTCCCCTCTTAAACCCACATGCCATCGTCGTCCTTTGCAAATTGTTAGTCTTTAACCATTGCAATTAACGGCAAAATGAAAGTGAAATTTAAAGAAAAATTTCACCATTCGCCTCTCTAGTTGTCAGTTTTTTGATTGAAAATTCAACAAAATTCAATTAACATGGGTGTTGGGCTAATGGTTATGGGGTATGTAATGGACTTTTTCATTGGGCAGATCTGTGTGCTACCTCTCTCCCTCTCTTCTGCCTCATCATCAATTCAGTTGATAATTATTTTTACGCGAAACGCAGCAAAGGTGCATTAAAAATGCAAATAACACTTTGCCACTTTGATGGGCTGTCGCGTGGCTGTTGCCAGTGTTGTCACGTTTGGTGTTTTATTAATTTATTAAATTAAAAAACAAAGACCAAAGAGGTAGAAAGACACAAAGATAAAAAGCGAGTGGGAGAGCGCGCGACCGCCGTGCAAACTCTCTCGCATATGTAATTGAAAATTTATGAGTGCAAATAAAAAATGTAAAAAAAACGAAACCAACTCAGAGGACTGAAAAATAAATAAATAAAACGAAACAGGAGCCAAAAAAAAAACGAAAAAAGAGTTCAACCTGCTGGGCGAATTGCTGTCAATCGTATGTATTCTATGAATTATTAATTATATTTCCTTCACACACACACAAACGAGAAAGGAAGAGAGAACATGTTACATGTGTAGCAATCAGATAACTTTGACATACTTACACAGTGTTGCATTGCGACATTGGATTGTGTGTCGCCTGTCAGGCATGATTTTGACAGGCGCTTTGCAACACTGCGTCGACATCATTCCCTTGAGAGAGAGAGGGGACTACAACGGCTCAACTCACTAATAAAATTATTAACCAAAAATTGAGGAAATGCGCTAAGCGTAACATTTCTACCCGGCTGCCTAATAAAAGGCAAAATTAGTATAATCTAATTACCTGTCACGCATTATTTGCTTCGAATTTCGAATTTCACTGCGTAACGAATAGTAAAGTTGGATCAGGCAAATGCGAATGAAAAGCAATGCCTTGTGATAATTTCAGCTGCCTCGATTTTTCTCCATTTCCTCCACCATCCCATCAGCAACCACTAAGAGCCTGAGGAATAGGTAATGTGAGTGTGGTAGCCCCTTTTCTTGTGTGTGTGTGTGTGTGGACTAACCAACCCTGAGGACATACCATACCAGAGAACCAAGACCCACGCAGACAACTCTGAATCCCCTTGCCATTGCCGTGTCCTGGCCAGCTTTATTTATTGTGCGTTGTGCCCTGGGGACAGTCAAGCTGCACACATATTTTGCCATTTTCTTTCAAGGCGAGTTTGTGTCTCTCTGTGAATTATTCAGAGACCTGGCATCGATTGAGCCGCCAAACTGAACCATTGGCATCTTCTTCATTGGCATCTCTCTTGCTCGAACCAATTGCTGACAGTTTATTTGCCAAATTGCTTGCATGTAATATGAAACTTTACTTTGTCGTCGTTGTCGGGCTAATTTTTTTCCTTTTTTTTCGTTCTGTTTTTTTTTTGTTCGTTAGTTTCCCAGTGAGTCAGAAGGAGAGGAAAAAACGGTGTGTGTGCTAAATCCAAAATCTGAAACACGCGTCTCGCAACCTCATTCCATCCTATTCCCATTTTTTTTTTTGCCTGCAATCCATGGCATGGTCTCTGGACCGTATAGGGATCGCTGGCAATCCACTAATACAGCATGACTCACTGATTTTTCACGTTGCGCTTATCTTTATTTTTTGAATGGTCCACCCCTTCTGCCATTCCTCCTCCTGACCATAATTCAAAAATTTTAAATTTTTGGTAAAATCTTTTGCCAGTCACACACAAAAACACATACACACACACACACACACCGACACACAGTTATTGTTGCGTTATAAATCTAATTAGAATATGTGCCCCCGCCCCGTTTTTGAATATGCACGTACCAAATAGCATATTCCCTTTCGTACTTTTGGTACTCCTTCAACTCCATCTCTGAATTTTTGGTCTGGCCAGGATTTCATTCTCATTTCATATGCTTGCCGCATCTGCCCGCATCTGAAAATTGCCATTGGCGGGCGGCGCCTGTGCGTCTGGGCAATAAATTTGATTTGTTTCAAATTACAGTACAAAAAAGCAATGAACAATCTTTCTCCCTCTCTTCTTTTGGCTCTTTTTTGTTACTTTTTTTTTGTATTTGGCTGCATTTGGTATTATTCGTTAAGCCGCCAAATCGAATCTTACTTGTGGTTACTCTTTGTGGGCAATTTTCATAATTTACATAAGCAAATCAAATTGTAAATGTAATTTTCAGGGGGGATTGACTGACTGACTGCCGATGTCTTTTCTCCTATGGCTTTTATGTCACACAGAATGGAACTATGTTGAGTGGATGGCGTAGATTGAAGCTTCTCCTTTTTTTTGCTCTGTTTGAAATTGTGTCAACCTTTTGGCTAGAGAATTCCATTTTGTGCGTCTTTTGTGTTTTGCTATTATGTAGTCTCTGTGTGTGTGTGTGTGGGTGATGCGTCAAAGAATTTGGCTCAAGTGTGGGTAGAATGAAGCCCACACATTTAAACACATACACACACACATATGTATGCATGTACTTACCTTTTGGAAAATTCTAGAAAGAGTTACAAGCATTTCTTCAAAGACACTAAAGAATTCTTTTGATTTTTGCACAAAAATTCCATTGAATTACATACATACCTATATTTTTTTAATTGACACATTATGTCAAAGCTTATTTAAAAAGTTATCGATAAATTTTCTCAACTTTCACTGCTGTCAAAAGGTAGAGAGAAAGAGTGAGAGCAAGGCAGCTCTGCTTTCAACACTGTCATTGTTGTTGTTGTTGTATAAAATTTTATTTCATTTGACAGGCATTTTCTTTTCCGGACGTGTAGTGTGCTTGTGCTCCTAGTGAAAATTGTGTTAAATTTTTGTTTTAATTGTGAAAAAGAAAATTATTTAAAAGAACAAGAACAGTAACAGAAAACCAAATTTAATTCATACATACAATATACTTGGTAAACTCGTGTGAGCAAAAACAAAAAAGACAAAAAGGCTGCATAATGAATTGGTCGAGTGCGGCACACTAAAGGTTTCTCCAATATTTCCATTTCGCCCCCGTCCCCCTCTCTCTATCACACTCGCTCTTTTCGTCTTGCCACTTCGTAAGAGAGCAAAAAAATACAATAAAAAGAAAAAGATAATTATAAACGAAGTTGGCATTTGGCCTGACGACAGGCTTTCAGTTTGCTGTCAGCTTTTTGCCTTTGCTTTTGCTTTTGCTTTCTTGGAGGGCACAGAAAGAACACACAATTTGTATTTGCGTATATAGTACGCAGAACTATATGTCGTTTGGGTCGTAATACGCCGCATTGGTAGCAATGTCCACTGCGCTAGCAGCGACGGCAAGTGCAGCTAGCACAGCAACGACGACTCCAGCTCTGCTTTCGGCTACGGCTACGACAAGCACCTCCAATACTACTTCAACTAATACAACTACTATTACTACCGCCAATACTACAACCACCATCCCAACAAAATCAGTGACAGAACCCTTGGGCTATTCCCCGGAGAAGGAGGAAGTGACAGGTAGAATGCCCTCAAATCGTGTGAAGCAGCAACAGCAAGAGCAGCCAGTGTCTGTAGTAAGTCATCATCTTGTCAATATCAATGGCAATGAAAAAAGTGTGAGTTCAACTAGCCAAGCATCATCGGTTGTAGTTCTACAAAAGAATTTGGAAGCAGAAGTCGAGCCAAAGTTGCAAACGGAAGAGCAGGAGATCACGAGTAACGAAGAAAAACCATTGCAAAATCCCTCGGCCGGGGGTGAATCCAAGCAAACGCAAACAGCCGTCTCCCACCCCTTTCGCCGTCCTCCAGGTGGCTATAAATACACAATGGAGTTTCTCTACAGAATTGGCTCCAATATGCCTGACAATAACCAGAGCGTTCCGACGCCTGCATCGATTACACCACGTACAATGCCTCCCACTCAGTCGCCACAGACGCTGGCTCACCTGCCACTGCTGCAGAATGCACTGACTATGGGAATGAATATCGCCATGGGAATGAGTGCCGTTTCGCCTAGACCGCTACGCTCTGGATGCACAACGCCAGATAATCGTTTTGTTGGAGGCGGCAGCTCTGCAGCCGGAGGATTAAACACGGGAACGGCATCTCCTGGCACCAGTAATCTATCAGCCACACAATATATCTATCCCGGCTATATACCCAGCGGTCAGCAACGGCGTCTGTGGCATGGAGAGAATGCGGCTTGGCAATTCGATCGCAATTATCCGTACAATCAGACCTATTCAACACAGTATGGGTTCCCCATGATGCCAATGGGTTTCGAGCATGCATATGGTGGACAACGATTCGTCTATTCGGGTTACTATAATCAGGCAACTTCACCAGGTGCTTCCAGTCGTCATCCATCACCGAATTCTCTTTCGACATCGCCAACAACAGTCAACAGCAATCAACAGCAGCAACAATCACCGCAGCAACATTCTGAAAACGATAGGGAGATGACACAAACGGAAGCAGTACCAGAACAGTCCAACCACGCTGGCAATGGAAACGGACATCATGTACCAACATGGCGGCCCCATAACTTTGACCGTACTGCAACTACTGGATCACGTGATCGCTATGGAATGGGCGGACGCCATCAATCTGGCCCAAGTCTCACATCCAAATCATTTTACAATAGCGGACTTCTAAATGATGCCCACGGAAGTGGACATCATTTCAAGCAATCTTTTGAGCAGAGATCTGGCCAACAACGTAACAATCAGCAAAGTACTGGTATTTCGAATGGAAATACCAATACCGGCGATCAAACTCAGAACTTGAATACAAACAACCGTAGTAGCAGCAGCTATCAGTCCAACAGTAACAACGCGAATAATACTAATAATTCTAAAGTAAACAATAGCTATCAACCGTCAGTCCTTAAGCAACGCGGACGCGAACGTGAGAGCATAAAACGTGGTAAATATAATATACAGGGCAAGGAAAAAAGCTCCAATTCATCGGGCTCCCTGTCCACATCATCATCAAAGTCCCAATTGGATCGACATGCCGAAAATGGTAGCTCCAATACGTCCTTATCGCCGCACAAGCATCATCAGCGTAGCTATCGCAATCGCTTTCGGTACGGTGGCACTCCAGAAGTAGAGCGAAAAAGTCAAACGCCTACGTATCAACCACCTATCGTAAATAATCAACTGCGTCGTGCGCCAAAGTATCCGTCATGTAGTTTTCCTCAAACTCCAACCATGCAACAGCAACAGACCCGCCAGCACTCGCGCTACTATCAATCCCGTCAAATGGACGGCTATGGCTATCAGCTGCTTGGTTCACATCTTCATCATCATCACTATATGATGTATCCCGTTCAGGGACTAGCACATATGGGAACTGATGGCAATGGCAATCCATTGATGGGCAGTCACCCCATTCCAGAGGGTGAGCAGCAGCTTGATATGGAATTTCATAATCATCACCTTGCCATGGATGTACAAACTGGTGTCTACCACCCGAATGCCTACAAACAAGATGTTTCCGAAATGGATAACTGCTGTCAAGTGTCACAAGACAGCTCTCTGTGTGGTGGACTTGAGATTGATGACGGCCAGTCCTATTCAAGTCTTATAGCCAGTTCCGATAGCGGCGACTCCGAAAGCGAACTGAGTGATACATCGGTGGAGTCCCTGGTGCGACACATAACAGTCGATTGCCTTGCCAAGGCAATGAGTGCACAATTACCGGATTTGGATGGTCCCAATCTGGTGCCCTATGGCGATATGCAGAATCTTAAACAGCTGGAGCGCAAAAGCCAAATGAGTCTGAGTAATGGGTATAAATGCATAAATACGCCACGTACTCTCAATTGCTGTGGTGATATGCTGAATGTTGTCTATCCAGTGGAATCGGCAGATGATCATAAAGCTCAATCCTCGGTTAGTGAAGCTGCAGATGACGATTCTTCAGAGGCTTCGGCCCTCTCCTGCAGTCCCTCGGGCTGCTCTAGTAAAAGTACAATGGGCAGTGTTGCTGTCGCTGCCAAGGCAAACATAATAATGGTAGGTTATTTAAATTAACAATTTTTGATAATATCAAACTTAAACTTTGCCTCGACAACAACATGCAGGACGAATCGCCTGATAGCGATTTGCCCATCATTATGCACAATCGCTATTGGCGCGAATTCTTTGGCTACACACCCGCTGATCGCTTCCTATTGAGGGCCAAATTAATCGAAATGAAGCGTCCACCACGCACAGTGACCAGTCGTAGCAAATGGGATCACTTATCGCTGGGTATATGGAACAAATTTGCCGATTCACAGCAAACATGTCAACTGTACAAAACCAAAATGCGTCTGTGGCGTTCCATTTATTCTGTGACCATGGTAAGTTGAAAAATCACTTAGAGAATTGCAGTGGAGACAATAAATTCTTGTATTCCATTGCCAAAACAGGACACCTATCCAAGGTATGGCCTCTATTTGGTGGGGTCATCCATTTCGTATTTCGGTTCGAAATGTTCCGACATGGATATCTGTATGTTGGCTTGCACCAATCCAAATATTGATCCACGCATGGAAGCAGTATATCATTTACAATTAATGCGAGACCTATTGAGCAGCACAAATATGTTTCAAGATTTCAATTTAATCGAAGCACGTGTTCCTATTCTACGTTTTACCGATTGCCGTCACAAAGTCGAGGTGGACATCAATTTCAACAACTCGGTGGGCATTCGCAATACTCATTTGCTCTACTGCTATTCGCAGTTGGAATGGCGTGTTCGTCCTATTGCTCTGACCGTCAAACAATGGGCGCAACATCATAATATCAATAATGCCAAAAATATGACGATATCTAGCTATTCCCTTATGTTGATGGTTATTCACTATCTCCAGGCCGGTGTTAGTCCGCCGGTTCTGCCCTGCCTGCACAAGTTGTATCCGGAGAAATTTGGTCTATTGCAGCCAAATGATTTTGGTTATGTGGACATGAATGAAATAATTGGACCCTATCAAACGGATAATCGTCAGCCATTGGGTGAGCTTTTGCTTGGTTTTTTGCACTATTACAGCGTGTTTGAGTATAGCAAATATGTTATATCGATACGTGTGGGCGGGGTCCTGCCGGTGGATGTATGCCGCAGCTCGAAGGCGGCGAAAAACGATATTCATCAATGGAACGAGTTGTGCATCGAGGAGCCCTTCGATCAAACGAATACGGCACGCTCGGTCTATGACCCAATTACCTTTGATCGCATTCGTACCATCTTCTTGACCAGCTACAGACGTTTGGAATCCACACGCAATCTTAGTTCCATATTCGAGCTCTACGAAGGACCAACTATTAGTATGCCGCAGACTGCTGTTGACTCGGAACATGATTTCGATGGCCACTACGTGAAATTGTTATCCAGATCGGATTCAAGTAGTGAATTATTATTACCCTCGCCAAAGGAGTCCATTCAAATGTTGGAAAAGTCCTCTTCTCTAGTTTGGAGGGACATTAGAAAGAATACGATTGGAGATGAGCAGAAATCTAGCCTGCTGCTGGAGGAGGGCATCACCAGCGAATCGATTGAGAAATCTGTGAGCGGCAACACCAATACAACAAACAACACAACCACCAACACCGCCACAATCGATACCACCACGACCACCACCACAAAAACAGACGCCACAGAAACTACCAATATCATCGATACTACTACCAACACTATAACCACTGACAACATTCCATCTACTACTACTGATGACCATGTGGCCGCCGAGCCACCACTAGCTTAGCATAGGTCTTCTTTTCAAGGCAGATCTCATAGAACCATCATTGTAGATTCCTGCTGAAGAGCCTCAAAAATGAAAAAAAAATTTAAGGTTGTCATGTTTTTATGTAGTTCGAAGAGCGTAGCTGCTAATATTGGCACAACGCATTTACACCTTTAAATTTTACGTTTGATATAATTAAATAGGAAATTTACATTTAGATTCTTCTCTCTTCACAGTTGAAAAGATTTCGCGAAAAGCAACCAATGAAAATAGCAGACCAAAGAAAATCAAAAATACTAAACCTAATTCTTCACTTTTCTCTCTTCATTTTCACTTCAAAGACGGAAAAAAATTGGTCGCAAAAAAAACATAAAAATTAGCCTAAAAATAGCTTCAAGTTTTGAGCGGAACACAATAAAAAATCTAAAAATTAAAAAAAAAATAATAAAAATTAAAAAATCGAAAAAAAATAAAAGCAAAAATCAAATGCAAAGCACAAAA
Organism: Drosophila paulistorum; assembly: GCA_018152135.1. Lineage (NCBI taxonomy): Eukaryota > Metazoa > Arthropoda > Insecta > Diptera > Drosophilidae > Drosophila > Drosophila paulistorum. The sequence continues at coordinate 5,127,769 of JAECXG010000805.1, read as the reverse complement.
AATTAAAAAATAAAAAGTTGAAAAAAAATAATAAAAATTTGAAAAAAAAAAAATAAAAATTTGAAAAAAAAAATAATAAAAATTCATAAAAGTAAAAAAAAAACGTAAAAAAAATAAATATAGCACAGCACAAAAGAAAGCAGAAAGCAAGGGCCATAACGAAGGAAGTAAAGGAAATATGAAAATATTTTTCAAACACATTCACATGGACACACACACCCAAGCAAACCCACACACACAAACACACAATAACACACACTTTTTCAATACCAACTCAACTTCATACAACTTTCTACAAAAAAAAGGCCATTTCTACTCTCATACACAACACAAAATTAAAAAAAAAAAAAGTAAAACCTTTTAATGAAAACACTAACACAATTTTATAACAAAAATCCTAGAAAAAACAACAAAAAAAGTGCGCTTTTTGTCTTCACCGAAATAATTCAAAGTGACCAAGACCAAGAACAGAGAAACTACAAATGTTTCTTCTTTTGACAATTAGAAGGCAGCGCCAAAATATGAAAAAAAATAAAAAATAACCTGAAAATATCAGAAAAGATAGATATTTTGTTATAGTTTGAATTGAATATCAAATGACAAACTAAGTAAATCCTGTTTTAGGTTTGAAGTGTGAGTGCGATGCTCTTAAAATAACACCCTGGGGAATGACGAAAATTCAGGCACATGTTAAAACCAAAATTATCTAAAGAAATCAAATCACGAACTGCATATGCAATACGTACGAATACACACAGCAGCTGTGTTATTGACCATCGAGGGATGGGATGGTGGGTGGGAATGATGGGTGAGAGGCGTTACCGTGCCGCATTACATCAATGGCAATTTGTTGTCTGCATCTGTTGAGGCAATGCCAGGAGAGAGCCATCATCAATGATGGTATCAGTGGCAACCAAAAATGTCAGTGCAACAAATTATTTCATCAATTGCAATGCTCGATTTCAGTGGCATCGGTGGTTGGTTGATTGCTGTTGATGGTGGTGGCACACAGTGATGTTGCTGCTGCTGCTGCTTGATGTTGAGTAATTGATATAATGTCAGAAAGCAAGCACCTCAATCACCATCCTCCCACTAACATTTGGCATTTCCATTCACCCACCAACCCTAAACAACACCTAATGGCGAAAATTGTCAACGGGGATTTCGGATAAGGCCTTAGAACGTGCTGCAATGTAATATCATGGCATTGATATAATCGTCTCTCTCATCATTATCATCATTCACATTTTGGGGCGACAATGTTGCACAATTGTCACATTAATTTGTGCATATGGGAAAATTTTTGCCAATTAAATTGGTCAATGAGCTCCTTTTCATTTGGGGCATTGGGAATGTAATTAAAGCCATTGTTAATATAATTTTGCAAATTTGCATTTGCATTTTAGCGTGCCAAATCAAAGCAAATGCCATTAATTGTTCTAAAAGGAAAAATTTGCACAACAAAAGCCGCCTTAAACGTTGGACGGTGGATCAAAAAGGGAAGAGAATTGCTTAGGAAATGACTAGGTGTTGGTTGAGGTCTTCATTAAAATATCACAAAAATTAATCTGCCAACAATTTGCGCCCCTTTTTTTCCTGTTGCAGTAGCAGCTGCAGCTGCCATTAAAATTCCTATTCAACTTTGTCCGGTTACTGTCTGGTTCGGTCTTTGGACCTCGTATAATAATTATTCATTGTCATTGTAATTGGCGTGCGGGCGCTAAATGGAATCAGGCAAACATAAAGGGAAAAGATCTGAAGGAAAAAAGAGTGAGAGATTTGATGGCTAGAAAGCAGAGGAGAGGTAGAAAGTTTTGACAACTTGTGACATTTGCTTGCCTTTTGTAACTCGATTATTTGTGGAGCTTCCCCTCCCAGAAATGTAGAGAGAAACCAGGAGCCAGTGTGTTGTCTGCCTGTGCCATCGGTTTGGATGCTTGCTCGATTACTTATTGCTTGGACACTTTTTTCATTATTATTTTCTCACATGAGCTAGAGAAAACGAGAAACAAACAAAGAGAATGAGTAAGTGAGAGAGAGAGAGGAAGCCAAAGAAGGACCGATTACTCCCCATGGATATTATTGGTTTAGAGTCTGGAGTTTGGGGTTTGCTTTTGGGATTGGGTTTGAGATTGTTATATTGTCTGTGGCACGTACTGGAATTTTCATTTTATGTCATTTCAATTTTCCTGCCTGCCGGTTTTTACTCTTCTTTTTTTATAGACGCAACGAAACTGAATTGAACGGAAAAAAAGGTTTAAATTGAAAGATGCAACAACAAATGCCTTGACTATAGGCCGAGTTTGCCTTTCTTTTTTTTAGTACGGTTTTTGCCTTTGGGACTTTTGTTGATGTTCCAGGTCCCAGACCAGGCAGAGGCCCGTCACAGTCCCAGTCGCAGTCCCACTCCCTGTTTTCCTGTTCATGATGAGATTGTTGTTTATTGTTGTTAGAATTTCCCAAGCTGTATATTGGTTGTCATCCATCTCTCTCTCACTCTCTCTTTGGGACATTCAGTTTGTTGGTCATGAGAAACAAATTACCTGCGGCATGTGGAAAACTGCAAAAGTGTTGACAGCTTTGGGCCCTAAGTAAATGACCGATACGGTGAGTTCATCTGCCACTTGTGCTTGTTTTATTCTAGAGAAGGGCAGGAAACTTATAGGCGGTTGGGTGATTTGAGAGTTGATTTATAACTATTTACTACTTGACCATAAAACTAATCATTATTCTATTTATTCTTCTAATTGCAGGTAAGCTCATTACACAACATAAAACATAATTCAAGTGCCATAGAAAAAAGCCCTAACAACAATAACTATGATAAACAATTTCAGCGTAAGTGCTTGTCTACAATTTTAATTAGTTTTAAATGGAATTTAATGCATTTTCGTTTGTTCTATTTGTATTTCCACACCCTTACACCATGGGCATATTAGTTTTTAGCAGGCTACCAATGAAATGGTCAAAGTAACCGATATAAATATGGCGATGTATAAGTTAAAGTTGGCTAAAGATATCGTAAATTAGTTCAATTTGCAAGGGTATATAAAGTGCAGCTTTAATCTGATCGGTTCTCCGTGTTTTTTGTTGTAGTTTTTTTGAAGTTTTGTTTTGTTGGTATTTTAGTTTTTTAATGGTTTGTTAGTTGTTGCCATGTGTGGCATGTTTTGGTTAGCCAGCTGCAGCACTTAGCATAATTTAACTCTCACCCTCTTGCCGACAAACAAGGACATGCATTCAATTTTAATTTCAATACAATAAATCATGGGCAAGTCGTGATAAATGACATGCACAATATTTTGCATAATTTTGGGCGTTCAGGAGTCTTTACTAAAGTGTGTGTGTGTGTGTGTGTTTGTACATTCCCGCGCAATTAGAATTGCATTAAATATTCAAAATGTTTTTCTTCACGGTATAATGTTTATCTCAGCGGATTTTGAATGCTCTTACCTAATGAAAGGGTAATGCAAATGAAAGATCATAGAGCAAATTTACAAATGCTCACATGGGAAAAAGTAATTACTTTTAATAATTTTATTTCAACATGAAAGCTTTCATATACATTTCTTTATCTTCAAAGAAACCGCCAAGTTATATATGTATATTAGCCTTTCAACTCCAAATGTCCCTAGACAGTTTTCAGATATTCCAAAAAGAGACACGCCCCAGCAATTGCTTGAAAGAAAAAAATCAATCAGCTGAAAAATAAAGAAAATGGTAAATTCAATTCGGAGAAATGGCAAAGCAGAAAAAAAGAGTGTATAAATGGAGCTTTAAGGCATGTGAACATGCCACAGAAAACAAACATGCAACCTCACATTCCAAAAAACGGCACTGCCACCGCCACCGCCACCGCCTCCTCCCCCGCCTTCAGCTCCGAATTCACTTTACTTGTTTCACATCAAGGGTATTTTTTATGCATTTTTCATATATATGACAATTTTGAACCGAAAAAAAGTAGACAATTTAAAATCAACCGCAGAAAAGTCATTCAGGAGTAAGGTATAGGTAGCTGGCCTCTTTGTGTCTACACATGAGTGACTGATGCTGCAAGCAAAAAAGGGAGAGAATATGTGAGTGCCAAAAAATATGTAAAAAGCGTAAAGAGAAAAACGCAAATTACCCGCATTTTTTTTACGAGTTTTTCTTTTTTGTCATTGAAAATTGAAATTTATGCAACATCATCCATATCCATGCCTTCCTATGAATAGAGCCTGTGATCCCTGTCATATCGCTGTCATCGCTGCTTGTTGGTTGTTGCTGGTTGTCCTTGTGATATATCCTAATATGGCAGCGATAAGGGGTTTTACACTTTTGCCTTATCGATTTTTGTTCAACGCTTTTTTTCCCCGAGACAAATTCATAAATTTCAATTGTCGTTTTCAAAAAGCGCCCGTAAATCATCAACTAGACTTGAAAAGTATCGTTTGTTTACCTTTTCGAAAAAGGGTTGCCAAGTATCCATGCATACACAAAGACACACACAAAAACACACTTTTATATATTTCTTTGCATATCATTTAAAAAGAGTGTGAAGGAGTGAAAGACCTGTCCTGGCGGCCGCTTATCGCCGCCGCACTTGCTGCTGTTTTTTCTTCCATGCTGCCTACTTGCAGGGGCCAAGCATTTCCGTTGCCTGGGCACGCTTGTTATTTGGTCTGAGTTGCAGGCACAGAGAGCTCGTACTACAACTCGCTTAACGATTTCGTGTCATTTTTTGCATTTCCTTGTGCATTGCTTTCAATTTTTTCCTTCTCCTCCACTCTAGGCTTATGCTTCTTCCACTTTGCGGTTGCCGCTTTCAAGTGGTGGCCTTATCGCGTGCTACGTAGTCTCGCACCTTTAGGGCTAAGAGGGTGAGAGTAGCCAGCAAAAACCCACCAACCAGTCAACCAAGTGATAAAAATTAAAGTAAAGGGGCCTCTGCAAGTAAATTCTAGACCTTAAGTATAGGGCAAATAAATCACAAAGTATGAGGGCAAAAATAAAGAAGAGAAACCAACCAGGCCACAGCAACAGCAGCAACTCGTAAATTCTTATGTGTACGTGTTAAAAACTTTTCACGTGTCAGTCGTTATGGTCCAGACAGAGACCTAGTCTCATTCTCAGTCTCTGTCAGAGTCTCGCTGTCTCAGTCTCAGTCGTTTTATATCTGCAATGCAGCAGAAGAAAAGATAACTTGCCACACAGTCTTGCATTTCATTTGCATATTCTTCGTGGCGATTATGAATTTGTTATATTTTTTATATTCTTTTCATACTGTTTTGGGGAATGATGAATGCGGCAAGCAAGCAAACGTCTGCAATTAGTGGCAGACAAGTGGAAAAGAGCTGCCGCCTACTGAAAAGTATGCTACAGTTTCTTTCTGCTCGTTTTGTTTCACTTTGGTTCTGCTCAATTAAAAGCAACTTAAAGGGCCGGCAATTGCCACACCCACTGGGGGAGTGTGTCACCATTAACATTAACATCAGCGTCCAGCATCCAGCATTCAGCCAGCAGCTAACAGCAAGCAGTTTGCAATAATGCAGCGTGATTAATTTCAATGCCCATTGGCATGCTTCTGGATAGTCTTGATGCCATAATCCTTGCTCGTGTTCTTCTCTCGCTCTCTGTTCAAGTAATGTTTCGCTTCCATCTCTCTTTTTTTTTTTTTTGAGCAAGAAGACGAAAGAATTAAAAAAAGAAATTCATGTTTTTCCTGCTCAGTTGCGCGCTGGCAAGGATAAGGCTTAAGTGTCTACTCGTCGCGGACTACCTGGCTGCCTGGTGGACATGGTCTTCATTCTCACCGAGCCGAGGATTGGGTTTGGCGCGTTCGCAGAATGAAATAAAAAAATATTTTACAAAAAACGTGCCAAACGTTTATTTAAAAGGATTTATGTGCGTTACGTGCTAAATGTGAAATAATAATTTTTCTTACTCATTCTTTTTGCCCTTGCCGTATTCCCTTTTTCTTGCCTCCTTTTTTTTAATACCATTCTGAGTGCAGAATGCAGTGGGAGAGAAGCTTGGAATGCAGAGAGTGCGTGTGTATGGGTGTGTATCGGTGTGTGTGTGGCATTAACTCAAGTCCTTTGAAAATTTTTATTGAGCTGAGCTTTGGCCAAACGCATGAAATTGTTGTGGGGCCACTCCAAGGCAAGCAAGCTCCTTTTTGCCCAGCTGAGATTTCTGGCCCAGAGACTTAATTGCATTTGAAGTTGCTGCCAATTCTGTTGCTGCTGTAGTAGTTTGCTGCTTGTTGTTGTTAGCCGTTCTGGCTCGTTGTGTGGCTTTTAAGTGCTGGTTGCTGAAAGCAAAAGCAAAAGTTTTTTTCCATCACATTCTGCGGCTGCCATTGCCAATTTCCTAGCTTTCTCTGGCCAGTTGGTTTATTTGTATTGAAATCGAAAATGCGTAGCCAGGGAATACTCCAACAAAAGAAACGGACAGAGACAGAGCAAGTCATGAGGATAGAGATAGAAAGAGAGTTGCCCGTTCCAGTTGCCGCTTTTGCTTCATGTCCAGGACCAAGTCCCTTTTGCCTTTAAGTTAGTCTTATTATTATATTTTCTTTTTTCTGCACTCTCTCTGTCTCTGTCTCTCTCTCTCTCTCTCTCTCTATAGTCGTCTGGTTGCCATTCCAACTGTGCGTTTGTTTTGCGCCCCGTACGCATATAGCATAATAATTAGGGGGTGTCCTGCAGACATCCTGGTCCGTTAATGCGAGACTTAGTCAAACAAAGGCACTCGGCCAGCTTAGCTAGGAGGAAATGGAGGCAGAGAGAGTGAGATCTCTCAGTTCATTTTGCGGCGTACAAAAAGTTTCTTAATTTTTTTCCTCCTCCCATTCCACTTTTGTCTTTTGGTAAGAATGAGAAAAAAAACTTTTAATATGATTTGAGTCAGACCAGACATTGCATTTGCTGTCGCTGAAATAATTAAAGAGAGAGAGAGAGAGAGACTGGTGAAGAGTCAGAGAGGACATATTAAAGCCACGTTAAGACTGCCAAGTTTCATTCAACTTTACCGTGTATTCACATATTTTATGCATATGCATCTTGGCCTTAAGGAATCCGTTCATTTAAAAGGACCTCAGACTGGGCACACAACATGTGGTGTGTTTCCTTCTCTTTAGAGTAGTTTATGCACTTGAAGAAAAACTATTTCATTAGGCTAATACGTTATATATATTAAGGATTTAAATTTAAATTCTTCCATTTCCACATTTTCCAGGCTCTTGATGTTTTTTTTTTTTGCTTTGTTTTTTTTTTTAAAGTCATAAACCGCTTGAATATGCATACCATTTTATTTTCAAGTGTAAGGACAATGTTTTCTTTTATTCTTGCCTGCCTTCTGCAGCTTATTACCTTACCTTAAACTTGGCTATAAAGGTTGTTGACTTGGCTGCAATTTGTTGGCATAGACAGACAGATAGACAGCCAGCCAACCAGCCAAGCCAGTCGACCCCTAAAGTGTGAATGTAGGGAGGGAGTGTGTGAGTGTGTGTGTCCTTGGGGTGTACCTCTTAAACATGTGCAGGCAAAGGCGGCATAAATTGAAATTCATATTCCAAATGTATGTGGGCTTTATCTCTCTCTCGTTCTTTCTTTCTCCCACTTGGGCTTTCTTCATACTATTACTTGACTTTTTCTTTTTACTGTCTACATTTCCCTAGTGCAAGTGTATGTGTGTGTGATTATGTTGGTGTGCCATTGTTCTTTTTGCCTGCATTAGGGACGCAGTTTCTTTCTAATTTTCATTAGCAAACGTTGGACATTTGATGTCCTTCTTTGCAGTTGTGCACGTCCTGAGAAGTGTCGAAAGCTTTAAAGGCGCTCAAGTGAAAGTAATCGCCTTTATGGCAAAGAAGAAGAAAAAAATAGACTTTACGGGAGAAAGATACTCAACGAGAAAGGGGATAAAATCGTTTTCTTAGTTTGTTTTTCATCTCTCTAAATGTTTTCTAATTCAATTACCCGCATGCAAGACTAAGGAAGTAGAGAGACTGAGAGATAAATGAATGCCACAGATGGTTTGAGCAAAGAAAATTGAAAAAGCGTCTCATCCCTTTTTTGTTGCTGTTGTTTTTCCTATTTGCTATTTATAGTAATCGTCCTTTTTGTGAGATTTACGACTATCCTACAAATAATTTTGCGCTGCATTTCTTTAACTCAATTGAAAGTGTAATCAGTCTCTTTTATTTGTATTGCTCAATTCCACAACGTTGAGTTTGAGTCCAATAAAACTTCAATTAAATTAAATAAATCTCAGCAAAAATGCGCAACTTTCTCACTCTCCTTTATAGAGCACAGAGAAACCAAGAGCCTCACTGGCATGGCGTGGCCTGATTTGGACTGTCCTGTCCAGTCCAGAGCAGAGCAATCAACAAACAGCCTGCGGTCATCATTAAATGTCTAATTTATTTTAAAACAACACCAGCAACATCAGCAGCAGAAGCAGCAACAGCAGGAGCAAAATCAACAGCAACAACAAAAACAGAAACAGAATTCACTTTTACAACAAGATTTTCCATTTTCCATTGCCCTTTCCTCGCATCGTAAAATTGATTTAATAAAACAGGCACGTTTCCATTTTAAGTGCTGTAAATTTTAATTTAGTTGTTGCTTGTGCGCCCGCCCGCACATCTGTGACGGGTCCTCGCCCACCCATAAAACTGAGTGGGAGTGGCCAGCCAAGTTGGCTCATCATCAAAGCCAAAAACTGAAAGAAAAAAAAACGGTGGGGAAAAAAAACTCAAACTTTGATAGAGATCAGCGAGCGATGGGCTTCATTAGGAACAACAAAAGAGAAATGAACGGAACTGACTTGTAAAGCATTTGGATGACATTTCTTTCACTTGATATTATATTTGCTATAACTTCTTCCTTTTCGCTGTTTGGTCGCTTTGCCTTTGCCTTTCTTCTCCATTGCTCACATTGCTTATCATTTTTTGGGAAGTTCCCCATTTTTAATGAGTTTTATCAGGTCGGCGGGACAGCAGCAACAGCAGCAGGAGTTTGACAAGGCAAAATTGACTGCCACTTCTAAAAGGGAGCCGCAAGCGTTTGCTAAATTGTGTAAAACTTGGCCGGGCAATCAAATGGAAAATATGTTTCCTCTCTCCCTATGTTTTTGTGTCTCTATTGTATACTACCTATCTGCCATATAACCAATGAATGAATGAATGAATGTGAATTTATGAATATTTATGAATGTAGGGAAAAGTTTCTGCAAAAGTCTTGTGACAGTCACGTGCTTCCTGTTTCGTTTCGTTTCGGTTTGATTTTCGTTTTGGTTTGCTTTATTTATTTGTTTATTTAAATGCGCCTTCAGCTATGCAATTGTATATTAATACCCAGCAAAAAGTTGAGACCAGCGACAAATGCTAACTGACAAGACAATTTCGCTGGGGTTTCGCTTTAGCAACTTTTACCCCAAAAACTTACCGGGGACCCTTTTTTTTACTTTTGCAGCTGACAGGCAGCGCCACAACAAGTTTCTTTGGCCCCCAACTGACACACGTTGACGGCGAATTATGCAAAAATGGCAAAATGCGAATTAAAAATGCAAATTTTTATTCTCCATCTCCGTCCAGCAGCAATCCAAGCAAATCCCTCACCCCTCCCCCGCAAACCAGTCGTCGAGTCCTGTCCTGTCCATAATAAAAAGGAACTAGAAGAGAATGCTATCAACAATTGTTGCCATGCCACACAGGCCACATTCAGTTGCTTCGCTTTGCTTCTCTTGCCTGGCCACCATAAAGTTCGCCAACAACTAATCAAGTCAGAACTGACAGCCAACTGCCGACAGCCAACAGGCAACAGCCGACAGCCTTAGCTGGCATGGTCCAAAGACGAATATCTCCAGCTTGTTTTGGCCTGTCTTTAATACACTTGAGTTTTATACTGTTAATGCTTGAATTGGTCTCAAGGACGAAGCAGGAGTGTGTTCTCAAATGTGTGTACTCTACTGTCATTTCTATCTATTTGGCATGCTCTTTGAAATGGTAATAGCGAGTGAGATTCATTAAACTTGTTTAGCTATGCAACACGGATGTAGACAATATAGTTTTTTTACAGTTGCTTTTAAACAAGACTAATTCACTGTCTAATTGCAGTTAGAGAAGCGTGAACATTATGGCCGAAGCCGAACAATAAAGCGTTAAAATTAACTCAAATAGACTAGATTGATGATCAAAGTTCTTTAAATCCATAAAATCCTGAATCTCTTCCTTTGGATCGATTTTTTATTAAATCTTTAGCTGAAATGAGAGAGACTCTTTCTCATTATACATTTATTTAACAAATTAATATGTTTTATAGTTAAAGGTGCTAAGAATAACTTTGACATCGACTTGAATATCTTTAAGATGTTTCTGCTTCTTGAACATTATTACTTTTATTCGCCTGACTCACGCCTGCGCATTCTATATTCGCTTGAGCTGCTTTTGAGTTTATTCATGTGATTTCTGTCATTGTTGTTGTCATTTATACGCATGAAAATGCACATGAAAATAAATTGAAAAATGCCTTTGGTTTTTGTGGTAGCTCAGGGTAGAGCAGAGTAAACGCATTCGACCCTACCAGGGCTTGTCCCGCCCATCTCCCCCAGCATCCCACTGGATGCTGTCCCGTGACTCCCTTATATCCATGACTTGCTGTCAATCTGTCAGTTTTCATATTTTCAACATTTCATTTTTGATTTTTTCTTACCAAAATAGCTTAACTGCCTGTGTCAGCCTGTGAGTGAGATTGCTGGCTGCTGCACGGCTTCAATCCCAATAAGTATGCAACAACAATGAGAAGAACAAGCACAGCTCACATTTTGTGGCCATTGTCAAGTTTCTTGGTATAGCTACTGCCGCAATGCTTACCTGACATTACGCTCCATATTACGTATACGCCATGCTGTGTTGCTGGATTTTTATTGCTTTCGATTTTCATTTTGACTGCTCGCACGTGCAACGGACGACAAAATCAGTCGGTAAAGAAGAAGTTGCGAGAGCAGCCCTAAACTTTCCAGTTCGACGGCGTAAATTTTCCTTTTAAGCATTATTTTATTACATATTTCCAGTCGAAGACAGAGACAGAGACAGAGGCACAAGCAACTTGCCAAGTAGTTGCCTTCTTTACCTTCGTTTGGATTTGTTTTCGTTTTGCGTGAAATTCAATTTCCCATTTGCCACACATACTACCTGTTCTCGAGTTTGCTTTCGGTTGAGTCTACTTCTTTGCCTCTTTCTTATCCTGTGTAGACTGAGGAAAGACCGTTTCACAACTTCATTTCGCCATGCATATACATAGATCCATGTATATATGTACATATATTGGGCCAGCAAAAGAAACGATATGGCAAGGAAGCCAAACGAAATGTAGAATGTAGTTTAATCGCTTTTTTCTAACGTTTTGTGTTATCCTTTCGTGAGCCTTTCAATGGCTGTTTCCCTTATCTGTAGACGCCATCGCTACCGCCGATTTACTTTTCCGCTTTTCTGCTAGCCTGTCCCCCTCACCTCTCGCGCCGACACACACACACAGTGGGCACAGGAGTAACTTTGTGTTTTTGCTGGTGTTTTCTTTTTGGTTTTTGTGCTTTTGTTTCTTTAGCGGCAAATATTCTTGATTTTTATTGCGTTCGCTCACAAGTGAAATTGCTTAAAATCTATTTGTATTTTTTATTATTTCTGCAACGCTAGACATTTCTGGCCTTATCCCAATTGGTTGTTGTCTTTCAGCATGCCAAATGCTTGGCCAAAAACAATTTGTTTTTCTTTTCTTTTTCTTACCCATTTTACGGGTTCTTCTTTTGATACTCTAACTAAAGGTTTGGGCATTATACTAGTAATATTATAAAAAGGTAAAATCTGAACAGAATGAATGGAGCTCATCCATCAAAAAGATTCTATGAATGGTTTGGCCTTACGCAATTCCGTTCCCTTTGTATTTCTTTTAGAATTTTTAAGTTTATATAGTAAAAACTTATTGATAGAAAAACTTGGCCATGAAGTCGGTTTATCATTTTAATTTCCTGCCAGGGTATTGGAACTTCGGCCTAGTTATCAAAGGCAGGCTCTAGCTTGTTTGCTGCTTGGTCACATTTGCTTTTCAGGCATTTTGCAGTTGTTGTTGTTGTGTCTTGATTTTTTCCTTTTTTTATGGCGGGCGCATTCCTTTTGGGTTTATTACTTTGTTGGGCTCTTTTTTTCCCCAAAAAAAAAAGAAGCGAAACAGAAAAAATGTAAAAAGCCAAATTCATTCGGTTTATTTGGCCCCAACATGCAAGCATTCTTGGCTTTCTCATCTTTTTTGGTTTGTTCTTGCCGGTTTTTGTTTTCGTTTTAGTCATGTTTTCTAAACATTTTTGACATGCTTTATGTACATTATCTCAAGTAGAGGATTGTCTTTTACCACAAAATTTGACAGAATTTATATAGTCCGTTGAATTGTTATTATCATTTTATGTATTTATACAAGTTGTTTGGTCAAGTGAGCAAAATGTGGATTTAATTGCGACTCATTTACATTTTTTGTATTGGCCTTTTATAAAAAAAAAAACAAAAATCTTATCCCAAAAATGAGAGGGAGAAAAAGATGAAGCGAAAAACCCATGAAACGCTTTGGAAAAAATAAAAATAAAATGTATATCATACGCACCATTTAACAATAAAAAGCTGTGGCAATCCACTTGCCATTCCCCCAATACAATGGCTTGGCTGACTGGCTGGCACATAAACGCAATGCTTTCAATATCACTTATAATGCCACGCCCATTCCGCCCGCACATATTCCTGGCAATTCTCTTTGCCTTTGCTCTCCGATCCAGCTGCTTTTTAACCGCGTAGCCATTTGCAACGGAAATCAAGTCGCACATGCGAAAGTAAAAATTCAAACAATTGTGAGAGTTCGCTGAATGGGAAATAGAAAGAGAGATGGAAGTGAGAAGAGAGTGAGAGTAAAAAGGAGAAGGAGAAGAATGAAATAGCTAGCAATACTATAGAAAGCTCGCAGCATATTTAAAGTGAAATTCTGCAACATTTAACCCAGGGCATTTTTGTTATATGTACTAGAAGACAGGGAAAGTTTGCAGGGGGAAGGTGCGGAACCAGAGCGGTCCAACAAAAGGGCGACAAGGCAAATGTTATTTGCCACTGTGGAAAATGAAAATGCGAAACAAAAGACGAGGTAAAACAGTAACACAAGAGGCGGGGAACGTATTATTTTTTTTACATTGTGCAGCACGATGGATGGGATGAGTGGGTCAGCAACTGGAGCCAGGACAAAGTAAGCAAAAGACTAATGAATGTTGAAAATCAATTACAAAGCAAAGCGAAAGAGAGACGGAGGAAGAGAAAACAGAATCGAAATGGAAAAATGAAAGTGAATATGCTAAATGATGTTGCTGCTGCTGGCAATTGTTGCCCTCTAGAGCTTTTGCGGCAATATCCGCTGACAATTGCAACCATTAGATGTGGCCAAATTGAAAACGCGCCCCTAGTCAGCAGGGGCAACGGCAACGGCAACGGCAACGGCAACGGCAACGGCAACATCTTTTTAAAGCGACAAACTCGTAAAATTTTACAACTTTCGATTTTCAATTTACGTTTTTGCCAATGATTTTTATTTTGATTTTCTTTTCCTTTCTGGTCGTTTGGCCATTGTTAAGTGAACTTTAATTGAAGTAAACTCCTGAGAGGGAATAACGAAAACTTCTTGCAACTTTAATTCTGCTCTGAAAGCAGAAAATAAGTTGCATACTTGCAGGCTTTTTTCAATAAGCATAAAGTAAGCAAGAAAACGTGTCGGGAGCAGGAGGGGCAGTGAGTGTAATATAATGACACATTTTATGATTGCATTTGCTTGCTAGACTTCTCTTCTACTGCTTAGGTGCCATCATCGTTTGTTTTCAAACTGCAGCTGGTCAATCTCACGTAGCAAGCGATGGGGCATAAAAAGTTGGTCATGCTGCAAGCTACACCAGGAGGCGCTTGAATACGTCGATGGTCGGTTGGAAAAGCAAAGTCAGCACATTGTCCTTCTTAGTGGCCAGTAGGAGGAAAAAAGGCGTTACTAACGAGCTGAACGAACGGACGAACGTACAAACAAACCAAGGAACGAACGATTTCGCTGTCCTGTCAATGCCTGGCCAAGACTATGAGGTCTTGTCCTATTCTGTGTCTGTCTTGTCTCTGTCTTTGGTTATATGTATGGACATGGTGGCGGAGATTTGGGGCTTGGGCTTGTTTGTTCATATACACAATTACCGGCTAAGGCGATTTGCACAAAATGCAGCCAACATCAGGTGGTGGCCTGCACTCAAGTGCTGTTATGCCATTGTCCTAAGACTTCCTTTTTGTGCCCGTTCCCCCCGTCTTGGACCGTTCGCGTTAGTTGTTTGACAATGTTTACAGGTGCAAATTTCAAAGTGAATTGCTTTTCTATCGTTTGGAAAAGTGCTGCAACACGCAAGCAGATACTATATATACATGCATACATATATGTATAAGTGAGGGCTCTTTCACTTGCCCAGACATTGGAAAATTAGTTTCTGGCACACACACACTCACACATACACTTAAACCTAGAATTGAATTGCTTGGAAATGCAGAGCTAAGCGGATTTGTTTATGGCTGCTGCTGTCCATATTTGACTCCCTTTCTCTTTTTGTGCCTGGGCGTGACAGTTTGTCATAGAAAACCTACCATTAGGCGTTCGTACCGCCCTTTGACATTTAATTGTAGGGAGGAAGGGTAACCATTGCGGCAATTGACAGGCTATTGTCTGCATTTTAATTGAATTCTCTATGCACAAACACACACTCTCACACACAAAACACACATATTTATTAACAATAATTGCATTTCCATATGCTAGTTAAAAAAAAAAAGAAGAAATACTGAAAACTGTCAACAAATGTCCAAAACTAATTTATCAATAAAACATAAGAGTCAGATGAAGAGTAGGTGGAAGTTGGAGCAAAGGGAAAGCAAAAGGTATAGAAAATTGCTTTGGTTGAAACATAAATGGCCAAGTGTTGGCTTAACACACACACACACGCACGCATGCATATGTACATGTGGCTCACATTTAAGTAAAAAGTTTGCAAAAATAATGAAGCATAGCTTGAGGCTGACAAACAAACGCAGACACGCAAATTGCAAACAAGCGAGGCACACAGGACCCAGCCTGACCACAAAAATACTTACCCAGCAGGACAGTGGCCATGTTTTTCTTCTCTCTACTCCTCTTTCTCTTACTTACTCACTTTTACCATCGTGATGATGCAGCAGAGTGCAGAGTTTTGCATGGAATACTTGGCCCAAAAAAACTAAGAGGCAAACCTGCAGGTTGAACCCAAACATGTATAGAGTAAGAGAGACAGACAGAGAGAAGGAGAGTTTACGGATTGATCAGCCTGACCAACAATGAAATTTTTGTTCAATTTGCAATGTCCTTTCTATAGGTCTTGCTGGTTCTAAGGGCGTGTCTGGCCAGTTGTAGTCCCCAAAGGATTACCTGCGCTTTTGCTTGTTCCTGTCACATAGTCAGAGCCGGAATCTGACTCCGTCTACTACTCTAACTACCAACAGCTTCTGTACTCTGTACGGCTATCCTGGTGCTCGTCCTGCTGCTTGCCCTGTCCAGAATGTCGCGTGTCACGCACTTGTGCACTTGGACTCGTTTGCTCGTCAAAGCGACAGTTACCGCCCACATTTAGCAGGTAGCCTTGCACAATTTTCACATACACAGCACCTGAAAACATAAGCAAAGTCAAGCAGGTAACTCTTTTACATTTCAATTTGAGTACTATAGTTGTTTTCCCCTCAATGCCCTCCACTTACATCACCAGCTCTCTCTCTTCTCCTCTTTGTCTCTCTGTCAATCTTTGCCCATGTACTTTTAACTCTGGGCAAAGTTTATTCAAGTTGTTCTCTACAGATTCCCCGCTCACTCTTATTGATTTCTTTTCTACTGACTTTTCAGTTATTTAAGAAGAAATTTCATTTTATATGTATATCTATCAATGGCATATATTTATAAACTAAAACTTGTGCATTTCTCTCTCTCCCTCTCTGCCTCTTTTGCTCTTTGTGCCTCTAGAGAAATTATCAAGTTTGCTTAGTTGAAAATGCATAATTTAATTTCCATTTATTGTTCATATTCAAATTTTCCAATATTTGTCAATTTTAATCAAAATTTCGTTTGATTTCTAATCTATTTTGTTTTTTGTCTCTCTCTCTCTTTCTCATTGCAGGTAAGACTTTTTTCCCAGAAGTTATTAACATCAGGTTTGGTTTTTTCGTGTTGTTGTTTAAAACTAATGCCTAGTCATTTTTTTGTTGTTGTGGTTTTTTTTGCTAATACACTCGTGAAGAATGTGAGGCGTTTTAAAAAATGGCACCTAAAAACGTCAAGTACAAGGCCACGGAATCATAAATCTCGACAACTTCAAAACACAAAATATAATACACACAAAATTCTTTCGGAAGCGTCATAATTTAACCTGCCAGCCAAGTGTTGCTGTTGTTATTTTCGTTTTGGCCTTAGAGCAAGAAATATAAATGTCCAATTTGCGCAGCCAACGGCATCGTCTGGCAGAGAACTTGGTTATTTTTTTTTTTTTTTGTTGTTGTTATTTTGCGCCAAATGATTAACTTGATTTATGCGTGTGGCGACAAACTTTCCAACTTGGCCACGCCCGAAATAGCGCCCACACTTTTTCTCTGCCCTCTTGACAGCCAGGTGCCAGAAATGAAACTTCAAAAAAAGAACAGAAAAAAAAACGAACAAGAATAAGAAAAGAAAAAAAAGAAAACAACTCGTAAAAAGAGCCAACTCATTGTGGACAACATCAGAAACAACAACAACCAAAGCGCTAAAGAAAAGGCGAACATTTGCAGGCGTTAATTTCTTGGCACTAACTTGAACCGATGTTCATGGAACGCCCCGTCCCAAAAAAGTATGCTACTTGCCGCCTTCTCTCTGGTGGAATACCAACCAAAAAAGTGCTGGACAGACGAACGAACAAGAACGAGAAGAGGGAGAGAGAGAGAGAGAGAGGGAGAGAAAGAGGACGAACAAAAACTATAACAAGCTCCATTAGTTAGAGTCGACCGGTTCGACAGCTGGCAACGGTCGCAGTGGCCTCATTTGTTTTAATGTGTCAATTTGTTGACTTTGCCTTTGCCCCTTCGAGACTGTCTACCATAGCACCACAAAGTATGCGTGTGTGTGTGTGTGAGTGAGTGCGAGTGTGAGTGTGAGTGTGTGGGTGCTTGGGGGCTGTCCCGACAATGCACACCTGTAATCTGTCATCTGGCGCTTTAATAAACGTTTAATGTTCATTTGTGGGCGTGGCAAAAGACGCCAACGACAACGACGACGACCATAACTTTTTGTTTTTCGCCTTCAACTTTGATTTGAAGCAATATTTTTTATGATTTCACATAGTTCTTAACATTTTGTGTTGTGTGTTTCGCTGGCTTTATGACTGCTTACCAAAGTTTTTTTTTTTTTTGGTATTTAGCCTTTTGACACATTCTGCGTATTTGTTTGCTTTGTAGGCTATATTAATTTGTTAACCAACTATGTTAAAGATATATAAACTTGATCTCCAAGTAGTTAAATAACCAGGATGTTTATAAAGATAGTACTTGTAAAGCTCTATAAGCCTTCTTAAGTTATTAAGTCTGACAGCTGATTTTGCATATTCTATTCTATTATGGATTCGCTCATAAAGTTATTCAATCTGTGACTTTTGTGCTCTTTAGTAATACAAACTCAAAGCATTTACGTGATGTTTTTTGCAAAATTTTTAAACAAATGAAGTTAAATTAGGCATTAGCATTTAATAAATATATTCCGCCAAGTATTCAATTAATTTTTTTCGCTATTTCCCACCGACGGAGCAGTACTTAAAGGTAGTTCCATCGAGGATAAGTAAAAGGATTGTATTTTTCATTATGGTATTTAAATATGTACATAACATTGGAAATATTATCTGCTTTTTTTGTAATTGTGAGGGTATGAAAACTTCGTCTTACCAAATCGTTCACTCTGCTGTTGTTGAAGTTTTTATTCTAGTTGTAAAAATTTATGATCCTTCTTGTTCGATTTATTTATTGGCTTTATTTAATGGATCAACAAGTAAATTACCAAATTTTTGGCTTGTAAAACATGTTTAAGAACTAGAAGATGTTTTTGCATTTGTTTTAAAATATTCATTTTCATTTAGTTAAAGCCACTTACGGCAAGAATATTGCAGCATTAAATGGGGCCATGCCACCATATCCCTTCCTGGGCATTTTTCAATGTGTTTGTGTCTGTCTGTGTGTGTGTGTGGGGTCCATTAAATTTTTATTAAGTGCAAAATGAAATTGCCTTACTTTTCACCCTACTTCCCGTTTCTCTCCCTCTCTCTTTACCTTTCTCTCTCTCTCTGTTGGTTTCTATGAGGTTAATGCGCTTTAAGCTCGTTGGAACTTTTTGGGTGGCCATTTAAAATTTGTGCCGACATAAAGCATAAATTATGGCGTTTGCTGTTTGCCAACCCGCTGTGCTTAAGCGTTAAACAAACTCACACAAACACAGACACACACACACATATGCATGTGAGGCTTATAACCTGTACTTGGCATATGGCAGACATTTTCTTATATGTTGTTTTGTTGTTATTGTTGTTGTTTATGTGAGAAACTAGCGCATTGAAATTGCATTTTTAATACGCTTATTAAAATGATAAAATGCCCCACCATGTAATGCACATATACATATACATATAGAAATCTAGACAAGTGAACAAGTGTATATATTTTGTACTAAATTGTGCCCTTTCTGGACTTTCTGTTAGTGTGTGTTTACCATTTTGCTGCACGTAAGGGTCATTATTTTGTTGTTGCCTCTTGCCATTGTGCATTTGCAATAAGCTCAAAAAAGCAGTTTTAGTAGTTTTTTTTTTTGTTTTTTGCCTGTTTTTGTGTTTGTATTCTGTTAAAAGTTAATTAAGTTGCAGATGCCAAACGAAAGTACATTAAAAACTAATTGCTGGCATCGTTATCGTTATCGTTACCGTTAGCATTACCATTACGTAACGTTACGTGATGGCCATTACGTTGTGCTTGGTTAAATATAAAAGTGCCGGCCCATTTGCTGACACTACAAATTGAGCCATTTTCAATTGCTTTAAAAATTTAATATGAATTTTGGATGAAATTTCGAAGGGAATGTCTTTGCGAATTGGAAAATACTCAGTTTACTTTGTAGTGAATCTTTCACTGACAGGACCACGACAATGTTTGACTTTTTGTTTTTAGCTTTTACTCTAGTCGTTGTTTGTCTTACGTATGAAAATAACTCAATTGTTATGAAGTTTAAACCCAAAAGGGCAAAGTTGGAATAAATAATTATATTAAGTTCAATCTTGCTATTACCTTAATCGTTTCTACCTAGTTTGACCGTTATCAGTATTAGTTCGCTCATCAGGTTGCACAGTTTGTGTACATATATAGGATCGAATGTATGCCTCCTTCTTTTTTCTAGACCACCTTAATAAGATTGACGCTTTCATATTTGCCAGTATGACCACAAAACTCTCAACTCCTATGCACACACACCCACACAAAAAATTGTTTGTGCTCACACTTGAGTGCCAGCCACAGCCACAACCCATCCATATCCACAACGTCAGCCTCATTCGTCCATCTAGCCTAGCGTTACAAGACTCCGACTCCGTCTGGGTCCCAGTTTCACTTTGTTTAGTTTTTTTTTGCGGCCGACATTTACATTGTCTAAACGCCCGGGCAAGGCCAAACACCCAACAAGTGTACGGGTCTTATTTGGCTGCCAAAAGGTGTATCATACGTTTCGTTCCTGCCTCCTTGCTCTCAGTTATTCTAGTTTGTATGCTACCCTTGGTGTGCTCCTCCTCCTTCTATACTCCCTTGGTCTCATCTTTCAAGGGGCGGAGATGGGGGAAACTTTTTTGTTGCGCACTTTTTTATGATTTTCAGTTTCAGTTCTCCCATCCTGCAGACTCCTCGTCTCTCCTTCGCTCATAGGTGTTTATACACCCTCACACACATACATGCACACATGCTCACATGTTGTGGGCAAAATCCTCCATTTCCTTTTCCTTTTTCTCTGATCCCTGCCACGTTGAGAGACCCACGCGTTGTACATTTAATGGCGTTGATATGGTTTTATGACCTTTGTGGCCTGTTACACATACGCCCCGAAAATTGCATTGTTTGCTTCTTCTTGTTCTTTCAGTGTTTTCTTTTTCGGTTTTTTCTTTCTCGTTTTTTATTACATTTATTTTATGTTTTTTATGATTTTGTGCTTTTTGGTTTTTTTGTTTTTGTTTAATTTTCGTTTTGTGCACCACCGAGGAGTCATAATTTCTAAGTTGATTTTCTTGTATAACATTGCTGAGGGGCGATTTTTTTCTCCGTTTTGTTTTTCGTTGGAGGCGTGAATGGGAATTTTCGTTTTGTTTGTTGGGGATGAGCCACAAGGGTTGCTACTGGAATGATGCCACCCACTGAAGCCCCCGAACTCCGCATTGAATTGCGAATTCTTTTCGTTACCGTCAGCAGTTTCGCGTTTCAACGGGCTGCTGCAGGCAATCGTTGTCATTCAATTTTTGTTTGGCTGCCATTGCAGTTGCATCCCTCGGAAAAACAGGGAATATTTCTAAAAACATTTCGCATTCTGTTGAAGTGCAAAACATTTGTAAATAAAAATGCAATTTGATTTCGTTTTGTTGTTGCCGCTGCTGCTGTTGGTGCACCTCGCTGATGTTTTGTTTCAATTCGCCTCGCTTTTGTTTGTCATCGTATTTCAAATGTGACAAATTGAGTGCCCCACAGAATGGATGGCAAAGTTCTGGATCAGGCAGGCAGGCACCTGGACAGACACCTATGCAAATCCTATTGGTGAGTACTTGGTGTGGGGGTGTGTGTGGGTTTGAATGAAATTTGTTTGCATTTTTATAAGCATCGTTTCGGTTTTATTGATGCCAGACGGGAATAACCACAAAACGGTAAACAGAAACACAGACAACTTGAAAAGAGAATGCCATTCTAGAAAAAGACTCATCTCAAAGGGGTTGACTTTTGGTTCTCAATGTGGTGAGGTTGTTTGAATGCCTGTGGCATATTGACGGGGCGACAATTGTTTTAATAATAATAAAGCTTAAATATACAAAAGTCATTTGCAATGCAAATATGTTTGCATAAAGCGCGGATTTTGTTAATTAATGTTTCACTTTTCCCTACAAGTTGATGAAATGGATTTCACAAGTTTTATTTACTCAAGGCTTATGATTCGATGAAATATTTATAGAAAGATAGAGAGAGATAGAGACCAAGTGCCAGGTACTGCCATGTTGATTTAGGAACCCTTTTTGATCGATTTGGAATAACAATAAAAACTATTTAACGCTCCCAAGAACAAGTTTTTCACGATTAGTTAGAAGATACTCTTTAATAAATAGAGGTATATACTTTCTTTTGTAAAATTATCTTATTTTCATAAAGTTAAATTGTTTTCTCTCTAGACCTGTGCGTATTTAATTTCACAATTATTATAAAGAGCTTAGAACTTTACAATGGAGTTAAGTTTTTCACTTCAGGCAATTCAGGCAATCGAATTGTGTTCTAAAGATAGTGAAAATTGTTGATTTATGATCTAAGGGCAGACAACTTTATAAGAAAATTGCGTGACTGACTGATTAATTGAAATGAGGCAAGCGCCAAAGCAATAATATGCAAAGGAGAACTTCCATGCGGCCACTTAAAGTAGACGAATAATAAGAATACGCACACACACACACACACAGAAATAAGGTTTGTGTGTGTGCTTGTGCAGACATTTTACGGGCACATGCAAAGCCTAAAAACGGCAAATGGAATAAGTCTGACTGAGTGAAGCATGCTCCAAAATTCATGAGCCACAAAAACGCATAAATATAAAACTTTTTCGTTTTTTTCTCACTGTTTTGTTTCGTTTTCGCTCTTTTTCGGTTCTTTCTTTTTGAGCACGAATATGGCGCAAAAGTATATAGCATAAGCTTAGGCTAAACAGCAGCAGCAGTAACTGGCAAGCCACAGAAAACGCCAGCCACAGCAGGCAATTTTATGAAAATTATGACAATAATTGTCATTAAATCAAAAATGCTCAGTAATTGTCTCATAAATTTACTATGCAAATTGTGAGGCATGGGCCGAAACGAAACGAAACGAACACAAGCAGACAAGAGGCAGAGCAGAGCCAATAGAAAGAGCACTAGGCACACAATATGGGTAGGTAGGTAGGTAGATTAGGGGCGAGCGGGATCTATATGGACGACAGTTTCGTGTTGGTCGTCGCAATTTTACGATATCAATAAAAACGTCGACAATATAAACTTTACCTTGGGCTTATTTTTCGTATTTCGGTTAGGTTTTCTTATTTGGGGTGAGTATTAAAATTGTATAGCATATTTCTAGGCGCGCACGTCTACAGTCGTTTGTCGTTTTCGTGTTTGTTTAGAGAAGCCAGCCACAAAAGTTTTTACGATGGCCCCCATCATAAAAATGAACCAAACAACAACTGGCCAAGACCATTCCAAAAACACCGGTCCGGGTCCCAAAAAGGTAGAAAACTGAGTTTGCTGCTGCTGCAAAGGATTAGATAAGAGGCATAAAGCCTTCGCCTACATCTGCCTTAGCTCCTACCTCCGTTTCGTCTTACTTTTTATGCCAATGCACTTGTCGTTCTGTGCTTTGGCTATTAAAAACTCTAAAGAAAAACTCTTTTTTACGCTCTCTCACTCTTCTTGTTTGTGTGTATGGCTGTGTGTGTGGCTAGGCTTTAATAAAAATGCTTGCAATGAGCGATTTAAAGTGCTACGCCCACAAATTTACACAAACCGGCACGCCAAGAGGCGGTATCCACAGGAAGCCGCAAAGTGGCTTTTTAATGCACAGCAGCAACATCAACATCAACAGCAACAGCAACACGGCAATCTGCCCCTGAACGACATGCAATTATATATACACATATATAAAAATCAGCAGGCAACAGGATTAAACAAAAAACGAAAACAAAAAAAAATTGCTTACTTTGCTGCCCGCAAACACGCCCAAAGGTTGTGTGTGTATATGTGGTCTGTTGTGTTAATTTAATTAGAGCTCTCACTTATTGCTATACAAAAAAAAACTGCAACACCAACAGAATTGAGTTAAGTGTCTCACTTAATATGTTTCTCAACAATTTGGTGCTCTGTCTTTCATATCATATTCTGAAGATTTAAAGCAATATTAATGAAAACTTATATAAATTATTTATGTATCTCTAAAAGTCATTTGAAATTTGGTAGATAAGTAATGGATTACGTATCTACGTATTTCAGAAAGAGGCATTCTGTGAGTGACAATTGAAGTGAACAGGCATATTTAACCACCCATCCTAAATTATCAATATTTTGATTTTGTAATGCTAAAAGATTCTAGTTCAATCTGCTGGAGTTTTGTTCATACACAAGCAGAATACCATATTTGTTTATTTCAAGCAGTTTGAGACTCTTTAAATATTCAAAAGGTTATATTGTTTGGTTATTTAATCCAAGGATCATTAAAAAATGACCTACCCTTCTTGAATAGCCTTAAGAAATATTGAAAATTAAACTATCTAATCGGATTAGATATGATATGCTGGTATGTGAATATGTATTGCAATTTTTGTAGATAAAATTAATGTACCCTTTTTTGGCAGGATTATAAAAACGGCGGCCATTTTGCTATGCTCCAATCCCAAGTGTCAAATTTCAGCACACAAGCAACAAAGTGTTGTATATGGGTTGCTGATTGTTGCTGCTGTTGGTTTGTATCTTTCTCTCTCTCTCTCTGATTTAACAATGCCATATGTTGGCCTACACGTTTCCAGTCAGGCCAGTCAGCCGCTTCATTAATAATTCAACAAGAGTCAGCATGGAGCAACCTTTCCATATACATACATACATATATTTTTTTTTGTTATTCTGTTGGCTATCATCAATAGCAAAATGTTGCATATGTGCCTATGTGTATACATATATGTAAAACAATATTTCTTAGATGCGAATCCCTTCTAGGCATAGATACAACAAAAAAAAAAGGTAAAACGAAACGACTCAACCAAATGAAAGTTTCCACTCAGACTTTAGACAGAATGAAGAAATTTTCTGGTTATCCACTGGTCCCTGGTTTTGGTTCTCATCCTGTGGTGGTGGTCCTGGTCCGGTGATTTATGTATATTTTGCCTGAGTAACTTTATTAATTCACACATTCCCAAATTTAGTCTGTTGTTATATCAGACACAGTTTATAAATTATTATATTTAGCTTTTAGCGTGATTGAAATGAAATTAAACTGCCGCCTCTGTCAGCTGCCAAGGACATGTGTTGGCAACAACAAAAAACAGAAAAAAAAGTACAAAAATGTACAGACAAAAAAAAAATTGAAAAAAATGAAGATAAACTAGAAAATTGTAAATGACAAAGTTGGGAGGCTTCGTCCTTGTTGGCGGCGGACGCTGAAATTTCATTTAGAAAATGAAAATTTAGTAAGAGGGGTCGACATTTAACAAAAAAGCAGCTGTTAAAATGTTGAGCATACAACATGCTGATAAAAATATTTATACAGCTTTATATACCCTTCAAAAAATAAGACATATACAAATCGGTCAAGTTATTGTAAGAGAAAGAACAGGATTAGATATATTAAGCCAAAGAAAATTTAAATTTAAACAATGATGAAGTTTGATTTAAACACAATGCAATTTAAAAACGTTTGGAAGTGCGTAGAGAATTCAAATATTATCAAATTGTTTGGCATTAAATTGCATTGACATTTAAAGTGAAAGGTAATCCAAAGTCGGTCTCCATGGAATGCTTTAACGTTTAGGATTTTAATCATATGTGTTTCTGGCCCTATGTGGAGGGCTTCACTTGATGCTTAAGTCGTGCTGACAATTTGCGCGCGGCTTCTTTTTTGTTGTTGTGTGTATGTATTTTTTATGATTATTTCTGTTTTTTTATACAATATTTTTTATTGTCAGCTGCATTGCAGCACTTCGTTTTGGTTCTCGTTGTCTCGTTGCCTCGTTGCGTATGTGTTTGACAGGGAAAACCTTTTAAATCCTTGTTAACTTTTCTAAATGCGCAGGTTTTTGGCGCTCATTCAATTTTTTTTTCCGTTCTTTCATTCTTTTTTTCATTTATTCCTGTTATATCTGTATATATTCGTATGTTTATATGTATATTTATGTATGCATATGGCTCGTGGGCGCTTTATGTCATCAGCAGCAGCAGCAGCTAAAGAGAAAATAAATTGGAAAGCATTTGAAATGATTTTTTGCTCCTTCTGCTGTATTTGTTGTTATACATAAATAAAATGAAATTATGCTGATTGTAAGGCATCGTCATGAGATGATGCCTTTCATTTTAAATGAAAATGGAAATCGTTTTTCCTCTAGTATGATGTATTTTGTATAAGAAATATGTGCAAATTCCCAAAGAGCTTTTTTTGGAGGGTAAATAGATAAGCTTCAAATGTGATAGACAAAAAAATCTAGTTATAGGCCATATAATCCTTCAACCAACCAAAAAAAGGAAAAGACACTCACACACACAGTCTTAAGTAACCAAATCTATGCAAATTAGCAAAAGCTTAAGAACTTCAGTTTCATTCAGAAGAACGGCATTAAAAAATAGTTAGCAACCATGCCCAAGGGATTAAATGACAACTGTCAGAGTTGGCAATGCAATTCTCTTTCATTTTCTCTCTATCTATTTTCATCTCTCTTGAAAGACAAAGTCCCACAACTGCGGCATATAAATGAACTCATTATAATGAGAAAAAAATATTATAACCAAATAATGCAGAAACCAAACTTCCCCCATTGGCCTAAGATAATATTTGGAGGCATTTGTTATTTGAGAAATTTTGTTTTTCATTAATTTCATGAGTAAAATATTTATACAGTGACTGGGCACATAATAATTAATTGTTTTGTTTCAAGTGGCTGAGCCAAAAATTCTGTAAATTATGCGA
Organism: Drosophila paulistorum; assembly: GCA_018152135.1. NCBI lineage: Eukaryota > Metazoa > Arthropoda > Insecta > Diptera > Drosophilidae > Drosophila > Drosophila paulistorum. The sequence goes on along the minus strand of JAECXG010000805.1, from coordinate 5,101,716 downwards.
AAGGTGCCGCATTTCACACTTTAAGCTGACAGCTGACAAAGGAGAGGGTAGAAGATGAAAATTGAAGGGAGTGAAAATCCTGGCCAAGCGTTCTTTTGCTGCCACTGAAGGTGAAATTTATGCAGCGAAATTAATTTCATGCAAAAACAATTAAGTTAATTTAGCAAAAGGCAACAACAGAGAGACAGAAGCACAGAGAGAGAGAGAGAGAGAGAGAGAGAGAGGCAGAAAAGGAGAACTGAGACAAGACAGGAGGAAGCAAAAAGTGGAGTCCGCAAAAGCGCAATACAGGCAGAAAAATCAGGCAAATGAAATATAATAAACTTTGCAAAAGGCAAAAGGCTGACTGGTACTGAGAAGATGGTGTCCTCCACTGAGTCCGCTCCTAGGGTGGTGGTTGTGTTGTAAAATGCTTTAAATTTCCATTCCATGCTTGCTTGCCTATCAGCCAGCCAGCCAGCCAGCCAGCCAGCCAGAGCCAGCCTTGCCAGTGTGTAATACAAACGCAATTAAAACACGCTAAAGAGGCGCAAACAACAGAGAGTGAACAGAAAGCAGAGTGGCAGGAACGGTAGCCAGCAAATAAAATGAACGAGCAGACAGCAAGGACACCGTAAAACATTTAAATGCCGAAAAATAGACAACAATAAAGGACGACCAAACGACGACCGACTCCTTATAGAGAGAGGGTAGGAATTTCGCTTTCAAATTGCGTTGGCGCGTGAAATATATATGCGTGTATTTATGTGTGTGGGTAAAAGGATTGCAAATTTCACAGTCAATGCATTTATAGGTGTAGGTAAAAAAAGGGAAAGGAAAACATGTAATTTAACGGCGGGAAAACTCAACGCAAAAGTCTACATAGGAGAATGGGAAAGGAAGAAAACCAGACTGCAGTTTTTTTTGGTTTTTTCTGCTTTACTTCTGTTCTGGCGCTTTTCTCATTTATCAAGCAAATGTCAAGATGAGGCAAAGTACTCAAAATGCTTTTTTAATTGCATTTCAAATGACAGTCAAGTGCTTGGTCATTGCCTTTTGAGGTGTTAAATGAAACTTAAATGTTACACGACCATTTCGAGCGTTTATCTATCCAGCAAGCAAACAGTTAAAGCATTGCCCCATTGAAGCAAGGGTGTACATACATAGATGTTAGACAACCCTCTAAGCCTAAACCCATGAGGGTGGGGTGGGGTAGGGCGATAGATGTCAGCCAGGGCATCTACACATTGACATTGACACAACCCCTAGATTCAGTATTTCTTTTGCTAGCTTTCTGTTTTTTTTCTTCTCGCTCTCTCTGGCTCATCTCTCCCGCACAACTTTTAGCTCGCAACTCACAAGCGTGCAATAAATTTTTCAATGTCATGCGTCTCGTGCGCGCAATCTATATAAAACAACAACAACAACAGCAGCAACAACGACAACATCAAGGGCAACAACAACGATGAAAGTATTACAAAGCAATCGCACATCGTCGCCCGGTTTCAGCCCTTGCCACTCGTTTTGCAATTCCCCCTGTGCCGACCACTAAGCACCCAACAGCAAAACAAACTTCCAATCAGACCCAAGTCAGGCAACACCACCTTCTACCATCTAACCACCTTACTACTCCTACTCCAAATCTTTCTCCTGCCTCTTCTGCCGACTTTGTGATAAATGTGCTACAGCTTTTTGTCTTTACTTCATTGAAGTTCGCTTGGCCAGCAGCAGCAGCATAGTCCTGCTCCTCCCATTTCACTGTGTTTTTTTCTGCTTCTTTCTCGTTTTTGCCTAGTTTGGAAAGTGTTGAAGCAGCACTTTGGCAGCGCATCAACGCCAACAAGCAACCATTCCTCGAAAACGTTTGCCCTCCCCCCACCACCAGTCCTGGCCCACGGCATATTTGCTTTTTATCTGCGTTTTGCATGTGGCTCCAAAGTTGAGGAGAAGTCTTTTACGCTTTATGTAGTTTTTCTTTTGCACAAGTTACATTTTTAATCGCGCCTTTGAGACTTCATTAGTGCAACAGAAAGTCGTTGAGAGACACAGAGAAAGAGAGAGAGAGGGAGAAAGATGTGGGATAGAGCGAAACGAGACTAAAACATGTGCGGCTCAAGTGCAGCTGCTTCTCTTGTTGTCTGCCAAATGGCGCATGAAGCGAAACCCATCATATATATGGTATATACTAACCTCTCTCTCTATCTCTCTTACCATTCTGTCTGTCTGGTGGGCCCTTGGCTTCAATTCAAGTGTTGTTTCAACTCTTTTTTTCTGTTGTTTTCTACTTTGCTCTAGACCAGGTTTAAATGAAGTGTTTGTCTTGAGCTTCAAGTGTGGCATGTTGTGATTTTTATTTAAACTACTAAATACCAAAAAGAAAAGAAAAAAAAACAAAGCAAAAAACAAATCTCGTTTCGTTTCGGTTTTCATCATTTGGAGTCATTATTGTCTTTCGCTCAGTTATGAGATACTCGAACAATTTATTGTTGATATTTGCTCACGCACTTGACGTTCGCTTTTGCACTCGTCTTGTCTAAACCTTTCACATGGACCCGGATAAAGCTAAAGATGGAATTGGAGTTGGAGTTTTTGGAAACGTTGTCGCCGGTCGCCAGTTGTTGTTGTTGCTGTTGCTGTTGTCGTTTGTAGTCAGTCACACGTGTCGAATGCGTGTTACATGTCCTTTGCCAACGACAACATAAAATATGTATAAATTCCAACATGCTTGCCGTGTGTTCGTTCGTTTCATTCCTTCTTGTCTTCCTTTGTGTCATAAAAACGCAACACAAAACAACAAAAAAAAAAAAAGGAGAATAGGAAAACAGCGAACAAAGCAAAATATCCAAGTTATGTTCAAATGGAAGGAAGTACAAAAATGTTGCTGCTGTTGCCGCTATTGCCGAACAGAATGACAAAAAATAATATTTTCATTTCATTTGCAGCTTATTGACAATTGACATGAAATTGCCATTTTGTTGTTGCCAGTTTTTATGCTTTCGTTTTTCTTATGTTATGCCCGTTTGCTGTTTTTGTTGTTGTGTGACTGCAAATAAAGTAATAAAAACCCAAAAGGAAATCGTAGCAAAAAAAAAAAGAAAACTCAACACCAACCCAATTCAATCTAGCTCAAACCCATGTATCTTGGCCTCGCCATGCAACGTTGAGTAACACAAAAACTCAGCTAAAAGCAAAATGTGCAGAATTGTTTAAGCCACTCTGACACATAACATCGACTCGTGAATCATTTCCAGTGAGGAAATACATACATATATATTATTCATTTTCCTTTTTAAATGCATTTTATGTTGCATGCTTTTCGGGGTTAGGATAAATAAATTTTAAAACCAAATTCATGTTAAGCATGAAAAATCCATAAGGAATTCATAATGCCAATTTTTTTCTATTATCTAACTATGCCATTGATTGAGTCTCAAACTTGAGCCTAATTGATTTTTCTTGTGTTTGTAGAGTAACCAAAAAGAAAATTATAAACTCTTTAAATTGGTTTTTCCTTTTTTGTTGCAGTGCGTTGAAATTTTGCCACTGATTGATCCCCTTTTATGCTGGCATTATGCAAATCCCTCTAAGTCGCCACCCTTAATAACATTTTCGTCTATTTATCTGGTGCCTGCTTTTTTCCACACCTACACAGAATGTTCATTCGATACTTTTGTCGCTCCATTGTCACTCCCCTTTGATATATTCAAAATCCTAGCAATCTGTCTGTATTTCAACTGAAACCGAAGAAGATTTATTGTGTATCACAGATGAGATGAGGCGGGGAGGAAAAAACAAATAAATTCTTTTGCTTATTACGTCGCCTAGTTGTCAAATGTTGTTCGACTTTAAACAAAATACATAATCGTAAATTATGTTTTGTTTTTTATTTCGTTGAAACTGAATACTTTGACGGTAAATCAGAATAAACGACCAGAGAGAGACAGAGAGAAAGAGAGAGAGAGAGAATGAGAGTAAGAAGAGAGTTTTCAATCAGCAAACTGTTGCTGTCTTTCGAGTAGACGAACATAAATCAGGGACAATGTCGACTTGACTAACTGGCACCCTGACTAGCTGAAAACATAATTAATTAGCTTTTAATGCTGCCAACGGCGAGTGAGCTGCAAAGACAGAGTTGTAGTAGTATTAGTAGTAGACACAGGATGCGAAAGGAGTGCGAGAGTAAGAAGGTTGAAAACGGAGATGACGAGAGAGATGGCACTGAGAATGCCGCTGGCAGTTTGAGTGCATTTAGTCAAACGGAAAATGATGCTGGGGAATGCTAAGCCAAGATGGAGAATGCCAAGTCGAATGCAGCCTTGTGATTGTGACAAGCCAGCCAGTCAATCACGGAGCACAGCAGCAGCACACACACGCCCACACACCCACTTTGGGTTGAGGAACCATAATGCTTGATCCTTTGTAGACATTTCGTTAAAAGTTAGCTGCCAGAGGAGGAAAAGCACTGCCAACAATCAAATCAAAAGCAAACAATGAACAAAAATGTAAGAAAACATAACCAAAGATAAGCGGCTCAAGCAAAAAAGATGGCGACAGAGCACATTTGGATGGAGGTGTGAGAGTTTGTATGTTTGTATGGAGGACACCAACAAGGACGACCGTCATAACGTTGTTGTAAACGGAAACACAGACATGGAAGAAAAAAAACTGAAAGAATGGCGGAGACACGAGGCAAAAAAGAAGGCAAAGAATGAATACCCACGCCTGCCCAGCCTCGCTTTCAGTCATTGGGCAATGGTAGTGCAAATGTCGGCGTGTCCTTGTCGTCCTGCGGGGTTGCCTGTTGTCTGCTGCAAATACCGCAACATGTACTCAAGCAGATAATGTTAAATACCACTCGAGCAGTGGCTGTAGCAGCAACAGCAGCAGCAAGCGACGGCAAAAGGAAGCAGCAAATCCATGAAACAACAAAAGACATAAGCGCTCCAGTGGCTGGCAGGACACCAACAGCAGTTAAAAGGACACCAGCAAAGGACATACACACAGAGGCTGCCTCTAAATGTGAATGTGAATGGGAATGCGAGTAGAGAAAAACGAAACTGAAAGCACTAGCAACCAAAACAGCCAACAGCCAACACCCAACGTCCAGTCAGACACATAAAACCGAAACAAAAGTTCAAAGACATGGCCAAGGCAACATTTTTTAACGAAGGGGTGAGGATGACATGTTCTGAAGCTGTTGCTGAAGCTGCAATCCGGTCTCTGTTTAAAAGACTGACTCAGTTAGCTGCTGCCATGTGGCTGAGCCGGAAAATTTAAGCGTTACATTAAATAATTTACCAACAAATGGCGCGCCAGTTGACGATGCCTTGGTGCTGCTCTGCCTTAATCGCCGGAAGTACACAAAAACCCAAATTGTAAAAGAAAAAAACCAGGAGAAAGAAATCATCCTGGGAATGAGAAGCCCATGGCGGCCATGGACGTCGACGCATGTGCATGTGCCAAGAAGGAAAATCAATAAAACGTGCGAGGATGCGACGGCGGTGGCTGCTGGCTGCTTGGTTTGCTTTGGCTTGGCTTGCCACTTTTACTTTTCCCGCAGCTCACAAGATGCGACGGCTGGCAGGACAAGCAGTTTCCGATGTCGTTGTTGCCGCCGCCGCCGCCGACGCCATCGCTTTGTCATTTGTTTGGCCGGCAGCTAAATTTGCCTGTCTGTCTCTATGTCTTTTTTGCTTCCCTTCTTTCTCTTGCTCTCTACGTTTCTCCCATGTCTCTCTTGCCTTTTTTGCATACACATGCCGGGACTTAGGTGTGGCACATGACAGCTGTTTCAACTGTTGGCGGCTACAAAGTGCAACAAACCGAATTGAAAATGTGCTCCGCCACTCAGAATTTTTGCATTTTTCTAAAAGGGACCAGTCAGGCGGTTCACCCAACCAATCCAACACACAGGGAACACAGACCTAAGAGCTGCTGGGCTGACAAGCGTTAATCTCGAAATAAAATATTTGTTGTACCAAATAGCGAGGACAGTCAGTCAGCCAGTCAGTGAGGCAAAGCAGACAGACAATCAGTAGAGGGCAAAACCGAGTTAGGCGACATTCAACCACCAAAAATGTATGGCATACTTATGAGCGCAGCAAGCCATGCTCGGCAATTTTTTGATTATCTTTGGAGCGCAAAGCGACTTTCCATAGACTTTGCATAAATTTTAGCCCCAAATGCGAGAAAAACAGAGACAGAGAGAGATGAGACACACACACACACATAGAGAGAGGGAGAGAGAAAGTACGTTCGGTATATCTTTTACTTAGTCTACACACTTCTAAGCTCTTGCAAATTGACAAAGAACTTCAGTTTGTACCCTTTTTTTTGCGCCGCTTTTCTTGACTAAGAAGTTCCAGGAAATACATTTTGGGGCTTCTCTTCGGGCCCAGGTGTATCGTCTACTCTTGTCACACCCCAAATAAAAAAAAATAAAGGAAAAAACTCATTCTCCATCCCCAAACCAAACGCTTAGTCAAAGTCTCGCAATCGTCTCGCTATTTGCATAGCAACTATATGTGTGTGTGTGTGTGTGTGTGTGTGTGTATGGGAAAGAGGGTAAAGAGGTAGCACGCTAACATTTTGTTTGTATTTCATTAATATTTCAGAGGTGGCGTTGTTTGAAATCAAAACATAAATATTAACATTCACGAATTGAAACTCTGTATCGCCGCAAGCGCATTTCCTGCAACAACTCCATGACACAAAATATTAAAAAAAGAACACGAGAAGAACTGATATCGTCTGCCCGCGCAAACCACAAACAAATAACAAACATACACACACACACACACACACAGAGACACACCGCAAAGGCACACATAGTGAGCGAGAAGGAGACAGAAAAACGAATAAAAAACATTCAACAAAAAAAAAACCCTAACAAAAATTAAACGCTACCAATGCAAGGCAAATATTTTTGTCTAGATTCACTCGGTTCGGTTTGGCACTTTTGTCTACTGTGATTTTGCTTGTTTTTCATTTAACACAAAAATATTTTATATGCCCTGTCATATATTTTTAGTTTTTGGTTTCATAATTTTAAGCAAACATATGAAAGTTCTCTCACAAAACAAAAAATATCTGTTTGATTGATGACAAATTTAAAATGCAGATAATTGTGGCAAATATGCTGTGTGTGCAATTGTTTTTATACTCAAATTATATAAACTCTTTTTATATATTTATATGGAGATCAATGGTCCATAATAGATAGCAAAAGGCCACTTTAATGTACTGCAATTTATATACTTTTATTGTTTGCTAAACGAGGTTAACTCTAAAACGAATTTCCTAACTTTCTACATAGTAACTAAATTGTCAAACGTTTATTACTTTGTCAAAGAACAAGCAATTTAAAGTTAATAAACACATGTAAACCTTTATATTCCTTACTAATTGTAATTATATTTTCGTTCTTCTCTTTCTAGGTAAGTGATGTCAACCGATTGATTGCATAATACCCAAAACAAGACCAAATGCATCAAATTTTAAATGTTTCATCAATGTATTTCTCTCTACGTTGCACACAATCATATGATATAAGTATAACTCGATTCATATTCATGCATAATTTTCATCATTTTCTGTAGTTTAGTTTATATATACATATATTTATATATATGACTTGTATATTTCTCATTCCTCAACTAAAAACTAACCCTGTATGCTTGTGTATGTGTGCGTGTGTCTACATTATGTTTCTCTCTCGTTTACTCTTTATCTCTTTCATCTATTTGTTGTGTGTGTGTGGGTCGTGTGTGGGTGTGTTTTATTTGTCGTTACAAATTGTGGTAAATATTTAAACATTTTCATTATCATTTTCGTTTCCCACATACATACATACACATGTACATAGATAGAAATTTATGCCAACGTTGACAACACAAATCTGTCAGAGATTTGTAAAACCGCTGAAAACAATTTGTGTGCTTAATTAAAAATTTAAATTACATCAAATAGATGGCAAAAAATAAGGGTACACAGTAAACTGAATGAAGTGAGGCAACAGGGAATAGAGTTTCCTGTTGAAGGTGGACTAACAATTTGAGCATGTGACAAATTTACGGCAAAGTGAGGCAAAAGGCTTCCATTATGACATGCATTATGACCGACCAGTAGAACAGGACACAGACGCTGCTTGGAGGACAAGGGCGAGGCCACATGCTGCCACACTAATTTGTGCGTTGCCAAGTTGGGTGCGAAAAACAAAACGCCGTCAAGTTCTGCAGCAAGCAAAGCGAAAACTTTGCCCAACGTCGCAGACATTGTGACGCCGCCTCCTCTCATCGTTGAGTGCAGAAATTAATTGCATTAGAAAAGTTGCACAGAGTCGCACATGTGCCAGGGTGCCAGAGATGGCAGGCAGGCTGGCAAGCAGGCAACTTGCTGCGCTTATTTAAGTTTAGAAATGCCTTGGAAAAGTTACCCCACACCACCATCACAACCACCACCACTAACAAGCAGGGAACTCCTCCTTATCCTACTAGGTAGCGAACAAACGTTTGTCAGCAAACTTAATTTCTGAACTTTCCGCCCGTCGAGCCAAAAGCAAATGGGAGCCCAATTCGGTGCTTACAAAATGCTCAGCTGCAACTACCCTTGCTTGTCGACTCGTCGTAGAGGTAGTTGAATAGGTTGGGAGGAGTTCCTCTTCTCTATCCTTCTGGCATTCAACAATGTTGCCTGCATATTTTAAAGGCGAAACTTACCAGACGCACATTTTACATAAATGTTGCACTTAAATGCACATTTTGTCATAATGCTGCTGCTTGCTTGTGGATGTTGATGCCAAAAAGGACCTAGCCCCAAGGAATTTCCATAAGAAGCAATAGCAAAAAACTTTGAGCAAAATTAAGATTCTTTTCTGACTCAGACGAGTCTATAACAATTTTCAATAAATAACATTTCCCAAAAGAAAAAATAAAAACACCAACAAAAAAGAATGTATGTATTCAAAAAAGAAAGAAAGAAAAAAATAACCAAATACCCTTACAAGTTAACCAAAAAGGAGCAATGGAGTAACGAGTTCGAAACGAAAGGGGTTTGGGGCAATGCTATAACAACCTAAGAGCACTTTGTGCATTGAAATGGAAATGAAAACTGTTGCCAAATGAAGGTAATGCATATGTAGGAATATCTACATAGTTATCTTTGTGTGTGTGAGCTTGTTAGTGCAATTGCACAAAGACAAACGAAATATTGTTTCCCACTACCTTCAGTTCTATCCTTTTTCTCTCCTTTTCTCACTTACTCCCTCTCTTAGCGTTGCGTTTACCCTCTTCTATGTCCTTCGACAAAGTCACTTTGTATTGAAATTAGACACATTTCCGTTCATGCAAAATGCCAACGGCTGCAAATACTTCCATTCCATTGATATGCCAATGCACAAATGCATAGACAGCAGCTGCAAAGTATGCTATAGATTTTTGCTTGAGCGCGCCTGGCACATCCTGCGTGTATTTGTGAATAGATAGGTGTGCGTGTGTGAAGATGTGTGTGAGGTGACACTCGTTGACATTGGGGCGACAATGCGTCAAGGCTCCCGTTTCCACCCGCTTTGTCATTGCCCCCTTTTCCCTGCCCCCCGTTGTCGCACACTAATTTGCATATTTATGCAATTATACGCTACCTTTTGTTCCATCCACTGCCGGCAACCCTTTTTTTCCTCTCTGTTTTTTGGGTGCTTAAGGTTCCATAGAATGGTCTGGTCTGGTCTGCTCTGCCTGGCTGACTGGCTGGCTGGCTACCCCCATCGGAAGCCGTCTACCTCAACAGTTGGTCGCCCAACCGTCAGGTCGCGCACAGCATGTCACTTGTCACGCCAAACACGAACACGTTAAATGTCAACAATGAAGTGACGCAGCACGGCAACGGCACAAAATGTTACGTTGGCAAGTGTGAGTGATTTTGGGACAGGGAAGAGGAACCGTAACGCAGACGGGTGGAGCGGTCATTGTCCCTGCTAGCAGTTGAAATGTGTGTGTGTGTTTGTGTGTGAGTGGGCCTACCAAGTGAGACAACAGTTTCGCCCTCTTCACTCCTCACCGTTTTCCTGACATTTGACACTGTCACAGCGTTTAGTGATTTATTTCATGCTGACATGCGTCGTTGTCATGACACAGAGCAGCAGCAGCAACAAAAAAATGGTTTTTGCTTAATTTCTGTTATTTCTATTTGCAACCCCTTTCACGCCCACCCTGGCCCTAAACCTCATCCTCACCCTCACCCTAGCCCTCTATTAAATGCAAATGAAGTTATGAAAATTTGCTCAGCAGCCGCCTTCAACTAGAATGGGAAAGAAAGACAAAAAAAAAAGGAGAAAATATTGAAACCGCAAAACGCAGAAGCTGCCGCGTGCCAAGTCACAAGGGGTCGGTCCTCGGTCCTCATTGTCTCCTGCTCTCAACTCTGTATCTTCAACAAATGATCTCAATCATGGCAAGCATTATGAAAATTGCATAATTTTTTCTGTAAGGGTTGTCTTGTTTGTCCCACAATGCCACTTCAATTAGAGTTGAGCAAATAAAAACAAATATGAATAAACAAGAAAGCAAGTAAGCAGCAAAGACGATGGGTGAAATGCAAACATACAGATTTCTTTCACTTAATCTAGATATATGGACAGCAACAACAACAATAATAACAATAATAACAACAACAGCAACAATCACAGCAATTGTAGCAAGCTTAGCCATCTTCAAGTTGCCTTTCAAATGTCAACAGCTTTTAATACCGTCTTTCATAGCCTGTCCAGCTTCGAATGGCTTCTTCTTTGACAAGCCAACATAAAAGTAAAACTACAAAGTTGCAGTTAATTTACCCTTGTGGCAAGGGCATATTAGTTTGTCAAAAAATAAGAGTTTGGTTCTCTTTGGCTCTAAAGTCGACATGCATTTTCCAGGAAACTTTAAGTAAACTTAAAAACAGAAGTGTAGAAAAAAGTTCCAAGAATTGAGATTTATTTGAAAATATATAAACAATTGACTTAGGTACTATTTATTTCCATTATAGCCAGTTTATAGCGTTGGTTTTAGTAGTGTAGTAAGGTCTTTAAAAATTAAAAAGGGGCTTAGAAATTAGATTTCTTGTATTCACGTGAATTATTATCAGTAGATAGAGAAACGAAACGCTAGCTAGCCCTTACCATTATTTTTCAACGTCAACGTCTTCCAGTTAAAGTCATGTTTTTTTCTGAAATAGGGTATATAGATCTCGATTTGCTAACTCCTTTCGTCTCACCTCCTATCACTTTGGCCAACTCAGCACTAGAAAAAGCAGCAGCAATAACAAGCAAGCGACTAGACTAGAAGTTGCCAATATTTTGACTCTGGTTGCAGCTCTGCTGCAGCATTCGTTTTAGGAGCTTTCAACTTCATTGAACAATTCGACATTTCGACATTTATTGTTGTTGAGCATTAAGGCATTAGCCAGTCTAAAGCGGAGTGCCAAGAATTATGAACATATATTTCTGATTCTGTTCGACACTTTTATTGCCAAATTGCCCTGGCACTAACAGCCAAGCAACGCATTAAAGTTGATGGCATTTCCCATTTTCTTATCATTTCTGCAGCTTCTTGTAGATTTTTGTTTTCACTTTTTTTCTTGTACTTTTTTGTTTTTTTGATTGTCTTTCAATATTGCTTGGCTTGTTAATTCTTTTTGCTCTTTGTGGTGGCTGCATTGCTTTGGGGCACGTACTTTTGGTATATAGTTAGGCGAATGCCACGCCCAACCAGTCAGTCAGTCAGTTAGTCAGCCAGTCAGTCAGGCGTCTGACTGCACAAACTTTTTGACAGCAAAACAAAACGAGGGACAACGAGGATCAAGCTTGGGAGAAAGAGCAAGAAATATATAAAATTTTCTTATGTTGCCTTTGACTGACATGATTATAAGTTTGTCTGTGTCTATGTCTGCCCCCTGTTCCAGTCATTTTGGCTATATATCGCTGCCCTGCCACGTTAACTCAAACGAAACTAATTTAATGCGCTGCAAAAGTATTCAAACAATTGCACAAGGCGACGCCCAAGTGAAAGCAGATAGAACCAAAAAAAAAAAAAAAAAAAAAAAAAAAAAAAAAGCGAGAAAAGGAAAAGAAAAGTGAAAGAAATACAACGAGAGGAGCGTGCTCACATCAAACGGGAGAATTTCATTTGCCAAACCAACGAAAAGGAAAAAGTTTCCACTGCTGTTTTTCCTCTTTTATTTTGTATTTTTAGATACATTTCTGTACTGTTCGGTTCCTTTTTTTGTTCCTCTCATTCTTCTTTTAGCAAATTCAATTGTTGGGGCGTGCACAGGAGATGGGGGTACATAGGAGGGGGGTGGTGAAGGGAAAAGAATGGAGTACAAAATGTTAACAATTTTATTTATGTTTGCTTTGAACTTGTGTTCATTATTTGGCTAACAGAGAAGCAGCCGCAACCAAAAGGCAGAAAGGAGCAAAATATTTTTGCATAATTTTAACGCGTAATTATCATAAAATCATAACGATAACGCGTAAGTCTGCCATTTAATGTCACAATTTTCAGTGTCAGAACTTAAAGGATAAAAGATTTTAATGGATTTAAAGAAAAAGTCAGACAGAGGGAGAGAGAGAAGGATGGGGAAAGAGAAAGTATGTAGTGTGAGAAATAACCATTAGGCACCTTTAATAAGCCTTTTGCCCGCATACCATTAATTTAACTAAAACATTTTGTGCCGAAACTAAATACATTTGTGTTAATTTTCACTCGCACACACATACAGACATGACCATCACACACATCAACCGTAGTTGTAGTTGTGTGTGATGGCTGCGCTCAACCCTTTTTGAAATTTGCATATGTGCGGCTGCTACACCACACACATTCAGATACATAAGAGTAAGGCGGGGGTAAGCGAAAGGTGGGCGAAACTGGTAGACTCACTCATACATCAAACTATTAAAAGCCTCATAGAGAAAAGCCTCTAGGGCATCGCCATAGCCACAAGCCGTCCCCACCATCACCACTGAATCCTGTGTATGCCGTATCCTGTCTTGCTAACATTTGTCAAATGTTGCAAGGCTTCAGCACCGACTGAAAAGTTGCCTGGCAAAATAGCAACAGTTTTTCTTTGTGGCATCCAAAAAGGGGTAGAGAAGGGATATGTGGAGTCAGGCCTCAAAACTTTTACAGCCAAAAACTTACCACGAACCAAGCCTCCACAACTCCCCCCGTCGAAACTTCTGTTGCCCCCCATCATCATTCTATCGGCTCCTTCTCCTCTAAATGTGTGTGTTTTACAGAAGTTTAAGTGTATTTCGGTTACAAAAACAATGCATAGATGGAGAGGTCCCAGAAAAGCGAGGGAGTTGGGGTTTTCAGTAGGGTTATACATTGTAGAATACAAGCGAAGGAGGTGGAACTGGAAGTTACGGAACAATGGGATCAGAAGCAGGTGCATATTTACATATTTTTCTGTGCAATTTTTATATGCTGGCAACTTCACCTTGCCCGCACCCAAGGGGAACGTTTTGGAGATTTTTGTGGGTAAATGATTTTAAGCCTTCCTTTCTGCAATTCCCCTCTCCCTCTCCCTTATGTATGTGTGTGTATACGTTTTAAGCTGCTGCTGCTCACTAAATTAGTTTCATTTATTTTGTTGGAGCCCAGCAATGAAAAGTTTGCTTGCTTAGCTCGAAATCGGATGAGATTTTCGGCCAACCAACCAACCATCCAACCGACCAACCAACTCACGTAAATTTCATGGCCAGACATCATAAACAATATATGAGAAGGCTATCATAAATTGCTTTTTCCTCCAGAGTTTCTCGCTTTCCTCTCGAACGGCAATCCGGGTCATTTTTTATGCCAGACTTTGTTCGTCTGGGTGCAAGCTTCTCGGGGTCTTAGTGGCAATTAAAATAAATTATGATGTGCAGATTTACGAAAATTAAGAGATTGTTTTTCTTCACAGCGAGTGGAGAACCAACGGAGACAGATTGAAAGAGAGACAAGGCGGTAGAGATAGAGAAACAAACTAGAAATTACACAATAAAAGCAAATGTAAAGAAAGATAAAGGATAAGCGAAATCAACTTGCGGGTTAAACTGGTATGCTCATCCTCCAGAGTTGAGCTGGAGCAGCACGTGCTGTGCTTTCATTTTGTGTGCTCATCAGCAGTCAGCAGCACACCTGACGCGACCTCAACACCCACCCACACACACACACAGATACAAACTCATACACATGCTTTTAACCACATTGAGGAGTAAAAGCAGCAGCAGCAGATGCCTTGTTTTTTGTATTAGAATCCTTGCCCTATCCGGAGGCTGACTGTTGTATGTAGGACGTGTAGGCCCGCCCGCTGGCAATCAAGAATTCAGGTCATGTGCATGTGAACTCAATTAAGCAGCACATAACTTACAAACCGGATTACAATCATCATCATCAACAACATTTGGTAGTAGAGAGTCGCCTTGAACCTTTTTGCGGCTCCAAGTCGGGTGTCGTCCTCATCGTCGTCGTCGTCTCTGCTCACTGGCATGCAAAGCAGGAAGCTGGACTCGATCCTGGACCTGGACCTCGGTCCTTTGGATCAGTGAATGACGCTCTTTCAGGGCATCGCCGTACAAAAACCCTGGCATTTGCCAAATGTTGACTTTTCAACGAGCTACAAAATATGTTACTCATCCGCAGCATGTTAACCTTTTTTGCCTCTTCTTGCACGGTTTGGGTGCAAAACAATTTGCAACCATAAATTTGCCACAGCAAACAAGACGGTGTCCCAAACTCATTCCCCTGCCCATTCCCCACACCTCATTCTTTGCTTTTAGTGCCTTGAGCAGGCACTTTGAGGTAAGGTCAACAGCTGTCGATTGTCGAAGTCAACCCGAACGAACTTATTTCGTATGTATCGCAGGATATGAAAATTTTCACTTGAATAATTAATTGAACGGACAGTTGTGTGGTGTGTTTCTGTGTGAGCTGGGTACTCGACCCTTTCAATCTAAACTCGTGTCTCGTGTCTATTTTGTCTTGTTGCGGTAACAAACCAGGCTCTTCATTTTAACCGGCTCCAACTCAATTTACCTTTTACTTGCGGTCTCATCACCAGCCCATCTGCTGCTTGATGCTGTTGTCGTTCGTTTTCTTCCATACACTAAGCTTTGTCTCTCCATGTGTCTCTCTCCCTCATCCTTGGCGCATAAAAATTGTAAGCCTTCTACACAATATCTACAATCAGACACGTTGCAGTGCTTTGCCTTAACTCCACACCCAAACATTGCCTTGCCTCTCTGTCTCTCAGTCCATTCCTACTAATATTTGTGATTTTTTTTGTTGTCCTGTTTTTTGTTTTCTTTTCTGTTTGGTCTTTTCATAAGCCGCTTTAAACCGCCGCCGCAACAAGCAAAACAACATTTAAGCCTTTCGTGATAAGCATTTAAATAAATTAAATCCTCTTTCTCCTATGCACCCTCTGCTTGCCTGCCTGCCCGCATCCTGTGCGTTCTACCTAACCACATGCGAGCGCTCCTCTAATGAAAAATAGCTAGAGTGCCATTCGAGCCAACAACACGACAACAAAACAAAAAATGCAGGCAACATAAAGATTTGTCAACGTTGATAAACAACAATGCTAAAGCCAGCCAAACCCGACGCGTCATGCATTCAGTATATGTGTATTTGAGTGTGTGTGTGTGTCTGCCTGTGGTAAAATTTTCACTGATTGGTTCGTGTATGGCTCCGGGTCAGGGTGTGACACTCTACCCCTGGCAAACAAACAAACAGCCGCGACTGCCGCCTGTCAACCAACAACAACAACAACAACATCTGTGGACTGTCAAATGTGCAAGTGTTGCGGCTGTTGCTTTGATGAAAAGTGTCAATCTGCCAAAGCAAAAAGTGGCAAAATGCAAAAAAAAAAAATTCCTCATTTGTTAGCCACAAAATGGGTGCCGCTGCGCGCTGTTAAGTATGCTATATTAATTTACATTGTGCGGATTTGTATTGATGCGACCACCGCTCGATGCTTTTGTCTGTCTGCGGCTAAAATAATGGAATGAGTCCCATTTGGTTCACGACAAAGATATGAAATTGATTTCAATTGTGTGAAAATATGCATTTAAAAAAAATTTACACAACATTAATTAAATTTCACGCTTCGAAATCAGAACAACTAAAGGCTGCTATGTAGGTATTTTCTTTTCACAGAATATTACATTAAAGTGTTTAAATTAAAAGGCAAAACTCAAATTGATAAAAGGAATTCATATTCATGCCAATTCATTTAAGCATTTTTCCATATGTATTGATCATGTATAAAGAAATTTGCAATTGGTAATTCATGTCCTTCAAGCAAGCTAATCGCTTCAATCAGAACGCCATTATAAACACCATCAAATTGCATTCACAAATACACACAGACACAAATACATATGCAATTCATAATAAACTCATTTTAAGTACCACCCCATACGTTTTACGCCCCTTCAATATCTACAATGGCATGCAAAATGCATTGTGGGTTTTGCATAACTGTATGGTGAGTGGGTCTGTGTGTGTTGCCATTAGAGATAATCACTTTTGCATTTTTAATGCCCATTTCTCACATAAAATGAAATTGCCATAGCCAAAGCGCCAATAGCTTTGATAAGCCGTAATCAACATTTCACTATGGGTATGGCTTGGCTAGTCAGCTGGCAGAGAGCTAACCGAACGGGTTGGGATCGTCGATGGATGCAGAGAGGGATGAGGTAGACGGGCTTTGGGTAATTCAAACTGGAAATTAGCATAATAAACGCAAGCGTGAGAGCTTCATAAAGTTTTATTAATTTGCCCAGTACACAAGGCACTTGAAAGCTTAACAGATTTACAGCTCACAAAAGCCAAAGCCATAAATACCCAACAACCAAAGCAACAAAAAAGTAAATAGCGCGGCAAAAAAATGCACTAAAAGCAGACAATGAGTCAGTATTGTTGGTGCTGTTGTTTTTGTCGTTTTAGGGTGGCACTCTCTAGGTCAGGCAATTGACAAGTGCACTAAAAGCTAAACGGCAGCCCCACGAAAAGACAAACAGACAGTCAGACAGAGACAGAAGCAAACTGGGAACAGTTGTCAAGCGGCCAGGTAGGCGTCGTCGTCCTGTCAGCAATGTCTATCGTCTGGCTCCCTCTGACAAGTGTGTACGCCTCACAGATGGCTGGCAGATTGCATGGGCCCGACAATAGGCATACAGACGGCAAGGACAGACCCACATGCATGCACTTTTCGGCAGCAAAAACATTGGTAGACAATGTGTCTGCTAGGTTTTTGGCTGGCTTCATTAGGAGAGGGTGCACACTTTGGACGATTGTTGTTGTTGTCTGTTGTCTGCCAAAGTGCCAACTGGCTGCTGTCTTTTTGCTGTTTGCTGTTTGCCATTCGCCGGGTTGCACAAACTATTTACCCCTCGCAATCCCAACAGCCACTTGGCCACTTTTTTGCTTTTACTTGGCTTTATTCTTAGTTGAAAAGTTCAATGTTCTCAGAGCGCGCTTTTGTTTTGCCTGGCTTGGGTTTTTTTAGGCGTTTTAGGCCACACAAACGTTGCCATTTGCTTGAGCTTAAGCTTTGGAGCATTTCTTTTCATTTTTATGCCTTTTAAGCGGCAGCAGCAGCAGCACAATCTGTGATGTCACGCCCCGCCATCACCTTAAGTTGTCATTCGCCTTGGCCCAATGCCAGAGTTGGCTTAAAGTTGGTCTTTGGGTCGACGTCGTCGACGGTTGTCGGCGTGACTTGCAAGCTGATAAAAAATTAAGCATAGTTTTAGGCGCCACCAACGCCCTGACGCGGACAAATGCTGGAGACTTGATGAAGAAAGTTTGCGTTTTAACCAGCGGACTTTCAAGACCATTTGACTTTTTAATTTTAATACTAAAATATTATTTTTACATTCTTTAATTTATGAAAATGTCGACAGCTTGTTTCTTGGTAACGAATAAATGTTTTGTTCCAATACAATTATCGAAGATTGCTTTGATAAATATTGTAATATTAGATTGCCGTATGGGCAATAAACTCATCTGCATGAGAGAATATAGTAGAAATATTGTTGCCAAGAAAAATGTTAGGAGTAGGATATATAGGAAATACGTAAAATTGAAATGAATTCGAGGGGGAGTTGATGATGCTGGAAGGCTAGAAGCTTGGCAGGATGGCAGCCAAATCTTACCACATGCCTGCGCATACTAAGTGGCACGTGGTGGAAGACCAAAGCCATGCCCATATGTGCGGCATAATGAGGACGTTGTCAAGGCAAGTCGTGCATGCAGCTGCCTGCCGTAGCATCTGACAGCAAATCAATTCATATGCCTACACCCACCCAACCAAATAGAAGGCAATGGGAGTGAGTAGGATTGGGTGAATCCATCAAAATGCTGCCGTTGTCCATTGTTGTGTGTGCGCTTAGGTTAACTGACTCGAGGGTGCGACTTATGAATGCATGTGGAAATGGACTCTGTATTCTAGATCCCAGACAGAGAGAACAATGAATTAAGCAGAAACTCTATAGGAAGGCGGGGGTGGGGGGCGGTGACCCTAAAGCTTTATCATTTTGTCTATTTCTTTTCAGTTGGACAAATGAAGTCAATTGGATTGTGACTTGTGTGTGTGTGTGTGTGTGTGTGTGTGTGTGTCTTTATGGGTGTGTGGGCATCAAAGTAAATTGTTTTAAGCATTCAGAGCTGCTGCTACGGATTAGCATCGGACTTACCGGTGCTTATGGGGTGGGAGTAAATGATAAAGAACTTTGCGCCTTAACAAGCATTTCGTCTCCATGTGGCTTCCTTAAATAGTTTTCCTCAGTCTGTCTCTCTCTCTCTTTCTCGGTATGTGTGTGTTACTTTTACTTAAGAAGTTTGCCGGCAATTGCAGTTTATGCCTCAACTTTGACTCATCCATGGGCCATGGGCCACGTTTATTACACACTCATTTGTTTTGGCCCCTTCATCTCGTCGCTGTGTGGAGCTGGGGCAGCTGTCATATTAAGCAACTTTGGTCATTCGAGTGGCCAAAAACGAACGGTCGGTCCGGTATGGTCAAGATAGAAATCTTTTTTGTTCATTTCATTTTACGAGTTTGTCTACTTTGCTGCAGCCACCCACACACACGCACACACCCACACACTCACATACACACATGGCTACACATTTTTGGCAATTTCCTGGCTTTCTCCATTCGTTTTCTGTATTTTACTTCTACTGTTGCCTGCTGCTGCCTGTCTGGCCGATGCCTCAATTTGACATTGATGTGCCAAATGTGGAAATTTTTCTTTCACTGACCAACACGACATGGAAAATGGAAGTCACTGGGCGAACGAACGACAGAGAGAAAGAGGGAGATAGAGAAAGAAAAAAAACTGTAACAGCAAAAGGCTGTTGAAATGTAATTTGGCAAAATATTTCTGCACTGCCTTTGGTTCCCAAAAAAAAAAAAAAAGAAACTCTTCCACCCAAATGAAACTCAATCTGTCTGACTGCCAGTCATGCTACTTCTCATCACCCATCCATTTGCGAATGGGGTATGGGGCATGGTTAGTGTCTACCAGACATTCAAAGTTTCTTCTTCTTCGTCTACCCCATACATCCTGCTATCCATGCTTCATGCGTTAGTCATTTTGGCACTTTCTCATGCTGTCACTCGTTTTGCCTTTTACTCATTCACACAGCAACGCCTACTTTTTTCCATTTCGGCCTGCTTCTGCTTCTGCTCCTGCTCTCTATGGCAGATTAGTGTATGTACATTTTCCTACTTGTTATTTTTGTTGTAATTGTATTTTGTCTCCTCTACACACTGTCTCTCTCTCTCTCTCTCGGTGTTTTTTGCGTATGTTGTTTGATTGTGCATTTAATGTCAATTTGCTACCAAGAGCAAGCAGCAAGCACATTTTTTCCCCCCATTTTCAGATGACTAATGTTTGTGCTAGAGAAATGAAAAGAAATAATGAAATCAATCATTGGCAACAGAGTTAGAGTAGAGGCCTAACATTGGCTTGAACTAATTATTGTTACTAATAATTAGTCATATATGCAGAGAGAAAAGAGAAAAGTATAATTCTACCTAAAATTAAAGTTGCCTAAAAGCATTTATTATCCAGGACCTTAAAACTCTCATTCATTATTGTCTAGACACAATTGGAAACGTAGCAAATCCCGATTCTCGGTTTTGCCTTGTCCATTTGCAAACTCATTTACAATTAAAACAACATTAATTTTCCTCTAATATGACCTCAAGCATTTTCCTTACAAAATTTAAATTGCCACACAAGTGGCAGACGCAGCAGTATTGTCCAGCCCCTCCCCCCTCCCACGCAGTTCTCCACAACAGTTTCAGCCCTCAGCCCATGCCACAAAAAAGTAATTAAATTACGCAACAAAACCAAAAACTCGAGCAAAACTTAAAACGCCCTCGCCACAACGGTTTTTGCCACGCCCATAGTGTGGTGCGCCCCTGTGCGAAAATATCGCATAATTGCGTCAGGCGAGCGCATAAATTGGCAAAAGACAAGCAGCCCGCGGGCACGTGCGTGAAGCCAACGAGAAAGAAAGAGACGGAGGACAAGCGAGAGAAAGGTTAAGTTATGGGGGAGGGGAGGAGCAGAGGTGAAGCCATATAGAAATGGCCTCAAAAGCTTTAGGGCGGTAACAATCAAACGGTGCACTTGGCGTGTGTGTGCATATGTCAAACGGGGACAATCATTCACATTCAAACCATATCCAACAGGACCACACCCTTTCTCGCAGTTTCGTCCTTTTTTTGAAATGACTGCATGCATTGTCGAGGCATTGCATGGCTGTCACTCGAATGGCTCGACCGACTCTGTCATGCATTGCAGTTGTTTTTTGTTTTTGCCAACTTAAATTACATTAAGTATGAAATATTATGCTAATTATGGCTGATTTCATTTCATTTGACGACAAAGACGAACAAAGAACACGGCACAGACACAAGGCACAGAGATGGAGAAAGAGAGCGACACAATGCAAATGAATTAAAATTAAATGGCAGGAAAAATGGAAATTGAAATGTAATGCAAGGCAGTCAAATAGATATGGGGGGAAGGGCAGTTGATGTGGGGGAAGGTGGCCACTTTCCCTCCACACTTTTTGTCATGCGTTTGCGCCCCGAGGCAGCGGCTGTCATTGAAGTGAAGTGAAGCTGACTCTGTCTGACTTTTTACCATCTTCTCTTCTTTATTTCATCATCATCATCCACGTTGTTGTCGTCATCATGCGCAATTTTATGTCAAACGTTGCGTATGCGTAATTTTTATGAGCAACCCTTTTTTTCTCTTTCGTTCTTTTTTATATGATTTTTCCATCACTTTCAAATGAGAAATTAAATTATTTGCTGCTAATGTGCGAGTACGAGTGAGATGGAGTCGGGGGGCGGTAAGAGCGGAAATGACACAGCAAATGTAAAGAACAGCAGGCGGAACTGGCTCACACACACACATACACTGAGCCACACAGCAAATGCTTCTCGAATTTGTGCGCCGTATGTTTTACAAAACTAAAACTCATTTCTGGCAAATTAAACTTAAATGTGCCAGCCATCTACGTTGAAAGATGCCAAGCAAAATGAGTTAAAAGCTGCTAAAAAGGGGGTTGGACCTGTGCGAGAGGGAGGAAGACTAAACGAGATGGCAAAGGCTTTTGTGGCACATGTGTAAGCGCATCTGAAATGTGAAATTAAAAGGCATTTCCGCAAAATGTCAGCGTCATATTGTAAAACATGAGTATTTAATTAGAAAATACTTTCAGGCAAGAGCAGTATATCCCTGTTCTTACCTACCTCCTGCCATAATCCTGCTGCGCTGTCGATACTTACATGTGGGCCTTGCTAATGAATTTCACCAGCTAACACACACGCACACACAGACATACACACACACACACACACACATACAAGTTTTTGTGCTTTTTAACAAGTTAACATAGTCGAGATCGCGTTTGAGTTTGCCTTTCGCGTTTTGCCGTTCGCTCTCAAGTTTGTTTTCATGTATGGAAAAGGATGTAATACAAAATACCATTTTCCGTAATGGTAGGTTTTACATAGCTAGTTTTCTGGCTAAAACTTTGCATGTATGCGGCATATTAACACCAAAAAACTAACAACGACCATGAACAATGAGCAACAACATAAAATGTGTTGGCTGGAATTGCCGGCAAGAGGCTAGCAAAGGATATGGACAAGGACGTTCATATTGTTGTTGTTGTTGTTGTTGTTGCTGCTGTTACTGACGATGATGGCTGTGTTAATGGCCACGCATTATTCAGTGCCTCATTCTCAGATTGTCACAGCGATAAGCAGCAAAGTGAGTGTGGGGTGGGGAGCAAAAGGGAGGCGTGTGTGTAATGGTTGGGGGTAAAGCTTAGAGAGATGGAGGTGGCACAACGGCCGTGCTTGTCCACTGGCCATGCTAAAACTCATTTGCCGTTAACGAGCAGCCATTGTGCTTATAAAAGGATTATTTACAAATCACTGACTTTCAAAAATTGTCAACTGCAGGGCAAATGCCTGGGCGGACGCGCCATCAACAATTTGCTAAGGGAAATGCTTTGATCTACAATTTATGAAATTAACCCTTAAGTGCTCTCTGACATAGACATCGACGCTTCAGTGAGCAACAACGAATCGAAACGAAACGAAACGGAACGGAACTGAACACAATATAACATAAAATAGCATTGACATTGCCATCTGAATTCTCCCCGTCTTGAATCAACTTGATTTGGATTTTGATTTCTTTTAGCTGATTACGCGCATCAACCGTCTAAAGGAAACGGATGCAGCAGCATCTGAATGATTGTTGTGACTGACTTTTTGTAGAACGCAAATAGATTTAGCTCTTAACAAATGGTTAGAGGAATAGTAGATGGTTGGACGGTTGAACGATT
The DNA here is from genome assembly GCA_018152135.1 of Drosophila paulistorum. NCBI lineage: Eukaryota > Metazoa > Arthropoda > Insecta > Diptera > Drosophilidae > Drosophila > Drosophila paulistorum. The sequence continues at coordinate 5,078,827 of JAECXG010000805.1, read as the reverse complement.
CAATGGATGAGCGGCAGCAACAAAAAAACAACCATAAACGAAAGTCGCTTAAAGAGGGCCGCCCCTTAATTGATACCTTTTTTATTTGCTTTGTGGTCAGTCTAATTGGTGTTTGCATGTGGCTCGAAGCCTTGTGCAAATATTCTGGGACTGACCAACAGGCGAGCTTTTGTTTATTCTCGTTTTCTCGTTTTTTTTTTCTTTCGTTTTGTTTTGCTACTCTTCTCCTCTCCTTTTGTAATTTTGCGTGCGTTGTGTTTGCTCATTAAACGGCTTGCCGGCATTTAAGTCCAGGCAAATAGGTATCAATACCGATATTTGTATACTCTATCGGTCATTTTATGTTTTTATATTGAAAAGAAGAAAGTTTTTGGATTTTATTTAACTCTTCAAATAAGTTAAATCTTATCTAACAAGCCAGAAATTTATTAATTGGGAAAAAATTTACTGAATTTCTATGTCAATCAAGCGAAATTTTAAACATTTTGAAATCTATTTCATAAAGATTAACACAAAGACTTGAGGTGCAGAAAGTTAGCCTTAGATCAAAATTATACAAACAGATTTCAATAAAACTGTATGATTCTGTATTATTTATTTACCTTTATTATTTGTTTAACTACTTTAGTGATTAATTCCACATACCCTTTCATTCCGTCGTGTTCTTCTTATTAACAACATCTTTCGCAATGTCATCAATTAGCAGGACTCAAGTCAAGTCGAGTGTCAAGTTTCTGGCAAAAGCGAAAACCATTGACAGACTCGAATGAGTTTCATACCATTCCATGACCAGACTAATGAGCAAACGAATAATGTAGCAACTGCAGGGCATATCCATAATATGCCACACCTCCCCCCAATATATATGCTGCTTAATGCCACTTACAAGCCCATGTCAAAAGTTATTAGCCTGTTGTTCTGCTGGTGCTTGGTCCTGGCTGCATTTGCCTCCCCAACGCAAATGAAGAAAAAGAAAAATAATTTGTTTTGCCAAAAAGCTGATTACTAAATACATAAAACAAATAAACAAAGTCATTTGGCCAGCTTCTTCAGTTTAGCTGCTCTAAGCAGAGAGCTGAAATAACAAAATTTTTGGCTGCCAAAAAGTTTGTCTACTGCTCCTGCTCGTGCTGCTGTGGCTGCCATTGCCAAATCCTGGCACGGCTCTGGGCTATACGCTACGAATTATGCTGTCAATATCCCACCAACATATTCACTCGTTTAATATTTTCCCTTAGTTTTGTATAGAAAATATTACAAGAGTTTTTTTCTTCTACTTTTTGTGTTTTGCGTTTGTGTTCTCGTTTTTTTTTTCTCCGCTTAGACAACTTTTGCCTTAAGTTCAGAAGGTTCCTGTCGCTGTCGCTGTCTGAAACGTGAGGGCGTTAAACTCATACATCACTTTATCCTGCTGATGTTCCTAGCTGCTGTTGCTGCTTTAGCTCCCAGTTTCCCAGTGCTTCTAACTAACTGCCTTGCATGCTGTTTGTCTTGGTCCGCAGTTTGCACATTTCTTTCTTTCGCGCTCTCTCTCTTTCTGTCTCTTTCAAAGTGGCACGGATATGTGTCAAGAGTTGCCAATATTCTAGCCAAGCCAACGCTATTGAAAATAAATTTATAACGCATACGTCATGTTGTATGTGTGTGTGTGTGTGTGTGTGAGCGAGTGTGGAAAGGTTCACAAGTTTATTGCATTTGTCGCTGGCATTGCAAAACTTCAATAAATTATTTTATTGCGACAGTTATTTTGCTTGCTTTGCTCTTGTTATTCTTCTGGCTGTTGCCTTTTATGAATTTGTTCAAGCATCCGCTGAACAAACATAACTAGTATAAGTATAACTATAAGTATCAGCATCAGGGCAGCAAGCATATCCATCTCCGCCATCCTCATCAGCCATCATCATCATCATCGTCATGATGAAAACTTTTCCAACATTTGCTGTCGCATCGCATTTGCTTTTGGTTTTTCTCTCCCCTTTCTTTTATTTCTGTATTCTTTTTCCTTTTTGCAGCAAATTGCAAATGACTTTATGAATTTGTTGTTATGACTCCTTTGCCATATGAGTGCCAGACAGATAGACAGTGAATAGAAGGGAAGGGAGAGGGCATAATCATTCGAACCATCGTGCAATGAAATTGATTCCGCACACGATGACATAAACTTGAAATTGCATAATAAATTTCTACACAACGCATAATGAGCAATTGCATACATAGATACAAAAACACATGTATACATACATATATGTGCTTTATGAGTCCATAGAAATGTTGAATAATTCCATAAGCCATAAGCATTTCTATGTCAAATAGGAAAATTGAAAGACTTGTATAGTAAGTAACTGAAATATTGATTAGTTGTGAAACGGCAAATGTGCCATATAAATTGAATGAAAATCACAATAATAATAAGGATACATAAAGCTAAAACTATATTTGAATTTTCTAATAGTATACGAATAAATAATTTCGCATTATACCATTTATTGGAGCATAATTTTCAATATCACTTGTCATAGGTTCTATTTATTTTGGTCTTAAACATTCATTTCAATAGACCATTAAACTGACTTTTTGGGCGTTTATTAATGCCGAAACACTTGGTCTCAGGCTCATCAAAACTTTTACACCTTACACCTCGGTCTGTTAAGCCCACTTAATAGAAAGGCCAAACAACCCAACAACAACGACAAACAACAACCAACACCTTTGGCGCCTCAAGGGCTCATTGTGAAATTACCCGCTGCAAAGAAAAGAAAGAAAGTAAAGTAGATGGAATAGAAAAAAATGAAATGAGGCTACAAAAAAAAAAGAAGAAAAAAATACTTGGAATGGAACTCTGAACAGGCAGCCAAAGGCTATAAATGAAAAGACGTTCTACGGTCCTAGGCGTCGCAAAGAGGCAATAAGTAGCAAAAATTACGCTAAACGCAGCAATTTCCTGGAAAATTGCGCCGCGCACACACACACAACTTACATTGTATATGTATATTGTTAGCTGATTTTCTTGGAGGTGGCAGCATGAAAATCAACTATAAATAAGGCATAAAGCACCAAAGCAGACTTTTTATAATGCGCAACGCGTCCAATATACATATATATAGACGCCTAGATATCGCTTGAGCAGGTGGGAAGGCTGTCAATTTTTCCCTCTCATACACACACACACACACATACACACGCAGTCTGCGTTGTTTAATGCGTGTCATATTTGATTGATGCCATCGTACGGGATTGGATGTTGTTGTTGTCGTTGGTGGCATTAACCGTGGAACAATGTCAAGAGTTTAACTTTGCCCCGAGCGGCACTCAAAGTGTCACGGTTTTGGCCTCGTCGCTGCCGCTGCTGCTGCTCGTTTTACCTTTCATTTCTCCCATCTATGCAAAAATTGCCCCTCCAGGTATGCAATGAAAAAGTGCGTAAACTGTATACATATAAAGGGGGTTGCGAAACAATGACTATGTATGTGTGAATTCTTTTTTCTCTCCCTCTATCTCTCTCTCTCTCTCTGTCATTGTCTGTATGTGGGTGTAAATGTCTTTGTATGCGTGTGCATGTGTTGTGTAATTTAACTCTCTGTTTTGTTAACAATTTTATCAGGCTTTCTTTTCTTTCATTCTTTACGTGTATGTTTGTGTATGTATGTATGGCCTTGGCTTTGGATTGAAAGCCAAGGGCTTTTAGCCAGACTTGGAACATAATTTATGCCAAGACAAATGATATACCCTAAGTGCATTAGGCAGTTGCTTTTAGTGCCCTGCGGCTAAATGTTGACTTAATAATTTGTGGCAATTGGCGTCATGTGGCAAACTAATTTGAGTTAAGCGCCCGCCCGAATAAGTAAACACCCACACACACACACATCTAGATTAATACAACAAAGCCTTGTTAACCGAATGCCTGTTTACTAACCCAACTAAACGAACAAACTAATTGAATTATTAATGCAACTAAACCAACAATCACGCCCACCATCATCATCCAACGCCAACATCAATAACATTAACCCTCGCTCGCAAAATCCAAAACTAAATCGAAAACCAAAATAAATACCACAAATGTTTTTTTTTCGCCCATTTAATCATTAGCAGTTAACACTCATACAAAAACTCTATCTCTCTGTCGCTCAGTCACTCACTACTACCTTATTCTCTATCTCTCTCTCTCTCTCTCTCTCTATCTATCTCTCTCTCCTCACACTATCGTTCTGGCTGCGCCGTATACGTAACTATTATCTTCTTCTTCTTCTGGTGCTATTCTCGTTTCCAGGATGGACAACGCGGTCATTTAGAGGGTCTTGCATCCGTCTATTGTGAATTGTTAATGGCTCCCTTTGGAGATATTTTAAGTGCTTTAGAGAATGCTAGACAAGCAGCTTGGGCGGAGCGGAGTCCGCTACATCCAGCTGGCGGTAGCAGCGGCGGCGCCAGTGGAAGCGGCGGCAGTGGTCGCAGCGGTATTCAACTCCGTCAGCAACATGGCCATCGTGGCCATTCAATGCACGGCGCCGGCCTGCCCAATAGTCATAGTCAGCCAATTTATGTGCCAGGAAAATATTCGGTATGTATATACATATGCTGCCCCATATCCTTCGCTCCCTCCACCTACCCCCTCCATCAAAAATTCACTCAGCTCCCTATCACCCACACAACAACCACTTAAAGCAACCAATATAAGATGAATAATAATAAAGAACACACAGACCAACACCCACCGCCCACCACCACCCACCATTAGCAGCATTAGGCCCACCAAAAAAAAAGTTATAAAAATAATCAAATGGTTATAGAAAATATTTACAGAATAAATACTTGAAATCAATTGAAATTGACCACAAAAATATTATGAAAAATCTGATTGATGTTGGCGTTGGCTATAAATTAGAAAACAAAAACCCAAAATTTATTGAACATTTTGTAAATAATTCTATACAAACAAAAAAATATTAGCACAAGCAATTTGGTAGACATTTGAATTGAATTTTTGTTGTGCCTGAAATAATTTTCATTTTCATTATTTATTGTGTGCTGCATGTTGCACTTAACTACACGAACAGTTTAATATTTATTAACTTTGTCTATACCCAACTATCTATATTAAAATTTAAGACTAATATTTCAAATAATAATTTTCACAGCCCTCGAGTTGTTTGTCCGACAAGGAAGAAGATGAGATCTATGGTTTCGGTTATGGTGTGTTTGCGCCACGTGTTGCACGCGGCGGATTGACGCAACAGCAGCATTTGTTGCAACAGCAAACGTTACAAACGCAACAGAGCATTCATCAGCAACAGCAACAACTGCAGCAACAGCAGTTGCAACAGCAACAGCAGCAGCAACAACAACAATTACCAATTGTGCCAGGCCAACAGGCGGCAGGACAGCCCGGAGTTGGACCACAGCAACATCAGACCCTCCCGCCAAATGTAGCCCATTTGAATTTTGTGCAACAAAAGTGAGTTAAAACGGATTCATTCCATTAGTAATGTTAGTGGGACAAATAACCACAACCAAAATAATTAGATGAAATTAGTTATAACCTTTTGTTCTTATTAACCTTTAAATTTATTACTGCTGATTCTTTAAGTCCTTCAGTTTCTTTTTTATTTATAAAATAAACATTCCGATTTGCTTTTTTCTTTCTTTTTTCCTACAGTTGCTTGAGTCCACGGTCCGCGTATTTTTATGAATTTCCACCGACAGCAGGTAATGTCAAAATGAAAGAGGGAAAATCAGAATGCAACTTTCAATTCCCTTTTGCTAATCCAATTCTCTTTCCATATCTTACATACACAGAGGGACGCGAAACTAAGAAACGTACAACATTGGCCCGACTGCTGAAGGGCTTAAAAACTGTCAATCGACGGGATCGCAACAATCAACAAAATGGCGCTCAGGCTAGGGTAAGTTTCTGTCAAGTTTTTTTTTCCAATACCCATAGCAAACCCATTGGGGAAAGGCAAAGAAAGAATGAACGATAAATGGGAGGCAACGGAGAGGGGGAAGGATGCTGGAGAACTCATTTTCGCGCTTCGTTTTATGACCGCAAGCAAATTGTTTGTCCTTGCCTTTCATTTAAATCAACTGCGGTAATTCTTTCAATTTATTTGCTTGCCGCTTTGCCGCTGCGTTTTCCATTTCTTGGCCTGGCATTTTACGACTTTCTGCGTCTTGGTTGCGCGCTGCCGTACTTAATCTTGGCCCTGGGGACATGTAAATTTTTATGCGCACTGCTTCTGCTTCTGCTACTGGTTCTGCTTCTACTTTTGCCAGTTTCTTCTTCTGTCTGTGTGCCAAACTGAAAAGGTTAAAAATGTTTTGCCAACGGCCATGTCTACATTGCCACTTCTCTTTCTTGGCGCTGCTTCCTCACAGCATTATGAGCTGTACTTACTCCATTCGCTCACTTTATCTGCTGGCAGCTCTCTCTCTCTCTCTCTGTTTTTCACAAAGGATTCATTCAGTGCCGAGCGCCTTTGATTAGAGCCCAGGCAGACCTTTGGGGAGCAGTCTGCTCCTGCACGGAGCACTACTATTCTTGAGGGCGGCGAGCACAATAACAAAAGCATCAGCGGGAAGAAGTAGCAACAGCAGCAGCCTGGCAATGAAACTGTGGCCAAAGATAACGTAGCCGGGACAAGTCAGGCGACGCCGCTCATAAATAAGCAAGGACATGCATAAATTTTTCAAAAGCAACCAACGAAACAAGTAAGAATAAATAAAAGAAGCTGCTTGGCGAAAAAAAAAGTATAAACACACACACAAACACCAAAGAAAGGAGAGAGAAAAAAAAAGAAAATAAATAATAACCCGGTGGAGAGGTAACAGCACAAGAAGGACGACCTGCAACAGATAAGCGCAGGAAATGACTAAGGATATGTGCCTAAGTAGCAGCATCCTTGCCTGCTCGTCTATGGCATGGCCTTTCAAAATATAATTAAACAGCCACTCACCTGGCTCGAGATGCTGCTTCTACTCCAACGTTAACCCTGAATATGGCCAGGGCCATGTGTTTGAACCCCAGCCAGTTGATTTGGTATTTATGATAAGAAAACAAACGCATTAGAGCCATAGCTAGAGAGAGAGAAAGAGAGAGAGAGCCGTGAATTGGGGTCTAGGGTCCAAGGGTCGCGACCCTAAACGAATGGAACGTAACGGCACTGAACTGATCCGAGGCGACCCATGTTTGCCCCATGAACTCGTTATTAATTAAAAATTAAAACCCAGCTGAAAGGTGTGAAATACAAAATGGCGTCGTAATGGCACGATAAAGCACGTGCTCCCACCAACAACAACAGCAACAACTCCCGCCATCAGGACGAAGAAGTGAAAAGGAGTCTTTGATTTATGAGTGGCCGTTATGTGGCGACTGCTAGGGTCAAAGAGAGTGATGAAGAGAGAGAGATGCTCTTTGTGCATATTTGATGTCAAGTTCCCAAAGTTAATAAGCCAAACGGCCGAAACTTTTTGCCCAAATTGAATTTCAAAATACTTCTTTAAATTGATTTTACAATTTTCTTTCGCTTACACACCTGTTCTTATCATTTTTCTTGTTGGTTTTTTTTTTTTTAGGCGGCCAACGATCGTCTGAGGCATTTTCAAATGATAAACGGCGGAGCTGGAGGACAACAGCACAGTTTCGAAGAGACAATCCATAGGGTAAGTATGCATAGATAAGTGTATGTATGTATGTACATATATGTATTCCAAGGTAACATCATGCGAATGCCAGCATAAATATTTATGCAACAAAATTTAACAAGCTGCTGCTGTTGCTGTTGCTGCACGGTGACAGCTGCACCAGCCGAGCAAATTACTTGGAAAAATTTGCACACGGGCAGCAGCAGCAACTACAACAATTCTGACACTAGGAATATCCTTGCACCATTATGTTGTTGTTGCTGTTGTTGACTGCATTTGCAATGCAATTTCAACACGAAAGCTGCGGTTGTTGCTTTTGAGCACGTTTACCTGTAATGGCATGCCAACGGCAACAACAACAGCAACACCAACAAACGACTGTAGAAGCATGCAACATTTAAAAGTTCATTGCCGTCAACATTCATTATTAATGACAGCGTACACAACGTCAACTAAAAACAAGCACAACAAAAATGCAATCAACACGGCGACAACAGCAACAGCAACAGCAACAACAACAACAAACACATACACAGACACCTGCAACAACAAAAGCAGAAGTAACAGCTGCATAATGCATACAGCAATGATGTCCTTATACCCCATATCCACCCGACAAAGAGACAGCCATACCGAAGGCAAAAACATTGCATAAACACCAAAAAGTAGACTTTGTCAAATATCAATCAAGACATAAATATTTATCAATTGAAATTTATCTGACAATAATCTATATATTTGTGCATCCTTCTTTACAGTTAAAAGTCCAAGAAGCAATGCGAAAAAAGGAGAAATTTCAACGTGAGCATGAAGAGGTAAGTAATATGTACAAAAACAACCACAAAAAACAAATTCACTAGAATCCATTTCCGTCCGTCTCAAGTTTCAATTACTCATATGGACTGCGCTGCGGGCATTTAAATTGTGAAATTGCAATTGTAAAAATAAATCAAGCATATTTGTTTTGGCCATTTTTCACAAATTAAATAAACATAAAACATTTTCACAAAGACCAACAAAAAAAAAAAAAAAAACACAAAACTGAACAAACAAACATAGCAACACGTATACATAGACATTCAAAGACTATTAATTTCATGGAGGCAAAAAGCATTTTATTTGCATAAATAAATAAAACTCAAAGAGAGAAACTAGTAGTAGATATTTCACTTTCCCTTTAATAAACGAACATATAACTTAGCTAGGTAGGACAGTCATGTTGAGATGGCCAAAACAAAACACCACAAGCCAATTAAAAAAGCTACTAAAAATATTTTATAGAAAAATAGCAATTATTCCTTCTGGGCTACAGCATCTGTATAGACAAACAAACAAAGAAAGCAACAAACACATACAAGAAACATTCAAAAACAATATACAAAACAGACATACTAAAACAACAACAGGAAAAAAAAAACAATCAACTTGAACATGGTAAATGATAAACTTTTATAAACACACAAAAATTACTTCTTTCACACACACACCGTTAAGAGGATGTTAAAGGATATGCAACCTTTTTAAAAGACTCTGTGTGTGTTATTTTTGGTTTGCAAGTGTAAATGAATGGTCATGGCTAGTGTTATGTAAATGCTGCACAGCTTTAGCCTTAAAGTGTCTCTCATGCCACATAAAATAGTTGCAAGAATTCCATAAACAAGGTGTAGACACAAAATGCACATGAAAGGACCTACATACAAATTGCAAATGGAAAATAATTTCGAGCCAATTAGAAGTTTGCTTATGATATGGACATGGACGGATCCAGGGGGGAGTTTGGAGGGAGTCCCACTAACGAATCTTCCAAGTGGTCGGATAATTTTGATAAATTCTAAACGAATTTTGTAACCCGAAAATCTTTATTTTTCAGTAGACACCCCCGAAAATATTTTCTAGATCCGTCCATGAAATTTTGCACGTGGCAAATGTTTTACATTTTGTTTATTATATAATAGCATATATTTCTTGCTATTGATGATCAAAGACGATTGAAATATGCAAATAGATAAATTAAACTTTGGTCAGTAAAAAAAAATATCGTGAATGAAAGCAAGAAATGGAATACAGTTTATATTTACATTACACTTAAAACTTCATTGAAATATCCCAAAATAAAAAGTCTCTCCTGTTAGGCAACTATTACAAAAACTTCTTTGACTGGCTTCAATTCTCTTAATCAATTTTGGCCTTTAGAAAAAATTGTTGAATCTTTCATTGTGTTTGGTTTTTAGGATTTTGTGAAATTGGTGACATAGAGCAAAGCTCTGCCTAACTGTAGTTAATTAGCATAGTTATCAGCTGCTCTATCAGACTATAGTGAATACTTTGGTCCTTAATGCACACACTCACACACACACATACACACACACATACACACACTCATACTAAGTCACTCTTTGGCACACAAATTGCGTTGGCGCACGACGACAATTTGTCTGTTTGCACGATGTCCTCACAACAACGTGTGCGCCTAAGCAATGGCAATAATTTTTGTGCATAAATGAAAAGTACACACACAAACACACCAAGGTGTAGAGTATGAGAGACAGAGAGAGGTTGTTGTTATTGTTGTTAGTGCTTTTGGATGCTACTACAGCTCCTGCTGCTGCTGCTTAACTTGGGCAAACAACTTTCTGTTTGTCTAATTGTAATTGCTGTTTTTGTTGCCTCGACATGGTCATGGACATGGATGCTGAATTCTCGGGCCAGAATGCTTATTTTCCATTTGGCAACTTAGTAACGCAAAAAAAAAAAGAAAATTTACTATGCACATGAAATATTTATGATGTGAGTGTAGAAGAAGGAGCAGGAGGAGGACGAGGAGAAGTGGGATATAAATGTTTACTCTAGCCGCCTCATAGTTTTCGGTTTACATTTGGCCAGGCAATTAAGCAGGCCACCCTACTGCTTGCCACGCCCATTCCTACACCTAGTCCTTGCTTGCTATGCAGACATATATACATATAAGAAGAAAACTCTTGTGTCTTGGCGACGTAAATTTCAATTTGTTACATGAAATGGGCACAGCAAGTCAATTGTTGAACCAGGCGAAAGAAGGACAGAAAGGTGGTGTTTGGTGTGTCGCGAGGGGGAGGAGGGATATTGTTGGAATGCATGGGATACTATTTGAATGCATTTTTAATGCAGCTGCCGAAAAAAGCTTTTAGCTAATTTTTCAGCATTGCTTTTCACGCTGTTTCTTTTTGACTCGGCCCTGGCATCCTTTTTCCCAAAAAAATAAACACACACAGACAGAAAGGGACGCACACAGAGGCATTCCAAATATTCTCATACATGCCGCTTCTAGTTTTTTTCTTTCTTGTTTTTCCTTGTAAAATTAGTATGCAGCACACATTGCGCTATTATGTTGCAGGATAGGGCGGAGGCGGTGATGGCAGGATGCCAAAAGCATTGCAGGAACCAAAAGCATTCTAGTTTTGCTTGAGCTTGGAAAATTGTTTTAGTTTTCAAATGGAATTTTGTAATTTTAACGCCTTGCCTTTGCCATCACAGTCTTTGCTTGTCCCTTTCTGTTTTTTACACTGCTTTCTCCAATGACTTCTTGGATGGCTAATAAGATGAGGATCTCGTCGCCGCCGCCTGCCAAAGTTGACATCATCTCATCCATGTCCCTTTTGCTGCGACTTTTTCGTCTTATTTTCGTTCATTTTAAACAGCAGTCACGTTTGGCATGCAGACAGACAGATAGACTGAGCCACAGACAGACAAATAGACACAAAGTGCACCCAAAATATATACAAAATTTCTCTATGTGTGTTTGTATTTGATGATGACTTTAACCAACTTTAGCTCTTATTTGATGTTGTCCCCCGTACAGTTTAAATTGAACAAAATGCAACAATTGAATGGTCGTTTAACAACTTTGTTCACTAACGAATCTTACAATATCGTCGCAATCCTAATTATTCTTTCAGATCTTGCGTGACATACGCCAAGGACTGCTGCAAATGAGTCGAGGCGAGGGACGCATGGGTAAGTTTAGCTATTGGCCAACAAACATTTCACATAAAACATAAAACCTCCTTCCCTTTAAGGAGTCTTTAGACAAGCACACCCAAACAAGCAAACAAATTTACACTCGAAATGTTGCAACTGGAGGCGTGGCACAGTCTGGATAGCGTCACATGCATAAGCGAGCATAAAATCTTATGTCCGTTTCCGGTTGCAACAACTCCAAAAAACTTCTTTTGCCTGCATTTGTATCGTCGTATGTGGCAAATGGCATTTCAAGTTTTCTGTGTGTGTGCGTGTGTATGCAACGTTGCGTATAATAATATTGTGTTGCCATTTTGTTGGCGTTGCACATTTTGTTTTCTTTTTTTTTTTTTTTGGGGAGCTTGAAAAGTTTCCCTATGTTCCCTTTAAAAAGCAAACAACAGAAAAAAGAGAACCCAATGTCTAACCACCCGTTTACCCTTGCCACTTGGTTTTTACGGCTGCTATACACAGTCTATCCCTTTGCAGACGATACATACATGTACGATGAGGCTCTGAGAACCGGAGTTGGAGGTGGCGGTGGAGGAGGCGTAGGAGTTGGCGGTGGTGGTGCACACTATGCGGTTAGTGCACTGCATCATCAAGGTCATTGGTACGATGAGCCTCCCTATGAAAGCGATCCAGATGATTTTCTTATGGCCGGCTTAAATTGTGGACCAGCTGCTACCATACAGGTAAGTGTGTGTGTGTGAGGCTGCAAGAAAAAGAAGAAGTAAAAGTCACCAAGTATTTGCTAGCTAGTCTCAGCAATTGTGATTTATGCTTTGCGGTTTACCAAGCACTTACCTCCCACTTATTGGCATGCACTTTGCCCTGCCACGAAAGATAGAAAGAGGAAACCACCCAACCCAACCCTACCAAACCCAACCCAATAATGACGCGCTCCAGCACTGCAATCACATTTTGAATTTATGCGCCACATTCATCTATGCCGTTAATCCTACAAGCAGCAGACTGACTATTCCATCTACTAGTAGCTCCATGGCTCGTTGAGTTTGTTGCCGACGTCGTGCGGTCCCGCTGGCTGTGGCCCCAGTCCTTGATTTCTCTATGGATTTGCCAGCCACAATGTTGTGTCCTTTCCGCCCCTCGATTTCGATTTCGGCATCGACTTTGAGTCCCATTCCAAGCATTGTGCCTTTTTATTTGCTTTATTAAATTATACGCTGAATATATTTTGCTTGCGCATTGATTTCCAACTTCGATTTGTATGTCCTTTGGCATTTTTCTTTTCTTCAAGTCCCACACAGAGAGAGAGAGAGAAGGCTTCCAAGTCGAAGTCACTTTATTTTTATTGACAGCCAAAAAGTGCATAATTCTTGTTGACTTCCAGGACTCAGTCACTCTCTCATCCCACTGATGGTGGGTCTTGGGTCTGGGATTCTCGGTTTTGAGAGCAACGTCTTGAGACTTTTTCTTTCTCTTGCCTTTGCATAATTCTTTCTTGCTTTCTTTTTTTTTTGTCATACTTATTTCTGGAATTGCGCTTTTCACTTCGAAAGAGCATTAGGAATAAAACTGTGTAGTTGTGGAGGGGGGTAAGGGAAATAAATTTGTTTTCTTAGTCAATTGAAATCACTCAGTGGCGACTCGATATTTCTGGGCCGCCTTTTGTGGCCTTTCGATTTTATGTTTCGCTTTGATGTAACAGCCACAAAGAGAGGGAGAGAGAGAGAGAGACTAGAAACGAACGAAAATTGTTTGGAAAAAAGTTTTGCGGTTTACTCAGCACTTTGACAGGACCATTAAAAAGGTTAAGCGCGGTTTTTTGTATTTGTTTAACGGACCGCATTTGTTGTCATTGATAATGCACAGCACCGAGAAGGAGAGGGGGAAAATAAGGGGGAGAGAAAGGAACCCGCAGTCAGTCTTTGATCATTGTTCACAATTAAATGTTTGTATGTACGATATGCCAATGTGCCCAAAAAGATATGCTATGAAAATAAAGGAATTTTTAAGCGGCCCTGATTTGTATGCTACGAAAAATAAAGAAAGAAAAAAATTAAATAACCAAAGCCAAATCCACAAAGTAAAAAGTATGTGAAAACTTTTTTTAACCCCACCCACCCACGCCCATCAGGATAACAGCGAAACCATTTTCGAGTTTGTTCCACAAATTGAAATCACCTCAAATTCACCTCGATAGAGAAATAAAGCAATGTTTTTTTTTATATGAAAATTCACCTCGATAGAGAAATAAAGCAATGTTTTTTTTTTCTCGAAAATTTTACCATACACCAAAAGTTGACTAAATTAAAAACACAAAAAACTTTACCATTTCCGCTTTTAAAAACTAAATTTAAAATTCCATGAAAAAAAACAGCAAACAACTACAACAACAGCATTGGCAAATCACTGCCACAACAAAAGCAGCAGAAAAACGTAAAACAAAAGCCGCAGCAGCAACGGCTGAAGCATAAGCAAAAAGCAAACAACAAATATACATACATATATCTATATATAAAGCCACTGCTCTGCGTATAAACTTTTACAACTTTGTTAATTTTTCATAATTTTGTTGCTCTACAGCGGCCAACAAATTCTACTTGAACGCTAATCCCCATGTTTAGCTCACATTTCTCATTCTCATTCTTTCTTTTTTTTTTTTATTTCGCAGGGTGGCCGAGTTCGTTTCTCGAATAACCGCGAGAGTACGGGCGTAATTTCATTAAGATCCGCCGGAGATATTTCATTGCCCCAACGTGGACCGCCGCGACGAGGTCTTATCGTTCCACAGCAGCCACCAAATCCACCGACAATAATACCTTTAACGCATGCCAGGTAAGTAGACGAGAGTGAGTGGGAGAGCCCAAGGGGAACGGCTCAAGTAAGGCGAAGTAGTGGGGATTGGGAATGGGAATGGACTGCTTGTTGATTGCCATTATTATTTGCAGTTGAGTGTATGGCCAAAGGGCGACGCTTTCACATTAATAATAAATGTGGTCCAACCCTCTACAACAGGAAAAAAAATACATATATATGAAAACAAAATTTAAGTAAAATCAGGCCTTAAACTTTAACCAGTTTAGGAGAGAGGGTGGGATTGAGAGGTTGGTCTGTTGTTGGTCAGTTATGATATGGCAAACAGCGATTGCTTTAACCCTTCTTAGCTGACACTTCAAAGGATGGATCGACAAAAAAGGAAAAAAAAAACAGTCCATTGAACCATAAAACTGTGCCACAAATGTGTGCACTCTGGCATGAAAAGGCCAAACATTTAGTCCAACAAACAGAGAACCAAGCAAAATACACACTAATAGCTGACCAAAACGAAGGGATCGAAAGCAAAGCACAAAACGCCAACCAAACCAGACCAGACCAAGGCGAAGCAATCAAAATAGCTCGCTCAGCTTTGCTTTGAATTTATTTGTCAATTTCTGAAAAGGTACGCAAAAGGATTGAACTTTTACCAATGAAAGGAAGCGGGAAGGTAGCAGAGACAGTTGGATAAAGAAAGGTATCCCCACTTCATTAGTGTGGTTATCAACGTTTTGCAGCAGCCACACGAATGAATCAGTCAAACAAACGTATGAATGAATGAAAGAATGAACGAATGAATGAATGATTGAACTGACTAACTGGCTACTGGCAAACATATCGAAACGCATTGAAGCGAAAGTCATCAATTTCATATTGTTACGCATGCCACAAAGAGGCAACAAACCGAACTCTGATGGAGGCAGACAAAAAAAAAACAAGAAAAAAAGGAACAGTAGAAAAAGAAGAAATAGGAATACCAGGTGAAAGCCAAAACTAATAATAAGAAGAAGACGTTGCTAGTTGCTGATGATGGGGAGGGCAAGGGGCCACAAATGGTCAGGCCAATGATGGCAGACGATGGCACGACACTTGAATGAAATGGCATTATTGCTACTTCAACGCCAGGTCGTTCTTCTGTGTCAATCAGTGAGATAGAGTAAGATGGATAGAGCGAGAGGGGGGGAGGGTCCGTCGTGTCGGCAACCGTTTTCCACACGTACGCACCGCGTCGTTCCATACAAAAGGACTTGGCTTGCTGTTGAAATAACTTATACGCCCTGTGAGCCTTTGGGGCATTGGCAAAAACTTTTTTCTCCTTTGCCAAAAGAAACAGAAAACGAACGAAAAAGAAAAAAAAGAATAACAGCAAAAAGTTAAAATCTCAACAGTGTTAAAGTCAAATGGCCAAATGTGAGGAGCAACAACAAAGACAAGCTTCAACAAAAATAACAAAAAAAAGGTATAAAATATTTATTTATATGAGCTTTGTTTGCCTCCGGACTGAACCCGGAGAACCCAAAAGAACTCTCAGTGTCGAGTGTTATTCTTATTTTGGCTATATGTGTTGAGTGAGTGTGTGTGTGTGTGTTGACTGTTTGTAGAATACCTTGTGTATATATTTGTTTTGCAACCAAGAAAATATTATTTGCAATCAAAACTGTTTGCCAAACGGGATTTCAAACTTTCAGTGCCTTTATCATGCTGAGTTGGCTAATTTGGTTGGTACATAACCAGACCATTCGGTTGGACAGGTATTTATAATGGAAAATATAGAGGGTCTTGGTAATTTGTTTAACTCATTCATGAAATTTACCAAATTAAGCTTAAGCTGATAATATATTTCATTATTTTTGCCAATTGAGAACTTCAATTTAAAAGACTCTCAAATATACATCAAATCATAGATCAAATATCAGCTAGTATAGACCCTTTTTCGGGGGCAACCAATGAGAAAATTCAGATTTTAGGCTTAGAAAATTTATTTAAATTGCTCTACCAATTCAAAGATTTAGTAGTTTGGCGTAAAGACAAGCGAATAAAGTAAAAAATGATTAGAAATATCGAACCAAACTCCTCTCTAGATCCTAGCATTATATAAATCTATAACTACATTTGACAAATATAAACAAAATGTTATAATTTATCTACAAAACATCTATAGAAACTTCTGCATTGTGGGATTATAACTCTTTGATTTAAATTGAAATCAATATAGTTAAGGATTATTAATCGAGTCAAAACTAATTTACTTTCTTTTCCATGTTTATCTAATTTAGATCCCATGATCGTGAAAGTGGAGACTATGCGGGTTCAATATCGGATTTACAAAGTGTTACCTCCAGACTCAGTGCCGTTTCGGTGAGTGTTTATTTAAAGGTTTTTCTTTCACCCAGCAGCTCATTTAAGTTGCGATGTGTGTATGTTTGAGTGGGGGTTGTGGGTGTGTGGGTGTGTGTGTGTGTGTGTACTGCATCTGAATGCGTCTAAATTGATTAAGTGCTCTTTGTGACAAACAAAGTTCGAATTTTTGTGCCAACGTCTGGCAGAAGAAGGAAAAACAAAATGCACGTAGACGGGTGCGCATAAAAACTTGAAAAGCTTTTTAGCCAAGTTTTTCTTGTTGTCGTTTTTATTCCTATGCGGGAGATGGTCTGGTCGGTTTGGGTGTGGCACTTAAGCCAAGCTAAACGATGCCCGGGAATGCCAACTCTGAGTTGGCCAACACAGTGCTTGGTTGGCGGGTAGGGCGGGTACATTTCATTTGCAAAGTTGACTTGACTTAACTTGGCTAATATGGAAACGCACTAAATCCGATTTGGCTTTTCACCCACTCACCCGCTCTCTCTTTCTTTATTTCTCTCTTTACACAGATTGGCACCAACAATTGCACGGCCCGATATCGAACGCTAAGCGGCGGAATTGGTGAATCGCCATCACTGTCGCCCAGCCCCTCATCCGATTACGAGGATATTGGAGCCATGGCTCGGCATGGATTGGCGCCGAGTCTCCTCGCGGCGAAGGCCAAAAAGAATGGTCTACCCCACAAGGCGAATACAATCTGCCAGAAGGCCACGGTGCATCATGTAAGTTAATTAATCAATGATGCCACTTGGACAGGGAATAGCTAAGCTCAAGAGGAAGAGGGAGAGAAAGAAACGAAAGGCAATGCATTTTAGAAAATTTTTGTTGACACATTCTGTGGCCAGCAAAATGTAATTAGCCTAAGCTGACCATCGGCGATTTGCATATGCAATTGGCTATCTCAGTCTCTACCTCTCTGCAATTTGTCTACTATGATGGTGCTTAAACTCTTTTGCATGTTGTCCACTCGAAGGACATGCACTCTAAATGCAAATGCCAGTTTAATGAGTTTTTATGCTCGCGTGAACGTGGGGGCACATGCAACATGGCAATCCAAGCCATCTCCAAGTCAACAAACAAAAAAGTATCAAACAAGTGAAAGTTCATTTTGACTTTTAGCAAAGTTCTCTTTTGCCTTTTTGGTTTTGTTTTTGTTGCATTTGTCTAGGCTCAAGCATAGAAAAAATATGAGCAAAGTTTTGCGGCCAAAGCTCTCAATTTCTAATTCCGTAATCATCCCTTAAAAGTCAAAACGGAAGTAATGCAGCCGAAAAATATCCCAACCAAACACAGACACGAAACAGACAAAAACCAAATTCAGGGAACTGCAACTGCAAGTCTGCTGTCATCTCTCTCCCTGTGACTCCTCCGTATCTCTGCCTCTCTCTCACTTGAAGGATATATTGGGGTTCTAGTATTAAACTTTTTAATGATTTAACTAACAAAACTTTCGCCTTGTTCTCATGCTCATTCTTCTTCTGTTTTATTTTGTCTTCAACATGCAATTTATTGCACAACAACTACAACAATTGCAATGATGATGATGATGATGATGATGACGATAAAAAAAATGCAACGAAAATAACTTTCACTCTGACTTGTATCGGGTTTTTCACTGCCTGTGGCTCTTGATACTCTCTGTGTGGGTCGTGTGTGCGGCTTTTGCGGATTCGGATGGCTGCAGTCTAGCGAAATGCGTAGCTCACCGAAGGAAATTGGCGCATTTAATGAGAATGGACGAAACTTTGTTGCCACAAAGGATACATCAAGGGATTTTAGCAATTCCCAAGATAATACCGACCGTGGCAGCATGAGTGATCAGGCGTTTGCATGTTCCGCCAGCTCAGTTGAAAGTTTGCCCAGCGCTTCCGGTTCGAGTAAGTATAAAAATTTCCAGCTTTATCTTCTTTCTATGTGTGTGTGAAACTGAGCGTGTGTGTGTGTGTGTGTGTGTACTAGCAATTTAGAGTTTTTGGGTTTGATTCTCCATTTTGCTTTTGTTGCAATGTCTGCCTTGGCTGGTCGCATGCTTTGTTTATCAAAAAAATCCCAGACTTGCCTTGCCATAGACTTGCACCATTCTCACTACCTTCCCTTCCTCCATTTGCTTGTCTACTCCTCTCCCTGTCCCTACTTTGCCTTCGTCTTCTTGTTCTTGGTCTATGCGACTCCCTGACTGCCTGGCTGCATATTGGTCTATTAACAGTTGTAGTTGTTGCTGCGGTTTTTTGTTGCTTCTTCAAAATTTGCAAACTTAATGAATTTTTAATGCACTTGCGCAACAGAGAGCCAAGTGGCAAGCAGCAAAGTGCATGGGGGCGGGCGGCTAAGCAATGTTTGGGGCGTGGTTAAGTGAAGGGCAACCGCATGGTTTTTAATGAACAAAACTTTGGCCAGCAACAACAACAACAACCAGCAACATGGGACTGAGCTACCGAGGAGGCAACTTTGAAAAGTGCAAGGAAAAATACTTTACGTTTATCTTTTTTTTTTTATTATGCGGCCACAGGACACAAAGCAAGGATTAGCCAAAGGTTTTTATAGGAAACCAACACACACACACACACACAGGAGAGAAAAAAATGAACAAAATAGAAAAACTTCAAGTGGATATTTGAATATTTTTTGGGCCAAGTCCTTTGTCTGTGTGTGTGTAAAAATATTTGAAAAGTTTTTAATTAACCAAACCAATTGAGTGTGTTTGTTGTGTGTGTGTGTGTGTATGAGAGAGTCTTGCGAATGTTTGTTGAGTAAACTCTTCCTCGTGCTCTTGGCTAATTGGCCATGGTTGCATTAATTGGAAATTTTAGTGGGCAAAAAAAAACTTTGATTCTGCAAAAATGTTGTCTAGATAAATATTTAACAAACTTGAATTCACCTCTCCCACCCAATGACAACAGGCACACAGGCACTGGTTCGTCCTGGCAGTCCACATAGTTCGATTTCTGCCGAGGATCGCACATCGGTGGCCAGCATTTGCAAGGCAAAAGCACTTGTCGACAGTTTGCCTAATCCCTACGATAAGGATGCTCTCAAATTTAAGGTAAGCCCAACAGCTATCCAACCCTAATCTCCTCACCATCATCATCATCATCATCATCGTCTTTATCTGGCTTTTTGCAGAAGGGCGAACTCATCGATGTGTTGTCGATGAATGCTTCTGGGATTTGGAAGGGTCGTTGCCACGGACGTGTGGGTCACTTCAAGTTCATTAATGTGGAAGTTCTGCCAGAGCAGCGTATGAAAAACTCGAGTAGCAAAACTCTGGCCATGCCCAACTCATCTTCAAGGCTTGGCAATGCCAGTGGCAACAATTGCAGTGGAAATAGTGGACCCAGCTCTGTGGAGGATCTGCTGATACGCATCGGTCTCAAGGAATACACATCCGTATTTGTGCTCAACGGGTAAGTGGTGTAGATGAAACAAATTTACCAACAATATTTTTTGTTGGATTGTTTCACCTATCGTTCCATTTGCAGATACGAGGATCTCGAACTGTTCAAAGAACTGGAACCCGCTGACCTGGACTATTTGGGTATACTGAATCAGGAGCATCGCGCCAAGTTGTTAACCGCTGTGCAGCTGCTTCATGACATTGAAAGTAAGTGAAGTTACCCCTTGACCCTCTCTCGGCATAGTTTTCTATCAACTGCAACCTAAAAACCACATTCCCAAACAAAAACAAACAACAAACAAACACACGCACCACACAAAACTCACAGCTACAAATTTCACCCGTACAGGCTCCGATGTGGATATCGCCGGCTCCAGCTCTGAGAACGATGAGGCACGCTTGAATAATATCAACAAGAAGCACGGCGCCTCGCCATTTGGACGAAGGCATTTCCCACGCGATTCTGGCTGTTACGAGGGCTCACCATTACCCAGCTCCCAGACGCCCACTCAGGCGGTAAATTCTACAGATGAGTCGAACAGTCTGGATGATGTGGTCTCTAAATGCTCCAGCGAGATTATGAAACGTGTGGAGAGTGCACGTCGCTGCAAGGACAATCCATTCAAGGCCACATTGCCGGCGCGAGTGGGCAAGAAGTCCTTTCTTGGCGGCGGCGGACTTATGGGCGACGATACGCTCACACGTGGCGGACTCAGTGAGAAGTCAAGCGATTCGGGCGTCAGTAGCAGTTCGCTATCGTCGGGTCCGTTGAAGAGCAGCACTTAACATTTGCCAACCATACTCGCCCACGAGCTGCTCCTTGGCGTGGGCGTGGGCATGGGCGTTGGCCTTACCCCGGGGGGCGCCACATCGCCAACCACCTCAGTGGCCTCGGCTAGCCTGGTTGGCGGCAGCAGCGGTGGCATGAGTAGCATAAATGTCGCTGCCCCGTTGGGCAATGTGTGCAACACTTTGCCTCATGCACCATGCTCGACGGCCAACAACACCGGCGGCTCATCATTGGGGCTATGCAACAATTTACCCCTTAATCGGAATCTGGTCATGCTGCGAAATCATTTGCGCAAGAATACAAGCAACAACAATGCTGGACAAGGACATACAGCGCAATTATTGCCAGATCATGAGCAGGATCATGACAATGATCAATAACAACCCATTTACTATATAAAGTTTTTAGTTTAATTTAGATTTCCCCCGCCCCCGACCCACCCCCAACAAATAAAACTGTATTTGATTTAAGTATATATTTCAATTGCTGTGATTCGATAGTGAAAAAAGGCCAAGATGCGTCTATCAGTTCAAATGTATAGTGTATAGACAGAGACAGAGACAGGGAGAGATAGAGAGGGAAAGAGATAGATATATGTAGAGCAGGAGAAAGCAAATGAGTGAGAGTTGAGAGGATAGTGAAATAAAATGAAAACGAAATGAATAGAGAGCACACAAAGCAGTCAGTTTAGTCAGTCAATCAATCCTTCCTCCGATAATGTTGGCATTTACAAAACAAAAAAATAAACATTTTAGTATATTGAAAAAAAATATATATATATATACTTGTAAAGAGAAATATCTATATACATACCTAATTAGTAATTTAAACAAAAATCTTTTAACTAATTTTAGTTAGCCTGATATACACATACATTTGTAGGTATGTACGAATGAGACTTTAATTATTTGCCATTCGTTTCTATTGTTCATCCATTGCTTTGTGTATTTCTCAACGTGATACTGTAAAACGTCCAACTTGAATTGCATTTCAAATTCATTTTCCATACATGATGAAATTGATTCCTATTTTAAAACATAAATACACCCTCAAGCAATAGACCAATTACATAAAATAAAGCAACGAAACACACACACACACATACACACTCAATCACAAACACATCGAACTGCCATTTGTAACTAATTTTAATTATGTTAATAATATATATTATTATTGTATATGAATGTAATAGACTTTTAACACACAAACAAGCACACATCATGGAAATCCGTCAAAATTCTATTGTAAAATAAAAGAAAAAGTAACAAAAGCAAAAATCAAGCATGTATGCTAAGCAATATTCTGTAGAACGTCGGCGAATCGTGTAAAAATGCTTTGCTATATGCAAATCAACTGTATATATAAAACTGCGATAACGAAATGTCTATGTTAAATGCCATTTATTAAGTTAGTATGTATATGTAATAACTATTAGCTACTTGCAAGCTATTTATTAGCGATAATCAAAAGATAAAATGAAGAAAAAACAAATTGGAAACAAAACAAAAAACGGGCAGTTAATGAAGTTAGTCAGTTTTTCCATACTCCCCCCCCCAAGCCCTCCCCCCACCCCAAAAAAAAAAACAAAATTAGTTAAATGAATATCTACAAAAAGAATATTGTATTTAACACTAATCAAAGGCAAGAAAAATGCACAAGATGAATATACAAATATAATAAAATTAAACGCATATTAAAGCTTATTGCATATATATATATATATAAATATCGTAAACAAATTGACTATGTGTAAAGGATAATTTTGAAAAAATGCTTTTACCATCCCAACAACACCAACCAAACAAAAATTAAAGAGAAAACCTTTCATCTTTTACCCCTCTGAACTAAAACCTGAACATATATTTAGTATATAATAAGTTTAAATAATAATCATAGAAATAAATAAAATTAAAACTAATCCAAATATTTAAATCGTATTAAAAAAAACAGAAATGGAAACAACGCACGTGTTAAAATAAAATTGGCCAGGAAGCTAAATGGCATTCTATTCTATACTAAAGTAGGCGTTTTTTTAAATTTAATTATTCCAATAACTCATAAGTGTTTCAACTGTAAATTGTAATAAAACCAAACTGAACGATAAATTCAAAAAACAAAGAGCAAAACAACCACAACTTGAAGCATGTGTTAGCATTTTCGAATTATCACTGTAAAATGATGTAATTTAAATTGAATTAAATAAGCAATATTAAAGTTTAACCATCTAAAAGGGTCAACAAATGAAATTTAAGATATCACAATATATGTACATATATATACATATATATATATATATATAACGTATTACATATATATGTATATATATATGTAATTTGCCGGCAAGCAAAGTAAAAGCAGTAAAATTTCACTAGTACACATTACAAAGCAGTGAGCGCAACTTAAATTATTCAAAAGTTCAGTAAATTCTAGGAGAAATTTTCGAAATGAAACTAAAAGAAAACCACAATGATTAATGTTTATGCATAAATCAAAGTAAAACTCTTCAAATAAAAATGAACATATCTAAAAAATAATTAACAATAATCATGCTATTTTCTTCAAGGGCCTGGGGCAAGAAATAAAGATCAAAATAAATAAAAATGGATATAATTTGAAATTTAATATATCTTTTTTCAAGACCTCTCTTTTGGTCCAATTGTGAAAGGGTCATTATTATTTTTCTTTTTTCACAGCAAAAGAATATAATTTCGTTGGCATTGAATAAGTATCTTGAGATGCCGCCAATTGCCTCAAGCAATGAACCGAAGTTGGCCTTGTCAACTAATGTGAATCACCTACTCGAGCAATGTACTCGAGCATTTAAGTTTGGCCAGCAACATGGAAGTGTACTCAATGGGGGAGGATCCTCAGCTAAGAGATTTGGAATTTAAATAGTTATGAAATTTTCTTTTTAGGCAATTAAAGATTTCTTTTGTTTCTCGTGACCTTTTGGATTGATATCAAACCTTTTTTGAAACGAGGGACAAACGAGCAAAATATTTCCCTAAAGACAATCTCTAAAGAAGATCGAAATATATTGGGAAAACCACGCAAAAATTAACTAAAAGGTTTGATTTCTTTTTCTACTTAAGATAATCCACAGAGATTTGTATTTCATTTTAACTGACTAAACTGGGCGTCAGTTTATTTTAATAACTTTATAGAAAATTATTAGATAATGCCAAACAAAAAGGGCTTTAATCTGACCAAAGACTTTGGCGGAACTTCGTGGATAGGTTTTTGGCCGTAATGTTGGTAATTGTAGGCGGAAAATTGGTTTGGATATTGAAAATTTAGTACTTTAAGAGCTAACATATGCTTTATATGCTCAGCCGTGGACCCGTCACTAGCCAAAGAAACCCCAAATCATTCTTACTGTTTTTTGATTACCTTTTGGATTAAGTTTTTTGACCTATAGAAATTTAAACTATATTTTAGGAAAAACATTGGAGATCCTTAAATACAGATCATAGTTTCTAAATCATACTATCAATCAATCATCTAAGCAAATCCGAGCATAACGAGAAGCAAGTACCGAACCGAGTACTAGGTACTGTTCAAATGTCTTGCTCGACTTACTTGTGCAGGACTCTAATAGTTTCCCTTCTGATGGTCCTAAAAAAAACCATGTTCTGTCAAATTTTGGCTTAGACAGTTTTGTACCTATAATAATGATCCTGATGATCCTGAGAAGCACAGTTTTTTTTAAGGCCAAGAATCTTTTTTTTTGATTCAAAACTTTTATTTTGGCAAAAACACATTTTGAAATTAACAAATTACATATATTGACTTCTTCTACCTTTCTTCCACTTTTCAATTGTAATTTACTAAGGAGACCAAGACCAGACCGAGACCTGAGAAAAATAAGTAATTTTGGAGGTAACATTTTTCTGGGCTTGGGGGGAAACTTAATTCCCCGAAGATATGAATTTGGAATCGTCGAAGTTATGCCTTTAGAAACAACATATTTGTTCTTTCTTAAATTTGTCCAAAAAACACTTCATCCATGATCATTAAACCTTAAAAATAAAAGAAAAGTAAATCAATCGTTGCAAGAGTATATAAAATTCTACATAGCAAAGGTCACTTACTTTCAACATAAATAGAACAATTGAAAATTGGCAAGCGAGCTGTTGGTACGACTTCAGATACATTTCAAGATGCCCCCCTTAGTTAAACGTCTACGCACTGCATAGTTAACTATATTTGTGAAATTACTGGGAAAAAACCAGGAACTGTCAACAGAATCAACAAGATGCTGATATGCATGGATGATCGCCGACACCATTGAAAGAAATGGTTGTCGGTCAATAATAATAAGGCGTCTATGGTGGCGACAAAGACGCCGCCGCCGCCGCCGTCCCCCGCCATAATCTAGACTGATTAAATTTACAGCTCTTGTGGCAGAGATTTTTCACTTCTTAAACCAGATTAAATTGCGCATTATGAACTTGTGTGACAATGTTTATTCATAAATAGAACAACTGCCATGGCAAGTTTAAATGACACAAATACAGACACAGATATGGATATACAGATACTGATATATGTACATTCAGATACATACATATCTATCTATGTGAAATTTTTCGTTGGTATACATTTTTTTTTCCATTGGTATTCTGCCATTTTCTCTAGGCTAGCAACTAAATTTGCACTTAAGTGGCTTAGTAAATTGTTAAATTGCTTTTTGTCTTACGCTCAGGCACAAATAAATGAAAATATGAAAATTGATATTCTTGTATTTGCACACACACACACACACAACTAAGCTACCTACAGTAGGCCTCATCTCATTTATTTTTAGGTTTTCAGTGTCAATTGTCGCTTAAGCCCGAACAGTGCAGCATCCCACAACGGAGTAAAAACCATATTTAATCTTTAAATAAAAATTTTCTCCAGCAAAAAAAAGCAAACAGACGAAAAATCTTGATAAATGCACTAAGCCAACACACAAGTGCAGTACAATTCCCCCAACACCCACACATACACAGAGACATCTCAGTTAGAAAATCTTACGGATTCGAGCAACGGTTATTGCCCTGGTGATGATGATCTTAATTATATTTACTTTTGCTCTGGCAGCTCGAGAATAATATGCAATACAAATAAATGAAAATATGGACTATCTTATCTAGTTGGAAGCACACGTAGCTCAATAGAAGAAAAGGTCAAACTATTCAAAACCTATGGATAAAGCTGAACTTTAAATGAAATCTTCAAAGTTTATCAATTATGAAATCAATTGTCGTGAAGTGAAGCAAATCAAAATACCAGCTCAAATATCAATTCTGTGGTTGCAAATACCCTACAACTTTGCTGATTAGCATGTTGGCCCATTAAAGATAGACTCGGTTCCCTTATCTACGGACGGCAAAAATAATAATAAAAGCAGAACTTAACCTGCTCAATATACTCAACAAACAAGCAAAAACAATTGAGGCCCTTTGTCCAGGCGTCGTCTGTTATATGTTAGGAACAAAAAATAAGGTGTTTAATTTTTAGATTTCATAATTGTTTATATATTTTGTTTTTTTTCTTACTTGTATACAAGCGTAAATTAGAAAGACATTCCGCTTATCAGCAATTAATTTTATAATGCCTTATGCACTACGTCTTCTGGGCTTGATAAGCCGGCAACTGTGATACGTTCGTCGTTTTTAACTACATTTCCCAGTCGTAGTGTCATTCAGAACTCGAAAGCCCCTGGCCGTGTGTTGGTTACGGTTGATGAGCTCTTCCAAGCGTCCATTGAATGTGTATATCAATTTCGTTTTTTGTGCAGAATGTGAATATGAAAAGTGCAAAAGAATTATCACAACTCAAAACTGTTTTCAAATTTCTCTAAGACTTGCCTGACGAGTAATTCGAATTAATTCTAACAAGTGCTCAACTTTAAGTCAGTCTATAAAACTGAATACATGAGGTTTTTTTTCTTTGCGGTTGTTACAGTCAATAAAGTAATTGAAGTGGGCCATTAGGCCATAAAAGTAAACAAACAAAAGTGTTCGGTAAGTGCTTAATTCTGATCAACATTTGACTAAATTTGTGAAATTCAAAAATAATAGAGAGGTTCAATTTAAGTTTTAAAATCAAAGCCAAAAGTTTAGTTAAGTAAAACTTACTTATATTTCCAATTTGGCAACTCTCAAGTCCTGTATTAATGTATATAGTAATCTGGCCATGAGTCTATATAGCAGTATTGATTAATATTAGGAAATATTAATAGGACTCTTTAAAATAGTTCTAAACTTTTCATATAATGCTAAGATCCAGATATAATAAATACCATGAATATCGATCAAATTTCCTAAGTTCGTAAAAGTTTTTGTAAATTTCAAAGCCAATTTATTGCAATTTCTCTCTATATATTATGAAAAGGTTCTATAAAGTGCCAAGAGTCAAGTTTTATCAATCAATACCTCAGCATAGTAGATGCCTTATAGCCCTTGTAAATTACCCACTTAAGTTTTGAGAGCATGGACTTCTACGTAGCAAGTGCTTGGTATAAAAAGATAGTAGCTTTAATTAAGATAAACCTATTCTGTTAGCTTACACGCAGTAGACAAGTCTACTTCAAAAATTTAATAACTTTGGGTTGTATAATTTAGTTGACAAACTTTACCTTAACCAGTTTATAGTGAATTTTCATAAATTATAAATATAATAATTGACAAGAGAGATAAGGAGTTTCTATATTTAAATTTAAATTGCCTTAAAATATGATTGATATCAACATTTTCATTCAATGAAATGATCAACTTTGATTCCTCAAATAATTGGGCTAATAAAAACATTTTATTTATCTCGCATTTTCAGGTTTAATTGCCAAAACAATCAAATCTAATCTTTTTACAATCATTTCATATGCAAGTAAGCTTCAGCACGTTTTTTATTAGCATAATTTAGAGATTTTTATAAATGTTAGGCGCCAATAGAAACATTCAGCCGATTAGGAGAATATCTCATTGTTTTCTTTTTTTTTGTTGCCAGCAGACTTTACTTGTCATTTGGATATTTGGTTTTTAGTTATAAAGATTAAGACATAGCAACTGGCTAAGCTCTTACTACAACACAAAACAAAAAGGGCAATCAAAATGACGGAAAAGCAGGAGCACCATGTGTCCAGCAGAAAGGCCTCAAAGACTTCAACGAAAGTTCATGAGATGGATTTAGAGGAATCGGAGCTGAACGATCCCTTCCAGGCACTCATGGAAAAGGCTGGCAATCATGGTCGCTATCAGACACTCTATAATTATGTGTTTGTGGCCGGATTGGCCTTCAGTGGAGCATTGACCTATATGAACATCATATTGGCATTAAATATTCCCGATCATTGGTGCACTGTGCCAGGCATAGAGAATACAAATTTTACTCTAAGTGAATGGCGTAATTTGACATTACCCAAGTAAGTTCCCAAAAAAAAACACAATAATTATAACTTTATTATTCTTTTTTCATTTTATTTAGACAAACAGATAATCGCGGCAAAGAAACGTTTAGTACTTGCCAAATGTATGATATGAATTTCACAGAGATTACAGACTGGTCAACTTGGAATGTGAGTCAGCGAACAACTCAAACTACAGGTAAAATTGGGAAAAGCATACGATTTTCATGACGGGAAATCCCCCTTGATAGGTTGTGTCTGTGTGTGTGTAATCATGAGATTCACTTGGCTTAGTGGAAAAGTTACTCGACAGTTCTTCGCTGTCTCGATTGTCTTATATACATTTTTTTGTTTTTGCAACTTTGCACTTGAATGCACTTTATGAGCATTTTCCATTTTCAGTTTGCCAGAATGGCTGGAGCTATGACCAGACCTGGTATGATAACACCATACCAACGGACCACAACTGGGTGTGTGCCAAGGATTTGTTCGTGACAAATGTGTTCGTTGTGGGTCGTGTGACGGAGGTGGTTGGTTCATTTATATTTGGACAAATGGGCGATTCGTAAGTACAAGTCGAAGTCGAAACTAAGTTATGAATGTCCTGAAAACTAAATAGAAACGAACTAGTAATTGAATTTGTTCTCCTCTCTTCCATTCCAACCAACCAACCAACCCTCTTCCTACAGCTATGGCCGGCGATTGGTGTTCTTCATTAGCTTGGTCTTCTGCTCGGTGGGCCGTATGGTCTCCATAGTGTGCACCAGCTCGTATACATGGTTTCTTATTATGTCCGGCATTGTGGGACTCACTGTGAACAGTCTATTTCAGTCGCCCCAAATTATTGGCATGGAAATCTCACGGGAGTAAGTTTGACAAGGCAAAAAGTTTCTCTTCATTCTTGTTTAACTAACTTTTTCTGGCCATTCATTGACCATTCCCCATGCACACTAAAACAGAGAGGATCGCAGTCGCATTGCCTTCTTTCAGAGCGTTGGCTGGTCCGTTGGCACCACATTCATGCCTTTGATGTTCTGGTGGTTGCGCCAATGGAAATCCTTTATGTGGGTAACATCGGTGCCCACAGCGCTGGCTTTAATTTTCTCCAAGTAAGTCACGGAGCACAATTCCATTGAAATGGCTTGGTCTCACTGGTCTCACATGACAAACTCAATTGATTGACCAACGGATTCTTTCGAGCAGATACGTCATCGAATCACCACGCTGGTTGATTAGCAAACGCCGTTTCCGCGACGCCATTGTCCAGATGAAGAAGATTGCCAAAATTAATGGACGCAACTTTGATGTGACCGAGAAAGAGCTGGCGGAAATCTATAGACAGGAGAAGCAGGATGTGACCTATGGCATTGCCTCGCTATTCGGTGGTTGGCGTCTGGCCCGGAATACCATCATCATGGGCTTCAGCTGGTGAGTCGGTGGTGGCTGCTGCTGCTGTTGGAAACAAAAAGCAATTTGCATTTCTAACCGTTGGCCATTTTGGCGTTTTTTCCTCCGTTTCCTCCCTCCCCCACCATACGTTCGACTCTATTGTCTCTGCGCTTTTAGGTGCGTAGTGGCCGTTTCCTATTTCACATTGGTTCTCTTTAGTTCCCGCATGGCGGGCAATCCGTTTTTGAACTTTTTGTATCAGAGCATTGTGGAAATTCCTGCCTATGTAGTGGGTCGTTATCTAGGTGAGTGGGAGGACAAACAAAACAAAAAGTCTTTCTGCTGATTGACAATCGCTTTTGCCATTTTCTTGTTTCTCCAGGCGATACATACGGACGCCGTTTCACCAATTCGGTTTCCTTTATCATATCCTTCATTGCCTGCCTGCCCATTATTGCCTATGCCACGGATGAGCGTTACGAGAACATGATGATCTACCTGGCCACCTTTATTAAGTTTCTCAATGCCCTGACCTTCTTCACAGTCAATTTGCAGTGCCTGGAGATCTATCCGACATGTATGCGGCAAACGGGCATCGCATTGGGCACCATTTTGGCCAATGCAATTGGCGTTCTGGCCCCCTATCTTGTTTATCTGGGCACCACAGTTGATATACGGGCACCGTACTATATATTGGGCACCCTCTTCCTGCTAGGCGGTATTGGTGCTACATTTTTGCCCGAAACTCTGCACAAGAAATTGCCAGACACCATGGAGGAGGCCAATCACTTTGGCAGACATGATGTAAGTACAAGGAATCCAAATTGGAGTTGACTAAATCTGTTCCAATGGGAGCTAGTTCCATCTTTTACGATATGGAAAGTATTCCATCATCATCTCAGTACTGAGCCTTTTCGGAAAAATGAACCTGGATTGCTCAACTCTAAAGCCAGCAGGCGGATCTAATTTATAATTTAAATTATGCAAAGCAGCCGTAGCCTAATTTAATTTTTTTTTTTTAACAAATTTAATTTACAGAAATTCTTCAGTCTGCCAAAACCGCCGCTGGCTTCAGTGGAAGATGAGAAAATGAAGATGCCATCCCAGCCGGAGTTAACCAAACTGAATCAGGCGGAGTTTGCGCCTTGAAGCGAATAATAGCAATTGATTCCCGCTGCCTTTCCCTTTTGTGTGATGTAACATATATACATTTATATATATATATATTTAAGTGTGGCCCAAAGTATTAGGAATAAAGTATTGTTATGTAGGTAACTGTAATAAGTCGCAACATAAATCAAACACACACACACCACTCATACACACCCACGAGGTACATGTACAATGTACAATACAGTGGCAGCTAAAGAAATCTCTGCAATGAGTTTATCAGCGTATCTGTCAGAAATTTACAAATTACCTGCCGCCTTTGGCTCACAATGTGTGTAATGGCGGTGGATGGATTTGGAATGGGAGGGATATGGTTAAGTAGCTATTGCTGTGGCTAATTTAATAAATGACGCTGGCATCATCATCGGCAAAACACCCACACCCATCCCATGTGTGTGTGCGCCTCCAACCAAGCTGCCGTTGCCACCTGATTTATGCAAGTTATGTATCAATTTTTATCATCAGTTGCAAAAATAATACCAAGTTGTTTCGGCTTTCATTTTCCTTACTTTATTTTCAACGCTCGGCGAGTTGGAAAAGTGTTAAACTGTAAGCAGACACTAACACCGGGCTGCAGGAGCAAACATAATGAGTTCTAAGCCATCACCAAAGTCGAAACCTTAATACTCTTACCAACTTTATCATTAAGAATGAACAAGAAAGAAGCTAACTTTGCGCCGATGTTAAGATACCCTTATTCGCTTATTCTTTCAACATAACCACAGATGGATATGTCTATATCGACTCGACTTCTCATTCTGATCAAAAATACAAATACGGGTCGGAAACGTCTCAATGTCTGCCTAACAAACTTCTGACAAAAATGATAAGGTATATGACAAGAAAGAACTAAAAGATATACCATAAATACGTTCAATTTAATGAACATTTTAGTAAAATTACTGAAATTGTTTCGTTTTTATATAAAATGAATTTCATGCATCTGGACTTGAGATGTTTTAACAAATGTCTTTCTAGAAACATTCAAATTAGTTTTAAGCTGGTTAAATATGGCTTACTTCTTCTAATTTTTTGCTCTGCCTAGGCCATGTTTTAGTCAGTTTTTGGATAGAGTGGTCAAAAAAGTGAAAGAGATTACAATAGATTGAGGAAAATTTTAACCCGAAATAAAAGGAAGCAAAAAGAAACTTATTTTCTTTTTGAAAATAACGAAAACCTTATGCATTTGTTAATGTACCTCGACTATAAATAGAGAAGCTTAGTAAGTTTCATGGCATAAAAACTTGTACCAAGGCAACAGACAGGCAACAAAGGCGACGATGACGAAGTCAACGCCGACGCCGACGACGTGGAAACTTTTATGGGCAAAGGTGTTTCGTTTTTCAAGTTATTTATTATGATTTATTTGCCAATGTGGCGCGCTGATGTGGCAACGTCTTGAGTCTGGAACAGTGTTGCCTTCCCTGCCTTCTTTGCCATGCTGGTCGTACTGCAGCAATGGCCGATAAGTAAATTGTTTATCCTACTTGTGAATTATGTGCTGCGACGAGGCAGACAAGGGCCAAACCGGGGCGCGGACAGATGGGCAGACGGGCAGGCAGCCAGCGAGGCCATTCAGTTTGATGATCATGTTGATGTTGGCTCCTGCTTTAGCAACAGCATCAGCTACGAGCTGAAGCTAACATTGTTATGCTTTCATAAACAGCTGAGCGCAATTTTCTGATAAGCCAGGTCCTGTGTAAGGAGTATGTGTTTGTGTTGGTGTGGGTGTGGATGTATACTGGTGGCTATTTGTTTCAATTTATCATAAAAGGCAACGCCGGAAGTCAAGCCAAACTGCAGTTGAATGAACGTCAAGCAAGAAACTATACAAAGTCTTGAATCGGCTTAACCTCAAGATTGTGAAGTCAAGTCCTTGGCAATTCGCTTTTAAGATTTACAAGGGATTTCCATGGGAATCCTTTCAAAGTCACTGGAATATATATTGTTGGCAATTATCTCTGTCTGGGGATATTTTAAAAAATTGCCTGTTCGTTTTGTATAATCAAAACAAATGCTTGTCCACAATTAAAGCACCAAACATGCTCCGGGTGTAAGCAGATCCTGAGAAGGAAGTTCAGTGAAATGCGAAACAAATCTGATTTACATTTCAGCGGCGCTTGAGATACACTTCCTGGAAATTTTCTTTGGAGAGAATTTCATGCAATTGAGTATGAATAAAACTATTTGCAATATTTCATGTAGCTGCATCGAGCTGCCACATGAACAAAATCCAGACATGAAAAATGCACTGACTGCTTGAGTGGATGCGAGTTGCAAGACTTGGTAGTGGGTGGAACAGGGTTCAGAGCGGGGCGGAGAGTGCCACAACAGTGATTGCGCTTTATTTGCGATAATAAAACACACCATCGCGCAGTGACGACGACAACAACAATAACAACAACAACAACGAAAATGGGCGATGTCGACGACGAGGATGGCGATGGCGAAATCGAACCGCGAAATTGTAACAAACTGCGCGTGCATTGGCCTCTCAGGATCCAAACAGGAGGAAAGTGTATGGGGGGCAGGATGAGGGCAAAAGTCAGGTCTGTGCCTTGGTGCAAAATATGGCAAGTTGCAAAGAATATTTAAGCTGCTGCAGTAACAGCAACAGCAGCAGCAGCAAATATTAAAGGAAAACATAAGAAGAAACATGGCAAGGACGAAGAGGGAGGTGCAGGACAGAGGGGGATCAGAGAGTGCTGGCAAAAGGATTTACTGCATATTTCATGTTCACAACGAACCAATTTTACGCTCTTCAAATCCTATTAGTCAATGGCCCTATGGGGATGGTATGGGATCGGGTTGGCATGAGAATGCAATGCCAAGGCAGCTGTTTGGCAAGGGTTGAGAACGATGGAGAGATAGAGATGGCGATGGTGATGGTGATGGTGATTGCTGATGCCTCAGTCATTGGGATTTACTTATATATATGTAGGTACGTATATATATATATATGTATATGTATATGTATATTGTATATAAGTAAGACTCGGCAACTGGCCTCGGTCAGCTTAGTGTGTCTGGCATTTCCGCACGATTATGCATGTGAGTGTTGGCTGGGCTGTTGGGTATTGGGTGGTGGTGGATTGCTTTGGCTATAAGGAGGGGATAAGCCCGGTGGACAACCAAATCCCAACATTAGCTATTTCCACTGGCCTGTGCCTCATGCCAGCGCAAAGCAGTGCTCATCAATCTAGTTACTTGAGAGCATGAATTATGAAAAACGTGCAAAATGCAAACGGAAATTAAAATTTATAAAAAAAAAATACATATATAAAACAGATGAAACTCCCAAACCACACACATACAGAGAGGCAGTGTGTGTGAGTGTGCACAAAACCCACACGGTTCGCCAACCAACTAAGCTACAACAAAAATTTACACTTCGTTAGACAAATGCGCGCTGGATGGAAGGCACAAGTAGGAAATCAAATAAAACAAAGCAAAACCCCAAAAAAAAGAGATCCACACAAATAAAGAAAAAAACATCAAAAGGGAAGGAGGTAAAAAAACAGGAAGAAAATATGTAAAAGAAAATTAAACATATTATACCAACTGACAGTTTTGACAGCCCTCAGACTGTCTGTTGGTCGTCTCCTGAACAGCTGTTGAAAAACAAACCTCAACTTTGGCCGCATACAAAAAAAAAAGTCCTGTTGTCCTGTTGTACTCGACATCCTTCTCATGGCTGTCGGACTGTGCTGTCCTCTTTATTAATTTAACAGGCTACGCTACGGCCTGCGCCTTTGACTACAACTTGAACTACAACAGCAACGAAATTCAACAAGCCATAAAACATATGAGGGATATCCATCCATATTTCATGAGGCGTTGGCTTTTGTGCCCATCACACAATCATCAGCATCAGTCCAAGCGAAAAAGTCATCCTCAACCCAAACCAAGAGCAGCCATCATATCAAACTCGTTCCCCTTCAATGGGGTACATACTCGATATGGACTCCACAGGGAAAGCTGCTGCTTTCTCCCACTCCTTTACTACACTTGAACTTACATTCACACATTTGAACTTTCAACAAAGACCTATGCATATTTGTTGGGGACATTTCTACTATGCATACAAAAAATATGCACAATTCTGGCATTGCATTTTCTTTTTCTTTTTTTTTCCAGCTCAACAAATTATTTTCATTACTTTTAATCGAACAGCCTTACAGATTGTTGCTATCAGAAATTTTTCATCACGGTTAGCTTAAAAAATCTAGTATTTATAGAATGAATAAAATAAAAGCCACGAGGGTAGAAGGAGGATACACAACTTGGCATTAAAAACTTAAACTTCTGGTTAATCTCTTTTAATAATATAATAATAGGGATATACAAGCTTCTACATAACCAAAGCCAAACGGTCCAAATGTCATAAACTCTTTGAAAGTTAAAACTTTTAAAACAATACTTTAAGACAGAGATGATTAGAAAGATCTAAATCTAAATTGGTACAACTATGCGGTAAGTTATGTAAGGGTCATAAAAGGATCTACATTATATTTTTGGGGCGATGAACGATCAAATAATTAAGATTTTCTTTTAGAGAATTCAATCACATTCAAGGGAGACATTTCTTTAGACAAGGAATTTTTTAACAAGTTCGCGACCACTTGAGTTGGGGTTTAAAGGGATGAATAAAGGAGAAAAAATGCCCAAATATTGACATTTCGGAAGGTGTCCAAACGCCTTATCCATGATAGGACTATAAATTCTACGACACATACAAAGTTAGTCCGACCATCTAGTTGAAGTTTATTTAAGTCACGCACATATAAAGAAATTTACACTGCAAAATTATTGCAATTTTGTAGAATATATTTATTTATTTCAATATACATTTTTATTTAACAATTTTGATTCAATTTGCTGCAAAAGTTTTCATTTCATATAAACTACATATGCAAATAATGTTTGCTTTACTTTTACCATACATTTTGCTTACAATTTGCGATTGGCCATAAACAAAATGCCAAACGATATATCCGAGAAAAAAAGGGTCAATTTGCCATACGTTTTTGCTTCAAATTTATTTCTGATAAATTTTGGTGTATTTTATATATATTTGTATATAAAAGTCAATTATTTTTGACACGCTTTCACGCGTGCTCTATTTTGATAAATAATTTGATCCTTTGCTTTTTTTGTAATCTCTCTTTCGTTGGCACATTTGAAATGCTTTTGGCATTTTGCTTAAACACTTACATATGTAAATTGAAATATATTTATGTTTTACCCATTTTTTTATTTGTTGAATATTTTAATTGTAAATATATGTCTATATATGTTTAGGTATGTATGTATGTATATATATATAACTATGTATATGTAAATATTCTTTGAATCATCAATATTCATGATAAACTAATTTAAATATATGTATATATATTGATTTTTTTTTTTGTTCCTAATTGCTGAACACATTTGGAATAGACATTGACAGTTTAAGGGAGTTAGAATCGAGGAGGAGGGGGCTTTATAAGTTATGATGATGATTTGTTGTGGTTAAATATAAATTTTGTCGTATACATTTTGCAATTTGCTTCATCAATTACCTAGACATTTTGGAGTATATAGCTTTCTCCAACTCCATTTCAATGAGTTTGTTTACAATTTGCTTTTACAAATTAGTTAGAAATTCTATCAATTTTAAAAACAAGCCTTGAGAAATTTTGTTGAAACTGTAATCATAGATAAATGTCAATATTAGTCATACATTTGAGAAGCCTTTTTGGCTATAAGTAAAGGAACAATTTTAAAAAATTACACAGGCCGACATGATTTTTGGTGACTTTAATTTAAGAAGTGACCCCAACTAATTTGGGTACAGTGATTGCGAATATGAACTCGGATTTGGTAAAGTCAGGGGATGTGGGGTTGGAATATAGGTACCTAAAAGTATACTATAGAAAGTTCAAGAATTTCTTTTTTACATTTTTAACCAATTTTAGACTATCCTCTATAAGAAAAATAGCTCTTGCTTACAGACATTTTTTATAGACAACTGATTAGGTGAAAGAAATTCCAATAATTGTTTAAAATTAAAAAACCAAAAATTTCTTCAAATTCATAGCATTTCTTCTTCATAGCATACTATTTAGTTCAAAGTTTACTCATCTTGGATATCTAAAGTGTACGATATTAGGCATAGCAAAGAAGTGCCTCTTTTATATATTGTAAATTGCTAATAGGTGAAAATAAAAATGTTTTTAATATAATATTTTGTTTATATTATGCAGCAAAATACTGCAAATGCAGTATTTGGCAAAAACTAAGTACGAGGCCGTGATCAGCACTTTCCAATTACTCTAAGACTTATTGAATTTTAAACCCTTTTTCATGACCTAAAAAATGTCGGCCTGTATTTGACATGTCCTTTCCATTATTTTAATCAGCGTATTTTGGGTTGGCTTCTTAAATTTTCCCAAAATATTATTCTTTGCAAGGGCAGATGATGAAATAAGATTTAACATTGTGTTTTCAGAAGTTTTGCGCTGGAAATTTTGCATAAATTAAAAAGCCTGGCGCTTTTCCTATGCGTAGATAAATAGTTATATCAATACAATGTGTGTGTGTGTGTGTGTGTATACATATATGAAATATTTCTCGCTTGATTACCAAACAATTTTAATATAGATTGTGTAAAGATGCGTATACGTAATATATTTTTTATACTATGCTGAAATTAAAATAAGCATGCAATGAATTCGCTCATATATTTTACAATTTTAATGGTTTTGGCCATCTGTGTCTGTTATTGTTTAAATATTGCCGTACATACATACATATATATCTATAAAGTTATAATAAAACTGGATCCCTGTATGTTTATGTATAAAAGTGTGTGTTGGTGTGGGAATGTGTTGATTGTTCTTATTGTTATCTGTAGTTTGTTATATGTATGTATATGTATGTATTGTAGTTTATATATGTAGTTAAACAATTATGTATATTAAACTGGCGCACAATTTTACACTTGACTGCCTGTTTCAGTTGCTGTATGTGTGTGTGTATGTATTTTCATTTGTTCTGTGTTGATTTTTTGTGTTATTTATTTTTTCTTTTTTATTTTGTTGTTTCTTTCACATTGCCTATATTTAATTTCACCTTTTTTCACTGTTTGCATTTTGTTTGTCTATACTATTTTCACTATTGCTGGTTGATTTTTCGAATATGTATATATCCCCCTATTGCATTTAATTAAATTTAAATAAAATGATTATTGAAGCCTGCTGCATGAGCAGGCAGAGTTAATTGTACGTTAATGTTGAAATTAAATGCAAATGCAATAAAATATAACAAAAACATAATAAGAGAAAAAGAAATCCAATTGAATTGAATTAAGTATTTCAAATTGCCAAACAGGCAAGTTGTTGCAAGTTGCTTGTCATTTGTTTGGCCAATTTAATTCTTTGCCAGAATGTTAATGCAACGCAAAAGTTGTGCAATGTGCAATGGAGACAACAACTTTTGCCAGCTAATTGCTTATGGTGGTGGCGACACCCGGAAACGGAAATGTTGCCACGCACGCCTTGTGCTTTCCTCCTCAATTTTATGGCCATTTTCCGTTTGCACGTAGCCGCTAAATGTTTCAATTCTGGCAGCTCAATAAGGCAATGCAGACGCTTAATGGCAAACGCAGCTCTTGGCTCTTGTTGTTTTCCAAAGTGTTTTATCTACACGAGAATTTTTCAAATGCCTTTATGTGTGTGAGTGGGTGTTTGTGTGTGTGTAGGTGTGTGGGCGTGTGAGTTTGTGAAATTGCAAAGACAACCGCTTTGGCTTTGCTATCGAATATTTTTATGCCTTTTGGCCAAAAAGCAAACAAAATTAAAAACGAATTTCAAATGCTTTTGGACAGCTCAAAAATGCAAATCGCATTTGCTGGCACACAGGACAGACACTCCCACCGCCCACATTACCCACAACTCACCCGCACTCTCACCCTCTCGGCCCCTCAAGAGAATTGGCCGTGGCCAAGTGTGCGCTGCATACTTTCGGGCGCAACATGCAATTAAAATGCAAAAAAGGCCATAGACTGGCGGAGCCTGCAGCTTGCCCAACCAAAACCAAAAGACCAAAATCGATGCAATGCAAAGTTGAAACGGAAATACCAGACCCCATCGACCCCTCTAGCTATCCGTCCGCTTCTCCGCCCGTCTGTCCAGCGGTTGTCTGTGCAACGTCTGCGGTTAGAGCAACTTTAGCAGCCGCCATTTTTGTGTGTGTTGTTGTGGGTGTGTGCGTGTGAGTGTTGATTTAGCGTTAAGCCGTTTGTTTGTTTTTTTTTTCTTTTTGCATTTTGTCAACATTCTTGGCAAAGTTTGGAGTTTTCCAAAAACAAAATAAACCTGTGACTGGGTACACATTCGAAAATGTTTACGATTTGCTATGCTTTTGTTGTTTTGATTGATTTGGTTTGATAAAATTTGCTGATACTTTTCAAAGGAATGCGAGGTGAGTTTTTGCACTAAATAGAGTTCGAATTAAGGCTGCTTCAATTTGGTAGAAGATCATGGTACAGCAGTAGATTCCATATGCACCTCGCATCCTTCGAAACGAAAAAGAAAGGGACAAGATCATAATTGCTATTTGTATTGTGGACTGTTGCATTCGTTGTATTGGTTTGGCTTATTTCCATTTTTATATTCATGTAATTTATGTAAGATATCACTTTTAAACCTATAAACTACTACTTTTCTTTGTTATAAAGTAAATTCGTTTTGCTTGCTTTAACATGTGTATCACGCGATCCTAGAACTATATAATATTTATATGTATGTATATATAAGCATGTGTATAGATTAATGAACTTAGATTTAATCGTTGTCTTAAATATGTAAATCTTATGCAGCATCAATGCTGATGGCCGTATCCTAGGGATGCTTTGTATAATTGTTCAATGGCATCTCGTTGACATGGGTGTGGGCCACTTCCTTGGCACGTTCGTGTATGGTAATGTCCATGGGTGCACTAGCTGGTTTCTTTTGGGCGGCAGCCTTCTGGGTCTTAAGCTACAACAGGAAGAAGCAAACGTAATCGATTCTTCTTCATTTTGGCATATAATTTCTAACACTTACCCTTTGAATTGTCTTTTCAAAGTCTTGATGTGGTTCTGGTCGTTTCATAGTACTGCAACCCCTTAAACGTTCGTTGGTCTGAAAGGACAAGAATATACAGTTATTTAGACAAGCTGAATGCAACAATTACCCTAACTACTAGTAAGTCCAATCTAGTTAAGTTTAAGAAATACTTATGTATGTACTTGTTGATTTTTAAATTCGCTTGTAAAATCAGTTGGAAATCTCAAATTTATATGTTAAACATCTAAATAAAACTTTTTTATCGGTCATTTTTCTGTTTTTTATCCAGAAGTTTCTAAAAGTTATCAAGTAATTCGATTTCCCATCTATTCTGCGCTTTTTTTTTTTTGTTCTCTTCCAGAATTTTACTCTAACGCGGCAACTCGCGCACTCCCACACTCAATCTTCCTCTTCCCGTTTTGCACTCTCCCGATCGAAAAGTGCAGCACTCTCTTACGCTACCTCTCACTTCTTCGCTGTAGCCAGACTCACACACATGCTTCCTCTTCCAACTTTGCACTCTTCCGATTAGAATGTTGTCTCCCACGCTTTCTCACACTCACATATGCTTCCTCTTCCCAGTTTACACTCTCCCGATCAGAAAGCGCATTTACTCTCACCCGCTGCAGCTGCCTAGCTCCACATGCGTGCATATGAGACCGCCATTAAGTGAGAGAGTGAGAGGGAGAGAATAATTCTTGCACTTTTACCGCTCTTTGCAGACTCTGGGCGCATAAAAGAATTCGCAACTGAGGGGGCGCTCATTAGTTGTTGGGGCTGCATTGCCCCGTTCGTTTGCCGGGGTCCCTCTTGCAAGTTACGTAGTCTCGACTACGCACGTGTTCGTGAAGTTTTGCACTGGGTAAGTAAGTAATTTTATTTTATTTCTATTAGATTCATAATTAATTAATGGATTTAGCGACCCATTTGTTCACTAGCAAATAGTTTCACCTTTTTATTATTAATTTGTTATTATTATTTTATTAGCACCCATTTTCATTGGCATATAAATGCTTATTGGTTAGATCCAAACTAAAATTTGAGTTGAAAAATTTGGAATTCGTTAAAAAAGGGGAGTTATATCTACTTAGGAAATATTGATCACTACTTCAGAAATAATCTTTATTTATAATAATCATCTAAAAGGTAAACTAAAACTAATTATGTTTGTTTCTTTTATTTTGAATTAACTATAAAATTCATTTCCGTGTGTATTTTTAAATGACAGCTCAGGAAGTCCACCAAAATGTACTACTCAGGATTCGCCAGTGTCTTTATTTACGGACAAATTGTAGCCCATGATTACTTCATTAACATAGGTGAATGGTTGGCTGGTTGGAAGAGTCTCAAGTAGATGGGCATAAAACAAATCGACACCTTTAAACAAAAGCACTGAGCAAAACCGCAGACCAAATGCTTGACAACAACAAAAACAAACAAGGAAAAACATATATCGAGCTAGCAGCATGAGGCAGAGCCTGGACAAAATGAAAATGAAAATGTCAAATGAAAAACGCAGGCCAGCCAAATAAGTATAATGAAAGACCAACAGCAAAATTTCCCTAAAGCAACATTTCCGCCACAGACCGCATAATGAGAGCAAAGCAGAGTTTAGAATTATACATACGCGTTTTGTGACCTTTTGCTTTCCCTGTTGCCGGCTAGCTTTAGGCCAGGCCGGGCCAACTCCATTCGAAAGTCTGTATCAGAGATGGAGTCACAATCAGAATCAACGGGGGAGGGACAGAGATAGAACCCACAGCCGGAACCATGGACAGAGCCAGGAGCCAGAAGCCGGCAGCTGTTGCCACATCGAAAGGCGAATAAGACCATGGTAAAAAGGTAATGAGTGCCAAAGGACAAACACAAAAGAAGTTGTCCCAAACACGGTGCACAATTGTCGCCAGTGCTTAGCCCAAGTCATTTTGTAAATTGACCACAGAATAAGGGAGGGAGAGTGAGAGACAGAGAATGAGACGAGTTTTGCCGGAGAGTTTGTTCGGTGGCTCTGGCTGACTCAGAATTCACAGGATAGCGGCAAATTGTGCTTAAATATTAAATGAACAGCAGCCCGAATAAGGTTGAAGACACAAAAAACAAAAAATATAAAAGCTACGACATTGGACAACCGTACAACAACCGTAAAAACACGAAAAGTTATAAACTCTCTTTGGACCTGAACGAAACACATACATAAAAAAGGCCAAAAAAAAGAAAAAACAACGAAACTGAATCACAAAACAAAACACTTTGCCACGCCTGAAATAATAAAAACAAATACAAATAAGACTGGCAAAAAAAAAAGAAACCCAACAAAATAAAAGGACAATCGTATGCCCCCCGGATGGCAAACCGCAAAGAGCAAACGCGTCTAGGTGCAAATGAACGAAACTCCCAGACCAAAATAACCAAGACCTGGAACGTGCTCAGGCCCTCGACTCCTGTTCTGCCCTATTCCGTCCACCAACTGCAATTTGACATCGACAGTTCATACATATCTTGCTGGGCATCTGAGCAGAGACCCAGACATTTGCATCCTGCAGCAGCAGCACATGTCCTACCATCTAGCCATTTGCAGTCCTTTCCTCATTCTCTTTTGCTTTTTTGCTCTGATTCTCACACTATTATTGTCCCTCTGATCTCTCTTGCCTCAACAGCCTCTGGGCTGGCCAAGTCAACGCAATTAATGGTAATTGCCTTTTATCGGCATAGCCTTGATAAGGTTTTTCTTTCATTCTTGTCTCTTTTTTTTTTGCATTCCCCGTTTTGGCCCATTCCCTTCTATTTGGCCGGTAGTTGTTTGTTTCAGCTAGTCAACTTTTCTAGTTGTTCTCTCTCTCTGTCTCCCTCTGTTGCTGCTGCTGTTATTTTGTGTAGGTTTACGCGGTTTTTATATTTTAATTTAATTTTATAAGTAACCACCATCTCACCCTGTTGGCCCACCAGCCACCTACTAACCACGTAGACAATCATGGTTCCAGGACAAAAAGGACTTTGAAAAGTTGTCCATTGCAAAAATTAAACATTAAACAGAGCGTTGAAAAAGTTTTTGTTTTGAATGTAGATGAAAATACTTTCAAATTGTTTGCATTGGAATTATAGAAGTTTTTGGTAAACGAAAAATTATTTCGTAACAAAAATAAAAAGGATGAGTAAGACAGAGGGAGAGAAAGGCCAAAATAATTTGATAGGCCAGTATCCTTTGTGGACCCTTCGAAATGAAATCCATTCTTGTGATAAGCTGCTTACATTTATTAGCCACTCAACTGTCTAATCGCTTTGAGATAAACAAACACTACATACTCACCTTCAATTGCATGCCTTCAGTTGCGTTGAGCTCGTCGCCACTTTGCCTCAATCCCTGCAGGAAACGGGCAA
Organism: Drosophila paulistorum; assembly: GCA_018152135.1. Taxonomy (NCBI): domain Eukaryota; kingdom Metazoa; phylum Arthropoda; class Insecta; order Diptera; family Drosophilidae; genus Drosophila; species Drosophila paulistorum. The sequence goes on along the minus strand of JAECXG010000805.1, from coordinate 5,035,442 downwards.
ATACCGTGCGCCTCTGTTTGTGTTTATTTCGACCCTCTGAAAAGAAGGAGGAGAGGAAATCAAACCAAGCATAAGCAAATAGGACATCAAATCGTGTCTCTCAATCGGTTTAAGCAAAAGCCAAAAAAATAAAAACAAGAAACAAACATTTAATTGAATTAAATGCCATAAAAACCAAAGAGCCGACCACATGTTACCCACCATTCCACCATATGTGTCCCTTGTAGTTCCCCCTCTCTTACCTGTTGCCGAAAAGTCGTAAAAGAAATTGGTTCGCGCTCCTGGATAACTGTGCTGCATGCCATTCAGATTCAATGCCGACTTCGAGTCGATGGCATTACGAGCCATACGATTGGCCAAATCGTTCTGCGTGTAGCTATATATCTCGTTCTCCTCGCGATTCGACAGACAACTCGATGGCTGCACATGCATAATAAACGAAATGAATTAGAGCCCGACTACGATTACATTACGTTTCAGTTGCTACTACCAAGCAGGCAAAAGAGCTGCTCACTGATTAGCTCGAGTCGTAAAAACACACTCGGCCGTAAAAAGTCAAAGTTCACTTTGCTTACCAAATACTTGCCAGGCACATAAAGTGGCTGACTGTGGCTGGTTGGCATTACCGAAGAGCTAACAAGACCACCACCGCCACCAGAACTAGTAGCACTTGATCCGCTGGAGCCTCCACCCATACGCCGTGTGAGCGTATGCCCCGTTGAGATGCGCACATGACGCTCCTTCCATTTGGATAGCCGCACCTGTTCAATGGCATCGAGAACATCCTCGTATGGCATATTGATCTGTTTGCTGTAGTGTGCGGCAAGTCCTTCTAAGTAGCCACGTTTTCCCTCCTGCCAGAACAAAATATAAGAGTAATACTAACTATTTTAATCATTTGAAATCACTTGAACTAAGGCCAGGGTCAAATGCGTGATCCACTCCCCTATTGAGAGACGTACACAAGTGTTAATATCTTCCGGTAATTAACGTAAGGTTGCCACTTAAATATGTGTCCTGCTTGACATTCAAAGCGGTCACTGAAGCGACATACTAGTCCCAGCAGGAGCCGAGTGAGAAAGAGCGCGTATCTATTGCATGTTGCATCTCTTTTTGGCCCGGCAAATTCATTTAGCTTCACATTCATGTAATGCGCATGCAAACATTTGTGCTGAAATGCAACTTGTCTGCAGCTGTCAGTCAGTTGAGATTCAAGATAACTACAAACAAATACACACACACATAGACATATACACAATTGCACACACAGACACGTCTGTCTCATCAGCGCAAAGTGCAATTAGTTGAAGTTGGCGCTCGCGTCAACATGGCCCAGACAGAGGCAAAGCACCCAGAAGCTAACAAGTCTCAGTCTGCCAAATCCCCCTTTGCAAATGTGTCTTGGCCCGGAGGATTCTCTCTCTCTGTCTCTTTCTCTTTCTCTTAGTCCCACATGGAGCACAGACACCTGTCGGGCATTTGTATGCATCTTTACTTCACTGCATTTTCATTTCATTTCGTTTCTTGTGTGTTATTTTGTTTGCACATTAAAGTTACATTTCAATTTGCACAACGTGAAATTACGCATAAGACACGTTTGCCACAAAAAACTGTTGCCAACAATTGCAAATATTTGACTACATTTTGGCCAAACAAACTATGTTAAGTGCAGGATGGCAAAACTTTCACAGATACGGCCCAGAATGTAGACAACAACCAAATAAAAAGACAATTGCTAATTAAAATGCAAAGCCAGCCTTTCGTGGCACTGTCTATGCAAAAAGTTTTCACACATGCCCACAGAAAGACACTTCGGCACAAGGTATCAACAATGTTTGCTGCTTTATCATCAGAATGCACACTTCTGTTTCTAGCTGAGCCTACTGATGACTACAGGAGCGGCACGCTCGTCTTGCCAGGATGCCTGCCTGCCTGCATAATAAACTGCTGATGAGTGCCAAAGTGCCAAAGTGCCAAAGAAGACTCTAACAAACACGGCACAACATTATGCGTGCTCAATAGGCCCAACTGCCTACTCCTACCTACTCCCATTCTTAGAACATTCTCATTTGCTTTAATACATCTGCAATGCAATGCAATGAGTTTTTGCTCGTTTACAATTTAAGTTTACTTCATATTTACATGGCATTTCTCACAAAAGCGTCCAAAGCGGCCATGAACCAGTTACATGATTCCATGTGGCACTATCAAAAGCAAAAGCTAGATTACGTAGATAAAAATGTTGGCAAAAAAGCACCGCTTGACACACTGGCTCAGCAGTTGCAGCAAATGCAAAAATATGTGGCCATTAAAACGTCATTCAATATGCATTAATGTCATGGATTTACGCATAATCGTAGTTATAAGTGGGAAATATACAGATAGCAGAGCTTAGCTCTATGAATTTGCCATACCCACACAAATGCAATCGATAAATTAGGTAAAATTCTTACCAAACAAAGTAGTCGTAGAGGGGGGTTTGATTTTTATTCAAATGACTCGTTTGGTCTATTGCATGTTTTCTTATGAATTGATTTCTTTTAGATTTTATATATTTAAGAAATCATAAGCATTTTATTCCACAATAGAGCATCCTCTTTGGCGAATCTAGGGCTGTGTATTATAAGCAGCCAAAGACTATGGGACGGATCCCTTAAAGTATGCAATAAACAAATCTAGACATTGCTTTTTAAAACATTTCTATGCACTGTGGTTTTAAAATAATAATTATAATAATAATTACTAATAATTATTAGTCGTGCTTTAAGTAACGAAGCATTTGAAAAGTTATAAATTTATATAAAACAATATTTTAGTTCACGCTATTATCAACGAAAAACCAAATCAAAAAATATTTTCTAGGAAAATACAACCAAAACATTCATATAGATAATGACAACAATTTGCTGGATTTGCAACTTTGTCGATCATTTTTGTGGTAGAAACCCCAGTGGGACTGAATGCTCACTGTCCTGGCACATGGACAATTTTATCTCTAAACTGCCAGCATAACGAACATATAAACCAAAAACCATAACAAAAAAAAAACTGTATAAAACAACCGCAAAAAAAATAAACAAAATTAATGCAATGCAAAGTTATTTGGCAGACCAAAAAGCGACACACACACACAAAATAAACGGGAGCTGAGCCGAAAACCAAATGGCAGCCACCCGGCGGGCAGTCAGTTGGTTGGCCACTCGGTTTAACTAAATTAAAATCGTGTTAATTTCACATTAGAGCGCACACAGCGCCAAGCGTTAGTTAGTTGCTGCCTGCCCCCATTGCGACATGGCCATTACAACAAAACTGTGGCTGTGACTGTCACATGAAGTTGCAACAACATCAACAATAAGAACAAACAACTAGTGGCGAGAGCTCCCCGTGGAGAAGCATGCAAATTGCCGGATCTAAAATAAAAGGACGCAAGATAAACCAAAGCTGGTCACTCACTTACTCACCGGTGTGGAATAAGGATGTGCGGTAAGTCGAATGCCATCCGCCTCGAGATGCCTCTTCATTACAGCTTCCAGCTCTTTCATGGTCACCGGAGAGTCACAATCCGAGGCAAGTATCTCATTGCTGTTGCTCAGAGCCTTTGGATCATTGATCAGGACATAGACAATTGCCGCACCCTTCTCACGCAGCATGCGCACACTTTTCAGGAGTTTGCCGCGATGCGAAAGATTATCCACACCAATGGCATCCAGATCGATTTCACCAATCTGCTTGCAGATCTCTAGCTCGTCGTAGCCATTTTCCAGGAAACTTTCGCCATATTGCACCAGGCCGATGGTGCGCAACCACTCGCAGACGATGTTGTGGTGCGGCATATTCGCGTATCACGTGGCTACAGCCGGGCCGGCAATATCCAGCGGTGCGAATGAGACTTTGGGTATGTGGCGTGGCTTTGATGTGCTAGCACCAAATCCACCCAAAGGCTCGGGATGATTGCTGCTGCTGGCGGCACTGCTGCAACTACTACTAGATGTTGCCTTCATAGCCACTGCAAAGGGAGAGAGAGAGAGAGAGAGAGAGAGAAACAGTTTCAATTAGATTAGATTAGATTCTTGAAGGAATACACAGAAATACAAATGTCTAAACTTCCGTTTCCCATTAAAGTATGCTATATCTTGCCAAGACACTCGCCTAGCAGTCGTGGGTTGAAGAATGGGAGTTATCATATCAATTTGTGTTAATAGCAGTCATTGTTCACTCTCATAAATAGGAAGGATGGTCAGATTGAAAGACGGCCAGCCTATAAGCACTTAATGATAATGCTCGGTCATGTACACGGGCCACTAAAACACTTGAATATGTTTAGCCCCGGAAGCCACTCACTTGCATATGAATAAGCCACTTAAAATGACAGATGGACTAAGAACACACACGCATACACACACACACACAGATACAGACAGAGAAAGCTCTAAGAGGCTGACCAGCGCCCCAGGTCACAGACAAAAGACAAAAGGAAGTCGTCGTCATCGTCATCATCCAACTATTTACAATGCTCCTTCTCTTTTTGGATGGACAGTTTGTCCTGTTGTCCTGTTTACCCTGATTGTCCTGTTGTGCCTGCAAAAATATTTTTGCTTGTCGAAAAATGAAATGCAAATGGCTGCTGGCTGTAGAAATATTGTCATGCCATTTCTACCCCCCATACCCAATTGCCATAACCATTCGTCTGGCTTAGACCAGGTGGATAGTTCGCTCGTACCAGACATCCCTCATTCTTCAAGAGAAACTCGTGTGATTCCTCTTGCCTCTCAACGGATTCCGAAATGAAATTAAAGTAAGTTCTCGGTCAAGAAACCTAACACATAAGCATAATGAAAATAATGTGGCTACAGTTTTCCTCTCACATTGCTGCAGCTGTCATTAAGTGGAGTGTGGTCAGGTGACAATGTCCGGCACAATGATTTATATACATACATATATCTGGGGAATTTATATTTCGCCTTGTCTGTTTGCTTTTATGTTTGCTCTGGGTGCAAGTGAGAGAACTCTAATTGACTTTGCTTTGCTCCATATTGATAAACACATGCGAAACAAAATTCCAAATTCGAAAGCATTTCATAACGTTCTTAAACCACAATGAATAGAGCGTAGAAAACAAGCCAATTGAGAGGGTTTGAAATGATGATATCAACACACATTCAAAATGCTAACAATGATTATTAATGCCAAGGACAATCTGTTGATTCAGTTTCATTGAAGATCTTTGAACATTAATATCTGACAAGAAATTTCCTTTTTTGATTATAAATTTAAATGGAATTGGGATGAGCTATTTCCATATCTTTACATAGTATTGACTGCTTGAAACTATCCAAAACTTTGACTACGCCACTGGCAATTGTTGGCCAACTGCTGCAACTCGGCAGCTGGAAATATTTTGCCAACCAAAAACTTTCTGCACATTGTTAGCATAATAAACACATAATAAAATGCGAAAAGGCAAAATCAGTAAAGTCAATTTTCAAGATGTTTTGCATACGCAGCCGTTCCGGGGCCATTGGAAAGTTTATTTGTGAGGCAAGCCAAGTGAGACAGGCCAAAATGCAGGTCGAAAAGGCTACTTAATGAATGTGTCGCATGTACAACAGAAAGATTAAATATAAGTGCATACTCACACATAGATGGATAAGACTTTGTCAAAAATTTCAATAAATACAAGGGTCATGTTAAAAGTTATCAGAAATACAAATATTATGACTCATAATGGATAGACTCATAGTATCAAGCTTTTTCCTAAAAAATTCTAGATAAAACTTTATTTTCATACAATTAAGTAAAGTTTACTTATTCAACTAGCATGTGTATCAAATAAAGATCATCTATTAAGAATAGATCAAAAAATGAAGAGTATCTCTGGATAATAATCAAAGTTTTTTTATATAGCCACTTGACTCCATCTGAACTCACTTCTTATAGTCACTTTTACTTGGAATACGTGAATAATACAACCAAAATCTATAGATCCATATTTATTTGCTATTTTTTGACTAACCCTCGTATACATTCATACCAAATGAATATAGTATAGCATACGCTCAGGCGCTCAATGTAATTACATGAATGTTAAATCGAAATTTGCATATGCCACAATCTGACTCTCCGATAAGCGTCTTAAATTTTCAATTTCATTGTTTATTAAGTGCTAAATAATTGTTTATGTGCACGTGCATAATAGAAAGAGACAAGCAGCCATGAAGACAAAAAGAGACACACATACATACATATATATACATACATAAATATGTATATATGTATAAAGATTGAAGCGAAATTAAAGAGAAGAGAGGGGAGGCACAAGACGGAATAATGATCAAAGGCGTTTCATTCTCGCACGATTTCCGTTTGTAATTATTGTGCAAATTTTATACAATTTCCTGTAATGCACTCCCCCTAACAAGTGTCTCTTGCCACTTGCCACTTGCCACTTGGCCGCAAGCTTATGAGATTTCCTCCACTTTATTGCATATACAATTAAAGCATTCATTGTGTGGCAAACTTATGATTTGTGATTAGGGTTTAGCTCAACGCCTTTGAGGTGTAAAATTTCATAAATTTTCAACGCTGAATTTCACAATATTTTGCCATTATGTATTTATGTGTTGCAACTAATTGTGCCACTTTAACCAAAAAACTATATTAAAATCTACTAAATTCTTTGCTTAAAAATCCACATATTAGGCAAATGTTTATACTATCTAATACCATGTGTTTTTTTTTTCAAAAATAATTTTGTTTTCATATATGTATTTAAGCTAGGCCAAGTAATTAATTTTAATATGAAAGCCAAACATGCGCTCTAACAATTGTCATATAATTTGCCGTCTAGACAGTGGAAATTTAGTATTTTCAATTAACTGCAACGGCCCCCAAAGCCAGCAAAACAACAATGCACACACACAAAAAAGGCTCACAATGCAAAGAAGTTTGAGGCAGAGCTGGATTCAAAACTGGCTGACTGCCATGTTGACACAGCACGCTAAAACAGAATACAAAAAAAAAAAAATACATTAAATGACTTCAAAATTGGACACCGAAAGCTATGTACTCTATATACATACATAAGAAACAATAAAGAATATATTTGCCAAAAAGATATTTATTTTAAAATCATATTTAGGACAGCATAGAGAATACTTTTAATTTAAAACGATTTGAATAGATGTTTTAGTTTCCCTTGCTTGCGGATCTTGGGCTGTAAAAAAGTCCCTAAAGGTTGTATATAGAAACTTTTTAAGTAACAAAGCCAACGAAAAGTTTTTAATATGTTGAAAACAATGAATACTTTTCCATCATATTTCATTATGACATTTATATTTATTTGAAATAAGACTTTTATTTGCTTATTCGCATAAACCTTGTCTATCTTATTTGCATAAATATGCAAAAATAAAATTTTTTTCATTAGCTTTAAGTTAGTAGATTAGTTTAGTAAGTTATATTACATTTAATCCGCATGACTCTAGAAAAGTAACTTTTCACCATATTAAAATTTATACTAATGGCTAAGATTTCTAACTAAAATCGGCTGGTTATTTAAAAAATGATAAACCCAAAACTAGTGTCTGTGTTACAAACGAATTGAAAAATCCCAAGTACATTCCGGAAGGGCATTTGGAAAGCGTTAAAAAGGAAGCCGGCAAGTTTTGAACACAGCTCCATGAAAAGCCGTTTGCAGCCTTGGCTATTGAATAACAGGAGCTCAGCAGCAACTGGTAGGCGAATACTCAAGGTTGCCAACAAAATTGCAAGCAGCTAGAGGCACTTTGAACAGCTGGCATTGGCATTGGCATTGGGAGATGTTTGGGTTTTGGGTTGGGGCATGCATTTGAGTTTGGGACTTGGGCTGAAGTTTGTGTTTGTGTGTGTGTGTTTTTTTTTTATTTTAATACGTGTGGCAATGTCACTGCACCTGACGGTGCACTCACCACTTCGCAGTGGCGGTGGCATTGGCAAGAGTCGCACTCTCATTGCAATTCCCATTCCCAAGACCCGCAGCAAGGCTACGCACTTGCGGTTGTTGATGGAAGCCTTGCAAGCGACTCGAGTGGATGTGGATGCGCACCCTCATGTTGGATGTTGATGATGGTCTGCTTAACAAAGCGTGTGATGTTAACGGCTTCGATTTCACTTCTTTTTAACCATACCCTTTCCCTCCTTACCCATGTCCCATGCCGTGCCGTGTGCCACATGCGTTTTTTCTTTCGCAATGACTTAATTGAAATTGCATTTGCTGCGTTTGTTTGCACATAATTGCAATTTGTTTAAAATAACATAAAAGTCAAGTCAAGGACTTAAAGAGAAGTCAGCATGGTATGTGCAGTTAAAGATTACTTTCGAGATATTTATTTTTATTTTAATCCCCCCCTTTGTTTTGTGTGGCTGCGGTTTGTGGTTTCTGATGCATAAAAGGAGTATTGTGAGTTGAGGTGAAAGGAAGCTTTTTGTGAGCTGCATCAGATTAAAAATGAAACTAGTCATTAGTTAAAAACTATTCAACTCGATTTCTCTAGCAATTTGAAATCCTTCTATTTTAGTATACAATTTAAATGAAATGGTTTGTTAGCTAGTCTTTCGTCTATGGGGGAACTGAACGAGAGGTATTGTAAATGAATCCAGATGAAGAATCCAATTGCTCAACAGGAGCGGATTGCCTCTGCAATTCATATCTAACAAACTTTACCTTTTATATTGTATGTTGTTAAAATTGAATATAAATTTTTAAAATTTATGCAGCTAATACCTGAAAAGTGAGGTCTTTTAAATTTCGAATGACTCATTTTGGTTTTTGAATGTTTGAATTTCTTTTAAATTGGAGACTCCAATAAGTTTCTAAAGTAAATTTGAATTAACTTTCAAAGTTAATTAAACCAAACTCGTAAAAAAATATAATTAACTATTATTATTTAGGATAAGATTTAGTTGTATAGGATGTAACTATCAACTTAATTATCTTATACAAGGACTGGCCATCGGCTTAAACACTAACTATATCAATAACTAGCCTGGGTTTCGAATACAGCTCCTCGAATTTTTAATTACATTTACGTATATACATATATCTATATTATATTTAGAGTCCAGATTTGTATGCTTTGGAATATATATAATATTTTAGAAACAAATTATTATTATATCTATTCTTACGCTATGTTTTTGTTTGATATCCTGTAGGTAAAAATTTGATTATCTTCTGGGCTTATTTCCCTTCGTTTGTTCAAGTAAGAACTTTAGCTAAGTGAACGTAAGAATTAAGCGGCAAACGTTATAATCAAATGCTTTGGCACTTCATTTATTAAGATTTCGCTAAGCCGATGAAGATAATAAACGCATGGCTGGCCACTTGTTCGAATGTTCCAGAGACCGTAGATGATAACACGACCAGAACACACGCAACTGGACGATGGTCACACACGCACAATTATGCCATTTGATTTATGTGGCATTTGGTTCGGCTTACCGGCGTTTCGCGACGCCACCAAAACAATAGCGAAAAGATTCGAAAAAGTGGCGCGCGAAAATGGCCGACAAAAAACGCGGAAACTATGCGCCACAAAATGGCTAGCAAATTGCCAGCGATTGCAGCAAACTGGTGGGACAAAAAACTAAACGCAGCCGTTTGTTAGCCGTACACATTGATTGCCGGGGTGTCTAACACAAAAACGAAAAACCGAAAAACGCAACTAAAAAAGAAAGAAATGAAAGCAAACTAAAATTTCACTGGCACGTTTTCTTGCTCTGCCTTGGCCAAAAAGAAGGCGTGCGCGAATCGGCAGCAGTAGGAAAAAATGCAACCAAAGTATGCAAAGCACGCGAACGTACTGCCAGCAAATGCAGCCCATAGCCCATAGCTCAGTTGAGAAGAGAACACGGCGAACTTCTCGAGGAAGGCCGCCGCCGCCGCACCGTTAACGTTAATGCCAGTCTGCCTATGCCACTACCTCTGCCTCTCGAAGAGCCTGTGAGTGAGTGAGAGAGAGCGTGAAAGGATTGGGGAGCGGCAGCAGAAGCTTTTGCAAACGTTGCAAGTGTTTGTTGTAAGCGATACCCAGGACGCAGGCCGCGAGGGAACCCACAGCACAGAGCAGAGCACAGCTGGGGAGGGTTTTTTTTTTGTTGAACCAGGCAGGCAGCCACCCCGAAGCCTAAGTGCAGAAAGTAGGTGAGGCAGCCACATGAGGAAGGCAAAGCGACGAGACGAAGAGTGTTTACCTCAGCTTAGAGCTGACGCTCTGTCAGACAGTCTGGCTCTCTGGCTGCGTCTGCGGCTCCGGCTCTAGATCTGGCGTAGGCTCATACAAAACATGAATGAGTTGTGAAGCAAATGAAGTGCTACGACTCGTCAGTCGAGCCGAGTGCAACCCGCAGCGTATTTATAAATATATAGCTGAGAATAAAAAGTGGCATAAAAATGCATCCCAGCAAGAGACGTCGGCAACACAACTCTGCAGCAACAGCAGCAACATCCGCAGCAGCAGCAGCAACCGACATCGACCAACGTGTAGCAGACGTTCACAGGCTATCATGTCACCGCTGCCGTCCTCATTTGTCTGTTTGCTGCAAGGTTTTTTTTTTTATTTGTTTTACTTTAATTTCTTTTCTTTTTTCGTTTTTGTGTTTTATTGCAGACATCGAGACAGACAAACTGGCAAACGACTGACAGGCAGTTTAGTTTCGACTGCGACTGGGCATATTTTGTGCTACATCATCATCATCTCTTAGCCATGGATGATGACACATGCGAATGACTGCAAATAAATATGGGATGGGTGAAGAAGGAGGTGGAGGGAAGCAGGCTGGGAGGCAAATGGTCGCCTACTTGGTGAATGTTTTACTTATTCTGCTTCTGTTGCCACCCACAGGCTGCAGAAAAATGTTGCTGATGGTAGCAAATTTTACAGTAGCATCTAAACTGAAGTTGAGAGGCAACTAACTGTATTTTGTTGCAACTCATAAAGGGTTTCAAAAACAAGCAGCGACCTTGAGTAGTTTACAACAAAAAGCATTTGAAAGTTTCTAAATACCAAACTTGTTTACGAAACTATTACGGAATTTGACGTCAAAACTTTAATTGCATTTTGCACGACTGTTGTGGCATAATTTTAACGAAAGGAATTTGATACTTCTCACCCTGTATTTTAGCATATGAACTGTATTTAGTCTCTGTGACTAAATATAAATATATGTATAAACATATATATCTATTTTTAGTATGTATATACAAAAATTAATCAAAAGAAAATTACAAAACAAAAGCAACAAACGAGTGAACAAGCTGAAGCTCAACTCGAGACGAGTTGAGACTAAAAACAAAAAGCATGGCATACTTATAGGCGCGGAGCACGTATGTACTTAGGGTTCGCATAAGAGTTATAAAGGAAGGTTCCAGCATAAACGTGCTTTAAACTGTAGCCTCGTAGATAACTAACCAAACTCACACACATTCTACACGTGTGTGTATTAATTATCTTGTTCAGAATTCTAATTTCGTCCTATTCAAAATGAATCGAATATAGATTTATATCACAGACAGATCCTTTAAATAAAATCAGTTTCTAAATTTAAGTACAATATCCTTTTTATGTGAGTAAATTGCTGTATCTTTTTCAATTATAATGCATACTTTTTTTTCTAGTTATTTTTCTCTCTGTGTAGCCACATACGAATATGTCCTTTGAGTTGTCAAAGCTTTCTGCCTGACATTTGGAGCGTGAGCATATTATATAGACAACCTGTCTACACAAACACACACACAGACGCACACAGAGTCCTATCTATAGTTGATATATATCATTGTAGTGGACTCTAGTGTATGCAATCTGGGCTGGTGCCTTTAGCAAAAGTTTTATCAGTTTTGTTTTGATAGTTGACTCCTTGCCTAAGCCTATTAAAGTCGCTTGAGTTGCACAACTAGCCAAGGACTTTGCATTGGGCAGGTTTCCATGCTCAGGTTTAGGTATAGTGTTTTCTATTTTTTGTTTTCTGTTTTATTTTTCTCTTGTTTTGTGTCTCTCCGCCCCCACGCCTTTTGGGGCAAATGATAGGCCCCAAAACACAAGGGAGCTAAGCTCTTGTTGCTCTGTGCGGCTGTTAATTATCAGGAGGTGCTCGTTAGTGAAGTTCTCGACGTTCTTATTCACTCTTATTCCCGCTGTCGTTCTCGGTAGTGAGTTTACTCCTTTCTCTTTCTCGTTCTAGTTCTCTTTCTCTCGCTTTAACTCTCTGGTTTATGCTGTGTCTTTATTTCGGTCTGCCTTCCTCTCTGTATGCGGCTATGACTGCAATTTTCTCAAGAAGCCGCACTTAAATGGCTTCCTATGCGGGTGCTAAACAAAAGCAGCAGCCACACACGCACACATATCCAAGAAATTCTGCATATGTTTGTGTGTATGTGTTGGTTTGTCTGTGACAGTTAAAAAAAAAAATATAGCATAAAATCGCAGCTATAAGTCGCAGCGTTGTTTGCCGCCCGGTGGTTGAAAATTGGTTGTTGTTATTTCTTTTTGTTTTTGCTGTTTTTAGCTACCTCCTTCTGTGTCTTGCAACGTGCAAATGAAAAAAAGAGTTGCAAATTTCAAACGTTGCTGCTGCTGCCGTTGCCTCTTGTCGTTGTTCTGCGCAACACATGCGCCATTATGCAATTGATTTTTTCTCATTTTTTGTTTGTTGTTGTTGTTTTGGAGTATTTAGCATTGTTGTTGTTGTTGTTGCTGTTGCCATGCTAGGTAAGGTTTACTTTTTTCATTTTCATTTTTGCTTTATTTTTTTTTTTCTTGTTTTTTGGATAAGTCGAGTTGAAGGGGCCATAGGTCATTCAACTTGGGGGCAGACTAATTTGCAACTGGCTGCAGGTTACGCCTAATTAGGAATCCCCAACTAAAAGACTGAAAGTTATGTGGACCAAGGCGTTGAAAAGCCAACATCAGAAAGGTGTCTAAAGTGACGCTTTATATGGCATGGAAAATGGGAAAAATACACACACACACAGACACACAAACACTCGCTCGCTCAACCAACTACAGGCAGTTTCTATGCATCACGTAACGCGTGCCCTATCTCATTTCATGTTGCATACAACGAGGCGCAGCGCGGCGCGGCTTTTAACCCTGAATGCATTGCTGCAATGAATGCAGCTGCAACATAAAGACAGACAACTCACAGACACACCCACACCTCTATACTCCAATTACACATACATATATGTACATATGTATGTTTGTATATATTTATGTAAGCCGATTCTCTTAGCTTCCCCTTTCGCGTCAAAGAGCTGACTCAGATTGCGTATACGCAACATTGGCCACTTGCATTATTAAGCGTCTGTTTGTGTCGTGTGCTGTGATAAGCCTCAACAACTTGGCTCCGTCTCCAGTCCACATCTGCATATTCATCTGTGCAACTGTGCAACTGCATTTCCCGCTTTAGCCTTAGCGAATTGAGGGGAACGCGTGCAATGCGTGTGTGCCCTGTTTCATTCATTGTGAATGTCAAGTGTTGGCAGTTGGCTTCCCAAGATGGTTTTGTTTGACGCCTGAGCAGCGACAATGACAACAACAACTACAACGAAAACGACAACGACAAAGACGACGACGACGATGACATTTGCTGTGTCAAGTGGAATTCAAGTGCATTTTACATGGCGCGTCTTTGATTGGCATTAGCTTGCATTGCTCCCTCTGACTCTCTCTCTCTCTCTTTATGAAGAGTCATATTGCAATGAAGACAAAGATGAAAATGTCAAATAGGTAGCATTTGACTTATGAAATTCAGCTAGGATATGAAAGAATTGTATGCTGATTTCCTTTTTCTGTTTTGCTTCTATTTAAAGAATATGACAACTAATTATTTCTCGTTCCATAGAAAAGTTATAATTTTATATATTTTTTTAAGTTATATTTTATAATTGAATAGGTAGGTGGATAATTCTTCAAAATACCGTGATCATTACGCTATAAGGAGAACTGTTAAATATAGACTACATAATTTTTTTGTTTCTTGACTTTTTTTTTATCAGATCGTCCAGGTGTTATATGAGGCTTATACATTTCAATTAACACTGTTCAAACTATGCTAACAACTTTGGTTAAAAAGAGCTTTTTCATACATGGACCACGCAATGATAATTATATAAATAATTATCTAAACCAAACATATGACTTCTAATTTGACCATATCACAGATTACATCACACATTAAAATTGCAAACATGAATTAATTCTATTTTTACATATTTCATGGAATGTGTATCTGTTACCAAAAAGAAACCATAAAAATTTGATGCCAATTTAAATTGCAGATATTTACACAAGTTCGATGAGGTGATACATACATTTACATATGTAGATACTGGACTTGAGAAACTGAAAACAGTTTTTATATTATCTCTCCACCTGCTTTACTTATTCACCTAAGTAATCAAACGAGCATTAACCACTCTTGGGTCAATTGGCTATAACTGCTTTGATTGTAAGTGCCCTTCCTCTCTCTCTCTCTCTATCACTCTCTTATGTCAGTCTATCGTCAAAAATTGAGAGAGCTACACACCCTGTTATGTTGCAATTTCAATAGGCACTTAATTGCAATACTACAATGTAAGAAATATAATGAAATATATATATAAAAATGTGGTCAAACCAAAGGGGCCCACTAAAACGATAAGCGCCGCATTGAATATTTATCAAATTAATACGCTGCTTCACACAAGGAATTAATCAAAATATATGTGCACACCTATAGATATATATATCATGTTTATGGCTATTAAAAACGTTAAGCAAGTCATATGCAAATCCACTCATACATATGGGAAACGCCAACGCAGACGTCGCACTTTTACTTTTTTCTTGGCTTCTTTTTTTCCTCTTTGTATAGACAAACATTAATTTACAACCAAATCTACACATTTACATACACGTGCACGTGTATATAGAGTTGGATACATTCATATATAAGAAATCATGCAAAGCAAATTAAATAAAACTGACCTGAAGTGGGTAAAAGCGGTAAGGTAAAAGCAGCAAAACGAAAAACAACAATAATAAACAAGCCAAGATACAAGATTTTCACGGCCCCTTCGAGATGCGTTGCCATTAAGACAAATCTTAAAACAAAATAAAGCCGAAACTTGAAAACAGAGGGGCAAGGTTGAAATCAGTAGATTAACGAAGTCATAATACCCTTACCCTCTTGTATCTTGATATAAGTGACTTTAATTTCTCTTGTTTTTCTGTCGTTGCATTGTCCACCCACGATCTTCATTATTTGATGTCTTCATTAGAGAGTCTCCAGGGAGTCTTCTATAAAAAATGCTTGTTAATTGCTGGTATACATCGACTCATTGATGTCTCTGATATCTTGTTCATGTAATAACAGAAATTAAACATCATTTACACTATCATTTACGTCTCTTCCTATCGTGTTTTTTCCCATAATCATTTGTATTTACTATTTCTTACGAAGGATTGTAAGCACCAATAACTAATGTGCCCTTTCCATTGATTTTATTTCCTAGAAAATCCACTAACTCTTTTATGGTTAAGTTACTTGGTTATTCGGTTACAAAGATTTGATCATAATGAATATGCTTTTTCTACAAATTTTGCACTTTTATTATGACAAAATTTGCGTGAGTGATAGCCAAATGATGCCACAAGCAAATGAACGTTGAAGTCGCAAAATGAAAACGGAAAGAAAACAAATAAATATACATGAATAGAAAAAGAAATTATGAAATTTCAAAATGTTACAACAAATCAAGCAGCTAACCAGCCAGCCAGCCAGTCCGCCAGCTAGCCAAGCAATCACAAAAACTGGGAAACAAGTTTTCTGTTCAAAGGCCTGGTGCAAGTCTATTCAGATCTTCTGCTCCAAAGACATATTGCTTTGTCTCTGCTCGAAGCATAAGATTCACTCTGTTGTCAGCGGGCAAAGCGTGAACAACACAAAGCATCGAAAAAGGGAACACGAAGATATATTATCTAAAAATGTTGCTGCTACTTTTATCAATGGTAGGTTACCTATTTTTTGTGCGTTGATGGGATTTTCATCAGTTAATCATATTAATTATCCTTTTAGCTGGTCGGGGTGACCTTAGCTCAAAATCCAAACTATAATTATCAACGCCCGCATGTTGCATTCAATTTGGAGAGTCAAACAAAGCTACCGGCTAAATTTGTGGTACAGACATTGGGCCCTAATAGTCGCACCTACGACGTAGAGTCTCATAGGGCGCCGACAGTTTATGAGAATCATCAAACACAAGTTGTAGCACAGCAGCAACAGATATCATATCAGCAGTCAGCACCGCAGCAACCGCAAATTATCTATAGTCAACCGCAGCAACAGCAAGCTCAACAGCAATTTGTACAGCAGCAACAAGTCCAGCATCAGATTCAGCAGCAGGTACAACAGCAAGTACAACAGCAGCAGTACGCGTATCAGCAACAGTTGCAAGCACCCCCGCAGCAATTGCATACCACAGCCTATGCAAACCCTTTGTTGATCAACGCTGTTACTTATCAGCAGCAAACTCCCACTCTAGTGGCGCCCCCGGCACCTGCCCCACCGGCGCAACCCATTAGTTATTACGCGCAACCTCAGCAATTAGTTAGCTACCAAGCTCCACCAGCGCCGCCGCCACCAGCTCCTGTCTATGGCGTTGCGGTGCAGCAACAGCAGCTGCCACAGAGGTTGTATTTCAAAAACCCACAGCCATATGCTGTGGTTACGCTGCCCAATGGTCAGAAGACTCTCGATGCCGGTCATGGCTCAGGATTTCCTCCAAACGAAGTGCAATACAAACTGTTAGCTAGCACAGGTTCTCAGTCGACGGCTCCACGCGTGGGAGATCACGTCGGCCAATCGCAGAGCTCGTCACTGGATGCTTTCAAGTACAAGCAGGCCGTACCCGATGATACACGCGAATATCAACGCTTTGTGAACAACTGCGATGCGAATGGCCAGTGTCAACAGTTCAATTTGAGCCCAGGACAAATCGATCCAAGCCATCAGCAACTATTGCAGCAGGCACGTGCTAGTACCCAGCCACGAATTGAGGGCTGCACAAAGAGTGAGGCAATCTATGTTCCTGTTGGAGCCCAGTTGAATAACCAAAATCAATTGCGTCCCAAGGGCAGACGCCTATTCGAACGCAAGGAGCAACAGTTTTCTAGGTATCCCTATAACTAAACAAAATCCTAACCCACCTATTATGTTGAATAATACAAATCGAATTTATTAGTGTGTTTATTAAGTTTCCAAAAATTGTTAAACAAATTGTTAATAAAAAATTAAAAAATAAACAAACTTAAGAGTTAATTAAAAGAGTTCCCCTCAAAATATGCAATGATTAAAACAAACTACTTATTAACGATTGATCGTAAACATTGTTTCGCAACATTTGTTGCTATTTTTATGTGGGCACAAACCGAAATGTTGCTCAACTTCAACGTGTTGCCCAATAAACAATTCGATGTTTGTATCTCTTATGCTAATTAGCTAAAAACTAAAACATATAAATCAATGACGATGAACAGAAATTATGTAACATTATATCAATATCAGGTTTTTGGCTAACAATAAGATAACAAGATGGGTTCAAGATTAAATTAGGGAAATGAATAAAGGGATAAACCTTTGAAAATAAAGTCATGCAAAATGTTTAATAATATTTTCCTTAACTGTTAATAAGAAATAGTTATAAAATATGTTTAGAAGTTAGATGAGAAATGATTGGAAGATGTTCTTGGCCCCAATTCAAGGGCCTAGCTGATAACCGCTCCTGTTTTTTATGCCAACTTATGTCAGCATACATAATTTTCATATACAATAAGTTCTAGAGAGCCTCACTGGCCGCGAACTGTTGATTGTTGATCTTAGTCAGTGTTTAGAACGCAAGTGAGACACCACATGTATATAGAAATGAATTCGTGTTTTCTACTATTTTTGGTAAATGTTTAACTCATAAACAAGTTTTGTTTACGATGGATGACGTGAAATGGCTAAAATTCCCCTTCTACACAGATGATGAGTGTGATGACAGTGTCGTTAGCCGCCTTGGACACTGGTTATGCCTATGAAAATCCAGTTGGAGATCAGTTTATAGAGCCTACAGTTCACCAGGTGCATCGTCCACTAAAACATCGTCTCAAGCCATCCATAAATTATTGCAATAATGAGCTCGGAAGTGGTGAAACGACTGAAAGGTATCGAGCAGCTCATCCCCCGCCGCGACGTTTGATACATCACAGGGAAGTTGTGGTGGATAGAGACTTCTTTGAGCCATCGGCCGAGAGAGTTGAGGAACTGAAACGCATTTTGCTGGAACAATAATAAAGAATCAATAAATACTTTTGGGAAATTCCACCCAAAAATTTGTTTGTTTGTTTGCGATCTGTCATTAATTCAGTGCCCATGGCTAAGGCAATTAAACAAATTATTCCAGACATTAGCTAATACTTGGCCAAAGATAAAAAGTTGCTCCCAAACCGCATTCCAGACCAAATGGGATGCTGCCAAATTAGCCAGAAACCATTAAATTAAAAAAGAAAACAAGTGCATTATTTTTTTTTATAATAAATAAATAATTTATTTTAGCGCGCTTAACAAACAAAAAAAACAAACTCATAAATCGCTCAAACCATAAAAGACGCGGTTCTATGCATCATTCTTATACTTTTTGCTCTCTCCCGGATAGACGCTATATAAATCGTAATCGAACTGATCCCATTGCTGGTAATCTGCGCCTCGTGGCTTTGTGTTGCCTTTCTTTAGCTTGAGTGACGACTTCTTCTCTTGGGCCACATCCAAAACTGGCAACTTTTGACGGACCTTTCGCTCGTGCGCTGTAAGAGGCTGTGGACCACGAACTGGAGTGCTGCTTTCAAGGAATCGTGACTCGTCCATGCCCAAATCATTGCCCGGACTCATTTGGGCATCATAGAAATTGGCAAAGTTCTGCAACTGCATCGAGGCAGCTGGATGATGATCATAATAGTCGGGCATTATGAGATTGTAGTTCCCTGTCAATGCCATTGGCTGTTGGGGTCTTGGGGCATAGGCGAAACTGGATGCACTGCCGGCTCCATTCAATGGGCGACTGTAGCTATAGCGGGGCAGAGCCTGACTCAGGACCAAACAACAGGTGAACAGTAACTAAGGATAATCAAGAAAATAAATTAGCACTTAAATTTTCTTTAATTTTCTTTTACTTACCACTTTTGTATAATATTTGACAGCCATTTTTAAGAAATTTTGTTATGTGATTTGCTTGTTAATATTTGTTTTTGCTCTTGATAATTTTTTACACTTTTTCTGCTTCTGTTTATTTGTTTTTTCCTCCTTGTGCTTGCTTGGATGTTGCGTTTAATTCGAGCTCTTAAACCTGTCTAATGTTCTGAGCATTGCGATTTTATATTTAAAGCAAGAGCGTCAAGAGCGAAAGCCGAAAGAATTTCATTTTGGAAATCCGGTTTACAAAAACTCCGAGCCAAGCGGGCTGCTTTTGGCCAGCTGCCGTTGACTGACTGACAACCGTGGAGATGTGAGTGACACACGCAGCAAACGTCAGTGCAGGTCAGGCACAAAAACACTGAAGACTGAACCCACCAACCGTTGCTACCCACCCAAGGCAAGTCAAATTTGTCCCGTCAAGTTCATCGCGTCAAACAGCAGCAGCAGCAGCAGCGAAAAGGCAGCCGCAGCAACAGTCAGACAAAAGAAATGCAAATCATTTGACATTTTTCCTCAATTTGTTGTCGCCTTTCAACTATGAAACTCATTTTGACACACATTTTGTTAAAATGAAATCGGAGACAATTTGATTGAGTTGGCTTTGTTGCTGCTGCTGCTGCTGTGACGCAGACGATGCAATTTTGTTATGGGGCAATTAATCCAAATTAAATGTTAATAAAATTATTAATCAAGCACGCTTTGTACCACTGAACTTTTGTGTAATTAACCAGACGATTTCGAGAGAGAGACAGACTGACTGACATGTTAATAAACATATTTACAAATTGGCATATCAATCAAATGTTTGTAATGGCTTTACAATTTTTGTCAGTTAGTCGCCATGGGTGGTGGACGATGCTGGTCATCCCTTTTAGTTGGTCGGTTCAATAACATTTTAAAATTGCAGATCCCATTAACAAGATAATGACTACAGGCAAATCAGTTATTAACTGCATGAAAATCCCACAAAAAATTCAAATTTTCGATCTGAGAAGAAAACGCGTATTCATATATTTTGTTTTGCGTAATAAGAATTGGATTTTGTTAATTAAATTCACATATTTCAAATATGTATAATATACACATAAGTATATATTTATTTACAACAATATGAGAACTGAAAGCAGCTTCAAGCTGATTGAATTGTGTGCAAAAAAAAAAAAAAAAAAAACAACACCCAAAAGCTAAATTAAATTGGAGCACACATTGAGGTTAACTTTTTAATTAAAACTGTGTGTATGTGTGAGTGTGTGTTTTAATGGGCACTTAATTTAAAGAAAGAGATACAAATACAGATAAGAAAGTATCTACAATTTTTTTGTTTTTTTGGTGAAATTTCAATTAAATTGCAAAAAACAGGAAGCTTTGCTTTAACTCTACATCTTTTTAAATGAAGGGGGCTCGACTGAGTATTGTTAAGTTAAACTCAGTGAACATAAACAAAGTGAATAAGTCTATACACATCAAACAAAAGTCAATCACCATTTATAAATTTATACAAGACTGTGGCCAGGACTTAAAGTAGGGGAGACAGCCATGTTTAAACTGATTTTTTGTAATACCTTTTCATTTGAAATCCTAAAATAGTAAAATAGAATATTACCATTAAATAAATTCAATTAAAAACATAAATTTTGAAGAATTTCATTCTAGATTCTATGTATTTTTTTAAAAAATTTATAAAGTTTATCGATCTAGGGGGCCCCTCCTGACCATTACTGGCTACGCCCTTGTAGAAGAAAAGTAGACAAATTTAAGTGATCTTGCCCAATACCAGAGGTAAATACAGGAGGATTTTAAAGGATTAAGTTTCTCAGCCTTTTAGAAAAAAATTTATTGAATACATTGGCATAGTATGTTACAAAAACTATTGATCGAAATGACTAATATTTCAGTAAAAATATAAAACAAAGTTGGGTTTTTCTGGTTGTATTTAAACTTTGAGATCTTTTGGCCTGACGCTGTTTTAAGACGCAAATTTATACTAAAATACTTTTGTGCATGAACTGCATAAGAAAGTAGATCAAATTTCCTGTCGAATAATACATTTTTCATTAAAATTGAATGAAAATTACATAATTTTTA
This sequence comes from Drosophila paulistorum, assembly GCA_018152135.1. Lineage (NCBI taxonomy): Eukaryota > Metazoa > Arthropoda > Insecta > Diptera > Drosophilidae > Drosophila > Drosophila paulistorum. Next base: position 5,014,109 of record JAECXG010000805.1, on the reverse strand, counting down.
GAGAGGTAATTTTAAGCTATTCAATTTTGACTTTTAGCTACCACTGAAAAGCACAAAAAAAAAAAATAGCTCCATCTATATAATCAGATTGAAATAAGAATAATGTAGGTATTCAATTCTAGATATATTCCCATTTATTGTGAAATTTAAAAACGAATTTAAGTCAACCAACAAAATGAATACATAGTAAGAATTTGGTAATCAAATGCCACATGATCTGCTCAAATTCACATCAATTTGTCAATTTTTTAACAAATCTTCGGCAATTTTTCAAGCTTAGTCACTAACATTCTTTGGGAGTTTCCCAAAAAAAAATACACCTACAAATTAAACTTGTCTTAAAATGTTGTCTATGTATGTGTGGTGACTTTTGCTTTTGGCCATTTTATGGCTTCTTTTATGTAGTTTATCTAGAACAAAAAATTTGAGTTATAAATGGGTTGCTTTCGCCTTGTTTTTACCCCACCTTAAAAAAACGAAAAGATAATTTGCATGTCCCAAAATGTTTTTTCGATTTGTTAAATATATAAAAATCAACATCACACGCATTTAAAAGGCATAAATAAGTTTTAGTGTCTCGGAGGGGAAACCCGTTGTCATTGATTGCTACTGGTCCCTGCCCTTATCCCCCGTTGATAACAACAACTTTATTCAGGAACCTAACAAAATCTCTCTGAATTTTTGTTCGTTATATTATATATACATGCAATGTAAAAATTTACTTACAATATTTAAAAACAACTGCGGGCAATATGTTCGTATACACACAAAGTCCAGATTCATTCGAATTTGCTTTGTTTTAAGTACTTACAATTCATTTGTATAATTTTTCTGATTTGCTTTTTCTTTCTCCTGGGCTTCGTGTAAATTGGCCCGTTTTGTTTTATTTTGTTGTTTTTTTTGTTTTTTTTTTGTCGAAAAAGTTTTTATTGTTTTTTTATTATTACGCGCATGTTTTTGAGATCAAAGACATGCTTTAGCAAACAAATATATAAATATATATTATATTTGTAATTTTTTGTATGTAAAACATTTTCGCTGGGAATTTACGTCGGAACACACAGCTCAGAATAAAATGCAAAAACGGAAAAATTACATTTCACACATTTTGCTTAACGTAATTTCAATTATTTAGCAGAGGGGTCAAAAACAAACTGTTTTAAACTGTTTGCTTGCTAACAACTATTTGCCAAGCTCTGGCCAAAAAGCCTCAAAGCAACGTGCCTCAAAATTGAACCGCAACATTACTTGCACGCCAGACACATCCCAGCTGCTGGAGGTCCCTCTGCGGTTGTCTCCTTGATGCCACCTCTCATCCCGCCCCTCCTTACAGAGACTAAGCGCATTATTATCGAATCAATATCCATGCGAAAGCAAATGCAAATCTCATCAAATTTAATATGCACACTGACCACAATAAACCCAGACACATCATTTGACAATCTTCGAGAGTTCGAGTTCGAGTCTGGGGCCCATATTTATCAATTAAACCACAAATTTTGAATTATTATTATATGCTTATATATTACTCTTGTTGGTCAAAATCTATAAAGACTAAATTGATATTAATTGTTTTCTCTGTTCTCTCTTGTCTTATTGCAGGGCATAGACAACTCGTCTTGGCACACAAAAGATTTCTAGTAATGAAACTCCAAATGACTGCCTTCAAAAAGGATATTTGCATTTCGATATACAAGCGCCAAGCCATGAATTAATTCTGATTAAACGTCGACATAACATGTTGAAGGACTATTCCATTGTTGATGAAATTCGCTAGAACAATTGTTACATAGATACCCAGAATGGCAATTATCGAAAGACGTAATCCAAATGGATTCTCCAATTCTGAATCCCAATCGCTCCATATTATATATCCATCCAGCTTGTAGCTCATTTGAATGGTGCCCATGTAGTTCGGATAAAAGAAATACGAGAATCCAAAATTGATGCAGCGAAAAACATTGCGATCTTGGATAGTGATTTAGAGGAACCGATCAAATATCTTAGCTACGAACTTCTTATAACTCTAATCTACCAGGTAAATAAATCTATTCATGCCGTTTAAGCCGTGAAAACTTGACAAAACTGGGTTTGCTTGCCACGGGGGTTTTCGAAATCGGCTAACTTAAACATTAAACATAAACTGTTTGGAATTGGTAAGAAAAAATATCAAAGAAGCTAACTTCGGCAATGCCGAAGTTTTTATACCCTTGCAGTCCTTGGCAATCATTTTTTAACATTTTGAAATTTCTTTCCTTGCAAATCAATTCATCAACACACAAACAAAACATTCAAATTATTTCTCTCTTTACTACAAATTTTTAAGCAAAGCACAACACGCATACACATACATACATACGTGTAGCGCTGCGTCTGTGTGTGTGTATGCATGTGCTCTATTTGATTTGCTGATGACGTAGAACCGATTTGTATTGACTGTAACTTGTGTTCTATTTATCCGATCGAACTCAAATTTTGGGATCTGAGATTTTATATCAAATTCTATTATATTGGTAAATTTCATGGGGATACTCCAATTTTTGCAAAAATTTTTGTTCTAGAGCTATATGATATAGTAGTCCGATCCTGACAATTTTCATACTCTATTATCTCCCGGCTAAAAGTAGCTCAAATATGAAATTTCATTCCGATAGCTCTTAAGATGCCAGCGTGAAGTTGATTTGCACAGACGGACGGACGGACGGACGGACGGACGGACGGACAGACGGACATGGCTATATCGACTCAGCTTCTCATGCTGATCAAGAATATATATACTTTATGTGGTCGGAAACGTCTCCTTCTGTGCGTTACAAACATCTGACCAATTTTATAATACCCTCTGCAAGGGTATAACAATCATTCCATATTTTAATGAGATGCAATTTTTATTTACTTGGTATAGCATTTCACTTAAGCATAGACAAAAATATTTCGACTCCCCAACAATCCCCAGCATAGTAAATCTTAAAGACCTGCCACACTTCTACATACACACACACAAAACTTCTTAAAATCTCTGTTAATTTTTTGTAGGAGATGAGCTGTATTTTTCAAATCATTTTCTAAATTCACCAAATAACCGATGTGTCTAATGCTATTAAGTTTTATTGACCAAAAATTCATTATGAAAATCTTCTTTGACTAACCTTTAAAATTCATATTAAGTCCAGGCCTCTTATTCTCCAGAGCCTCCATTTCCTCTCCATAATTCCTTAATGCGTACGTATATGATCCTCGAGTATTTCAGTAAGTGGCTAATAAAAATTTAGATGCCTTTTACGGTTGAGAGTTAAAACTTAATAATATTGGATTCTATACATTTTTTGTTTCATGAACCAAAAAATAGCTAATTAAAATAGTTAATTAGGGAACTAGTCCCATAAAAGTCCAGCATGAGTCCTGATTTCTCAAATCAGGCAAATGAAATTTGTGGCTATAGTTAAAGGTAATTCTTCTGCCATTTTATTTAAGTTTTTACTAACTTGTGTAGCATGCTACTCGTTTTAAGCTGCAAGTAAGATGCTTTCCGTGCAACATACTAAAGATTTGGGTTGCACTTACAGTTAATATCATTTGCTTTTGCTTCCATCAGGTTGTTGTTGTATTCCATTTTTTAAGCCCTTAATTAACAGAAAGACAGAGAGAGGGAAGCGGGATAGACTTACGCACAGAAACACCTTGTTGAGTGGGTCATTAGTGCAGACGAGCGATGCATTGGGGGCAGCTGTTGGCCCGCCTGCTTAATTGTCGTTAATTACTTGCATTTCATCGATGCCTCTTAATCTTCACTTGTGCTTGCAACGGTCTTGCCCGAAAAAGGTGAGGCAATAAAAATCCAAGTGGCAAAGAAGAACAGGCTGCAAGCAGCAGCATCAACAACAATAACAACAACTGAAGTATAATTAATTGCATATTTTCACAGCAGCTTGCAACAGACATTGATGTCAGGCAGACAGGTTGAAACGGCCAAAAGCAAACAACAATCGAAATGAAAGTGCCAATGACAATTACAGGCTTTGCTTTTCGACCTGACGCTGATGTAATGGAAAATATATAAACCCAAATCTTATGGAAATTGCAAAGGCATAAAATAAATCAAAGCAAAGGCCAGTTAATGGCAAAATGATTAAGCGAAAGTTGCACAATTCTCAAAATCAAAATTCGTATGGCTTTGTGTGTGTGTGTGTGTGTGTGTGTATGTGGACCGCCTGTTGACAGCGATAAATCAGCAAATATAATGAGTCAAAGTTATTGTTCAACAAGGCTCATTAATCACGATGCATATCAAATTAAGAGTACATTATTCCAATTCCACAGATTTGCATACACATAAAGACCCCGAAATGCATGTGTGTGTGTATCTATCTGCAAAGCGTTGCATACTTTGAGGCGGCATGTTCATTAGAGTCACATTTTAACCCGGTGGCAGGGCCATGCGATTTTCTGTTTACCCGTACGCTAATTGCAAATGCCAATCAGGGCGTTGCCCGGACCAACTCCCCCCCATAGAAGACAAAGCCAACCAACCAACTTGGCCTCAAGTTGAGATCCGAGTTGCTTGCCAGTCTGGCTCTCGTATGGGGCGGATTGGGTTGAGTTGCCTCTGATTGCTCCAATTGCCAAGCGCCCAAGCACGCACGAGTGCCTTATACAAAGTTAAAACTAAACAAGTCTTGTCCGCATCTCAGTTAGAAGCAGCAACGATACGATGGGACAACAACTGTCAACGCACAAAGACAACCAAGCTCTGATACATACATATAACGAAACGGTTAATTTAGACTATGACAACAGAACAACAACAAACGAAATGGCAGTTCAAAAGCCGTCAACGCCAAATGAGAAAGCAAAAGGATGCCGGTTGAGTCTCGTAGCTTTCTGCAAGGCTCTTTTCTCTGCCATTTGCATGGGGTTTGTACTATGCCATTCACGGGATCTGCAATTATTTCACTTTCTTGGTGTGTGAGAGGGTGGCGTTTAATGCTAGATTGCCTCACTCTATCTCCCTTTCGTCATATAAAACATTTTTTAGTGCTTTTATACGTACACACTCGCAGGAGAAGTACAGTCATTTGCTTAAAGAAATGCTGGCAATTGTTTAAAATTTAATTAGCAACGCTCTCTGATTATGCCAACATTTTCGAGCAGCGTGCATGAAATTAGAGTTGGCTTTTCCGTCGAATTGAAGGCCATAAAAATGGCAACAAAATTGCAAATGATACAACGGCAACAACATCAACAGAAAGAGGTATATACTAAACTACATACATAATATATACTTACAATCTTTGTAAACAAGTGGAACCAAGAGACTAAATTTCAAGCTTGGATATTGCAGTAATGTTCTTAAACGTAAGTTTAAACAAGAAAAAACGAAATTACATAAATAATTTGATAGTTAACCTGAAATGTGTATCTAGTTGAAAATGTATTGAAAGTGATTTAAAAACTGTGATGAATTGAAAGTGATTTAAAAACTGTGATAAAGCTCAAACACCTTTGTTGTCTAGAAGTATTCGATTTTTTAATGCTTTTCTTGCTGCGATCGCGTCGTCTCCTCCATTGAAGTAAACAATGGCCAACACAGAATCTCAACCAACCAATCACTCCACATTTTGCCATGGTATTATACAAAGTTGTAGTAGAAGTAGTAGTAGTAGTATATACTCGTACTTTTTTGTACATTTTTCATTTATTGTTTTCTTGTTGTTTTTTTTTTCTGTTTACAAACAGATATACGACGACGAAACAATTTGCGGCCAGCCAGCTAAGTCGTCAACACATTCACACTCAATGCGAAGTGTTTGAGCATTCTTTTCTTTGTGTGTGTGGTGTTTTATGTATTTTTAGAATATTGTTTGCAGTTTGCATGTTTTGTCAACATATTTTTTAATGTAAAAGTTTCTGATGAAATCTATGAAAACTGAAAGAAGATGTGACACAAAGAATGACAGATAAGACACATTTTCTGACAGTCGCTTTTTGTTTTATATTCCAGCTCTTTGGTGGCAACGTGTAAATTAAATATTCTGTTCTTTATTCTGTTGATTATCCATCAACAGTTTACGTTTTTACTAAATCGATGTACTAATTCGTTATATGTATAAACACTTATTTATTCTTCATATAAACAGCTCATACACATTTTGGAAAATAGTTTCAGAATCGTAAATGAAATAAAATCTAAAACCTTAATATTTAAACCATCTTTAAATCAGGTTTTACTTTCAAAACAGAATTTTGAAGTCAAAGAACATTTACAAATGTCTGGAATGCGATTTAATTCAACTTTATTAAAATTAATTTTTTAGTTACTGCAAAAAATTACTTCATTTATTTTCAAATTCAAAAAGAGTTTATAAATGCCTTAATTAAAATGAGAAAATATTTGTTTGTCTTAAGCTTGGCCATTAAACGATTTAACGTTCAATGAATCGATCGTTAAATATTTATATAAACGTTTTTTGGGGAATCCAAACAGAAGGTGTTAATCTGGCTTATCAATTGGAGGACTTGTTGATCCGGATTGTCATATACTATATGTATTTAATATTACAACTTGATCAATATGCTGGCATACATTCTTTGCATATTACTGCATTTAATAAGAAATCGAATTCGAAAATATTCCCAAATTGAGTCGAGCCTTGTAAATCTATTTTATTCTGCATGCAGGCGCCAGATATTCGGCTTAAGGAGTAAATTGAGTAAAATATAAGGAGAGGAATCAATTTTGTAGTGATTCTGAAGTTTTCAGTGCCCTATTTTCACTTTAAAGTGCTGGCAAGAGCGATGAGCATTGAAAATTGATGTTTCTAGCATCTGTTATATGGGCAGCCAAAAAGTATGCTACACTTCCTTGCTGTCTGTGCAAGCATCTTTTATTAATCATTATGCCAGGCAGTTTAATTAAAAACTTAGCTTAACCGACAGCCGCCTTTAGAGCTGTTGCACTCAGCAATGGCGTTGTGCCACAACAGCCGATGTCCCATGAGCAGGAGGAGTAGGAGGGGGAGGAGGTTGCTGTTGCATTCGATGGTTTGCTGCAACAGGGAATGCAAGCTGCTGCTACTGCTTCTGAAACTGCTTCCGTTGCATTTACTTGGGATGAGCTAATTAAAATGCATTGTTTAATGCAAATAATGGATTATACATATACAGATATATATATATATATATATATAGACGGTAGTTTCAAGTGTTTACTTACGCCAACAGTTGAGTGCCTTCTGCGGGGGCATAGGCGGAATATTCTACGTTTGGCGCCGGCAAGGCTATTGCAGGCGGCGCCTTAACGATTTTTGGCTCTGTTTGTGGATATTGTTGTTGAGCCTGAATTGGCTTTGGCAGACTCAATGGCTGTTGCTGTTGTTGTTGTTGTTGTAGATGCACATTGACGCCATTGAACCCTGGCAATATTTGAGGTTGTTGACTCACCAACCTTACAGGCTGTGGGCTTTCATAAACAAAAAAGTGTTGCCGATGTTGCTGCTGCTGTCGCTGAGGTTGCTGAAATTGCTGTTGCTGCGGCTGCTGTGGTTGATTCGTCGGCGTTTGCCAATTTGGCACAGTTTGGCCCAACAAATTGTACAACAATGGCGCCAAAGTTTCGCTCCCTGTGATTTGTTTCAGCTGCTGATGCAACTGAGCTGGCTCAATAATTTGTATTGGTGCCCGCTGAATATCCACCACAGTTTGCCCATTTCGACCTGCTGAACCTCTTTGTATATGGGTTGTGTATACCAAACTGAAAGTAAATAAATGCATAGTTTGCTCAATAGATTGACCTGCTTGCCTCTAGCCTTCCAGCGACCTACTTTGTCAACGGCTGTTCAAACAACTGAGCCTCAGCCAAGCACACAGCCAACCACATCAAACTCAGTAAACTTTGCAAATCAACAGACATATTCATCTATAAATAAGTTAGTTAAATTGCTAACGTTTCTATAGATAATACCTCCGTCGACACGGAACTCCAAATATAAACTAAAAGTTTAAAAAGAACAGCACACTCACAATAAGCCACCTTTTCGATAATCCATTCATAAACGTCAAGATTATCTGCTGACAATTAATTAGTATAGGTAATACGAGTAGGTGTATGTGTGTGTATGTGTGTCTCTCTGTGTGTGCTTGTTTCGGCAATTTAATTATTGTTTTTGTTTTTATTTCAGAGATTCATTTGTTATTTTAGTTAATTATTTATTCACATAATTATGCAAATATTATTAAGTGTGAACAATTGAATATGCATGATTTGCGCTACAAATACAAATACAATAAACGCTACACATAATATATAATTAATGCTTATAATTTCTTTTGTTGTTTTATTATTTTTAGCAAAAAAGCGATCTATAAAATGTTTTAGGGTTATTGTGTATAATTATTTCATTTTGAATGTGGCAAATTAAACCAAATTATTTAGGAACAAGTAGATTTCTATCATTCAGTATATAATATGGATTTCATTTTCAACAATAATTTATCTAATGAATGAAATAGCAAAATTATACAAATAGTGACTTTAAATATATTCCAACTTCATATCCATCTACAACAATGATAGACTTATCTATCATCGACAATGAGCAGAAGCTGCAAGATCAGGTATAGACTTTTTAGTAATCTCAGAAAAGTCATCTGTTTGTACCTATTGTATCTTATCATTAGTTTTAGTTTCCTCAAAATATGGTTAAAGATTTTCTTTTGTTTGAAATAGAATTTCAACAAAACATGTTTGTAATACTTATAAATTTCTTCAACCCTTTCAATTGAAATTTGCAGATTTTGCAAGTTTGAGTTAATCGTTCTTAGGTCAACACTTATTTTTCGTTTTCTAACTATCCCTCTCTGTATCTCTCTCTCCCTCTCTCTTTCTCTCTGTATAATATTTTTATTTTTCTATTGCTCCCACTCTTTTAACAGAAATCCCTTTATCATAGGTCTGCGCTTGTGGCTCAACCACCAAAGTCATGAAATTTAGTGTTGGCGGCATAATTAGACCATCAATTGCGGAACACTCATGACAGTCATGAATGGGCCATTGTGTGTGTGTGGGGTAGAAAACCGCAGAGTTAGATGGCATACAGTCACCCATAGCCACATAGCCACACCACATGAACACACACTCACACACATCACATTCAGTGGTTGGAGTATTCAGTAAGTAATATGGCCCAAAAGCATAAACTCATCAGCGTCGGAAATGCTGACAGCGGGAGGACAGCAACAAAGATGGCGAAAACTAAAAGCCAACACAAGGACGAACAAAGCTAACGATGGCCGAGGATTGTTGCTCACAGCTTTCGTATAGAACAACAACAACAATACTACACAGCATAAATAGAAAGCGCCATTTTGAATGGCAAAATGCAAAAGCTACAAATGCTACTTTGTTCCTCATAAATATTCACTTTTGTATATACACACACATACATCCACATTTGGTTAAGGATTTTGTTAGGGTCTGAGTGGGAAAGAGTGAGAGATCGAGAGAGTTTTGTAGCCTGTTGGTCGCTTTCATTTTCAGTTTTAGGCAAAAGGCGCAATAGTGTGAAAATGTTGAGTATTTTTATGACTATTTTTTGGTCACTAGCAACAACAACAACAAGCAACAAGCTGGCCAACACAACCAAGCGGAGTGTGAAAGTTGAGCACATAAATTACATGTGAATTTTTGAAATTCGGGCGAGAGAAATTAAAAGCACATTGCTAGAACCAAAAAAACCCAAAACAAAAAAAAACACTTAAAATATGGCAACCGCTCGCTTGGGAGAGCCCGAATGTGTGAAGTGCATCGGTAGAGCAGAACTAGAGGCAGAATGGTGGCAGAGGCATCTGCAACAGCGGCAGCGCTTTTTAGTAAAATTACACGCTCTAATCCACAACTTTTGAGTGGGCCGAAAAAAAAAAGAATTCAAATAGAAGATGGAAAGCCCATCACACATAGAGATGAAAGGCGACATTTCAGCAAGCAGTGCCTAGGGCTTTTCAAGGGCTGCAAGAATTTGCCAGACAGCGGCAAAGACCTAAACGCAAAACAAGCAAAGGATATACTCTTCATACACTCAAATACGCATCTACATACACTGATGCACACAGACAAGCTAGCCTGAAAGTATGCAAAACATAATTCATGCTGATGGAATACATATGCACATGTAAGTGTGTGTGTGTGTGTCAGTGCAAGCGGAGGGAGGGAGAGTGGGCTGGTAGTAGTATGAGTAAGAGTCGAAAGTATGTGAGTATGTATGCTGCCAGCCAGGGCTAAAAATCATATGCATCACGTGATTAAACGCGTCATGCATGAAAATGTAAAATATTGTGCAACCATATACATACATATACTATACAGACACACACACACACACACACAGCAGTCTCCCCACAATAAAGGCAGACACGACTAGAAGAGAGGAAAGAGAAAGAAAGGAAAAAAAATTAGACACCGCACGTCATGTTTACTTGACTTGACTGGCAAAGCCGGGTTGGAAAAACTCAGCTTGCTCGTGACCAACAAACACAAGCAAACAAAACGCCTCGCTTACAAATTTTCCACAATTTTTTCTCATTTAAATGGAAGAAGAAATTGTGAGTTAGTGAGTAAGTGAGTGAGTGAGTGAATGAATGAATGACGGAGCAGCCAACGCTGCTGCCACTGACTGAGATGAATCTGGGCAGCACGTGCTGAGACATTGCCAGACGATAGCTTGAACCTTGGCTAGTTATATGGGGTTTGCTTGCTTGTTCGATGTACATACATATGTCTGGTTCGCTTTTGGTCTCTAAATTAAATGGTAAAGAATGCTATGCTATAATCTATTTCAACTCCTTATAAGACATGATCAAAAGTCAAGCAGAAAAATGAACAAGAGCTTGTTGAAGAACAGCCAAAAGATACAGATATATTTATATGTACAATTGACTTTATTTCCAATGGTTAACAGTGACTTCAGATCAAAATTTAAGGCAGTAACTGTTTGTTTTTTCTATAACCAAAGTAAATGTTTTTGCTTATATTTCCATTAAATAATTAAATCTTTAAATCAATTTGGTTATATTTGCTGATGCCTTCAAAGACTTTTAACTTTACATGGTGATATGAAAATGCAACTTTAATACGCATACGTCACGTTGGCCGCTCAGTTTCTAAAGTTTTCCTTTGTTCTTTACTCCCTGCTGAGCAGCATATGTATGTGGTCATGTACAAAGGACCAAAAGGAAAAATAACTTTTTGCATACTTGGCGAAAATTTATTACTGCAACTTGTATATACATATATATGTATATCATTTAGCATAGCACCGCTGAAATTATGTCAGGCAGAGCGGCTAAAAGTTTAAGTTTAACTACTTTTCTATGACTTTTTGTCTATTTTCTTGAGCAAAAGCATATGACAAAAAAAAGAGAGTGTACACAAAGCCAGAGAAAAACTTTCTTCATTTGATGTGCACACTTTGTCGCAGTTGATTATTTTTTTGCACTATTTTTTTTTTGTTCTGCCTACAAAATGTGACAAATTCTAGTCTTTTACGGCATACACATCCCTCTCATTCTCTCTCTCTCTCTGTGACTTGCCTTCTGCCACGCGTGACACATATTTAATTTCTTTTTAGCATAGTTTTAGAGCACAGCGCAGTGCAGCCAAATTATGGCAAACACGTCGTATGCACTTGGAGATAAAAAAGGAAAAAAGACAAAGCGAAGAAAAAAAAACCTATGTTGCTCACAAAGGACTGAGACATGTTGACGCAAACTACTTAGATATTGGGGACAGAGTCCTGTGTAGAAGCAGCACCAGCAGCAGCTCTTCATTAGTGCTTGCATTGAAATTTAGCATTGCATTACTTAAAGAGACCAACGGACTGGCCACTCCCCAGTGACTGGCAATGGGAAGAAAAAAAGGAAACTTTACTTTTGCTGCAAATCAGCGAAAGCGCCAACAAACTATTAAAAACTTTACAACAAGAAAAACTTTTACAGGACCAAGACTTACTCCGGCTTCTACTGCCAGTGGCATCCATATCTGACGAGTGCCAAAAAGCAAAAGTTTTTCCTTGGCTGCCGTTGCATACAATGTTTGTGCTGATTGCAGAGCACAGCACAGCAAATAGCTTTTGATTTCACAAATCAAAACTTTCTTGTGCGGCATGCACGTGATTTATGCCTGCAGCAGGAGGACCAAGATGCAGAAGTAAAAGCCCGACGATCGCCGGCGACATGCACGAGCGAATTGTAGTACGAAAAAAAAAACGAACTTGACTTGGTCCAGCTTAAGAAGATGTGAATCCAACAAAGAAAAATTCAACAAAGTTGCCATCTTCTTCGTTGGGCTTAATGCACATTTAGATTTTGTTCAACGTGGCGCATTTTAATGGCAGCTCATCAGGATTTCTGATGGTCTCCTTCAATGAAAAGTTTCTAATGAAACTCTCGGCATTCTTAACACTTTCGTCTAATTGCCACACACTTACAACTTACAACTTCTTCTTTATGCCCACATTACAGCTTCATACAAATGAAAATTACATTACACGAGCAGCTTATGGGCCATGAAGCAGGTGCAAGAAGACCAAAACTAACATTTATGTTTCTTCATAAATAACATCAAAATAATAGCTAACTGCTTCACAAGAGAATTCTCGCTAATAAAGTGCCTAAAAACAAAAACGACAACAACAACAACTAACAACAAACAAAGCAACAACACAAAACTTACCGCTGCATTTAACAATCTGGCGCCCACCAAAAAAGTTTGCCAGTCCTGTGGTGTAATGTGGTGGCGCCCTGCATCCAGCTTAGAGGTAACTGCAGCATAGTTAACGATTTAGAAACCCACTCTAAAATAAAGCTAAGACAACTGAGAGATACCCTTTATCATATGGTGCAACAGGCACTTTCGGTTATGTTATAGAATAATAAATAACTAAATGAAGAACTGACAAGTCATTTTTATATACATAATTAATTTATTTAAATGAAGAGTACAGGAGTTGTGTAAGTATATACCCCAATTACTACACTTTGCAAAAAACGGATACATGAAAAGTTTTTAGTGTTGCATACTTATCAGGTGGCAGCGTAGTTAGCTTGAAAATGTAGGCTAATTAGTTGGGTTTAAGCGCGGCTTATGTGTGCCACTTAATGGGGCTTGCAACAGCAGCATACAATCCGCTTGCTATATAAATAGTTGCCTCCCTTGACCAAATGCTTGTCTTCCAACCACAAAATGGTTAGCATACTTTCGGGCGGACAAGCATTAAATGTATGTAATTGCAGTTGTTGTTGTTGTTGTTGTTGTTACTAGATATAAAACGAAAAACTCTTACCAAAAACATTTTTAAGGGTGGCAACTTTAAAATTAACGAACAGACAACACAAATTGCCACTGGGCCACAAAACATGTGGCCATTGTTGTTGTTGTTGTTGTTGCTATTTTCCCCTTCTATCCAGCTGCCAATTCCTTTTTCCCCTTCATCTGACACTTTTCTCTCTTGTCTTTTTTGCTCATCTGCTTGTCATGTCATTGAAGCGTAAGTGAGACATTTGCGACGCTTGTTTAATTAAAATAAATTTTAATTTAATCAAAAACTCCCTTTGTGGGCATAAATGTGTGTGTGTGTGTGTGTGTGTGTGTGTGTGTGTGTGTGTGTGTGTGCAACAACAACAACAGCAACTAACACCGTTTGGTATTTTACATTAAAATTGTTGGCATAGTTTTTCAATGGCTTTTTGTTTAAGTTGCCCTAGCAACAACTGTCACATGCTTTAAAATTCCAACAAACTGAAAGTTTGCAACATGTTAGAGTATTTACCTTTGTTAAGATAGACAGAGAGAGTGATAGAGAGAATGAAAGAGAGAGAGACAGACAAAGAGCTCTGATATTCAGGTGTCACAGAAGGGCATACCACTTAATTAAATCGTTTCACTTAGCATTCTTATGTATTTTGCAATGTAAGAAAATCCAAAAATATTTCAACATCACTGAAATTGATTTTGCTAAACAATTTAAGTGTGCATTCTTTTTTTTGAATAAATAAGATCTCATTTACTTTGCAGTTTTTGTTTCCATCCGCCCAGAAGTTCTTTCAATTCTTTGAACG